>CM034615.1:42137006-46998976 GCA_020080225.1 Gynochthodes officinalis | reverse complement strand
ACCTAAACCTAAACCCTAAACCCTAAACCTAAACCTAAACCTAAACCTAAACCTAAGCCTGGCACAAACCTAAACTTCCTGACCACTAAACCTAAACCCTAAACCTAAACCCTACAACCTAAACCTAAACTAAACCCTAAACCTAAACCTAAACCTAAACACAGAACCTAAACCTAAACCTAAACCTAAGCTAAACCTAAACCTAAACCTAAACCTAAACCCCTAAACCTAAACCTAAACCTAAACCTAACAAACCTAAACCTAAACCCTAAACCTAAACACAAACCTAAACCTAAACCTAAACCTAAACCTAAACCTAAACCTAAACCTAAACCTAAACCTAAACCTAAACCTAAACCTAAACCTAAACCTAAACCTAAACCTAAACCTAAACCTAAACCTAGGCTCAACCTAAACCTAAACACTAAAGCCTAAACCTAAACCTAAACACAAGCCTAAACCTAAACCTAAACCTAAACCCTAAACCTAAACCTAAACCTAAACCTAAACCTAAACCTGACTAAACCTAAACCTAAACCTAAACCTAAACCTAAACCTAAACCTAAACCTAAACCTAAACCTAAACCTAAACCTAAACCTAAACCTAAACCTAAACCTAAACCTAAACCTAAACCTAAACCTAAACCTAAACCTAAACCTAAACCTAAACCTAAACCTAAACCTAAACCTAAACCTAAACCTAAACCTAAACCTAAACCTAAACCTAAACCTAAACCTAAACCTAAACCTAAACCTAACCTAAACCTAAACCTAAACCCTAAACCTAAACCTAAACCTAAACCTAAACCTAAACCTAAACCTAGGCCTAAACCTAAACCTAGGCCTAAACCTAAACCTAGGCCTGGGCCTAGGCCTAGGCCTAGGCCTAGGCCTGGGCCTGGGCCTAGGCCTGGGCCTGGGCCTGGGCCTAGGCCTGGGCCTGGGCCTGGGCCTGGGCCTGGGCCTGGGCCTGGGCCTGGGCCTGGGCCTGGGCCTAGGCCTGGGCCTGGGCCTGGGCCTGGGCCTGGGCCTGGGCCTGGGCCTGGGCCTGGGCCTGGGCCTGGGCCTGGGCCTGGGCCTGGGCCTGGGCCTGGGCCTGGGCCTGGGCCTGGGCCTGGGCCTGGGCCTGGGCCTGGGCCTGGGCCTGGGCCTGGGCCTGGGCCTGGGCCTGGGCCTGGGCCTGGGCCTGGGCCTGGGCCTGGGCCTGGGCCTGGGCCTGGGCCTGGGCCTGGGCCTGGGCCTGGGCCTGGGCCTGGGCCTGGGCCTGGGCCTGGGCCTGGGCCTGGGCCTGGGCCTGGGCCTGGGCCTGGGCCTGGGCCTGGGCCTGGGCCTGGGCCTGGGCCTGGGCCTGGGCCTGGGCCTGGGCCTGGGCCTGGGCCTGGGCCTGGGCCTGGGCCTGGGCCTGGGCCTGGGCCTGGGCCTGGGCCTGGGCCTGGGCCTGGGCCTGGGCCTGGGCCTGGGCCTGGGCCTGGGCCTGGGCCTGGGCCTGGGCCTGGGCCTGGGCCTGGGCCTGGGCCTGGGCCTGGGCCTGGGCCTGGGCCTGGGCCTGGGCCTGGGCCTGGGCCTGGGCCTGGGCCTGGGCCTGGGCCTGGGCCTGGGCCTGGGCCTGGGCCTGGGCCTGGGCCTGGGCCTGGGCCTGGGCCTGGGCCTGGGCCTGGGCCTGGGCCTGGGCCTGGGCCTGGGCCTGGGCCTGGGCCTGGGCCTGGGCCTGGGCCTGGGCCTGGGCCTGGGCCTGGGCCTGGGCCTGGGCCTGGGCCTGGGCCTGGGCCTGGGCCTGGGCCTGGGCCTGGGCCTGGGCCCTGGGCCTGGGCCTGGGCCTGGGCCTGGGCCTGGGCCTGGGCCTGGGCCTGGGCCTGGGCCTGGGCCTGGGCCTGGGCCTGGGCCTGGGCCTGGGCCTGGGCCTGGGCCTGGGCCTGGGCCTGGGCCTGGGCCTGGGCCTGGGCCTGGGCCTGGGCCTGGGCCTGGGCCTGGGCCTGGGCCTGGGCCTGGGCCTGGGCCTGGGCCTGGGCCTGGGCCTGGGCCTGGGCCTGGGCCTGGGCCTGGGCCTGGGCCTGGGCCTGGGCCTGGGCCTGGGCCTGGGCCTGGGCCTGGGCCTGGGCCTGGGCCTGGGCCTGGGCCTGGGCCTGGGCCTGGGCCTGGGCCTGGGCCTGGGCCTGGGCCTGGGCCTGGGCCTGGGCCTGGGCCTGGGCCTGGGCCTGGGCCTGGGCCTGGGCCTGGGCCTGGGCCTGGGCCTGGGCCTGGGCCTGGGCCTGGGCCTGGGCCTGGGCCTGGGCCTGGGCCTGGGCCTGGGCCTGGGCCTGGGCCTGGGCCTGGGCCTGGGCCTGGGCCTGGGCCTGGGCCTGGGCCTGGGCCTGGGCCTGGGCCTGGGCCTGGGCCTGGGCCTGGGCCTGGGCCTGGGCCTGGGCCTGGGCCTGGGCCTGGGCCTGGGCCTGGGCCTGGGCCTGGGCCTGGGCCTGGGCCTGGGCCTGGGCCTGGGCCTGGGCCTGGGCCTGGGCCTGGGCCTGGGCCTGGGCCTGGGCCTGGGCCTGGGCCTGGGCCTGGGCCTGGGCCTGGGCCTGGGCCTGGGCCTGGGCCTGGGCCTGGGCCTGGGCCTGGGCCTGGGCCTGGGCCTGGGCCTGGGCCTGGGCCTGGGCCTGGGCCTGGGCCTGGGCCTGGGCCTGGGCCTGGGCCTGGGCCTGGGCCTGGGCCTGGGCCTGGGCCTGGGCCTGGGCCTGGGCCTGGGCCTGGGCCTGGGCCTGGGCCTGGGCCTGGGCCTGGGCCTGGGCCTGGGCCTGGGCCTGGGCCTGGGCCTGGGCCTGGGCCTGGGCCTGGGCCTGGGCCTGGGCCTGGGCCTGGGCCTGGGCCTGGGCCTGGGCCTGGGCCTGGGCCTGGGCCTGGGCCTGGGCCTGGGCCTGGGCCTGGGCCTGGGCCCTGGGCCTGGGCCTGGGCCTGGGCCTGGGCCTGGGCCTGGGCCTGGGCCTGGGCCTGGGCCTGGGCCTGGGCCTGGGCCTGGGCCTGGGCCTGGGCCTGGGCCTGGGCCTAGGCCTGGGCCTGGGCCTGGGCCTGGGCCTGGGCCTGGGCCTGGGCCTGGGCCTGGGCCTAGGCCTGGGCCTGGGCCTGGGCCTGGGCCTGGGCCTGGGCCTGGGCCTGGGCCTGGGCCTGGGCCTGGGCCTGGGCCCTGGGCCTGGGCCTGGGCCTGGGCCTGGGCCTGGGCCTGGGCCTGGGCCTGGGCCTGGGCCTGGGCCTGGGCCTGGGCCTGGGCCTGGGCCTGGGCCTGGGCCTGGGCCTGGGCCTGGGCCTGGGCCTGGGCCTGGGCCTGGGCCTGGGCCTGGGCCTGGGCCTGGGCCTGGGCCTGGGCCTGGGCCTGGGCCTGGGCCTGGGCCTGGGCCTGGGCCTGGGCCTAAACCTAAACCTGGGCCTGGGCCTAAACCCTAAACCTAAACCTAAACCTAAACCTAAACCCTAAACCCTAAACCCTAAACCTAAACCTAAACCTAAACCTAAACCTAAACCTAAACCCTAAACCCTAAACCCTAAACCTAAACCTAAACCTAAACCTGACCTAAACCTAAACCTAAACCTAAACCCTAAACCTCAGCCTCAACCCTCGACCCTCGGCCCCTCAGCCTCGACCCTCGACCTCGGCCCTCAACCTCGACCCTCGACCCTGACCCTCAGACCTCGACCCTCAACCTCAGCCTGAACCACAGACCACAGACCACGAACCACAGACCTGAAACCACAGACCACTGAACCACAGACACGAACCTGAACCTAGAACCTAAACCCAAAACCTAAACCTAAACCTAAACCCTAAACCTAAACCTAAAGGCCCTAAGCCTAAACCTAAACCTAAACCCCTAAACCACAAACCCCCCCCTAAAACCCCAAACCCCCTAAAACCTAACCTACCCCTAAACCTATGTCCTAAACCTAAACCTAAAGCCCAACTTAAAAGTTCAGCGCAATTGTGGTAGAAAGCCACTTAAAAGTGAAGTTTCTAAGAAAGGCCCTAAAAAAACTAGCATCTCTAAAATTGCCCATTGCGTCTAAAAAAAAGTTTATAAATATGTTGTATATAGAAACAATGGGCCTAAGAAAGGAAAAGGTCATGTATCCCCCACCTTTCCTCCCCAAAAACAAAAAATACATTTTAGTATTCCAAAAAAACTTTAGAAATGTTCGTACATAGACTCCTGTCCAAATGCATAAATGTACAACGCAAATAAATATTGAAAATCTAAAAGTACATATGCAATTCAGTCCAGACTCCAATATTTCCAGAATGTGAAAAAAATGCAGATATATACTAAAAAAGATAATAATGTAAAAAGTCCAAGAATGTTCAAAACGAATCCAGGTTATAAAAAATACAAATACATGCTAAAAAAGTTTAGAAATAGTCCATAAATTTTCAAAATCAACATAGTGGAAAAATGTAGAAAATTACATTGTAGAAGTCCCAAAAAAAAAAGTCTAGAAATGCTCCTACATAGATTGCAATCCAAAATGCAAAAAATGTATAAAAACGCTATAATATATATATATATATATATATATATATATATAATATTACAAAATATAGATAAATACTGAAAGTTCAATTCCAGTCTTTCCAAAACGTAAAAAAAATGTAGATACATACTAAAAAGTTCAAAAGCCAATCAAGAATGCAGAAAACACAAATAGATACTGAAAAAAAAAAAAGCTTATAAACAATCCGTGAATATTCAAAACCAATCAACAGTGCAAAAATGCAGAAAATTACACAACAAATTTAAAAATACAGACCAAAAAAAGAGATTATGTTGTATGAGCTCAGGCTTTGATGTGAATTGATTTTCCAGATCCTTCCCCTTCTTCCTTGTCTTTCCCTTTCTCTTTCTTCGTACTGATCTACATTATGTTTTCTTCCCCAAGTTCTATGTAGTCATATCATCATAATGTACTGAAGTTGCTAAATATCAATGAATATTCACTTAAGAGTTGTGATTATAAAACCACTTAAAAATGCAGCCCAATTTACAAGTTCTGCCCAAATGTGGTATAAAGCCACTTAAAAGTCCAGTTTCTAAGAAAGGTCCTAAAAAAATCTGCATCTCAAAAAATGGCCCATTGCATCAAAAAAATAGCCTAAACTATGTTGTATATATAAAACAATGGGCTTAAACCCTAAACCCTCAACCCTATATACCCTCAACCCTAAATCAAATGATCATGAATTTTGGGTGTTTTACAAAATATCGTGGTCTCTTGCAAGAAAGCATGGTTTTCTGGTGTATTTGGTGGAATTAAGGTCCCGGGGTAAAGATCATGGTCTTTTGTAAAAGACTATGGTCTTTTGAGAAAAGGTCATGGTTTTTTACTGTACTTGTTGAAACTAAGGCCTTTGAGCAAAGATCGTTGTATTTCGTAAAAAATTGTGATCATTTACAAAAGATTGCGACATTTGTGAAAGGCTACAGTTTTTTGAGCAAACACAATCTTTTGCAAAAGATCACAATTTTCAAGTGTATTTGTTGGAACTGAGTCTTTTGGCCAAAGATCATGATACTTAGCAGAAGATCGTAGTTTTTGTGAAAGACCACCATCTTTTGAGCAAAAATCCTAGTTTTTGCCCATAATTAGTGAAATTGAGGCTTTTGAGCAAAAACAACTGTGTTTGGTCAACCATAAACTTATATTGTATACATTTTTTCACAAACGATAAACTTATTAGTCAAGTTGAGAATTTGACTAATAATATTTTTCAAATCATGATAATATTTTCACAAATGATAAGTTTTTCTCCATAATTAGTCAAGTTGAGAATTTGGGACAAAAACCTTGGTCCATTGCAAAAGATTGTGGTTTTCCCCTATACTTAGTGAAATTAAGGCTTTCAGATAAAAACTGAGGTCTTTTGATTTGGTTAACAATTAATTTCGCCTCAATTAATTGATTTTTTTACATTTTGTAACTTTTTTTTTTCAAATCAATTCAGTTTTGAACAAGTTAAACAGATTAAAACTGAAAAACAATAACTCAAAAAAAGTTCAGCCCAAAATTAAAAAATGTAACCCAATGTTGGTCTAAACCCACTTGAAAATGAAGCCATTGTTGGTCTAAAACCATTTAAAAAATGTCTAATATACAAAAATAGCCTAAACTTTGCCTCTGGTAACAATTATAGCCCGACCTTTCAATTTTAACAATACAGTACCTGACCTTTTCAATTTGTAACAATTATAGCCTCAGTTAGTCCGCCGTTAGAAATTCTGTTAAATTGATGATGTGGCTGCCACGTGGGCGACACGTCACTGCCCAGTCATCAAAAAAAATTTAAAATTTTTTTGGGTCTTCTTGTACCATTTTGGCCGCCCAAAACCGACAAAAATTTCTTCCTCTTTCTCTCATCCTCTCCGTCGCCTCTCCGTCGCCGCCTGCCGCTCAGCTCCGTCGCGTAGGGTTCAAGCTTTCCCCAGCCCCTTCGTCTCCTCTCCTCTCATCTCCGTCACCTTCGTTATTTCTAGCACTTCACCCCACTTCAAACTCGGCAGAAATCCGCCATTGCCGCCGGTAAGGTAAGGTAAGCTAATGGGTCTTGAAGAACATGTTCTGTTTTTGCCCAATTCTGTCCATTTTTTTGTCCATTCTTTCTGCATTTTCCTCCATTTTGTCTGCTTTTCCCTGGACTGCTTTTCCGTTGGAAGGCTTTATGTTCTGCAATTCTTTGGCTGAACATGAATGCATTTTCTGTTGGATTTTTGTCCTTTGAACTAGGTAGATTTTTGTCCTTCAACTGATGCTGGTGCTGCTTTGGTTTCCGTAGGTTCTCTAGATACCTATCTTTATTTTGCTGCTATGAGAATATCATGAAGTCATATGGTAATTAGGGAAGAAAAATTTACTTAGATAAAGAACACTCAAATCAGGTAGGACCCTGTTAAAACTTGGTGAATTGAAACAATTTGAGACCTGTTGCACGCAAATGATAAAATGTGAAATGGTTATTTTCCCTTCATCGTGTTTTTGCATCCAATTTAGATCATTATGTGTGATTGCTTTCATATTTATCTGTAAATGGATCTTAGTTCAACATGTCTCTTTATTTAAACATGTCTCTTAATTTTCCCACCGAATGAATAAGTTAAACATGTCTCTTTATTTTTGTTGGAATTGTATCCATATTGGAATTGGGATGAATGGTATAATAGGCATCCTCCTTTTTTTTGGTTGCCTCATGTTGAAAATCAAGGCAACATTTCAATTCAATTTGATGTTTGTTTTAATCTTTTTAAAGTTAATAATTTGATTTTATAACTCAATTGCATATGATCTAAATTTGTAGTACTTTTCTATATGATTGCATATGAGCCAAAATTGCTTCCCCTAAAACTATGAATCGTTTCATTCCAAGTTGTTATTTTCAAAGTAAATGGAAATGCTGATTTTGTGGTACTAACATATTTACAAGAGAAATTAGGATGATATGGATTTGCTTTTTTCCGTTGCATTTTTTTCCATTTTTTCCGTTGGATTTTGTCCATGTTTTCCGTTCGTTTCTACATTTACCTTTAATTGAATTATGAAAATTGATTTCATGCATTAGCTCATATCTCAGATATGCACACCTATCTATCTCCTAACTTTCTTTTAGATTTGGTATTTTTCTTTTTAGTTTTAAGCATTTCCTTGCTTAATGAACTTAATATGGGCGACTTGATAATAATGTGATATTATTACTATTGTGGATCATTATGTTGGCTGTAGACTTTTCTATGTTACATGTGGGAATACTAAACCGAATTTGAAGTGATATTAAGATGAATTATGGACAGAATTTTGTGGACTGATTTTTGGACTGCATTTTTATTGAAATATGGACTGAATCTTTTTTGGATTTTTTTAAATCTTGCAGGTTGGATGAGTTATTCACAATGAAGTTGCACCATGGTGGGGTATTCCAAATTGATGCAAATGTTAATTATATGGGTGGTAAGTTTGAATATGTGGATCGTTGCGACCCCGACAAGTTGTCTATGTTGGAAATAGAAGATTTAACCAACACACTAGGATATGTAATAGTTCACAAAATGGCATTCAGAGATGGACTAATATTGAGGATGATTACAAATGATAGTGATGTTCTCAAGATGGCAGCTGTCGGAGTGAAACTTGATGAGGTTGATGTTTTTCTTGAGTGCAATGATGGCTGTAATGATGTCCTCAACATGGGAGAATCCAGAGAGAACCCTTGTAGGGTTGATGTGTATGTTGAGGGCGATGCAAGCTGTGAGGAGGCGATTAACAATACAGTCCAAGCCATCCAAGTGCATCCGCAGCCGATGGGAAGCGATACTGAATCAGATGATCCTACGTACAATGAAGAAGACTATATAGAGAGTACCTACAGTGTAGGTAGCGAGGACATCTTAACTGATGATGATGAGCTGCATACAACAAAGGAAAACATCAGAATTTACAGAGAAAATTTGAATGATGAAAATGCTGGTGTAAGCCAGAATGCTAGAAGGAGAGATTTATGTTCAGATGATGGGGGTGCATCTACTGGTTTCAGCACTGAGGATTATATCAGTGATTATGAAAGGTCATCCTCAGAACCTCCCACACCTGATAGTAATGAGTCTGAGATGGAGCGTAAGAAGAAGAATAGGTTTCGCAGATATGATCCAAGATGCAACCATAAAGAGTTGCAATTGTGTATGAATTTGTGCTTTGATGTTAAAATCCAATTCAAAGAGGCTATAAGAAGGTATGCAATTGAGAATGGTTTCAACATAAAATGGGCAAGGAGTAATCCTTAGAGGATGGAAGTTAGGTGTGACAAAAATTATCCTTGGCGTGTATATGCTTCATGCAAAGGAGATGAGAAAACTTTTATAATAAAAGCGTTGAGTACTGCACACAATTGCTACAGGGCTTTAACAAACAGGCAAGCAACAAAAGAGTGGCTAGCGAAGGAGTATTTAGACACATCTAGAAGAAATCTCGATTACTGTATCAAAGAAATGATGGCTGATGTGCATACCAAATATGCTTTAACAATGAACAAAATGTTATGTTATAGGGCCAAGTGGACGGCAATGCAGATGCTTCAAGGTACATTAGAAGAACATTATGCCAAACTCCGTTCATACATATTAGCCCTGAAGAAAATGGACAGAAGGGGGAGATTTGAGGTTGAATTGCGACATGATGCACCACCTGGGAAGCAAGTGTTTAGATACTGTTACATTGGGTTTTCTTGTCTGATAATGGATTTCAAACAAGGTTGCCGGCCTATCATTGGTTTCGATGGGTGTTTTCTGAAGACCCGAGAAGGGGGTCAACTCCTTAGTGCCATAGGTCGTGATGGGAACAATCAAATGTTCCCAATCGCATGGGCCGTTGTTGATGGAGAGTGCGAAGAGTCGTGGAAATGGTTTCTTCGTATTTTGTTCGAGGAATTAGGATTGGTTGATGGGTGCAGTTGGACGTTCGTCAGTGACCAACAGAAGGTATGTTTTCCTAAATCGTTTGGTTGTTTTGTACTTATTTACTATATCTACCAAATACTGATATATCTAATGTTATGATAGGGGTTGGAGAATGCGGTTAGAGACCTTGCACCTTACTCTGAGCACAGAAACTGCGCAAGACGTGTTTATGCCAATTGGAAAAAAAACTATAAGGGGCAAGCTTTGAAGAATTTGTTCTAGTCGGCTGTGAGGGCAACTAATGAAGCATCATTCCATGAAGTTATGGAGGCAATGAAGGTTGAAAATGAAGATGCCCATGATAGTTTTATCGAAGTTCTTCCATACAAGAAGTTTTGTAAGTCTTTCATAAGTTTGATACCAAAGTGTGATGTGGTTGAAAACAATTTATCAGAAACTTTTAACAGTTACATATTAAAGGCCAGGTATGAATAAATCTCCCATTCTTTGTTTTGTATGCTACTATTAGTGCATTGTATGTAATACTAACCCATATTTATATGTACTGTGCGACAGAGGTTTGCCGTTAATCAACATGCTCGATGAAATCCATACTGCTTTGATGGAAAGAATGTTCATGAAGAAACAATTAATGGATTCATATGAAGATGTGCTGCTACCAAGAGTTAGGAAGAAAGTTGAAAGTAGTAAGTACGCAACAAGACATTGCATTGTGAAGCCTGCAATGGGGGAAAATTTTCAAGTATCTCATTTTGATGATAGGTATGTTATTGATTTGGTGCGTATGAGTTGTGCTTGTAGGACTTGGGAAATATCAGGAATTCCTTGCTGCCATGCGCTTGCGTGCATTAACTACATGAAAAAGGATGAGGTAGATTTTGTTGATAGCTATCTGAAGAGGGATATGTATTTAAAATGCTATGAGTTTGAGCTGGAGCCTATGAATGGCCCCAAATACTGGCCTCAGATTAAAGAAAGCCCTATACTACCACCTTATTATAAAAAGCAGTCAGGGCGGCCTAAGAAGAATCGAATGAGGGATAAGGATGAGGAGCAAAGGCAGACAGGGACATCTTCAAGGGCTGGAGTGAGGATGAGGTGCCAAATGTGCATGGGGTATGGACACAACAAGCGAACATGTAAGCAACCAACTACTGAACAAACCCACATTCCTCAAAATCAAGTAAGTTTTAAATTTTGAGTTAAGAACAAATGTTCGCATCTCCAATGGACGTTAAATCATTTCTGCCATTTTTGTTTTGCTAGAAGAAAAAAAGTGCTAGGACAACAACTGTAGCTTCTGGACATCGTTTGAGATCCACGCAAGCACCGGCCAAGCAATCACAAGGACGCGGAAAGCATTTAAGTGAGCGGCAATTGCAGCAAAAAATAGAGCAATGATATTTGTCATTTTCAGTAGCTAAGATTTATATAATGTTGAGTTATGTTTTAACGTTTGCATGTACCATAGGCAAGCAAAGGAATAGGTTGCTACGTGTCAACTGAGGGATCATCAATCTATTATAAGGTAAATTTGGAATATATAATGCATATACTGAAATTAGATTCCAATTAATGTATAATCTTACTTATTTGGTACGTTGGGTGTCATCGGAACAGGGGAGTACTACTCCACAAATGAGGTACTTGTATGGGAGTGCAGGTGCCGCAGCTGCGGCAAGGGCATGCTCTAATACTAGGCTGGGTTCCCCTGCAGATGGGAATGTTGGTTTGGGTGGGCCTTTAACTGCAGCTTCACCTACGGATGGAGTTGGTACTTCATCCGCCGGTACTCCTTCAGGTTGTGCAGGTAGTGGCACCAAAAGAAGGTTCAAGATGGTAGCACAAAGAACTAGACCCTCTGGTGCATCTCGTACGCAAACCCATCTTTCCCAGCAGTCGCAATTAACTCAAAATTCTCCTAAATGACATTTTTAAGATTAGCGACAATTTGATGGTTGATGGGTTTGTTTTATTAGCACTTAGTTGTTAATGTAAGAATTTTATGTTTGGTGGATTTTATTTGCCAGTTTGGAAGTTAATGTAACCATTTTATGTTTGGTGGATTTTATTTGCCATTTTGGAAGTTAATGTAACCATTTTATGTTTGGTGGATTTTATTTGCCATTTTGGAAGTTTAGTCAGAATTTTGTGTTGGATGGATTATATTTGCCATTTTGGAAGTTTAGTCACCATTTTGTGTTGGATGGATTATATTTGCCATTTTGGAAGTTTAGTCACAAGTTTGTGTTGGATGGATTATATTTGCCATTTTGAAAGTTTAGTCACCATTTTGTGTTGGATGGATTATATTTGCCATTTTGGAAGTTTAGTCACAAGTTTGTGTTGGTTGGATTATATTTGCCATTTTGGAAGTTTAGTAACATAATTATGTTTGATGGATTACATTTGCCATTTTGGAAGTTTAGTAACATAATTATGTTTGATGGATTACATTTGCCATTTTGGAAGTTTAGTCACAATTTTGTGTTTGATGTTCTAAGACTTCTTTTACTAAATGAGTGGTAAATAAATGCAAATATTTGTAAAACATGTAACATGTAAGAGAAAATATCTCATTTCATATATAAACCTTTGTAACAAAAGTTATTGGGGCAAACGCAACACTTCACCCTTCTCAACAAACTCTATTAATTTCCCTAGTGACATAAGCATAATCAACACAAAACATAAAGCTTCAATTGGGACATATTGAAGTTTACACATTCCTACTTTTGCTACTTTATTCTTCAATACTAAGTTCTCCATTTCTAACAAGACAACTTTGTTGGTCATCTCAACCAACTCCACCTTCAGAGAATCTCTTTCCCTTGATACCGTCAACACATATGTCTTCTCATGATCAGTGATCTGCCGGTCCAACCACACAAAGTACCCGCAATCATCCGTCTACGTATAAATGAAAAAACAGTTAGTAAGCATATTAGATGACTCTATTAATTGAGTCTTTTTATTTCGCAATTTCTATAATCACATACCTTCCACAAACGACACCTCAAAAATCGACGGCCAGGGTTGCTTTGACTCTTGGAGGTGTAGCAAAATGCAGGCATATGGTGATGACATTCAGATGTGATTGAAGAACTAATAGAGTCGAATGAAAGCGAGGATATTGAATACTGCCCAAGAAGGAAGAGTAAATCCAACATATAATGAAATTAGTCCATAATTCAAAAAAAAGCAAGGCCTAACAATTTAGTTCAGGGTTTAAGGTATAGGGTAAAGGGTTTAGGGTTTAGGGTTTAAGGTTTGGGGTTTAGAGTTTAGGGTTTAAGGTTTAGGGTTTAGGGTTTGGGGTTTGGGGTTTGGGGTTTGGGGTTTGGGGTTTAGGGTTTAGGATTTAGAGTTTAGGGGTTGGGTTTTAGGGTTTAGGGTTTAGGGTTTGGGGTTTGGGGTTTAGGGTTTACGGTTTAGGGTTAGGGGTTTAGGGTTTACAGTTTGGGCTTTGGGGTTTAGGGTTAGGGGTTTAGGGTTTGGGCTTTAGGGTTTAGGGTTTGGGGTTTTGGGTTTGGGGTTTGGGGTTTTGGGTTTTGGGTTTTGGGTTTAGGGTTTTGGGTTAGGGGTTTAGGGTTTAGGGTTAGGGCTTTAGGGTTTAGGGTTTAGGGTTTAGGGTTAGGGTTTGAGGTTTGGGTTTTGGGTTTGGGGTTTGGGGTTAGGGTATAGGGTTCAATTTCTAAATTAGTCCAAAATCTGTCCATAAAGCGTTTCTCAAAATTCAGTCCATATATTGCAGTCCAGAGACTGACTCCGTCTAGAGAATTCAGGCAAAAACCGTAAAAAAATTTGGTTCCAAAAATAGTAAGAAAATCAGTCCGGACAATTCATTCAGTAAAATTCAGGCCATAATTAGCAAAAAATTGAGTCCAGCAAATCTGTTCAAAAAGCGTGTCGCAAAATGGTTCGAAAATTCTGTCCATAATTCGCACAAAAGCATCCCAAAAATCAGTCCACATAAATCGGCGCTGAGAATTCATTCCAACAAATTCTGTCCAGAGGCTTGAGTGCAGGAAAAAATAGGAGTGTAAACGAACTAGTACGTTCGATGAACAGTTCGTGAACAAGATCGGTTACGTTCGTTTATGTTCGTTTGTTAAGCTAAACGAACACATTTTAGTGTTCGTTTAATAAACGAACACGAACACGAACAAGTATACGTTCGTTTATTTATGTTCGTGAACAAGCTCATTTAGTGTTCATTAACAAGTTCGGTTAACTTTCGTTTAAAACTCGTTTATTGTTCGTTTATATTAAAATAATAATAATGTTTGTGTATCATTTATAAACAAATTTGTTGTGGTGTAGTGGTAAGTAGTTATGCTCTCCACATTAGAGACCAAGGTTCAATTCTCAATAATGCTATTTTATTTTTTCAATTTGCAAATGTGTTTGTTTATTTGTTCGCGAACGTGTTCGTTTAAGTGTTCGCGAACGTGTTCGTTAAGTGTTCGTTAACGTGTTCGAGAAGTGTTCGTGAACTGTTCGTGAACACTAATAAACGAACACGAACACATATTTCACAAACATAAACGAACATAAACAATCTAAAAAATAAACGAACAGTAAACGAACAAGGCCCGTTCGTTTATGTTCGGTTCGTTTACAGCCCTAGGAAAAAATCAATCCAGATTATTCGGTCCAGCAAAAAACCATTCTAAAGAATTCAGCAAAAAAATTCTGTCCAGAGAATCAATCCAAAATTTGGTTTAAAAAATAGTAAAAAAAATCAGTCTTCACAGTTCACTGAGCAGAATTTGGGACATAATTAGCAAAAACTCTAGTCCAGCAAATCTGTTCAAAAAGCAGTACACAAAATGGTTCGAAAATTCTGTCCATAATTCGCACAAAAGCATTCCAAAAATCAGTCCACATAAATCAGTCCTGAGAATTCATTCCAACAAATTCTATCCAGAGACTTGAGTGCAGGAAAAAATCAGTCCAGATCATTCGGTCCAGCAAAAAACCATTCGAAAGAATTCAGCAAAAAAATTCTGTCTAGAGAATCAGTCCATAATTCATAAAAAAAAAAACAGTCAACAAATCAGTCCAGAGAATTCATTCAGGAAAATTCACTCCATAATTCGCAAAAAATTTAAGTCAAGATAATCAGTTCAAAAAAAGTGAAAATATCAGTCCAGAGAATTCATTTGGGAAAAGTCAGTCCACAAATCCCAGAAGAAATCAGTCCAAAAGTTGAAGAAACAACATGGTGGAATAAATTACTTACTCTAAAATTGAACTTTTTCCTAATTTTAGTATAATGCAGCTCCCAAATACAGAAAGCAGTGTCTGCCAATCACAAGGGTTGATACATAAATCAATTTCTGAAATGCCTGCACTGGAAACATCAAGAAAATGTTATGAATACATCAAGAAAAAATACACCCGGAAATGATTGAATTTGCACCAAAACCAAAGTCAGTTTCTAGACTTCTGCTAAATATCACATTACTGAGAAAGGGTCTAATAGAAATTTTGTAAAACATATAAACAATTCGGAGACATACAACCTTTCGTCCCCTATGTCTATCCAGAGAAAATGCAGAAATAATGCAGAAGAAAATATGGAAAATGCAAAACCCAATCGAAAATGCAACACCCAACGGAAAATGCATTTTCTTAGCTGGTATCTTCATCTAAATAATACCCAACGGAAAAAGCGAAAAATGGACAAAAATGGAGAAAATATGCAAAAAAAATTGACAAAAAATCTCGATTTTCAGAACAGGTTCTTCAACATCCTACTTACAAAACCTCGATTTGCAGTCCAAGGAAAAGCAACAAACATCCAACGGAAAATGCAGAAAAAAATGGAGAAAAAATGGAGGAAAAAATGGAGAAAACATGGAGGAAAAAAGGCAGAAAGAATGGACAAAAAAATGGACAGCAATGGGCAAAAGCAGAACATGTTCTTCAAGATCCATTAGCTTACCTTACCTTACCGGCGGCAATGGTGGATTTCTGCCGAGTTTGAAGTGGGGTGAAGTGCTAGAAATAACGAAGGTGACGGAGATGAGAGGAGAGGAGACGAAGGTGAGAAAGCTTGAACCTGACGGAGTTGTGAAGTGCGACGGAGGCAACGGAGAAGATGAGAGAAAGAAGAAGAAATTTTTGTCGGTTTTGGGCAGCCAAAATGGTACAAAAAGACCCCAAAAAATATTAAATTTTTTTTGATGGTAAGCGATGACGTGTCGCCCACGTGGCGACCATCATCAATTTAACAAAATTTCTAATTAACTGGCGAGGCTATAATTGTTCTAATTAAAAATGTCAGTCTTGTATTGTTAAAATTGAAAGGTGAATTTATAATTATTCTGATAAAAAGTTCAGTCTATTTCTGTATATTAGGCCTTTAAAAAATGCAGTCCAACCTAAAAGTTTAGCCCAATTCTGGTATAAAGCCACTTAGAAGTCTAGTTTCTAAGAAAGGCACTAAAAAAATCTGCATCTCCAAAATGGCCTATTGCATCTAAAAAAAGCCCACAAAAAACTTGTACATTTTTTTATGGGCTTTCCTCCCCATAGACAAAAAAAATACATTTTAGTAGTCCAAAAAAAACTTTAGAAATGCTCATACGTAGGCTCCTGTCCAAATGCAAAAATGTACAAGAAAAATATAAAAAAGACCCAAAAATATTCAAAAAAACGCAAATAAATATTGAAAATCTAAAAGTACGTATACACTTCAGTCCAGATTCCAATATTTCCAAAATGCAAAAAATGCAGATACGTACTAAAAAAGATAATTAAAAAAAGTTTAGGAATGTTCAAAACCAATCCAGGATATAAAAAATACAAATACATGCTAAAAAAGTTTAGAAATAGTCCATAAATATTCAAAATCCACATAGTGCAAAAATGTAGAAAATTACATTGTAGAAGTCCAAAAAAAACTCTAGAAATGTTCGTACAAAGATTGCAGTTCAAAATGCAAAAAATGTATAAAAATATATAAAATATTAAAAATTATAGATAAATACTAAAAGTTCAATTCCAGTCTTTCCAAAACCTAAAAAAATGTAGATACATACTAAAAAGTTCAAAACAAATCCAAAAATGTTCAAAACTGGTCAAGAATGCAAAAAAACACAAATAGATAACAAAAAAAAAAAAAAGCTTATAGACAATCCATGAGTATTCAAAACCAATCAAGAATGCAAAAATGCATAAAATTACACAGCAAATTTTTTAAAAAATACAGACCAAAAGAAGAGATTATACTGTATGAGCTCAAGCTTTGATGTGAATTTATTTTCCAGATCTTTCTCCTTCTTCCTTGTCTTTCCCTTTCTCTTTCTTCGTACTGATCTACATTCTGTTTTCTTCCCCAAGTTCTATGTAGTCATATCATCATAATGTACTGAAGTTGCTAAGGCTATGTTTGGTGATTTATTTAAGAAATTTTGTATTAAAATATGTGAAAAGTTTTGTAGATATTTTTTTTGTGAAAAAAGTATTTTAGAGAAAAAAAAAAGAGGAAATTTTTTTAAAAATTATGTGATAATAATTTGAATGCAAAATTTTAAATTTTGAAATAAGATTGTGTTTGAATATTTTATTTTTATTTTAAAAAAAATTAATTTTTTTTAGGTGAAAACGAAGTCCAAACCTAGCCTAAATATCAAGAGTTGTGATATAAAACCACTTTAAAAATGTAGCCCAATTTACAAGTTCTGCCTAAATGTGGTATAAAGCCCCTTAAAAGTCCAGTTTCTAAGAAAAGTCCTAAAAAAATTTTGCATCTCCAAAAATGGCCCATTGCATCTAAAAATAGCCCAAAACTATGTTGTACATATAAAACAATGGGCCTAAAAAGGAAGAATTTGGAAAATGAAAAATAAACTTGTCTTTGTAGTTTGCTGCTTAGAAGAAAAACGATGCCGGGACCAACTTACCACTACAAGATAAGTAATTTAGTATATTGTTGGAACGTGTTGTAGTTTGTTTGGTTTGTATTTTGAAATTTATTTTTATTTTTAAATATATCTCATATTTTACAATTAATATTTTTTAAAATGTAAAAATAAAATTTTAAACTGTAAAATGCCTTTTTAAACATTGTTACAAACTCTAATTTTTTTATTAAATTCTAAATTATTGTTTAGACACATAGGTTTAAAATTTGTAAATAGCTAACTTCGAGTATTATATTCGGTTATTCAAAGTCTAGATTGCCTTTGAATTTTTGCCCAAAATTGAAATTCGTTTGAAAATAGTCATTTTTTGAGAAAATAAGCATCGCAAATTGCCATAGGCAATTTGATTCACGTAGATCTTGATGAGATACATGGAATAAAAAAAATGGGTCTCAAACGAATAACCAATTGCAAAGGTATGCCCATTCGAAATTTTTACCTTTTCGACCTTGATTTTACCCATCAAATCCAGCTCAAAACGCGTCAAAAATCATAAAAACGACTACTCACATTGTCAAAACTTTTTACTTTCACTATTTAACCATCCGATCAACCACTATTTATTTGCCTTACATGAAACTTTTATGCACGCTTGAGCGCAAAGTTTGTACAAGTGTAATTCTATATGAAACTTTTTTGTTCATTTTCATATTTGCCCTACGTGGTTGCCAATCTTTTAAAATATTCATTTTATTGCAATAATATGAGCTATTATGCATAAGGTATATTCTAGGGGCAAAAAACCCTCCACATGCATAAGCATAACCAACTTGCTTACAATTCTACATTGAACTTTTATGTTCACTTTCAGATTTCCCCTACATGGTTGCCAATCTTTCAAAATATTCATTTTATTGCAATAATGTGAGCTATTATGCATTGCAACTCAGTTTCTCCCTTAAATCTACATCAACCAACAATGCAACAAGTGAGATAAAAACTTTGCACAAGGTCTAGTATAAGGTATATTCTAATGCAACAAATGAGATAAATTTTTGCACAAAGTCTGGTATAAGGTATAATCTAGGGGCAAAAAACCCTTCATTTACATAAACATAACCACCTTGCTTACATTAGGAGACAGATCCACATTATTACATTTTCCACACAAGCTACTATATTTTCCAAGTCTTTTATTATAATTTCACATGGCTTATTACATTTTTCATGAACTTGGAATTGTAATGTCCCATGTCTTCATAATTTCACATGGCTTATTACATTTTTCACGGATTCGAAATTGTAATGTCCCAATCTAACAGACTAGCTCCAATAACTTTTGGATTTTTTCCTCATTAGCAAAAAATGTTTAAACCAAATTATTAATAGTTATCACTTATCAGGTAGTGTTTTATATATATTGTTTTTATTCATTAACTTTTCGATGTGGGACTTGGGTATCACATTATTCTCCCCCCCCCCCCCCCCTTAGGCTTTTGCGTTATTGCAAGGTCCAACCCATTACTTTGTTTGGGCTAATCTCCTCTGTAATGAGACAAGTGGCTCATGTGCATAGGATTTTGTAGTTCAAGTGGTCCTCGCACATGGCACTTAACTCCCGGACCAAGTCAACTTTGATGTCCAATAACTTTTGAACTTTATTTTCACTAGCCCAAAAATATTTAAGACAATTTATTAATAGTCTGTCAATTATGGTTTTATATACATTATTTTCATTACTTAACTTTCCGACGTAGGATTAGGGTATCACAAGAATAATTTCACCTAAAATTACAAAAAAAAAAAAAAATCCAAAAGATTGTTGCAGCTCAATGTGCTTCCCAGATATAATTTCATTAATTTTTTTATTTTTATTTTATTTTTCTAAAACATTTAAAATATGAACATAGAAAAAAATTAACTTTTTCTTTCACGGTCTTTCAAGTAAATGTGTTGCTTCTTGTTTTTATGCATCAGTTGTATGTTTTTCTCGCATATTTTTAAAAACAAAAGTGATTTTTTCATAATTTACAAAAAATTGAAATATGCACGTTTCGAAAAAAATGGATTTTTTTTTTGCAATTTTTTCGAGTAGTTGTATTGCATCACATAGAGTAATTTTGGTCCATTCACGTGTTATATTATCCCAAAAAAAGAGTTTTTTTTTCAAATTTATTACTTAAAATTTTCATAATAAATAAAAACATTCCCAAATTCGCTCAAAAACTTTTGAAATTATACTTTTAAAGCTCCTTGATGTGCAATTTTTTTTTTTGGAAATATTTTTGGGATATTAGATGAAATCGTAATGAGTTTATGAAAAATGTTGTAAGTCGTGTAAAATTTTTAGTAAGTAATATAACAAATGTAATACATTATGAGGAAAATGTAATAAAGTTTATGACAAATGTAGCTACTTATGTATAAAATGTTCATTTGACATTTATCTATCTAAAAATTATCTACACGTGGGAAATTAGAGAACTCATTATGGAACTAAAATTACTCTATGTGAGGCAAAACAAGTACCCAAAAAAATTAGTTTTTAATTTGAAAAATTTGTTTAAAAAAATCCATTTTAAAGTAAATTTATTATTTAAAATTTCAAAATAAATGAAAAAAATTCACAAATTTGCCCCAAAATTTATGAAATTATGCTTTTAAAAACTCTTGCAACAATTTTTTGGACAATTTTTCATGAAGTTGGCTGAAACTGTACCTAGTTTATGAAAGATGTAATTAGTCATGTAAAAACTATAGTAAGTGATATAACAAATGTATTACCTTAACTAATAATGATAATATATAATTTAAATTAAAAAGTAAGAATAAAATATAAAAATATAAATTTAATAGTATATTAAATGTATTATATTTTATAATTAAAAATTTTTATTAATTTAAAAATAAATTTTTTAATGAGTAAATTGGATAGAAGAATAAAAAGATTAATATTACTTTAAAATAGATTAACAAAAAGGCACAACGTCGTTAAGAAAGAAAAGAAAAGAAAAGAAAAGCCACATATGACACTGCTCACTGCATGTCCAGGGGCTTAGTTGCCAAAATATCACGTGTTTCTAACGGATTTGTAAGTAACACCTGTACAGGGAACCAAACGATGAGCCTGGAAAAGGAAAAAAACAAAAAAAAAAAGCAATACTCCCAAAGAAGAGAAAGGACAAAAAAGATTAAAAAAAAGCCAACTATCGGTTTCCATTGTACGTACTTGGTGTTTTGGGGGGAGAGGAGTAACTTTATCCGCCTTGCTGTGGTACTCTTGGTTTTCTCTGGTTCGCTATCCGTCCTCCATATCACTCAGCGGGACGAAAGGAAACCAGAAGACGAGCATGGTAAAGGAAAACAAGGAACCTCCTCATACTTATTTTAAATTTATTTTTTTAAGTTGAAACCCCACATCTCCTGAAGCTTTTGAGCGTTGGAACTTCCATCCCCACAGTTGCCTTTAATTGAGGCGGTGGTCACTTGGACATGGCATTTCTACTATTCAATTCTCATTAGAGGAAGAAAGAAACTAGGAAATCATAGTCCAATTGTTTTAATCCAAGGGAGGAACTGAACTGAGGTGGAGGAGATGTGACAAGGATGTTGGTTTTGTTGCAGTCGTTGTTGTAAATGGCATTCTAGTTAAAAAAAAAAAAATTATTAAAAGACAAATTTAAGCAAACATGCGAACCGTCTCGATACCAAGGGAACCGGAGCAAGTGATGAAACAAAGAGATGGAT
This sequence comes from Gynochthodes officinalis, assembly GCA_020080225.1. Lineage (NCBI taxonomy): Eukaryota > Viridiplantae > Streptophyta > Magnoliopsida > Gentianales > Rubiaceae > Gynochthodes > Gynochthodes officinalis. The sequence goes on along the minus strand of CM034615.1, from coordinate 46,977,936 downwards.
CCGTGCTGGGGAAAAAAACCATCCTCAAGAGCGATCACTTTCCTGGATGTCAGAACAAACGCTTGTCGCCTCAGATCGATGGTGCACCCAATTACCGCAAGGTATATCTCCAATAATTATATTTCCACTTATTTACTGCTTTCTCTTCACACTTTACACTTTGGTCAGGTTCTCATTAACTGTTCCACCTCCTTTTCCTAATTCTCATATTAATGAAAAACAAGCTGTGTTTTTCACCGTTGAGTTTCAAATCCATATTCCCTTGATTTTTTGTTTTTTGTTTGTTTGTTTTTTTTTTTTTGTGGCAATTGCATGTTCTTCGTCTGTTAATGTTCCACCGCCACCACCACCCCCGCCTCCACTGTTGAATTACTAACTTTAACCTCGAATAATTATCCGTTCCGTACGAAGGCCATTCAATATGATTTTAACTAGTAGGTTTGGTCTGTGCTTGTTTTCCCCTCAATAGACGCGATTGTAATATCATTAGGTAATAACTTACCCTAAAAAACTATTATTTAGTAATATTTCCCCAACCTCACAGGATACGGGCTCTACACAAAAGAAGCATTAAGTTTCCTCAGAAGTTCAATATAAATGCAGCTCTTTATAGGGTTGAGTACAATACCAAACATACCTCTGTGCTTCAATGATGTCGTATTTAAGGTGGTTATATGCTTTTTGACATGTCTTTATTTCTGTCCATGCAGGACTCATTGCCTTTAAGATCTTCAATTCCGTTTTTAATATATGCTTTGAAACTTTCTATGTAATTACAAGTATTTGCAATTAAGAGATTTCATCTTCAATTTGTTGTAGTTTGACCTGTTATTTTATTGCCATTATTTTCCTTCACCTGTGGAGTAGGCTGACTTGTCACGTGTGCACGGTGTTGCTATTCCAACTATTCATGGCATTATAAATGTTCTCAATCACATAGGAGCTCAAATACGAGGGAAGTACACTCATGTCCTTTGGATTAATTTGCGTGAGGAGCCGGTATTAACTTTTCTTTTTTGTTCAAATTTGATTTTCAGTGCTATACAAAAGCTAGTAACTGGCATTGTTGTATATCTAGTAGATCAGTATTCTAGCTGAATTCTAGTTAACATCATGCTAAAAGTATTTTTGGAAAATGCACACAAGGACAGGATAGTATTGGAGGGATCTTGAAGATCTTAGAAGAATTGATCACAAGATAGAGCTGTCTATGTTTATATCTCAGCTATTTGTAGACCCTGTGTCCCTGGATCACAGATTTACGGGCTGTGCAAATTTTAACTTACTTGAAAAGTTTGAAGTTTTAGAGACTAAAGGGTGTCTTGTCCATTTTTCCACTTTTAATTGCCTGCTCAATGTTTCTTTGATTTTTGACTGGTTAAATCTGTGACAACATTATAATGGGCACTTAGGGTTAAAAAAAACAATTAAATCCTTTTTATACTGTTTTCAAATAACTTTGCACTATAGTTTCATTCTATTATAACACCATATTTCATCTTGTCTCTTTCTGTTTGCCATTTGAGGAATTTTTACTCTTGTTTCCATAAATAAGTACCATCCTTTCTTTGGGTAAGCTTTATGTATTGATATGTAAAATGAGTTGAAATGCTCAGGATTTTTCTTGATGTTCCTAGAGAGATCTGATCTAGCCATTTATGTGTTTCTATTGTGGTTTTTTGTCTTCATTAAACAGGTTGTTTACATTAATGGGCGTCCTTTTGTGTTGCGGGATGTGGAAAGACCATTCTCCAATCTAGAATATACGGTTTGTTGCTATTGACAACTTTCTGCTTCTCTACATTACTGCTGAGCTATATCAGATGAATTTTAATTTTATGCTGATTTGTTTTTTTTAACTAATATGTCTTGAGGGGAGGGAGGGAGGGGGTAGCTAAGGCTATGAGCGTGCAAACACCAAGGTCTCAGATGTGAGAGCTGGGGCTTGCAACATAATTGAAATAGTGTGTCAACTGTGGTGGAATCATATTTATAATGTTTAAGCCTCTTGGGTTTAGGTGAAGGGTGCCCCTTGTATTTATCTGAATTGTATTTTTGAAACTACCATTTGTAAATAGCCACATTATGGTATGACAATTTTTATGGGCATCCTTGGCAAGGAGGGCATATTTTAAACTTTTACTGATCAGAAATTTGACTCTTTCAGAAATTGTAAAAAAGAGCTGCTCGTTGGTCCCTTTTCCGTCTCTCAATGAAAATAGTTGAAGAAATGTGCTTAAAATAGGTTGTAATCAAGCCAATCTCCAATAATAGGAAGCTCAAGCTTGAATAAGTATCTCAGTTGATGCTCAAACTTGGCTCAATACTATACAAAAGCTCTGGCTCGACTTGGTTAGCCTCAATATTAAAAGACTTCCAGCTTGATTTCAAGTTTTACCTGAAAAGTTTACCTTAATTTCAGAAAATAGACCATAACCCACAGTTAGTCCACAAATTTGGCTGCATGACAATGCTAGGTCGAGGGTAGATCAAGAAGTCTCAGATTAGAACCAAACCCAAGATTAATGAATGATTTGCCTGACTTGATTAAAAGTTAAATCATAATAAATTATAGTGAACAAATATGAGAATGCATCAGTTATGGGAGTACTCAAGATAGGTTCTAATGATTATCCATCAAGGCATTTTACATACATAATTTAATTCTCTAAGCTAAGATGGAAAATGAACTTACCAATTTATGATAAGATCCAATGTCTACTTACACATGACAAAGGAAATAAATCAGTAACATTTCTAGATAACCAGGAATGGAGCTTTTGTGTACAACTTGTCATGCTGCCGCATGACAACTGATTGGCTTGTTGGCCTACACAGCTTGCTTGAGCTCGGTCAACGCAGAGCTTCAGGTTAGCTCTGAGCCACTGGTAAACATCTCGCCAATGGCTCAGTTTGCTGACACTCATAGCTTCAAATTATATTCTTTGTCAGTAGGCATCCAAGAAATTTCTGTTTATTTGGCCTTAAATGTAAAGTTTCATCACAAGGTTTCTATCAAAGCTGGCATAGGGTTTTCCTTTAAGTTTTTTTTCCATATTCTGAGTTGATTTAAAAAATGGGCAATCTTCACATTCTCTTTGTGCATTTTGGCCTTTTTTTTTTCTCTTTTTTGGGTGGGGGAGGGGGGGAGGGGGAGGGGGGTTTGTTGTTGGGGTGTAATTTCTCTCTTGTAGTTATGAAGTCTTGTCCTAGGACAGATTCTCGTTCAGGGATCAGATCCAGTTAGTGAAACTGTTTTATGTCACTTTGATTGTCCAATTAATTAAACTCATAATCTAATGTTAAGAATTTTGACTGTAAATTGGCATATGAAATTAGGGTATCAACAGGCAGAGAGTGGAGCAAATGGAAGATAGATTGAAAGAAGATATACTGCTTGAAGCTGCAAGGTATATTTTGTGGTTAGCATTTACTTTTCTCTGTCTATGTATATCTGTAGACATCTATCTATTTATATGTTTATTTAGCAATGTGTTTGAATTTTTGCTGTAAAAATCTGTGGACAGATATGGAAATAAGATCCTTGTAACTGACGAGTTACCAGATGGTCAGATGGTTGATCAATGGGAGCCAGTGACAGCTGCTTCCATTAAAACTCCGCTTGAGGTTTTTCTAAAATTTTCTGATATATTCTGGTTAGAGATTTGAGGATATCAAATGGCTCCATACTATAATTTTAAACCTCCTTGTCAAAGCTAGGTTTATGAGGAACTGCAGAAACAAAACTACCTTGTTGACTACGAACGAGTTCCTATAACAGATGAGAAATCACCCAAAGAGCAGGATTTTGATATTCTTGTGAGTATCTAATTCACATTTACTGTGACAGGCCATAGTTTGTATTTTAGTAATTTAATATAGTAAAGATCATGAAGTATACAAGCTTTTGATCTTTCTTCCTTCCCTTTTGTATTTTCATTTCATGGTCTTATTTTATATATGTAGAAAAGTGTATGTTTGAAGAATTTTAGATGGTTCTGATAAATCTATGGTACAATAACATTTTTGGATGACCCTATGATACACAGGCATAAGGTACTCGCAAAATACACTTTTCTGGTTGACAAACAGTTCAACCCTAAACCGTAATCCTATTTGATAATTCAAGGCATATTGAAAAACAAGAACATGAATCTTTAAAAGTAAGTCGAGAGTAATAAATTTAAGTGCAACAAGAAATATAATTCTGTGGAGTCTAAACCTGTTTCTCATCACTTTAGTAGTAAAAAGTTTGGGATTCATTCAATATAAAGTGTACAGAGGTGTGAACTGTAGAACATCCTCCTATCCAAAAGATATTATAAGTTACATATTTGAGGGACTCAAGAGACTTGGCGAAGGATTTTTTAAGCCCTCAAACTTCAAATCTAAGCCTACAAACTAAGAAAGTTAAAGGGATGATAACCACAAGAAGCGGAAAACCTGCTGAAGGCTGCAAGAAGCCAAATTAAATTTGTCTTAGCGATTGTTGTGTCCACATGCAGCAGTGGCCTGATTTCTGTAACAAACAGATGTGCTATTTAGACCCTTAGTTCAAAAGATGTAAAACTTCTACAATATTCTGTCAAATTAAGGTAAGATCAATCTCATAACTGTAACAACCAGAAGGTCCATAAAGCTATGATTTTCTGTCATTCTTTAAATGCTCATAACCTTGTCTATGCACCCACATCGTATATTAATGCGTGGCCATTGTGTATAATTTGAGAATTTGAATTTTATCCTTAGAAAATCTATGACATTATTGTATATTGCATGATGCATCTAAATCTTTTCTCTAATTTTTCTGTTTGTCTTTATCTCTCTCTGACATGCACATTCACATGCTATATGCCTCAGGTGCATAAAATTTTACAAGCTGATTTAAACACGGAGATAGTATTTAATTGCCAAATGGGGCGAGGAAGGACAACAACTGGGATGGTGATTGCAACATTGGTGTCTCTTAATCGACTCGGAGTTTCAGGTGGTAATTATAAAGTATTATAATTTGTCACTTTTAATTGATATTCATTTCAGGCGTATCTTATGCTTGTTAATTTGAACACTGCATGATTGACCTCATTTACTGTGCTACTTTTAAGCAGGACTTCCTTTAAAAATTTTGGTTTTTTGGTTTTAATCTTAAATTGCTTGTGCCGAGTATATAATTAGATTTGGTACTGACCATTTAATTTTGCCCTGTACATAATTGCTTACTTTCAGTAAGCACCACATGTGGGATCTGGGGATAGCTGTCCTAGTTGCTACTATCATTTTCTTTTGGATTTACATTCAACATTTAATAGGTATTCCAAGGACCAATTCCATTGGCAAGGTATCTGATTGCGACTCGAGCATTAGAGACAATTCACCAAATTCAGAAGAAGCAATTCTAAGGGGAGAATATGCTGTCATAAGAAGCCTCATTCGGGTTTTAGAGGTGTGCAAAATTTGCTCAAACCTTAGTTTCCATAATTTGACAAGTCAAAGATTTTGTTGAATTTGTATTGACTAGAGATTTGCCTTAAGGGTGGCGTTGAAGGCAAAAGACAAGTTGATAAAGTCATTGACAAATGTGCTTCCATGCAGGTACATATTGTTTTGTTTTTTTTTCCTTTTATATTTGAGATTTATTCACTAGTATCTCTTTGGCCTTAGAGAAACTCTATATTAAGATTTAGGGTTTATTTCGTGGGAATGATGGCGTTGAGACACAAAAGACTCTTTCCTTGTGCAGAGAAGGCTGCATGTGCCTGCCATGTTGCTTTCAAAAGTAGCAGAAGCCTTTAAGCTTTAAGTTTTTTTTGACTTTATGATGACTTATCTCTTCTGATGTCTGTCTGCATAATTTTTTTTTTTTAAGGAAATTGTTATTCTGAGAAACTGGTGGTTCAGTTATTTTTCATGGATGCTTTATGAAGATCTTATTGCCTTCCTGCTGTTCTGTGGATCTGCTATTTTGAAATTCAGATTTCTGCTATTCTAAAATTTTCATATGTGACCCAATATCAGAACCTACGTGAAGCAATTGCCACCTACCGCAACAGTATATTGCGTCAACCAGATGAGATGAAGAAGGAGGCATCGCTTTCCTTCTTTGTGGAGTATTTGGAAAGATATTATTTCCTTATTTGCTTTGCTGTGTATCTCCATACAGAAAGAGACATACTTCAGTCTAAACTCCCTGGTTGGTTCAGTTTCACTGACTGGATGAAAGCACGGCCAGAACTGTACAGCATACTTCGAAGGTATAGGGAACTCCACTACAGAAACTGTGCTGGGTTTATATATTTCCTTTGTTCTGGGTAGAACTTGGAAGTATGGAACCATTGTTTATTTGTGCAGGCTTGGTAGTTCGTTGTAAGATTTTAGGCTAAATGTTGTCTATTTTATTGAAGTTAAATAAGCTTTGTAGAATTTATTTCAACATTCAAACATGAATCTGGTTTGAGATTCAAATGAGATACAGCTGTTTACTGAATGGAACTGAGGCATGAATGCCAACATAATATTGGGGGTTATATTCTCTTTTGGGCAATAAAAATTTCTGCTTTACTGATTCTGGATGGCATTTAATTGAGATCAGAATATTAATTAGTTTAAATGAACATTACAGGTAGGTATACTCTACTTCTTTGCTCCTTTTGCGTTGCTCTGTTTGGTATTTTCTCATATATGTAAGCATCTTAAAGGTTGTGTACCAAGAAGCATAAGTATAGAGCAGAGAAAATGTAGTTATTTGAAACTATAGGTCTGTTATGTTAAAAGATTATCAAAATTGGGAATAAATTGGTCAATGTAGACCCTTAACATGGATATTGTTGTCATCCAGTAGTGGTGGTAATTAATGTTGCTTCTTTGCATCTGTTTCTTCCCATTTGGATGGAAACCAAATTTTAATTTATCAAGTTTAGTCTTATTCCTTCCAATCTCCTCTCTCCTTTCTATCCCTCAAATCCAAACACAAAACTCTATCTCCCCCAATGCTTACCTTTCCCTCCCACCATGTTCCCTAATCCAAAACAATGCCATGTTTGCTAAAACACATGGAAGCATGAGTGCTAATTGCTGTTGGCAGCAGAAGCATAGTAATTCAATCTTAGACAGGCTTGTCATGCTGAGCTTTCCCTTCGCATTTTGGGTGTTTTTTACCTTAGAAAGCTTATCTGTTACTGCTCAGAAAGCAAATATTTTCATGGAGCAGGTTGTTAAGGAGAGACCCAATGGGAGCACTTGGATATACGAGTTTGAAGCCATCTCTTACAAAATTTTCGGCCTCTTGTGATGGCCGTCCTTGCGAAATGGGCCAAGTTGCAGCTCTGAGAACTGGGGAGGTTCTTGGAAGTCAAACTGTTCTGAAAAGTGATCACTATCCTGGCTGTCAAGACTCTAGCTTGCCAGAAAGAGTGGATGGTGCCCCAAATTTTAGAGAAATTCCTGGGTTTCCAGTGTATGGTGTTGCCAATCCTACTATTGATGGAATCCGATCTGTTATCCAACACATTGGCAGTGGTAAAGGTGGTCGTCCTGTGTTTTGGCACAACATGAGGGAAGAACCTGTTATCTACATCAATGGAAAACCCTTTGTACTCCGAGAAGTAGAAAGACCATATAAAAACATGCTGGAGTACACGGTATGTATTATTATGAAATATGCAAATTCATACAGATCCAATATGAAGTTATCTTTGGTTATACATGTGTAACATTCTTCTTCTTAGTTCTTTTTAATCTTTCTTCTTTCTTTTGGCCGGAAATTGCGATTTTATTTGTTGGTTTAGGTTGCATAAGCCATAGTTGAATTTTCAATCTCTGAGTCTTTGATGTAGAATCTGAGATTTCTTTAATTTGTTAGGAGAACTTCATTTTTAAGAACCAAAATTAAATGGATGTGGAAATTACCAGATACCTGAATTTATGAGATCACACATAATTTTAAGTGGCTAGAGATATGTCTTTACCTTTGATACTCATTTCACAACAGCTCTCGTGCTTCATTTGCATTATATAAAACCTGAAGAATATGTAAAATGGGAATAAGAAATCAATCAAATTTGAACAGGCCTGGCCCCCAACCCCAACATCTACCCCCCCCCCCCCCAAAAAAAAAAAAAAAAAAGAGCCTCCAAAATGTGCTGCTTTTGGAGTTAAACTTCCATTTGTCTTGGGAATTCAAATCTGTAACTTTTTGTACATATATCTGATTTACTTATGGATCAGAGTCTTGAGCAACTAACTATGAAAATGAACAAAAAATGGGGGTAGCAAAAGTGAGAATATTGAGATGCATTTGTGACACACTAAGGGTTCATGTGTATTGTGTTTTATGAGGTAAAGGTTGTGAGATAGAGGTCATTTAGAGAATGTAAAAAAGTTGTCTGGGAAAGTGCGAAAATGTGTTTTGAAAGAAAGTGGGGTAGCCTCAATGGATAAAAAAATGAGAGAAACACACGTAAGGTAGTTTGGACATGTGCGTAGAGACCTTTAGATCTACATCAGTATAGCATGTAGAAAATAGAGAATTATTAACTCAAATTAAAAGGGGAAGGGGAAGACCTAAAAAGACTTGGAAAGAAACTCTAAAAAATGACATGGCATGTCTAAACTTAAATGAAAAAATGTGTTTTGATAAAGACAATGGCGAGATATGATCTGTATAGCCAACCCCATAGGATGGGATAAAGGCTTAGTTGCTTTGTCTCTGATTGCATAAATTTCTGATCACATACTTATACTTTCGACCTATTAACGGAGCATATTAGTTGATGGATTGAAAAATATGCAGCCATGGCTTCTATGAAAGATATTAGTTTTCATTATTGATAGTGTCCTAGCCTCTAATCCCCCAAAGAATGTATTTATATATACTCGAATAAACTCTATATCAACTAGATATTTTTAGGATTTATGGTGATTGGAGGAGAAGGATGGTAAGAGTTTCTACAAGTAGAGAGTAGGAACTGAAATTCTACTAAGGAGATTGAGTATAGGAAATGTTAAATTATATTGTTTCCCCTTCCCTGAAAGTAGGTCTTTGAACTTTATATTTTTCTTTTAGGTTTAGTTGTCTTATTACTTTTGTTAGAACAACACCAATCACAAGAACCATACAGTTGCTGAGAAGTTGCTGAAATAGTGTTTTCTATTTAGTATCCTATATGAATTGAGATATGAAGATAAGATATGGAGAAAAGGATGTCCAGATTTGTGTGGAAAAATAGAGATATTATCTGCATGAGTACTTACATAATTCCAAATGTAAAATATGCTATAGTTTTTTAGATTCCAAATGGTTTTTTGCATGGAACAGAATTATCAAAATTTTGGTCTGGGGATTAATATTTAAGTATTTGGTATTAACCCTCAGATACAGGTATTTTCATTCCATATTAAGTGAAAAGAATTTTCATCAAGTAATCAGCACGTGGAAAGTTCCTAAGTGGTTGTTGCAAGATGAGTTTGGTTTCACTATACGTGTTGGGGTTTGTGATAGGTTCTGTTACATTCATGGTTTCTAACTGTTTTTCTGTAATATTCGTGCATTGATTTGAATATCATGGCTGTGGTCTTATTTTCTTTCTCATCAGCAAAGGCAATACATTTCATTTTTTGCGCATATAGCATCTTCATCAATATTTTCCTTTAAGCTACACAAATTGACGAATTCATTTATTTTCTCTTCTATTTAAGATGCATATCATTGTCGTGAGTTACACTTGCATGGTTGGTTTAGTAAAATTTTGATTTTGATATGACCAAGTGTTTTATATGGCCATTGTAAAAGCTTATAATAAGTTGTTATGTATTTATTTATTTATTTTTTTGTGGGGTGGTGGGCTGCGCGAGGTGGTGGAGGTTAAGCTCAAAGCTGTTTTAAGATGTTCTCAGCTGATTATGACTTCTGATTTTAAGCTTAATTGCAGCACAAAAGAAAAACTGATTTTGAGGCACCTTGAGGTGCTTTCAGAACAGCTTTTAGCGTTTAAAACATTAAAATAAAAATCATGCTTTCACTTTTATCAATAGATTTCAATAATCAGCTCTTTCATGATCACATGGAAAAAAGGCAGAAGCTATTCTGAACAAGCCCGGTGTGTCACATCAATGATGTAGCTTTTAAAATCTAAGATCCATTTCTTTGATTTCTACATCACTCATGTCTTTTGTGAGTGTTTAGGGATTTGGAGTATGTGCTTGGTATTCCATGCATGTTCTTCTTTATTCTTTCTGCAAGAGTAAATGCTGCTACATAACTATCTTGGTACTTCTCCTTTATATAGAAAAGTTTCACCTAGAAATGCAGCCGCAGGAGCATGCATCACTGATAAAACAGACCATATTTTTATGTGGTCATTTCAAGCTACTGGCTAAAAAGAAATGTCCGCTTTTTCATTGTTATGATTTTATAAGATGTAAGTTTTGGGTATTTGTACTGATCAGAGAAATGCTGGTATTTGGACTATTTTCTTTTCATTTCATGCTCATACTTGTGGGAGGATTAAATTCTTCAAGTTAATATTCTAGAATCTTGCATTTAGGGAATTGATTGTGAAAGGGTAGAAAGAATGGAAGCTCGGCTGAAAGATGATATTATGCGAGAAGCTGATCTTTACCAAGGTGCCATCATGGTTATTCATGAAACTGATGATGGGCAAATATTTGATGCATGGGAACGGGTTAGCCCTGGTGCTGTACAGACCCCATTTGAGGTCTTCAGTTCCCTAGACACTGACGGTTTCCCAATCAAATATGCACGCGTGCCTATCACTGATGGCAAAGCTCCCAAAAGTTCTGACTTTGACATATTGGCTGTGAATATTGCATCTGCATCGAAGGAAACTGCTTTTGTTTTTAATTGCCAGGTAGAAATTGTCTTTACTGATAGGTACAGAAATTTTTACTTTTTACAATTTTGTGAAGTTCTTTTCTTTCCCCACCTTGTTGTGAAGATTTTTATTTGGACAATTCTTTTATATTATTAGTATTATGATGTCCTTTATTTTTATTATTCTTATCCTCCTCTTCACTTCCACAATTTACAGATGGGCATAGGAAGAACAACTACGGGTACTGTAATTGCTTGTCTTGTGAAGCTTCGAATGGATTATGGACGACCTATTAGAATATTACATGATAATGCCTTACACGAAAAGTTCAGTAGTGGTATATCAATGTCAAGTGATGATGAAAGTGAAGGTCATGGTCTGACATCTACAGCAGTGACTGCAAAGCCTGGAAGATATACAAGATATGCATTTGGGATAAATGACATCCTTCTGCTATGGAAGATTACAAGATTGTTTGATAATGGGGTTGAGTGCAGAGATGCCTTAGATGCTATTATTGATAGATGTTCAGCTTTGCAGAACATTCGCCAGGCCGTTTTGCAGTACAGGAAGTTATTCAATCAACAACAAATTGAGCCTAGGGAGAGGAGAGTGGCGCTAAACCGTGGTGCTGAATATTTGGAGCGGTATTTTCGTTTGATTGCTTTTGCAGCATATCTTGGTAGTGAAACATTTGATGGATTTTGTGAACAGGGAGGATTAAAGACAACATTTAAGAATTGGTTGCTTCAACGACCTGAAGTCCAGGCAATGAAGTGGTCCATTCGATTAAGGCCTGGAAGATTCTTAACTGTCCCTGTAAAGCTTCTCATTACAATTTTTTTTTGAGAATCAGCATTTTACTTTTACTTCCATTTGACTCTGTGAACCTTTCTAAATTCAGGAGGAACTGAGAGAGCCACATGAATCTCAACATGGGGATGCAGTAATGGAAGCCATTGTTAAGGATCGCAATGGTTCAGTTCTGGGCAAAGGATCTATTCTGAAGATGTATTTCTTTCCTGGTCAAAGAACTTCAAGCCACATTCAGATTCATGGAGCACCACATGTCTATCAGGTATGCTACATCAAGTATGAATGGTTAAAACTACAAGGAAACTTAAACAGTGCATTCCTATTATGTTATAGAGTGTAAAGTCCTGACATTGAACTAATTATGCTTTTAGATAGAATGAGACAGAGGCTTATCATATAATTGTTTACTAGCTTTGAGATGCTAGGAGTGGGGCACTTCTGTTGCATGTGATTTTTTTTTCCCTTGTCCTATGGATGAAGATAACTCCTTGAGATGTACAAATGCAGATATGAAATGTAACTGAAAGTGTAAATTTGACTTCCTCCTAAAGTTCTAGTCACTCAATTATTTGAATTTTCAGAGTTAAAAAATAGTTAAAAATAATAATAATACACACACAGTAAGTTTATCATTTAAAGTGGGTTAGTAGTAGTATCATTGATTTGTCCAAGAAATTTAGTATAATAACATGGGCCAACCTCTAAAGAGGTCATGGATTGTGACAACAAAACCATTCGGAAGGTTTTGACTAATATTTGTTCAGAAACTTATCTAAGATTGAGTAGAGTATACTCTATAATTTATCTAAACGAACAATTTATAGCATTTTGAGTATATTTCAGTTTCAAAGTTAGCATCAAAGTCATCTATAACTGAATACACATAGTTCTACTTGCAATATGATACTAATAGCTCACATTTTTCATGTTAAGAAAATGAAAAAATTCAACCTATGGGCATGTGTATGTAAACTGATGCTGCAGCACTTGCAACTTGCATCTCTTCGGCACAATCCAAACATGGAATTTTCTCATCAATTTTGTAAAGTTGTTATATCTTCCCGCTGTTTCCAGCAGTAATGTGACTAGAATCTCCAACTCACAGCAAAAGTTTTCACTTAAAGCTTCATTTATTATCATACATATGATTATCAAATTGCCATTGTGCTACAGAATTTATCTGTGAAGAGTATGAAAATATTCTTTAATTAATAGCAAGTTGATTGCATAACAATTGTGGTGTATTAGCATCATTATCGCCAGATTTTTACCTTCTAATAAATGTCCAAATGTTAGTGCCTTATGAGTCCCTCACTTGTTTCCCGCCAACTATACTTTTCAGATGCAAAATCCATTGTCCGAGCTAAGTTGAAGAACTGCTAACAAACATTTTCAGACTATACTATATTTTAGGTTAAGATAATAAACAGTTTGTAAGCAGCTTTATATGGTTTTGCATTACTTACTACTCCCTCTGTCCCAAAAAAAAGTCCACTTTCAAATTTTTTCTTGTCACAAAAAAAGAGTCCACTTTTAAACCAAATTCCTAAAATATCCTTACTAATAATAATTATGCATTTAAATTAGGCATTTAGTTAGTGCATGAAGTGTGTTGTACCTAATAACTAATAAAAAGTTGTAACTAAACCAAAGTGGACTCTTTTTTGGGACGGAGGGAATATAATTTTTCATTTTAACACTTTTTCCTTGAGCAAGACTAGAAATGACATCTGTTATATCAATGACACCAAAGGTATATTAAATGAATGGAATTAGGTTATGGTTGGAATATTATTACATAGAGCCATTTTGAGGTTTCCTCTAAAATGAGGCATGGAAGGGAGCCACTATGAAGAAAGCCCCTTTACTATTTATATTAGAAACTTCAGATCTGTAATATCATAATAATGCTAGAAATTGAATCATTTTTTCGTTTTGATCTTCTCTGCAAAATTCTATTACTTAACCTGGCTTTGTTCTTTGTTTACATTGACTGGGAAAGGGCATGTTGCATAAAATACATCAAAATAAGATGATTTTGTAGAGAAGAAAAATAAATTATTAGACTGAATGAACCAGCGGGCAGAAATAGGTAGTGCTTATGCATATATGGTACATTAAACAAAATGCTGATACCTCAATGGAAGTTCAATCTTTTAAATCCAATGGAAAGCACAATGACTGGCCTGCTGCTGACATTTGAGGAGTTGATTTTGGTTGAGCTGAAAAAGTGATTGCACCAGAATGAACACACAATGAATTCTGAATGAAAGGAACATGCAAACTAAGGCTTTTTGGAGAAAGTGGTCATGTAGGCTGCAAATAGATTGCTATTGGCATCCTACAAGTCAAACATACGAATCCGAGACCCAATGGAGAAAGTGGGCATATAGTCTGCAAATAGGTGCTGCAGTAATCCTACCTATTTCCTTTTATGCTAGGTAGATAAAGTGGGATATTTGAGACTCAATGTCAATTCAGTAGTAGACCATTTATTTTCACCACAAGTTTAACTATTTTATTTTAATCTTTTGTCTTCTCGCTGGATGGTGTCATACTTTAGCTGTGCTCCTTTGTTTTCTTTTTGGATGATACATACATCCATATTTCTACTCGGGATGACTGTCTCTATGCTTTGTATTGTTTCTTATCTTTGCTTTATTAGTTTTAGACAAGCATTATCCTTTCATGTATTTCTGCCTTCTACTCTGTGTTGGGACTTGTATATTTCGGCCAGATGCATTTTTTCTATTTATATAACTCTCAGACTTGGCCGTTTGCCATTGAATGTGTTTGATCCTAGCACTTTAGCAGAATTCAGAATTCCGAAATACTTTAATCTTGCTTTCCCTTTAGCTCATTATTTACTGCATGGATGATCCCGTAAACTATTCAATTTGTATATGGAGCTGGCCTTGCTAAATTAGGGTTGTATCAACTATAATGATCCCTAGACAATTCAACTCTTCCCACCTGGTTGTATCATGCTTTAGGTTGTATCAACTCTATTGATCCCCAGACAATTCAACTTTTCCCACCTGGTTGTATCATGTTTTAGGACTGGTGATGTATCAATTATTCTGTTAAAATCTATTTGCCGAACATGCAAAGACTTAGCAGCCCTTCATGAATTATGATTCTGACGGAACAAGGATCCAAAACCTACAAAAGTGGCGGAAACAAGAAAACCCAAGCCTAGGGTTTAGGGAAAAACAGAGAACCAACTCTAAACTTATTCCTCAATAATCAAAATCAACAAAAACCTATGTATGTTCTGTCCTATACATCTATTTATAGGGGAGTCCAAGCCCTTATAAGTTTAGGATTACAATTTGGAAACTACTAAAGGACTAAAAACTTCTAAAACAACTAAAATTTTCCTAACTATACAATTTCCTATTTTTATTTTCCTTTGACCATATTCTGTCCTGCATCAATTCTCCCTGGCTGGAGAAAGAACTCGTCCTCATGTTTGACTTGCGCTTTCCTCTATCAAAAGGTAATTAAGGAAATTTCCAGGCTCTCCAGTGGTGCTTTGAGTAGTCCCTGCACTTAGAAATATCACTTAACTGTGAATTCCCAATGCATATGCAGGAATTGTGCAAGCAAGCTGAAGTCTTGTCTAATTGAATCGAAACCTTATTCTCTAGCCTCATATTTTGGTTCTTTCCAGCAAATAGGAAAATCATAAAATTGCTGAAAAGTTGCTTTCTCTTCTTGGTAACAACCCATATCAAATGTGTCATCAACCCTTTCTTCTATAAGAACTGTTATAGATGTTGGAATGGAACTTTGTTCAACATCAACATCATCATTCTCCGGATAAACATCAAAGATTGGCAGGCTATTCCAATCCATGTTATTCTTCTCCCATGGATCACCATCTAATCCATCTTTCCTCTCCAAGACAATTTGGTATATCTGAAGAAATGTTACTGCAAATTTGATTATCATCATGAACTCCCAAATCCTCTTGGTTCATGAGATAGTCAATTTCATTCTTCACACAACCTTGCGACTGGTGTAAAAGGTCTAAAGCAGCTTCCATCATCCCGTTTTGTGCTTCTTCATGGTGATTATGCTCTAGGTTCTGCACCTGTTGCATAGGTTGCTCAACTGCTGTCGTGATTCATCTTGGTCTTGTTGCTGATTAAGGTTCAATCTAGAGTTGGCTCTCACTCGATGCGATACCAAAATTGACAGAACAAGGATCCAAAAACCTACAAACATGGAGGGAACCAGAAAACCCTAGCCTAGGGTTTAGGGAAAAACAGAGAACCAACTCTCCTAGGAAAGTCCTAGCCTTTTTAATTTCCTACTTTAATTACAATTTGGAAAAGACTAAAAACTTCTAAAACAACCAAAACTTTCCTAACTAACAATTTCCTATTCTATTTTTGTTGAAATTATTGTTTCTGGTTTTTCTTGAATAATTTTATAGAAGGAATTATTACTTTGCTTCCTAAAGTGGGATTTCATTTTCTTTTGTATGGCTCAAATTGATATCATTCTTAACCCTTTCAGGTAGATGGGCATCCTGTATATAGCATGGCAACGCCAACAATTGCTGGAGCAAAGGGCATGCTAGCATACCTTGGTGCCAAACCTACTGCTGCTGGAAGCACCTTTCAGAAAGTTGTTGTATCTGATCTGAGGGAAGAAGCAGTTGTTTATATCAATGAAACACCTTTTGTGCTCAGGGAACTCAATAAGCCTGTTGACACTCTTAAACACGTTGGAATCACTGGTTCAGTTGTATGCCTTTGTCTGCTTTACTACCAGTTTTGATGCAATCATGTGGCCATATTACTGGTAGGTGTTTAATATATCCTAATGTATTTTCTGTCCCCACCATGTAGGTAGAACATATGGAGGTACGACTTAAAGAAGACATAATAGCAGAGATTAGACGCTCTGGTGGTCGAATGCTTCTTCACCGTGAAGAATACAGCCCAGCATCCAATCAGGTCAGTGTTATTGGATACTGGGAGAATATATTTGCAGATGATGTTAAGACTCCTGCTGAGGTATATGCAGCCCTGCAAAATGAAGGCTATAATATATCATACAGGAGGATACCATTAACAAGAGAGAGAGAGGCTTTGGCTTCTGATATTGATGCTATCCAGTATTGCAAGGATGAGTAAGTATTATAAGTTTTTAATAACATGAAAATCGTCGATTTTAGCTACCAATTAATATGTACCATTTTGCCTGTTTACATGTTAAAATATTTTTAACATGGTTAGTCCCAAGTCTGGATAAAGGAGGGCGGTTGTGTTAGGTCAATAGCCAATGTAAAACTATCAAACCTAATGATTAACGTGTATGGTCCAATATAATGTAAAATTTAGCTTCATGGGAGTTTATAATCTGTCTTGGAATTTATTTTTATCAACTTATCAATTTCTGGATTTATTAACTGGATACATTTGAATGCAAATTCCATTTCTTATGATTTTCTAGTTTAAAAAAGTGAAGATTATAAATCCTTGAAGTATAGTTTGAATGAATACTTTCTGAAAACTTTTAAGGCTATATATCCTCCCTTCTTGTTTAAAGGTACAAATGATCTCCCTGTACTGTTGACTTCCACCTAATGATGTTAATTTTTGGTATTCATTTACAATATTGGCCTTGTAAATGAACTGGGTAATGAAAATTTTTATCTTGATAGACAAATATGAAATGAACTACCACAATCTCTTAGAGTTCTGGTTCATTAACCTTACATGTTAATTTCTTTTAAAGAAGATATGTATTATCAAATTGCTTCTTAACTTTTGAGTGATATCAACAAAAACTTGCAAAATTAATGGCTTAAACATGGAAATTATAGGTTTTTTTTCAATGAAACTGGAGCTAAGGTCTCTGTCTTTTAAGGAAACTAGAAGGCATGATATTGATATTTATCCTTTTTTTTAATCATAATATCTTAAATCTGTTCCATTTTAAAAGTTAGAATCTTTGTGTCTCTTTTCCTATAAATTTTATACTTGCTTATTGATTACTTATATTTTCCATCTTTAGAAAAATATTGCCGTGATTACAGGATTTTCCTACTATATGATATAATTACACCAATAAATACAGAAACATGGTCTAGGTGTGACCTGTAAACTTTTTCTGTATTAGCTAGTAGTAATGAATCTTTTTCTCATGCTTTGTTCCAGTCTAACTTTATAGATTTGATTACATTTTATGAATCTGGTCTTTCTGCCCAGAAAATGTGTTATGGTCATGCGTCTCATGTAGAAAAGCACAGAGGTTTTTATTAGTGAGCTTGCTCATGCTCAGCGTGTTGCCTTTTATGTGGAAATTTTGCAATGTGTACTCTGTCTTAAGTTTGTAGAAACATCAAATTTCTATGTATACTGTGTCTATGAATAAACCTGTTAGGAGCAGTACTGTTCAGTCAACCATTACAATGGTATATGTAGCCAGTAGACTTCTAATGGTGCATATCAGGGATATTTCCTGTTGACCATGAAATTTGTATCCATGTTATCAACTGGCCTTATGGACCATGGTTACTGGTAAAAAAGGCCACCCGAATGAAAAATATGGTGATGATTTAATTGTCATGTGATTTTAGCAATTTGTTAGTTTTGCCTCCAATTATTATTTCATCATATCAATAGATATTTTGTGGACAAACTGAATTTGTTTCTTTTTCTTTCTTTTTCCTTTTTTGGCTTAAAAAAAGCTCTGCAGGGTCTTATCTTTTTGTATCACACACAGGATTTGGAGGGGTTGCCTATGCAATGGCTATTCTTTGTATTAAACTTGAAGCAGAGGCAAAGTTAGCATCTTATGCTCCTAGATCACTTGTGAGTACTCCACCTTCAGTTCCATCTGTGGATAACATGACTTTTCGCACCTCTGAGGAAGAAGCACAGAAAATGGGTGACTATCGTGACATACTAAGCCTCACGAGAGTTCTAATGCATGGTCCTGAGAGCAAGACAGTCGTTGACAATGTTATTGAAAGGTAGGCTACTCCATTTATCTGGCAACAGGAAATTGCTTATCTAACCAATTTTTGAGCTTGATTGAGCACGATTGTGGATGCCTTTTATCAAACCATAAGGAGGGCGTAGTCCTTTTTTTTAAAAAAAAAATTGTCTTGTTTCCTAAAATCGCTTCTTTTAGTTTAATAACATTTCATATCATAGCTTTCTTCTAGAATTTTCATACCATGGAATTGACGATTTATTTTACTATAATTTATGGTGTCAACATCTCTTAGTCCAAGCGTTGGCAAAAAGTGTACTAGTGCATTTGGGCATTGGCATCATCTTGACAGGGAAATCACTTAAGTACTTTTTGAGTTGTGCTTCGGCTAGGCAACTGTTCTTAATAGTCAGAAGAGAGATGCATTAACGTACCTTGAATAATGGGAAATTGTTCAATCAGTGTAACGCTTGAGATAAGTTTTACTCAATTACTGAAAGAGAGAAGTTTATGAGGTAAAGGAAAGGAAACTTCAAAGTCAGGGAAGCATTTGTGGAAAGAAAGAAGTGAACAAAAGTAGTAGAATAAGGAGAATTTTCAGCTGACATGCTTATGGTAGTCTTATAGTGATTATTGAAGTTGCCTATCCATAAATATTGACATTTCCATTTCTTCTGGATCTGTCCGTTCTTCTGAAGGTGTGCAGGGGCAGGACATTTGCGTGATGATATCTTTTACTATTCTAAGGAACTTGAGAAACTACCCAATGATGATGATGAGCTTCGAGCTTATCTTACTGACATGGGTGTAAAAGCTTTGAGGTACATTTTCACATTAAACAATATTATTGAGTTTGAACAATTAGATGTAGGGTTGTAGTTAGAAAACTGTCTGTGTTGGTCCAATCGTGTTTGGTCAGTCTAAGAAAACTTTGGTCGACAGATCAAATTAGTGTCCCTGAATTTCTGGCAAGAACTGATCTCGTGTGTGCTAGTACTTGCTATTCGCAGTTATATTTTCACTGTGCATGAAAAGAAATACTATGAGAAATGCTAACAAATTTCATTTCCCATTCAATT
This sequence comes from Gynochthodes officinalis, assembly GCA_020080225.1. Lineage (NCBI taxonomy): Eukaryota > Viridiplantae > Streptophyta > Magnoliopsida > Gentianales > Rubiaceae > Gynochthodes > Gynochthodes officinalis. Next base: position 46,958,258 of record CM034615.1, on the reverse strand, counting down.
TCAGGCGTTACTTTTTCCTAATAACATTTAGATCATACCTTTACTGCACTTCTGCAACCGCAATGAGATTCACAAACTGGATGGACGCAAGACCTGAACTCGGCCACCTTTGCAACAACCTCAAAATCGATAAGTGACCGTGTTCCTACCGGTAGGCATGGTAAGACAATGCCGTGTGAATTTAGCTGAATTTCCTCGCTAAGCTATGCGGATTCGTAATACCATTAGGCAAGCATATTTGTAGATAAGTTGCAATAGACATAATAGGTGTTGTTTCTCAACTATAATTGAAAGAATTTGGTACAAGTCAGGGTGCTTCTGTTTCGTTTTATAGTTTACGTCTCCCGTAATACCTTAAAAACTTCACCGAGTGAATATTTCAACAGTCGTTCTTGTATATTGGATTAGCATTATATGCTGGCCTGCAGGGATCACTATCCAAAGAAAATCAAATAAATCTACGAACCTTTTATGGAAAGGAGGGGAAAAGACATGCAAAAAAACCTTTTCGGAAGAGTATGTCGATTCAGAGAGAGAAAAAAAAACCAAACAATTCCATATCACAACTATGGGTAATTAAATACCTATTAATTTGAAATATTAGGTGTGATTGGTAGATAATGAAATTGGATAATTTTATTATCCTGGGTTCCAATGAGATTTCACTTAATTACTTACTAAATGTTTTCAATTAAATCTAATTAAGTTAATATTTTTTTATTGAATTATCACTAATGGTTGATGATTCAACATTACCAAATAATTACTTATTTAATTATTCTCATTGGGATCTATGGTTATCACATAACCCACTCAATAAATTTACATCCCAATAATATCTTTCATATTTATTTCTAATAAATATTTTTAATCGGTATGGAAAATCTAATAACTTCCATCCTATTGAATTTCCATCCATCCGTTCTGGTGAGAACGAGGGGAGGCTCAAGTATTTTGCTCAATGCCTCTATTATATTGAAAGAAGGGATTATTTTTGTGCCAGTTTCTATGAAGTTAAATGTTTTTTTTTAGTATACGTGTAATTTTGTCAAAGTTTTAAACTATATTTTTAACATTTTCACAAGTATTAATTAGTTTTAGAAGCTTTTATAGTATTTTTTTTTTAGTAAAAATAATTATCATTAGTTATTTATATTTTACTTTCAAAAGCAACCAAAACGTAAAATCTAAATTTAATAAAACTTTTTATCATATATGTTGTGATTTTTTAACTTTTTATTACCATATAAATTTTGTAAACAAAATACACTTTCATATTTTTAAAAAATTGTTTTTTACATTAAAAAAATTACTCATTATTATAAATTTAAAAATAATATAGAATACAAGTATTAAAAATAACTTAACATGCAAATTTTAACTTTTGTCATTAGAATTTTAAGCAAATTATAAGTTCAAACGACAAAACAATCATATGGAACGTTGTTAACTCTAATTTTTTCATATTTGTTAATTAATATCTAATTAAAAGTTACACAACTTTATTGCTATATGAATCATATATGAAAAAATTTTAATTATTAATATTCCTACGCTTAGAAAAAAAAATTTATCATCCTCAACCCCCCTCTTCTCGTTCTCCCTCCCTTCCTCCCTCTTAGTGGGGGTTTCGTCCCTCGAGTGAGGTATAGAAAGGGACACTCGTACACTCGTGTAATAGATTAGAAATATCCTTAAAAGGGGCACCTGTGCATTCGTGTAATAGATTAAAAATGTCCTTATAAAAGAATAATTATAATAGTACAGGGACTTCAAAAAAAAAATTATAGAATATTTAATTTTTAATTTATTTTATTTCTTATTTAGATTTATTATATGATACTCGAGAGATATGTATTCATATCTCATGGTCCCTTTATTTTTTGCCCTCTATATATTTAATATTTTACTTTTTTTCAAAATAAATGAAAATAAAATTAAAACTATTATCAAGGCCTCATGCGTAGTGCGACATATTAGCTAGATTTTCATCAGGTTGTACATTTTTTAGTGTAAGTATAATTTTGTAAAAATTTAAAACTATTTTCTCAACATTTTTATGAGTACTGATTGGTTTGAAATCTTATATAATATTTTCTTAATCTTTAAGTTAAAAAATTATCATTAGTATATTTCAATTTTACTTTCAAAAGCAATTAATACATAAAAAAATCTAAAATTAATCAAACCTCTTATATCAAATATGATGATTTAATTTTTCAATTTAGATTACCATATTGTGTAACTCATATATGCTTGCATATTTTTCTTACAAATATTTTAAAGATATATATATATATATATATATTCTTTCATATTTAAAAAATTGGCTCATTACTATAAATTAAAGAATAATATAGAATATAAGTATTAAAGATTACTGAATTGACTTCCCATGTATCATTTTAAATATTTTAACTAGAAAATATCAATACTAATTTAAAGCATTATTCAACAACATTTGAGTAAAAAAAATAATTTAATCACTCTATTTTTTCAAAATTCTAACTTTGATCATGATAACTTTTTTTGGTCAAAACAGGTCATTGAACTTATTACATAAAAGTCTAAATGATGTCATTCAATTATGTTCCTTCGTTAAAATAGATAGAAAAGTGTTAAAAAAACTATTTTGACACTAATATAATAATAATAGTTAAAAAAGAATTGTTTTCTTTCTAACCCACCACGATCACAACTCCATTTTATTTGCAACTATTTTCATCATATCAGAATGGGAAATTTACAAATATAGTACCTTTGATAACTGATTTTACAAAAATAGCACATTTCTTTTTTTGTTTTCTATTATAGCACTACTATCCAAAAAAAGACTATAACGCCCCTCTCTTCTATTATAGAACGCAGAGACCTAGCACTTCACTCTCATCTTTTTCTTTTTTTTTTTCTCAAAACCCGTTTCATCGATTCAACAAAATTTGTTCTCATACTCTATTATTTGCACACCTCATTGTTCGTACACTCTATTGGACTATTATCTTCAAGCAAGAACGCCGCAATCATAAAGAAGAAATCGCATCAGCGAAATGTTAGTTGAAATTTGCACTAGTTGAATTGGGTTTGTGAATTTGAATGAGATAATAGTCGAGCCCTAAGTTAAGTTTTAGGTCGAGTACAAGGTTAAGTCGAGTTTTAGATCAAGTTTTAAGTTAAGCACTAAGTTTGGTCGAATTTAGGTCGAGCTCGACCTAATACTAGGTTAAGTTTTCTTTTTTTTAAATTCACTTGACCTAGTGCTAGGTCGAACTCGACCTAATACGCGACCTAGTACTAGATCGAGTGAAATTTTTTATTAAAAAAATTTAAAAATTCAAAAAAAAAAAAACTTGACCTAGTATTAGGTCGAGCATGACTTAAATTCGACCTACTCGATTTAAAAGTCGACCAAACTTAGTGCTTGACCTAAAATTTGACCTAAAACTTGACTTAACCTTGTGCTCGACCTAAAACTTGACCTACGGCTCAACCATTCTCTCCTTCAAATTCACAAACCCAGTTCAACTAGTGCAAATTTCAACTGACTAACATCTCGCTAATGGATTTTTTCTCTACGATTGCGGCCTTTTTGCTTGAAGATAATAGTCTAATAGAGTGTACGAACAGTAAGGTGTGCAAACAATGGGGTGTGAGAACAAATTTTGTTAAATCGATAAAACGGGTTCTGAGAAAAAAAAAGAAGAAGAAGATACGGGGTGAAGTGCTATCTCTCTGCGTTCTATATTAGAAGAGAGGGGCGTTGTAGTCTTTTTTTGGATGAAAGTGCTGTAACAGAAAACAAAAAAAGAAATATGCTATTTTTGTAAAGTTAATTGTCAAATGTGCTATATTTGTAAATTTCCCAGCTATTTTTGGTCTTTGCTATTTTCTCAATCAAAGCACTCTTTTTCTTCTTCTTCAAAATCCCATCTTTAGAGAAAATTCAAATCTTTATCTATAAACACAAAGAGGAATAAATCCATTGAAAAAACACAAAATCAACCCCTAATTTCACAATATTTTGACCTAGATTTTTTGAACCCTTCTCACTAAAATACCACGGTAACCCCTGTTATTTTACCAATAAGAAAATCATCTCAAAAACATTCTCAAGATCAAAAATTTCAACTACTTTAAGCAATTGTATGAATAATCTATGCAGGTGGGGTCTTACAAATATGGGGTCAATCAAAGAAAATGACAAGTTTAGATGAATTTGCTGATTTTAATATTAATGTTTCTAATAATTTGATTGACTTTGAGTATTCTACCAATACTGCCGCTGGTTAACATCAATTTTTAGCCCTAAACTTATTCTACTAATACTGCCACTACTTCTTTACCCTTTGCAAGATTTGCAAAGGATAACTTGGTTCGATTTTAGAATTTCCCTTCCTCAAATATTAAACCCATTTAGGGATTTTTTTTGTTGATTTTGAATTTGAAAATTATTAAATTTATTATTATCAATAGTACTTGTAGTGTTTTCATCTATTTTGGATGAAGCAATGAAGATTGTTGTGATTGGGAAAATGAAATCATGTGAAGCTCATGTAGAAAAGAAGAGAGAAGTAGTGGGTTAATTAGTTCCTAAAATTAAGAAAATACATTAATTTTGATCCAACTAATAGAAATGAGCACAAACTAACATTGAGTCTAATTTTATATTGGTATTTCTGCGCCACAAAATGAGTAATTTTAGTCCTTAATATTTAAAAATTGACATTTTTAATCCCTAAATTGCAAAAATAATTCAGTATTGAGACAACTAAGAAAAAGTGATATAACACTATCAAAATTTGTTTATGTAAATGTCAATTATATTATTCAATTAAAAAAATTCATTTTCCAAATAATGAAGTAGCTACTCAATTCTATTAGGATCCACAACCATTAGAGATAAGAGTGTTGACATATAAAACTAAACTTAATAGATTTAGAAAGTCATAACTAGTGTAAGAATCATTTGTTTGTTATATTACTAAATAGATTATTTTAATTTTCCTATTTATGGTCAAATTAGGTTGTTAAATTTCAAATTAGTGTAGAAATTAGTTATTGTGTTGGTTACAAATAGACGGCGAGAGACTATTTGTAATGTGTGAGAGAAGATTAAAAGATAAAATTAAGAGATTTTAAACAAAGACTAGTAGAACAAGTTTGTTTAGATATTTAATTGAAGATTGTATTTGTTTCTCTCCATCAAGATTTAGAATTTGGTTAAAATAAATTTGACTTTCATGTGTTATCTTGTTGCTAATAATTTGGTATAAGAATATAAGAACTTGAGTTTAGATTTCTTCAAAGAATTGCACAACTCCTAGTTTTAAATCGCCCCCCACCCCACAATTAAGAGCCCTATAGTGAAGAAAATATTTTATGTATTTGCCACGCCACGTAAGATGTGTGCAATTAAAAACAATTAAGAGAACAACATATAATTTAAAGGGGACAACATATCAACATATAGGAAGCAAAAAAATAAAAATTTATATGATTGACTTACAACACTAAAAATAAAGATACAATAAATGTATAGAATAAGTTTTCCCCTTATAGGGCTAAGTTGCAATGAGTGAAATGTACACCTCTGCGTTCAATAGCAAAAAAGCAAAAATTAATGCCCATTTTTAAAATTAATGCACAATAGAATTAAATTTTTCCTTTTCATATCATTGTAATAAGACTATAAATACATAATTAAGAAAGAATATTAAGACTATAAATACATAATTAAGAAAGAATATTACTCCATCCATCTCAAAAAAAAAAACAGAGTAATATTCCTTTGTTAAGAATTTATTTTTAATTGAGTACAACTATTTTTTAGTTAAAAAATATAATACACTTAGAGGGCGTTTGGTTCATTGATAAAAAACATAAAGGTAGTAAAAGTGATAGTATAATCGAAAGGTAATATATATACTAAATGAATATTACTATTAATTGATTGATATATCGACTAGATGGATACTACTATTAATTGATTAATATATCGATTTCAGAATGGGCAAAAAGTTCTATTTTATCCAATATTAAGTATATATTTTAAATATATTTTCACTCATAAAATACTATAGTTATTAATAGAGAAGAATACTAATAGACAAAAAGAAAAAAAGAGAGAAGTTAAATAAAAGAGTGAGAAATTGTATAGAGAGATTAAAAAAAATAGAGAAATATTGAAAAGAGATAGAGAAAAAGATGATAAAGAAACAGGGAAAGAGAAGATAAAGAAATGGGAGAGAAATGAAAGAGAAAATTGAGTAAGAAATAGAAGAAATGAAAAAAAAAAAGGAGAGAAAACAATTAAGAGATAAGAGAGAAGACTGAGAAAGAGAAGTGAGAGATTATTTGGTAGAGAGAAGCTAGAAAGGGAAGGGGTGACAGGGAAAGATAGGTGAGAAATATGAGAGAAACGATAGAGAGATGTGAGAGAGAGAAGTGTGGGAAAAAAATGAGAAATAAAGAGGAGTAAGAGAGACATTAGAGAAAAAGATAGGTGAGAAAGAAAGGAGAGAAATGATAGAGATGAAAGAAAAAGGAGTAAAATTTGTGAATATTGTTTTTTTTTAAAAATCAATAAATATTGATGATTTGGGAATTTTTCCTAAAATATTGAAGTCGATATCCACAATATCGACTTTAAAGTCGATATCCTAAATATCGACTTTGAAGTCAGTATCCACGTTATCGACTTTAGATATCGGCTTCAAGTAAAAAAAAAAAAAAATCCATCTCTCACCCCTCCTCTTCCTTTTGCATCCCGTCCCAGCCCTTCCTTTACATCACTTATGGAAAAAACTCCATTGTTCATGTGGAATTCTCAATGTTTATATCAAATTTCAAGTTGGATAAAGGGTGAGTAAACTCTTAAATCATTCTCTCAGGTTTAGAATCATTCAAAATCCGAAAAGGGACATCCAAATGCCGAACTGGGGCATCTTTGTCTTTCGAATTATCCTCACTCTCGAGCAAGAAAGACTTGGAATTTAATAACCTACCGGCCTTTTGAGAAACAGTTTTGAAAACAAAAGGGACCTCAAAACTCACTAAAAGAATGTACAAAATTGCAATGAAAATTAGCATCTGCACTGACTTCTGCCGACTCAAAGACATGAACAAGTCCAACTTTCCCCTCTTCATACCTTCCCAATAAAAAATCCCTTCTTTTTTCTACAAAGCTATGAAATATAGAAAGATCCTTAATGGGTTTTAATGGAGCAATGATTATGTATGGAAAAAACAAATAAATTTGCAAAAGAATTGAAATAAGGAGGGAGGAGGGAGGAATGTGGTTTGGCAAAGGAGAGGAGAAATTTTCTTTGAAGGTTTGGCTGGTAATTGACAACTGGGCAAGAAAGATTGAGGGAATGATGAAGGGCGGCCGCTTGGATGGGAGAAAAAAGACGAACATTTGGAAAAATGATATATTTTTTTTATACATAGCCTGAAGTCGATATCCACAATATCGACTTTAAAGTCGACATTCTGAATGTCGACTTCAGTAAAAATAAAATAATTTTTAAAACAACAATATTTATTTAATTTATTAATTTTTTAGGGAAAAAACTCAAAGAAAAAGGGTGGTGAGAAAGAAAATGGATGAGAAGTAAAAAAAAAAGTGAGAAAGTCAAAAGAGAAATAGGAGTGAGAAAGAAAATGGATGAGATAAAAATGAGTAGAAGTGATGAGAAATACAGATGAGTGAGAAAGGAGAGAGAAAGAGAATTGAGGCAGAAGAGATAAATAATATAAAGATGAAAGAGATTTAGGTGAAGGGTAATTTTCTAAAAATTTATGAGATTTAATGTTTCTTAAAAAACCTAATGTAGAGATTGAGTTTAGTGAATGCTACAATTTTTAGATATATATTTCGAATTTATTTTCTCATACTTTAAACCAAACACTATATAATACACCCTCTAATCAAATATTATTTTTTTTATTTCGATATCATCTAACCACACATCATTTCAATATATTATCAATTTTATTCTTATTTTTTAATTTTATTTCATATATTATCATTATTAGTAAAATTAATATAAACAAAAATTTTAAAAACAAACTTTTTTAAGGGGAAAATGTGATTTTTTTTTTGGTGAGATAAAAAGAATAACACTTTTCTTGTAGGGATTAGCGTGTGGAGCAAGGATCCATAAACTGACACAAGGATTTTATACCTGCAATAATCTAATTCTATTTTTTCCTCCCATCCTTCCTAGGAATGGCAATTTTTGGGTTCGGGGTTGGGGGTTGCAACCCCATCCCCAAACCCAAAATTTTACCCCGTCCCCGAACCCGACCCCGAACCCAATCGGGTTTTAACCCTAAAACCCATCTCCGCCCCCCGATTGGGTTTTGGGTTCCCCGCGAAGACCCCAAACTCGATCAAAATAGCTAAATCCGAACCCGAACCCCTAAATGTTATTCCATTGATGTTTAGAAATAGCATTTTGTATTAAATGTAAAATAATTTTTAAAATGGGTTTATTTTCTCAAAATATGTTTATTTCTTTCAATTGCACCCTTCATATTTTAATACAAAATTTAGTCAATTAATATAGCATTTTATATTAATATGATCAATTAATAAATCTATACATATTATTTTTTTTTCCAATTATTTTATCTTATTTTAAAATAATTTTCTTTTTTTCTTTTTTGATTTAATATATTAATATTATTATTACGATTTTAATATATAATTATTAAAATTATAAATATATTCGAGGTCGGGGTCGGAGTCAGGGCGGGTATAGGTACCCCCTAACCCGCCCCTTACTCGACACCGGGTTTTAATCTAAACCCCGAACCTGGAAAAAACCCGATCAATCGGGTTTTGACCGGGGTCAGGGTCGGGGAAGGGCGAGTTTTTTTTGTCATCCCTAATCCTTCCCTCCCATCAATACAAATACGAAAAATATTTTTTATTTTAAAAAGTAATTTTTATCCAAATCAAATAATCCGATTAGCATTCATATAAGTAAATTTCATTAATAAAACGTGACTTTCTATATTTCATAATTGTTAGACTAAAAGTATTACTAAAAGTGTTAATTCTTCAATATTTAAGAAGAGATAACTACAAAAATAGTCTTTCATATTGGCCAATGAGCTTTTTAGTTTTTTATTTTTAAAACGAAAAAATAGTCTCTCACATTTTATAAATATATTCTTTTAGTCTTCTATCACTATAACTTATTTTCTTGTCAAATAAGCTCTTGTGCATTTATAAAAAATAGACGGAATAGTGATATAAAAATAAACGAAATAGTGATAAAAGACTAAAAAAGTATATTTATGATATATGAAGAATTATTTTTTTTTCTAAAAATAAATGACTAAATGTAGACCCTAGTCAGTATCTATTAGTAGCGTCAGTTCTCCTGCTCGTGTGACTTTCACTTCAGCTCCACCGGAGTCGTAACATTTCCCTGTCTCTGTTTCAGTCGCAACCAGCTCCACCCTTGCTTTCTTGACAGATTGTGGGCTAGATTGGTATGCTTTGTTTATCGTTGATAGTCAATGCGTTTCTATGTGTTTACGGCATGGTAGTAAAACCTGCATTCAGGTGAGCTTTTCTTTGGTTTCTTTTGATTTCTAGGAATTCTTGTTCTTTGGAAATATAGCAGAGTATGAGCAATCTAAAAAAATGCTAGTTTTCAGATAAGAAATGCAGTGTAGGCTCCATTTCATACATGCAATAACTAATCTCCTTGCATGATTCTCAATCAATTAGGTTTTTTTTTTTTTTTTTGGATTTATAAAGTTGCCTGTGCTACTCCTATCCAAATTCTGACTGGGAGACTCCTCTGAAGTCCGAATTCCGAAACATATATCAGCACGCAATATAATAGTACCATAAAAGTATCATAAGTTACAGAGACCTAGGAAAAGTTTTGTTACGTTTAGGGGATGGATCCAAGATTTCTCGGGATTCCTGGTTCTGTCGATGGATTTCAGTTGAGAGATCAAACTCTTTCCGGGTTTTCGGATAGGAATCTGAATGAACCAGGATTTGAGATTCTTTATCATCTGGACGAGAAACGAATGAACGGACCCTCCACTGATGATACCTTCGGAGGAGTTCAATTTCAATCCCTTCCAACTGACCCATCCACAATTAACTTAACATCAACTTGTAGTTTGGGCGTTGTTGAGGATAATTTGAATGAAGATCTTGATTTCTCCGATGCTGTTTTGAGATATATAAATCAGATGCTTATGGAAGAAGATATGGAGGATAAGACATATATGTTGCAAGAGTCTTTGGATCTCCAAGCAAAAGAAAAATCATTCTATGATGCGCTCGGGAAGAAGTATCCACCTTCCCCTGAGCCAAACCCAACTTCTATCACCCATAAATTTTCTGGTGATAGCCCTGATGAATCATTTTCTCGTGATCAATGCAATGTAACCAGTACAAGCAGCAGCAATGGCGGAAGTTATGTAGCAGATCCTATCTGGTTTAATAATCCTGCTGACTGTGACACGAACCCTCCTCTTCGATGTCTCCCAGCTCATATGGCTTCCAACTCATCAGTTGGCTCATCAAATGATGTAAGCAATCTCGTGAATGGCTTCTTGGATCCTCCTTTCAGTCCCTATGAGACCAAATCCATTTGGAATTTCAAGAAGGGTGTTGAAGAAGCCAGGAAGTTTCTTCCTGATGGCAATCGGTTGTTAAATGTTAGTGTCAATGGTTTATTACCTCTTGAGCCATCAGAAGAAACCAATTTGGCGATAGTTAACAAAGAAAGGAGAGAGAAAAGGGATTTGTCGCAGACAAAGCCAAGGGGAAGGAAGAATCCTCTGAGTGAGAACACAGATTTAGAGGAGAGGAGTAGCAAGCAGGCAGCAGTTTACATGGAATCAACTGTGCGATCAGAGGAGTTTGATATAGTTTTGCTTCATAGCATGGGAAAGGGTCAGAGAGTATTGGCAGCTTATCGTGAAAAATTGAAGACTGGGAAGGGCAAATTTGCGCATCAAAATGGGCAACTGAAAGGACCTAGTGTGGGAAAGTCTCGCAGAAAGAAACAAAATGTTAAGAAGGAAGTGATAGATTTAAGAACGCTCTTGATTCATTGTGCACAAGCTGTTGCTGCTGATGACAATAGGAGCGGAAATGAACTGCTGAAACAGATCAGGGAGCATTCTTCTCCTTTTGGTGATGGGAATCAGAGATTAGCACAATGTTTTGCTGATGGTCTTGAAGCACGGATAGCTGGTACTGGTAGCCAGATATATAAGGCCCTTGTAAACAAAAGAACATCTGCTGCTGATTTTTTGAAAGCTTATCATTTATATCTTGCTTCATGCCCATTTAAGAAGATGTCAAGTTTTGTTGCAAACAAAACAATTAGGATTAAATCACAAAATGCAATGAGGGTTCATGTCATTGATTTTGGTATCCTTTACGGGTTCCAGTGGCCTACATTTATTCAGCGTATTGCTGGAAGAGAGGGTGGACCTCCAATGCTTCGGATTACTGGCATTGAGTTTCCTCAACCTGGATTCCGTCCAGCAGAAAGTCTTGAGGAGACAGGGCACCGATTGTCAGAATATGCTAAGATGTTCAATGTGCCATTTGACTACAATGCGGTGGCTAAGAAATGGGAAACCATCAAACTTGAAGATCTTAAGATTGAAAAGGGTGAGTTTGTTGTTGTCACCTGCATATATCGATCTAGGAACTTACCTGACGAGACTTTGGCAGTAGAGAGTTCAAGGACCATTGTTCTCAACCTGATAAGGAATATTAACCCAGATATCTTTATCCATGGGATTGTCAATGGGGCCTATAGTGCCCCCTTTTTTGTAACCCGCTTCCGAGAGGCTTTGTTCCACTTCTCAGCACTATTTGATATGCTTGAAACTGTTGTACCTAGGGAGATTCCAGAAAGAACATTGATTGAAAAAGAAATTTTTGGAAGGGAAGCTCTAAATGTCATAGCTTGTGAAGGCTGGGAGAGAGTTGAGAGGCCGGAAACATACAAGCAGTGGCAAGTCCGTAATATGAGGGCAGGCTTCAGGCAAATTCCATTTGAACGTGAAATTATGAAAATGGCAATAGAAAAGGTGACAACAAGTTACCACAAAGATTTTGTGATTGATGAGGAAAGTCAGTGGTTGTTGCTTGGATGGAAAGGTAGAATAATTTATGCTCTGTCTTGTTGGATACCAATTTAGAATCTCTGAAGCTGCTTTAGAATTGCCTTCAACAGCAGTTGAAATTTCAAAGGTAATGCAGTAACTAAATTGTTCAGATTTCAGTAAATTTTTTTCTTTAATCTTCTTACTCTGATTCCTTTTTTTTTTTTGAACTTGCAAAAAAGTGGTTAAGATGCACCTGAAGGTGACTAGGATCTCATTCCGTTTCTTGGCAGTTATTCTAACTGTTAATCCTGTTATTTCTGTATAAGTTTGTCGAACGAAATGGACCAATTAGGGTTGTTTAATAAATCATTATATCTTTATTCTTTTAAAGAAGAGATAATTTCATCTACCTCTCTCAAGGTTTTGTCATATTACAAATCCAACCCTATAGTTTGTAGAAATTACAGCCGCTCCCCTTGACTACCAATACGTAAAGTCAACTTCCGGAAGTAATAAAAAAATAAAAAAGATTTGAGACAATTTAAGCCATAAAAATTGAAAAAGAAAGAATAAAACATTGTTTTTTTTTAAAATATAAAATTATTTGTTTTTCAATTTTTATAGCTCAAATTGTCTCAAATCTTTTTTGTTTTTTCGCTGCTTCCAATAGTTGACTTTTCCGGACTGTCAGTGAAGGGGGTGGTTGTAATTTCTGCACATTACGGGGTTGGATTTGTAATATGACAAAACCTCGAGGGAGGTAGATGAAATTATCTCTTTAAAAAATCCAGAACTAGTGACATCCCCTTTTTTTTGTCACAGTCTAAAACGCCGAACAGAGCCTTCATCTGAAGGGTTGATCATGCATATATGTTTTACTTTGACATCATATATAACCTTGAATTTTCTATACTTTGTTGAAATTAATTTTTGTGAACTTTTATTTTAAGAATCTTTTATGGTTTCGCAGTTTTATTTGCAGCTTTTCTTTGAATTTTTTTTTTCTCAAAGTGCTTGGACATTAAGGGCAGATAAATGCTAATGAGAGCAGCGGTAATGGTGAACCAGAGCACAGGTTGGAATCCTCAGGGTAATTTACCTGTTCCTTCTTCTCTCCTTGCTTTGATGCTTATGTCCATGTTACTGAAATGTTTTTCTTTAAGTCAATTAGGCAATAGTCTGTTTAGTTGCCTTGTTCACATGTACACATATTTTCCTTCTTCTCCCCTATCAATGCTTCTATTTGGTTAAAGAGAAAGATAGATAACTTATTAGTTCATGTAGCATGTTTATTGCCTTGATTTTCAAATGAAAGGATGGAAGTATTGCATGTTAATGCACTTCTCAAATGGTGCTGTGTATTAGACTTGACTAAGTCATTATGCTGGTATGGTATGCTTCATAGAATTAAGCTCTTCTGCTCTAAAACTCTCTATATGCTGATGTGCTGTGTCCAGGGCTGGTGCTTAAACTTACGTTGTAGCCTCCAGGGTGTTTTACTTATTTATTATTACAATTATTATTATTTGTGTGTAGTATGCTTACAAATGCACTCAGAAACAGTTTAATTCAATTCTGGTGGAACTTATGAAAAAACTTCCACAGATTACATTAATTGCAAAATTTAGGTGAGTTGTGAAACTCATTGTTAGATGTCTTTTTCCTTTTCTGTTGCTTTGTTGGAGCTCGTTGTTTTCCTTCTCTAAATCTGTAACTTCATTACTAGGTTGATTTTCTTGTTGTTTATGGCTTAAGATTGATTGGTTTTGTGTTTGTAGTTCAGTATGTTACAGATCTTTGTGATGTCAGCTAAGTCATCACCCTGACAAATGAAGTTAAAGCAGAAAATGAACATTTTGTTTGCAATACTACTTTGAAGGTGAAGATCAAATGCTTGTAGATAGCTACACCCATGGAAGGTAATTGCTACTATTTTATCTCTTGAAACTGTTGGGTTTGAATATATTCCATTTGAAGAATTCTACTGTATTGTATTTGATGTCTGCCGGGTTCTTAGGAATGTAAAGTATTTGGGTTTAGGAATTAAATTTTGGAAAGATCAAATCGCAAACTTCACCCCTTAAATATGGCTTCATAATCTTTTTCTATCCATCACATGTGAAAACGATCTTTTTGGTGGCAAACTTTTATAAAGTTTATTCACTTCTTAACTGGTGATAACCTATTTTAGAAATATAACTAAACACGCGCCAACTTACTTTTACAGATAACATTGTTAGTATATCAACATTCTTTTCTTTTTTTTTTCTCGTTCTTTTTCTCTGCTTTTTCTTTAAAACTTTTTACTAACATTTTGAGGAAAACCTGAGGGTATTCACAAGTGCTTCAAATATATGTAAAGTGAATCATAATATGGACACAGGTAAAAAGATAGGAGCAACCAGTTTGAAAAGTTTGAATTTTAAAATAATCATTTGTCTCATATGCATACTTGTTGCATAATTTATGCTGGTATAGTTGGTATACTGTGAGTTTCAGCTTAGAACTCCGTCAATATTTAATTCATTAACATTATTATAAGATGGCCATCAGGATAAGTGACCTTCTTGTCTAGCTCTCTACTTCATCTTATTTGCCTTCTTCCCAGTTTTCTTGGGTTTTGTCTTGTGCAGTAGGAGTAGATTGGGCTAAACAATTGTAGAGCAGAGTGTGACGCTCTTGGAATGCTCGTTGGAATGATCCCGAATTGCAGAAGCTTCTTTACAGCGACTTGAATTCAGACCTCAAGAATGCAAGGAAGAGAATATTGCATGTGATTACATTGTGGCTTTTGTAGCTTTATCAGATACCGGACAATACTATGGAATGGAGGACGCCAATTACCAATCCCCGTCTTCCACAACAATCTCTTAGAACTTGTTGACTTAAAATTTTTCAATCCCCCCAATGGCCACTCGTGGGCTAATTCCGTTTGTATCATTTCTCACCACTTGTCCTCCTGCCTTTTGATTAATATGGGAGTCCGAACCTCTGTCATCATCCTTCGCTCAACAATGTAGGAGTCTCACCCCAACATTGTGTGAGACAGTGTAATAGAATAGGATCTTTAAATAAAATAAAAAATATATATATATCCCAACGTTTCACTTACTACAATGGAACAAATAATTTGTGGTTATTCAGTAAAAGGTTAGCCCAAAAAAAATAAAAATTAAAAATCATAGGCAGATGTCTCTCAAGATTTTCTGGAAATGAGAGATTTTCAAGAATTAAAGGGGTCCATTACGATATAAAAAAAAGTACATATTTAATAAATAACTCTTTGTCAAGTTACAAAACATTTCTTGACATTAATATAAAAACCTTATAAATAACTTTAAATGCCCTCTATCACATATTTAAGTTACATTTATCCTCAAATATATTTAAATTACCGAGTGGCTCCTTATAAGTTCTAAATTGTTATTTTGTTTATTTTTCTTTCATATTTTTTAATTATTTGTTCTCATATATCTATATATATGTGTGTGTATAACGTTTAAAATTATGTAAATTTATACATGAAATATCTTTTTTTTACTCTCCTTTTAGTCTTATGACTCTTATCTGGTTATCCTCCACTAAAAGATTTTTAGAAAACTCTATTTATTCTGGTCTTAATAGCATATAGGTTTATAAATTTATATTTATTTCATGCTCAAAATAGGAAGGATACATATTACACCACAATTTTGAATTACAAGAGAGGTTTTAAAAAAATAACATATCAATTCATTATAAATCATAAAATGTTATAGTTTTAAATTGAAATTGTAAATTTCTTTTGAAATAATTAACGATGTCATGCACTTTTCTTTTTTAGTTATAATAATAATAAAAAAAAAAAGACACAACTAATTAGACCCAACTTATTTTTTAGCTAAACAACTTGCACATATTTATGTGTGTGTGTGCGCATGTGCGAATATGTGGAACATATATATTTTAATTAGATTCTTATTTTGATTGTTAATTAAATTAGATGATAAAAAAAAATCATTATATGCTCTTTTGATTGATAGATTGGTAATAAGTCACTTATTTTATAACAATAAAACTGTTATGAAATACATGAATGGATATTCATTATATTCATTTCTATCTAATATTTGTTCATATCCCTATCCAATATATATTCATCATATCTAATGAATATACTTATCTCTATTTAGTGTAGGTACTTATCCCTATCTAATGTAAATATTTATCCTTATCTCATGTATGTATTTATCCAAATACATTAATAGGTGCATCATTGTTCTCCTATAAATAGGAGTATAGTGTGGTCATTAGGTAGGTGTGGTAAAAGTATGGTGAAGAAAAGTGAAATAAGAATTCTCCTCTAATTTCCCTACTATCTTTGGTGTCTTTTTGTCTTTTCTATTATATACTTTCTCTCCATTCTCTGTTCTATTATATACTTGTGACGCAATATTCTACAACATGTTATCAGCACGAAGATCTACCAATTGAGTAAATAATGTTTGCAAGGTAAAGAATTCTCCGGGTTTTCTTTATCATACTCCATCTATTCTCCATCTTCTATCAATTCTTCATTTTTCTTTTTCTTGATTTTGAAATCAATTTATCCCTTACTCCTGAAGTGGCAGTGGATATTTTTGAAATCCTTCCATTTAATTTAAGGATTCATCTTTTTTGCAAGAATTATGGTAAACATTGAAAAGCCCAAATTCCACATCTTGTAAGTGAGTGGAAATAATTATTTGTCCTGGTGCCTTAACATGGAAATGCACCTCCAAGAGCAAGGTCTGGCTAATGCAATTAAAGCAGACGGAACCTCAAATGCAAAAGATGAGGCAAATGCATTGATTTTTATTCATCGTCATTTGCATGTGAGCCTGTGAGTCTGCAGACTCAATATTTATCAGTTCAAGACCCTCAGACTCTGTGGAAAATGTTGAAGGATAGGTATGATCACACCAAAACTGTTATCCTTCCTCAAGCACAATATGACTGGCAGCATCTCAGGCTGCAATATTTTAAATCAGTATCTGACTATAACTCCGCTTTATTTGATATTGTTTCTCGGCTTGAGTTATGCGGTGTCAAACTCACTGATATGGAACTGTTAGAGAAAACTTTCTCCACATTCCATGCTTCAAATATTGTATTGCAACAGCAATACCGGCAGCGTCAATTTGCCACATATTCAGAATTGATTTCTGTTCTCCTTATTGCTAAGCAAACTAATGAATTGCTCATCAAAAATCATGATCCCATACCTGCTGGGTCAAAAGCATTGCCTGAAACACGTGCTAACTTTGAGAAAAATACTAAGGGCAATAAGCGCAGGCATTAACAAAGCCCTCGAAGGGGTGGTAGAAAATTTAACCTTCCTAGGAAATATAATTCTGGCTCAAATCATGACAAAGATAAGAAGCCGAAGAAGGTGACTAATGAAAATAACTGCCATTGTTGCGGCATGGTTAGGCACTGTTCATGTACTTGTCGTACGCCAAAGCACTTTGTTGATTTATACCAATCATCTTTAAAAAATAAATACAAGCATGATGAATCTCACGTTATTGAAATTAATCCCATGCCACAACCAATGTTGAAACCAACAATATCTCTGTTGGTGGGATGCCCCTTGCTCCTGAAGTAGCAAATGCATCATTGGATATCTCTGATTTCTTTGAGTACCTCTGATTGCTTTAATCAAGTATCAGATGAGATGTCCCGAATAATTTCTTTCTAGTTGATTTCCTTTAAATGTATTACTTTTATTATTTATCTAATTTGGTTGAGTAATAAAATGCTTATGAACCTTATATGACATTTATTATTTTATTTTATTTCATAACTAACGTGTAAATTTTATAATACTTGACACCTGAAGTTGTTAACGTAAGTGCAAATGGGAAATTCCAAGAAAAAGAAAGATGTTTGTTTGTTTGATTGATTAGCCCCAGCAGTGGCTATATAGCTCAATTGAGGGGGAGATATTATGAACTATATATTGCACTTTTTTCCTCTCTTGATATGTTTTTTCCCTCAGGGTTTTTCTGACTTAAGGTTTTTAACGAGGCAACTAATGCATCTATAAAAGG
Organism: Gynochthodes officinalis; assembly: GCA_020080225.1. NCBI lineage: Eukaryota > Viridiplantae > Streptophyta > Magnoliopsida > Gentianales > Rubiaceae > Gynochthodes > Gynochthodes officinalis. The sequence continues at coordinate 46,940,085 of CM034615.1, read as the reverse complement.
GAGATATCATAAGATTTGTGCTCTGTACTCTTTTTCCCTTTTGTTCGATTTTTGTCTAACTAGGTTTTTCCGGCTTAAGGTTTTTAACGAAACAGTATCATGCACATTCGTCAAATAATGAATACAATGAATATTCAATGGGTAGTGTTAAAAAATACATGAATGGATATTCATTATATTCATCTCTATATAATATTTGTTCATATTCCTATCCAATATATATTCATCATATCTAATAAATATACTTATCTCTTTCTAGTGTAGGTACTTATTCTTATCTAATGTAAATATTTATCTCTATCTCATGTATGTATTTATCCAAATACATTGATAGGCGCATCATTATTCTCCTAGAAATATGAGCATAGTTTGGTCATTAGGTAAGTGTGGTAAAGAAAAGTGAAATAAGAATTTCTCCTCTAATTTCCCTACTATATTTAGTGTCTTTCTGTCTTCTCTATTATATACTTTCTCTCCATGCTATTCTATTATATACTTGTGACGTAATATTCTACAACAAAAACCTATTTTTTTAAGGATGGAGAGAATACATTCAAATAATATATAAGATGAGAGATTATTTTTGTCATTTCATATTTTTTAAAAAATTTGTCATATTTTATTCATCCATTAATTGATTACATTAAGGAAATTTTTTCCTAAAATTATGATCACTGTATGAATATTGAGTAAATTAATATTTACTAGTTTAGTAAAATCACCAAATGAATCATATAGTTTGAAAAAGAGTTTTTTGTTTTGGTAGAATACACCGTTTCTTTAACTTATATTATATAATATATTTAATCTACCATTAAATGTACAATTTTCATTTCTTTTAGCTGTACTTTTAAAGTGCAAGTTGTATATAATTATTATTCGTAAGAATGATATAAGAATTTGTTTCAAAATTTGTTTTTTTTTTTGGAAAAAATGAAAGTGAATGATGAGTGTTGAGTCCAACAAAATAAAAATTCCTATTCAATTTTTTTTTTTAGTATAGCAGTGCGTGGGGTAGTCTCCACAGGAATTGATCAATTTATCTCCTTTAAAGTTGAGGGTTTGTTTTGAAAGATAAAATAAAATAATTCAAACTAAAAATTAAAAAAATCAAGCGATAAATGAGAAGAAAATCAATAAGTAAAAGCTTTTAGTCCAATAATGAATCTCAACCTTGGCATAATCAATTTATCACGCATCTAAAGATAAATTTATATATTCATGAATAAATTTGTTCTGGTTGTCAATATAAGCGACAATTAATCTTTTATTAGTTTATTGGTAACGACATTCATTGAATTACTTTCCAAATTAATAGACAACCCTTGATATAATTATAATATTTAATCTATCAATAACATCAAATATTGAAGAGACTTAATTTTAACCAACAATCTCACACGCAAGTTTATTTAAACTAGATTATTTAATTCCATGACATAGATTAGACTTTTGCTATGCATGAATGAAATCACATTATTCCCCAGAAAATATTAAAATAATCAAACAATTATGAATTTGACGTTTTAATTGGCTATAGATTATTCAGTTGATCAAATAGTGGCTAGTTATTCAATCAAACAAAATAATCATAAACATTAAAGTGTAGAAAATAAATAAATACCAATGAAGAATATAAACACGAGTAAATCAAATTATATCTCATAATTGATGTAAAACCAAGGCCTTAATTATCTTTCAACTAAAAAAGAAATTTAGTTGCTAGACATGAATAAAAATTGCACTAGAAATTTAGAAGAAAATAATAGTGTACAACTGTTGTTCTAAATGCTAGAAACTCTCATATTTATAGGGGTAGTTGGCCGAAATTAGGTTTTTTAAAATTTAGAAATAAATCCAAACCCTAACCCTAATATACTTTTCTAAAAGTAAAAGTTTCCTATAACTTTAAAACTACCTATTATTACTAAATAATAATAACAATAGAAAAAAATATAATTTCCAGACTATTTCTCTAAATTTTAGCTTTAATTCACATCAATGGGCAGTACATCAATTTTAATAGCTCTTGCCTCGTCAGTCTACTAATTTTTCAACTTCTCTTCAGGGTCAAGAGATGTGCCCCGTCTTATACAAACTGGTGTATTGTTTTTTCTCCACATGTCCAAAATTGCTCCTTTTTAAATACCAAAAATGCCAAAGCACCTTTTGATACACCTAATACAAAAACATAATCAAAATCAACCCATTACTGCAATATTTTATCAATAAAGGGGGGGAAATACATGCAAGAATTATATACATTAATTATCCTATGAGTGGATTTTTTTAAGGACGGAAGGAATATTAAACAAAAAAAATCTAAATTTAAGAAAAAGGTTTTACAATCTTAATCAAATTTCAACATTGTGACATCATATAATATTCATGATTAGATGACATATATTTTTTCAGTTTATTGTTATTTTATTTTTACTTATATTTTTAGTTTCAATAAATTAATTTATATTTTATATTTTTCATACTTAAAAAATGTTTGATAAAACTGAATGCTGAAATATGAACAATGAAATACTTAAGTTGCCAAAGTTTGAGTTTTTAAAATTTAATTTTGTATATATGAATCATAATACTGAATCAATTAATAATGTTTTATCATTCTATTGATTTTTGTAATTATATGTACAAATATTATTTATTTTTAAATTAAGCATAAAATATTATTTATGCAAACTATGTACAATATACCATCAATAAAAATTAATGTTTAATACAAAATAAAATAATTGCAATTTATTTATTTTTTTACAAACAAAAAAATACTTTTGAAAATATGTTCTAAGAAAAAAATAGAAAATAAAGTCATATAATTAAGTTTAATTTATAGTTTAAAAAATGTGATAAAAGAGGATAAATTTAAAAATTAAATATAAATAAGCGTTAAGCGATACGCATTAATGCTTAAATTATATATATATATATATATATATATATATATATATATATATTAGTGAGGGGGCTAAAATTTCGTTATTAAACAGATCAAATCTAGATGGATGAAATATACCTTAACCCAAAATCTTTAGGTTATGAAATAAAGGGGGTATGAAAAGAAAGGGAGGGGGTATGAAATAACCATAACAGATACGGGTGGACTCCAGGACTAGAACTTTTTGTTTCAGATGGCGAATCTATCAAATTGGATTAACCATTAACGAGTAATCCGAATGTGGGCGAATTTGGTCAAGGGGATGCAGAAATAGTACTTCAAGATCCATTGCATGTCCAAGGCCTTTTGTTCTTCTTTGCATTTGTTATTTTAGCACAAATCTTTTTGGTTCTTAAAAAGAAACAGTTCAAAAAGGTTCAATTGGCTGAAATGAATTTCTAAACTTGCGGATTTAGCGACTTTGCTTGTTTATACTTTTTCTACTAGAACTAGATGAAATATAGATGCTAGCAATTTAGTATATCGCATTGCACGTCATAATATGTAGATTTTGAAGAAGAGTGTTGTGTGGGGCTTTCCCCTCTTGACTTTTTTATGCAAATTGGGATGGTGTGGTTATCTTACTATTGCCATCTTTCAATGTGATAAAATGTATCAATAGTTTTGTTTTCGATTCAAAATCGAAAACAATTGGATTAGTTATTAGACAGAAGTAATCGGTTATATAGAACAAATAAATGTGAAAAACGTATAGTGTTAGGGGAGAGTATTTATCTTGCGAGTAGTCTTCGACACAAGGAAGGAACTTTTCAAAACCCTTGTGTCGAAAGAGTAATGATTATTGATCCCGTTCTTCAATTATTCCTATTATTGCGAGATAATATAAGTATAAGAGGTAGTGGGCAAATAAAAAAACAAGAGGGGAATTTTATTAATTAAATAGGACTTAATTCAATTAGTATAAATATAAAAAGTATTTACACAATATCGAATCTAAGAAAATATATATTCTAACAGAGAAGGACCAAAACCAACGTGCTCTTTGGGACTGCGCCATTCAGCCCGCCTTTCATTGTCTCCTTCCTCGCTCCTCGCCTTGGCTAACATCTCTTCTATCCTCCGGCGGTGGTCTCAGGCTTTCCTTGCTTCCTTCGGATGATACCTATGTTCTATCCTGCGGTGTCTCCTACATAGTTTATCGCGTTGGTTTCTCGTGGTTTCTCCTACCTACCTAACTTGACTGCTAAATCCACTCATCTATGTCATTCTCACCTGAGTATACTTTGAGAAATATCCTTATAATTATTTAATCTACTTTCGTAGTCTACAAAAATCTGAAGCTACACATCTCCTCACTTGGCAAGGTAACTTAATCTGTTCAATTTCTTGCGATTTGTTCCGGGTGAATTGCCGATGTCATTTTTCCTCTGACATTTTATGCCTGAATGTCGTGACGGGTTTCATTGCGGTTCTCATTTTTTTTTTATAATTTTTTTCTCTCTCGTCTTCGTTCCATTATGTAAAAAGGACTATATAAGGAGGGAAATTTGATTTGGCATCGTATTGTGTTGATTAAAGTTAACTAAGTCTGACTACGACGTTTATGTCCCATATGTTGGTATGTTCGTTAGCAAATTATTCCTTTTTTATTCTCCTTTTAATTTTTAATTTACTGAAGAAGCTTGCCTTTTTGATTGCAAATTTTCTATTTATCGATTTCTCAAAAGAGTAATCAAAATCTAAAGGTATTTGATTTTTTTTTTTGTGTGGTTAAAATTCTGCACGGTTTGATATTTAACCTTCCAGACACAGTCGTGGTCAGATGGTTAAAGTATAAAGGAACAGTTGAGGGAGATGAAGGCAAAGAACTTCCGTAAAAGGAGCACGGTTGAAGCAAGGGAAGATTCAGTTCCTAATAACAAAAGTGATTCAGAGGATGACCAAGAAAGGAGGTTCTGTAACACTTCTAAGTTTTGCAACTTTATGTTTCTTCTTCCATTTCTAATTACACTCTCACATGCTTGCAGATTGGTGTTAGAGGAGGTGAAGTTTCTTCAGAAGCAGAGAGAAAAGAAGTCAGGAATTCCAGCCATGCCTATAGCAGCTCAGGCTGTTGGGGCTACCATTGGCAATATTGGTGGTTTAATCCGGAAGGGAAATGACAAGAACGATGGGGATGGGGAGAAGGATGACTTGGTTTTGCAGGATACCTTTGCTCAGGAAACTGCGGTCATGGTTGAAGACCCAAATATGTATGCAGACTGCTGTAGTCATGTATCTTGTTTCTCGTTTCACTTGCTGAGTTAATTTTTTTTATCATGTTTGTGTTTACCATTCCTTACTTGCTTATGTGGTGTTTGATTCTGGTTAGAGACCATCAATGCTCTGCTCATCTGAGTCTCTATATTGTACTTTTCATGTAAGTTTTGTTCTTATAACTAAATTTTCAAAATGATGGATTACTTGGGGAAATTAGAAATACATATAAGCTGATGGAACAAAAACTTTTGGTGGGAAAGGGGCTCTGGTTTTCCCTCATCACTATAACCCAAGTAGTAGTAAGTACTTAGTTGTGGACCTGGAAATCCCCTATTTTCTAATAGAAATGCTGGCCTACTTCCGCACTTGATACATTGTATAACCCCTTTAGTGTGTTTGCTAGAACTTGCATATTGGCTCGGAAAAAATCAAACTTTAAACAAAAATCATTTTGATTCAACATTCAGCCATGTCTTTGCCTACCAGGAATTTTTTTATGATTTGTTGCAACACAAGCCTTGCTATTTTAGCATCCGGTAAGAAATTATTAGGTGATTGATTGTGTTAGCATTGATATCCTTGAAATGTAGGAAGCATGAGCCTGTTGTAGGAGTAGTTAGTACTACTTTGCCATCTGTAATCTACTTCATTTATATGAACATGATGGGTAATGCTCTTAGTATCAAAGGGGGAAGCTTCATAGTCTCTTGGTTGTTGTTGCTGTTGCCTTTCCTTTTTTTTTTTTTTATAATAAATATACTTAAATTCGGTGCACCTCTCATAAAATAAAACTTTCCTACACCTCGATTAGTATCAAGCTATTTTCCAATCACAGTAGGCCTACACCAAGGATTTGCTTTGAGTCCTTACCTCTTTGCCCTAGTTATGGATGAGTTGACAAAGGATATCCAAGATGAGGTGCCATGGTGTATGTTATTCGCAGATGATATTGTGCTTATTGATGAGACCAAGGCGGGGGTAGAAGCTAAGTTAGAAATATGGAGAAACATGTTAGAGTCAAAAGGATTGACGTTAAGTCGAAATAAGACTGAATATATGAAGTGCGAATTCAACACGGCAAGACGTGAGGACGAAGATTCCGTGAGTATGCTCGGACAAAAGGTACCCAAGAAAGATGTTTTTAGATATTTGGGATCAATATTGCAAAAAGGAGGAGAGATTGATGAAGATGTAAACCATAGAATTAGAGCAGGTTGGATGAAATGGCGAAGTGCAACAGGGTTTTTGTGTGATCGCAAAATCCCGATTAGGTTAAAAGGAAAATTTTATAGAATAGCTATGAGACCGGCAATGCTAAATGGAGCTGAATGTTGGCTAGCAAAGAGACAACATGAGCATAAGTTGGGAGTAGCAGAAATGAGGATGTTACGGTGGATGAGTGGTAAGACAATAATGGATAAGATGAGAAACGAGGATATTCGACGAAGAGTTGGAGTAGAACCGGTGGTAGAAAAGATGAGAGAACATAGATTGGGATGGCTTGGGCATATTCTTCGGCGACCTATAGATGCACCGATAAGAAGAGAAGTTTGTTGTAAGGAGTATGATGGGAAGAAAGGGAGAGGTTGGCCGAAAATTACGTGGGGAAAAGTAGTAAAACAGGATTTAATGGAATTGGAAATAGATTGGCGGCTAGTTTGTAGTAGAACAGAGTGGAGGAAAACTATTAGTGTAGTGGAATAGCAAAACTCTAGTAGTCCCGATTGACCTTTATAGTTTTAACATTTTTATTTATTTCTTTATCTATTTATATATCTATTTATTTTATTATATTTTCTTTATTTTATGGATTAATGTCTTTGGGTTCATCGACCGCCGACCCCAACTAGTTTGGGATAAAGGTGATGATGATGATGATGATGACTCGCTAACATTCATGGGGACACTTAATTAACACTAAGATCCTTTGCAGTTAAAATTTGTTCCTTGGTGTGGTTTAACCTGCTGAGTCTGGTGACAATTTAATCATTCAGTTATTTGTTATATTCTTTTTATGAACAGGCTGAGATATGTTGAACAAGAATTGGCGAAGAAAAGAGGCAGGCATATTGATGTACAAAATGAAGTTGAGAATGATGTAAAACGTGCAGAGGATGAACTCTACGAAATTCCAGAACATCTTAGAGTGAGTGGCCTACTTTATTTTGTGCCTCTTGCCCACTTTATTTTGTGCCTCTTGCCCCCTGGAAGCCAAAACATAGATTTAGAATAATGAGGAAAGTAGAACCTTAAGTGTGAATTTTTGGGCCCATGGCAAACTGTATGTCCTCTGTCCTAACATATTCGCTTTTGTTTGAGTGCTAAGAGGGAGAAGATATTTCCTTCCGCTACATGAGTTCACTACATTTCACTAGCAATATAATTCGCTTATTCCCCATCATATAATTTCCTTTTACATTAGCCTCTTTTGTATTCACTAACTTTTAAACTAGCTTCTCTTCATAGATCAGTTGTTTCTTTTGGCAGGAGATAATAATATTGTCTTTATGTGCTTGCGTGGGGGTTTTGAGGATAAGAGTGAAAGTTCGGGATGGAAATTATAAATCACCGCAATTTGTGATTATAGCAACATTAGCTGTTCTTGGCTGTTCTATCTATCGTTTGCATATTAAGCTGCACTAGAGAATCAAGTGTGATGATCTCAGAACTTAGTGGTAGGCAATTTTCAGGAATATGGATAGGAAAGGGCAAAACAAGAACTTTTGGAGGAGGAAAAAAGAAGTTTTTTTTTTTTTTTAAAACCAAGTAGAAAGATAAGAAGGAAAAGTTAGAACTATAGGATTATTCACCAAGATATCCTTAGGAAGATCTCTAGAGGTGAGGTTTTCAACTTTTGAAGAAATACAGCGCCAAAGAAACTCAGCTCAACATAATTTTGTTATATTCTATCTGTGATAAATATGTGATAGGAGACCTCCATATAGTTGGCTAAAATTAGAGGTTAAGTATTCTTTAGAATGGGACAGACATTTAGCTGAGCAAACTCTACAACTAGGAAATCTAAATGCTGAAAAAGCTTTGGAGTCTAGTTTGATCACCTCAATGGAGACATCCTTTTAAAATTTCAATGACTTCAAAACTCTAAATCAGGGTACTGTGGTGTACCTAAAGACTTATCTGCCTGCAGGCTGCATCAGTATATTCTTTTTTAACAGAAATGGGGTACATATCACTCTATTCTCTCGTTTTTCTTAATTGCTATATCAGGTCTTGTATGGATGATATATGAGTTTTTCCCCAACATACAAGGGTTTTTTAGTCCGCACACTGTGATCCAAACCTCAAGGAAATGTTGAGAGACTTAGGTGGAGGTTTAATGGAGATTAGGAAGAGCAGAAAATCCAAAAAAAATATAGGAGGGGGGGGAAGGTAATATACCCTTATGAGCCTTTTGGATCTATTTTTACTATAGATTTCCCCGATCACCCTAACTACCCATCCAATTGAAATTGAGAGTGAGTACATTTTTAAAAAGAGTCTTTTAAAAGAAAAACCAAGTAAACTTGTCTAGCAACTCCAATCTCTTCCCCAGCTCACCAACCCTTCTCTTAAGGTTGGCTAGTTTTACATGACCTCTCCTGATAAACAATCACAAGCACACTAAATTTTTGCACCTGCACTGATACTATATTCTTTTTTGATGATTGTACATCACAAGTATTCTGAATGAGTGATGGGCACTGATACTATATTCTTTTTTGATGATTGTAGATCACGAGTATTCTGAGTGAGTGATGGGTTAGACTAGATGCATTATTCTAGTTGAACATCATGGGCTTTATAGTAATTGGATTTGTTATTTATAACTATGACTATTGTTGATTAGGCGAGTACTATCTACCTTCTACTCGAACTGTCATTTAAGTTGTGCAGATCTGTCCACTTAATGTGTTAGCTATTCACTTGATGGCAGGTTTTATATAGATTCTTATTTATATGTTATTTTTTGCCTCAGGTCAAGAGGCGAAATTCAGAAGAAAGCTCTACACAGTGGACAACAGGCATTGCAGAAGTTCAGCTTCCAATGGAGTATTCTCATTTCCTTCCTGTGCCTTGAGCTCAATTGCTTTTTTCAACATATGATTAATTTTAATTGAACCTTCCTATCTGGGTTTGTTGGTTCTAACAATTGCAAATATGATATTTAAATACTTGTTTATGGTTTTCTTATATAGATACCCAATGCTATAGCTTTTTTCACTGGATGAAATATCACGGTGCAGTCTTAAAACTTGGCTGCATTTGGTTGTGCTCTTATTCTTCCACTGATTGACAGATACAAATTGAGGAATATTGAGGAAACAGAGGCTGCGAAAAAGCTCTTACAAGAAAAGAGGCTCATGGGTCGCACCAAAACTGACTCTAGTGTACCCTCAAGTTACAGTGCAGACTACTTTCAACGTGGCAAGGACTATGCAGAAAAGTTAAGGAGAGGTTGGTTGAAATTCCTCATTGTTAATACTTGGTTACTTTATTTGCTCTGTTCCTTGGCTTGGAATACAAACGAGCTGGTTCGGTCTTTGTACTTGATTTCTTAAACCATTCCATCATTGCTTGTCATATTCTTAATGAAATAAGAACATACATATTGGTACATGATTAACCCTTCTCAATTTCAAATACAACTAGCCTTGATCTCATTATGTGGTGTTGGTTATATAGATCATATCTCACCATTGTGTTCTATTAAAAACATATTTCTATTTAAATTTAGATATGTCATGTCTTTTTTTGTAGTTTCTTTTTAAGTCTTTTTTGGTGTTTCCTTTCTCTTTTTAATTTAAGTTAATTAATAATTTTCTATTTTTACATGCCATATTTGTGCTTCTAAAGGACTCCTACTAACCTGTTAAAACTATCTTAATCGTGTTTCTATCATTTTCCCATCTGTTGGGGTTACCCTCATGTGTTTTCTAATGTATTCATTTTTTATTTTTTCTAGTCTAATGTGTTCACATATCCATCTCAATGTTTTTATTTTGTTACTCTCATTTTTTATTTATGTTTATAGCTAGTTGCCCAATACCCCACCATTGTTCTTATAGCTATTTTATAAAATTTTACTTTCAATTTCAGTAGTACTTTACAATCACAAAGTAGAGAATGCACTTTTCCATTTGTTCTAACCTGCTTGAATTCTATGTGTAACATGTTTATCAATTCTCCCATTTTCTTAGGAGATAGATTCTAAATATTTAAAACTTTTAGATACACTTATTTATGCCTGCCAATTTTTATACGTACTCCATTGCTTATCTTATAATTATTAAAGTATCACTTCATATATTTAGTTTTAACTCTGATTATTTTAAAACTTTTCAATTCTAATGCCTCTTTCCAAACTTGTAACTTGGCATTCATTCTTTCTGTTGTCTTATCATTTAAAACTATATCGTCTGTTAATAATGCATGTTGAAGATGGTTGTCTGCATATCTATAGTATCTACAGTAAGCTCATCTGCTAATAAGGCAAATGGTATGGGCTTAAAGAGAATTCTGATGCAAATCTATAGTATTTAACAATTCCACAAATATCCTTATTGACTTCCTTACACATGTTGTTACATTTTTATACACATCCTTTGTAACCTCCATATAAGCTACTCTTACATTTCTCTTTTCTAGCATCGGTCACCTTATATTTTGATTAACTGTATTATATGTTTTTTCAAGATCAATAAATATTATATATACATCTTTGTTTTGTCTCCAGATAATGCTTACATAATCTTTTTATTAGATATATATCTTTAATTTTAGACCTCTTTGGCATAAAACTAAAATTGATTTTTTGATACACATAAACTAGCCTCTTTTCTCAATTTTCTTTCCATTACTGTTTCCTATAGTTTTATAGTATGACTCATTAATTTAATGCTTCTATAATTTGAACAATTTTGTATATCTCATTTATTCTTATATGAAGGTGCTAATACACTTTCTCTCCATTAATTAAGTATTTTTTTAGTTTTCATAATTAAATTGTATACTTTCGTAAGCCATGTAATACCAATTTTTCTAATACACTTCTATGCCTCACTTGGGATTTCATCAAGTAAGACAACTATTCATTTTTCATTTCTTTTAGTGCTTTTTTAACTTCTAAAATTTGAATTTTGTGATAATACGTAAAATTTTTATTTTGTTCATATTGTTCTAACTCACCAAATATGACTTTATTCCTATTGATTTCATTAAATAGGTTATAAAAGTATCTCTTACATTAATTTTTTATTTGTTTGTCATCAAACAATTTTTTATTTTTTTATTTTTTATATACTTGTATTAAATTTCTTGTCCTCCCCCCTCCCCCCAATTTTTTTGTGTGTGTATATATAAATGTATATATATTCCTACTTTCTTAGTATCTGATTTCAAATCAGATCTTTTGTCCCTAACTCTTTGTCCCACTTGTGTGCTACAATTAAAATGACGTATTTTTAAATCTAATTTAATTAAAAATAATCAACTTTTTTTTTTTTGGTCTTTCTCTCTTTTTTTTCTACCACCATATTTTTTTTCCCCACAAATCCATCTCTTTTTGATGTTTATGAAGAGGCCATGGATTTGTGGAAGAAAAATATGGTGGCGTAAAAAAGAGAGAAAGACAAAAAAGAAAAAAAAAATCATCTTATAGAAGTTGGCCTGAAGTTGATTGATTTTTAATTAAAATTAGGTTAAAATTACGTCGTTTAATTGTGACATACAAGTGGGACAAAGAGTTGGGAAGATTTGATATGATCTAATTTTTATAAAAAACATTGAAAGCTTTCGTTTTTGTCGCATTTGTTACTTTTTTCACCTCACTATTAGCAATTTTATATCTTCTAATATTTTCTTCATTTCTACAAGCATATAAAGTTTGGTAACTTGCCCTTTTTGCTTTCACGTTTCCTTAAAGTTCTTGATTCTATCGTCATGATTCTTTATTCTATTTATAGCGTTTTGACTCTTCCAATACTTTTGTCGCAGGTATTTTCATTTGATTAGTTACATTTCCCATGAGCTTTTTGCTTCTTTTTCCACATTCGAATTAATGGTTTCTAATAAGGTTTTTATAAAAATATCTCTTTTGTTCTTATTTTTTAAGTTCCACCCCTTAATCCTAGGTATGTTAGGTACCTTTTTCTTAATTTTTTTTAGTTATAAAGTTTTATCTGAGAAATCGTAGTGAAACTTTATTCAAGTATTACTTTACAATCGTTATATAATTTTCTATCATTGTTTTTGGTTAGGAAATAATTAATTTGTGACTTACTAAAATTATTTTTAAATATAATTAAGTGTTCCTCTCTTTTTTAAAAAAGTATTACCCATAACAAAATCATAAGTTATTGCAAAATCCAAAATGGTTTTACCTTCATTGTCTCGCAACCCAAAACCATAACCCCCATGACCTCTATCATACTTCTCATTATCCTCCCACATATCCCTATTTAAATTCTCGCTTATCACACTTTTTTCATTTTAAGGGATTATTTGGACTAAAACTTCAAAGTCCTTCCAAATTTTATTTTAATAGATTTATTTAATTCTATGTAAGGTGCACCTACACTAACTATATTTATTGTTCATTTTCTACAATAAGTTTAAGAGCTATAAATTTCTCTCTTTTTTGAACTATTCCTACTACTTGCTCTATGGATAATGAATCCATAATAATACTTACCCCATTCTTGATTCTATCTTTTCCACAATGCTAAAGTTTATACTCTAAAATATCCAAAACATTGGCTTTCTTTCTTATCCATTTTGTTTTTTGAAAACACATAATATTTAGTATTTAGTCGTCTCCTCGTAGTATCCACCATCTCTACAATTTGACCTGTGAGAGTTTCAATATTTTAACTGCCAATTCTAAAAGTCTTATTCTTTCAAAAATTTTCTTCATTATCCTTCCTATTAGTACATAAGGATTCTTGCATATTTTGTACTACACCTGAGCTCTCACGGGGATGCGGCAGTCCTTGCCAAAACGCTACAGTCAAACACTACGACATTCTCCATAAAGCAGGGAGCTTTCTAACCTTTACATGATTTCTTATATGACCCTTGTCAATTTCAAATATAACAACAAATATATGGCAATTCCAGGGTTGAAATTTATATTTTATAGTTATTTCTTATGTATAAAGTGTATGTTGTCTGAAAGGAATTCTCAAAAAAAATTTGGCTGTAAGCTAGGCTGGAATATAATAGGTTATCCACTTGGCCATGAAATTTCAGTTTTAATCGAGTATGGTGCCGCTGAGGTGGTAGGAAATTGAAGACTACCAGGGGGGCTACGCTATTAAGCCCACATTAGTTATTCTTTTGAAGGCCTGGTACTCTTTTTTAGGATCTTCACCCTCTTCCTATTTGAAAACAGCAACATAGGAAAAGTTCAACACGTAAAGTTAATACGGAGGGATTTGTTTTCTCATTTTAGAAGTCTATAGTAATGTGATCTTAGTTCATTGGATTTTTCTAGAAATCTTATGAGAATCATTGTTGGCTCTGGTATTGTAGCAATCTGTTTTTCTGCAAAATCTTCCAAATTTGGTGCAAAAATGGAGGATGGCACTGAGTATTTAAAAAATCTTCCAAATTTGGCGTGACAATGGAGGATAGCACTTATTATTTGAAAAACAACTTCCATGATAATGTAAAAGTGACTTGCTTGCGGCATTTTTTGCGCAAATTTTCTTGCAACCAAACACTGAAGTCTTGAATTTTTTGGGTCTTCCTGTTGTAATTGTGACCCAATCATATTGGAAATCTGCTATTTCTTTATTGAAAGGCATGTATTTTGTATTCATATCCCATCCAGATTGTAATCAAATAACATTTGCAGAGCATCCAGAGTTGTACAAAGACAAGGATTGGAAGAAAAATAATCTGGAGTATAGACCAGTTGAATTGGGTGCAGAAGGAGCAGTTCAAAGGCCAGCTGCTACGGATGAGTTCATGCTTGAGAGGTTTCGAAGACGAGAACGTCAGCGCGTGATGCGGAGATAGAATGTTGTTGAACTCTGAAATGCCAGCCAACCCTGTAAGCCGGTGATAAAATGTTGGTGAGAGCTTTTTTATCATAGATATTGTCACGGAATCTCGACAGCAAGCTACGACCATCGGCTAGCTGAAATTATCCCTGTGACAGATATCACTGTGTGAGAACTGATAATTGTTGTGTTCACCATTATTTTCGTTGGGTTTCATAGTGGAGCATTATTGGAAGGTAATTTATAATTTGCATTGTTTCGGAGTCTTTGCACTTCAACTGCTGATTTTCATTTTTTTGGAACAAATATAGAAGTGTTGGACGTAATAGGGGCAAATCTGAGGGGAGTAAAAGATAGAGACTGATCTCCCGACTCCCAAGTCCGATGTGGCTTTTTACTTATTTATGCTAGCAATGGGCACGCCAATTTTCGAAGTAATAGTTAGGGGGGAAAAACGGCCGTCGGTAAACTATAAAATCATGCTAAAATCTCGTGTCATAGAATAGGTGCGTTTTCTAGTTCCCAGAGGCTAGGTTGGCTTTGTCTGGTGTTAATTCTTGGGAAGAGGTGTCCTATGGTTTTGGCAGGTATTCAAGAAACAGTATGCATGTATTACCGAGCACCATTAGTTATTATTGTGATCTGCGACGGCACAGTATCGACGACTCTGGTCTGATTGAGTGGCACTTTCGTGCTCGAGCTCAAATCTTAATGATGCTTGAAATTTCAAATAACTACAATAGAATTTTTTTTAAAACATATCTAGTTTTCTTAATATTTCGTTATTAAAACCTTCTACAAGTCTGTCAAACAATTTGTTTCCATCTTCTTCTTCCTTATTGAAGGCCATATTAATATTTGATACCCACCCAAAACAGGACCTAACAGATGATGAAGAATTTGGTTAAATAATTTGGTATGGGTGACAATTAGAGTTGGTAATATTTCATACTTATTAAAAATATTTTTTGTGAATAAATGTGCGGATGTTATTGGGATAAGAATTTATTTGGCGGGTTATGAGATATTCATGGTCTCAATGAGAATAATTAAATGGATAATTATGGAGTAATGTTGAATTTTTAATGATTAATGATAATTTAATAAAAAATATTAATTTAATGGGATTTAATTAAGAAGATTTAGTAGTTTTTTTTTATTGAGAATTTATTAGGTAATTAAGAGAGATTTTATTAGGATCTAATAATAGCATCTAATAGGGATTTCAATGGTAATGAGATTACTCATTTTCATCTACCCAATATTTAAAATTAATAAGTATTTAATTACATATTTTCATTAATTTTTACCCATTAAATTTCCGCCTAATTGTTGCCTTTTCCCACCCAATTGCCACTTATAGTGACAATGAGGCAATTAATTTCAAAGAATTGAAATCCTCGCTACAATTGGAAGAGAAAATGCATCAAGTTGGAGGTAGATGAATGAACTGACGGCAATGGAAAGAGAAACGGATGAATAAACAATTAATCAATGAGGGCGGGATATTTTTGTGATAAAATTTTGGGATATTTTTGTAATAAAATTTTTACCAATCAAGCTCTGATCATTACACTCTCATTTGCCGGAAGTGGAATGTACATGTGGTTACGGTCAGGTTATTTTCATTATAACTCAAAGTTTAAAAGATTGATTGGAAGTAGTCGTTTTTTACTTAATCCGCAATATGGTATGTTTGGATAAGTTATTTTTGTTTATAAATGAGAAAAAGTTAACTTTTTTCAAATAGAAATAAACTATCTAAATATATTTTTATTTTAAAATTTAAAATTCAAATTTTCTCACTCAAATTCTTCATATATAATTTTAAAAAAATTTCTTCCTATTTTTACTTCTAAAATACTTTTTTTATATAAAAAAAAATCATAAAAATTTCACATATTCCAATACAACTTTTCTCAAATACATCACACTCTAAATGGAGAAGAATTTTTAATTTAGTAAAAGAATTTTAATTAATCATACATTAAAAAATTCGAGAAAAAACACTACGCTACTTAATTCAATTGTTATGTTGTAGTTTGATATCAAGAGTATAAAACAATTTAGTCCGAAATTCCAAAAAATAAAAGAAAAAAACTAATTCTGTAAAGAATTAAGAGTGGGGGAAATTTATCCTTTTCCAATAAACTCTAACCATCTCCATCGAGGTGGAGTCGCCCAATTGCTTAAGAATATAATGTTACTCCATTAAGTAACAAATTTCAGGATATTATTAAATTACAGTTTTTTTGGTTCCAAAAAAAAATAAGAGAGAAGTAACATAAAAGCAGGGGTAAAGCAGCAAAAGGAGAAGCAAACCGGTTAAGGCGGGGGAAGGTCGAGGGATCCCCACGAGCCTCCCGAAATAAAATACGTGCAATGGTGCATTGATCATTGATGTCTATTTTTATTCAAAACCTCATCCATTTTTACGCTTTCTCTTTTTCCACGCCCGAAAGAGCAGCAGACTTTCCCATTTCGAAATTTCCAATTTCATCCTTCATTCCACCCAGCATACTTTGATAACAACTATTAACAACGACAAAAAAGGTGAAGAAGCTCCTCTCTCTCTCTCTCTCTCTCTCTCTCTCTCTCTTCGCTCCCACTCATTAAACCAGCCGAGCTCCTTTTATATTCTTAAATCCTTCCTTCCTTCCTTCCTTCCTTTCTTTCTTCCCGTGTGTTCGCTTTTCCGTGGTCTTCAGTCATCCTGTTGTAGAAATCAAAGAGGAGGATATGGCTGATCAACTCACTGACGATCAGATCTCTGAGTTCAAGGAGGCTTTCAGCCTTTTTGACAAGGATGGAGATGGTTTTCTCTCTCTCCATTTCTCTCCTCCCTTGATGAGCTTAATTTTATTATTAAATTATAGATTGCATAAATCAGATCTGATCTGTGTTATTGTTCTTCTATTTTTTTTTTATTTTTGGTTTGGTGAAATTCATCAGTGCTTAATGATACCCGTTTTTCTGGTTGGATAAATTCTTGTGCTGCTCCTAACTTGGTGACTTGTGAGGCTTAATTAAATGAATTTTAGTAGTTTTTTTTTTTGAATGAATAAATCCTGCGGCTTTGGTATAGAAATTCATTGGTTTGTTTCATTTTTCTTGCACGTCCCTGGTGAATTCATGTCTGTGCTCTGTGTATTCAGCTCGTTCGCAATATAATGTAGTAATCAGCAGGAAAACAAAAAGGATAAAAGAGCAGGAACGCTGCTACCATTTGCCCCCTTCGAGCAGTCTCAGCTGATGTCTATTGTGTAGTATTTTTTCAAGAGCCTGTCATTAGCTACATTTTCGCATCATTTTTATGGTTGATTGGATAAACTAGCTCATGATATCTGTGATTTTTGTATTATCTGATTCTGATTGGTTTTGAATCTTTTAGGACTATACTTCATCTAGTCATCTGGTATTCCTAATCATATTGCAACCATAGTCTTCAACCGTGTGGCATCGTTTTTTCTAGTGATCATATCATCATATCCTTGTAGAAGTCGGATCTTTGATACGTGTAGATGCAGACTCAACAATTCAAGAGTTTTATTCTGTAATTTTAATTATTTAATTATTTAATATTTAATATCAAATTAAATGTCTTAGAGTTGTCTTCTAATAGGACCTGTATCCCGTTAGAAATATAGGGAAATCGCCTTTCCTATCCTTTCCCCCAACAATCGGCCAAAATAACCATGAGTAACTACTATATTACAAGTTTCTTTCTCTTGACCAATTATGTAACCTTCAGTAGCGGATTCATTTTTCTCTTGGCCTGACCCTTAAATATCGGTAAAATTTGTAACATCTAGACATCAGTTTCAGTGAAAAGTAGTAGTTTTGCAAAATTTGACATCGTTTTCCTGTTGGAAACTTGAGAAATCCTCTTTGATTTGGATTACAGATTCATGGATTGATTATTTTGGTAATAAAATAGTAGTGAAATTTTTACCAAGAATTATGCTTTGCTTTCAACCTATAAAGCAGTCATCGTGCATATCTTTTGCGTGGCTGGAAATCTATGTTTGTGAAAGGTTTTAGGTTGATGAAGTAATGTTGAAGGAATTTTTAGGTTGTATCACCACCAAGGAGCTTGGGACTGTGATGAGGTCACTGGGGCAGAATCCTACCGAGGCTGAGCTCCAGGACATGATAAATGAAGTTGATGCTGATGGTAACGGAACAATTGATTTCCCAGAGTTTTTAAATCTCATGGCACGGAAGATGAAGGATACCGACTCTGAGGAGGAGCTGAAAGAAGCATTTCGAGTTTTTGACAAAGATCAGAATGGGTTCATTTCTGCAGCTGAGCTCCGCCATGTCATGACCAACCTGGGGGAGAAGCTTACTGATGAGGAAGTTGATGAGATGATCAAGGAGGCTGATGTAGACGGTGATGGTCAAATCAACTACGAGGAGTTTGTTAAAGTTATGATGGCTAAGTGACGTCTCCACATGCTATCTAAAATCTAAATAGAGTTAAGTGAAAAAGCGAATCTAAAAACTGGATAAATAGGGTTGTCGGTATCATGGCTCCTGTTTTACTTTCTTTGTCCGATATCTTTAACGTGAACGTTTTTGATGCATCCATGTCTATTTACTGATGGCTGAATCCTCAAGTCGCCCTGGAACCTCAGTTCACTTACCACCCCAGCCGCTCTAAACACGCATTTTGTAATATATTATTCCTTCCCTCCCACGAATAAGTTACACTTTTTTTATAAGACATAACAAATAAAATATTAAGTGGATCATTAAGGATATTATAGAAATTTGAATGGACTTGTATTTTTAGATGATGGAAAAGAGTAAAGATGGATATATATATATTTTTTTTAAAGGAACAGAAAGATTGATATTAGCCATTTTTCCCGTTTCATTGCAGCGTAGATTGAACTTCATACTCGAAGCTGTAGGCTGCTTTAAGAGTAATGGATATCTCATTTGGTTTTCCTTGACAGCGGTTGGCCTTTCTTACAATTGTCTGAGGCATTTAGTTGTAGGTTTGTGAAATTTCAAAACTTCTTTTGTCTGGTCCAAAATATACCATCCAAGAGAGAGGCTTTCTCTGTCTAGGAGGTAGGATGCACGGTGCTATTTTGTGCACAAAGACCCGTGGATGCTTCCACGCTTGAACATGACTTAAAACCAACAACCAGCCCGACATGTCAAAGAACGCTTTCTCTGGGAACAAATTGCAGATTGTTTTAAAAGCAATCTATGACTCTGAAGATGTAAACTATCGTTGCACATTATTCATTATTCAACTGATGAAACTCTGTTGTACCCTTAGAATATGATGAGATTTCCAATACACGAATTTGAACTGTTAAACAATGGTAAAGTACAATCAAAACACATAACAAAAGTGAAACAATATGAATTCCTAGTAAAGCTATGAAGTCCATAATGCATTGGCATTCCAAGATCTACAATGAGCTCAAATTCATAGCCTTCTTGCACGAGCCTCTTTTCATCAACTATCAAGTAAGTGAATTCAGGCTACTACATCGTTAAACCTTACAATCTCTTTAAGCTTTTCTTTCTTGCATCCATTTTCTTCTTGTCAGAAGGAATCTTGGCAAACAACACTTCCTTCTTTTGCAAGAAAGGAGCTGCTGACGCCCCAACACCCGCATCCACAGGTGAAGTAAGATCAACTGTCTGATCATGATTATTTCCTCCCTTGGTGGCATTTGAAGTGACTATCAACGATGGATGTGGGGGTCCAAGAGCAGCACCAGATACAATATTCTTGGGATCCACGCAATGAGCTGAATTGGTCAACTTGTCAACATTAAGGGCAGTAGTCGACTCAGAAATTGCTCCTGTTTTGATCTTTGGCTTTGATTTGAGTGCATGAATTCCCGTGTAGATCCTGTAGATTGTGAAGTTGGAAAAACTGGTCAAATATATATACACATTAATCATTTCTCCACATTAATATTGGAAGCTTGCAAGAGATGAAGTAATTTAAAGTATTCTACTCTAGAAACTTGACATTAACCATCCAATTCTTGGATAACTTGGTAATTCAATGAGTATCAGAATTAAAGTCATTCCACTTGAAGATTGTTGACCAACTATGGTCAGCATCCAACCCCTGTATCCCCAAGGCAGGAGACAAGTGAAAATCACAGTGTTCTGGTCGTTCTAATCCCAAACAGATTACCGAGGCATTCTCGTTAAAACCTCAACCTTACCAATGCAGGTAAAGTTTCATGGTTCAAAGCTTATAACTACCCAACATACAGTTCCCATGTGTTGAACCTACTAAAGAAGAATCCAGCCTACATGTGTGGGGCTGGCATATAGATCCTCAATAAAAAGAACTACCCTCACTAACAGCTTAAACTTTCATATGAGGGAACTCTACAAACTCCGATGAATGAGGTGGATACCACAAAAAGCCTCTGCTCTCCTTTGTATGTTCCAAAAGATGTAAATTATGAAAAGCAAATCAGTATAACATAGTTACAACAAGATGCAAATTCTCTTACAGATCATGGGTAACAAAACTAGTTTCACAGAACCTCTGCAAAGTTCTGATATTTATAGTCAATGGAAAGGCAGATGATTCTAGAAAATTTCCTTCCCAAGCTAGTTTATACAGCCCATTCAATCAACTACAACAATAACAACTAAGCTTATACTAGTTTCACAGAATCTCTGCAAAGTTCTGATATTTACAGTCAATGGAAGGCAGATGATTCTAGAACATTTCCTTCCCACGCTACTTTATACATCCCGTTCATTCAATTATAACAACAATAACAAATAAGCTTTTATCCCACTATGTGGGGACATCTATATAGACCTAACCACAGTTCCAAAATCATCAGTTGCCAGTTCCCCTTGAGATTGAATTGGAACCAAACCTTGGAGGGGTCAGTCCCGCTCCGATTCTGGAACTGCTGGTTCCGGTTCAGGAAAAAATATAACTTAAATTTACAAGTTGTAAAGAAATAATAATTTACACTTAAAAAAAGAATGAAAGTGAACTTAAAAAGTTGTATAAAAATAAAAACCAAACTTGGAAAAAAACTATAGCTTACACTTGGAATAAAAATTGAAAATAAGAAATAAGTGTATTTTATTAATATTTTGTAAATTGCAAAATTTAAAAAAAAAATTATTAGAAGAGAGAGGAGAGAAATGGCTGAAAATTTGGCCATTCTCTCCCAACAACCAATGGTCATTTGACAATTGAAAAACAATCCCTGTCAAAAAAAAAAAAAAAATTGAAAAACAGTCAAATTGCAGTCTAGCCCATATATTTTACGGTTCCAAACTGGAATCAAACTGCTGGTCCGGGTTTGGTTCCGCCGTTTCAGAATGTTCACATTTTTAAGTTCCGGTTCAAACCAGAACTGTGCTTGGAGTTCCGGTTCAAACCAGAACTGTGCTCGGAGTTACATCTATATGGATCATATCTTGCCATCACGTTCTATTGAAACACATATTTTTGTTTAAGCTTTAGATAATTCCTGTCTTTTTTAATAGTTTGTTTCCAAAACTTTTTAGGTCTTCTCCTTCCTCTTTCAATTTGAGTTAATAATTGTCTATTTTCCATAAGCCATATTAGTGCATCTAAGGATCTTCTACGCATATGTCCAAAACCACCTTAAGTGTGTTTCTCTTATGTGTAATGGGCAGGATTTTGCAATTAAAACTTGTATGCATATTTAAAAATTTGCACAAGAGATCAAAGGTTTCAAGTATCTTGACATGCTGTTGAGCACAAGAAGTGTGGAATGAGGCGAAACCTCCGGAAACAACTTCACTGGAAGATTAGAAAGATACCAAAATAAAAAATAAAGATATCAAACTGTGAAGGCCACTGCAACAAGGCCAAATAGTAGGTACTATTGTTTGAGCTTATGAAGCCTTCAATTTAGTATTAGGACAATAAACTCAGCAGACTGACTCTAATGCCATCCTGAATTATTAAACATCTACACACCACAAGCTTCCATTCTCCTCTTCCTTTCCACAATTGACAACCATACTATAACAACTACGAATCAGTTCTAAAAGATGCCATTTTCCAAGATAACTAACACAACTGACTACATGTGAATTAAGAAGTAAATATCAATGCTTGAAAGATAGGGAAAGAACAATTGTTTATAAACAAGGCATGTAGGTTCCTATATCAATACTAGAATAGTATTTACAGAAAAGACACTGAAACCTAATTAAAAAGAGACACCTGCATATAACTGCATATAAGCAAAAAAAGCTAAAACAGCATACAAGGCGAAGTGGATAAAAGGACATGAATCACCTTGCATGTCGGGCATATTCCTCATAATCTTCAAGTAGCATCTTGCCAGCCTGCTCATTCAAGGCTGATTCTGGAAATGGCTCAATCAACAAACATCTAATAACCTATGATCAACAGAGGAAAGGGTGAACTAGCAGATGAACTACTTTATTTACACAAAGACAACAAATTGTAGGATTTGTTTCCATCACTTGGCAAATAAGAACCAGAAAGTACAAAAAGACAGATGAAAAGGACAAAAGAACATACCATCAAAACATGTCTCAAACCAAGGCTAGGATTCCAATCTTTTTTCAATGCATTCACACAAATCTCACCATTTGTTGCAATGTTCGGATGAAAAATCTTGGTAAGAAAGTAACCTAAATTAAAAGTAAGAAGATAGCGTGATGAAATAAGACCATAAAAAAGACACATGGTGAGCTGGAAGTCTAAATAGATCTTCAAATAAATAGGTAGTATCATCTCAAATAAATAGATCTTCAAAGAAAGCAATACAAGTCTGACTGAACAGTACTTAATGCAGCAATCTAAATACAAGCAGTTACCAGAACAACCTAGAGGATCATGCTATGCATACTTAAACCAAAATGCGCTTTGCTGCAGAAAGTGTAATGCTAGCAAACAAATATATCAAATATGACACAGAAAACAACTACTACAACAACAACAAGAGGCAAAGAGAAACAGAAAAATCATAATCACCAAAGTGACATATTGAGTCTGCTTTCGTTTTCTTAATAAGCCACTAGCAAATTAGCATTTGGTCTAATGCAAATATAATGAACTTTTGGATTTACAGTAGGTTCTATCATACTGAATAGAAGGTGAGGCGAAGGGAAAAAAGTGAACCAAAAGAAAAAAAGGAACAAAGGCACATGGCTCAGGACAATGAACCAATAAAATAAAAGAAATAAGCATATCAAAACTAAAATATCAAAATGTAGAGAATCAAAATTTTCTGAGCAAGCTGCAATATGTGGTCATGCCCTTTAGTCAACAAACAACTCCAAACCAAAAAAAAGGAAACCCAAACAAAGGGGGGAAAAGAAAACTAAACAAGTGGCAATCTGTTTCACCTACTAACTTCTGTTAAAACGGATAAATCAAACATTATAGAGCACAAATAAGAAACCCACCTGCAAAGAAAAAACATAGAAGACAAAAACTTAGGTGTAAAGATACAGCAATTCACCAACCTTTTGGTGGAGAATGAGGGAAATCATGGGATAGTATCAACTTCATACGGAATATACCATTTTCATATGGAGTCCCAGCTGCAAGCAAGGGCAAATATAAATACCCACAATAGATCATGTTTCAAGAGTGATAAGCTCTAAAAAAGGGACTACCTGGGCCTTCAATATCAGCATATATTGTTGAAAAATTATCATCATCTACACCAACTTTAATGCCCTCAGGAGGTGTTTCATCAAGATTCTTCAATTCCTTAGCAAGTTGTTTTATCACATTTGGAGGTAGATTTTCATTTGTTGCCTGTCATGGAAGGGAAAAGTTTGCCAATTGGCATAAAATGAATAATAAACACAATTAGAAGGAAATCTATAATTAATTTGCTAGTTTAAGAAAGGAAATAACTCTGCCTATGCAAACTACGCTTATGCATGTTTGCATAGCCTATCCCAAGCCAGGATAAAGTGAGAAGGGTGGCGTCAGGCGTTGCGAGCCGGCTATAAAAAAACTAGCTATCTTTTATGAGATGAACCCAAATGATATGGATTTATGTCTTTGGGTTCATCAACTGCCGACCCCAACTAGTTTGGGATAAAGGTGGTGGTGATGATGATGATGAAGAAAGGAAATCTCAAATGGTTAAGGTAGACCTAAATGCCAAGGCATGAAAAAATAATTCCCAGAGCTTCAGATTTACTATCATGTGGGACACTGCTTAATCAATTTCCAGCAATCTAACAAACCTAAATGTGCAACACCAAAGCTCTCTTCTTGTACGATGCTTCATAGCCAAAGAAAGATTTCTTTAAGAAAATCTTTGCTCAAAAAGAATTGCAATCCAGCATACTTTGACTAATGTCAGAAAGACATTAGTAAATAAGTGGAAATCCCAAAGCATACAACAAAGAGACTGGTACATTCCAAACCCAAAGAAAAAAGCAGGAAAGTTAACTAACGATTACCATAATGAGATAAAATTTGAAACCACTACAGAAAGCCTGTGATCTTTTCAAAACAGAAAGGAATGCCCTTGAAACCCCGCACTTGCCAAGAACTTTGGTTGCAGAAGTTGTGAAAGTAGGATGGCAAAGCAGAGATAGAAATCCTGCCACGGAAGAAAGAAGAACAAGCATGTCATGAACTGAAATCCATTCCACAATATTATTGGGACAATTACAACCAATCTCTAAAAAGAAGGGAGAACAAAACCCAGGATTCAGCAATAGTACTTTCTGGTGTTAGATAAGTAACTCAAAAGAATCTATAGGCAAAAATCCAATCTTTAGAATGAAAGATGATGTACAAGAATCGAACACAAGTCTCCGTAACAAAGAAACCATCTTTTCATTGACCTAAGCATGGAGATAACCTATTTCAGGTGACGATTAAGAAGGGAAGGGAAGGGAAGGGAAGTAACTGGGACACCAGCCAATGAATCCTAAATTGACGCCCCGGGTTAAGTGACAAAATTAATTATTTAGTTAAAAAGAATAAAAATATAACCGAACTGATAAGAAGATCAAGAAAAAGCAACGAAAATCACATAAGCAAACGAGTAATTTACAGAAAAATGAAAAGAGAAGTCAATCGTCGGGCAAGGCGATAACTAATATAAAAGATCCACAAAAGCGAAACATTAAATAATACCTTGTTGGAAAATAAATGTAGAGACACGAAAAAGAATAAAAAAAGTGGGGAATGGGTTAAACAAAATTACAGGACTAGTCAGTAGTTGGCGGTAGTTGTGAGGCCGCCGCTGCCGGTGGAGCCTGGAGTGTGACTTTCTTTGTTCACCGTGGGCGTTCCTGTTGGTTGCCTTGTTCTGTGAGAGCCTAAGAGCAGAGCAAACTAAAACACAAAAATCGGAAAACGATGATATCTATCTTGCTTGCTATTACAAGATAGATACACAGATGGATAGAAGAATTTACACAAAACAGACGAAATGAAATGAATGAATGATTACTATCACTATTACTATTATGATTGGGCGATGAATTCTTGACTAATTTTGACACAGAAGGGGATCTTATACGGAGGGGTGGGAGAGGGGTTTGTAGAACACTAGTGACTGATTGATTGATGAGAGAGAATTGAAAATTGAGATGAATAATGTTGTAGTTGTGGGGCCACCTCAAGTTAGAAATAAAATAAATTTTGAAAAGTTTCATTTGCATTTTTTTTCCTTTTTTCATTCGAATTTAAATTAATCATCGAACGGGGCTGTACAAACTAACGTTCCCTGTAAAACCGAATCCAACCGAACCGAACCCAATAGAACCGAACCTAAATGAATAAAAAATAGCATTGTGACAAATAACATAGAATAGCTAACTCCCATTAATTTTTTTTCCGTTAATTACTACATTAGTTATTACTCTTTTTTTCTTAAAAAAATAATTTACTTTTAAAGGAAAAATGAAAAGGCAACACATTCCTTTCCTGTAATTTTACATAGTCACTTTTCTTTTTTATAATTTATAAACTCCATTAATCTCTATAAGTTTTGAATTATAGTGAAAAATTGACGAAAATTAGCTCCCAATGATGAAAGCATGAGAGTGAATGCACACTTTGGGAGTGAAAAGTGTTGAAGATTTTCAAAATTTAGAAAATAAAAATTATAAATTAGAAAAGGTGCAATTCTTTATTTTCAAGAGGTTATAATTCTTCATCTCAAAAGTCATAACTTAAGAGTTATAACTTTTCATTTCAAGAGTTATAATTCAAGAGTAACAACTCTTTATTTTCTTAGTTTGGATCTAGTTTACTGCAGAAAATAAGCCTCCAACAATTAGAAAATTCTACACTATCTTTTCTTTGTTTCCAGTGGATTGAAATACTAAGTGCATAGTGTATTCAATCAAATTTCATTTTATCCTAGAGAGAATTTATCCTTGATTGTTGGCACACTATAGCGGATAAATTTAGTCTAAAGGAAAGTGAATCTAATTTAGATTTTAAGTCTATCTTTCAAAGTTCTATATTTTTTTCTTTGTCATATATACACCAACAATTTTTAAGCTAAAATTTTCCCACTTGAGATGGCGAGTTCTTTGAAAGATTTAGCAACAAATATTGTCGAGTTGGAGAGGTTTGATAGCGAAAATTTTGTTCAATAGCAAAAACGAGTGCACTTTCTACTTGTAGCTTTAAAAGTGGCCTATGTTTTGACTACACCAAAGTCAACCATGAATGAATAGGATGAGACCCTTGATAATCTACGCCGAGTGCAAAAAATGGGAAAATGACGACGAGATCTGCAGGGGACATATTTTAAATGCTATGAGTGATGGTCTATTTGACACTTATCACACCATTCCAACTGCCAAAGAGTTATGGGACAAGATTGAGGTTAGATACGTGCAAGAGGATGTAATTAGTAAGAGTTTCTTGTCTCTAACTTCTTAATTACAAAATGATAAATAAGAGGCTTGTGATGAATCAATTTGTTTAACTTGAAAAAACGCTAAATCATTTTTCTCAACATAATATAAATATGGATGCAACTATTGTTGTTAGTTCTATTATTGAGAAATTACCACCCTCTTGGAAAGACTTTAAAATAGATCTCAAACACAAACATGAAGTGATCTCTCTTGAAAGTTTGGCTAACTCTCTTCGAATAGAAAAGGAAATTCGTGTGCAGGACATGAAGGATGCTCAACCCAATGAGGAAGACAAGGACAAAGATCCATTTACCAAAGTAAATATGGTGGAAGTTGGGCACTAGCAAGCCCAAGGATGGTAAGAGCACAAATTAGTCTCATGGTCAATCCAACAACCAAAAGAGGAAGAAAAAGAATAGGAAATGCTTCCATTGTAACAAGGAAGAGCACTATAAGTATGAGTGCAGGTTTCTCAAGAAGAAAATGAAGCAAAACACTTCCAACGCCTACAACAACAAAAACAATGATATGAAAAATCTCGTCACCATGATTTTGGAGATGAACATTGTTGAGGAGGACTTCCCTTGGTGGATTGACTTAGGCACTACCCGCTATGTGTGCAAGAACAAGGAGTTCTTCAAATATTTTAAGCTAATAAGAGAGGAAAATCAAATGGTTTACATGGGAAATGCCTCAACCGCACCAATCCTTGAAGTTGGGGAGATAGACTTGAAGTTTACATTTGGACTTCTTGTAACTTTAACCAATGTGTTTTATGTCCTTGATGTGAGAAAGAACCTTGTTTTGAGTAGCCTCTTGAATAGGTTTGGTTTCAAGTTAGTATTTGAGACTGAAAATTTGTACTCTCTAAGAGTGGTATGTTTATAAGGAAAGGTTATCTATGTAATGGGATATTTAAGCTTAATATAATGCCAATCACTAAGAATGACTTTTTGACCAAATACTTGACTGTCTTTGTTACTTGACCTAATACTAGACCTCATGCTCGACCTAACTGCATGCGTAATCTAATGCTCGATCTAGTGATGGACCTAGTGCTCTACCACTTCCGTTGTACGATTCACAAACCCAGTTCAAAAAGGTAATAAATCAAACTAACCTGCAATATTATTTGATTTCAAATGCGATAATTGCGGTCTTCCTACTTGCAGATGATGTCCCAAGGGAATGTGTGAACAAATAGCGGGTGAGAGAACAAATTTTGTTCAATCCTTGAAATGAAGACCTGTGCGTCTTACGGGAAATGCTATACTCTACATGATAGGCCTCTAAATCCTTGAATTGAAGTGAAAAGTAGTCTAGAACTGAGCAAAACACAAAACAGGCTCTAAACTTTGAAGTGAAGAGTAGCAAAGAATAGAGATGTTAGAATCTGCGTTCTATAATACAAGAAAGGGCCTGTAATCTTTTTTTGGATAGAAGTGTTATAACAGAAAAGAAAAAAAAGAATGTGTTATTTTTGTAAATTCAATGGTGAAAAGTGTTATTTTTGTAAATTTCCCTTATCAAATCTAATGAATTAATTGCTCAGATGTTATGTTAGAAACGTTGAACATTCAATTTAAAATCAAATGACAATAAATGAATAAATGGAGCGATCCAAAAATCTTATTAGTCAATCTAAAAGTGTCGCCGTGACATTAGTTTCAATCGAAGGGCGTTTGAAGTTTTTTAACAAATAATTTCACCTAAGTTCCAAAGCTCTGGACATAATATACGCTCGGGATTTCTAGTAAGACCTTATCGGATGTCCGACCCTACCGCGGCTCGGACTTTAGTTATGTATTATTTTAGGTTGGTGCGGGGTGACCGTTAGAGCGTCACCTATCCACTTTGCAGGGTCCAGATTCCAAGTAGCCGTTAGCGATGCCTGGTTGGTTTATTCCCGATTCCTTCGAAGTTTTTGGCTTTTCCATGCTTTCAACTTCAAAAAACCTCATAATTGTTTAACTGAGCTATGCCTGGATTGTGTTATATGTAAAAATTTTATATTAAAATGTGTAAAAATTTTTATAAGAAATTTTTTTATAAAAAAAAGTAGATTAAAGAATTTTTTTTAAAAATAATATAAAAAATTTTGATAAGAATTTAAAATTTAAATTTTGAAATAAAAAAAAGTTTAAATATTTTATTTTGTGATTGAAGAAAATTATTTTTTTACAAATAAAAACACAAACCAGATATAGCCAAAAGGAGAATTCCAGTTTCCCAAACTACAACAATTTTTATCATTACCAAAATACTATATGTGAATTTAAATTATAGCAAGTGGTTATACAATCATTGATCGTGTTATTATCATCAAAGAAAAAATTTCAAGGAAAAATATTCAAAAAAACCTCAATTTTCTTTTTAATAAACTTGACCTTTGGTTTGATGGAAACTAATAGTTTTGAAGAACATTTCTACGACCCGCGCGAGTCATGCCAGAGCTAATAGTAATGGTAAGAAAAACAAAAATTTTTAAAATTTGACATTTTTGAGAGTAATAGTTTTTTTTTTAATGAAAATTGAGATTCATAGTAAAAAATAAAGAAAATAGAGATTTTGAAATTTTGATTTTTTTTGGGAGCAAACCTTCAATTTTTTTGAAGAAAATGGGAAGTTTGAGAATCAAATTAATACTCATTAAGTGGACTCGATTTTACATCCCACCCACTTGATTTAATAAGAACTAATAAGTAATGGTAAAAAATAGAAAAAGCACAAATTTTGAAAATTTGACGAGCAGTAGTCTTCTATTTTTTTTAAGAAAATATAAACTTTGAGAATCAAATTAATAGTTCATTAATTGACCTTTAATTTGTATCCCATTTACTTGGTTTAATGAGAACCAATAAGTAATGATAAAAAATAGGAAACACATAAAGTTTGACATATTCGTGAGCAATTATCTTCGATTTTTTGAAGAAAATCGAAACTTTGACAATCAATTAAATATTGGGTCAATTCACCTACATTTTGTGTCCAATTCATTTGATTTATTTATAACTAATAAATAAGTGTAAAAACAGAAAAAAAAAATAGAAATATGGAAATTTTGACATTTTCATGAGCATAGCCTTCAATTTTTTGGAAGAACATCGAAACTCTAAGAATCAAATTAATAGTATATTGATTGACCTTTATTTTGTATCCCATTTGCGTGGTTTAATAAGAAATAAAAAATAATGGAAAAAATTGAAAATTTGAAAATTTGAAATTTTGAGATTTTGAGATTTTAGTGGATCATAGTCTACAATATTTCGGTGAAATCCAAACTTTGAGAAAAAAAATTCAAAGTACATTAATTAGCCTATATTTTATGTGCCATCCACTTGGTTTTATTAGAACTAATAAGTAATGGTAAAATATAAAAAAAAAAAGAAATTTTGAAAATTTGACATTTTCATTGGCGACAATGTTCGATCTTTTGATAAAAATCAAAATTTTGATAATCAAATTAATAGTACAATAATTGGCACATATTTTTGCATCCAATGCAATTGGTTTAATGAGAAATAAAAAAACAATGATAAAAAGTGTGAAAATTAAATTTTCGAAAATTTGATAGTTTCTTGGCAATAGTATTTGATTTTTGTTATGTAAATAAAAAAATTTGAGAATCATATTACTAGAACATTGCATGGCCTCTATTCTACATCTTTTCCACTTAGTTTAGTCAAAACTAACAAATAATGGTAAAAAAAATTGAAACTATGAAACTTTGACATTTTCGTGAGTTAAAAGTCTTTGATTTTTCGATTTTTGAGAAAGAAATTCATCGTACATTAAATGGCATCTATCCTGCATCACATCCACTTGGTTTAATGTGAAGTAATAAGTAATGTTAGGGCATGTCTATTTAAGGTTAGTTGTGTTAAGGTATGTCCATTTAAGGCTAGTTCTTTTATGGACACTCTCTGGAATGTGTTACTTGGGTATTTCCACGTTAATACAATCCGTTTCATTGAAAAAAAAAAAAAGAACTAGCAAATTCGATTTTTTTTTATAAAAATAGAAATTTTGATAAACAAATTCGTTGAATGGTAAATGGCCATTATTTTGCATCCCATCTACTTTAGTTAATTGGCCTCTATTTTTTTTTTATCAAATCCACCTAGTTTAATAAGAACTAATAAATAAAGGTAGATAATTGAAAATTAGAAATTTGAATATTTTGACATTTTCATGGGTTATTGTTTTCGAGTTTTTGATGAAAATCAAAAATTTAGTAAAGGTTAAAAATTGGCCTCAATTTTGCATTCCATACAATTGGTTCAATAGGAACTAATTAGTAAATGTTAAAAATTGAAAAATTACAAATTGTTAAAATTTGACATTTTGGCGGACTACAGTTTTCGGTTTCTCGATAAGAATCGAAACTTTGAGCAACAAATTCATCCAACACTAAATGGCTTCTATTTTGAATTCCATCCACTTAGTTTCTTGAGAAATAATAACTAAAGGTCAAATTTTTTTTAAAAAAAAATGTAAAAGTTTGAAATTTTGATATTTTCATGGGCTATAGTATTTGATTTTTTGATAAAAATTGAAATTTTGAAAAACCAATTCGTTGAACAATAAAGGGCCCTAACTTGCATCCTGTCTACTTTGCTTATGAGAATTAATAATCAAAGGTGAGAAATAGAAAAAATAAGAATTTTAAAATTTTGACATTTTTGTGAGATATAGAATTCTATTTTTTGATAAAAATTAAAATTTTGATAAACAAATTCGTTGAACATTAAATGGCCACTATTTTACATCCCATACACTTAGTATGATGAGAACTAATGAACAAAGGTTAAATCTTGGAAAAATTAAACGTTTAACATTTTGTGGGCTATAGTATTCAATTTTTTGATAAAATTCGAGACATTGAGGAACCAACTTGCTAAACATCAAATGGCCTTTATTTTGCACCCCATAAACTTAGTTGAATGAGAACAAATAAATAACAGTTAAATTTTGGAAACCCGAAATATTGATAAACAAATTCATTAACATTAAATGGTCTCTATTTTGCATCACATCCATTTAGTTTAATGACAAATAATAAATAAAGGCAGATAATTGAAAATTTAGAAAATTGAAAAATGTGATATATTCATGGGCTATAGTCTTCAATTTCTCAATAAAAATCGAAATTTTGAGAAACTAATTTGTTAAACATCAAATGGCCTGTATTTTGAATCTCATACACTTAATTTAACTAGATCTAATAATTAAAGGTTAATTTTTGAAAAATTAAAAATTCTAAAAAGTCGATATTTTCGTGTGTTATAATTTTCGATTTTTTTGATAAAAATCAAAATTTTGAGAAACCAATTCATTGAATATTAAATTAATTTATTTTCCTCTCATCCAATTAGTTTAATGAGAACAAAAAAAATAATGGTAGATAACTGAAAAATTTTTAATTTAAAACTTTGACATTTTCGTGGGTTAGTCTTCGATTTTTCTATAAAAATAGAAACGTTGAGAAACCAATGTGTTGAATGTTAAATGGACTCTATTTTACACCATATACACTTAATTTAATGTGAACTAATACCTAAAAGTTAATTTATGAAAAATTAAGAATTGAAAAAATTTGAGATTTTCGTTGGCCACAGGGGTCGATTTTTTGATAAAAATAAAAAATTTGATAAACAACTTCATTGAACATTAAATGGCATATATTTTGCATCACATGAATTTAGTTTAGTTAGAACAAATAAATAAAAAGGAAAAATTAAGAAATTTTGTAATTTTAAAAATTTTACAATTTCGTGGGCTATATAGTTTTTGATTTTTTGATAAAAATTGAAACTTTGCGAAACCAATTCGTTGGACATTAAATGGACCCTGTTTTGCATGCCATCCACTTAGGTTCATGAGTACTAATAAATGAAGGCAAAAAATAGGAAACAATTAACATTTTGAAATTTTGACATTTTCGTAGGGTATAGTTTTCAATTTTTTTGATAAAAACCATAACCTTGAAAAACAAATTCTTTGATCATTAATTGGCATTTATTTTCCATCATATGCACCTAGTTTAATGAGAACTAATAAATAAAGGTAGATAGTTGAAAAATTAGAAATTAGAAATTTTTGATATTTTCGTGGGCAGTAGTTTTCTATTTTTCGATAAAAATTTTAACTTTTAGAAAGCAATTCATTGAACACTAAATAGCCTCAATTCTGCACCCCATACACTTAGTTTAATTAGAGCTAATAAATAATGGTTAACAATTGAAAAATTAGAAATGTTAAAAATTTGATATTTTCCTGGGCTATATTCTTTGATTTTTCGATAAAATACTGAGCTTTTGATAAACCAATTCATTGAACAATAAATGGTATTTATTTTGTATCCCATCTACTAAGATTAATGAGAACTAATAAATAAAGGTTAAAATTTAAAATATGGAAATTTATCAAATTTGACATTTTCAAGGGTTATTATATTCAATTTTTGGTCAAAAATGGAGATTTTGATAAACAAATTCGTTGAAAAATACATGGCCTCTATTTTGCATTTGACCTACTAAGTTTCATGAGAACTAATAACTAAAGGTGAAAAACAGAAAAAATTTAAAATTTTGAAAATTGTAGATTTTTGTTTGCAATAGTCTTCAATTTTTCAATAAAAACCCAAAACTTTGATAAACAAATTCGTTTAACATTAAATGGCCTCTATTTTGCATTACATCTACTTAGTTTCATGAAAAATTTGAAAATTGAAAATTTTGACATTTTCTTGGTCTATAGTTTTCAAAGTTTCAATAAAAATCATTACTTTAAGAAAGCAATTCGTTGAAACTTAAATGGCCTTAATTTTGCACCCCGTACATTTAGTTTAATGAGAACTAATAAATAAAAGCTAAAAATTAAAAAATTTTAAAACAAGACATTTTCGTGGGCTATAGTTTTCAATTTTTCTATAAGAATTGAAACTTTGAGAAACAAATTCGTTGAACATTAAACGGACTCTATTTTCCATCCTATCCACTTAGTTTCTTGAGAAATAATAACTAAAGGTGAAATATAGAAAAACTTAAAACTTTGAAAATTTGATATTTTCATGGGCTAAAGCCTTTCATTTCTTGATAAAAATCAAAATTTCGAAAAACAAATTCATTGAATATTTAAGGGCCCAATTTTTTGAAGGTGAGAACTAATAATTGAAGGTGAGAAATAGAAAAACTAGAATATTTGAAAACTTGACATTTTCATGAGCTATGGTATTCAATTTTTTAATGAAAATTGAAATTTTCAAAATAAATTTGTTTCATTTTAAATGGCCATTATTTTGCACCTGATCCACTTAGTATGATGAGAACTAATAAATAAAGGTTAAATTTTGAAAAATTTAACATTTCAAAAATTTGACATTTTCATGGGCTATAAATTTCAATTTTTTGATAAAAATCGAAACATTGAGGAAGCAATTCATTGAACATTAGATGATCTATATTTTGCACCCCATATGCTTAGTTTAATGAGAGTTAATAAATAACAGTAAAATTGTGAAAAATTATAAATTTTAGAAATTTGACATTTTCGTGGGTTATATAGTCTTTGATTTTTCTATAAAAATCAAAGCTTTGAGAAACCTATTCGTTGAAGAGTAAATAGCCTCTATTTTGCATCCCATCTGATTAGTTTCATGAAAACTAATATCTAAAGAAGAAAAATGGAAAAAATAAAAATTTGAAAATTTGAGATTTTCGTTTGCTATAGTCTTCGATTTTTCTATAAAACTCAAAACTCTGATAAA
Source organism: Gynochthodes officinalis (assembly GCA_020080225.1). Classification (NCBI taxonomy): domain Eukaryota; kingdom Viridiplantae; phylum Streptophyta; class Magnoliopsida; order Gentianales; family Rubiaceae; genus Gynochthodes; species Gynochthodes officinalis. The sequence goes on along the minus strand of CM034615.1, from coordinate 46,905,275 downwards.
CAAATTCGTTTGACATTAAACAACCTCTGTTTTGCATCACATTCACTTAGTTTAATAACAAATAATAAATAAAGGTAGATAATTGAAAATTTAGAAATTTAAAAAATTTGACATTTTTGTGAGTTATAGTTTTTGATTTTTCGATAAAATTCAAAACTTTGAGAAACCAGTTCGTTGAACATCAAATGGCCTCTATTTTGAACCTCATACACTTATTTTAATGAGAAATAATAATTTAAAATTAAAATTTGAAAAATTAGAAATTTTAGAAATTCAATGTTTTCATGGGCTATAGTTTTCAACTTTTCTATAAAAATTGAAATTTCAATAAACCAATTTATCGAACAATGAATGCCATCTAATTTGCATCACATCCACGTCGTAGAATGAGAACAAACAAAGAAAGGTAGATAATTTAAAATTTTGACATTTTCATGGGTTGTCGATTTTTTGATAAAAATAGAAACTTTGAGAAACTAATTTGTTGAACATTAAATGGCATCTATTTTGGCACCCCATATGCTTATTATAATGAAAATTAACAAATAAAGGTAAAATTTTGAAAAATTAGTAATTTAAATTTTTTTATATTTTTATGGGCCATAGTGTTTGATTTTTCAATAAACTTTGGAAATTCAAGAAAAAAATTCGTTGAACATTAAATGGCATCTATTTTGCATCATATCCATTTAGTTTAATTAGAAATAAATAAATAAAAATAGGAAATTGAAAAGTTAGAAAATTTAAAAATTCGACATTTTCGTGGTTAATAGTCTTTGATTTTTTGATAAAAATTGAAACTTTGATAAACCAATTCGTTGAATATTAAATAGCATTTATTTTGTATCCCATCTACTTAGATTAATGTGAACTAGAAAAGAAATGTTAGAAATTGAAAAAATAGAAAATTTTCAAATTTGACATTTTCATGGGTTGTATTCAATTTTTCGCCAAAATTGAGATTTTGAGAAGCAAATTTGTTGAAAAATACATGGCCTCCATTTTGCATCCCATTAGCATAGTTTCATGAGAACTAATACTAAAGGTGAACAATAGAAAAAATTAAAAATTTGAAAATTTGATATTTTCATTTGTTATAGTATTCGATTTTTCGATAGAAACCCAAAACTTTAATAAACAAATTTGTCTAACATTAAATGGCCTCTATATTCCATCACAGCCACTTAGTTTAATGACAAATAATAAATAAAGGTAGACAACTAGAAAATTTGAAATTTGAAAATTGAAAAATTTGACATTTTCGTGGGCTATAGTTTTTAAAATTTCAAATTTTAAAATTTTCAAATTTTCGATAAAAATTGAAACATTGAGGAACCAATTCATTGAACATCAACTAACCTCTATTTTGCACTCCATATGCATAATTTAAGGTGAACTAATAAATAATGGTTAAATTTTGAAAAAGTACAAATTTGAAAAATTTCACAATTTCGCTGCCTATAAGTTTCTATTTTTGGATAAAAGTTGAAACTTTGAGAAACCACTTTGTTGAACATTAAATGGCCTCTATTTTGCATCCTAACCACTTAGATTAATAAGAACTAATAAATAAGTGTTAAAATTGAAAAATTAAAAATATTTAAAATTTGACATTTTTTCATGGGCTGTCTTTTCAATATTTTCTCAAAACTTTAAATTTTAGAAACAAGTTCGTTGAACAATACATGGTCTCTATGTTGCATCCGATCCACTTAGTTTTGTGAGAACTATTGACTAAAGATGAAAAAAAAATTAAAATTAAAAAATTTGAGATTTTAGTTTTCTATAGTCTTTGATTTTTTGATAAGAATCGAAACCTTGATAAACAAATTCATTGGTCAATAAATGGCCTCAGTTTTGTTTCATATCCACTTAGTTTAATGAAAAAAAATAAATAAACGCAAATAATTGAAAATTTTGAAATTTGAAATTTTTGACATTTTATTCGAAAATCATCTTCAATTTTTGATAAAAACCGAGTATTGGAGAAACCAAGTCATTGAACATCAAATGCCCACTATTTTGAACCCCACACACTTAGTTTACTGAAAACTAATAATTGAAGACTAAATTTCGACATTTCATGGGTTATAATCTTCCGTTTTTTTGATAAAAATCGAAACTTTGAGAAACCATGTTGTTGAACATTAAATAGCCTCTATTTTGCATCACATCCACAAAGTTTAATTAGAGCAAATAAATAAATGTAATTGAAAATTTAGTAATTTCAAAAATTTGACATTTTCCTAGATTATAGTCTTTGATTTTTTGATAAAAATCAAAACTTTGACAAACCAATTCGCTGGACATTAAATGGACCCGGTTTGGCATCCCATCCACTTAGTTTTATAAGAAATAATAAATAAAGGTTAAAAATGGAAAAAAAATTAAAATTTTGAAAATTTGACATTTTCGTGGACCATAGTGTTTGTTTTTTCGAGAAAAATCGAAACCTTGAAAAATTCTTTCATCATTAATTGGTGCCTTTATATTGCATCACATCCACTTAATTTAATGAGAACTAATAAATAAGGGTTGATAATTGAAAAATTACAAATCTGAAAATTTTGACATTTTTCTAGATTATAGTATTTGATTTTTCGATAAAAATTAAAATTTTGAGAAACCAATTTATTGAACATGAAATAGACCCTGTTTTGCATCCCATCCACCATTTTTTTATGAGAACTAACAATTGATGGTAAAATTTTTTTTAAAAAAATAATATTCTAAAAATTTGACATTTTCATAGGCCAGTGTTCTATTTTTGGATAAAAACCGAAACCAAGGGAAACAAATCCCTTAATCATTAATTGACCACTATTTTGCAACACATTCACCTAGTTTAATGAGAACTAATAAATAAAGGTAGATAATTAAAAGATTAGAAATTTGAAATTTTTGCTATTTTCGTGGGGTACAATCAATTTTCAATAAAAATCAAAACTTTAACAAACCAATTCGTTGAATATTAAAAGGCATATGTTTTGCATCACATCCACTTAGTTTAATGAGAACAAATAAATAAAGGTAGCTACCTGAAAATTAGAAATTTTAAAATTTTGATATTTTCTTGGGTTATTGTCTTTGATTTTTCAACAAAAATAGAAACTTTGAGAAACGAATTTGTTGCACATTAAATGGCCTATATTTTTCACCATATACACTTAGTTTAATGATAACTAACAAATAAAGGTTAAATTTTTTTTAAAAAAATAGAAATTTGAAAGATTTGAGATTTGAGATTTTCATGGGCCATAGTCTTCGATGTTTCAACAAATTTAAGAAATAAATTTGTCCAATATTAAATGGCATCTATTGCATCTCCTCCATTTAGTTTAATTAGAACAAATCAATAAATATTGAAAATTGAAAAATTAGAAATTAGAAATTTTAAAATTTTAACATTTTCATGGGATGCAGTGTCCAATTTTTCAATAAAAATCGAAATGTTGAGAAACCAATACATTGGACATTAAATGGACCTTGTTTTGTATTCCATCTACTTAGTTTCATAAAAACTAATAACTAAAGGTGAAAAATAGGGAAAAATTTGAAATTTAAAATTTGACACTTTCGTACGATATAGTATTGGATTTTTCAATAAAACCGAAACCTTCATAAACAAATCCTTTCGATCGTTACTTGGCCTCTATTTTGCATCAAATCCACATAGTTTAATAAGAACTAATAAATAGAGGTAGATAGTTGAAAAAATAGAAATTTAAAAAATTTGACATTTTTGTGTTCTATAGTAGTTGATTTTTCAACAAGAATCAAGACTTTGGGAAGCCAATTCATTATACACTAAATAGCCTCAATTTTTCACTCCATACACTTTGTTTAACAAGAACTAATAAATAAATATTAAAATTTGAAAAATTAGAAATTTTTAACATTTCACATTTCGTGGGCTATAGTTTTCGGTTTTTCAATAAGAATTGGAACTTGACAAACACATTTATTGAACATTAAATTGCCTATATTTTGCATCTCATCTACTTACCTTCATGTGAACTAATAAATAAAGGTAAAAGATATAAAAAATTATAATTTTGAAAATTTGATATTTTCATGGGTTACAGTATTTAATTTTTCAATAAAAATTGAAGTCTTCAAAAACCAATTGGTTGAACATTAAAGGCCCCCATTTTGTATCCCATCTAGTTAGTTTAATGAGAACTAATAATTGAAGGTGACAAAATAGAAAAAATAGAAACTTTGAAAACTTTAGTTTTTCATGAGCAATAATATCCAATCTTTAAATAAAAATAAAAATTTTGAGAAACAAATTCGATGAAGGTTAAATGGCCACTATTTTGCATCCCATCCACATATTATGATGAGAACTAATAAATAAAGGTTAAATTTTGAAAATTTTTGACATTTTTGGGGGCTATAGTTTTTATCTTTTGATAAAAATTAAAGCCTTGAGGAACCAATTCGTTGAACATCAAATGGCCTCTATTTGAACACCATCTACTTTGTTTAATGAGAACTAATAAATAACGGTTAAATTTTGAAAAAATAGAAATTTTAAAATTTTGACATTTTCGTAGGCTATAATTTTTTTTTTCCAAAAAAAATCAAAACTTTGAGAAACCAAATCATCGAACATTAAATGCCCTCTATTTTGCATTCCATCCACTTATGTTAATGAAAACAAAGAAATAAAGGTTAAAAGTTAAAAAATTAAAATTTTTAAAATTTGATATTTTCATGGGCGATAGTTTTCAATTATTTATCAAAAATTGAGATTTTGAGAAACAAATTAGTTGAACTAATACATAACCTCTATTTTGAATCACATCCACTTAGTTTCATAAGAACTAATTACTAAAAGTGAAAAACAAAAAAAAAAATTTCAAAATTTGAGTTTTTCATTTGCTATAGTTTTTTACTTTTCAATAAAAACCAAAACTTTGATAAACAAATTCATTTAATGTCAAATGACTTCTATTTTTCATCACATCCACTTAGTTTAATGACAAATAATAAATATAGGCAGATAATTGAAAAATTAGAAGTTTGAAAAAATTGACATTTTCACAGGCTACAATTTTCAGTTTTTGATAAAGATCGAAAATTTGAGAAACTAATTCATTGAACATTAAATGGCATCTATTTTAAACCCGATAGGTTTAGTATGAAGAGAACTAATATTTAAAGATTAAATTTTGAAAAATTAGACATTTAAAAATTCATTATTTTCATGGGCTATAGTCTTCGATTTTTTCAAAAAAAATTGAAGAGAAACCAATTTGTTGAACATTAAATGGCCTCTATTTTGCATCACATCCAATTAGTTTAATAAGAACAAAAAAATAAAGGTAGATAATTGAACAATTAGAAATTTTAAAAATTTGACATTTTCGTAGATTAAGCCTTCGATTTTTTGATAAAAATAGAAACTTTGAAAGACCGATTTGTTGCACATTAAATGGCCTATATTTTGCATCCCATATGCTTAGTATAATAAGAATAAATAAATAAAGTTTAAATTTTCAAAAATAAGAAATTTTGACATTTTCAGGGCCATAGAGTTTGATTTTTCAATAAAATTACACAAATTGAGAAACAAATTTGTTCAACATTAAATATCAGTTGTTTTGGATCACATCCACTTATTTTAATTTGGACAAATAAATAAAAATTGAAAAATTAGTAATTTTAAAATTTTGACATTTTCGTAGGTTATAGTTTTCGATTTTCGATAAAAATTGAAACTTTAACAAACCAATATGTTGAACATTAAATGGATCTTGTTTTGCCTCCCATTCACTTAGTTTCATGAAAACTAATATCTAAAGGCAAAAAATAGGCAAAAATTAAAAAATTTAAAATTTGACATTTTCGTGGGTTATAGACTTTGATTTTTTGATAAAAATCGAAACCTTGATAAACAAATTATTTGATTATTAATTGGCCTCTTTATTGCATCACATTTACTTAATTTAATGTGAACTAATAAATAATGGTAGATAATTGAAAAAATAGAAATTTGAAAATTTTGACATTTTCATCGATTATAGTTTTCAATTCTTTGATAATTTGAGAAACCATTTTGTTGAACATTAAATGGACACTATTTTGCATCCATTCGCTTAGAATTATGAGAACTAATAACTAAAGATGAAAAATAGAAAAACTTAAAATTTTGACACTTTGATGGCTATAGTTTTCGGTTTGTCAATAAAAATTGAAACCTTGACAAACAAATCCTTTGATCATTAATTAACCTTTTCTTTGCATCATATCCATCTAGTTTAATGAGAACTAGTAAATAAAGGTAGATAATTGAAAATTTAGAAATTTGATAAATTTGACATTTTCGTGCTCTATAGTTTTTGATTTTTCAATAAAAATCGAAAATTTAAGAAACCAATTCGTTGAATATTAAATGACCTTAATTCTGCAACCTAACTACTTTGTTTCATCAGAAAAATGGAAAACCTAAAATTTTGAAAATTGGATATTTTAATGGGCTATAGTGTTTGATTTTTGGACAAAAATCAAAGTTTTGGAAACCAATTCGTAAACATTAAAGGGCCCTATTGGTGGAAAAAAAAGTTTGGTGCTTTGCGGAGCTTCGGTCAAATCTTGCGGCACTACAAGTGAGTCAATGTGCGATTTAGGTGTGATTTTACCTAATTTTTTTTTTAGTCTTTGTCCTATTCTTTTGGTCTTTTCTCCTTTGTTATGAGGGTTTTGTTCTCCCCTAGTGGAGGTGGGTGTTACTCGCTTGGGAGCTTTGCCTAAGCAGCATCTCATTAGGCATGGGTAAGAATTAGGGACCAAGTTGTTCAATTTCTGCTGCAGCGACAATTTCGAGATGCTTAAGGATTGGCTAACAAGTTGGGTTTTTTTTTCTTTAGGTTTTTAAATGGATTGTTATTGGTGTAAAGGTTATTGTGCGATAGCCGAAAATAGCAATCCTTTGTTTCCAGTCGCATTTTCTTTTGCAGTGCCGATGCTATGTCGATCAATATTGGTGAGCTAGTCGGTGTGTGCAAAAGTGCGTCAAAATATAGCTTAAGCTCAAACAAATTTACACCTAAACCTCACTTAATCAATTGTAGTAAAGCTTAGGGATCATTCTCCACAGGGAAGGGGACAAAACTTGAATTTAAGTGCAGTTAATTGGTTGCTATCTATGTGTCCTAAAGCAATGACATGAAAGGCGATATTTAACTAATGAGCATGAAGAGAAGTATGCAAATAGATTGGAATACGAGATTCTAAATGCTAAGCTAAACAACACCATTGAAACAAGAATGGAAATACGCAATTGAGGAGAGAGGGTGATCCTTGGGTTCAATGCAAGGGTCGGCTACTTTGACTTCTAAGGGCAACCGAGTGTAGGGCATCTTAACTAAGTGGCTACATCCGTTCGCTCCGAATCTCCCTTCGGTCTCATCAGAATTATTGAATGAGGAATCTCCTTTCGGTCTCATCCCCACCTAGAGCACATTAGCGCCTATGGCTTCCACACAACTCTAATGCACAATTCTAGCCCTAGATGTTTTAGCCAACCACTTCACACTCCCTAGTTCAAGTGTTTAATCTAAGAAACCACCTATTTTTTTACTCAATATCTCTTTTCGGTCTCAATGGAATTAAAGAATAGAATATCTCCTTTCGGTCTCACTTCTACCTTGTGCACACTAAAACCTATGGCTTCCACACAATTTTAGTGCACAATTAAGCTCATATGGTAGTTGTTTCTTGTCTCAAACACCTAAATCTAGAGAATGCTAGGTAGTTCTTCCTACTTTTGGTCTAAGTTCATGTATATTCTAAAACACACACGAACACCAAGAACACACACTAAATGTGGCCACAATTCAATGCATGTCAATTCATTAAATACAAGTAGGAAGACTTCAATTAATGCAAGCCCATCACTCTACAACCCACAAGGAATCAAAATAAACCTAACCCATACATCAAACACCAAGAATCACCCAAGATAAATTAGCCTCTCATGGCTTCAAGCAAACAACAATCATAAGGAGATTTCACCATTGAAAGCATAAGAAATTCGTAAGAAATACTTCCCTTAATCAAAAGATTGATAAATCCAACAAATTCCAACACTTAGCAAGCCAAAACAACTCCAAGGATTCCAGTTTCTCAGAGCCACAAGGGGCTAAACATAAACCCTCAGTGAATTTCGTATTTCAGCTTTGTGGGAGGAAATGTAAAAATGTAAAAACTAATCCTACTTCCTAATTTCTAATTCTCCCCCCCCCCCTTCTATTTTTCTGCCTAAAATGGGGTATATATAGAAGTAGGGACGTTGGGGAGCAAATGTAAAACTTCCAAAACATCCGGGATGCGATTTGCAAATTTCAGAAATTTCAGCCGCAGGTGATCGCCGCGGCGGTCTACAACGACTGCAGCGGTGGTTTACTATTTGCTTGGGACCGCCGTGGCAGTTGTGAATGACCGCCACAGCGGTCAGAAATTTCTGCCACCTTTCTTCTTTGGTTTTGCACCTTGTTCTGCTTTTGTCCAGTTTTGGTTCCTTTGCTTCCAGAATTTGAGAAAACTTTTTCATAAAAGTTTTTGCTCTCCTTCTCAGCTTTCCATAGCATCTTCAATCATCTCATTTGGACATTTGCATCAAAAGTTATGAACTCCGGAAGATGATTGATTTTTCTCCCCTTTTTCCTACAAAACAAACAAAAGATGAGAATCACAAGTATAATGTGATTTCTCTCATAAACATGGCATATCTCAATGAAATCTATGCAAAAGCGTGAAAAACACATATCTAAGTTTATGAATATTTGATTCTCATCAAATATCACAAAAAGCAATTAGTTTTTTTTAGGCTATCTTATGTAAATATTTGCCAATGCAATAATATCTACTATCATTTCGTGAAAAAAAAAAAAACATTAAAGGGCCCTATTTTGCATCCCATCTACTTACTTTAATGAGAACTAATAATTGAAGGTGAGAAATACAATAAATAAAAAATTGAAAATTTGACACTTTGTGAGCTATAGATTTGATTGTTCGGTAAAAATCGAAATTTTGATAAACAAATTTGTTGAACATTAAATGGTCACTATTTAACATCCCACATAGTATAATGAGAACTAATAAATAAAAGTTAAAATTAGAAAAATTTAACATTTTTGTGTACTATAGTCGAAAAATCAAAACATTGAGGAACCAATTCATTCAACCTCAAATGGCCTCAATTTAGCACCTTATATGCATAGTTTAATGAGAACTAATAAATAATGGATAAAATTTTGCAAAATTAGAAATTTTAAAAATTCAACAATTTTGGGGGGTTACAATCTTTCATTTATTGATAAAAATCAAAACTTTGAGAAACCAAATCGATGAGCATTAAATGGCCTCTATTTTGCATTCCATCCATTTAGATTAATTAAAACTAACAAATAAAGGTTAGAAATTGAAAATTTTTTAAATTTTAAATTTTAAATTTTAAAATTTGACATTTTAAAATTTTAATTTTTCAAAAATTATGGTATTTAGTTTTTTGTCAAAAATCGAGATTTCAAGAAACAAATTCATTGAACAATACATGGGCTCCATTTTGTATCAGAAGCACTTAGTTTTATGAGAACTAATAACTAAATGTAAAAAAGGGAAAAAATTAATAATTTGATAATTTTTTTTGCAATACAAGGCCTCGATTTTGTTTCAGAACCACTTAGTTTTATGACAACTAATAACTAAAGGTGAAAAAGTGAAAAAAATTAAAAATTTCATAAATTCGTCGAGAATGTCTTCGATTTTTTTATAAAACCCTAAACTTTGATAAAAAAAAAATTAGTTTAACATTAAATGGCCTCCATCTTGCCCCACACCACTTAGTTTAATGATAAATAATAAAAAAAGGCAGAATATTAAATTCTGGACATTTTCGTGGGCTATAGTCTTTTTTTGACAAAAACCGAAATTTTGATAAACCAATTTGTGGAACATCAAATGCTCTATTTTGCACACCATACACTTAGTCTTTGATTTTTTTGATAAAAATTGAAATTTTGATAAACAAATTCGTTGAACATTAAATAGCCTCTATTTTGGATCCCAGTGCTTTGATTAATGAGAACTAATAAATAAAGGTTAAAATTAAAAATTTGAAATTTGTGAGCTCTAAGTCTTCTATTTTTTTGATAGAAATCGAAACTTTAAGAAACCAATTCATTGAACATTAAATTTGCATCCATTCTACATAGTTTAATGAGAACTAATAATTGAAGGTGAGAAATAGAAACAACAAAAATTTTGAAAATTTAAAATTTACGTTATAGTCTACGATTTTTTATAAAAATTGAAAATTAGAGAACCAAATTTGTTGAACATTAAATGGTTTCTTTTTACATCCCATTCACTTAGTTTCATGAGAACTCATAGCTAGAGGTGAACAATATTAAAATTTTTTTTTTTGAAAATTTGTCATTTTGATGGCCTTTAGTGTTCAATTTTTTTATAACCAGAACTTTGAGAAACAAATTCGTTAAACATTAAATGGCTTCCATTCTGCATCCTATTAGCTTAGATTAATGAGAACTAAAAAATAAAGATAGATAATTGAAAAATTAGAAATTTTAGGAATTTTAAATTTTCGTACGCTATAGTTTTCAATTTTTTTATAACAATCGAAACTTTGAAAAACAAATTTATTGAATATTAAAAGGCCTCTATTTTGAGTCCAATCTGCTTAGTGTAATTAGAAACTAATAATTCAAGCAAAGAAACATAAAAAATAATTTTTTTTGAAAACTTAACATTTTCGTCAACTAAAGTCTTTGATTATTTGATAAAAAGCAAAAGTATGAAAAACAAATTTGTTGAAAAATGAATGGCTTCTATTTTGTATCTAATCCACTTAGTTTAATGACAACTAATCATTAAAGCTTAAAAATAGAAAAAATTAAAATTTGAAAATTTGTCATTTTTTATGGGTTTTAGTGTTCGATTTTTTGATAAATACCAAACTTTGAAAAACAAATTCGTTGAACATTACATATCCTCTATTTTGCATCACGCCCACTTAGTTTAATAACAACAAATAAATAAAGGTAGATAATTGAAAAATTAGAAATTTTAAAATTTTGATATTTTCGTGAAATATAGTTTTCGATTTTCTAATAAAAATTGAAACATTGAGAAACCAATTCATTGAACATTATATTGCCTCTAAATTGCATCTCATCCACTTATTTTAATGAGAACTAACAAAAAAAGGTTAAAAATTCAAAGACTAGAAATTTTTAAAATTTGACATTTTCGTGGGCTATAGTATTCGATTTTTCAATAAAAATAGAAATTTTGAGAAACCAATTCATTCAAAATTAAATGACCTCCATTTTCATCCCATACACTTTTATTAGTGAGAACTAATAAATAACAGTTAAAAATAAATTAGAAGTTTTTAAAAAATTGACATTTCCATGGGGCAATAGTTTTCGAAATTCGATAAAAATCGAAAGTTTGAAAAACAAATTCATTAAACATTAAATGGCCTCTATTTTGCATCCCATCCTCTTAGTTTTACGAGAACTAATAATTAAAGGTGAAAATTAAAAAAAAAATAAAATTTTGAAAATTTGTCATTTTCGTGGGCTCTAGTCTTTAATTGTTCGATAAAAACTAAAACTTTCATAAAACAATTCATTAAACAATAAATGGCCCATATTTTTCACAACATCCACTTAGCTTAATGAGAACTACAAAATAAAGGTAGATAAATGAAAATTTTGAAATTTAAAAAATTTTGACATTTTCGTAAGTTTTCGATTTTTCCATAAAAATCAAAACTTTAAAAACAATTTCCTCAAACATTAAATGGTCTCTATTTGACACCACTTATGCTTAGTTCAATGTGAACTAATATAAATAAAGGTTAAACATTGAAAAATTAGAAAGTTTTAAAATTTGACATTTTCATAGGTTAATAGCCTTCGATTTTTGAATAAAAATTGAAACTTTGACAAACCAATTCATTCAACATCAAATGTCCACTATTTTGCATCCCAGTAGCTTAGATTAATGACAACTAATAAATATACGCTACAATTGAAAAATAAAAAAATTTAAAATTTAACATTTTCATGGGCTCTTTTGTTTTTCGATATGAATCAAAAGTTTGGGAAATAAATTTGTTGAAAATTAAATTGCCTTGATTTTGCATCCTATTCACATAGATTTGTTAGAACTAATAACTACAGGTGAAAAATAGAAAAGCTAAAATTTTGAAAATTTGATACTTTCATGGGCTATAATCTTGGGAAATTTACAAAAATAGCATAGTTGACCGTTGACTTTACAAAAATACCACCCTCCTTTTTTTCTTTTGTGTTATAACACTTCCAACTTAAAAAAGTCTACAATACCCCTCTATTGTATTATAGAACCTGCGGGAAACCAATGCTTGAGAACTGTTCTTCTCCAATACCCCTCTCTTAGAGAATCGTAATAGACCGCAACAGAACCGCTCCATAGCTTGCTTCAAAATTGTCGTGTTAACCCATTCCAAACATTTAGAAAGGTACACACAAAGGGAGGACGATCATCTTCCATCGTTAAGAGAACAGCCACGACGGAGAAGAAGAAGGAAGCACATCATAACGAGGTCAGTACCATTTTGTCGATAAATTTATCATTTTATTCTTCATACGTAGTGTGTGTTGATATTGTATGTATGCATCTGAAATGGGTTGACTGAATTTTGTCGAGAAATTGGTCGGGCGGTGGTCGATGATAGGTCCAGCCCTAGATCGAGCGTTACTCGACCTCTTAAAAAGTCGAGTTTTAAGTCGATTCTTTAGTCGAGTCAATGGTTCGCCAACGGTCCAGTCTTTAATTTTTTTAGCAATTTCTATGTTTGGTCGAGCTATTAGTCGAGTAAAGGGTCGAGCCAATTTATTAAATTTATGTTTTTAAAACTTTATGTTTTTGGTCGAGCTATTAGTCGAGTAAATGGTCGAGCCAGTTTATTAAATTTATGTTTTCAAAACTTTATGTTTTTGGTCTAGCTATTAGTCGAGTAAAGGGTCGAGTCACCCATTCCATTCATCTACTTCGAATCTTCATCAAAATACATATCACCCGTTTCAATGGCAAGCACAAAAGGAGGACCATCATCTTCGAGCAAGAAAGTGCAGGCTCACGAGGTCAGTCAAAATTTCAATACAAATTGTCATTTCAATCTTACAAATTCGTACAGTGCTGTTGAATGTTTGAATTTGTCAAGCAAATTATCAAGCATGAATCAAGCATGCTTCTTGTATTTTCTTTCATGTATTGCAGGAGAAATGAGAGATTGTAGCTCCGCATATGCATGAACGAATAAATGCTCTTGCCCCCGAAATAGAGGCGACAACAGAGAGATGCCAACAATACACTGGCCGCTTAGAACATGGCGTCAAACATTTGAATAATGGCGTCAAACGTGTTCAGAAGCTGACGGCCAAATTTGATGCTCGTGCTGAGAAGTTGAAGGCCAAAATTCAGCATTTAGAATAGGCCACAGGAAATGTTTCTGAAATGTAGGAACTACTTCTGAAGAGGAAGAATGTAGCGCAGTTGAAGACAATTGAAAAAAAACTAATGTCAATTTGTATTTGTCTTCACTTTTATTTTAAGGAACATTTTAAGAAATTGTCATTTTTTCTTTTGTTTGTGGAACATTTTGTTGTTATTCAAGATAACTTATCATTGGTATATACAGAAAGCAAGAAGAGTTTTTATTTGGTCAAGTTTCTAGTCAGAGTAAATAGCCGTCCAGGTAACAGGAACTTTGATAATTTCATAATTCTGCTTTAATAAATTATGGTCGAGCTTAGTGTCGATTAGGAGGTCGAGTTTTTTATTTGGTCGAGTTGATAATCGAGTAAGTAGTCGAGTAAGAAACAGAAACTTTGATACTTTTGCTTCAATAAATTATGGTCGAGTTTAAGGTCAATCAGGAGGTCGAGTTTTTTATTTGGTCGAGTTGGTAATCGAGTAGTAGTCGAGTAGGAAACAAAAACTTTGATACTTTTGCTTCAATAAATTATGGTCGATTTTAAAGTCGAGCACATGGTCGAGTTGGAGACAGAAAAAACAACTGGTTGTTTGTACGTTCAACAAAAATAATACTTGAAAAAAAGTCATAAATTAAAAAATATTAAAAAGGCTTTTGTCTTCTGTTGGACACTTTCTGTAGAGTTGACAGAATACTCGACTCTAATATTAACTAAATAATCGACCTAACTACGTGCGCAACTTGCTGCTCAACTTGATGCTGGACCTCGTGCTCGACCACTTCCTTTGTACGATTCACAAACCTAGTTCAAAAAGGTAATAAATCAAACTAACTTGCAATATAATTCGATTTCAAACTAACCTGCAATATGATGAGTAGTCTTGAACTGAGCAATCGACCAAACAATTTTTACAACGTTGAAATGAAGAGTGGGGAAGAACAGATGTGCTAGAGTCTGTGTTCTATAATAGAAAAGAGGGATGTTGTAGTCTTTTTTTGGATGGAAGTGTTATAACACAAAAGAAAAAAGGGAGGGTGGTATTTTTGTAAAGTCAACGGTCAACTATGTTATTTTTGTAAATTTCCCTGTAATCTTCGATTTTCAATAAAAATTGAAATTTCGAGAAAGAAAATCATTGAACATTAAATGACCTCTATTTTGTGTCACATCTACTTAGTTTAATGAGAACAAATAAATAAAGGTTAAAATTTGAAATTTTTGAAAATTTAAAATTTTGACATTTTTGTGGCCAATAGTTTTCGCTTTTTGATAAAAATAGAAACTTTAAAAACAATTTTGTCAAACATTAAATGGCTTCTATTTTGCATTCCATCCACTTAGTTTCATGAGAAATAATAGCTAAAGGTCAAAAATATGAAAAATTAAAATTTTGAAAATTTGAGGTTTTCGTGGGCAATTTTTGGATAAAAATAAAAATTTTGAGAAACAAATTCGTTGAACATTAAATGGCTAATAATTTGTATCTCATACACTTAGTATGATGAGAAATAATAAATAAAGGTAGATAATTGAAAAATTAGAAATTTTTAAAATTTGACATTTTTTTAGGTATAGTCTTCAATTTTTCAATAAAAATAGAAACTTTGATAAACCAATTTGTTGAACATTAAATGGACTCTATTGTGCACCTCATACACTTAGCTTAATGAGAATTAATAAATAAAAATTAAAATTTTAAAAATTTTAAATTTTAAAATTTTGACATTTTCATTGGCTAAAGTGTTCGATTTTTCAATAAATATCCAAAATTTGAGAAACAAATTCTTTGAACATTAAATGACATCTATTTTACATCACATCCACCTAGTTCAATTAGAACAAATAAATAAAAATTGAAAAATTAGTAATTTTAAAATTTTAACATTTTTGTGGGTTATAGTCTTTGATTTCTCGATAAAAATCGAAATTTGAGAAACCACTTCATTTAACATTAAATATACCCAGTTTTGCATCTTATCCACTTAGTTACATGAGAACTAATAACTAAAGGTGAAAAATAGGAAAAACATTAAAATTTTGAAAATCTGACGTTTTCATGGGTTATGGTCTTCTATTCGAAACATTGAGAAACAAATTCTTTGATCATTAATTGGCCTCTATTTTGCATCACATCCACTTAGTTTAGTGAGAACTAATAAATAAAGGTAGATAATTAAAAAAAATAGAAATTTGCAAATTTTGACATTTTCATGGGCCACCCTGTTTTGCATCACATTCACTTAATTTCATGAGAACTAATAATTAAAGGCAACAAATAGAAAAAAAATTAAATTTTTGAAAATTTGACATTTTCGTGGGTTATATTGATCGAATTCTCGACAAAAATCGAAACCTAGTGAAACGAATCTTTTGATCATTAATTGGCCTCTATTGTGCATCACATCCATCTAGTTTAATGGGAACTAATAAATAAAGATAGATAATGGAAAAAATTAGAAATTCAAAAAATTTGACATTTTCAGGGGCAGTCTTCGATTTTTCGATAAAAATTGAAACTTTGATAAACCAATTCGTTGAACACTAAATGGCTTCAATTTTGCACCCCATATACTTAGTTTAGTGAGAACTAATAAATAAAGGTTCAAATTTGAAAATTAGAAAATTTTAAAATTTGCCATTTTCGTGAGCTATAGATTTCGGTTTTTGGATAAGAATCAAAACTTTGAAAAACAAATTTGCTGAACATTTAATGGCCTCTATTTTGCATGCTACTCACATAGTTTCATGAGAACTAATAATTAAAGGCGAAAAATAGAAAAACTTAAAACTTTGAAAATTTAATATTTTCTTGGGCTATAGTTTTGAGTTTTGGGATAAGAATCAAAAATTGAGAAACCAAGTCATTGAACATCAAATGACATCTATTTTGCACTCCACATGCTTAGCTCAATGAGAATTAACAAATAAAGGTTAAATTTTAAAAATTAGAAAATTTAAAAATTCAATTTTTTCGTGGGCTATAGCCTTTGATTTCTCGATAAAAATCAAAATTTTGATAAACCAATTCGTTAAACATTAAATGGACCCCAAGTTGTGTACCATCCACTTAGTTTCATGAGGAGTAATAATGAGAACTAAAAGGTAGTTGATTGAAATTTTTGAAATTTTAAAATTTTGAAATTTTCATGGGCTATAATCTTTGATTTTTCGTTAAAAATCAAAACATTGAAAAACAAATTCATTGAATGTTGAATAGCCTTTATTTTTCATACCATCCATTGAGTTTAATGAGAACTAAAATAGAAATTATGAAAATTTAACATTTTCGTTGGCAATAGTCTTCAATTTTTCAATAAAAATCAAAACTTTGATAAACAAATTCGTTGACACTAAAGGTCCTCAATTTTGAATCACATCCACTTAGTTTAATGACAACTAATAAATAAAGGCAAATAATCAAAAAATTAGAAATTTAAAAAGTTTGACATTTTCGTGAGCTAAAGTTTTCGATTTGTCAATAAAAATCAAAAGTTTGATAAACAAATTTGTTGAATTTGAAATAGCCTCTATTTTGCACCACATATGATTAGTTTAACAAGGACTAATAAATAAAGGTCAAATTTTGAAAAATTAGAAATTTTAAAAATTCGACATTTACGTAGGGCTATAGTTTTCAATTTTTCAATAAAAATTGAAATTTTGATAAACCAATTTGTTGAACATTAAATGGATCCAGGGGTGTAAATGAACTAGTACCTTTAGTGAACACTTTGTTAACAAGTTTGGTTGCATTCGTTTATGTTCTTTTGTTAAGCTAAACCAACAATAAAGAAATAGATTTTACTGTTTGTTTAATAAACGAAATGAATATGAATGGACATTTATTTGGTTCATTTATATTCACGAATAAGCTTGTTTAGTATTCATGAACAAGTTTGATTAATGTTCATATAAAACTTGTTTATTTTTCGTTTATATTAAAATGATAATATAAATATAATATAATATATATAATAATATTAGTAATATGCTAGATGTTTGTTAATCATTCATGAACATGTTCACGAACACTTATCCAACACTAAAAAATGAATATAAACAAGCTCGAACACAAAATATGAAAACTTAAATGAACACGAGCCAATCTCGAACAGTCTTAAAAATAAACGAACAGTTCACGAACGATGTTCGTTTGTTTATGTTCGGCATGTTTACACCTACATTCCATCCACTTAATTTCATGAGAGCTAAATAACTAAATGCGTAAAATACGAAAAAATTAAAAATTTTAAAATCTAACATTTTCGTGGGCCATAGTCTTCGATTTTTTAATAAAAACCGTGGCCTTGAGAAACAAATTCTTTGATCATTAAATGGTTTCTATTTTTCACCACATCCACTTAGTTTAATAAGAACTAATAAATAAAGGTAGATAATTGAAAATTTAGACTTACGAAAAATTTGACATTTTCATGTGTAGTTTTCGATTTTTCGATTTTTCAATTAAAACCAAAACTTTGAGAAATCCATTCGTTGAACATTAAATGGACCCTATTTTGCATCCCATCTATTTAGTTTTATTAGAACTAATAAATAAAGGTGAAAATAGAAAAAAAATTAAAACTTTGAAACGTTAACATTTTTGTGGGCTTTAGTTTTCGATTTTTTGATAAAAACCGAAACTTTAAGAAACCAATTCTTTGATCATTAATTGGCCTCTATTTCGCATCATATCCACCTAGTTTAAGGAGAACTAGTAAATAAAGGAAGATAATTGAAAAAATAGAAATTTGAAAATTTTGATATTTTCGTGGGCTATATTCTTTGATTTTTTTGATAAAAATTGAATTTTTGAGAAACCAATTCATTGAAGATTAAATGACTTTAATTTTGCACCCCATACACTTAGTTTAATATGAATTGAATAAACCGACAAAAT
Organism: Gynochthodes officinalis; assembly: GCA_020080225.1. Classification (NCBI taxonomy): domain Eukaryota; kingdom Viridiplantae; phylum Streptophyta; class Magnoliopsida; order Gentianales; family Rubiaceae; genus Gynochthodes; species Gynochthodes officinalis. The sequence goes on along the minus strand of CM034615.1, from coordinate 46,886,855 downwards.
TAAGAAAAATATAAAAACATATAAGCATTCAAAGTCCCAAAGAGGTCCAAAATCCATCATTGGCTAAACAATTATTTGGTTATGCCATTTTGGGCTTTGCTCTAACCAAGGCTATTGCCTTTTTTGCCCTAGTGATGTCCTTTTTGATCTCATCCGTGTTCCATTTATAGTTCGATGTGGCCTTTCATTCCTTAGGGCATGAACGGTGGCCCCTTTTTGGGGCCAGGCCTCATTCAGCCACATCAGCGCCACATCAGCTTGTGGCCAGGCCAGTACTATTCACGCAGCCACTATAAAAAAATTTACTCACGCTAGTGGCCTGGCCTGCACTATTCACGCAGTCATTATCAACTTTTTTTACATTATATTAAAATTAAAAATACATTTAATAATACAACTTTAATAATTTGTTGGACCATTATTAAAAATATTTTTTGGCAAATAAATTTACATTACATGAAAAACTTAAATTTACATTACATGAAATTAAATTAAATATAAAATACGTAAAACAATCAATAGAAAATAAATTTACATTACATTAAAATTAAAATTTAATAATACTCTTAAAAATGAAAATAAATACTCTAAATTTAAAATGAAATACGTAAAATGAGAATAAATACTCTAAAGTAAATATGAAATTCTTAAAACAATAAGTAAAAAATATATTTACATTACATTAAAATAAAAATTTAATAATATACTTGAAACATGAAAATAAATGTGATAAATTAAAAATAAAATTCTTAATAGCATGATTAATTTTTTTATCATATATTATATACTTAAAACAATTAATGGAAAAATTTTCATTACTTTAAGATTAAAAATTAATAATACACTTAAAACATGAAAATAAATACTCTAATGGAAACAATTAATGGAAAATAAAATAACATTACGTTAAAATTAAAAATACATTTAAAATAAAATTTAATAATCAACTTAGAACATGAAAATAAATACTCTAAATTAAATACTAAAACATAATAAATAAAATACTACTACATCCCTAAACTTTCGCTAAGCTTATGAAACATTTTCTTTTCTGCGTTTGATAAGTTATCTTCTCCACAGTTCGCAAAAGTAAGCCAGGCTTGAAACTTTTGCTCATGTTTCATCCTTTCCATTTGTTCTTGATGAGCAATTCTCTCGGCCTCTATTTTCATTCTCTCGGCCTCCATTTGCTCTTGATGAGCAATTCTATCGGCATCTAATTTTTTCATATCCAAAGCAATCTTCTCCCTCTCGACCACTATCCTCTCTTAGAAGGATAAGCCTAGCCTGTCAATGCTCGGACTCTCCAGAAAAAGTTGTATACCGACCTTATGTTTTCCCTTACTTTTTGCCTTTTTCACCCCTATTGGCCGTTTTAGAGGACTAGTAGCAGTGTCTTCTAAATTGATCGGAACTTGTTCGCCAATTGGAGAGGATAGGTTGATAAAATCATCATCTGTGCGTGATCTCTTCCCGCTACTAGCGGTGTGTGGTGTTTCGGGGGTGTTTGAATCATCAAATAGTACATTGGAAGTAGGAACATTTCTTCCAATGCAAGATTCCCACTTCGGAAAAGATCTCAACAACTTCCAATGCTCCATAAATTGGAACTTTGAACCCTTATTCGAATGCTCCCATATGGTGAGTGCGTTTCGGAGCACATCTTCGTCGTTCATTCCACTTTTTTTCAACCTTTCCGACTCTGCGAAAATTTCAACCCACTTTGACACAGTTGAAGAAATTCTCCTCCACCGAGCTCTAATCTGGGACACATTTCTGGGATTGATGTTGGCATTGTCTTCCCGAGCTGCCTTATATTGTGAAAGGATATTCTTCCACATCATAGAATTCTTTTGAGACGTACCTATAATCGGATTTGTTGTGATGTGAATATATGCCGAAATCAAAGCCGTGTCTTCTTCAAGTGACCATTTTTTCGCCTTATTTTGAATTTCTCCGTCGTCTCCGGAGCCATTTTCATTATCAACATTTGTAGGAATTTCACGGTTTGGTTGATGGTTGAAATTGGACATCATGTGGTGTTGGAACCCTTGAACTTGAAACATTGTAGGATTTATTGGAAAACTAGTTGGAAATTGGGGTGGGTTTTGGGGAAATTGGGTAGGATTTTGAGAATTAGAAGCAAATTGACCAACATTATATGATGGATTATAGAATGAAGGGTTATTTCCATAGAGTGGGTTATTTCCAAAAGGGTTAGGAGGATTCATTTTGTTGGAAGAAAATAGAGATTTTGAGAGAGTTTGGGAAATATGAAATTCGGATTTTGACCCAAAAATATGCAAAATGCATCTCATTTTATAGAGGAAGAAATTTTATGACCGTTGGTGATTTTTTTTTTTTAAAAAAAAAAATTTAGCCCCCAAATGGCCGTTGCAAAACATTTGACGGTTTGCAAAAAAAAAATGCGGCGCCGCTCTCATTGGGGCGGCGCTTCGCAGTCGACAGCGGCTAACGCTTTTTTTTTTTTTTTAATTTTTTTTTTTTGCGTTTTTGGCAAACGCGCCAGCTTCGACATCGTTTTGCACGGAAAAGCAAAAAAAAAAAAAACGGCGGGCTGGGCAGCAGGCCTTGCTGCGCGGCTTGCTCATTGCCAAGTCAGCAATTTTGCTGACTTGGCTTTTATGCGGCCAGGCCGGAGAGGAGAAAAAAAGGGCTATTGATGATGCCTTAGGGAGTGAGAGGGCAAAGGGGAATGGGTGGGTGGCCCTTAGCGCATTTTTAGGAGTGTAGTCGGATGGAACGGAAGAGCAAATCGAAAACGAATCGGGCATATATGAAAATGGTATCTTATCTTTTTCTATGTCATTTGCATCTGTCTTGAACCATTTGCCCAGAGTCTCTTCTTCTATTAAAATAAAGGACAAAAAATAAAGGACGGGTTTCCTCAAAATAGCACTCTTTCCATTCTCGTTTACGAGGAAAATTCAATTCATCGACATGGGGCTTGGGTGGGACCTGGTGGATCAACGGCTAATAAATAAAGGTTAAGAATTAAAAAATTAGAAATTTCTAAAATTTGATATTTTGATGAGCTATAATTTATCGATAAAAATAGAAATTTTTGAAATAAATTCATTGAATATTAAATGGCCTATATTTTGCATCTCAGCGACTTACTTTCATGTCAACCAATAACTAAAGGTGAAAAAAAAAATTTAAAATTTGATATTCTTGTGGGTTAAGTATTTGATTTTTCGATAAAAATCGAAATTTTGTTAAACTAATTCATTTAACATTAAATGTTCCATTTTACATCCCATTCACTTAGTTTAATGAGAACTAATAATTGAAGCAGAGAAATAGAAAAACTAAAAATTTTGAAAATTTGATATTTTCGTGAGCTATAATATTCGATTTTTCGATAAAAATCAAATATTTGAGAAACAAATTAATTGAACATTAAATAGCCACTATTTTACATCCCATCCACTTAGTATGATTAGAACTAATAAATAAAGGTTAAATTTTGAAAAATTAGAAATTGGAAAATTTTGAGATTTTCATGGGCCATAATCTTCAATTTTTCAATAAAATCAAAACTTTGAGAAATGAATTCTTTACACATCAAAAGGCCTCTATTTTGCACTCCATACACTTAGTTTAATGAGAACTAATAAATAAGTGTTAAATTTTGAAAAAATTGAAATTATAACAATTTGGCATTATTGTGGCCTATAGTCTTCCATTTTCAATAAAAATCGAAATCTTTAGAAACCAATTCGTTGCACAATAAATGGAGCCTGCTTTGCATCCCATCCACTTAGTATAATGAGAACTAATAACTAAAGGTAGATAATTGAAAATTTGGAAATTTTGAAATTTTTGTGGTTATAGTCTTTGATTTTTTGTTAATAATCAAAACTTTGAAAAACAAATTCGTTGAATAGTAAATGACCTCTATTTTGCATAATATCAATTGAATTTAATTAGAACTAATAATTGAAGGTGAGAAATAGAAAAAATAGAAAATTTCAAAATTTAACATTTTCGTAGGCTAAAGTTTAAGAAACAAATTCATTGAACATTAAATGGCCTCTATTTTGTATCACATCTACTTAGTTTAACTAGAACAAATAAACTAAGGTTAAAAAAATGAAAAATTAGACATTTTAAAATGTTGACAATTCCTTGGGCCGTAGTCTTCGATTTCTCTATAAAAATCAAAATTTTGAAAACCAAATTCGTTGAACAATAAATGGCCTCTATTTTGCACCCTATTTGTTTAGTTTAATGAGAAGTAAAAAATAAAGGTACATAACTGAAAAATTAGAAATTGTAAAAATGTGACATTTTAGTTGGCTATAGTATTCGATTTTTCAATAAAAATTGAAATGTTAAAAACAAATTTGCAAGATATTAAATTGCCTCGATTTTGCATCCTATCCACTTAGTTTAATCAAAACTAATAAATAAAGTTTAAAAATCAAAAAAAATTAAAATTTGACATTTTTAGGGGTTATAGTCTTCTAGTTTTTTATACAAATCGAAATTTTGATAAACAAATTTGTGAAACATTAAATGGCCTCTACTTTGAATCATCCCATACACTTAAGTTAATGGGAATTAACAATAAAGGTTAAAAAATGAAAACATGAAAATTTTAAAATTTGACATTTTTATGGGCAATAGTTTTCGATTCTTCAATAAAAATTGAAATTTTGAGAAACAAACTTGCTGCACATTAAATGGCTTTTATTTTACATCTCATCCCCTCAGTTTAATGAGAACTAATAACTAATAACTAAATGTGAAAAACAAAAAAAAAATTCAAAATTTGTCATTTTCGCGGGTTATAGTTTTTAGATTATAAGATAAAAACCAAAGCTTTGAGAAACAAATATGTTGAACATTAATGGCCTCTATTTTGCATCCCATCCACTTAATTTCTTTACAACTAATAACTAAAGGTGAAAAATAAAAAAAAAATAAAATTTTTGAAAATTTGACATTTTTTTAGGCTATAGTTTTGGAGTTTTCGATAAAAATCAAAACGTTGATAAACATATTTATTGAACATTAAATTGCTTCTATTTTTCATCCTATCCACTTTGTTCAATGAGAACTAATAAATAAAGGTTAAAAATAAAAATAAAAATAGAAATTTTGTAAATTTTGACACTTTATTGGGCTATAGTATTTGATTTCTCAATAGAAATTGAAACAATGAAAAACACATTCGTTAAACATTAAACAACCTCTATTTTGCATCCATTCTACTTAGTTTAATAGAAACTTAAAAAGAAAGGTAGATAATTGAAAATTTATAAATTTATAAATTTTCGTGGGCTATATACTCTTGCATTTTTTGATAAAAATCGAAATTTTGAAAAACAAATTCATTGAAAATTAAATGGCCTCTATTTTGCATCCAATCTGCTTAGTTTACTGAGAACCAATAACTGAAGGTGAGAAATAGAAAAAATAAAAATTTTGAAAATTTGATATTTTCGTTAGTTATAGAGTCTTCGATTTTTGGATACAAATTCGTTGAACATTAAATGGCCTCTATTTTGCATCCCAACCACTTAGTTTCATGAGAATTAATAACTAGAGGTGAAAAATAGAAAAATAATTTTTTTTTTGAAAATTTGTCATTTTCATGGGTTATAGTTTTCAATTTTTTGATAAAACTGAAACCTTGAGAAAACAAATTTGTTGAACATTAAATGGCCACTATTTTGCACCACATCAACAAAGTTTATTGAAAAAAAATTAAAAGGTAGATAATTGAATAATTAGAAATTTTAAAAATTTTACATTTTCGTGGGCTATAATAGTCTTCGACTTTGATAAAAATCGAAATATTGATAAACCAAATCGTTGAACATTATATGGCCTCTATTTTGCATCCCATCCACTTAGTTTAATGAGAACTAACAAATAAAGGTTAAAAATTCAAAAACTAGAAATTTCTGAAATTTGACATTTTTCTGGACTATAGTTTTCGATGTTCGATAAAAATTGGAAGTTTGATAAACAAATTCGTTGAACACTAAATGGCCTTTATTTTGCATCTCATCTACTTAATTTAATGAGAACTAATAACTAAATGTGAAAAACAAAAAAAAACAATTTGTCATTTTAGTGCACTATGGTCTCCAATTTTCCGACAAAAATCGAAACTTTGAGAAAAAAAGTAGTTGAAGATTAAATAGCTTCTATTTTGCATCATATCCACTTAATTTAATGAGAACTAACAAATAAAGGTAGATAATTGAAAAATTAGAAATTTTAAAATTTGACATTTTCGTGGGCTATGATCTTTGATTTTTCCATAAAAATTGAAACTTTAAAAGTAATTTTGTCGAACATTAAATGGCCTCTTTTTAGCACCCCATATGCTTAGTTTAGTGAGAACTAATAAATAAGGGAAAAGTGCAAATATAGCACCTTTGACCGTTGACTTTACAAATATAGCACTCTCCTTTTTTTTATTTGCAACCATAGTACTTCAGAACTGCACAAAGACCAACCTGCCCCTCCCCTCTATTCGACATAGCACTTTAGTTCCTTTTAGATATCATCTTCTCTTTGCTCTCAGTTCGCAGACCCCATTGGATCATCATCTTCAAGCAAGAAGGCCGCTTCACTGTTCGTACACCCTATTGGACTATCATCTTCAAGTGAGAAAGCCACAATTGTAGAGAAGAAATCACATAAGCTATATGTTAGTTAGTTGAAATTTGCACTACTTGAACTGGGTTTGTGAATTTGAAGGAGAGAATGGTCGAGCTCTAGGTCAAGTTTAAGGTCGAGCACAAGGTTAAGTAGAGTTTTAAGTTGAGTACTAAGTTTGGTATAATTTAAATCTCGCTCGACCTAATACTCGACCAAAAACTCGACCTAATACTAGGTCAAGTTTTTTTTTAATTTAAATTTATTTTTTATTTTTTTTGAAAAAAAAATTCACTTGACCTACGAATAGGTCGTGTATTAGGTCAAGATCTAGGTTGAGTGAATTTATTTTCCAAAAAAAAAAGTAAAAATAAAATTTAAGCAAAAAAAAAAACAAATCTTGACCTAGTATTAGGTCAAGTTTGTAGTCGAGTATTAGGTCGAGCGAGACGTAAATTATACCAAACTTGAATATAACAACAAAATGTTCTAGAGACAAAAGTAAAAATGACAATTTCTTAAAACATAATGTTCCTTAAAATAAAAGTGAAGACAAATACAAATTTAAACATGTCAATTGTCTTCAACTGCGCTACTACATTCGTCCTCTTTAGAAATAGTTCCTACTTTTTCAGAAACATTTTCGATGGCCTTTTCTAAATGCTGAATTTTAGCCTTCAGCTTCTCCACACGAGCATCAAATTTGACCATCAGCTTCTCCACAGGAGCATCAAATTTGACCATCAGCTTCTCAACACGTTTGACGCCCTTATCCAAATGTTTCACGCCCTTTTCTAAGCTGCCAGTGTATTGCTGGCATCTCTCTGCTATCGCCGCTATGTCGGGGGCAAGAGCATTCATTCGTTCATGCATATGCTGAGCTACAATGTCCGATTTCTCCTGTAAGACATGAAAGAAAATACAAGTAACATGCTGCCTGATAATTTGCTCGACTATTAACTCGACGTACATTGTTACTTGACTTCAAGTTCAACTATTAACGCGACTAAAAACTCAACCAACCATACGGCTCGACTAATTACTCGACCTAGGGTTCGACCTATGCCTCGACCAAATTGCACTTCTGTCCAAAACCAATTACAAATTCAAGTAAACCCAACTCAAATTCAAACATTCAATAACACTGCACTCTATCAAAACACTTTCAGTACGAATTTGTAAGATTAAAATGACAATTTGTAGTGAAATTTCGACTGACCTCGTGAGCCTGCACTTTTTGGCTTGGAGATGATGGTCCTCCTTCTGTGCTTGTCATTGAAATGGGTGATATGTATTGTTTTGAAGTTTTGAAGTTTTGAAGTAGAAGAATGGAATGGGTGCTGTTTCAGTAGAGGAATGGGTGTTAAGGAAATGAAAAATTACAGAGTACAGAAACTGAGGAAATGAAGAAGAACAGCCACGCCTTTGGTTTTAGAATAAAAGGGAGGGGCAAGTGGTTTTTGTGCAGTCCTGAAGTGCTATGGTTGCAAAGAAAAAAAGGAGAGTGCTATATTTGCAAAGTCAACAGTCAAAGGTGCTATATATGCAAATTTCCCAATAAATAAAGGTTAAAAATTGAAAAATTATAAGTTTTTAAAATTTAACATTTTCGTAGGCTATAGGCTTCGATCTTTCTTTAAAAGTTGAAACTTTGACAGAAAAATTCGTTGAACATTAAATGGCCTCTATTATGCATTTCAACTGCTAAGATTAATAAGAACTAATAAATAAAGGCTAAAATTTGAAAAATTAGAAATTTTTTAAATTTGACATTTTCGTGGGCTATAGACTTCTATTTTTCAATAAGAATCGAAATTTTGATAAACAAATTCGTTAAACATTAAAGGGCCGTATTTTTAATCCCATCCACTTATTTTAATGAGAACTAATGATTGAAGGTGAGAAATAGAAAAAATGTAAATGTTGAAAATTTGGCGTTTTCGTTAACTATAATATTCAATTTTTCAATAAAAATCAAAACTTTGAGAAACAAATTTGTTAAACATTAAATGGCCACTATCTTGCATCCCATCCACTTAGTATAATGAGAACTAATAAATAAAGTGTAAATTTTGAAAAAGAATAAATTTTAAAATTTGACATTTTCACGGGAAGTCTTCGATTTTTCGATAAAAATCGAAACTTTGAAAACCAAATTCGTTGAACATTAAATGGCCTCTATTTTTTATCCCGTCCATTTAGATTAATGAGAACTAATAAATAAAGGTTAAATTTTGAAAAAATAGAAAGTTTAAAATTTTGACATTTTCATAGGAGTGTTCGATTTTTTGATAAAAATCGAAACTTTGAGAAACCAAATCATTGAACATTAACTGGCATCTATTTCATAACCCATCTACTTAGATTAATGAAAACTAATAAATAAAGGTTAAAAATTGAAATATTCAAAATTTTTAAAATTTTACATTCTCGTGGTGTATAGTATTTGATTTTCAATAAAAATCGAAAGTTTGATAAACAAATTCGTGAAACATTAAATGGCCTATATTTAGCATCCCATCCCTTTTCTTTTTTCTTTTTTTTTTTCAAAAGAAACTATGTGTATTAACTTTTAATGAAAAAAGTTAAACAGTACATAGAAGGTCCATTTAACGATTCGCCCTAACACATCTAACATAAATCCAGTAGGTGTCGGTTAAGGCATCTTATCCCTTTAGACTAATGAGAACTAATAAATAAAGATTAAAAATTTTAAAATTAGAAATTTGAAGAATTTGGCATTTTCGTGGGCTATTATATTCGATTTTTCAATCAAAATTGAAACTTTGATAAACCAATTTGTTGAGCATTAAATGGTTTCCATTTTGCATCTTATTTATTTAGTTTAATGAGAACTAACAAATAAAGGTTAAGAATTGAAAAATTAGATATTTTTAGAATTTGACATTTTCATGGGTTATAATATTCAATTTTTCAATAAAAATCAAAACTTTAAAAAAAAATTGTCAAACATTAAATGGCTTCTATTTTGCATCCCGTCCTATTAGTTTCCTAAGAACTAATTACTAAAGATGAAAAATATAAAAAAAAATTAAAATTTTGAAAATTTGATATTTTCATAGACTATAGTTCTCGATTTTTTGAGAAAAATCAAACTTTGAGAAATAAATTTGTTGAACATTAAATAACCTCTATTCTGCATCACATCCACTTAGTTTAATTAGAACAAATAAATAAAATTTGAAAAATTAGTAATTTCAAAATTTTGACATTTGCATGGGCTAAAATTTTCGATTTTCTGATAAAAATTAAAACTTTGAAAAACAAATTCGTTGAACATTAAATAGCCTCTATTTTGTATCCCATCCACATAGTTTCATGAGAACTAATAACTAAATTTGAAAAATAGAAGATTTTTTTTTTTTTAAATTTGACATTTTCGTGGGATATAGTTTTTAATTTTTCGATAACAACCGAAACTTTGAAAAATAAGTTCTTTGAACATTAAATTGAACATTAAATGGCCTCTATTTTGCACCCTTACCACCGAGTTTAATGAGAACTAATAAATTAAGGTGAGAAATAGAAAATATATAAAATTTGAAAATTTGACATTTTCATGGGCTATAATATTCAATTTATCAATAAAAATTGAAACTTTAAAAAACCAATTCGTTGAACATTAAATGGCCTCTATTTTGCATCACATCCACTTAGTTTAATGAGAACAAATAAATAAAAGTAGATAATTGAAAATTTATAAAATTTGACATTTTTGTAAGCTATATTGCTGGATTTTTCAATGAAAAATGAAACTTTGAGTAACCAATTCGTTGAACATTGAATGACCTCTATTTCACATCCCAGCCACTGGGTTTAATGAGAACTAATAAGGTAGGTATTGATTATTTTGAAATTTTTGCATCCTTTGCAAGACTTGAAACATTGCGCTTGGCGCAAAACGATTCGAAGAACTCCAAATTTGACGAACTCTATTAAGTTTAGTTTAATATGTCAACAATTTGGCATTTTGTTTGGTTTCCTTATCCTATCCTATCTGGATGGAGATGGAAATGGGATTATTGAGCAGAGCAGAGAATATATTCAGTATCATAATCATTCATCGGTAATGGCATTGCAGAATCACTGATCCTACCACATTTTATTATACTACTATAGGATTTATTGCAGTATCAATAGCAACTTCATATCCTCCAAACAATTTACCCAGTTGTACTCAAGTAGTGCTACTCTACTACATATGCAGTTATTTGAACTTTAAAGATAGGGACCGAACTGGACTGGACTGGACTGGACTAACACAACATTCATTCAAAAATTCAAATTCAAGGAAAGGATCCTTTTAAAGGCAAAACAGAAACTGCACAAAGCTAAAGCCTTCAGAAAAAAAGTACTTCTGAAGTGTAGTGGTTGCAGCCTGAACCGGAGCCACCTCCCTCCAAAGTAATTTATATATGCCCGCAAAGACAACGTTTGCTGCATTTTCTCATTTAAATTGATCGCAAATCATTAAATGTACATCTTTTAATTCATACATGAAGTAGAATTTATGCAACGCAGAAAAATTTAAGATTCTGTCTACCTACCAGAACAACCAAATCTGCAAAGAAAAATGACTACAACCAATTATGACAACGAGGCTGCTCTACTCGTGTTCAAGTTCAACAACACAAAAACTATAGTGCACTGCCATGCGATGTCGTGCGCATTCCCATAGATGAATGAATGAATGAATTTGTTGAAATTTTGACTCTGTGTTGCCTTGAATGAATCTTGGTTCAGTGGCAATGGTACAGTAAAGTGGTTAACTTTGGCTTTTTATACCATTCTCTTCGAGACAGTCCAACCAAGAAAAGCAAAGAAATTGCTCCATTATTCATCAAAAGAAAATTATTATTATTATTACTGAAGTTGAATGGAACTAGTTCATCACAGAGGGTGGGTGATTAATGATATAGTATATGATATGCTGGCATAATAATATCATTAGACATAGCCACCATTGACACGAACAATCTGCCCATTAACCCATTGCCCGGCATCACTAACTAGGAACCCCACCAGGGGCGCCACGTCCTCCGTCTGGCCCAGCCTTCCCAGTGGGTTCTCGTCCACTGCCCTCTTGATCATCTCTTCCGTTTTCCCAGCATAGAACATCTCGGTGGCGATGGGACCTGGGGCCACGCAGTTGGCAGTTATCCCACTCCCCTTGAGCTCCTTAGCCAGTATCTTGATCATGGCCTCCACGGCAGCCTTGGATGCAGTGTAAGCCCCGTAGTGGGGCTTCAAAGCAGCCACCAAGGACGTTGTAAGGCATATGATTCTTCCTCCCCCGCCGCGCTTGATTCTGTTGGCGGCCTCCCTGCAGCACAGGAAGGCTCCCCTGGCGTTAACGTTGAAGGTATTGTCGAAGTCCTGGAGGGTGGTGTTGGCGATAGTGGGATACTTGGAGTCGAGGACACCGGCGCTGTTGACAAGGATGTGAACTGGGGAGTTAAAGGCTGACTCGGCGTTGTCAAATAGGGACTTCACCTGATCTGGTTCGGAAACATCTGCCTTGACAGTGATGGCACGAGGAAAATTGGAGTTGGTACTAGTAGTAGTATTATTATGGTTGATTTGGGAGGCAACTATGTCGGCTTGAGCAGAATTGGAGGTGTAGTTGACCACGATGCGAGCTCCGAGTGACGATAAATGGAGGGCGATGGCCCTCCCAACTCCCCTGGAGCCGCCAGTGACGATGGCTACTCTGTCTTGGAGAGGGAGGGGAGACTGGGGAGCATTACCAGAAGATGAGGTTATACTTACCTCTTGTTCAGCCGCCATAGGGAAATAGAACTGATTGCGGATGCAATAGAATTATATAAATGGGTGGATGGGAGAAGAATTGATTTTAGGGATGGACAAAGAAATCAGAAATCAAGGGGATTCGTTGTTTGTGTCCTTTTAAATATATATAATCATCCATACATGATACATAAAGATAAAGGGATAATTATCAATACCCTAATGTATTGGTCTATTATCAATGCCTTTATTTAATTTGTCAAAATTATTAATATTTCTTTAAAATTTATATTTTTTAACAAATAAGTCCATTTTAAAGGATTTCGTTAGTATTGTAGCAACTGACTGAATTTTTTAAATGAAAATACCTTTTACTATAATTTTTGTATTTACTTTGTATTTTTTAAAAAAAATTAAGACAAAATTTTAAAACAAAATTTATTATATTATCTAAAATATAATATTATTATAAAAATTTACTTATCTCCAATTTATTTTTATTATATTATTAATATTAAGAGTGATAATATATAAATTAAATTAATAAAAAAAATTTTTAATTAAAAAATATACCTATAATAATATATTAATTATATAAGATATTAAGAAATTTTTCATAATTAATATATTATTATAAATATATTTTTTATATATTTTTTTAGTTAATTTAATTTATACATTATTACTCTTAATATTAATAATATAATAATTTTATATTAAAAATAAATTAAAAATAAATAAATTTTTATAATAATATATATTTTTTCGATAATATAAAAAAATTTATTTTAAAATTTTAAATTTATTTTAAAATTTTTAATTTTTTGATATTTTATTTATTACTTTGTGCAAAAAATATTTTTGTCATTTTATTTCTTAAATCAATTAAATATAACTGTAAATAAATATTAATAATTTTGACAAATTAAAAACAAATATAAGTAATAAATCAATACCTCAATGGGTATTAGTAGTTATACCTAAAGATAATGCCACTCCCACGTCACTCCCAAGGTCCCTCCCACTCCACTACTACCACCACCGCAGATGATTATTTGCATTTTATTACAAGTCGACAGCTGGGGTTAGGAAGAGGAGCACTTTACAGCTTTGAGTTAAAAAAAAAAAAGTCTTTCTTTTGTCGTGTCATCTAGCTGGACAGAAAGCCGCCAAATTAGTGGCCGTACTAGTGTAACTGTGTAATTACTACTAGCATCATCTAACGCCAGGGAGCCGAGCCTTTCCAATAAGTATTTATCCACCCACCAATGGAGAAGTATATGACACCTTCATGGGAAATCCAAGTACCTCGCTGGATAAACAGAAATCTTTGGTTTAAAATTCTTCTCAGATAGATGTGGAATTGAACTCCTGCCTGCATCACCTAAGAGTCTAAGACAATGTGAAACTTTCTGAGTCTTAACTTACCCTGTCACTATTCAAGCTCGGTTTGTTAGGTCTTGGAGCATAATTCTAAGTAACAGTAGTGAGATAACTGGGAAAAGAGTAAAGACACCACAAGCCAAACCACAGGATCAGTACAACAGGCTCCTTAACCAGACAAGGATAAACTTACTGCTGAATGGTACAACAAACTGAAAAGGAGACAAGAAAAACAAAAAGCATGGGAAGGAGCAGGAAGTAGTTTATTATCAAAAAAAATGTTTCAATATGTGTTCAACCTTTGTTATCGATGAACAATGTGTGTATAATCTCCCTGCACAATCCACTCGTGTTCTTGCCTGTCTTAATTATCCCAAAACACGGTTTTCCAAAGGGTTCTTGCACTTCCTAATCTTCAAAGATAATCTCTTTTGATACATGATAATGTGGCTGGTACTGATTCTTTACTCTTGTGCAAAATGTAAACCACGGGATCTGGTGCAAGGAAACCATCAAATGGAGTTCAACAGGATTACAAGTTATAAGCACTTGTCAAAAAGTGAACTGCTAAAACGCAAACAGCAAGAAGTGAAAGAATTTACCTGCACTGTTTTAGCAAACTAGAGCAATATTTCAAAATGTTTTAGCTGGGCCTCCATGTTGAGAAAGGGACTGCGTATAAGCTCAATTTTTAATTATAACTTTCTCCCGATCAAGCTACCAGTAATCTTTGCATGAACATAAACCCTCTTTGAAATGATGGAACCGATATGTATCCCTTACAACAATTGTCCGGTTTGCGACCTTTGAAACGTATTTGATCCAGTTATGGCAATCATTACAGATGCGAAGATTCTTCATCACATGCAAGGGAACTGAACTAGACAAGTTCATCAGTCCAAATGCAATAGCCAACTTCTCACTGTGGATGAGTGCACTTGGCTCTTTTCGCTCCAGCTCCAGTTCATTCCAAATGCTACGACGGTCCTGTACGTAACCAATTGCAGTCACCCTAACATTTAGATCCTCAAGAAAATCATATATCTGATCTGCAAGAGGGTGAACTCGATCACCAGCAAAAAAGGCATGGAAAGAGTTTTTAACTTCAACCCAGCTACGACCAGGGTCTTTCTTAACGCCTCTATCTTTCATCAGTTTCCTTGCTTGATTGCGATAATCCCATTTCTTAGAAACTGCATACATATTGGACAGAAGGACATAGGTAGCTGAGTCATTAGGCTCTAACTGAAGGAGATTATTGGCTGCTAATTCCCCAATCTCCATGTTTTTGTGTACTGTGCAAGCACTTAACAGGGTTCTCCAGACCATTGCATCTGGTTCAACTGGCATAGCCTCCACGAATTCTCTTGCACGGGCCAAATAACCTGCCCGCCCTAAAATATCTACTACACAAGCATAATGTTCTGATTTTGGCACCAAACCATGTTTTTCCGTCATAGACTTGAAATATCTGAGCCCCTCATCCACCAACCCCACATGGCTACAGGCTGATAAAACACCAACAAAGGTGACATTATTTGGTCTCACCTCTAGTTGATTCATGTCCTCAAATAATTGAATAGCTTCATTGCCACATCCATGTTGAGAATAGCCAGTGATCATGGCATTCCATGAGACCTCATTTCTCCTAGGCATTGCAAGAAACTCTCTTCTGGCATCATCAAGGCTCCCACACTTTGCATATAACGTGATCAATGCATTTGAAGCTTCCACTTCAGTATTATACCCAGCTTTTATAATTTTCGCATGGATCTGCTTCCCTTGTTTTATATTTGTTGTATTAGCAATTGCACTGACTACAGACCCATAAGTAAACATATTGGATTCCACTCCAGCTTGGTTCATCCGAGAGAACACCTTTAAAGCTTCCTCCCAGTGCCCACTCTGCGAAAACCCTGATATTAATGTATTCCATGAAATGTCATCTTTATGGTAATTTTTGTCAAACACCAAGTACGCATCCTGTACTTCTCCGCATCTAGCGTAAAGACTTACAAGCGCATTTTTAATTGAAAGATCTGATGAGTAGCCACATGCGATTGACTGGGCATGAATTTGTTGTCCTTGATTGAGAGATTGAATTCCAGCACATGCAGCGATAGCACTGGCAAATCCTATATTATCTGATCGAATCCCTTGGTCCTGCATTTCTATGAAAAGCTTTATGGCATCCAAGAAAAGGTGATGTTGAGTAAATCCAGCAATCATTGCTGTCCAAGAGACAACATCATTCTCAGTAAGACGCCTGAGAATTTTCAGTGCGGTATCCAAATTTCCATATTTTGCATACATAAGAATAAGCACGCTACAGACATACACATTTAGCTGGAAGCCAGTTTTTATGACCTGGCTATGTATTTGCTCTCCCAAGTCAAGAGCTCCTACAAGAGTACAGGTTCTCAAGATACTTGGATAAGTATATTGATTAGGCTGCAGACCTTTGATCTGCATCTGTTCAAAAATCTGCAAGGACTCGTGGAGATCACCTCTTAGCCCGTAAGCCACCAGCATCATATTCCACAGAACCACATTGTCCTTCTGAGCTGTGAGAAAGATTTCATGAGCTGCTTCTACATCAGAACATTTCACATAAAGGTCAAGCAGAGAACCTTCAATGATGATATCTTTACACATTCCAGCCTTACTTGCGTAGGAATGCAGTTGTCTTCCCTTACGAAGGGCCCCCATTGATGCGCAAATGCTCAAAAGGCTTGCGATTGTTACACAGTCAGGCTTCAATAAATCAATCTGCATTTTCTTGAATAACCCAAGAGATCTCTCACTATATCCTTGTTGAGCATACCCTGATATGAGTGAATTATAGGAGGCTCCATCCCTCAGCTGCATTTTGCTGAAAATTTGTTCTGCGGACATCAGGTCACCATAGCTAGAATACAATGTGACAAGAGCATTACATATATAAATCTCTGATGAATATTCCCACTTGCATAAAACAGCATGAAGCTGCAATCCCAGCTCAAACAACTCTGTCTTGGAGCATGAACTCAAAACACTTGAGAAAATATATGGAGTTGGGACTACCCCAAGCCTACGCATCTCATTGTATAGTAGGATACTGTCTTCCTCGCGTCCATTGCGAGAGAAACCAGATACCATGGCAACCCAAGAAACACTATCCCTGAAAAGCATACTGTCGAAGATTTGTTTAGCAGAATCAATGAACCCGTTCTTTGAGTACAAGTCAATCAGAGGATTGCAAACAAGTAAAATTGAATCAAAACCAGAACGGATAACCTTAGCATGAATTTGTTCAATACAGTATTGTGAAAGTTTAATGGCAGTGCACGCCCGCAAAGCACTAGCGAATGTATATTCATCAGGACTAATATTATCTGCAATCAAACGTAAAAAGAGTCTGAAAACTTGAACATTCGACTTTTTCTCAAGAAAAGCAGATATCAATTTATTCCAAGAGGACAGACTTCTGGAAGGAAAATCGTTGAACGTCTGCAAAGCAGAAACTAAATCTCCATTAGCAACATAAACATCGACGAGCCAGTTATGAATTTGATCATCTCCATGAAAACCCAACTTAAATATCCTCCCTTGAAGCATCCTGGAGTCAATTGAGGACCCCTTACTCGTATAGCAATCATAAAGAAGCTCTATATAAGTCCGAGAATCGTTGCCAGGAATATGATGCTGTACCTTCAGACCAAAATGATCTGTTGTTCCCGCAAATTTGGAGCCGCATTCTATTGAATCTGCTACATTCTCCCCAACCGGAAACTCAGACAAAGATTGTGAAGCCGCAATGTTACTGAAAGCAGCAAACTTCAACTGAATAGAAGAATGCGAATTCCAACAGAAGAAGCTCTGCAAAATTAGAATGAATAGAGAAGAGGGAAAAAGAATGAGTTTACACTGTAAACCAAGGAAAGACTAAAAATTTAAACTTCGCTCCGAAATAATCCCAGGAGAAGACATTAAAATTAATAGTTAGTTATTAAGTAAATAAATGAAGACCGCGAAACAACCTTGTGGCAGCGACGAAGAAACAGAGAATATGAGAAGAACGCACCAAATTTTATTGAGGTCGGAATCATATAATCATGAAAAAAAGGAAGTAAAAACCAGAACTTGACAGGTATATGTGTTGATAGTAAAGAAGGAAGAAAGGGCAGAGGTGGTTTGCGGCAGAGGAGCTTCCTTGGCTCTAGTTGGGCGAAAGAGTGGTTTGCCCAGGTATATGAGTTGAAGAGAGGATTCGACCGCTCGGGACAGTGAAGGCGCCACGAAGTCACGAACCAATGTTCTCGATGTATGCGTAATATACATACATACATAAATACATACATACATATATATATATATAATATTCCATAACAATCATATCCATTATATCCATTTAAGTAAAATAAATCTTCTTCGTCTTCGTCTGCTGCTTTGGCATTGGAACGCCTTTCTTCTGAATTTGTGTCATCGACTCCTCTTGGGCCTGAAAACTTGTGATTGAGCTTTCGGGGACACTTGTTTGAGGGAAGGCTTGTATATATATATATTCTATTTTATTTGTATTTTAAAGTAATAATTGTGGAAGAAAATTTATCTTAAAATTGTAAAAAAATTATTTAAAAAATATAAAAATGCAAAAAGAAATGTCAATCCAAAAACACACTCTTAACTTTTGTATCTGTTCTGTCTTCAACTGGATCCTTTCTCTCGTAAAACATAATAGCAATCAAATGAATTAGGCTGCATTTTGTAACTCCTCTGGTAAAGTTCTTGTCACTTCCGCTCTAGCTCTGGTCTGATCTAGAGTCTAGACGAACGGGACACCATTTCAGTGAGGATATTCTATAGGTCACACTCTCACAGGCATAAAATGAATCACTACGCCGTAGGTGTTCAGAACGAATCTTCTACCAGGTCATTGGACACCCCGTTTACCATAAGCTACCTAGTAGTCCAACGATAAGCACAAGCTATTGAGCAGTTAATTGTAAATTCTACCTCTTTATCAGAAATTACACAAGTCAACACTTAATGCAGTGGATGTTTTTATCATACACACTAGCAAAAAGCAGTCTTGTCACTAGTGCATCCTCAAGCCCAAAATGTTCAGAATGGCTTCAATCTGGAAAAGGGCCATGAGAAGACACCCAACAATTCTATCAAAGCATAGCTTCCCAATCTTGTACATAATATCAGCTATGTGCATCTGCATAGGGAATGCAATCACAAAACCGAAGCTCAAAATTATCAGGCCATTATGAAGAATCAGGATCCCCAAGAATGAAACTCCAAATGCCTAAAAAGTATTCGGATGCACTCCGAAGCATTCCATCAATCAAGCAACAACATATACCAGACATCGTGTGCTATGTCTCAACAACCTAATGACTTTGCCAGTCCCTCTGTGGCCATGCAAGGCAGCCATCTCTCACCCCTAATCTTTTTCAGTTCTGCCACTCGTTCTTCCTCTCTTTTAGCTGCTGCTTTAGCAGCTGCTTCTCTGGCTTTCAGTTTTGCCAGTGATTTCTGGTCTGCATCTCTTGCTGCAGCTAATATATCTATCCCACTGACAGCCACAGACTGAAGCTGTCTTTTAAACTGCAAACAATTAGAACATATCAAAATGCAATAAAGAAGCAAAAAGAGGTAAATCAGTACGGTCCTGTGACACAAAATCAAAACATACCTTCTTTGACTTTTCATCTATTTCTTTGCCAGGAAGTAGTCTTGGTTTTTTCTTTGGCTGTTGAAATTCATCTGCAGAGAAGGAAAAACTCGTTTTATTTCTTAAAATTAAGAAATGCAGAGAGGAACACATAGAATTAGACATCACAGAATGGCTTGGTTGATTTAGCTATAATTCAATTATTCTTAGTACAACATTACTTCTAGAATCCATATCTGCCATTGGAAACTAGCAAGTGAGTAGCATCTTAACAGTGCACAACCCAACATCATGTGTCTACAAACCAGAATAGCTTTTCTACTTTCAAAAGTTGGGAGCACAGCTGAGCCAACACACAAAAATTAGCTCCAAGATCCTACATTTCACATCACATGGATCACTTCACCCACTTACCTATCTACCTGAAGAAAGCTCCTGATACACACAGATTTACAAGCAATGCAAGACAAGAAAATCTGATCATCCCGATGATTACTCATACTAACACACTAGCTAAATAAAGGGAAACCAGTAAACAGAATCAAATCAGCAGTAGTAATATTAGAAGGACGGGGTAACATGCAGTACAGATGGGAAGGTTTGTAATGATTATTTTCCTTAATTGATGCGCAAGTTTCTTGTGAAAGCGACAGAAATATGGGGAAAAAAGGATTAAAATTTTCTTACCAGTGTGATCAAATACAATTCCACGGGGAGCATGTTTAAATAATTGAATTCCACTTCCATTATCAGCTGTAACTTCAAGTGGCAAAGGATCTGTGCTCCTGACCACTTCTATGGTCTTTTCCAGGAAATCGTTTAAAATTTGTTGGGCCTGTCACATCATAAATTATGTATTCTCCAAACTGTAACGAACACACTAAGATTAAAGGTAGTTGATGTTATCCTAGTTTTTCAATTTGGTCAGGCAGACACGAGAGATAGAATTCTATATTTAACATAAACAGGCAAAATAGAGCAATGAAACAACCGTAATAGAAAACCAGAGCATATTCGTTGTGAAAACTATGAAATTAAAAAGAAAAATGATGGAAAAAGAAGGGAAAAATAATATTAAAAAACTAAACTAGACTCGAACTTTGATCTTAAACTTTGCAATAGGAATTATGACTCATCCTCCTACTTTTATGTGAAATGTTTTTGAAAACAAGGGGGGTCAAGGACAATGCTTGGATATTGGGGTCAAGGATGATATTTGATCAAAACCAACGAAAACGCAAAGAACACATACAGAGACGGATAACAGATCAGAAGAAGTATCTCAGATGAATAACCATAACTCCTTTGAGAAAAAAAAAATGAAATGAAAAGAAAAATTTTGGAAGAATACCTTGAGCTGATAATGTTTGAACTGGTTTTGAGATCTTTGGTTGTTACTGGTGGTGGTGGCGGGGGCGGTAGGCGAGACGGAAGAAACAAAATCAATGGCGGCCTTCCACTCAGCATCTCCATCTTCCTCTCCACTACTGCTGCTACTCATGTTATATCTTTAAGAAGAGTGTGATGGGATGGCGGTGACGGTGGCGGTGGCAGGCCGGCTAATGTGAGGGGTTTGGGTTTTGGGTTTGCGTGGATAGTCCGATGTACGCTTCTGCTAAGGACTGCGGTTGAAGTGTCAACACGTAATTTTAGAAATTGAAAAGGAGGTTCTTGTAATTACATGTTTTTATTTTGAGGGAGCTCCGAACGATTACTTGTACGAACAAATGTTTAATAAATTGATCCTCCTGTGTATATATCTTTTAAACAGTGGCAGGGTAATTTATAAATAATTATTTTTCTTAAGAATTGTTACCAGAATTTGGATTTTTTTTAAAATTTTCCTCTGTTTATTGTTTAAAACAAGTTATAAATAAATAGCTTAAATTTGGGAGTGGGTAAGGCTTTTCCTTTAAAATGGACATTTCCGAATTATAAGGAAAAATAGACTTTACATTCGATTAGAAAATTAGTAAAAATATTGACCATCTTTATTACTTTTGAACCTTTCAATGCACCTGTGGGAAAATTTTCATTTTCTTAGTTGCCCCTCCATCTAAAATTTGTATAGAGCAAATCAAACTTATAATAGGTGTAAACTATAAATAAACCTTACATAAACAAATAAGTAAATAAAAGGAACTTTCATGAAAATTATCTACTTTAATTCTATCATTAAATTTTAATTTGCTATTCAACGGCGAGTTCTAGTTTTCTTTTAGTTAAGTGAAACGTTATTAAATTATTGAGAAAAATCCACGTGATCAAAAATGATATGAAAAACAATTATTCTATTAAGAAGTAATATGTTCCGTTTTATAAATTAAATAGTAATAATATCTCACTGAAAATTATTTTATTCATTATCCATCATCTACCAATAATATTACATAGTAATAACGAATCCCAATGTTTGAAATTGGCACTTGAGCAAGTTGAGAATCCAATGTATCATCACAAAATTTAATCTATTATTTAAACGTGTATTTTTCCTTATAAATAAGATACACATATTATATTATTATTATTATTGTCAAAAACTAATAATCAAAATTTATAAGAGCATCATGAATGAACATGAAATCTAACATTTACGTAGATGGACTTTTTTCTTTAATTCACATTTTTAATATAACTATTGTCATAAAATCTTCAGCTAAAAGAAGGTACAAGTAAAAAAATAAATTGTTAGCCAAATCGACGAACCTCCTTTCATTTATGGGGCCAAAATATCACTCAAAATTTTGGGGTTCAGAATGTGGATTTTAGACTTGAAAGGTTGGACGACTTAAATTCAACAAGCATGGGGACTAACATGAAACGATGGAAATATTTTAAGGATGATTCCTCAATTACCCAGCTGATGCCCAGTCCGAAGAAAGAAATCCCGGCGGGAAAAAAGGCACAAAAGATAGAAAGAGAGAGAGATTTGCTCGCAGCTAAACCCTAGCACAAAAGTTTGTCTGTCTTCGTCCCTCTTCTGATCGTCCAAAGAGCCCTGCAAAATTGATCGGAAAACAAAGGAATGCCGTCGTTTCCTCAGCCAGGCTTGCTCACTATCTGCGAAATCCACAGAGACCTGGGTGGGTACCTACGTAACCCGTCATTCTTTAATTTCCAAGTCCACGCTTTTAGAATTCCTGTATGTATTCTTAAGAAAGACTTACATTTCCATCTTTAACAATTACTTACTTGCTGCAGTTACTGTGGATAGTCTCACCGATGATCGAGCCAAAGATACCTATGTCAAAGTTCTTGTTAGTATCCTATCCTCCTCAGTCCTCACTCAAAGTATTTCCTTTATCTATTGAATTGGGAACCTTCTCACTCCCCTTCCCAAGCGTGTGTTTACTGGCTAAAGCGTGTGGTTTACTGGCTAAATGCAAAAATTGCAGGGAACTGTTTTTGGTCCGATCCCATTTCAATCCCACGATTTATTGGTGAGGCCGACTGCTGAGCATGCAGCTGATCACCAGAAGGATGGTGGGTTTCTATCAGCTGCTTTGCAGGCCATCTCAAGTGCTTCTCTCTCCCCCCTTTTTCAACCCATTCCTCATGTAAATAGATACCATCCCCCTATTCTGTTACTGTCAGCTTTTTAATTCTCTTTTTAAACCTATAAAGTTGTGGAATTGGTACTTTTTTCCCGTTATATTTCTTATCCAGTTAGTTACAATTACAACAAAACACATTAAAGCTTTCCTTGTTTTCAATCTATCATATTGAGGATAAAAGAAAAAGGAGCTAATGAATGAATTTGTGTGCAAGTGGTGATTCCATTATCTCTTAGGAGACAGGTAAAAAGAGATATAATTTCAATAGTCTATTTGTTTGAGAGAATATGATTCCAAGCTTGTAATTTCTCCCTTTGTAAAGAAACTCCCCCGTGGGTAGACGAGATCTTGGGGAGAAAGCTTTACTCTCTTTTTTTTTTGGCTTATGTGTTTCAGGTAAAATTGTTGCAAGATGTTGATCTATATGGACTAAGTTGGCACCAACATAAACACATTTTAGCTTTTGTTTCTGGGCCACACCAGGTGACAATTTGTGATTACGAGGATTCAGGTTAGAATTTACTGTTGATTTTGTGATGCCATCCTGCTTACTTACTCTATTACACACAATTCGTCAAATTTGGGTGCCTAATTTGTATGAGGTGCTTTCATTTGACACCTTTATTCATCCTCTTTTCTCTTTTTCTGATATGATTAGATGGTAAGGATCCCTGTGTTCTGACAAATGAATTTCAAAAAGACGTCAAAAGCCTTGAGTGGCGGCCTAACGGTGGGAGGACATTTTCTGTGGCATGCAAGTGAGTGTCTTTGTTTGATGCAAAAGCTCAACACTTCCAGCAGTTTTGTGATATCGGGGCTACTGCTCTTTAAACTCTAATTGAATCTCTTTACAAGTTTTTGATCCTTGGATGAACAGGGCTGGAATTTGTATTTGGGCAGCTTCATATCCTGGTAATCCAGCTTTAGTTAGACATGGAATTACTTCAAGTACTCTATGTAGGGGCTCCGGAACTCGATGGACTCTAGTGGATTTCCTTCAAAGTCATGATGGCGAACAAATAAGTGCCCTCTCATGGAGTCCTGATGGAAGATATCCGAACAAAATTTATTTTTTATTTCTAATTTCTGTCCTATGAACATTATATTGAATTTAGGAAAATGTATAGCACACCTACTGCATGTGTTTGTTTTCTTTATTTCACTGGTTTCGTGTTACTTTCTGCTGTCTCACTGTTGAGCGAATGTGGTAGTTTCTCATGGAAAATCCAATTTCCCTTAAAGTGAAATGGGTGTTGTAGTTTTTATTTGATTTTGGATGGAAGATACGTTGTATTTCCCTGATAGTGACAACTGGCTACACTTTCAAGCTTTATTTTGAATGGGAAATAGTATTTTCCTGATGGTGGCAACTGGCTAGACTTCCAATCTTTTTCAGTCAATGCAAAAGTAATTCTGTGTCCGTCGTGTGTCTGGAGCTGCTCCACATTATGGCCTACTAGTATAAACCAGAAAAACTGGTTCAGAGAAAGCCATTGAATGCCCACTGAACCTCTTATCCATAACAGAAGCTCCATTTGTGCAAAGTAGTCATTTCTCCTTCTCTTTGTGCCCTTTGATAGTTATATTTTATTCCAAAATGAGCTAATGCCAGGCCCGCCTTTCAAACAGCAGACTACATTGATTGAACTTTTAATTTCTTCTTTATTTCATGTGGTAATTTTAGGCTCTCTCTATCAACCCTATCCCCATATTTAGACAATACCAATTTACACTTGCTTTCCTTTTCCAATATTTTCAAGTCATAGGAGCTTTTCTTGCTGCTGTCTATTGAAAGGTTCAACTTTAGTTTCTGAATCTTTAACTTAGAGTTCAAATCTTTGCCATGATTCTTGCTCCTTTTTTTTTTTAATAATTTTTAATTCTTATGAAAAAGCAGAACTGGTTTCTATTTTCCAGAATTTCCATCTTTTTCATGAATCTAGCTGTCTTATCTTAATTCTATCATAGTTTTTCAGTGCTTGTTGTATTAATTGCCATTCAATATCATTTATATAAGATGCAAGAGTAAAAAAAAAAAAAAGGCTTAATATGATCCTTAGATGGCTTGACATGCATCTTTGTGTTGGTAATTCTTTCTCTTTTCCCAACATGTGAATGATGTATTAGACTAGTCATTATGAAATAAGATTTTTGTATATTCATGTTGAAGAGTTTTCGGTTCACTTGGTATAAAATTTTCTTGACTTCTTTTTACATATTTGGCATCAGCTTCATTTGAGAATTCATCATTCACCATTTGGGATGTATCTCAAGGTATACTACTAATATTTTTAATTTCAATCAGAGTCGTATATTTCTGTTTCTGAGATCCTCAAAAACATTTGTTTCATTTGAGCAGCTTCTTCTTGCTTGGTTCAAAGGCATTGAAGCTAATGTCACCTGTTGTTAATATGCTTCTCTCTTACATCTTATGAATTTGTTCATTATATTTGAGTTTCATGTCATGTGATGTGTGCTATGTCTCTCTGGTACTGAAGTCCTGTTCAATTCACAAGGATTTGGTAGTTTAGGATCTGACACATTTAATTAGGTACTAAATTATGTAAAAATGTAGTTGAAACTTTGTAGGAAGAGGACCGCTATTCACTTTGGACGCTAGCTTAAGGTTTTTTTGCCTCACTTACATTTATGTAGATTTATTCTAAAATACCCTGAATGTGCATGTTATTGCTGTCTAGTGTTTGAGTTGGATTGAAGTGTTTATATAGGTGGTCTAAAACACAATGTGTACATGCAATACCTGAAATATAGTGGTTTAACTATTTTGTGAGTGAATATATTTTTTAATATTTTCCTTTTTGTATTTACTGTTGACTTTTTCTTATAGAATTGTCAATGCTTTTATATTTTCCAGGGATTGGCAGACCTATTCGACGTGGTTTAGGGGGCATATCACTGCTGAAATGGTCTCCTTCTGGGGATTACTTCTTTGTTGCAAAATTGTACTGCTACTGTCATTGTTTATTTTGATTTTGCTCTCATGTCATAATCTTCATAAGAAAAGGAAATCTGGCTGAAGTTGGTTTTACCCCCTGATAATATCATCATCATCTTCTTCTTCTTCTTCTTTTGTTTTTGTTTTTTCTCTAGCAGTGATGGAACATTTTATCTCTGGGAGACCAATACTTGGACGTCAGAACCATGGTCTTCAACAAATGGCTTTGTAACGGTTAGATACTCATCCTTCTAGGCTTCATCTGATTGCAAGTTTATTTTTTGGCTCAGGCCTCCTCCTTGGGAGGCAGTGCATGATTATCGAACTATTGACTATAGTTTTTCATTTTTTTAAAAAAAATAATTATTTTTTTTTAAAACAAGTTTAGTTTTTGGCTCAGGCCTCCTCCTTGGGAGGCAGTGCATGATTATTGAACTATTGACTATAGTTTTTCATTTTTTAAAAAAAAATTATTATTATTATTATTTTATTTTTTATTTTTTATTTTTTTAAAAAATTGCACTCATTTATTGTCTTCTGGATAAAAGTTTATATGGATTTGAATTTGCAGATTTGAAGTCTTTTCTTAGCTTGCTTAAATGTTACCAGTTCTGTATTGACAAGGCTTCCCCTTTTTTAATTATGTTACACTTTACTACATGTGGTAGTTTTGCTTTTGTAGGCTAGTATGTTTTAAGTATGAAATTGCTTTCGCTGGGGCCCTGTATTTTTAATGCTTATATGGCTAATTTATTTCATTCTCTGTTCCTGATCAATTTTCATGATTTTTTGAATTTTTTTCCCTCCTTCCTAGTGATGATTTTCTAAAGATTTTATGTGAATGATTTTCTTCTAATGGAATTAATATATTTTCTGGTTTTCAGTTGACTGTTTCTGTTTCGTTTTTGGGTCATCATGTGACAATGTTTTTGCTGCATCTTCTGATTAATAATTATTGCCTTCAACTCTAGGGAGCAACATGGGATCCTGATGGGCGAATGATACTTATTGCTTTCTCTGAGTCTTCAACATTAGGTTCTCTTCACTTTGCATCAAAGCCGCCATCCCTAGGTGTGTGGGAATTACATAGTGCTCTGATTCTACATAATTATTATGATCAGGCATTTGTTATCTTAAATTGTTAAGTGGTTTTTGTTTCCTGTTGTGGAATGAACATAGAAAACAAGGAGAATGTGAATCAAGGTTTCTTTTCTTACAGTGTATTCTTCTTGTTGATGATAAATTGATAATTAATGTGCTTAAAGTATACCAATAGTTTGTTGTCGTTGGCTTTTTTTTTAAAATTATTTTTGAATAATAAATTAAAATAAGTTTTTACATGTAAGTTACTTTAAACTGCATAAAGTGGTATTTTATAGGCTGTTAACAGATGTAATAGGATGAAGGGGAGCCTTGGCATAATGATAGGAGCTGTTGCATGTGATCTAAGACATGGGTTCAAGTTGCGGAAATAGCCTCTTATACAAATATAATGTAAGGCTGCATACATTAAGCCATAACGGCCTTACCTTTCTCCAGACCCTGCACATGCAGGAAACTCCATGCACTGCACTGCCCTTTATTAACAGATGTAACAGGATCAGTACATCAACCCTTTTATTTAGGCTGGTGCACATTTTTTTTTCCAGTATTACCTTGGCTTCTCAACAGGCAGATACCTACTTAACATTGGATAACTGGAAGGCCTATTTTTACATATTAGAACTATGTACTTATCCCATTCACAACCTGTCTGGTGATTCTTATGCATGGACTATTTTTTTTCCCCTCTCTTTGTGGTGGAAAATGTTATATTTCAGCATGCAAAAGTTAAGCCTATACTTATGGGCCGCCTCATAGTCATTCGCCGAATTTGACTTCCATTGGTATTTCTTTTTTCAGATGCGCACCTTGTTCCTCTGGAGTTGCCAGAGATTCAATCCTTGACCCAAAGGTTCAGACAATCATGTCTTTATTTGTTTCATAATCTTATTCTGAAATAATGTTGGTTGATTTCAAATTTTGTTTGCAGCTCTCAATTATTTTTTGGCATGTATTCGAACTATCTTATGTTTTTGGGATTTCTGTGTGTGATTTTTATTGAATGGAGGCATTAAAAGATAGCTTATGTCCTTAAATCCCCCTTCATTATTGCAGTAGAGGCATTGAGAAGATTGCATGGGATGCTTCAGGAGAGCGATTAGCTTTGTCATACAAAGATGGGGATGACCAGTACAACGGTCTTGTGGCATTATATGATGTTAGAAGAACTCCCTTGATTTCAGCAGCACTAATGTAGGTTGAATATTGTTTTCATTATTTTAAGTTGTATTTTTCATTCTACTCTTGAAGTGCATCTGATTTATACTTGTAGTTTTATGTTTTCCTATGTTTGTTGGTCCTAATCCATTTTGATGTTCATGTGTACTTTTCATAAATCCAGTGGGTTTATTAGAGGTCCCGGGGAAAATCCAAAACCAATTGCATTGGCATTTCATAACAAGTTTAAACAAGGACCGTTGCTATCAGTGGTAAGTCTAATGCCATCATTTGTTCCCATGGGTAACATCTGTAGATGTCTATGCATTGTTCAGGTTACAAGTTCCCAATGACATATTAGAACTTTGTATTCTCATCATATATTGCCAAAATAAAAAATTTCGTGTTGAACATATTACGGATTTTCACTGGAGTACACGTATTCTTTGAAGGACTTACTTCAGTTTTCGTGTTCAGTGTTGGAGCAGTGGAATGTGCTGCACTTACCCACTCATATTACGATCACACAATTTACCTTGAGATAAGGTATCAGTTTTAATCTTTACACGGATAATTCTGCTGATTGCTTGGGAGTATCTAATTATGTAGTTTTTGACAGGAGGATGCAATGAGTAAAGGATAATTTGTTGGTTGAAGCACATGTGATCTGGATTAGTCAGGCGGTTGCAGTTATATCGATGATACTTGTGGTGGAATTTATGCTTTATGAGTTGATCTTGTTGAATGTTAGAGATCAACAGTAAATTTGGCCTCCAGTGATGTGCTTTTCAGCCAAGGAGGAGGTTTATTGCCAGAGATTTGCAGTGATGGAACTTAAAAGAGCTGGAAGGGGATATGTTGGAAAGGTTTCCCCAAGGAGATGTTTTGTGGTTTGATGGTTTAGGATAGCATCCAAATTTTGAAGCAGAAACTTCTTCTTTTTTCTTGTTTGTTGCTGCAAGAACAAAGACTGAAGAGATTGGATGAAATTTTTAGTCCTTTCAAGATTCAGAAAACTTGGTTGTTACTTGTTCCTGTTTATCATTCATCACTCCCTATGGAAGAAATTAAGGATACAAAGTCTATGTCCATTATTGGTTTCCGCTCTTGTGAGCTACTAATAATCAAAGTATTTTTGCAGCCAACTTCGATTCTTTTTAGGTGTAAAACAAGGGACCAAAAGCAATTCCTTCACCAAAATCTGATTGGAAATGTTTTTTTCCCCCTGTTTCTTCAATGTCGGCTTATAGCTTTATTCGTGAGAAAAAGGCATATTAACAAACAAACGAACAAACATGATTTTATATGATTAAATATTGTATACATTTGCTGTAATTTTAGTTTTTGTGATGCAACAGGCGTAGAAAATATTTTTTCCCATCTAAATATAATGAATTCGTACAAGATCTATTTATAATTAATCCCATGATTAGTTTTGAACTGTGAAAAATAAGAATCAAAAGTGGGTGTAGTAGTCTTCAATTCACAAAATCGAATTGTAAAATTGTAAGATTATACAAATTATGAAAAATAATATAATAAATATATTATAGATAATATATGTTAAATTTATAAATTATAAATATGTTCAAACTTATAAAAAGTACACAAATTTCAAATCCATTCCATACATTTTTTCACAATTACACCTAGAAATTAATAACAATAATAATTCATTGACAACCATGCATAATAAAAGTTAATTTCCACGTGATCACACAAACATTCAAATACTACAGAAAAATAGGTCTAGCATTCATGTTTTCAAGACACTTATAAGTCACACATAAAAGTTACAAAAATTAAAACATCAATACTCCAAGTGCAATAATCAAAAAACAATGTTGTTAAACTTTAGAATCAACTCGTATGATTTGATAAGTCTGATCCGATTCGTGAGCTTACCACGAGTTTACCATTTTTTTATTTTGAAAATGATTTGAATCGGGCTTTTAATTTTGGCTCTTAAACTCGTAAAATCGTAAGACCTAACTCTAGAGTTTAACAACATTGGTCGTAGGTGAAAACTGAAATTCAGGGAAAGTACCAATATTACTATGAATCAATTCTCATGTCAAATTATACTATTTCATGAAGAACATGATCTATGTAATACAGTAACTTACTATCAACACAAATAGTTTACCAAGGATATCTGCAACTGCTTGTACTGCCATTAAGTCGTCTTTGCAAATTGGTCGAAAAAGGGTGATTTGCCTAATTTGAAACAAACACTTTACTTAAACAATTCATCTATACAGCATTCTAACGTAGTAGTGAGACTGTGAGAGTAAGATAATTAGCCCCAAAAAAGTATAAAAACACTCTGATTTTCCCTTTATACTCAACCCATTTGTGTTACCAAATACTGGAAAACAATGCAAACCCATTCAAGTCTAAGCAAAAAGTATTGAAACTATAAAGTTGTATCTGCCTCAACATGCCGTGATTCTCATAAACTTATATGAAGCATGCGTTTTTATCATCAACTATATACAAGAAAGAAAAAAAACTCCCTAAGCATGCAGTAGTACAACAATTAAACTCCTTTTCGTTTCCCGAATTCTAAGTAAAGAAAACAAGGAGCCACTTGCCTAAAAATAAATTCTGATCAATTGAAAAACAGGGGGAAAGGCCCATGTGTGATCCTAATGCTTTGTTCATACACAATTGCAAATTATGCGATGATGCAAACAGAATCGAGTAGCATGCGTGCGAAAAACAGATAACGGATTCAATATAGAATAAATCGAACATATCCCAACCCATGAGTCAGCTATTGCTCTAAAGCAAACCAAATTTAGGGGTGTAAACCAACTAAAATGTTCGGTGAATAAATTCGGTTATATTTGTTTATGTTCGTTTGTTAAATTAAACGACCAGTAAACGAACAGATTTTACTGTTTGTTTAATAAATGAATCGAATATAAATAGACATGTGTTTAATTTATTTATATTCATGAACAAATTTATTTAATATTAACAAACTCGTTTAATGTTCATATAAGACTCTGTTTATTATTCATTTAAAACTCATTTATATTAAAATAATAATATAATATAATATAAATAATAATATTAGTAATTGTCAAATATGAATATTTAATTTTAATAAATTATTATATATGATATGTTAGATGTTTGTTAATCATTCATGAATACGTTCGTTTAATCGTTTACGAATATGTGAACGAATTATTCATGCACATATTCAATATGTAAGTAATTTGACATTGCACTGGTTCGTTGATTAGTTTGACATTTGGCTTAGTATTTGTAGTAGGAGTAGGAGTGGATTCTCTCTGGTACCATTACTTGCGGATTAGGGAGGGATACGGTTCGTTCGTTTGTCACAAAAGAAAGGGAGAACCGTCGGCTTTGCCTCTCCTTATGTCTGTCTACTCCGAGCTCTTTTGAAGCCTGAGGGTAGTAGGACTGTAGGAGGATAGGATAGGAAGAAAGAGCAGCAAACCCCTCGACAGCCACACTAACATACTCTCTCATCGTCATCCTCATATCATTTATCCCATCCGCCGGCAAATTGTCACTGTCAGAGGTAATTGTAATGATACGATAACTGGTAACTCCCACTTCCTCCTCAACACTCAAACTGATGTCTTTTTTTTGGTGTTCTGTTTGTGGGATCATCATCATCAATTTTTCCTTTTCCTTTTCCTTTCGTCCCTGCCTATGTTACAAGATTAGCTTTTGACAGTATCTTACAGTTTTTATCTTCTTTTATCTTTATCCGTTTATCGTTGAGCAATAATGTATTAGAGACCATCACACTAGTCTTTTCCATCCCTGAAAGAAAAAAATAAATAAATAAAGGAAAAAAATAAATGAATAAAGGGAAAGTTGAAAAGTAGCCACCCCTTCTCATGATTCCTGTACACTAATTTCACTCCGCCTCATCCTTCTCGTGTGATAATTTCACTTAATTCTGGAGAATTTGCCATAACCAAGTACTACTACTGCTTTATTTATTTCTATGCTTATAATATGTAATCTGCCCTGCTGGCCTTCATTTTCTGTCTGATCGAAGTTTAATAGTAATACTTTCCATCAAATATTCCATGTGGGCCCATTTACCTGTTTTTCATGATTGTCAATCTGAGAAGGAATGGAATTTTTTCCAATGAACCCTGAATGATTTTTTTCCTTTTTTTCATTTTTTTAATGATTTTCTCCGTTGGCTTTCTCTTCCCATGGTTGATTCAATTTGGTAATACTCCAACTTATAATCTAACAGCATCAATTTGTTTTTTAGTGTTGTTTACAAGCCTCGTCTTTATTGTCTTATGAGACAGGTTCTCAATAGGGACTCAAGGTCTTCACGCTCAGGATAGCTTTCCACTTATTCTACAGGGGGTTATAACGCTTGGTTGTTTTGGAATTGTTGTTAATTATGGATGTTATAAACCAGTTGAGGAAGCAATTTCTTGAAGTCATGACATCTGCTTATCGTGAGGTCAGTACATCACTTGCCAGAAAAAAATAGAAGCAACTATTGATATAAAGATTTGTGCTTTTGTTCTGTGTTGTGGGTGGTTGTGATATGGATTGTTGCTTTTTGGTTTTGTGGAAAAGGGGTTGTTGGATGATCAGTTTGTACAACTTCAAAAATTGCAAGATGAGAGCTGCCCCGATTTTGTGGCTGAAGTCGTCTCACTATTCTTTGAAGATTCTGAAAAGCTTATTAACAATTTGGCAACTGCACTGTAAGATTTATTTCATTACTTTGCTGTTTCTCTGACTATTTTCAGTCGTTCTGAATTGGAGTTTTGAGTAAAAGGTTTCTTTTTCAAGTCAGCAACAGGTTGTAGATTTTAAGCAGGTTGATGCTTTTGTCCACCAGTTCAAGGGTAGCAGCTCCAGGTGTTACTGCTTCTCTTTTTGTGCATATTTCCTTATGCTTTAGATAATAAGTCTAATGGCAATTGTGATTTTCTAGGGGGAATTTTTCATATTTACAATGATCAGAGTCTAACACTACCAATGTTCCATCAAGAAGAGGCATTTGAGTTGTTAAATTTTTCTCAATGAGCTCTTAACGTTTAATTTTTTATTATTGGCTTGTAAGTCTCTCTTTGGATGACAGCATAGGTGCACAAAGAGTAAAGAATGCATGTGTGTCCTTCAGAAACTTATGCGAGGAGAAGAACCTTGCAGGGTGAGTTCTTATTTTATTGCCTCTGCCCCAAACTCTTGTCATCAGTGGTGGCGTAGGCTGTGATTTGTCATTATAGGCGTGTGTCTCTTTGGACAGATTAATATCGAGAACTCTTGAAATGGAATTCGTTCTTATTGGGCTTGCTGTGCTTTATGTTAGTTGTCACTTTCACAACATGGCGTTGGGAAAATGATTATTAGCGACATTAACTTGTAATGGTGTTGTAAAAGTGATTATTTACGACATTAACTTGTAATGACTTTGTTATTCCTGGCCTCATTTGATGCAGGTGCATCACATGTTTACAACACCTCAAACACGAATACTATCTTGTCAAGAATCAGCTGGAGACTTTGCTTAGAGTAAGCATTCATTTAATTTGCAGTGATGAACTTCTAGGACAAGTTTGGAAGATAGTTTAATAAAAATCGAGCATATGTGCTACTTATGAAGGTTCAGATCCAAATTTTCTTAGTTCTCCTATTGAGCATCTATCTAATGGTTGGTTCAGTCTGCCAATTCTGTGCAAAGCACTACTTTCGGGCCACAAACATATATTTTATGTATTCCTGTGCCCTTCACTTCTCAACCTGCTGGATCTGTTGTGCCTTGGTTGCTTAAAACCTCACGCTAGTTTGTTCTTTTCTTTTTATTTTTTTCTTTCCTTTTTGGTTTTTTGGTTGGTTCACAGGTATAGTTGGCTTATCAGTTTTCTAGTTGTCTTTTCCTTAATTTTGTACTTAATCTATCTCGCTATGCAATGTAGCTGGAGCGACAGATCTTGGCTGCTGGTGGTAAAGTTCCTGTGATGACATGAATAGCCAGAGATTTTGAGCCTGACATTGAGAAGATTTAGAATTGTGGACTGATGTTGTTTTGTAGTATACAAACCAAGCTACCTTGAGTGCAAGATGCTGTTATATGAAGCTTTGAAGATTGTATATTGTGTGTAGATAGAGTTTGGCAAGCTCCATCATGGATGTTGAAGTTCATTATAGCTGATTATGTTCTGGATTCCCTAAAGCCCATTAAATTCTTGTAGTTGCTTTTCTTAGTGTTTGGCTTATATAACTGTCAACGTTCTAGTCTTCAGTATGATTCGTGATGCTTGCTTTTCCCTTGTTGGGTACTGTTAATGTAGACGTGCGGCGCTTGACATTTTGGGCGTTTATTTTTGAAAGTGCAAACAAAGAATGCAGACGTGAAGGCAGCCTTGGCGCCTTGTTGCCATGTGACCACAAGGTCACGGGTTCAAGTTGCGAAACCTTTTTATAAAAATATAAGGTAAAATCGTTTATATCAAACTTCAACGCCGGATCCTTTACCTCATACATGTGGGAGCTTTTACGCACACGGTTCCCTGTAACAAAGAATGCAGACGTCATGGAAGCTAGTAGCAAAGCATTTGATAGGACCCGGCTCCGGCTGCCTTTTTACAAAGAATGTAGACATCACGGAAGCCAGTAGGAAAGCATTTTATCAGGAAAGTGGAGAAGCATAATAAAGAGAACTGCGGATGCCATTTCAGTTTGATGTGAATAGAGTTCAATAAGAGTTGCATTTTCACTTTCTGTTAAAGTTAGAGCTCCGTTTGGAGTGTGATGTATTTGGGAAAAGTTGTATTAGAATATGTGAAAATTTTGATAGATATTTTTTGATAAAAAAAGTATTTTACAGAAAAAAAAAATAGGAGGGAAATTTTTTAAAATTATATGAGAGGATTTGAGTGATAAAATTTGAATTTTAAATTTTAAAATAAAAATGTGTTTGGATAATTTATTTTTGTTTGAGAAAAATTAACTTTTACTAATTTTATTAATTTGCAAATAAAAATTACTTGTCCAAACATAGCAACTATCATGATGCCAAGAACGTGATACAAGTTTGGATGAGAATACGCTAGTGATTCTGCCTTAGCTAGATGCCAGCAGATTTTAACCTCAAAATGCGCTAAGGGCACCCACAACAGTCCCTTTTGGGATTGATCTGGCATGGCCATTTTGCTTCGTGACTGTGGAGTGGTCGTCCGGAAATCACTCCCCACAGTGTGGCCATATTTTTTTAAAAATTTTTTTTTGGCATCAAAACAACGCCATTTGGAGTCCAAATGACGCCAAATGGCGTCGATGCACAATTGCCGCAACTGACAGCCGCCCAATAGGCTGATTTGCAACGGTCATTTCTCTTATTTTTTTTTCAAAAAATAAAAATAAAAATCACCAATTAATAGAAAATATTTTTCTCTACAAATTGACATGCACTTTGCCTATTTTTAAAGTAAAATATGATATTTTTATTTTCATTAATTATTTTAAATATTTTACATTTAATTTAGAGTATTTAGAATTATGTTTTAAGTTTATTATTAAATTTTTATTTTAATTAATTGTAAAAAAAAATTTCATTAATTGTTTTTAAGTATTTAATATATGATAATTAAAATTATAAGTTGTAGTATTCATATAAAAAAATTTAATAATAACTGTGTGAATAGTACAGGCTATGCCTTGAAACAAAGGTCTGGCCTTCACTATTCACACACCCAAATCCAAAAAATTACCCACGTTATTAAAAATTTTATGTTTAATTTATTGTATTTATCCAAATGGTTTACATATATTATTAAATTTTAATTTTCGTGTAATGTAAATTTATTTTCCATTAATTGTTTTAAGTATTTCATATTTAATTTGGAGTATTTATTTTCCCATTTTAAGTGTATTATTAAATTTTAATTTTAATGTAATAAAAAATTTTCATTAATTATTTTTAAGTATTTAGTGTATGATAATTAAAATTATAAGTTGTATTATTAATATAAAAGTAATTTGATAATAGTTGTGTGAATGGTGAAGAAGAGAGAAAATTAGTAAAGTGACAGAAAATGCCAAGTGCTCGTTTGGTTGGACAAGCTCTTTTTATTTACAAATAAGAAAATTCTCAAACAAAAACAACTATCTAAACACATTTTTATTTCAAAATTTAAAATTCAAATTTTCCGACTCAAATTCCTCTCAAATAATTTTTAAAAAATTTTCATCTTCTTTTTCCCTCCTAAATACTTTTTATATAAAAAAAATACTTACCAAAATTTTCACACATTCCAATATAACTTTTTTTATTTGCAAATAGAAATATCATGTCCAAACGAACTCCAAGCCATTAGTGTGGGTATTTTTTTTTATAATGATTGTGTGAATAATATACACTTAATCATGAACTAATGTGGAACTGATATGGTGTGGTCTGTGCTCTGGATGGCCTAATGTAATTGGTCTGTCAAGTGGTTTCTGCATTTTTTAAGCTGA
Source organism: Gynochthodes officinalis (assembly GCA_020080225.1). NCBI lineage: Eukaryota > Viridiplantae > Streptophyta > Magnoliopsida > Gentianales > Rubiaceae > Gynochthodes > Gynochthodes officinalis. The sequence continues at coordinate 46,850,152 of CM034615.1, read as the reverse complement.
TGAGGTTTCACCCTTTACCATCGTGTGACTGCTCATCCTCGAGAGTGATTGATCATTGATGGGCTTTTATTTTCACAGGAAGCGTATTCTAACATTTACATTTGCTAATGATGGAAGAAATGACCTTTCTTTCGTATTCTAACATTTACATTTGCTAATGATGGAAGAAATGACCTTTCTTTCTTCCTCAGAAAAAATATGACTACGAAGCTCCAAATTCCATTAATCTAAGGTCAAGTCAAGATAATAAGGTTGTGTCAAGCAGCTTACCTGGACTTCTGCGCAAGACAAGACAAGATCAAACCGGAACGTAAAATGGATTGAATTGTAAATTACTCGGAAAAAAGGATAGTGTGTATGTAAAAGGGAGTCCTAACCAACTTGGCAACTTTGGCTAAGCCAAGTTGGCCACTAACTAATGCTAAAAATTCTAAATTGGTGTTATGTATTACTTAAGTTTGGTGGTTCAATCTCCAACCCTTATACAAGTTCTCCTATAGTCTAAAAATAGACATACACTACTTAGGGTTGGGGCCCGGGGCCTATAGTCTAGAAGTAGACATGCACCACAACCCAATTGGGTTCCCCATACTCTAGAAATAGACATACAAAGTTGGTGTTATGCATTACTTAAATCTAGTGATTCAGTTCCCAATTAGGTTCCCCACATTAAATTTAGTGATTCAGTTCCCAACTCTCATACAACCCAGTTAGGTTTCCCACAATCTAAAAGTAGACATACACTACTTAGGGCTGGGGCCCATAGTCTAGAAGTAGACATGCATTACTTAGGTTTGGTGGTTTAATTCCCAACCCTCATACAATTCAGTTGGAGTTCCCCATAGTCTAGAAGTAAAGTAAGAGTAGGAGTAAAGTCAACCCTCATACAACTATCTCCAATCCTCATACAACTCAGTTGGGTTTTTCATAGTCTAGGAGTGATGGGAGCAGTCCTCATACAACTCACAACTCAGTTGGGTTCCCACATAGTTTAGAACCCTCGTACAACTTAGTTGGCAGTTGGGTTCCCCATAGTCTAGAAGTAAAGTAAGAATAGGAATAGAGTCAGTCCTCATACAACTCAGTTGGGTTTCTTTATAATCAGAACCCTCATACAACTCAGTTGAGTTTCTCATAGTCTAGAAGTAAAGTAAGAGGAGGAGTAGAGTCGGTTCTCATAGTCTAAAAGTAAAGTAAGAGTAAAGTAGGTGTAGAGTAACGATTGTATCATGAAAAAAAAAAAAAAAGTCTGTGCAAGTGAGTCCTGCTTTTTTGCTAATATTTTTAAATTTACCCCAGGAATAACTAACTAATGATCAGTTCTTACGCCTCCTCTCAAGTCTTATCTTATCCGTATCCCATTTCAAATATTCCATAACCGAGCTAGAGCTGGGAGTGGCCGCTGGCAAGCAAATGGCCCTCCTCCAACTTCAGTTCACTACTGCTGCTACTTCTCCCACTACCACCGCCTCACTACTGTCCTCTCGTTCACCAACTTTTGCCCTCAATTCTCATCCGCGTAAGTATAGTGCCATAATTTTTTTCTTGGGTTTGTCTTTGGGTATATTGTGATAATTCATTTTCGTGGTTTATCTTTTTCCTTCCTCCGAGATAACATCTTGATTGCTTACGACTTCTGGGTTTGGCTTATTTCTATTCTCATGCGCCTTCTTTGGTTGTGATTTTGTCCTCCTTTGTTTTTATTTACTCGAAAAATGGTCTTTTTCCCGCGCGATTTGGTGTTTTACATTGCCAGTTCTCAATTGCTATGGATCTTTCTATGTTAAAGTTTGAGATTCTGACGTTCAATCGTTATTTCTCCAAGTGAAATGTGCCCCTCTTTTTCGTAGTGTCTGTATCTTTTGGATTTTCCATCGCTTATGTAGTTTGCGCGTGTTTTTTCAATCTATTTCTTTTTTGCTTCCTTCAATTTTTAAGCGTTCTATGAGTTTCAGAGTTAAAGTTTTCATCTTTATTCAAATATTAGTATTAGGACTGAATTTAATTTAAGATGGCTATTAGTTGGAATAGTTCATATACCACGTGTAGATGTTGCTAGATTGAACACATGAAAAGGGAATGTAAGCACTCGCAACTTGTATAAATTTTCCCAAAGAATGATTACCATTTTCCATTTGGTATCCGACTGTTTAAATGGGAACAATCAATATGGCTTAAGTTGTTTCCTCTTTCTCTCTCTTTTTTCCTTTTGGTCTTTTTGCTAGTCTCCAGGTTGTGCAAAAAGTCTTTTGCTGTGTATCCAATGCCACATATTGGATGCAGGGTTGACAAATCTTTTTCTCTTAGAGGGAGAAGTACCCTGATTTCTAAGGCTTCTTCCACTTCTGAAGGAGCAGACTCAGATGAGCCGCCTGAACCTCCCTCTGAGACTGAGGAAAATATACCACTTCAGAACCTTCCCTTGGAATCCAAGCTTCAACTGAAGCTTGAGCAGAAGATGAAGATGAAATTGGCAAAGAAAATTAGGCTACGAAGAAAGAAGCTTGTGAGGAAGCGTCGGTTGAGGAAGAAGGGCAGATGGCCACCTTCAAAGTTGAAGAAAAACAAGAATGTCTAATGTTTATCTGAAGGCATCTCGCAGGTTTATTGCTGACTCGTGATCTTACTATGATATTGTAATTCAGCCTGTCTGGCTTCTATCAACTAGTTTTGGTATATTTTGTACTTAAATATTTAACAATTGTCCCATCAGTTTGTGAAATCAAATTTTGTTAAAATGGCTTCGGGGATCACTTGTTTAAAATAAATTGATTCTCCTCATATGCTTGCTGATTAGCATATTTTTTACATTGTTATCACTTCAAGAGTGTTCAAAACTTTGAGCATCTCATTTACACCATGTCTGATATTCAAGTAAGGAGCTACAACTTCATGTTTCTTTTATCTTTTGCTCTTCATAGAGTCTCCTATAGAGGCACTTGGCCTTTTTTGTGAGTTGTTATGTGGTCAATTCGGATGCTATATGATTTCTAGAATTTGCTTGTGATTACTTATTTATTGTGCATAGAAGGTTTGAGTAAAAGTGTTTTAAGTTGTTCATGTGACGAATCCTCGAAATCTGTATTTAGCAAGTGCACGGGGCTGGCCAATTTGATCTTCCTTTCTTGCAATATTTCCTACCCTGTCTTTTGCTTTGATCTGTTTGATCCAGCATCACTTTTGTTGATCTATTTGTGCGTTTGTGTCTGTCAATTTGTGCGTGCTTAAGATGGTAGCTAGCTCAATAAATTTGAAAACCACCAAGGTGTATAGCTTGGAAGAGTAAGACTGCACTTTTGAGTGGGGTCTTCGATTCAAAGAACATGTAATGGCAGGCAGTATGTAAACTGATGGCTTAGCTGTTATTGTTTTGCCAAATTTCTTACTGTAGAATGATATAATTGTTGTGCTGTTGCTAACAGAAAATTTAGCTGATATGTAAGATGAACTCCTCTTGCCCCTTTGGAGATATTCCCTTGGCGAACACGGTAAATTGCGATAAGCTTTTGGTGTATGACTTAGTCTTCGTTGATCATGTATACAATGTCAGATTAACGAGTGTTTATTTCGTGGGTTGTTAACCTGCAATTGAATGTTCTTAGGAAATTGTTATGAGAACGAACTAATGAAGAACGGTTGTGCGGTTCAAAGTTCATTATTCAAGCGTTCCTTGCGGATTTCTTGGAAGGTTGAATTGGTCTTGAATGTAATAGTTTATAGTTATGGAAGGTGGATGAAAGCCCAAGATTAGCACGAGAGTGACTGTGACCAACATATCAATTACACGATCTGTGTTCAGAAACATCAAAAGGGAAAAATAATCTCAAGCCAAAAACCACAAGCGACCATAAGACGGGCCTTGAAGCAAATGCAGCTTGCCTTTTTTAAGATTCAGAGGCCCCTTTCCATTTCTGACGCGTAGTCCGCTGTGGTTTGTATTCGTGAGAACTTGTGTCAAAGTGAAAACTTCGCCCGGTCAATCAAATAATTGCATCCCTCAGAAGTGGAGCAAAAGCATTGTGGATCTGACTAGGTGGTTTAGGCGATTGGCAAAGCAAAAAGAAATGGTCTTCGAGTGGTGGAGCGAATGGATGATTACGAGTAATGACACTTAATGTACTGGAGACGTAGTTGGCTAACTATTGTAGGTAGATCAGATGTTCAGATTAAATCCAAAAAAAATACTCAGACGAAAAGTATACCAAATTTGATATGTTTTTTCTTCCATTTTCCTGCGAAGCATTTTTTCCAGCTTCAGTCTCTTTCAGTGTTCTCATGTGATGTTTCATTGAGTTTGGCTGAGCTTGTGAGTTATAACATGATCCCGTAGACCAAAGAACTTTTTGCAGGACTGCTTCGGGGTAGCGAGAGCAAGGTCCTCCACGACGTTAAAATGGTTTATCTTCCGGAACCTTGTGACCTCTATCCTTTCACCACTATCCCCAAAATCCATTTTGCAATGCAAAAAAACTGCTAAATGATAACATTAATACTATAAGAAAATAATCATCCAGGACCCAGATGATTAACGACTCTGCTTTCAACTGTACATTTCACCATCCCGAAACTTACATTCCGAAAACTATCATGAATTTCCCTTTCCTACCTTGTCTGAAGATCCTCGGTCCCTACAAATTGTACAACCTTTGTCAGACCAACATTTCACCACGAAGAATATTGAACTTGCACAAGGGGCAAGTTGCATTGATCCGCAGCCACTTGTGGATGCATCGGTAGTGAAAATGATGGTTGCAGGGAAGAGTACACAACTCCGCCCCATCCTCGTAGCTATGGAGGCATATGCAGCATTCCTGCAATGTGTACCACAATAGTTCAGGCACAATTTTTAGCAATCATTACTACATGGAGAATAATGAAGGATTACATGATTAAACAACAGAAACGAATCTCCAGCAAATTCATCTGCAATTTAACTTTGTGATAAAGATGCATAGTCCCAACTTAAAAGGAATACAATGTTATACCAACAGCAAACTTGAATCTGCTTTTTGTTAATCATTTCCAAATGTTGTATTAATGAACAGAGAATCCCCAAGTAAAAGAGAAGTTCTCTCAGGCATAATTCCAAAATAAAAAGTTTTCCACAATTTTCCATTGTGGTGTAAAGGGTCTTAGGATGGGTATTAACATGGCTTGTTAAACTGCCCTAAAATCCGAGTACTACAAAGTAGACGAATAAAATGGAATTGGAAGAAAGATTGTCAACAAATTAAAAACCTATACAAGGGAAATGTTAATTGCGGGACAATGTGCACATCTTCTACCCTTTCAGATGTCAAAAAAATAGAAAAACTATGCATGCCAAACAAGTAGGAAACCCATTTCTCACCCACTGCTATATTCTACAAAAGTAACTTTGTAGACAAGGCACCAAAATGGTGCAACCACATATTAAAAAAAAAAAAAAAAAAACCCATTCTACCATTGTACTGGTCAGTACTCTTCCCTTTTCCCTCCCAACCACTCACCCCCTCACAGCAACTGGAAAAGGAAATAAAATGACAACTTTGTGTTCAACAACTGGACTGTTTTATGCTTAGTCCAAAATTTCAAAAACTCCACATTTGCTCTCCATATAATCTTTTCTTTATGCTGCTCGTAGAAGCTTAAGAGTTAGATAACATTTCCGTGCTTGGTGTTTTCAAATTAAGCATCAGTTGGGGAAATAAGATAGTGACCTAGACTGCTGTGGAGGTATCCATATTTTCTACACAATCTTTGGTTTGTACCCGTTTGATTACATGGAAACATGAAGCTGGTGCCCTGAGGAAGCAAGATACTCAACTGTGAAAGTAAGCAGCTCATTATTTACTTGCAGTGAGGGTAACTAGCAAATACCTATTGGGGAAGAAAGGACAGGAGTAATTATGACATGCTTCTACACCTAAATCTCTGAGTAACTGCTCTCCAAGGTACTCTGTATCTATGCACAACAAAATAGATATCATACAGGCCCCACTTTTGATCAGCAATTAAACATTTTTGCAAGTACTGGGAACCATCAACGGTGCAAATGAAAAATAAATTAATGAAGATCTGAATCCAAAATCATACAGCAAGATTTCAGTTACCCCAAAAAAGACCTAATTTTCTTGTTTCTTTCATCTTTCCTCCTAAAGTATGTAATAAGTTTTCATGGTTCTTTTACTATAGGCAGGGAAAAGAACATGGAAGGAGGAAAAACAATATCATTCAGTCTCCTGTTGCCACAAAAATTCAAAACTTTAACTTTCTAGGGGAAAGGATTACCTTGAAAACCCAAAAGCTATCAATTTGTATTTACAAATTTATTCTCACATTCATTATTGTTATACTTCTTTACAACCAAAGAAAAAGCTGAAACACCACTTGTTTACCAGTTTACCATTTACTTGAAAAATGCAAGGAGTTTGAACCTTCTTTGGATCCATTTCTGTGGCTCATTATATTCAGAGATCTCGATGAGTAAAAGAGAAGTTAAAGGATGAATGTTGAAAGATTGAAGAACATTTAAGTAAATAGATGGAATAAAAGAATAGATGCTTACAGAATCCTCTAAACTAAGAGCAAGCTCAGGTATGTTGTTGTTGCTGCCCAAGTAAGTTATGAAACCAGCTTCTTCTTGATTTTTATGATTACTGAATGTCTCTGCATTATTATTTTGGCAATATCTATACTTGGGAAGCGTCCTTATGTCATCTTCAGAAGCTCCATCACCCATTGTCATAGCATACGCAACTCTTGCTAATACTGGAAAGCAACACACCAGCAAGACAAAAACAATGCATGCCATTGCTATGCAAAATATCATGAAGAACACATCGAAAGCTAGAAAAACCACAGACAACCTGCAGCAATTCAAATACTTCAGTTAGGTAATTCTTATAAGAAAAAAATTAACTTTCCTATTATATTGCACAGCACAAGAGCATTTATATAAGCTGCATAGATGTACTATTTAATCAGGATATAACTTGTTTTGAATTCTTAAGTTCCTAGTTTATTTTTCTTCTATCATCTATTTGGACATTAGATTGGATTTGATGTTGTTTCCTTTTTCAGTTATTTTGAATTACAAACCACTGTGATAGCATCATCTTCACATATTGAAAATACTGCAATTTGAGCAAATTAGTTGAATTTATGTGGTCTTCCTACAGTAAAGATTCCTCAGCAGGAAAAAGACGAACTAGATAACATAGTAGTAAATATAGGATACAAACAATTTAATACACGGAGCTCCAAGTTCTCCATAATTTCCTGATGCTTGCACTTTGTCGAAGATTTTTCAGTTTTGCTTTGAACGATAAGCCATATAAATGGATACATAAAGGTGTTTTAAAACCTTTAAACAGTAGCATACCAGTAAAGACGTGGTGATTCTTGCAAAAGTGCCTGTCCACCCGTATAAATCCAAAAGAATCCAAACACCCACCACACGGATGAAATCACTGTGTTGATGGACTCCAGCCTCCTAATGAAGCTGCAAAAAAGAATAAGATTCCGGAGTAAGAAGCAACACATTTTGCAAAATTAATTCTTTTTTTTTTACTATTCGTCATGGCATTCTTGTTTTCAGTTTAAGTTGGTCCCAGAAGGGGAGAGAGCAAGAAATTTTAAACACGTGGAAAATTCACACAGAAAACAAAGCAAGGACAAATTCCACTGTGTCCATCATATGAAAGGCTAGAAAGTGAAAGGAATCTAGCTCAAGGTTCTTCTCATTCAATTATCATGTAACTAAACCAAACTGTGTGCACTGCACATTATTGCTCATTAAAAGTTGATAATTGGAATCTCTCCTGGTCATCAAGTTTAATCATCAACTGGTTTCGCTCCTATTGATTTGACAGCCTCTATTAACAACAAAGAAATAAGACAAAAAAACATAGAATGCTTATCACGAAAGACCAACCATCATCATTTAGACAAAACCTTACATAGGAAACCTAATAGGACTCAAAGTAAGAAGCTTCTGAGCTCTACCCTCAAGGAAACGATGTAAACAACAGAAACAAGTCATACATCAGTCAAATTCTGAATAAGAACAATATAGAACTAGTAGAAATTTGGCATAACATAAAGGATTAAAAACGACAATAAAGATGAGGACTTTAATCCAATTGAGTTTAGTAAGAGAATTGTTATAACAAATCAAGCATTCTTTTTTTTCCCCCGAAAAAGGTATCTTTTGCAGTTGTCCTCCCAACTGAATTTGAAAATTTTCGCATACGGTGGAGTTTTGGAAGGACAAAGAACTGCACACGGTCAATCACAAATTTAACATACTAAAAAGAAGTATATTTGGTATACCTATGGTGACACAGAAGAGAAAATGGATAGAAGCCATCAAAGTCAAAATCATGATGGTAAAAAATGGTTCTTTGATGCTCAACCCACACAAAAACCACATGCAACAGGCATTGCAGAGCATAGCCACCGATCCAGAGCCTTAAAGGGGTTGAGGGCCTCTCAGTAATGGAAGTCAAAAGCACAACCGCGGCAACCAAAACAAAACCCAAGTTCCATATCAAGTCAAGAATGAGAAAGGGTCTTGGGTAGGGGCATTCTGGGCTGACTTGAAATGGACGGGCACGGTCCTCCTCATCATGAGGATCATCATCGTTGTTGTTGATGTTTAGGACAGAGGAGGTGGGTCTAGAGAGTGAGGTCGCCATGTTAGACAGAGTGGTAGTGGTGGAGGTATGTTGAGGAAGCAATGTTTGCTGGTTTTCGAGGTCCATTTCCAGACCAGCTACTACGGCAAAGAATACCAGTAGTAGTAGCCTGCAATTTAAATCTGGAAAAAGAAAAAAAAAAAAAAACTGAGAGTCTTCCTTCAATCAGGGATGGGATTAACTGTGGGTGTTTTTTTTATTTTTTTAATTTATATTTCCCAACTTATTTTGTTGGTAGGAGGAGGTTTAAGCTGGGGAGGAAAGAACTGGTGGGGTTCAGTTCAGTGAGGATTAGTCAGTAGTCAGTGGACTGAGAATAGGCAGTGGTTGGTGGTGGCGAGAGGGCAGTGCGGAGATGGAGGTGAAGTGAAATGAAATGGAAGGAGGAGGAAATTAGAATAGAGGAATGGTAGAAAGAAAGAAGGAATGCATATAATCGAGGGTATTGTGTACAGTGTCCGGAATGGAAGTGGGGACAGACTCACACTAAGGATTACGACAAATAACGGGAGCGATGGATGTATTTACTATTTATTGTACTCCGCCGGTTCTCTCATATTCACTTGTTCATGGGCGGTGGCACACTCTAACCAAAGTAATTGACGGGTTCTACAAATGCTTTCTTTCTTTATATATAACTAATAAATATAAGGGCCTTGGGGGGCTGTTTCCTGTTTGTGTTTTGAGTATTGTTCCATTTTTATCTCAAATTGCTGTGCGCATTTAAGTTTTAAATTTGTGAGTCAGTCATATATATCATATCTGGATAGATTGAGCGCACCATTTTATCCTTTTCTGCAAACACAAAATAATTTAAATAGCACACTACTAATGCTCATGTTAATGTATATCCTATATTACTATAGAGACTAGAAAGGGATTAGCAAAACAAGCATAGATAGTAAGTGTTGCAATTTGAATAATTCAAGTGCATGCATCTTCGGAGGGACATAAAGAATTAAGACGAATGGGTTCTGCATTCAATGTAATTCTTACCATGGATCGGATGCATGGTTTGGTTTGCACACTGAAACGATGCATCATTGATCCAATATACATGGAAATGGAATTCTTAAAATTGGAAATATATACTAATAAGCAGCAGTCGTCCAGGGAGCACTGGAGTCTAGAGCATACAGATGCATCGGATGCGTCAGGGATACAGGCATTAGTGTTATTAGTTGTCCTTGTTGAATAATAGAGACGAAATAAATACACTCCTACACTATTCTAGTCTACCCCTATTTATTTCTCTACATTGATATTTGATTCATGCTACCACCATTTATAACCAAATTCATTACACAAGATTATTGAAATTGTATTCCTCGGTTCATAATTGGTCTGACTTTAGTTTTTTCATTTCTGGGCTAAAGCTTATTATAGTACTAGTAGTGGTGGTGGTTGTGTAATCGGTAATGTGTGTCACACACTCATTGCTATGGCAACAGTTCAATATCAAACAATCAATTAATGTTCTTGTCGTCGTTGCACAATTCAGGAAACCAGCATTGGGTTACCATGGCTAAAAAGATGCCACTGCTCCCAATAACAAGTGAAGCCTTTACCCGGACAACCTGTGAAATATGAGATGCTGCATTCAGTAAGCCGGACAATTGGACAGCCAAGCTTCCCTTTTTGTCTACTTTATACTATACGGGTTTTGGATTTGGTGGCAGAGGAAACAAGACCGTCCCTTGACCCCATAATTCCTGACTTCCTTGACATCCATGTAGTTAACCATAACAGACACCAGTTTTAGTTGAGCAAGAACTATGAAGAAACAAAGTTATCAATCTCAAATTGAATGAAGAAACATTAGCAACTCAAAAGTTTTCAAATGCTGTAGTTGATATTCTAATTAAGAGAGGGAGATATTTTTAGTAGTGAAAGAATCAGTAACTTTATCCTTTCATATGATGGTGCAGTTATATTCCAGAACGTGTTCGTCCAACACGCAAGAGTAGTTCTACTGTAAGTGTTGCCCCAATGATCAATTCAATTATCCAGCTTGAATTAATAATATGATGTCAACATAGGAATAGATGCATCATATTCTTTGACCAAATGACTCATCTCTGTCTTCTTCGTCAACAAATCAAAGCAAGTTAAAGAGTATGAAGAAAGTGATACAGCCATGGGTTTGCCAGCACGTTTCAACCGGGTTTTAACGGGAATCACCTGCATGTACTCAGAGCACTAGTTAGTGCGACAACCAAGTTCGTGACTAAACTGCATGCAACTCAATAATCAATCGGTGGTTTTACTTTTCACTGCAATCGCCTGCATGTACTCGGAGCTCTAGTTAGTGACACAGCCAATTTCAAGATTAAACAGCATGAAACTCACTAGTCAATAGGTGGTTTTACTTTCACAAGTCAAATGAGAAATAAATGTATACAAAGCACGGCATCATGAAACAACTTTCCAAAACGATGATGACTTTAAGTACCTTCATTGGCTCTTTGAAAGAATTCTCATCCAGCAAGCTGCTAGATGTCAATACAGTTTGTGTATAACCATTTGGCTGTGTTGTGTCTAACTCCAAATTGTTTATGGATATCTTAAGATTCACCATGTTTCTACCCAAGTTCACAATCTGCAATAAGATTATTGCCTTCAAACTGTCAACATATGAAATCCACATCCAACAAATTTTTGTTTCCAAATGACGGACAGGACATTGTGGATAGTGATGCAGAAGGCATCACATGCTATGGGTACATTGTAATACACATGAGAGACAGAGAGAGTACATTGGGGCAACAAAAGAAGCTTGAAAAAAAAAACAATGTTCACCTTTTTTTTTTTTTGGGTGGCCGGGGGGGGGGGGGAGGGGCGCGGGGGTTTGTGTGTGAGAGAGAGAGAGCGTTCCAACCTTTATCCTCAAATAATATCTGCCATCATCTGGAGATCTCCACATTATAGCAGATGCAATAAGCGATGATGAGGAATTCGTGACAATTGTGGAATTGAGAAGAATTGCATCATTTGATGCTTTGAAAAATTGCTGCATCCAGTAACTTGGTGTACCATAAACTCGAGAAGAGTCAAATACAATGGCATCCGGGTTAAACCTAAATTAAGGGACAATAGCCTTCATGATACTCATTACGAAAAGAAAGTAGTGTAAATGAGAATCCTAGGAGAAGATTTTTTCGGCATTACCGCCTGTCATTGTCATTCACAAAAAGAGGTGCATTGCTTGCCATTTCAACAATATCACTGCATTGGAGGAGGAGAAGTTCTAAGAAACTTTTAACCAAAATATGTTACAACTAAGAGTAAGAAAAATGTAAGGTATTAAACCACTTTGGCCAATTAATTATTGGCACAAATGAAAGAAAGCCACACTAGTTAGATTTCAAACAATTGATAGTTATACTAGATAAGATGGAATGTCAGAGTAAGCTCAAGATAAGATGGTATGTCAGAGTAAGCTCAAAAATCAACATTTGAGACCAAGTATAAATCAGTGTTCACTGCAACGTCACCAGTATTTCCAGATTTTCCTTCTAAAAAGGGTAAGGCCAGTAACGGATCATTTGATTGTCTATTGCTAATATTGCAGCATCATCCAGATGGCAAGTTCTGAGACAGAGATTCTCAGAATCTGTAATTACCTGTTTTGTTCCAGCCCGATAAGAAATACAGCTTGAGCAAGTGCAGATAACAGATTTCCTTTGCCTGCACTATTTCCAGTCACAGCATACTCGCTCACAAAAGCCTTCAAAATAATGCAAAAGGATTCTCAGAGGCATCAAATTAGAAACTAACAAAGAACCCTTCAAACAACTTCAACACACCTTAGGACCTTTACGTATTGCACTATCAAAGTTGTGAGCCATACCAAAGAGAGTATTTGCATCCCCATAGACCTACCAAGAATATGAATCAGAATTGCAGCAAAATCACCAAGAAGACAATTAGCGCATTAAACGCTAAAGCTTCATATAAACTGTCTGGATAAAATGAACCTTGACGTGAAGATCTTACATGAAAATCGTAGAAGTCTGCTGGGTGATCCAAAGGTCGAGAAGAGCCATCGCAGTTTGAGATTACTTTGATGTCTGGATATGCACTTTTTATTGCATAGTAGAACTTGAGATAATTTCCTGATTCATTAATGAGTGTGACTTAGTCCAAATTCGTGCTACTTAAAATTGTTTACTATGAAGAATTGTTAACCAATTCAACACTTACATCAAATCCATGGGATAATATGGGTAATTTACAAACCAGACAAAGGAATTGTCTCCGAAAAATGATATCAATCATGTTGAAAGTGTCAGGTATGATCTGATTAGACTTGAGAAAAAAAGAATGTAATTCCTTCTAGGTTTTTTTTGGAAATTCCAATAATGCAGTTACCTGACACTTGAAAAGTGAATATTATATGTCTTCTCTCTTCTGCAGTGAATTTAAAATCACGTGGTGCAAGACCCATGGCAATTTCCCATAAAGATGAGCCAAATTATAAGGAAAAGGAGTAAATTGTTAAGTCGTGCTACCAGCCACTATAATGATGCAAAGCAAGCACAATCTGTCAGTGTACATAGAACAAATGAGGTAAAGAAGAAAAAATAGCAGGGAAACTTATGAATGCAAAGACTAATAAAAAATATCATCCCAATATTTTTAGGATGCATTTATGCATTTATTTACTTCAAGTTGAAAATTTTCCAGCTCAAATCAGGAAAGTGATCTGGAATGATAACTATTTAGATAAATTATACACCTAAACAGATTAGTGACAATACCATTTGAACACATCTGGGATATGTAGATACATACAATTATTTAACTGTCAGAGAAAGAACTTTTATGTTTTTACTTCCCTTCAACACAAGAAATGAAAGCGAACATGTGCAGCAAAAGAATCAAGAGCAAAAGTTCTGCATACCACGATAATTATTCCTTCCACAGTCTTGATTCCCAATTCCAACATATCTCAGATCATATGGTTCTGGATGTCCCATAGCTGCTCGGACATATCCCCATGTTGAATTGGGATCACCTCTGGCGAACTCAAATCCATCCAGAATTTCCTACACTTGGAATGAAGAATGTTTACTGATGAACTTTTAACTGAATAATCATAATTTGAAAATACAATGATGGAGGACAACTTCTATCAGATGGGTCAATCGGTGGTATCACTACGAAGTTCTGCTCTGTACACCTAGACTTTGTAGCATGACATGTTCCAAAGGCTCAACTGGTTAGGAACATTCGCACAATATTAAAATTTAAGAATTTTTGTCATTAGTTAAAACTATTGATCAATTTTTCCTGAAGCAGAACCCAGAAGACATACTTGCACAAAAGGTAAGATTTTTGAAGAATCGACTTCATCATTAAGGCTGATTCCTGAGGAAAAATTACAAAGAAAAATAATAAAAGGCAGGCTATAATGACTCCATCAGGAATAAACTTGTTGACAATAATTGGAAATCAGCAGAATACCACTGTTGAAAACCCATATTGGTAATGCTCCCAAGTCTTCTGCAAGCTGCAGCAAGATAATGAACAAATAGAACATACGATTAGAAGAATACTCTGATATTCTTCAACAAAACATAAGAAGCAGGAAGCCAAAAAAATACCTGAAGAAACTCAAACAGACCAAGTCCGTCATCAGTCCAGTACAGCCAAACGTCATTAAAATGTCCTGGTCTTTCTTCCCATGGTCCAACAGTTACTTTCCAGTTAAATGAGTTTCTTAACCATCGACCCTGGACAAAAGAACCACCTACCAAAATACAGGAAAAGAGAAAATATACAAATCCCTGAAGGTTAACTCTATGAAAGCTGATCATGCTAAAGATGGAATTATTATTTTTTTATTTGAAAAAAATGGAATTAATAAGACCACAAAAGAAGGTAATACAGATTTAACGCACATAAGGAGGGTAGCACTAGTAGCCAGGGCTTCAAGTAATAAACATCCCAATGTAATTGGATCTTCAACCATACAAATAATCAATTTACTGATGAAACTAATTATTATTTCTCAGACAAATCCATCCAAAAAGGCATAACTCAAACCGACAGTCAAAGTGAGCAGGACCCTTCGGGAATGAAGGTTCAAATATTAGACTTCAGAAAGTAATCAAGAATGGCATCATGCAAAACCATGTTTTAGAACTTTTCATACCAACGTTGTTCATAGCTCAAGATATATTGCTTCACAATCCACTTCATTGAACTAAAATTGCAAGAGTACCGAATTGTATTGTTGTGAAACATATTTATTTCAATAATCCAGACTTCACATTCAATAAGCGAACAACTTCAACCACATAAAAAAGCTTATTAAGGACATCTTCTGAGAACAGTTTAGGAGGAACAAAAGAAAACAGATTCTACAACATTCAAATTATTTCAGCTCTTGTCCAGAATAAACTGCCATTACGTATCTGAAAATATATAACTTGAACACCTTATGGATTATAATAAGAACCTGATAAGCTATTGATTTTCTGTCATCTCAAAAAGTCAAACTCAAGATGTAAGCCAGATGCTTCACAGTTAAAGCACAAATGGAAAACCATTAAAAAGTAAAAACATCAAGTTGAAACTAAGAAAATCAGAAAACACAAGGTCCTTAATTTTCAAATACATAACATACATGTTCTTGGAAAAGTAGAATCCTGAAACTTGGCTGGATACATGTTAGCAGAAGAGCTAACAACCACATGGCAAAAGGAAAAATTACTCAGGGATAGTGTACGATCAAGGGTGTTTTATTGTCACTTTGCACCATATAGACATGGTTCCCTTCCAATCTTACAGTTAGACCTACTTTCAGGTCCATCCTTTTTCTCTACTTCTCTCATTGACAATTACTTTTCTTCCCTAGTCTAAACCTGAAAAACACCAGCCAGAATAACATAAACAACTCCTAATGGAGAACCCCAGGCTTCAAATATGATTTCTAGAATCAATTTAAATTTGTCTCATGCCACAATGACAGAACAAGTTTTAAAGCGAATAGAGAAACAAACCAGGAAATCTGATAAATCCAGGTCTCAAATGTGCAAGCATTTGATAGAGATCATTTCGGAAGCCATGTTCCTGTGACACTTAAAATTAGAATGACTTGATATCAACATCAGACACAATCTGCATGTGATCAATCCACTAGATCCTCATGCACTGTAATGTATGTTAATGCAGAATCATAAGATGTATTGCTGGTCAATGGGAGTGCATAATGATGAAAACAACTCATTTGAATGGCAAAAACAGATCTATTCACCTTTATTCATATAGGGAAAAGTTGGATATTCTTGCCTCTGTTAGATCAGTCTTTTAGGGCATTATGTAACTTGACACATGGGACCATTCTCCCAACCTACCCACTCTCAAGTATACTTTCTGTTGTTCTTGACTCTAGATGACCCAATCAATGGACTTGTAGTGAGGAAGCTGAACTTTTCTAGGTTGAAGGCAAAAGAAAGCTAGTTGCCTAACCACAGTTTCCACTTGGTTCAGTTTTTCTTTTGGGTTTTTGGCAATTTTATTTTTCTGATTTTTCTTATTTCTCGGTTGCTTTCTTCTCACATTTTTCCAGTATTTCTCCTTTAATGCTATTTAATGCACAAGTAAACCTGATAAAATTATACTATTCATAGTGGTATATTTTAGAAATTCACTCGCCTTTATGGCTTAACTTAGAAACTGATAAAAAGTTATGGTAAAAGGGAAAAACACTCAGAATGGTGTAGAGATACCCATCAGTATTAGGCTTTCTTATTGGAGATTTAAAGATACCTGAAGCAGTAAGATTTTCAAGCAGATAGGGGAACAGTACGACAATTGCAAGTGAAGAGCGTTATCATAATCTAACACCTTGTTTTGAAATGGATTAGATTAAAATATATGTTTTGTGCACCTTGAATGTATCCAAAGGCATTGCTGACACTTGATCAAACCAAATGACACCTTTTCTAGTTGTAGTCAATTGCAGCCTTGAATTAGGATCACTACCTCTAGCCTTCAACAAAACCTCAGTCTTTGTCCAGCTTGAAACATCAGAAGAGCTGCAAGAACAATAGTCGATGAACAAAGGACAAAACTTGATGGAGTAGATAAAAATGAAGCATCCAAAAAACTATAGTTATGATCCACTCACACAATGTTAGAAGTGGCCAGAATCTGCAACCCATTAGCACTAGTCAATGAGACAGATATGTTAATTGATGTTAATGATCGGACGTACAGGAGAACTCGATATCTCTTCCCTTGTTTGATATTCTACAAGAATGGCAAATTAAGTGTTAAAAACTGGAAAAGAATCAGAGAGATGTTTTTGCTACAAAAGACAGCCTAACTTAACCATAGACTCCTGCAGGATCTAACAAATGGACATTAGATGCACAATATAATGTGACGTATCTCAGTTAATGGTTTTAGGTGAACATGCAGCCATATAGTATAATCACAAAACCTACGGCACTCCATGTCACATGCAAACATAAGCCATCCTGTAACAACCCTTCCAAAGTAACATTATTGTTGATTGAAGGACTAAGAATCCATACAGCATCAATGTAAAAGTTTTGCATGATGGAGAAAGTAAAAGTGTCATTTATATATATGGAATCAACAAAAATGTTTCGTAAATATAGTTTAGATAGACCTAACAACTGTTAGTCAATGCAACATCTATAGAAAGGTTTGACATCATTGTTAAAGTCATTAGTCATATTTTACCATGCCCCAGTACCCAGGATTATATATGCCAACCCCTTCAGTTGGACAGATATTGGCCCCTTCATCATCACAAAGGACCTCCATCCTAAGTGCAACTTTATTTCGTTCGAAGCATGATGAACGATCTGTTGACACAATTAACAGTGATTCATCTCCCAAGATAGACCAAGGATAAATGTTTGAAGGAATGTTCTCTCCCCCAGCTTCAAAACCTAAAATAAGTATCTCGTTAGAAGTAAAACATTAAAAGATTAAAGACGTAAAAGAAAATACTAGCCAAAATTTCTATCAGCAAAACAGAAGCAAGGAGCTTCTTTTCAAAGAGTGCTGAAAATTTGAAGAGAACAACCATACTAATCTTCCCCAAATCCTTAAAATGCGGGCCCAAAATCTCTTGGCAAATTTAATCAATAAGAGAAATAGTTGGGAAAATGTGATGACTAATTAAAAGACTGCTTATTTAAATGTTGTAGAGCATGAATTACAGTGTGGAACTAATTAAATTTATCATGCACAACAAAATTTTCAAATTAATCATATCCATGCTGAAAAACCTTCATGAAAGTGTAGTGAGTAGAGACAAAGCAGTTGCTTTTGGAATGTACCACAAAAATTATTTTGGATCCACAATATGTGTACATGGTTCTTGAGTTTAAAAAGAAAAAGAAAAAATTGCTCCAGAAACACAATTGCTGACAATCTGGCCGGAGATGAACTGCACTGCTTGGTATTATTATTATTATTATTAATCAAATTGCCAAGTTATGAATTAACCATCCTGACTACATGGTAAGACAAGTACTTTGGCTCAGTTCAAAGAGATGTAGATCAAAGACAGAAGCAACAAGATTCAACTGACACGCAATATATGCTTTATACCTAACCAAAAAAGGCAACTTCAAGCGCGCCCCCACCCCTAGTGGAGGATCTACCTTGGGCCCGGGGGGGCAAGTGACCCCTCCCACATGTCAGATTTCTCATTTATAGTAGTATGTCTACCACTTTTCATAGTCATAGAAAGTGCATATATACGCATAAGTATATACTTAACCAAACGACTTCTTCATTTAATATTAAATTAAAGATTAAATTAAAGAGGGAATAAAAAACAGGTCTTCCTCAGTGAAAGAAATATTTCTTCCTTTTTGTCTAATCTAATCTAATATAGTAATTATCTTTTTGAATTAGGAGAGATGGCTAAGTGGACTAAAGCGTTGGATTGCTAATCCGTTGTACGAGTTATTCGTACCGAGGGTTCGAATCCCTCTCTTTCCGTTTTCATGAGAAAGAAATAAATTTTTAGCTTTAAAAATTATGGCAAGTGATCCCCCATACAATGATATGCTCACGATGATGATGAGCTGAGCTCCCACCACACCAATCTTTTTATCGTTAACCACAACATCCACAACATCATCATGACTGCTTCCTAGTGGAGGCTTAGTTGAACTAGTGTATGCAGTGACGTTGGGTTGAACTAAGGAAGAAGTACTATTTCCCTCTTCATCACATCTTGTATAAACCGTCATTGTCAAAGGGAGAAACAAAAAGGCCCACTTAATATTGCTTCTTGTCCTCTCCATTGATATTCAAAAGTAGTACTATTAGAAAAAAAAAACCCTTGCTCAGAAATTTTTTTTTTATTAAATCTATTGGTGGATACAATTTTTAAAAAAACCTATTTGAATTCTCGTCAATCACAATTCTAAAGATTAAAGAAATATTAATTGACTAATAAGAAAATAAATATTTATTAACAAAACCTCTCTCTTCTTTTGGCTTCATGACCGGATGGGAGATGATTGGATGAACGATTGCATGGTAACTTTCATAGAAAATGATGTGTGTGATACAATTGATAATGATGCCATTATGAAACAATTTCAAGAGATGAAATCTCGAAAAATGATTTTGTAATGTATTATTTTACTCTTTTTTTTTTTATAATGTATAATATTATTTTTATACTTTTTTATATTTATCAAACTTATTACTTAATTTTTTTATAAGTGTGACCCCGCCCGACAATATTTCTGCATCTGCCACACCCCCACCCAAAATTAAAAAAATTTACCTCTGTTACTGACTAGCTCTGCCCATAACCCACCAGCCCCAGCATGATTGATCTCCTGCACAACAATAGCTTGTTAATTATTGGCACTTCATATACTCCACAATCGGATGGAAAACATAAAGTGAGTGAGAAATGATACATCAACATAGCCATTTGGATTTTTTGCAAGACATTTATCCCGAAACTTTGTGAACAAAAGAATGCTCTTCCTCTTCATTATTATTATTGAAAAAATAAATAAATAGATAAACTGCTTTTCATTACAGGCGCAAATGGAAATCAATAAATATCAGAATATACAACAGGAAACGATGTCATTCAGACTGACCTCAAAAGATATACCAAACATAGTCTTGGATATCTTTCTTGCCGCTGCTTCAGATGCGTCTACTGACAGCCATGCTGACTGATTTGCCTGAATTCCAGTTGCAGAGCCATTAAAAGAAGCACACAACAGAACTACAAGGAAGAGTTTAACACCACAAGGGTGATGGCTTGAAACCATTTTTCTTCCTTAATGCAGCAGCACTTCTCTGTAGCCAATTGAATCACAAAAATGAAAGAAAAATGCTGATCAGTCTAGCAGTAAATAAAGAATGAAAAAACTCAATGTCCTTAAACAACATATAGCTTGTGGTAATCCCCACCCGCCCTCAATGTCCGTACCAATTAATAATTGGATAGGGGAGGAGATTAGAAGGAATCTAATGCATTCCACAGAGTACAAGAAAATATATGTGTGGGTGTGTGTGCGCTCTTTGGCCAATCTAGTTAAAAAGAGCATTGAAGTATTTGTGATCTTAACATATTGAAAAGTGATCATTAGTTTACCGGAGAAATGATGAGGGAAGTAAGAAAACCTTTCTTCTGGAATTCACAGAGTAAGATACTATATCATAGATAAACTATCTTGTAAGTTAGGACTTGTGCACCTGTTACTTAAATTGAAGTAAAAGAGAAATCAAAGGGAGGCAGAGGGATGGGTAGGTAGTTAGTAACTTAACAGCAAGCTGACACGCAGAACTATATCGTGCCTCTATTATTGTATTTACTTAAAATAGGCAAAGAAAACAAAACAAATGGATGTACCTTAAATTTGGTTCCTGTTTATCGTATGCAAAACAGAATATTTGCCACCGTTCTAGTTTCAGGTGCTGAAGTTTCTTGCCATTTATTGCACGAAAGGAGGGAAAGAAAAGCAGCCCGGTTCCCTTTTTTGCTTTTTTATATTTTTTTCTCAAAATCCCATGGCACATTTTGGGATAAGTTGAAGATTTGCTAATATTGAGTCTCCGAACCGACTTCGCTTTCGCGACATATGTTGATGATTGAGACTGAGGCATCTCAAGACTGTTGCCCATTACATTTCCGCAAGAGAAAGTCTTCCTTGAAAGTTTCTTGCTTGATCCCACTTCCCAGCCCCACCCGCAGCACCCATGATTCGGATGATTTTGATGTTGATGATTGAGACTGAGGCGTCTCAAGACTGTTGCACATTACATTTCCGCAAGAGAAAGTCTTCCTTGAAAGTTTCCTGCTTGATCCCACTTCCCAGCCCCACCTGCAGCAACCGTGATTTGGATGATTTTGACTTTGGCAATTGTTTATTTTGAGTATTTGATGTTGACTGGACTTATTTATTACTTATAATGCGATCTTTGTACTTATCTACTAGAACTTTGACTCAGTCCCACCTGGAATAGATGAACATAGCTAATAAGAGCAGTATGCATACTTATTTCGGGAGTTTCCGGGAGTTAAAAACACAAGTAGAAAAGAACCAAATTTTTTGGAATCTGAATTCCGGGGTCCATCACCACCCCGATTGCAGACTGAATTGTCCAATACTTGACAACACGCTTGGTATTTGTAGTATTTATGATGAAATAAAATGCAAGGGGCTTAGTTTTACAAATTCTATTGACAAAATTTCCTCCAATAATGGAGGACAGTAAACAAAGGTGCAATTTTGTTACAGGGAAATACGCCTTAAAATATAACCATAACAAAGCAAAAATAGTGAAATGCTTACCCCGGCAGTAATTACGATAGTAAAAATTGGACTCGCCACCAGCACCTAAATTACAGCAGGAGCAGCACACAAAACAAGGATAAGGAGAATGCAAGCAGATGTACGAAGGGAGTCACCTGACCTGACGAAAACACATTTTTTCATTGAATTGAAGAAGAAGAAAGAAAAATAGAATCCGAAAGAGAAGAGAAAAAAACTTCGACTACCATTTCCTTCCTCAAAGAGTCAATCAATTCAATGGCAGAAGAAGGCCCCCCAAAATTGCATCAAAGTGAAACCATCAACCCTGAACAAACCCGTTTACAGATTATTCCCGTATCGTCATCCCTTATTCAGGTACCAACATAAAAATTACTTCTTTCTCTCTCTTATTTCTTTCCCCTTCGTCTATGGTGTGCCTCTCTGTCTTCCTTTCTTCAGTTTCTATAATCGACTCATTCTTGACGACATTCTTCTATCATCTCCGTTTAAAAGGTAGTTCTTCGTGTATTTGGGTGCGTATGGAGACGGGCGGTGGCGGTACTGTGGGGTTGTGGAAAGTGGACACTGATAGTTTGATAATCTTTCTCGTGCAAAGCTTTTTCTTTTCTTTTCTTCTTCTTCTTTTTTTTTTTTTTTGTTCGGTTTCCATCATTTGTGTAATGCTGCGCTTCCTAGTAATTCACATTCAAAACAATAAAAGATTCTATATATGGTGCATTATAAATGAATTTGTTGTTTGACCTCTTCGTCCGTTAGAATTCCATTCTGTTTTAGGAGATACTCCAGCCTTCTGATAAAATGGAAAGGAATTTTTGCAGTAGATATGGTGTTTAGAGAAGTTTCGAGTGGCTGGTATTTCGTATGAATAATGCACCTTTATTTCATAATGTCTGAATCTCTGCTTGTCTGTGTTCCTCTGAGGGATGAAACTTCGATATTTCAGAGCTAAACGAGAAAATGCCATTGATACAAACGATCTCAAAAGAACTTTTGAGAAACTGGTGTCTCAGTTGCATTTATTGATTTTGTTTTGTGAACTTGGGGCAATTGAAGTTTAGAAAATTGCCACCATTTACCTCCTATTCCTATTTTCTTTTTGAAATTTTCTCTTGTAATTTCCCTTTCGTTTGTGTGACTTTGTTGTATATTCTACTGGCTCATGGATGAGCGTGTTGCCTTCAATACTGGATTGTATTTGCCGCTTATCTATTTCCCTACCTTTCCAATCTCAAAGGGATGGCTATTGGAGCCTGTTCTGTGCTCGCTTAGCCGAAAAAATGCTTTAATCCAATTTTTCTCTTCTTGATATTTTGGATTTCTTTCTTTGCCAAAATCTATTTGCTAATGAGTTTTTGCTGTGTTACAGGCAAAAAATGATAATCAAACTGATCATCGGTTTCAGAGAACTGATCGATGGCTGCCAGTTTATTCCTGGTTAGAGTCATTAGATTCAGATGAGGTAGTTAAGTCAAAGGATGTTTTAGATTGGCTTACAGAGAATCCAGAAATCAGAGAACAGTTGTATTCTAGGCATTCCCGTTATCATTTGATGCACTATATCAAAAAATGCCACATGAAAATACTGAAGAGAAAGGAGAAGAAGATGGTACTTTGTTTCTGCTTACTATCCTCATTGATTGAACTTTCTTTCTACATGATCATGCATGAACAAAGAAGGGTGACAAACATAAGGCAATTATGATGTCAATCCCTTCGAAATCATAAGTATTAAAAATTTCAATTGCTAAAGTATTATGACAATAAGTGTTGGTACTGTTACTTTTAAAGAGCATGAAGGATGTATTGCTTGAAAAGTCCCTTTTTACCTCTCTGGATTGGCTTATTTCAATAGCCTGTCTCTTCCAGGACAAACGTTTACTTTTAATTGGAATGGAGCTGCTTCATTGTAACTGCAAAAATTCAAATTGGCTGCTTTAGGCTCAAAGAACTGTTGCAGTTTACCTGTTTATTTTGAAGTCTTTGAAATGAACTTCTCCACGTGTATTCTTTTTGAAATGTATCTCATATCAAAACAAATTCTTATTGTTTTAAGTATGTATTTTGTGATATGAACTTCCTTTTGATGAGATATTAGGCATTTACAAGTACGGTTATGTTATTGTACAGATAAAATTGACTACGATTTTGTTAAGATTTAATTTATATTTATTTGTAAATGATACCCTGCAACTTTTCATGGTAAAACAGTTTTATACATTTATTATGCCAAGTAGGACGTTCTGATACTATACAGATTTTACAGGACATTTCTTTGTGCTTCATCTTTTATCAAACCATTTGGATAAAATGATAACTAATCCAACATTCCACCTGAACACAACGAAAGTGTTTGTCCTGAGAGTCTGTTTGCTATTGTGTTATTGAATTACTAGCTTTTTTCCTCGTAGCAACTTATTGGGTGCCTTATTATTCCTCTTTGCTTTCTTCCCTTGACTCATGCCTGCTTTTATTATTTTAATTACTGGCAAGATGCGATGCTTGTTTGTGGATCTTAACCAATAAATACATTTTCACTTGAACAGGGAGTGCAGGCTACAAATAAAGTCTCCACCGCAAAGGATCACAACAATGAGGAAACTAAAGCGCCTGTTCTAATTCAACAAATTGGTAATGAATCTGGTCACAGCAGGCATTGCATCCAACAGTATTGTTGTGATTTAATTTGCCCTTTATATATTGATTGGTGAAAGTGATGTGCTAGCTCCACTGTATCATATAATTTTGCATCTTATGATATTGTGGATAAATGAACAGTTTGGTTGGGATGCTTTGTCTTAGTCAAGGTAGATTTTTGACAAAATTATTGGAGAACAATAAAATTTGGCAAAGTTACCATAACTGGTGACTTTGTGATATAAGAAAGCCTCTTGCATGTATATACTCTTATATCCCAAGGTTATAGGTTGACTAAAACTCTATTTGAACTATTAAAATGGCATAGATTTATTACTTTTTTTACTGGCAAGTGGGTGTTTGATGGCTATATACTTTCATGTGTTTTATAAGCATTGGTGCGCCCAGATTAATAAGGTTTTTTTTTTACTAGTGTGCTAACTTAATATCTGCCAACATGTTGTTACATTTAACAAGCATGTCTAAATGCATGGAACTCTGCTGTTGAATTGATTTTAATCAAGTAAAGTATCTTGCATGAATGCTGCATGTTCGTGGTGAATAATGCTGAAAACTTTGTTGGACTTGGAAAGCAAATATGCAAAAGATGAAGATACCTGAAATACTGGGCTCAAGGAAACATAGAGAAATTTTATACGAGTCCATGGCCCTGGACTCAGCTTAGACTTTTGCAGTGGGATGCCTGACTTTGAACTTGTTTTAAGGGTTTCATATCTCACAAATTATTATTTGTTTGGAAAGATTTCTGTTTTTGTTAATCTGTATCCAGCTCACAATGTTTTAAAACCATGTTCATTTTGTAGTGAAGTTACAAATGGCTAAACAATTAGTGGGATTTTGTGCTTTTTGCTGTTAGGTAGTTATACTCTAACTCCCTTTCAGTGGGAACTGTGGGAATGGAAGGATGTAGGATACCATTGTTAACCATTTGGTTTTGTGTTGGACACTGTGTTTTACAGGCAATAATTTGAGTGGTCTACCTAAAGATAGTGACCTGTATAAAGCAAAACAGAAGGAAGCACTTGAAAAGTACAGAATGTAAGTGAAGGTTTGCTTTTGGTAAATATTATGCTATGCAGTTTGGCCAAACTCATGGCCTTGACTCATCTTTTCTCAGCTTGGTTGAGTTTGAGAAGCACCTCTTAAATCTGATTTCGAAACATGAGAATCGAGCATCTTGAGGGATTATGATGCCAAATTCATTCTGCTACCTCTGCTGCTGCAGTTCCATCGCTCTCTTTCTGTTCACCACCATTTGTAATGCATCGAGAAGTTTACATGTCTCTTACTATCTGATGAGTAATGAGATTTAAAGGATTGAGTAGTTGAATTTGTCCTCAAAATGAAATTAAATCTTGGCAATTATGTAAAAAATCAACAATTGACCTTAAAAGAAAAAGTAGTAATTGATTAATCTTTATTTCTTTTTTCTTTAACTCCTTTTAGATCATTGTGTCACTGTTATGGATGTTTATTTAGTTATTCACATGACGTTTCTTAAACCCAATGGATGTTTCGTAGTTAGCATTTGAAGTTGTTTAGAACAAATAACTGGGACAACCCAGTGAGAGAGCGTAGAAAAAGGCAATACGAAGCAAAGTGACCATAAGTAATACTATATTTATTAGCTTAATAAGGTGGGATACATGGTTTTGTTGCTCCTAGTACTAGTCCTAGGATGATGATATTTGAGCAGACATAATAGGAGGACCTTCTTCAATCTTCTTATTATCCAATTCTCTTGATAGCAAGAAGTCGAAAGCAGTGAATGAGTGAGGTTGCAGGGTGACATTCATATCCTCCCCGGCATTTTCCAGCAAAGTTTTCATTGGCACCACCTTTCATTATTCACAAGAAAACTCAGAACATTAATCAATCAGTTATGCTACTTAACTAAATACTACCTTGTATGTTCATATACATTCCATCCTCTACTAACTGAAATTGAGGCGTCTTCTTCCTATCCGTGGATGCTAAAGAATTATCAATTACCTTCTTTGGGTTGCTAAAAGAATTCTCATCCATGACATTACTTGATGTCAAAACTGTCTTCAATGACCCTCCTACTTCTATGGACTTCTCCTGCACTAATCCTCTGATGGAAATTGTGAGGTTCACCGTGTTGCTCCCAAAGTTCACAACCTGCACAAGTTAGACCCTGGTTAGGTTACAAATTTTCAGGGAACGTAAATAGCTTCATGGAATACAACATGTCTTCCGTCTCCGGAGCTCTGGAAAGAATCACTTGAAAAAGTTTCTACATGGATTATTATTAACTCTCGTGGAATTTCATGGTAGCAAACTTATCTGATCCAGCTGAATATGTGCGCGTCTCTTGATTCAAAAACAGAACATAGTCATACCTTTACTCTCAAGTAATTCTTCTTCTCCATTGGACTTTGCCAAGAAATAGCAGATGCAACAAGTGAATTTGAAGAACCAGCTTGGAGTGTTGAACCGAGAAGTGTTGCACCATTTGACTCTCTAAAGAAATGCTGCATCCAATAGCTAGGAGTCCCATACAGCAGTGAAGAGTCAAAAACAATTGCATCTGGATTCCACCTAAATAAAGTGAATATTTGACTTCAGGACCCTCATAAAAGGAAAACCAAATCTTAAATGAACTTGAGGTTTTACAGTAGAAAGGAATCAAACTGACGTCCTGTCATTTTTATTCACGAACAAAGGTGCATAGCTTGCGAATTCGACGATATCACTGCATTGCAGAAAATGCGAATTGGATCAACAAACTAAAGAGAATTGAAGACAAACTAAGGCAGGCAGGACTTAATCACCATCTAGTCCATGTAAAACATTCCATTCTCAAATCATTTGAGTAGTGGGATACTAACAAGCTCAAGGAAATGCACATATTTTTGGTAAATACCAACATGTCAGTATCTGCACCTCAAACTGAAGCTTGAAGTTAGCTAACTTTTTCAAATCAAAATTTGTATTCATAACCATACAGATTAATTCCGGGAATTTAGGCAAATATGGATTTTTACAGACTCTAAGAAATAATTCACATCCAGAAGATGTTTGGCAATTTACAGAACTAATTAAGAGAAATTGTACAGTTCCATTTCTCTATGCTAAGCAGATTCAAGAAATTTCTTTGAACCGCAACCATTCAATGATTATATACTTTCAAAATATCTGAATCATCCATGTAATTTATAAGAGTTTACGGATTATTAAGAAAAATCAAGATACCTATTTCTTTCCACCCCAATAAGAAACGCAGCTTCAGCTATTGCTGCCAGAAGACTACCAGTGCCAGCATCCCTGTCTGTCACAGCATACTCACTGACAAAAGCCTGCATATCATGGAGCAGACTATAGATGCATCACCAGGAACTAAACTCATATGACCTCTATATATGGTAAAACTTAAAGTAACGAAATAAGTAAACAGAAAATAAGACAACTTGCCACACCTTTGGACCAGTTCGTGGGCTATGATCGAACTTTTGAGATTGAGAATATAAAGTGCTTGCACTGCCATAAATCTAACCATGGAGAAAATTTCTAAATTTGAGTTTGATTTTTTGATGTGCTATTAAACAATTTATAGATCATTAAAGATGCACACTCACATGATAATCATAAAGATGGGCAGGGTGATCCAACAGTGAAGAAGATCCATCACAGTTTGAAATCATTTTTATGTCTGGATAAGCACGATTTATAGCGGCATAGAATTTGAGATAATTTCCTGAATAATGAGAAAATAAGAAGCACATCAAATTCCTTTCACATCTCATCTTAAAAATAAACATAATACTTAATAAGATAGGACATTAGCATGGTACAACTGGGAAAAAAAAAGGGACAAAAGGTTAATTTCCTAAACAAAAGTATCAGCTCCGAGAAAAAACACTTACCACGGTAGTTTTTCTTCCCACAGTCCTCATTCCCAATGGCAACATATCTTAAATCAAATGGTTCTGGGTGCCCCATTGCAGCTCTAACAGAACCCCATGTGGAATTAGCATCACCTTTTGCAAACTCAAGACCATCCAAAATTTCCTGCAAATGCAAAAGTCACATGTTTCTGAGTTTGAAATTTTTGAGGTCGAATGGACAAGGGGTGTGTTCCAGTATGAATCTCAGCAAACAGGATCACCCCTTTCATTCTGGGGTGATGGAGAAGTAGCAATGCCGCACACAGATAAAAAGAGACTCATAGAATGGCAGAGGCAAATAGAGCTTTTGCACATTTTCATTAATTCATTAAGCACATTTAAATAGATCATCTGTAAGGCAAGATTTCTTTTGAACCAAACAAAATCAGAGAACACAATTAACTACAGATAAACAAAATCATGATTGGATTTAGTCAAATATAGATTTGTTCATTTTTAGATAAGCAGTTCTTTGACTAAATGGATGGGTGTAAACTGAACATAAGCATGCATCTTGAAGAATTCCATCAACCACTCACAAACTACTAGCTGTTATAATGCAGAATCAGATTAAGAATTCATGAAAAGTATATAAAAAGAAAATATCAAGAAACCTACTTGAATGAAAGGAAAGATGCTGGAAGTGTCAACTTCATCATTATGGCTGATTCCTGAGCATGAGAGAGAGAGAGAAAGAGAGTAAATCATTACTACAAACATCCAAAAGGGGAAGAGATGAACCCTAAGAACCGATTGAATGTGAAAGATTTAAAAAAAAAAAAAAATCACCATTATTAAACACCCATATTGGCAATGCACCAATGTCTTCTGCAAGCTGAACAATGAAATGGATATGAGTTACATTTAGAGAAAGGTACAATATAATTTGTTATAGGAATAGAGGCTAAGCACCGAATCCAGGAAAAATATCTTACCTGAAGAAACTCAAAATGCCCCATTCCGTCATCAGTCCAGTAATGCCACACGTCGCCAAAATGCCCGGGCCTCTCTTCCCAAGGTCCAATAGTTTCTTTCCAGCGAAATGCATTTCGTAACCATTCCCCTTCAACAAAACAGCCACCTGCCAAAAAGACATGCCAAAAATAACAATTGCTTTAATATATTAGAGTATAACGAGATATAAGATGTATAGAGTTTTATAGAAAATAGACATTTCTGGTTGATGGACTTTGCAATCCAATTACATATCAACACTCATGGCTGGAAATGGATCTGAACACATAACTCACAAAATCTGTCCTTAATCAATCTCTGTGAGAGAAGAAAAGTCTACGTCAAGATCTAAAGAAGATGTCACTTTATATGCGCTTAAATTGAAAGAAAATGGAAAATTATTGGAACAAATAAGTTGAACTCCATAAAACTGACGGATATTCTCAAATAATTGACACAAACTTTCACATAAATTCGTTAACTGCATTTTCTCAGCCATATTAAGTGTACCTCCCAAGATTATCAACCTAACAAAATGTATTAGTACACCATTTAGGACATATGTCTAATCCTGCACAAAGTTTGTCATGGTTATTATGTACATTAAACAACAGGATCATCATTATTGAATAGAAGAACAATTGTGATCCAATTGACTAAATTTGGAATAGCTTATTTCAGATTTCAATAATCTGTGTTCTCAATTGACTGAAAATCAGGTCATGATAGCATTTCTATGTTTCTCAAAGAAATTTTGAGTAGCAGTCACCTTCTCTTAAGTTTATATGTCTAAAATATCAAATATGATCCATGTCTCATGAGTGAGAATATTGGATAGTAATGCAACTCACCTGTAACATCACTAAAAGTTATTTTCATAAATTTTAACTTCCTTTTCTATATTCTTCTGCAAAAACTGTCCAGAAGCCTAATCATTCCATGTAATGCATGAAGCACACAAGAACATAACTCCAAGAAAAATAAAAATACTGGAAATTTGACAAATTTCAAAATGCTTTTAAGTCAAGCAATTTATCTAGGAGGAACTTTAGCACATTTAGTATCATAAATTAAGAAAGCTTTTAAACATTTGACAAATTACACAGGCCAAGATGCATGCTCCATGGGATAACCAATTTAGAATACCTGGAAATCTCAAAAATCCAGGTCTCAAATCTTGAACCATACTGAAAAGATCATTTCGAAAACCATGTCCCTGCACCAAAAATCTTCATCAAGGACAGGAATGGTGTAAGGTGATAGGAGCTAAATCTTAATGCAAAGATTTTTCCCATGTTTCCCCTCTCTGCATCTCCTTGCACCTGACCCTTTTCTTTCTTGTGTCCAGAAAACATTGAAGTTCTATTATTTTATGTTGATGTAATTTTTGTAATGAGATCATTAAGGCTAACCTCCTTCAATGATAACGCACCTTGTATGTATCGACAGGCATAACTGACACTTGATCAAACCATATGACACCTTTTCTTGATGTCATGAGTTGCAATCTTGCATTTCTATCAGTTGCGCTTGCATACAACTTAAACTCCATCCTTGTCCAATTTGAAACATCATCAGCTCTGCAAGTAAACAATGTAAAAGTCTGAAATATGCAATAGTTCATATAATAGAATCAGTATGTTACAGAACAACTAGACAACTACACATAGGCTGCTGATGCTCACACAATATCATGATAAGCCAGCATCTGCAATCCATCTGCCCCAGTCAAGGATACAGTTATATTAATGGAACCAAAAGAACGCACATAGAGAACCACTTGATAGGTCTTTCCCTGTTCGATATTCTATAAAAAAAGAAACAGTTAAAAAAGCATTTTAACAAAAAATGGTTATTTAAAAAGTTTGTCTGGTTTAATGCATGATGCACTTAACTTGAAGTGACTCAAGTTGCAAAGTCCAATGAACAGAGGACCTACGAAGCCATACAAGAGTGATATTCTTCCATAAAATCCAACCTCTCTCTATATCTACAGTATGCTTGTTAGGTTGTATTTATAACAAACTTAACTTTCATTTCAACCAAAATTACCCACAATTATGGCAACCAAACATCACACTCACATTTATTTCATCATCTTCTTCTCACTCTCTTTCTTTCTAATGTGCATCCATCAAACCATATGCCAACATATTATGCACAAGATTCAGAACCATATCTTTTTCTTTGCCACTATCCCTCCTGCAGAAGAACTATGATTAGCTTTTTGGGAAATTTCCAAACAAACAATTTCAACGAAATCTTTCAATTTCTTAATTTCCTATGTTCAACTCTATGTATTCCTCTATCCATAGAGTACATTGAATGTACAGAAATGGCTATAACAGAGTTTCTCTCATTCGTATTAACAGCTACTCCAGGAGGAATGTTTGCAACCAAAGTCTGTACCCTGCAACTACCCTCTCCACATTCAGTTATCCGCAGAGATTATGAAGTGTACATGGGATTAGAATTCTGTATTCATAGGCATGCATTTGCATACATGGTAAGAACTTTCAACATTTACTTGTGCATACTCACAGGATGTCAGCACTCAGAACGTAAAGTAATATTATAGAACATTCAGAAAGAAGTAAGGTTGGTTGTTTCAAGATTCTGTGCAACCATTGTCAATGTCACATACACAAAAAATCATGACCTGACATCATTGAGATATACCCTTCATGCTTGCAGAAGCCATTATGGAAAATTAAAGCCATTATGAAAAGGCAAGTTCTGTTCTTTCTTTGACCATGTAGAATGAAAGACATTAGCATTGCTTTAGTTTGACGTAGTTATCATACAAAGAAAGTAAGGACAGGCAAAGAAAATTCCATACTAGGATAAATACAGAAAAATAGAAAACAAAAATGCAGAGCAATAAAAAGGAGAAGAGCAAATAATTTCTTACCATTCCCCAGAATCCAGGATTGTAAATGCCAACTCCTTCTATGGGGCATTTATTGGCACCTTCACTGTCACAAAGGACCTCCATTCTGAGAGCAATTTTATTCCGATCAAACAATGATGAACGATCTGTCGAAGCAATCAATGATGATTCATCCCCCAAAACAGACCACGGGTCAATATTTGATGGAGTGTTGGGCCCCCCGGCTTCAAATCCTGAGAGTGAGAATTCACAAGCAGTGGTACATTATCCATTTATGATAGTTTTAATCAACACAGAATGTCTCCTAAAGTAGGGAGGGTAAGACATACTATAATCTGAACTGATACACTCACACGCTGAAAACAGAAGACAGAGGAAAAGAATGCTGCCCATGCTGTACTTAACTTGAAAAGCACATATTGGTTTATAGCTTAGTAGCAAATTTCTCTGTCCTATTTATTGTCCCATGCAGATATTTCTCATTTACACTTGCCACAAGGATGAGAAAGCACAAATAAATTTTAAACAGACTCTCTCCAACTCTAGGAATAAATTGCTATCCAGATTTTAGAAATTGAACAAGAGGTTTCTTTAGAAGGGTAAAGAATTTTCAAAGAAGAAAAACAAAATGTAACAAGTGAAACAACAAGGAGAAAGCATAATGTAGTACAACTTTGGAAATCAAATGAATGCTATAGACATTAAGTTGGCACCAATCTTGATATAATGATGAAGCAACACCTTGAGCTTTATTTGTAGCACAAAGAAAGAGTACCTCATTGTTTTTGTTAAACAACTTAAGAGTTCCACCATCTTGACCCACGAGGGATCATTTAAAACCCTTTTGATTCCCAGTTCAGGTGTTCAAAGCCTATATCATGCATGTGGTGTTTGGGATGGGATGGGCAATAAAGAAATGGAGTTGATTGACAGATGAAATGGAAAAGAGAAAAGAAACCACATTGCATCTTAAAGGCATAAGCTATTGATTGGCCCAGATAGAGTACTAGGATACCTGAATTTACTTATTAGACAGTCTAAAAAACCCATAACAAGTAACAAGCATGCAGCTAAAGCCCAGTAATGCATGTTTCTAAGATAAAGGCAATTGTAGAATCGCCTTATCGTAGCTTCTTTAATCAAAACCTCTATCAAATTTGATTCCAATGTCTTCCTGATTTAAGAACTACTCGAGAAATCTGAAACTGACCTCTGTTGCTGACAAGCTCAGCCCAGAGTCCACCAGCACCAGCATGATTGATCTCCTGTGTAATATTTTACAAACTTAGAGAATGAAATACAACATTCGCTATTGAATAGAAGTTTCTCTCATTGGTGTATAATAGTCACTTAAGCTCAATGATGCTAAAATTTATGAATATGTAAATGTCATGTTATTGTGCTGTCCAAGTGAATTACAGATTTACAGGATAGATTGCACAGATGAACAAGGTCTCACAACAAATATTTATATTCTCATCAACCAGAAACCGTATGATATTGAGTTTATTTGTAGCCAAATTACAGATGGAGAGAACACTTCAATCGGTGTATTGCAGTTATAACCAAATAAAAAAAAATGCTGACCTCAAAAAATACACCAAACAAATTGTCAGGCATTTTTCTTGCTAGTGCTTTAGAAGCATTCACGAACAAAAAGGCTATCTGATTGGTGTCAGTCCCCATGGCAGAGCATTCATGAAGAATCAGAGGAGCGGCAAAGAAGAAAAGCAGAATGAGATGATGTCGGGAACGACTTGAACCCATTTTTCCTATTGTTCTCACAGGATTAAGCACTTTGGGACCCTGTCAAAACGTTAATAAATAAACAAGTTCGGTTAAGGTTTTGGCAATAACAGAATCAAAGTAAGTAGTAAAGCACTATGAGAGTAAAGCTACATTGTTTCACAACTAACGGTTGCACCTGCAAACAAACTAAATATCCAAGTGTAATTTAGGAAAACACTGAAGTTGCATACAGTCCAAAGTAAGTAACAGAAAAAGCAAAACAAACTGCAGTGTTTTGATGAGGTTATAAAGCAGCAACAATTTGTTAGACAAGACTTCCATGTGAATATGTGATATGTATGCAATCCCACAAAAAAGAATTGGCAGACCAACCTTGTGGGAAATCGTAAAACATTAACATCCAAATCAAAACAAGAGGCATAGAGAAGCATGAAATGGTACTGGGGGAAAGAGAGAATGGTGCAAAATGCTCTTGCTGATGCACAATTCAATAACAGGATAAGATTGGTCAACGAGTGCAAGAATCAGCAGAAGGGCCCAGAGAAAATCAAGCATTGAACAAACAGCCACGTAGCTATGCACGATCACTTCATTTTGTAAAAGGTTTTTGGGATAAACATAATCATAAACACATAAGAAGTATCGACGCATGCAATACAATAGAATAATAATAATGTTGTTGCAGGAAAGATGAAAACTTTATTGGGGATATACATACATATATATAGTTATAAGTAATAGGAATGAGGTTCTTGGTGTGATCGTGACATATAAAAATGAAAACTTTATTGGATAAGGATACACATACTTGAATGAGTGAACTCAGTAGCCAGCAGCTTGGCTGATGATTGGATGATCAGTGTTTGTTGTTTCTTTCAGGGTGGCGGCCGCAGTGGGCCCTGAGTGGTCTTACTCCAGCGTGGTTGTTTCAGTGGTAGAACAAGAACGAAAAACAAGAGGGGTTATTAATAATGGTAATGAGTTGAAGTAAGTTGGTTGGTTTATATAGGAGCGGGATGGGCCGAGAGACTTGAGTGGAGCCGTAGAGGGGAAGATGAGGCTGCCTGGCCTGGGCCCCTTGGTTGCTTGCGGAATTCAGCCAAGTGTTCGATTACGTGAGTACTAATACTCTCATTTGTCAACAAGTCTATGCTGTAATTGGCCAAATAATCAAACAAAAGGAGGTTTGGATTGGCTTGGAATGGATGCTTTTGCTTGTGGGCTTGGGTAATTATGTTCTGTAATGCTGCTAGTAGTATTATTGTGGGGTATTATTGCTGAATTTGATGTGATATAAAATGAAGAACATAGACATGTATGGCAGAGGGTCCCGGAATCCCGCCGCCGAATATTGCCTACTACTTTACCTTTACCTTCACTTTTACTTTTACCTTTGGTTTGACGTAATTAAAATTACAAAGCCAGGGCGGAGAGGAAGAGGACTGAGGAGAAGTGAGATCTGTTGAGTCAGATTGGTAGCTTGGCGTTTCAGTTTGGTTTAGAACTGGTGGTGGTCCTGGGCTGGGATGGGATTGCTTTGCTTTTTGTTGATGTGGTTTGTTCTTTGTCGCAGAGTGCAGACGATGCAGCTGTTTTCTTGTACTAGTTCTTGATTGCAGCGATAAGGAACGATGAAGAGATCATCCTTCCTCTCTCTCCCTCAATTATTCCTCCCCTTCCTTGCAAGGAAGAATCAAAATAGTAATTAGTTTGTCCATTTATTTATTTTGATGATGGTTGCTGATGGTGATTTGATGCGACCTCCACTTCATTCGTTCGCTCAGTCCCTCAATACTCATCTCCTCACCCTCCTCCTCCATTCATCATCGTTCGACAAGCAATACGCTCCCTCTTCCCCTCTATATTTTTCTTCCATAAAAATGTTCTAGTACTGGTACACAGTTGACGATGACGAGGCTCTACCACTAATACATAATCCTTCCTTCCCCATATTTGATTATTTTCCAACTTCCCCGACACAACTCATCTTGTTATTTTCCTCAAGTAAAAATGCACCATAATAGTGGTATCCAATATCCATCTTCAATCAATCCTGGGCAACAACTCAAATCAAAACAAGACCCACAACACCCTCATCTTAATTGCCAATCAAGCCGAGTTAAAAAAAAAAATACTTAATTACAACCATTAAACTTCGAGTTATCTTACACCATATTGTGATTTTGCACAAAATAAAAAAATATTAATATTTTAATAACTTTTCCTTTAAATTAAAAAAATAAATTAAAGAAGCCTCGACTAATCCGCTGACTACCTCTTTACTTTTTAAAATTAATATTTTAACTTAATAGCTCGTATTAGGTTGCCCAATCAAAATTTAATATAATCCATATATGATTTGTAATTATATTTATTGAATTAAATTGTTATCTCTAAAATTACAATTTAGGGATAGTTACCAATACCCCATGAGGTATTGATCTATTACCAATATCCTTGTTTCGTTTGTCAAAACTATTAATACCTCCTTAAAATTTATGGTTTTTAACAAATGGGTCCATTTTAAAGGATTCTGTTAGTACTGTATTACTTGATTGGATTTTTTGGACGAAAATATCCTTTTACTCTAGTTTTTATATTTACTTTGTATTTTTTTAAGAAAAAAATTAGGACAAAATTTTAAAACGAAAAATTTTTATATTATCTAAAAACATTTTATTATTATAAAAATTTACTAATCTTTAATTTATTTATATTATATTATTGATATTAAGAGTGATAATATATAATTAAATGAACAAAATTAAAATTAAAATTAAAAAAATACCTATAATAATATATTAATTATATCAGATATTAAGAAATTTTGCATAATTAATATATTATTATAGGTATATTTTTTAAATTTATTTTTCTTTTGTTAATTTAATTTATACATTATCACTCTTAATATCAATAATACAATAATTTTATATTCAAAATAAATTGGAAATAAGTAAATTTTTATAATAATATACTTTTTAAAGATAATATAAAAATTTTTGTTTTAAAATTTTAGTCTTTTTTTTTAATTTTTGATTTTTTTTGTATTTTATTTGTTGCCTTGTGCAAAGGGTATTTTTGTCATTTTGATTCTTAAGTCACTTAAATATAATTATAAGGAAATATTAATAATTTTAACAAATCAAGAGGATATCGTAATAAACCAATACCTATTGGTAATTATCCCTACAATTAATCAATCACTCTACCAAAAATCTTTTCGATGGTACGGCCATTTAATGCGGCTACACTAAAATTCTGAGGTCATTAACACTAGTACGGTGCCTTTTTGCATATAGAAATATATTATGTATCAATAAATACATTATTAATATATATTTTTCCTAAAAATGAAGAGTCTGAAATTCTCCTTTCCAAAATAAAGAAAAAGAGCGTGATTTTTTTCTTTTCTTTTCACAAGGACCAAAAGATTACATTTAGTTATAAGAATAATGATTGGAATAAATAAACTCATATTGTCTTCCTAAAAATGTCAAGTTTGGATGTAGTGTGTATTTTTAAATAATAAGGTATAACATGTTTAATATATTATTTTTTTATATATTTTTAAGAGTGAGTTATATTTAATATAAGATAAGAAGGATATTATAAGAATCTGTACAAAAAAAATTTGGATAAAGAAAACTTTTATAAGTAATTTTTTTAAAAAATAAAACAAAGGGAGTATTTTATTAGTTATGGATGTGTTTTCTGAATTTTGTTTCTATAGCATACCATTATTTTTTATTTTTATCTTTTTTAGTGAAGAAAGTGCCTAAGATCTCGTTTGAGATCTATGAAGATCGTTCATGGTTATGCAATTATTATACATTTTTCAAATAGAATGCTGCAAATATTTTACTACCATATTCTCAAGAGTCAAGACAACTTGCCCCTTTAGGGGTAGCCAAATTGGTGTGGTGGGTAAGCGCGTAACTGTAAGATCACAAGTTCAAATCCTTCTGCTAATACCTTCTTGGTTGAGCCCTGTGCGACTTACTTCTCCTGTGAGGATTTGTGGGTTATTCCACAGAAGCAGAGTTTACCCAGTGCGCACTTTTGGGTAGTGACTGCGGGTTCTCTTGTTAACAAAAGAGTCAAGACAACATGGAATGAGATGGAACTTGAAAATTAAAGATACAATCAAATATCTGTGACTAACCCTCCCTTCTTCGCTTTCGCCCTTTTTCCTTTTTTCAACTAAGCGGGTTTTTTTATCAACAAAAGAGTCAAGACAACTTGGTATGGGATGGGACTTGAAAATAAAAGATACAATCAAATATTTGTGACTAACCCTCCCTTCTCTGCTTTCGCCCTTTTCCCTTTTTCAACTAAGGAAGGAAAAAGAAAAAAGAAAAGTGAACATTTGCGAGACTCGAGTTCAAGTTCGAATTCTCGAATTAAATGTAAATGAATATTCATTTCATCATAGGGAAATGGGGGTAGAATTGAAACTGCGCATAATAGAAGAAAAAGGTATTCCAAGATATTTAAATGAAAACTGGACTGGGAAAAGGTAGAAGAATGGGACCTATTATGGGACATACAATGCATTACAGACGTATGATCATTACGCTTCAACCGGGTTATTCTATTCCACCTCTTCGAAAGAAAAGAACTTAAATCCAAATACTTAATAGCATGGCGATACATTTATACAAGACTTCTACCTCGAGTACACGCAATGGAACCGGTGCAACAGCAAGCACCAATTTAATGTGGGGAGGCGGTGATTTAGTAGCAGTGGGTGGCAAAGTAGCTTTGTTACCTATTCCATTAGGAACCGCAGATTTTTTGGTCCATCACATTCATGTATTTACGATTCATGTGACAGTTTTAATACTTTTGAAAGGTGTTCTGTTTGCCCGTAGCTCATACCGGATAAAGCAAATATTGGTTTTCGTTTTCCTTGTGATAGACCTGGAAGAGAGGGTACATATCAAGTATCGGCTTGGGATTATTGTCTCGCTACGCCTCGATGCCGCTACAAATGTTGAGTCATAGGGATGGGGTTCGAAGGGGGACGAATGAAGGGTTTATTCTCGGTGAGGTCACTTCCTTTCCCGAATTCGTTAGATTGCCACCAATTCCAGGATTGGGAGAACATAGGATTGGTAGTTGGGCTCTGCTCGCTTGGCTGGTCATTCCCTTCTCTCTTGGTTGATGGATAGGTGGGCGCATGCGATGACTTCTGAACGAACCGGTCGATGGCAAGCTTTAACTAGCTGGCTAGCAGAACAGAACATGGGTTATTGGCCTCTGGAACAAAAGTCATAGGAATTGCAGTCCCCTGCCTTATCACTTGGCTATGCAGCTAAAACGATATCAAATTAGTGAAAATTTTCCTGTATTACTGAACTCCCTTTTAGTGTATGTGTATGGGCAGTGCATCGAGAGTTCCATTTTTTTAATTTTGAATCCCGCTATTTCCTAATTTATCCCTTTCTTGCCTAACCTCGTCTCTTTTGATTTCGATTGGATTTAATTTGATATAAAATAAAAAGGGGAGTCGATTTTTGAGTGGATTCCAATTTTTCTAACCTTTTATTACTTAGTTGTTTACTGTACAAAAAAACATTTTGAATTCCCAGTAAAAATGGATATTCCTAACGAAAAAGCTTTTAACTCTGTCCAATAGCCACCCCTTTTCCAAATATTTTTACGAATACGCTTTTTTTATGTAGCTAAGACCATTCCAATGCCCCCTTTCGCCATGCACAAACTAAACTAACAATTAAGATAAGTACAAAAATTAAAGCTTCTACAAATACAGATAAACCCAATATATCGAAACTCATTGCCCATGGATAAAGAAAAATCGTTTCAACACCAAAAACAACAAAAACTAAAGCAAACATGTAATAACGGATTCTAAATTGTAACCAGGTACATGAACAGCCATTTGATCCCCATCAAAATCTGCATTGAATCCCTTACAAACTAATGGATGTAAACAAATAGCACGCCCTTCCACTAAAACGGGCTTGAAGGCCTGTATGCCTAATCTATGCAAAGTGGGTGCTCTATTCAGCAATACAGGATGTCCCTGCATAACTTCCTGAAGTATTTCCCATACAATGGTTTCTTTTTCCCGAACCCATTTCGTTACATAAAAAATAATAGATTTGACAAAGCTGTACGAAAAGAAATCTCCCAATATTTCTTTGAGGCATGCAGAAGTGATGGAAAACAAAGAATATCTTTTACCTACTTACCCAGTTTGTCAACTTTTGGGGAAATGATACAAAGAAAGCACCAAATAAAAAGAATAGTTACAAGAGGTTTTTCAAAATGGAAGAGTTCTTCAGAAGCTTTTTTATCTTTTAATTTTGAATTTTCTTGATTCCCATTCATAGTCAAATAAGAATTCTCGGAATCATAAAATGGGTTATTGTTGTAGCCTGTCTCTATAAATTGAAAATGGAATTCATCATTTGTTTTTTCCTTTCCCTTCACTCGAATTTCTTCCGTTTCATCTGATTAATCAAACTGTATCAATTGTTTTCTAGATCATTCTGTAACACGTTTTGAACTATTTAAAATGAAAACTAAAAAATATTCATTTCGAATTCCATTCGATTCGGATTGAGTAATCCATTATAT
This sequence comes from Gynochthodes officinalis, assembly GCA_020080225.1. NCBI lineage: Eukaryota > Viridiplantae > Streptophyta > Magnoliopsida > Gentianales > Rubiaceae > Gynochthodes > Gynochthodes officinalis. The sequence goes on along the minus strand of CM034615.1, from coordinate 46,809,906 downwards.
GAATTACACTTTTTCAATCAAACAAATATTTCCCCAATTGCCAAAGTTTCATATATGAAGCGAGTTTTCAAGAAACTTCTCAAGTTTTAGCAAAAGCTACTCTCTGGGGGCGTATCGATTGGTTGAAAGGTCTGAAACAGAACGTGGTTTTGGGAGGAATGATACTCGTTAGAACTGGAGTCAAAGTGTTAGTGCATCTTTCAAAACAACATAATAAAATTCCCTCAGAACCCCAAAAAAAGAATCTATTCAAGGGCATAGGCTTTTTTTTTTTGTTTTAGTTATGAAAACTATTTATAAGAAAGAATTAGATAGAATAACTTCGACCTTGTCAACTGATAGTGAAAAAACGAAATCATGGTACATACCAATACCTAGTATGGGTAAAAAGAGAGAAATCGAAAGAAATAACTCACGCGGTCCAGAATCAAAAAAGGAACGACATTGAACAGATCGGCGGATAGGAAAATTTGGCCATCCGTAATAGAAATTACATTCGTAGGAATATAAGTCGAAACATCTCCCAATTGAGTTTCAACGATTAGTAAGGCGGTCATACTACCTCCCCTAAACTAGAACTTAATTTAGTGGCACTTTCTAAAAGGTGTGAATGCAAATAAAAAACATCCCCTGGATAAACTTCGCGACCAGGTGGTCTTCGTAATAGAAGAGACATTTGGCGATAAGCTTGCGCTTGTTTGGAGGGATCATCATAAATGATTAAAGTATGTTGGTAGCAGCTTCGAATAGGTTATATATCAATTCTCTTTCTCTAAAAATATAGAAGAAAGGGGACTGTGCGCCAATATCTGCCATAAAGTGGCCAAGCCATAACAAATGTGAAGCTATCCAACTCAACTCCAACATAATGACTCGGATATAACTAACTCTTTTCGGTACTTGAATATTGCCTTCCTGTTTAGTCCCCTTCATTTCAGAAGTTGTTTTTATTTCTACATCCCCTTCTTTTTCACTTTCCACCCGTTCTTCCGCTTGTGAGGTTTCTTTCAGTTTCTTAGTAAGAATGGGGGACGGTATTCTTCCTAAATAGTAGATACAAGTAATAAATAAGAGAATACTAAAAATCCAATCCATAAAATTTCTTAATTCTGACACAAGGTACTTATTAGATCGAAAGTACAGGTTCTCTTGTCAACAAAAGAGTCAAGACAGCTTGGTATGGGATGGGACGGTTCCATCTAATAATCTAATATTGGAGGATTTAGTCCCATCGGAACATGCTTTGTTAGTGAATGTAGGGATACATCAAAGTGAAAAAAAAAAAGAAAAAGAGAAAGAAAGACAACTTGTCAAGAAAGTGCCTAAAACACTTAAGCTATGTTTGGACCATGATTCTTAAATACAAAAGTTAATTTTCCCTAAATAAAAACAAAATATTCAAACATATTTTTATTTCAAAATTTAAAATTTATATTTTTCTACCTAAATTCTTCTCACATAATTTTTAAAAAATTTCCCACTTATTTTTTCTCCAAAATACTTTTTCTATAAAAAAATACTTGCAAAATTTTCATTTAGAAACTATTATTCCAATTGAAAGATCAATTCAATTCGCTAATAAATTTCCTGATCAAATCCTAGATAAACAACAACTCCAAAGATTTTTGGGTTGCTTAAATTATGTTTCTGATTTCATTCTAGAACTTAAAGCTTTGTTTGGAATGTGATGTATTTAAGAAAAGTTGTATTGGAATGTGTGAAAAAATTTGGTAAGTATTTTTTAATAAAAAAAAGTATTTTGATGGGAAAAAGAATAATGAAATTTTTTAAAAATTATGTGAGAGGAATTTGAGTGGGAAAGTTTGAATTTTAAATTTTGAAATAAAATGTGCTTGGATAATTTGTTTTTGGTTGAGAATTTACTTATTTGCAAATAGAAAGGTATGTCCAAACAGGCCCTTAGAAGTTTCAAAATGCTCACTTTGGTCCCAAAAGTGTCAAAACATTTAATTTACTCGAGCTATCTCTTTCTACATATATATATTTCGGGAAAAAAATTGATGTATTTCACTACATTTGCCTGGATAGAATTATAGCCGTATTCGGAAGTTAGAACAACAACAGAAGAAGAATCTTTGGCAAACATAACATTTACACATTAATGCTGCCAACAAAACAAATGATTGTTCAGTACCATGCCATGTGTAGAACGCTGACTCCCTCCACTCCTCCCTCTTCTTGGTACCATTCTTCACCTTTTTCCTTATAACTTAAAAGGGAAACGCTAATTTTCAATTGTGGAACGGTGGAAGCCAAAACAAAACAGAATTTTTCCTCAACCAACTCTCTCGTGTAACTTCAAAATCTTCCTTGGCACTTGGCAGGTAATTATTTTTATGTTCTAGCCTTCCGTGGTTTTCCATAGCCTCTGATCTTCTTTCCTAATAACAGTAACTACTTGTTCACATTTGAAAGGTTTTTTTTTTTTTTTTAAAGCAAAGCTTTTCCACATTTCATTTTCGCGCAGAAACAGTCGTACAATCCTTTGAGCTTCCTTTTTAAGTATAAAAATATAAAAATCATTCCGATCTCGTTAAAAAGATTACATCTTTGTCTTCAATCACCTATTGGGTTCTCGAAAAACGTCCTCTTTTCTAGGTATGTCCATCCTTATGCTTTTTGAACGACCATGTCTTGCTATTTGTGCCTTCCCATTTGGATTTCTAGGGCTTATAAGATTTCGGGGTTTTTCTGTTCATTTCGTGGAAATTTAGATTTGAGCTTTAAGATTTTTCATTGACTTAACTCCCGGTTGCATTTGCAGAAACGGTGTTATGCCTGTAGTTGGGCTAAAGGTTAAACATTTGAGGTCTTGTCTGATGCCTTCTTATGTTGTTTATTAATTCATCTCATTTCGTGGCAAGCTATTCTTTTGTTCTCTGCTGCTTCTTGTGTAAATTTTGTATATTTGAGTAGAAATTCTGACTCTATGCCTATGCTTGTCCTCTTTGGTCGTGTAAGAATAAAAGGAGCTTCTTTGGGTGGGATTCAGCTTTCACTGAGTGCTTCTTTATCTGTTTAATACTTGGTACCTCTTTTTTTTTATTGAAAATCCGAGGATTGGTAGTAGTTGTGGTATAATGGAGCCAGGTTTGGGTTCTGATTCTGTTCCTCCATCTGGATCTGTTGATAAGTCCAAGGTGTTGGATATAAGGCCTTTGAGATGTCTCGCTCCAGTGTTTCCTTCATCCCCAGGCATGGGTTCGGTTTCAAATCCCCAAGCTACGCCTTTTGTTTGTGTTCCTCCCAATGGCCCATTTCCACCTGGAGTTGCACCTTTGTACCCATTTTCTGTTTCAAGTGGGTCTCATAATAACCAAACGCCTGCTGGTGCACCCAATCAACCAGGGTCTTATGGTTTTGGTAGCAATATACCTTCCCCTGTGCCCTTGAATGCTTTTAGAACTCCTCAAGCTCCATCAGCTAATGGGGTTGGACGTCCAAGGAAAGGAATCAAGAAAGCACAAGGTATTGTCATAGAAGATGATGGTTATAGTGATTCCCAGAATCAGAGTGACCCATATGGTGGCTTTAGCATACATGTTAATGATGTAGAAGATGGGAGCAGTTCTAGGAGGCAAAAGGGTGGATCGTTAAAAAGGACAAGGAGAGGCCAGCAGGGTGAATCCTTCACAGAAGTTGATGTGGATGCAGAAGCTCATAGATTCCTCACAATGTTTAATATCGTGGAGTTGGATCTTGATAGAAAATCTAATGGTGATAGGGAGATCGTTCAACAGATACTATTGGTTTATGACTTGCTTAGGAGAAAACTCACCCAAATTGAAGAAACAAAAGATACAAGTCTAGGAAATAGGCGCCCAGATTTGAGGGCAGCTACAACCTTGATGACTAATAAAGGTATTCGGACAAATGTTCTAAAAAGGATTGGAAGCGTCCCTGGGGTTGAGGTGGGTGATATTTTCTTCTTTAGGATGGAACTGTGCTTGATAGGATTGCATGCTCCAAGTATGGCTGGGATTGATTATATGAGTATTAAACTTACTGTGGATGAAGAACCTCTGGCAGTCAGTATTGTCTCATCTGGAGGATATGACGATGAGGGTGAGGATGGCGACGTGTTGATTTACAGTGGCCAGGGTGGAGTCCAGAGGAGAGATGGTCAGATGTTTGATCAGAAGCTGGAAAGGGGCAATCTTGCTATGGAAAAGAGCGTGCATCGTGCCAATGAAATAAGAGTCATTCGGGGTTTGAAGGATAATGCTGGTGCAACAGGCAAGATATATGTTTATGATGGCCTCTATAAAATCCAAGAATCATGGACAGAGAAAAATAAGTCTGGCTGCAGTGTTTTTAAATACAAATTGCACAGAGTAGCTGGCCAGCCTGCAGCATTTACATTGTGGAAATCAATTCAGCAGTGGAAGGATGGAGTTGCTTCAAGAGCAGGAGTTATCCTGCCAGACTTAACGTCAGGAGCTGAAAGTCAGCCTGTTTCTCTTGTTAATGATGTTGATGATGAAAAAGGACCTGCTTATTTCACATACATTCCAAGTCTCAAGTACTCAAAGCCTTTCTCTTCGCCTAAGCCGTCTACAGGTTGTCATTGCCTTGGTGGATGTCAACCTGGTGAAACCAATTGCCCTTGCATTAGGAGAAATGGAGGCTATGTCCCCTATAATTCTGTCGGAGTCCGAATGAGTTACAAATCTTTAATATATGAGTGTGGTCTGACCTGCTCTTGCCCACCTAATTGCCGGAATAGAATGTCTCAGGCAGGTTTAAAAGTCCGTTTAGAAGTGTTTAAAACAAAGGACAGAGGTTGGGGACTTAGGTCTTGGGATCCAATTCGTGCAGGTGGGTTTATCTGTGAGTATGCAGGGGAGGTCATGGATGCATCCAGGGCAGATGAGATTGGGAGTGAAAGTGAATGTAGTTATTTGTTTGATGCTACTCGGGCATGTGAAGCAGTGGAACCCATACATGATGCTTCAAGCGAGTCATCAAAAATTCCATTTCCACTTGTTATTAGTGCGAAGAATAGTGGGAATGTTGCTCGTTTTATGAACCATAGTTGTTCACCAAATGTTTACTGGGAGCCAGTTTTACGAGAAAGCAATAATGAGTTGTATCTCCATATTGCTTTCTTTGCCCTCAGGCATGTACCTCCGATGCAAGAGTTGACATTTGACTATGGGATGGTTGCATCTGGCCAAGCAAATTATAGAAGAAAGAAGTGCTTGTGCGGCATGGCAAAATGCAGGGGTTTCTTCTATTGATGACAGAATGTTGTCTGACAGCAGTGAAACTACTTTTCCTCTAGGTAGATAGCTTCTTTTTCTACTATTCAATTCATTAATGCTTTAAGTGGTTTTTCTTTGTCAATTGAGACGCTCGAAGTTTCTTTTTCTGGGGTAGCTAGATACTCAAAAGAAAAATGACTCACAAAGCTAGAATATGTATATTTTAATGCATGGCATGGTTGGTCTATTAGGATGGTTCTCCAGTTTTGGGCCTCTTTAATGTTAATTGATGTGACTGTGTCATAGATACAAATGCTCTGGTTATCATGTGGTCATAGTTCATCCCGCAAACTGCTGTTCATTGATGCATGGTATTTGGGTAAATCTGGCAGACTCAAAGAAGTTTTAAGTTGCTACTGTGAACTAAAAACTTAGCTGCAGGATGGATGGTGTCATATTTAGGGACAGATGTTACTTGTTCTGAGACAATATTTTTACATGCTGCTTTTTCTTTTGTCAGTTGGATCTCTAGTTGAGATGTGATCTGCTGAAGTACGCGTTTTGTTGAAGGATTAGTATATTTGGCTGCGCCAGGTATGGAACTGAAACAAGTTCTGGTGTAGTGTAGCATTAGAGCTCACTAAAATCATTGTAATCTGTGTAGGTCATCTAATGTACTTGTAATTTGGAATGGTAGCCTGCAACCTCTTGGGGTGGAGCTCTATTTAGTTGTCGTTAAGCTTATTTTGGCTAGTCTCAAACATCAGACCCCTGTGGGTTATTTATTTTTGTTTTTTATCTTGACTAGTATCAACTTTTTGTACTTAGTGCCTCAGTGCACATCTCCTCCCTTGCTGAGGACAAGCTGAATAGTTGCTTTTGCTTGCAGAAATTAGGATGTGAAGCTACGTGTGAGAATTTGTTTTGTTTAAGTATTGATATGGTCGCCTTGTTTGGAAAAAAACGTTTTGGAAGGTGGAGTACGAAACATTCCTTGTCATGTGGATGATACAGCCAAGTATAATGTGCATTAGTGTTGAGTTTTAGATGTGGAGATAACATGTTGAGGTATGGAGGAGTAGTATTGGTGTTTGAAAACCTGAGAGCCACTCTTGTCTCTAGTCCTGCGGATTTATGTTATTGTACGAAACAATGTTGGTTGCTGCCATAAGATGGGCAGTGATTTTGTTCCATTCGCGTATGGGTGATGAGTTGATTGACTGATGAGTACGAGTTTAGTATTGAGAAATGTATATAATTCCCTTGAACCTCAGATGCACATAGAACCGGATGGGGTTGGCTGTTGTGGAATACTTGAATGAAGCCGCGAATCTAGAAGGAGGTTCCAATGTAGTAGAACACGGAACGAGCCTTAGTAAACTGACAAACTCTTTGTTTGTGTTTAATAATTCCTTCCGTGTCTAATACTCACACTCTTTAAGTAGTACTAGTGTACTAAATCCAACTAAATACAGATGATGATGATGATGATGATGGGAAGCGACTAATTTCGATATGAACAAAGGAAGCCAAATTTCCAAGCGTCGCGACTAACAGTTGGAGCATATGCTAAACTACTGGTATTACTTACGGGTGAGAAAAATCTGGGAAATTAAACAATTTAAACGGACTGCAAATGCAAAATGCCTGTGGGAGATAGCAGCAGCCTCTCGCAGGCATGCAGCTTGAAATAATGTGGAGAAAAAACACTAGAACTCTACCCGCCAAAAACGAAAACCCAAACAAAAGAGAGAAACTTTTGCTAACGCATAGGAGAAATCGCCGAGCAAGACGAGGATAATTGTATCCTAGTATTAGAACGCAGTTGCACTCTATCAAAGTATCAATCACTGCCAAACAAATAAATGGAATGGAGTAAGTACAAGCATAAATGGTTTCCGCGCGGAAAATGCGCTTGGAGTTATAAGAAAGAAATGATGAGCCAAGGGGAAGAGAGGAGAGGAGAGGAGAGGGGAGGGGCTGTTGGGGATTCCATTCCACCAAAGCTCCAAGGAATCGGCCTGGCATTCAGGCTTGAGCCGGGAAGCCCGAGGGAGGGTAATGGGTAATGGGTAATGGATAATGGATAATGGATTTAATTTTCGTTTGATGGTTGAATAAATGTGGTTATACTTCTAGTCTTCTAGTGCCCCATACGTAGCAAGAGAAAAAGGGAAATCAATCAATCCAAGTGAACAAAAACATTTTAACAAACAAAAACACAAGGGGAAGAAAGGCAGGTTCGGGGGTCTGTGGTGTGTGGTCTGTGGCCTGTAGGGGTTGGGGGTGTTCGCTCTTCGCTGGAAATTCATCAGAAATTTTTCATTCCTCACTCCCCCTCCAATCTCCATGTTTCTGCCAGCCCCCTCCTCCTTTGCCAGCAACAATAATCTCTTTGTTATTATTTCCATTTCCATGCAATCTCACGTTTATATATCATCTTTGTATTATATGTATGTAAGATAACAACACCCCGTTTTAATTTTCTTTTTCTTTTTTTCCCTTTTTTGATCTGCCTAAGAGGGATCAGAAGGAGAAAAAAAAAAAGAAGGCCCAGAAATGGCTGCTTCCTCCGCATTCATTCAGCCTTCAAAGCCCAAGAAAAGGCTTTATCAAGTTTGGAGGGGCCGAAATGTATGCAATTCCTCCTCCTTAATTTGCCTTATTCGTTATGTATATTTTTTTTATTTCTCCCAAAATTCTTATATGCCTTTGCCTGTATTTCTCGCTCAAGTTTTCATGTTTTTATTATCATTGCTGCATGTTACACGGGATGGATGGGTGGGATCATTATGAAAAGATAAATGCACGTCATATCGTTAAGCTGCATTCATTAATATTTGCATTGGTTGTGCGCGTTTTCCCTTGTGCTCACGAATGAATGAATTATTTGTTGTGCACATTTTTTTTTTTTTATCAACTTTACATTCATTTTTAACCAGGTTGAATTTAAAGTTTTAATCTTTATCATAACCACAGAGATTGGGTAGTGATATTTTTCATTAAAAGTTGGAGACAGATTAAATTATGCTTGCTCGCTTGTGTACAGTTGCACTACTTTGTTACCATAAATTCTGGTTTATTATTATTTTTTTGTCATTCTACATACTGATCATGAATGCTACTTCTATTATTTCAGAAATTTCTGTGCGGTGGGAGACTTGTCTTTGGTCCTGATGGGTCATCGCTTCTTTTATCTGCTTTCCTGATAGGGACTCCCGCATTGACATTCTGCAGTAAGATGTTTCTGAGGCTATCAGAAATTGATTATGTTTATGGTCATGCTGTGCTGCTTGTGGGATTGACTCTCACAGTGTTGGTAGGCAATGTCTAGTCATTTACATTGTGTACTATACCATATCTTCCAAACGATGATTGAAATTGAAATGCTCCAATTTATACAGGACTTGACTTTTCTCTGCATGACATCAGCATCAAATCCTGGAATAGTCCCTAGGAACTCCCGGCCCCCTGAATTTGATGAACAAGCATCCTCAACTGCATCTATGGAGTGGATAAATAGCGCAACCCCTGATGTGAAATTACCAAGAACAAAGGATGTCTTTATTAATGGTCACACAGTTAAAGTGAAATACTGTGACACCTGCTTACTGTACCGCCCAGCGCGTGCTTCTCATTGCTCAATATGCAACAACTGCGTCCAGAGGTTTGATCACCACTGCCCGTGGGTGGGCCAGTGCATTGGGATTGTAAGTTGTTGGACTCAAAAATCTTATGTTTAGCAGGAAAGATGCATTTATTAATCTCAATGGAGTTAACTTGATCGTTTTAGATGTTTTCATTTCTTCTCTTCCTTTCCTGATAATGCTAGAATTTGAAACTTAATCGTCTTTTTTAGTGCTTTAATTCATTTGTTGCAACTTAATGTTTCAACTTTTATCTTTCTCTTCCTCCAACCATCAAACCGATAAGATGCTGATCTTGATTCTTTTCTGTTCAGGGCTTTTGAATGTCATGTTATTTAGGTGTTTAGAATGCCACTAAGCTCATGTAGATTTGGATTCTAGGAATAAGAAATTTTGTCTATGACAATGTGTAGAAGATGTAATAGAGAAATAGCGCAATTGTTAGGAGTAATACGTGTAACTTTTTCTACATTATTTTGATATTTAATGAAAAGGTTAAAAAAGGGTTGGTGACATGGATTGGTACTTTACACATTTGTTTAATTTCCAATTAGAAGTGCTCCAGCATTCCAAGAGCATTATTCTTCAAAGAGCTGGTACTAAGAAAGGTTGCTTATGATTAAGCACACCAGACGTCCGACCTTGAAATAGTGTTCTAGGTTTATCCTCTAATATAGCAAGTCCTGCAATCTGCTAGAATTAGTTTATTAATATTCATTCACGTTTATGTATCATAGAAATTAGTAATATATTTCAATATTAGAAACCCAAAAAAGACGTCATCTTGTTTTTGTTTGTTTAAATTTCATTTCAAAATATTTGGAATATGTACACTTCCACATTGTTTCTACTTTATGATGAGATATAGAAATTCCGAATTCCAAATATAGAATTCAAAAAATCTGTGCAGTTGAGATTTATATTCTATTTGAGACAGGACTTATCATAAATCTTCTACTGTTAAACTTGAATTTGTTCACCTTTTTTAAAATTTTGATTATTTGAGTAGCGAACGGTTTTTTTAAAATTTTTTGTTTTTTAAGTTTTAGGAATGTAAATTAACCTGCCTATTCCATGTTGATTTGGTTGCAGCGTAACTACCGGTGCTTCATCCTCTTCATTACAACTTCAACAACTTTGTGCATATATGTCTTCAGCTTTTCATTGTTGAACATCCTTAAACAACCTGGAAGCATATGGAGGAGCATGTCAAATGATATCACATCAGTCATTCTAATAATATATTGCTTTGTTGCTGTCTGGTTCGTTGGTGGACTGAGTGTTTTCCACTTTTATCTTATGTGCACTAATCAGGTTTTACTCTTCCCATTAAGTTCAAAACCATTAATATTGTCATCACCATTATACCTGTTGGTTAGTAATGCCTTTTCTTCAGTTAAAAATTCAACCGATAAAAGATCCCCATTTATATAGCATACTTTCATATTGACTAGTGCATTCCCCTAAAAGTGCATTTCTTCTTCTTCTGTGTGTGCCTGGGAGCTTGTTGGGGATTGAGTTGTGCACTTATGCTTAGTTTTCTATTATTTGCTTAACCCTCTCTCTTTAGCGTATTATTGTCTATAGAGCATAAAAAATTACAGCTGAAAATAACAGTGCATGAATTCGGGAATTTCATGTGGTATCTTGACACATATTTTTTTGCTTGTTTAGCTAAACAATCTTTAGATGTGTCATTTTTTTTGTTATTTCTGTCTGTGATTTTGCGTTTTATGTTTCAGTGAGATATACCAAAGTTCTGGTTAACCTTTGAATGCATGTAACTTCATTCCAGAATTATATAATGTCCAAAATATATGTATACTTGTATTGCATGGATATTTTTTTCCTTAGTTCTAGAAGAAATCTAAAGTTTCAATCAGCTCTGATTCATATTTATTGACAGACAACTTATGAGAACTTCCGCTATCGATATGATAAGAAGGAAAATCCATACAATCGGGGGATAGTAAGGAACCTTACAGAAATATTGCTCTCCAGGCCTCCACCTTCATTGCTGAACTTCCGAGAATGGGTGGTTGAAGAAGATGATGCCATTATCGGATCCATATCACATAAATTTCGTGGAGATATTATCAATCCTAAGGCCATTATTGACATTGAAACTGGAGGCAAACTTGGGAAGGATGGTATTTTCCCGCTTCCAGAAATTCTGCAAAAGATTGATTATAGTGGTATGAATGACAGCTTGAAGGAGGGAGGTGGAAATATTATGTTTGATCCTTTTCTCTCTCCAGCTGCTGAAGAAGTCAAAGATCCACAGTGGAGAAACACAAATGGAGAGTGTACCACCGATGATGATAGGTCTGAGGACAGTTCTCACAGAACCTCTACAGCAGTTCTTCGAAGATAGAGGTAGTTTATTACTCTTGCATTTTTGCTTGGCCCTTTGATGGGCCCCGAAACAAAACAACCTAATTTTATACAACTCTGATTCGATGACCAATGGGTGTTTATTCTGTTGGCGGTGCTTTTAAGTTCTGCTTATTGTGATAGTAAAATATTAAAATTTTGGGAAAAACTAAAAGCATAGCCTTGAAGCCCCCATATTACGACTGATCTGAAACTATAGCGTTATCTCATTTTTGGACTTCTTGAAGACTGAAATTTGATTGGCTTCTCTACCTATGGTAGTAACTGATATGATTTTATATTAGTTATGGTAGTCTTTTTTTCGCCTCTTAATTAGTGATGGACCTATGTGGTTTTGTATCCAGGCTGAAGTGTACCATCTTTGGGGTACTGTACTCTTTCTGATTTTGGTATGCAGTGGCTTTGTATGAGCATGGAAGTGCTGAACCGGGCAAAGGCAGGCGAGTTACCTTCTTCAATGGCTCTTTACTTGTTGCGATCAAAATGTAGGAGCGAGAGATGCATGGGAAACAAGATTAAGAGCAGAAGATAAAGAAACAAAAATCTGCAAATTTGAACTCTTTTGTAAAGAATGTGTTAAAAGTGGAAAGTGGAGCAAAGCGTAGAGTTTTTCTTTTCTTTTCTTTTTTTTTTTTTTGGGGGGGGGGGGACTTTATTTTCAACCACAGAAAGAGTCAGAGTTGAAAATTACGTAAAAATCATAAATCGATTGCTTGTGTTGCGTATTCAATGAGTTTTTGAGAAAAAATGAATGCCAGTATGCGCTTGAACAGGGAGACATTTTTGTTCCTTGTTGGCAGAGTCATCTGTTGAGACTGCATGTGAACTTTGTGGAGGGTTTTAACAATATGTAGCAATGAAGGTGGTACTAGACTATATGTATGTAGGAAAAAGTAGCAATAAGGAGGGGGCATGGAATGGGGTGAGTGATAACGAGATGAGATGCCATAACCAACAATAATAAGCCTCCAATTTTTGGAGTCCAATAATAACAAAGTAGGTGCAGGTTGGATATTGGCAATAGCCGTGTTGACTGATTGTTTGGCTACTATTATATATATACATAGAGTGAGTGCGTGCGTGCGCGTGTGTGTTAGACATATATGCACATAAGAAAGTATGTTTTTCCAGAGTTTGGAGTCCCTGAACTGAGCGATATTCGCAGCCAGAGGTGTTGTAGGTCGTCCGTTCGTTGGTTGGTACGAGAGTTTATTTATTTATTGGTGCATTGGTTGCTGGATGTTGATGAGCTTTTAGTTTGGGTACCGAAGTAGCATAGGATTGATTGCTGGGTCCTACGGAGTATTTTGGTGAATAGGGAGGATAGAGTACAGTGTGCCAGCACGTTCCCATTCCCTTCTGCCTTCTGCAGGGAAAGCCGGGATGGGAGGTTGGATCACCTAATCAAATCACAACAATGATATATATTCATGTTTTATTAGTGCTAGTATCTCATGTCCTGCAGTTGGTATAAAATTAAATTCTTGATAGGCTGTTTCAATACTAGCAGTAGTCTTTGGGACTTTTCAATGAAATTCGAATAATGGCATCTGGCAGCTCTACATCCACTGCCGGCTGCAGCCAACCCAAAGAATGCTAGAATGTAAGAAACCAAACCACCTAAACGGACGGAACGACTTGTCTAGACTCCAGTCTCTACCAACCTTCCCTCACGCGTCATTCTCCATCAGTTTCACTACAAGTCATTAGCTTGCCACTAATTAAGAACCACCTACATCTTCATACTATATAATAACAACGTTTGTAACAACTAAGTAAGCAAGCAAGCATTTATTTGATTTGATTACTATTTGGAAAGTTTTGTATTGCAAACATTCATCGCATCCTTGGGATCAGGAACCGTAAGAACATGCATAACATTAGTAGTAGGAAAGACAAAGACAGACGACGGAATAATATATACAGCCACATCACAGGGCACCAAGTGGAATGCAGCATCCATCTGGCTTTCCTCCCTTCTGTTCCCTTCCAGAGATTTGATCACTGGAAAAAAGATATATGACACGAAAAACTAATACATCTCACTTCAAACCTACGCACATCATTTATCATTTATGTGATGTTACCGATGGAGTAGCAACATCGTAATATCAGCAGCAATGCAGCATCTTTGTTTTGTGCCCAATGGAATATCTGCCCACACCCTGAAAAAGAGACTCAGAGAGAATTCAGACATGTATTTTAACATTATACATTGCGAAATCCTTCCTTTTTACAGCTACATAGATAGACCATGGACAGAGAGATGCCGAAATTTAATTTCCCTCTAATTATATGCATATGTTCGTTCTCCACTCTACATGGGTACTGTCTGTAATGCATAAAAGAAAGGAAAAAATAAAAATAAATAAGGGAGAGAGAGGGAAGAAGGGAGGACACTCAGGAGAGGACCAACTGGCCGAAGAAGGCCAAACAAAAATTTTAATATATTATTATTATTATTATTTAGTAGAATCCTATGACGGACCATCATAGTTAGTTTCCTGGGAAATTCCGTCGGAACACAGACAGACAGACAGACAGACAGCTAGCCAGCCAAACAGACAGAGACAGGGAAAGAGAGACGCAGGGAGAGAGGGGGGAAAAAAGAAGAAGAAAAAAAAAAAAACCCCGAGAAAGGCAACTGGTTTTTGATCACCAACTCCCCGCTCCATTCATTCATCCCATCATCATCGTCGTCGTAGTCGTCGAGGAGGAGGAAACGTCAGCAAATTACATCCCTCTCCGTCTCTCTCCCGCTTTTGATTTTGTAGCTGACTGCATTCCAATTCTTCCCATTCCACCAATTAATTCAACCTACATTTATGCATTGAATTCCCTCCTATTCTTGCATTTGAGATATTATTCTTACCGCCCCTTCTTTCCCTTGCCCTCCCTGCCCTGCTCCCATAGGATGGTTCAATACGACATTCCATTTCAAATCTTCCTGGGTTCTTGTTAATTCTTTGCTTTTGCTTTCTTCCTCCTCCCATCCTGCGGAGGAGGATTTAGCAATGGCAGCCCAAGATAGACCCATGCCAAGAAACAAGCTTCATCAAGTTTGGAAGGGCAACAATGTAAGTTTCTCTTCTGGGCCTCCTGCTTCTTGTCTTCTTGTTTTTCCTCATTATAACTCCTAACCGCTACAACTTTCATCCTCTTCTCTTCTTTGGGAGAGTATAGTAGGGTGATTTTTGCATCATGACAACCGTAGTAACTCTTTTCTAATATTCACTAGTAAATATCAATCTTATGTGCAACATTCACATCGTTTGACTTCCATCACTGCACTTCAAACCATGTGCAGCTGCTAGATTGCTAATTTTGTGTTAGTGTAATATGGTTTTTCGGTTGGGTCGTAGACTACAAGTTGGCGACGCATTAATAAGCTCAAAGTTCAAAATTTTGGCTTTTTGTATGCTGTTTATGTTTCTTCTTCTTCTTCTATTTTTTTGTTTTTTAAAAAAAAACTTTTCTGCTGCTTTACACTTCTTAGCAACCTGTTCTTTTATCAATTTCTAATTCACGTTTTTGTTTAAATGATTACGCATGGTATTAATCATCTACTTAATTCTACCTTCACGGAAGCTTCAGCCAAGGAATTTTGTTTCTTGGTGTTGCCTTTTATGGTTTACCTAATCCTATTGATTTCATTTCTTCTTTTCATAGAACTACTTTCATAAGTTCAGCCATGCACTCTGAAATGTAACTAAAGTCCAGATCGTTAAACACTGCTGTAAATTGTTAGAACTTACATTGCTTCTTATTGCTTCATTTCAGAATACGTTGACTTTTACTCATTCTCACGTTTTTGCATTGTCTTCTTTTCACTTTCTCATTCTTCATTGTATTCCCAGATATTCCTTTTTGGAGGAAGACTAATCTTTGGACCTGATGCGGCATCTTTGTTATTATCCTTGGTCCTCATCGCAGGCCCTGCAATTGCATTTTGTGTAAAAGTATACTTCATCATTAGACATCGCATAGAAGAAGGCAAACCCGCTATATTTTGGTATCCTGTGCTTGTAATTGGGTCTCTTCTCACTGTCTTGGTAAGATGTCTTGATCTCTTCTTTTGACATTCATGTTACTTTTCTGCAATTGGACGTGGTAGAAAATTGAATATTTTGCTCCCCAGCTATGAGATTATTAGCAATATATTCTCTACATTGTTAGTGAGAAATATGTCAGGGCTGAAATTGGATGATACATTTACATGGAGTAGTATCTCCGTTGGACACTGTACTTGCACCAGTTGAAATGAACATTAGGTATCTCATGGCTGACAATTTATTGATTCTCATGCAGGATTTAGCTATTCTGTTCTTAACATCCAGCAGAGATCCAGGAATCATCCCTAGAAACAGTCATCCGCCTGAATCTGCCGAAGCTTATGATATGAATACTCCTTCAACGGAGTGGGTCAATGGCAGAACTCCTCATTTGAAACTCCCCCGATCAATGGATGTGATTGTAAATGGGCACGCAATTAAGGTCAAATACTGTGATACTTGCCTTCTTTATCGTCCTCCCCGTGCATCTCACTGCTCCATCTGTAACAATTGTGTACAGAGATTTGATCATCATTGTCCTTGGGTTGGACAATGCATTGGACTAGTAAGTATTTAGCTTGTCCTGATTATCCCACGCACTGATCTAGAACTTCGGCATGACTGTTTGTCCTTGTTATTACTTGCTAATGAATAGTGTCCTGTGTACAAAGCAACATGGTATTCCTCTCATCTCTCAAATGTATGAAGGACATCCTGTGAGGAAAGAGTTCATGCTTCTAAATTTTGTTTAATAAGCCTGTCCCATCCTTGATCCTTTATTCATCATTGGGTATAAAAAATTTAGCAGCACACACTACTAATCAACTGATTAACATCAAATATTTCAGGCATTTCTGCCAATTCCTGTATTTTGGATCTGCCATGTAAGTGTTATTATACTGACTTTGAACTCATAAGTTCATGAAAAATAACAAAAACAAGTTGCTTGCTCCTTCCTTGTGTGGGCCTGCAACATTTTGTTATTCCATCTGATTTTTTTTTTTCAAAAGTGGAAATATGGAAATGGATCAGCCCTAAATCCTGACTACATGAGTGTGACAATACTCCTAATGATGGACAATCGTATCATTAGCGAATATTTGGATGATAAGATGGTCTAATTTTGTTTGAAATCATGGTTGTTTATCAGATGACTATGATTTCCGAAAGTTCAAATGTTCTTATAGAGGAAATGAAATCAATGGAACCGTTTTCTTCACCATTTTTCATTTGATGGAGATTAGTGGCCTGATTGCTTATATCCTAGAGACTTAGAGAATGGCACTTGTATATGCGTATTCATGCTCTATATAGTAATTATGCAGAGGTTCTAACTAATTATTGATAATTCTGGTAATAGCCTATCTTTAATTTGGAGGCTTCTGCAATCAATTGCCAATTTCAATTGGAAAATGAGAAGCACATATTATGACATGACTCAAAGGATCAAATTTTCAGTTAATAAAGTCTTTCCTTGAAGTTTCATCCAAGTAATGTCACAACACCATGTCTTGTGTATGTAACTTATCGTCTTGTTATTGCTGAAAAGCCCTTACATCTTGACATTTTTTTGCAGCGTAATTATCGATTCTTTTACATGTTTATTTCAACATCAACCATCTTATGCCTTTATGTGTTTGGGTTCTCTTGGGTCAACATTCTGCAACGAGAAGGCAGTGTGTGGAGAGCTATCTCAGAAGATTTCTTATCAGATTTTCTGATAGTGTACTGCTTCATAGCTGTGTGGTTTGTGGGCGGCCTATCAGTTTTCCATTTCTATCTGATTAAGACTAACCAGGTGACGCCCTTTACTCTGTATATAGAGAGGCAAGAAACTAGACACTCAAAAATGTGACAGCCAAAAATAGCAAGTTGACATGTCTTGCTGGCTGACTTTTGTTGATTGTGAAATTTTAGGCTAATATATTTGTTAGTAAGTTTTCAATGCTAACTGTTACTATACTGATCATACTGTGGTGTCTGAGAGAGGAAAAACATATCCTGAGCAAAGCCTCGATGATGTAATATAAGCATCTGCCGGCTCCTAGAGATATCCATAGTTTTTAGCTTTGAGAAATGTACTCTGAACTACAAATTAAAAGGCTTTTGTTTGCCATCTAAGAAGTGCAACTGATATCTGATGATAAACATTACCAGTCCTAACATTCTCGATTAAAGTTTGGCATTGCAACTTGCAACACTAGTCAGCCTAAGCATAGAAATTTAGTTGGCTTCTCCATAAACTTTGGTGCAATCTGAATCAGCATTAAATGTCAATACTTTGATAAATTTTCGTAGATCTATTGAAACTTAGCTGAGAAGCTTAGAGACTTCATTAAAATGAATTTCCTTAGATGCTTACTTATTAATGCAAAATTGTTTGATTCTTTGAATGAAGAGGTTGAGCCTTATCTTGCATATCAAGAACAACAATGACTTTGGTTCATGGGAGTTGTGTATCCAAAAGGGAACTTAGTTTCCATTTGCTAAAAGAAATAAGTCATCAAGTTTATTCATTCAAAGAGGAATAGAAATGGAAAGATTATGGCAATTACCATCTTTTATTGTGTCTAAGTACACTGGCAGACTTAAACACGCCAAGGGTTAATTTTTTAGATCTTTCCTATTTCGAAACTCATTTATATATCAGTTGATATTACATATATTTATTCATAATAAAAAGAATATATATCATCACAGAGATACCTGGTCGGATAAATTTTCAATTGAATGAAAATCTTTGTAATGAGAAAATGGCTGCAGGAAATATTTTCTAGAGAGAAAATGATACCAGGCTTGCAATCACTTTGATGTATTGGTTAGAAAGTAAAGCAACTAAAGATTTGATCTATGGGTCTATTGTTTTTGTTATGAGAATTCAGGTCAAGTTTTCTGCTTTATGATGGAGGAATTCCCAGTTTACTTGGTATAAGGAATTATTTTGTCCAATTTTGTGCACATCTTAAATAGTGTTTGAAGGAGAACATTCGTTACTAGATTAGTAATTCCTTTTTATCCAAAGTAAGCTTGTTTCAATTCTGACAGCTCGTCTCCGTGACTTCTTCATCATTTCTGGTCTTGTTCCCTGATTCCTAGTGTTTATATCTTATATAAGAGGGAAAACTTGGGTCTTTAACAACCTGATTCAAAATTGTTATAAATTGAAAAGGAAAAAATCAAATATCTGACTTCAATTACCAATTAAATTTTGAATGTTACTAGCTTAGAACTAGGTTACTACATGTAAATGCATTGTTCTGTCAAGAGGTCTGTTTTGAAATTTTGACATGGTGACATATCATTCCCTTCAGCAGAAAAGTCTGGAGGTGATGCTCTTGAACAGTTTTGTTAGTTCATGCTCTCGATAATGGGACCCTCAAGATGAAAAAAATCTTGCAACAGGAAATAAGTTTGCTTTTTTCCATAATATACTTCTTTTCCTATACTAAAAGGCATGCGTAGGTAGACTATATTTCTTATTCGGACATGAAGTTTACAATTGTCCAAAATTTTTGGGTAAACTTTGGCTCTAGCTCTAAATCTAATTTTCTGACCACCAGTTACTTTAATGCAGACTACATACGAGAACTTCCGGTATAGATATGATGCAAAGGAGAATCCATACAACAAGGGGATATTAAGTAATTTTAAAGAAGTTTTCTTCTCCAAGATCCCACCATCAATGAATGATTTTCAGGCATTGGTATTGGAGGATGACAATATGTTGATAGAGCCCCCAACTTTGGACAATATAGAAGATGGTACATGCTCAAAGGAGAAAGTTGATATTGAGATGGGAACTAAGCTTGTAGACGAGAGAGGATTTTTACTTCCTGAAATTTTGCGAAACTTGAATTATGATGACTTTGAGAGTGATGCACAAAACAAGGAAGGGGAACTCAACGGTTCTGATCCTTTCCCATGTGAGATAGAACCAGAAGAGTTTTTGACGAGATTCAGCGCGAGAGATGAAAAAACTGAGTTGGAACCAACTTTGTTTCTGGTTCAACAAGAACTACAAGACTTTCCTGGGAGCTCCAAAACCCATAATGGGGTCGATAAAAAGCAGAGCTTTGATGGTTTATCCACCTGCAATGAAAGTGATGATATACGAAACAAGGAAGAAGAACTCAAAGGTTCTGATCCTTGTATATTTTCATTTGAGCTGGATCCAAAAGACTCTTTGAGGAGATCCAATGTAAGAGATGAAAAAACTGAGTTGGGATCATCTTCTTTTCTGGTTGAACAAGAAGTAAAAGACTTTCCAAGTAGCTCGACAACCCATAATGTGGTCGGCAGAAAGGAGAGTTTTGATGGCTTATCCACCTCCGGTGATATTGCTTCCTCAGTTACTCAAGTATAAAAGAAGGTGCATCTTGACATCTTACACACTTATTATTTCTCTCTCTCTCTTCAAACTACTAGTCTTTAGACTTCAGTTTTGTTGGACTGAAATCTTAAGCTGCCAATTTATATTGTGTTTTGAGATAAGACGCATTTAAATAGATTCCCTCATCATCCCTGACAAAGAAAATCCATATAGCATTTGTAAGTCATAAATCGGAAGTTCATGGAGGCCATTTTTGTCTTTGGTAGAAAAATTTTATGATAAAAGTCAAGGTTTTTAATTTTGTTCTCCATTGAAAGAAATTTACCTCATCCTCTCAAGTTAACTATGGTTGAAACGTAAATAATTACGTATAAAGGGGGATAATCCAATCTGCAGACCAGAGAAAAATGAAATTGAAAACCTTCAACTAAGGCTAATGATAATTCGTACTTGTGAACAATAGGATGTCATGTTAACATTTCCCCACCGTGGGGTACATGAATTGGATTACATGCTCCTGAGGTCATCATGGAGTCCTTTTGGATTCCTGACGTTCCCTTCTCCTCGATTATTTATTATTATTATTATTTTTTTTGGCTATATTTATCTGTTTGTTTAATTTGAATTAACCACTCCACTGAGCTAACTGAAAACGCCGTGTTGAAGTTATTAGACACTAACTTTTGCCCAAAATTGGAAATTGTTGCTTCAGGTTCACTGATCCTAGAGTGCCAATAACTTCATTCTTTGGTATTCTTTGATCTATCAGGGTTGAGATAGAAAAAGAGAAAGTAATTGTGAAATATAAATCTTACATCAAATCCTTTTAGAGGTCAGTGGTGCTTTTAGTTTCCATATAGACACATCACGATAAAGGGATATCATTGAATGCCATAAGAATTTTTTTTTAAAAAAAAGAGGTCATTTTGATGATGTTTGAAGATAAGCAAGCGCTGGGAAGCAGCAGCTTTGCTTAGCTTGTTATCAGAAACAGTTCTTTGTTTTTCAGATTCCTAACTGTCCATAGTGTGGATGCACTTCTGTCCTCTCTATATGTCAGTAGTACGTATTTTGAACACCAATCTCCCTTATATTTTTATGACTGAGGCTCTGAAAAATAATTAGAACTGCGTTTTCTTTGCAGCTTTTCCCGAAAAAATATTACCTTATGTTGTCTAAAATGTGGCTTGGTTTAGACTGGATATTTGCTTCCCACCGGAGCATCAGTTGGTGCATTAAGAAGGTTTACATCAGTAATCCAAGCTTTTTATTTAGGGATTATGAGCGAAAAGTTGGTAGTAGTTATTGGATTAAGATGGTTGTTTAAGGTTGGTCAATCTGCAGGCTTCTGGATTTTGTGGTTTCGGTGGTGACACGACATATAACCACGAGGGAGTTGGCTGCTGGCTGGGCTATTCAGATCAGAACAAGGAAGCAGGGTGTTGCCACTTGCAAGAGAAACCGAAGACAGCGGGTATAGGAATTTGAAAGCGTGATAACGGTAGAAGTTACTGGGCAGCGCAGCGGACTTTCATTGAATTATTAATTTTGGGTCATTTTGGTTATTGCTGCAGTTCACCTCCAAAACTGGCATTGAGATAATTTGTATTTATAATAGTTTGTCAGAAACTAATTAACTGTAAGATTGATTACGGTTACACTACGCTATGTACTTGACGGGTGCTGTAGATATGAATATATTGCAATACAAAGTCCTCTGGAGTTAAAAGATGATTGTTATCCTTGTTCTTCTTTTTCAACTTTCATTTCCTTGCTGCGCCAGTTCCAGCACCGTTCCCTACTTAGTACCAATCAAACCCGTACCAGTTTCGCTTAAATGTTAGCCAAAAAAAAAAAAAAAAAGAGCAATATCAGCAAACAGATCTTTCGTGTTGTGGCTGGCCGTAAGGGAAGGCCACAGGCAAACTCATGAATAAAATGAGCACCGTCAGTCCCCAGCTGCAGGGGCCTTTCATTAGTATTTGTATTATTATTTTCTACTTATAGTTTTCGCATACGTGATAACGAGATATCATCAACATAACTGATTTTATATATATATATATGTTCTAGTCTTTTCATGTTGTGAGGGTGAAAGAAAGATGGATATTTGAATGAAATGAATATGTGTGGGGAACAAAATTGGACCATGCATTCATTCATTTATACCAAGCAAGTTGTGGTGGTATGGTAAGCAAATCAGCGACTTTGCCGAAGTAAGGACAATTGGACAAACAAATCAAGATCGGTGGTGATGTCCCGCCACGTGTCACACCCAAATTACGCCCCTGGATTTCTCTGGATGAGATTTAAGATTGAGGAATCTTGTTCCTTATTTTAGAGGTTTAGAGGAGTAACGGCATTCTGCTTCTAAGTTCGTTCTTGCTAGCCAAATGTGCATGTAAAACCCAATTCATTAAAACAGCCAAAGATAAAGAAATTCAAGTTTCCAGCTTCAGCAGAAATGGCTTCCGTAAAACCTATTTCATCAAAATTTGGTCCCGCCACCACCACTGTCCCTAGAGGAGCAGTGATACTTCAGCTGGGCAAAAACCCAACAACAATATCATCCACCTCCGCCGCCACCGCTACCAAGTTTATGATCAGATCAATGTCTTCCACTACCACCACAAGGCCAAGCAGCAGCAATACTAAGAAGGCTTCTAAACAAGGCATCAAGGAGACTCTGCTCGCCCCTAGATTCTACACCACGGACTTCGATGAAATGGAGACACTCTTCAACACTGAAATCAACAAGAACCTGAACCAGGACGAGTTCGTGGCACTCCTCCAAGAGTTCAAGACCGATTACAACCAGACCCATTTCGTCAGGAGCAAGGCCTTCAAGGAAGCCGCCGACAAGATGGAGGGCCCACTCCGACAGATATTCGTGGAATTCTTGGAAAGGTCCTGCACCGCCGAGTTCTCTGGTTTCCTTCTCTACAAGGAGCTCGGCAGAAGGCTCAAGGTACTTCTTCTTCATCAATTTTCGCTCCTATCCAAGTTTTATTAGTAGTCTCTAGCTAATCAAGTTTTATTAGTAAACTCTGATGGCTGATTAATTGCGTCATTCTTTTTGATGATATCAGATGATGAAATGCCACGCATTCTGTGAATTCAATTATTTCCTACTTCCACTTCCAGTGAACTTCTTCTATTTGGTTTCACATGTATTCTGTCAATCTAGATATATATGCTTCAATGATCTTTTCATGCAAATATTTTTACTCTGTTCCTGATCTTAATTTGCTGTTCAAAATTTTAGGAATAAGTTTTGTGCATTTGATGCTAGTGCACAGTGCCCTTATCACCTGAGTTTGATATCCAAAGAAAGAGAGAGGAACATTACTCGAGTTGGATGCACAATACTCGAGTTGTTTCTTTTCATGCAAGTCCGGATTTTACTGAAAGATTTTGTGCTCATAGCTCGTTTACATTCACGAAAAATGATTAATCTCTGGGTGTGATTAAACTTTGTAGTTAGCCATAGTTGACGACCTCTGATAATCTTTTTTGAATGGAATGCCTCTTGCAGAAAACTAATCCTGTGGTGGCTGAGATTTTCTCTCTTATGTCTAGGGATGAAGCTCGCCATGCTGGGTATGCTAATACTTCTCTTCCTAACACACCTTCACGCGCATCTGCATAAAATGATAATGATGCTGAGGATTTGGTGCCATTTGGTTCGACTTTTGCAGGTTCTTGAATAAGGGCTTATCAGATTTCAATTTGGCGTTGGACTTGGGTTTCCTCACAAAGGCCAGAAAATACACATTTTTCAAGCCTAAATTCATTTTCTATGCAACTTATTTGTCTGAGAAAATTGGCTACTGGAGATACATAACCATTTACCGGCATCTCAAGGCCAACCCTGAGTACCAATGTTATCCCATCTTCCAATACTTTGAGAACTGGTGCCAGGATGAGAACCGCCATGGAGATTTCTTCTCTGCCTTGATGAAAGCACAACCTCAATTCCTGAATGACTGGAAGGCAAAATTGTGGGCGCGCTTCTTCTGCCTTTCCGTAATAATTCATGCTTTTGATGGGTTTATTCTTTACAATTGGGAGGACTTCTTTATTGTGGTAGATTTAATATTTCAGTTGCCTCAGAGAAGGCGCAATGTGTTGGTATTTCATCATCAATATTTGTTGTCTCACGTCTCGTCAATTACATAATGCAGGTTTACGTGACTATGTATCTTAATGATTGTCAAAGAACGGCTTTTTATGAAGGCATTGGGCTTAACACAAAAGAATTTGACATGCATGTCATCATTGAGGTGAGCCTACACACTCAATTTCAAGTTAGAAAAGGAAGAATCTTAAAAAAAAGAAAAAAATGCTTTCAATTTATATAGTAAATGGGAGTTGAAGCTGGCCCCAAAAACACAAGATTTCACATATGAATCTCAGTCATTTTCTTTGTGGCTGCAGACGAACCGCACAACAGCTAGAATTTTCCCTGCCGTACTAGACGTTGAGAACCCAGAATTTAAGATGAGGTTGGACCGGATGGTAGAAATTAACCAAAAACTAATAGCACTTGGGGAAACCGAAGACATCGCCCTTGTGAAAAACTTGAAGAGGATCCCAGTCATTGCAGCTCTGGTCTCTGAGTTACTGGCCACATATCTTATGAAACCAATTGAATCTGGATCTGTGGACATTGCAGAGTTTGAACCCCAACTTGTTTATTAGCATGTGAGCTTTTTTCTGAAAGCAAATATGACCCTATATTGCTTAGGATGGAGTGAGCGTTAAGTTCTTATTGCATTTACAGTTATTGATATGGAGCAATCATTCTGAGAAAACATTTCTATGCCAAGAATTAGCAACCACAATTACCCAGTGTTTGTATTATATGGTAATGATATGTTTTTGTGGTGACATCCACCACCACCACCATCATCATCATATCTGCACTCAATCTGCTAATTAGAAGCTGAGCTGAGATTACCTCCAAAAGTACCAAATGGATGTCAATTCTCATTAGTGTCCATGTGTTACACTGTTGGAAATAGAATGAATGTACGCCCATGGTTGATAAATTCCCACGGTAAAGAACTAGAAATGAGAAAATGTAGAAACCAATTTTTCAAAATTGGAAGGGGAAAGAGGGTCCATTAATCTGCTTACTAAATGAATAAATAACAGAATTTGTATCTGCTTCTAGCACAGAATGGAACTTGTCGTCTATCATGCTACCATTTACCATTTTCTCCTGCCCGCTCGCTAAAACGCTGAACCAGTATGATACACATTTTGCGAATGATAATGCTAGTGTGTTATGTCAAAAGTAGACAGGAAATAACAATTCTACAGTTCTCATATGACAAATTTTACATAGAAGCCAAGGTGAGAGCCACTCAAGGGGAAGAAAGCCGTCCAGTTGTAGTCCATCCCAAACTTCCTCTTCTAGCATCAACTCCATTTCCAGATCATTTCATCATTTTCATAGCTTCAGAACCTCCAGATGCTCACTTTTCTTCAATTTCTTCATATACTTGTCCCACCTTGATTTTTCTCATAATCCCAAGCCATAGTCTTGTCATGATGATCTGTCAAATCAAAGTTTACCAAACTGATCCTATCGAATAAGTTAAGGCATGTACCTATATGCGCGCACACACAGAGATTGTCAAGGTTATGAACATTCACAATAGGTAAGAAGAAGTAATGCACATGGAAAAAATTACCCAAAGTTCACCTATGTACTCTACAGGACCAGCTCTTTAATTCCCCTCAATAAAACCAAGACAAGGGAGTTAATAAGGTAAGCACCTTGCCGCGAAAATCTATTTGCATCTAGTTATTGGTAATTCCAGATGCCTGAACAACTTGCAGGATGATTTGGGCCTTTCCCACTAATATAGCAATAGAGAAAATTTACTCCAATTTATCTTAATGATCTCAGATTCATACTCAAAAGAGCCAACAACCATTAAGCCATTTAGTAGACAATCAACATTGATTGTGACATTTTGGGGTATTGATGGTGGTTGAAAAGAGAGGGAAGGAATTAAAACAAGGTAAACTTCTGACATTGCCCTTTGCATCAACAGCAGCTACATCGATGGGAAGCAACAATGACACTCCAGGGATCTACGGTGAGGAAAGGATGGGAGGGCAGTGGTTTAGAGTTGAGAGGTGGGTAAAGATACAAGATAGATTAATGACAAAAGGAAAAATAGCATTTCAAATTTTTTGAATTGACATTCTATACCCTTGCATATGACAGAAGATATCAAAGCAAATTTCTAAACCCAATGGAATGACCAAAAGTTTACCATTGGAAGTTTGCTAGGTGATTTGAAGCCAAAAACAGTAAAAGGCCAAAAGTAAACTATATGATTAGTTCAGTGGCCTAGAAGTTTGTTCTACCCTTTTATCTTGTACAACAATGACAGAAATAAGTAGCATGCGTATCAGAATAAAATTAGAAGCCAAGAGAATCCTTCCAAGTTTTCTACAAGTTAAGGCTTTTGAATTACTTACAAATTTGACTATTTGACAGACAGAAGTACTTTGAGTCTGATCATTCAGTCTTCTTTATTGTCTTCTCTTTTCCCTGTGGCTGGACTAGCAAGTTGAACATCCAAACTGCAAGCAGAGTTGCCTCTATTGGTGCAAGCCAGTAAACGAATATATGCTCCTTTGTTATATGGTCCCCACGAGCATAAGCCCAGCCCATAACCTAGATATAGCATCAGATGAAAACTTCCTGGATTCAATTCTTCAACAGTTTACATAACAAACTTTAATGAAGTACTTACAGAGGCCGGATTCATGCATCCTCCAGTAAGATCAGAGCCAAGGATCTGGAGGGTAAGCTTGGAGAGACTAGAAATCCAAGTTTTCATAAAGAAACTTCCAGGAATCCTTCTAGAAAGCCCAAGTGAGATAATTACAATAGAAAAAGTCAAAATTCCTTCAGTCAGTGCACCTCTATGGATGTCTACAGTTAGTTTTGGTCCAGTGCCAATTGCAGGAAATGCTTCACGGATGAGCCTAACCCCAACAATAGACCCAAAGACCTTCAATCAGAAAAATGAGAACCAGCACAAATGAGAGAAATTTATGTTAATAAGCTTCTTTTTTTTAAGAAAATAACATTAAGAAACATATGTTAAACCAAAGAAAACCAGAAGTTATCATCAGATTTTTTTTCTCGTGTCACCTCTTTTCATGAAATATAATGTTATTTCAAGTCTATCTGGACCAATCACACAACGTATGCTACAAAAGTAGACCACAACTACCACCCTTTCATGACCTACAATGTGTAACTGAGTATTTGAGATGAGACACTAAATAGCCCTACTTGTTGAACAACAATTATTCAAAAATTCATAAGTAGACAACCAAAAATACTTCTCCGTAGAAAAGTGAACAACACTAATCTTCTAGCTTTTATATGAAAAAAAGATGTCCATAGACAATGGTAATCTAAAAAGGATGAAACTTTACGCATTGTAACTGGCTTTGGAAATAGATGAGTTGTAGAGCCAATGAAAATCTCCTGTACATAATCTAACTTTCAATCTTCTTCGGTTTTAGGATAGCGTGCATAATTGCACTTTTCTTTTTCTTTTTTTTTTTGCTATTTGTTTTACCATACGGGGAAATGGGAATGGTTCTAGTCATCAAATTCAAAACCTTAATGAAATCAATATTCTAAGTTTCTGTCCCTCAGTATCAATCAGCTCTCTCCCCTCCACCTCCTGACCACATAGAAAAGCAAGTAGTCCAACCCAAAAAGAAAAAGAAAAAAACACATTTCCACTCTAAAATTAATGTCAACCCCACCATCCTCTATATTACTGTTATTGAGCAGCGTATATTTTTTGCATGAAGAAGCACAAAAAATTGGTCCTGTTTTTTTTGGTTTCTGTTTTAATTAGAGAATCACGTTTCAGTCGGTTGAGACTTGAGATTCAAAGAAAAGGAGGAGCAAGCCAGCTCACCTGAGCAGGAATTCTGGCACCAACAACGAAGAGAAATCGGCTAAAATTGCTAGAGATTGCAGAAGAGAGGATCATGAGGGGATTGTACGCCCCACCTTTGGTGAGTTTAGCCAAGTAAGCAAAGAAGAAGAGGTTGATAATAGCTAGAGCATGCTTCAAGATTTCGGCTTGGAGATCGTGATGCGGCCCTCCAAAACCCAGGATTTTGTACACAAAGATCTTGATCAACGCACTTGACCAAACCCACATGATGGACATCATGAAATCTGAGACAAGCAATCTCCTTCCCGCCGACCCCATTTCTCGGCAATCCGGCTTCTCTGGGTCTCGGGACGAAGGCGTCAGTTTGTTTATTTCGATGGATTGGAACCTTTTGCCTTTTTTAGCCATGACCCCGGTCCACATATCTGATATCTGTCGGAACAATTGTTTTTTTTTTTTGGCTAGAATTGAGAGTGCCTTTTTGCCTTTTTTAGCCATGACCCCGGTCCACATATCTCATATCTGTCGGAACAATTGTTTTTTTCTTTGGCTAGAATTGACGGGAATGGAAAAGGGAATGAAAATAATAATAATATGAAATAATAGTGAAATTTTTTATTATAATTTTATTAATTAATTTATATTAAAGAATGTGAATGATTATTAATAATGGTAATTGATTTGTATTAGAAAATAAAAATAATTATAAATTAATTGTAATAATTAATATTAATTAATTAATTATTATTAATTATTTATTTATTATAAAATGAGATTAATTAATTATTAATAAAAATATTATTAATTAAATTAATCTTAAGTAATTAATTATTATTAATTATATTAATTAATATTAGTAGATGAGATTAATTAATTATTAATTATAATATTAAATTATAATATTAAGTAAATGAATGATTAATTAAATTAATATGAATTAGTTAATTTATTATTACTTAATAATAATAAGTTAATAATAAATTAATTTATATTAATTATAATAATTAATATTAATTAATTAATTACTATTAATTATAATAACTAATATTAATTAATTAGGTAGTATTAGTTAATTAATTAGTTAGTAATAATTAGTAATTAACTAATATTATCAATCAATTATTTATACATTAATATATTAATTACACATTAATTATAATAATTACTATTAATAAATGAGATTAATTAATTATTTAATTTATAATATTAAGTAAATTAATGATTAATTAAATTAATCTTAATTAATTAATTTTTTTTATTGCTTTTAATAATAATAAGTTAATAATAAATTAATTTATATTAATTATAATAATTAATAATTAATAATTAATAATATTATTATTATTAATTAATTAGTGTTAATTAATTATAATAATAATTAAAAAAAATAAAGCATTCCCTAACTTCCATACTTCCCAATATTGGGGGATATGAGGGATTACCTCATATGGGATAATCAATTTCCCCATCTCCATTCTATTTCCCCTAACCAAGCAGGGGAATGGAATGATTTCCAGAAAATCCATTCCATTCTCCCAACCCAGGCACCCCCTGAATTTAAAATAAAACTACACAAGTGCATGAAATATGCTTTTTTTCTATGTACGGGAGATTTGCAAATATAGCACCTTTTTAAATTGATTTTACAAATATAGCACATCTTTTTTTTTTGTTTACAACCATAGTAGGTCAAAGTTGGTTAAAACCTAAAATACCTATCTTCTTTAAAATCCAAAAATATGGCGCGCAATCCTTTGAGGGAAACCGTTCTTCTTCATTTCCTTATTACAATCCATAGTGCAAACACGAATTTATCAACACCCATTCATCTTCCCACTTCAAGCAAACCCCATTGTTGTCGATTCCAATGGCACGCATTGTAGGAAGGCTGTGATGTTTTCGGATGTTTTCATTTACATTTGGATTGGGTTTGAACATGAAATTGGTCGAACTTTAGGTCAAGTTATAGGTCAAGCGTCATGTCAAGTAATAGGTCGAGTGGTAAAGTTGACGGTTGAGCACTTGATCGAGTAATAGGTCGAGTGGTTGAGTTGATAGTCTAGCACTTGGTCGAGTGGTTGAGTTGACGGTCGAGTACTTAGTCGAGTGATATCAGATTTCTTTATTTGTAATGTTGTTATTTATTGTGAAATTTGTTAATTTTACATACATCGTTAATATTAAATTAAAATGGTCTTATGGAATTCAATAAATAAAAATAGACACAAATGGATTATATTATAGTCACATGCACATAACTAAGGGTTTGTTTGGAATGTGATGCATTTGGAAAAAGTTGTATTGGAATGCGTAAAAATTTTGATGGGTATTTTTTGATGGAAAAAGTATTTTAAAGGAAAAAATAAGAGGGAAATTTTTTAAAAATTATATGAGAGGAATTTGAGTGGGAAATTTTGAATTTTAAATTTTGAAATAAAAATGTGTATGGATAGTTTGTTTTTGTTTGAAAATTTATGTATTTGCAAATAAAAATTGTCTGTCTAAACAGACCCTAAGTAACTAAAAAGTATATATGTAAGAGAAAGTTTATACACATAAAGCTACAAATCAAACAAATGTATATTTCATCATCTCATAAAGGTACAAATTCCTCATTTACTTTTTTTGTTTTTGCCCTAATTTTCTTGTTTCTAGAGTGCTTCTGTCTTGCATGGACAAATAGTACCACTACCAGCTATGTATGGGCCTCCATTGTAGTTTTGGGTCTAATCGTATCAAGTGGCACCCTATGAATGATGAATTCAGCTCATTTTAACACAAAAACACCATAATCTCCAGTTATAAAACAATCAAAGAAGTGCGTTGTTAGTCATTAAAACAAGTAAGTGACACAAACATATTACGAGTATCTTAGATGCTAACCCCTGTCTTTAACCGACCAAACCTTCCTCGATAACAACTTGTCAATTGTTCATGGTTGGATATGATTTCTCCCAGTAGGTGTGAAATTCACATGTCTGAAGTATCTTGAGCATGGTTCAAACAATGTACTCTAATTTCCGCCCCATTCCCTTTTGTTCCAGTGGGTTATATACGTGAAATGTTTGTTTGCAGATATCCATCTTCACCACTATCCAATGGTTGTCAACTACATGGAAGGGGAATAAAACAAATTCCACTTTGCGACAGTCAATTTCATATGGCACTGAACCAACAAATCGCTTCA
Organism: Gynochthodes officinalis; assembly: GCA_020080225.1. Lineage (NCBI taxonomy): Eukaryota > Viridiplantae > Streptophyta > Magnoliopsida > Gentianales > Rubiaceae > Gynochthodes > Gynochthodes officinalis. The sequence continues at coordinate 46,779,122 of CM034615.1, read as the reverse complement.
TTATCAAATCATAAATTGTTGGAAATTGCTAGGACTCATCTAACTGCTTTATACCAGTCTGTTAACACATGTATAACTATAGAAAATGATTTGTGAGATATGAAATGATGAAATCAACATAACTTGCATCGAACAACGTCTCCATAATAGATACATTCTTGCGGCCCTTTATAAGGATTCTCTTCCTAAACATAGACGTGTATAAATCCATATGCTGAAAAAAGATACAAGAATGGTTGGTTATGACCAAACATTTTTAATTACTCACATAGTGCAAAAAATCATAAAAGGTATTACTTGACTTGTGAGTCAATCAGTTTCTCCGAGCATTTTCTTAATCAAATATGAATCAAGGGAAAAAATTAGCATCCACAAGAACTGTCACCTTTTTTGTTTCAGTCAGTTATTCATGTTTTCAAGATCTTCAGGCCTTGACTCGAAATCCTGGAAGGTGAAACTCGAAGCAACTATCGGTGTTGGCAAAGTGATATCTTTAATGTCAAGAATAGGGCCCATGTCAATGCCCCCAGGAACGTCATATTCACGAATGCTTTGCTCCTTTTCACCTTTTTCCTTCATCGGTGGTGGCGGAGCACTCTCGACTGGCCCGATGAGAGTGGACGGAGTCGTGCGTTCATTAGTGATTTGCTGAACAACAGACATTGCATTCGAAGGTTCATTTTCTCCTCTTGTATGTTGCTCATGCTCATCATTCCCATCATCTTTTCCCTCATCATCATCCCCCTCATTCTTATCATTACCTCTATCAGCTTCTTTTCTATTTTTTTGGGCTAACAACTGCTCGATGGTATCGGTCAGCTGCTTGACTATCTTTTCCAATTCGGCTATGCGAGCCTTAGACCTTTATTGTCGTTCAAGCATCTGACTCAAAAACTGTTTCCGTGACTCCTTTCTTCACTCATCGCCTATTCTTGGCCTCTTTACAAGCTTGGTAATATATTCGTCTATAACTCTCTTCCTGTGAGAAATTTCAACAACAGTTTTTTCTTGCTATACGGCTTCTTCTTCTCCTCCTCCTCCAAACTCCACACCCTTATCGTCATTATCCTCTTCTCATTTTTCTTCTTCCTCCCATGTCAAAAATTTTGCTACTTCTTCTGGAATTGGAGATATTGGTGTAACTTTCACTTTTTGCAATGCCGTGATAAATCATTAGCCAACACAAATTCAAGCAACTTGACATGCATTGAAGAAAACACACTATAATTATCAAACATTAAGTAATGTCTAATCATACCTCCCTACTGACTAATCTTTTGGGCCACACCTGATTTTTTTCTTAGACAGATCGTTGTGTCTTCACTCCTCTCCCCCTGAACATCCTAGGCTTGCAACCAGAGGTTTCGATATTTTGCACTAGCTATAATCGTTCAAGATGTGGCATTAACTCATATGCGAACACCTGCAATTCATAAACATAAATGGCAAATAATTAGTTATATGAACTTAAAGTACAAACAAAAATAAAATTTATCACGCGTTTTAAATCCTTACCCCTAGAGTCACTAGGAATCTACCAACGGTGTACATCATATTATCTACATCCCTAGCCTATTTCAAGGCATTAATCATAGCCTTTATAGTACTATCCATAGTGGCCTAGTAAGATACTTTGCCTCAAGGCATTTCATCAAACTTCCTCCAATTATAGGGGAGATGAACCACCTTGTCTTTGATATGGTTTCTCTTTTGTGCCCCAATGATGGATGTGTATAGCAGTAACAAAGTAAGTGATATAATCACATCATCTGAAAAGCTTGCTTTTATTTGGTCGTAAGCTTTGAAAACGTCAGCGTATGTGGTTTCATTCTTCCTACCTTCCATTGTCAGATACTTAGTTATCGCACTCGGACCATCGAGTGCTTGGAATTTTGCTTATTTACGATCATATTCTCCCATCTTGAGACCAGTGATGAGTGCAAACTCTCTCATGCCGAATTTTACCTTCTTACCGGCAAAGTTAAAGCAGATGCTAGTGTCAAGTTTGGACTCCTCATATGGCTTAAGTTGCCTTAACAACACGTTGTGAATAATCTATTTGTACCAAAACGTATGCTCATGGTCAAGAGCAATTCCAACTAACCAACTCTCCCTTCTTAGTATGTCATTCTATGTTTCGGTTAGTTTGGTCCTTATCATCTGCATATTTGCTTCATAGTAGCAATATTGAGAAATTTTGGAGTTTAAAAAATCACTCTGAATGACCATTTGCTCATTGAGTTGGTCCTACAACAAGAAATGAAGCAAATCAGTATGGCTCAACCACTAGCTCGACCTAATATTAAACCTAACTTAGTGTTCGACTACTGGCTCAACCTAATACTCGACATAACCTAAGGCTCGACTTAATACTTGACCTAACCTAGGGCTTGACCTAATCTAGTGCTCGACCTATAACTCGACCTAATTTAGTGCTCGACTGAAAACTCGACTACGTACACGACTTTGTATTCGACTTAACATAGTGCTCGACTACGTACTTGATCGATAATTCAACCAATTTATTTAGTGCTCGACTACGTACACGACTTTGTATTCGACTTAACATAGTGTTCAACTACATACTCGATCGATAATTCAACCAATTTATCGCTCAAATTCAAACAAATATAATTCTAATTCAAACAAACAATATCAAAACACAAAACACTCTATGTATGAAAATTAAAATGATAAATTGTAGTCAAATTTTCACTGACCTCGTGATGATGCGCTTTATTCTCTACGGTCGCGGCCTTCTTGCTTGAAGATGATGGTCATTCTCTTGTGCGTGCCATTAAAACGGTTTGGAATGGTTGCAGAATGGTTTCTTTTTGAAGCATTTACTCTTCGTTCTTGTGCTAAGAAAATGAAAAAGAATGGTTTGGATTGTAATGAGGAAATGGAGAAGAATAACGGTTTTTTTACCATTTTCAATCTTTTGGGTTTCTTTAATTTCAGGCACACGGCTTTTTTGGTCTTTAAAAGAGATGGACATTTTGGTCTTTATGGCAGGTTAAACAGCCTTGACCTGCTATAGTTGTAAACAAAAGAAGGGAAGTGCTATATTTGCAAAGTCAATTAAAAAATGTGCTATATTTGCAAATTTCTCTCCATGCGCAATATGCATTTGCCTTGTCTAAATGCAAGCGACATTAACTTTTCAGTTTAGGTTGATAATACTATTTTAAATTAGTGTGTCGTTTGATCTGTTTTGGTCTTCATATTTAGGGGGAAAAAAATAAAGAACCTCACAATTTTTATGGGAGTATTAAATTTTTTTTTCCTCATCCTTAATCGGTTTGAGTTTTGTAAGAAGTTACCATTTTAATGATAAAATGGTGATCATTGACCGCTAAATGGCTATTATAGTGATTTTTTATATTTTAATATATCATATCGCTAAATAATTCAAATGTTGATTGGAATGATATCGTAAAATGTTTATATTCTTTCTATTTAAAAAAATTCACGAAAGTACAAGAGTGAGGTTTTATTTTTTTGGCACGTATAAATTAGATTTTAAAATATATTTTTATACTTTTTACTACTTGTAAAATATAAAGAAATTATATAAAAAATAAAAACTAGGCAATCTATACCAATTGTTTGCTTTTCCTTCCTGTTCTAAACTTAGTGAGACAAGGCATAATTTAAACCATTGGTGACAAATTAATTTGTTAGGAATTAATTGGTGCAAATGAAAAATTGGGGGGAAATTTGCATATATAGCAGCGTTGACCGTTGACTTTGCATATATAGCACCCTGGTTTTTTCCTTGTAAACATAGCAGCGTTGAGCTGAACAAATACCTACATGCCTCTCTCTCACTTCAGTTCCTTCTTCATAGCATCTTCTGCGTTTTTTCTCTCTAAACTTTCTAAGTTCGCAGACCTTCGCAGATCCTCTCTTCTCTTCTAAAACCTACGGAGCGGTCGTTCCTCTTCATTTGCTCAGTTGCTTTACTCAGTAAGTCTTCATTTTCTTAACACTTCAAAACTTCCTCTACAACAAAATAATACATATCACCCGTTTCAATGGCAAGCACAAAAGGAGGGCCATCATCTTCAAGCAAGAAAGTGCAGGCTCACGAGGTCAATCGAAATTGAACTACAAATTGTCTTTTTTTCCTTACGAATTCGTTTTGAGAGTGTTTTGATAGAGTGCAGTGTTATTGAATGTTGGAATTTGAGTTGGGTTTGTTTGAATTTGTAATTGGTTTTGGACAGAAGTGAAATTTGGTCGAGGCATAGGTCGACTAATTAGTCGAGCCATATGGTTGGTCGAGTATTTAGTCGTGTTAATAGTCGAGCCTGTAATAGTATACATCGAGTTAATAGTCGAGTTAAAAGTGTAAGTCAGATTTAGGGCTTTGACCAGAATTGCAATTTGGTCGAGTATAGGTCGAACCCTAGGTCGAGTAATTAGTCCAGCCATATTGTTGGTCGAGTATTTAGTCTCGTTAATAGTCGAGCTTGAAGTCGAGTATTCATATCGAGTTAATAGGCGAGCAAATTATCAAGCAGCATGTTACTTTTATTTTCTTTCATATCTTGCAGGAGAAATCGGTCATCGTATCTCAGCATATGCAAGAAGGAATGAATGCTCTCGGCCCTGGCAGAGAGATGCCAGCAAAACACTGCCCGCTTAGAAAAGGGCGTCAAACATCTAGATGAGGGCGTCAAACGTGTTGCGAAGCTGACGGCCAAATTGGATGTTCGTGTTGACAAGCTGTATGCCAAAATTCAGCGTTCACAAAATGCCATGGGAAATGATTCTGAAAAGGACGAATGTAGTAGCGCAGTTAAAGACAATTGACATGTTAAACTTTGTATTAGTCTTCACTTTTATTTTAAGGAACGTTGTGTTTTAAGAAATTGTCATTTTTACTTTTGTCTCTGTTACTCAACTTCACTGAAGGTTTATTTTTTTAAATTTTAGGTTTTCATGTATTAGGTTTCGTTCGACCAACAACTCGACCAAAAACTCGACCAAATAATAAGTCTAAATTTTTAAAAAAATCTTTTTCGCTCGACTTAATACTCGACGAAAAACTCGACTTAATACTAAGTATAGTTTTGTTTAATTTTATTTTTGCTCGACCTAATACTAGACCAAAAACTCGACTTAATACTAAGTATAGTTGTTTTTTTAATTTTATTTTTGCTCGACTTAATACTAGACCAAAAACTTGACTTAATATTAAGTATAGTTGTTTTTTTAATTTTATTTTTGCTCGACTGACTACTCGATAGAAAACTCGACCTAATAATAAGTCAAGTTTCTTTTTTTATTTTATTTTCGAGCGAAAAAAGACCTACATGCCCCTCTGTTTCTTCAAAAACCAAACGGTCGCGCAAACTTCAAACATAACCGACTTCTTCAAACCTCTTCAAAACTTTCAATTATTCATTCTCTTAGTAATCTTCAACCTCATAGCTTTCTTCAAAAGTATCATAACCCATTCCAAACATTTTTAATGGCACGCACAAGGGGAAGACCATCTACCACCAAAGCGATTTCGATCGCCATAGAGAAGATTTTATAGAAGGATACTCATCACCGCGAGGTGAGCTCTATATTACAGAAAATTATCATTTCATTATTCGTTTGGTTGAAAGTGTAGATATTGTACATACTGGGTTGTATGAATTTGATTTATTGGAACCGGGTTGTCTGAAGTTGAGGGCGATAAAGGCCGGGTAGTGGTCGATAAGAAGTCGAGCCGTCATTCGAACCCTAGAGTCTAGCATCCATGCACTATTAAAAAGTCGAGTATTAGGTCGGGTTTTTAGTCGAGTTAAACAGTCGAGTCATGGGTTAGTCGAGCTAAAAGTCAAGGCAAAATATAAATAAGGTCGAGTTTTTAAGGTCGAGCTGAATTCGAGAATGAGGACGCGTATTATAGGTCAAACAACATTTGTCGAGTAAAATTGGTCGAGTAATTTAGGTCGAGACTTAATTCCAGACCTAAGTAAGTCTCGCTGTTTATGGCGAATTTTTAATCGGTCGAGTATATAGTCTATTGTTTGGTCAAGCGTGGTGCCGATTTACTTTACTTCTCTCCTCAACCCTAATTTTCTAACCTCTTTTCCTCAGGACCCTCTAAAGAAGCAAATGGTTGTTCAATGTGATTTTTTCAATACCAAGGTTTCGCAGTATTGCTACTATGAAGCAAATATGCTGCGCATAAGGACTAAACTAACCGGGCAGCAGAAAGACATACTCAGACGGGAGAGCAGTCTGGCTGGAATTGCTTTGGACCATGAACATACATTTTGGTGCAAACAGATCATCCGCAGTATGTTATTGCGCCAATTAAAGATAGATGAGGCAAACAAGGCGGACAATGCCATGTACTTTAATTTCGCGGGTAAGAAGGTTAAATTTAGAAGGAGGGAGTTTGCACTAATCACTGGGTTAAAGATGCGAGATTTTGATCGCGAGTACACCAAATACCAGGCATTTGATGGTCCGAGTGTGATTAGTAAGTATCTGACTGGGGAAGATAGGCACGAAGACACAACATACGCGAACGTTTTCAAAGCTTACAATCAAATTTCCTCCAGCTATTCAGACGAAGTTGTTGTCTCCCTGACTTTGTTATTGCTATACACCTCCATCATCGGGGAACAAAAGAGAAACCATATTGAGGACAAGGTGGTTCATTTGGCATGCGACTGGAGGAAATTTGATGAGATGCCTTGGGGCGAAATTTCTTTCCGGACGACAGTCGATAGTGCTAGAAAGGCTATGACCAATGCTTTGAAATACCAGTGGTCGCCGACAGGGACGACATCGTTGGTGGCTTCCCAGTGGCACTAGGGGTAAGGATTTACGACGCATATGCATATTTACTTTTATGTTTTTCTTAATTCGAAAGAACTCATTATTTTCCAATCGCAGGTGTTCGCATATGAAGTGATGCCGTATTTTGAACGCTTCTCATTAGTGCAAAGGGTCGAAACCACTGGGTGCAAGCCACGGATATTCAGGTGGAAAGGAGTGAAGACCCACCGATCTGTCCAAAAAAAAAATCAAGTATAGTCGAAAAGGTTGGTTAGCGGAGAGGTATGATTTCATAGTGTTTTGTTTTTTCCTCCCATAGTTGATTGTTGTATTGCGTAGTGTCATTACTTACCATATTTTGTATTGCAGCCAGTTAAAGTGATCCCAATAACTCCAACTCCGGAGGAAGCTGCACAATTTTTGACTTGGGAGGAAGGAGAAAAAAGAGAATCCGACAAGGATGTGGGGTTGGACGACGATGAAGAAGAAGAAGACGGCCAGCTCCGTCATGCTTCCGTGGGATCCGAACAGGCTGCTGATCCGTCAATGGGAAGGGCAGCGAGACGGGAGACTCGCCAGCTTATTCTAAGTCAGGTCCTTGAACGGCTAGAACAGTCGGAGACCCGTATCGCCGAGTTGGAAAACCTTAATAAAGAGTTGACCGTCACTGTCCAAAACCTGACACATACTGTCGAGCAACTACGATCCGATGTGCGTGGAAAATGACGAGTTGGGAGTCCGACTGATGATAATGATGAAGATCCCGCCAACCCTTCAACTGCATTGGTGGTTGTTCATCCATACAGGTATGAACAAAAGATTCCTTCCATCCCGGTCGTTGTTGAAATTGAGAGTCCTCCACCAGCCCCGATGAAGCCAAACTTGTTCGGTGAATTGCAAGCGTACAATATCAACAAGTAATAAAGTGATAAGTAGAGTATCGTTCCCACAAGGATTGATTTCAAATTACGTACCAAATTGACCAATTACATACCAAATTGACTAATTCAAAAACAAGCTAACCTATTAAAAAGCTTTCATGCAATTTAACTAAACTTAACAAAGAATGCAAATTTATAACAATAAACAAATACTAAAAATTTACCAATTTAATAAAGATGTTAGAGATTTCGATTTCACTTAATCAATTCTAATTAACTCTCTTAACTTGTCATGCAATTAACTTTAATTTCAAATTATGATGGTGAAATTTCCCTAATGTAAATTAATAGCCGACATCGGTCTAATAACCCTATTTAGATTAAAATCAACTCACGCTTGGTCTAGGTGAATTTAGATTTCTAAATGCATTAAGAACTATGGAAATTCCCGGATTCAATCTAAGTAGCCACGACTTAGTTCTACTACCGAAACCACATGAACAACCTAGATTATTACCGTCTAAATTGAATTCACGGTTTAATATCACATGAGCACATGCATGTTATCTCCACACGGTATCAAACAAGCATCAAAAATCAATTAAGTGGTGATCAATCACCTAAAAGCATTAAGAACATGATATTAAACTCATAATTGAAATATAGGTTGCATGAACAAGTCTTAAGAATTAATTATTCATGATTAAGATCCATCTAATCTCTAACAAAAGAAATTAGAATATAATGAAATTTAGGCTAACAACAAAAATAAAAGTAGACATAATTGAAATTAAAACAAATTCTTAAAATTAAAATAATTATATTAAAGCTATAAACATATTACCACTTGAAAATAAAACACAACTATAAATTTCATAACAAAACACAAGAAATTAAATTACTAAAGTTGCTCAATCTAACTAAGAAAAAAAACAAGGAAAGAAAACTAAATTTACTAAACTAAATAAAACAAGAAAAGACAAAAACAAAACTAAGACTTGAAGTCAACAACAAATAAAATTCTGTTTCCTTTGTTCTGTACCCGTAGCTTCCAAGGAACAAAAACAACAAATTGCTGCTTTCTTTTCCAATCCAAGTTGGCGGCTGAGCTTTGTATTATACTTACTGAAACTCAAGACAAAAAGAAAAGGATGATGAAGACTCGACGGGAAAAACTTGAAGAAGAACTCGAAGACGGCTGAAATTCTGCAGCAGGAAAAAAAACCCGAGAAGAGAATCTGAAGTCTGAAGACCGAGAGGAAACTACTGAAGACAACCGAGGATAAGAAGACAAATTGTACTGAAGAAAACCGAGAGGAAGCTGCTGACCTTGCTAAACTACTGAAAAGAACAGAAAACGAAAGAGAAGAAAGTTGGCTGCTCTAAGCTAATGCAAGAAAACAGAAAGAAAAAGAGCTTGGCTAAAACTAAATCTAAACTAGAGGAAGAAAAGAAAAACAGGATGGATGTGCTACTACTACTCCTAAACTAATGAAAAGAAAAGAAAAAAAATACAAAGACCGAAGAGTTGGTTGCTTCATTTGTTCCTCTCGGTTGTGTGCTTTATATAGAGCAAAAGATTGGTTGTTTATTTCTAAATTCTACAAATCCAAATCCTTCTTTGTTTTGCTCTTTGTCTTCAACTTGTCATCGGTTTCCTTTGTTTCCAAATCCCAGCCAACTTTTGTTTCCAAATTTCAGTCATATCCAAATTAGTTTGCAGCTCAACTTGGTTCTTCTTATTTCTTTTTCCCGATTTGTAGCTATTTTTTTCTCCTTTCTCTTTGTGTGCTGCTCGGCTGCTTCCTTTTTCCTTTGTTTCTTTGTTGTCCGAATTTTTGTTACCAAATTTCAGCTTGGTTTCCACTTTTGCTTGTTGTGGTTACTCGGCTGTTTCTTTCATGCATCTTCTAGAAGTTTTTCTTCTTTGTATTCCACTTTGTTTCCTTTTCTTGTCTCTCTCTCGACTGTGTTTCTTTGTTGCAGCCAACAAAAATCTTCTTTGTCTTTTTGTTGAAGTAATTTGGTCAAGCTTTGATAAGCTTTCTTTGCTATGAAGTAACAAAATAATTGGTTAGTCCTTTGTTCTCAATTTAGAAGTAAAATTCAAGATTAAGCTCAAAAAGTTCTAGAAATATTAGAAAACTTAGAAATCATAAAATCAAAGGATAATTTGGTCAAAATATGTAAAAACAAATTAAAACACAAGCCAATTTCTAACCAAAATTAATAAGAAAACCCTATATAAAATAGAGTTATCAAAATCGTTCAATGCCGACCTCAGTTAAATACTCACACACTCATGAATTTTGGCGTTCAAGGGTTCTCCACATTTCATTGAATTCAGCAAAAGTGTAAGCCTTGGCAGCCTTAAAGTATACAGGGAGCATGTCGTTTCTTTTGAATGTTGCTCTCAGGTTGTTGCTCAAATGATAAATACACAGTCCATGGAAGGCATTCGGGAAAACATTTGATATACCCTTCACAATGCTCTTATGTCTATCCGAAACAAACACCAAACCTTTGATCTCATCACCTATAGCAGCCTGTAACTTTTCCAAAAACCACTCCCACGACGCATCATTTTATGAATCGACCACTCCCCAGCCGATGGGGTACACTTGGTTGTTACCATCCATGCAAGTTGCAACAAGTAATGACCCAGGGTATTTTCCCTTCAGGAAGCATGCATCAACAGCAAGAACGGGACGCATAGAAGTTCGAAATCCACGTAGAGAAGGGCCAAATGCGAAAAAAGGTATTTGAAACGTCCATCTTCTTTCATTTCAAGATCAGTAAAAGTACTCGGATTACATGTCCGCAGCATGTGCATGTATGCTGGAAGTATTCTATAAGAATCTTCAAATCCACCTCGCATTTCTTCCAGAGCGGATTCTCTTGATCGCCAAACCTTGTTATACGTTATATTCACACCCAACTCTTGGTGAATATTTTCCATGATTTTCTCGAATTTATACGGCCGACATACTGCCTGGTACTTACACTTGATCCATGAACCAATAACTTTGTTGTTTGCCTGCCTATTATCACAATGTAACAACGATGATTGACAAGTATGGGTGTTTTTAAATTTATTGACCTTCCAAGCTCTCGAATTCCCAATGGAAGATGCATTCAGTTTCCAGTTGCAATTGGCATGCTTGCATCGTATGTACCAATACTTGCTATTTGCCCTAACAACCTTCCACTCGAAAAAATGTTTCACAGCCAGCATACTCATTCACAAGGCTAATTGCTCCCTTGTTTCAAATATGTCATTTACCGCAACATCTACAACAGCGGCTAATCTATCAGAAGAAGTCCCACTGTTCGCATGGGATGCCTTTGTTATTGTATGGCATGGTATGGCTGGTAGTTCACATATTTGAATATGATTGACAGGCTCACTCTTTTCTAGTTGCTCGGTTGATACATTATCTTCTTCAACAACTATGGGATCGTCAACCGGTACGCCACCTGCATTGCTAGCTCCTTCAGGGTCAATTTTATCCATACAATTGTTTTCCACAAAACGGTTTGGAGGAAGAACATCGTTAGTCCATATCGGATTGTCTGAGCCCAGTCGCTTTATCGATGAATTGCTAGCATTAACTTCAGCATGTGATGCTTCAGTGGATGGTCGAACGCTAACACATATTGGGATCCTAGCATGTTTAGGCCATCTAATAATTTCATTCAAAAAACACTTGACATGGTAATCAGTTTTGATAGGGATAGTGGAGACTTTAGACAAGTACTTTGGTAGATATTCGATGACCAGTCTATATTTGAGCTCCATATCTAATTTCATGATAGATATTATGAGATTCACCAGGTCATCGAAGCTTGCGTCCTCTTTTAACATAAGAGGTTCAAGCCTCTTGTGACTAATAAAAATTCGTTCATTTATATTGGGATCAACGACCCATTCTCCCCCATAAAACACATGGGTTGTGACCATAATGGGATGCGACATTCCTACAAATCCAACGAAATCCATAAATCAAGAACTATTTGTTAACAACCATAACCCAAATTAGGCATAACCAAGTAATAGTATAGTGGAATGAATGTAAATATTGCTCGACCACAACTGGTTCTAATACTCGACCAAACCAAGCACTCACTCGACCTTATGCACGACCATTTATTCGACCTAACACAAGACTCGACCTTGGGCTAGACCAAGAGCTCGATCATGAAATGGACAGTCCAAATACTTGACCTTTTAACATATTACTCGACCTATAACTCGATATAATATTCGACCTTTCCTTTGCTCGACCTCGTGCTCCGCCTAGGGCTCGACTTTCTTTTCAATTTCACAAACCCAGTTCACAAAAGTAAATTTCGACTGACCTCTAACAGCTGATCTTTTGACTCCACAATAGCGATCTTCTTGCTTGCAGATGATGGGCCAATGGAGTTTCTGAATAATGGGGTGAGAAGAAAATTTGTTTACTAGATTCTATTACGAGTAATGGGGTCTGCGAATGTCTGCGAACTTAGAGAGTTCAGAGAGAAAAAACGCAAAAGATGCTATGAAGAAGGAACTGAAGTTAAAGAGGGGCATGTAGGTCTTTGTTCAACTCAACGCTGCTATGTTTGCAAGGAAAAAAATCAAGGTGCTATATATGCAAAGTCAACGGTCAACGCTGCTATATGTGCAAATTTCCCAAAATTGGGGGAGGTATTGGAAATAATCAGATTAGAGCTGGGTGGCTTTTGTGGCCAATTAAATTAATTATTAACTACGCAATGCAGGCTGTCTTGGCGAGAAAGAAAGGAAAAACGGAAAACCCCAAAATCCAATTGAATTGGTGCTTCCTCTGAGTCTTTCCTACTCTACTCCTCCTCCTTCCTGGCTCTTCCTCCCACAGAGAAAAAGAAGTAACAACAACACCCGCGGGTTTTCTTCTTCAGCTCAACCTCCTCGCTCAGTCTCTCAGAGTGTAAGTAAACTAAAATTCCATAACCTAGATTCTAAATTTCTTGCTCTAGCTAGGGTTTCTTTGTTTTTGGCTATATTTTATTGTACTTTTCAAAATTAATGTTCGTGTCATTCTCGAGTCGAGGATTTTATCTCTTCGGTGTCCTAGTTAATTTTAGTTAGTATAGTTATAGTCTAATGCGGTGATTTTTTTTTTCTTTCTTTGAATGTCTTGCTAAATAGTTCGGGGACGCACGAGCAGTTGCAATCAGAAATAAGCTAAAAATATTATTTTTTTAATTTAAAAAAAGTAGATCCAGAAGAAGAAGAAATACAAAAACCAACAAGATGAGCAGCATAGGTACAGGCTACGATCTCTCCGTCACCACCTTCTCTCCTGATGGCCGTGTCTTTCAGATCGAGTATGCCGCCAAGGCCGTCGACAACAGCGGCACAGTTGTCGGTATCAAGTGCAAGGACGGCATCGTTCTGGTCTCTACCCTCTCCTCCTCGTCTCTCTGCCTTTCATAATTTCCTTCTCTTTTTTTTTTTTTTAAATTTTGTGGCTAGAATTTCAATTACTGTCCAAATTATGAATACCAACCTCCAACCTGGGAGTGTTACCGACCTAATATTTGTGTAATTATTTGAAAATAACAGGGGGTGGAGAAGTTGATAGCGTCCAAGATGATGTTACCCGGCTCCAACAGGAGAATCCATGCTGTTCATCGCCATTCTGGCATGGTATATTCGTTCTCCTCCACACACACCACCCCCCCCCCGAAAAAAAAGGATAGAATTTTGTACTCTGTCGTTATTGTTTTCTTGAAATAGACTGGATGTGTGCACCTAGGATTTATTCGTCTTTTGCATCTATATGCTTTCTTAATAAGAAGAAAAATAGAGGTGCTTTGAGGGGAGTTTGATCTTATGTGCACAAATATTCTAAGATTTTTTTTTTTGTTGAAAAAAAAAGAAGATAATAGTGTCCTTTTTGCTCTTGTTTGCAACTGTAGGACTGATTGCTTTAGATTTCATCTACTCTTTTATTTATTTTATGTTGCTTAGTAAAATATGTTCAATGAAACTCTTAGAGTGAATGCCAATAGTCCATAATTGTGGGCCTTTTTCCTATTGTTGTTGGTAGAAGAGAATTTTTGGGAGCTTATCTGAAACTTAACTCTCCTTTGTCATGGTGTGCATTGATTCTTGCCTCACAATTTCTACTTTCTCCATGGCTTGATTTGATTTATTGGATCCATTATTATTGTTGTAAATAGACTTGATATAATTCTTCCTGTTTTTCCAATTCTAGGCAGTTGCAGGCTTAGCTGCTGATGGGAGGCAAATTGTTGCAAGAGCTAAGGCTGAGGCAACCAATTATGAAAGGTTTGCCTTTGTGGAAATTTTCTCTATGTTCTTGTCTTCCCCCCTTGAAGTTATCCTTTCACCTTGTAGCTAATGTGATCATGAGTTTTTACCACAATCAGTTCTTCTGAAACTTTCACTAGTTGAAAGATCTTGGGTCTTGAGACTTTCCATTATTGTGAATTCATCATTTCTCCCAGTTGAATGTTGCAATACTACTTATTTGACCCTACTCCTGACTCTTTACTGTGACAACGTTTATGAATATGGAATGGAGAGAAGTTAGTTTCACCCTTACACAATTATACTGGTGTGCTTCAGTGGCACTTGATTTTGATGAATTTGATATCCAAGTCTGGTGTGCTTCAGTGTCTTATTTTTTTCCCCCAACATGCAATCTCCCTACAGCTCAAACATACATCATAATCTTTATAAGTGTGAATTTGAGGCGCTTTTGCCTAGCTCTGAGGTCATAAACTTAGGTTAATTAAATGACTGGCAAGTTGATAGACTAATGCTCAACTACATGTTACCAGTCCTCTAAAGTGTAGGGGTGGAGTGAACAATCTGTTAACTAAAAAGAATTGTGGCTATTCTGCATGATTCTTTATTGCACATATCTTGGTACTTGATCACTATAATTCTAAGTGGCTAGATGGTGATGTCTAGTGTTTTCAGTTTACTTGGGAGCCTGTAAATGGTTCCAGATATGTGGCACCTGTTGTTCTTTTTTGTATGAGGGACTGTAATGTCTATTCTTTTGGTCCTTGGTTTGCCTGATTATAATGTGCACGTGACATAGTCTATGTCATGATGTCCTAGGAAGATTTTATTGGCTATCGTTATTTCTTAGTATGGTTTGATGTGGAATGTATAGAGCAGAACGAGGATGTTTGGATAAATATATAAAATGAAAGATTCTTTAATTTTATGTCTGTATTTAGTGCTGTAGTATAGATGTATGGGTGATTTTATCTTAACCACAGTTTTAAGGCTTTGTTTGAGTATAGGGTTTGAAGGGTATCTATATCAGAAGTTGATGTGTTAGTTCGGTGCTGTTGCCTGCAGGAGAATAAGTTCCTTAGCCATTGGAGAGTTTTCTATATTAGGGTTTCTGTTCGTGGGGTGCTAAAAAGTTGAAATTAGTGGCTGCGTCCTGTAATGTAGAAAAATTCAATTTTACTTCTTTCACTTTTCAGTCTTTTAGCAGCTTATGTGATGTTGCACTTTTCAGCTTTTAGCTTTTTCAGAATTAGGTTTTCTTAGCCATTAAGTTTGCTTATCTCTAAGGGTCACTGGCTTTCAAGTCTTTTGAGTCCTAGATGTACTTTTTGTAAATTCTGTTACATGGACTGGGTACCTTTGTAGAAATGATGACATGGGCACCTTCTAGCTCAGGTTTTATGAGCCACTGCATTTGTTTTGGATGTAATATGAGTTACATCTG
Source organism: Gynochthodes officinalis (assembly GCA_020080225.1). NCBI lineage: Eukaryota > Viridiplantae > Streptophyta > Magnoliopsida > Gentianales > Rubiaceae > Gynochthodes > Gynochthodes officinalis. The sequence continues at coordinate 46,763,707 of CM034615.1, read as the reverse complement.
TTCTTCCTCTAAACTAATAATTGTGCTAGGGTATAAAGTTTGGAAACTAATGAAAAAATCGAGTATAGTGTTAGCAAAAATTATGTGGACTTCGATATAGTGAAGATGAAATTTACTATTCTTTAAAAAAATTTTAAGATGTCTTTATTGTGTTTAGTTCTGGTGTTACTATAGCAAATGTGATACATTTGATTATCCTTGATTTGGATGAATGAACTATATATTAGTGGTACCTTCAATCTCATGAAACAATTGTCATTGTGACCATAGTATAGCTGCCTGGCATTATGTCACAGAGCTGTTCAGTCTCAGTTTACTCATTAATCATGTATTCTTTACCATGGGGATGACATTTCAGTGTTTATGGAGAGCCAATTCCGGTGAAAGAGCTTGCAGAGCGAGTTGCAAGTTATGTGCACCTATGTACACTTTATTGGTGGCTCAGGTCTGATTTTATGCAATTTTTACTGTTATTTCCTTCTGCTGCTTTCTGCATGTGAAACTGAATCTTTCTAGAGTAATAACTCTGCAGGCCTTTTGGATGTGGAGTAATACTAGGTGGTTATGACAGAGATGGGCCGCAACTATACATGGTTGAACCTTCTGGTGTTTCGCATGTGAGTTTATTGTATATTTGATAAGTTAATGGAAGACAAAGAACGGAATCAGTGTACTTAGCTGAATCTTTTCTGATTTTTAGTAATTTATAAATGGAATAGTTGTGCTTTAGGGTTTTCTGGTTCTCTTCATTGGAATGCATATCATTTTGTTAATGTATTGTGGAATATATTGTAGAGGTACTTTGGCACTTCAATTGGGAAAGGCAGGCAGGCTGCTAAGACGTAAGTAGTACTCTCTGTGTATTTCATACTCTTAAATTGTTCCCCTTTATTCTGTTTATTTATTTCACTGAAAATCCTTCTATAAAGAATCCATTTTTTCAAGGCATCCACCATATATGTGAAGATCATAATGTTTTGCTCTATTACGTCCCTGAAGTTCTTGAAGTCTCTTTTCTTTTGTCCTGGTTTTTTGACCTAACAGACCGAAGTATACAAGAATTTTGATGCAATATTATCTATTGAACCTATTCCTACATTCTTTGGGTTGATTAATTTAAAATCAAATATGAAATGCATTTGATCTTGAAGCCCGTTGCCACCTTGCAAGGCCTTTGCCTGCATGAAAAATCATATTCTTGTGGTCATGGTGCATATTATGCTGTTGCATCCGTGTTGCCTGGCATGGCTGATTTTCTGTTGTTATGTTTGTACTTATGTCCATGTATATGTATGTATTTATTCATCTACCACGATTATCATTTATATGTGTGACCCATACATTGCTCAGTAAGATAAAATGACTGGGAGTATGGTGGAGTACTCATGCTCATAATTGCCCAATGTTTCTCCTATTGTGATGCTCAAACCACCTAACCATTAGGCTGGGAGAAATCTCCAAATTTTGCTTCTGCATCTTTAATAAGCACCATGTGCTTACTAGATGTCATTGCAAGACTGAGGTTACATCCATGGATTGAGAGGTGGTCATTACTCGGGAGCTTAATGGCATCATGACGCAGCATTGATTTTTAGGATGAGGTTGGATTAGCCACTCATGTTAGATCATCTGGTGGTAGGAGCCAAGGTCATGACTCATGAGTCTAATTGCATAGAGAAAAAATTTGTTAGGATATGGTTGGATCATCTACTCCCTTTAGATCATCATCCAGTGCCTAGTAGCCTTGTGCATTGGATCACATTGTATTACTTGTGGCAAAATGGTTTCATGTACCATAATTGGTTAACTGTCACATGCCTAAATTATTTAAATCTATATGATTTTATCTATAAAGTGGATCTAAATGGATTGGGCAGATTATGAGCCAACCAACATCCATATTAAGATCATCTGATCCTCTCATTCTTTAACTTAAATTCTGACCACCACATTCATCACTACCAAGCCCAAGATGCCACTTCTGCTTCCCAGAAATGACCAGTTGCCATTGCTCGCTGCCAGAAAAATTTTGTGAAATACACATTGTTACTCCTTTCTAGATATGGAATATGACTTCATATTGAAATTGCCAACCCCAATTAAGGCCAATGAGGGTGGCTCTGCCACTAAACTATCGTGTTTACGCCAAAATATTCCCTTTCAAGACATATTTAAGCCTAGATTATCTCAGAAGCAAAGAAATTTCATGAAACTAAGCTCTTAAGATTTTATGCAAAATTGAGTTCTCCTATTTTTCAGTTTGTGAATTGTTTGATTCCCAATAAGGATTTCTGTCATTTAATGGATGAGCTAGTTTTATCTTTAAGGCATAATCTTTCTGGAAATAGAGTTGTAGCGTAGCACTACACAATTGGTGATGGCTGTCAGTTTATCCTTTGGCTTGTCCTTTTTACTGTAGGGTTTACCTTTTTTCTTTAATTTTGTATATTTATTTTTTATAGTAATCATTTAAGCACCACATCCTTAGAGATGAGCAGTTCTGGATTGTGATAGCCACCTCTGCTCTTTATTGTGCTTAGAAATTTATCTTCATGCTTCTAAATCTCAGTTTAAGCTGTTAGGCAGGAGAAACAATTTGATCCTTAATGCTGTTAATGTCCTCCTAGTATTGGCTACTTCATTTAGTTAATCATGAAAGCTTAATTTTTATGGGCCTTTTTGTTTTTCAATCTCTACCCTTGTTTACTCACAATTTTTCTCAATTTTCTTTCATCTTTTATTTTGACTCTCAACATAAGATTTTTTTTTTTTCATTTTTTCATTTTTTTCCCCTCTACAGAGAGATTGAAAAATTGAAGCTTTCTGAAATGACTTGCCGTCAAGGGGTTATTGAGGTAGCAAAGATGTAAGTATCATTATACAGCACTATCTTACCTTAACATTGAATTAAAATTCCAAACTGGTGAATTGTCTTTCAGTTTGCATCCAGTACAAAATGACCGCATGCATGGGTGAATTGTTTTGTGCACAATTTTCCAATAACTACCTCATGAATTAAGGACTTTCCAGGCATGTGGAAGCTAGTTGCTAATCTGATGCTACATCCACGGTTCACAAATTTTTACTCTATTGAAATTGAGGCTTTTGTTAATTTTGTCTTCTGCAGAAATGTTGCTACTAAATGAATTATCTTCTGGATTAGAGTTAAAGTCATTGCACGGTGTTAGTAGTGGTGGCCAATACATGAATGACTACTCCTTGGATAATTTATATTTTTTCCTTCATTTTGATTTAATCAATCATAACTTGTACCAATCAATTAAAAAAAAAATCCTGTTCTTTTCTGGATTTGACATTTATGCTCGTTCTAAACAGAATTTATGGGGTACATGACGAAGCAAAGGACAAGGCCTTTGAGCTAGAAATGAGTTGGGTATGTGATGAGTCAAATCGTCAGCATCAGAAGGTAATTCATGTTCCATTTTTTAGTTCCAAGCTTGGTGGTTTCCTTGTTAATGGGCTAGATTATTATATTTTTTCTGAAAGAACTCATTGGCTGCAGGATATATTGTGACAGTTGGGTTCAAAAAAGGCTGTCCATTTTACATATGGAAAGTATTTGATAATTTCTGATTCACTGATGGTTAAAATTGAAATTAGCCCAGTTATATTTTTTGAATGTTGTGAATGTCCCATGTTATTATTATTTTTAAAATTATGAACAGGCATCTCAAAACTCATTTTTGCACTTTCCAAAACACTTTTGCAGTTTCCAATACATCTCCTATTTAACAACCACTATTTCAGAAAATAGGAAAACACGTTTTGAAGCACTAACCATATAGGGCCTAAATTTTCAGACAGGATATTATACTACAATTTTATGTTTTTGTTAGTCTATTGTTTCTTTGAAGTGATCTAACCATGGAGTGCTGGGGGCCTAACTGTTTATCACTAAAAATGATCTGCATGCTATGTAGTTTGAAGTTAAGTGGACTCTTGAGATTTACATAAAATAGATAGAACGGAGAAAGATGTAAAAAATGTCAAAGTGGAGTGAATGTGTATACAAAAACATTTGTAGAGTTTTGAAAAGTTCAAACATCTTAAAGAGGGATAGATAGGTAGGACTTTCTCGATCAAACTGCACCCCATATACATCAACGGTCCATTGAGGGGAAGGGGCTGGGGAAAGTTTGAAACCGTTAAAGTCGATGCAATTGAGATTCAAAAGGTAACATGCAAATTGATTCATGACATGGAATATATATGTTTTTCCTAATAGTTAAACTAAAAGGTTAGAATTTTTTATGTGTGGGCAAAGAGATTTGCATTTTTTCATCCATAGGTCATAGCTTGACAAGGGCTTGTCTAAATTATTAATTCTTCATATCATTCTTATGTGTTTGTATTCTATTGTTGCTTGTTTGTTTCTTCTGCTTTTGTTTGCTTTTATTTACCAAAGATTATATAAATATTTTGTTGCCTCTTTTACTCTTGATGCACTGTTCCCTTGGATATGCAAAAGGGGCTTGATTGGCTTTCTCCATTTTCTGCTAATTTTACTGGCTATGTTCTATGTGTAGGTTGTAGACTTAACCTATTTTTGAGATGTTTCGCTATATTGAGATTTAGTGCTGAGATTTAGTAGGCGTAATTAGTTTTTAGGTTGATATCTGGGTTGATATTTTTGTTTTGTTTTTGATGCATGTGTAGGTGCCGGATGATCTTCTGGAAGAAGCCAAAGCAGCAGCTAAGGCTGCACTTGAGGAAATGGATGCTGATTAATCTTAGAAGCATGCCTCTTTTACTTTCATTTGTCACAAATTTGATAGTGTACCCCCCTTTTTTAGCTAAAAAGAGTTGCAAGCACTTTCATGCATTGCAGTATGGGGAGGCAAAATCGCGTGTTCTTAGCTATGGTGGGATTGTAAAAACCGTTGATTATTTTTTCTTGTTAAATGCTTGGTGGGCTCATCTTCAAAGCTTTTCTTTCTGTATGATGATCAGCAAGGTTTTGCTTCGGCATCTTTTATAAGCTCTTTGTGCTTAGGAAAGTCATTGCCAGAGTGAGGCTACATCAATGGATCGAGAGGAGGTCATTACTCATGAGCTTGATGCATCTAGAGAGATTTCAATTTTTCATCCTAAATCTTTGAGTAATGATGATTTCAATTTTTCATGCTAAAAGGTTTTGAATAATGATATTGTTTTTTTTGTGAAAATTCGCAATGGACTAAAGTGGCATGTTAGAAAAGATAATTATTTTTTATACGCATTAATCATTATAGGTTTCTATTGTAAATTTTTGAAAAGACATCATGTTGGACATTTAAAAATATAAATAAAAAAAATTAAGATTTCCGTGGACAAAAACCTTCGGTTTACAACTGAATGTGAAGATCACTAGAAGGAAATAGCGGATGTTGGTACAAAAGTTAAAAAATTGAGATTTGGTATTCTCTTTGTTTTAAAAGAAAGACTTCATTTAGAGTTAATAAAAAATATAGTTGAATATGATATTTTTTTAATTGTAGGATACAGAACGTTTAACACACAAAGTATATAATTTTATATTTTTAGTTTTAGTTTTTAAATATAAATTATTCATAATACTTATTAATTTCATTCAAAAATAAAACTTTTTGACACAATTTTGAAAAATAAACTTTTTTTTTTCTTTTCTCGGACTAAAAGGAATAACTTTTTGTTCATTATCCCCGACAAATATAACACAATATCTGAAAATTGGCTATCTTTACAGTAAATACAACACAAACACAACTTTTCCCAAATCTAAATGCAACACAAAAATCCGATAGTTGTTGCATCACGTTTGATTACTTAAGCCATTGTTTTTCTCTTAGTAGTATTTTCTAATCCTTGATCTTGTGGTTCAACTGCAAATGTAATATCGAGGAACAGCTTCAAGTAATACGACCCAACCATATCCAGCTGCTGGAGGACCTTTTCATGAAGTAACATCTGGAAATATGGCTCCTCTGAACCATTTTTCCAACCCTTAGGGCTTACACAACTTGTTCCCATAAGTATTGCAAGGTATTCACAGCCTAAAGAGGGAATCTTTCAGCACCAACCATGATGATCCTCGAAAGCTGTCTCAAGCTGAGAAACTAGTAATGAATAAAGTGCACAGGCCTCTATAATCCTAATAGCAGAGCCAAACACAAACAAACTTAATTTGCCACGTCAATTCCCTTTCCATGGTTATCGTCCTGAATATGTCTCCTTAATCTTCTTAGCCAGATGTCATAATCTATAGGATATGGTGTTCCGCATAAGCTATCAACATAATCAGCAAATGCTTTTAAGACAGCAGAAATATCTCCGAGCCTCTGTTGTATTAACCTCCTAGACCAAGAGGTTTCTCTCCATTGCAGAGCCCCCTCAACTGAATCAAGATCAGGCAACTCAACACCAGAAGAAAAGTAGAGCATATAAACGAGGCTCTCTGCATCAGAAGCTGAGCACAATTTCCCCTCCTGAAGAGCATATGTAGAGGAAAAATGAAGATTCATTGCAGGACGATCTCTCTCCTCCAAGATGGCATGTCCCCAACCAATGAGGACAAAATAAGATTGCCCCACTCCAGATGTAACATAAATAATGTTTTCAGGCCGGATGTCTCCATGCCGAATTCCAGCTGATGCAGAAGTATGAAGGGCTGATAAGGAATCATGGCAGCACCTGATTGCCTCATCTACACCGAATTCACTAGCTCTCACCATGTCAGCCACAGTTCTGCCAACAGGGCTAGTTACTAAGATGGGAGTACCACACCATGGATGGTCACAATTCCCACCCGAGCTTGGTCTCCGACATTGACCAGGATGAATTATTCTGCCAGATACGCTTAATTGTGGTAGATACTTGCTAGACAAACCCTTTTGTTTCATAACACTCAATATCTTAGTTTGCCTCTGAACTTGATACCACAATTTCATATCTTCCCACGCCGGTTCCAGTTGAGAAGGAGGAGAACCAACATACAGAAACAGAGAAGTTCCCAAATCTTCCAGAGAAGAGGCAATATAGCATGGGATCTCACCATCACTCAAAACTTCATTGATCTGGTAACCTTTGTTGCAGTCAGACTCCTCCAGCCACAAGACAGATCCTACTTCCAGTTTCATGGACCTTTCAGAGTCCAATCTGACAGATTCATCCTGCACTTCAACAATCTCAGGTGAAGCCTTACGCTGCTGGAAATGGAATACACCATTTCCATTGACCCTACCATCACCCAACTGCCTTTCTATCCTCCTAGCTTGTAAACGAGAGCTATGATCAGCAGCCAAGTCTTCAACTGTGTTTTTAGGTGATCCAGCATACTGCATGATAGAATTGAATGTAGCAAAAAGCAACTGCAATGCACCAATATCCCCCCAGTTGGCATTTCCAAGCTTATTCCAGATCCTATCAACTGGGGAAATTGCAATACGAGAATGATTTTTAATCCACTCGGCGGCACACTCATAAACATTGCTCACATCAGCCTCTAGCTTGTTCACATCTCCTTCGATTTTCATTACCCCACCATACTGAGAGTCCAAAAGAAGAACAAAAACAGAATTCAAACCCAGAGGGCTATTTGATTTGCTTAAGCTTCTAGCAAGCAATACACGTAAAGCATAGAACAAAGCTTCACCTATGGCTATAGTAGAAGGCTTAGAATCAATGTCTAGAGCAGCAAGTCTTCCAACATTAGGCCTAAGAAGTGCTAATTCAAGAACATCATCCCACTTTCCCTGTGGATGTCTAGGATTCTTAAGCATTATAGCAGTACCACAAAGGTCCCTGAATCTTCCTCTGGCCAGTGCCTTCTCAGCCTGGTAAAATTTCAGGTTTTTATTGTATAGAGAGGAAACGTAAAAAGGTAGAGGTTCATCCTGACTCCAAAATGCTTCCCATAAGCACTTAACACTTGCATGAAGGAAATCTTCAAGAGCAAGAAAAGCTGATGCTTCTGCAGCATCAGACGTGGAAGCATATATTGCACTGGGCATCCGGATCAACTGTTGGAAGGGAACACCTTCCAATGCATAATCGAATTTTTGAAGATCTATCAACTCAAAAGGAACATCAAAGTGGGGGGATCTTTGTTCAACAACTTCGTCGAGCCAATTAGTAAGGTTTGCTGTAAAAATGTCACTATCTACAAACCTACGGAGGAATTCCTTGCGATCCTGAGCCCTACCGCCTAGTGAAACACTGGACTTTTTTGTCCAAGACTGAACAGATTCCTGGTCTGGGGACCCACCTGTTAAGGACATTGCATTCATGAAACATAACACTAGATAAATTCTGCGGAAATGGAAGTGACCAACCACATTAAAGAAGAAGGCAAACCATCACATCAAATACAGAAGGACAACAATATAGATGACAACAGAAGCACTTGGCATTTTGGCAGTTCGGTAAGCAACGGCATATCACATCCAAAATGGAATACCCTTGTTTGAAACCATCAATAGGGCAATTCTAAGAAAAATGAATTGATGAAATGGAGACAAAAGCAAATGATGAAGAATATGAATGGGAGCAAGCAGAAATCACTGCAAAATTGAGCACGTTTTTTGGGTTCAATAATTCAGGGAAGTATGCGAAAGAAATGGTAATAATTATGGCCCCCTTGGGCAGGGCACCCAACCCACCCGTGAAACAGTTTCAAGGAGTTTTATTCACCAAAACGCAAAATAATGAGTGGAAATTAGGGTTAATTTTTCAAGAATTAGCCAACAGCAGCTCATCTCAGCAACAAGGACAGAGTAAATAGAAACTAGCTAGGGTGTGGCGTGGTATAGTAAACGAGAACAAACAGCTAAGCTTAGAATGACAAATTACAAAAGAAAGAAAAATTAGAGCTCGTATAGATTCAGCTCAAGGCAGTAATGCTACAACGGCAACCATACTAATCAGAAGAAGCGGTGGAACTGGTGATAGATCACACACTGGAACTCAAGAACAAAATTGAAAACCTAATCCTAACATTTCATGGAAAGAATCAGAAAAAGTGAAGTCAATTTAGTAAACAAAGAGTCAAAAGGGCAGTGGGTAAGCAGGAGGAAATTTACCTTCCATTTTTCTTCAGGACTATCAAAGAGGGAGAAGGATTTTTTTTTTTTTTTGTTTTTTTGAGGAGGTATTAAGAGATGGTTGATTACAAAGGCGACATGAGTGGGAGGGAAAGGATGTAGCCGATTTCTTCTTCAACTCCGGCCTGAAGGCAGCCTCCACTGACCACACTCTTCCCCTTCTTTTGTTTTTGTTTTTGTTTTTGTTTTTCTTTCCTTTCCGCTCTGCCCCTCCCTTCCAACACGTTCGCGCATGCAAAAGACAAACACTATTTTTCCTCTCTATGATTCTATCTCGCTCTCACATATTCTCGTGATTCCCCATTTTCTTTGTTTACTTGCTTTTTCCAATAATTTCTTTTTGGGTTTGAAAAAATGGTTTATTTTCAATTTCTAATTTTCTTCGTTAAAAGTATTGTCCGAGTGGCCTACAATTTGATGCATTTGGTACTATCGACGCATTTGCTCACACAAATCTCAAAATTTCAAAAGTTTTTTCAAAATTTTAAATTTTTTACCATTACTTGTTACTTTGATTTGGAGAAAGTCCTCTCCCAAACTCCCCACTGCACTTAGCCAGGCGGGTTGTAAATCGAGGGATGTGCACATCGAGGGATGTGCACGAATTGGCAGAGGCCTGAGGGAGAGAGCCAACAGACCAAAACCCCATGACAGACTCCCACAATATTTCAGCGAAAAATCTGCCCCACGCGAGGTTTGAACCTGCGTTGCCGGAGGATTTCTCCCCACATCACCTCAGGCTTACCAACTCGCCTATGCCCCTGGGGGCCCATTACTTGTTACTTCTTCCTAAACCAAGTGGATAAATAGATGGGATGCAAAGTAGAGTTCATTTAATGTTTAACGAATTTGCTTTTCAAACTTTCAATTTTTATCAAAAAATCAAACACTACAACCTACGAAAACATCAATTTTTTAAAATTTCTATTTTTTTAATTTTTTAACCTTTATTTATTAGTTCTCATTAAACTAAGTAAATAGAATACAAAATAGATACCATTTAATGTTCAACGAATTTGTTTTTCAAAGTTCAATTTTTTATCCAAAAATAGAATACTATAACCCACGAAAATATCAATTTTTTAAAATTTTTGCCTGTGGTTATTACTTCGCATAAAACTAAGTGGATTCGATGCAAAATAAAGGCTATTTAATGTTCAACGATATTGTTTCTTAAAGTTTCAATTTTTATTGAAAAACTCAATACTATAGTCACGAAAATGTCAAAATTTTTAATTTTAAAAAAATTTCACATTTTGTTTATTAGTTCTCATTAAACTAAGTGAATGGGTTGCAAAATGGAGGCCATTTAATGTTCAACGAATTTTTTGTCAAAATTTCAATTTTTATTGAAAAATTAAAAGTTATAATATAACCCAAAAAAATGTCAAACTTTCAAAAATTTCTAATTTTTGGTTTTTTACTTTTATTTATTAGTTCTCATTAAAGTTTTGATTTTTATCGACAAATCCAATATTGTTGCCCACAAAAATGTTAAAATTTTCAAAATTTCTAATTTTTATTTTTTTTACTTTTATTTATTGTTCTCATTATACTAAGTAGTTTGAGTACAAAATAGAGGTCATTTAATGTTCAACGAATTTGTTTATCAAAGTTTTATTTTTTATCGAAAATTGGACGTTATAACCCACAAAGATGTCAAATTTTCAAAAATTTCTAATTTTTGATTTTTTACCTTTATTTTTTAGTTCTCATTAAACTAGGTGGATGGCATGCAAAACAGAGGTCAAATAATGATAAACGAATTTGTTTATCAAAATTTCAATTTTTATCAAAAAATCGAAAACTATAACCCACAAAAATGTCAAAATTTCTAATTTTTCAATTTTTTACCTTTCTATATTAGTTCTCATTAAACTAAGTAGTTGGGATGCCAAATTGATGCCATTTAATGTTCAATAAATTTCTTTCTCGTAAAAATGTCAAAAGTTCAAAATTTCTAATTTTTCAATTTTTTACCTATATTTATTAGTCTCATTAAACTAAGTGGATGCAAAATAGAGGTCATTTAATGATAAATGAATTTGTTTTTCAAAATTTTGATTTCTTTCTAAAAATTGAAAACTATATCTAACGAAAATGTCAAATTTTGAAAATTTTAAAATTTTCTATTTTCACCTTTAATTATTGGTTCTCATTAAACTAAGTAGACGGGATGTCAAATAGAGGCCATTTATTATTCAATGAATTCATTTATCAAATTTTCATTTTTTTCTCGAAAAATCGAACACTATAACCCACAAAAATCTCAAATTTTCAAATTCTTATTTTTTTTACCTTTATTTATTAGTTCTAATTAAACTTGGAGGATGGGATGCAAAATAGAGACCATTTAAGGTTCAATGAATTTGTTTCTCAAGGTTTCAATTTTTATCAAAAAATCAAATGTAACCCACAAAAATATCAAATTTTCAAAATTCTAATTTATTGATTTTTTATGTTTATTTATTATTTCTCAATAAACTAAGTTGTTGGGATGCAAAATAGAGGTCATTTAATGTTCAACAAATTTGTTTATCAAAGTTTGATTTTTATCAAAAAATTAAAGGTATAGCCCACAAAAATGTCAAAATTTCTATTTTTTTTAATTTTTTTTACCTTTATTTATTATTTCTTGAAAAACTAAGCTGTTGGGATGCAAAGTAGAGCCATTTCGTGTTCAACAAATTTATATTTCAAAGTTTTGATTTTTACCAAAAAATCAAAGGCTATAACCCACAAAAATGTCAAATTTTCAAAATTTTGATTTTATACCTTTATTTGTTAGTTCACAATAAACTAAGTTATTGGGATGTAAAATAAAAGCCAATTCAACAAATTTGTTTTCCAAAGTTTTGATTTTTATTGAAAAACGAAGGCTATAGCCTCAAAAAATGTCAAATTTTCAAAATTTCTAATTTTTCGATTTTATAGCTTTAGTTATTAGTTCCCAATAAACTAAATTGTTGGGATGCAAAATAGAGCTATTTAATGTTCAACAAATTTGTGTCAACAAACTTGTGTCAACGAACTTGTTCTTGGGATGCAAAATAGAACCATTTCATGTTCAACGAACTTGTTTGTCAAAATTTTAATTTTTATTGAAAAATTGAAAGCCATAACCCACAAAAGTGTCAAATTTTCAAAATTTCTAATTTTTTTTTTACCTTATTTTATTAGACCTCAATAAACTGAGTTATCGGGATGCAAAATTGATGCCATTTAATGTTCAAAAAATTTATCTATAAAAATTTTGATTTTTATCAAGAAATTGTTGGCTATAGCCCACAAAAATGTCAAATTTTCAAATTTTCAATTTTTTTTTTACCTTTATTTCTTAGTTCTCAATAAACTAAGTTGTTGGAATGCAAAATAGAAGCCGTTTAATGTTTGACAAATATGTGTTTCAAAGTTTCAATTTTTATCAAAAAATCGAAGATTATAGCTCACAAAATGTCGAATTTTCAAAATTTTACCTTTATTTATTAAGTCTCAATAAACTAAGGGTCTGTTAAGTAAATTCTCAAACAAAAACAAACTATCCAAAAGCATTTTTATTTTAAAATTTAAAATTCAAAATTTTCCATTCAAATTTCTCTTACATAATTTTAAAAATTTTCCCTCCAAAATACTTTTTCTATAAAAAAAAATACCCACCAAAATTTTCACACATTCTAATACAACTTTTTTCCAATACATCACACTCCAAACAAACCCTAAGTTGTTCAGATGCAAATTGAGACCATTTAACGTTCAACAAGTTTGTTTCTCAAAGTTTTTATTTTTATTGAAAAATCAAAGGTTATAATAGAGTTGTAATTCACTAGTTATTCTAGAGGTTCTCCACATTTGAAAAAAAATCAGAGGTTATTTGTATTCCTCGAAAACCCCTCGCCCACATCACCATTCAATATTTCTTGGCCCATTATTGGCCAAACCACCTGGGCACTAGGACTGATGTGAGTTGGATCACTTAGCCATGCTTTATAATTGGAAAAACAAGCACCGTGGAAATACATGCCGCTCAACCAAAGAAAGATGATGGAGAGTTGGCCGAAATGAGCATTAAATACTTTTCGAGAAATTTCTTCCAAATCACTAGTATGGCTATCGAAATCGTGAGTATTAGCATGTGGATTCCATATCCAAGTGGTAGTATCAGGTCCTTTTGCTATTGTTCTTAAGAAATGACCTGATTTAGCCCATTCCTCAAATAAAATTTTTACGCGATCCCTATCTACCAAAATTTTTACTTCTAGTTCTAGCGAACAAATAATCATTGAGTCCTCCTCTTTCTAGACAACACATACAAAGAAGCATGCCAACTGTCAAGTAATTAGTAAAAGATATTTCTATAACTATAATTAATTAATTAACCCCAAATATGTCAAATATTCAAAATTTTTATTTTTTTAATTTTTTAATTTTTTTTACCTGTTTTATTAGTTCTCAATCAACTAAGTTATCGGGATGCAAAATTGAGGCCACTTAATATTCAACAAATTTGTTTGTCAATGTTTTCATTTTTATCAAAAAATCAAAGGTTACAACCCACAAATATGTCAAAATTTCAAAATTTCTATTTTTTTCTTTTTTACCTTCATTTATTAGTTCTCAATAAACTATGCTATTGGGATGCAAAATAAAGGCCATTTAATGTTCCATAAATTTGTTTGCCAACGTTTTAATTTTTATCGAAAAATTGAAGGCTATATAACCCTAAAAAATGTCAAATTTTCTAATTTTTTTATTTTTCACCTTTATTTATTAGCTCTCCATACACTAATTTGATGGGATGCAAAATTAAGGCTGTTTAACGTTCAATAAATTTGTTTCTCCTAGTTTTGATTTTTACCAAAAAAATCGAACACTATAGCCCACAAAAATTTCCAATTTTCAAAATTTATAATTTTTCTATTTTTAGCTTTATTTATTAGTTCTCAATAAACTAAGTTTTTGGGATGCCAAATAGAGACCCTTTAATGTTTAGAATTTGTTTCTCAATGTTTTGATTTTTGTCGAAAAATTGAAGGCTATAACTTGCAAAAATATCAAGATATCAAAATTTATAATTTTTAGATTTTTTTACCATTTTTTATTAGATCTCAATAAACTAAGTTGTTTGTATTGAAAATACAAGCCATTTAATGTTCAACGAATTTGTTTATCAATGTTTCGATTTTTATCAAACAATCGAAGGCTATAACTCACATTAATGTCAAAATTTGAAATTTTCAAAAATTTTGATTGTTTATATTAATTTATTAGCTCTCAATAAATTAATTTGTTGGGATGGAAAATAGAGACCATTTAATGTTCAACAAATTTGTTTGTCAAAGTTTTGATTTTTATCGAAAAACCAAAGACTACAACCCACAAAAATGTGAAATGTGAAATGTGATTTTTTTTTATTTTTTACCTTTATTTATTATTTCTCAAAAACTATTTTGTTGGGATGCAAAATAGACCCATTTCATGTTCAACGAACTTATGTTTCAAAGTTTCAATTTTTATCGAAAAATCAAAAGTTATAACTCACAAAAATGTCAAATTTTTAAAACTTCAAAATTTTAGATTTTTTACCTTTATTTATTTGTTCTCAATAAACTAAGTTGTTGAGCTGAAAATAGAAGTCATTTAATGTTCAACAAATTTGTTTCTCAAAGTTTTGATTTTTATTGAAAATAGAACATTATAGCCCACAAAAATGTGAAATTTTAAAAATTTCTATATTTTTATTTTTACCTTTATTTATTATTTCTCAAAAACCTATTTTTTTGGGATGCAATAGACCCATTTCATGTTTAACAAACTTATGTTTCAAAGTTTAGATTTTTATCGAAAAATCAAACGCTATAACTCACAAAAATGGCAAAATCCAAAACTTCAAAATTTTCATTTTTTTACCTTTATTTATTAGTTCTCAATAAACTACGTTGTTGGGATGCAAATAGAGGCCATTTAACTTTTGACAAATTTATTTATCAAAACAAAAATTTCCATTTTTGAAATTTTAAAATTTTAGTTATTTTTTAGTTCTCAATAAGTTAAGTTGTTGGGAACCCAAATACATGTATTTAATGTTCAGTGAATTTGTTTATCAAAATTTTGATTTTTATCAAAAAATCAATAGTTATAGTCCACAAAAATGTCAAATTTTCAAAATTTTTGAATTTTTAACTATATTTATTAGTTCTTAATAACCTAAGTTTTTGGGATGCAAAAGAGAGACCGTTTAATGTTTAACAAAATAGAGACCATTTAATGCAAAATACAAACTATAGTGTACCATTTTACTTTTTTTTTATTGGGATGCAAAATTGAGTCCATTCAATGTTCAACAAATTTATTTATCAAAGTTTTGATTTTTATTGAAAAATCAAAGGCTATAGAACACAAAAATGTCAATTTTTCAAAAATTCTAATTTTTCAAAATTTCACCTTTTTTTGTTTGATCTCAATAAACTAAGTTGTTGCGCTACAAGATTGAGGCTATTTAACATTCAACAAATGTGCTTTCGAAGTTTCAATTTTTATCGAAAAATCGTACAGTATAGCACACAAAGATTTCCAATTTTAAAAATTTATAATTTTTTGAATTTTAGTTTTATTTATTTGTTCTCCATAAAATAAGTTTTTTGGATTGAAAATAAAGGCCATTTAATGTTGAACAAATTTGTTTCTCAATGTTTCGATTTTTATTGAAAAATTGAACAGTATAGCGCACAAAAATGTCATATTTGAAATTTTCTAAATTTTCTATTTGTTATCTTTCTTTATTAGTTCTCAATAAACTAAGTTGTTGGGGTACAAAATAGAAACCATTTAATGTTCAACAAATTTGTTTCTCAAAGTTTTGAGTTTTATCGAAAAAATTGAAAACTATAGCCCACAAAAATGTAAAATTAAAAAATTTCTATTTTTTTTACCTTTATTTATTATTTCTCAAAAAACTATGTTGTTGGGATGCAAAATAGAGCTATTTCATATTCAATGAACTTATGTTTCAATGTTTCCATTTGATCGAAAAACAGAAAGTGATAGCACACAAAAATGTCAAATTTTCATTTTTTTTACCTTTATTTATTAAGTCTCAATAAACTAAGTTGTTGGGATGCAAATTGAGACCATTAACATTCAACAAATTTGTTTCTCAAAGTTTTGATTTTTATCGAAAATCAAAGGCTACCCCCAATAATGTCAAATTTTCAAAATTTCTATTTTCTTAAACTTTTTTTTATCTATTTTTATTAGTTATCAATCAACTAAGCTATTGCGATGCAAAATTGAGGCCACTTAATATTCAACAAATTTATTTCTCAATGTTTTCATTTTTATCAAAAAATCAAAGGCTGTAACCCACAAAAATGTCAAGTTTTCAAAATTTCTAATTTATTAATTTTTTATGTTTATTTATTATTTCTCAATAAACTAAGTTGTTGGGATGCAAAATAGAAGTCGTTTAATGTTCAACGAATTCATTTATCAAAGTTTGATTTTTATCAAAAAATCAAAGGTATAGCCCACAAAAATATCAAAATTTCAATTTTTACCTTTATTTATTAGTTTTCAAAAAAAAAAAATAGCTGTTGGGATGCAAAGTAGAGCCATTTCATGTTCAACAAAGTTATATTTTAAAGTGTCAATTTTTCCAAAAAATCAAAGGCTATAACCCACAAAAATGTCAAAATTTCTATTTTTTTTATTTTTTACCTTTATATATTAGTTCTCAATAAACTAAGTTGTTCGGATGCAAAATAGACGCCATTTAATGTTCAACAAATTAGTTTCTCAAAATTTCGATTTTTTATTGAAAAATCAAAGGATATATCCCACAAAAGTTTCAAATTTTCAAAATTTATAATTTATTGATTTTTTTCCTTTATTTATTAGTTCTCAATAAAATAAGATGTTTGGATTGCAAATAGAAACCATTTAATGTTTGACAAATTTGTTTGAGATGTTTCGATTTTTATCAAAAAATTGAAAGCTATAGTCCACAAAAATATCAAAATTTCTAATTTTTTGATTTTATACCTTTATTTATTACTTCTCAATAAACTAAGTTATTGGGATGTAAAATAAAAGCCATTTAATGTTCAACAAATTTGTTTCCAAAGTTTTGATTTTTATTGAAAAATCGAAGGCTATAGCCTCCAAAAATGTCAAAATTTCAAAATTTATAATTTTTCGATTTTATAGCTTTTAGTTATTAGTTCCCAATAAACTAAGTTGTTGGGATGCAAAATACAGCCATTTAATATTCAACGAATTTGTTCTTGGGAAGCAAAATTTTTCAATAAACTAGGTTCTTGGGATGCAAAATAGAGCCATTTCATATTCAACGAACTTGTTTATCAAAATTTTGATTTTTATTGAAAGATTGAAAGCCATAACTCACAAAAGTGTCAAATTTTCGAAAGGGTGAATTATATCTATTACCCCTGTGGTTTGTAAAAATTACCAATCCAACCCCCAAATTTGATTTATTACCAATATCTTCTTAAAGGGGCTAAAACTAAATGCTATGAATTTAGTTGATTAAAGGGACTAAATGCTATAAATTTATCAAATTTAAGAGGGTATTGGTAATAAATTAAATCTGGGGGTTTGATTGATAGTTTTTACAAACCACATGGGTAGTTGATGTAATTTACCCTTTTCAAAACTTATAATTTTTCAATTTTTTGCCTTATTTTATTAGACCTCAATAAACTAAGTTATCGGGATGCAAAATTGTGGCCATTTAATTTTCAACAAATTTATCTATAAAAATTTTGATTTTTATCAAGAAATCGTTGGCTATAGCCCAAAAAAATGTCAAAATTTCAAATTTTCTAATTTTTTTTTATTTTTTGTCTTTATTTTTTAGTTCTCAATAAACTAAGTTGTTGGAATGCAAAATAGATGCCATTTAATGTTTGACAAATTTGTGTTTCAAAGTTTCAATTTTTATCAAAAAAATCAAAGGTTATAGCCCACAAAAATGTCAAAATTTCAAATGTTTTATTTTTTACCTTTATTTATTAAGTTTCCATAAACTAAGATGCTGGGATGCAAATTGAGACCATTTAACGTTCAACAAATTTGTTTCTCAAAATTTTAATTTTTATCGAAAAATTAAAGGCTATAACTCGCAAAAATGTCAAACTTTTAAATTTCTATTTTTTAAAAAAATTTTACTTGCTTTTTTTAGTTCTCTATCAACTAAGTTATCGGGATGCAAAATTGAGGCCACTTAATATTCAACAAATTTGTTTCTCAATGTTTTAATTTTTATCAAAAATAGAAGGCTACCACTTAATGTTTTCATTTTCTTTCGTAACCCACGAATGTCAAATTTTCTAATTTTTTTTCTTTTCTATCTTTATTTATTAGTTCTCAATAAACTATGCTGTTGGGATGTAAAATAGAGGCCATTTAATGTTCAATAAATTTAATTGCCAAAGTTTTAATTTTTTTTTGAAAAATCGAAGGCTATAGCTATTTAATGTTCAATAAATGTGTTTTTCAACGATTCAATTTTTATCAAAAAATCGTACAGTATAGCACACACAGGTTTCCAATTTTATAATTTTTTTATTTTTTCACTTTATTTATTAGTTCTCCATAAAATAAGTTGTTGGGATTGAAAATACTTGCCATTTATTGTTGAACGAATTTGTTTCTCAATATTTCAATTTTTATCGAAACATCAAAGAGTATAGTGCACAAAAATGTCATATTTGAAAATTTTTAAATTTTCCTTTTTTTTATCTTGATTTATTAGTTCTCAATAAACTAAGTTGTTGGGGTGCAAATTAGAAGCCATTTAATGTTCAACAAATTTGTTGTCTCAAAGTTTTGATTTTTATCGAAAAAATTGAAAACTATAGCCCACAAAAAAGTGAAAATTTTAAAATTTCTATTTTTTTACCTTTAATTATTATTTCTCAAAAAACTATGTTGTTGGGATGCAAAATAGAGCCATTTCATATTCAACAAACTTATGTTTCAATGTTTCAATTTTTATCGAAAAATTGAAAGTGATAGCCCACAAAAATGTCAAATTTTCTTTTTTTTTATTTTTTACCTTTTTTTATTAAGTCTCAATAAGCTCAGTTGTTGGGATGCAAATTGAGACCATTAATGGTCAACAAATTTGTTTCCCAAAGTTTCGATTTTATCAAAAAATCAAAGGCTATAACCCCTAAAAATGTCAAAATTTCAAAATTTCTATTTTTAAAAATTTGGATAAATTACATCTAGTACCCATGTAGTTCACGTAAATTACCAATTAAACCCCGAGATTTGGTAAAACTACTAATACCGCCTTAAGGGGGCTAAATGTTATGAATTTAGTTGATTAACGGGGCTAAATGTTATGAATTTATCAAATTTAAGGGAGTATTGGTAATAAATCAAATCTCGAGGTTTGTCGGGTGATTTTTACAAACCACTGGGGAAGTAGATGTAATTTACCCTTTAAATTTTTTACCGGTTTTTATTAGTTCTCAATCAACTAAATTATTAAGATGCAAAATTTAGGCCACTTAATATTCAACAAATTTGTTTCTCAATGTTTTAATTTTTGTCAAAAAATCGAAGGTTACAATCCAAAAAAATGTCAAATTTTCAATTTTTTTCTTTTTTTTTCTTTATTTATTAGTTCTTAATAAACTAGCTTGTTGGGATGCAAAATAGATGCCATTTAATGTTCAATAAATTTGTTTCCTATAGTTTTAATTTTTATCAAAAAATCGAAGGCTATAGCCCAAAAAAAATGTCAAATTTTCAAAATTTTTATTTTTTTTTAATTTTTAACCTTTATTTATTATTTCTCCATACACTAAGTTTTTGGGATGCAAAATTAAGGCCATTCGATGTTTATTAAATTTTTTTCTCAAAGTTTCGATTTTTACCAAAAAATCGAACACTATAGCCCACAAAAATTCCCAATTTTCAAATTTTATAATTTATTTTTTTTTAGCTTTATTTATTAGTTCTCAATAAACTATGTTGTTGGGATGTCAAATAAGGCCATTTAATGTTCAACGAATTGGTTTCTCAATGTTTTGATTTTTGTCGAAAAATTAAAGGCTATAACCCGCAAAAATGTCAACATTTATAATTTATAGATTTTTTACATTTTTTATTAGATCTCAATAAACTAAGTAGTATGGATTGAAAGTATGGGCCATTTAATGTTCAACAAATTTGTTTCTCAATGTTTCAATTTTTATCAAATAATCGAAGGCTATAACTCACAATAATGTCAAATTTTCATAATTTCT
This sequence comes from Gynochthodes officinalis, assembly GCA_020080225.1. Taxonomy (NCBI): domain Eukaryota; kingdom Viridiplantae; phylum Streptophyta; class Magnoliopsida; order Gentianales; family Rubiaceae; genus Gynochthodes; species Gynochthodes officinalis. Next base: position 46,743,357 of record CM034615.1, on the reverse strand, counting down.
AATTTTTTGATTGTTTATATTAATTTATTAGCTCTAAATATACTAAGTTTCTAGCATGGATAATAGAGGCCATTTAATTTTCAAAAAATTTGTTTCTCAAAATTTTGATTTTTATCAAAAAACCGAACACTATAGTGTGAAATTTTAAAATTTCCACAAAAATGTGTGGAAATAAAAGTTATAGCCCACAAAAATGTGAAATTTTAAAATTTTCTATTTTTTTATTTTTTACCTTTATTTATTATTTATCAAAAAGATATTTTGTTGGGATGCAAAATAGACCCATTGCATGTTCAACGAACTTATGTTTCAAAGTTTCAATTTTTATCAAAAAATCAAAAGCTATAACTCAAAAAAAAAAATCTAAATTTCAAAACTTCAAATTCTTTGATTTTTGACCTTTATTTACTTGTTCTCAATAAACTAAGTTGTTGGGATGAAAATAGCGGCCATTTAACTTTCAACAAATTTGTTTCTCAATGTTTCAATTTTCATGGAAAAATTGAATGCTATAGCTCACAAAAGTTTCCAATCTTCAAAAATTATAATATTTTTTTAGCTGTATTTATTAGTTCTCAATAAATTAAGTTGTTGGGTTTTCAAGTAGAGGTATTTAATGTTCAACGAATTTGTTTCTCAAAGTTTCAATTTTTACCAAAAAATCGATGGTTAGAGCTGACAAAAATGTCAAATTTTTTTATTTTTTAACTTTATTCATAGTACTCAGTAAACTAAGTTGTTGGGATGCAAAATAGAGGCCAATTAACATTCAACATATTTGTTTCTCATAGTTTTGATTTTTATTGAAAAATCAAAAGTTATAATCCACAAAAATGTCAAATTTTTAAAATTTCAAAAATTTCAAAATTTTATCTTCATTTATTAGTTCCTAGTAAACTAAGTTGTTGGGATGTAAAATAGAGACTGTTTAATGTTTAACAAAATTGTTTCTCAAAGCTATAACCCACAACAATGTCGACTTTCCAAAGTTTTTATTTTCAATTTTTACCTTTTTTTATTATTTCTAAATCAACAAAGTTATTGGGATGCAAAATTGAGTCCATTCAATGTTCAACAAATTTATTTATCAAAGTTTTTATTTTTATCGAAAAATGAAATGCAACAAACCACAGAAATGTCAATTTTTGAAAATTTCTAATTTTTCAAAATTTCACCCTTTTTTTTATTGGATCTCAATAAACTAAGTTGTTGGGCTGCAAGATTGACGCTATTTAATGTTCAACAATGTGTTTTTTAAAAATTCGATTTTATTGAAAAATCGTACGCTATAGGACACAAAGGTTTTCCAATTTTAAAAGTTTATAATTTTTTGATTTCTTAGCTTTATTTATTAGTTCTCCATAAAATGAATTGTTTGGATTGAAAATACTGGCCATTTAATTTTTATCGAAAATTAAAAACTATAGCCCAGAAAAATTTGAAAATTTCAATTTTTTGACCTTTATTTATTACTTCTTGAAAAATTATATTGTTGAATTTTTATTACCTTTTTATTATATCTCAATAAACTAAGTTGTTTAAAAATCGAAAAACTATGTGTTGGATTGAAAAAACAAACCATTTAATGTTCAACAAATTTGTTTCCCAATGTTTCGATTTTTATCAAACAATCGAAGCCTATAACTCACAATAATGTCAAATTTTCAAAATTTTTGATTGTTTATATTAATTTACTAGCTCTCAATAAACTAAGTTGCTGGGATGCAAAATAGAGGCCATTTAATGTTGAACAAATTTGTTTATCAAAAGTTGTGATATTTATGGAAAAATCGAAGACTATAGCCCAAAAAAATTTGAAATTTTAAAAGTTTCTATTTTTTTATTTTTTTACCTTTCTTTATTATTTCTCACAAAAACTATTTTGTTTGGATGCAAAATAGACCTATTTCATGTTCAACGAACTTATGTTTCAAAGTTTCGATTTTTATCAAAACATCAAAAGCTATAACTCACAAAACTGTCAAATTTTCAAACTTCAAAATTTTTGTTTTTTTACCTTTATTTATTAGTTCTCAATAAACTAAGTTGTTGGGATGCAAATTGAGACCATTTAACATTGAACAAATTTGTTTCTAAAAGTTTCAATTTTGATAAAAAAAAATCACAGGCTATAACCCCCAAAAATGTCAAATTTTTAAAATTTCTATTTTTAAAATTTTTTACCTGTTTTTATTAGTTCCCAATCAACTAAGTTATTGGAATGTAAAATTGAAGCCACTTAATACTCAAAAAATTTGTTTTTCAATGTTTTCATTTTTATCACAAAAATGTCAAAATTTAAAATTTTCTAATTTTTTTCTCCTTTACCGTAATTTATCAATTCTCAATAAACTATGCTATTGGGATGCAAAATAGAGATGATTTAATATTCAATAAATTTGTTTGACACAGTTTTTATTTTTATCGATAAATCAAAGGCTATATAACCATAAAAAATGTCAAATTTTTAAACTTTCTAATTTTTTGATTTTTCATCTTCATTTATTAGTTCTCTCTACACTAAGCTGTTGGGATGCAAAATTAAGGCCATTTAATGTTCAATAAATTTGTTTCTCATAGTTTTGATTTTTACCAAAAAACTCGAACACTATAGCCCACAAAAGTTTCCATTTTTCTAAATTTATAATTTTTTATTTTTAGCTTTATTTATTAATTCTGAATAAACTAAGTTGTTGGAATGCCAAATGGAGGCCATTTAATCTTCAATGAATTTGTTTTTCGATGTTTTGATTTTTGTCCAAAAATTGAAGGATATAACCCGCAAAAATGTCAAATTTGCAAAATTCATAATTTTTAGATTTTTTACCTTTATTTGTTATATCTCAATAAACTAAGTTGATTGGATGGAAAATATAGGCCATTTAATGTTCAACAAATTTATTTCTCAGTGTTTCGATTTTTATCAAACAATCGAAGGCTATAACTCACAATAATGTCAAATTTGCATAATTTCTAAATGTTTGATTTTTTATATTAATTTATTAGCTCTGAATAAACTAAGTTGCTAGGATGCAAACTAGAGGTCATTTAACGTTCAACAAATTTTTTCTCGAAGTTTTGATTTTTATCGAAAAACCGAACAGTATAGCCCACAAAAATGTGAAATTTTAAAAATTTCTATTTTATTTATATATACCTTTATTTATTATTTCTCAAAAAACTATTTTGTTGGGATGCAAAATAGACCCATTTCAAATTTGACCAACTTATGTTTCAAAGTTTCGATTTTTATCGAAAAATCAAAACTTATAACACACAGAAATGTCAAATTTTCAAAACTTCAAATTTTTTTCGATTTTTTACCTTTATTTTTTAGTTCTCAATAAACTAAGTTGTTGGGATGCAAATAGAGGCCATTTAACTTTCAACAAATTTGTTTCTCAAAATTTTGATTTTTATGGAAAAATCAAATGCTATACCTCACAAAAATTTCCAATTTTCAAAATTTATAATTTTTGTTATTTTTTAGCTTTATTTATTAGTTCTCAATAAATTAAGTTGTTGGGATGCCAAATAGAGGCATTTAATGTTCAATGAATTTTGTTTCTCAAAATTTTGATTTTTATTGAAAAATCGACAGTTATAGCCCACAAAAATGTCAAATTTTCAAAATTTTTGATTTTCTTAACTTTATTTATAATACTTTTTTATTATAATATTAAATTAATTAATTATTAATAAAAATATTATTGATTAAATTAATCTTAAGTAATTAATTAATATAAAATTAATTAATATTATAAATTTATTTTTTAAACTAATATTAATAAATTATATAAATTAATATTAGTAAATGAGATTTTAATTTATTAAATAATATAAATATTATGAAATATTTAAAAAAATTAATCTTAATTAGTTAATTTATTATTACTTAATAATAATATATATATAATAAAATATTTTATATTATATATAATATAATAATTAATATTAATTTTATTTTTAGTTTTTTTTTATTATAATATTAAATTAATTAATTAAATAATTAATTATTAATTATTAATTTTATTTTATTTATTTAGTAAGTAATAATAATTAATTAAATATTAATTAATATTATTTATAAATTAATTAATTATTTATTAAAATAAATAATATTAATAAATTAAATTAAATTTAATTAATTTATATAATTAATTAATAATTATATTAATTAATTTTTATTTATTTTTTTTTTATTATTAATAATAATAATAAATAAAATAATAATAATAAATAATATAAATAATTAATAAAATTTAGATATATGAGTTTGCTACTTAATTAATTTAAAAATTAATTAATTAATTATTAATTAATTGTTAAATTAATTCATTAAGTTTTTGGGATGCAAAATAGAGACCGTTTAATGTATAACAAAATTGTTTCTCAAAGTTTTGATTGTATCGAAAAATCAAAAGCTACAACCCACAAAAATGTTGACTTTCCAAAGTTCTAATTTTTCAAAATTTTACCTTTTTTTATTAGTTCTCAATCAACATAGCTATTCGGATGTCAAATTGAGTCCATTCAATGTTCAAAACATTTATTTGTCAAAGTTTTGATTTTTATCGAAAAATCAATAGGTATAGACCACAAAAATGTCAATTTTTTCAAAATTTCTAATTTTACAAAATTTTCCCTTTTTTTATTAGATCTCAATAAACTAAGTTGTTGGGCTGCGAGATTGAGGCTATTTAACAAGAAATCAAAAGTTATAGGCCAAAAAAATGTCAAACTTTCAAATTTTCAAATTATTTGATTTTTTTATTATTTATTAGCTCGTAATAAACTAAGTTGGGATGCAAAATTGTGACCATTGAGACTATTTATTTTTCAAAGTTTCAATTTTTATCAAAAAATCAATGGCGATAACCCATAAAAATGTCATATTTTCAAAATTTTCAATTTTTTACCTTTATTTATTAGTTCTCAATAAACTAAGTTGTTGGATGCAAAGTAGAGGTCGTTTAATGTTTAACAAATTTGTGTTTCAAAGGTTAGGCTTTGTTTGGACTTTGATTTTATTTATAAAAAGTTAACTTTTCTCATACAAAACTAAAATATCCAAACACATTTTTATTTCAAAATTTTAAATTTAAATTTTAAAATTTCCCACTCAAATTCCTCTCACATAATTTTTAAAAAAATTTCTTCTTATTTTTCCCTTGAAAATATTTTTTCTATCAAAAATACCTACCAAAATTTTCACACAATCCAATACAAAATTTCTTAAATAAATCACAATCCAAACATAGCCTTAGATTTTTCTCTAAAAATCAAAGGCTATAGCCCATAAAAATGTCAAATTTTCATAATTTCAAATTTTTTGATATTTTACGTTCATTAGTTCTCTGTAAACTAAGTTGTTGGAATAGAAAATTGAAGCCATTGTTGGGATGCAAAATTGAGGCCATTTAATGTTCAACAAATTTGTTTATCAAAATTTCAATTTTTATATAAAAAAAAATCAATGGTTATAACCCACAAAAATGTCAAATTCACAAAATTTCTAATTTTTTTTGACCTTTTTTCATAGTTCACAATCAACTAAGTTATCAGGATGCAAAATTGAGGCCGCTTAATATTCAATAATTTTGTTTCTCAATAGTTTTATTTTTATCAAAAAAATCGAAGGCTGTAACCCACAAAAATGTCAAATTTTCAAAAAAAAAAATCTTTTTTACCTTCATTTATTAGTTATCAATATGTTGTTGGGATGCAAAATAAAGGTCATTTAACAGTCAACAAATTTGTTTGCCAAAGTTTTAATTTTTATCAAAAAACCGAAGGCTATAGCCTTCAAAAAGTCAAAATTTCAAAATTTCTAATATTCAAATTTTCACCTTTATTTATTTGTTCTGTATACACTTAGTTGTTGGGATGCAAAATTGAGGTCATTTGACGTTCAACGAATTTGTTTCTCATAGTTTCATTTTTTATCGAAAAATCAAACACTATAGCCTACAAAAATTTACAATTTTTTTATTTTTTAGCTTTATTTAGTAGTTCTCAATAAACTAAGTTGTTGGAGTGAAAAATTTGATGCCATTTAATGTTCCACGATTTTTTTTCAAAATTTTGATTTTTATCAAAAAATCGAAGACTATAGCCCACAAAAAAATGTGAAATTTTAAATTTTCTATTTTTTTTACCTTTATTTATAATTTCTTGAGAAACTATGCCATTGGGATGCAAAATAGAGCGATTCATGTTCAACAACTTATGTTTCAAAGTTTCGATTTTTATCAAAAGATCAAAAGCTATAGCCCACAAAAATGTCAAATTCTCAAAACTTAAAAGTTTTCGATTTTTTACCTCTATTTATTAGTTCTCAGGAAACTAAATTGTTGGGATGCAAAATAGAGTCCTTTTAACTTTCAAAAAATTTGTTTCTCAAATTTTCAATTTTTATCGAAAAATTGAATTCTATAGCCTACAAAAATTTCCAATTTCAAGAATTTATAATTTTTTTTAGATTTATTTATTAGTTCCCAAAAAACTAAGTTGTTGGGATGCCAAATAGATGTCATTTAATGTTTAACGAATTTGTTTTCAATGTTTTGATTTTTATCGAAAAATCGAAGGTTATATAGCCTACAAAAATACCAAAATATCAAAATTTCTAATTTTTCAATTTAGTTCCTTTGTTTATTACTTCTCAATAAACTAAGTTATTGGGATGCAAATTTGAAGCCAAATAATGTTCAAGAAATTTATTTCTCCAAGTTTCTATTTTTATCAAAAATAACCAATAGCCCACAAAAAATCAAATTTTCAAAAATTTTTACTTTTTGTTAGATCACAATAAACTAAGTTCCCGGGATGCAAAATTGATACCATTTAACATTCAACAAATTTATTTATCAAAAGTTTAATGTTCTTCAAAATTTCAATTTTTTATATTTTTTTTACCTTTATTTATTAGTTCTCAATAAACTAAGTTGTTAGGATGAAAAAGAGAAGCTATTTAATGTTTAACAAATTCTTATAATAAACCAAATATGTAATGACCTTAGACCAAAATTATCATAAAGCAAAATTAAAAATCTCCACATACATAGAGTAGGAAGTAGAAGTTGGTTATAATAATACTAAAGAATTTAAAGCTTTTCCAAATAAGGTAGCTATAGCCCAACGAAATTTAATAATAGAAATATTAGTAGAAATAAAAGCAGTCCAAGAAAAGACTTTAGAACAAATAGAAAAAAATACAACAATAGATAAAAGAATTAAATAATAAACCTTCAACCAATGGTATTAATATAGAAGATTTAATAGACAAATTTAGTAAAATAAAACCTATAGAACCTATGATAAGAAACGGAAATAATCTTTTTCAAATATGCCTAGAATTTAGGAATTTTTCATAAATACATTGACTATCATTTTCAGGAAATAATAAAACCTTAATGGAAGATAGGCTTGGAAGTAGCCAAAAACACCCATTAGAAAGATTACTTAGAAGAAATATGAATGAAGAATATCTAGTCTTAGATGAAATAATAGATATAAATCAAAACATACATAATTTTAGAACAAATGCACTTCAATTATTAGATCCTAGAATATTCAAATTTTCAAATTTCAATTTTTTTATTTTTTTGCTTTAATAATTAGTTCTCAATAAAATAAGTTGTTTGGATTGCAAATACAGGCCATTTCGTGTTCAATGAACTTATGTTTCAAAGTTTGGACAGAGTTTTTATTTACAAAAGATAACTTTTCTTAAATAAAAATAAAACATCCAAAAACATTTTTATTTCAAAATTTAAAATTTCCCACTAAAATTCCTCTCAAATAATTTAAAAATATTTTTCCTCTTATTTTTCCCTCCAAAATACTTGTTTTATAAAAAAAAAATACCCACAAAATTTTTCACAAATTCCAATACAACTTTTCTCAAATACATCACAATCCAAACGAAGCCTAAAGATTTTTATTGAAAAATCACAGCTATAGCCCACAAAAATGTCAAAATTTCTAATTCTTCCATTTTTTTATCTTTATTTGTTAGTTCTCAATAAACTAAGTTACTCGGATGCAAAATAGAAGTCATTTAATATCCAACAAAAAAAATTTTCAAAATTTTTATTTTTATCAAAAAATCGAAGTCACTAGCCCACAAATATGTGAAATTTTAAAATTTTCTAATTTTTTTTTAATTTTTTACCTTTATTTATAAGTTCTTAAAAAACTATGTTGTTGGGATACAAAATAGAGCCATTTCATGTTCAACGAACTTATTTTTCAAAGTTCCAATTTTTATCAAAAAATTGAAGGCTTGCCCACAAAAATGTCAAAATTTCAAAATTTATAATTTTTCAATTTTCACCTTTATTTATTTGTTCTCAATAAACTAAGTTGTTGGGATGCAAAGTAGAGGCCATTTAATGTTCAATGAATTTATTTCTCAAAGTTTCAATTTTTATCGAAAAATCAAAAGCATAGCCCACGAAAATGTCAAATTCTAAAAATTTCTTATTTTTTTATTTTTTTAAATTTTATTTATTATTTCTCAATAAACTAAGCTGTTGGATGTAGAATAGAGTCGATTTGATGTTCAATGATTTGTTTGTCAAAGATTCGATCTTTGTCAAAAAAATAAAAGGTTATAGCCCCCAAAAATTTCCAATTTTCAAAATTTATAATTTTTTTATATTTTAGCTTTGTTTATTAGTTCTCAATAAAATAAGGTGTTTGGATTGAAAATAGAGGCTTGCCCACAAATTTGCTTCTCAATGTCTCTATTTTTTTTTCAAAAAATCGAAAGTTATAGCTCACAAAGACGGCAAACCTTCAAAATTTCTAATTTTTAAATTTTTTACCTTTATTTATTAGATCTCAATAAACTAAGTTATTGGTATGTAAAATAGAGGCCATTTAATGTTCAACAAATTTGTTTGTCAAAATTTTGATTTTATCGAAAGGGCGGAAGGCTATAGCCTTGAAAAATTTCCAATCAATTTTTTAGCCTTATCTATTAGTTTTCAATAAACTAAGGTGTTTGGATTCAAAATAAATGTCATTTAATATTCAACGAATTTGTTTCTCATTGTACCGATTTTTATCTAAAAATCGAAGCCATAGCCCACAAAGATGTCAAATTTTCAAATTTTTTTTTGTTTTTTACCTTTATTTATTTGTTATCAATGAACTAAGTTATTGGGATGCAAAATTTAGGCCATTTAATATTCAAAAAAATTTGTTTCTCAAAATTTCGGTTTTTATCAAAAAATTAAATGCCATAGTTCACAAAAATGTTAAATTTTTGAAAATATGAATTTTTAGATTTATTTATTAGTTCTCAACAAAATAAGTTGTTTGGATTGAAAATAGAGACCATTTAATATTCAAAGAATTTGTTTCTCAAAATTTCACCTTTTATCGAAAAACCGAGGCCTAATAGTCTAGAAATATGTCAAAATTTCAAATTTTCTATTTTTTAACTTTATTTATTAGTTATCAATAAACTAAGTTGTTGGAATGCAAAATAAAGGCTATTTAATGTTCAGCGAATTTGTTTCTAAAAGTTTTGATTTTTATCAAAAAATCAAAAGATATAAACCACATAAATGTCAAATTTTAAAAACTTATATTTTTTTTATTTTTTACCTTTATTTATTAGTTCTCAATAAACTAAATTGTTGGGAAAAAAAAATAGTGGCCATTAAATGTTCAATAAATTTGTTTATCAAAGTTTCATTTTTATCAAAAAATCGAAGGCTATAGCTCACAAAAATGTCAAAATTTTAAATTTTCTATGTTTTTGATCCATCACCTTTATTTATTATTTTTCAATAAACTCTATGGTAGAAATTTAGAATAGAGGCCATTAAATGGTCAATGTATTTGTTTCTAAAAGTTTTCATTTTTTTTTCAAAAAATCGAGCATTATAGCCCACAAGAAAATTAAATTTTAAAACTTTTCATTTTTTTATTTTTCACCTTTAGTTATTATTTTTCATTAAACTAAGTGGATGGGTTGCAAAATAGAGATTATTTAATGTTCTACAAATTTGTCTTTCAATGTTTTGATTTTTATTGAAAAGTCGAAGGCTATATAGTCCACAAAAAATGTCAAATTTTTAAAATTTTTATTTTTTATCTTTTTTTATTAGTTCACAATAAACTAAGTTGTTGTGAGGCAAAATAGAAGCTATTTAATGTTCAATGAATTTGGTAGTTAAAGTTTTGATTTTTATTGAAAAATCAAAGGCTATAGCTCACAAAAATGTGAAGTTTTAAAATTTTCTATTTTTTATTTTTTACCTTGATTCATTAGTTCTAGAAAAACTATGTTGTTGGGATACAAAATACAATCATTTCATGTTCAACAAATTTGTATTTCACAATTGATGCGTCATGAGCTCGAGTGAGCTTTAAGGAAATTGAATTTTAGGCAAATTAAGTAGGCTTATGGGCGGCTAAGGTTTGAATTGATAAACAAGTTGATAAAAAAAAACTAGGGTGTCCAGATTCAGCCTGTTTAGGGTATACAACAATGACTACTAGAAGAGATGATCAAGATACATTTACGGCAAAAGATTAAAGGAAAACTCAAACAAATTGACAACAAGATCGTGGACACAGAATTAATGGAAAACTAAGCAAGAACTAGATGAAGAATATAAATTCGGTAAAAGATAACTAAAGGTATTTAGGATTCAAAAGCAAAGACAATCAGGAAATTAAAGAACAAAGCCGAAATTTAAAGATGCAAAGGAAACCACAGGCTGGAAATTATGAACTTGAATTGAAACATAATGTAAATCAAGACAAACCTGAAATAAGAACAAGAACTAAAAGATAAACCAAAGGATTATTCACTCCATCATTCTACCTCCCTAAAACAAAACCTAACATTACCTATTTATAGGGAACAAGGGATGTAACCTAACAATTTATTTAAGGTAACTAAGCACAGTAGTAGGAAAAGATGACCAGCCCCTATAACACACTAATTTAGGCTTAAAGTTACTACCAACACTTGGGCTTAAATTAAAAGACTGAAAACAAAAAGAGCTAACATCTTAGCCATCTTGGACTGCATGAAATTCTGCTTGGGTGGGGACTTTCACCGCCTCCTCCTTGGACTTGGATCTAGTGTTGGATGATGGTGGGTTGAATACTCTCGTATCAACAATTTCGATTTTCGTCAAAAAAAAAATCAAATTTTTAGAATTTCTAACTTTGATTTTTTAACCTTTCTTTGTTAGTTCTCAATAAACTATGTTTTTGGGATATAAAATAGAGGCTATTTAATGTTTAATGAATTTGTTTGTCAAAGTTTCAATTTTTATCAAAAAATCAAAAGTTAGAGCCCACAAAAATGTCAAATTTTCAAAATTTTTAATTTTCAATTTTTTACCTTTATTTTTTAGTTCTCAATAATCTAAGTTGTTGGGATGAAAAATAGAGGCCATTTATTATTCAACTAATTTGTTTATCAAAGTTTCGATTTTTATTGAAAAATTGAAACTATAGCCCACAAAAATGTCAAAATTTCTAATTTTTTTTTATTTTTTAGCTTTGTTTATCAGTTCTCAATAAAATAAGTTGTTTGGATTGAAAATACAAGCCATTTAATATTCAATGAATTTGTTTCTCAATGTTTTGATTTTTATCGAAAAATCAAAAACTATAGCCCACAAAAATGTTAAATTTTCAAATTTTATTATTTCTCAATTTTTTTTACCTTTATTTATTAGTTCTCAATAAACTAAGTTTTTGGGATGCAAAATAGAGGCCAGTTAATGTTAACAAATTTGTTTCTTAAATTTTTTATTTTTATCAAAAAAAAATTGAAAACTATAGCCCACGTAAATGTCAATTTTTAAAATTTCTAATTTTTCACCTTTATTTATTAGTTCTCATTAAACTAAATGGACTAGATACAAAATACGGGCCATTGAACGTTTAACAAATTGATTTATCAAAGTTTCAATTTTTATTATAAAATCTAAGACTATAGCCCTCATGAAAATGTCAAAATTTCAAAATTTCTATTTTTTTAATTTCTCACCTTCAATTATTATTTCTCATTAAACTAGGTGGAGGGGATGTGAAGTTTCAATTTAATGTTCAACAAATTGATTTCTCAAAGTTTCAATTTTTATCGAAAAATCAGGAAAATGTCAAAATTCTAAAGTTCCTATTTTTTCTATTTCTCACTTTTAGTTTTTAGTTCTCTTGAAAATAAGTGGATGGTATGCAAAAATAAAGGCCATTTAATGTTTAACTAATTTATTTCTCAAAATTTTGATTTTTATCAAACAATCGAAAACTATAGCCTACGAAAATGCCAAACTTTCGAAATTTTAATTTTCTTTATTTTTCATCTTTAGTGATTAGTTCTCATGAAATTAAGTGGACGGGATGCAAAATAGGATCACCTTAAATTATTAGTTCTCATTAAACTATATGGATGTAATGTAAAATAAGGGCCTTTTCATGTTCAGTGAATTGGTTTCTCAAAATTTTGATTTTTACCGAAAAATTGAAGACTTATAGCCTATAAAAATGTCAAATTTTCAAATTTTCTATTTTTTTCTATTTCACACCTTTAGTTATTACTTGTCATTAGAATAAGTGGATGGGATGCAAAATAGATTCCATTTAATGTTCACCGAATTTGTTTCTCAAAGTGTCGAATTTTATCAAAAAATCAAAAACTATAACCCACAAAATTGTCAAATTTTCAAAATGTCCATTTTTTTTCTATTTCTCACGTTTAGTTATTAGTTCTCGTGAAAATATGTGGATTGGATGCAAAATAGAGGACCACAAAAACTTTGGTTATTAGTTATTAGTTCTCATAAAAGTATGTGGATTGGATACAAAATATGTGGATTGTATGTTATACTTTAGTTATTAGTTCTCATGAAACGGTCAAACTTTGTTTTTCAAAGTTTTGATTTTTGTCGAACAATAAAAAATTATAGCCACGAAAATGTCAATTTTATAAAATTTCTAATTTTTCAATTTTTTACCTTTATTTATTGGTTCTCATTAAGTTAAGTTGATGGGATGCAAAATAGGGGCCATTTAATATTCAATGAATTGGTTTCTCAAAGTTTCGATTTTCATCGAAAAATAAAAAATTATAACCCACAAAAATGTCAAAATTTCTATTTTTTCTATTGCTCACCTTTAGTTATTAGTTCTCATAAAACTAAGTGGATGGGATGCAAATTTGGGGCCATTTAATGTTCAACGAATTAGTTTCTCAAATTTTCAATTTTTATTGAAAAATCGAAGATTATATCCCACAAAAATGTCAAATTTTCAATATTTCCATTTTTTCTATTTCTCACCTTTAGTTATTAGTTCTCATGAAAATAAGCCGATGGGATGCAAAATAGAGGTCATTTAATGTTCAATGAATTTGTTTATCAAAATTTCGATTTTTATCTAAAAATAAAAAACTATAGCCCACAAAAATGTCAAATCTTCAAAAAATATTATTTTTTTCTATTTTTCACCTTTAGTTATTAGTGAAAAACTCCAATTCAAATTCTAATATTTAATACCAAATTGTTAGCAACAAGACAACACACGTAAGTTAAATTTATTTAACACTCAAACATATGAGTGAGATAGAGAGTAACAAATACAATTTTCTAATAAATATCAAGATAAACATGTCTTTTTCTATACTAATTTTATCTCACTCTCCTTCTCTCTCTCTATTACAAATAACCTCTCATCCTTTATTTATAACCAACATAATATCCAATTTTTACTCTAATTTGATATCTAACAACCAGATCTAAATATAAATACGAAAGTTAAAATAATCCATTTAGTAATATAACAAATAAATGAATCCTATTCTAAATATGAATTTTAAATCTATTAAGTTTAGTTTAATATGCCAACAATGCCTCCTTTAAACTAAGCTTCCCAAGAAACAAGCCCAATACCATCACGAGCAAGAATCTCTAGAGCAAATTCAACCAAAGTAAATAAGACATGCAATTCCAACTTATAATTAATCTTTATCTTCACACATGTTAATGGTCGAATCTTGTATCTTGGATATAACTTCTTAACTTGCTCTCTATGATCAAAATACTTATTTATATTTAACCATTCATCTTCATAGATATCATAATTGCTTCCAGAAATCATATTAGCTCCAATTGTTTCTTGAAAATATTTCTTCACTTCATCAACTTGAATTCCTCCTAATAATTTATTAGTACCAATAAAATCAACATATTCTACCAAATCAACAATTTCTCCATTCAAAACATCTTCACCATCCATTTTATTTTCTGCAATTTCATCACCAAGTGAAACAACTTCAACAAAGTTAATCTTTTCATGACATGCTAAAGATTCAGAGACCTCAGAAATTTCAACATCTATGTCATCTTTTAATTTTAAGTGAGCAACTTCTTTAAACTCATCTACATTATCATTATTGTCATCTTCTAGTAGACAATCAACGACATTACTATTGTTCCTTTTAATTGAGCAATCAGTAACTTCATCAACAATAATCTGTTTATCAATAATTTTATCAATCTCACTCCAATTTGAAGAAAATGCCTATAGAGTATCTACCTAGTAATAAGGATCATCATTGTTGTCATCTTGAATTTCAAGGTTTGAAGGCAATAAATTTTCAACTTCATCATCACTCTTTTTATCTTTGGTAAAATTATCAAACCAATACTGATTTTGATAATGTCCATAATTACCACAATTAAAACGTAGAACTTGAGATTTACGATTACCTCTATCATCACTTCTGAAATCAACTTTGCTTTTCTAACATTTGTTATGATAATACTGTCCATGTTGAGAATTTCTATTACAATCTTCATAAGTAGTTATAAGGATTCTCCATGCATCTCTTGCCATTTTTGCATGTAGAAATTTATTAAATACTTTCACTTGGACTTTTGTTCTTACGTAGAAGTTTCCTTGCTCGTCGTGACTTTGATTCGTCTTTAATTTTTGAATTTGTTGTTTTGTTAATTCTTGACCCTATTTTGACTTTTCAAACCCAAGATCAATATCATGCCATATTCCAATGAGTTTGAAAAAAATTTCTATCAATTTACACCAGACTTCAAAATCATTTTTGCCATTAAAGGAAAACAATGGACAATCATGAAAAAATTGTAACGATGCCATCTTTTAATTCTTCTAAGATCTCTTAGACAAGCTCTGATACTAAATGTTGGACCCAAAATAATATCATAACTAAATATGACAAGATGGTTTTAGGAAAGCCAACGTATGACTTCTTATAAAAACTAGAGGCTTGATTTTTCCTCTTTTTCATACACAAAATATGCTGGACAATATGTCCTATTTATAAGAGTTACCAAAACCCAAATCTAACAAGATTTCCTATCTAACTTTAATCTAATTTAGAATAAGATTTAATTATCAAAACAAAATATAAATATGAACAACTATCCAAAATCTAAACCTAACAGAAAAACTTAGTTTAATTACACTACACAAATAGTTAAGGAGGGGAATAAAACCATTGTATGGAACTAAAGATGACATACATCAACAACTGACTTTCATTGTCTTATTCATGGATCTATCCACATTTCCTACTTATTGCCGTGTAGTTTGGACTTGGAGAGTTTTTAAATTGGAAAAGGTCATAGAAGGCTAGTGGCTCTACAAAAAAATTCATAATTTAAACTCACAGCTCGTCGAACTCTTGATTTTGAGAAATCTTGCCATCTCATATCTTCTCTATTAATTAAATTTCATCTTCTTTACCCATTGCATTAACGCTTAATTATTCATTGCATTTAAGTTTTGTATGGATGCAAGTTTTATTTTTTGTATTTTATATTTTTGACGCAAGTTTTACATTCAAAATTAAAATTTTGCATCACAATTTTTATATCGGGAATGTAAGGGTGTGTATGGATTACACTTTTAAAATATATTTTTGTATTTTTTTAATACATTTTTGTGCTTTTTAATATATATTATATCTCACAATCACTATGTTAAAAAAATACAAAAATATATTTTAAAACACAATCAATGCACATCCTAAATATTGACTCCGAAGGTGTAAATACTTTTTCTGTTGAGTAATGATAACTTTTTTATAGTGATAAATTATAGTAACTGATGTGACAAATATAAAAAAACAAAATTTAATTATCACGCTTTTTAAAAAAGTAAAATAATAAAAAATAATTTGTATTTTCATAATTTTTACATCACTTTTCACTATAAAAGTCATTATCATTAGTATTTTATCTCTTCTTGCCACTTAAAATGAGAAGTTAGACAACTGGAAGGGGTAGGATTGCCCGTGCAAGCAAAGGGGAATAGTGAAATGATGTGGGATTGAAAAGGGGAGAGCGGGGAAAGGATAGTGGTGGAATTAAAGAGAAAGATTCAAATTGAATTGGGGGTGAAAGTGAAACCAGCGCCTTTTTCAGACAAAACACTCGTCCCTCGGTATCCATAAACACACTGTTACACGCACTCACCCAGTCATCCACGCCAGAGCAGTAGTAGCAGTGGCTGCTGAGTACCCCAAATTCAAATGCCATCTTCATTCATTCATCCACATTTCCTCTTCTACTACTGCTAATCCCTCATTGCTACTTGCTGTAGGAGGAGGAAAGAAGGGATGCCCAAATCATATGTCACTCCTCCTACATTAATCTTCTGATTTCATTTCATCACCTTCCTTAATTGAAACACTTTCCATTTATTCTTCCCCACTTACCCCCCCAACTTTCTTCATTCATTCCCCTTCCCCACCCCCAATACACATCCCTTAATTTCTCTCCCTCTAAATCTCAGAAACAGTGCCAGCTCCCAGAGGAAGAATACTCACGAGGAGAGGGCAGTCAGCACACACGTACGGCCGGACTGTGAGACCCAAAAAAGCATCAATCTTGATACCAAAGGTGCCATTTTTATTATCTTTCTAAGTTTTCTTGCTTATGAGCTTTTGATTTCTTTTTTCCTTTCTTGCTAACCAATTTGTTCAAATCTTGGAATTCAAAACATTACCGTTTTTTGTCTCAAGATCCATAGTAGCTCGCTTTTTGTTATTTCGCTATGGGAGGTCAAATAAAAAGTCACATATTCACTGTTCACACCGAAATGTTATGCACCCATCTTATGCATTTAAAGTTCTCAGTTTTTTTGTTTATATCTGTTGTTTTTATGTCAGAGCATGAGATTTGCTGCTGCTCTTTTAGATCAAGATTTTGGTGTAGGCGATTTGTAGGGAAAATTCCAAGAATAAAAAAACCATTTTTTGTGTGCTTTTCTCGATTTCTGTTTGGCTTCCATTAGTTGGAAACACCGTTTTCTGTTGGTGTCACCTGATGCGTTGATGTAGTTAATCATAGTCAAGTCCCACTTAATAAATCGCATGCTTTTTCTTTCCTAATAGGTATTTCAACTTATGCACTTTAAACCCTCTCTAGATCCCTTCTTTTGATAGATATAACGCTCCAAAACTTCTATGTTCTCACAATTTGAATTGACTATATAGCAAAGGAACAGGCTTTTCAATTTTGTACTGGGATGTCTTTGTAGCAAGATTCAAAAAAATAATTTAAAAAAAAAAAAACTTTTCCCCTTATGCAACGAATATGAAAATGCCAATATTAGTGATTGATTCGATGCTTTTGATTCATAGGTTAACAGGAAATGGGGAGAAGCCTTAGTCCAATAGTTAGAAGGGAGTTGGAGAACCTTGACAAGGATGCTGACAGTAGAAAATCTGCAATGAAAGCCTTGAAATCATATGTCAAAGATTTGGATTCCAAAGCTATCCCCCTTTTTCTTGCCCAGGTTTCTGAGACCAAAGAAACTGGTTCCTGTGGGGAGTACACCATTTCACTCTATGAGGTTTTAGCCCGTGTCCACGGACCTAAAATTGTTCCTCAGATTGGCAATATTATGAGCACCATTGTGAAGATCTTGACATCCAGTGCAGGCTCTTTTGCTCTTCACCAAGCTTGTTCTAAGGTTGTTCCTGCAATTGCCAGATATGGAATGGACCCTACAACACCTGAGGACAAGAAGAGATATATCATTCACTCCCTATGTAAGCCCCTTTCAGATTGTCTCTTGGGTAGCCATGAGGCCCTGTCTTCTGGAGCTGCCCTTTGTTTGAAGGCTCTAGTGGAGTGTGACAATTGGAGGTATGCTTCAAATGAGATGGTGAATGAGGTGTGCCAGAGAGTTGCTGGAGCTTTGGACAAACACTTGCAAACTAATTTACATATGGCATTAGTGATGTCTTTGGCTAGGCACAATAACTTGACTGTTGATGCTTATGCAAGATTGTTGATACGTTCCGGGTTACAGATTCTGAATGAAGATGCCAACTCTCAGAAGCGACTGACGGCCATTCATATGGTCAATTGTCTGATGAAATGTTTGGATCCCAAAAGCATCTCATCTGAATTGGAATATATAATTAAGGCTATGGAGAACTGTCAGTCTGATCAGATGGCTTATGTGAGTGGGGCTGCCTTTGAAGCATTACAAACTGCACGAAAGATATGCACTGAGAGAGACTCCAAGTTTGACAGGGATGTGATTTCTGTTACTGGCTCAAATTTTGATAGGAGAGGAAACATAAGAAGAAGAAATTTGTCGGGTTCTGGAGATCTATCACCTCTAACTGCATCACCTGAATCACAGACTGTTGATTCATTTGTTGGACATGATTCATTCTTTGATTCCCCAATTTCAACAAATCAGGCCTCTCCAGACTTTGCTTATGATAGAAGGAGTGTGAACAGGAAACTGTGGTCCAGGTGTGAGAATGGTGCTCTCAATATTTCTCTAAAAGATGGGATCTTTTCAGAAGTAACTCATGGAAGCGCCTCTGGGAAATTTGAACATAATGGTTTTTCTGGTAGTTGTGGTGACTGTGCAGATGATTTTACAGGATTTTTGCATGATAGTGCCAGAAATCGAGTTTCAAGAAGTGCAACTCCAAGTCCTCAGGTATGCCTACTACACATTTTAATGTTTGCATCTTGATTTGTTTGTCATCAATTATACATAATAATGAATGTTGAGTTTTTGTTGTAAACCACTAGAATCTTGATGTAAACAACCATAATTCCATACTAGAATTGGAATTAAATATGAAGCAAATGCAATAGCAAAAACACTTCCTGGAATATTGCTGGAAGTATAGTGTTTGAGTATTACACATGATAAATTTGGAGAAATTTTAGACTTTGGTCCATATGCAAATTTGTCCAAACTGAACAATAAACCTCAATTCTATATATGAAAGAATTTGCTAGACAGAATGGTTGAAAGTTTTATTTATGATGATATGATCTCTTGTCATTATGAAGATGTCTCAAGTTATATTGATCATATGTTGACATTTGTGCCATTATTTTCATTCCAGAGATCTCGCTCTCTGATTAATGTTGACAATGTAAAGATATTTTCAACGCCAAGAAAGCTGATTCGTTCACTTCAGGATCCAAATGAGGAAAGTTTTAACTCGGATGAACAAGATAGATGCAGAAGTCCTTCAATTCAATATGAAAGGACTCCCACATCAAAATATACACAGAATGGCATCCATCATGTTAGGAATCACGAGACCAATGGAAATGAGAAGTCACCCACCAGGACTGAAGAGTTACAAGGCAGCTTGGAATCTGTATCATCAACAGAAGGTGGCCCTGTGGAGGCTAATATGCAACCTTCTCCAAAGTTGGTCGATGATAGGAAATGGAAGTTCACTTCCTATATGCTTGGCATTCTCTTTGTTGTCATATTGGCAACAATTTCATGCTTCTTGTTGATTAATGATCAAGGGGAAGGTCACTATCTTGTCCCCACCTAACTTCCGGTTGCAGGCTATGAGAAATAGTTGAACATTTTTCTCGTCGAGTTAAAACCTGTACAATCAGGCTGATATACATCTTGTAATCTTTAAAAATGAACAGTCTACATTTTAGCATTTCGTTCTAGCTGAGGAGCTGGCCTACAAATCTGTTTCCCTTTTAATCTGCATGCTTTTCCATTTCCCCAATGATTAGCAATGTAACTATCAAGAAGCCTTTAGGTGAACTTTAATCTTTCGCCATTTACTATTTTTAACACATACTTCATTTTAGTTTTTTGAACAGCCGTCTCTAAGGAGCAGATGATTTTGGCCATATTTTGCTTCTTGGTACTAGAAAACGACGATGCCAAGTAAATTCTGTTGAAAGGATGCGTTGGCATAGCCTTGCTTTCTTTTTCTTTTTCCTTTTACTTTGTAGGTTGGTTCGAGTGGTGCAGGAGGTTGATGGAATTTATTAGTTTCATGCACAACGGGTTGGCAATAAGTGTTAATTGTTATGTAGTTGCAAAGATAGGGTTATAAAGAAAAAGTTATGGTAAATAGCATTATAGAGTTGGAGATGATAATATATGAAATAGAACCTTCAGGGGATTTTTTTTTAAAAAAAAAAGTAAAGAGTTTGGAGTAATGGTTAACAATTTACTTTTTTTTTTTTTGGTTTTTTTACTGCTTTTCCCGTTAGAAATTTAAATACATTAAATTTCGTTTAACTTGATTCCACTACAATAATTAATTGAAATTATAAGTTAATGGATTAAATAGAAATTTTTTAAACAATGGATGAATTATGCTATTTAACCAAAAATTATATCATTTAATATTTTCTCCATCCACATCGATTTCGCTGAGTTTGATAGCACTACTTTGATATACACATCTGGAATTGGAATTCATTTAGCAGGCTCAGAGGTTTGGATTGCGTATATGCTGCTTGCCTTTCCATTGATTTTGAGAGCTCAAGTTTACTGGTTGAAGCACAGCTGCTGGGCCAACGCATATATAAGCATAGTCGCCATACCATTCATGGCTTGAGCCTGGACTAAACATGTAGAGTTCATTGAAACCTTCTCTTCCCACTCGGACTGAGTTTCTTCTACCCTGATCAACAATGAGAAACAAGGATAATTTTATGAGTGTTTAAATAATAAGGAATGCTGCAGGTCAGAACATTTGTATAAGCAGCTGGAGACCAAATGTAACGCGCATCGATTCCATACATCTTCACGAAGGAATTACCCTGTCAAGGACTGTGAAGGAGCGAGGTGCACTGGTGTATATCCTGCTCATTTCCTCTCGCAGATTTTTGTAGTTATCCTCTTCTTCTCCCTCCAATATTCCTTCTGTTTCTTCCTGTATTCTCTCGTCGTGTTCATCATGTTTCCTTGTCTTTGTTACAACCCAGCTGGATAAGAGCTCCAAGAAGCCCTTTTGTTTTCCTGATACAGTCTTGCCAAAGCTGGGGTGAATAAGACTAAAACCTGAGAATATTGGAGGCCTACTACTAAAATCTGATCCTTCAAGTCCAATGGCATAAGTTGCTTCGGGTGTGCTCACAGTCAGATGGCTTAGAATTGCACCAGTGAACTGGCAGGATGACTCACTTGAGTTGCACACCACAATTTCAGAGCATAAAACATCTTCTGTTAGCCTGATGATATGCTTAACTTCAATACTGCTTCCTACACTTTGGGTGATCAGTTCTACCTGCATCGATATCAGTTATAGTGCATTTGATATTATACAAGCATGACATTAGAAATTGAAAATTTTCCTATTGTATGTAGCTTGTCCAAAGCCCCATACTGACCTGAATGAAATCTTGAGGGTTTCCTTTAACTCCTTGGAGAACCCAAATGTTTGGAGACCACAAAACACCATCGACATTGAACTTGAAGTCTAATGACACTCCTCCATAGATAAGTGCTTCACCATTTTCCCCTTCTGAGACAGACGTTTGCAGCAATTCCATAGTTCCTCCGTGCCACATCAAGGCTTTATAGGAAGTGATCAACCCGCTTGGAAGCATCAATTTAGCTACACTTCCATTTTCCATTTCCATCCTCACAACACAACTGTCACTGAGATCAGAAAAAGAGACTCCATTTCCCCGGCCACCAAACTCATTCTCTAAAAAGCCTGCATCCAGAGGCGGGCATGACACAGAAGCAGCCGATGGCAATCTGGGCTCTCTTTTCTTGAAACCGGAATGGCTACAATTGTAGTAGACAGAACAAGAAGGATGTAGATGAGTGGCAGTCTTTGAAGGAACTGGTTTTGTGGGGAAAACAGGAATGGAGATTGGAGGAAGTAGACAATTGTTAATACTAGTCATGCTTACCTCCCTCAAACAAGGCTGCTGACACTCAAACGCGTCTGTTCATTAAAAATTTCGTTGGTTGAATGGGGAGAAGAAACAAACACAGAGACAAGCTGGGGATGGTCTTTACCCTTTTGCCTTGGGGAAAAAAAAATCCTAAATCATGGGATAAAGTGCCAAGAGTTTTATTTCTTGTCACCTTCCTCTGCTTTTGGTTGGTTGTGATTGAAGGTTGGGTTTAGGATATTTTTGGATTATGTTTTCTTTTCTGCTGATTTTTGTACATAATCCTATAACAAGTTCGCTGGTATATTTATTAGAGCAGTCCTCCTGTCAATTTCTGGTTGAAAGTTGATATTAACTTATCTGCAGTACATAGACCAGGTTAATTTTGGGTGAATACCAGTAAATTTCAAACTACCAGAAGTGAGCAAATAAAAGTTAGGAGAAGTCGAGTAATATTTGGGTTGATTCTGATGGAGGGATTTCCTTCAAGAGATTAGATATACTCCTCTGTTCTCGAAAAAGAGTCACTTTGGAGTTGATATAATTTTTTTTAAATTATAAAATACAACATATTTAATACATAATTAAATATATTATTTTATATTTTTATTATTATTTTTTAATTTGATTATATTATTATTATTGGGGGTAATATAAAAATTTTATTCAAAAGTTAATTTTTTTTTGGACAATTTTTTTTTTTTAAAATTGGACTTTGTTTTTTAGAGGGAGGGAGTATCAAGTGTTGCATTTCAGTGTTCTGATATCATCAATGTCATAGATTTCTGCTACCGTTTACACAGTTCATGCAAAAAATAGTGGGCTGCAAAAGAATGGATGCAATAAAATTGACATTGTTACAAATTATCATGCTCAATAACTTGTGCCCCTCTCCACTCATCACCAGGGTTCACAACAATCGGAACCAGCATAGAAGCAGGGCCTGTACAAATAAAGTAATCTTTGCCATACTTCTGGTAAAATGAACCAGGACCGGACAAGTAAATGTCTTCAAAACCCATCCTTATGACCCTGAAAAAGAGTTCTCGCCCCTGGATAGAACCCAGAAAAGAAATGATCAGATTACAACCAAAACAACACCCCATGTTTTGTTTTGCATGTTCTCAGAGAGAAAATCCTGAAACTGCCATACTCATGATGATTCTGAACTAGATATGATTGTAATCATAATTATATTTCCAACCATTCTTATGCCATAGGTTGTAGTGATCAACACCTTGATCTTGAATGACTGCTGAAAATGCCTCGTGCTAATTTCAGACTATATGGCAGAACAAGAGCTAGTTAATATTATAATCCTGAAGGGTTCGAAGCATTCATTACCTTATCAAGTATCTCATATTTGGAAGGTGTATTGTTGTTCAATCTATCAGCTGGTGGAGCAGCATAAACTCTACTCATCTTATGCTTCAACACTGTGAAGGGATCCTCTTGAGCAGTCCATTCGCCTGGTTTCTTTTCTGGCTCCCAGCCAAATGAGAACCATCCAGGTTCCTCAGTTTTCATAGCTTCGGATGGGGATTGAATTTCATACTGTGAAGATAAAGGAGGGAGTGTGCAGTAAGAGCAGCTCCTGAGTCCTTCGACACCTGCCCCACCTCGTTTCTTCATTATAAAATGTGTAAGAATGGCTCCAGCAAGACTGACAGCCTTGGGCCCGTTATTCTTTACTATTACTGCTGTTGCAACGCTCAATTGATAAAGTGTAACAACGTACGTTAATTCCAGAGTTCCACTGGTGCTGCTCAACTCAATCTGCAGCAGCACGCATTGATAAAAGGAAAAATAACTGGCAAAATATCAAAGACTAAATCCTTTTATATCAGTAAGTTGGCTCTTTATTACACTTATCAAATGATTCTCATATTCATTTATGGAATCACTAGTAATCCATGGTTTCCATATCCTCTGACTTCTAAAATTATAGTTATGATGAAGTTTGGAAACCTCAATTTTAGCTCTTCCAGCCACCGAGTAATCATCACTTCAGCTCAAAGATTTCTTTCTTTCCTTCACAGAAACAGAAAATACATATATTTTTCACAAAATTTTACACTCTTGACGCAGCAAACTAACAACAATTATAGGAAAACACAAAAAGAATGACCAAGGAATCAGAACCAATGCTTCCGAATTAGCGAAGAGAGTGAGTACCTGCAGAGCATCAATGGAATCAGAATCAACATCTTTGACGGTCCACTCAGAAGTCTTGAGAGGAGACCCTTTTGAATTTGGCTCGGAAAGACCATTGAGTACCAGACCAATACCTCCCTTTGCAGCAGCATCACCTACAGGGGAATTGGAAGTCCCGTTTGGAGTAGGAATCGTGTAGAGTACTTCTTCAAAGCCATCGTCTTTCCAGTAGACTTTGGGCCTGTAAGAAATGACATGAGCAGTAGGTATTTGGACCTTCACTGAGCTTCCATTTCTGACAGTGAGCTCAACGGTTGGAACATCCCCTAAAGACTCCAAGAATTTAATGCCTTTGCGACCAAACTTCTCATCAAGACTAATACTCTCAGCTGCAGCAGGAGATGCACTCATCACTGGAAAGGAAGAAGATTTGGCTATGACACTTGCTGTGCTTGGTTTAGGGAGAGGAAAGGATAGCATGGAAGCCATGAACAAGCTGAAGAGACTCCAAACAACTACTACGATTTCTATTATTGGCTAAGGCTAAGCCAATCTTGGCCAATTTATTTCTTTTGGCTAAGGCCTCTGAACCAATATTCTTTCCTTTTAGTCTTTCACTTGTCTTGCTCTTTAGACCACCTGCTGCTGTTATTTCTTCCGTTCCCTACAATAACTTTAAAGGCCTCTATCTCACCTCAAATTCTTCTCCCACATTCTCCTTTTTCTTTTTCTCTGTTTTTATCTTTAAAGAATGGACATTAAATTTCACAATGTCAGTGTAGGATTTAAAAATAGATGCCTATACTTCCATTAAAGGATTGGCACATGAAGAATCCCTATTAATCAATTTTACAAGTTAAAACTGCCTTTTTCACAGTAAATTTACAAGTTATATACTTCCCTTTTCTTACTACAATATGCATTTTAATAAAAAAAATAATAATAAAATACAATTTGTATAACTATCTTCACAATGATATAAAAATTATTAGAAACAATAATAAAATATAATTTATATCACCGACTCCATATTAAAATAAAAATTTAATTACTGTTGTATACCTCCTCTCAAGGAATAAATGCTCACACCAATTAACTAGTAGATGCTACATCAAATCCAGTAGAGTAGCACAACGATCCTCGCGGTAGCAGAAACATGATTACGCCATTCTGCTCGTCTCCACCTTATTGACACCTTCAAAATGTTCAAGGAACGTTCATTCGTCTAGAACGCTCGTGATTTTCTTTTGCCGGTAGATCATATTTAACTATTTAGACATTTCTAACAGGTGAAAATAAAACTTGCAGAGACACTGCTCAAACTGCCATCACCAAAAAATAAAGCTGATAACAGCGACCAGACTTTTATCTCAAGCAAAATATGAAAACCATAGCACTTATCAAGGAGACCAATATTGGAATGCATAATTTAATTATTCATCAAAACTTTTAAAAGATGCTCCCCGCCGCATAAAACAGCGAGCTAAAGAGCAAAGATACTTTCATTCTGAAACAAAATCCTATTTCGAATCAATTCTGCCTTCACAAGTTTAGTACAACCAAAAGCTTAACTGGAACTACAGAAGGTTATGTGGATTCAACTTTTAAATCGTTGCCAAACAACCAACGCATAACCTCAAGTGGCATATACAACAAAAGGTAGAACATTCAAAATTTTCTTTAACCATGTCTATTCAGTACCCACAAGAAGAAACACCAACAATCAATTATCCTCCCTCACCCTGATGAAAGTTCTTGACGCATAAGCCCAGAGAGCTACAATCCAAATCTATGATATCTAATCAGTTACTACCAAAAGCTCAATCATCATCTATCCCTGCACCTGCGGGAGGATCTCTTCTCGGACCACCAGCTGGTTTTGCCATTATAATCTGTATCAGAATATTAAGACATTAAAGATAACCAAGGAGTCCACAAAACGTAAAGAATGATACCACAACACGGCACAAATGCTCTTTCCAACATGACCAGAAGGTACAATGAATGTTAAATTTTGAAAGTTAAAAATAGATGGGCTAAAACATAATCACGTGAAACATTAACACCAACAAATGTTGTTTCTGCTATTAATCATAGCAACATTAACGTAGTAGGAGGGAACATCTAATTTTCAGATAGCTGCATTCAAAGCACAGTGCCCCACTCCCCCAAAAAAAAAAAGGTCTCATGATGGAAGTGTTTATGATGGTACAATCTCATAATAAGCAATATGAAAACCTATTGCATAGTTCGTATAAAGCATTACCTGATCTACCCGCAGTACAGTAGAGGCAGCATCAGCAGCGTATTTGAGAGCAAAAAACCTGTGATCATATAAATCAACAAACCAGTTATAAACTTGGACAATTAATTTTCATATTTGATAACACTACAGACAAGCAAGCATTACATATATCATTTAACAATACAACCACACAAATAATTATTGTTCAAGGACGCAAACTATCCAAGCAGACAAGGAGATCAGCATCAGCTTAAAACCTGATTTTTTTTTTTAATGAGCTCAAGCTGAGCTGCTTGAATACATCTTTCATTAGATCTCAATGATCAAAGTGGAAAAAAAACATAAGCTTGTAATTATTTTATTTTATTACTATTTATGCATTATTAACACATTTGTATTGTGTTTGCAAAAACACAACTTTCACGACACTGATACATATGCATACATGTTGATTTATGAATATATATTTAGAAAATTTAACAAACTTCTAGCTAAATGGAAGTACTTCACATCCAACCTATATACAAATGGATCACTAGAAACTACAAAAACAATCTATTCAACAATCTCGACCAATGGGTTTAGATGCCTACTCCACAAACAGAATAAATACTCTATGTTCTTAAGTCTTCACAAAGAAAACCTACTCACTATAAAGTTCCATGTGGGATCTTTACAATTTTGTAAGTGTGCTTACTTGGTGATATAAAGGTCCCATATACTCATGGTAGAGACATCTTTGCAAACACCTTCCTCCAAGTCAATGCCAACTCTGGTATTTCCAGATGCATGTTCGGCATACAAAGATGATATGATCTCCATAGCATTAAGCCCAGCATTCTCAGACAGGGTTTTAGGTACCATTTCAAAACTCTCAGCAAATTTTGAAATTGCATATTGATCTAATCTGCATGGTAGAAAGCGTCTCCATCAAACAAAGTATTCATGGTTTAATTAACCCAATGGCAAAGCCATCCTCTCAATGTCAGGCAACTTATAGAACAGCCACAGATATGCAAAAGAGTAGAAACACTCGATAACTACTTACATGCATGAATAAATCGCATCATTCCTCATGCAGTTAATGGTGCTCTAATGGGTACCCGGACCACACTATTCAATACTGACTATGAATAGTAAAAGAATAGTATGAGAAACAATTCAGTAGAATAAATGTTTATTATCTTATCCCAATCTGTAACCAGAACATGTAACCCATACAAGGACATGTCAAGCAAGGTTGTGGCCAGTTCTTTGGCATAACATTTATAGACTCGATCAGCTAAAATCAGACATCAGGTAAAATACACATGAAAATGTGGAAAATGCCTCAAGCTTATATGCACATAAAATCCTAGTAAAATACATGAAGCAGCCTTAGCCAAAATAAGATATGCTTAAATGCCAGGAAAGGTAACAAATGCCAACCCCGTTTCTTTGAAAGAAAACTCCTTCAAGCTTCTAGCTAATTCAATCTCAGTAGCTGCTGCTCCAGGTATAATTCGACTGTCCCTGCACATTGCCTGGTAATAGATACATATAAATCGAGAATGTTACATCTTAAATGCCAGTAAGAATCATCTAATCAAAATGTGTCTAAACTCGCAAACTGCATTACGAGATAATCTGTCAAAGCATTTACATTCTAGGTTCAGCAATGGGTACCTTGTAGGTGTTCACACCATCATCGACCGCTCTCTCAAGATCATCTAATATGCTGTCAGTGCTTCCTCGCAGTACTACAGTAGCTACAGAATTTCCACCTTCCTCATTTCTCACGATTGTGACCTACTCATAGTATAAACAATTGTAAGCTAGCAATTCCAACAAGTACAAATTCGAGGAATAAAAGCACTCTGTAAAAAGTTTCCCATACCCTCACACCACCAATTTCTTCAACTGATATCGAATCGGCATACCCAAGATCATCTGGATTTGGAGGACTAAGTTTCAGCTGTTAGCAAGATAAACAAGAAAACATTAGAAGGAACTTAATGACATCACACAACTCATATTAAATAGCTCCAAGATACTTACAAGTGCAACAGCACTGGTGGTACGGCAAAATCTCCGAAGCTCAAATTTGGAACTAATTTTTAGGACCATGAGCCTGCAATGCATAGATTAGATGTTGGACAATCAGTTATTTTCAACGACTAGTGCAAAAGAATCATTTTGCTACCAAATCCATGTATGGATCAACAGGGAAATATAAAATAAGTATAATCATGCGGGATACCATCTGGCAAAAGCATATGAAAAGACAAACCACCAAATAGCAATTCAAGACTCAGTTCATTGCCAAATAGAAGACATTTGGGTGGGTTGGGGGGGGAGGGAGAAGAGAGAGGGAGGGAGGGAGAACGAGCAAACTTTGCAAAGAATGAAACAAGTAAAAAAGGGTACAAAGGGAAATATCCCCCAACTTTATAAATTGTACTCTACACACTTAAGAGTTTCCTATTTAGAATAAAAGCTGGTGTAAAATAGTTGAACAAAATCACTTGCATCAGAGGCAGACCATAATTCTAGAAGTTTAAACTAGCCTTCTCTTGCCCATTCTTTCTTTCCATTAGGTCAAATAATATGTATACCTATTTTTACACCAACAGTATGTCCATACAATCAATTGCAAATGACAAGTGCTCACCTTTTCTTTGCCTTCAAAAAATATAAATATTAAGCACAGGAGAGAAGATGAAGGGGGAGAAGTAGAGGAGAAAGTATGAAATTATAAGAATTGAGCTCTCAATTAAAGCCAAGGAACAAAGACCTCTGACCACTGCCTATTTTCAACCATCGACTACAAGTGCTCACTTTCCACCATTGAAGTCACATAACCTCTTGAATATAGACACTACAGAAATAAAAGGCACGTGACTTCTCTTTACCATGAATTGATAAAGGCACAAAGGATACAATAGAAGCAAGGGGTAGGGAGAATGGTCATACTTGTAGCGCTCACAAAAATGCAGGGCCATCTCTCCAACTGCTGCTCCACTAACAATGACCTTAGCACCAGATTCTGCAACTGCTCTTATCAGCTCCTCAACCTTAGCTTCCTCTGTCTTTGCATAATTTTCAAGCTGCAAAAGCATGATGTTGAAATAGAGAAAATCTAAGGTCCAATCACACAAAAAGAAATTATTTGAAAGCTCCTGCAAACGGTCACTACTAACTTATATATTTTAGTTATAAGGCCACTTTACATACAAAAATATTCAAAGATTACACCAAATGGCATTATAAAATTCCTACTACATGATTTGGAGCTTCTACACTTTAGGATGCTAAATGATTTCTCATTACATGCTATAAGCATAGTTCTAATGAGGCATCCTGTCTGATAAGTAGTAGATTTAACTTGGATTATGGGCCCAATTTCAATTATTTAAAAGTGCTTATAGGATCATCTCAGGATTGCAATTCCAAGTCAATGACTTTGCAAACCATCAAACACTATAGGACAGGAAATATTAAAAGATGAATAATCCAAGCACATGCAGACAAAGGTATGTCAAAAATAAAATTAGCTCATTTGCGATAATGGTTTTGCCATCCAAAACCTAGTTCAAAATCTTTATAGCTATAGAAGGGCTATAGTATCAAAGCTAGAAAGAACAAGGTTTAATTATACCTGCTCAGCACTGTGAATTAAGACGGTTCCTTTTGTTTCAGTGGCTGATGTATCCACACCCCCGGCAAAGACGGCAACCTGCAGAGATGAATGTTGAGTTCAAGCCCCCATAAAAATGAATTTAAACCGTACATGTAAATTAACCTGAATAGAGTTTCTGGTTTCTCTTCATGACAAAGCAAATAAAAACTTTACCATGAACTAAAACCTCTAAATTACAATGCAGGGAAAAGCACCCAAAACAAAAGTCAGTATATAGCTTCACAGAAAAAGTGTGCGTCTTCTTCCAACAAAACATGATATACAAGTGATAATACACCTTAAATTTGTCCATGAAAAGGAAAAAACAGGAAGAGAAATAGTTTAAAAGCTGTAACAGAAAAAAAAAATGTTTTCTTGGGGATGAACAAACAGATCTAATGTAAACAGAATGAAGAGCAGGAGGAGGAAAAAAAATTGCAAGATTGCAAGTTGAATGTGATTTAAGAAAGTACAAAGCCTGAATCACCAGTAATAACCAGTTTTAGCAAACAAGTAAGAAGACGCAAGGATAGGAGAACTAACCTTTGCCTTTTCCATCCTCTTTATACTTCCCACAGCATCAGTTTTCAAAACCATGCCTTGGACAATCGTACCATCATGCAAACCTCCACCCAAGAGCTTTGCTACTCTGACATTGTCCACGTTAAAGTTTGCAGGGTTCTTAGGGCAAACTTGAATGCATGCCTATGTTGCATGCCAGTAAATGAGCCAGTCAAAAAAATTTCATTAAAGCACCAACAACAGCAGAATCAACATTATTTACCTCCGCAATAAGATGGCACAAGATATCCTCTTGCCCAAATTGTTTGCTTGCAACAGCTGCTTTCATTCGAGAAATAACTTCGTCTTTGTCTCTGACATCCATATTCTCAGAACCTTTCTCCACCAAGTCCTCTAGTACTTCTACTGCCTGAAATAGGGTGGTAGCAAGTGAATAAAACTTTCGGTTAACAAACAAAGGGAATGCAGGTGAGTTTAGATAAGACGAGGGGCCTGGACCAAAAAACCTTATTGATTGCCTTGGTGTATCCAATGATGATCTCACTAGGGTGCAGTCCCATACGGATGAGCTCCTCAGCATTTTGAAGAAGTTCCCCAGCAAAAGATACACACAAATTAGCTCCATCACCAATTTCCTCCTGTTGAGCCTTCCCAGCCAAAACCAAAATCTTAGCAGCAGGATGCTGAATCTCAAGCTCATTCACAATAGTAGCAGCATCATTTGTGACAAAAAGCTTGTCCAGATGATTGATAACCATCTTGTTCATGCCTGAGCACATTGAAAACACGTTGTATCAACTCCCTACATTGCTAGAATTTGTAAGGAGACACACACACATGAAAAAAAAAAGAAAAGAAAAAGAAAAGTCAGCACTAGCAGTAGGTAGTTGCGCTTGTTTGGATTTCCGCATTACAATAAGAAGCAAATACCAAGAGGCCCAGTAAGAGCATAAGTATGATTAACTGCCTAGAAAAGCATGTGCTAGTTCATAAAGATCGAAGCTTTCATTCAATAGGAAGGAAGAAAAAGGCACGGGCATTTCTGTAACAGCAACAACATTTTCAATTCTTCCGTCCTCCATCCTGCTGAGAGTTCTACCAACATCCTCAAAAAAATCCATAGCTTTAAACAAAAGAAATTTAAAAGAAATGTCGGTCTTTCTTCAATATTCCCCAAGTGAAAAGTTTCAGGCAGCATCTCAAACAGTATAAGTTACGCTAAAACTCGAGAACCACCAAGTACATTTACATAATTTATTTATTTTCTGACAATGAAAATAATAAAGGTGAGTATTTTCTGAATGGAAGAAAAAATAATTAAGGTTTAGCATTTGAAAACCCCTCAACATAAACGAAAATGAAAATATGAAAAGGAAGCGAGAGAGAAGTAGGAAGAAGAAGACGTACCGTTGGGGCCAAGGGAAGTGCGGGTGATTTGGGAGAGCTGTTTGCAGGCATCGATGTTCTTGAGAACGGCTTCATCGAGGCCGGAGAGATGCTTGTGGCCCTCCTTGAGCATCGACTGTATCCCGTAGGGCTGCATCCCGAAGCCCACCATTTTCTTGGTGAAGATTAGGTTGGATTGAGAATAAAGAAGAGAATGAGCAGTTTCCAATGCTAAGACAGAACCTAGCCTCTCCCTCCTCAACACCTTCTTCTTCTTCGTATGAATGAACTTTTGAAAGAAGCTAGAGCGTAACAGTGGTCTGATCCAGAGAGAGAAGGAAAGCCCTAGAAAACACACGCAGTCACACACTTTTTAGTTCGCTATGAGTCCGACTCACTCCGTCTAGATCAAGCTTCGTTAGTGGGCTTTATAATGATTTTTTTTTTTCCCCATTTTTGAATGGGGCTTCCGCATCCAATTGAATTAACACGACCTACGACTTCGTGATTTCATGATTGCTTGGGCTTTTTTCCTTGCTAAATTTAGGGCCCAGGCCCCCAAATCAAATCTGAGAGAGTCTAATCAATATTTATTGGTGTTGTGTTGGCCTTTATTGTTTATTCTCAGTTATCACATCACACGTGTTCCATGCATGCATGCATGCAAAAGCGATCTATCAGTAATCACTCGCTCCATTCCCACCTCAGTTGCACTAGTATTGATTCACCACTCTATTATTCTTTCATTTGATTACGCGCAGAAGAAAGGTTTACATCTTTTACAATTTACAACCAACACAACACAACCTTACCTTCCCATCATTCCCATCCCATCCCATCCCATCCCATCTTATCTTTTTGAAATAGAAACAATTTTTACGTTGATTCTTTGTCGCCCTTCACTACAAAAAATGTCCCTTCAAAACCAATACTCAAGTTATGGCGCGAGGCCAACTGCAAACACACACACAGTGACACAGGTGACAGGCCAACACATGGAATCTCTCTCACTATCACACGCAATCTAACCATCTATTCTCAGTACAGCTTCAAATTTTTCGCATCAAATAGTGGAGAAATTGCCACTATGAACCCGGAGTTTAATCACTTCATTCATTCAGGCAGAGCAGAAATCACGAGTAACAAAATACCACTTCAAATAATGTTCCAAAAATTTATACCATCATCTCATCATAATAACACTTTGACGTTCCAATCCAATGCAAGTCTTTCACATATACCTCAGTTGCCAACAAACTACCCAATACATCGGATGAAAAAACAATTATGTTGAGTAGGCAAAGGTTCTCGTCCTTTCGTGGAACAAGTTCTGCCTCCTCTATCTTGTTCTTTCTATTCTTTCTTCTCTTTTTTCTTTTTCTTTTTCTTTTTCTTTTTCTTTTTCTTTTTGGTTGGATTTTTAGTCCTCCCACCCCTACCCCAGCTTACAGAAGCACAGAGGTGAATTTACAGTAGTCAGGAGGATCTTTTTTATATAGGGCAGGACACCAAAGGCGAACTGCCATTTGAAGACTTGGACGAGAACCAGAAAATTTCAGCTTTCCAAAATTTAATTGCCATCACGCGTCACATAAAGGTAAAGTACAACACCTCCAACCTCCAGCCTCCAGCATCCCTTCAACAAACAGTACGGCCATAGCAAATTGATGCAATGTACAGATTTTTTGACCACTTCTCCTGCAAAAGAATAGTTTCAGTTAAACAACCAGAGAGAGAGGTTAGGGGAAAAACAGAGCAAAACATATCAACAACGAGAACTAAGCAAGAGGATTTTCCTTATTTCTACGGGAGACTTCATGGAATCCGACACTAACTAACTAAAATCATCTGCCAATGCTCAATACTAAAATGAAAGGATATGGACAGTCACAAATCCAAGTTACCTTTACATGAGTACTAGGAAAAGCAGATGTGCGCAAGGTCTCTTGAGTTTCATCCATCATTTTACGTCTTGGAATACTCAATATGAAGGCTGCTTGGTCAGCAGTAGCAGCCATAGAAGTTATCCTGTAGCCACTCTCCCATCGCCTATGAATTCCTTCACTAGGGTACAAGAAATCAAGCTCCACAACCTAGAATATTTCAAAAGTTCAGAACTGGTTTAAGCATATTCACAAATTTTGGGAGAGCACAAATAACAAGAGAATAACATTAGTTGCAACTTGAAACTATGTCATACTTGTTCAGAATATCCAGAATTTCTGGACATTACAACACCCCAGCGACTGCCAGCAGTTGTCATAGATGTCACATGAAAGCCTTCCTTCCACTTCTTATTAATCCACTTGAATGGAAAAGATTCGCTCACTTTATAGGACTGTTGGGTGTAAGGAGTTCCTAAATAAAGTTGAGAAACTAATAAGCAAAAAGTGAAACCACCATAACACATGATAAAGCAAAAAATCACTCTTCGTTTTCAGGAGAAGATAAGGATATGTATTTTGCAGATGGTCACAGCAGGTAGCAAATATGTAACTTCAAGAATACCCCAACTTTGTTCAGAAAAGAGGTTCGTCTTCTTTCAGTAAAGTAACAGCAAATGCGTAGATAAAATCAAAAGGTAATCCTGACTGAGTTTGGGGAAAAAAAAAAGAAGCAAATTATAAACATGCTACATAAAACTGAAAGAACTAACACCACAATAAACCGCACAAATAGTATTCTAAATTCTAACCCGCTACTTGATCCAACCAACAGAATATAGCCCTCAGGGTCCACTAAGAATATAAAATTCATTGTCTCAATTACATCCACCCCATCATTGTCAGTGACAAGGGCTCACCATAGTTTATTAGTTAGCAGCATACCTGCAAGGTCGGTTAAATCAAGGAAAAGATGCACATAAATAGAAACAAGGAGCTTCAGCTTGGCATAAGAGAAATCCTGTTATTACTGGTCAAGTGGATATATCGATGAGATAATTGAGGGCAAGATACTTGCAGGTACAATGAGAACTGAGAGCAAAAGACAAATAATAACATAGCAAATATGAACAGAGTCTAGACTCCAGGAAATCGTGCTATCATTATCTAATGAGGGACAATAGCTACAAGCACCCATATCCAGCTGATGCAAGTGGAAATTTCCTCCACACAAGTATATCCAAAAAACAGATCATTCATTGTCTTCCAGAATGATTGGGCAACAAAATTATATACAGCATGTCCTCAAATGACAAACTCTCACCTAACAAACTAGCTTGTGAGTCTATGAGGCTCCGGAGGTGGTCTTCAACAAAATGCTTGACAATGCTAAATCATCACTAGATATCACAACATTCTAGATGAAGTAACCTATTCATCAACTGGCAATGGCATGACAAGATTGCGCAAAGTACAAGGGTTTTCAACTCACTAATCAACAGCATATTTAGATCATAGTTATTATGCTAGTATAATCCATCAGGCAAGCAATTTCTTCCTCATTGTAAAGTAAAATTTTCAATTTGGAGTTAATTGAGCAATTTAGAGAAACGTGCATATAGCTAACATTGAAAAATCCAAAGCATTCTGTGACAAACCTTTAGACATAACAACTAAAGAACTTCCATTAGCAGCACCAGCTATTGAGCTAATGTAATAGTTCTTCTCCCACTGTTCCATGATCCAATCCTGATAAGATTCAGAATATAAACATTCAGAAAAAGTATCCTCTCAATAAGGGGTAAAAGATAACAGCTCAAATATTATAACTAACCTTATGAAGGAAGACAGCTGAAAGCTCATACACCTGTGAAGAAAAGCCAGTTCCTGCATCCATGATGAGGGCCCAAAGATTTGCAGCTGAAGCCACACAACTGATATACAAACCATCTTCATTGCCCTTGTCCACATGCTGGCGAAGTCTTGTGTCAGCAACATTATAGTGATATCTGCAAACCAACAAAATGGATGATTAACCTTAAGCAAAAAGACCAGAGAACAAGAAGAGTGAATAATTAAATCAAGTCCTATTAATTAAGGGAGGATTTTAGCATAGCTTATTATAGGCAATGATATTGATTGTCACCCAATTTAAGTCTTAATCATTCACAAGGCCATGCTCAAAATAAAATACACCAATGGTCAAGTTAAATTATTCCATCATCCAAAACACATGTAGACAAACTCTTGTGTTTAAGAAGAGAAAAACACGATAAGAGAATATACAAATCATTGACTTAAAATATCCAAACATGCACAAATGCATGCACACAACCTCCTGTATAAAAGAGAAGAACTGAGATGCTTAGTACATTATGTACGATTCAACCAATATAAAAGATCATCATCACCAATTACTCTCCAAATTATCACAAAGTACAGTCTAATATAGAACACTCAAACAGTGATTGTAACGCTAGATTCTTGGACAAGATCAACCACTATCACACAATTGCAGCTAAACAGAACATGGAATACATGAAACAAAGGTCACTTAAACTAAAGTATTCCTTCTGAGAAAATCAAATAAGAAATATCCAGTAAAAGTGACCAAAACCAAGAGAGAGTCTATGTCATCCACATAGCCACATGATTTTGTAAATATGAAAGCCAATACCATCGCAAACTAAAAATAGAAGAAAGCCATTCCCGAAATAAGGAATAACATGCCAAAAATCTTGAACGTAAAGCACTCGACACTCCCGAATGAAAGTATACCAACAATATAATAAACCACACTTCTCTAGAAACAGTAAAATCCTCCGCAGCAGGCAACACAATGCAAGCAAATGGTCAGCGCAAAATCAAAGCATTATCACAAAACACTCAAAACTTCCGTGATCATAAATATGAGAAAAGACTTTTCAAAATATTCAACACCATATATGGGGTTTGTCTCTGGGGGTGAAGCATAAATGGATAGTAAAATCAGATGGAATTTTCAATATGTACCTCACATTTTTGTTTAATTATCATCATCATCACCTTTATCCCAAACCAGTTGAGGTCGGTGGCAGATGAACCCAAGGACATAAATGCATAAATAAAGAAAATATAACAAAAAAGAGAGAGAGAGAGAGAGAGAAAACTATATATATATATGAAATGGTTAAGACTAAAAAGGGTCGTCAAGAACCTAAGAATTTTGCCCTTCCACTACTCTAATAGCTTTCCTCCACTCTGTCCTACTACCGACCGACCAAAAATTTATTTCCCACTCCACTAAGTCTTGTTTTACTACTTTTGCCCATGTAAGTTTCGGCCGATCTCTCCCTTTCTTCCCGTCATGTTCTTTAAAACAAACTTTTGTTTAATTATGTATTTTATAAATAGAAACTGATGTAGTTACAAATTGTACCCCAGAACAGGTAAGAGGAGAGAGAACTTTTATTATTTCCCAATACAGTTCATTGCTTTTATTTATCTCTGTCTTTAATATCTACCATAGTTATTAAAGGCTCAAGGCGCACTTAGGCGCATAGGGGTCCTGGAGCCTAGGCGCAAGGCGCAAGGCGCAGGCGCGCGCCTAATCGACATGAGGCGCACATTGAAAAAAAACTTTAAAATAATTTTTTAGGCATTCATACTTGTACTTCCTAAAATAAACTACTTAAAAGTTTCAATATAACTATATAAGCCAACTAAGTAGCATAATCTCCAAAACTTAAAATTCTAAAAACTTAAAAGTTCAAAAAAAGCCAACTAAAATTATCAAAACTTAAAAGTCTCAATTGAAGGGTGCCGTCTGGTCTCTGGTGGTAGCAGAGAAAAAGAAGAAAAGAAGAATAAAAGGGAAAAAAAAGAAAAAGAGAAGCCTAGGAGGGTGCCGTCTGGTTGTAGCAAAGAAAAAGAAGAAGAAAAAAATAAAAAAATTAGAAGAGAGGTCAGAGAGAGGGCAGAAACCGCAGAACAGGGGCTGAGAAGAAGAAAAGGAAAAAAAAGAAGAAGAGGAGCAGGAAGGTGCCGTCTGCAGAAAGGGAGAAAAAGCAAAAGAAAAAAACAGAAGAAGGTGAGCCAGGAGAGTGCCGTCTGCAGAAAAGAAGAGGAGCCCAGAAGAAAAAGAAAAAAATGAGCAGAAAAGAACGAGGAGAAGAAAAGAACGGGGAGAAGAAACGGGGAGAAGAAAAGCGTACCCAGACTGTCGGCGCCAATATTTTTGTCTTGGTCCTTCTTTTTCTTTTTTTTTTTTTAATAGGAAACCCTACTATCTGTCTGGTAGGCGCTGCAGGCGCGCACCTTCCCTTGGCGCGCGCCTGTCACCTAAGGGAAGGCGCGCGCCTTTGATAAGAAGCGCACGCCTGAGAAAAGTCGCCCGCCTTTTGGGCTGCAAGGCGCCAAGGGCTGCGCCCTGCGGAAATTGCGCCTCAGGCGCGCCTTTAATAACTATGATATCTGCTTAAAGATCCACATAGGTCATAGGCAGCTGGACAGGCAATTGCCATATAATCCATCCGCGCTATTGATAATGTTAATACTTTCTACTTAATCGGTCACAAATATTTGACACATCACCTTTTTTTGGCCAGTTTCCAACTCATCTTCTGATAGATTATTAACTAGTAAAAGAACTACAGCAGTGCAAATTCCAAGGTTTAAATTTGACAAAGAGACTAGACGCTGGTGAAATTAGTAAGCTCGTATGTGGTCCAACTGTAGGCATTGTACAGAGTCTACAGACTCCCAAAAGAGTATTAAGCATTGGTTTGCCATCTTCTAAAAATGGACCTATCAGAACTACCATCGTAGACAGAAGCATAGCAAGAACCGAAGAAAGTGCTGGATCTGTTTAAAGAAAACGGCAAAATTGGGGCATAACATCTGAGAAAGGCAAAGAGCTACTGTGGATACAGTATTTGATTCCCAAAAACATTAATTCTTTCAGAATGCCCAGAGTACATTCCATGGACAGTTGAAGAATGCGAAAACTTTTGATATGAAAGACCGATTAATATTTTGCCCATCTCCTAAAATTGCTGATCAGAAGTAACTTATCTTGTCTGCCTACTTTTGCAAAGAGAAGAAATCACAATATACTCTTTTTATTTAGTTGATTAATATGAAAACACTGACCCCGTGCAAAAGCAAATGTTTAAACTAAAAGTCTCAGACCTCAAACTTCATACCAGAAAACAAAAATTATCTTACCGCTGCTTCATTGGTCTTCGTGCATTATAGACCGAGATCCACTGGGTAGCAGGGCTACCTAGACGTACTTTCTTCTTTGGTTGTTCATCTTCTTCCAAGTTTATAAGAAGCCTTCCCCGCTTCTGCCCAACCTGATAACAGGAAAGACATATACAACTCAAAATATTAGTGCTTTTAGACAAATAAGTAAACCCAATACAAAAGAATTAATCCCTACACAAACAAATTCAACCTTGAGAGCTCCATCAATTCTTATTGGTCTTAGAGTGGTGCATGGTTCAATAAGACTATCAAAAAAGGATATCAACTTTGAATAGTTAGGCTCCTCATCAAACTTCATATTTGTCACAGCTTCAAGAAACTGTTTGAATGGAGCTGGGCAAAAACAGCACATCAAATCTGGAGAAGTGGCCATTTTCTTTTTACAAACTA
The DNA here is from genome assembly GCA_020080225.1 of Gynochthodes officinalis. Classification (NCBI taxonomy): domain Eukaryota; kingdom Viridiplantae; phylum Streptophyta; class Magnoliopsida; order Gentianales; family Rubiaceae; genus Gynochthodes; species Gynochthodes officinalis. The sequence goes on along the minus strand of CM034615.1, from coordinate 46,703,700 downwards.
GAAAACTCTTGTTGTCACCCTGAGATGTAGCAACAAAACAAAATAAGAATAAGATGCCGCTCAACCCAAGCTAAACAAAAACTCAAAAAAAATTTAGCAGCATTTAATGCCAATGCACCTGATACCCTTGCCATGGTAACCTTCCCTTAATAAGAAATATTAGAGTGTATGCCAGGGACTCAAGATCATCCCTCCGGCTTCCAGTTCGACCCAAATGTGCGTGTACACTTGCATATCGTATAGTTCCCCTGCAAAAAAGGTTGTTAGTAATTTCTCAATATCCTTAATTTAGAATCTTTCCAGAATCTTCCATACCTGAATATATCTGGCCTCTGGTCATAGTCGACATGGTGACCAGATGATGCATCTTTCCACCGAGAAGCTGTTTGATGGAGAAGCAGCTATCAATGTAACTTATTTAAAAAAAAAAAAAAAGAGTGATAATGTAATATATAGTTTGCTGACATGATGATGCTTGAATGCAAATAGAACTATTGTTTCAAGAAGGAAATCATAGACATAAGAAGCAGAAAAGGCAGTATCATGCCTAAACCGAGATCAATGAGGTATAGCTTCTTCTCATCAGGAGTTCCAGGTTGGCCAAGTAAAAAGTTCTCAGGCTTCACATCTCCATGCACGAAACTGGGAAAAAAACCATATAGATATTTAAGTTAGAAAACATATAAATAGCAACAAAGAATTTAAAAACTCTTAGTAACCTTCTTTACATAATGTCAGAAGGAAACAAAAAGACTAGCAAACCAAATAGTGGAGTGTCTGGAAGTATACATACATGCATACATACATATATATACACACACACACACATATATAGAGAGAGAGAAAGAGAAAAATATATAAGAACTCACCCTTTCAAGTGAAGTTTTTCGAGAATAGAGATTGCCTCCACTGCAATACAGGCAACCATATTTGGTGACATCCTGTTGCATATGCTAAGCATTAGTCCAAGCACTTAAAACATTATGCGAATTGGATAAAAAAGAGAGAGAAACAGCTTAATGAAACTGCTTTCAAATGATTGCATATCAAATGCACTTTCTTTGCAATTATGTGGGGGGAGAGAGAAATTCAGCATCTTACGATTGGCCTAAGGAATTCCAAACATCCCAAAGACTGGGTCCAAGCATGTCCATAACCTGAAAGCATAATGATTAGCATAAATGGTAGCAAATCCTTGAACAAAGGCAACATATCCACACTCACCAGGATGTAAAAATCTCCCTGACGACCCTTGTAGTGAACCCAAGGGATCCCATAACATCCATTTAAGGTGCTATTCATTCAAAAATAAGAAAAAGAAACATAAATCATTTTTTAACATAAGATATTAATATAGAGAAAACAAAACCAGTTGCATGGAAAACTTTGAAAAATAACAGAGAGGAGCTTACTTGTACACCTGCCATTCATAAGGAGGGCCATAGTTGCAGCCCTTGCTGTTCCGGTGTTCAAACTTCAATGCAACCTAAAAAGGGAAGTTATTTCAGATGTCAAGAGATACAAGAGAAGAATCCCAATATTTGGGCACAAGGAACATAATCAAACCTCTACTGCATCAGGTCCTGTTCTTTCAGTGCCACCACTAACCCGTCGGCCAACATAGACTTGGCCAAATCCACCCTTACCCAACTTCCTTTCAGTCTTATATACAGGAGAATTGCCCACTTGTACCTGCTCCGACCAACAAATAAGAATTCACCATGAGATAACCTATGAGGGAAATGAAAACACAATTTTACTCGCCAAAATGTGGTACGAAGAAAAGGTTAAGCAGGATGATACCCTCTCTGGTACAGGAGTTGTGCTTGCTTCTTCTTCAGCTCCCAGTATCTTGTCAGCACTTCCACCGTCCATTGCAATGTCTTTGTCAGCAGCCCCCTCTACTCTATTAAAAGCAGGTTCCCCAGCACCAGGGGCAACTGCTTGAGGTACAACCTTGCAAGGTGGCTCTGGGTCTAGATCTATCAACCTAATACCCCGGCCTCTACCAGCGGCAGCTGGCCTGGCAGGTGTTGCAGTTGAAGGCCCTTTAGCTACAGCAGCAGCATTACCTCTGCCTCTTCCTCCACCTCTCCTTCTGGTTCTATTCGGAGTAGGTTGCGCAAGCCAATTTTCCTCTTGGTAACCAGGTTGAGGGGCAGGCTGGAGATCACCAAGCCGTTTCGATCTCCGTGCTCCGCTATGCAGCTCTGGCATCGTCACCCATGCAACTCACGTCAACTCAATTACCCCAGCCTTTCCTGCAGGATCTTCATTGTCCCCAGAAAGAAAAACAGGTGAGTGAGTACACGGATTGAAACCGCCTGGTACATAATGCGCAACTCATAAAGCAGTCCTAACGCAAAAAAGAAGCAGAACCCACAATGGGTAAATAATGGTACCAATCTAGCAAATATTGGATTTGCAAGGCCAGAAGGGATAATGCTAGGCAAATCCTAAATTACAGGATAGTTATGGACACCAAGAAGCCTACTTTTTTAAATCCAGTATCCCAAAAGGGTGAGCCAGAATCAAGTAGCAAAATACATGTTCAATAAATGATTTTTATGTCTGTGAATAAATTATACCGAACTTGTAGCTCCATGCAATTGAAAAACAAACCTTAATTCTTGTAGCCCAGATAACAGAAATATTAATCGATAGCACAAAATAAGGGGTCAATCAACACAAACAGGTTAAAAAATGAAAGCAAAAACCAAAAAAAAAATAAAAAAATCATCAACATCGATTGCGATTAACTCAACGCAACTATTCAAACCAATCATCGGATGAGATACGAATTAAAACCAATCATGTTACATTGAAACCCACAAATAAACAAACAAAAAAAGTACAAACTTTTGCGAAATGGATCGTACCTGAGCAACTGCTAAAGAAACAAGAGGATCGGCCAGAAATCCCACAGAAATTTCAAAAAACAAAATAGGGATTACGGATTGAAAGGGTCGATCATTCACAGATCTTCAGCGGATGAAACCCATTATTTATTTTCGATTTATTTGTTCAAAATTATACAAAACATGAAGACCAAAAAAAAATCAAGAACCTTATCTGAAGGCTGTCGAAGCTTTTTTTTTCGTAATCTTTATTGTATCACTCCAATGTTTTAACGGTTGATGAAAAATCGTAAGAAAACCAACATATATATAATTAAAAAATTAAAATAAAAAGAAAGAAAAAAAGAAGGGGGTTGGGAGGGCGGTGTTGGGAACGATGATATGATGATTATGATTTATTAGTAGGAATGAACGAAAGAAAGAAAGAATGAATGAAAGAATGAACAAAGCAGCATATGTTACCGCATACTCTTATTTATTTAGTGGCACATGTACTACTCATAAGTAGCAACATCCACAATGCTATGTATATAAGACTATAAGTAGAAGCGCAAGTACGTTGGAACTTGGAATACTGCTACTACTTTCTTCTCTTTTTATTTTAATGCTCTTTATGTTTATATATCATATAACACTAATACGTAGTATTTGCTTTTATTTTTCTCTATATTATTGATTTCTGAAAATATTAATAAAAATAATTTTTTTGGATATAATATAGATGATTTGAGAGTGATGAAAGATGATGGATGTAGATGACGGGATTTATTATGCAATGTCATCGTCTTTTAATGTGCTCCAAATATAACGAGCACGTAAGAGAAATAGGCGGCACATTTTAATACATATTTTTATAATTTTTTCTTGTCTCGTTTGATATAAATGTCATAGGGAACAAATTATTTCAAAAGTATAAAATTTTATTTTAAAAAGTGTAAAGTTTTATTTTTGAAATATTATCAGTCTAAATATGTAGATGTTTTGTCATGCAATAATATTACTATGTGTAACTTTACATTTTTGTGAAATATTTATTAGTTTAGGCCGTGATATATCATTTTGAATTTTTATACTGTTATAGTTTTTATACATTAAATATAAATATACAAATTGAGATAATAATTCACTCCAAATTGTATGTATATGTGCATTACATTTTTATTTTATAATTTTTAGGTTTATCGTATGAAAAATGCGAGACATATATTATTTTACACAATGAGGGTAAGAATGAGATTGTAATAATTCATACACATTTTGTATGTATTACTTGTATTTTAAAGTATATTTTTTTATTTTTTAAAATAATAATTATAAAATAAAAAATATATACTAAAAGAGATAATGTTCACCAATAAGCTTCCACATACAAAAAGCAAAGGGCGTCGTGGATATTTGGATAGGATGATGAAATAAAATGAGTTGGGTTTGTTTCTTGAAGAAAAATAGAGTGACAAAACAGCAGCGTAAGGAAAAACAATCCTTCGTACAAAAGAGTAAAGAAAAATGTGCGTGGCTTTCGACGTATGTTTTTTTTTTTGTTTTGAGAAAGCCAGATACAGATACGTATGTATATTTATATGTGTGTATGTGTGATAACTATATGATTATAAACCCACTATGATTATAAACGCAATGCATGTGTATGTAATAATGTAAGTATGTAATATGTATGGGTATTATTGAATCATGGTCCGTTGAATTGTGAAGAATAATCAAATTTTTGCAATTACTTTTTGACCAATACAACACGAAGAAGGCTATCACATTCTGAATTAAATTTCAAGATACAGACGCATTAGTCCTTTAGGCCACTGATGATCAACGCATTAATAAATCATTTTGTAATGAGTTTTTACATGAAATGTGTAAAATTATTTTTATAAGGTTAGAATGAGTTCCTAACTACCACGACACATTCACTACAACTCCACCTAGGTACATTTGATTTAGGGGTATAATTGAATTTGATTTAAAATTAAATATATATATAAATTTTTAAATTGAATTTTATAATAAATTTAACAATTAAAAATAAATATTATGAATTAATTGGAATAAAATATTTTAATTTTAATGTTGTTACAATTATAATGAGAAATCCAACATACCATTTTTAAAAACACTAAAACGCATTTTTTATTGCAATTTATATATACCCATAAATATTTTAAAAAACTCCTACTTATGTAGCATATCTAATCAAACCATTTATTAACAAAATTATACACGAAAATAACAAGTTTGACGTGAGTTGATTGGATGGGAGATTTGAGGCAAAAAAAGAAAAGTACAAAATTATCCAGAAATTTCTTGATTTTTTTTTTCCCACATTTATAATTATATTATTCAATAAGAATAACAACAACAACAATAATAATAAAGCAGGCGGGCGTGGTGCTACTCGCAACACACATTTTAAAATAATAAAAAAGAAAGAATATGAAGAAAGAAATATAAAAATATAAAAAGGAGTGGAAATCCAAAGAAACCCCAAAACCCTCTATAGACCATAGTTGGTGTGCTGGGGTGTCGTGGCGGCGACTGGCGTTACGTTGCACTTTCCCTCATCTCTTGCTCTCTAAACCCTTCTTCTTCCGAACACACAACCAAAGGCCTCCCAAATCTGAATCTCACCCCAATCCTCCACCACCACCACCACCACCAATCCTTTTCTTAATTCTTTTTTTTTTCCTCTTTCAATTCAAAGGGTCCAAATTTCGTTCTTTTTTTTTTTTCTTCCTAAAAAAGTATTTTTCTTTTCTCCCAGCTTATCAGCTCTGTGTTGTTGTACTCTGTTAGCTTCGCACACAGATACAAGTCGACGACTATTGGATTTGGGTTTTACAGTAGGAAGGGGAACGACACTAGCACCACTCAGGCTCACCCCAAAAGGATAAACAAAGGGGTTTGAAGTAACAAAATTCGATCTTGGGTCATGGCAGCAATTTCTCCTCCTTCAGATCGTATCCTTTTTAATTCCTTCTTATGCTTTGTCTATGCTCTGTATTTTGTCTGTTTGATTGGTTTGGGATTCATCTTTTTTTTCCTATCTGGGTTTATACGGGGTTTATGACTTTGTAGCTTTTTTTCCCCCCGAAAATTTTAAAGTCTCTGCTTTTTCAGCAATTCAAGTATAGTTTTCTCCCTGGTAACTCCTATTTGCTGTTTAATTGGATATCCCACTTGCTTTTTTTAGACAAAAAATTTGAGAAGTGGAAAGGAACGGAAATTGAAAAGTTTGCTTCCTGGTAGTGGCAGAATAAATTGAATTCCGTCCAATAATTATGTATGTATGGGTGGATTTGTGGGTTCGTTGTCTAATTTGGAGTGTGTATCATTTTCTCGATTGGATGTGATTACTTTTCCTTAACTGTTATCAATGCGCAGAAGCTGCAGAGTTGCTGCAGAAGCTATCCTTGGATTCGCTGGACAAGCCACTCCAAGAACCGGAACCTACAAAGAAGGTGTCTTGGCTGTTATTTTTGCTATTCTTTTAAAGCACTAGAAGTTTTTTGTTATTCTTGTAAAACATTAGAAGCATGTTCACTCTCGAGTGCTTCACGCTCTTTCGATTTATTCATTAAGATTGAGATTTCTTTCTACAGACTTCTGCTGTTCAGTATACGCCTCCTGATATGGCCGCCCAGACCAATGGGTTCAACAAGCCATTTGAGAGGACTGCAACATCTCCTCATCCCGATTTTATGGACCCCAGCATGTTCTACAACCCCGGTGGATATCCATCCTCAACTTATTATTACGGAGGTAATTGTTAGTTACTATAAGGTTTGTGCTTTTAGTTTGTTTTATCTTCACGCTCAATCTCTTGGTATGGAGGTAATAACTGGTTATAAGGTTTGTGCTTGTAGGTAGTTTTATTTCTGTTTCATGCCTATTTGGCCCACCATTCATTCTTTGTGGATTTTATGTAGGTTTTAATGGATCATCAGTTAATGATTGGGATTGGTATGGAAGTTCCAATGGAGTTGATTTGCCTCCAGTAAGTGCTTTACACATGTTGTATATCTTTTTAATTTTGCTCGTTTGGAACATTGAGTTGATACTTGGTTGTTGTACTCTTAATCCTCAACAAGAAAAACAAGAGTACGTGCAACATGCCTCAGATGCTAAGCTATCTGAAGCATGCAATTTGCTGGTGCAGTCATATTTTTCCTTTGTTAAACATTGCCTTGCCTCCGGTTTGTGCCAAAAAATAAAGATTTTTTTTTTCCTGAAGCACGTTAGACTTGTTATGTCGGAGTGATTTCATGCATAAGAGCATGTGGCTGTGATCCATGCATCAGGCGCATTCTAGTTCGATTTGGACATTTTAACGCTGATAATGGGAAATTGATTGTTGCAAAATCTGTTCCCAGAACCACTTTGAATGCTACCAAGATTCAGCCACTTTAGCTTAAAGTAAGTTAAAAGTTAAAGGCAGAGGCAAAATAGAACTCGTCAAATCAAATTGTGGTACAAACCAAAACTAGCACGTGGTGTTTGAAGTTCCACTTTTAGTTTTCTCTTGAGTTGGTGTTTACTTTTTGTTAGAGGTAACAACAATTTATGAAATGCATTATCTTGGGAATTTAATTGTCTCTGGAGATTGCTTTTGATGCATGATTTCTTATCTGCAGGCAGTTTATGGAGATTATCAAAATAGTTATGGCTATGCACCTTATGGTACATATTCCTCATCTGGTTCTACTATAGGACAAGATAATCCACTTTATGGACCCCAGAATTTCCAGTATCCCACCTGTTACTTCCCACCCGTCACAGCCAATGGAGTTAACACTTCCCAAGCTAATGTTTCAGCTCCCGTTCCAGCTGATCCGGGGCAGTTATCAACCGGAACTGTGAAAGGAAGTCAGACTTCTCTTGGAAATGTTAGTAACCGAGACAATGTATCAAAGCCTTTAAGACAAAATTATCAATCCCCGTATGTGAAGTCGAATGATTTCTATGGATGGGGAGGATTCCCTTCAGGTACTTTTGGTATCTACGAAATTATGTATCACTTTACTGTAAGAATTCTGAAAAATTAACCTATTCCTCTGAAATTTCTAACTTCAAGCTTGAACTTGCAGCTAGTTCAGGGAATTCTTCAGCTTACTCATATGGAAATAATTTTCCATCTGGAAGGAGTCAAAACCAACGTCCTGTACCACATCTCATGGTGTGTGTTGTCTGAGACATTTGATACTAATCTGGTCTTTTGCATAGATAAAACTGAATTCTGGTGGGCATTGAGAGAACATTGTCATTGGTTGGTTATCTGAGTTTCTTAGCCTGTTTTTGAGAAGTACTTGGGTTTCAAAGATTCTTCAAAAACCATGACAAATTGAATTTAAAATGCTTTGACAATTATTAGTCAGGGATTTGGCTTTAGAAATTCAGAACAAAGGTATGAAGATTTGCCGCCTTTTGCTAAATTTTGGAACTGAATCCCCAAAAATTTATGAATGGGTATTTTTCTTAGGAGATAAAAATCAGGTTTCAAATCACTAAGAACAGATCATTCACATTATTAGTGATATAAATTATTTACCTAAGTAACTCAATTCTTTACTTATTGTGTCATGTACCTCTGTGTTTGACAAAATCATCTCATAATATGGCTGGATTTTGATTTGGCACAATAAAATTTTATCTAATTAGCTGCTTTTATTCTGCGTATTTGCAATTGAATTTCTTTCAAGTTCAATATAACCAGTCATTTAATTTTAACTGTGTGGGATGATTGGGGAATGATAGTTTATAATTTGCTTACAGGGTATGCAGCACCCACATGGGGGATTGGGAATGGATCCCTCTGGATTCTCTGGTCGGATCTATCCAAATAATAGGATGTATGGCCAATATTCAAGCACATTTAGACGTGGTGCAGGATATGTTTCCAACAGCTATGAGCCGAGGTTGAATGGGCGTGGGTGGTTGGCTGTTGATTACAAGTATAGGTCGAGGGGTCGTGGCAGTAATGGACTTGTCTATGGTAATGAAAGCGTGGATGGATTAAATGAACTGAATAAAGGGCCTCGATCAAAGGGTGTCAAGGATCAAAGGGACTCTGAACATATTACCTTAGCAGTTAAAGGCCAGAGCTTTCCTGTTAAGGGAAAGAGTGAAGAGGATAACTTACCTGTTTTTCCAGACAGGGAGCAGTACAACCAGGATGATTTTCCTGATACCTACTCTGATGCTAAGTTCTTTGTCATTAAATCCTACAGTGAGGACGATGTCCATAAGAGCATCAAATATGGCGTGTGGGCTAGTACCCCGAACGGAAACAAAAAACTGGAAGCAGCATACAAGGAAGCCCAGGAGAAATCTGGTGGATGTCCTGTTTTTCTGTTATTTTCCGTGAGTTCTTATATCTCTTTTCTTGATGAGGTTTCCAAGCTTTTTATTGAAGTAGTTTTATAGGATTCATTACTTATCTCTCTTATGGTGTTTTCACTAGGTCAACGCAAGTGGGCAGTTTGTTGGCCTTGCTGAAATGGCGGGTCCTGTGAACTTTGACAAGAGTATGGAATATTGGCAGCAGGATAAGTGGACTGGTTTCTTTCCTGTGAAATGGCATATTATCAAAGATGTACCGAATAGCATGTTGAGACGCTTTATACTTGAAAACAATGAGAATAAACCTGTGACAAACAGCAGGGATACCCAAGAGGTTTGTTTACGATCCTGTACGCTGCAATTTGTTCGGCTCCAGCGGTTGACTCTAAGTTTTTCCATGGTTTTCTTCCCTCTGCAGGTACGACTGGAGCTGGGTCTTGAGATAATTAAAATATTTAAAGGCCACTCTAGCAATACGTGCATTTTGGATGATTTTGAGTTTTATGAAGGGCGGCAGAAGGCAATGCAGGAGAAAAAGGCCAAGCAGAAGCAGTTCTATAAGCAGGCAAGTTAATGCAGGCTTTATGAAATTGGTTGTTGATAAGGGCATTTAGTTGTCTGCCGTGGTTTTCACAGTTATTAGCGTATACGCAATGCTTGGTTGTTGAAGTGGTAAATATTTGTTGTGTCATTGCCAAATTGATCTTATGATGTCTTTGGGAAACAGGTTGGTGATGTGGCATCGGACAAAGATGGGTTGAACAGTAAACTCGGGTCACAACAATCTATTGACCTAGGTTCAGCCTTGATCAATGACTCCACCGTCCAGAAGGCGACAGTCCCTGTGGATACCGAAACTAGTCCTGATCTTAAGTTTTTGAAAGATGATGGACTTCTTGTGGAAAAAAACTGAAGATGCCTTAAATGTTTGCTTGTGGATTTCAAGCAAAATAAAGCTTTCTCAAATCTGGCTCCCCGAGTAGCTGAGTTTCCCATAGTGGTCTTCAATTTTTTTTCCCCTGAATTAGTAATATAGTAGTTCAATTTGAGTTTTCAAAAATATGGTTAGAGTAGCTTATTTAGTAATTTATCCTCCTTTTTTTTTTAATTATATTTTTGGTGTGCGTCTTTCCTTTGTTAGATCGAGTGATATAGCATTTATTAAAAGAAAAAAAAAAAAAAAAGGCGAGGCAGTCCTACAGTGTATGAAAGATACAGATACTCCAATATCTGATACTGCAGCTTGATGGTTTAACAGCATTCAGTTTTTCATTGTGGCACGTCGTGCAAATTTTCTGCATCTCGTTTCTTCTTCATGTGTAAGCCCGCGCGAAGTAATGGACCGAATGTGGTTTTAGCATCTCATCTTCCAACAATACGCCAAATGTTCATCTGAAAATGGAATCTGTTTCTTATAGCCCTTTACCTATATTTTGGAGGTGTAATTGTCGACGAGATTGAGAGTTTTTGTGGCACTGAATGTAATCTGTTAGCATTTCCCCATAAGTACCTGTGAGAGCAGTTGACATATGATGGCAGCATTTCCCCATATGTATTTATGTGATGCCATTTACACCATATACTTGTCCAGGCAGAATCAGACTTCTTGTGGCCTAATGCCTGGAGTATTCGTGGGAAAAGACCCCCCCTGAAAAATGAAACATTTGGCACATATTCTTTTTAAAACCTAAAATGAAGAACTGCACATGGTAAAACCCTGTAGCTTCGGAATCAAAACAAAAGATTTTCCAGAAAATTCTGATTGTGTTCAGCGCTGTACTACTTGTAAAGGCTTTGGTTGAGGGGCAGACAGGGACCGAAATATGGCAGAAAAGAACGGAGAAGGAGAAGCGACAACGCGATTCCCAGAAATCCGGAAAGACGCAGTACACAATCGGTGGGTCATATTCTCACCTGCAAGATCGCGCCGCCCTTCCGACTTCAAATCCAAATCCAGTACCACGAAGGACCCTAAGCCCGATAATTGCCCATTTTGCTTCGGCAACGAGCATCTCTGTGCACCCGAGATCTTCCGGGTCCAGCCTGAGTCTGCTCATTGGAAAATTCGGGTCATCCAAAATCTTTTCCCGGCTCTGAGCAGAGATGACTTACTGCCGCCATTACAACCCCACAAAGAGCAAGATCGAGAAGAGGTTGATGAAGGACAAAAATATACTGCTGGAAATGAAATAATGCGAGGCTCGGGGTTTCATGACGTCGTGATCGAGTCTCCGCTTCACTCGGTTGAGTTGGTAGATCTTCCGGCGGTTGAGATCGGGGATGTTTTACTTGCTTATAAGCTGAGGATTGAGCAGCTTAGGACTTGTGATTCCATTCGATACATTCAGGTTTCTTTCCCTTCTTTTCTTTTTAATGGGATGGTTTGCTTATTATCTATGCTCATTTGTTTGATCCCTTTCTGGTTGGGATTCCAAAGTAATCATATTAATGTAGGAAGTTTAGGGAAAATAATTCGCTGTTTTTAGCTAAAACGAGAGGAGTTGAGTGTTATTTACCCTTGTATGAGAAACGATTTTTTGAGGATAAAGACTGTCTTTATGTAACGTGTCTGTGCTGTGAGTTAATTTTAAGTATCCTTACACAGACTCAGCATGGAATTTTATGCTTTGTAAGTGAACATAAGTTAATGAAAACACTGCATACCGTTTCAAGTTACTGGAACAATCGTTTGTTGATTGGTTGAAAATGACACACATGCTCCAATGATAAAATGTTCAACACCTGTTGTTTTATGAGCATTGGTGTCATTTGGATAGAGGAATAGGACGCAGTTGTGTTTCAGATTGAATTTCAGGAGCAACCTTAGGTGATGTTCTCTCTTTGATGGATGTAATAAGTTTTAAACCTGGTACAAGGAACCAAGCTGCTTTTTAAGCTGGTCGTGGATTAGCTTGTGAGATAATCAACCAGCTCAAACGCATCTCGGGCATCTGTAAATTAAGCTTGGCATGATGAGTTTGTGATGATCAGTTAATCATTAGAAAATTACTGCATAATCCTACAAACAAATACATAAATAAACAAAAGATAGGCTTGAATAAGCATGTTTCTGATTGTGCTTTAAACAATTAATTTAATTGAGCTTGCATATGAATTCAGTGTCAAAAAGAAACCTAGTCAAATCTTAACCAATTCCCTTTTTATTATTTTTATTATTTATTTATTTTCCAGTGTACTAGTTGTAAGACCTTTAGCAACAATACAAAGAATGTTTTTTCAGGAATGCAATGTAATCTCATAATCCACTTTCACGTTGTACCCTTTGAAAATGCATGCGTCCAAAAGGTTTGATTCTGGAGCCAGTGTGCACCAGAGTGTTGCAATCTAATGAGGTGACAGTGGTGATTGAAAAAAGATACAACCATCCATTGGAAATAGTTCTGCGCAACTGGCATTAACACCATTGCTCTCACTTCATTGTTTTCATTTGTTTTAGGTCTTCATTTCATTTCAGGAGAGCATGCTAGGCATGGTTTTTATTTGTTTGTCCCCAACTCCAATGGATGTTAGGCATCGTTTCTTCAATTGATGAATCTACATTTTAGGATTTTAGGCATGCTGTCTGTTGGTCTACTTTTGGTTTCTTTCTGCCTCTTTAACATGGTTTTGTGATTAATAGGTGTTCAAAAACCATGGTGCCTCAGCAGGTGCTTCACTGAGTCACTCCCATAGCCAGATTATTGCCCTTCCAGTTGTTCCTCCTGCAGTCTCTGCCCGTATTGACAGTATGAAGAGTTATTTTGAGCAGACAGGGAAGTGTAAGCTGTGTGAGGTCCAAACAGATGAATTGCTAATTGATGAATCAGCTCATTTCTTTTCCATTGTTCCATTTGCAGCCACTTTTCCGTTTGAAATATGGATCATTCCTAGAGGTCACTCTTCTCATTTCCATGACCTGGACAATGGGAAGGTAATCTTTGGTTTTCCTATCCTTCGAGTTTCCTTATTCCTGAGACTGTTTGCGTTTTGAATTGTGCAACCCAAATACAGTGGTATCTGCAGAATCTTTTGATTGTAAGGTTAAACTTAGGATCATAGATTAAATTATTTGACTTTTTTATTCTGGGGGTAACTTCTTGACTGTGTAATTGGTAGTTCATATACCACTGGAACAGAAGAGGAGAATTTGTCTGATACACTTATTTTGGATTGCTTCTACCTCGTCAAATATGCATAATTTTCACGTCTAAGCTAAATCTCATACTTTTCAATTGCAGGCTGTTGATCTTGGAGGTCTGCTGAAACTCATGCTTGCTAAGATCTCCTTGCAGCTGAACAATCCACCATTTAATTTCATGATTCACACGTCTCCACTCCGTTTCAATCCCTCTTGTGAACCATACACGCACTGGTTTCTTCAAATAGTACCGCAGTTAATGACAGTTGGAGGGTTTGAAGTAGCAACGGGATGTTACATTAATCCTATCTTTCCTGAGGATGCTGCAAAGGTTCTGAGGGAAGTACGACTTCCAAGTTAACTACTTACAGTTACCATGTGTATCAGCCTACCGGGGATGTGAATACAGTTGAGGCAAATTATTATTGTATACGCTGAAATTGGAATTCTAGAAGAAGACTTTTCTTATTCAAAGAAAACTGCCTTTGTTATGTACACGAAAGAAAGAGCATTGACAATTTGTCAGATCTCAAATGTTTGTGATAGTGAAGTCGAGGTGTTCACAAAGTGCATGATTTGGCTAAGAGAGTGAGTGAAACAATGCTAATATTGATTGATGATCAGGGTTTGAGCTTGAGCAATGGCCAAGCAGTTACAAGCTAAACAGCTTGTAGTGTTTGCCATGAGGTTCATTTGTAGATCCTCTCCCCATTCATTGTTCTAGTGTCCTCCACTTTGCTTGCCGACATTGATAGAGGCTGAGCAAGCGGCAGCCAAGTAATAGTGTGGTTAAAGATGCTGGTAACGAGGATGAGGTTAAAAGATGCTCATGGCCCTTTTGTTTGTTTTGTATTTCTAAATTTTGAAGATAATTTTGTTTTATTATTTTTGTATTGGGAGAGTAAAAAATGCAAAATGAGAACCCGGAGCTGCTTCATTCATCATTTGCATTGTAACAACAAAAACAATAAAGGGGAGGTGAAAAAGAGTAAATTGTGAGGGATGTCAATTCTTAAAATGGTTCATTTGGTTATCGTGTAATGGGAAAAGATAAATTTTTTATACATTCGATACTTTTATTTATGGGATAACACTTTATATATAAATAAAATATTTCTTTCAAAATTGTAAACAGTTTTCCTAATTATTTCTTGTTATACCGTTGTATCATCCAATAATAATAATAATAATAGAAGAAATACTTGCTATGATGAATGAATATTGATTGGAATTTTGGAGTCGATTAAAGGCGTGGTATGATTAGGAGCGGGTGCTGCTATTTTGATACCATTGAGTTTAGTTTTACATGCTCAGGTTGCTATAATAAGAAGGATTTTAAAAGCATGACAAATGTCTCCTTAAATACGAAGAAAGCATTCCGCTAAAACCCTTTTGGTTTTGGGGCTGTTTCCGCTAGTGTCTGTCTTTGCTCCGGTGCTCCCGTCCTCCCTCCCTGCTCCGCCTTCCGATTTTCCCTCTCCGATCCAAGGCCGAAACTCAACTTCAAGTAAACTCCCAACCTTCTGCTATACCTTTTGTAGGTTCCCGCTTCCTTTTTTGTACTTATATACGTATACACATACGTAAAAGAAAGAGCTTTGAGCACGACCACCAGAGGGGTTTAATCTGCAAGAAGAAGCAGCAGCAAAAAGAAGTTGATTTTGGGTTCATGGCTGCCATTTCTCCACCCTCAGATCGTATCCTTTCTGGGTCCTTTTTTTTTTTTTTTTTTTTTATATCCGTCTTAGTCTTTGATTTAGATCTCATATCCGTTTCTGAATTATCTCTCTTTTTTGGCGGTTTTCTGGTCTCTGGGTTATTGAATTTATGTATATGTAGGTTTTATTCACCAGGGATAAAGCCGCTAAACCAATGAAATTGTGTTAACTTAATTGCCCTGAATGGTTATTTAGTTTGTATAAGTCTTGTTGGTCAGAAGCGTACTTGCTTTGTTCTTCTTAACTATGTTCAACTCAGAAGCGGCAGAGTTGCTGCAGAAACTATCCTTGGATTCACTCGACAAGCCCCTCCAAGATCCGGAGCCTCCCAAGAAGGTTCTTTTATTTATCTAGCTTTTAATTGGTTATTGTGATGAACTGGGGTCATCTGTGGCTTTGCTGCATCAGGTTTTCTAATTCAGATTAGATTTGCTATGTATGCGTTTGTAGGTTTCTGCTGTTAAGTATGCACCTGTTGACATGGGTAGTCAGATGAATGTTTTCAGCAAACCATTTGAGAGGTCTGCTAGTCCTCATCCTGATTTTATGAACCCCAGCATGTTCTACAATCCCAGTGGATATCCATCTTCTACATATTATTATGGAGGTAAAAAATAGCTACTTGGCTGCTGCCACACTTACCACTTGTATCTTCCACATACTTACATCACAGTGTCATTTCCCTTGAAACTTATTTGCCCTTTACTTTTCTGGTTGTTTAAAAAAAGTAGGTTTCAACGGATCATCTGTCAATGACTGGGATTGCTATGGAAGTTCTAATGGGGTTGAAATGCCGCCTGTAAGTCTCACTAGCCCCCTTCCCACATTCTACATGCTTTACAGATTTTGTATGTTTTCTTTTTCCTTTTCCTTTTTCTAGGATCAGAAATGTTTCATGTTGCTCATGATTCCCAAAACAAATTAGTGAAGGAGTGCTGACAGACGATTTTTTTCAGTTGGAGATAATGTTATCTCAGCTGCAGCTGGTGATTTGTTATTGGGCTACTACTGTTCATTGAAATACTTGGCTTCAGGAATTCTGTTGTTATTTGTGGATAGTTTCTGATCCATGATTGTTAATTTGCAGGGTGTTTATGGAGATTATCAAAACACTTATGGTTATGCGCCTTATGGGGCGTATTCCTCATCTGGGTGTACTATGGGGCCTGATACTCCTCTTTATGGGCCCCAGCATTTCCAGTATCCGACCTGTTATTTTCAGCCTTCTGCCACTAGCAATGGGCCTTACATGCCAAACGGAGTTAACACTTCCCAAAAAGATGTGTCAACTCCTCTTGTTGCTGACTCTGTGCAGTTATCAACAGGAACAGGCAAAGGAAATCAAACGTTCATTTCAGATGCTGTCAGCCACCCGAACAACATGACTAAACCTTTAAGACCAAATTATCAAAACCCAAATATGAAGTCAAATGATTTCTACGGATGGGGAGGCTTGCCATCAGGTACTTACTTCTGTGTTGCACATGAGAGTGGCAAATTTTTCTTTACTGCTTTCTGCATGTTTTCATCATTGTCATCCATGTCCTAACCTGATGTTTGACAATGCAGTAAGTTCGGGGCACACTTCAACTTTTTCATATGGGCATAATTATTCTTTTATGAGGAATCAGAATCTGCGTCCTGTTCCACACCTCATGGTATGTGCTGTCTGTGACGCTTGATACCTTGAACAATCTGTGGAGAATAATGATTTGTGGATTGTTGACAGAGTAAAGGTGGACAACAGAAGTTAAAGTCCAAATTTTGGAAGTCATTTGCAAATTTGAAAAACATTTATGCTTAAATTTTACACATTTGCTTTGAGTGTTGTTGTCTCTTTTTTTCTTTTTTCCTTTTTTCTTTCTCCCCCAAGTAGTACTTATTTTTAAAAGTTTATTGGAAGGTTGTTTCCATAAGAGTGTTCAAAATTATTGGTAAATATTTTTGTTTTACTACCTATTTACAGGGTATGCAACCTCCACAAGCAGGATCTGGAGTAGATCGAGCTGGATTCGTGAGTCGGATGTATCCAAGTAGTAGGATATATGGTCAATATTCAAATGTGTACAAACGTGGTGCCGGATATTTTTCCAATGGTTATGAAGCCAGGATAAATGGCCGTGGGTGGTTGGCTGTTGATAATAAGTATAGGTCCAGGAGTCGTGGCAGTAGCTTACTTGTTTATGGTAATGAAAGTGTAGATGGCTTAAATGAAGTGAATAAGGGACCTCGAGCTAGAGGCGTCAAGGATCAAAAGGATTCTGGATCTACTACCTTGGCAGTTGGCTGCCAGAGTGTTACTGTGAATGGGAAGAGTGGTGAGGATAACTTAACTGTACATACAGGTAGGGAACAGTACAACCAAGATGATTTTCCTGAGACACAATCAGATGCAAAGTTCTTTGTAATAAAATCATACAGTGAGGATGATGTCCATAAAAGCATTAAATATCGTGTGTGGGCTAGCACACCCAATGGAAACAAAAAACTCGATGCAGCATTCAAGGAAGCTCAGGCGCAGGAGAAATCTGGTGGATGCCCCTGCCCTGTTTTCCTGTTATTCTCTGTGAGTTCTTACATTAGCATCTTTTACACAATATATTTTCACAATTCTTTAGTTAAGTTGCTATATAGATTCATTCCTTAAGCTCTCCTTTGCGGTTCTTTACAGGTCAATGCAAGTGGGCAGTTTCTTGGTCTCGCTGAAATGGTGGGTCCTGTTGATTTTGACAGAAATCTAGAGTATTGGCAGCAGGACAAGTGGACTGGTTGCTTCCCTGTGAAGTGGCATTTTGTCAAAGACGTACCTAATAGTGTGTTGAGGCACATTACACTGGAAAACAATGAGAATAAACCCGTAACCAACAGCAGGGATACTCAAGAGGTGATGATGTGTTTTGCTGATGTGTGACAAATTTTTGTACTATTTATTCTAACTTTTCTCCATGGTTTCTTGTTTTTACAGGTTAGATTAGAGCAGGGTCTTGAAATAATTAAGATAATTAAAGGTCATTCTAGCAGGACATGCATTTTGGACGATTTTGAGTTTTATGAAGGGCGTGAAAGGACAGTGCAAGAGAGAAAGGCAAAGCAGCAGCAGTTCAATCAGCAGGCAAGTTGATAGCATTTGGTTAATAACTTTATCTTGTTTTCGGTTGTTCTTGTTTATGGTTAGCATGAAGTTGGCATATACTAGTTTTGTCTGTATAAATTTTGATTGTGTGCTTTGATGGTTGATGCAGTATGTACTTTCTTTTTTGAATTTGCTAATCCAGGTTTAAATTCTTTGAATATAGGCTGGTGATGAGGTGGCACCAGAGAAAGATGGACTGATAACTAAACAGGGATCTCAGATATCTGTTAGCCTAAATTCCCCCTTGACTGAGGACCCAACTACTCCCAATGCTACTTAATTTTGTTTCCAGAAGTTGTCTAAATGATCTTATGAGATGATTTTCTTTTCTTTTCTTTTCTTTTTTGTTTCACCCTTTCCCCCGCGACTGTCAATTTTCTTTCAAAAGAAATAATAGGGTAGGAAAGAGACTCAATATTGGGTACTGTAGCAACGATCTTGTGACTGCATTTAGTTTTCATTAATGGAGTAGTTTATGTTTGCTATATTTCGTTGATCTTAATATTTTGACTTTCTTCTTTTGTTTATCGAGTCTTGTGCTTGTGGCCTCAGCATCTGGTTTTCACCTTTCATTTAATCTCCTTTCTTTTCATGGAAAGGAAATCTGTCTGATTTTTCTTGAGTTGAATCAGTTTGGCTTGGGTAGACTTTTAAACTGTTGCTGTGGAATCAAATAATAAAAGCAGGTCTTTTTCTCTTGCTTCTAGGTGATTTACAACTGTGGCCTTTACTGAGATGGGGTATATATTTTCATTTTTCTTGATTATTTAGATAACTTGATTTGAGGTCAATGCATTCACGAGATAAGTAGAGAGGATGCATTTTGTATTTGTAGTTAAAGTGAAAAGGGCTTCTGCGTGGTGATAATGTTTTATTGCGCCATTGCCAATTTGGGCTTTTGAATTGAAGGTTGGGGAAATTATATATACACCTGAGAGAAGACTAGAGTCATGCTGGGGATTATCTTGTAATCATCTTTTGTACTCATTAGTTGTAGGCTGCCCTATGATTATGCAGCATCTTTGATTCATTGATGTATTTTGTCTTTGAGAAAACCTGATTTTGGGGATGGATAGCGCAGCAGCATTTGATAAGGTTTTTATTCCAAATTAAAGTGGAGGCACTGCTATTGATCTTCCAAGTGTAGCAGTGGTAGGTAGAGGGTGTAAGTCTTTCTTTTGCTCGGAGGGAAGTGTGTTGCAATCACGGAATGCACGCGGCTGATGCAGTTGAGCTGAGAGATGAATAATCGCGAGAGTTGGTGGTCGTACCTCCCTGCCTTCAGGCAGCCGGCCACTTTAACAAGATGGATGGCCTTTCCTAGGTGTGCTTCCGAAAGTTGCTGTATGATGCTCCAATGCTTGAGAAAAGAGCCATCTGCCGTTTGGATTTGATTTGGTTGGCTGCATCTGGTTGCCTCAATTTAGTCTGTCCTCTCCTCTGTGTGATGGCTTATGTTGTCATATGGGTAGCACGTTATTATAGAGGAAATAGATTGTTTGCAGGCTCATTGTGCACTTAAGGAGATCACAAACATTGTTTTTGAAGATTCACGGCACATTAATTTGACCCTGAAAAGTTTCGTCGTGAATATATAAACAGAATCGATTTTCACGGTTCAGTCGCAGTAGGTGATTCTATTATATGTATATATGGTTGGCGATAACCATGTATGCTCTGTCACGTTTGAATCCACAACGGAAAGGTGAAGTAAAAAGAGTAGTACATTATGTGCTCTCACTGGGATAAGGTAGAATTAGATTCTTTGTACATAATTTCTCGTCCACAGACGGACAAAAGTAGTGATTGAAGAATGTCAAAAATCCCAACATTGCATTTATATATTACTGTAATTACATGAGCTCAAGCAAGAAGGCCATCTGACTACGATGGATTGTCACCATCATCATCTCCAGATTTACGACAAAATACTTAACTGCAAGCGAGCTACCGCTAGATTACTAAAGAAACAACCAACTCTCAGCACCATTTAACTCGGATGTCTGAATGCCATCACTGAGTTGCAGGCAGAAGGGCACCCAAACCGATGGATGTTGATCCCTCCATCTTGGAGTGATCACCCCATCATTTGCTCAAATCAACTCAATTCTTTAACTTAGTGAGGTCGTAGTGGGCCGATCATCCTCCTATCATAACACTGATATAAGGCAAAGTAGCTAGGACTTAGGAAGAGGAGATTGTTGATGTTGTAGTGGCAGACGATGATCTAGGAGGAGACGAAAAAGAAGTTGGAGAGTGTTTCAAGATGACGGGAGGCAGAACACTGGTTTTTCTCCATTCTTGCTCCTTGATTAACTCCCCACCAAAATACTCCAGCTTCTCCAAATTAGTGCTCTCAACCAACTTCTTGCCTTGAAATAGTACGGATTCCACATTCTTCTGTGCCAACATTTGGTCCGCAATAATGTCCAACGTCACTCCCTTCCTCTTCTTTTCATTACATTTAGTAGGAGAAGAGTTACCATGGCTTGTCTTGCCAACAATTCCATTTCCCTGAATCCTCACATAATTACTTGTCCTCCACTGCCCAAATGCCATTGATACTGCCTGGTCAACCTGCATGTCATTCGTTGCACAAATCAATCTTCAGCTCATTACACACATAATAAACTTTTGTAGGGCATAATGATAAAATGGTTGGTGTGTGTATGTAAAACAATGTTTAAAGCTTTCAGCAAATTGATGTCTAAAACAAAGTAGGCGTGACCGTGACCATATTATATTATTGCAGCCACCGAATGGGCGTCGGAATCAGCCTCTGGCGCTCCTTCCTAAATTGATTTGTTGCCATTGTTTTTGGTTCATGAGTTATGGTCTTTATGGACACTACGCGACTTTACAATTCATTAATGCCACACTACTAAATAAATACTCTAGTACTTGCATTGGGACCATCACAAATTAATTATATGCATGTGAAACTGAGAGCAATAACCCAAAAAAAAAAAATACTATCAAATTTTGGATGATCAACGAAGCTCGACAAAGTTAAAATTTACGTCAAAGAGGGCATTGATTATTGAAAAATAATTGTTGTTTGGTAAGACTAAGACGGGGAACATACCATGTCGGCAGCTCCATCTCCGGCAATACTAAGATATGCGGCCGGCGATGATTTATGATTCCCGGCGGCGCAATCCATTTCGCCATTGCCCAAAGAAACCACCACCAGATTCTCCACTCCCTTGCAAAAGGGGAACTCCTGCTTATTGTTGAGCACATGAGCAATAGCCGCAGCCGTTGGATTATTCATGGCTAACCCACCCCCAACGGCTGCCATCTTCTTTCTTCCATCCGTTGACCTCATCTCCAAGGCCCTGTTGGCCATCGTGGCCCTACAGACGTCCACCATCCTGAAATCGCAACCCTCCATTTCTAATGCATCGGCCCGCGAAAATAGGAAGGGCGAGCCCGTGCTCAGATCGTAACAAGGAATGAGCACCGGTTTCAAGGTGTCTTTCAAAGTCAAATCCCCGAACACATTGAGGAACAGCTCCTCGGCTTTGGAGTGCCGGGAGAGCCGTCCCAATAGGCCAGCGGGTGCGTGGCGGGAGAATTTGCGAGCATTCTGCAAGAGAAACTGGAGAGCCTGGTGGGCAGTGAAAATGGGCCTGCCGTCTCTGCCGCGGGTGACGAGCAGGGCGGCAAGTAAACCTCCGGCACCGGCACCGGCGACGACGTCGAAGAAATCGGCAACGTGGGCATTGGGGTTGCCAGACTTGCGGCGAAGGGTAGCCTCTAAATGGAGCAAAGACTTGGCGGCGAGGACCCCGTCGGTGGATCCTCCATCATCGAGGGAGAGAATTCGGACGCTGCCGGGGGCGGGGGAGAGGGAGTTGGGAGCATTGTTGGGTTTAGAGTGATTGTAGCCAAAAAGGAACTTGTTTTCGAGAATGGAGAAAATTTCGAAGGTGAGCTTGTCGACGTCGTCGTTGTTGTTGTTGTTGTTGTTGTTGGAGGGATAATGATGAGGATGAGGAGGAAGCATTGAAATTGTGGGTACAGGTGTTGCCGCCATTTGACTTCCCGTGGTTTTGTATTGATGATTAATGCGTATGAAAAAGGAAGAAGAAGAAGAAGAAGAAGAAATAGTTGCGGGAATGAAGGGGGAAAGAAATGGAAGGGAAATGGATATATAAATAGAGAGGAGTGGTGGAGTGGGGAGACCGGGAGAGGAGGAGTATTAGTAAATGTAAATTCTTCCTTCCTTAATTCCTTTGAACTTGAAGGAGTATTATTAGTAAATTAAAGTAGAGAGGGAGGACCGGAGGAGGCAGTCAAGGCACAGTGAATAGTGACGGAGGTGACTCAGACTGACTAAGTGACTATGTCCGTCCTCTAGTTGTACGTACGGAAGAAATGGTGCGGGTAAATATTTATGGAGTAAAATACACCAGTGTAGAAACTGTCTGTGTCTGTGTCTGTGTCTGTGGCTGGGTGTGAATGAATAGTTTTATATTAGGGGCGAAGGGCGAAGATTCCTCTGCATTTGGCGGTGGTTGGTAGTGGTACGAATGACAATTTGGAATTTTATTTTACCAAAAAGAAAGGCCGGTGAACCCAAGAGTTTGAAAGGGTTGGGAGGGGGAATTGTTTTTTTGGCGGCCAATGCTTTTTTACTTTTTGACTTTCATAATTTTCATTCCTCCTCCACTTCAAATAATCTATACTTAGCTTTATTGCTATATGTATTTTCCACTTTCTTTGCTTTGCTTTGCTTTTGGTGGTGCATCATACCAGTATGAGATTAACTTTAATTTGATTGTGTACCTGCACCCTGCACCCTGCACCGTGCACCACTACTCCTCCTATTATTTTTTTAAATTTTGGAAGAGGGAAAGATGCATGCCTTAGCCTTACCTCTTTTAAGTTGGACCCATTATTGAATTCAACTGACGCTGTTTGTTGCTGCTTTGCTTCTTCATTTTCCCCACCACAACTAAACGCCATACTAGTAGTACGTGTGCTTTAATTAGTATTTTTCTCTTCTTTTTTTTTAACTATTATGACTACTGTTATATATATAGAGAGAGAGAGAAAGAGAGAGAGTTAGGGGGAGTAGAAAAATAGAAAAAAAAAGAAGTAGAGATAGACAGAGAGAGATGCTTGCTTTGGTTCACACTTATTTTGAGTCAGTCCTATCCCAATAGCGATTGTAGTAAGTAGGAATTCATGACGTGAGTACCAAAGTACAAAGTTATTAATTTGGAACAATAAATGTAGTAGTTATAACTTATGTGTTGTGGTGGATCAATGGATCAATGGATGATGGATGATGGATGATGGATGGGATCTCTCTTCTCTCCCCACCCAAAAAAAGATATCTACATAAATCACACATCTTTCCCGTCAATTCACAAGATATAAAAGTACCACCAACGTAATGTCTTCCAAATATATCTATTATGCACTACCTGTACTTGTGACAAGATATATATATATATATATATTCTTTTCAATTTTATAATTTTTTTTTTATTTATTTGTAATTCTTTAAATTACTTCCAATTTAAGTAGTCCAATTTAAGGGTAATTTTATTTATGAATTCGTAATATATTTTTAGAAACGGATAACAATTAACTCACATTGTCAAAATTACAACACTAGAGCCTCGAGGTGATCAAATATATATGCATTTTTATCAAAAATAAAAGTTTGAAATAATTATTTATAATTTACTCTTTTTATTCTGATTGTTGTAAGTATTAGTAAGTTATGTGATTAAATGTATTAATTTTAATTTTATTATAAATATTAATTAGAACATAATTTGTAAGTTTAAAAAAATTAAATTGAAACTGTTTTACACGTGAAAAATCAAATCAAATCAAATTGTAAGTATTAAAAACTCAAATTAAAAGAGGAAGTGTGCTTATTTACCCAAATAAACTCTATATATTGGGATTGGGATTGGGATTGGGATTGGGGGGCGGTACATGTGCATATCTTGAACACATTAAATTCCTTAAATATTTTGAAACAAAAAGTGTGAGGGTGTAACTGGTATTATCATTGTGAATCTGTGATGCGACGACTGCTGCATTGAAGATCTTGGTGATCAGATGTGTTGGATTACTACTACTCGTGGGTCTCCTCCTTTATTACACCACCCCACCCAGACATAGACATGGAAGTTGGAACATCGTATTATGTGTGTGTAATATATACGAGCGTCCGTAAACACACAATTTGAAATACAGTAATTCCAAGACTCCAAGTAGCTAGAGTCTAGAGAGAGAATGGGGGGATAGGTATCGTACATGCACGGACGCACGTATCAGAGGTTTTTGCGATGCATCATCCATCAGCAAGCCTTAGATATTTTGCATGCATTGTTGGAGGATGGATTCGGAATTCGGTGCTTAAACATTAAACGGAGGTGGACACCATTTATGTTGATTTTTCTGAGACATGCAATATCATCAAATTTGATTCTAAACACAAGAAGCGAATTCAACTGATACATCCAGTTTGATTGGATATATTTATTCTGTGGATGAAAATCATGAATACAACAGTAGTAGTAGTAGTAGCAGCTAGCGGTGGGTACGCAGCTTCATTCGCTGTCCAAACAAAATCTTCCACAGATCGATATTCCAGCAAGCGGATACAAGTAACATCATCCGTGCATATCCCCCATGGTTTCCTCAATTCTCACTACGTACCTAGTACAGCTGTACTCATGACCGACGAGGGTTAGATCCTGGCAGAAGTTAGTTTAATCAGATCACCACCGACGCCAAAATTCACTTCAGTTTAATTCCCCCCGACAACCCCCAATGCAATATTAATTAATAGTATATATGTATGATTACAAACTATCATCTCCACTCATTCTCATTCATTCATTCGTTATATGCACTACTTTACCACACAAAAACTGATTATAAACTGATTATAAACAAGCACTACATATAATTATATGCACTACCTACACACACTAACTCATTTTTAATCTCTAAGTCCATCCGTTGTGTTTAATTAATTCATATTTTACATCTATATATATACACGGTCTCGGTCTCGGTCTCAAAATATACAACTAATGCTACATCCACATCCAGGGTGCACGCATGAAACGGAGTGTGTGAAAAATGCACCCTGGATGTGGCATCTGGGATGTCTGTAAATGAACCGTACGTATCACCTACTTAACGTGTACCTAATTAATTTACATCTGAGTTTAATTTGGATAGAGACATGCACAAACTAAGTCAATTAATTAATTCTGTATTGTTTTTATTCAAATTAATGCACGGTGATTCTTAAAGTAGTGGTAATTAATTAATTAAATGGTAATATAAACGAAGAAAACGCGATTTGTGGGAAAATATTTCACAACAAAAGCAGGAAAGAATTAAAGATGAAATTTAATGATGTAGCAGCAAAGCAGTTAGTGGCGGTCGTGCTACTATTTAAATGAGCGGGGTTAGCGGGATATGGGACTCCCACCGCCATATACGTTACGTACACAATTAAGGCTGCAAGAATACGTGCGCAGGTTGAGAAGGCAGGCCAGAAAGGAAAATTTGTCGCAACCAAAACAACATTGGCAGTTGTCGCCCACGAACTATTGTCGAGCGGGGCCAACAGATCACCCCTGCCCTCGCCTTAATTCCTTTCTTCACTTTAATTTCTTACATATAATTAAGCACGCAACAACCGTTAGATACTACAATCTTCTGTATAATACTATTAATTGTTGCTAATTAACATCTTAATTAAATATTCTCTCAAGTTTCACCTCAAAAAATGAGTTTCCTTAATGATGTTGTACTCAATCATTAAAAATATATATATATATGTATTTTATTTAAAATAAACAAACTTTTTTTTTTTTTTGGAGACAATTGACTAGGCAGAGTCGTATTTTTTCTTTTTTCTCAAAATTATATATTATCCTCTCACCGTCTCACGTCTGGGGGTGGGTGGGTGGTGCAGCAAACACAACAGTAGTACTTTGAATTAGTAGTTAATTAATGTAGATGGTTTCGTATTTAATAATCATCATCATGTCGAGGTTTAATGATTAGGTTAGTTGGCGGGATGGAAATTTTAATTAATACCGTATTTAATTAGGTCCATCTCCGTGTGTGTTTAATTTAATAATTTATTGACGAAATAATTTGGGAATGTGTATACTAAATTCAATAAATGATATTGTTGGGAAGGGTTCAATGCACAATCATCTTCAATTATGTAACTTGACTTTAGTGCTAATTAACTAACTAATTAAATAAAATTGATTTGGAATTCATCAAAACAGTAGTAGTGTACGTAATTTGAACCCGTGATGATGCTATGCTGTTGGATTATAGTATTAATAGTTCGGTAGCGGTGTGTTAATTAAATATAAATGGCCGACAAACAAACAAATTAAAGACAAATTAACTCCAAGGTCCTTCCTTCCTAGTTCCTCCTATCCTTATAATATTGCCAGACTTAAAGGACTCACTTTTCTTCCTTAATTTAATCAACTGTAAATTAAAACAGGCGGAGAGATTTAAGAATTCCTGCAGCTGACCACAATTAGCAGTATAAGATGATGAACGTGCATATACGTAACTACAGAACTAATGAGAGAAAAAACCAAAAAAATAAAAGTTATTGCATGAATTTTTTTGGTATGAAGTAAATAGATTGTCTCTCTAAATCCTATACCCTTCTTCTAATTATTCGTAGTTATATAATATGTCGTCGTAGCACAATGAATGTATAGAATACATCTTCTTTTGATACTTATAATTTGAAATGTTCAAGTAAAAGTCGACAAGTTAAAATGTAAATTATTTCAAATTACTATTGATATAAATGTTATTATGCGCTAATTGAAAACATTAATTTTTTTTGTATATTATTTGTTCACTGTTGTTGTTGCACTTTTATTTATGATTAAAATAAATATCATAAAGAGCAATTAATCTATTTATTTTTAACCTCTTTCGTACACAATTTGCTATTGTAATAAAAATTCTAACGTCTTGGAAAAAACAAGAAAAAGTTATGCAATATGAGGGTGAGTGAATGTAGAGAATAGAGAGGAGAGTGGGGTTTTTTCACACCTTTAGTAGGTGGGAGGTGTGAGGTCCGGTTTCTCTCCACTAGTGGAGAGGAGAGTTGCATTAAGTTCCTCTCTAGAGGAGTGTCGGTTCCTTTTCAAAGGAGTGCTGTGCCATGAGTGGGCAATTTTGTCTGCTAGTCAGTGATAGTTGCGGTCTTTATCAAACTTCAAACGACATCTTAGATTTCTTCTTTGATTTCCCAGCTTAGAATTTTCCGTTTCTTGATGTAGGAAGCTCTGCTTTTTATCTAGTTTTGAAGCAGTCGACCATCACTTTCATCACTATCCTTCATCAAACCTTTCTAACATAGCTTTCAAACTAGATCTACTGCAGTTTTTTTTCTTTCAAACATTTATCATAGTCTCACTTTTATTCTTGCTGGTTTTTGTTTCCTTGAAATGAGTTAGCTAATGGAGCAAACTTCAAGGATGGGCGATGGGAAATCGTTAGATCTTGTGATGGGAGTCTCAGATCGATGGAAAAATTGGAGCTTACCAATGAAGAAACAAGCGGAGTGTTGATTCAAGAAAAGGACATTGAAAAGGTTGGGAAGAATGCTCCGGAAGTCTAGTTGGCGAATATTTGGAGAAAGGAAGGTGAACTTCACTGGACTCAAGAACACTATGGAAAAGTATGGCGACTAAAGAATCCTTCAAAGTGAGAGAGCTTGGAACCAATCTCTATCGGTTTGTTTTCGTAAGAAAGAGGATAAATTAAGGGTCTTGCAAGGAAAAGGGTGGATGTTTGACCAACAATATCTTATTCTTGGAGAGTGGGAGAAAATTATTCATTGTCCAGTTGGAAGTTTTGACAAGGTGGAGCTTTGGATCCAAGCGTGGAACATCCCTCCTCAATGGTTGACGAGAGACACTGGTATTCAACTAAAACAAATCTTTCCCAAGTCTTTGGACATCCTCATCCCAGAAAATGGAAGCAAAAAAGGTAGTTACATGAAATTCTAGCCAGAAATTGATCTGAGCAAACCTCTAATGCGGGGGACAAAGTTGAAAATGCAAAATCAAGAGTGTTGGGTCAACTTCAAGTATGAAAATATGGCGTACGCAAAATCGGGCATGTTGAGCGAATGTGCACAACTAGAAGAAAAGATGCAGCAAAAAAATGAAATCCGGTGGCCAATATGGAGAGTGGCTATGTCTTTCTTGGAACAAGATCTCACGGACGAGAAAGAGTGGAGTTCATATTCAGAAGCGACTAGCTAGTTATCTTTGAAGGAGGAGAAAAGCGGGTGTCAACACCCTAAATCAAGCAATAGACTTACGACTTAAGAACCAAGGTGAGGAGCGAAATTCACAATTTTGAAGTGGCAGCGGAGGAACAAAAATGGAAACCAAGCATCCAACCTTGGAGTCTCTAGTGTGGAAGACCGTATGTAGAAGTTGAGATTGGGAAGGAGAAATTGTTGAAGGAAACTTACAAGGAAACAAAGGACAAGTTGCAAGTGTTTGATTTAAGTGTGAATGAAACAAATAATAAAGGCAATTTTCAACCATCGCTTTTGACTTGGAGGACAAAGCAACCAAACAAAGATTCTAATTCCCTTGACATCCGAAATGAGCATGTCTTTGGCGGGACCAAGCTCTTCAAGCAGTGTGCGGGTGACATCAGGGGAGGGACCGTGCATAAACTGGAACATTGTTAGTCACCCGAAATTGTCTTTGTCGGAACCAATCAAAATTCTTGACCGACTTTCATGGAGCTTGACATTCGGCAAGAGCGGAGGTAGGTGTTAAATTAAATTGATCTTGATTTAGTTAATATACCGATCGATTGTGAGCATTTAGTGATGCAAACAAATAAGGAAAAACAGGGCAAAAAGTGGGTAAGAAAAGGGTTGCAGAAGAGAAATTGGATTGAACCTCAAAGTAAGTCAAATGTGGGGTGTAAGCGACCTTGGCAATTTCAAGATGACACATCTGAGTTAGAGAAGAATGAGAGCTTAGGGTTCAACAAAAGAAGACGAGAGAGTCAAGTTACCATAATCAGTTCAAAGGTGGAGGAGGCCAGCCGTGAGTGGTCCCAACCCCATAAATGAAACTATGTGTGTGGAATTGTAGAGTGCAGGAGGACCTCTGTTTCGATTGAGAAATTATTCGATCCCACCTTCCAGAAGTTTTATTTTTAGCAGAAACAAAAAAAAAACAAAAAATTTGTTGCCACAGTGTGTAGAAAATTGAGGTGCCAAGATAGGTGGAGAATTGTGCCACCGATTGGCACAAAAGGAGGATTGTTTGTCATTGGAATGAGAATATCAATGTTAAGCAAATAAGGTCAACTAGCTTTTGTTTTCAGATGGAGTGTGAAAGTATAGAGGAGCACCAAATCTTTTGGGCAATTTTTGTGTATGCTAGCACCGATGATAAAGTAAGACAAGAACAGTGGAGGTTTTTAGAACGTCAAAAGCATGGCCGGGAGACAAGTGGATCATGGCGGTGATTTCAATGATATCCTAAGCCCCATTGAGAAGAATGGAGGTAGGCAGATTATCCAACAATTTCAATCTTTTGTGAGCCAAGTGGGTATGGAAGATATAACCTTTGTAGGAAGGAGTTACACTTGGGCTAATATGAGCGGAGAAGGTTTTGTTGAAGAAAGATTGGATAGATTTTTGGCTCCCATCTTGGATACTAAGTCATTCAAAGGCAAAGGCATATCACGTGGAGAGGCAATCATCGGATCATTCACTCATATTCTTTGGACTCAAACCCAAAAGCGCAAAAGCAAAAAGAGATTCATCTTTGATAAACGCTGGTCAAAAAGGAAAAGTAGGCAAGTTATTGGAGACAATATGGAGAAAGAAACATAGAGCCACCCCAATGTATGAACGTGTGGCAAAATAGGCCAAAGCAGTGGAACTCTTAAAGTGGAGCAGAAGAATATGCAGATCTGCAAACAAATCAATCGGATCAAATCACAAATGGAGTGCTTATCTAGACAAGGGCAATAGGAATTGGAATACCCGAGACAATCAAAAAAGAGCTTCATTGTGCCTCTGAGAGATGAAGAGGTATATTGGAGACAAAATCAAGAGTTCAATGGTGCAAGAAGGTGACAAAACACAAAATTCTTCCACGCCTCTACTATCAATGTGAGGGCATAGTGAAACACAATTGAAAGGTTCTTTGAAAGATGATGGAAGCCCGTGTGGAAGTATCAAGAAGTGAAGGATGAAATTGTCACATTCTATGAGAAACTCTTTGAGACTTGTACACCAAACTTCCGGTATGACGATCTTGATGGTATCCCATCGATCAATGAAGTGATGAACCAAAGGTGACTAGACTGTAGAAGAATCGTAAATCAAAGCCGTTCTTTTTAAAATGAATCCAAACAAGGCCCGGTGTGCCCCCGATGGTATGACTTCTTTTCTTTCAATCTTACCGCATGTGATTGGTGTAGATTTGTGTAAAAATTGTTAAATATTTTTTGAAAATCATAGAATGTCTTGAAACAAATCAACCATACACTTATCACTGCGATTCCAAAACTAAAAACCTGAATTTCTTTGGAAATTTTAGACCTATTAGCCTATGCAATGTAGTTTACAAAGTCATATCTAAAATATTGGCTGAGCGGTTAAAAGTTTGCCTCCCCAATTGCATAAGCCCCTTCCAGGCGGCCTACATTCCGGGAAGACAAATTCTAGACAATGTAGTTGTTGCACATGAGTGTATTCATGCCCTAAATGCTAAACATAGAGGTAGCCAAGGGTGGATGGCCATTAAAATTGATATGGCTAAAGCTTATGATAGGGTAGAGTGGGAATTCCTGTGTGAGGTCCTGCAGAGAATGGGATTTTCTAGTACTTTTATTGGTTGGGTATGGAAATGCATAAGTTCTGTCACTTTCTCTATTAATATTAATGGTGAAAAATGTGGGTATATCCAACCAACTAGAGGCATTAGACAAGGAGATCCACTATCCCCTTATCTGTTCTTAATAGTGTCTGAGGCCTTCTCAAACTTAATTAAACAGGCAACCCTAAGGGGGGAATATATGGGCTTGAGAGTAAGTAGAAAGGGCCCACAAATAACCCATCTTCTTTTTGCAGATGATTCACTTCTTTTTTGTGAAGCAGGAGTAGAGCAAGCACAAAGAATCAAAGCCCTATTATCCAACTACAGATCATCCGGCCAAATGGTCAACTGGGAGAAATCATCAGTTTTCTTTAGTAAGAACATCCCCCAGCTGCAAAAAATGGCCATTTGTCAGACTTTAGATGGCATCACAGAGCAGAAAAAGGCCAAATATCTTGGACTCCCAATGACTATTAGCGAGCAAAAAGGAGGTGTTCAAAAATGTTGAGGACAAGGTGCATCAAAGAATTTCTGGGTGGAAGAATAGGTTTCTCAGTCAAGCTGGAAAAGAAGTGCTAATCAAAGCAGTCATAGATGCTCTTCCCACTTATGTGATGTCGTGTTTCAAAATACCCAAAGGAGTGTGCCAAAACATCATCAAAAAGACCTCAAGCTTACGGGACAAAGAAGGTGAGCACGCCAAAATTCGGAAAGCATGGCAGGATCTAACTTGGCCAAAAGAGGAGGAGGCATGGGTTTCAAAATCTACAACTCTTTAATGATGCGTTAATAGCAAAACAACTCTGGAGGATCATAACCCAGCCGAATCTCCTCATGTGCAAGGTATTGAAAGCCAAGTATTTCCCAAACGGAGGTCTCTTAAAAGTCCCGGTTAACAACAATGCATCATGGTTGTGGAAATCTTTGGATGGGACCAAGATATGTAATCAACAAAGGGGCGATCTTTCAAATCAGAGATGGCAAATCAGTCAGAATATGGGAAAATCCCTGGATCCCTAGTAAACCCAACTTCAAACCAACTTCCACCCCGAATCAGTGGGAGAGGGTTTCATGGGTTAGTGAGCTCATAATGGACCGGGGAAACCGGTGGAATGAGGAACTGGTACGCCAAATTTTCAATCCCCTAGATGCCGAAGCAATTGTAAGTATCCCTCTTCGATGTGACATTCATAATTATTGTAGAGATAAACTTGTGTGGCATTTCACAAAACATGGGAACTACACGGTCAAATCTGCATACCAAGAGGTTATCAAGGCACAACTTGGGAGACACTATCAAGCCGAGAGCAGTTCAACTAGAGAAACAACAAAACAAGCTTGGAAGAGCAGTTGGAGACTAGGCATCAAAGGGAAACTCAAACACTTCATTTGGAGATGCTGGCATAATATCCTCCCCACAAAAGACCAGTTACTAAAGAGAGGCATTCTGGAAGATCCCAATTGTATTATGTGCGGAGAAGTTGATGAGACTTTAGAGCACGTTCTGTTCAAATGCCCTAGAGCTCAGAGAGTCTGGAAATTGGCACCGGTAAGATGGAATGGGTGGAAGGGAGAAAACTTCAGATTCAAACAATGGTGGCCCCTAATTTGCAATGGAAGAAAGGGCATTGTCATGCAGGACAGAGTTGAACTTACAGTTTATATTTTATGGATGCTCTGGAAAACCAGGAACCTATGGTTATTCCAACAAGAATGGAAAGAGGAGAGAGCAGTAGTAGATCTAGCTATGGAAGAATGGTTGGAGTATCAAGAGATTTGTATGAAAGAAAAAGCTACACCCTAAGGGAAGCACTAGGAACAATCATCAATGTTCAGTGGGAGCTACCTTAACCAAGAGCTTTTTGTTAAAGTTTGGTTTTTATATAGTTTGATGTACAATTTGATAGCCTCTGTTTTGTTTGCGTTAGGTTTGGATATTCCAATTGCTTTTTCACTTAGCCTTAATGCAAGTGCTAAGGTCATATTATGCCAGTGGGCAATTTGTAAATATCACAGTTTTGGTAATGAATATAATGATCGTTTCTTGAAAAAAAAAAAAAAAAGAATGTAGAGAATATGTTCTGGACTGGACTTTAAGTCTTTAATTGATGTTGGGAATTTGGAAGGTGTTATGCATGATAGAGATATTTTGGAGTGGGAGTCACACGCAAATCCCAGCGTCGGTGCGGCCGCGTGTGTATAGTAAAGATTAGGTGAAGGAAATAATGAACGCGAATGATCCAACTCCAATGCTGCATCCAATAAAATAATAATGTGTCATACAGATTTGATATTATCCATCTCATCTGGGGTGGGGACTAAAATACTACTGCTGTACATCCTCCGCGGATTCTGCCTTCCCCACGTCTCAACTCTCAAGTCTCAACCGACACCCCGCATTACCTGTGGATTTGTTTACAATTAGATTTTACTAAATCCGCTTTATAAGTTACAGCCATTTTTTAATATAATATCGAAACTTTATAAACCCTCACGGCTCTGTATATTGGCCATTGTGCCTCTTTTTTAATATAATATCGTTTCTGAAAAAAAAAAGTACCGCTTTGTTAATCCAAAAAAAAATCACTTTTCATTATTTATAATTTTTTTTATTAATTATAAGATACAAGAATGTATAATTACTCGTAAGACTATTCGCAACACCCATCCAAAAATTTTGCATTGGATAATTAATAAGATAATTAACATATTCAATAGTATACCAAACCCAATCAATCCATTCTGAAGTCTGAACTATATATAAGACTTTGGTTTTGGATCACAATCTTGCACGAATCTAAATTCTCTATTTAATTGTATATTTTTATATTTTAATGATGAATTATATATTATTATTACTAATGACTAATGAGGTTACTTTTAGAATTTTATTTAAAATTTACTCTCTTCTTATTTTTTTTTGGTAGTAAAGAGGATTTTTGAAAGAAACGTTGTTTTTTTTTTAAAAATTTTTATGGTAAAAAAAGAAAAAGGAATACAGTAATTAATGATTCCCGTTATCTGAGAGATTATATATATAATTGCCATTTTACGTTTGGTAGCATGTGCATAATAAATCCATAAACCGCCCCACTCCAATGCACCCACAAACTTTATTTATTTACGTGTTTATTATTTGGAAGCAAGCATATACGTATTCATTACGACTAATTATATATTTAATGAATGTTAACATTTATAATAATTAAGGTGACATATTATTTATTATAAAATAATTTTAAAAAATAAATAAATTATATTTTTTAGCCTATGACGTCTCAATTGCTTTGAGTTTTTATCATAACTTTTCATACTTGATGTGTCATAGGTAGTAACTAATTTGCATCTTAATTTGCACGTACACCTGCGACCCACCTTCCCTTTCCTAAGTTCCCTTCTTCATTAAGAAACAAAGACGAGAGCGAGGAGTGATTAATTAAGTTGGTGCCGGTGGTTGGACGTGCTCAATGTCCGCCGCTCCTTTCCCAAATTCATTACTAGTCAACTGAATACTAAGTACTGAGTTCAAATAAAATAATGAGGAGTGGCATTACTTAATCGTATGTATGAGTATGATCCTTCATCAATGAAGCAGCTGGGGAAACCGGAAAACCTCCAAGTTTCCACATTCGCTCAATTTTGGCTACTTTAGGAGCATAGTTCAATTTCACATTTCAAATTTATTTCGCTTTACTAACGTATTAATACTACGATGCATCTTTTAATCTTAATTAGGTGGAATGCTCATAATTTCAATTCCAACACCCATTATTATAGTTTTTACTATTTACCTCCTTTTACAATGCCTTTTTTCACTTTTCATTATTTTTACCTTTTTTAATTTTTGCTTATTCTCCACCAATCACCTTGTAAAATGTTTCCTTACAAAGGACGGATAAGATGCCGGTAATTACAATGAAATTATTGTTTCGTAATATGAACATCTCTATGTAATTCTATTTAGTCTTAAACCTACCAAAACTACATATTTTTTTGGTGCTCTGGAACTTGTTACTTTCCCTTGTCAAGTTCTAACAAGATTTCGCTTTCGCTCCTATAATATGTTAGAGTAATTATACTTGTAGTGACTTTTCATAATTACAAATTTGATGTGATAAGTATGAAAAAATAAAATTTAATTGTCACGTTCTTTAAAAATATACAAAATAACAAAGATAATTTTGTTTTTTTTTTTACTTGCTCATTAGTTACTATAACTTGTTATTACAAAAAGTTACTATAAATATTATTACTTAATACTAGTTATATTTATTGGACGTCAATGTCAATACGTTACTGAGAGTATTAGTTACTGCTCCCTCAGTCCAAAAAAAAAAAAAAAGAGTCCACATTAGTTTATATATAATTTTTTATTAGTTATTATATATAACATACTTAATGCACTAACTAAATGTATAATTTTATAGTTTTTATTCTTATTTTTTAATTGTGAGTATAGATAATTATTATTAGTAAAGATTAAAATATTAAGAATTTAATTTAAAAGTGATTTTTTTTTTTGAAATGAAAGAAGAATATTTTAATCTCCAAAAAATTAAAAAAAAAATGTGTAACGGGCTTGGTTATTTAGAAGTGTGAAGAGTATGGTGTGCACTTATTATTTGGGTCATGTCAGTTAAATGTTATGTGCAATGGGCCAAATAAGATGTCGACCCAAGTGAAAAGAAAATTCAGGTGGTGCAATATGCTGCTACGCCGGTTATATATATATACCTCAGCCACTCCTATCCTATTGAGGAGTTTAAGGAGGTAAGACCTCAGGTGTTCTGATCTTAGATCTACTTCAAGCTCAATGCGTATAATTAGCATCCTTGTTTAATTTTTTGATTCCCGGATTGAATTGATTTTATTGCATTCTTATATAAATAATAAGATTGTTTACTTTGATTCGCCTGCATTTTAATTGGAAGAGAAGATTGTATCCATTTGCGTTCCGTACATAATTGACAAAGGTTATTTACTCCAATCTGCAGATCCATGGATTGTGCAGGGCATTCTAATTGGAACAAGATGAATTCCATTTGAAACTTGATATTTGTCCGTGGTTGTAATAATAAATAAATGACCAAATAACACTAAAGATTCAACTACAATTCTTAACTGAGTTGAAGTTTTGGGGCACAAAAAACACGCAGCAGCAACCTCCAACCAGCAACCTCATCTTTTAATTTTTACCTGAGTTTCATAATAATAATAATAATAATAATGAAAAATAGGGGAGGGGTAAATTAGGTAAAACAAAGGAAAAGTGTTCATTTATGGACTAGTACTACTATTGCTCTTTCCCTTTAAACCCTAAACCCTTTGTCTCGCCTCTCTTCGCTTCCCTTGGAGTGGTACTCTTTTCAGATCATTTTCCGTCTACGCACAACAACCCAAGCAATGAGACCTCCAAGAGGGCGTGGCGGCTTCGGCTTCAGGGGAGGCAGGGACGGCGGTCGTTTCGGGAGAGGCGGCTTTCGAGGACCCCCTCGTGACGAAGGCCCCCCTGCCGAAGTCGTAGGTCAGCTCTTCCCACTTCCCTCCCCTATCGTTATGAATTATGATTATCTTTATGTCTTTCTTCGTTTTTTTTTTTTTATTGTTCTGATTATTGTCTTTTTGATGTGCAGAGGTTTCTGTATTCGTTAATGCATGTGAGGGAGACGCTGTCACCAAGCTCACAAATGAAAAAATTCCATACTTTAATGCACCAATTTACCTTCAGAACAAGACTCAGATTGGCAAGGTCGATGAAATTTTTGGACCCATTAATGAATCGGTGAGTTTACCGCAATCTTTATTGCTTATACTTTCTTTAACTATTATTCAATAATAAGAAGGCTTACTATGCCTTCTTATGCTATGCAAAGTCGATGATGCCCCTTTTGATTGTTGCTCCAGTTTTTCTCTATTAAAACGATGGAGGGTA
The DNA here is from genome assembly GCA_020080225.1 of Gynochthodes officinalis. NCBI lineage: Eukaryota > Viridiplantae > Streptophyta > Magnoliopsida > Gentianales > Rubiaceae > Gynochthodes > Gynochthodes officinalis. Next base: position 46,666,677 of record CM034615.1, on the reverse strand, counting down.
TTGTAGCTTCCTCGTATTCAGCTGGGGATAAGTTCTACATTGACCCAGCTAAGCTTTTACCCCTCTCCAGATTCTTGTCTCAGCCCAAGTATGTATTTCATTTCTTAAAGCGTGCAATTTTTCTACTCTGTTTGGTGTCACAGATTTTATTGTTTCACGATAGCATCAATTTCTCGATAGAAGGGGGCTGGGCTTTTTTTAATTTAAATTTTGTAGGAGGGTTAACTATAATGAATTGAGTTAGTTGTTAACTATCTGATAAATGGCTGACGCTTTGTTGTTATGGTAAGAACGTAAATCTGTCCAATTTGGATCAGCAATTCCTCCCGAAATCTCTGATTGCCATGCCTCTTTTATGTATGCGAAGTCTGGGTAGCTAATTTTAACATCTTTAAGTAAAAATTATTTCTTTGTTGAATCCATACCTAGAATGGTTTTCTTATTAACTTTGTTCCACGAAGGTTTCATTTTTCCCTAACATTTCCATTGAGGTGTACCCTTTTATATGCGTTGTATATAGACGAAGAAGAAATAACTTTTCAAACTTATAGAGCTAATTTATAGTGGAGAGGATGAATGAGGGAGAAAGGAGGTGCATCACTGCATCTAACCTCAAGTTTGTGAAATCATTGATATTTCATACATTTGTGTAAAACTAGTAACTCATACTTAGTGTTGGATGTTCTTATTTGTTTGTACAACACTACAACTTTGTAACATACTGACATAAGTGGTTTGGACCCCGTAATTTCTTAACTTTGTGACATACTGATATTAGTGGTTTCAAACCATAATTTCTTGTCCTAGTATTATTCTCACGCACTTACTCTGTTATGCTGTGCTGTTTTTTAAACAGGGGACAGGCACAAGCAGGTGGTAGAGGTGGAGGACGTGGAGGAGGAAGAGGTGGTGGACGATTTGGTGGACGTGGTGGTGGTGGTGGTGGTGGCAGCTTTCGCGGAAGAGGTGCACCTCGGGGTGGAAGAGGAGGACCAAGGGGTGGTGGCCGTGGGGGTGGTTTTAGGGGTAGAGGAAGATCATAGGAAGAAAATATGTACTTCAATGTCCATTTCTACTGTTCTAGTTGTTAACCCAGGATTTGATTTTCAAATTATTGAAAGAAAGCTATGCTTTTCAACCTTGGATTGTTAATGGAATCAATGATTGCCAATTATTCCAAGTTCTTGTTCTGTTTTTGCCTCCTGGTGCCCAAGAAGTTTCAGTTTGGTTTGCTTTTGGAGCTGGGGAGCAATTATATTAGGCTGTGGTTGCCTGAAACAATTATGCAAGTACCGTTGCAAGTGGCATTAGAAGTATCTTAATCTTCTTTTACATGGAATTTGAATTAACAAGAAGGGTCAACATAGTTAATGAAGTTTTTTTTTTTTTTTTTTAAATTTATTTTTTTTAAGCAGCCGTTCATGATGTTTGAGCTGATCGTTTGCAGAACTTTAGATGTTTTCTTCCTCGTGGTCATTCAAAATTGGAGAACTGATCCAGCATACCAAGTTGGGGCCAGAGGCTTACTATAAGATCAAAGATCTTGGCACTCGCAGTTTCATTTGTAGAAAAAAGTTTTTATTTGTCAACATCATTGTTGAAAATTAGAAATAGTAGCCATAGATTCTCCAAGACTCCAACCGATTAACCGGTAAAATCAGGGGCAAAAATTAAGTTAACATGGACATTACAGGAGCAAGATCTTCTCAAAATTCTATCATAGGGCCAAGAAACACTATAAAAGCCTTTGGAGGATGAGGGCCTCCTAAAAAGTTAGTAGAGCCTTCATCTTTATTGAGTAGATTATCTGTTTCAGGCTTCCCATCCTCTAAGAACAGTTGCCCTGGCAACACGGTTGACTCCTAGGGTGAAGGCTCCCATTCGGAGATCACAGTTGTGAGTGTTGCACATCTCCTTGACATCTTTAAAACCCCTAGTCATATATGTCTTCAGTTCTGCATTCACTTTCTCTTCATCCCACATAAACCCTTGAATGTTCTGTATTACGCAAAATACACACAGAATCATTAGGCAATGAGGTAATGAGACGAAAAGGAGAAATGGAGGAACCATCATACCTGAACCCACTCAAAGTAACTAACAGTAACACCTCCCGAGTTTGCATATATATCTGGAAGAATAACTACTCCCTTCTTTGCTAAAATCTGCATAATAAAATCTCATGTTGTTTAGGCTGCTGTAATGGATGTTCCATTTTGCTCCGAGGTAATTAGAACTCTTCCATTCACACATACTAACCTCGTCAGCCTCTGGATCAGTAGGATGGTTAGCTGCCTCAATAATAAATTTGGCTCTAACATCCTTTGCATTATCCCTTTACTCAGAATAAAAAGAGCATTTGCAATTTCAGCAAGAAAATCACACGCAGAAGGCAGGCATCAGATTTTGTCATATATTATTTGCTAAGTTAAAGAGGAAAACCTGTTTATCACGCCTCCGAGAGCAGCTGGGATAAGAATATCACAGTCTTCAACCAAAACAGAGTTGGGATCTATGCTGTCTGCGCCATTGAAACCTTTAACTCCCTTGTTATCCTTCACATGCTTAAGCAGGTTTGGTATGTCAATTCCCTTACTGTTTTTTATGGCTCCTGATATGTCACTTACCGCAACAATCTTTCCCCCCAGCTCGCTGATGAGTTGAGCAGCCCAGGAGCCAACATTACCAAATCCCTGATAGCAAATAAGAAATTTTATCATCTCATGCTGGCTCTATATTTAAAGGAAATCAGTTCTACAAGCATTTTATCCTCTCTCTAGTCTCATGTCCTACTGAAATCTTTTGGCTAGTCTTTTAATGAACTTGTATGTTGCATTGCAAGGGACAGCATTCTATGGGACGAGCAAAGATGTGCTCAATTTAGAAAATGAAGGCACTCTTCCCAGTGGTATTACCTGTATAACAAATCGATGCCCATCAATACTTTTCCCATGTTCGTTGAGCAGAGCTTCAGTTGCAAAGAGTACACCCCTTCCTGTTGCGGCGTCTCTGCCTAGGGAACCACCAAGATCCTGGTGCAATGTACTTAAATCTCTCAGGGTAAATAGAGGTTGCAAATCAGACTTTTAAAGACATTACCGAAGCACATCTGTCATTAAGATAAAAGATAACCATCGATGGACTGCGAAGACTTACAACAGGTTTCCCAGTTACCACTGCAGGAGAATAGCCATGAAATTTTGAGTACTCATCCAGTATCCATGCCATTGTCTGTACAGGTGCCGAGCATTGCATATCAATTTGAATTAGCTTTACAAATTATTTTGCAGAGGGCACAGATAACTAGTTGAGTTATTTTCATTGGAACATGAACTGTCAGCTAGAGAGAATTCAGGGATACCATGTGGTTCATGGAAATGTTCATGCTAACCTGTGCATTTGTTCCCATATCAGGTGCTGGAACATCAGTGTGGATCCCAATCAGATCATGTATTTTTTGCGTGAAAACTCTGGTAAGCCTTTCGAGCTCAGAAATGCTCAGCTCCCTGGGACTACATCCTATCCCTCCTTTAGCCCCACCATATGGAATATTTGCTACTGCAGTTTTCCAGGTCATTAGTTGCGCCAAAGCATTCACCTCATCTGGGTCAACCTACACACACAACCTTAATGAGTTAGAGCATTAGAATGTCTACAGTATGTGAAATTAAACCTCACATCTCATACAAAGATTCATCTTCTACTATGTGAATCTATTGTCAATTTTAGCCAAGCTAACAGTGCAATCTTAAATCATTCTACTTTCAAAGTTTATAATGTACATCTCTGAACACTTAAAACCACCTCTGGATGGTATCTAATTCCTCCTTTCATTGGCCCTCGAGCATTATCATGCTGAACTCTAAATCCAACAAAGGAGGCCAAAGTGCCGTCGTCCTTTGGTATGGTACATTCAACCTGTAAATTGGTAATGAACAAAAGAAAGTGAAAAAAAGTAGAAAATAATACGACAAAAGAGGGGGAAGAAACTATTGGTTTTGATAGACAATGCAAAAAAATTAAATGTTTGGCTTGCAGGCTACTAATGCATATGTTTGTAGCAGTGACATCCATTGCTATGCCTTACGTTCCTATAAACAATATCTTTCTCATCTGAACACCAATGCGTTCAACCACTATTTGAAGGTTATATACTGAGATCAGAAGTACATGGTTGCATCCAGTACAATTATGGCAATTAAATAACAAAACTTTGAGAATGATGACCTTCTATTTTTTACTTTGGCAACATGTAAAGCATGAGTTCAGTGAGAGGGGCAAAATGGATGTGGCATCATAACTAAGGATGAATTTACAGCTGGACCCAAAAAAGAAGAAACGAAAAGGCATTCTGAACAACCTTTATTTCCCTAAAAGGAATGAGCAAGCTCTTCTCCAACTTCGAGTCCAAGCCTAGCAGACGAGAAGCCCGCTTAAAGTTTCTGCTTGTCGCAACTAATGCATTCATGCTTGGTGTATGAACAACTTCCTGAACACCTTCAATTAAGAAGACAAAAAAAAAAGGATCTTTCACTTCCAAAGACAAACGAGGATGATAAATTTGCCGAAAAAATTGCAATGTTAAGAAACAGGAAGAGCTCTCTTCTCTACCGCGTTGATCATAACAAATATGCAATGCCCCACTAAATATTAAATGCTTGACTGGAACAAATCAAGTTAAAAGTGTACAAATCATCTAATTCTAGCCTGTGATCCTTGAGATCCCAGCAGGAATTAAATATACAGGCCAGACTGAGTACTCAAATCACCGTTAAATTAGGCAGTGACCGACCGTACCACCCCAGGAATGTAACGATAAATAAGGAAACAAAAAGAAAGTATGACAGGTATTAATTTCCTATCCCGGAAAAGAAAACAAAATAGTATACACACCGCTCCAATTCAATTGACTTTGAGGAGCCCAGAAACGGGGTTCAACTCAATAACCAATAGTAATTCCTGCCACTGAAGGGATGAGGTTGAATGCAGAAGCACGAGGTGGACTTGGCTTGGACTTGATGCTTATCCGTCCATAATTATGTAGTAGCTTCCGACACAGGATCAGATTCTGTACTCATAAAGAATATAATAGCGGTGTTTCTATTTTCTTGAGGGGTAGTTGGCATTAGAGACGAAGGTGAATGAATGGAAAAACGAAAAGGGGGCAGCACTGGTAAGCAAAAAATTATTCTTTTCGGCTTTGCGGCCAAAAGCTGGCAGGGCTTTGACTGTTTGAGGTGTTGAGCCCCGGTCTAGTCCTCGCCACGGTTCAAGAATCGACGATTTTGGTTCAATAAAAATAAAAAATCAAAATCGAACTTTTAAGAGACGATTTTGAGACGGTTCTAAAATCGACGGTTCTGGTGCCGGTTCTGATTTTAATACGGTTCAAAATAATTTTATATGATTCTAAACAGAAATCATCAAAAATCCTCCGGGGTAGAGAAATCAAAACCCATGTAATTCTCTTACCTTATAGTTTTCTTATCTTATATTTTGGAGCAATTTTACTAAATAAAAATTCAGTCCAAATGGTTAAAACTTTGATGGAAGTTGAAAAAAGGCACAAGTTCGAACTTCACCATGAACAAAATTTTGCATATGTAATGTTGACTTGACCGGTTCCAAACTGTCGGTTCGGTTACATTAGTTCGATTCCAAAATTATGAACCAAAACCGCCATCGATAGCGGTTTACATTTGACTCCAAACCTTAAAAACGGTTTGGTTCCGATTTGATTTCAGTTCCAAACCGAACCGTGGCCAGGACTACCCGGTCAGATGTTGGATGGGTCTTATGGAGTAGCGTAATCTTTGCATAATGTATGTTATGTTATATTCCATTAAGCAGCAAACGTGGTAATTCACAATTGTCCATGTTTTGGACATATGCCATGGGGCTCCTCTTCATTCCATATCAATATCTTTTACCAATTCATTTCCGTCTACGTAAGTCAATCTTGATAATTCACGTGTCAATGTAAAAAAATTTCGGGTAACCTAAGCTAGAATTCGTTAGGCTTAAAAATAAAACCTGTAAACATATTTTTATTTAAAATTTTTTCATTCAAAATCCTCACGTCTTCTATTTTTTCTTCAAAATACTTTTTTTATTAAAAAAATTTATTAAAATTTTCATACAATATAATTTTTCTCAAATATATCACAATCCAAACGAGCCTTAGATTTTACCCAACCGGGCTGGTTTAACCTTCCCCTTTTGGGCTGACCGGTGTCTTCAGTTCAGACTTCAGAGGCCATCTTGCAGTAGAATCATGAGTAGGAAGGTAGAGCAAATAAAAGCCAATTTGTGGTAGTTGTGTACACTGTACTGAACCATCCCCCGATGAAATCAAGAAACTAGTACTAGGACGACTGATACTACATTTCTAAATAAAATTAACATGAATATAGAAGAAATCCAGATCGAGATTCAAAATTGTCAGACCTTGGATCGAGTTTATAAAATTAGTAACCACCATATCTATATATATGTATGTATATGGACTAGATAGAATTCATTCGTACCTTGAGGATCGAGAGGCTTTGAGTCGAATATTTTTAATCGGAGAAGTAGTGATTGCCTGAACAGCAAATTAACTTCACTGCCAAAGTGTAAATGATGGGTCTATTTATGGGCAGTACTCCTCCGGCTTGGAAGATGGAAGGCTTTTGAGCTTAAGTGAGGAGTAATGTCAGCTCCATTCCATTATTGTGCTGGTGGTGGGACTATGGGAATATGTAATATCAGTATGCGTGCAACAGAGACAAAGAAAGACATATATGGGAATCAGAACCAATTCCCCTGGCCTTTCAGGAATCTTTGCAGGAATTATAGCCCACATCCAAAGTGTTTGGGGGATACATATAGGTAGTTGTAACATGCACCAGTATTGATCGATTTGGCAAATATCAGAATTGATTTATGAGGACTATTGCATATTTGCATCTGCACTGCAGCAGTTTGTACAAATTTGTAACGTCACAGGATCATGGAAATCTTGATTAGCAATGCCGTCATAATCATCATTTTATTATAGGGTAGTAGTACGTACTCCAAAAGTACCTATCATGCACAAAAAATGGATATGAATACGATTCCAACAACTAGTACTCGCCTATCCTACAAAAGCAAATTAACATCAGCGGAATCAAAGTTAGTTGTCTGTCTGTGGATCAAATGGATGATGTCTCCCATGCCCATTCCTAAAATTGGATTGATAGAATAGAAGGATGGGAAGAAGAAATTAAAGAAACGGAGCATAGAATCATTTGTATCATACGTGGAAGCACTAAGCCAATCAGCCGAACACCCTTTGCTGCTACTGCTGCAGACGGATGGGATTGGAATGGAATCATGCATGCGCAGTAAGCAAGTAACTAGTGATTCCAGCGCGAATTCCACCTTAAAATTTACTTAATATTCAGTCACTTTAATAGTACCGCATGCGCATTAGTACTGCTACTTGTTAAATGTGATAGATCTTGCTGCGGCTGCCTGAGTAAATGTCACTCACTATCTTATAACTTCAAATACAATTTTAAAGAAGCAATGCTGTTAACATCAGATTAGTAGAAGAAACAAGCAACAGAGTACCAAATGACAGTACTAGTAAATTAACAACTGCACCTTTCTTTTCTTGCACCTCCTCCTGATCAGTTTGAGTTTCTGCAGCCAATAATGGCAGCTGGGTTGTAATTGGATGCTTGATGCGATCCCTCCAGAATGAAATTGATGGATAATTGGTTATGCAACTAATCATAATTTAAGAGTTCTTTCCATTTTAGGAACTGATGGATGAAAGAAGAATTGATATTGGGTTTCTTTGGTCCCTTTTTTCACGTGAAACACAAAGGAAACGTACAGAAGTCTTGCATTTTTGTTCAACACATGGCATCAAATAGAGTAACATCACTCCACTCACTGATTCCTCACGACAAAACAATGACCAAAGGTGAAAAAGAGGCCGTTGAAGCTGCTAGCTTTGCCAAGCTACTATCAGTGGCTTTGTCCTGCACGCTCAGTCGCTCAGGCTAAATCAATCAGAATTAATAGATTGATTGGTTAGTCTTTTTAATCAGGTACGTTTCATTTCATTGATTTCAGGACGTTGGATCTGGTGAAGCAGATTAGTAGATGCACGTATCAATTTGCCTCTACTCATCATACTAGACTAAGCTTCTAAGCTTCTGGTAAGACTAGTACCGATCCAAAAAAAGGTAGGCGGGTGATCATCCAAAAATCTTTGGTTTTGGGTTGCGTGGAATACCAACATAATATGTCATCATCATCTACTTGCTTTTGCTTGTTGCCTTGGCTATCCTATTGCCAAGAACATTAATGGTAGTAGTCCTCTGCTCCCGTCTGTTGTCCCGGTATTAAATAGTCACTGTGATGGAAATGGAATGATCAAATCACAAAATCAGACCCTCATTATATATGTAATATTCATTAGTATTGACTCTTTTTTGAAATCAAATTATAACATTTGATCTAAGACTTACTGAAATATTTGAGGGAGAACTGTGAACTTAATCATTATTTGCTTTATTCGATATCAATCGGGAGTTACTGGCAAATGGAACATCTTTCAAAAGTACTAAAATCTCACATGAATTGTAAATGCATGAATATGATGGACCAAAAAATTTGTGATTGCTAATGAAATGAGTCTGAATTGACAAAGAGCAGTGACTTGCATATATGAGAAAATGCACTCTATTATTAGTAGTTGTTATCATAGTTGGAGTAACCAACAATTTGATTGGGGGTACAAGATGGATGTCCACTAAACTCAACTGCTGTCTAGGAATCTCGAAGAAGAATCTTTGATGGAGATGGAAATCCGTCTCAGAATCTATTAGCTTCCCACTCCCTTTAGTATTCTTTCCATTATCTCTATTTGTTGGACCTAAGCACGAACAAAAGCTATAGCAGCAATGGATGAAATGAAATCAATAACCATCTTTGACTTGGCAAACCAATAATACCTGGTAGTAGTACATTAATTTTTTTTTTTTTCCTTTGGTTGTTTTGCCTTGTTTCATCCAGCAAACATAAGGTTTTCAGAAGGTGGGAATGCACTGCAATAAATATGACTTGGTAAAATAACCTATACGAGACACAAGTTCTATCCATTTTTTTTTCTTGTAAGTACAACAAAAACACTGTTTGACTTTTCTTGAGATGATCATTGCCATAGCTAGGCTAGCTGTAAACAAGGAAACGACCCTTTTCTTAATTTGTTCATATATCCAATCCACCAGGAACCATCACCATACCAGCCATCCCTTCTCCAAAAAATCATTCAATTGCTGCTCCTTTCAAGTTTCAAGAATTGCTAATCTCCTATTCAGTTTTTGGCTGGAAACCAAGAGATAAAAATGTGTCCGCTACGTCTCATTTTGGTGTTTTTCTCTGCCGTATTGGCTGGGTACTTCGCGTGGAGAACATTTCGCGATTCACAACAACAATCTGAATTAATGGAGGAGGTTTCAGATCAATATTCTTCAAGCCATGCAAACATACCCTCTGCCTTTCCGAAGATACAAGGATATGGCTGCGTTAAGGTGAGAAAAAATTATATCCCTTTCACCACATCATCAATCCTTTCTTGAGTTTTCCCACGTCTTGTCTTTCTTCTCTTGCCTTGGTCGTCCTAACATTTCGTTTGTGATTAAGAATGATTCATCCTAACTTTTTCTTAATCTTGTCGAAATGATTAGATGATGCAAAATGGCTTCTGGGTATTCATTGACATGGCTAACGGGAGCTATTTGTGGAGGAATCTTAAAGGAGGGATGAGAGAAGCGCAGAACAAGATAGAGAAGTCGGCATCCTAAATGTTTGAGGCATTGTAAATTTTTAGGTTTCAGGGAATCAGCGTATGACAACTTGCAACGATTCTTTCTACTGTACACTTAAGTTTCTCAACTGAATTCTTTCTTTCATTACATTGAGAATACGCAATAAGGTTTCATCTGCAGCTGTATGTTACTTGTATACGGATCTCACATCATTTCAAATGGTGGCAAAGTCTGCTACAAATGGGCATTTGGAACCAAATAACGGTTTCTTCCTCCAATATGTACTTAAATGATCAAACCACAACAATAATTGGTGTATACGAATCTTATTATCACATCAAACAAGACAGGCATAAACAATTTCCTCTGCAAAGCTTATATGCTTGGTGTTTTTTGCGAAGGCCTTGTGCCACTTCACATGATGGTCTGTTTCATCAGCAACGTTACCAAGCAGAGTAGCAGGATATTGTAAACGGAAATATAGTACCACTGAAATCACATCAATCGGCTTTCTTTAAGCATTTTGCATCTCCATTGAACTAAACAACATTATCCAAAAAAATAAAATTTAAAGCCAAAAAAAAAAAAGAGAAAGAAACAAGAAGAAGGTCGTCTTCTTTATATTAGCACCAAATTCCCTAAAGCTACTAACAAAAATCATCAAGACTTGTGTTTGAAGGGACATATATATACCAGCAGGGAAGAAAAGAAACTTTATACAGAAGCAAATGCTTTACTTTAAATCAACTTGTAGCTTGATTGACATGTACAACAGGGCCAGAAGAGCACCTTGGGGAAGTGGGACAAGTCTTGCAAGATTCGAACCAAACCACATGGCTACAAATACTAAAGCAACAAGGCTGCTACTAGTCTTCCCACAAACCCAACTTGCAAAAGAAAGGCACAATGTTAGCATAATACCACCACTTCCTCCTAATATCCATGCGATTAAGTAACCAATCTTATATCCACCATCCAGTTTTTGGTCAAGGAAAGCCATAAGGCTGCTGAAGGTAAGAGACAACCGTATCCCAACAGTGTGCATTAGAAACAACGTGAGCAAAGCTGATTGAAGCACTTCGGTAAACGAGCCTCTCTGTTCATCCTCATTAATGTCGTCAGACATCTCTTCATCTTCTTCTTCATCATAAAATGAATATCTCTTCTCATTTGGTTGCCAATATTTCTCTCCTTGCATTTTCCGCCTGAGGTAAGCCCATCTATAGATCCTTAACTGATCTTCATGCCCAGGGCCATAATTCCAGCCACCTCCCAGTGGCCTACCACTATCTGACTGAAATCGAAGGGCTCGATCATACTGGTTTCTCGTAGTCTCATTCGATAATATCTGCAAGAGCATATTTTTATTTATGTTGATAAGTTTGAGTAAGATATTCAGGCTTCCGAGAAGAATAGCTTAACAAGTTCTCTGATATTAAGTTTGAGTAAGATATTCAGGCTTCCGAGAAGAATAATTTAACAAGTTATCTGATATTCAACAGCAATGTCAGCAATTAATTTTACCTATTGTTTTTTATGGCAGTATTCAGATATCTGTAAACCTAAAGAAAGAAATGCACAAGTGACCTGAGGGAAAGCTTTTGTGATGATTTTGTTACATTGTGCCGGTTCCCACTGGAATCAGCTCTACATGAAAATTGGATCTCATAATTCAGAATGACATTGACAGAAACCCTAGCAGAAAAGGGGAAGTTTTTCTCATGTAGTCAAAACGGTGATGGTATACAAAAAGCAAAAAATTATGTTAAAAAGACTTTAAGTGCAGAAAGAACTTAATCTGATTGATTAACAAACCCCATTGCGTTTTTAGGTCGTGCTAGGTTAACAGCCAACCTTTCGAACATAAAATCAGAAAACAATTTTGAGGGACTGTGCTTTATGATAAATACCAGGTAGAGTATAAATTGGAAGCAAGTGCTCACTTCATAAGCAAGACGGATGCTTTTGAATGTCTCATGAGCTCCTGCATCCTTGCTGACATCCGGATGATACTGCAGTCATAATCTGAAAATTATAAGTACCATCCCAGTTGAATCAAAGTAGAATGCACTTAGACAAAAAAGCAAATATCAGAGGAGCCAATGATATGCCAGAAAACCTTAAAGAGTTGAATCGCTATAAGTACCAGTATCAACACAGGCATGCAAACAACAGAGAGAATCAAGGTCGTCAAGCCAAACAATGTATGATATGCCAATCCAGCTACTAACAACATGCTGAGCATGTACAACTAAAACTTAGGCTCTAATCCAGCTAAACCGTTCTTTTGGAAGTTTTTCCTTGGCTTCATCAGATTAGGATTTTTCTTTTTTAATGCATCTTAATTTATAACAAAGGTATGACCTTCAAATGTAGAAATTGGTGCCTAGAAGCGATTCTATTTCTTTGAAAATGATTTCTTGGTGACGCAGACACAGAAACGGGTAAAAAGTCTCGTGCCAAAAACAACGCTCATTGTTCGGCAGAGTTACGATATTTATCCATTTTATCCTAGAAATATATATACAAGAGGCTGTAATATTTCACAAATTTCATGCATTTCAGTTTCCAAAATGGCAACTTTCTAGAATTTTTTTTTATTTAAAAATATTTTCCTTGTGCTTTCACTCCACTCTGTAGCAACTAGCAACTAACGTAATTATATCCTACCAAAAATTGTAGTATAATAGTATCATCAAACTAAAACACAGTGTCTGATTTTTTAAAATTCCTCCAATGTTTCAGCTCCCCAGGTGTCATCAGAGAACCATTAGTCATTAGTAGTTATTCAATCAATAGAATAGCAGTAAAAGAATGTTCCAAAAGATGGGAACTTTATTCACTACCCTATTTACCACATTAATTCTTTATAGAACGCTGGTAAACAAATAAAGAATCAATTTTTTCACAAGCCTTGACCTTGAGAGCAAGAAGGCGATAGGCTTTTTTGATATCGGAGGGGGAAGCATCAGCTGAGACGCCCAGCACCGCATAGTGGTTCTGCCCTTTAACGCCGCCGGCAGAGCAAGCTGGTGGAGCACGACTGCTGGTGAAGCGGTGGACGTTGATGTGTTGATGGGGCCAGTAAGAGTAGCAGTAAGACCACAATGATGGATGATGGTTTTTGGTTAAGAGCAGGAGGTTTCTGTAGGAGGAGGAGGAGGAGGAGGAGGAGGAGGTGGTGGAGCTTCCTCCTCCACCGCCGTCGATGGTTGCCGTCGGCCCCAACCAAATGTAAGCCTGCATCCTTAATTTATTCAGATTCTACCTTTCTCTTTGCCGGCGAATGATTTTTTTTAAGAAAAATCTTGTGAAAATATTTCATTTGAACCCTTGAGTTTTGGAAATTACTTTAGTGTAACTTTTTAAAAATATTTATATTTTATAATTATTATATCCAAAAAGGTAAAAAGTACAATTAGCCATATTCTTAAACCTTTATGGTTTTAAAATATATCATTTGGCCTCTTTCTCTATTTCTTTTTCATGGTCAATACTCAAATCTAAATCCCACAAGTGAAGGTGGTGTTCTATTAGTCATTTAAAATTAATTTTAGTCCATTATTTTTTAAAAAAGAAAAGAAAGTTAATTGAGAATGTAAAAATGCAAAATAAGATGGGAATTTATACGGATTTTTTTTCTTGACAAAAAGAAAAAAAAAATGGTTAGAGGCAGTTGGGAGTTGTTGGGGGAATTGCGAGGGAAAGGGGGTGGGGGGACTTGGTCAGTGGTCAGCCTGAATGCAACCGCCGCATTGGATGATTAGTGCGGTGCGGATACGCCATACACGATACAACTAATAATACTAAAGGACCACAAGCCACCGATGTGAAAGCTTTGTTCAGGTAAATCAATGAATGCGGCGGGACTACTCCTCCTCCTCCTCCTCCTCCTCCTCCCCCTCCTCTCCACTCTTACGATTCCTCAGCCCACTCTCTCTTTCTCTTGTACAATCTACACTGCTCATTAACCAATCCAAACTCCATCACCGAAGCAAGGCAAGGCACTTACTCCCTTCCTTCCCTAACTACGTCCACATTCAACATCCCACTATTTCTCTTTTCATTTCTTTCCTTTTCCTTCATTATGTCATCAATAGTATTAATGCATATATCATCATCCACTTATTGAAAAAAAAAACCCACCAAAAATTGATCATCATTTTTTTTAGAATCTTCAATCCCAGGATTCTACAACCCTTCTCACGCATCAGACATCAGAGGTATGGAGGAATAGTTTGATTCCTTCGTCTCTCGCTGTTTTATTTTATTTGTCTTGAGGACAAAGGTTATAATTTTACACTGCAGTGTAGCTCATTGTGTCAGTGTTTGTTTACTGTTTTTATTTTGCGTGTGTTCCTGTTGTTTGATTTCTCAGGGGTCCTTTGTTTACCACGCTACCAGCTGTTCCTGCTAAAAGTTGCATTTTTTTTTTCCGTTGGAAAACACTGAATGAAGTTACATTTGGATTAGATTTCTCTGTTTTTGTATTTGCTCTAGAGATCCCCATCTAATGTTTCTTTTCAATTCCTTCCTATTAGCTGCATTACGTTTTTTCCCCCCAATTAGCTGCAGTTCAGAGACATTGATCCTTTAAAAGATTAGACTTGCTATTGTTAGAGTATTATGTAAAAAAAAAATTACGACTTTCAATAATATGCTATTCCAATGTGACAAGTAGTTTGCAGAGATGTCTTCGCAAATGTTCAAGATTTTAGGAAAACAATAGCGCATGTCCTCTGGGTGTGTTGAACAAACTGGGCTATGTGGGTCAAGGGCACAAGGGACAATTTGGAAAAACTTCGGGTTCAAGTCTTCATCTTCTACCCTTTGCCATTTCAATTACATTGCCTTCTTTAGTCAGCTGAGTTTTAGGCTTGATGGTCTAAATATTAGTGGAATTTAATAAATGTTTGTATGTATAATGCATTACTAACTCATTACCCATTGTTGAGGACTGAAGTCATCTTCATTTGTGGAGTCATCTGAATTTGTGGAAAGTCAATAGTATCATTTTCTATTGCCCCATTCTGAACCACCCAATTTTCAGTAGGGAAAAAAAACAAGATTGTTGCATCCTGATGACTACCGTGGGTAATTCAGCAAATATCTTCTGGCATGAGTATCCAGTTGGGCAGGCAGAAAGGCAAAAATTACTTAACCAAAAGGGATGTGTCGTATGGATAACAGGGCTGAGCGGATCAGGTAAATAGTCTGTCTACTGTGCTAAAATTACTTTCTTGTAATTTCCCCTCCTTACTTTTGGTTTTTAGGCTTTGACGTTTCTTTTTGCTGTTCTTCGTTCTGCCGTAAAGACATCGAAGCATAAAGCTTCCTGCTTAGAGTAGGTTTTTGACCTTTTCTAATATTATGCGTGGTTCAAAGACCCCCGTGTGTTGATTTTCTGAAGCAACGTGTTCACCCATCTGCTCATGCTTCTTCTTCAAACTTTTTCAGGTAAAAGCACTCTTGCATGCACCCTGGGCAGAGAGTTGCATTCTAGGGGAAAACTTTCTTATGTTCTTGACGGAGACAATCTTCGGCATGGGTTAAATAAGAATCTTGGTTTCACGCCAGAGGATCGGACAGAAAATATACGTAGGGTTGGTATGTGCATTATTTCAAATGAATAATTTTTGGACGTTATCTGGTGGTGGTAGCTGGAATGAGAATCTGAGAACAATTTCCATTTGGCAGATTCTTTGTTGTTAGGATTTGACTTATAATGCTACAGGAATTGTGCGAAAGTAATCACTCTAGCTGTAAATTTCACCTTAGAGTTGACACAATAGATAAAGCTCGACTTTTAATGTTTAATGCAAGAGGATGCTTCAGCTTCTTTATTTCAGTCTTTCAAGTTCATATTTTTTCTTTTTATTTTAATAGGATGCTAGACCCCTTCATGCGGTAAGGTGGGATATTGTTTTGAAACTTCTTGCTTCTACCGATGTCAATTGAACAAAGAAAGAAAAGCCAAGGAAATTTTGATCTTTTATTAATGCGAGTTCATTCTTGCACGTGCATAGAAGAATTTATTTTTCCTGTCATTTAAATTGAATATATATCTCGAAGACTTAGGAGAAAGGTGCAGAAAACTAGGAATGTTGGGTACTCGGAAATCTAGTTTTGCACGTATTTGACTAGGGAGGACAAAGAGTTAATGAGATAAGTTACCTGACAAAATTACTAAATTAAAGTTTGAAAATGGAAGTAATGGATATGATGGCCACTACATTTACCGAGGTAATCTTTGTTATAGTTTACTTTAAAGTTTCTAGGAGTAGAAATTCTTTCATCAGAACTGTCATCTTGTTAATTTCTGATTTGAGAAGCTCATTTATGTAGGGGAAGTTGCCAAGCTTTTTGCAGATGCTGGCTTGATATGCGTTGCTAGCTTGATATCTCCATACAGAAAGGACCGTGATTCTTGTCGTGCACTATTGCCTGATGCAAATTTTATTGAGGCAAGCCTATTTAGCCTTTCATTTGAGCGAATTTGCACAACTGATTGATATGTATTATAACTCTTTCCTTTGTGGAAACTTTTAGGTTTTTATGAATATGCCTCTTGCATTGTGTGAAGGAAGAGACCCCAAAGGCCTTTACAAACTTGCACGAGCTGGAAAAATCAAAGGTGTATTTTATTTGCTCTAGGTTGTTTAAATTTTATTGTGAAATGCATATATATTGAAAGATCAAAGCCTACATCCTGTGAAACTTGAAAGAGAAAACACGATGACTATGGTAGTGATTAATTAAGGGTTGATAAGTTGATTGTGTCCATAGCATTAATGGATTTGACTCTTATCTTCTGCTCGACTTTATTTAAGTGCAACAACCCAGATGGTCCTGCATTTGTTATCTCTTTTTTTCACCTGGCTTTTAGTTTCTTTAGTGTATGACTTCGATGTGCTTTCACTAATTTGGCAGGACTACATCCTTTTACCTGATGTAATGATTTTGCAGGTTTTACTGGGATAGATGATCCGTATGAACCTCCTTTAAACTGTGAGGTGCGTAATCTTCAGATTGTTGACATAACATTGCTAAATTGAGCATCCTGTTGATTACTGTGACAACTTAAGGATCCTGCTGAATGATTCCTTGTATTGTGCAGATTGAGATAATGCAGAAAAATGGAGTTTGCCCTGCTCCATACGAGATGGCTGGCCAAGTTGTATCTTACTTGGAGAATAAAGGATTTCTATATGCTTAGTGAATGATTACCTGCATTCTGTGTGCGTGTGTTTTGGAGATGTCTGTTATTTTTTTTGGGTTTATATTGATGTAGCGTTTTTAATTAGAATGATTATGAGTTCAACCTGGTTGAGCCATTGCTCAGTCACCTGAATCCCTGATGCTTTGCAAGTGTAAAGCACGCACTCTTTCTCGATGCCATTTATTTTTCTGGGTTTAGTTGAAGTTTGTAGAGGAAGAGGGGAATCATTTAAAGGCTTGAAATGGTCCCTGAAAAACTGAAGGCACTTCAAAAGCATTCCTGGTTGTCGCCTCGCTCCCAAATGTATCAGTTGCCCGTATAGTGAAGGCTCATGTTATTTGCCTGCTGGGACAATTGTTTGGATGAGCTTCAAACTGCATTTTTACTTTGGAGTAGCATGCCCAGAGTCGTGAGGTAGGCCGCAATTGCAAGGGCCATGGTCTGCATCCTTGGCCTAGTATTCGTATGGTCATTGCCTTTTTTGTATTTATTAAGATAAAGGTTATAAAATGAATTTTTTTTAAAGAATGTAAAAGCGTTATTCTAAAATGTGTATGTTAAAAATATGCTCTTTGCCTTTTTCTTTCTTTCTTTTGTTTTTTTTTTTTTTTTGGGAACAATACTATATTACCCTTAAGGTCAATTAGATTCAAAAAAGGCATTTCCTAACTCAAATTCCCAGCCACAAAAGGGAAAAAAATCTATCACGTATTAAGTGAATACAGAAGAAAAACAATATAATGTATCGTCACACACAGAGAGGGAGAGAGAGAGAGGGGGGCCCTTTGTCCTGGCTGGCTTTGGCTGTGTTTGACCTTTTGATGTCATTGTGTGTTGATGACTTCCTCCTCCTCCTCCTCCTCCTGCTGTGGGGTAAATCATAAACGTGTGCAATTTTGCATACTTACCAACCCATCCAAATCCAAAGCCAATATGTATATACCATATCGTATTTAGATAGAAACGTAACTTGCACAGAACAACAAATTTTTGCCGGGAAATCAACCCGAAAGAAAACAAAGGAAGGAAAAGGGAGGGAGGCGAGATGGTGTTGAATAGCAGGGTGGTGGTGGGAGTCGCTGAGGTGTCGGCCAACCTGTGCCAATACATAGCCTGCAACCCGGAGAGACTGCCCAGCAATCAAGTCCTCTATCTCATCTTTTGCGTCCCTTTTCAACAGATCCGCCGCTTCGCTCTCTGTCTCTGCACCGTCTTCTGCTTTCCATCTCCCGGCTCCGACGCACCCTTCTATTATATTTCTCGCACCAATTCTTTTTATTCTTCTTCCTCCTCCTCCTCCTCGTCCTCCTCCTTGTCGTCTTCTTCGGACTCCGCTGACATTATTCCAGATTTGCACCACCCACACTTGCACTAAAATTCTCGGTTGGGCCCCGCCCCTGTACAGCATCTTTTGTTCTCTCAATAACCCCGACCCCACTTTGTTCTTCCGCTTGAAGAAAGAAGGAAATCAACATCATGTGTATTAGTTTCATTTTGTGATTGTAAATTAAAAGTTGATCTCTTATATTAAGATGAAGGAAAGTTTTGGTTTTAAGCGGATTGGGTCCTTAAATTTTCAGTTTTTTTATTAAATTTGCCTGATCATTTGTTTCTGATTTCCGATTTTTGAGTGTTAATAATTTTGCCATTGGATTTCAGTTTATTTTTAGCTTCACTGTCATTTGCCATTCCAATATTTATTGGCAAACATTGCACTAACGGGTTAAAATCTGTGGAAAAGTCGTTTCTTTTCTTTTGAACTTCCTCTTTCAGCTGTTACTGAGATTGTATAATCTCATTTATTTGATTGAGTGCTTTTGTATCTGCATTCCTGAATTATGTGACTGCATCGTTGTGTCACTTGACATTTCCGATTGTGACTGTGTCAGTTAGGTAGGACCCTTTGGGTACTCCCTCGAAATTGCTACTGAGAACCTTGTTACTTAGAATGTTAGCTCTAGCAGTAGTGTACTTTAGTTTGGCAATCATAGTTTCAGTGTAATGTTTCCTTTATTTTAAATTCAAGATGATGATGGCTATCTTAGATTCATGAACTCTGTTTGCAAGCATTAAAGAGAGCGTGACATTTTTTTGGGGACAAGTGAATTGCAACTCCTCAAAATCGGGGAATTGATGGTTATCGTGCCTCAGATATAAGGATTTTGGATTAGGGGAAGGACAACCCTCATTTTGATGGGTACAGACCACGTTGATGGTGGTCGCAGTGAGCGTGGTTCTGATTAAAGTTTGTATGGCCTGATGATAAGTTTGTTGCAGCGAGCATGTTTGATAGGTATCTGCCTTGTGTTTCCTATGTTTTTGTAGTAAGATTTTGCATCTAATGATTAGGAAAAGGAGTTTTGTGTACTGGATTTGAGTGGGTTGCAATGAATTGTGAGTTTGAATTACATTTGGTCATGGGAGTATACTTTGTTTCATTTTTGTGGTTTGAAACGTGAGATAAGTTCTTGGGGGAAAGTTCTTTATTCTTTCAGATTTCTTTGCTACATAAACTCCTAGAAGTGGAATAAAGTTGGAATCTTTTTCTCTCTATGTATATCTTCTTCTTTTTTCCCCTATCCGTTTCCCACCTGCAAACCAAGTGCCAATGACCTTTTCTGGCTGCTTTGTCCTTCATGAGCTTATAGAAAAAAGGCGGAATTGTTGGTGTATTGTACTGAAACTTGGAAACCTTGCACTTTCTGTTCTTGAAGTTCGATTACGATAGTACGCGGCTTGTCCATTTGGACGCTATAGATTCCAGTTTGTGTATTTGATTGAGTGGATGTTATTCTTTCTTGGTATATTGTAACCACCTTGAACTGGAATTGTTAGTGTAGGACATATTCAACCGAGTGAATGGGTTAATTTTCGTTTCTCTTTTTTTGTGGGTTGTATGTTAATCCGGAATAAGTATGCAAAAACAGCTCTCTTAACCATAGTCGATGGTTGAGAAAGTATGCAATGTTTGTGTAGATTAAATAAACGTGAGAACAAGGATAATGTGAACAGTAGAATGTAATATTTTTTTAGTGTATTTTTTTTTATTTTTTTATTATAATATTATCTAATTTTTTATCAAGATAATATTGTTATTATTATCAAAATTTGATAAAAAAATTAAATAGAATAAAAATTAAAAAAATATATTAATAAAATATTAATTATCTTTTTTTATCATTTCAAATATAAAAAATAAAAAAATTATTTATCAATTTATAAGAAACTACTTAACTCTAAAAGTTTTTAATATAATCTTTTATATTTTCATAATAACTTCTATTCAATAATGCAATTCCCTCATTTAAAGATTTACTGCAAACGCACCCATTCAGTACAAAACCTCAGAATTGACATTTCTCTACTGCTGCGATTGTAGTATATTCTGCGGTTTCAGGTAAATAAATGTATATAGACACACATGCTACGGGCGCTACACAGTATTACTCTGCATTTTAGAGTTTACTTGAAAAACGAAAGAAAAGAAAGAAAGGGGAAGAAAGAATTCAAGAAGGAAGATGAAGGGTGGTCTTCTAGTAGCTCCATCTTCCACGCTAAGATGCTGCCTTGGCTGCTACAGAAAATCCCTCTTTCCAATTTCCCCAATTATTTATGACACTAATTCCAAATATTTCAACCACCATTCTCCTCACTTCTCTCTCCCTTCTCACCAACTCCTTGTTAAACTAGGCAACAAGCCACCCTTTTCCTGCTCGTCCTCATTTTCATCATCAAATTATCCAATCCAACGCCGTTCTGTTGTTACTATGGCCTCTTCCTCTGCCACCGGTTCACCAGCCCAGGTTCTTTCTTTACCCACCCACAACTCTACGTTCATTTAGGAATTCTTTTTTTATTTTATTTTTTAAATTTTACTCGACTGCTTGGTATTCAGTGGGTTGTCAGTCAATTGAGAGCTTGAGTTGGGCTTCACTTTTTCTTTTTGCTTGGGTTAGATTGATGAAAATTCTGTCCTTTTGTATTTGTTTAGTGGGTTGAACTGATGAAAGATTCTGTCTTTTTGTGTTTTTCCGTTCAGAATGTTTCAGCGGTTGATGTTTCTGCTGAACAAGCCAACGTTTTTCAAATAATTCAAGCTCATCAGGTTGTTTTTCTACTTACTTTATTCAACTCATGATTGTCCTGATCATGATGGTTATCAGTTGATACATCCTGGACGGGTACCGTTATTGGAATTTTGGGTTTGAGGTGCTGGGAGACAATCATTTCAAAATTTTTCTGCACTAATTGGTTATTTTGCCTGGGCAAAACTTCAGGAAAAGGCCGCCACGCTGCCTCCAGTTGAAGAAATAAAGACGCTTCTTCATCACAGTTTGCGTGGCATGCTTTCCACCCTCTCTCATGTAATATTCCTCAAATACTAGTAACACATTTCTTTCGAGTTTTGCATGTAGTTGCTCATCATTGATTCCACCGCCTGAAAAAAGGTTGGAAAACTCTCTTCAATGATGACGGGACTTTTGTTTGTTACCCCAATGTACTATTTTGAAGAGCCATAGTTGAATAGTGTGTCTATTGCATTTAAAATTCGTATCAATATTTGAATACATTGCAGAAGAATGAAGGCTACCCGTCAGGGTCCATGGTTGACTTTGCCTGTGATGCTTATGGATCTCCAATACTAGCAGTCAGCAGCTTAGCTGTCCATACAAAGGTTCGTACTAAAATTTCAAGAGTATCTGACATGGAGCTCTTTAGGTAACTGTCCTGTTAGCAAGTAAATAGTGTTATTTTTGTTCACATCTGCTGTTGGTTGGGTGATTTTTAAACTTGAGCTTAAATGCAATCATGAGAAATGTTTTCAATCTACGTAAAATTAGTTTATTTTTAGCTTTCTTTAATCTAAACGTTGCTCTCTGTGTTCTAGTTTGCTTTTCACTTATCCTAAGTTTGGGAAAAGTTGATCAACGTGGATCCTTTTCTTGTCAAACCTATAAGAGAACAACACCCTTTCATTATTGAAATAGCCTTTGAGGTATTAGTTTCTAGGAAGATGCAAAAGGGACCAAGTTAATTATTCTATTCAAGACACAATTATCCATTTAGCAAGTTGGATATTAGATCGTGAACCATTTAACTCCCAAAATCTTTAAGACTTTATCCTCTCATCTTACAGTTTGAATTGTAACCACTAAAATGTCTGTCATAGTTGCTATATTAAAAGTTGCTGCTTACTACAGGACCTCTGGGCTAATCCCAAGTGCTCATTGCTTGTAGCAAAAGATCCTGAGGATAGGACCGACTTAGTGATAACAGTGCATGGAGATGCTGTCCCTGTAAGTGGTTACTTTTGCTCAATAGTTCATTTTCTTTTCTATTATTTTTTTAACTACTGCAATCATGTCACTGCTGATGCATTCCATTGATTTTTACCTCCATGTTATCAGCAGTTTTTAACATATTTGTGGCCACAATGTAGGTTGCTGAGAGTGACAAAGAAGCTATTCGTACAGCATACTTGGCGAGGCATCCAGATGCATTTTGGGTAATGTTGTTGTTCCTGCAATTTTGCTTGCCTTTTCATTAGTAAGGAGATAGCTTAGCTTTAGTTAATTTTGTGCAGGTTGACTTTGGTGATTTCCAGTTTATGCGAATTGAACCCAAAGTTGTCCGGTATGTATCAGGTGTTGCGACGGCTGCATTGGGAGCAGGAGGTTTGTGTAGAATTGTGCTTATAAAGTCTCTGAATGTTATGTTGTTCTTTGTTTCCTTTCCCTTTCATTCCTTTACCTGGTTCTCCCTCCCTCCTTCTGGGTTGACTGCTTTTGCACATTTTTGCAACTATGACTGCTGAAAGTAAGTGCAGGAGGCAAGTTGTTACAAGCAACAATAGGTGTCCTTTATCATTTTTGGACGTTTAAGTGCATAGACCATTTATATTTCTTTCTTGTTACATCTTCTTATTCTTTTTTCAATCACGTTCAGAATTTAGTAAGGAGGAGTTCCGAGCAGCTAAAGTTGATCCCATATATCAGTTTTTGAAGCCTATTGCGGTATAATCTTCTATCCTTCCTGCTTGTGCACTTCTTTTCCTTTATTTTTCTTGGCATGTTATTTGTTGATGTTTGTGCCCAATTGCAGTCACACATGAACAAGGATCATGCAGAAGACACAAAACTAATTGTGTGGCATTCAACATCTGTCCCGGTAATATGAGGTCCTTGTTAAATTCTTATATTTGCATAATTAGCACTTTATAACCTGTTCTGAATCCAAGACAAATATGTTAAAATCTTCATTTCTGGAAGAGGTAAAAATGGATTTATTGGGGAAATAATTTGGACCTGTGCAGTTTCTGAGAGATGGTTGATTGTATGTTTTGTGATAGTTTGTCAGGGAAAGGGTCTCAATGTTATTCTGTTAGCATAGCTATGTTGTGCTACATAATTTCAGTTTGTAACAAATGCTGAATTTTTTAACTGGAATTGTGTTGTCCTCTAGGTTGATTCTGCGTACATTGTGCATGTAGACAGCCTTGGTTTCAATGTCAAGGTGACTCTGATCTTATATATACTGTTGCCTCCATATTTCTTCAAATGCTGTTTCCTTCAAATGTTATGTGGTCATACAGATTTGGGCTTTTTAAGTTTTGAACCTTGCTTGTTTGATTCTCTTTTACATTGAATTCCCGTAATCCTAGTAGAAATAGCATTTTGCTGAAGGTTGCTTTGTAATTTTAAGGGGCGTAGTACTAACGTTAATCACTTGTGTTTGTCTTTTCTATGCTTGTCTCTTTAGGCTGGCTATCAGGGGAACACTTTAAAGCTACGCATTCCTTTTACTCGACGTGCTACAGAAAGGAAGTGAGTAATTCAATTTATAATTATATGCATTCATGGCTATTCATGTTTGTTTTGTGTTATTGCTGTCATTTTGTCTGAAAGAGTAATTTGAGTGAGTATACTGATGTGATGCATCTAGAGACATAAGACGGAATGATGATATGGGAAATGTTTATGTCAAGTAACAAGCTTAAATAGGATAGAGTTGTCACGGCTTTGTAACTTATGCCATTTCACAGTTCTCTTTTCTTTATACCATTAAATCTTTTCAGGGACGTGAAGACTCTCATAGTTGAAATGCTTGAAGCTGCTAGGACTCGAGCCAATTGATTCCTCTAGGAAAGTGTACGATGACATGGTATGAGGTTTCAGTTTTTGTGAGTGTCTGGTTAATTTGCTTTTATTTTATTACAGTCCAGATTTTGATTCATTACCCTATATGAGGTTTCAGTTTTTGTCACCCTATATGGTGAAGTTAAAGGTTGGAGCTTCCAGTAACAGATTCTCTAAAATGTATTTGATATTAGCATCTTAGCATTCGTTAGAATTTCTTTTCAAATAAATCATGAATTTTTTAGGAGATCAGATTATTAAATTAAAAATCTCATAAAAAACTTATGGCAGCTTGCCAAACAAAAGCTAAGGTTAAAAAGAAGATTGGTATGGCTGGCATAACATCTAGTTCCTCCTGGACTTTGGATTATTTTAATGCAAAATGCTATAATGCCATAGATAGATGCAGAAACAAAATTGACTGTTTCTTTGCTAATCATTGAGCCAGCATGGTGATATATAATCAGCTCTGTAGTGTTAAAGTGACACGAAAATTTCTACCTCGCAGTTTATATCAACACTTGGTGATGATCTCATTAGATTCATGTCAACACTTAGTAATGATTTGTGATTTAGTTTGCTGCTGCTTTCCTATTTGTGACAGTGTTTAAAGATGTTTTGTAATAGAATTTTATTTTCATTCCAAGTATCATCATCGACTAGAAAATCAGTATGGATTTTGGCATGCTTTTTGGAAGGAGCTTCTTCATTGAGAATGTTTAAGATGTATCAGTAGTTGCATCATTAATGATGAGTAGGTGTCATTATAATTTGATGAAAAACTCTTCATGATTGCAAGTGGATGGATTACTCTTTTTTTTTTTATTATTATTATTTTTATTATTATCTTCATGATTGCAAGTGGATGGATTACTCTGTTTTATTTTTATTATTATTATTTTTATTATTATTATAAAAAGAATAGAAGTTGAAGCCACAATAGAACTTTGAATTGGTTTCTAATAATTGTTGCGGTCTATGTATGCAGGGAATTCAATCATCTAAGCTTTTGGTTTGGCGGTGTCAAAACAAAAGGGGTTACACATGAAGGCCTTGAAAGCTTCCTGATTTTAGTAAATACCAAGACCTACATTGCATGGAGATGGACTTTCTGTTCCGAGTCTGATGTAAGTGCTTTGCTTGCTTGTTGCCACATACGATAAGGGTATGTTACCACTAAAAAAGGTTGTACTATCATGTAAAGAATATTGAACATTAGAAGCAACTCACACCATAACCTCCCTAAAATGAGGAGAAAATTTGTTTACAGTCTCCCAAAAGAAAAAGAACCCCCGTTGTTTGAGAACGTGTTTCCTTTAATGGTATGGTGCATAAAATCTCAAATCTGCGCTAATGTTTGCTCCCAGAGCACGTTTATGTGGGAATTATTTGTCAGAACTGGGCAGAAAAACAGAGTTTTGCTTTTTGACACCGGCAATAAAAATTGTTTCTTAGCATCTAACTGTATCCAATTAGACGTAACAGCGTCAAAGCACCTTTGAGTGAAAGCTGCATTTTGAAGAGGTGTGAACTGGGAACAAGGATCTACTGCAGTAGTCAAAGAATTGAAAAAAAACATATGGCAGCGTCAGATTTCTTGACCAATGCGTTCCCTTTTCCAGCCACGGCAGCGGGCTGGCTGGCTTAAAAATACAAAGAATTTAACGGAGTCTACCATTCCGCCATTGCAATCATTATTCTTCTCTACCGGTATAGTAATAGTAGTAGAAAGCAAAGAATTTCAAGGAGAGAAATTGCCCACAAAAATACAAAGCGAGCGAAAAACAGAAATTTGTGATTCAAATGAATAGAATGGGTCTATGTTTGCTCCTCCAACACATTATGGTTAGGGAGTATTAAAAAGGTCCCAGACATCAGCTCAAACTCGGTAATGGTAGGCCCATCTATATATCTCTACACACTGATACTGATACTGAAACTGAAACTGAAACTGCTTCCTACAATTATCAACCATAGCCTCCATCTCTTACCACTTCCAAACTTGGTATCCAAAGGCCACAAAAAATTACAAATTAATGATCAAGCAAAGGACCCAGAGGGCTCTCTCTGATCAATATTTCCCAAAACAGGGCTTCTTTGTCCTCCAAATATTCATTCAGAATCGCTTTCCATGTTTCCCATAGCCTTCAATCCTCTAGGTCTCTGCATTTCCAAATCATACCCCAATCAACAAAACCAAATCGTACCACGAAACCTCAACAACGATGAAGAAACCAGAGCAAAAGTCATGAAGAAACAAGGGAAAAGTCAAAAACCACCGATCTCAATAAAGGTAAGCTCCGAGTCAATATATCCCCCCATATTCAATACGTACAAATTATGATTCGAGATCCAAAGACACAGAGAAACTGCCTAATTCTTTCTTAATCTTATCTCTTCCTCCCGCTCGCCCTCCCGATCCGTGCCGTACATCACTCATCTAATCATATTCAAACACCACAAAATACGACCTTTCCCTTCTTTAGTCACGAGGGATGAGGAAAAAAAAAAAAAAAAACCAACCTATCGCAAAAAAACTTTTGCTTCGTGTTCTTATTTTCCAAGCCAACTCCCAACTGATACCAAACCCACCACCACCCGCCACCCGCCACCAAATCCTCCGTCCGATACCCACCAACTCGAGTGTTAAAACGGAAAAGGGGAGATGAAAAATAAAATCCCCCCAAATCAAAAGAGCTACACTACTAGTAATATAAATATATATACAACAACATACCTTCCTAGAAGTCTTCTTCTCCCTGACCTCATACCGCTCCAATGACATGTCAGTTAGCCAAGCACCAGGGCTTACCAACTGATAAAAGGAACCATATTTAAAATATGAGTAAACCCACCACACAAAAATCCATTTTTTCCCAATTGAACAGAGAACCAGAAGTGGAAAAAGGTAAAAAATAAAAATAAAACTTACGAGAATTGTTCTTTGGATCAGCTTGGCCCTCTTCTTTGGTCTCTGAGGAAGCTTACAACCTTTCATGGCCAAAAAGTCTTCCTCTTTCTCTTTGCTCGACAGAGTTATACAAAGCTTTGGCCAGACATGATTTCCTCCTCCTCTGTTACTATGATTATTATTCTTGTAATTATTATGATAATGATTTGTATGCTCATCTCCACCTTGATTCCCTGGTGCAGCACCATGACCATTTACATCCACCTGAGGAACCTTACCACCACCGTTCTCCTCCAAATTGGTCATCGCCACTGATCCTCTCGTTGTATAGGACCTTTCCTCCTTCTCCGGCGATACCCTCCGGCTTTCTGATCTCAACGTCACAGCTGACTCTGAATTCCTGTTTCCATAGACAAAACAAGCCGCCACAACATCAAAAGCCTAGCATTCCTTTTCTTCTCTTTTTGTAATTCAAGGGGGAAAATACAAAAATTACTGAAGACAAGAAATTTTAATGAAACAAAATTCCCTTCTTTGCTTTGAAATTTCCCATAAGACTGAAAAAAGAAAAACACTTTCATAAACCCAATTATAACTTGATTATTCCCGGATCTTTTCAACAGCCTCAAATTCACCCAAAAAAGGAGAAAAAATGGCTTTGTTCCCAAGTACAAAATGAAACGGTGGGGAGTACCTGGTGAGGCGAGAGGAGGGTTGAGGAAAAGATAGATGCTTTTCATCATTGGATGTAACGGAGAGAAATCTGGAAGTGATTTTGCGGCGAATTCTAGTGGAATTAGAAGAAGATAGGTGAGGGGAGGAAGAAGAAAGGTGAGGGGGACTAGTATTGTTGCTCCTGATTCTCACACATCTGAGTCTTTTTCTGTTACCCCACTGCAAAAAGAATTCAGTTTCTGGTGGCGGCCTCATCATCATAAGACTCGTTCCTCTCTCATTCTTGTCTTCCTTCTCCATATCTATCTTTTCGGCTAAATCTGTGTGTCCTGTGTATCTGCCCAGATAGACACAATAAGATCTGTATTTAAAACAGGTAATTCTGCCACCCTGCAATATCCAGAGGCAGATTTAAGAGTTTTTCAGAGGTCATGTCATCAAGTACATGATAACCCAAAAGCAGGGGAAAACAAAAGAGAGCAGGGAAGATGAAAGATGGAAAGCTTACCTTACCTTATAATCCAAAGAACCCAGAAATCAATAACAATAAAGTTGTAATTTTTACCACGAGAATTAGAGGAGGTTTTTCCTCTTCAAACGCATATAACCAGATAGAGCATAAAAAATCTGTCCTTTTTTTTTTTTTGCTGTGTGGGTTTGTGGAGGAATGTTAAATTGGTTTGATGGGATAGTTAGCGCGTGAAGTTGTTGAATACGGAGAAGAAGTATGAAATGCAGGGAGAGGGAGTCAGGGAGGTAAGAGGAGAGGGAAGCTTTGGTTATGCTGGTTTCTGTGTTTCTTCCTTGATAGGATTAGTAATAGTTGTTGATCCTTCTGCCTCATCTCCTTATTGTAGGCTTGTAGCTATTAATTTATATATATATATATAGCAGTACTAGTAGCATCCAGAGAAGATGCAAACAATAAAAAAAAAACCCAAAAACTCTCAGAGTCCATCATCAGAAAGATAGATCTTAGATAGATATATGGAAAAAGCTGATAAAAATTTGTAGCCATTAGATTGGTTCAATGGACGGTTGATGATGAGAAGCGCACCTGTATTTGTTTTTACGAAGCGGAGTCCTGTGCTTGCATAGTGTGTACAGTCCTAAAACTAGAAACGTTAAAATTGAGGAATTTATGACAGTAAAACGTGAAGAATGGGTTCCGCTTTTGGCATTTCCGTTCCCCCACCTCCCTCTCTTGAGGAGGAGGAGGAGGAGGGGGAAGACGCGGGTGGTAGTAGTCGGGCCAGGCTGTTAATTATGGAGGGAAACGGGAAACCATCTCAATTTTTTTACATCTTTTCATGGTCATCTCCCCTTAGACTTGGCTCATTCTAACAAATATCAAGCTTTCTTATGCTGGACGGGCAAGCCAACTTGGGCTTCTGTATGGCTTCCCACGTTTAGATTTTTCAGCTCCCCTTTTATGTGGCCCTAATCTTATAGCTCAATTTGTTAGACCAGTTTGGAAGTTTGGGCCAGCTTAAATTCAAGTTGTTGTATAGGGGTATGGTCACTATGGTGTACGTGTGGAGAAAAATATTGAGTGCATATTAATATTATAGAGTTGTAGTAAAAGAAATAATGTACGTGCACCATCATCAAAGGGAAACCAAGGTTGAAAAAAATATGAAAATCACATGACGTTACTAGTTAGAAATGCTGTTGCTTGGAACAAATTCACAACGAATATGAATTGCATTTTAAAATTTATTTTTATATTTTTGAAATAATTCTTTTTCTTTCATAATTTTTATTTTAAAATATATATATATATATATATATAAAACGTGTTTTGAAATATAATTTATATAAATGATATTTTTCTTCTAGTGCTTGACTCCCTGGTCGTAATAATTAGTAGTTTGTAGAGATGAACACGATGATGCATGTTTAGCCCGAGGGTTTATAGATTACATAATAAATGACATAAAACAGATCTTATTACCCCCACTAGAATGTCACTGTAGAAGCAAATAAATCAACGTAGAATTCAACCCTTGAAAAAGATGTTATTTTCTCCGTTCTAAAAAAAATATATATTTTTTTTTATTAATATATAATTTTTTTTATTAATTATTAAGTATAATTTATTTAATACATTACTAAATATATAATTTTATATTTTTAAATTTAAATATATATATATAATTATTATTAATAAAAAAATATTTTAAAATTTTAATTTAAAAATAAAATTTTATTTTTTAAGAAGCGGGGGAGTATTAATTAGGTAGGATTTTATGCATCCGGATTGTAGTATGATCGTAGGGGAGTGAGGGAGGGTCACGGACTCACGGGAGGTGTAGGACTAAAAGAAGGTCGTGAGTTTGTTTGTACTTTGTAGTATTACTCACAAGTGAAGTGACACTCACGACGAGGACGAATGATACTTCCTGCACCCCCCGTGTATGTGTCTGTGTCTCTGTGTCTCTGTGTCCACAAGCAAAAATCCATCCGAGAGTTGCGACTATCTCAGTGGAGTTCCTCGGCAGTCGGCACTCCCCCCATCTGATACACGGTAGTACCCACTCAATAATCATTCCAATTTCCAACTTGTTTAAACAATTTCAAAACAGATTATTTGCTTGGTTACGGTGGGTAGTGTACTGCCTACGAGAGGCTGCCATTCCAGGATTATCTCTGTAATTGAGATAAGTGAATCCTTAATTATGAAATTCCATCATTATCCTTATCGGCTTCAACAAACAGCCTCAGGACGCCTCCAAACGTTTGTGCACACTCCTCCTTCGCCTGGCAACAACCGCCAGCCCAGGCCCCTGCCTTTTTAAATCGGGAGGACCATATTACATATGTCCGCTCCGCACAAAAATTATGCCCCAATGTTTAAACATTACCCCCTCCCTTCTTATTCTTAACAAGAAAGATAAAAAGAAGCCAACTCATGTACATTTCTCAATTTATATTTGCCTGACTGAGGGAGTCTCTGGTACAGGTGAGGGAGTTTCGTCTTCGCAATGAAAACTTTCTTGTAAAAACAAAGAAAAAACAAAAAAGTTTATTTTAATTTGATATAATTTTTTTAAATTATAAAATTCTTCCTATCTAATACATAATTAAATATCAATCTTTTATTTTTATTTTAAAATTTTAATATAAGTTTTAAATTGTTAATATTAATATCTATAATACAAGATTTCACATACAAATGAACCTTTAAAAAAAATTTATGAAATTAATTTTTTAAAAATAAATGGAGTATAATATATTTAATACGTTAATTTGCAGTTTATATAAATAGTATTTTAAAATATGTTTTTATTTAATAATTTTTATTTTTTTTAAAAACGTCATTTATACAAATATGTTATTTTTAATTTTTAAATGTAAATCATATATAATAATATAAAATTTTACTTTAAAGTCGAATTTTTTATAATAAAAATAAACTTTTGTTTTTAAAAGAAAAAGTAAAATTATCAATCAAACAAGCAAAGAGGGAAAAAGAAAATTTTAAATAAAGAGAGGTCCCCCCCACCCGCAAAAGTCTAAAAAGTCTATCTAATAAAAGAAGAGGGGAAGCAGAGCTCCAATCCAAAAAATGGATGGACCCCAGCGAAAGCAGAGCAGCCCAAAAAACCGTTGGCGACAGCTGTGCGGCACCAAAAGACGAGGACAACCTGTCCATCAACCCAGGGCACCCCTCTCTCTCAGGTCTCACAACACGAACATTCCCATGTGAGAAACTCAGGCTAACGGTCTCTTCGGGCAGCCCTGAATTCACCTGCCCCCAAAGCTATTCCTTCATTCATTTGTAATTTCCTTCCTGTTTTGTGCGTGACTCCGTGTATATATACCCAGGCAACGCCTCCCCAACAAGAAGACCAACTTGCTCATTCCCATTTTTAATTATTACAGCATTTTCTGCGCCTTCATTCAAGTTACTCGTAGCCTCCATCTTCATCCTCGGGAAATCCCATTTGCCCATTTTTAACATTTTCTAGCCAGCCAGCCAGCCAGCCGAAAATGGAGGCCATGAAGATGAAGGTGGTCCTTGTTGCTGTCGTGATGATGTTGATGGCAGTATCTGCCGTCCAAAACGTGGCAGCTGTGGAGGCCCCAGCTGAAGCTCCAGCTCCGGCAAGTGATGCCGCCACTTTCGTACCAGCTGTTTTCGCCTCCGTTGGAGCTCTTACCATGGCTCTGCTTTTCTAAATTTAGTGATGGCTGACCTTTGATTTCGGGGTTTTCCCTCTTAGCCCGTCCTTGAATTTCTTTTCTTTTGTTTTTTTACCTTTTGCGAGACGAGATCTGTGTAGAGTTATTTGCTTAATTGACTCAAATCTTCTTCTCACTACCTCTTCTCTTTGAGTAGTGGGTACTGCTAGTCTGCTAGTGTGAGGTGGGGGATATATGAGAAGACGCATTTGATCATATTCTTTGGAATTATTATTTTTTTCTTTGAATTCTTTCGGGTGGAGATGAGATCATTGAGATGTATTAATTTGAATATTGTTTCCCTGGAACATATATTTATGTTATTGTATTAATTTCTATTATCATTTTATACATTATTACATGGTGGATTGGTCGTGGCGATTTATTTTACAAAATCCATTATCTCTCTTGTCTCCATCAATTCATCACCCCATACATACATACATACATATCTGATGTGGGGGCGGGCTCTGGGCTCCTTAAGTAGTGGATCCAATGAATTTTGGAACAAATAGCAAATTTGTGCATTTCATTTGGTTTGTTTATTTAAGGCGATAAGCCGAATGAACTCACGTCACGTCCAAACAAATAAAGAAATACATAACTCGAACAAATGATATGCACGAAGCCTAACTAGCTGGAAGTCGAAGTAGATTAGTTAATTAGATACTTGATGGTGTTTAATCAAATTAAATGGTCATACGTTTTATTACTACGTTTGATGAAACCTCAGAAAATGCGAACGGGATTGATTATCCATCATCTCTAGCTGGAGTGAAAGTAATACTAGTATTTGTGGGTACTTACGTATTCAACAGTGTTAGAAACAGATTTCCAGAATTAAGAACAATAATAATGAGCAATGACAGGGGACGGGAGATGGATGCAGAATTGCAGATCAACCAAATAATAACACCCGGATCATTACATGTTTTCCATTCCATCCAGGATCCAGGCTCCAGGCTCGGGATGGGTGTATGAGATTGATTATAATAATAATAATAATGATGGGAGTGATAAATAATAATGATGTTGGGTTTTGACGACAGTCGTGAATTGGCGTGTGAATGTACGTACGGTTTTAAAAAAAAATTGAGCAGCCAACCACCCACCCCTCCGTCTCTGTCTGTGCATTTTGGGGATTGCATGCTTTATTTGGTTTGGGTCCGCCGGAATTACCGGCGCTGCACCTGCACATGCTTGCTTTTTCACTCTATTATTTATTGTTACTATTTACTCATAATAATTAATTCACAATGGAGACAGCTAGCTAAGATAAGCTATTATTTTTTTAATTAATTATTAAATATTCACCAAACAACCAAACAACCAAACAAAAGAGATATTTCTTTTGGCCATTCATTAGTTAGGACTTAGTACCTCCTCGCCTAATGCGCCAACTATTCGTTAGTTGGAAATCATATGAATCGTTCTTTTTTTTTTTTTTTCCAACCAAATTTTTTTTTATTAATCCTCTTCATATTTTGATAACTTAGTTAAGGATATCGCAACGGCTATGGAACTATTAATTTGTTCATTCTTTTGTTGACAAGAAAATTCGTAATTTTTACCTGAGTAAATTCTGTTCTAGTGAAATCGCTCACAACCCCTTAAAGGAAAAGTAAACTGCACTAAGCAAACCCGTCACAGGAGAAGTAAATCGCACTAGACAAATTTTGTGCGACGGGTTCAACATATCAAGTGATTTGAACTCGTAATCTTATGATTATATACTCACTTGTCACACTAACTTAGTTACCCCAAAAGGACATTTAGTTGTTCATCGTTAGTTGTATTTAAAAAATAAATATGGTTTGCAACATTATTTATTAGGTGTAATTGTATGTAGCGTATAAGCGGATTGGCACTATTCTACAACGTGTGGTAAAAGTAAAATTGTTGGAGTGTTAAACCAGCCCACCAAAAACACCTTCATTATTTATGAATCATATTTATATATTATCCCAACCTAACCTTAATTGCCTTCCAATTTGAAATGGCAAGGAGTTGTGTTTAGGAGTCTTTTTTGTATTTTTTTTTAAATAATTTTTAATACATATTTTATTTAAAAATATAATATTACATATTTTCATTTGGCTTTCAATCATATCCCATTATTGCCTAGAGGATGGATAACGGATGGAGGGCATGTGGTGAGGTGGTCAATTGGGTATTGGGCCATTAACTCTCATTAGTCACTGCCTAACACGTGTTATGCTCTTTGGGGGGAGAGAGAGAGCTATTGGGCATCCATTACTTGAAACAAAAACACACTCCTGATTTGGCCCAGCAGCCAAACCAAGGAAAACCCTAGCAAATCCTCCCCCGCACCCTCTTCCTCCCTTCCGTCTACATGTACTATTATTGTAAAATCCCAGTGGACGACCCCCATATATCTCCAGTCTTACCATTCACCATCGCCGACCGCTCAAGGGCGGTGGTTGTTGTCTATCTCCATGACTCGCGAGCGAATTTCTTCGTCCAAATTTTCTTTGAACTCGTATTGAATAACTTTTTGTTCAGCTGGTTTAGCGGCGTCTGGATGTCGAGGGTTGCGTCTCGAGAATG
This sequence comes from Gynochthodes officinalis, assembly GCA_020080225.1. NCBI lineage: Eukaryota > Viridiplantae > Streptophyta > Magnoliopsida > Gentianales > Rubiaceae > Gynochthodes > Gynochthodes officinalis. Next base: position 46,632,177 of record CM034615.1, on the reverse strand, counting down.
AACAGATGCTTCGTGAGACCAGCAATAACAATACGAGCGTAAATCGATCATCTGACCGAGCGAGCCATCTTTCTCTGTCTTTCATTGGTCTCGCTTTTGTCCCGATCCGATACAGAAATTATTCGCTTTTCTCTCCAATTTTTTATGCGTCGTTTAAGATTAAATTTTTATTGTTTGCAAATGATTCGTTGGTTTTTATGGAGTTCGGGGGTAGATGATGAAAAAAACTTCATTTTTTGGGCTGACCAAAAGGGTGATGCTCCAAAATTCGAGCTTTTTAAAACTGATACTCCCAAATCACAATTACTTACCCTATTATGGCTTTTTCTTTTTTCAAATTGACAAGATTTCTTTCTGTGCAATACTCGTCCTCTTCCTCTTCCTCTTACTCTTAATAGTTTGATTTCTGTTCAATTGAACTAGTAGTAACTCTGCATTTTCACTCACAATTTGTCTCTCTGTCTGTTGGATTGTGTTTTCTTCCTTGGAGAAGAAATTTGATAAATTGATTGGATTGTGACCTGAAACTCAACTGGTAAAATGTTAATCATATGTTGTGCATAATAATACTACTAAAATGATGTTTTATCATTTTGTCGATTTGGATAAGATATTTGGTTCTCCAGTTTGAACATTCGTTTATTTCTTCCCCTTCTTGACCAATAATTTGTCACTGAGATTGCAATTACATGACCAAAAACAACACCATCCCAACAATAATTTCTTTAAAAAAAAAAAAACAAAGAAATTAATTCAGAGAAAAATTGTGCCCAGGTGGGAATGAAATGAATATCTATGCAAATTGCACGGGTAGGGTCCTCTTTCAAGGACAACAATAAATGCTGATGATGGTGTATGTGCTTATACTAAACCCAGATATTTGATTGTATCAGTACATATCCAATTCTCGGAGACAAACAACAAACGTTTTTTTTTTTTTTTTTAATAATTGTGATAGTTAATGTTTAACTTTGTTATATACATCACATAATCTTGGTAATGTTGATTATGCTTATTCATACCACGTACAGTAGTTATACATATTATCATAGTACTTGTATATTATTATGCATCAGCGTGTTTTGGTGTTGTGTGGAGAAAAGTCTCATCCTCCGATTAACCTTGGTATGTTTGTTTTGCGTCAAGAAAGCAACACAAATTAGCTGTCATTTTGAGAACATAAACTACCAAGCAATTAATTACTTAAATAGTGCAAATTTTGATTGCTCAATTCATTTGATCTGGATGCACATTACTGTCGTACAATATATAATTAATTGACAATTACGTCGACAAAAGAAATACAAATTGGAAGTTAGCTATAATTTTGAATACAAATAAAGATAAAATGGGGTACAATTAATTAATACAAGAAGTTAATATTCGCAGCAACTGGATACAATACAACTGTGCTGTCATTTATTGTTTGGGTTGGACAATCCAAAACTTGGGTACTCATCCATTATTACCATTACCAAGCACAAGAAAACAAATTTCAGTATTAATTAAACTATATAATATATCTCTGAGTATGACATATTATCAAGCTTCTGTATGATCCAGGCAGAGGTAATTCCTCGCTGCAACTGCGTACCCCCAACCAAAAAGAATTTTCTTTTATATTTAATCCGTCTAATTTTTTTAGAAGTTGATTTTCTCTCTCATAATTCCCACCTCTAATTTTGCATCAAAAACTTAAATTAGGATTAATTAGTCTAATTAGAAGTGAGTACTCTTCCTTCCTAACAAGAGAATCTACTTTAATTAAAATATAATTTTTTATTAATTATTAAATATATCTCATTAATGTATTACTAAATGTATAATTTTACATTCACTTTTCAATAATGAATATATATAATTATTATTAATAAAAAAAATTAAAATTTTAATTTGAAAGTAAATTATTTTTTTGAGACAAAAAAAAAACTTTTAATCTAACATTTTTTTTTTTGAGACCAAAGAAGTATATTGTTTTAAAAGTCAGCTCAGTTGAGCTAAACAAAAAAGTAAACAACATTTGTAATAATAGATGGCCATATACTTGCTTTATCACGCCTAATTTGCATAAGCATCTTTCATCAAACATTATATGTGTGCACAATCTATAATTATGTTCACATACATGTCCGCACCCTATCTAATTAATAATCCTTTAACTATCCCTCATCACACCGACATTAGAATTTCCTTAAAAGTACATATGTGATGCCACGGTAACATAGAGTAACAACCTTTTTATTATTATTATTATTATTATTATATATTTTTTTTGTAAAGAAAAGGATACACCATAGAAGAGTATGAATAGTACACAGACGTAAATTATGCACAAGTAGTAGTACAGACTCAAATTCAACGCCCAAATTATTTAGAAAGAAATATGAGTAAAGATCCTTGATACACATATAATGGAGAATCCTGCCGAGGAAAGACAGCAGTTTTGGGCAAGGATTTGTGATTTCGGTTCCGCACTCCTCCATGGATCTAAACACCATCATAATAACCACCATAGGTGATGTGAGCTCTGGTCAAGGGAACTCCTCTCACTGCCGATATTGCTTCGTTCAATTTGGTTGCGTGATGTACCACTTGCTTCAACCTCTACATTTCAAAGTTGTAACTTTCTAGTATGAGATGAGATCACAAACAATGTAAAATCTCATCAACTACCTAAACTTTAAGTAATTGATGATGCTAATTTTAACAACATCAATGATTACTGTCGATAAGTAATATGATCCCAGAGGAGTACCATAGAGATACAAAAAACTTGATGATCAACGACATGATTTGCATACATACCTTGTCCTCGGCATAAATGTGGAACTGAAGCTTCTGATCCTGCTGATGTTGCTTACTGTTACTAGTAGTATTCTTCATCAGACCTCCCAACACAAAGACGCAGACTGTGGCAACACCAAAGGAACAAATAGCACCCATTCCTGTTAAGCTCCACTTGAGTAGATTATTGAGCCCACCAGAATTGTCATCCCAAGAGGCATCTTTTTTAATAACATCATCGCGATCCATGTTATGGATCATCTCGTCTTCATCCATTTTCATCGTTTCCAGTGCCTCACCACCAGCCTCAAAGGCCTCTCCTTTTTCCTCGAATTGAACCATCTGAGGCTTAATTCCCCAGCTGCTGTTGTTGCAGTTGTTGGACTTGGGTGAGTCCAATTTCATGTCGACAAATTCAGTTTCCTTCTTGAAGAAAACTTGGGAAAATAGGTCTTGATCAGCTTCGGCTGTTGCTATTTTGGGACTTGCAATCTTCTCTGGCACTAACAGAGCCGATGATGGTTTGAGATTTAGTATCTCAATTGGGACCGGGACCCCATCAGCAGCTTCTTTCAACACTTGATTGTCCAATTGAATCGGGACGGGTATAAGTTGCTGAGGGGCTCTGCAGTCAGCTTTCTCTGTAGATTCGACGAATTTTGAAGCTTGTTTTGGAGGAGATGGACACATGAAGTAATTCTTGAAAACACCCTCGGAAGGGGTGGTATATTTTCGCGAGAAAAATTTCTTCCCTTTATCATCATGGATTTCAAGAAATCCATCATCAGAAAGGACCTCCCACTCTTCAAGATCCTCCATTTCTTCTTTCCCTTTGAACCAGTACTGGAAGATTACGGGGAGGGTGTGGGAGAAGTAAGAGCGGGGAATGGTTGAAATATAATGGAGACCGAGGTTGGATTATTGGGTTCAAAGAAAGTGGCTTTCATGGAATGGATATTGGATTGTAGTGAAGGAATACTATTCAGAACAGGGCACCACCAGCTCCACGTCTCTGCGTGCCTCTTGTCTGGTGGGTTTTCTTGTCCCTCTTTGGAGTTTAGAGTGAGATGGAAGCCATGCTTCCTTTTCCTTGGAGAAAAAGAGACACTAAAAATAGTCTTCCTATATTATCTATCATGCATGTTGATGTGGGATTAGAAGCTTATCCTTCTCAAAGCTGACAAATGGAGGACGGCCCCTTTGGGTCCCACTTTGAAGAAAAGCCTCTATTTCATTGGATTGCTATTTGCTGGCCCTGCCCACTGGATCTTGATATTTTTATCAAATCCCATCTACTTTAACACTAATCTCCACACTATTCCCTTATGAGATGGTATTTACTTAGAGATAAGCCATCTAGAAGAACAAGCTCAAAAAACTTTCACCATTACATTTCAGTAGTGTCTCGTCTCTCGAAAATAATGCCCTTCTAATTTCACATTTTAGTTTGGTGAGACAAAAGCCTAAAATTAGTAATTCGACATTACTTGAGTGAAATGAATGGTGGTTATTGACACGTATAGTAATTAGAGATCTATAATTACAATGCTCCACATTCATGGTTCAAATTTTTCACTTTCTTAATGTAATAGCATAAGACTATGACTACAGACAAAAGTAAAGCAATGGACATCTTGAGGTTTCTCTTCTGGCTCATGCCCGGCAGAAAAGTTCAAAGAAAACTTGCCGAAGACAGCGGACATTATCTTCTCGAGACATTCCAATTTAATCGCAAACGCTTTTCTGCATTAAAAAAATATGAAAAGAGTGTATTGCTTGGGAGAGTTTGCTTGGAATGATGCTGACTCAAAGCGGTTCTAAGGAAGGATGAAAAGGAAAAGGGAGAGAGATGGAAATGAAAGCGAAAGTGAAACCTCCCAAAGTCTCATGCACCATACAGTTGTCCATGGCTTTTGGATATTTGTACGTCATTCATGGCAACTTTAATTTGGCTTTGCTTCACCATTCGTTCGATCTCGTCGATTCATCTATCAAATATCAATAATAATGGTAATAAAGCTCCAACCAATACGTAGCCCCACAAAGAAGATTTTTTAAAAAATCACACCCCGCTAGAATATCACACAGTATGCTTTTGCGGGCGGTGAGGTAAAGTTCCTTACATATATTAACACTCAGTTATTGGTCCCTCTACCTTCAATACAGGATTAAGCTTTTCTTGTTATATTACTACATACCTTGAATCTCCAAAGCTTTGGAAGATTTTGAGAATTTTGTTTGTTGGGCCAGTCCGTGATGTTCCAAGAACCTTGAGGTTCTCTCATAATAGAAGTAAGAACAGAGGAATCAATCCTGTCATTTTCTTCCCTTAGAGGTGAAAGGTTGCATATTCCAATTATTCATACGAAGGTGGTGTAACCAAGTAAGACGGAGAGAAAGGTTGTCAAGAGCAGAACGTGGAGCCATAGCAACGTGCCCGCAACGATTCATGGTCCACACCTCAAATGAAGCTCGTTCTACACAGACCGAAAGGGATCTGCTCACAAATGGAAGGAAACTGCCAAATCCCAGAACTTCCAAGCCATCAAAGTTGAAGCAAGGTATTCTGCTGGAGCTTTCCCACCTAGCTTGCAGATTTTGACTGATGCAACTAATATTTTGTTGCAGGTAAAAGTAAAACCGTAGCTGACATTGAACTGTTTCAACAGCCCAGGATATTTTCTGAATGCTAACATCTACTACACACAGAAACAAGGATAAGACATTTCACCCATTTATATCCTTGACAGATTCCTCCATCCACCAACACCTTCTGTCCCTTTCACTTCAATCAATAAGGACTCGGAGGAGCACATTGTTACTTGTTTCACTACTCTACTAAATTACTTATAATGTTCCTTCCGTCCTAATCTACAAGAAACTATCTCCAAATTTACTGGGATGCCCAATTTTTTGGTTGATCAATCGTGTGAATAATCTGCCCAAAGAATTGGTTGATCGATCTCCTCTAAAATTTCTAAGTTCAAATGGGGATACCCAGAGAGTTATTGAATGAAAGGGGACCCTTGGAGCAAACAAGTACACAAGGATTCTCACAGAAAGCAGAAAGGAGAAATAGAGAAAACTAGTTCATGTCCTATATTCACAGAGACAGGAAACGTACCCGACCCCAATAAAATGCTACATGTATCCGGTCCTCAGGCTAAATTAAAAGGACCAGCAATTCATGACAGGGCCTCGTGCCAATAAATAGCACTAGACCACAAGGAATTGGAAGGGGCTAAGAATGCTCTCGCTCAACGGAAACTACAAACTCTTTATCGTGAGACCAACAAGAGTAGAAAAGATGAATAATCAAGAACACCCAGAGGCCATAATGGGGAAAGGACATACCTGTGCTTTTCTTGTAAAATTTCCCAAGAGAGTCTAGATCCTTAGGACCTTAGAAAACGTGTTCTGGATGTTTGGTTTATGATTAATATTGCTGGTAATCTATATATGCCATAATTTGAGAATTGCCCTTTGCCAAACATAGTGTTGAACAACGTATATGACCACTGTGTACAAATATCACCTTCGGCGTAAAGCATTGGTGAACATAGAAAGACTGACCCAACTTTTGCCCCTCCATCCTATGCTCAAAAGAATTAAAGCCGAAAAGAAATGTTAGGCCAGGCCCGCAGCCCAATTTGCTTTTAGGACCAAAAACAGGAAACAAAAAGAAAGCACAACGATAAGCATAACAAAACCATTGCGTCATATTTTCCAGATTCTGTCTGATGAAATACAAACTGCATCAAGGTACTTGAAGCAAACTAGTCTAGCTATGTTACCAACAACCACAAACAAATGCACAGACAAACATCACACAAAAAACAGTCTCAGATAACATTGCTTCCTGACATTAGAATGCATCTCATTACACAATATACACGTGTAATCTATTTTGATTTGAATATACAAGAATGTTCACTGCCGAGTTTTCCCGCACAATGCAGGGAAAGAGAAATAGAGGGACAAAGACTCAGAGAACACCACATCTCCTTCACAAAACTAAAGCTGTTTCCATCCATTAAGTTTCACATGTTCAAGTAACATGAGAATCATCAAATAAGGATAGTGTTACAATTTACAGCCAGATTTTATCGAGGCATGTGGCTGGAGAGGAAGAGCTCATTCGTGTGCATTTCAGTTATGCCATGATACTCGTTTTAGTAGGTATCTTCCCCTTGGAGCTCACATGCTTCTCAGGATGACCATCTAGATGTTGAGGTTTTACCTAAAGATACTGAAGCCAAAGAAGATGCCCACACTCTGGCATTCCTAGCACCCTGATGGAAGTTCCTGGTCTTGCAAAGTCTCAGCTTACTCCATACTCTTTTCAAATCAATAATATGAAGAATGCGGCCCAAGATTTGGCTAGTCTCCCCAAAAATTTCCAAATTTATACGAGGCCGGTATGATGCCCAGAGAGGTCTAAGATGATAGAGGATTCTTGGAACCCTATACAAGAGAACCCTTAAGAAGATGAACAAAACTGACAATATTAAGTAGGGTTCTCTAACAAATATCTCATCTATGGATGACCCAATCCAAGATTGCATAATCAACTTTCCACGAGACACCGAGTTCTCAGACTGGTCCAAAGAAATATATTGAACTGGTTCACTTCCTACACCCAAAAAGTAAGTATCCACATTAGCTTAATGTTAGTCAATGCCACATCATATCTGATTTTTTGTAGTTTGCCTCTTCTAAAGCAGAATCACTGAACTGAATGGGGATCTACAAAATGATTTCTGACAATTAAATGCAATTAGGATTAACATATTTTACCTCATTATTACAACACTGTAAGTATGCTAGCAAAAATTACCAAAAGCCAATCAAAACTCCATTATTCCATTAACTATTAAACCGTGTTAGTTTGCGTGCATATATTTGGTCCCAAAGACTATAATTCATGACAGCAAGATAAAAGAATTAGAGACGAATAAATAATGGAGATCAAAATAATAATTCTTCCCGACAGCCAAGCATGTGATCTAACACTATCAAATATTACCATAACAAGAAAGGCCAGGCTACACAGTTTCCCACCAAGCGTCCAAGGTATACTGATTTATTAAAAGGAAAAGCCTACCTGTCGTTTTCTTGTAGAACTCAATAAGAGAGTCCAGATCAGTAGAGCCATGAAATTGTATTCTTGAATTTCGATTTACCATTAATATAGCTGGTAAGCTATGAATCCCATACCTGGAAAACAAGCTGAAAAAGATCCAAAAAGAGCAGCTCAGTGGACAACTAAATCACAATTTTTGTGATCTCTAAAAAGTTAAAGCAAAGCCTAAGCAGATTATTAGCAACCTAGATGATAAGCTTGCACCGAATAACTTTGTCAGAAAATTCTAAGCCTATTTAATTCTTAATAAACTCAGGTGTGAAGTAGCATCCTAAAACTCTGCTTGTCCTTAATAATGCTCATCAATTAAGACATGCAATGAGGACAGTTAGAATTATGTTTTACATACTCAATAGGGATCAGTAAGGTCCGAAGGCCACAGTCACATGAAAGCATCCACATGATATTTAACCATATTACCCACATCTCAAACCAACAAGACAAAAATGCTACATCGTAGGTTGAAAAACCCAAGAAGGAAACTTGTGATGGTCTTTCTTTCCTAGCAGTCCTGAACTATTATTGATACTTCTTGTTGGGAACACTAATACCAAACTCTATTAAGTATAAATGTGAACTAAATGCAGCAAAACTCATATCTTCAGTTCTTATCAAAAGAAATCCCTAAGGATACAACAACTACAACTAAGCCTTTGTCCCACTATGTGGGGTTGGTTATATGGATCATATCTTGTCATCGCATTCTACTACCACACATATTTTCATTTAAGTTTAAATAATTCATATCTTTTTTAATAGTTTCTTTCCAAGGCTTTTTAAATCTTTCCCTTTCCCTTCCCCTTTCAATTTGACTTAATAATTCTAGTGCATGTAAAGGTCTCTTTTTCTAATGCATTTATTACTTATTATATCTAGTTTAGTGTGTCCATACATCCATCTCAACATTTTTATTTCTAATACTCTCATTTTTTGTTCATGCCTTAGTTAGTGTCCCAATCCTAAACCCTAAGGATACAGCAATTAAAGACGATAACTTTATTCCCATTCAACATACAGCTAAAACACATAAAGCAAGAGCATAAGAAATACAGAGATCACTATGAACATTTCGGAGAAGGGAACAAGATGTTCTCACCTAGGCATGGCCAAAGATTGTTCTACTGCTAAATGTTCAATGTGTGGATACATAGAACTTAATGCCTCAAAAGTCATATTGGCAATTTGGGAAAATGGACACCAAGAAGCATAAAAAAGCACAGCAGTGTAACTGTTTCTCCTCTCAGAGGTTAGAGTTCTCTCAAGGAAGTCACCATTCACCTGAAAATAATGGCAAATTCCAATATAAATTCTCTGTTAAGATAAAACCATTTGAAGAAGACTATACAAAAGCTAATTACAAGAAAAATCAACGTAGAACAGTGTGTCTAGACACAAGTTTTCTTACATAGGCAGCATACTGACAACAACTGAACTCAGGCTTTTGTTCTACTTATATTTTTTGTGTTTCTTGCGGCTACTCAGAATGGTTGCTATTCAAACAGGGAGCAAACTGCAATAGGTGGAAGTCCATTCCGCACACACAAACACACAAAGAAACCATTTTTCTCATTACCCTATACAACTGGCCTTTGCATACTTTACAGTAGTGGCATAAAACTTTGGCCAAGTATGTAAATGCCACAAAGATATGATTATAGTAACATGAATCTCTGCTCCAGGGTCATAAAAGAGGAATCCATTAGGTGAATTAATAAGTAAGAAAGTTTTCATCTCTGACTCTTCATCAGCAAGACCGTTTCAGCATTCTTAAAAAGTATAGTAACACACTTTAACTTGATATCTAAACAGGCAATAACGGACACTAAAATAACGTATGGAATTCATACGAGAACAAGGCTGCCTAGCATAGATTGGCAAAATTATATATCAAGCTGACTAAGCAAGTCTTGAAAGAAGGCAAATGATATGCAGCCCTCCTCAACCTACATATTACGAGGAGTCCACTTAATAAACAAGGGTCCAAGCACGGTAATTCTGCATATCCTTTCGTTCAAAACAAAAAAATTTACTCGGAGAATAAAAAAGTTCAAAAAAAAGGAAGCATCTTTATTTCAAATTTCCTTACTTCCCCTAAAACCTATGATGAGCAATCAACTTTAGATGAAAATTCCTAAACAAAAGAAACAGAAAATAAGACAACCAAGCGGAAACTGAGCAAACATATTACTGAAAAAAGGAACAAACGGAATCCACACGCCACACGAGCCCCCTTGTTCAAACCTACTACAATCTCATGAGAAGACCATGATACTGAACCCCAAAGACTAAAAGGGTCGAAATTGATGGCAAAGTCAACCCCAAGGAAGGAATGAAGGAAAGGTGATATGACTGAGTCAAAAGACTAAAATCCAATAAATCTAACAAAAAGAAATTTGGATACCAAACAACAGGTGCATGAATCGTGAGATTCAACAAGAAAAACATATGTTCGTGTGATTCATCGTAGTAAATCGTCCACCAAATAATATAATAATTTTTTTTTCCAACAAAAGGTAAGAACTTGGCCCAAAAAAGATTTCTTGATAAAAATATGAAATGAAATCTTACATGAAGAAGCGATTTGGGGTGAAGAGAAAGAGGGCATTGAGAGGCGAGGTTGTAAAGAAAGGGAAATGCAGTAGGGGGTGATGAAGAAGATGTGGCGCTGGGAATGAAGAAAAGCAGGCAGATGCAGCAGATCAACCCAGTCATATATCTCATCCTCATCGATTGATTGATGCTAACACCACCACGCGAAGGAGGTAAGAGGGAAGCTCCAAAAATCTTTACGAAGAAGGACAGAATACAGATTAAAGGAGAAAACTTTCGGAAAAGAGAAGGAACTGCGGGAGGATAAGTGGTCAAATTGACAGAACTTTCTTTTAGGCAAAATGTGTATATAACTATGGAAAAATAGATATGCAAATAAAACGCAAGGTAACACCACAACCAATAAAGGCAAATAAGCCAACGAAAAAAACGACAATTACAGCCCCAAAAGGCCAAAAAAAAAAAAAAAAAAGTCTGTTTATTTTATGTAGTAGCATTACTGGTAGATAGGACACGCGTTATCTATATATTTCTCCATGTTCCTCTACAACCAAGAAAGTCTCAAAATAAATATCGAGTTGGGAGAATCGGTTGCCTACAGTAATAATATTATTGTTAATTGATTCCTATCGTTTTTCCTTCGGAATCTTAGAATAAATATGAAATCAAAGAAAAGGGATATTTTGTTGATGGAAAATTGATTGGAGATGCTGATTTTTGGGTTGTTTATGACAGTGTTTGGGATAATAATAATAATAATGGGGGTTCGGCCTTTGTGTCGTTCCTACTCAACGCCGTTGTGCTTTACTGGCCCGATCTGACCTTCAACTTCCAGGCTGCCTCGACTTCAACTCTTGACCATTTTGCGCGTTTAGAAGCCAGTGAATGCTGAATCCCCTATAATTTCTGTTTGCCATTAGGGAAGGTTCTTCTAATGCTGCAATGGCCGTCTTAGATCTTTTAATACCAGGATGCTCATGGCAAACAAAACTAGTATTATGAATTTCAAACCCACAAAAATGTTTCATTTTGCCTAAGAGCCGCACAATCCCGTTTTCTTTATACGTGCATTTCATCATTTGGAGTTACACGCAACTGACGTATTTATTAGCGATTGATGCCGACTTAAAAGTTGGCCAAAACTAGAGCAAAGACTAGAGCAAATTTTTCTTTTTGAAACAAAACCTTCCTTTATCTCTGTCTTTTAATTTGTTGCATGCAAAATAATGAAAATGAATTGAGATTGGTTTAGGCAAATAGTGGCTACGTCAACAGACAGCATCCATTCATTGAATTGAATTGTGGATGCGAACGCAGAGTACAACGTCCGCAGCAATTGGGGGGTTTCCAAACATGGATTTATTTTAGGTGTCCCAGCCTCACCTCACTATCTGCTACTACTAATTGCTACATGAACCCAGTCTTTATAAAAACTTGGCACACTCACGTTATGCCCCCAAGAGGCGAAAGAACAAAATTTATCCATGGTCTAAAAATCTCCAGATTCTCCACCAGCCATATTGCCCATTCGTATCATCAACTGAATGAATAAAGTTCTCCAGGATTTTCCTAAATTTATACTGTTCCCTTCAGCAGTCAACTTCAAGGGAGAGAAACATTTTCCAAATCTCTTATTTTGGGTCCATCCAAAAAATTATATCCCAACTCAACTCAAGCATCATATTCCTTGGTAGCCAGCCCACCCAGCCTCTCTGGAGACTGTAGACGACGCCGTATTTGCTACCATCCTTCATTCCTTCTCCACCCCCGCCTTCCCCCCCCAAAAAAACATCTACTATAAGATACCCACCCCGTCGTCCGCTTCCCCCACCCCCCACCATTTATTGTCATAGTGATAGTACAAGTACAAAAACCACACCGCCTCTTTCCCCCAGTTCAAATAGATTTACAGGAAGGAGGAGCATCACATAACATAACATACAGTTAGCTATCAAACTGAAATTAGGGCTTTTTATTTTTCTTACTTTTAGTGGTCCATCAAATTGGAAATTGGAAAACAATCAAACAAGTAAAGAGAATTTTTGTTAAATGGAAGTAGAGAGGAAAGAATCACCGGAGAGCATCATTTCCTCCGCCGATTTCAAGGACATCAGCAGCGCCTCCACTGACCTCACCACTGATTCCAAAGAAAAAGAAGCCGAAGATCGCCAACGCATTGCTCTCGATCTCAAAGCCGGTTTCCATCCTCTCAAGGTCTTCTTCTTCCTTTTTATTTCTTTCCTTTTTTTTTTAAAAAAAAGAAAAGAGCTTTGTATTTTCTTGCTCAATTATGTTTATTGTTATTTTTCAGTTCTGATTGATTCGGGATAATTTCAAATTTATGATTTGGTTCTTTTTCCCCAATAAATTTTGTTCATGGGGTTTATGTCACTCATTTAATATTTTTCCGTGAAGAACTCTGAGTGTTAGGGGTTGTGATTTTAGAAAAGTTGGAAATCTCTGAAAAACGAATACTTGGGATTAAAAGTTGTATCCTTTTTAATGTATAAGGCTCTCCAACAATCAGCCTTTTACCGTGGTATGTTCAAGTTGTTTAAATGGTTGGATTTTCGAGTTCATACACCTTCTAACTTTGGGTTCGTTTTCCTTGATTTTTTGTTGCTTTCCAAACTTCACTGATTGTTGATATTGGCGGTATGTGGAACATTCCATTTTGTTTTCATCAGCAACCCCATAGCTCGAACCCAATCTCCTAAAAAAATAAAGTCAGAAATTTTATAAATTTCCCATTTATCTACCAATTAGGTGTAATATGAGCAACACGCTATCTCTGTCTTGTACATTTCTGATTTGCAATTATTTGGCCTACTCTGAAGTTGTTATTTTTTAAAATGCCTTTGGGTGCTGGTTTGGACGCATTTGACTGTTACTTGCCATGTTGTCTTAATTGTATGTATCCTCTTTCTCCCTTTCTTACTGAATTTATCTCATTGATTTTGTCATTTGAGATTTTTTTAGTCATTATTCGTGTGAAAGGATCCGTTGCCAATAGTCAATTTAAAGCTATTTTGGAGGCTTTTTAGATTCTGCTACTAAAACGTCTGTTTTATTGTTCATTTTTTACTTTAATCTTTGATGCTCATTGGCTCTACGTGAAACAACAAGATGAGCAAACCTCGATAGATAATTTTTATACGACTGAATTAATGCAGATACTCATTTTATGCTTCATCTTTTCTAAGATAAGTTTGTCAGTCTTGATGTAATTGTGTTTGTGGCTCCACTTACCTTATTTCAATGTGATGATTAGCACAAATTTGTTTTCTGGTATACACGCCGGACCCCTGGAGTTCGTACTCAATCATCATACGAGGACAACATAAAAAAGATAGTGGATTTTAGTACTGTAAGTTGTCCTCACTTTTCTTTGCTGAATTTTCATTGTGTAGCTTTGGAGGAGTCAACATTTAGTCCTTTCTGTAGTATTGTTATATTGAATATGAACTGTTTACAGGTGGAGGGTTTCTGGGTGAGCTATTGTCACTTGGCTCGTCCATCATCTTTGCCAAGCCCAACTGATTTGCATCTTTTCAAGGAGGGTATTCGACCTTTGTGGGAGGTAAATATGTAGAGCTTGTCCTCATAAATGGTTCCTTCTTTTTTTTAAAGAAAAAAATTGTCACATTTTACTGAGTGAACTCTTCATACCAGTTATTGTCCTTGCTTGGATTCAATGAGTTTCCTTGTCATCTATAGGATTCTGCAAACTGCAATGGTGGAAAGTGGATTATTCGTTTTAAGAAAGCTATTTCAGGCCGTTTTTGGGAAGATTTGGTGAGCTTGAGTTGCTTCATTTATGCTTTCCCGTCCTCTGTTTTTTTCCTTTTGCTGATGGTGTGTATAAAATATGTTGGTTACCTGGTTTAAGGTGGTTAAAGTGATATTTCCCGACTTATAATAATTTTAGATGGATGCTAGCCCTGTCATTAGATGCTTAAGTTTTTGTGGTATGATTTTGAGTACATTTCTTCTGAACGAACTATAGCTGTAATTCTATCAAACTTCATTGTACTTTCTGCTTTTACAATTTACTTGTCTCTGCTTATTAACCTGTGCTTTTGCAAGTTCATCTTTTAGCTTAATATCCAATGAGTGTTCTGCCTAATTTGTGTCTGTTCATTGAATTTCATGTCATGTTCATGCTTAATATTTCATGTGAAGTTGCAGCATTTTGTTTCTTTGGTAAGTTATTGTGTTCTGCAATATCGCAAGTCAATAGCAGATGCAAATGTGAGCCAGAAGCATTATAGGTGGCTGTTGCCCGCGGCCTGCATTGGAGCTACTTTGCCAAATTAAATAGTTTGGTAATTTTTCCCCCCTGAAAATGCATGCAGGTTTTGGCATTAGTAGGTGATCAACTTGATTATGGGGATAATATTTGTGGAGCTGTACTGAGCATTCGTTTCAATGAGGATATATTGAGTCTGTGGAACCGCAATGCATCTGATCACCAGGTCAGCTTTCAGCTCTATATTAAAAACCAACTACTTTCATCATTCAGCTGGCCAATTTTGCATGCATTACCCAGATTTAATCCGGATTTGTGTGTTTGTGTCTCTTGTAGGCTGTGATGGCATTGAGAGATGCTATTAAGCGACACTTGAAGCTTCCGCCCAGCTATATAATGGAATACAAGCCCCATGATGCGTCTCTACGTGACAACTCCTCATACCGAAACACTTGGCTTAGGGGATAGACGGCCAGCAAAAAGATTTAAATTCACAGCTTAAAGTGCGGAAATGGAGTTGGACACCTTTAAACTCTTCGTTCTCTCTGATAGTGCATTAGTTTAGGTTTTACTTTTCATCTTTGTGTAGGAGACATGGCGGAGTTGTGGAAGATGCGGTACTGGAATTTGCTATGTATGCGTCTCTTCTGAATCGGCACACCAATCTATTTTGATCTTATGTCAAATTAAACAATTATTTCCAATTAACTTTTCATTGCTGGTTGTCCATTGCAAAAGCTGGCCTAAACTTAGTAACTTCTGATGCCCTTAATATTTTCCTTCCGAATATACGTATAGTCCTCAGATATCCTCTTGCACTTTCACATTCAGAAGGTTAGTCAAACAAGGCACCTACAGGATAGAAGTAGAGCAAACATCCAGAACAGGAGAAGTGTGAAACACAACTATTGTAACGTAATAAACCAAACTGGCAAATTGGTTTGTACAATGCCAGATGGGCATTGGATTGCTCAACCAATTTCTCTTGACATGTGCATGCTAAATATAAAATACGTCACTGTTATTCGATGAAATATACATAGCAAAATGTGAGCACTGATGACGCAAGAACTCCATCCTACACGGATGACTGAAGCCCAATAATCCCTGTCAAACATGAGGAACATGTTAACACAGCTGTCATAGCTTGTGGTACTAAACATCCAAAATGAGGCATGATCTTATTTTCATTTTTGATGAAGCGTCTTTATCGTTCAGGAAAACTTACTTAAAGATCAAATATACTCGGTTTTAGATTTCAATATCTTTTTGATAACTATGAATGAAGATATGATGCATATAGCTGACTTCATATAGTGAAAAAGCTTAATTGTTGTTGTTGTACGATATGTAGTAACAATTAAGTGAAAGGAGCTGCAAAAAGTCAACCTAGGTCTTTATGGTTTGCAGCATGAGCGACACTTACAAATTTAGAGAAGAAAGAGATGATAACACTGAAATCTAGAAAAATGTGATTAAATGCAATTACCACAACCAACCCTTGCGCCAGCATTTCCAGTTGTTTTGCTAAGTTCGTGCCCACCTGTTGAACATAACCGTGATTAGCCTAGTCCCAGTGATTTATCATCAGCAAGAACCATGTTTTACAAAATATCAATGACCTGGAATTCCCACACCAAATGTGCCAAGAGCACAAAATCATAACAATATACAAACCATCAGAAATTGCAAGGCCATGAAAGCTTCAGATACCCAAGAAAAAAAAAAAGAACAAGAAAGGCTAGGGTAAATAGAATAATTTAGGATATCTACAAGGCAAGTTTCAAACAAGTTGAGGACAGTCTGATGATTCTCACTCCATGAAGTGAGATTTATACACCTTTAGTAATCAACATATTGAGGACAGTCCGATGATTCTCACTCCATGAAGTGAGATTTATACACCTTTAGTAATCAATATACCTACATCAGCTAGAGTTTTTTTTATTTTGCTCATCTTATTTCAAATACCTCTGAAGAACTAGGGCTACAAAAAGGATATATTTCAATCTTTTGAACGAGACTAAAACAAAAAAGATGTGAACAGTATTCTTTGTAATATCCCACATGAGGCCAAAACTACTGTATGCATATTCAGTTATGACATTGAATATCCTTGCGCAAAACAGCAGTACCTCTTCCCAGATCATCTGGATCAGCATGAACAACAACTGCCCGACCTAGAATGGAGTGTGGACCACTTAGTGGAATCTGTAAGAAATGCAAAAGAATTGTTAGGATTGTCAGATAGTCTCATATAATTACAGCTTAATTGCATAATCATATTTAGCATCATTTTAAAAACTAGGAAATCAACCATTGTTATCAGCAGAATATCTAAAGGAAACAAGTTCGGATTTTGTTTAACAGCTGTAAAATATTTTAATGTCACACCTGTATGTCCTTGATTGCTATTTCAGCAATTCCTGCAATGCAAAGAAATAAACCAAATATTCTCAGAGGAACTTTGACTAACTCTTTTCATATCTAAACATACAATTCTTACTAACACACCATCTGGACCAGCAACAATATTCCCCAGATCACCAGCATGACGATTTTGATCGGATGGTGCTCCGTGATCCATCTTTAGTGGGTTAAAATGAGGTCCTTCAAGTTACACAATAGGAGAATGTCAGACTTTCAGCAAGTGGCTATTCCACCAACCAATGCTGAAGATAGAAATCATATCCAGCAACAATTTTCATCACTCTGTGATTTTTAAGGTAATTTTGGTTGGATTTTTTAAACACATAAGCATACATACAAAATAAGAGGCTTTCATCTAAGATCCTAAATACTATTCCATGTTTTTCTCCATAACTAAAGTTTGATCCTAAATATTCCATGCCTTTTCTAGTTTAGAACTATTTTAGAACATTGAATCGAAGTTGGATTTTTGTTTTACCTATTTGTGTATAGAATAAGAATGATTAAGCTGTCGGACCTAATGCAAAGAATAATTTCAACATTCAGAATTGCATAGCCCAAGTTAAAAAAGTTTGTAATTAGTACAATTAAATCAGCAAATTCGGAAAAAAAATTGAATCTTTGTTTTCTTAGCAACATAAGAAGCATACAATCAGTTTGACTTAAGCTTGTACGAGAAGCAAAATTGAATCCTTTTCAGTAACATAAGAAGCGCACAAACAATTTGAGTTAGCTGGCATTTCATCTTAGTAGTGAGTCATAAACACTAATTGTGGAAAACCCATCCATACCAGTGGAATTGCAGCCATTGGTGGTGTCACCAAGAGCATGAATATGAAAGCCATGAAGGCCTGGAGTAAGCCCTGTTATTCTTCCTTTGACATGTGTCACCCCTGATTGATTGCATAATCAACTCAAGATTATACATAAGATGCAATAAAAAAAAGAATGGAATGTTTGACTGCGAAGAAGATGTAACAGTAGGAAAAGATACCGTACCAGTGGAGGAGTCTTGAAGGAATTGTAGAGAGCCCCTTATGTTGTTGTCGCCGGAGGATGAGAAGGAGGAGACGATAGCCACGGCTTTCAGTGTGCCCATTTCAGTTCCAGCCTTTGGTTTACCTGCCCGCCACTTCTTTATTAGTATTTCAGGGTGCGTTTAGACAAAGCATTTCTATTTGCAAATGGAAAAAGTTATATTGAAATGTGTGAAAATTTTAGTAAGTATTTTTTGATAGAAAAAGTGTTTTGGGGGGAGGAAATTTTTTTTAAAATTATGTAAGAGGAATTTGAGTGGGAAAATTTGAATTCTAAATTTTAAAATAAAAATGTGTTTAGATAGTTTGTTTTTGTTTGAGAATATTCTTATTTGCAAATAAAAGCTGCTTGTCCATATGCACCTCAGATTTTCCTGCCTTACCCTATTAGTTTGTTTATGCTGGGTGTTAACGAACTAGTACGATCCGTGTACAATTCGTGAACAAGTTCGGTTATATTCGTTTATTAAATTAAATAAATAATAAATGAACAGATTTTGTTGTTCGTTTATATTCACGAATAATAAATATTTATGTTTGTTTGTTAAATTAAATGAACAATAAATGAACAGACATGTGTTTGGTTCGTTTATAGTCACAAATAAGTTCGTTTAGTTCATGAACAAACTCGTTTATTGTTCATTTAAAACTCATTTATTGTTTATTTATATTAAAATAATAATATAATATAATATATATAAATATATATAATAATATTATTCATTTATTGTTTACGAACATGTTCATTTAATTGTTCATGAACATATTAACGAGCTATTTATGAACATGTTCGTTTAATGTGTTAATGAACATGTTCACGATCATTTATCGAATACTAATAAACAAATATAAACGAACTCAAACACATATTTGACATTAATAAACGAACATAAACGAACACGAACAGCCTTAAAAATAAACAAATAATTCACAAACGATGTTCGTTCATTTATGTTCGGTTCGTTTACAGCTTCTTACCTCTTTGCTATCCATGCCAATCTTTTATTTTATTTTTATTTTTATTTTTGTCATTTTGGGTTCTGTCTACTGTCTAGGATGTCTTTGTGCAGTGCAAAGTATAAATGGAGGACGGTGCATCCCATCACTAGTTGTAATAGTTGGGATAAGACCCTTAAATCATTTCTTCCTTTAAATTGTTTCTCTTTCTACAATTTTGGGCCTTTTGTTTTGTTTTTTTTTAATTCTTTTATTTTCTTATCTTTAGTTTAGGAGAAAGTCTCCCTTACGAAGGCAAAAGTCCCCCCATTTGTACTAGAGGCCCCTGAGTCAGGCGGGATGTAAATCGAGGCCTCTAAACCAGGTGGGATGTAAATCGAAGAATGTGCATGAGTTAGCAGGCGGGATGTAAGGCGAAATTCGATGAATGTGCATGAGTTAGTAGACGGAATGTAAAACAAAGGATGTGCGTGAGTTAGCAGAGACCTGAGAAAAATGTGCATGAGTTAGCAGGCAGGATGTAAAGGCGAAATTCCCTCCATCTGTACTAGAGACCCTTAGCTAGGCGGGATGAATGTGCATGAGTTAGTAGGCGGAATGTAAAACAAAGGATGTGCGTGAGTTAGCAGAGACCTGAGGAACTAACAGGCCAAAATTTTAGGACAGACTTTCACAATATTTCAGCGGAAAATTTGCCCCACACGAGATTCGAACCTGCATTGCCGGAGGATTTTTCCCCATGTCATCTCAAGTTTACCAACTCGCCTATGCCCCTGGGGCTTTTATTTTCTTATTTGTGTTTTAGAGAAGCTGTTATGGAATGCAATCTGTCTAGTACGTCACAGAAGAAGTTTAATGAAGTTTATTAATAGCACATAAACTATTTTTTCCAAAATCCCCACTTGTATTTGTAATGTTCTCATCAGAAAATTTACATAGTTGATGATTGGTGTATGCAATTATTCATGTAATGCCCAATAACTCCTGAAGTTACCAATCTCATATAATGCATAGGAATAATGATAGATTAACAACAACTACTAATATTATTTATCAGACATCTTTTGGAGTAAAAAAGATTGCTTAGAGAGGATGGGCATTGATGCTTAGAAGCTCTCAGTTGCTAACATTCAGTATTTACTAGTTACATATGTGCGTTGCCTCTCAGTGTGGACAAAGATACATTCAATTATTGATGGAGTTATTTATTTTCTTTTGCACTGAATCCACCTTATTGTTTGCCAGCCATTGCTTAAGTAAATAAGATATTATATATAAATGTCAAATTCTAAAAATTTTAATTTTTCCTATTTTTCACCACCTTTAGTTATTAGTTCTTGTTAAACTAAGTGGATGGGATTCAAAATATGGCTATTTAATATTCAACGAATTGGTTCTCAAAGATTTTAATTTTATCAAAAAATAGAAGACTATAGACCATAAAAATGTCAAATTTTTAAAATTTAAAATTTTTGGGTTTTTAAAAATAAAAAAAATCTAAATAACACTAAATTGTTATTTAGTGTCCATGAAAATATCAAAATATTATTATTTTTTTTATATTTTAAACTTTTGGTGATTAGTTCTCATGAAACTAAGTGATGGCATAAAAAATAGAGGTTATTTAGTGTTCAACGAATTTGTTTTTCAAAATTTTGATTTTTGTCAAAAAATTGAAAACCATATCCCATGAAAATGTCAAATTTTGAAAATATTTTTTTTTTTTATTTTTAACTTTTGGTGATTAGTTCTCATTATACTAAGTAGATAGGATGCAAAATAGAGGTTGTTTAGTATTCAACGAATTTGTTTCTCAAAGCCTATAGCCCATGAAAATGACAAATTTTCTTGTTTTTTATAATTTCCATTTTTAACTTTTGGTGAATAGTTTTAATGAAACAAAGTGGATGGATCCAAAATAGAGGTCATTTAGGGTTTAACGAATTTGTTTATCAAAGTTTTGATTTTCATCGAAAAATCAAAAGCGATTGGCCACGAAAATGTAAAATTTTGAAAATTTTAATTTTTTTATATTTTTAACCTTTGGTGATTAGTTATCATGAAATTAAGTGGATGGAATGCAAAATAGAGGTCATTTAGTGCCCAACGAATTTGTTTCTCAAAATTTCGATTTTTATAGAAAAATCGAAGGCTTATAATCCAGGAAAATGTTAAATTTTCAAAATTTTAATTTTTTGTATTGTTTTAACTTTTAGTGATTAGTTCTCATGAAATTAAGTGGATATTATGCAAAATAGAGGTCATTTAGTGTTCCACGAATTTGTTTATCAAAGTTTTAATTTTTTTTTTCGAAAAATAGAAGGTTATAACCCACAAAAATATCAAATTTTTAACTTTTGGTGATAAGTTCTCATGAAACTAAATGGATGAAATGCAAAATAGAGGTCATTTGGTGTTCGACGAATTTGTTTATCAAAAGTTTGATTTTTATCGAAAAATCGAAAGTTATATCCCATGAAAATGTCAAATTTTCAATTTTTTTAATTTTTTAATTTTAGCTTTTGGTGACTAGTTCTCATGAAACTAAATGGATGGAATGCAAAATATAGGTCATTTAGTGTTCATCGAATTTTTTTATCAAAATTTTGATTTTTATTGAAAAATTGAAGGTTGTAGTCCACAAAAATGTCAAATTTTCAAAAAAAAATTTCCATTTTTAACTTTTGGTGATTAGTTCTCATGAAAATAAGTGGATAGGATACAAAATAGAGGTCATTTAGTGTTCAAAGAATTTTTTTCTCAAAATTTTGAATTTTTATAAAAAAAAAATCAAAGGCTATAGCTCACAAAAATGTAATTTTTTTATTTTTTATTTTTCCATTATTAAATTTTGGTGATTAGTTCTCATAAAATTAAGTTGATGGGATACAAAATAGAGGTCATTTAGTATTAAACTAATTTATTTTTCAAAGTTTCGATTTTTATCAAAAACTTGAATGCAGCTCACGAAAATGTCAAATTTTCTAAATTTTAATTTTTTCCATTTTAAACTTTTGGTGATTAGTTACCATAAAAGTAAGTGGATGGGATGCAAAATAGAGGTCAATTAATGCTTAAAGAGTTTGTTTACCAAAATTTTGATTTTTATCGAAAAATCGAAGGCTATATCCCACGAAAATGTCAAATTTCAAAAATTTTAATTGTCCCATTTTAAACTTTTGGTAATTAGTTATCATGCAACTAAGTGGATGGGATGCAAATTTCAGGTCATTTAGTGTTTAAAGAATTTGTTTGTCAAGTTTTCGATTTTCATCGAAAAATCGAAGGCTACTACGAAAATGTCAAATATTCAAAATTTTAATTTTCATATTTTTATCTTTTGGTGATTAGTTCTTATGAAACTAAGTGTTTGGAATGCAAAATAGATGTCATTTAGTGTTCAACGAATTTGTCTTTCAAAGCTTCGATTTTTTATCAAAAAATTGAAGGTTGTAGCACGCGAAAATGTGAAATTTTAAAAATTTTTATTTTTTCCATTTTTAACTTTTGGTGATTAGTTCTTACAAAATTAAGTAGATGGGATGAAAAACATAGGTCATTTAGTGTTCAACGAATCGGGAAAATATAAAATTTTCAAAATTTTTATTTTTTTCATTTTTAATTTTTGTTGATTAGATCTCATGAACTAAGTGGATGGGATGCAAAATAGAGGTAATATTGGTAATATTTCAAATCTCGAGATTTGATTGATAGTTTTTACAAACCACAGGGATAATAGATTTAATTTACCCAAATATCAAAGGCTAAAGCCCACGGAAATGTCAAATTTTCAAAAATTTTAAATTTTCCATTTTTAACTTATGGTGGTTGGTT
Source organism: Gynochthodes officinalis (assembly GCA_020080225.1). Lineage (NCBI taxonomy): Eukaryota > Viridiplantae > Streptophyta > Magnoliopsida > Gentianales > Rubiaceae > Gynochthodes > Gynochthodes officinalis. The sequence goes on along the minus strand of CM034615.1, from coordinate 46,609,193 downwards.
GTCATGAAACTAAGTGGATGGGATAAAAAATAGAGGTCATTTCGTATTTAACAAATTTGTTTTTTGATGTTTCGATTTTTATCGAAAAATCAAAAGCTATAGTTTACGAAAATGTCAAATTTTCAAAATTTTTATTTTCTCCAATTTAAACCTTTGGTGATTAGTTATCATGAAACTAAGTAGATGGAAGGCAAAATAGAATTTATTTCACAAAATTTTTATTTTTATCCCAAAATCGAAGGTTATAGCCCACGACGATGCCGAATTGTCAAAATTTTTATGTTTTCCATTTTTAACTTTTGGTTATTAGTTCTCATGAAACTATGTGGGCGGGAATAAATGCAAAATAAAGGTTTAGTGTTTAATGGATTTGTTTTTCAAAATTTTGATTTTATCGAGAAACCGAAGTGTTATAGCCTAGGAAAATGTCAAATTTTCAAATTTTTAATTTTTTCCATTTTTTACTTTTGGTGATTAGCTTTCACAAAACTAAGTGGATGGAACACAAAATAGAGGTCATTTCGTATTCAATAAATTTGTTTTTCAAATTTTAGATTTTTAGAAAAAAATTTTATGCTATAGCCCACAAAAGTGTCAAAATTTCAAATTTTAATATTTCTCTATTTTTGACATTTAGTGATTATTTCTCAGGAAATAAGAGGCTGGGGTGCAAAATAAAGGCCATTTCATGTTCAATGAATGTTTTTCACAAAGTTTCTATTTTTACCAGAAAGTCTAAGGCTAAAGGCCGTGACATTGTCAATTTTCAAAATTTTACATTTCTCTATTTTTCACGTTGAGTGATTAGTTCTCATTAAAATAAGAGGATAGGGTGCTAGAGGCTATTTAATGTTTAATGAATTTGTTTATCAAAATTTTGATTTTTATCAAAAACTTGAAGGTAGCCCATGAAAATGTCAAATTTTCAAAATTTTTATTTTTTCCATTTTTAACTTTTGGTGATTAATTCTCATGAAACTAAGTGGATGGGATGAAAATAGAGGTAAATAAGTGTTCAAAGAATTTGTTTTTCAAGGTTTCAATTTTTATAGAAAAAACTAAGGATAGAGTCCACGATAATGTCAACTTTTCGAAATTTTTATTTTTTCCATTTTTAACTTTTGATGATTGGTTCTTATGAAACTAAGTGGATGGAATGCAAAATAGAGATCATTTTTAAGGCTTTGTTTGGACAACAATTTTATTTACAAAAAGTTAACTTTTCTTAAACAAAAATAAAACATCCAAGTACATTTTTTATTTCAAAATTTAAAGGATAAATTACATTTACCACCCTCGAGATTTGGATAAATTACCAATTCTCATGAAACTAAGTGGATAGGATGCAAAATAGAGGTCATTTAGTGTTCAGTGAATTTGTTTCACAAAATTTTGAATTTTTATAAAAAAATCAAATTTAAAGGGGTATTGGTAATAAATCAAATTTAGGGGTTTGATTGGTAGTTTTTACAAATCACAGGGGTAGTAGATGTAATTTATCCAAATTTAAAATTTAAAATTTAAATTTTTCCATTCAAATTCCTCTCAAATAATTTTTAAAAAAAATTCCACCTATTTTCCTTTCAAAATACTTTTTGTATCAAAAAATACCCACCAAAATTTTCACATATTTCAATAAAACTTTTCTCAAATAAATCACAATCCAAACGTAGTGTTCAATGATTTGTTTTTCAAAATTTTGATTTTTATCAAAAAAATGAAGTCTACAGTCCACGAAAATCTCAAATTTCAAAAATTTTAATTGTTTCCATTTTAAACTTTTGGTAATTAGTTATCTTTCAACTAAGTGGATGTGACGAAAAATAATGGTCTTTTAGTGATTAAATAATTTGTTTCTTGAAATTTCATTTTTTATCGAAAAATTGAATGTTATAGCGGACCAAAATGTTTGATATTCAGAATTTTAATGTTTCCTATTTTTAACTTTTGGTGATTAGTTCTCCTGAAACTAAGTGGCTGGGATGAAAAATTGGGTTAGTTTAGCCTTCAATGAATTTTTTTTTTCAAAGTTTTAATTTTTATCGAAAAATCGAAAGTTATAACCCACAATAATGTCAAATTTTAAGAATTTTTATTTTTTCCATTTTTAACCTTTAGTGATTAGTTGTCATGAAACTAAGCATATGGGATGCAAAAAAAAAAAGTCATTTAGTGCTCAACAAATTTGTTTTTCAAAATTTCGATTATTATCAAAAAATCGAAGGTTATAACCTATGAAAATGTCAAAATTTCAAATTTTTAACTTTTGGTGATTAGTTATCAAGAAACTAAGTGGATAGTATGCGAAATAGAAGTAATTTAGTGTTCAAAGAATTTATTTGTCAATGTTTCAATTTTTATCAAAAAAAATTGAATTCTATATAGCCCACAAAAATATCAAATTTTCAAAAATTTAAATTTCTCTATTTTTCATGTTTAGTGATTAGTTCTCATGAAAGTAAGAGAATGGGGTACAAAATAGAGGCCATTTCTTTTTAACAAATTTGTTTATCAAAATTTCTATTTTTATCAAAATATCAGAGGTTATAGCCTACAAAAATGTCAAATTTTCAAAATTTTTATTTTTTCCATTGATAAATTTTGGTGATTAGTTCTTATGAAACTAATTGGATGTGATGCAACATAGAGGTCATTTATTGTTCAACGAATTTGGTTTTTCAAAATTTCAATTTTTATAGAAATATCGAAAGTTATAATCCACGACAATGTCACTTTTTAAAACTTTGATTTTGTTCATTTTTAAATTTTGATTATTAGTTTTCATGAAACTATGGTGGGGGGGGGGGGGGGGGGGATTGATGCAAAAGAGAGGTCATTTAGTGTCAACGATTTTGTTTTTCAAGGTTTCGATTTTTATCAAAAAAAACAAGGGATATAGTCTATGACAATGTCAAATTTTCCAAATTTTTATTTTTTCCATTTTAACTTTGGTGATCAGTTCTCATGAAATTAAATTGATGTATTTGTTTAATCGAAGTTTATAGCCCATGAAAATGACAAATTTTCAAAAAAAAAAATTCATTTTAAACTTGGTGATTAGTTATTATGAAACTAAGTGGATGGGATGCAAAATATATGTAATTTGGTGTTCAAAGAATTTCTTTATGAATGTTTCGATTTTTATCGAAAAATTGAATGAAATAGCCCAAAAAAATGTCAAATTTTCTAAATTTTAAATTTCTCTATTTTTTACATTTAGTGATTAGTTTTCCGGAAAATAATTGGATGGGTGTAAAATAGAGGTCATTTATTGTTCAACGAATTTGTTTATCAAAATTTTGATCTCTATCAAAAAATTGAAGGTTATAACCCATGAAAATGTCAAGTTCTTAAAGTTTTTAGTTTTTCTATTTTTAACTTTTGGTGATTAGTTCTCATGAAACTAAGTTGATGGGATGCAAAATAGTGGTCTTTTAGTGTTCAACGAATTTGTTTTTCAAAATTTCTATTTCTATAGAAATATCGAAGGCTATAGCCCACAAAATTGTCAAATTTTCAAAAATTTTATTTTTTTTCTCCATTTTTAACTTTTGATGATTAGTTCTCTTGAAACTAAGTGGATGGGATGTCAAATAGAAATCATTTAGTGTTTAACGAATTTGTTTATCAAACTTTTGATTTTTAACAAAAAAAAATCAGTGACTATTGCCCACAAAAATGTCAAATTTTCAAAATTTTTGTTTTTTCCATTTTACACATTTGGTGATTAGTTATCATGAAACAAAGTGGATAGGATGCAAAATAGAGGTCATTAAGTGTTCAAAGAATTTGTTTTTCAGAATTTTGATTTTTATCATAAAATCTAAATCTATAGCATACGAAAATGTCAATTTCCTATTTTTCACATATAGTCATTAGGTCTCATGAAAATAAGAGGATTTGTTGCAAAATAGAGGCCATTTAATGTTCAACAATTTTTTTTTTGTAAAATTTTGATTTTTATCAAAAAAATCCCACTTTATAGCCTACGAATATATATATATATATATTGTCCAAAATTTGTGAGCTGTATTAACTTCATGAAAGTTAATGCTTGCATGGAAGGTCCCCAAAGAGGACCATTCTTAGTACTGAAATTGGCTAAGACTGACTGACATCAAGTCACTAATTGAACCTCATTCTCCCACAAAAGAACACTACAAACCCATATTGTTGAATGCAGTATTACCACCTCTAACCAGAAGAAATTTTGGCAGCATCTCCTCTGGAAACTAACAAAATCCTGGTTCTGAAACAGTAGAAACTAGCCCAAACCTGTTTGTAACCCAACACATATATACCACAAACTTATCTATGAACCACAGCTATCAAGACAAACTATGTACAAAACTAATAAAAATATCACCGTAGAACGGATGAATGAACCATTCAACTCTCAATACTCTCTCCAACAACAACTCTTACTGGATCGGATTGCCGAAACTCCAGGCATTCCTGCTGAGCCAACTGAAGCACAAGCTACTCCTCTATCCATTCCTGCTGGAACGCCCACAAGTTCCTCATTTTCCATACATGCCACCAAATGTACACCGTAAATTGAGCCCTCTTTGCCCAGAAAGGTGCTCGCTGATTAACACAAATGTCTTGCCACCGCTTCGAAAAATGACCACAAAATCGAGATGTAAGAGTCCATCCCAATGAAGTAAAACTCCATATTTGCTGCATATACCTACAAGACAAGAAAGCATGTTCCAATGTTTCCATCTCCTCACGACACATAGGACAGAAGGAATCCACCAGAATTCTACGTTTTTCTAACTATTCATTGATAGGCAAGATATTACTGCAACATCGCCACATGAAGATCTTCAACTTTGGACTCATATTCAACTTCTAGGTAGTCCTCCACATGCTGTGCCTGTGACCTCAAGATGAACTACTCTCAGCTCGCTGTCCAAAAAGATATTTGGTATTTTGCAGATGCATGTAAGCCGATTTGGCACTGTACTCTTCATCCCTACTAAATTGCCAAGTCAGTTTATCCTGGCTACCTTCAGGATCTATAGGTGACTGCAATATTATCTCCGCATCTTGCTACAAAAAAATAAAGGAAACCAAACTGGAGTTCCATTCTCTCCCATCCTCTGTGAGAAGCTCACTAACCCAAGTAACTGGAGGATGTGCTTGCTAACAACCATGCACTTGAAAATCTTGTCTCCCCGAAATTCATGGGGATTCCCACACCTGAATTGATTGACCATCCCCCACTCTATATCTTGCCCCCACCTGAATCACATGCTTCGCTACCATCCAACATATCCACAACCAAGAAGCATTAGGTTTACAATGTGCCTGCCAAAACTCATCATTGGGAAAGTACTTTGCCTTCATAACTCTACTCATCAACCATTCCTGTTTAGTAAGCACTCGCCAAAGTCACTTAGCCAGTAAAGTATCATTGAACTGCTATATATCTTGAAATCCCATCCCTCTTTCACTTTTCAACTTACTCATTTCCGATTAGGCTTTCCAATGAATCTTTTCCTTTCTATCAGCATGCATTCCCCACCAAAAATTAGCCGACAACCTACAAATCTCCTTACACAATCCCACCGAGAGTTTAAAACAACCCATGACATACATAGGCAAAATAAAGGTCATTTAGTTTTGAATGAATTTATTTTTCAAAGTTTCGATTATTATCAAAAAATCGAAAGGTATAGCCCACCAAAAAGTCAAATATTCAAAATTTTAATTTGTCCCATTTTAAACTTTTGGTAATTAGTTATCACAAGACAAAGTGGATGGGATGCAAAATTGATGTCATTTAGTGTTCAAAGAATTTGTTTCTCAAAATTTCATTTTTTATCGAAAAATTAAAGGCACACAAAAATGTTAGATATTAAAAATTGAAAATTTTCATATTTTAACTTTTTGTGATTAATTTTCATAAAACTAAACAGATGCGATAAAAAATAGAGGTCATTTAGTGTCCAACGAATTTGTTCATCAAAGTTTTTATTTTTATCCAAAAATCCAAGGTTATAGGCCATGAAAATGTCAAACTTTCAAAAAAAAATCGAATTTTGACTTTATGTGATTAGTTTTTATGAAATTAAATGGATGAGATGCAAAATTAAGGTCATTTAGTATTCAATGAATTTGTTTTTTGAATTTTCGACTTTTATTGAAAAATAGAAAGTTATAGCTCATGACAATGTCAAGTTTTAAAAATTTTTATGTTTTCCATTGTTAACTTTTGGTGATTCGTTATCATGAAACTAAGTGGATGGGATGCAAAAGAGAGGTTTAGCATTTTGATGAATTTGTTTTTGAAAGTTTCAATTTTATCAAAAAATCGAATTCCATAGCCTAGGAAAATGAGAAATTTTCAAAAAAATATATTTTTTCCATTTTAAGCTTTTGGTGATTAGTTATCATGAAACTAAGGTGATTGGATGTAAAATAGTGGTCATTTATAGTGTTCAACAAATTTTTTCCTCAAAGTTTCGATATTTATAAAAAAATCGAAGTCTATAACCTACGAAAATATCAAATTTTTAAAATTTTAAATCTCCCTATTTTTCTCTTTTGGTGTTTAGTTCACTCGAAGATAAGAGGATGGGGAGAAAAATAGAGACCATTTAATATTCAACAAATTTGTTTATCAAACTTTTGATAAAAATCGAAAGTTATAGCCGACGAAAATGTCAAATTTTTAAAATTTTTTTTTTTCCATTTATAACTTTTGGTGATTAGTTTTCATTAAACTAAATGGATGGGATACAAAATAAAGGTAATTTAATTGTCAAAAAAATTGTTTATTAAACTTTTGATTTTTAGTGGAAAAATCCAAGGCTATAGCCCTCGAAATTGTCAAATTTTCAAATGTGAAACTAAGTTGATGGCGTGAAAAAAAGACGTTGTTTAGTGTTCACCAAATTTTCTAAATTATAAGTTTTTCCATTTCAAAATTTTGGTGATTATTTATCAACAAAATAAGTGCATGGGATGCAAAATAGAGGTCATTTAGTGTTCAAAATTTTGTTTCTCAAAGTTTCGATTATTATCAAAAAATCGAAAGTTATAGCATATGAAAATGTTAGATATTCAAAAATTTTAAATTTCATATTTTTAAATTTTGGTGATTAGTTATCATGAAAGTAAGTACACGGGATGCAAAATAGTGGTTTTTTCATGTTCAAACAATTTATTTCTCAAAGTTTCAGTTTTTGTCGAAAAATCAATTCTATATCCCACGAAAATGTCAAAATTTCAATTTTTTTTTTGCCATTTTTAAATTTTTGTAATTTTTTCTCAAGAAACTAAGTGGGTGGGATGTAAAATAAAGGTCATTTAGCATTTAATGAATTTTTTTTTCAAAATTTTGATTTTTATCGAGAAATCGAAAGGTATAGCCCACAAAATTGTCAAAAATTTAAAATATTAAAATTCTATAATTTTCACATTTGGTGATTAGTTCTCTTGAAAAATGAGGATGGGGTGAAAATAGGGGCTATTTAATGTTTAATGAATTTTTTTATCAAAATTTCAATTTTTATAGAAAAATCGATCGTTATAACCCACAAAAATGTCAAATTTTCAAAATTTTTATTTTTTTCATTTTTAAATTTTGGTGATTAGTTGTTAGGAAACTATGTGGATGGAATGCAAAATAGTGTTCATTTAGTGTTCAACAATTTTTTTATAAAAATTTCATTTTTTTATCGAAACATTGAAGAATATAGTGCACGACAATGTTAAATTTTAAAAATTCTTACTTTTTCCATTTTAAACTTTTGATGATTACTTCTCATGAAACTAAGTGGATGGGATGCAAAATAGAAGTCATTTAGTATTCAACGAATTTGTTTTGCAAACTTTCGATTTTTATCCAAAAATTGAAGGTCATAACCCACGACAATGTCAAATTTTTAAAATTTGTATGTCTTCCATTTTTAACTTTTGGTGATTAGTTCCCCTGAAACAAGGTGGATGGGATGAAAAATAGAGGTCTAGTGTTTAACGAATTTGTTTTTGAAAGTTTTGATTTTATCAAAAAATCAAAGTCTAGAGCTTAGGAAAATGTCAAAATTTCAACTTTTTAATCCTTTCCATTTTAAACTTTTGGTGATTAGTTATCATGAAACTAAGTGGATGGGATGCAAAATAGAGGTCATTTAGTGTTCAACAAATTTGTTTCGCAAACTTTCTATTTCTATCGAAAAATTGAAGGCAATAGCCCATGAAAATGTCAAACTTTCAAAATTTTATTTTTTTCGATTTTAAACTTTTGGTGATTAGTTATCATGGAACTAAGTGGATGGAAAGCAAAATATAGGTCATTTAGAAATAATTTGTTTTTCAAAGTTTCAATTTTCATCGAAAAATCGAAGGCTTGCACCCCATGACAATGTCAAATTTTTAAAATTTAAAATTTCTGTATTTTTCACATTTAGTGTTTAGTTCCCATGAAAATAAGAGGATGGGGTGCAAAATAGAGGCCATTTAGTGTTCAATGAATTTGTTGTTAAAGTTTTTATTTTTATCAAAAAATCGAAGGTAGTCCACGAAAATATCAAATTTTCATTTATTTCAGTTTTAACTTTTGTTGATTATTTCTCATGAATCTAAGTGGATGATATGCAAAATAGAGGTCATTTAGTATTCAACGAATTTGTTGGTCGAAATTTCGATTTTTATCGAAAATCAATGTCTCTTGTCAATGAAAATATCAAATTTTAAAAAGTTTTATTTTTCCCATTTTAAAATTTTGGTGTTTAGTTGTCATGAAACTGAGTGGATGGGATGCAAAATAGAGGTCATTAATTGTTCAAGGAATTTGTTCTTGAAACTTTCGCTTTTTATCGAAAAATTGATGGCTATTGCCCACGAAAATGTCAAATTTTTAAATTTTTTATTTTTTCCATTTTAAACTTTTGGTGTTTAGTTGTCATGAAACTGAGTGGATGGGATGCAAAATAGAGGTTATTAAGTGTTAAAAGAATTTGTTCTTCAAACTTTCATTTTTTATTGAAAAATAAAATGCAATAACCGACAATATTGTCAAAATTTCAAAATTCTTATTATTATTTTTTTATTTTTAACCTTTGGTGACTAGTTATCATGAACTAAGTTCATGGGATGCAAAATAGAGGTCATATGGTGTTCGACGAATTTGTTTCTCAAAGTTTTTATTTTTATCGAAATCGAAAAAACAAAAAGAAATCGAGATATTTGCAAATTGAAATAGTTGAAAAAGATAGATATAAAACAGTTTTTACAGTTCCATTTGGTCATTATGAATAGAATGTGATGCGTTTTGGACTAAAAAATGAACCTTCAGAAATTTAGAACATAATGAATGACATATTTAATCCTTATTCAACATTTACGATTGTTTATATAGATGATATTTTAGTATTCTCTAAAACATTAGAACAACATTTCAAACATTTGAATATATTTTTTAATACAGTTAAAAGAAATGGGTTAGTAGTATCAACGACTACGATGAAATTATTTCAAACACAAGTAAGATTTTTAGGTCATAATATTCATTTTGGAACAATTGTTCCTATAAATGGAAGTTTAGAATTTAATGACAAATTTCCGGATGAAATTAGAGATAAAAATCAATTCCAAAGATGTTTAGGAATTTTCAATTATATATTAGATTTCTTTCCAAAATTAAGACAAAAGTGTGCTCCATTATTTCAAAGACTTCAAAAGAATCATCCAGCATGGACAGATCATCATAATAGGATAGTTCAACATATTGAAAGCCAAATTAAGTCTCTTCCATGTCTTAGCATTCCACATCCTCAGGCATTCATGATAATTGAAACAGATGCTTCTGATATAGAATATAGGCTCGGGGTTTAAAAAAATTATTCTACTATTAGAAAAGGAATTTTATCTATAGTTTTATGCATTTCAAAATTTTAAGATGATTTATATAATAAAAAATTTCTTCTTAGAATAGACTACAAATTTACCAAAGAAGTTTTACAAAAAGATATTCAAAATATTGTTTAAAAACAAATTTTTGCAAGATGGCAAGCTATTGTCTCTGTATTTGATTTTGGATATAGAATATATCAAAGGAGAAGAGAATTCATTACAAAATTTTCTAACAAGAAATTTTTTGACACGTATGAAAAAATGAGTTCTTCAAAAAAGAAGAAACAAGATTCAAGTCCTTCGACAAAGATTCAAACTGTCAAAGATTTTCAATGAAAATTACTTCTTCAAATTCAAATAGGTTTCTAGTATTACAAGATTTTCCTCAATTAACCTATATTCAAGGTGCAGAAACCCCAATCTTGAAAACTCAAACTACTCCTATTCAACCAAAAACTACCCAAACAGCTTCTTCATCGGACATTCTTACTTTACCAAACCCAAAGTAGAACATTTACTCCTTAGCAGATATGAACAATCTCCATACTTCAATATTCTGATCATATATCATCTTGAGTTATATCGTCATCACTTTCTTGAATTAATAAAGCCATTAATTTATCTTTTAATTCATCTTCTTGAAATATTTCATTGATTATTTTCTTCATTTTACACAAATTGGCCTTATGTCCAAATCTACCACATTTCTAGCAAGTAATTGAATTATTTCATTTTGGGTACAAAACAAGTAATATTCCGATTTGACATAATTGTCAAATACCAACTGAGCTCTAATACCAAATGTTGGGGTGAAAAACAATGTTTAACAAAATAACAATTGAAGTTGGCTATGAATTAGAAGCCAACAAGATGTGGGACAAAATGTTTGTGGGGCGATTAAAAACAAAGCTGCAACACAACTTCAAATTGTAAAGAAAATTTTGACCAACAAAGCTTTGGCCAAATGAACCAAATAAGCAAACAAAAGTGATTCTAGCCCCATGCAAACAAAAAACAAAATTTTTAAGCAAATGCAACACAAGTTTGGCAGCCAAGGTTTGGAAAAGGCAAAATTGATCAAAGGTTTTTTAGGAAACCAAGCGATGTTGGATTTTATTTTTTTAGGAAACCAAGCGATGTTGGATTTTATTTTCTCTCTCTCTGTATATAAAAGACAATATTTCCTATTTAAAGGATTCAACTAAACTGTAAATCTATTAGATTTGACAATCTAATTTTAATAAATCGGAGGCTACAGCCCACAAAAATGTCAACTTTTTAAATTTTGAGTTTTTTTCCATTTTAAACTTTTGGTGATTAGTTATCATAAAACTAAGTGGATGCGATGCAGAATAGAGGTCATTTAGTTTTCAAAGAATTTGTTTCTCAAAATTTTGATTTTTATCAAAAAAATAGAAAGCTATAGCTCACGAAAATGTTAGATATTCAAAATTTTTATCCTTCATATTTTTAACTTTAACTTCTTAGTTCTCAAGAGACTAAGTGGATGGAATGCAAAATAAAGGTCCTTAAAAGTTCAAAGAATTTGTCTCTCAAAGTTTTGATTTTTATCAAAAAAATGGAAGGTTATAGCCCACAGAAATATAAATTTTTTTAGATTTTAATTCTTTCCATTTTTAACTTTTTGTGATTAGTGCTAATGAAACTAAGTGGATGGGATGAAAAATAGAGGTAAATTATATGTCAAAGAATTGATTTTTCAAAGTTTCGATTTTTATCGAAAAATGGAATACTATAAGCCACGAAAATGTCAGATATTAAAATTTTTAATATTTCATATTTTTAACTTTTGGTGATTAGTCCTCAAGAAACTAAGTGAATGGGTCAAAAAATACCAGCCATTTAGCATTCAACAAAGTTGATTTTCAAAGCTTTGATTTTCATCAAAAATTGAAATCTATAGCCCACAAAAATATCAAATTTTCAAAATTTTATTTTTCCATTTTTAACTTTTCGTGATTGGTACTCATGAAACTAAGTGGATGGGATGTTAAATAGAGATCATTCGGTGTTTGAAAAATTTTTTATCAAAATTTTGATTTTTATCGAAAAATCGAATGTTATAACTCACGAAAATGTCAAATTTTTTAAAATTTTATTTTTTCCCATTTCTAACTTTTGGTGATCAATTCTCATGAAACTAAGTGGATGGGATTCAAAATAGAGGTGATTTAGTGTTCAACAAAATTGTTTATCAAAGTTATAAATTTTATTGAAAAATCAAAGACAATAACCCACAACAATATCAAAATTTCAAATTTCTCACTTTTTCCATTTTTAAAATTAGGTGATTAGTTCTCATGAAACTAAATAGATGTAATGCAAATTAGAGGTCATTTAGTATTCAACAAATTTGTTTCTCAAACTTTAGATTTTTATCGGAAAAATGAAGGTTATAACCCACGAAAATGTCAAATTTTTAAAATTTTTACTTTTTTCATTTCTAACTTTTGGTGATTAGTTCTAACTTCTAATGAAACTAAATAGTTGGGATCCAAAACAGTGGTCATTTAGCATTCAATGAATTTCTTTTTCAAAGTTTCGCTTTTTATCAAAAAATCGAACGTTATAACCCACGACAATGTCAGATTTTTAGAATTTTTATTTTTTCCATTTTAACTTTTGGTGATTAGTTCTCATGAAACTAAATGGATGGGCTGGAAAATATAGGTCATTTAGTGTTCAACGAATTTATTTCTCCAACTTTAAATTTTTATTGAAAAATTGAAGACTTAGCACACAAAAATGTCAAAAAAAATTTTTTTTTAAAAAATTCATTTCTAACTTTTGGTGATTATTTCTCATGAAACTAAGTGGATAGGATGCGAAATAGAGGTCATTTATTGTTCAACAAATTTGTTTTTCAACGTTTCACTTTTTATCAAAAAATCGAAGGGGCCCACGACAATGTCAAATTTTCAAAATCTTTTCATTTTTTTCATTTCTAACATTTGGTGATTAGTTCTCATAAAACTAGGTAGATGGGATGCAAAATATATGTCATTTAGTATTCAACGAATTTGTTTCTCAAACTTTTGATTTCTATCAAAAAATCGAAAGCTATATCCCACAAAAATGTCAACTTTTCAATTTTTTTATTTTAAACCTTTGGTGATTAGTTAGCATGAAAGTAAGTGGATGAGATGCAAAGTTGGGGACATTTAGTGTTCAAAGAACTTGTTTCTCAAAGTTTCCATTTTTATTGAAAAAACAAATTTTATAACCCACGAAAATGTTAGATATTCTACCTTTTAATTTTAATATTTTCAAATTTTTGTGATTATTTCTAATGAAAGTAAGTGAGTGAGATGAAAAATAGAGGTCATTTAGTTTCCAACAAAAAATTTTTTTCTCGATGTTTCAATTTTTATCGAAAAATCGAAAGCTATAACCCACGAAAATGTCAAATATTCAAAATTTTAATTTTTCATATTTTTAAATTTTGGTGATTAGTCGCCATGAAAATAGGGGGATGGGGTGCAAAATAGAGGTCATTTAGTGTTCAACGAATTTGTTTATCAAAGTTACTATTTTTATCAAAAGATCAAAAGAGCCCACTAAAATGTCAAATATTAAAATTTTAAATTCTTCATATTCTTAACTTTTGGTGATTTTTTCTCATGAATCTAAGTGGATGGGATACAAAAATAGAGGTCATTTAGTATTCAACGAATTTGTTTTTAAAAATTTTAATTTTTATTGAAAAATTGAACTCTATAGACCACGAAAATGTCAAATTTTTAAAATTTTTATTTTTTCCATGTTTAACTTTTGGTGATTACATATCATGAAACTCAGTGGATGGGATGCAAAATAGAGGTCATGCAGTGTTTGACTACTTTTTTTCTCAATCTTATGATTTTTGTTGAAAAATCGAATATTATAACCTACGAAAATGTCAAATTTTCAAAATTTTTATTTTTTCCATTTCTAACTTTTGGTGATTATCTCTCATTAAACTAGGTGGATGGGATGCAAAATAGAGGTCATTTAGTGTTCAACAAATTTGTTGTACAAACTTGTGATTTTTATAAAAAAAAAAATCGAAAACTTAGCCCACGACAATGTCAAATTTTCAAAATTGTTATTTTTTCTATTTTTAAATTTTTATGATGAGTTCTCATAAAACTAAGTGAATGGGATACAAAATAGTGGTCATTTAGTATTCAACAAATTTGTTTTCCAAAGTTCTGATTTTTATCAAAAAATTGAAATCTATAGCCCTCGAAATTGTCAAATATTCAAAATTTTTATTTTTCCCATTTTTATCTTTTGGTGATTAGTTCTCATGAAACTAGGTGGATGGAATGCAAAATAGATGTCATTTAGTGTTCCAAAAAAATTTTTATGCAAGTTTTTATTTTTATCAAAAAATCGAAGGTTATAATCCACAAAAATATCAAATGCAGTTCTCATGAAAATAAGACGTTATGGTGCAAAATAAAGGCTATTAGTGTTGAACGAATTTGTTTCTCAATGTTTCAATTTTTATCGAAAAATCAAAAGCTATAGCCCACGAAAATGTCAAATTTTCAAAAAAAATTTATTTTTTCCATTTTTAATGTTTAGTAATTACTTTTCATGAAACGGTGAATGGGATGCAAAATAGAGGTCATTTTTTGTTCAACAAATTTGTTTATCAAAATTTTATTTTTATCAAAAAATCGAAAGCTATATACTACGAAAATATAAAATTTTGGGTGAATTACATCTACTACACCTGTGGTTCGTACAAATTACCAATCAAACCCCGAGATTTGGTAAAACTACCAATACCCCCTTAAGGGGGCTAAATGTTATGAATTTAGTTGATTAAAGGAGCTAAATATTATGAATTTATCAAATATAATGGGATATTGGTAGTTTTATCAAATCTCGGGGTTCGATTGGTAATTTACACGAACTACAGGGGTAGTAGATGTAATTCACCCTGAAATTTTAAATATTCTAATTTTTCCTCTTTTTGAGTTTTGATAATTAGTTCTCATGAAACTAAATGGATTGAATGCAAAATCGAAGTTATTTAGGCTTCAACAAATTTATTTTTTAAAGTTTCAATTTCTATCGAAAAATCGAAAACTATAGCCCACAAAATGTCAACTATTCAAAATTTTAATTTTTCCGCTTTTAACTTTTGGGGATTAGTTCTCATGAAACTAAGTGGATGGGATGCAAAATAGAGGTCATTTAGTGCCCAACAAATTTATTTTTCAAAATTCTATTTTTGTAGAAAAATTGAGGGCTATACTCACGAAAATGTCAAATTTTCAAAAAATTTATTTTTTCCATTTTTAACTTTTTGTGATTAGTTCTCATCAAACTAAGTGTATAGGATGAAAAATAAAGATAATTTAGTGGTCAACAAATTTGTTTCTCAAAGATTCAATTTTCATCAAAAAAATCGAAGGTTATAACCAATGAAAATGTCAAACTTTAAAAATTGTAATTTTCTGTATTTTTTAACTTTTGGTGATTAGTTCTCTTGAAACTAAGTGGATGGGATGTAAGATAGAGGTCATTTATTGCTCTGCGAATTTGTTTCTCAAGCTTTGAATTTTCATCGAAAAATCGAAGGCTATAGCCCACAAAAATGTCAAATTTTCAAAATATTAATTTTTCCATTTTTAACTTATCGTTATTAGTTCTCATGAAACTAGTGGATGGGATGCAAAATAGAGGCCATCAAATGTTCAATGAATTCGTTTATCAAACTTTCGATTTTTACTGATAAATCAAAATTTATAACCCACGAAAATATCCAATTTTAAACATTTTAAATTTCTCTATTTTTATATTTAGTGATTATTTCCTTTGAAACTAAGTGTATGGATTCAAATTAGAGGCCATTTAATATTAAAAAAATATATATTACAAAGTTTTGATTTTTATGAAAAATCGATAACCTTGAAAATGTCAAATTTTCAAAATTTTAAATTTCTCTATTTTCACCTTTAGTGATTATTGTTCATGAAAGTAAGAGGATTGGATGAAAATTAGAGGCCATTTAATGTTAAATGAATTTTTTAAAAAAAGTTTTGCTTTTTATTGAAAATTTGAAGGTTGTAGACCTCCACAATGTCAAATTCTCAAATTTTTAATTTTTTACATTTTTAAATTTTGGTGATTAGCTCACATGAGACTAAGTGGATGGGATGCAAAATGGAGGTCATTTAGTATTCAACAAATTTGTTTCTCAATATTTTGATTTTTGATCAAAACATCAAAGGCTATTGCCCCAGAAAATGTAAAGTTTTCTATAAAAAAAAATTACACTTTTAACTTTTGGTATTTAGTTCTCATAAAACTAAGTGGATGGGATACAAAATAGAGTTCATTTAGTGTTCAACAAATTTGTTTCTCAAATTTCAATTTTTATCAAAAAATCAAACAATATAGCTCACAAAAATGCCAAATCTTCAAATTTTTAATGTTTTATATTTTTAAATTTTTCTGATTAGTTCTAATGAAACTAAGTGGAGAGGGTACAAAATAGAGACCATTTAATGTTGAATGAATTTGTTTATCAAAATTTCAATTTTTATCGAAAAATTGAAGGAGCCCACAAAAATGTAAAATTTTTAAAATTTTAATGTTTCTATATTTTAACATTTGATAATTAGTTGTGTTGAAACATTTAGTGTTCAATGACTTTGTTTCCCAAAGTTTTGGTTTTTATCGAAAAATCCAAAGCTATAACCCATGAAAATTTCAAATTTTCAAAATTTTAATTTTTTTCTTTTTTTGACATTTAGTAATTAGTTCTCATGAAACTAAGTGGATGAAGAGCAAAATTGAGGCCATTTAATGTTCAATGAATTTGTTTGTCAAAATTCTTATTTTTATTGAAAAATCAAAGATTATAACCCACAAAAATGTCAAATTTCCAAAATTTTTATATTTCTCTATTTTTCACCATTAGTGATTAATCCTATGAAACTAAGAGGATGGGATACAAATTAGAGGCCATTTAATATTAACTAATTTATTTTTCAAAATTTTGATTTTTATGCAAAATCGAATGTTATAACCACGAAAATGTCAAATTTCCAGAATTTTAAAATTCTCTATTTTTCACCTTTAGTGATTAGTTCTCATGAAACTAAGCATATGTAATGCAAAATAGTGATTACTTAATGTTCAACGAATTTCTTTCTCAAAGTTTGAAATTTTATCAAAAAATTGAAGGCTATAACCCACTAAAATATCCAATTTGCAAAAATTTAATTTTTCTATTTTTAACTTTGGGAGATTAGTTATAATGAAACTAAGTACATAGGGTGCAAAATAGAGGCTATTTAATATTCAACAAATTTGTTTCTTGAAGTTTTCATTTTTATCTAAAAATCGAAGGCTATATAGCTCACGAAAATGTCAAATTTTCACTATTATACTTTTTCCTATTTCTAAGTTTTGGAGATTAGTTCTCATGATACTAAGTGGATGGGGTGCAAAATAGAGGTAGTTTAATGTTCAAGGAATTTCCTTCTCAAAGTTTCAATTTTTATTGAAAAATTGAAGGCTACAGCCTATGAAAATGTCAAATTTTCAAAATTTTTATTTTTTCCATTTTTAAATTTTGGAGATTAGTTCTCATGAAAGAAAGTTGATGAGATGCAAAATAGAGTTTATTTAGTTTTTCAATCAATTTCTTTCTCAATGTTTTGATTTTTACAAAAAATCGAAAGCTATTGTACACGAAAATGTCAAAATTTTAAACTTTTAATTTTTTATATTTTAATTTTTGGGCATTAGTTGCATTGAAATTAAGTGGATGCGGTCCAAAATAGAGGTCATTTAAAGTTCAACATCTTTGTTTCTCAAAGTTTCAGATTTTATCAAAGAATCAAAGGCTAGAACCCATGAAAATTTCAAATTTTAACAATTTTAATTTTTTCTATTTTTGAATTTTTGTGACTAGTTCTCATGAAAGTAAGAGGATGTGAGGCAAAATAGAGACCATTTAATTTTCAACATATTTGTTTCCCAAAGTTTTTATTTTTATCAAAAAATCGAAGGCTATAGCTAATGAAAATGTCAAATTCTCAAATTTTCAAAATTCTTTATTTTTCACCTTTAATATTTTCTATTTTTAACTTTTATTGATTAGTTCTGATGAAACCAAGTAGATGGGTGCAAAATAGAGGCCATTTAGTGTTCAATGAATTTGTTTCTCAATGTTTCGATTTTTATCACAAAATTGAAGGTTATAGCCCACAAAAATGTAAAATTTTCAAAAATTTAATTTTTTTCTATTTTTAAGTTTTCATAATTAGTTCTTATGCAACTATGTGGAAGGAGTGCAAAATAGATGCTATTTAATGTTCAATGATTTTTTTTTCCAAGTTTCGATTTTTATCAAAAAATTGAAGGCCCACGAAAATGTCAAAATTATAATTTTTTTATTTTTTATTTTTATATTTATGTCATTAGTTCTCATGAAATTGAGTTGACTGGGTGCAAAATAGTGGTTATTTAATGCTCAATGAATTTGTTTCTCAAAATTTTGATTTTTATCAAAAAATCAAAAACTATAGGCCACGAAAATGTCAAATTTTTAAAATTTTTATTTTTTCCATTTTTAACTTTTGATGATTAGTTCTCATGAAAGTAAGTGGATGGGATGGAAAATAGAAGCCATTCATTTTTCAACGAATTCATTTTTTAAAGTTTTGATTTTTGTCAAAAAATCAAAACTTATCTAATACACGCACATGCCAAATTTTCAAAATATTAATTTCTTTCTATTTTTAAACCTTTGGTGATTAGTTCTCATGAAACTAAGTGGATGGGGTGCAAAATAGATTCCATTTAATGTTTCAAGAATTTGTTTCTCAAAATCTCGATTTTTATCGAAAAATCGAATGTTATAGCCCATGAAAATGTAAATTTTCAAAAGCCTAATTCTTTCTATTTTTAACCTTTAGTGATTAGTTGTCATGAATATTAGAGGATGGGATACAAAATAGAGGCCATTTGATGTTCAATGAATAAGTTTCTAAAAAATTTTTATTTTTATTGAAAAATCGAAAACTTAGCCCATGAAAATGTGAAATTTTACAGATTATAATTTTTTCTATTTTTCACCTTATTAGTTCTCATGAAACTAAGTAAATAGGATAAAAAATAGAGGTCATTTATTCTTCAATGAATTTTTTTCCTCAAATTTTGATTTTTATCAAAAAAATCGAAACCCACAGTCCCTGAAAATGTAAAATTTTCAAAATTTTAAAAATCTCTATTTTTCACCTTTAGTGATTAGGTGTCATGAAATTAAGAGGATTGGGTACAAAATAGAGGCCATTTATTGTACAACGAATTTGTTTTTCAAAATTTTGATTTTTATAGAAAAATCGAAAGTTATAGCCTACAAAAATGTGAAATTTTCAAAATTTTAAATTTGTCTATTTTTCACCTTTAGTGATTATGTGTCATGAAACTAAGTGCATGCGGTGCAAAATAAAGGCCATTTTGTGTTCAACGATTGTTTCTCAAAGTTTCAATTTTTATTGAAAAATTGAAGGCTATATAGCCCACGAAAATGTAAAATTTCCTTTTTTTTTTTGATGTTTGACTTTTAGTAATTTGTTCTTTTGAAACTAAGTGGATGGGAATCAAAATAGAGGTCATTTAATGTTCGACGAATTCGTTTCTCAAAATTTTTATTTCTATCAAAAAATCGAGGGTTGTAGCCCATGAGAATGTCAAATTGTCAAAATTTTAGTGCTTAGTTCTTATAAAACTAAGAGGATGGGATGTAAAATAGAGGCCATTTAATGTTCAATCAATATGTTTCTCAAAGTTTCAATTTTCTACAAAAAATCAAAGGCTATAACCCATTAAAATGTCAAATTTTCAAACTTTTAAATTTCTCGATTTTTCACTGTTAGTGATTAGTTCTCATGAAACAAAGGGGAAAAGACACAAATTAGAGGGCATTTAATGTTCAACAAATTTGTTTCTCAAAGTTTGATTTTTATGAAAAATTGAAATTGTATGCGAAAATGTCAAAATTTTAAAATTTCCTATTTTTCACTTTTAGTGATTAGTTCGCATGTAACTAAGAGAATGTGATACAAAATAGAGGTCATTTAATATTCAACAAAAAAAAATTTCAAAATTTTGATTTTTATCAAAACAATCAAGGGCGTATAGGCCCACGAAAATGTCAAATTTTCAAAAATTTTATTTTTTTCATTGTTAACTTTTGATGACTAGTTCTCATGAAAGTAAGCAGATGGGATGAAAAATGCTGGTCATTTAGTGTTCAACAAATTTACTTCTCAAAATTTTGATTTTTATTGAAAAATTGAACTCTGTAGCACAAGAAAATATCAAATTTTCAAAATTTTAATTTTCTCTATATTTAGCTTTTGCTTATTAGTTCTTATGAAACTATGTGGATGGAGTGCAAAATTGATACTATTTAATGTTTAATGAGTTTGTTTTATGAAAGTTTAAATTTTATAGAAAAATTGATGGCTATAGCACACAGAAATATAAAATTCATAAAATTTTCATTTTTTCTATTTTTAACTTTTGGTTATTAGTTCTCGTGAAACTAATTAGATGGGGTGCAAAATAGAGGCCAATTAATGTTGAACGAATTTGTCTTTCAAAGTTTTGATTTTTATCGAAAAATTGAAGGCTATAACTCATGAAAATGTCGAATTTTCAAAATTTTATTTTTTCTGTTTTTAACTTTTGGTGATTAGTTTTCATGAAACTAAATGAATGGGGTGCAAAATAGAGGTTATTTTAAAATTATAGACCATGAAAATGTAAAATTTTCGAAATTTTTATGTTTTCTAATTTTTAAAGTTTGGTGATTAGTTGTCTTGAAACTAAGTGCATGGGGTCCAAATAGAGGCTATTTAGCTATTTAATGTTCAACAATTTTGTTTTTCAAAGTTTCAGTTTTTATTGAAAAATCAAATGCTATAACTCATGAAAATTTTAAATTTTCAAATTTTTAATTTTTCTATTTTTGACTTTTAGTGAGTAGTTCTCATGAAACTAAGTGGATGGAGAGCAAAATAGAGGTCATTTAATGTTCAGCAAATTTGTTTTATCAAAAAATGCAAGGCGCTCTAGCTCACGAAAATGTCAAATTTTCAAAACTTTAAATTGCTCCATTTTTCACCATTAGTAATTAGTTCTCATGAAACCAAGTTGATGGAAAACAAAATAGAGGCCATTTAAAGTTCAACAAATTTGTTTTTCAAAATTTTTATTTTTATCGAAAAATCGAAAGCTATAGCCCAAGAAAATATCAAATTTTCAAAATTCCCATTTTATCTATTTTTCCCCATTAGTTATTAGTTCTCATAAAACTAAGTAGATGGGATGCAAAATAAAGGCCATTTAATATTCAACAAATTTGTTTTTTCGATGAAAATCGAAAACTATAGCCTACGAGAAAACGTCAAATTTTCAAATTTTTCATTTTTTCTATTTTTCACCTTCGGTTATTAGTTTTAATGAAATTAAGTGGATAGGGTGCAAAATAGAGGCCATTTAATGTTCAACGAATTTGTTTATCAAAATTTTGATTTTTATCGAAAAATCAAGCATTATACGCTACCAAATGTCAAATTTTCTTATTTTTCAATTTTTTACCTGTAGTTATTATTTCTGATGAAACTAAGTGGACGGGATACAAAATAGAAACCATTTAATATTCAATGAATTTGTTTATCAAAGTTTTGATTTTTATGGAAAAATAAAATATATAAACTCAGGAGTTGATACCACCGCGATTGACAGAGTTTAGATTAATCAGCATAATAATGAACATAAAGGAGGAAGATCCCAAAGAGTTTCAATGGGATCATAGACAGTTTCCATGTACTCTTGCACTCCATTCATTGCATAAAGTGATGCTGAAATCTGTCTTTCGACTTTCATTCGCTCAAATTCTGAAAACTCCATTTGATCAGCTGATTCGGGCAGACTGCAGCCGTTGTCGATTTTGGTCAAGTCGAACAATTGATGATCTCGAGTAGTACTGAAGGCAAACCGATGATCAAAACCTTGTAGTACTTGAAATCCCCATGAAAACAAGCTTGATTGACTACCAGACGATCCTTTCCTCATCTCACATTCTTCACTAGTACAGTTTCTCAAATCAGGCTTGTATGTATCTTCAAACAAATGCCCATCTTGTGCTTTCTGATCAAACGAAATCATCGAGTCATCAACTCCAACACTGACACTGCTGCTGCTGTCACCGCCACCACTTGTGGTAGGATTACAAGTATTATGGGTACTATTGGAACTATCGCTTGGACTATGATTCTTAGTGGTAGTAGTGGACCAATTGGTGGCGGTGGCGGTGGCGGATGAATCATTGGGAACCTTAGCGGCTTTTCGCTTGTTGAGAAGATTCTTGATTCTTGAAGCCAGAGGAGAATCATGGGAAACATGAGGAGCAACAAAATTGGTGCGAGTGTTGGATCCGCGCAGGAGACAAGCAGCCTCATCGTATGCACGAGCAGCTTCTTCGGCAGTTTGAAATGTTCCAAGCCACATCCTAATCTTCTGAGTTGTGTCTTTGATCTCAGCTACCCACCTCCCTGATGGCCTCTGTCTCACCCCGACATACCTGCTGATATTACCGTTTGCTCTGTTTCTGCCCTTGAATTTGCCCATTTTGTTTGATGGCCATGGGATCACGCACTCCTGCTCATCTGGCTGTTGCTGGAAGTGAATCTCCATTAATAAATTTGATTTGATGGATGCAGAGAGTAGGAAAGTGAGTAGGCAATAGAGGGAATTGGAAGTTAATGAGCAGAAGCAGAAGAGTTGAAATTAAGGAAAGATGAGAACGTTAATGAGGTACTAGTATTAAGGATCAAAGTTGAGGTATATATAAAGGGGTCATTGTAGACATTATGTTAGTTTTATTAGGTACGCATTTGAATTTGTCTTTTTGCATTTGGCCGTCCAGTGATTGTCATTTCCTCTTTCGAGTAAACAAATCAAATCATCCCCATTTGTTTAGCTTCATCTCCATGGCAAAAGGAATTTGTACGAGAAGAGAATAGTACAAGGCAAAGAAGACCTTTCATTTTGATATTTTTCCATTCCTCTCTCACCGATTTGGTGGGCTACATATTATAGTATGATGACTTAATTAAAAAGGAATTTATTTCAGAAAAGGGTGAATGCGAATAAGACTGGTTAGATGAACGCTAGAAATTATAGATGAAAACTTTGTGAAGTAATTGACAAGGCAAACAAAAAATAATTGAGCCAATTATGTCAGAAAACGAATGGAACAAAACAACCTCAAAAGAATCAACCGTATAACGTTGGCCAACTTTAAAATATTAGTTAGGACTCTGTCAATTGAAGCCATTTCACAAAATCTCCATTTTAAAGTTGGACAAAAATATTGATTGGAATCATTTTCTTGAGATAAAATTTAGACCTGGTTCGAGTTCGAATAAGACAAAAGACAACTTTTTGATACGCGGAATTGAAAACCACCTTGTAAGACTATTGCGAAATCTTTCCACACTCGGAGTCGAGAAATCTGAAGATGTTGTCCTAAATTATATTGCTTTCTGACAAGGAATTCAATTGAATGATGTTATAAAACATACGCGTTGGTTATTAGTTATATTGAGTGAGAGCTGTTTAAAGCAAAGTTTGCAAAGTTCATACATTGAAATTTAAGTCGTTAAATAATCAAATTATATAATTGAATAAATTTTTCTTTATCTATTGCGAATTAAAGACACTTTTTTCAAACTCTTATTCATATTTTTTATAGAAAAATCTCTTGTTAAAAATAGAACAAAATCCATTCTGTATTATATTTAAGGAACTCCTTGGTTCTAGTCAAAAATATATATACATATATTATTCGATCATTATCAAATCGACTACAAAATTTTTTGTAAAAAAAAAAAACTGAATGTAATTACTTATGTTGTAGAGGAACACGCTTCTATTTTTGCACCTACACATGTTACTACTAGAACTATAAAATTTAGAATTAGAATAATCAAAAATTTATTGAATTAATTTTTTGAGTTCGTTTTGAATTCCGATTACTTATTGAGGAGTCATTTTAATTAACTATTCATCACATATTATTTTCTCTATAAATAGTATTCGAGTTGAGTTATTCCATGACATAAATAGTTCCTCATTCTAAATCTTAGTTAAAACTTGTGGTTCTTCTTTGCAGATTGAATTGGGATTTAATAGACTCTCATAAATATTTGGAAAAAGAAAAAAATTCACACTAAATGGAGTCACCATCAAGTGCAGCATAGTTGTCTCATTTTTAGTGTTATAAAACAGAAAGAAATCATGCAAGAACATAATTGACGGGGAGAATTGAAAGCCAATTTAATTCCTTGGGTTTTTGTTATGGAACTCAAGAAAAGGGATCATAGCCCTTGTCGCCTCTCATTTCGTCCAAATAACCAGGTCAAATTCTTCAAAAAAAAAAAAAAACCAAGTCAAATTGGGTGAGAAAGGATAACCCTCAAGGCACGAAATGCTGCCAATTGGAGGCACCCTGTGAGTCCTCTAGATGATCCCAAACAAGAAGGTTTCCACCACAAAACTTAAGTCCAACACCACGGATAATGACCCACCTAATCGGCTATTCAATAACCCAACCAACAAAAACATCAATTAGAGAAAAAGATAACTTAGATGATGACGTAAATTATTTAATTACACTACACAACAAGGATATTATTCTTATGGTTGACGCAGCAGCTATGCTGTAGTTGCAGTGTAGTAGTTAAAATCATTCATTACCCAATATGTATTCCACGATTTCATATGCTTCTTAATTTGCTCATAATACACGCAACTAATTTTATAAATATATGTCTCAAATCAATGGAAAAAAAATTTTATGGAATCATTGCATATTTATTTTTAATGTAATAATTTAATTATTTAAGGTAAAAATATGTTAAAAATTATTAATTCCTAATATTTGTTTTTCATTATATCAATTTATCTAACAACCGATGCATAAAAAAAATTCTCATATAAATTGTAGTATCATATGTAGCAGTTATATATGTTCTTGTTGTTCTATGGGTGATTACAATTGTTCCTATCTATACTTTTCATTGGAGGAGTGAGACTCTTGGCGGGAGAGAGGGAGGGAGGGAGAACAAGGAGGAAAAAGATGACAAATTGAGAGTTCTAATCGTTACTCTTTTAGGCCCAATTTGTCTTTGACATGGTTAGGGGACTGTTGTGACAATCTCAGCGGTTGTCCTGTCTATTTTAGGATGTGCTTTAAAATCTACTTTTAGCGATAGTTCTGAGGAGGAAAATGGAGAAGACAGAAGAGAATATACGTCTCTTTGGGACATTTTCTAGTTATTCCTGTTGCAAATTTATTCGTTAACATTATTTGTGCACTTGGAGTATAATATAATATCGATTGATTGCATTCACGGGTTCATTTCAACGGCAAGGCGCATGCGATTAGTGAATAAATTTTTATATCTCTGTATATTCTTTGAAATTAAAATTTGGAGTAAAAAAAAGAAAAGTACTGCTACGTTGTCTGGCCCAGCGACGCATGCAGGCGGCAGGATTCATCAAGTTTGACTTCACATTATTATTCTTTTTTAAAATAATATTGTGAGGTCAGTCATGATTATTTGCAACAAGAAGAAACCAGAGGGGATCTTGAGTTGTGTATATACGTTGTTATTTCATTTTTTTTTTTATATTCTCGAAACCAAAACGAAAAATAAAAAGTGTCACACCGGGGGGAGTCGACCGGAATCTGCAGTACATATTTAGGTGAGGAGGGAGATGTGGTGTTGCAGGCAACATGTTATAAGTTGATTGTGAGTTTGGACGTGAATCATATAAGTTTAGGTGGACAACGTACTCAGACACAGCCTCTAACCAATGTAGTACTTGTATTTATCTTACTCGAAAATGGGGGCTGCGTTAGGTCACACAATTAATTTTCGTTTTCTGCTTCCTCTAAAATATTAGCATTTCCACTACGCTGACTTTGATACGTCCGTCCGCACGCCACCTTGCTACGCCCTTGCTAATCTCAGGGGATGCTTTGGAGAACTCTATGTCAACTCAAAATCCGACAACTCAGACTTCAGGTGATAATTTTGGATGTCTGTCAGTTTCACTTTCACAGCATTTGCATTCAAATTTGCACAAATGGAATGTCAACACTCAGCACTCACCCACCACCCCAATTTGCTTGCTTAATTCGAGAGAGTACCAAGGAGCTTATGAGTTATGACCGCAGATTCTCCAGCGACATTTTTGCCGCAACCAGCATCAGATGCATGTCTGAGGGGCCTGCCATCCTTTAATAATATAGTAGTATACAATACGTCCTAATATGCTATTCCTCTTCAATTCTCCCAAAAATGCATAGCTCATAATTTGAATTCAACAAACAGAAGATCCACACCCTTGCAAGGAAACAAACACAAACACTAACATATATCGCATACTAACCAAGGGACCTAAAGAAAATTCAGTTTATCTGATTTGTATGCAGACCTAAAGACAATTCAGTTTAGTCTAAACTGTATAAAGACCAACTCTTTGACATAACAATAGGACCACCTACTAAATTTAGTACCACACCATTTATGTCAAGGCAAAAACCTCAAGCTAGCTTGTTCTAGTAGTATGCATGAAAATAAAAATAATAGGAAAAAAAAAAGAGAGAAATTCCAGCCATACCATTAGAGGATACCAAATGCCCCTCAAAACACAAAATCTATTTAAATACCTCATAGCAGCAGCCAGCTTTAGCACAAGCAAATCTGGATAAAAAATTCAATCCATACATTGAACCAAATACTTAGTACGCTAAGTCTCTCATCCTTCAAAAACAATAGTCCTCTAATGTTCTATAAAGATAAAAACAGAAAATAGCAAAACAAAACTTTTTTCAGTTTCTATTCGCTCTCAACGATTGGCCTTTGCAACTCTTTCAATCTCATCCTTCTTTTTGATGGCATAGCTGCATTATGAAGATAATGTTATTAGTAACTTAAGAAGGTTATTACAAACTTCATATGACATTAAGATAGAAATTTGTCATTATGAAATTCTGGCCAACCTAAACAGGTGAAGTAGAACTCAGCAAAAATTAAATCCATACCTGTTGGACGATCCCTTGGCAGCATTGATGAGTTCATCAGCAAGGCATTCAGCAATAGTCTTGATGTTCCTGAATGCACTCTCACGGGCACCAGTTGTCAGCAAATAAATGGCCTGGTTAACACGGCGAAGTGGAGAAATGTCAACAGCTTGACGCCTCACAACACCGGCTGAACCAATTCGAGTAGCATCTTCTCTAGGCCCACTGCAAGCTCACATGGCAAGAACAAGGAAATAATAAATATCACAAAATGACAATAGAAAGATAGAACTAAGCATACTAGCAAGATGACTCCTCCAATCACAGTTATAGACTTATCATAAAACTTTTGTTTGAACCCCATGCTCCTAAATACATGAATTCAGCTACAGCATCAAGATCAAAGAGAAAGATGACTTCATACCTATTGATTACGGCATCAACAACAATTTGAATTGGGTTTTGATCAGTCAACAAATGAATGATTTCCATTGCATGCTTGACAATGCGAACAGCCATCAGCTTCTTCCCATTGTTCCTACCGTGCATCATCAGAGAGTTGGTCAGCCTCTCCACAATTGGGCACTGTGCCTTCCGGAAGCGCTTGGCTTGGTACCTGCCAGCTGTGTGGGGGATGTAGGTCGCATGCCTGGCAGAAGTTGCAGTAATATAGTCCTCAACAGAGATGTCACTGATCTGTGACACATCCAGAAATATTATTAATAGTAACACACAAATTGGAATTAATTCTTGACTTATCAACATTGAACTTCACTTCAGATTACAAACCAGTCAAAATACTGGTGTAACACTGTAACTCACTCAACAACAGAATCAACAGCAGCACAAAACAATAAACATGGAAAATAAACAAGACTCAGCTAACAAAAACAGAAATTTAATTAAAAAGGGCCTGAGTATGGAGTAAAATATGTATTGGGATTGCATAAATAGGACTTGCAATCTAATTAACTCTTTAAGTGAACTACCCGAGATAACTGTATTTCTAAGGATCATCAAAAATTGTCATCAAGATCAATTCTTTTCTAATCTACAGCAAGTGCTACTCGAGTAGCCAATTAGGATTACCACTAAAGTCAACGTTACATTATAGGATTATATGTGAACTGATAGCTATAATTTTTAGTGGGATCTAAGGGCTGGCAATCAGGTTGACCTTCGGGTTCGCGGGTTACAAGTTACCCTTCAAATGGGTTAAGTAGGTCAACCTGAACCCGACCCACTTATTTTTCGTGTTAATTGTATCCAACCTGATTTCAATCCAAACCTGTTCATTTGGTATTTTCATGTTGTGTTAATTTTGTGTTAATTTCGTGCCGTGTTTTCGTGTCGTGTCGCGAATTGCCACCCCGTAATATATTCTTAGAAAATTTCTAAGTAAAACTGTTGTGAATCAAAGTAAACACAACCACAATTCAAAAAAGTTACGAATCAAAGTAAAACTGATAACGAATTAACTAATTAACTCTGCAAACAACAAAGAATTCCCAATATGCTGATAGCTTCAGGAAACAAAATGGAAATTTAGATGAGAAACATATTTGCCATCTCAAAAATGTGAAGTAGAAATAAAAAAGAACACTTCTTTATAAGATGCATTACTGAAGAACGACAACTACAATTACATAAAACCAAAACACAATGTAACAAACTCTTTACAAGAGCCATTTCCAGTTTTCACATCAAAAACTTTAAAAAGAAACTATTTTTAACGACAAATAAAACCTAAGAATTAATTAATAACAAATGGACATATCTGCGCATACAAAACACACACAAAAAAAAAAAAGATCAAAGCAGGAAGGAGCTCAAAGAGAAAGAGGGATAAAAGGAGAAACCTGAACGTCGTCGTAGGTCCAACGGTTAAAAAGCAAAACATCGGTGTGGACCTTCTCTTTCTCATTAGATGCAACTATCCCCGTCGCCATTGCTCTCTCCGCTCCGAATCTCCTGGCTCTGCTCTGGGCTGTTCTGCTGCAACAAACACAATCAACCACTATATTGTTAACATCAAGAGAATGAACGTTTTACACATAGACATATATACCTGCAAGGAGATCGAAAGAAAGAGAACCTTTGAAACAGGAAGCAATGAGCAGCGAGCGAGAGAACTGCTGAAGAGGAGGACGCCGCAGTTATTATCCTAGGGTGCCAAAACCCTAAATCAGGGAACATAAAGTAGCCGGGGTTCGTGGGCTTTTTTTGTCACACTCTATCATTGTAGGGAAGTATTGGGCTTGAATTTTAATTCTGGGCCTAAGCTGGTTAAGGCCGAAGTAAGGAAAGTCCACTTAAACCAGTCAGTTGATTGATTTCTTGTAGAATTTGTCATGAACTCAGGGCAGGAATGTATTTTTCATAAGTCAATAGTCCATAAACCATAATAGCAATTCCCATGTATAATAGACTGGTTGCATGTTGTACTTTTCAGGGAATTTATTGCTAGCTTTTTGTTTATTTTTTACTATGTATTTTACTATGAAAGTACAAATAGATATGGATTGTATAGTCCACCCATCGAATAAAAGTGTAAAAGTTGGTGTAATAGTTGTAATAGAAGAGCTAGCATGATTAATTTTTTTGTGGTTTTTATTCGTTAATGAAGCTTTCTATGATGCTTTTCTTTTTTTTCTTTCAACAATTGATAAGCAATACTTAATATATACTCCATCCCAAAATATATTCATATGTATAATCTTTTTTTTTAGTTATTATATACAATAAATTTATTTAATATACTATTAAATATATTTTTTTATAATTACTCTCTAACCATGAGTTATATATAAATTTTATTTTATATATACACACACACATACCACATACGGACCAGATTAAAACTATAACGTCATCATGTAGGAGAATCAAAATCACAGTTTGTAGCAATTAAACAAATTGTTGGAGTGAGAACATGACTACATGTGTACTTGACAAGAAACAATTATGTGAAATTTCAGTGCCAAAACTCTGAGTTGAGGGAAGCCTCAGTTTTGGCTACTTCGATTTGATTCCACATTTCATAAGTAGTACAATTGTAGACTATTATCAAACACTACTAGGAACCCCAGTTTGTGATCCCCTTTCTCTCGTTTTAGTTCGTCATTCATTTTTGCCCTCGTGTTCTCCTCGTTCTCCCTTTCTCTTGATGAAAACTTCACCCCTCAAGTGAGACATATATAAAAACATTCTATAATTAATTAAAAATACTCTTATAATAGGACCAGTTGTAATAATATAGGAAAAAAAAACACTCCTTGCATTTAAGGAGTACCGTGCAAAGCAAACAATGATTGGCATTGACCGTTTTCTGCAGACGGCCCGAGTTATTACAGGCAATTAGTTATCGAATTGATTTTTCAAGCTTCATGGTACATGGATATAAAGTGTACCAAGAATCTACACTCCTCAAAAGAATACCTCCCAGAAGGAAGATATCACAAACTATAGGGTTGACAATTGCTGCGCTGGGAGGCTGAGGCTGATGGTGTTGCAGAAGTCAGGATCGTAGCCTTAAACACCTGCTTCTGTGTCAACTTTTTTCCATCCTTATTGAATGGCACCCATGAGGGACAATCCTACACACCTCACTTTTGCAACCTTCCGGTACATTTAGTTGATAAATTGATCATTAAAGCAAACGTAGCATCATTCAGGTCACCAAGCTACGCAGATGACTTAATTCACAATCTCTTTGCAAGTGCCAGCAGAAATGATTTGATCAAATACAATAATGTGTAATCAACAACTCTCAGCCTCATACTGCAGGAATGCACATGGAAAGCTCTATAAAGGAGCCAAGCAACGCAAAGATATCGATGAACAGGTATGAAGTACGCACCCAACAAAGCTACAAGAAAAGTGCTCCATTGTGACATACTGACATCACGTAACTAACATAGTTTCACAAGGTATCATAATTAGCAAACAGCAGAAACTCAAATGCTAACTTGTATGATGAAACGTGTTCCAGATTACCTAAAACCAATCAAATTCAACTCATGTCCAAAGGCAAGAGCCAGCAAAGCCTTAAATAAATATCTCAAAAGCACAAAACTGCATTCAGATTACATTGGAACAACTAAAGTAATATGCTGCATTCAAGACCTTCAACAAAAGACAAGCACGCATCCAAAGTCATCAACGCAACCTCCTTGCCTCTCTCTCAGACTCGAGCAGTGTGAGAATATCACCCTCCCTAACAGGTCCCTTGACATTCCTCATGATGAAACGATTCTGATCATCGATGAACTTGACTCTCACCTGAGTCACCTGACCTCGGGAGCCAGTTCGGCCCATCACTTTCACCACAAGCGCATGCTTGGTTTGGGAATCCATTCTGTACAATCCAGAAGATCAATAAAGAACAGATCAAGTAATAAGCTAGATGAATCAAGATCCGCTCCAAAAGTAGAAAAGAACAACAATGGTGTTGAAGAAAGAGTACGCTTGAAGTTAAGCCCTAAATCCTGACCCAGTACACCATATAATGCTTAATATCCACCACATGGACAACAGTCAATCATATCCGATGACTCATCAGAAATCAAAGGTAATCTTAGCTAATACTACACCCCATTAATTATACAAGCTTTTACTTATAGTAGGAGTCAGTTCCAAGTACCTTCCAATGCACATCTTAACTCTTACCGACAGTTAATGACAATTTCATTAACAATAACTTAATCAGCAGAAATTCTTAAGGAGAAAAGACTTCTATTTTAGAAGTTAATATTCTGTATTTGTTCAACCATCCTACCAAAATACACAAATCAAAATACCCTAAAAATCATATAGACACCGGTTAACCATAAACCCACTGCCACAGACAACCCAAAAGAATTTTCCTTGAAATTTTTAATCTTTTGCCTGCGTAATAAGCCCGATTTCCTGAAGCACAATAGACGTTCTCCTTCAAAATTTCCCAAGAAAATATTACAGATCAAAAGAATTACGTAAGAATAAGAAACAAAACAACCCATTAAGAGAAAGGAAAAAGCAAGTATCAGAAGCATGAAGAAGAAAATAAAACCTTCAGCTGAAAGCGTAGATCGAAGAGCGAACAGGGCAAAGAAGATTGCTGAGGCGGCGGCCGGTTCTCTCCAACTGCGAATATAGTTTGCCCTCGTTTTATTCTGTCTATATATAGTACTATAGTAGTAAACCGATAATAAAGGAAGGACTCGGTGCTATGCCGCGTTTGGCCTTTAATGTTTTTCGGGTTGCGGGGAAAAAAATAGAGGTTTTTTCCTTTTTTTTCCCTTTAACAATTAAAATAATAAGGGTCCGTTTGAACAAGGCATTTTTATTCACAAATTGAAAAAATTGTATTAGAATGTGTGAAAATTTTGGTGAGTATTTATTAATAGAAAAAATATTTTGAAGGGAAAAATAATTTTTAAAATTATGTGAAAGAAATTTGAATGGGAAAATTTGAATTTTAAATTTTGAAATAAAAATGTATTTGGATAGTTTGTTTTTATTTAAGAATTTACTTATTTGCAAATAGAAATGTGCTGTCGAAACACGCCCTAAATGGTTTATGAAAAAATAATTGTAGTTGTCTACCATATACATTTACATTTTCCATTTTTCATTTTACATTTTACATTTTATTGAAGTCCATCTGATTAAATAAATAAGAAATCTTTCGCTTCATAATAATTTGTAAGGTTCACATTAAATAAATTTTTAATTTTTTAAGACTATATGCTCTATTCATCAAAAATAAAATATTATGAATTATGCCTATAAACTATAAAATATAAATTAGATATAGTCATTTTATTTGAATGAATTTTTATTTTTAATACAAATCAAAAGAATGTTGTTAATTAATTTAGTTTCATAAATTATAAACAGAAAATATGAATATTAAACCAAAAAACCTAAGTGCTCTTATTAACACTATTATAGCTTTTTTAGGGGAGTGATTTGTAGATTGATAAGTTTGAAATTGGCTTTAGGTTCCAATTAATTCGTAGTTAAAATTATAATTGGTTTAAAATTGAATATATTTTATATAAATTTTAATTTATTTTTTATAAGAAATTTTTAATAATTTAAAAACATTATAAAATAAATATTATCATAAGTTAAAATCAAATTAATCAAAAAAATTTAATCAAATATAATAAAGAAAAAGTTCTTTAATTTCAAAACGATTCTAATTCTATTGGGAACCAAACACTCCCTTGCATAAAATTGTAGCATGTGCTTCGTATAACATATAGTTTACATTTTATGAAATTTTTTTAATAATTGTAATAAAAAGTAGAGTAATAACATACACGATGCTTAAGAAAAT
The DNA here is from genome assembly GCA_020080225.1 of Gynochthodes officinalis. Lineage (NCBI taxonomy): Eukaryota > Viridiplantae > Streptophyta > Magnoliopsida > Gentianales > Rubiaceae > Gynochthodes > Gynochthodes officinalis. The sequence goes on along the minus strand of CM034615.1, from coordinate 46,575,870 downwards.
AATTTTACGAATTTAAAAGGGTGCATAATAAGTTGGAGGCCAGAAATTATACCGGCAAATCCCGGGGGGGAGGCTGTGCCTGCTTGAATCAGAATGGAGCTTGCATTCTCATCTTCCTCTACTCACCAGATTTCAGCTGTTTCCATTGGCCAACAAATTCGTTTTTCTCCAATAACTCCACCCTGTTTTTGTAGGCCCGGAAGAGCCAAAACTGCAAACTATGAGCACAATTCTGACCGCAACTTGTCATCCTCAACTGGGTTTATCCTCACTTCCTCAAGAACCACTAGTTCAACCACATACCAAAGACGCATTTCCATTTGGGTATTTCAAATTCTGTTCTTTCTTTTGTTTACACTTGGTTAAGTGAATTATTTAGCTGGGTTCAGTTATATGATCCTTCACAATCCACCAAATTATTCAACTTCTTGTACTTCTTTTGTTTTCTTGGGTAGTATTTGACATTAATTACTTTCCCCTTGCATGCTGTGATGAAGAGATAATAACCGTAAAGTGTTTAGAGGAATTATTTGGGTCTTATCATAATACATGGAGTTCACCTATGAAAAACCTCAGAATTGGACTTGTTTAGTGAATATGGGTTGCAAAATTGAAACTTTTCAGCTTCCCTTTACCAACAAGATATTATTTGCTTCCTCTTAAGAACCAAATAAAGAAGCTTTTATATTGTTTAAAGTGAAAAAGTAGAATGATTACACCCGTTTTTTTGCTAATCGTTTTAATAATCTCTTGAAAAAAGACAAGAGGTTCAACGACTTTGTCATATAGAGATGAAGAACATTAAAGTTTCCATTTTTTTCTGCAAGGTTGAGCAAATACTTCGAGTTGTGTTAAAAGCAAATTAGGCCACGCCAACATCTATGTTTTCCAGTAATGTTTCCCCTCTGGTTTTAGTTATTCTGAATTTCAGTTAACTGTTGTATTTTATTAGTGAGAAGTGATTTGCAATGAATGAAGGCCAACCCAGTTGAAGCAATCGTTTCACACCAAAGTTTCTCATCATGGTTTCTGAATTGATAAAAAAAATTCTTGATTTATGTATTTAAAAATGCAATACAATATGGCCATTTGGCTTGCAATGCACCAAAGAATAACAGCCCGTGCCCCAAGTTTGCTATTATTGAAGTGCATGATTACATTATTCCTCCACACTTGATTGCATATGCTAATTGTGATGGAGGAATCAACATTGTTTATCTTCTTGCCTCTGCCATTGTGGGAATGAATGTCTGATTAATAGCATTGACCTGAGAAGTTCTACTGCTAGGCTTGCTCGGAAGTTGGTACTGCTGGATCCTCTGATCCCTTGTTAAATAAAGTCTCACAATTAAGAGATGCTTTCTGGAGGTTTCTGAGGCCTCATACTATTCGTGGAACAGCATTAGGATCTGTGTAAGTAGTGGTTGTACTAATTAATCACTATTTCTAGAATATATTCACAAATTTACAGTTCATGAAAGCTTGTTTTCTAGTTTATTGGCAGCTCATTAGTCACAAGAGCTCTGATTGAGAACCCAAAGCTGATAAGGTGGTCACTTTTGTTGAAGGCTGCAGCTGGTCTTCTTGCTCTTATATGTGGGAATGGTTATATAGTTGGAATAAATCAGATATATGACATTGGTATTGACAAGTAAGCAATGAAAACAAGTATATGTTATTGACTTTTTCCAGAATCTGCAACTCTAGGTTACCACCTATATGCACCTATGGAGGGTGTGCATTGGCTTTGTCCCTGAACATATACAAGGGCAAGTTCAATGCATTAAGGTGTTTCATTCTGGGATGGCATTGTTGGTTATGGCTTTTCTTCACGTGTTACGCTTGTTATTGCAGGGTAAATAAACCTTATTTGCCTATAGCTGCAGGAGATCTTTCTGTTAAATCTGCATGGTTTTTGGTGCTATTATTTGCCATCTCCGGTGTTTTGATTGTTGGCGCAAACTTTGATCCATTTATTACAGCCCTTTATTGCCTGGGTCTCTTTCTTGGAACTATTTATTCTGTTCCCCCATTTCGCATGAAGAGATTTCCAGTTGTAGCATTTCTTATAATTGCCACGGTATGATATCCTTCACGTTTCTATATGGTACTTCCCATACAGAAAACAAACTTGTCGATGCTGCAAATACTGAACGCTCTGCTGATTATTTCTGTAACCTTCAGAATTCAACCATTTATTTTGTTTGATTATAGTATGAACCAGAATTGTGGATACTCACCCAGAGAAATAAGAACTAATATTAAGAGCATAATCCTTGAGTAAGAGATGAAATTCTAGGGAATATTTAAATACAGTTTCTTCAATTTGGCTTACATTCAACCTCCACAGTCTGCCCAACGAAAAAATAATTTAGGCAGAAAAGTATGATACAAACTCTTGTTGGAGGAATGTAGTAAATCCCTATGCATGTTGTAACTGTATTATATCACAAAGATGCATTGGCAGAATTTCCTTGGAAATTTATCTTCTTCTATCATTATACATTTATTTCAGTTGCTGCAACTTAAGAAAATTGTGTAAGCTTCATGTGGGATTGAATCAATTGAGTCACCTACATGAATTCATACCTGTCTGTGAATTTATTCCATTATAGACATGCCATGAGATGGAAGGAAAAAACAGTTAAATGTACTTTTCATTATTCATAACCTGTTGCTCCCCCATCAACTTTCTGCCAAACTCACCAAGACTTGTATGAGAAAAAGGTGGGGACACATGGAATATTAATGATGCATCAACTATAAATTGTTGATACGTCAACTTGTAAAAGATGATTTTCCACTTGTCAACATGTACAATTTAGGATTACCATTGGAGTTTTTATTAATCTATCTACATTAAAATCGTTACAAATAGGTTAACTGTTGCAGGTTCGGGGTTTCCTTCTTAACTATGGTGTGTATCATGCTACAAGAGCTGCTCTTGGGCTAACATTTGAGTGGAGGTGAGTTATTGACAGTGCTTTATGCCATCTATCAGTATATCTGACTGGGGACTTCACTCACTGATTATGATCATGGATCATATCTTTATATTAGATCAAGTTTTACATTGGATTTGTCTAAAATGTTGTTTTTTTCAATATGCCTCAGTGAGTGTGGTAGTAATAATGATTTGAAGATCACTGTAACCGAGGCCGTTTTGGTTTAGTTATATTCTTACTTGAAACTTTTGACCCCAGCTTGCCTGTGGCTTTCATCACAACATTTGTAACAATGTTTGCACTGGTCATTGCCATAACAAAGGATCTTCCAGATGTCGAGGGTGATCTCAAGTAAGTCATTTTTGTACAAAAACATTGTGTTTTAGTTGTTTAGGTTAATCTTATTTCTCCAGAGCAACACTTAATTTGGAAATTATTTGATTGCGTTTTTACATTGTATAAAATGCCTGTTCACTATCATTGTCATCATTATGGTAAAAGAAAATGCTATGCTACTAGTTGCAACACCCAGTTTCTGCAAAGTTTTTTCTGCACTTTCTATTGTCTTTTTCCATTCAGTTGTTTCACACCCCCCAAGTTAGCGGCCACTTTTTATTGCCTTTCCTATTTTGGCCCCAAATATGTGGAGAGATACTGACTTCCATCACTTTACTCCTGACTTCTCCTCTTTTTTTTTTGTCCTTTCATATAATTCTACAGGTTTCAGATTTCTACTTTAGCAACAAAGCTTGGTGTGAGAAATATAGCACTTCTTGGTTCCAGTCTTTTACTAATAAATTACATTGGTGCTGTCCTAGCAGCCATTTATTTTCCTCAGGTGAATGACTCTTTTTAAACATAGCTCATGGTTTTTGCACGGCTTGATTTCCGTTGTTTTATTATTTTCTGTTGGGCTTCCTTTTTATATCAATTAAGCATGAAGGTCAAAAACCAGAATTTCCTTTTATTACGTATTGTTCTTGAGCAATATGGCTTCCATTTGGCATTTTCAGGCCTTCAGAGGAAGTTTGATGATTCCCACACATGTAGCATTGGCAGTGAGCCTAATTATCCAGGTAAATTGTTGATTATGTAACTGCAAGATTAATTTCGGTATATTGTATTAATTTCTAAGTCCACTTTGCACTCTTGAGATGAGAACAATAATGTACCAATTTTCTTGGATTTGGAGTCTCACTTTGGAAGCTTGATGGAGATTGTAATTGCATTAGCTTTGCTTTGATTTGTTGGAGGGCATGTAAATTACGATTCAACAGTACTTCAATATTACCCAATTCAACCAGTTCCATTTGTAGGCTGTTGTCTCATGTGATGCCTAAGTCAGTCAATCCCTATGCTAGATTGATTATGGATTTCTGGAAAAATAGGTGTTAAAACTTGTCTCAGTATCCTTTGAAGTTCATCATCTGATCCAGATCTTGAGTAAACATTAAATTTCATGGAGTCAGTTTCTGTTTTGTGTTTATAATTCTATTAAAGCAAATAGAATCAGACAAGTCGTCATCATGTGTTAAGATGTTTTCAGATGGTTCCCAAACCACACTGGAGTCTTTGTGCTTATAGTTTGGTTTTTCTGCTATTTCTACCTAATTGTTAATTTGAGCGAAGAAATAATCTATGTTATAGACAATGCTTGACATTGTAGTCTTGTTGCGATGCTTGCGTATGGAATGTTTTCAAGATTAGGAAATTGACTTGATCTATTGTGTAGGGACCAGTTTAATCTTTCCTCAATATGCTTTTTGAACTTTATGAGGAGCTTTTGTAAGTACTTTTGCTATCCATCCTTATGCCTACACTAGACCTTTCTTTTTGATCTACTTGCAGGGGTGGCTATTGGAAAGAGCAAGTTATACCAAGGTAATCATATGATTATTTTTCTTAAATGTTCATTGTTTCCCATATGAAGTTGGTGAATAACACATTATTGAACTATTTTGCTGTCAAGTGAATGAGTCATTTGTGCTATTAATCCCTCATTCAGGTTTCTGAAATCTAGAGCCTTAACATTCCTTGGTGTATCCCTGTATTTGTGAACATTATAAATTGCAAGGGTGGTGGGTGGGAAGGTGGCTAGGAGTCTTGTGAAGCCTTAGAACAGCTTCATATCTCTTTCAAATGAACGTGCATGGATGGTGCCACTTCATTCCTGATCCAAACTCTACATGTCAAATTGCAACTTTATGATCTCTCTGTCTGCATGCATGCACCTCTTGCTGCAATACATTGATTCTGATTTAGTCCTCATCGAGTTGTAATATGGATTCACCTTGAAAATATGTAAGAATTAGTTGATGGAGTTCGTTGAACACTGTAGTGTGGTGGCATGGTAAATCCAGTAACTAATTCAGTTTATGATGGAAAAAGAGTAGACCATGAAAATTACGATGTGGAATTGGAAAATATTATATTTTGCGTGGTCAATCATCTCAAATGAGGGAATCTGAGGGTAGCTATAGGCAACCCTCTCTTACCCCCACGAAAAAGTCTTTTTTTTCCCTTTAAATGGCTTTAAATGGCTTGGTTGTGATAAATCCTGTAGTTTCATTCCCTTATTCCCCTTGACTTCTACCTAATCATTGTTGATACGTTTTTTTATTAGAATTTCCCCCATCGGCACTTCGCCTCTAGAGAAAATAATTACTACTACTTTCTTTATTCCAAAATGGCAAATGCTGGGTGATACAGTGATCTGACTCGTGATTTGATCTTTGCAGGATGCAATCTCAGCTTTCTATCGGTTCATATGGAATCTCTTTTATTCAGAGTACATATTATTTCCTTTCATTTGACCACTTGGAATTTAGCATGAGGATAGAGTTCAAACATGCACCCAGAAGGGTTCTCAGGTGCTGCAGTCTACTTGTCCAAGAATTCCAGTACATGGCACTTGAGGGCTTGTAGTTGTGGGGGTGATTCTACCCTCTTTTATTCAGAGTACATATTATTTCCTTTCATTTGACAACTTGGAATTTAGCATGAGGTAGAGTTCAAACATGCACCCAGAAGTGTTCTCAGGTGCTGCAGTCTACTTGTCCAAGAATTCCAGTCTATGGCACGTGAGGGCTTGTGGGGTGATTCTACCCTCTTCCTAGTCCCATTTGGTGCCTTGAGTTGGAGCCATTGAAAAGTTGACTTCTGTACAAAATTGGACCCAACCAGGTGGAAAGAGAGAAAAGGTTGCCGAATGAAGGAAATTATGTTGTAATGTCTTTGTCAAATTTATGTAAAGTTCAACAAGGTCATCAATAAAATGTCGAATTTGTTATTATCCAGAAATGAACGGTGCTGGATAAGTATATGGTAGAGAATATGATGACCCAAAGAGAGAGTAGCGGTCAAAGAAAGTTGATAGAGAATATGATGACCCGTTCTTAAAGAATGTTCTTCTCAAAGACTGTAAGACAGTGAAATAATGAATGCATGAATCTACAAAATCTGGAATCCGTGTGGAAAACAGAAAACCAACAAAAAAATAAAGAATCAAGACTTTCGGTGATGGGAATTTTTAAGCTCCTCCTCGTCCCATGTAATAAGTTGATGAGGACTTCTAATTTTCTAAGTTGAGCAAGTCACGTTAAAGCTCCTCCAAAAGGTGGAATGTACAAAGAGAAAGGGCTATCTATGATAGTGCTGCAAGATTTTGAGACCAAAAGAAGCCAGTAAAATGACCTGTGATGGAGATGGTCTTCCCTTTTGAAGATGATGCGATGGTGCAAATCATGCTGTAGCTGAATTTGCTGCCTAGGTGATTCGGTGACATTTTATTGAAGCTGCAACAAGTTTCGTCGGCCAGTCTAACAATGTTTTCTTTTACGTGTTCCTTATTCTGGGCTACTTGACTGGAAGATACAAGATTCTAAAATGGCCCAAATGTTGACCAAGCCAAACTTACGAATTAAATTACCGCATGAAAGCCTAATTCCTGGAAGTAACTGCAAACTGCAGAGCTTTGAAACCAAGATATTCTGATTTGAAAATTTTCATGATTTTATTATCTGTATGATTAAAAAAGGATTTGGAGTACATGAAGGATTCTGACAAACTATAATCCATCTATCCTAATGATCTACGATAGGGTTTAATCAAAGAATGATTCAAAAGAATGCATAAGACCTACAAAAAAAATATTATCCCTACACTAACAGCAGAAGAAACCAGATTACAAACGATATATATATTCTTTACCAGACATGGGTTGTCTCTGCTATTTCATCCAACGATTGTCCCTTGAGCATTTCATCTAACGTCTACATTTTTATGAAACAAGTGGACTTTTGCCTGGGTTCTCTCTGCGGAAATTTGGAGTAGGAACAGATTTCCTGGGTGTTGAAAAACTAGTTCTTGGAGACAGATTCACCAGCTCCAAACCACGAGCTTGAAGCTCTGAAGGATAATCCCTAACGCAACCAATCCGCGGACCAGCTCCTGTTGTCCATCTACAAGATAATTGATCAGCTAACTGATAAGATTTCATTCCTTTATGTGAAAATATTCGTTTGAGGATCTTTTCTTTGGGAATGGGTTCTTCATAATCTTCTTCACTATCCTCATCAAACAAATTTTCCTTGGAAACTGAAAATTCAGAGTCTGATAAGTTCTCTTCAGCTGTTTCATATCCATCTGCTGGAGTCTCATTGCCACTTTCCGGCACTTGTTGCTCTTGCTTCTTAAACAACTCGAAGATATCCTCTCTGTTTGGGATTTCAAGGAAAGAAATTTTCGAGTTAAGTCCTCGAGACCACCTTGATATCTGTGGTTGAAAATTCTCTGTGTCCTCGCAATATTTCTTGCCTATATCAGTATCATCCTTATCTGAGTTTGTAGCTTTCTTATCTTCATCAGTGTGACTTAAATCTGGTTCAGATTGGCTACTACGGAGACCCAAGCCACTTGGTTTTCTTGAAAGGGCTTCCTCTTCCTCACCAGTAGGGGCTCTCTGAATAGAAAAGCAATAGATTTCAGAAATGTTTACCTAACAAGAAACTAAAAGAATGATAATGTCAAGAATATCATGCTTAATGAACAGAAAAGACACTCAAAACTGCAGAGATGTCATGTATTTGTCTCCAATTAAACAACTGTACTGTGACTAATGATTATTTACTTCCATTTTGTCAGTTAATAGCAATATCCTGTGATACTGGAATAAACGATCAGACACAGATTAACCATTCTACCTGGACCTCACTGGTGTTGACTTTGTTTTGCTTTAGGAATGACATAAATTCCTCAAAGTTCTCTTCTGTTGGGAGATAATGCCCACTGTGAGGCCAGACCGCCTAAGACAACCAAATGTGTTTGGGTGAGATATAAGGAAATTCCACGGAACAAACAAATGAATGAAAGGAGCAGTTGAAGAATTCTACATTTGGCATGTGCAGTTCTGTACCTTAAGAATGCCATCTTCCACTACTAATCTCCCAGCTGATAATGTAGCACCACCTGCTAAGAAACTTGAATGTTGAAATGTGCCTTTCTTTTTCAGCCCAACATACAAGACCTTGGACACACTGAGAACAAAGATCCATTTGGCATCTTCAGGACCGCCCCTTGTATCTAGAAGCTGCCCACTTTGCTTGTACATAAACTTTCCATCCTCTACAACAACTTCATAACTCTTCCTTTCAATCTGTTGAAAAAAGGAAATTTCTTTGGTTTATTTTCAACAAGTCTCATACACTTCTACCTTTATAATTAATTGGGCCCAACAGAAACATCAGTATCCTAAAACTGCAAATGTTCGGTCTTGCATTGATTAATTGCTAAAGATCAGGATTCTATAGTTTTTTCAACAACATTAACAGATTTCAAGCTATTTATTCTAAGAAATTTTGAAGACATGGAAATGATGATGCTCACCGGACCAAGATACTTAATACATTGCTGCTGAAGTTTTGATCGAGGACATCTTTCAAGATTTACTTCTTTACCTTCTCCTATGTCAAGCCTGAATCACAAAAGAACAGCACATATAAGTCAATAAAGAAAATCTAATGTTGACCAACTATGAAACTGAAGAAATTTGTTCCCATTTTAGACTTTTTTGCATGAGACATCATATCTTACCAATAGAAGAAAGGCTGTTTACTCTCACACTGAAGCCAGTTGATATAATAAAATTGAAGATTGTGACCATAGCGATGTCGGGGATCAATCTATTTGAAGAATATACAAAGAAATCAACAGTTGACTCAAAAAGAGAACAAGTCTTAATGCTCGAACTTTATTTGAAAAAGGAACTCACTGCTTCGAGCCAATGCTGCAAAGCAAGTTTGCGTGCCTTGTCATCTTTTGACAAACCTTTCCCTACCTGATAACATTGTTAAAGAAACTAGTGAGGACTTTGCATGGGCATAATTAGGAACCCAAGCAGATTTCATCAAATGAATACCTTAGCTGCTCTTGTTCTTGCTCTTGACCAACGTGAAAAAGCAGTTTCTGGTCTCTCAATGTCAAAGAATGACACGGAAGTGCGCTTGAGTTCGGCAAAATCCAATAGCTTCCACCTGAAAATAAACACCATTCATTTCAAAACTGGAAATTCGTTATTCCAGGACACTACTATAAAATTATACATTTCCTTCTGTATGCGTTTGTGTAACAATTATTCCAGTAAATAATACCATCTTGACTAAATCAGTTTGTCTCTCATAGATGCATGATAAGTACAAATCATTTGCAGACTTAAATGGAAAAACTCATCACCTAAGATACCCAATTCTCTTAAAAACAATGATCAGTAGTTGATACATACCATCTTTGCTCGACTAGAACTGCACAGTCTGCTAATTGTCTTCTGGTTCGGAAACTTTTATATGTTTTCTGCAACTTTAGAGCAGCAAGATATCTATCATCTCCGGGCACTGGAGAGGGCATTGGGGCAGTTTTCTCGAGCATTCTATCGGGTGTAGGTGATTTGGGAGGCAATTGATTGCTCTTACTATTGCCTGATCTAACTATACCTAAGTTTTCTACATCCAAGGCAGGAGAGTTAATTGATAGCTTGGTTTCCAATTCGGGACCTTTAAAGCTGAGAGACCCTTCAAGGATCATTTTTCCTGAACCCAAAGATTTCATTACTATTGCAGATTCGGAATCTCTACCATTAAAACTAACAGAACGTATTACAGCTGTAACATCACCGGTGCCAAAACTTATTTGTTTAACCAACAGGGATTCAATTTTCTGTTCCAAATCATCTGATAAAGGGCATGAAAAGGACATCCCCATTTCTCTTCAAAAGATGCAGGGATGTCTGGTTCGAAGTCCGAAAATAGTGCAATCTGCGTAAACAAAACAATTTCACGTAAGGCCACCACCGAAATTTCATAAAAATGTTATCTTTTAGGCAAATTAAGTCTAAACAACAGCTCACATGCACTGTCAGGCGACAATGAGTTACCAACTGGAATCAATCAAAGTGGCTAAAACAGAAGGAGCAAAAGCAAAATATATCATAGGAAAAGATGTCCCAGCAATCCCAAGTTAATGAATGAAAATCAATCATCTGCCAATGCTTGGAAGAATTGGAGCCTTACATCAAATAACAAACAACTTTCTCGAAAAGCATGCAGTCTCAAATGCCGCCATCCCACAGGAGATCCAGTTCTCACGTATGAGCATGACAGCCATGCGAATCGACTAAAAAGTAATAAAGTTTGGACCCCTCAAACAAAACAAAACAGAACCAAAGATTAATCAACAAAGACATGCATATGCATCCAGGAAGAATCATTAAACCAAGCCATTAGGAATTAACCACATTTTGAAGCAAAAGAAGCAAACTTTTTTTATGAGATTAAAAACAATTTATTCTGCAAAGAAGAACGAATTATTTAAAGCTCTAGTCTTTCTCTTACCTTGAATATATATGCCTGGTTATCTTCAATGAGGAAAATTCAGGAAGTACTAATCTTTATCATAGATTTTGAACGGAGAAATGCAAGGAAAAAAAAAACAGGGAACTCTGGGAGATCCCAGAAAGGGATAGTTAGAGTTGAGAAGGCAACTATGGCCCTATGGGAGACGAGAAGTAAAGAATGTGAGAGAGAGCCTTCAATGTGGGTAGAAATTAAGGCAAAGAAAGAGGGTTTGCATTGTTGTAAGCAAGGATCAAAAGACAATGGCAATCATTAATCTGTCTCTCTCTATCTCACCCCAAAAAAAAAAAAAAAAAAGCCTTGGCTAATGATGAATTCCACCTTCCAAATTTAAGGTTCGGGAGGGTAGGATGGGTTGGCTATCCTTGCTTATCTAACCAACTCAATTTATAAGGTGAATTCTTGGAGGGGGATTGGAAGATGGAGGGATCGTGGAGGTACAATACAAGTGAGTTTGTTTCTAGTGTGTGTATGTAAAATGTACAAATTTCCAGCCACGTGCTGGTGCTTCTAATTTTCTACTTGAGGAAGTTTCAAGTGAATTACATCAAATTAATAGAGAAATTGTCAATGGATCAATATGGGATTTATTTTTTAAAAAAAAATTTGGGATGTTGTCCGTAATGTGTACAAATACAAAGTTGCAAACTTTGTGTGTGTGTGTGTTTCATTGTATATATATTTTTGAGTCCTGGCTGTCTTTCTTCCACGGTTGAGTTGGTTGATTGGCAAGGATTAGGTGGCGAAAGGATTAAATGGAGAGTTAGGGGAAAGTTACTATTTGGAATTCCTTTTACTATAATAGACGGGCAATGGTAATGAAATTTATTTTTTTATTTTTTAGTTATTTAAAATATCATTCATGTCAATTAATAATTTGATTCCACACTTGGATGGATGGATAGTTATGTATAGTTTTTAGTAAACCCTAACCTATTCAATTTTTATAATACGATGGTTAGCAGATTGCGTATAAATTTATTATATTTATAATTTTACCATGCGTTAATAATAGTAATGTGTTTACTTTTTAAAATAAAGTATGAATAAGAAAATTTCAAACCGCTTGTTAATTTGTCATCTATTCAAACAAAAAAAAAATCAAAAAAAAAATTTTTTGAAAAAAAAAAGAAAAAGGAAGAGCATATGGTTAGACAAAGGTTGAGTAGTTGCAAATAAATAAATGCAAGAAAGTGGACAAAATCACGTAAAAGGTTGAAAATCGCGATTATTCAAAAGTTGGATCCAAACTAAGAGTTAAACGTAATTAAACAGTGATTAACAGTAAAGGGAATCCTTTTTGTCTGAGTTCAACTAATTAATTGTTGACTTAATCTCTCTCGGCAGCGGTCATATTCATACACTGTATTGGGCAGGCAGGTAAAATTGGGAAAGCCTGTTAGAATAACAGGGGCTTAATTTAGTAGTTAAAGTCCAATTTGCATTAATTAATGAAGGATTAAAGAGTGCGTGGAGTGTGATTGTGAACAATTTGAAGTGAGGGAGAGGCATTGACTGGAATTGACAGTCGCACGGTGACGGTGCTTATTTGAAGATTTGTTCAACATTTGCATTGATTTTGTCTGGGGGTTGGGATGACGGGATTACTTTGATTCAAATTCAACGACACAATTCCCAACAATTGGTGGATGGATACTGTCGACTTGTACGCATGCCCCAACTCTCAAGTCCTCCTCACCAAATTTTGGTTTGCCCAACATTTGACCCCATGCATACTTCAATTTATCGTTTACTTACTGACTGAAACTAACTTAACATTTACGTAATAAAAATTATATTATATATATATTGTCCTATGAATATCAATTAGGCAACAGTGAGAATTTATTTAATTTTTTTACTAATTATCCTTATTTGTATCTTGTTTTTTTTTCTTTTGACAAAAAATGTTAGTTATATTAATATTAACAAATAATATATATACAAATTTACATATTGACAAAATAAAACCATAGTTCACACGGTAAAATTAAAAAAAGCTAACAAATTCACACAAATAGTAAAAGCAAAATCGTCTAATTATATTAGTCAAGCAACTGAAAACTTAATTTCTTGACATTTACAAGAGCATCGCAATTAATATGTAAAGTTATCGGATAAAAAATGAATTACATCTGCAGCCATTCTTTAGATTATTTTTAACATTGAAAACCCTGCCACTAAAGTTCAGTCTACAAAAATCTCAAATAAGGAGGCAAAACCTTCCAGAAAGAGGATAAAATTCTAAAAAAGAGGGACTGCAACCTCTCTTAATAGGAACATATGACTAATAAACAAATAAATAAAATCACATCGAAATTCGTCAACACGTTTTGTGAAGACAAAAGCCTTCCGGTAATTTATAGAATTCTCTTATTTGTATCTTGTTAGAATACTCTTTTTAAACACTCAAATTTATTCCATATTTATCTCTAATTTTGCTATTTTTACGTGCCATTCTAAGCATTCATCCCCATCATGTCATTATTACTATTATTGTTGTTGTTGAGGTTATAGTTACACTCTCACGAGTCAAAAGAGAAGCAATTTACTCTAAGATGCTTGATTTTCCAAAGTACGGACCATGTGTACCTTGTTTTGCTCTTACACGAGCATTTCAAGGCAAATTCCAAGGATATCAACCGCAAATTTCTAATGGAAACTCCACCTACTTTCCCTCCTCTCACGGCTACGCTCATCAACCAACCTACAAACAAACACATCTATTAATACAAAATTGACCTCACACATTGACTCTCACTATTGCATAGAATATATATTTTTGAAAACAATTATATGTGCACTTGACACTCTGCTCTATAAACATTTGTCACCCCTCAAAATAAATTTAAAAAAATAAAGAAGCCTCAGGCACATGCTGGGAAGTCAAACCTTAACAACAACAAACAAATTTAACGCGATGGTTCTTTCGAATTTCGCTTGTTGTTACCATTAATTGACTCTTTGAAAATCCACCCCCTTAATTTCTACCTTTACTGACTTTTAAATGTATTACAATGATGTTCGTACTTTATTTTTTCTTGCTAACACTTTTTAAATTAATCATAACAAGTATGAACCCTTGAAATACTCTAATATAAAATTTCTAATCAAAATAGACCTCAAAAGTCTTGAAGTGTTTTTTCTGAGAAATTGTAAAACACTCTAGAAATAGATGAAAAATGAATTATATTTTAAAATGAGTTTTTTTTTTATAATTTTTTAATATAAATGTTGTGAAATAAAACAGTATATATATATATATGAAAGTGTAAAAAAAATGAAGTATATATGATTGGGATCTACGTTAAATAAATAAATAAATAAATGAATGAATAAATAATTTAGGTAGAGGGTACACCGCCACAGACAGCAAGCTGGCTAGCAGAGTTAATCGAAATAGAATAAATGTGTGTGGGAGAAAAGAAAAAGTTTAGTACGGGTGGTAACTGCTAAATTGGATATGGTGTACGGTCCAGCTGTGTATTCTCGAATCCTGCAATTAAAGAATGGTATGAACCACGACGACATTACGCTTAAACAACGCGCTTCCACGCCATCTATAGTGACTCTGTATACCTTCTTCTTTCTTCCACAAACCACCGACGCACGCACTCTGCTCCTTTGCTCTGCTCAGTGCTCACCTCACTTCACTCCTGGGACGGTGGGATTCGCCAATGCCAAAGATATTTTGACTTTTTGCAAAACACCCTCAGTTACAGGATGCAACGGCATCAAATCCATATTTATATTCAGACACATTTAATTTAATTTGATGTGTATATAAATTATGTTTAAAATATATATTTTTATAATTTTTAAATAATATTCATAAAATACGTGATATATTAAAAAAGTGTACATATAACAAACAACCTTAAACAGTTCTTTAGGCCCAAAACTTGAAAGACTAGTCCGACCCAAAAGTTGATCTCTCTTCAACCAAAAAAACAAAGGAGGAAAAAGACGACTACTGGGAGCAAATGAGCCCACTAGAGAATTGCGTAATAGATAGGCCCATATGGGGTTATTTTGAAAAAGCCCATATGTCCCAATTCTTATTAAACGGGTTCCCATTATGAAGGAAATTGTCATGATTTCACTTTGTTCCCATATGGAAAGTATGAGATTTTCATATGGGATGAATTTCACATGAAAAGTATGAGATTTCCATGAGGGGTTTATATGACCTTGGGTTATTCCACCTCACAAACTAACTTTTGAGGTAGGTTCTCTCAAAGTAACGACAGAAGACTAAAGACTAGAGTAAGAGTCCCTAATCCCTACCCTTATTGGGCCCATTATCTTGGAAACGGGGAAAGAATGTTAAATCAAATGAAGAATGTAATGTAGTATTATAGTGGTGAGCGGTGGCGATTAATGGTAAGTATAGAAGGAGACGGTGATAGTCGAAGAATGTAAAAGATGGATCTACACGAATTACATTTCAACCAACTTGGCTTAGGTAAGTTAAGCCACCCGCTAGAGTTTTAACTTCAAGACTCTTGATTGGGGTTGGTCAAGCTCAAATTCTGACACCTAATTCAAAAAAAAATTGTAATTAGTGTCATGTGCCATTTTCATATGATGGTTTAATCATTTCTCACCCCATACTTCTCTAGAATGCAGTTAAATCTACACGAAAAAATATATATTAAAAGATGCATTCTATCCAAATGAAATGAAATGGATTGTAGGTAGAATGCAGTGATGAGATGAGTCTGATTCAACCCATAAAAAAAAAAAAGATATGGAGCTGGTTGGATTATACGTTGATGAAGAAGCGAAAAAAGGTAGTGTAGTGTAGTGTTATGAAATGTAGTAAAAAATAAAAGGAGAGATATAGATAATAGATTATAGAAGATAGAAGAAGGTTCACGAGTTAATCATCAGATAGAGAGTAGTCAGTAGCTGGTGGTGCTCTGCTACTCATCTCATCTACCTTTGCTTTGATTTACTACTATTAAGTATTATTAGTATTATAATAATTGCCTCAATCTAATCCAGCTTAACTTCACGCCAAAATGTAAAAATTAATAATTGACACTCTCTCTTATTTATTTAACTTATTTTCATACCCAAATCACAACAACCTGCAAACACGTCATAAAACGCATTTCCCTCGATGTTTCATGAATCCTTCACCCTCAATCTTCTAAAACCCTACTAATTCCCAATCCAAAAAATTAAATTAAATAACACAATAGCGAATGAAAATGGCGGTTCCGGAGGACGAGGAGTCATCGTCGCCGTCTTCCTCTTCTTCCTGGCCGGCTAATAGGAACTTAGGATCACACTCCTCCGCATCCTCTCCGCACGCTTATTACCTCGCCAAGACTGTTCTCCGAAGCAGCGTCGTTCTTCAAATTGTCCGCGGCCACATCCGCTCTCCTTTCACCAATGATGTCGTCCTTGGCAAGGTCCCAGCTCACCTCTCCCCTCTTTTTTCTTTTTTTTTTTTTTACTTTTCAATTCCCTTTTTTCTTTTTTATTTTCCAGACCGCTGTAAAGAATTTCAAAGCTACTTCCTCTTTGTTTTTAAGAATCCTGGATATCAATATTTTGTACTTTGGAAACTAAATATTTTCATTTCTTCTTGTTTCTTCAATGCTATTAGGAATCGCCTACAAAAAAAAATCCCAGCTATTTTTTCACTTCTTGTGTTGCTTGTCCAAAATGCTCACTGCCTCAATAAAACCTGCTTGGTGTTGCACAACTACGTCATTAAAACTCACTGTAACTTGTTACTCATTTCACATTATCTCTTTCGGATACAGCAACGAGTGCCAAGTTACTCTAGCAACTGTATCCGGAAACAAGAAAAGTAGCAGGAATGGAGTGGTGGGCCAGGGAGAGGCTCTAATCAACCTTAGGACACTCTCGTTCTTTCACCCTAACATCATTTTGGGCATAACAATGAGTCTGCATCAATATGTATGCTTGCTGATGCCAACCAATCTATCTTTGACACGATATTCTTGCAAACCTATCTTCTATAGAGGTTTCCATTGCTGGCCAATCTTCCTTAGTTACTCGGCGGAGAGATCCTTTTCTGGTACAGGTTCCTTGTGGGAGTACTCAATACTAAATAATCCACGAAGTGCTCAAAACCTAAAAAAGCATTTTTTTTTCCTTTCACGTAAATATTTTTCAGTTTGTCTCCTAGGAAGAGGGAAATGGGTTGAAGAGGATTGGACAGGAATTTGTTATAAATCTTGCAATCAAGTATATTCTGTTATTTGTTTGGTTCTAAAATTCATAATTGAGTGTTATGGTATATGAATTTTCTCAGCCCAATATTGTATGGCTTCCATGTTCAACTTATTCTTGTTCAGTTATACCATCAACGGCACCTATGGTCTTTGATGCGAATAATGGTACTTCGTTCAGGAGACAACCATAGAGTTGGTGATTATTGATGAAGATGGAATAATGCAATCAGTTTGTGAGCAGTCGGTTTTTGGCACAATAAAAGATATTGCAATTCTCCCCTGGAATGAGAGGTTTCGGGCACGAAGCCCTGAGGTATTTTACTCACGAGAGGCTTCTTATTGAGAGAAATTCGGGTTTATTCTGTGGATTTTTCATTTTGGCTATTTTTTCTGCAGATTCTAGGAAAAGACATTCTGATTGTCATCTCTGATTCAGGGAAGCTGTCCTTTCTCACTTTTAGCAGTGAAATGCACAGGTTTCCTTTTTGTTTGAAACATTCATACTTTGGCTTTTGCTCTAGGTTATCTGAATGCTGGAATGAACATGCTTTTGTAATGCAGACATAGATTATTTCTCACTGGTGATCATTTTTAGCCACATGTTCCAATGATGGCTTACTTTTTATAATCCTTTTTCCTGTAGGTTTTTTCCTGTAACGCACATAGAACTTTCATCTCCTGGAAACTCAAGGGGTCAAATTGGAAGGATGCTGGCAGTTGATTCCAAGTAAATTCCTTAGTTGGTTAGGAACTGATGAACCATCTAACTATGCAAACCTCATAATGTATTTTTCCCCCTTGACAGTTTTGTTTGTTTCCTTGCAGTGGTTGCTTCATTGCTGCTAGTGCATACGAGGATAAATTGGCTCTTTTCTCAGTGTCCTCTTCTGGCAGCGATATCATCGATAAGGTTGTTTGATGAGTTATTATTTCAATGCCATGATTTGATTGAACGTTTTCTACTGATGCTTCTAATGGGTGCTTTTTACATAATTGTTTCTGTTTATCTTTTTAGAGAATCTTTTTGCCTTCTGAGAATGGAAGTTCTCCAAATGTTTGTGGGACCATATGGAGCATGTGTTTTATCTCGAAAGATCTTTCCCAACAAAGTAAGGAGCACAACCCCCTAGTAGCAATTATTCTGAATAGGTATGATGTCAAAGTGTGCTTAGAAGATAAATGAGAATGGCATTTTAATTGCTCAATTCTTGTGCTCGTATAAGTAAGGTCTACTTCGTCGTTTGTTTGTTGATGAAATAATTCTTTAGAATTAATTCAAATTTAGATATTTAGAAGTTTATTTTTGCTATTGCAGGAGAATGTCATTGTATCGGAATGAACTTCTTTTATTAGAATGGAAACTTAGGGAACAGGCTGTGAATATAGTATTCCGTTATGATGAAGCTGGACCACTGGCACATCATGTAGCTGAAGTCCCTTATTCTTATGGATTTGCTTTTCTTTTAAGGGCAGGTGATGCACTCCTAATGGATTTTAGGGATGCTCACAACCCTTGTGTCGTTTATAGAACTAGCTTAGATTTTATACCGACTTCAGTAGAAGAGCAAGATTTTGTGGACGAAACTGCTACAATTAGAATACCTGATATCATTGACGAGGATGGAATGTACAGTGTTGCAGCTTCTGCATTGCTGGAGCTTAGTGACATGCATAATAGTGATTCCATGGAAGTTGATGTAGACAGCTGCGTAAAACCGGGTTCCAACTATGTCTGCTCATGGAGCTGGGAGCCAAGAAGTATGGAAAATCCTAGGATGATTTTTAGTGCAGACTCTGGTGATCTTTTTATGTTTGAAATTTCTTTTGATTCTGATGGCCTGAAAGTTAACATGTCTGATAGTCTTTACAAAGGTTTGCCCTCCAATGCATTATTGTGGGTGGAGGGTGGATTTGTGGCTGCCATTGTTGACATGGGTGACGGGATGGTCCTAAAGCTAGAAGAAGGAGGACTTTGTTACAGAAGCCCAATTCAAAACATTGCTCCAATCTTGGACATGTCGATTGTTGATTACCAGGATGAAAAACATGACCAAATGTTCGCCTGCTGTGGGATGGCACCTGAGGGTTCATTGCGGGTCATACGAAGCGGTATCAGTGTGGACAAGTTGTTGAAAACTGCCCCCATTTATCAAGGGATAACTGGCACCTGGGCTATCAAGATGAAAGAGAGTGATTCTTATCATTCTTTCCTGGTGTTATCATTTGTTGAGGAGACAAGGGTGCTCTCTGTCGGTGTAAGCTTTTCTGATGTGACTGATTCAGTTTGTTTCCAGCCCAATGTCTGCACTTTGGCATGTGGTCTCGTCGCTGATGGTTTACTGGTACAGATCCACCAAGATGCAGTTAGACTCTGTATGCCCAATAAAGTTGGTCAATCTGAAACTATTTCTTTATCTTCTCCAAGCCATTCAACATGGTATCCTGATAATATGAGCATAAGTCTAGGAGCTGTTGGGCATAATCTGATTGCAGTGGCGACCTCCAGTCCCTGCTTCTTGTTTATTCTTGGCATCAGATCTTTATCAGTTTACAGCCATGAAATAGTTCAGATGCAACAAGTAAGGCTGCAGAATGAGTTGTCATGCATCTCGATACCTGCAACACATCTGGAGCGTAAGTCATCAACATTTGGAATGGATGTTGGACTTACTACCCCTGTTGGAGCACTACCGGCTGCAGTGGAGATTGATAATATGGTTATCATCGGCACACACAAACCTTCAGTGGAAGTTTTGTCATTTTCCCCTGAAATGGGCCTTCAAAATCTTGCAATTGGTACCATTTCTATGACAAACAGTGTTGGAACTATCATCAGTGGTTGTGTCCCTCAGGATGTAAGGCTTGTGGTAGTTGATCGGCCTTATCTTCTTTCGGGGTTGAGGAATGGTATGGTACTTAGATTTGAATGGCCTGTTACTCCAGCAGTTCCTTTGACAGACTCAATGGTCATGACTTCCTGCTTGCTTGATTCAGCTTTAGCAAATGTTACATTTCCAGGCAACAGAAGTTCCCTCAGATCTTTGTCAAATTTATTAGAGAAAATGAGAGATAGCTTTCCAGTTCACCTCCAACTTATTGCTGTCCGTCGCATTGGCATTACTCCCACTTTTCTGGTTCCATTGAATGATTTGCTTGATGCTGACATAATTGCTTTAAGTGACAGACCATGGTTATTACACTCTGCAAGGCATAGCCTCTCATTTACATCCATCTCTTTTGAGCCCCCTACACATGTCACTGCAGTCAGTTCAGCTGAGTGTCCAAATGGGATCTTATTTGTTGCTGAGAATAGTCTTCATTTGGTGAGCAAAATTATCAATTTTGTTACCTATTATCACTTTGTTTTTGTTTGTTTGTTTTGAAGCTGGGAGGTTTTGAAATTGGGACCTCCTAGTTGCAATCACTCCCACTTACCACACAACCCAACTCTTTTCTATTTTTAGTGCACCAGCTGGTGTCATCTTCTATCACATAATGCTTTAGTTACTTCCTCCTCTGAGGACTTAATTGCAGCTACAATTTGTAAAACGCTGACCTCTGGTATGGTATCATGTTTATGGATGTCTTCGATGGTGTTAGAATACGCTATATGTTGTATGCTTGTGAATTTGACTTGGTCTCTTCATACATTCCAAGTTTCTTTGTTTAGCCTCCTCTGGCATGATTATGATAATGCATTTTCATTGAGTTGGTTGATTTCACAGGAAGCATGCTTGTTGGTGGTTGGATCACTGAGAAACTGTGTCATAGTTGCAAAATGAATTGAACTTTACCCTAGATTGTGACTGACTATACTTTGCCAATAAGACATTTGTTGGTTAAGCTATCTTTCCAGCTTTGAAATACTGTTCAGAAGAATATTTCATTTGATAATGTTCCTACCATCCATGTAATATGTAATTGGTGCACCTTGTCATCGTTGCTTCTATTTTTCCTTTTAGGAAATTTAGTCCGAGTGATGTGTCTTTACGTGGATGAAGTACTTGTGTTGATTAACGTGCTCTAAATGATTGCATTTTGATTGGGATTTGGAAGAACATGATGTTTCCAGTTCCTGAGGAATAATAACTTTGTTAGGATATTTTATACATTTGCATGTGTTCTGGTGAGATGATATTTTTATTATACGTGTTCTAGGTGGAGATGGTGCCAAGCAAGAGGCTTAATGTGCAGAAGTTTCATCTAGGAGGCACCCCTAGGAAGGTTTTATACCACAGTGAAAGTAGATTATTGCTTATTTTGAGGACTGAATTGCACAATGATTCATATTCATCTGATGTATGCTGTGTAGATCCTCTCAGCGGGTCAATACTATCATCTTTTAAGTTTGAACCTGGTGAGACAGGTAAATGCATGGAACTGGTGAAGGTTGGACATGAACATGTTTTGGTGGTTGGAACCAGCCTGTCTACTGGCCCTGCTATAATGCCTAGTGGTGAAGCTGAAAGGTTCACATCTCCTAAAGTACATCTTTCTTTTTTCGTTTTTTTTGTTTGTTTTCTTCCACCAGGCTTTCAATATAGCATCCATTATGTTATCACTTTCAATAAAGTAGGGATACCTTTTATTACCTCTAGTAGTTATCCTTATGTGCTGGTGATATGCCAATGCTTTTGGCGTACTTATAAGTTCAATTAATTTGTCTTGCTTTTGATAACATTTCATTGAGAATGTTTTTCCAAAGATTGTGTCATTAATTTTGCACTGCTTGTGTCATGTTGCATCCATAGTATTAACGGAAGCTATTTTCAACAGTACAAGGGGCCGTCTGGTAGTACTATGCCTTGAACATGTACAAAATTCTGATACTGGTTCAATGACATTTAGTTCAAAGACTTTGTCACATTCTCAGCGAAGTTCACCATTTTGTGAAATTAGTGGATACTCTACCGAACAGCTCTCTGGTTGTAGCCTATGTAGCAGCCCAGATGATAATAGTTGTGATGGCGTAAAACTTGAAGAATCTGAAGCATGGCATTTACGCTTAACTTACTCAACAAGTTGGCCTGGAATGGTACTTGCCGTTTGCCCTTATCTTGATCATTATTTCCTGGCTTCTGCCGGTAATTCTGTAAGTTGAATAACCCTTTTATCTGTTAGCTTAATTATGAGTGAAGATTTACTGTTCCTCCTCATTCTAAGTTAATATTTGTTGTCTCCTTGTCAGTTCTATGTCTGTAGTTTTCCTAATGATAACTCCCAAAGGGTCAGGCGATTGGCTGTAGGAAGAACACGCTTTGTGATAATGACTTTAACTTCACACTTCACCAGGATTGCTGTTGGCGATTGCCGTGATGGCATTCTCTTTTATTCTTATCATGAAGTAAGCAGTTGCTACTTGGTTTTTCCCTGCATTATCTTGTTTTGCTTCTCCATTTTTGGTGACACAGCACAAGTATATTCCACTGCAACTCAAGTTATAGAGTGCTTTGTTGTACTTCACAATTCCAGACATTTTATTTTTAAAGAAAACTACAAGGCTTTCTCTTTCTTCACTTATCTATTTACTCCAAAGAAAAATACAGATTACTGTAGTATTTTTCTGAGAATTAATCTTTGATTACCATACAACAACAACAATTACTAAGCCTTTATCCTACTATGTGGGGTCACTATATGGATCATATCTCGTCATCGTGTTCTATCAAAATACATATTTTCATTATATATCATATCTTTTTTAATAGTTTCTTTCTGAGACTTTTTAGGTCTTCCTCTTCCCGTTTTAATTTGAGGTGATAATTCTCTATTTTCTATATATCTTAGTGGTGAATCTAAAGGTCTCCTATGCATATGTCCAAACCTCTTTAAGCATGTTTCTCTTATTTTCTCATCATTGGGGCTACGAGGTCTCATCTTTGATTACTGTGTCTTAAGGAAAAAATGGTTGATGCTTTGAAGCAAAATAAATGGGAAGAAATTGCATTAAGCTTGGAATGAATGCTTAAGATGGTAATATAACTATTTCATAGGACACAATAACTTCCAAGATACAAAACAATATAGGATATTAGTTATATGATACCATAAATACCATTAGAAGTAAGTTTATTGAGAACATGAAAGAATTCTTTCGGTGCAACAAAAAAAAAAAAAAAATCTTATACTATGTATTTAAGGGTTACTCGAATGTTCTGGCTTCTGTAGTACTTTGTTATCAAATTTAATGTTGGCCAGACCAAAATATAGAGAAATACCTTGTCAGGATTGGATGTGGATGAACTAGTGGTGGAACTTTTCAGTATGAAAGCCCAAGTTTGCAAATTTGCATAATTATTTCTCTCTTCTACCAATGGAGTATTTCTCATTTTTCTGGTATCTTACAGGACTCGAGGAAACTTGAGCAAGTCTTTTGTGATCCAGTTCAGAGGTTAGTAGCTGACTGCATTCTTATGGACGTTGATACTGCTGTTGTCACTGATCGGAAGGGGAATATTTCTGTCTTGTCTTGTCCAGAACATTCAGAAGGTAAAATTTTCTCTTCCATGGCTTGAGCTGTAGGTGATTATAATTTTTATTAGTTGACTAATGATAGATGATGAGATGATTTAGTATTAGTGCACTTTGTGAGATCTTTTCTTATTCTGTTGCTGTTTCTCCAAAGTTTCTTCAAAACTCAGAACACTATCTTAGTGAAATTACAACTCCACATATTCACAAGATTCTTAGAGTTGCAATGTTCATCCTGGAGTCAAAAGGTTGCTTTTTAAGATAATATTTTTGGGCTGGGCATATTTCCTTTTTCTATGTTCCTCTTGTGCATTTGTTAAGTTTTTCTACATTCTCATTAACTTTTACTCTCATGTTACAGATAATTTAAGTCCAGAATGCAACTTGGCATTGAGTTGTTCATATCATATGGGTGAAATAGCCATGAGCATCAAGAAGGTATGTGTGTGTATATTTTAGCATACAACTTAGTATATCTAAAGAACTGATATTACTTATATACTTCGTGAAGGGTGCAACAATCTCTAAAAGAACTTATATATGCTTCTTTGATTTTGCATTAATCTGAAAGGATTGATTTGTATATGGCAGCCATAAATTGTTACATTTAGGGAGTTTCTACACAATATCTTGGTGCGGTTTGAGGAGTTGGCTGAAGGTAGAGGAATGGTTGAGGCAATGTAAATTAGCAGGCTAAAAGATAATTTAATAGGGGTGGACATTGTCAGAAAAATAAGTGTGCTGACATTTGCCAGAAGTTTATGCAAGTTGAATGTTGTTAAGTACAGGAGCAACACAATCTACTATTTTTGTTGAACCTGATGATTCAATGCTCTTGCAAGTGGATGTTTTAAGCTCATTAGATGACACCACTTTGAAGTGCAACTTAAGGCATTTTGTTGCATGTGATATTAAGTAATGCTTATCCAATACTTGTGTCTTTTCGGGATTGAATTCTGGAGTACCATCTGCGTATATTGGATATTTATGGTCTAATTAATATGTTCCGTCCCCCACCTTTCGTGAGATCTAAGCTGGTGGTTAGTGAAACTACAGTCAATCTGGTGAGAGATCCCTGCCATGACCATGGGCGAGTGGAATAACAGTGATGTCTGTTTCTTGGTGTTCTATGTGGATGATTACTGTGGCATATATTTGTTTCCTCCTCTTTGTCTTGGGGTGTTGAGAACACTGGAGTATCCTGCAGGAAGATTACATCATTGAGTTACTTTGCTGATATTTTTAGTTTGTGTACAAGATGTCAATATCTTGTCATTTAACTTACCATTCTGTTTAATGAAAGAAAAGAAGTGTTGGTTCTATCTTATGTAATTAGTTACCTTTTGATTTACCATGCAGGGATCATTTTCATACAAACTTCCTGGAGATGACATGTTTAGGGGCTGTTCTGTAGCTAATACTATTAATGACCTATCGCATAATAGCATTATGGCCACTACATTACTAGGGAGTGTTGTAATCTTCATTCCTGTTACAAGGTATGCAATCACTTACGCTAGCTTTTTTCCATGTATTCCTTTTGGTACAAGTTTTCAGTAGCACTTTTATTTTGTTTAGTGGCTTTTAAAAAGGTTGTGCTTTGGGATATCAATTTATGGTTTGATCAATTGGAAACTCAGTATGGCCTTCATATTTCTTTGTGTTGATGTGTATATTGTACTCCAAAGTTACATTAGTAGCTGCTTTGAACCTTGGCATTTCAGATCCAAGAAACTTTTGTGTTCATCTGGGTTCTTACTTTTAAACACTCTTACAAACAGAAAAGTACTAGATATGTGACTACTGTTGATCTTTCTCTTTTTTTTATGTGATTTCCATTATATAATGTATTACAACAAGATAGTGAAAGTTGATAGATCATATAGATTTATACTTTATTTTTGAAAGACTGTTACCAATAATAGAATTTTTTTCCCCTCTCAAATGAGAATTGTAAGAGGTGTAATTTTCCATGTTATAGTGACCAATTAAATTTTTTACATCTGGTGGTTGTCTTGTTATGGAAGATAAGACTATGAACTCTTAGATTTTTTTTTTAATTAATTTTGTTGGAGAATAGATTTTATTGTCTTGTTTCATTTGCAGGAGAGAATATGAGCTCTTAGAAGCTGTGCAAGCTAGACTTGTGATTCATCCATTGACAGCTCCAATTCTAGGAAATGAACATAATGACTTCCGTGGCCGTGAAAGTTCGGTAAGAGAAGCACATGATATACTGATGTCTTTGGCACTTAATAAGTCCACTGTAGAAATACGAGTATTGTACAGTTTGAATTTTTGCTATCTGAAAGGACATAACTGGTTTAACTTTGAGACATTGAAAATGAAACTGAAAATTTCATCCTTGCCAGTTTTATGTCCATTATCGTAAGAATTAAGATGGCAATCCTGAGGGTGTATTTAGCTTTTGTAAACAAGTTAAAATTGATAATTTCCTTCTTGCAAGATTTTTAATAATCCACTTATGAGGAGGGGTTGGCTACTGTTGGGTTGGTGACTCGCGTTATGTGTGTATGAATCTTTTGGTCATGGATTAAGGTATTCTGAATTAAACTTTGGCATTGCTAAGTGTTTTTCTCATGTATTTTTCGTCATGTCTAATTAACAGGGGGCAAGGAAGATACTTGATGGTGACATGCTAGCCCAATTTTTGGAACTCACAAGCATGCAACAAGAGGCCGTGTTAGGATTACCTCTCTCTTCGCCAAATAAAATCATGCCAAGTACAAAGCAATCGCCTCCGCCGATCACTGTCAATCAGATTGTTCGATTACTCGAAAGAGTTCACTATGCCTTGAATTGATCCTCGAGTTTTACCTTGCTAGCGGTTTTGCAAACTCTCATGAAACCTACTATTCTTGTGCGGTCTAGATTCCCGTTGAGGTTGTTCATAGTTGATGCGGAATTTTCATCTGAGCATGTTTCAGTGAATAGTGTTGAGTAATTGTATAGAAGATGTTGATCAAATCGTTTCTTGATCGGTTGTTGAAGACTTGTTTGGGGTGAGTGCATGCATAGTTGTCTTGTTTTTTCTTGTGCTCCCCCTTTCTTTGGTTACATGAGCATGTAAATTGTTTTGTACGCTTGTTGCATTGGTTGATTAATTGTAAATAGGTGAAACTCAGCCTGGTTAGAGGGGATTTTTATCCGCATACTTTATCAGCATTTTCTTCAGTTTGACTCACGGAGTTGCAAGCAGCCTGGTGCAGCTTTCCCAACTCGCCGTGGGCAGTTTTGCTAGTTTAGTACGCATGTGTGAACTTCAAAGTAGAGAAATTTTGAAAAATAACTCAAGTACTAAATAAATTAATAGTACTAACAAGCAAATTATGATGAAAAATTGAGAATATACAAGTTTTAAAAAAAATCTATTTCTCTTGGAAAATAGCCTTCAATTTTCATAATTTGACTGTTCCTTGGGGAACATTGATTCATTTAAACTCAGTGTACAATGGTTGAGCTTGCTTCCGTACCAAAGGCACGTTGGACTTCATCAAACATATTAGTTGTTCTTATTATATAACACTGTTAACTCAAAACATTATCGATTTTTCGAAAAGGATACTTCATAATACACACTTAATCACTTTAATCTGTTTAATTTAGACACCTTTTTCTTTTAAAATTATTTATACTTTTTCAGAACTACTGAAACAACGAATTTGCAAGTTACTCGTAATAATTAGCTTGAAAAATGAATTCGTTTGTCATCAAAGAGTTCGTAAACGAGGCGCCTTAAAAGGTCTATTGGAGAATAATGGGGGAACCAAAGATGCAGTTGGCTTTAGTTTCTCATATTCCAGTTATGATCATGCAAGTACTGATCAACTAATATCCTTTTATTTCATGCATGGAATAATGTTTTGTATCTCACTTAAAGTTTTATTATGTTGTGGTTAAGTCAATGCCTAACAAACCATGCAGATGAGTAGCTTGATAAGTAATCATGATATCCTTCCCAAGTTAGTCCTTAATTTGGCAATGAACTCAACTAATATTATAATTATTTCTCATACACTTGCGCCCCTCTTATATATTGTGTCTCGTATGAGATAGAGAGAGATTCCCGTAATTCAAACGTATACATATATCATTAGTGGAGGATAGAAGAATATAAATATTTGGAATTGGAGAAAAAATGAGGAAGGAGAGATTCGAATTACTAGTCTCTGGTCCAGTATTGTGTTACTTTGTGCCTTAATTCTTCTCCTTGTTGCTCCCTCACCACATAATTTAAGCCTACGTTTCCTTCTGCTTTATTTCTTGATAGGTATGTTGCCAAGTGAAGATAAAAAAAGAGCAGTATTCCTCCCCTTTTACTACATTATTATACTTCCTTTTTGGAACCCCATATTCAGTTAGGAAGCATGAAAACGAAAAAACGTGACTCAATAAAGAATCAAAAACTTCACCGACACGGGAAAAAAAAAAAAAGTATTTATGGTATGGATGGCAGCCAGCCAGCCAGCAGCATAATGCTTTTAATTACAAGTTATACCCTAAACAGAAAATATGTATAGGGGTTGGAATTACCAGTAATGATGTTTATCGCAAACACTGCTGCCACATAAAATCAATGTTAGCATTATATATGAGAGAAACTTGTCATGCAAATTAAAGATTAATGTTAATTTGCATAAAGTGGCAAAGTAGTACTAGCATATATAGAATAAACAACCAAGCTAACCAGCCAACAACCTCACTGCATAAACATGTCCGTAAATACCATTCGAATTCTTCAATAAATTTAACACTGCATTGGTAGTTTGGTTTATTTGGACATTAGCATGGAGTGTGCAAGTGGGATAGTTGAAGCTTTGAATACTAGAGTTTATGGAAATGGCAACCAAACCTTAGTTCTGTCACATGGTTTTGGAGCAGATCTGTCAGTTTGGCACTTTGTAATCCCAGCACTGGCAGTGTACGTCAAGGGGTTGGTCTATGATTTGGTGTTCTCACCCAATGTGAATCCCAAGCTCTATGATCCCAAAAGATATCACGAAAACTTCCCTGCCTATGCTCAAGATTTGACTTGCATTCTTGATCAGCTCCATCTTAAGGACACTGTCCTCATTGGTTACTCCCTGTCACCCATGGTTGGATGCATTGCTGCAGCAAAGAGGCCTGACCTCTTCCGTCTAAATGGATCCCCAAGGTTGATCTCTATTACTCTATGTTTGTACATATTATGTAAGCACCAACAAAATGCGCCTGCTCATCATTCATGAACGACTAATCATTTGTATTAATGTTATGCATGTGTAGTCAAGAAGTTGTCAGTGTAGCAAACAGGCGTCTTTCATAGGCAAAGTCCTTTTTTATTCTTTTTCCACTTCGCATGTCCCTTTCTCCTTTCCAGATGGTTAGTTAGCTAGGCGTGCAAATTAGTACTGTATTTCTGATCTTACAAGAAATGAAAGTTTCGTTAACTAGTTGGGATTTTTTTAGAGTTATTTTGGATCAAAACAAAGGTTACTTCGTCCATTTTTATGACATCCTTAGAAGTTTATATTCCGCCATGCCATTCGTTTTTGGTAAATGTTAGCTTCTTATCGTACCAAAAATAGTGGAGTCAGTGAATCAATATCGTACATAGATTGATCGGAAATCAGATCCCAATCCAATATATTATCCATAGGTACATGATAAATGTATTGTGTTTTGTCAGTAAAGTATCCCAAGTTGATTTGTGCAACAATTACCGCAACACTTTAACAGGTCTTGATGATGACGGTTTCCAAAACCATACGAGACATTTTGATCATACACAATTAATCTTCCTTAATTACGCATTTTGATCTTTAGTTCCTTGATCTCAGGCATCTCAATGCACGGCATTATCACGGTGGTTTTAGCAGACAGCAACTGAACACCATTTTCAGAAATATCCGATGCAATTTTTCAGGCTGGGCTCATGATCTCGCTCCACAGGCCATTGGCATGGACGACAGTGCCGCGATAGCTGAAAGCAGTTTACAGAGGATGAACCCAAAGACAGCCCTGGATGTTGCAATAACCCCGTTTCTTGCTGACAACAGACCTGTTCTTGGTCTTGTCCGAGTGAGAAGCACCATTATCCAGACTCACCAAGATATATTTGTCCCAGAACGAGTTGCACTTCATATGAAGAGCAAAATGAAGCATTTCTCCCAGACAGGGGACAATTTCCACAGCTCACTGCTTACGGTCTACTTTTACATGCCATAAAGTCAGTTCCCCATTTGCCCCCAAACTAATTACCCGGCCAGATGCCACATGCGACGGTGTTAATTGCCCTCACCTGAGAGAGGACACTTCCTGGAGGTTTTCATTTAAAAGAAGTAAACCTCGTTCTCTTGATTTGTATCAGATTCAATAATAATGAACGCCAAGTATTTGATTCAGAAGCAGTAGTTATAAACTGATATAACCATGTTCGGTTATATTGCATAAAAAAATTCATTATAAACTTATAAAAATACAAATGCGAGTAGCATCCAATTGAGAAATTTAGATTGCCAAGACACTAACGCATAAAAACAGATCTAACATAATTCTCTCATCACTCAAAATTGCATGCCTTCCGGTTCTGTTTACGTTATTATACAACTCAGGGCAATGTTTCAGTAGTTACAAATTTTAAATTATCTCAGAACGATGAAAACTCTGAAGAATCCGGCATCTGATCTCCCTTGTTCTGCATCATAAACCGCATGCAGGCCAACCAACTCATCCTTTCCAGAGTCTTCGTAGCCAGGATTTTCACTTCGTGTAAATATATCGTCCAAACAAAGTTACCATTTGCTGCTGCCATGTTTTACTGTGCTCGCCAGCTGTTCTGCACCGATGACCAGATACACCCTTCTAAACCTCCCACACGGGCATTTGCCATAAAAATGTCCAGGAATTGAACAATCCCCAGGCATTGCGAAGAGTACTCCCCCAGACTCTTAAAACATTAGGTCCTTGTAGATATTCCTTGATCATTCCTCAACCAAAACGGTAGCAGAAATGAGTGAATGTTTCCCAACACATGAAGCCACCGCCAAACAAGGATGAAAACATATCAAGCTTGGAGGCTCTTAGCATACTCCATTGCTTTCTCTCTCACATGCAGAACTCTCTCATTATCACCGAGTGACTTTTCATATTCCAGGTACTTTCTAAATAAGAACTGCAATTGTCAACCAGGAGGACTTTAACATAACAAATCCACAACGAAATTAAATCCACATTGAATGAAACAGGAAATAGTTAAACAAAAAAAAAAAAGAGATATGCACATAACACCATTAATTTACAGGTACCTTAATCCTTCTCGATTTCAGGCTCAAACTAGTTGCCCTCTCAAATAATGAACGAATAACTTCTACATCACCTAGTCGAATCTCCTGCTCAGTTTGACAATTTTTTTTGTGAGGTTAGTAGAGTGGAAAAAGCATTTCAATTAAACAGACAGATAAAGCTCCCACCTCTATCTCATTTTTAACCATTTTTATAAATCTTTTATTATTTATTTATTATTTATTTCTAGGAGGAAGTAGGGGTGTTTAAGTATCAGAGATTTTAGGACTATTACTTGATCAAGATAGATGCTCCACAAGTCGGTCCTCGTTGGATATTCTCGAAGCATTCCCTCAAACAATGTTCGCCCTTTATCAGGGAAACCACCCTTGAAGGTAAGAATAGCCGTTTGTGAGATGAATTTAATTCGCTTATGCTGAGGTAGACATAAAAGAGCTCGAGTTACATTCTTGTCTAATTCATCATGGTTTTGCTGCAAGAGTCTTTGAACACGTCTCAGCCAAACCTGTAACAGAGTTGAAAGCAATAGAAAATTAGCATGTATGACAAGCAGCATGAACCATAAGGAACTTGGTAAAACTAACTCTTTATCACAATACCTTGCATGAATGCTTGAACTTCTTGGTCATTTTGCTAAGAAGCTCATCAGCTAACTTGTATTGCTCAGTCCTCTCATACATGCCCAACAATGCCAGGTGCAATTTTTTCGGATCACAGTACTGTAATGATCTTTGAAATAGTTTCACAACAGCTTCCTGAAGAAACTTTTCAAATAAGAACACTCTAGTATAAACTGAAGCAAGAATGTTAAGAGTTGAAGCTCCAATGAATTAGCATCAGAAGCTGTGATGCTCCTGCTTAAATTACCTCGGGAGGATTTCCATACTCATTTTCCAAATTAAAATATGCAACCCAAATATTCAGCTTCTCGGACTCCTCACGAAGGTTTATTGTTCTCAAAGCCCTTGAGAAAGAAAGAAGCATTGAATTAAAAGTTATGAAAAAATATCTGAATGTTAATAAACTTCTTCTGATTCTGAAAATGACAAAAAAAGAAACTAAGCATCAGGAAGAAAAATGTATCAAAATGGACAACCATAATCATTATTTTCCTACAATATACAGGAAAATTAGGCCCATCTTAAGAGAAAAAAAAAGGAGATAAACTTTTGGGTGTTACAATTTTTTCTACGGCAACACTTGGACAATACATTGGACAATGTCCAACAAAATGGTTCATTGAACCTTTAAAATACAGTAGGCTTATTCTACTCATTACCATTCCTATGTCATCTTGAAGACATTCATCTGACCCAAACACCACAATCTAGACCAATTCACAAGTCAAAATTGTCCGATTGTTGAAAATCAGACAGAAATATCTCCCATCTGATATAGTTAAAAAACATAGATGAGACATGATTTTAAATTGTTGCCCACATTTTGTTATTTGAGAATCAAATATCCACGAGGATATGTTATCAAGTAAGAAACCAATAAATGGCAACTTCTATTAGATTCTCTCAAGTAGACTCTCCTGTTTCCACATCTTCCGAAGATGATGCAAGATTAGCATTTACTTTCTGCTTCTGTACTTTCACCTTTAAGGGGGAGGGGGGAAAACATAATCGGCACCATGCAATAAAAGAAAACATTTGCATTTTTACCTCTCAGCAATATTTCGAGCTTTTTCAACTTCAGCCAAAGCAAGCATGAATGCCATGTACTTTATCCATACAAAGCTGCTGTTAGGAGAACTCCTAATAAGCTTCTCAAATTCATCAGCATTTCTTGGGATATCCTTTTCTAAAAGTCTCTCCTCAGCAGCTTCAATTTCTTGTTCTCTGAATACCACAGGTTTAGCAACAATAGAATGTTCAACATCAGATAGTCAAAACTAATAACTGATATTCCTTGTCTAACAATCGAATGCAGATAAGGACAATGAAAGCAAATGCAACATAACATTATTACCTCTCTTGCGTTGCTTTCTTCTTTGTGCGTTTTCTGCTCTTTTCATCAATAATTTCTTCACCACTAAGATTCTCCAAATCTTTAATAACTACATTATCTGCATCTGAGACTTCTATGTCGTCCAAAGGAACCTCAAGTGGTCGTATTGAAGCCCTAGATTCCAGTTCATGAAGGGCTGGATGTTTTCCATTTGCAGACTGAATACTAAAATCAGCAGCCTCTGGCAAGATCATAACCTCAGGGCCTTCAAAAACATGATTTTCTGCAATGGAATGATCAGGCCCTTGTTCTGAAGGATTCTGACCATCTATATCATTTGTAAAATATGAATTCCTCATCCCGAGAGAAATCCGCTGTCTTTCCTTATCCACCTGCAAATTGGAAAATGTAGCATCAACAATCTAGCTTTATTGTTTAAAGAGCAAATTCCCAAATTGACTCTAAGTCTTCAACCTAGCAGACTATATTTTACACACAAAGGTTGATATGCATTGCATGATTAGAAATCATTGGAAACGAAATTAATTGAAAACATCATATTGCTTTGATGCAAAGGAACACAGACTTCATATTTGTGAAAGCAAAATTTCTCAGAAGTTGTTATGTTGAAGCCAACAATAATTAAAGTAGGTATCTAAATAGTTTTGCCTAAAATGGGAAGTAGATTCTAGCCTTGTATTTTCTTTTCTGTCTTGTTCAGCCTTGAATTTTACGTTTAAGCAAAATTTCTCTATGCATTGACTTGAATAGAGCATCCACATTTCAGCATTTCCAATCATTGTTAGAAATGGATAAAATATCTGCAACTTCTGAATATGATACAATTCCAGGCCATTTACCTTTAAAACTTTAGCAGTGACTCTCTCCCCAGCTTTGTATTTTGTTTCAATGTTGTCTATACGGTCATCAGAAAGCTCAGAGACATGACATAGTCCGACCTGCAAGAAACAACTAACTAAATATGACTTATCTTAAACAAAATCTATTTTCTCAAGAAAATGTTTATTGGCAATATTTCTCTTGTTTCAGTTAATGACAAAGTCCAACATTCAGCCAAAAGATACTCCAAAAAAGAAAAAAAATATGTTTGCATCCATATCAATGTAAAGTTTATAATCTTTATCTGTAAATTGTGAACAATATCTACAAGAGAGGCCAAAATGCATCCAAATGTTTTATGGGGTAGCTTTGCTAAGGATGTAATAGTCAACCATTTTTTTTTTCTTGTTTCCATGTTCAAAAAGTGATTCCGCTTTAGAAGTGGCCAAAATTGAAATCTAAGGTATTAGCGAGTGGAAGGAGAATACTTTGAACAGTTCCATCAGAAAATATAATGTGCCAGAAAAAGAGTACCAAATCTTAAACTAGAAGAAAGAGCAAACCAAGGATGAAAATATCAATGTGCATAAGGCTCAATTGCTCTCTGCTTTCTAGAAAAAGACAATTAATGTCCCAAGCATCCATGACACATTGATTTAGTAAAACCTAGAAATGAAGAATTGTAATACTAATTACTTGTAGTACAAACCACTTAACTAATTGGCAATAATTAAGCCTAAAAAAGGCCTATTAATGTGCAAAGTTTATTGAAAAGTAGGGAATGGGAAGCGTTATTTTTTCCTACTAACACATCACAAGCATTACACATGTAAGTGCACCAAAAGAGAAATGATAGTATATTTACCAAATTCATGCAATCAATGGTAACAAACAAGCCATATGATTCGATGCGTTTAATTCTTCCAGAAATGACATTTCCAATAGAAATACTATTTAATGCATTTGTGTCGGACTTTGAGTCACAATCTGCAGTAGATGTCTTAAGAGTAACTTCAACTCGTTTGGATAGTGGCTCCACTGACAAAACCCTGCAGTTAATCACCCTCTCAGTACAGAGTCATCACCAGTTGCCATAAAACACATAATTGGAATTACATACTTGCCAGTGACAAGTTTCCCAACTGGAAACTCTTTTTCTGGATTTTCAAGGTAGTCCTCAGACAAGTGTGACAAGAGGATTCTCGCATCAATCTTACGTGACATCATAATGAAACATCCTTTAGGAGTAACATTCTTCACATAGCCCTAGAATAGCCACAACAAAAAGTAGTAAAAATATTACTGAAATGCTCTGTCAGTATACCATCACTAATTCAAGTAGAATATAACTTGGCACAGTCAACACGTGTCAAGACTATAAGAAGTTCAATATTTTTGTCAGTGGAAAAATTGTTTACTATTTCAGGTTCCAATAATTCACTCTTCCTCTGGTATGGAAGAAAACAAGTGGCCACTTAACATGCCCGACTGAACAATTCCTTCTGGGATCAATAACAGCAAGTCCAAAAGTTTGTATTATAGTAATTCCTTGATCTCTAACATTGCCTATGGTACCTACATGGTTATTGCAACAATACCAAGGAATAATTTTTTTCTCACTTGAGCTAGGTGGAAGACTATAAATGTAAATCAAATGTCAAACTATGGGGCTGAATTTCTAGATTTATAAGGTACACAAAATTTGATCAGAATATAACACCAAGTCAAAAGGATTCAGAGTTGTGAAGAAAACAAGGAGTTATGTGGGAAGTAGGAGAAAGGGTGACAGACAAGGACCAAGGGACGAGGTACATGTGCAGTGGAGGAAGAGGTTGAAGAAGGGAATAGTGGGCCAAGTGAATGAGTAGCTGGGTTGACCATAGGAAGGAGAAAGGGAGACAAAGGACAAAAGTATTTATGAGCTTGAAAAGAGTAGGTTGTTCAACAGTGCAAGTAACCAAATAGTTGGACTAGCTACAAAATTCTTAGGGATAGTTAAGATTCAAAATTGAGCTAATTCAGGGGGCGTTTGGTATAAATGGTGGGTTTAGGAATGGAATGGATTTGTGGAATGGAAAGGTTTGGAATAGAATGGAATAATAATAATTATGTTGTTTGGTATTATTTTGTAATGGAATGGAGATTTTATATTAAAAATTATAATAAAAATAGTTTTTTATTATATATGATATATAACAAATTATATTGTATAAAAAAAAAAAAAAAGTGTATGTCAATTTGTAGAAAAAATAATTTTCTATATATAAATTAATATAAAAAAAAAAAAAAAAAAAAAAAAAAAAAAAAATATGGGGTTTGCACTTTGCATGACAAGTGATGCCAATAAATCGTTCAAATCACTCATCCTCAAACCAAAAACAAAGACAAAACCCATGGGGGAAAAGGAGGGGGGGTGGGAGGGGAGGAGGTTTTGAGAAAAGGGTTCCAAAAAAAATTCCAAAAACAAAACAAAAAAACAAACAAATCATTTCCAATCCAAACCCAAAAACA
Source organism: Gynochthodes officinalis (assembly GCA_020080225.1). Taxonomy (NCBI): domain Eukaryota; kingdom Viridiplantae; phylum Streptophyta; class Magnoliopsida; order Gentianales; family Rubiaceae; genus Gynochthodes; species Gynochthodes officinalis. The sequence goes on along the minus strand of CM034615.1, from coordinate 46,539,729 downwards.
ACCCTCAATCTCATGCCACGGAAGGAATGGTTTACCCCTCCTATAAACTTTAAATTGAGAAGCAATTCAATCAATTGAAGTTCAGATTAAGTTAATTGTTCTCAGTCACTTGCATTATATTCATTCATAGAGTAATCAAAAGTATGCATTACCTTTACAAGCATATCAGGTTTAAGATCTTCAATATTCTCCACATGTAGGCTGAAAGAATTCCTGTAATGAGAATAACTTAGGAAATTAAAAACCAATGAATATCAGCAATGTGAATGCAAGAGATTAACAGATGATGCAAAATAAAATTAGGAAAAAAAAACACAACAACTCGCATGAAAAACTAAAATCACGCTATAGTGCTCATCAGATTTTGTTATTATTCTTTCAATTAAATCACAAAATTTAAACACAGACACTGGTACTGTTTTCCATTCTCTCCTTAGTATCATTTTCCCAGAAAGCCCCGACAGGAATTGAGTTTGGGTAATGCGAATCTGTCACTTCCCCAACCAGGGGAGAACAAGAAGTTCCTTTATTTGCATAGATTAACCAACAATTTTGCCTTCCACCATGGCTTAATGGCACCAGAAATCTAGACAACATAGAATACTAAAACAAACACTGGTAAGATATCTTATCTTATCACATGATAAAATCTCGATCAATATGTGATAAACCTAGTTGGTAAGAATATCATTACGCCGTTACGGTTGCACGTATAGCTAGATGAGTATTTACTCTAAATATGAAGCAATTCTTAAATATGATGAAGAGAAAGTGGATGGAAAAGTTCAACTAAGTAGGTCTCCAAACATAACTTCAACTAAACCCCCAGTTAGAGAACAAGTTGAAAATATAAAGCAAAAACACAGTAGAAACAATTTCTAACCATTTAGCATTACTAAGCTAGTGATAACGAATTAGCCAATAATTAGTTCAATTTCAAGGAAGAATGCATCATAATCTGAAATCTGTTACTTACACACTATGGAATTGTTCAGTGTCCTTGTGATGACTCTTATCATCCAAAGTCAGCCGTAATGACAAATCAACACGTAGAGTGCCGCTCATAGAATGGCTGATTTCGAGGACTTTGCATTTCACAAATTGACCCTCTTGGTACCCAAGGAGTGGTTCTGAGACCCATGACTCAGTCAATTCAGTAAAATGAACCTTACCATACTGGTGCTGACCAATTTGAACAAGAATGCCACCAACTCCAGGAAGGATCTTAGAAATCTTGCCACCCACAAGAGCACCTTCACGAATATGGCATGCTCTATTCTCAATTGAATGACTAGTTGAACTGCCGTCAGTTAGGCTAGCAGTTTTATCTGCATCAACAGGAAGTGGGTGCAGGACTAAACGCAGCAACTTTTTATCCTTATCTGCTTTCATGACATATCCAGAAAGAAACTTGCCCACATAAAACCGCTTCTCAAATTCTTCAAGTTCGGTAGGCTCAGATGCACTATCTAAAATATATAATTGTGCATTTACATGCCGAGATACAGTCACCCAGGCCCATTCCTTGTCCACTTTATAAACAAAACCAGAAACACTTCCACCAATCTCGTAATTGCAATCTTCTGTTAGAAGCCCCTCTACATCATCAGAACCTGTGTACGGAATAAATGAACAAATTCAATCCAATTACATTAGAGGAGCCGCAACTAAATAAATTTACAGCTTCATTGTCTTAAAGGCTTGGCAAAACATATCCCAAACCCCTCTTACAAGCCTCATTTTGCAAGATATATTGTGGAAAAGTTAAAAAACATAGTTTCAGAAGAAACGAAACTTGTGGACCACCACATCAGTTATTTAAACTTCAGGAGATAGTGGGAACATATGGGGACACCATAACTATTTCAGATTATGAAGTAAAAGGACCTAACCTGTTATATTCTTATAGTATCCACTAAAGGAAGTTGGACACCACAAAAAACAGAGGACATTCAATTTGAGATAGAAGATATATACCTCAGATTTCAAGGAAGCAAAGTTTCCAACAGCGCACCAAGAAACACATTAAAACTTCCAAGGCCAGGCCATTACCATGTCAAATTGATTAATTAATATTTTATGGCACGATCATTTAGAATATAAACATGACTCAATGTTAAAGTGCATGGTTTGTACACCAGTAAAGAACTCTCACTGCATCACAAATGTCCAAAGAGGTAAAAGTGTTAACAAATGCAACTGCATGGCTAGTTTATCAGCAAACACTTCAAGACGTCAAGAAACTTTCTTGCTGAAAAGCAAATATGTTTCACGTCTAGATAATGGAAATTTGATTCTTCATCAATAAAATAATTTTGTGAGCAGATGCGGATTATAATCTTATCATCACAAAAGAAAAACTAATTCAGTTACTAGATTGAATAGTTACTTTCTCAACAGCACATCAACACTTTGTTGACACATGAATATTTGCAATGCAAAATATTTTGTCTTTTTTTAGCATATTAACTCAAATTCCAAGAAAGAAGGCAGTAGACTAATTTCCTATCAATCTATTTATCATACAAATGTGAAGAGTAAGAAACCCCAAGCACAGAAAGATAACCACCACCAAGATCCCATGCTCATAGAATTCGTCATGCCAACCAATAAATAACCAAAAAAAAAAAAAGAAGGTCCAACTAACCTGGTTTATAAAAGAAGAAATGGAAGAAAGACAAGCTACCTGTTAGTAAAGATGGCTTCAAAGATAATTCCCATTGATAGTTTCTGTTGCGGTTACACTTCGAAACAATCCTTGCAGTCAATGTCTGCCCAATCTTGAGTCTACTGAAAGGATCTTCAGCATGATTACCATCAGCAGCCTGTTTAACAGAATGGCCATAAGTTGCTCACCTTAAGAAATAAGGAATATGCAACAATTAAATGATAATCTCACAAATCCTAATTCCCCTTAAGTTAAATAAGATTGCAACAGGTATTTACCTCAGTTATGTGTACCCTTCCATGAAAACCAGATCCAAATTGTAATCTTACTTCCAGAGGCTTAATCTCAGTAATCTGAAAAGATCAAAAAAATAAGTTAGAACAGGTGAGAGAATAAACAAGTGCTTTACATCCTAAATAAGTTGTCGAGTGACATCTCCACCTCTGCCTGAACAATTGAACCAACAATAATGCTACCATTCCTCTTAGTACGCTTCGAACTGGATGAGTCCACAGCTTGGCTTATGGATTTAAGCAGCAGCAGTAACCTTCCCCCGGTTGATGTAGGAAGAGCTGCAACGGTGGCTATAATGCTGCAAACAGTAACACTTCAGTTTCACATAGAATTACGTAAGAACTGATAAACACTAATAGCAATGCCACCAAGAAAACAGATTAAAAAAATCATAAAAATCAGAGCACTAAGGCTTGCCAAAAACAAAATCCTCCAGGAGATAACATATATAGTGATGCTAAATTGCAAAATAACATCTTGATCTTGATTTTCACCCATTCCTTAAATAAATAAAACATAAATTCTGCAAATTCAGTTATTATTTTGGTCCCTCCCCCCGTTATAGTTGAGTCAATATTTCCTTGCTTTCAGATATGGAAGGGTACAAAGCTCACCTCAAATCCAAAGTCAACAAAAGCATGAAATGACACGTTATTTTCTTATCTAATTTCTTTTTTTATTCAAAATCATTTGTAAGAGTCTAATACAAGAATAGTGCCTGGGGTGCAATTTCAGGCTATATTATTATGCAAGGACATAATGAAACTCCATGAACACAAACCAGGTAATTCTCTCAAATGGCCAAAATTGACCTAACCAAGAAGGTTGTCTAGGATGCCATGCCACCATCTGATGCAACAGATGACATTCACTCCCCCTCCCCCCAAAACTCCCCTCTGAAACAGAATATAATAATAATAAACCCCACCACTGAAATCCACTAAAATAAAAACTCACAGGTATTCTGTTTTAGCACCAGAATAGGTTTCAAGAATCAAAGGACTGCCTAAACTCCTGGTTGAGAACATTAAGAGGTTCACAGGAAGTTTTAGATGCAAAACAATTTCTCCAAGGCCAGATTTCTCCAAGAAGAAATTTCTAATCACTAAGGGTCCAAATCAACCATTTTGTATTCCCAGTTCCTTGTATTCCATTTCTTACTTTAACCCCTAATAAATACTAATCTCACTGTATCAGGTACACAGCAATGACTACTTGCAAGAATAATCATAGAAAATGCACATGCAGACAGCACAAGGATAAAACTAGTTACCTCTGTCCATTCACAAACTGTATGCGAGGAAGCCTTTGGGTATTGTAGTCAGCAAGGGAGGCATATCCCAAAGCAAAGTTGTATTTAGGCATGGATAGCACGTATTACATACAATAATTCTGGTAAGAGAAACTTACAAATGGCGACACATATTATGCAGGCTAGAAAACTTGTGCCAGGAAAAAAAAAGAGAAAAAAATAATAATAATAAGTGACAAATCCCATAGGATGAAATATATTCAGTCCTCTTTAAGCATGTTTTTGGGATGAAATATATTCAGTCCCCTTCAAGCATTTACAAACTCCTTTGTACAATATTATCAGAGAAGAAATTAAAAATTTGGCAACCAGGACACAAATGTTTCCCATTTTCCAAACTAGTATTTCGTTAACAAATGAAAGTTTGTTAAACACTTCTCAAAATGGATAATCCAATTGCACCGAGAGAGAAGGGAAAAAAATTTGTATGAGCAGAGACACAAAACAACAGAAAAAGAGAAGGGAGAATTTAAAAAAAAAAAAAATGAACTTGCCAAGTAATCCTCTTTTATAATCTCAACTTGTGCACGAACAGTTTGATTCACTTCCAACCCTTCATGTGCTTCCCTTCTGCGTTTCTGCAATGTATAGAAGCAAGGCCGATAAGAGGATTTCATGAACAAAAATATGTAGCAGAAACATCTTTGATGCCAATTAATTCTTTCCATAATTTCTTTTTAAGAAGTTCAAACATATAATAGCCAGAAAAAGGAAACATTTACAAAATAATCCTCAGTAAAATATTTTCAGAAACCTTTTTTTGAGTTTGCAAATCCAAACCCTCTCGTTTTGACCTTCCAACAAACTCTGGCTTCAAAGATAAATCCAATAGGCGTTCTGCCTTTGAGATATCAAGAACAGCTGCTTGAACAGTGGCACCAGATTCCACCACATTGCCATTCACTGAAAAGGAGTACATAAATAATTGAACCAAAGCTCAGTATGTAAAGAAAGAAAGAGAGATGGGAGGAACATAACAACTCTGAGCTTCCAAGAGCAGATCTTCAGACTTACAGTGATACTGGGAAATGAAGCCAACAATATCTTTGCACTTCTGAAAGCTGATAACAACACCAAAATCTTTTATTTCATTAACTTCCCCCTCAACTATCCTTCCAATATCAAATTCATCTGCCCAACATAATTCACTGCTCTCAGAGTCCAACAATTGTAGTTTGGCTATCTGAGTTATGAAAAATTGAATAGATTAGTTAATAAATAACCATGCGGTAAGAAAATAAAAGGAAATCATTATACAAAAGAAAGGAATTTTCAGGCATGACAGCTAAAAACATCCGTTAGAAGACACTAGGTAGGCAGGTTAACAGCCAACAATTAAAGATGATAAAAATACTAGCTTGTTAGGAGTATTTGCCACACATATACTTCAGGGAAAAATCTTCCATTTATCTGCTCTGACCAAAGAAATGACAAGGTTACCATCTAATAATAATTGGATGATATTAGCAAAGTCTAATAAAACAAATTAAACATGAATAAATAAAAAGATCCCCTTCCAACAAAAATTTACAACTACTCCCATGCTGAAAACCATTGATTATTCATATTTTTTTTTTACCATACAACAATGTGATGCAATATCCAAACACACAAGTACAGAAATTATTTTGTCAATTGTAATCCAATGATCATCAGGAAAAGAAAACGTAATCTTTGGTATGATAAAGGTCAAATATCACCTTCTCTTGCGAAAGAAAGTATTCTTGAATAAAGGAAGCATCTGTTGAGGAGCACACTGACTGCTTCAAAGAGAGTGTCATTCTATTTGTTTCGCTATTAACCTGTAGAAGAAAAGGAAAAGATAACTTAGAACTTAAAAACGTGCACTATTTCCAAAGACCAAACTTCTTCAAAACTACTAACTTACATCAACTATGTTACTGCGAACAGATTGTCCAATGTAAAAGACTTCAGAAAGATCAGTTTTCCTGTCATCTACAGCCTTCAACAACAGACAAATGACAACTTTTAAGCATCATAATCAGAACAGCAACAGACATACATTGGCAAGACATTACGCAGACACATAATCAGGAATTCAATTGATAGAGCTTATACCTTGTTTTTTGGAGCAAAACCAGTCAGACGTCCAACAAAGCGAACAAAACAACCAGTTTCAATTAAATTGCAGACATATCCCTGTATGCAGCAATCATCATTGATGAGGCAGCATAAGTACCAGAAGTGAGAATGCAACATATTGAGCTATCACTGTAGATTCTATACCCTTTTGAATGAGAACAAATACTGTATCTTTTCCTATTAGTAGAAAAGCTATTGTAATGCCACGGAAAGGATCTAGTTGCAGCAGACATAGAGAATTACCCCACCGTACAAAGAAAATTTCTTACATGCACAACAGAGTGAAGGCAAACTTGTGAAATATCTGAGGGAAGCTCGCTGCCAGAGTTAATAAGTGAATGCTTAGCCGTAAGTATCAAATTGCCACCTTCCGTATCTACCACAATTCAAATGGAATTTGAATATTTCATCACTTAATTTGTTAATAAAATCTAAAGAGAAAAAATATGCAGCCTAGCATATCACAACTTAAATTAAAATATAACCACAATGGAAGAGCATGGGAAAGTACAGCCATGCAATTAGCTTTTAACTTGATGCTAAGAGAAACGGTGCCACCAGAGACTATACATTGCTTGATTGGCACCATATAGTAAGTTCATAGATTTAGACTCATCCACCTTGATATTTTTTCGCTTCATCATTTTTCTTCTATTCATGTATGTAATAATGTAAAATTGTATGCTTAATTTTGCAATTTTCTGCACTTCAAGAAGGAATTCAGCATATAGAGAATTCCAACGGGCAAGGCACCCAACTTTATATGATGAAAACCTTTAGAGTGGCATAAAAAGTACAAACTAAAACTGTAGTTTGAAGCCACCAATAGTTAATCCAGAGTTGAAAGTTTAGAGAAAGAAATAGAACACGGAGAGCTAAAGGGGAACCTAAAACTGAAGAAAGCAATTAATTTATTTAACAAGCATGCAGACATCCATAATCATAGCCATAAATAAACAAAGTATCCCTGAATAACCAAGACGCAGATGACCTTTTCAGGTCTCGCCATTATTTACCAACATATGCACGAATAAGAGACATAAAAGCCTTTACAGAAGCTAGCTCACATATCACAAGCACAGATGTATTAGAAAACCATAAATTTGAAAACTATCTCAAACTAATAGGAAACCATGAAATAGCTCATGAAGAGATGCATGAACTGTAGAATAAAGCATTGACAAAGTACCAAGAACCAAGAGCTCATCAAAATGGTATCCAGGTCTCAAGAGAGATTTCAGCATAGCAGCAAGCCCTGCAATCGAATGTTATTATGGCATAAGGTAACAAATATGTAAAGGAAACTATGAAAAATAATAACATTTCAAAAATAGTGCACTAGCAATCAAGAATGAATAAAAACTCACCCTGGTGATCAGACAAATGTTCTGGAGAGATTGTGCCCTTGATGTGACTTTTAGAGGTAAGACTGACTACAACTGCATGAGGGGTAACTCGCTCAACAACTCCAGATACAAGGCTTCCAAGGTTCACCGCATCATCTGCAGCAATCCTGTTCATGTACCAAATAACAAACTTACGATTTAGCAAAGTGACGTATACTATTCCAAAGAGGAGTGCAACACCATATAAGAGTAATGCCAGAATGAACAATAAATTAACAAAATGATATGATAATCATTTAAGATGCAGGTCAAACACAATAAATTTACATCTAGACATGACAATCATATAAGGTGCAGGGTTGCTATAAAGTTGACAATCACCATATTGGATGAGAGATCATCTTTATTTGTGAATCAATGGGTTCTTCTAATGTTAGAGTCTAGTATTTCAATCAGCAACCAACACTATAAAAAAACTAAAAGGGGAACAGATTTCATCCAATTAACAGGTAATTCATAAACCAAGTAAATACCCAGTTCCAATACAGAAACCCAAATCCCAAAAATCACACGATCAAATAATCGTCATCCATAGACTCTTAAAGCAATATACTCCTTAGTAATCAGACAAAAGTTAATCACATTAAATTTGATTATGTATTGGGGAAAAAGTAAATAGGACATCAAAGTTGAGAAACTTTGTACTGATAATATCCCCAAATAAAAGTAAATGTAGAACATATATTGCCTCTTATAACAAGTTACAGGGTAAAAGTAAGAGAAGTAACCCCCAAATAACTACACATTGCATGATTTTATCCAAAAATGAGACAGTGCCTCACTCATCAATCATGGAAATCAAAACAGATAGAATCAAATTCCAAACAGTGGGAGTGACAAAATCATAACATAAAGAACAAAGAAGACACTCTTGACCAGATTAACTACCAATATGTACAGATTGGAACTCCGGTCACAACAACAATCTGCAACTTCAAAGCATTAAGGATGACATTTAATTAAAATCTTTATCTTTAGTGTAGTTCCATTTCAAAGCAAAGCAAAAAAATATAACGTTCTCATATGGCCACTAAATTCTACTAGAGCAGGAAAAGCTTAGGCAAAACTCAACCTAAAAGGTTAAAAGTAATACTCTTTTTTCGTTAAAAAGTGTGTTAATTTTAATTTCCAGATAAATCCTGGATATCTACTGATGCCAATGATAAATAACCAAGGAAGTATCTCAAAAATTGAAGTGACAAACCTTGTTGGCTTTGTAGTAAAACTAAGATTGATACGCCTCAAGGCAGGAATAGAACTAATTACTCTACATTTAACAACCTGTTCAACATGATACAGAGAACTTATGTCATATCCAGGATCTAGCCCAAGTTCAGATCTGCACAAACAAAAAGAGCAATTTGTTAGTCTCCCTGACTATAATATCAGAATGGAATCAATGTCATATTGTAAGTGTGCAATTTCTTGTCATTCATTCTGCTCCCACAATGCCAGTTTCTCAACAATAAAGCGGGGTGGAATTCATAAAAAGAATAATAATAAGGAATAAAAAATAAATCATAAAAGGTGAAAATGCATAAGCTTAGAGAGATACGGAAGTATATATTAAAAAAATTAAAACCAAAAAAAGAAGGAGAAGAAGGATCAAATGAAGTTGGGGAATCTTGTGACAACTACCAGACAATGTAGGACATTATATCATGACAGTAAATTGAAATTCAAATCTCGCCTGTAAAAGATATCCCATATTTTATGGATGTATGCATAAAAAGAGTGATACAATATGTTAAGATATAAGTAAGTCATAGTTGCTTCATAAAACCATATTGGCTTGTGACATTTGGGATCAGTTATGATGTATCAATTTCCATTACCCAAAAAAAATTTAAAACAAAGCTACATTTGCCCCTCAACTATCAGCTCGGGAATATTTTTATCTAGCTGCATAATTACTTCAGCCCTGACTCCCAACCTCAGTGCACTTCATTACATAGAAAGTAAACAAACTTGCATGAACACATCCCATAGAATTCAAAAGATCAGTTAAACAAGGAATAACTAACACCAAAGTAAAAATCATAACCAACATGTTTTATAAAAATTTAAATATTGATAAAATAAGTACACTATATAAGAGCATAATAAAGATATCTGAATGCCAGGGTGATAACATAATGTATTATTTGAACACAAGAACAAGCAATAACATGAACAAATTGACAGACCTGAAAAATGCAAAGATCAACAGTCCAGTAAAAGTAAGCTAAAATAATTTGGAGACAAACTGGACAAACCTTGGTGCAAATCCTTGTACTCCATTGTAAAATCGAACAAAGCATCCATGGTCCTCAATTTTTGTAATCCATCCATGTGTTATTAGTCCATCAGAAGCATCAGCATATGAACTAATGATTTCAAGCTTTGATTTCACCTGAAAAATGAAAAAGAGAATAAAAACTAGAGGTATAGGAGTACTTCCAAAAGAACATGAATACAAGCAAAAGGTACAGCAACATTGATAAGCATACCTTCACAAACTAACGACTTCTAATGTAATACAAATGAAAGTGTAAGTTATATGAACTATATGACAATTTAATCCACAAGAACAAGAAGAACTTCATATAGGCAGAAGCATACAAGAGTTTTCTTGTGTGTAACAGTGATCCTCTTGGACTTGCAACCAAGAACACGGAAAACTAATTCAGCTCCAACCTGGAAAAGTTCAAAAGCCAGTAAGCAAAAATAGAATTACAGAAACTTATCAAGCACAATCAGCAAATTTTCTTTAAGCATTTCAAATAAAGTTTGGAAAAAACCTGGAATTTTTTTCTTGGTTTTGCTATCTCAAGCTCTGACATATGTCGAAGCGGACAAAGTGCTTTCACGCCGCTACCAAGTTGCACAATGGCACCAAAACTGTCAACTGCAATTACTTTAGCCTTAACAACCATTCCGGGCTTGACATCTGAATGAGTAAAAACTGTCCCTTCAAAGGCACTAGTCTGCTCAAGGAAAGAGGAAAATATTTGCTCAGATTGCAGTAATATGCTATTACTCGCTTTATATGAGCACAAATCAGTAAATTACCATCTATATCTGCTTAGGTAAATGTTTGATTTGAATTATTTCCTAAATTCCTCCTAAACGTAATCACTACTGCTCATTCATACAGATTCACAAAATCATGGATTTATCAAGGGTTCAAAATACTTGCAAACAAAAAAAAAGAATTCCCAACTTTAGTACTTCTAATTTACCAGCCCAACAGAGAAAACAAGTCAACTATTAAACAGTTTCTAAGCTTCTGTTCTAACCTACTCATTTCCAGTTTCAGAGTAACAATGTTTAAAGAAATTTCATTGTCCATAACATTCTCATCCATGGTTATTATACTTCTCAAAAGTAAATTCCCTGATTAAATTCCAACCATCATATGTTTCAGTAGCAGCATTTCAACTAAGTATGATCTCCCTTTAAATATTTAGGAGTGTTAATAGTCGAAAGTATTAATATATCCACAAAGAAATGATAGTCACCTTCAAAATGCCAGTAGCAAGCCCTTCCAAGTGCCTAAATCCAAGGACCCTAACCCGCACAAGACTTCCCTCCTTGAAACTTTTCTCGAGTTTCTTGACTTCCTTGTCAGCAACATCAAAAACCTACAACAAGCAAAAATGCAATACCACAATATGAATAAAGTACACACAAAAACCAAGCCAAGCAATGACATTCTAGGGTAGAAATATCAATATATCACTTAAGCATCATGATGAACTTCAGGTAAACTTACACTGACATATGCTGGGGTTGGTGCTGGTAAAGAGGGAATTTCAAGCAAAAGGCCAGAACCTTTATCAATCCTGACAATTTTTGACTGGTCAAATATCTCGCCAACTTGGACCAGCTGCATGCATATAGATGCCCAATATTCAGGAAGAAAAGAATTAAATGCAATAACTTGAAACAAAGAGTGAATTTAAGGACAGAATACAATGGCACATGTCCAAACGTTACAAATGCAAAGAGCATTGTATGAGCATCACCAGAAAAAAAATTCAGTAGCATTAATCGTCTAACAAATTTAGCTCTGCTACTAGAAATTTAGCATAGTGGTTTACTTCTGTTGTCCTTGTCAATAAAGCACAACAAAAATCTAATATTCTTGCAATGCTTAAAAAGGTTTGAGGCAGCAACACCCAAGCACATTACAGACATGCAATATAAACTAAAGCTACACATTTTCTCCTAAATTTAGGTTTAAAGAGTCACATAATAGCTACCAATGTTTGAAACACAAAACTGCACAAAAGCAAGCAAAACATAAAGTAAAACCATCTTTAAGTCAAGTAACTAGCAGGACAAATTTAATTGTCAAAACTCATTAGTGTAGACCATGTTCCCCAGCTCATAAATCAACATGAAATGGCCCAAGTAAGAGGGTTTACAACCATATGATGAATGCTATGAGTTCCGAATACCGCATAAAAGCAGTCAACAGCTATACAAATATAGAAGCTTTTGGCCCACAATGTTTTCTACTTCTTGTAAAATTTGAGGGGAAAAACTCTCAAAACAAAGAAACTTACAGTAGGTGGAGCCTTGTTATGAACTAGATGAGGATTCAGTGTCAAACCAACTGCTCTGGTTGATGGGTCTATAAACAATATTCGAGTATTGACCTATATCAAGAAAACAAGTACTTCTTTAGATGCAAGAAGAAATACATAATGGAATCAGTGAAGAAAGTAACACACAAAATGAAGTTAAAAACAAAATTTCAGCCTATCTAACAGATGCTATAGCAGCATGCATCCGTCTTCTAGGCTAAGATCAACATATGTAACAGCAGGAAATAGAATGAAAATATAGCAAATAGATGTGTTATGTCATAATGTAATGTCGCATCTCAATAATAACTTATACATTACCACAAACATCCCACAGCAAGAAGGCAGGACAAAATTTTGTACATGTGATATTCTAATACAGCACTTCTAAGACATACAAGTTTAACTTTGGAAGGCATATACCATTCTGGAGCATTTAGAACATATCAAAAATGTATTGTCAAATGAAGATTGATTCAACATGCATTCTAAAGTGAAGATTAAGATTAATGTTAGCTCTACCTTCTTGTTTAGAGCATAATGGTCTTTCCATTTTGAAGCAGGGAAAGTTTCACTGAAGTTGAATATGTCTACCTGTACAGAACAATAAAACATAACATCTATCAAGAAACTCTCATTAGGATTTTAGGTCATATGAACATAACATGAGTTTACAGGACTTACTGTTCCAGTGAAGTATGTAAGAAATGATAACATAATTCCATTTTCAAGAGATGACCGCACACGAGCATCAACCATCATGCCTGGAGTGAGAAGATCAATTGAAATACCTTTAAGATCCTTGGTCTGTGAAGAGGAAAACAATGCACAGTTAAAAAGCAGGATATTCAAGCAGCATTCCAGAAGGTGTGCATTTTTACTTTTCACAATTGCAAACTTACCACACTTCTCGACACCACATCAGGGTCAGAACTCATGTAGAGCAGTTTTCGGGTTTTATCAATGTTTTTAACAACCCCTTGAATAAGCTGCCCAACCTTCACTTCTAAGCCCCTACTCTCTGTCATGAATATAGAAGTCATTTCACATTCTACTACAAATGGTACAGAATGGAAGCCGGCGAATCGTTTTGGTCTTCTATACATATCTACTTCACTTTACATGGTGATTATGACTCTGAGTATTATAACACACAAGGAAGCTGTTTGGTCTGACATTTTTAATGAAAGAAAACATAGATTTCTGACTGCTTCAAAAGATTTCACAATCACTCAGAAGAGAAAATAATCATAAACTTCGATTTTTGACCAACTGCTAATGGGTACCCTAAACCTTACCATTTTAAGGATTCATGATAGCAATAGGTAGGACTAAACCAGCAATTAATAGACTACAACCTATGAGCTGCTTGAAAGACAAAAGGCATGCCTAACACAAGTCATTAAATATAAAATTTAGATGGTAGAAGAGAATTGTGGTTCTCACAGTACTCGGTCAACATAATCTTTCTCCTTTCACCCCAAATTGGGAAAAATTAAAGAGATTTTTGGTTGCAGATAAGAAGGCAAAATGGAAACATAGCACATAAATATAAGCAGCCTCTAGTTTACCAGATTGGTTGCTTTTTGGCATAAATCCAGTAAATGAATCCAATCCAAAATTCAGTACATAGCCATGGTCTTCAATGCTTTTCACATATGCGCTGAGAATCTACAGATCATGTAAGAAAATCAAATAATCATTAATCAGAATTCATCACACAAAATCAGGGTAAGGGATAACAAGCATGTGCCAAGAGCACAAGTATTGAATGAATAGAAAAGAACCACTACAAAGGTTAACTGGAATGGATAACTAACTTAGCCAGCTAAATAAGTTATAACAAGAATATGGGCATAGTTATCCACCTAAATAATGTATAACACGAATATGCTCATATAGAAAGACTAGACCAAAAGACAACAACAAAGGAGGAGAGATGAAAAACTACAGTAATCTATTGGAACTGAGTTAAATGTGAACACAGTCAACTGAAGAAACTGCTATTTTTGTCATCTTTTTTGAAAACCTGATCGACATTAAATAGTGGATTGGTTCACAGATCAGATTAAAAGGGAAGAATCATATTAAGACAAGGAATTCCAGGATTCTTAACCCTTTTAAGCTAATCGTCATGCGTTTCATTAGCTATAAAAGCCAAAAATCTTCATAAAGTTACTGAAAATACTTCTCAGGCCATCCGGACTGATTGGCAATAAAAAGTCCCAAAACCTGACAATTTGATCTCATTACTTTGGAAACTCAGAAGTCATCCAACAACAACAACTAAGCCTTTATCTCACTATGTGGAGTCTGCTATATGGATTATATCTCGCTATAGCATTCTATTAAAACACGTATTTTCATTTAAGTTTAGATAATGTCTTTTTAATAGTTTATTTTCAAGTCCTTTTAGGTCTTCCCCTTCTCCTTTTAATTTGAGTTAATAATTCTCTATTTTCTACATGTCATACTGGTACATCTAAGAGTCTCCTATACACATGTCCAAACCATCTTAGCCACGGTTCTCGAATTTTCTCAGAGCTCAAAGGAGATTATATCAATTTTTCCTGTATAATGATACTTTTACTAAGCCATAAACACAAACAAGGATCACCAGAAGAATGGGAAACAAGACCAAAGTTGAGTACCATTCCTTCTTGAACAACTTCCATAGTAAATCCCTTGTGCAGTAAAGAAAGGCGAAGGGAAAGCCAAATTCTTTTTTTCCCTGATTCTTTCTTGTCATCATCCAATTGTTGCACAATGCAAGAAACAAGCTGACCAACATGATATATGCCAGAAAGAAAATTACTTTCTATATCCTGATAAGAAATCAACAAAAGCAATTAGCATATAAACATCAAAAACGAATTTGCTGCCAATCCAAATTAACATCAATCGAACATGATGAAAGGGGAAAAAAACCATTGTAAAAATGAAAATATTTGAGAAACAAAATACCCTTTTTATTCCATCGTTTGGAAGAGGATCAAATGCATCACTTGCACGAACTAACCCGCGCAAACCCCCTGGAAGACTAACCACAATATCTTTCTCATTGACTTCCGAAATTACACCCCAAAGCTTCATTCCACAAGAAATATTCTAAAAACACATAAACGGTGAGAATTCAAAATTTGCAACCATCATTCAACTAATGGAATACTATAAGGGCATCAGACAAAGAAAAGGGGCGGAATTCATGAAAAAAGAAAAAGAAAAAAGATTTGATAAATTGTGCAAAATGTTTTCTTTCACCAGAATTTCTTTATTTAAAGTTCCATTTAATTTCACTGTTGATATTCTGGCATGCCTGCACACCTCCAGAAATGTCAAAAGCTTCTTACGTCAGTTTGACAATATAGAGTATAAACTTCAGAAAGTAATGGAACTCTCATAGTAACTGACTAACTGAATTAGAACTACAAAGACTGACGAGTAAAAAAGGTCAACATAGAATAAGAAACCCAAACCTTCAAAGTGATCTTATTCGCAAATCTAGGCAATTTTCCAGTAAAAGCATCGCCAAAAAGGGATCCCAAATCATCCTCTGCTGATTGACTTCTATATTCTGACCTCTTTTTCCTTTTACCCTTCTTTTTCAACACTGTCGCCTCCACTTCAAACTCTGCATCTACCTCTTCCCTCACATCCTCTCGTTCTTGTCTACTCAATGAACTCCCACCACCTTCAAAAATATAAAACATCAATAATCTGTAAATCATACCGATAAAGTAACAGGACTTGCTTATTCCCAACATGTAGAGGCTCCTAAAGAAACATAGAATAAAAAAACCGCCTACAAACAGATAATGAGGTCCCTATCATATATATCCTATACATTCAAACACCAAAATAAGGCTGGAATGAAGAATAATCAATGCACGTAAAATTCATGTCTCAGAAGCATTAATTTTAGCATATGACCTGCCAAAGAATTCAGCATTTGTGTAATACATCTACAAGATGATTATTTTATTGCCCAGATACACCTACAAAATCTCAAAGCTGCAAACTTGACCCACGCAAACAAACATAAATACACATGAGTACATTCGAGAACTTAAAGTAGACATTCAATGATGAGAACCAGGATTGAAATAGAATTCAAGCTAGATTCTGCACAGAATTAAACCAAATCATACATAAACTAATTTTAATGGTAAGAATTCCAATTCTCATGAGAAACCAAAACCAGGTCAGAATTCTCGGATTCTTTGTTCGCGGGGTTATTGTTGGTTGAAAGAGTATGCGCCTTAATAACTTCAAGAATCTCATGTACATTGATAATGCAACCGGACAGCACAGATTTTAGGAAAAAGCAAATAACTTGCTGCATAAGAGATAGAGAGACACAGAGCAATGGTGACCTCACCTCTGGGGAAATCCGGGACGTCATCTTCAAGCTGAAGGGCAAGTGAAGCTGCTTCTGGTTGAGAAACGCCGTCGGGTAACATCGTATCTCTGCCTTTGGGTTTTGATTTAAAGGGCTTCTTAGATGGTTTGTGAAGATTTCTGAGGGAGGCTTTTGATGATCTTGAGCTCTGGGATTTTTTGGATGGAGGAGCCATTCCCGACTTCTCAATCAATCAATCAAACAAAAAAAAAAGATGTGAACCAATGAGTTATTAATTAGGGTTGTCTCTCACTTCTTCTATTCACACCTTCTTAGAAGACGAGGAAGTGTGGCGGTCGGAGTGAGGTTGTGTTCTGTCTGCGTTTATATCTGGCGGGGTTGCCCAGCTGAGGGAGCAGTGGCGGTAGAAGGGTTTAAGGGTTTTAGATTCGTCATGCGGCTGTGGTCGGCTCGCAGGTTTTAATCATATAGTTTTTTAAATTTTTAATTACTTTTGATTTTTTAGTCTTGTATTATCAATAATTATTAATAGTAACAGTACTATAGAAAAAAAAACTTTAAATGTTGACTTTTAAAAAAAACAATAATAAAAGTTTTAAAAGTACAATTTTTTTAGTCAACAGAAGTAATTTGTTTCAAACCCTAGTTTAAAATGTAATATTGCAGTGTTAATTTTTGTTAGTTAATTAAATTTTAATTTCAAATTCAATCAAATGTAAAATAAGCTTTTAAGTATCTAGTCTTTAAAGTATTGACAATTTTAGTCCATTCATACCCTTAATTTCCAAAGTTTATAAAATGCATCACTTTTTTATTCAAACATTATTCAATATCATTTCAATTATCAATCGTATTTTAAACTTTATAATTATTCAAATAAATTATAAATATTACCATCATGCATGAATAGTATATTTATCAATAGAAGAAAAATATAATACTCCACATTTACAATATCTTTTTGTAATATTTTATAACTACTTAACTTCCATTATCTTTGTTTATTAAACTAGATAATAGATATAAGTTTATTAAACTAGATAATAGATATAAGTTTATGAAATTTAATTTGCAAAATAAACCAAAGATAACTCCCAAAATGATCCCCCATATATAAGCGAATAATCTTTTTAGTCACCCACTTTTAAAACGAAAACAAATATTCTTTCACATTTTATGAATGTATCTTTTTAGTCATCTATCACTATTTTATCACTATTCTGACACTATTTCATTACTATTCAGATAAAAAACAAATAAATAGTGATTGATGACCAAAATAATACATTTATGAAATGTAAGGGACCATTTATTCCCGTTTTAAAAGTAAGGGACTAAAAATATTACTCGTCAATATGTAAAAAACCATTTTGGGAGTTATTTCAATAAACAAAAATAAACATCCAACATTGGGGTATATTTCGTTTCCAATATGTGGATCACAATGAACCAGTTAATCCAACAAAACCTCACTACAATGTGTTTAGTAGTACACATGCTAAAAAAATTTTATCATATGTATTATTTTGGAATAATTACCAAAACCTCTTAGTGATTTTCTGTTTATTACCAATCGCATTATGTAGTTTGTCAAAACTACTAATACCCCCCTGACAATTATATCTAACAAATTTAATGAGTAAAATGACAAAAGAAAATTAAAGAAAATGCTACAAAGGCAGTACAATGTAGCAAAAAAAAAAATCATAATATTTTGCAAATTTTAGTTCTAATATCTTACAAAATTTCGTTACAAAATTTTGTTTTAAAAAATAAAAATTAAAAAAAAACAGATGCAAATGGGGCACAATGCAGCAAATAAAATTTTTTTAAAAATTAAAATTAAAAAATTTAGTCATAATATCTTGCAAATTTTAGTTCTAATATCTTGTAAATTTTTGTGAAAAAATCTTGTAAAATTTCGTCCTAAAAAAATATAAGGCATATGCAAATACTAAAGTAAGAAGAGTAATTTCGTCTAAAATTTTCTACAGTAACAATGGAATCCGTTAAAATTGATTTATATGTTTATAATTTTAAAATCTAGGGAGGTATTAGTAGTTTGGACAAAATATAGGGTGCGATTGATAATAAAACTAAATCACATGGGGTATTGATAATTATCCCTATTATTTTCTTTAACTTTAAACAACATATATATCAAAACTTCTTACAGAAAAAATAAATAAATAAATGCATCCTTGCACATAAAAATAAATGCTTAATATTTTTGTTACATCACAAAATAATTAAAAGAGACCGTTTATAATTTAGGAAAAATCATCTATTTATATATATTATAAGAAAATAAAAACATAAAATTATATGATTGACTTATTATACTAAAACGAATAATTAAGTAGATATATATAATCTTTTTTTCTTTGGCGGATTAATTTGCTGTAAATCCTATTATTCAACCTATTGATCATATTCGTCTTTAATTGTCTTGTGTTGAACGCATGGTGCCGTTATAAATTAGCTTCCTAGCTGTCTGTATAAGTATACATATTTCTTCTATTTCATAAGAGTGAATATGCATGTAAGAACAAGAATGATATTTCACGGTATATTATTACATGAAAACCTACACTAAATAATATTGCTCCATCAATTATTTCTCTATTTTCTGGATAGTAAACTAAAGAAATTGTTTAAGGGGCTGCCTGGCTCATGGATTTGATTGAGGGGGAAATGAGTTTGATAGTATTCATGGTATTGGTTCAAGGGAATAGAATTCCCTGACCCACTTTTTTCCACTTTTCATTTTCCCATATGGGGTAATTCTTATACCCCCAATATTAGAGGATATGGAAGCTTGGAAATACTAATTATTTTTTAATTAATTTAATAATTAATTAATTAATATTAATTATTTTAGTTAATATAAATTAATTAATTATTAATTTACTTAATATTATAAATTAATTAATAATTAATTAACCTCATTTTATTAATAGTAATTATTATAATTAATGTATAATTAATTGATAATATTAATTAATTACTAATTTTTACTAACTAATTAATTAACTAAAACTAATTAATTAATTCATATTAGTTATTATAATTAATACTAATCAATTAACTAATACTAATTAATATTAATTAACTTATTATTATTTAGTAATAATAAATTAACTAATTAAGATTAATTTAATTAATCATTCATTTACTTAATATTGTAATTTAATATTATAATTAATATTAATTAATCTCATTTACTAATATTAATTATTACAATTAATATTAAATAATTACTTAAGATTAATTTAATTAATAATATTTTTACTAATAATTAATTAATTTAATATTATAATGAATAATTAACTAATAATAACTAATTAATTAATATTAATTATTACAATTAATTTATAATCATTTCCATTTCCCAGGACAAACCAACCACCATTATTAATTAATCATTCTCATTCCCCAGCACAAACCAACCAGCATAATTCATTTTCCAACACAAATTAACCAGTAGAATTATAATGAAAGACCTCACTATCATTCCTCACTACTATCATTTCTATTACCTTTCCCATTCTCTCACTATTATTATTTCCATTACATTTCTCATTCCCCGCTACGAGCTAGACACCTCCTAAAAATGTATGGCCGGACGCAATATTTTTTCACATTTGTAAAGTTCATGCTTCATTAATTAACAAAAAAAAATCCTTAAGGCAGAAAAAGGTAGAATAATCCATGATCATATGTTGAAATTTTTAGATATTGGTGAATCATTGCCATTAACATCAAAAAACCAGTCATATCCTCATGGTCTCTGAGTAATATATGTTAGTAGGGGTATTCATCGGGCGGGTTCTTCGGTTTTTCGGGTTCTTCGGTTCGGGTTCTTCGGGTTTCGGGTTCTGAAACTTCAACCCGAAAACCGAACCGAATTATAATTCGGTTTTCGGTTCAAATTCGGGTTAATCCGAATTAACCCGAAAATCCGAATCCCACATTTTCTAATGCAATTTTTCAATAATAAAATCAATTTCCCATCATTCAAATTATCATAATAATAAATTACATAATATAAAAATTTAACAATAAAGTCACAATAATAAAAATTACAATTACAACCAAGTTTGCACCATCAAATCATTCTAAATTTCATGATAAATGAATTTTATGCTACAGTAATTCGGGTTTCGGGTTGAACCCGAATTATATTTAGCAACCCGAAACCCGAACCGAAACCGAAATTTAAAAATCGGGTTAATCCGAAAACCGACCCGAACCCGAATCCATATTTAAAAAATCGGTTTCGGTTCGGGCGGATATTCGGGTTCATCCGAATAATGAATACCCCTATATGTTAGTGAGGTCAAATGGATGGAGTTAATTGAAGAGATATTTTTTTTTCAAAATTAAAAAAATATTGTGGATTGAGGGGGTGTTCCAATTCTAGTGACTTCAGCCTCCTTTCTTTTCTTTTTTTTTTTTAATAAAATATTCCTGCATTAAACTAACCGTCCCACTTGAGACTTTGCAGCAGAATCAGGGACTCTTCGCTCTTCATCCCTTTCCATTATGAGTAGAGAATCAATTCGCAGCTATCCAAGCAAGCCTAGGGCGAAAATCGTGGAAAAGTTCGAAACTCCTTCCTCTATCAGGGAGTGGATTCCGCCCCCAGGGGCTTAGATCAATGGCAAGCGTGAATGACACAATTCCTCTTCATGAGAGATCAAGTCCCATGAAGGATGTCACTAAGTTTCTTGATACCGTGACTGTAAGTACTTGGGGTAAAGTTCTAGTGGCCCAAGAGAATTAGTCTCATACTTAATCAACGCATAGGAGAATTAGCCACATATTTATCTTGTTGTATCACACAATCAAACTGTAATTCTTTGAACCATAACAGTGGAAATTTCAATCACTGTGTCTATTGCTCTCTACTGCATTATGCATGAAATTCTATATATAACAACAATACAAGGAAATTCATGCTGCCAATGAACTAATTCACCGCTGCAAATTCAACCCACAAAGAAATTTAAAATGCTGAAGATATATATTGCCCACTTTTATTAGCGAGAAGACTGATACATCCATCGTGGATAATCTCCTAATTCAAACGCTAAACATCACATGAAAAATAGTTCTTAACACACATTAATTATTCCTTACTACAAGGCACTAGCTGCTAGTTTTATATTACGGACATGGATGGAGAAACACGCACAAACTCTATATATAGAGAGAGAGAGTAGTACTACAAGATATAGATAGTATTTAGTTCATGAGCTCTGAGTTTCCTCTATCTGATGAACTAGAGATGCATGATGCTTGCTTCCTTGCTTGCTACTGCAACTTAAGATCAAATTTATGCCTTAGCAACGTTAGTTGGGGTGGCATCAGCAACGGCGTCACGAGCTCTGCTGCCTTCCCCAGTTGATCTAACGCTGGCTGTGATCCCAGCAGCCTCCCTGCTGTTCCTAACTTCATTATTGTTTAAAGCTGCAGTCGTGTTATTAGTTTGAGTACCGTTGCCGTCGGGCCCTGGCCTCTCTGGTCTGTGTTGGTTAGTTCCACTTCTAGCACTTCTATATCTCCTGAAAAACAAATAAAAAAAAACCAATAGTCAAGATTGAAAAATTTTCATCCTTCAATTTCGAACCCTTCTTCTTCTTATCAATTAAACCTTCGAATTGAACATGCAGAACAACAACCCGGAAAAAAAAACGGGTCGAGGAAAGTTGTAGCTAGTCTGGACGAACACTTCATGAAATAGATATAGCATGCATGCATGTGGTTCATGAGAACTGCGAAATTAGAGAATATATCTAGCCCAAGTGAACTCTAAGGGAACTGATGACTCACACAAAAATATTTCCAACGCGATTAGGAGTGGTGTTGAGAATATTGAGCAAGTTCTTTGGCATCACCTTACAAAAAGAAGCCATCTCTCTCTTCCCACCTGACTGACTAAGGATTCCAAGTTGTTGTATGTTAATGGGAAAGAATATTAGTTTAAGGGAGGTAGTGTTTGGGAATCCAGTCCTGAGGTAAGCCACATATATATAGTGGTTAATGTGGGATTGTCTTTCCTCTCCATTATTGACAAGCTGCCAAAATGAGTTAGATAACTGATAATGCATGCTTATTTTGTGCCAAAACAAAAGTTAACTTTCAAAAATTTATTTTGTTCAAAAAGAGAAGGTTCATTTTTTAATGAAATTCAAAAGTATTTTTCATTAACAGTAGTATGTACGGCTCATTATTAAAAAGTAATAATAAAATATAAAATTATATATACATCTAATAGTTATAATAAATAATGTGCTACACACATTAGAACTAATAAAAAAATTTATTTAATTAAAAGTGAACTGTTTAATATGTACATATCGCCTATATGATTGAATCCGTTTATTAAGTTTTGTTATGTATTATGAAACGTTAAATCCAATTGTACTGAGATTTTTGCATTAGATTTTTCTATGAATAATTTATAGATGTAGTTGCATGTACTTAAATAAAAATTCCGTTTTTCTTCTTAAACATAAGAATATTTTTCTTAGTTTCTGCCAAAATTATGGGGATTAAAGTTGAGAATCCTTATTTTGTCTGCGCCAATGGTAGTACCATAAACAGCATAACCCATAATTCAACTGGTCATAAATTAATTTACGCGAAGGCCGAATAGAATTCCATACAAAGAGGCTCTTTTCTTACATATTGGTTGCCACTTTCCCATTTTTCACTTTGGCTTCGCCGTCAAATGGACCACTGGAAATGATCGACGACATATGAACTGGTTTCCCACTAATGCCTTATAATTTATTATCAAATATTCGGCCGGGGTCGGTGGCAAGACATAGATATTGTTGCAGATTGCGACCAGGAAGGATGGATGGATAGAGGCGCACATGATAATTGTTTTTTATTGAACAGAAGCAAAATGTGGGGTGCTCTTGCAATAATATATAATAATGAATATATGGTAAAAGAGATGAAGAAGATTCTGAGCCACTACTACATTCAATTATTATGGGGAAGGCAATTATATCCTTCAGAATTGAGAGACACCCATCCGTGAACGCATGCATGCTTTTATATCTTGTCACTCCTAAAAAGAATAATTATATTCAACAAAAACGGGAACGAAGGACGAAGCATTACTAAATTTCTTCTGTTACAAATCCTTTGTACCCTAAATTTGATCATGCATGTTTTGAATTCTACGTATATGTGAGTAGTACGTAACATGGATTACTGTTAACTGATGTATTTTCCAAATTCATCATCATGCGGATATTACCCATCAAAATTGCATTAGATCTTTAATTAATTTGTTGTTATACCAATGAACGTACAGATCCCATCCAGATAGCGAGATATGTGTATATTTGATTCAGAAATTATGAGAAGAATCTCATTTTCATCGTGCTAACTTTACCAACACCCCCCTTAATTTTTTCTGTGGAGGACCAAGTGAAATTTACTATTATATTCCGGCAGTATCAGGAAAGTCACACGGATAAAAAAAAGAAAGTTGTTGAAATGGCATTTCACATTCTGTACGAGTACTGCTCATTTTGTTTGGCTGAAAATTAAACTTTAAATAATGATCCACCGTCAAATAAATTGGAGTGACTTCTAATGCTATAAGGGTTGCAAAGTAGCCTTCAAGGGGAAAGATTTGGGATAGCGCATGCGCTTCTGGAAAGGGAGAGAACAAGAAAGGAAAGGCAATGAGAATAAAGAAGCTTTAAACGATGGCAGACCGCATATAACCTGCACTTTTTCCTGATTTGCCAAATTTTCGATTTCCATCTATTGACCTCCACTTCTAATTACATGCACAGTGCATAATTACATACAGAATTCTGCACTGCTCTAGAAAAATCCCTAATGCTAAATATAGACTGCTACTAATTAAATATATTCTTCTTTTTTTTTACATGCTTGATTTGATCATTTACAGCTGAGTAGGAGGGATGGTCATCACTGCATCAGATTTTTTATTCTTTAACCATAAAGATGCATGGCCAGGCATGAAAGGTGGATTAGACAGACAAATATCCCACAACCCCCCTTGCAGGCACTACAGATAAGCTACACTGGGCAAGTCACCGAATAGTTGAAGAGGGGGACGTCATACCGGTTAATTTGAAGTCCCAATTATTGATCAGTGAGGTCTGTCTCTTAACTAGAATTCACTATTACGTTCAATAAAATCAAGCGCACTGCAAGCGTGTCTAATTCCATGGATAATCATCACGTACGAGTCGATGGAAAAGTCTCCTTGGAAAACGCTATGGAATCTGCTTTATTAATGAGGACAAAACAATGGAAGGGTATGTTTGGAGTACGATGTATTTAAAAAAAATTATATTAAAATATATAAAAATTTTGATGCGTATTTTTTTATAAAAAGAATATTTTAAAAAAAATAAGAAAAAATATTTTTTAAAATTATATAAGAGGAATTTAAATAAAAAAATTTTAATTTTAAAATTTAAAATAAAAATATATTTAAAGTGTGACTTTTTTATTTGAGAAAATAACATAAAATATGTTTGGATAGGAGATTTCTATTTGCAAATAGAAAAAGTAACTTTATTTCTTAAATAAAAATATCACACTCTAAACATATTTTTATTTTAAAATTTAAAATTTAAATTTTTTTTACTCAAATTCTTCTCTCATAATTTAAAAAAAAATTCTTTCTAAAATATTTTTTTTATAAAAAAAATTCATCAAAATTTTCATACAAATTAATATAACTTTTTTTTAAACACATCACATTCTAAATATATTTTTATTTTTTTTTTATTTACAAATAAAAATAATTTGTCCAACGTATCCTACAACACATACTGACCATGAGATTGATGTGAGTATGATTTCACGTGCCTATTAGTAAAAGAGGGGGCTGCATGCTGGAAAGTTCAGAAAATGCCATTCATCATTAATCATACGTACGAATTCTGAATTATTGAGGTCACTTTACTTTATCACAGTACTGCGGTGGGTCATGAAAGTCATGGAAATTAAATGGTCCTCAGTAGGAAAGACTTTGAACCACAATAATATTCCAAATTCCAATGTCAAGCTAACATTACTGTTCAGCCCTCTCGTGTCTTCGGGTGGGAAACGGACATCTCCCAAAAAGATATTCAAAGAGGGAAAAGAAGAACGAGCCTGATTCTGATGTTTCTTTGCCGGCTGGCCATTCTTGACTTGACTTCCTCTTGTTTTTTATTTTACCATTCCTAATATTTCATTCAAAAAAAATAAAAAATCATTAGGTTTGTCGGTTTCAATTTGTTAGTTTTGGCAGAATTATTTCTAATTTATTAATTCCACAAAAGAAACAAAAAGAATTTATTCTCTTATTATATAGTAATTAGGTAGTATTTTAGTTAATCTAATTATTTTCTCTTATAGGTAACTTTATTTTATATTATGAACAAAGAGTATTAAATTCGCTAATTACATGAGCTGTTATAAAAATGTTAAATAATATTTCATTAGTATATCCTATTTCGCGTGTCGACTAACAAGTTTTGGTAACAAATGGATGGCTCCATCTGATGATGTGAGGATTGGTAATTGTATAGATAATGAAACGACCCACAAATTGTCCTACCCTTATATATATGTTAATTAAGTTAATAATATCGCCCAGTGAAATAAATTATTGCAATGACAAACCAACCAATTGGGATCCTTCAACTTTAGGTGGCTCTGCTTTGGTATATTACTACTAAAGTACTATTGATTTCCAAATATGGCAATTCAAACGTGATGGAGTTTTAGCTTCGTTAATAGAAAACATGAGGTGATCCCATGAGGTAATTTTCTTTTTTACCAAAAAGAAAACAAAGGACAGAGAATTTTGTTCATAGAGATTTGGTATATACAAGTATAGTTCAAAATACGATTCCTTTCATAATTTTGTAGTGAAAAGTTGGTAAAATAATTAGAATTCTTCTCTTAATGTTATACTATAAACACTTAGATAAAACCTCTAAATTAATGTCATTAAGAGCAAAAAGAGAAAAAGGGTGTTCATGTTTAAACAATTCAAGTGATCATTTCAAACTATCAAGGTAATTATTTATGGTTGGAATTTGGTGACCATAAGTAACTAACTACAAGGAAGACATATGAATAAGCTTTAATAGAAGCCAAGCAGAGGAATCCTCCTTCCTTATGAGTAATAAGGTGCCGCTTGGTATAAATGGTGAGTTTAGGAATGGAATGAATTTGTGGAATGGAAAGATTTGGAATAGAATGGAATGATAATAATTATATTGTTTTGTATTATTTTGTAATGGAATGGAATAGATTTTATATTAATAATAATAAATTTTATATTAAAATTATAACAAAAATATTAGTATTTTACATTATATGATATTTAATAAATTATATCTTGTTCAAAAAATAGTCAAAGTGCATGTCATTTTGTAGAGAAAAATATTTTCTATAATTTAGTAAAATTTGTTTTTTTTTTAAAAAATAAAAATAAAATGGGGGTTGCAAACCTTTGGGGGTTTTGCAACCCCCTTGACATGTGGCACGCACCCACATTAGCGCTAACACGCGCGTCAGCGCAGGTCAGCAGCTAAATTTTTTTTATTTTTATTTTGTTCCAAAACAATGTCGTTTTGAACTTTTTTTGCTTAAAATGACGTCGTTTTGAAGTCAATTTAAAACCCTTCAGCAAAAGTTTACCAAAAGGAGGGGACTTGGGTTTAACGTAAACCCAACCCCAAAAGTTTATAAAAATCCAAACCCAAGTACCAAACATCTCATTTTAATCCAATGCATTTCAAACCCATGCCAAAACCCCCGTACCAAACACTTCTAAATATCAGTTGCCTAGTTGGAACGCATGCTTATGGGTCAACCGTCAAAGTCGTGGCGGTGAACACATTCCCAGATATTGGCTTTCTTTCGTCTTGTTATCCTTTGGTCAATTGGCTCCATACCAACACATGATTTATTTAATTAATCTACGTCAGTATCATGAAATGAAATTGGTGCATTAAATTAACTATTTAACTCCTTTTTGACTCTTTTTTCTTAATTTATTATTTTACTCTTTGTAAATATGAGTTTTTATTTTTTTTTAATTTTAAAAATGATACTTACAGTGAAAATTATGATAATTTTTTTATTAATTAACGTAACATTCGCGTGATATAACACTAGTATATAAAAACAATTATGAAGACAATTGCCCCCGCCTAATGGATTCATCAAATATTTCCAACAAATAAAATTATACACATATATATATATATAATATGATTCCAGTAGTATGTTCAAAAGAGTTTCAAATGAATTTGAAGATTCATCAATCAGTATGAAACTGCAGAAGGAGTGCATGAAATTATTGGATTGTTACTCAAAATAACACACAAGCCTACCAATGGTACCAGAAATTATTATTGAAAACTGCATAAAAATTTGTTGATCATTAAATTAGAGAAGGAGCCCAAGACAAGAAATGTAAGACGGATACCAATCATTCATAACAAAACAAAGACACGCTGATCACTCAAGGTTACTAACTAATCTTAATTTAATAAAAATAAAAAATTTTGAATAGTATATGAGAAAATTCCCTATTGAGCTTGTTCGCTATCTAAGATCAGAGACTCCCTAATAAACCCTTATATTATCTAGGGTTTTATTTGAAAACTTGTGGTGGAATTTTTAAAATTTTAAAGTTTTAGTAAGACTCTACCTATTTTAGTTTTGATTTATACAGATAAACTATTTCCATATCCATCAAGATAAAAATATTGTGAAATCACTCCTCAAGAAGAGATCAGTAAATTTTAAAATTTTTACTTATATAAGATAGTTCATATTTGTATATATGCGGCTACATAGAATATGAAGTTAATACTCAAGCAAAATGATGAAAAAGTATTGTGTGCTTAGACGATCAATTTTGTATTAAAGAGCTAAATTTGTTGTCTTTTGGGTATAATTCGATAACTCTATCAGAATTGGAACTACTAAGTTCAGTATTGATGCAAAAAGATTGCAAAATTCAATGGGAATTTTGAGAGAAAAAAGATTGAAAATGATTAAGACGGACAAAAGTAGAAAAAGTCAGAAATTTTGTAGAGAAACATACAAATAAGATAGTTAATGATTACATTACTCAAAATTGATATTTGCAAGCTTCGAATTGTGGGGATTTATACAAGTATTGAGTCAGTACGTGACTAATCGTCCCATTCTTTGTGACTAACTTCCAGAACAATCAACTAATTCAAGTATTGAAATTACAATTGGCCCCTAAAACTTTTATTTTATTGCAATCAAGTCCTAAGCTCATGACAAACTCATCACAAATACATCTTTGGAGAAGGGAAAAGGCCTTTAGGTATGTTGTAACTCGAATGCATCAAGAAATGAGGAATGGAGTGAGCCCGGTTATAGATGACAAAAAGTCGAATGAATTGGGCTCCAACCCAAATAATTCTCTCAACTGACATCGATCTGGTAATGTCATTACAAACTTTCCTCCAGCCCAGCAAGCAACGAAACAAGGCCCAATGCCATCATGGCGAGAAGCTTCTGGAGAATCCGTTAACCCGGCTTATCTGTTGCGTGCCAAAACAGCAATGAATAGAAGAGCCCCCTCCCTATTTTCTTTCTACTGCTGCTGGTGGTGGGTGTAAAACCGCTTGTCTTATAGAGGAAGAGTTTCGATCGATTTCATCTCATCGTCATTCTTCGAGGTAATCTATGATAAATTCTGCAGACTTGCTCTTCCTTTCCTGATTTGGATATTATCACGTAGTACTACTATTTAGTATCTCAATTCAAAAGCTTTAATTTTTACTTGCGGGTTTGTTGGGTTTATTAATTTTATTTATTACGACAGATGTGGCTTAAGGATGATTTGATTCGCTGTTTTTATGTTGAATTGGGTCGCTTACACTATTATTTTGATTGTTTTAAAGATTCAACCTTTTGGTTGTTAAGATTTTTTTATGACAGCTATATTCTGATGCTTTTCCTGAATTTCTGCTTTTGTATGCCAGATTTCTCTATATAGTAGCATATTTGTGCTGGCGCCAAACACAAATTTGTCCTATTTTAGAATTGATGTTATTATAACGTTGCTCTAGAGGTCAGCTGCCCTCACCCCTATAAATTAATTGGTGGGCAGAAGAAACCCTCGTCGAGAAGAAAGAACTCTTAACAATTTTGAAGAATATTTCCATGGTGGAATGATGTGATGCTGACAGCCCGTTTTAGACTTTCTGATCATAAGTAGTGCATATTGTTTATACGTATGGTGTTTACCTGCTGGTACGTGTTTTTTCATCATGCAGGTCTAAAATGCACAAACTTGCTAACATGGTTGTTCTAATTGGAAAAATCCTGGAATTTGTGTTAATTATTTACTTTTTTTTTAATTCTATTTTTTTTGGAAATAGGGTGGAAAATGAGGGGTAGAAGTTACAGCTATAGCCCTTCTCCTCCAAGGGGCTACAGCAGGCGTGGTCAAAGTCCTAGCCCAAGGGGTCGCTATGGTGGTCGTGGGAGGGATCTAACAACTAGTCTGTTGGTCCGCAATCTTCGCCGTGATTGTAGGTTTGTTCTCATGTGATTTGTGCTGTTGGAAGAAGTTGTTTAAGAGGGTATATTGGTTAGTTTACTTTTCCGCATGAAATTGTGATGTAAAGAATAACATTGAGCATTTTTCCTCAGCAATAGATTTATGCCAGTTCATTCATGTTTCTTCACACTAAAGTGTGGATGGGTGAGTTTACTGTATAGGCAAAACTTTTATTGACACCTTGGAAGGGTATAATTGGGTGAGAATTCAGTTTATGTGCACATGTAGATTTAAAGCTGCTGTAATTGGAGATTGGACATGAGTTGTCTATATTTTGTGATGGCTGCATGGATACTTGTTTTGATTCAGCTTCGCATGTGACATAATATCTTGGAACTTGTGGTTATGATGAGAATTATGCCATGAAGAATTGGACAAGCTAGAGTCACAGATTATAAGATCTCTCTTTCTCTGTGTGTGTGTGTGTATGTAGATTATTTTACATGTCCTTTTTGATGAGCACATTGCAGTTCTGGAATTGCTCTGAAGGACTTGATTCTGTTCTGTTATTGTCAGAAAATGCTTTGTTAGATTTCATAATCTCAAGAAATTTTTATGCTTTCAGGCCTGAAGATCTTCGCAGACCTTTTGGGGAATTTGGTCCCCTTAAGGATGTTTACTTGCCACGAGATTACTTCACAGGGTGAGAATTGATCTATTTGTGTAAAGTTGCTTTATGGTTGTGAAACTTGAAGTGCCGGTAGTTCAGATAATAAAATATTAAATTGTGGAAAATCTGGTTGCGCCTGCTTTCTGGCATGTAGCTGTGTCATATTCTTTAATTTTGGACATTTGCTTTATGAGAGTTTGGTTTTTTCTATTGAAAGTCTGAAGACACGAAGTAATAAGAGTTCTGTGCAAGATGATCTTAATGTACATGAAGATGAAGGAAGTTGGGTATGAACAGAATTATGAAGAAGTTCAAGTCTTGAAATCTTGGCACTCAGAAGGTTAGCAGGAATATAATTGCATTACTAAAATTTTTACTGGGATAGTACTGGCAAAATCACTTTCTTTTATGGGAATAAGAATCAGATTATATGTTTTGTTGTTGTTTGTACGAAATATGCATTTTGTGGTTAAATGGCCATGGGTAGTACCTCTTTTTTTCTTCTTTTTCCCTACTTATCCGACACACATACAAACTTTCAGGGAGCCACGTGGCTTTGGTTTTGTCCAATATTTAGACCCTGCTGATGCGGCTGAAGCCAAATATCAAATGGATGGTCAGATTATTCTTGGGCGAGAGATTACCGTTGTGTTTGCTGAGGAAAACCGCAAGAAGCCCTCAGAAATGAGGGCCAGAGAACGTCAAAGGTAAATTAGCTCGATGTGATTGTCGTTAGTTACCACCCTTCTGCTTAGACAAGCCCAGATACTTATATCTCGATGTTATATTTGCATGTGATGCCATGCTGAAAATAACAAACTTAACAACTAGAATAGATGTCTTCTATTTGACCATCTGGAAGTAATATTTTTGTGGAAAACCCTGCTCAGGGGCCGGCTGGATGATAGGAAGTGGTCCCCAATTCGTTATTCTCGGTCTCCATATTATTCGAGGACCTATTCTCGAAGTCCTGATTACTATTCACCATCACCTCGACGAAGGTATCATTCAAGGTATGTGGTTCAAGTTGGTGATACTATGGTACATAATAATGACAATGGTGCCTCATGCTCTGAAACATTGCAATGTGTGGTACAGGTCCATTTCTCCATACGATAGAAGGTACAGGAGAAGGTCTTACTCAAGGTCTCCATATGGTTCAAGAAGCCGGAGCCTTACCCCGGTAAGGTATAGGAGCAGGAGCAGGAGTGGAAGCCCCATTTCTCGAGATTACTCAGGATAAGGAGCCTTGGTGGCCATAAAGTAGGTTATGACGTTTTGTTACATACTAGATTGAGAATAATGCGAGTCCATCCAGTATTTTTAACCTTGCTAGCTGCTAGTAGTTAAGGCTTGAAGTTCAAGTCTGGACCATGACAAATTATATTCTGTAACTGCATATCTAAAGTTGATGGTGATTACTTGTATTTCAGTAATGTTGTTAAACTCTCGATTTTACTAGTACGTTTTTACGATTTTACGATCCAAAACCAAGTATCCGATTCAGTTTATAGGTAAAAGCTAAAATAGGTAAAATCGGGTAAATTCGCGAATTTGACACTTAGAATCATAAAATCGGCCAGCGATCCGTTTCTACAAAAACGCAAAACAAACAGAACTTCTAAATTCTATTTTACTTAGGGCTTTTTCCTGTCTTCTTCTTCTTTCTCTTCGCTCCCCCCCCTCCCCCCACCCAACTCTCCATCTCCGCCGACCGACCGAAATCTCTTCTCATTCTCCTTCTTCCCCTTTCCTTACTTCCTTCCTTCATTGCCCACTTTTTCTCCAGGTATTTTCTGTTCTCATCCCCCGCCAAAAGTATCATCAACTTCCTCCTCACTTTACCTTTCACCGATCCTCTTCATTACCATTAGCTTAAACTTCGATGATTAAGGACTTATGCTTTGTTATGCATGGTTGTTAATAAATTATGATTATTATTAATTTTTATGTGTGATTTATAATTTGTTTTTTGAAATTTGTGTATTTTTTATAAGTTTGAACAGGTTTGTAATTTATAAATTTAACATATATTATATATATTATATATAATATATTTATTATATTATTTTTCATAATTTGTAAACTCTTACGATTTTACGATCCGATTTTGTAGACCCTCTACCGATTTTACGTAAAAACTCGAGTTTAACAACCTTGTATTTCAGTCTTTGCTCTGTTTTATTCTCTTCGCATCTCTTCACTCATTTGGGGAACTGTCAACTTAAATTTAATTTTTTTTTTTGAAAAAAACCCATTTTCCATTTTGCTCAAATTTTGAGTCCGAGGGGGAAAGTATGTTCTTCTCCCCTATATCCTAGGGAGTGGACATAGATATTCTTTGCCCAGATATGTTACTTCCGTGGGACTCCTGGTTGTATGTGGCAACCGGGATGGAAGAAATGTGGGCTTTCTTTGCAGATAATTTTCCATCAGCTAGCGACGTTTCCGGCTAGAATTATCTTCAAAATATGGAATTTCAAAATCTCTCAAATTGACACTGCAGTTTGAGTGCAGTGAATGGCCTGTCTAGTGGGTCATATCTCATAACTAATCATTCACTTTCGCCGCAAGAGCGCTACAAAGTTTCAACGGGATGGATACGTTAATAGTCACGACCAATTATTGCTTGAAATGTGGGGCGCTGATGGGTCTCCATGGGTTCCGTTCATTGATTTTGTTCATCGTTGTCGACTTGATGGGTTTTTATCATGTTCTTGAGGCGACCTGGCAAAGGTTCCACTTATAAGGTTGGCTTGTGCATGAATGCTTCTACTTTGATAAGGATGGGCAAGTAGGCCAGAGAACTTGACTGTGTAGGAAATGTGTCGCACATTTTACTGCTACTTTAGCGGGTCATTTGCACACCATGACCACGACAGGCAACATGGTATATATAAAATTATGTATTACCAATGCTTGCTTCTTGTCGATTAGGATGATGTTTGAACGTGATCGCGGACATTATCATTGCAATCCATACTTCAATTTCGTGAAAATCGTTTCCACGTATATCTGACGAGGATCAAACTAATGGATAATGCGTCTTGAATGGGTAACGCCCACTTGTTTGTGGTTTTTGAACTTACAACGTTAATTTCACATGGTATGGTACTGTATTCATTTATATGTCAATCACTCATAGTGAAACACGAAGATTCACGAATGATTTAAAGGAATTATTGTTATATAAATATGGGTAATGATATTCTTAATGACTAATCATAGTAATTTTTTATAATGACTAATATGGCAAATATAAAAAGATAAAATTCACCCATCATCCTCCTCAAAATATGTAAAATAATAAAAGACAACTTTGCCTTTTCATAATTACTACATCAATTGCTATGAAAAATTATTATAAAAAGTCACTATAGATATTATTATTTTATATGAATAATGATACTTTTAGTGACTAATCATAGTGACTGATGCGGTAAGTATAAAAAAATAAAAATTTACATCAATTATTAAAAAAATTCACATAAGTGAATAAGAAAATTTTGTAAAGTTTTTCAAGATGCGGATTGAAACTCTAATTTATATTAGCCTGTATCTATTCATCTTTTCAGGGAAAGAAAGGAAAGGACAAAATGGTTGGTTTCTTAATTAAGACCAATGACTAATTATGGGGGGCTACGTCAGTAGAACGAAGTACGCGAAGTAGTGTGGACTGTGGAATATAAGGTACTCTAGATATTAAATAGCAGTGAGTGAAGTAGTGGAATTTAGTGCAGCTGTCTGCCTCTCTCTCAAAACTGGCAAGTTTTGAAGACTTTGAAGATTCATAGGGGGAGTTGCTGGGTCCATTCTCAGACCTTTTAGCACTTTAAAAAAGTTAGATCCACCATTTTCTTTTTGGGGGCGAACCGATTTCTGTCCGTTGTTTTGGCAAGACGCAACCGGAGTCTGGG
Organism: Gynochthodes officinalis; assembly: GCA_020080225.1. Classification (NCBI taxonomy): domain Eukaryota; kingdom Viridiplantae; phylum Streptophyta; class Magnoliopsida; order Gentianales; family Rubiaceae; genus Gynochthodes; species Gynochthodes officinalis. The sequence continues at coordinate 46,504,873 of CM034615.1, read as the reverse complement.
ACCGGACCTTTGAATCTTTTGTTGCATTATTGCAAGTGTTAATAATGTAAATAGTTGACTAGATATTTTACATTTGTTGGTCAATGACCATCATCCACATCTGATATTCAATAGTGATGAGACAGTTAAGGATATGGATGTATAAATTGTATTTTAAAATAATTTTTTTGTACTTTCTAACATAGTAATTATAAAATGAAAACTATATAAAATATACCAATTGCATTTGCAGCAATCCAAATTCTCCATGCATCTTGTTAAAACTTGCCATTTGCATTTGTAGCAATCCGAATCTCATACCCTTACCCTTGATTAAAAGGAAAAAAAACCATTATGGAGGTTCAAAATATGTAGGAGATGCCTGTTTATTATGTTTGATAGGGAGATGCTACAATAATTACTGTCCAAGGCTTGCGGATGCTCGCTATGGCTGTAGGGGCTAATAAAGGTGCGATTTTGGTGCAATTGCTTCTAAATTGCATTGTTGTGAGTTTTTTTAAAATAATATTTTATTTTTATTAAATATGAACTCGATTCTTAACTATTAGAATTTTGTTCTCGTTATAAAAGGTAGTTATGTGCTAGCATCGTTGGTGAGGCACTTAATGGACTAAGTAGCGTAAAACATAATATGGGCATACATTCGTTCTAATTTTTATTCGGCAGATCTACTGACCGATTGCGAAACTCTCGTAGAAACTGATTAGCTAGTCCATATCCATGATATTATCCTTACACTCAATGTGAGTTTTAAATTTCTGATTGTCTGGAGGCAATGTATTGTAATGTTGTGTATATTTATTTATATGTAATATGCAATTATCGTTTTAAGTCAAGAAAAAAAAAAACTTGCATAATAATCCGACATAGGCACGTTGAATTCAATTGCGTCCGGCGGAATCTTAAATCTCCATTGAAAAATTTGTTTGAGGAGAAGAATTACAAAACAAAAAAAAAAAAAAATCATTACTTCAATATCTGAGGAAACTAAAACCAAGGCATCACACTGTGTATACGGAATTGTTTGCTTTAGAACCAAATCAAACCAGCGCGCAGCGACAACGCCAGTAAAGAAATTGCCTGCGGTTTGATTTTGATGACCGCCGTCGAAAAATAAATATGAATGTATGACGACGGATGGGGATGGCGGATGGATCTCGTTACTCCAGTTCTGGATTCCAGATTTTCACCGTCGAGTTCTTCAACACGCATACATCACCATCGTTGAATTGTATTTTTCCACTCTATCCACAGTTGTTCAAAGATGAAAATCTGGCTTTGAAATTTTGCAATTCCGTTTGATGAAAATCTGGCTTTTGAAATTTTGCAATTCCGTGAGGGATGAATAAAGTAATTCATGTGATCAGACTGTTGTTACCTTTGAGGTCTATTTCATTTCACATTTCGTACCTTACTAAACGAAAAAAAAAGAAAGAATCGATCACACCCAAATAGCGCACAAGTGTGGACGATTTAGGTGTGATTCTTTTTTTTTTTAAAATATTATATTCTTATTTATTAAGGTTTTATTGTCCATCTTAAAGGTGTATGTGTCTTTCCGTATGAGAGGTTACAAAAGTGAACAACACACTTGTAGTAGATTTGGAAGTTGTGTTGAAACTACATATGGTTGCATTTTTCTTTTGACGTTTTTGCTATGGAGAATTCTAGCTTGGGATAAAGGGCTATGAATGTACAAGACAAGCGACAGTATTAAGAAAGGCTTGACAACGAATTAGGAACTAGAATCTGTATTCGGTGGTTACTATGTGGTTAAGAACCAGTGTCTGAGTTTAATTATTCTTTTGTTGCATACAGTTTTAAGATGTTCAATAGAGACAGACAAGGTAAGCTGTAAAGTACTCTAGATTACTATTGATGTAAAGGTTATAATGTGCGAATTGAAAATATTAATATTTTGTGTAAATTTTTTTATTTTTTGTTGTCACCTATTGTCGTATTTTCCTTTGTGGTTAAGATAAAACACTATGAAGAGTAATTAGTATATGAGTAATAATTGAAATAGTGACAAATCATATTAACTTTGTATAGTGACTGTCGTGGCAACCATGACAAAATTATCACTTATTATTTTATGTTTTGTAATCAGGATAGATGAATGATTTTATCTTTTCATAATTGCTACGTCAGTCACTATACAAAGTCACTATGATTTGTCGCTATCTGTATTATTACTCTTAATATATTTTTAAACTAAGTTACGTACAATTTACAATTATAATAAAATTTCTAACGTTATAATTTTTTTTTTTTTAAAAAAAAGTAATATCCCGCTGTCAACATAATTGATTAAATCCCATAAAACCATTAATTCAAACAAACTCGTCGATATTTTCATTTTATAAAGTAGATTGATTTCGATTCTTGAATATAGATATAGAGAGAGAGAGGAGACTTTTAGTGCATGATTGAATGAACTTCCAAATTGGTGATGTATTAAGGTGAGGAACGATTCAATAATGTCTTCGCAATTGTGGCATCACGTGTTGATCCTTTGGACTTTGGAGTCCATTCATTAATTAGATTGAATCTGAACTGGACATTCAAATGTGTGTGGCGTTTAGTTACTGCCATTTGATATGTGTCTTTGAGGCACGGCGCTTACTCTTTGCATCCTATGCATGCCAAACCAAAAAATATTACACGTATCTATTGTATTTTTATTTTTTATATAATAAATTAATTACTAAAGTTTATTTTTTCCTTTTTATATATAAATAGTCTATTTCTATTGAATTATTATAAATTATTTTTTTAATTACTTTTAACTACACTATTTTACATGATTTAAAGGACACGAACCTTTCGACCATTATTCTTAGCCAGCACAAACGCAATTAACAGTAGCAAAGAAGTTGAGAGGTCATTCATGATTCATTCCAATGACTATGTGACGCGTCGTGTTGGTCAGTTCAATTGGATAATTGTTTGTTGGAAAATGAAATATGAGTGATCGAACGAGGCCCAGCGGCCCTGTTACAATGTTGCCTGTATCCCTGGTATTCTTGTCTAATGCTAAACCAATAAAATTCATAAAATGGGTTTATGAGTATATTATCGGAATAGAGTTCCAATTTTATCAATTTTACAGGCGGATGTATCAATCTTTTTTCTCTACGTTTCCCCCAATTCCCATCTAATTAATGTTTCCTCAGCAGCCATTCTATTGTTGTATTCATGCCTTTTAACAAAATGAGTGTTCTGTTCACTCCTCACTCCTCAATATGTGCTTTCCTTTCCTTTAGTGTTACATTAAATATATTATATTATATACCTTTTTTTTTTAACCAAAAAATTGCACGTAGTCAAAAATAATATTACCCTTATCTACAAAATTCCCAACGTACTCCCACTAATAAAAGCTGATGTTGATTTTTCTTCTATTACTAATTGATGAGTTTTAGTCCTTGACGAGATCATAAAATACTGACCATTGTTTCTAATAAACTTGGCATACTGATTTACAATTCATTTTGGAAAATTAAGAATACGTGTTATATGGTAACCTTTATCAAATAACAATTTTAAAATCACGGGACATACGCTAAAAAATAATAACGACTACTATCTCAAATACATATAATTATTAAGTGCTATTTTACACGTTATAACTGTTTATTAATTTAAGTATCAAATTGTGTATTGAGTTATAATCTAAACATACTATTAGAGACACGATAAAATAAAATGTCGCATCCATTCACAATCAATGTCGTCAGTATGCTTTATACTAGTCTAGTCGTGTGGCACATCCTATGAAGTCACTCGTACTAAAAAGATTAATATTTCAGTTAAGTTAAACACATAAGAGCCATTCAATGAATATATAATTGGACAAAAGAAGAAATTCCTCCATTAATGAGTTTCTTTTACGTCATTTGAAGAAAGAGAGAAACAACTTGTTAAGAACTGGAATTCAAAATTGCCGGCAATCTATGAATTGATTAATAAATACCCCAAACATTTTATAACCATAACCAATGCCAATCGGTTAATTTTTTTTCTTCCCATGAGATAAAACAGCGTTAACATTCGCATTTAACTAATCCAAGAACGTCAAGAAATGACAAAGAGTATTAGGCAGTAGATTCCATCTTTAAACTTCAACCATTTTGGTAAGATTGAAAGCGCCTTTTTTTTTTTACAACGCCAAATACTAATACTTACTGCTACTACAGAGGTAATCATCATACTTCATACTCTCAGGGTGGTAAGACATCAAGCCTAAGCCCCCCGGAACAAAACAAAAAGACAAAACGAAAGGGTCAAAACGAAGCATCATATCTCCACAAAGCAACCAGATTGGACAAATCCAGAGAACTCCTCTGGTACTTCCAGCTTTGTCAATTTACCATTTTGGTCCCTTCCCCCTCTGTTTTTCTCTGCCAAAAAGAACCCATGGGTTGCACCCTGGTAAGATGACCCGGTCACAAGGGCTACCTCCCCCAGGTCCACCCCACAGGTCCCAACACGCACCGCCGACTCACACTCCGACCAGCAAGTCAATTGGCCATTTTGCCCTTCCCCCACGCATGATCTCGGGCACTGAGTCGCTCTCCACGCGTCATCAACTCGCCTCCATTCACCCGTCCCGGGTTGGAAGCATTCGGCGCTGCTTTTGAATCCGCCTTGGGTGTCAGTATCATATCCGCTCACCACCCAGAACTCGGACCCGATAACTATCCCTTCGCACTCATCCCGCTCCTCGCTCATCCCAGCCAGCTCACTCCACTCATTCCCATTGATGTCCAGAACCCACGCCGACCTCAAGGCGTTCTTGTTCTCGTCGTGGCCACCGGCAATGAAAATTCTTCCATCTGCAGCACCCACGGCAAAGAACGACCGCTTCGAAGGCATGTCGGCACACTGAGTCCACCTCCGAGTCGTGAACTCGTACTTGAAGACATCTTTCACGGGATCCCAGGTCGAGGGGTCCCACCCACCAATGACAAAAAGCTTCCCTTCGGTGCTGACAATCTGGCAGAAGAGCGGCAAGCCATTGGGGAACTTAGGGACCGGGTCAACTCGGTCCCAATTGCCACTCACCGGGTCAAAAATTGAAATCCCATAACTGGGAGGACCCGTCGGCTTTGACTCAGAATGCAACGGGAGTGCCTGAACCAGGCAAGCTACTTTGTGGGTTTGGCCGGAATTTTTCCTGTGATAATAAAAATCCCTGCTTTGGAGTAATTCAAGCCAACGCTTGCAAACCCGGAAGGCAACCCCGTGAGCTGAGTAGTGCAACCGAGTCAGGCACTCTAGAGCGAGTTCCTCCGGCAAACCTGGGATCAGCTCAACGAACTCTGCCGGCTGAGCCATAATACTAATATTATAATAAATGATAAGAGATTCCAGAAGCTTTACTTTTGGGGGTTATACAATCGTTTCTTTCTTAAATCTGGGTGTGAAATTATGTGAAAATGAAACTGGAACTGGTATTGCAATGGCGTTTTTTCTTCTTATGACAGAATTATTAAAAAGTGCATTTGGGAGTCTGAGTTTTGGCCCCGGCATGAACCGCAGACCGACATTTATAGCGAATTCGGCGAGTGGACAATAAAATTTCTTTTAGTTAAAAAAGGTCACATGATGCGAGGATGAACAAATAAGATCTATCCACGTGTCACAAATCGGCTTAATTACGCTCAATCGCTTATCGAGCCATATTTTATTATTTTATCTACATGACAGGCGCGGCGAATTCTCCTTTTTTCTCCCTTGAAAACACTCCAATTTTCCATGGAGAGCATAAATATCTATCAATTTTTCTTAGTGTGTGGTGACAGAAATTTCAATGCAGTCTTATCTAGTTTGTATCGTTGCCTTTTGAAACATTGGATTTGCTTCTCTTCCTTTGTTTTTCGGTTGATAATGAAACATTATGTTAATTCTTTAATTCATTCATCAAAAGTTATGTAAATATTTTGTCAGATATTAAAAAGCATTACCATTTATCTCACCTTATTCGGCACTGAGGGAACATGCATAAATAATTGATTCTAATCATGCACTTGAAGTTTGATGAAGAAAATATTAGCTTATTCAGTCATATTTTGATTTGTGATCGTTTAGATATAGAGAAAATTGCCTTTTAACATTGATTAACTTTTTTTGTGCGATTTACGTCAAAATCGCATTGTAGTTTCTTTTTTTTTTGGTTTGCAGGTTCTTTGTGCGATAGTAGTTGTCAAACTATTCAACGTTCGTAGGAATCACCCTCAGAAGCATAGGCTAAGAGTTACGAGTTTTAAATCTCAATTTCATTCAACGTGTGCCTCTTTCGGTGTGCTGTCTGAACCAGCAACCTAGTTTATAGAACTAATTATAGTTTGTCCCGATTTAGTCGGGTGCATTTGTCGACCATTGAGGTCGCTTTTATAGGCCATTGGGGCCTTTAGTATTGTTTGTTTTCCCGATTTAGTCAGGTATCCTCCTCCACTTTTACGGACGTGCTTATCTTCATGGGTTCGGTTTCATTCAACGCTCTAAAGTTTTTTTAGCTGTTTAGGCTATGTATATTTTGCCAATTTAGCTTTGAATATAACTATTGTTTTTGAAGAAAAAAAAACATTAATTAACTGTCACATGAGTAAGTACCTTAACTTAATATTTATTTTTTATTAAATGCACAAAAATTATAAAAAAATTGAGAAATTAAAAACTATATATGTCAATATTAAAACACAAAGGGAAAAAAAAAGTTAATGAGTGTAACAGGAGGATTAAGAAACTAAACGTGTTATGCATTTTCACACTTATTAACATAGTAATTATAGAATAAAAGATATAAAAATATATTTTGAAATATCAAAACATACATTAATGGCTAATGCTAGACTTTGAGCTCGTTCACTAATACTATGATGACTTAATATCATTTACCTGATTCGAGGTTTCGGTTTTTATCAAGTTGACAAAAAAGATAAAAAAATCATTAAAAAATTGAGTTTAAAAAACAAAATAGAGTAAAAAAACAAAGCTCTTTACAAGTGCAATATAAGTTTTGCACAAATTCTTAAAATAATGCTATTTTTTCATATTTTTTGTACAAGTTTTGAGAGTTTTTTCGTCTTTTTGTTAATTTTAATTAAATAATTTGAGTTGATTATTAGTCAAAGAACCTAATTATTATTTTTTCAAATTATAGACTTCAATTTAATAAAAACTAAAATCTCGAAAGAGGTAAAGAATATTAATTTACTATAATTTGTGAGGCATAATTAAGTTGTGGTAATTTGGTAAATGTAAGGTGAGGAGGAGGAGGAGGAGGAGGAGGAGTCACCGTAGTTACGATGAGGTGACACTACGCACGCTTAGCTCGCAGGTTTCTAGAAACAGGTTTCTAGAGCATAAAAGGGAAAGGACAAAAAAGGACAGATAGCGAAAGGAGGAGGGAGAGGAGAGCAGCCGACCAAGCGAGCAGGTCAGCAGAGGAGAAGATATGCATGCATTGACGGGCCGTCTAATAATACTAATGGAACGAAACGAGATAAGGCCTTAAGAGGAGTGGGCCCAATATCCAATATGTGGACCCCCCACCCACGAAATGCGTGTGTGTTTGTGTGTGAGGGTGTAAAAATTACTGTGTACTATTTCACAGATCATGGATTCATCAAACAAACTGTGGGAAGCCACGTGGGTGGATAAATAGATAAACTTTGAAGAGATGAGAGATGTATGATCTGTACTGGACGCTTGGTCAGCTGAGTCCCTCAGTCCCTCCCCTGTATTATTAACATAAAATTATGTCAAATGGGACCAATTTGGGAATAAAATATGTTTGTCTCCCAAACTCAAATTATTGATCCCTCCCAGTCCGCCGTTTGGCCTTGCCTTTACTTTTGGCTTCTACTCTTATTTTATTTTAAGAATTATTGATTTTTGACAAGTCAATACAATTATTGATTTTTTTTTTATAAAAAAAAACTAAGGACTGAAAGGGTAAAATAATATTTATTTATTTTTTTAAAATTTAGTTTTATTACCAATTTCTAATAAATTGGAGCGATATTTTTTTAGGCGTTTGTCTCCAATTCTATCAAGAGATCAAATTGATTAAAGAAATATGAGTTAAATTAGTGAATTTATCAGTGAACAAGAAAAGATATTCTGTAGAATTTTTTTTGATATTTAAAAATATTACAGTCTTTTTTCTTTTTCTTTTTTTTGACTATTTAAAAGTTAGTATTGTATTGCAAAATTTATGAGATACTTAAGCAAAAACATAGGCGGAAAGTGTCTTCAAATAAATTAAAAGTATTTACTTAAAATGCATACGAATTAATTTAACTATAAGTAGTACTGTAATATAAATTCAATGTAAAAATGGTTAATTAAACTCTAATTTTGTTTAATTTTGTTAGTCATTTCATGAATTTAGTAACAAAAGAGTAAATTTTAAATGGTTAATTTTTTGGTCTAATTTTAAATGGTTAAAGAATAGTAGTACTGTACTACAAATAATAATAAAACTAAACTTTAGCAAAAGTAGATGTAACTTATCCAAAGCCTAAAAACCAGTGGCTAGTGGGGTAGGGTAGATTGATTTTATTTAGCTGCCGTCCCAGACCAGAATTGCCCCTGGATTCTGAATCTCCAAGTTGATGCATATTGATTTTACCATTTGTAGGCCCTTTCATTTCAAATATGATTTTCCTTATTCACTATTATATTAAATTGCCATCGACTTCTTCTTCCATTTTCTTCTTTTTTTTATATTTTATTTTATTTTTCGGTTTGTGACTTAAATAGCTTTGTCATCTATTATTGTTTCTTTATTGGCTTTAATTATCTTAAAACGAAGTCAACTCACTTAAATTTTAATAAAAATCACCATATTTCAAAGTGCGGAAACACAAACAATGACAGGATATAAAATTGCCAATATTCTTTTTATAATTGATGAGCTTTCGCATTACCTTTTTTTATTAGTGTATCTTTAATTGTTGTGGTACGAACATATTGCTGGGTTTCCTCCGTAATCAAAGGGGAAAAAAGTATTATTTTCGGATAAAAAATGCCACTGTTGTTGCACTTGTACCGCAACATGGACAGGATATAACGGAGAAGTTGCACTTGTACTGCAACATGGGCAGCATATAACTGAGAAGCATGTAAAGAACTGCAACATGGACAGCATATAACCGAGAAGCATGTAAACAATGGCACGTGTAGAAGTTAGGAATCAGAGCCAGAATTTAATATTTGTATTTAATTTTTTTTATTATATGTAATTTGTGATACTTAAATAAAAATAGACAAATTATATTTTTTTTGTTTTACTTAGTTAATATAATTAGGATATTATTTTACTCGATACACAGAATTAATAAGGATATGCACTTGATGAATTATTTTTATAATTATTATTTTTTTTGACAAAATTAATATAAAAATTATATTTAAAATTATATATATATATATATATATATATATATATATATATGACTGAGAAGAGGGTACATCCAATCCAACAAAGATAATCGTAAAAGTGAGGAAACAATAAAGTGTACATAAACCAACTGGCTTAACCCAGTTGGCCACCCAACTTTGCCAAAAGTTATTGGAGCCAAAAAGGCAGGGGTTTAAACCCCCACTTCGTTATCCCCTTCCCTCTTGGTGATAGATAGGGACCTCATGTAATAGAATAGGACCCTCATATACTCATGTAATAGAATAAAAAAAAATAAAGTGTACATAGATTCTCTACCAAGGATTGTTTGCACTCACGTGACACCTCACATCATTCTACACACTGTCATCTTTCAAGGTCTGTTCCTACAATGATTCTACTATATAAAAGTGTGTGTAACCAACCATAGGTGAGCATTTAAGAAAGAATCAAAGTAAGCGATGTAAATTTAGGGAACCTCAATTCACGACTTCCATTCTTTACCATTAGCCTAACTAATGGTTGGTAAAACAAAACAATCAAATCAATAATTGAATATGAACAAATCATGAGCTGGTGAACTGCCTGATAGCTAATTAATTATCTACATAAACATCCAATCATTTCTTCCAAATTGAGAAATTGAATTAATTTTGGACCAATGAGAACCTAAAATTGCTTCATTTTCACAACTTTAGCATCAAACTAAATAAAAGCTTCTAGAAGATGTCTTATGGTGCTATCACAAAGATTCCAACTTTGTTTCCACTGGGCTAATAATACCAACATATAAAAGTAAATGTGCCCTTTTAGTCTTGTCTTTCGGTTAAATTGTCCCACGTCATAAGCAGGGCCCTATTGTCTAGCTAAACGCTGTCTTGAGAGAGTTTCTTAATGAAATTAAAGTAAAATTTGTTACTAATAATTAATGAAAATCATGAGCTTAAATTCCAAAGGCACCCTACTCATGATGTTGCCATAAAGAGAACTAAAAAGTAACTTGGGCCCAAAAAGTAATTTCATATTAAATAATGATACTTACAATTAGAGATATCAATAAATTTTTATATTAAATGAATTATATTCACATGACAAAAAAAGTAGTGAATACTTACAATCATTATTTATCTAGTAACTCTGCCATGCCATGTGAACAATCTCTCAAGACAAAAAAAAATTGATATTGCAAGTTTGCAACTAATTAAGATTAGCCGCCTGCACAGATTTATATCATAGAGTTTTAATAGTATATAATTATTCTTAATTGTATTGTAGCTATCACTAGAGACTTGTTTAATGTTGTGCCAGTTGGATTATGGAAATGTCCTCATTTTCTCAGGTGCATCCCATTTTCCAATTTGTCTCCATCATCGTCACTAACAACTTCACAATTTGTTCTCATGATCCACCCTATGTGTAATTAATTAACTTAATTGCCTTTACATAATTAAGAGAGAATAATTACTTTAAGCTTTCACGTTTAGTTTTTTAATTCAATGTTTTCTTGTTTTCATCTACTAATTAATACGGTTCACTTTCATCCTACCTGCGCTATATCTGAACTTGATTATACATCATTACTTTAGTATAAGTTGACAATCGTTAAAATTCATGTAAACAAAATAAAAGGGTTTCTGAGATTCCTTTGGATTTTTTACAAATATTTTTTCAATAATAATAAATAAGAATACTTCGTAGTGATCGATCGTGATGAGTTTATCAAAGTGTCCCTTTATTGATAATTGAAAAATGGTTAATTAACTGAAAAAAATAAATTTTTTTTCTGCTCTTTATTTAATCCTCTCTGTTGTGTAAGATTATGTATCAATTTGCCGCCACACAATGAAAAATGGTATCTACCCATCCATTCACAACATTTAGCCACTTCCCGTTGTATTGCTCTATACTGCTATCTTCATCGATGAGTGAATATTGCAAAATTTTCCAATGGTAAATGGTTGTGTCACTTTCGGAGATAAAGACCTTCTAAATAACCAATATAAATTCTGGGAATTTTCCAACATATACATTTATAAATGCATTCTTGATTATTTTCCTTGTTTACTCAGTGATAGAAACAGTTTTGCCGTTTTGGCACTCTCACTGCTAAACTGTTTCACTGTTTGGAGCTATAGGAACCAAACTAGCGATTGATGCGATGTATATCGTGGTCAAGTTATATTCATTTGTACTTATGTAATTATTCCTTCTTAATATATTCTAACAGTATATGTGATAAATCATAAATGAGTTCCATGATGCTGTAAACTTATCGATGAATCAAGCGTACGTACACGCAACAAATAGACCAATTTGACAGCATTTGTTCAGTATAGAATTTCGTGGAATCAAATTATCATCAGTAAAAGTTAAAAAAATGATGCTTACCCAAAAATGTTCGTATAAAGAGCACGATTAGTATAAATATTCTTTTTAATTTCTATTTAAATAGACTAAATATATTTGTCATAAAAGGTGGATTGAGTAGAATAGAATTACGTCACCAGTATAATTATAAAAATGCTTCCCTTTTTTTTTAATATTTTAAATCTTAACTTTAATTTAATGCATCAAACTATTTTTAAATTACATTTCAAAACACATATTTATACTTTCTAATATTATCTTTTGCATTTTTAATATTATGTTTTACATTTTTAATATATATTTTATCTCACTATGGATTAAAAATTTAAAACGCAATTAATTTATGTCTAATCTCATAATCAAAGTCGTCTTCTCTTGGCCAAAAATTCAGAGTGATTTGTCGGGTGTGTCGTGTAATAATGATCAAAATTTGAGAGTTTGTTGTCACATACTATGAATAACCGGCACAAAAGTACAAGTACACGAATTTCTTGGGATCGCGATTTATCACTCATTTATGCATGAAGGAAAAATGGAACCTAGCTTGACAATTGACATCCCTCTAATTTTTAAGAATTTCAAATTGGACATAAATTGAGAGTAGGAGCTAAAAAAATTGTTATTATGGGCAGAAGGAGCTATTTTCTCATGTCTTTAGTGTTATTCTAAATGTCCAAATTCAAATTTCATACATGGGTGAGATTGATATGATTATAGATTAAGGGGGTGTCTGGCTGGGGAAGAGGAATTGAAAAGGTAATGGAAATAATAGTAGTGAGAAATAATAGTGGTGTCTTTCATAATAATTCTGTTGGTTAGTTTGTACTCGGAAATGGGAATGATTACTAATAATGATGGTTGATTTGTATTGGAAAATAAAAATGATTATAAATTAATTGTAATAATTAGTATTAATTAATTAGTTAATTATTTATTATAAAATGAGATTAATTAATTATTAATAAAAATATTATTGATGAAATTAATCTTAATTATAATAATTAATATTAGTAAATGAGATTAATTAATTATTAATTATAATATTAAATTATAATATTAAGTAAATAAATAATTAATTAAATTAATCTTAATTAGTTAATTTATTATTACTTAATAATAAATTAATTAGTATTAATTATAATAACTAATATTAATTAATTAATTAGTTAGTATTAATTAATTATAATAATAATTAAAAAAATAAAGTATTCCTTAACTTTCATAACTCCCAATATTGGGGGTATAAGAAATTAGTAGATTACCTCATATGAGATAATTAATTTCCCCATCTCTATTCCATTCCCCCAACTAAGCAGGGGTCAAGGGAAATAAATAGAATGATTTTATTCTCCCAATCAAGGGACTCCCTAAATCCATCCTGTGATTCTCATATGAAACCTGGGAACGTCATTCCTTGTTTTTTGGTACAAAGTTCAGAGGACATCAACAGTAAAGCCCCGTACCAAAGACGTTAGACGTCCAAACGGCAAAAAGCAACTTCATGTTTTCTCTCCATTCTTGCCGGCACCCCAAACATTGAGTCCAAATGGTCCGTGAGACCGTCGAAACGTACTCGCAGTGCAGTAAACTTCTCGATGAATCAAGCGTACACGCAACAAATAGACCAATTTGACAGCATTTTGTTCTGTATTTTGTAGAATCAAATTATCATAAGTAAAAGTTAAAAAAATAATGTTTACCCAAAAATGTTCATATAAAGAGCATGATTAGCATAAACATTCTTTTTAATTTCTATTTAAATAGACTTAATATATTTGTCACGAAAGATAGATTGAGTGGAATAGAATTGCGTCATCAGTAGAATTATGAAAATACTTTTTTTTTCATATTTTAAATCTTAACTTTAATTTAATACATTAAACTACTTTTGGATTATATTTCAAAACACATATTTATACTTCCTAATATTACTTTTTGCATTTCTGATATTATTTTTTATATTCTCAATATATATTTTATCTCACCGTGTATTAAAACGCAATTTATATACGCAATTCATTTATGTCTAATCTCATAATCAAAGTCGTCTTTTCTTGGCGAAAATTTCAGAGTGATTTGTCGGGTGTGCCGTGTAATAATGATCAAAATTTGAGAGTTTGTTGTCACATACTATGAATAACTGGCACAAAAGCACAAGTACAATAATTTATTGGGAACGCGATTTATGCATGAAGAAAAAATGGCACCTGGCTTGACAATTGACATCCCTCTAATTTTTAAGAATTTCAAATTGGACCAGTGTAATACTAGGATGCTTATTGAAGCCCTTTCCATCCCATTAATTCAGCACGACATCGGAGCCAAGGGTCTCCTTTAAATAAAATAAAGTCAACTAGCCAAAGTTTAATATCATTGATTGGGCCTCAATTTATGTAAATGCATATGTATGCGACAGGGCTAAAAGTCTTTGGTCATTAATTAATTTATGATACTAATTTTTTCCCTTAATTTTGACCAAACGAGTTTGTGACCTTAATCATCATCACCATTTTTATTACTTTTGAATTGTTTAATTTTATTTTATTTTTAAACGAAAGGGCATGGTGATCCACTTGCCCAACTTTAAGAAAGCAACCGTGTAGTATTGGATTGGATTATGTTTGTAAGGGGACAGGAATCTCCCCAGCTTGATTAATTAATTTGAGTTGCACAAGTTGGAAATAAAGTTAATGAAATAGAGAAAATACTATTGTGGTTGGTTAATTAGTTGTTAATAAGATGGATTTATACCAAAAATAAAAGAAATGCGAAAGTATTTATTTGTTTAATGTCTCATTAACCACGGCTGCAGCCGTATTATTATCGTCTCTGGGTGCTATATAATTTAGTTCTTTATAAATTTTTTACTATGAAGTAATGATATTCGCACAGGCTGATTTGGTATTTACGTTACAAAATGATACTAGATGATCATCCACCTTTGATAGTTACGTATTTTTTAGGTTAAAATATGAGAAATATTTATTATGTTGTTTGAATCCAATAATTTTCATTTCATAAGAAAAATGTTTTTTTTTTTTGGTAATAATATTTTTGACGTCTTTGTTGCCTGATCCAATAGGATTTGGTTAGATATGAACAAATTTAGTAAATCTTGATAATTACCAAAATAGAGTATTAGAATGAAAAAATTCATTAGAAAATGAATTATTAATTTTAAACCATTTATGACAATTAATTATTCAATAATTTAAAATGTTTTTTTTTTTTAAGAATTCTTCATAAATAAGTAATTATTGTTTAATGACTCAAAATATATAAACGCTGAGTCAATCAATAAATTTTTTTTTATTATAGTTGTTGTCGATAATACGACATTTGTTTCCCTCACGTATGCATTATAGAGGGAAGTCGTTGTTACGGACAGCCAAGTCCAATATTATATGAATCAAGAGTATCAGTAACACACTCCCATACTTTCCCCCCCTTTGATTTACAGATTGCAAATAATCTTTACGCCTACGACTTACGGCTGAATTAATTAGGGAGACGAGAGTATTTTTATTTTTGGGCTATTTATATGTTACACAGTTACACGGCCTGTTTTGTTCAATTTCATTCAATTCTACAATAGATAAGGGGCCATTGATTGCAAGGAGAGATTTTTGTTGTTCGAATATGAGCCTATAGATTAGGGAGGATTAATTGTGAACAGACTGAACGATACATATCTTACGAGAACGATTTTATTGGTAAGAATATAATCTCATTTTGGACGTTCCTCTTTAGACAAGTTTTTATGCATATAAATTACGTTTTAAAATAAAATTTTATATTTTTTAAAATAATAATTATATTAAAAATCGCAAAAGTTCATTGGTTAGGTTTTGAAGCTGACTTTTGGGCGTGTTCCAAAGGCACGGAGCCATGGAAGGTCTATATTGATGGTTTTATCGATGTTGTCTGTCGCAGGCCATAGTCTTTGAAATTTTAGGTTGGACAAACCCAAAAGTATTATTAGGGGCAGTAGGAGCTATTTTCTCATGTCTTTAGTGTTATTCAAAATCTCCAATTTCAAATTTCAGACATGGGTGAGATTGATCATTGATATGATTATAGATTAAATCCATCTTGCTTCCTGTGATTCTCATATGAAACCTGGGAAGGTCATTCCTTGTTTTTTCTGACAAAGTTCAGAGGACAGTAAAGCCCCGTACCAAAGACGTCCAAACTCCTAAACATTGAGTCCAATGGTCCATGAGACCGTCGAAACGTACTCGCATTGCGTTAACGCTCATTGGGCCACTCTAACATTGTAGTACAATTTAAGAACTGCCCATAGGTTTTTGTTTTTTAAGTGGTCCTGTATTACGTAACGCGCAGTCCGACGTTAACGAAAATCCAAAGCAAACGGTGAACGTAGTTTTTTTCTTTCTTTCGTTTTTGCCTTTTTAGTTTATAATTACAAATTAGCCCATAAATCTGTGTTTTTGTTCTTATTTAGCCTCAATAATATCTACCTAGTAGTTCTAATTACTATTACCTAAACTCTAAAGCTCAATCATTTATTTTAGTTAAAAATGAAATACAAAAGGCAATAAATTAATCATGTGTTGATTGTTTTTAAATTTTATGTAAATAGAGAATGAAAAAACTAATCAAATCTCGACCAAATTTCGTAATTCTGTTACTCTTTCTATCCCAAAAATAATAGATCAGTTTTAAAAAAAATTTCTTGTTCCAAAAAAGAAATTCATTTTTAAATCAAAATTTTAAAATATATTTACTAGTAATAATTGTATATAATCACAATTAAAAAGTTAAAATAAAAATATAAAATCACATATTTAATTAATATATTAAACTAATAATTAATAAAAAAATTATATCTAAATTAATGTGGACTGTTTTTTTAAGACAGATGGAGTATTTTTGTTGGCTCATTTTTTATCTTGTCATTAAATTCGCTCATTTTCACTTTCACGCGTCTCGCCTTATCCAATAAATTTAGCACTCCAAATCACGACTCATCACTTGCATATATTTATATCTCTTTTAATTCTTTTTATGCAGCAAAGAGGTACAGATAGCCCAGCATGAAATGTGAAGAACGGATTAATTATATGCGTTTATTTTAAAACTAAAGTATCAGTTTGTATTGGTCCTCCCATTTTGGGGGATGCTAGCTTTTGTCGTTAATTGATGGAGTATATTCCCATGTATTCACTCTCAAAGAGTTCTAGTCCTGGAAACACCCCCCTCCCCAAAAAAAAAAAAAATCACAGAAAATAATCTACTCATGTCGAGGAGAAATAGCTCGATAAAATTTATAAAACTAAAAAAATAAGAAGAAGAAGATAAACATCAACTTTGTGAAAAACGAAATATATGATTTACTTATATAGTTTTTTCTTTCATGTTTTATAGATGGGATGATATGTGCAAGCTGTTTTATTGAAACAAGTCCATAGCAACTAACCATGGTGACAGTAAATAAATGACGTAAATGAAGATTGGCATAGTCTTTAAATCAATCCCACCAACCATCTAATGCATCACAGCTCATGCAAATTAAATCCAGTGTGTGAAATTGATTGATAGTTGATTTTCTATCCTCACTTAATTTGGAGAGAAGCCCTATCCTCACTTATTTCCAGCAACAAAGAATTGTACTGTTCCTATATTTAGAGAACAACATCTCACTGTTATTTCTTTTTACCAAATAAAGACGAATGATACATAGCCTGCAACAGTAGGGGACCTTATAATAAAAACGAAATCTAACTTGAGTCTAGCATGATGCACATTTAAAATGTTCATCGTATAGAGCTTGTATCTGTCCTCTTGCATTTGCATTTTCATTAAATTTGTACTTTAAGGTCCAAAGGGAATACACCTATCTATATATCATGCCTTCAAAATTGTTTGTAAGGAGTCCACAGATTCGATTCATAGGAAACGGAAAAAGATTTATCATTGGTAGAATTAGAAGTTTGTTACTATTATAATATTACTATAAGTAATGGTATGATATACGCAATAAATATTTTTAATAAAATATTTTAACGACTGATGTCGTGTTTACGTGACAAAAATGGTTTTAATTACATATTTAATACCTTTTGATTCCATGAATATCAACTCGATTAGTGAAATTTTTCACAAATGAATATCGTTAATCATGCTTTTTTTTACCAGAGTTTCTGAAAGCAAATCAACTGCACCGTATTGGAAATTTCCACTTGTTTACCGAACCACCAGAAAGGTCATAATTACACTAAGAAAGGAAGCTGAGGACGACACATTGCCGGCCTTGCCTCCCTTTAAAGATCCTTCTCATTTCCCAACTAAATATCGGTATGGGTATAGTATTCGTATTGGTAGTTACAAACACAGAACGCACCCACGCGCCACCTTCTGTCTGTTTTTTTAGGGGTACTTACTGTTTATGGCCAATTAATTTGTTCTGTAACTCAAGTATATATGCAACGTACTTTAATCAGCCATATATTGCATGCAGAGTTTCTGAGTTGATGATCAATTAATCATAGGATTCAAAGTAGTACGATTAAAGATCAAAGATAACAAACATTGAGTTAAAAGGACTTAAATTTTATGGTTTCTCGGTTCGAATCTCGTCCACCACAATAAGTATGGAATCTATAACTATATAAACTATAAACTAAGGGAAAAGGTTGAGCAACGTGAATGCATTAGCCAACCATTAAATAGTTTCATTCAAAATGATCAGCTATATCTTGCAGAGTTTTTGGGTTGATGATCAATTAATTATAGGGTTCTAAGTAGTACTATTAAAGATTGAAGAGAATAAATATTGAGTTAGAAGGGTTTTAATTTTTACGATTTCTTGATTTGAATCTCGTCAACTGCAATAACTATTAGTACTCTATATAAACAGTAAACAAAGAGGAACAGAGGTTGAGCCACATGCATGCATTAGCCAGCCATTATAACTTGTTTGCTTCAAAAGTCCATGCAATAAACTTTTTGTCCCATAAACAATTTTACTTCTTATCACCTACCTAACGTGAATGCCTCCCTAATGCCTAATCATTTCATTAAGATTTTCGAGATATCAACAGTTTCAAAGTACTAAGCAACTCAAAAGGTGACCTTAATTTTCTAGTAAAAGGTTGTTATCTTCTGCATATATTAATTGAGTTGCAAGGAAGAAATTAATTCTTTTTCACCCCTTTTTTCTAACTAAAAAGAAAGGTTAGAAATTAAACACACGCAATCATTTTACTCTTGTGTTTTGACGGCAGGCCATGCACGATTTTAAAGCAGCTAGAGCAGCATATATAAATATGGGCTCTCCTGCGGGCGATCACACTATGGTCTTCTTCTTCTTCTTCTTTTAAATTTTTTTTATAAGTTTTTCTTTTTAATTTATTAGGGTTTTTTTTCTTCTATTTATTAGGTTCTTCCATATTAGAGGCTTTTTGTTACTAGTTAATTACAAGTCTATTCAACATACAAGGTAATAGTTTAGTTACCGAGTTATTTAACGTTTGCAGTTGAGTCATGCAAGACATGGAGCAAACGTTAGGGAAGAGGCTTGTAAATTGGATTTCCATTCAGTAGTATTTAGTTTTCATGACTTTTTGTGACTCTCTTGTAAAGGTCAATCAACTAGTTTGTATAAGTGTCTACATTGCTACTGATGTCCTAATTAATGCACACTAATTATCTCAATTTGTTATATAATCTTATTTTCTCTTATTAGTTGTGCACTTTCTTTTATAGTTAAATTATACGCTGTATATTCATGAAGATTATTTAGCCTTTTTAACTAAATCTTATAAATCTTTTACTATTGACAATCAATAAAAATCTATCGTATCAGATAAAAAAAACTACAATAATGATTTTTTTGCAGGGGCGGATGCGAAGGTACCATTGGTAGTAGAGGTGGACCATCTAAATCTTTGCATATATAATTAATGGTATGGAAAAGGGGGAGGATTATTATTTTATGTGTAGTTGCTGTTCACTGTAAAGGTTGATGATGTTGGTATTTTTTTGATTAATGGCTAAAGTATAATTAAAATATATTGCATCATTAATTATAATAATTGTGCTTAATTTATTAATTTTGCTTATTTATTAATTCTAAATATAGATATCTCCATGCATGTCCTTTTTATTTTGGTCATTATGCTATCTTTATTATCGTTAACAAATTAAAGCCATTTGCTTATCACTATGTTTTCAATAATTAATTTCGTTCTCTTGAGATGTTTGTTTGCTTTCACCAAATTTTTTTTTGCACAATAGAGGATAGAAATCTTGATTAACATGGATGGTATTTTGTACAACGTAGTCTTCCCAACTTGACTTGGTGGCGCAACAAGAACCACAATCTCGAATGAATTAAAAGTTGATGACAGTAAATATTTATAAGTATTACATCAATTATTATAAAATTTTATTAAAATTTTTTAATAATTGACCCCATTTTCACAATTTAAACTACTCTTTTTTTGTTTGCCATTTTTATGAAAATTGCTTTTACTTTTTTTTTCTTTTTGAGTACTAAAATGTTTTAGTTTGTAGATTATTATTGTAGTGGCGATAATTCGATCTTCACATGGATCATAACCTCAATAATGATGGTTTCCACATACGTACACCTAAAATAGGAGCCATAAATATATTGATTTTGATGATTTTAACTTCCAATAAACGCTTCATTCTTTCTGATTGGAATATTCATATATGGTCCAATCTTCTACAAAGTGTTGCAAGCTTAATCAAATGCACAAATCCTGCACGAATCTTTCCCTGGATATGATATTCATGTGCTATACATATTATTACTGCTAAAATTCCGACAATATTCTTTCTCAATATATCCCAATGCAACTTCTTTACCAAGATTTACATTTTTGTAGCTAATAGTAAAACATTCATGATTTGCATTGAAACATACTCATTTTCTATTCTTTTGCCCCATATTTGGCCTATGGGAGATTCAAAGAGATGCTTCTACCTCTTTGATTACAACTCTTTTGCCAACACATTATATGCTTGTTTCTTTGTCTTGAAAATATATATATATATTTCAAAATATTTCTTTATTTAAAAAAAAGGTTCAATTTTTAATAAAATTCTTATATTAATTTTATTAATAACATGCAGTAAAATGTAAAAATGAAAATAAAAAATTATTTATTTGATGGTGCATTAAAATTATTATAACTTATCACTTAAAAAGGTTATATTAAATTTAAAGTATATATGTTTTTTTGGTATAGAGAAAAGATTATTATTCTTACAAAATATTATATCAATTGATGGAATAATTTGTTGATATGATATTAATGTATATAAATACGACTTATTCAAGTGATTTTCAAAAAATTGATAATATTGGAATCCTCAAATTTAGGAAATAAATAACAAAAGTCTAAGTGCTTATTGATAGAGTAATGATACATATAATGATTTTTTATAACAACTGATGTGGTAAGGATGAAAAGTCAAAATTTAATTATTACACTCCTTAAAATATGCAAAATAATGAGGGATTGTTTTGTCTTTTTATGGTTGTCATATCAGTTACTATTATTTTTCACTACGAAAAGTCGTTGTAAATATCACTCCCTCGGTCCCAAAAAAAGAGTTAACTTTGTTTAAAATAATTTTTTATTAGTTATTAGGTATAACTTATTTAATGCATAATTAAATGTATAATTTTATATTTATTTTTAAATTGTGAATATACATAATTATTATTAATAAAAATATTGTAAAAATTTAGTTTAAAAGTATATATATTTTTTTAGAACAAAAAAAAGTTTTCAAAGTGAATTTTGTTTGGAGGGGGAGGGGGAAGTATTACTGTTGTTGATAATAGTTTTTTTTTTTTTTCCTGGGTGGTGTTTTCAGTTTTGGGGGTTGGTGTACCAAAAGTATAGGAATGCAGCAGTAGTATTTATGTGGAGAAGTGAGCATCACGCGCCGAATGTGGTGGTGAATAATAATATTAAGCATGAGATGCAGCCCCAGATGTTCCCTGGAATCCCTCTCTCATCGCTGCTGGTCCTATGTAAGTAAATAGTTGAATTTTCCTCTGCTCTTCTCCAACACTTTCAGCACTCTTTGCATCGCCAGGAAGCAGCTTCCCCCACTAGTCCTTTTCTCTCTTTTCTTTAATCCTCAGCTTCTTCTTGTCTGCACCCCTTATTCTCTCATTCGCATCATCACTCATCAGAATAATCAACCAACGTACTGAAAGAACCTGCAAATTGAAGCTAAGCAAGGAAAAGGAAAGCATATCATGATCAGGAACATGAGTCGTCTTGCTCCATTATCAGAAGAGCCCATAAATGAGGAAGATTCCAGGAACTGCTCCAGCAAGGCACAAACATGGAAAAAATGGCTCCGCAACCATTTTTCCCTTCAGCTTTTCAACAAGAAATCTGACCTCAGGATCCTCTTGAGCGTTCTTGGGTGCCCTCTTTTTCCTTTATCTGTTAATCCCAAAAACTCCATCACTGAAGTAAGCCTTTTCTTTTTCGTTTTTCCCATTCTCTTTTTGCACTCTATGAATGATGGACTACACTTCTTTTTTCTTTTATTATATGATCAAAATAATACTAGTTGCAAAGTTAATATCCTATTAGAGCTCAGCTCATGTAGTTCTTAGCAAGCCCAGATTTCAATTTGCACTAGTTTGCTTTCTTTCCACTGCTCCTTCACAGAATGTAGGAGTTTAATATTCGTTTGTGCTTCCACACACGCCCCCCCCACCCCCCCTTCATTTCACAAAGTAAAGTATGTTGTGATGGTGTGGGTGTTTGGGGAACGAGGTTTACTTTAATTGTGTCATGTTGTAGGTGTATTAAATCAAGCTTATTTAGCAAATTATATTTTTTTATTATTACTAAAATTTAAGTTGAATTAGATGATTTTTTTTTTAGAAAAAATTTTTTGTGATTTTTTTTTATCAAATATATTTTTTTTTGATTAAATATAATATATATAATAATATTTATTGGATATTTTTTTTTGAGAGAGAAAAAAAACCAAAAAAAAAAAAAAAAAAAAAAAAAAATTGAGAAGTAGGAGTTTTTTGTTTTTTTTTTGTTTTTTTTTTTTTTTATTTTTTTCCCTACCTTGTGTTTGTCTCCAAAAATAAATTTTTTGTTTCTTTTTTTTTTTTTTTTTTTTTTTTTTATTTTTTGATTACATCATGTGGGTTGGTAGCCAACAAATTGTTGGTTTCTTTTTTTGTTTCTTTTTTTTTTTTTTTTGGAGAAAAGTTTGTGTTTTGTTTGTGATGATTGGATGGAAAAATGTTAAAAAAAAAAAAAAAAAAAACAAAATTTAAAAATTTTGATATTTTGATATTGAACACACCTTCATACATACGATTTTTCACAATTCAAAAAAAAAGAAAAAAGAAATGAAACCAAAAAAAAAAAAAAAAAAGAAAATATATTACAAATCAATCAAATTCATCAAATTTCATTTAATTTTTTTTTTTAAAATTTTAAAAAAAAAAAAAAACAAGCAAATAATATTTTTATTTATATTATATTAAGAATTGAAAAGAAAAAAAAAAATTAAAAAAAAATAAAAAAAAATTGAAAAAAAATATTTGAAAAAATGAAGAAAATTTTCTTTTTTTTATTTTTTTTTTATCATGAATAATATGGATGAATGAAATTTAATGGTGATGATTTTTTTTTTAAAAAATTCTGTATAATCATATTATATGATTTCTTTATTATTTTATTTATGTTGTTGCAGACTATAGACTTACTTAAGACTTTTCAACTTTGAGCATATTAGAAAATTAATTCTTCATGAATTATTTCATTAAAAAAAAAAATCAAAAAGAGACTTGAACAATATCAAATATCAATAATCAAACAGAAATAACAAATATTGAAAGAAAAGATGAATAATGTGAAAATAAAAATGTTTTCAAAGAAATTTTTGAGAGATGTGGATTGTGAAATGATGAAGAGATTTTTTAAGAAGAGAAGAAGAGATACTTTGAGAATTGAGAGAGAGAATTTTTTTTTTTTTGATTTTGAAAGATGAAGAAAAATTTAGAAAAAAAAGAAAAATCGAAAAAATGAAAAAAAGAAGAGAAGAAAAAAATAAAATTTTTAAAATGAGAAAGAATTATTGAATATAAAATATTTGATTTGAATATTGAATAGATATGGTGAATTGTTTGATTTGTGGGTGATTGTTTTGAATGTTTTTTTTTTCAAGAAGAAGAATCAAAAAAATGATTTTTTTAATGAAAAATTCAAAGATGAAGAATGAGATTGAGAATGATATAGATCAGAAGATATTTGAAAGATGAAAAGATACCATGATAAGAAAATGAGAAGAAGAAATAAAATTCAAATTTAGTTAAAGGAAAGGTTTTTTTTTTTTTTTATTAAGCTTTTTTTTTATGGATTTTATTTAGGTTTATTATATTTTTTATTTTTTTTTTATTTTTTTTTTCTTATTTTTTTTTTTTTATGTTTTTTTTTTTTTTATTTTTTTTTTTTTATTTTTTTATTTTATTTTTTTTGGTTTTTTTTGATTTTATTAAATATATAAACCCAATTAGGAGATTATTTAGAGAAGAGAAAGAGAGAAAAAAGAGAAGAGAAAAAAAAAGAGAAAGAAAAGAGAGAGTTTCTTTTTTGTTTCAGATTTTGTTTTTTTTTGTTTTTTTTTTTTTTTTTTGTTTTTTTTTTTTTTTGTTTTTATTTTCTTTTTTTTTTTTTTTTTTTTTTTTTTTTTTTTACACATGTGCCCATCACTCATGTTCCCATTGGAACTCTTAATTCTCTCTTTAATTGTTTAGAATGTCCTAAGTTTGTGAATAAATAAATGAGCTTTTTTTTTGCTTGCCCGTACACTTTAAGCTCATCGATGACTAACAACAACAATCAATTGTTGTCTCTCTTAATTAAATGTGTTATTTACTTATCATCCCTCTTCGAAAATTTCTATCTTTACATCACATGCTAGTGCTACTCTACTCACCATGTGAATGCTTGACCTTTCTACTCATCCCCACTCTTGTCTACAGCCAATCTATCTTGTCTAATTTTTATCCTTTTAAAAAAAAAAGAAAAGATTGCAATTAATTTTATTTTTCTTTCCAAAAGGAGTATGATCCGATTTGTTTGTATCAAAACGTTGCACATGATCAAATCAGAAAGATTCCATTTCAAGCCTGTGAGTTTTGTTCATTGACTGATCATTTCTTGATTATCTTATAATGCTAACAGTCTCAAGTAGAGTCAGTAGACGGACATTTATTCCTCGTCCAACAATATTCTTAAATGCCTCCCTTTGTACATCTTTTTTTTTTTTTTTTAATTTTAATTATTAGGTGTCATCATCAGCACAATACATTATACAACATTTTACAGCAGCTACGGGTTGCCGAAAGCTAGAGGGGGTAGTGAAGAATATTTATGCGACGGGAAAAGTGGCAATGGCGGTGGTTGATCATGATCAGCTTGGACTATTAGGAGGAGGAGGAGGAGGAGGCGCCTTGGCTAGCACTGCTACCTCAGTTGCTTCGTTGTCCAATAATGCTAATCTGCAAAAGGGTTGCTTTGTTATGTGGCAAATGCTACCTAACAAATGGCTAATTGAGCTTGCTGTTGCAGGTCACAAAGTGGTGGCTGGTAGTGATGGCGATTTGGCTTGGCGCCACACCCCTTGGCTAAGCGTTCATGCTGCCAAAGGTGGCTCCCGCCCTCTTCGCCGATCTTTCCAGGCAAGAATTGATCCTGTATTTAATTGTTCAAAGTTTTAGCTACAAGTTTTATTAACTTAGAAAATTCTTGAAGTTGTGGATATTATAAATTCTTCGAATTGACGGGTAGCTAGTTATATAATCACTTTCCATGTTGTCCTGTCCCAAGTTCCTACTTTTTTGAGCATAGGCCATATTGTGAAGCATAGCTTTAATGTGGAATATTCCCAAAATCTTGCTGGAAGGTATGGGGGCCAAAGGCTTTGCTTTCCCTTAGTATAACTTTTTAGTGCTTTTATTTGGGAAAGTCCCATTCAATAATAGGGGCAATTTATCATCTCATTTCTATTTCCAATCCTGAATACAAGTAGCTAGTAGTGTACATTTTAAAGGTCTTGATTCCCTCATCCTATATTGCATAACAATTGTTGCCAAAAAAAAAAAAAAAATTGTCTTCAACTATATGATGATGTATATTCTAAATCAAGAATCACTGGCTGATTTCTCCCAGTGCTAATATAATGTGATGATGTAGTGCAATATTACTCATTTTGTGAAATAAGGCCTAACAACAGTATCTTGTTGTTCAGGGACTAGACCCAATGGCTATAGCAACTATCTTCTCCCAGGCAGAGCATATGGGAGAAAAGCAGATCTTTGAAGTCGATTGCTTTGTCCTAAAACTGTCTGCCAATCACACAGACTTAGCTGAACGCAGCGATAGCACAGCAGAGATGATCAAGCATGCAATTTTTGGTTACTTCAGCCAAAGGAGTGGCTTACTGATATATTTGGAGGACTCATACTTGACCAGAATACAGTCACCTGGCTCGCTTCCAACATATTGGGAAACCACAATGGCTACAAAAATGGAAGATTATCGCTGCGTGGAAGGAGTGAAGATAGCACATTCAGGGCAATCAACTGTGATCATATCAAGATTTGGAGACAATTTGAAGGTTGGCCCTGCCTTCACTAGGATGGAAGAAATGTGGACCATTGATGATATTGCTTTTAATGTTCCTGGCCTTTCTGTAGATTGCTTCATTTCTCCTAAAGAACTACAGAGAGACTATCCAGAGGAAAACTTAGACTGGAGATCACCACTGCATGAATGATAATCCATCATTTTTGTAACTTCATTTCTGTGGTGCTTATTAACTAATTTCTCTAGGACTACTGTTGCTTTTAACTTACATTATTGACCAAGCGTACTACACATATAAGGGGACCCTGTGTTTTAATTTGTGTATACATATTATTGCATGCAACTATGCAAGTGCTTGACATATACAATCAAAATGTAAGTTTTCTTTTTTCCATGACCATTGGATAATCTTCATGTTGTACCATATCAACCTTTGGATTATCAAAGATTGGAATACGCTAAAATCATTCCCAAAACCTTTATAACTCCATCAGATTCAACCTTGGATCTTTTGAATTATGAACAGATTTAGTTACTTTTAATGATTTACACACATTAATAGGTAACGGCACCATATTACAATTATAACTCTTGTAAAACATTTATATACAACATTTTCTCGTATACTCATACTAAGTTCACGCAATATTATTTCATCAGATTTTCACTAAAAAATTTCCCATTACTATCTTTTATAAGAGCTGCAGATCATTGGTGTTGAAATTTTCAGTCATTCTAATATTTTTTAAAATTAAATATTATAGATGGAGGTAAAATTATATTAAAAAATCATAAAATTGAACTAAATATAATAAAAAAATTCAATTAAAAAACAGTTCCACTTGAATGAAACTCATAACTCGTTACTCGTTCGCTCGAAATTCCTGAAACGCTGTCGTTGGCTTAGTTAACTAACGGCATATGTATTTCCCTCTAAAATCTCTTAAGTCGGCGCCACAACAATGTTCCGGCGAAGTAGCCGTTTGGTGGCACAACTCAAAACCCGACACCGCCGGAACAACAATCAAACACCGTTCCTCCACCCTTCGTCTTCCTTCGCCACAACCAGCCCTACAACCGGTAATACTGACCATGACTCGCAACTGAATCGACCGTCGTCTTCTTCATCACCGCCGCCTCCTATCCGGGTCGGATTTACGGACACGGCCGGCCGAGGTGTTTTTGCAACTCGAAGAATCGGAGCAGGGGAAGTCATCCACACCGCTAAACCCATTGTCTGCCACCCTTCTCTCTCTTCGCTCCACTGTGTTTGCTATTTTTGCCTTAGAAAGCTTCCCAACGATGGGCTTTCTCAAAGAAATGACGATGTACCATTTTGCGGCGACAAATGCAAAGTCCAATCTGAGGTTTTAATTTCTTACGTTACAAGTTATTTTTATGAATTCCATATATTGTTAGAATGTAAACTGTTATTTGGTTTTTGAATAAGTCAGATAAAGTGATAAACTTAGCTGGAGAATTCGGCTAGTTGAACTGTTTATTAGGTGTTTTTAATTGGGTTTCTGAGAAAGATATTATATGTATATAAAAGAAAGCTTGGATTAGCTTAAATTGGTGATTTTGCACACCCTTTGTTCTTTTGGTTCAAACGGAGAATAAAAGCTTGAGTCTTTATACTGATATCACCCTGGTTTTTTTTTATATGAATAACTATCATAATTTAAGCATGAATGCATTTCATGGAGTGCACAAGAAGTAAAGAGTGTGATAGTACATTTCCACCAAGGTGATGGGTGTGCAAAGCGGGTTTTAGACTTGATGTGAGGGTATTAAAAACTATTAATTGCTGCGAAAAGTTGTCAACTTTAGCATTATTTTGGGGAGCATAGGATAACCATATTCTCTATTAATAAAATTATTTTCTCAAGCTAAAGTTCATGCATAAATCCGTCATAATCTAACTATTTCATCTGTAAGTTTTGGCCTGTTTGTCTATTTCATCTTCTATCTTGAATTTGTTGACTTATATTTTATTATTTGATCTCTTCATATAGGTTTTTCACAAAGTTGAGAAGACAGCCAATTGGTCAGCATTTAATGATTATTGCCAGTAAGTAATTTCTCTGTATTTTTTATTTTTGGTATCAGACATGAACTTTTACTAGCCATGTTAAACTTCATTTCTCATTTTAGTTTGGCCTTTCTTATATCCACTTGATGCTAATACTGGTGAGTATGCATCCAGAATAAGTTTATAATACAATAAAATATCACTAGGAGAAAAAGAGAACATTTTGAGAAGACACACCATGTTAGAACTTCATTTAGTTGCTACATATCGCAGTTCAAACATGTTGACTTGTCATCAGCTTAAGGAGATGAGTATTCATTACGTAATTTTCCATTGGTACATAGAAGTTTGGATTAATATATTCTGAACCAAGTTCATATTTGTTCTTGAACCATATCCAATTCTCCATGTTATATGATCCTATTTCCTAGCTGTGAAGTTTGATATTCCCTCCATTGTGAACTGAATCTTTTTCTGTGTCAATTTAATTGCAACCTCTTTCCCTTGTCCTTATGGGCTTTGTCATTTGTTGTCCATATCTTGTATATGTTTTCTTAGAGCTGAGCTTCTTCTTGACCATTTTCTATTATATTTATCAGAGTTCATCACGGTTTCAGAAAATAATCGATGTCATTCTTTTTGACTTTTTTTAGGACACATGGCCTAAAGTATCCTTTGTTAGTGAAGCGGTTTGCTTGTCTTGTTATAGCTGGAGTTGCAGATGCCAAAGGCCTTGACATACTTCAGCCTGCTACTTTTTCTTCTGAAATGATATATTTGGTAAGAGAATAATGCGCATACATGAAACTTGTTGCTCTTAATTGCAATTTAACTTGCTTCTGCAATGATTACCAATTGAAGTATAATTGATAATATTTTGTTTCAATTGTAAGGACATTGCATCAAAAGCCAGCTAGCTAAAGTAGAATGAGAAAAAATTCTGAAAGTTTAATTTTCAAATTTGTCATGAATCCTGTTCCAGTGGATCCTTTCTAAAGAAGTGAGTCTATCATCCAGATTAATTAAATGCTTGTTCTGCAGACTAGGGAAATATGCAACTTGGTAGGATTTTTTTCCCTGTTGATATTCAGAGGAGGATCATAGTTTTTTGTTTATTTTCAGGTTGAGAAGGAATTCTGCTTACTAAGAAGCACTCTTCAAGGTGCAGATATTACAACAGAGCAGTTGGCATGTATCCTTATGCCGCAGAAATTCATAATGTACTCTGAATCTTAGTATAATGTCTAGCTTCCATAAGCTATGAAAGGCCATGTATCTTTGACTTAATAGTTATTACCAAGCAATGGTACACTTGTGTGTTGGCACGTATACGCATCAATGCTTTCAGAGTGGAATTGGCTAGTGCATCCTATGAAGATCTTCTTTCTTCAGCAGCTGCTTCAGTAGAGGCAGAAGCAGCCGTAGGGAATGCTGTTTATATGCTTCCCTCTTTCTACAATCATGACTGTGGTAAGATATATTACCTCTATAACTAAATTCCAAAATTTATACTCCTATGCTGAATTTCTTCCTCTGTTTCAATGAGAAATTTTTTTCTTGTGTGGGAAAACTGGGGCCATATATGAGAAGGGTTCTGTTTAAATATTATGATTATGTTTTCACCCCATCCCCAAGAATTTCAGAGTACTCAATAGGTCTAATTTAGAGGAGTGAAAATTTTTATATATATTAAGCTCAACTGCTTTTGGTTGTGTTCTATTCTGTTTCCTGAGCAATTGTTTGTACTTTTCCTGCCACCATCAAATGTACATATCTAATAGTCAAAAGTAATTATTTTCAATGTTATGCTGATATCCATGTGCACAATTCATGATTACTTTCATTTAGGAAAAAGGATTTAATGCATAAGTTAGAATTCAGAAGTAAATATAAAGACAGGCTATTTTGCCTATTGCTGAGAATTGATGTCAAATGAATCTTCCTATTAATTTTACTTTTATATAGCAATTTGGTGGTCAATGACACATCATTCAGAAAAATTGACGTGATTTGAACATTTTTATTGCAGATCCCAATGCCCATATGTTGTGGCTAGAAAATGTGGATGTGCAAGTAAAAGCTCTCCGTGAAATTGAAGCAGGTTCATCCTTGAACTTTAAATTTTAGCATCTGTGTTCTATCGTTGGGATATGAAAAAAATATGCAGATAGTGGACCTGACTTATTTGTCAGCTGAAGAAATTACTTTTAGGACTTTCAAAAAATGATTCTTTTCCCCTTAATATCGAAGAAGATGATTGTTTCTAACTGAACTTTATTGCATTGTAAGAGTTTTCTATTTGCTGCCTTTTGTCCTATGTAGCTCCTCTCAGATATATCTTTCTGAAATATACCAGTCTAAAGAAGTAGACCAATTTTTGTCTGTTCTCGCAACCCTACTTAACAGATTTATGTTTATCCTTTAATCATGATTATACTAAGACAATAGATGATAAGTGCTGCAGTCTACAACAGTTTGTGCAGCCATGTTAATGAAGCCTTTTTAACGCAATATATCAACCAAATTAGCTCTTGCCTCCAGCTAAATATTCCCCATCACATCCAGTGAACTAGGAGTTTATAGAGCATTAGACATAGGCTATTTATCAGTTTTTATACACGTGCAGCTCTGAGCCCAGTGAGGCTGCTGTCTCCACCAACCTCATGAAAATGAGTACAGGTTTCAGCCTTATGTGCTTAACAAATTAAACACCACTTTTATTCAGATAGTTTTCAGTAATGTATTGATGATATTTGTTTATGTTAGCATCATTCGAAGTCTGATATGGTTGCAAGTTTTGCAACTGTATACCATATTATAACTTACCAAGGCATTACCCAATTCATCATAATTATACCCGTGGTGTTGTAGGTGAAGAGTTGCGGATATGCTACATTGACGCAAGTATGGATCATGATGCTCGGCAAGCAATATTATCTAAAGGTTTCGGCTTTAAGTGCAACTGCCTTCGATGTTCTTCCGGGGACTAGTCTTCTGTTTTCCATTTCTTTTTGAAGTACCGTTTCTGATATGAGGCTCAGTAATACAGTATGCTGTATTACTTGGGAGTTGATAAATGAAAATTTTTTAAGTGAAAGGACGATAGATTTTCTCATAGTTGTAACCTGAGAAGGGATGGTTTCTTTTAACCAAATGAACCATTGTTTTGTTTGTTGAATGAAATGAACATTTGAGGAACAGAAATATTTCCACTGTCGGGTGGATTGAAATGAGAGTCTGGGGCAAAAATAAATTTCTTTGCGTCTGCCGGGAGTCGAACCCGGGTCTATTGCTTGGAAGGCAATTATCCTAACCGTTGGACTACAAACGCTACTGTAATGGTTGGGGAGGCCATTTTCCTTCTTGTCCGGATTTCTTATATGTTTTCATTTTTCCGCGGAATTCCTAGTCCAAACCTTCGGGCTGAGATATGTCGATCAACTTTGCTTAGGAACTGACTGTAATTGAATTAATCATGTAGTTTTTTCTTCCTTTTTTTTTAAATATTTTTAGGAAGATTATTTGGATTTCATAGTTGTAGTTAAAGTTTATAGATTTGGTAGGTGTTGCATATACCTATATTGGTAACAAATGTATAACTGTAAAGTTAATTATTTAATTATAATCGTATCGATTCTTATGATTATTTAGCAGTTGGCTGCTACTGAGATTAACCTACTGCTCATTCTCACGGATTAAAGAATGTTAGGCTTAACCAATGCGGGGAAAACTGGTCAACTCAACACAAGAATTGCAGTGGTGTAGACTGTAGAGTGCAAATATGCAGCAAATCAATTCCCTTTTTGACGTGCAACGTTGGAGTAATTGTGTTTGGATGAGTCAACAAAATAAGTAGTTTAAGACAGAGAGTTGGTGGTTTCTCATGTAACCAAAACAAATCAATAAACAACCATAATGGATAACCCTTTTAGTCATACTTGGAATAGGATACAAAGAGAACATCAGCATTCAGCATTTAACATGTACCGTAGGAGAGAAGTTATAGTACATGGTACATTAAGAGGATTCATTTTAGATGGTAAAATGATTTTCTGAATTTCTCATTTTAATTAGTTAAAACGCTGCCACAGCTGATTTAATTTGTTCGCTAGACTTGATTCATGCTACACTTAGTAGTATAACATTCGGTCATCAAATCCCTGGCTCTCATCATCACTTTTCTCTCTTCTCACACCCTTTCTGTCTTGCCATTTTTCACAATTGTATAAACATACTTTGAACAAGCAAATAGGAAAGAAACAAGGGTTGTACTTGCATGATTCCCGCTCTCTTAGCCATCGGTGAGAAGTGTGAAGTAGGATGGTAAAAAGAGAGCCATTCTTTGTTCATTCAAACCTTCTAATACCTATCTCTTCTCCCCTAATAACATGCTGCTTCTCTTTAATCCTCTCACTTCACTCTCTTTATCTCCCTCTTATAAATTAAACCAAACCCCTTTATCTTTTAGAAACTGGTTTGTTCACTTGTTTTGCTTTCTTTTGTGAAAAACGTAAAGAGAGCTGTAAACCAACATAACACCTCAAACTCTATACTTTAGATTTTTCTTTAGATCATTTCATCTCTTTGCTCAAGTAATGGAGGGCTTGTCTTTAAGCTCCATCTTCAAAATTACATCAAACAATGTGGTGAGGAATACTGCCATTACATCAGGCAATGTGGTGAGACTGTCTAATTATAAGCATGGAAGAGGTTGCTTGTTCCAAGTGAAGAAGAGCATTTGTGTATATTGCCAAAGTGGTGGCAAGGCCATTAAGTCTACTGGGTTGTCTTCGGTTGTCACAGAAAGATCAAGTTTGATCAATGCAGATCAAAGTGCAGTGCTCATGGAAACCAGCTTGATTTTGAGTCCAAATGGTAATAGTACTCAGACTGAGATTGAGGTGAAGGATTTGGTTCCTTATAGTTCGGGAAAATCCACCTCTCTCATGGAAATACCAGAGGATGGAATTGGCATCACCAGATTTCTTGGAGGAAAAACATTTTTTGTTACTGGTGCTACTGGATTTCTGGGAAAAGGTATATATGCTTTATCCTTTTTGTGAATGCAACACAAGTCACAAGCTGCCTATATTTTAGTAGCTTATGGATTGTTGTTATCCTCTAGTAAGATCAAGAATTGCTTCGTTACGTATTGTCATTCACATTTTGCATTTAGCAGCTTCAATTGATCACTCTTTGAGTTTTAACATGCCTTGTCTGTTTTTTTTTTCTCTCCTACTTAAATACAGTTCTAATAGAAAAGATATTAAGGACTGCACCAGATGTCCATAAGATATTCATCTTGATCAAGGCAAAGAACAAGGAAATTGCCATGGAGAGATTGAAAAATGAAGTAAGCAGGATCACTTTTCATTTCATCATACTTTTCCAATTTTCTTAATCACAATTTCTTCCTCCCATTCCATATTGATGATACAAGTTTCTAATATGTGGTTGACCATAGATTGTTGATGCGGAACTTTTCAAGTGTCTCAAACAAACATATGGAAAATCCTATCAATCTTTTATGTTGAGCAAGATAGTTCCTGTAGTTGGAAATGTTTGTGAATCTAGTCTTGGCTTAGATCAAGATGCAACTGACATGATTGCAAAAGAGGTTGATATAATCGTAAATTCTGCAGCTAACACAACTTTTGATGAAAGGTAAGATGTTTTGTAGATTTTGATCAAGTTCAAAATATCAATCAGCACAGAACATTTTGACATTTGAGATTGGAAAATTTGTAGATATGATGTGGCCCTTGATATAAATACCAGAGGACCAAGCCGTTTGATAAGCTTCGCAAAACAATGCCACAAAGTTAAGCTGTTTCTACATGTGTCCACAGGCAAGTATACAAGAACTAATACGATTTGTACCGACAAATTCTTAAGTAGTTAGCTTCTAAGTTTTGGATTTTTATTTCATTTCTTAGACAGCATATGCTAGATTCTTGTTCTTTTGCATGCAGCTTATGTCAATGGACGCAGACAAGGAACAGTAATGGAAAAGCCATTTTGCAACGGTGACAGTATAGCAAGGGAGAGCCTCCTCTATGGAGCAGACCACATTTTCCTCCCTAACTTGAACGTTGAAGATGAGATAAAGTTAGCCATAGAATCAAAACAAGTCCTTCAAGGTGATGTTCTGGTACAAGAAATGAAAAATCTTGGTTTAGAGAGGTAATCACTGAAAGAATTCAACAGATGCGTAAACGATAATGAATGGATGAACTTGTTTTACAATTATTGGGTCACAAAAATCTGTATTAAATTGCAGGGCAAACAAATTTGGATGGCAAGATACATATGTGTTTACAAAGGCTATGGGAGAAATGATGATTGACAGTTTAAGAGGTGACATACCAGTTGTAATCATTCGGCCAAGTGTCATTGAGAGCACCTACAGAGAACCATTTCCAGGATGGATGGAAGGAAACAGGTGTGAATTTTTGTACTGTACTTAAAGTTTGGAGGAGTAGAAATATCATTTAGGTATTAAAGAAGAGTTCTTCTTCTAGGATGATGGATCCTGTCGTGCTGTACTATGGGAAAGGGCAGCTCTCAGCATTTCTGGTAGATCCCAATGGTGTTCTTGATGTTGTAAGTAGATCTTTCCTAAACATAATTCAGCATGTGCACTTCCCCTTAGATGGAATCATCAAGTATAGTGGATATGCTTCTACTGTGTTCCTGCAAAAACTATGAACAAATCCTGTTACTCATAATATCACTAAAAGTATATTTCAACAAATTTACTAACATTAAAACCAAAAGTATATTTCAGGCAGAATAACATTAAAACCAAAAGTATATTTCAGGCAGAGGAGCCTCCAAGTCAATTTACTAACATGGATCGTCAAGAAAACATGCCATAAGATCACTAAAAAATTTGCACCTAGATAGTTGTTAAAGAAGTTGCACGTCTTGTAGTTGAGATTCTGCGGTATAGGGCACCTGTAATCCTATGCTTAGTATTTCAACATTATTATTAATTATGACAAAAGGGTCGTTTTAGGTTCCAGCAGATATGGTCGTTAACGCGACTTTAGCAGCCATGGCAAAGCATGGGGAAGCTGGAAAATCGGAAAGCAATATCTATCAGATTGCTTCATCCGTTGTAAATCCTTTAGTTTTCAAGGACCTCGCGACACTGCTTTATGAACACTTCAGTTCGTGTCCGTGCATTGACTCAAACGGGGCACCCATTCATGTTCCAAGAATGGAGCTATTCAACTCTATGGAAGATTTCTCCTCACACATCTGGAGAGAAGCGATCAACCGAAGTGGTATAACAGCTATGGCTCACCCTGGTGGAAAGATGTCAGAAAAGCTCGAAAACATCTGCAGAAAATCAGTCGAGCAAGCGAACTACCTGGCCAGCCTATATGAGCCATACACTTTCTATGGTGGAAGGTAGAGATTTCCACCTTGTATATTTTCAGCTTTTGTCTATTTCTTATCTTGTGGGCTAATCGCAAATGATGAACAGGTTTGACAACAGTAACACTCGCGTGTTGATGGGATGTATGTCTAAGGAAGAAAGAAGGCAGTTTGGATTTGAGGTTGAGAGAATAGATTGGAAAGATTACATCTCCAATATACATATTCCAGGACTAAGAAGACATGTTATGAAGGGCAGAATGGAACGCTGCTAATTCTTTCCACCACTTTGCGTGTCAGGGCGTTATATAGTTAGTTTCTGCAGCTATATATATACTTGTAACTGAAATTTCTCCTATTTCATTCAGTCTGTTGTAATTTTCCTACAAGAGGGGACAATAAAACTAAAGAAGTTTTCTATTTACTTGTGATGTAAAATCATTCTCGTGTAACTCTATGAAAAGTGCAATATAATTTTCTTCAAAATCATAGAGTAAAGCGACAAGCTGATTGAGATTCACTACACAGAAACAATTCGTACTCTTGGCATAGTAAGCAAGGAAGATAATGGGGTAGCAGTTGCGTTTGCACTAGAGAAAACATATCTTGTTTGCAGTTACCCCATTGTGGTTGAATTCCACTTGGACGAGCACATAAGAACACCCGGTTCCCAAGAGGTAGAAGGAAGTGAACCATGCTTAGTATTTATCCCCTTTTTCACCATTGTGAACACCCAAACTCTCACATTCTAGAGTGAAATAGTAAGCATTTGAAGAATTTGTCATCTTTCTACTCATCATAATGTAGCCCAATGTTTTGCATTAACAGTTGAATTGCAGAATTATAAAATTTGATAATTTGATATGCCTTCGAAAAAGTAAAGCTTGAATCAGATTTTGGGAATGTCAGGGATTCTTACAAGCAAGAGCTCAAAATTTGTCGCAATATGCATGATTCCAGTAATCAATAACGAAGATAATCTCCCTTTGAATTAATAGAGTAATAGACAACTATTCTCTTCCAGGCTTACAGCTGCAAAACTGTAATTCTCCTCTCTTTTTAGTAAACAGTACAAAGATTTGAAACACAATGATAGCCTATAATATAAATACAAAAATATATTCCCGTTCATTCCCAAAGGGCAAAACTGCAGGTTCTCCTCTCTTAATACGTACATAATGATAAACTGTACAAAGATTTGAAACACAATTATAGCCTATAAAACAAATACAAAAATATACTCCTGTTCATACCCAAAAGGGCGTCCAGGAAATGAGGGAACAAGAAAAGAAACCTTTTGTACAACAATCATAAGCTTAGAAGTGAAAAAACATATGGAACGAGATCCACCACAGACCATGCAAGGCCAGCGTACTGAAGGAACCTTATACCAGTGTCAACATCAAATGTCTCTTGCTGGGAGAAAAAGAAAATTTTTTGGAGATAGCCAGCTTGTTTTGTCTCATCTGACTTCTTACTCATGGCAGAAACCCTTAATCCTGGGATATAGCTTGTCGATTTAATT
The DNA here is from genome assembly GCA_020080225.1 of Gynochthodes officinalis. NCBI lineage: Eukaryota > Viridiplantae > Streptophyta > Magnoliopsida > Gentianales > Rubiaceae > Gynochthodes > Gynochthodes officinalis. The sequence continues at coordinate 46,467,518 of CM034615.1, read as the reverse complement.
GGGATACCCAAAATATTAGCTAGTATAGGAAGAACCCATTTTGCAATAGCCTTGCTACAAAACTTTACTAGAAGTATAGTAGGAATTCCCACTGAAACTCTACCCACAAATGCAGGAAGTGCTAGCTTGGATGTAAAGATGCGTGGAACATTTTCATGGTGGAACTGATGATAGGTCTGCTGAAGCCCTATAACCTGGGTAACATCATTTTACTTTTGAGAATACAAAGATGGCAAATATTGAAAGAGAAGAAAGAAAACAACTGAAAAATCAAAGAAGAAAAACACAAACAAAATAATTTAGAATCAGGAAACCTTATGTCCAGATCTCATAAACCATTTAGCCCTTATAATTTCTTCTTCATTTTTCTTTCCTCTAGTGGGAGGGGGGTAGAGGTAGATGGGCAAGTAGCTAGTGGACATTTCTTGGAGTAAATCTAATGTTTCTGTTAACAAGCTTCAAGCAATTTCTAGTTGGTATGTGGACTATCTTTATCTTCCCTTTTCTTCTTGTCCCCCTCTTTTTTATTCATATAGTTACTTTTCTACGACAGTCATTGTTATTTTTGTACCATTTGTTTCTGTTTGTTCCTATGGCCTCAGTCTTAAAACAAAGAGAAGGTCAAGGCAACAAGTTTATGATGTAAGAATTATCACCAACATAGATTATGCCTTTGAAGCAACATATACTTTTGTATTTCCTGAATTTCCCTTGTATTGTTACTGGTTTATCTATCTTTCCTACTTTTTCTAAAGTTCCATGAAAAAATTTTGGGACATTATTTTGGATCTCTATTTTTATTACACAGAAGAAGAGACAATTAGAATGTCATAGTCCCTTTGCAAATATGTAGTTATGTACTTCCTTACAATTCCAAGAGCAACACCATTGAAGGCTGTGTGAAACTCAAAACTTGGAGTTGCAAACTCAGGTGTCGGGTAAGCAAACAGCAACAGGAAGCTAAGACCAGTCCAGAAGGTTGAAACTGAAACAACATTAAAAATATTAAGAAAACATCAAAAGCCGTAACTGAATAAAAATATCTGAGCACTATCAAGTACTAAAGAACACATTGAGCATCTTAAGTTGAACATGCACCTTGTCTCATTTATATTGCCCAAAAATTTCAATGTTGTGCACCATCTCCATCAGTGAGGAATTAAATAAAAATACTACATTTTAGTGACTCATTAAACTTTGCAAAAACCAAAAAGAAAAGATTTTAACTTCTTTCTCTATTTTTAAATATTATGGCAATCTAACACTGCAAACAGATATATATATATAAGTTCATCATTCTTTATTCACAGTAGTCAGTTTGACAAATTACCTCAGATTCCAGCCAACAAAATCAAAATTCTAAATCTTGGCTAATTAGAACCATGTTGGCTTCAGAAAGTTTTGAGTCTTTGAACAGAAATTAGGGGTTTCATATTAAAGTTTCAAGGTTTCTGCTTGCTTCTACCAAAGGATGCATACTTTAGGCATCCAAAAACAAGATATTGCCAATTGCTCAGCATGTAGCCAGAAACAATTACTCAAACTTCTTTAGATTGGTTTATGTATGGTAATGATGCCAGCAACAAAATTCATATTCCATACAAATCAAAATTACTGAAAAGGATGAGTAACCATACCATTCTGTTCTGAAACAATGAAAGAATCTATGTGTTCATGAATGGAAAGCCATATTGCCAGGATTGCCAAGCCAAATACAAGACCACCAAGGATATCAATCAAGCTGTGCATGCCAAGGTAAATTCTCCCTACACAATTGACAGCTTTCAGTTTACATCTCTGAGAAAAGAAAATTGGATAAATTAGTAGTAGTAGCAAACTTACAAAGGAAGACATAGCTTACCTAAACCGATGAGACCAACCATCAAGCATACAATGGCCAGTCCCACTAACTCGGTGGAGATATCTTCACATTGAGCATAGGATAGGACATAGTGCAAAAGATACCTGGATTTACCCACAGAAAGTACATGAATAAGATAAAACAGCACACCAAATGATGAAGAATGGAAAAGATATTCAGAATGAAATGATGAAAATCACCTTATCCTAATAATATTTCTTTCTATGCTTCATCAAAGATCTTCAATTGCTCAAGATATTTAACAGATAGTATGCACGAAGAGAATTCATAAGCAAGCATTTTCTGTCTCAACTATATAGTCTTGGTCTTAGAGAGTAAACAAGAAGGTAATGCAATTATGGCACTAGAATTCCAATGCCTAACGCTATATCTTGGAAATAGAATGTCAAACTGTTTGAGCTAAGGGCATATGGTAACACAGACAATAAACTCCTCCAACATTGGGTAAACATTTACAGAAATCTTCATACCCGGACAAGCATACAGTGTTCAGAGTATGTGAAGAAGGCAGTCCATACTCCAAGGCATTTTCTTTCTCATCTTTCGTAGCTGTTATTCGCCTTACTGGTGGCGAACTAGGTCTCGGGGCAGACACTACATCCTGTTAATCATATTCACCACAAAGGTATTAAGCCAGCCTGGCCACAACTAAAGCAACTGTCTTTATGAAAATAGGATACGAATGGCACAAAAGAATATAAAAAAATAAATTGCCTTTATACAGTTGCCGATATAATCACAAAAGGCCATCAGAAGTGTCATCTGTCTAGCCAGTTTGCAATGCCCGCTCTACAACATAATCACCATAGATTCATATTATTCAGTTTTCAGCATCTATATTTTTAAAGGTACAAGATACAGGCAGAACCAATCAAAACCAAACCAAATATGATAATTTTTTGAGAAGAGAAAAAAGTTATAAATAGTGGAGTAATTTAGAAACATAAAGAGAATAGAGAAAAAACCAATATGCATACCCAGAATAACAAGGGAAGGAAAGCAGTGTAGAAAGGCACAGAAACAACGCATGACAATCCAGAAAACAAAGCATCCAAAAATCCATGCTGATATTTCTGCAAAAAACAATATAACAAAATAATCAGTCCCAGAAACGTTTAAGACCTTATGCTTATCTCCCACCAACTAACTACGCAAATTATGCAAACCTGGATCTTGAGAGTAATGGGAGTGCCAGAGATGACTTGACGAGAAACCCATGGCTGGGTCAAAGATCTAATTTTGCCGGTGACATTAAGCATTGAAGAAAAAACAACCCACGAAGCAATTCCTCCTAAAAACACCACCTGCCATCCGCATATGCTTTCCATTGTGGTTTGATTCTCCTCTTCCGTCCCTCCTCTGTTCTTTCTCTTCGCTTTTCTCTTCTCAGAGGAAGACAGGAAGAGGGATTGAAATCCTAAAGACCCACAAACCAAAATTGAATTAAAAAACTTCGCACGGACTTGGACTTATCCCTACAATTTTCTTTCCTTTTGCTCACCGGAAAAAAAAAAAAATCTGTAGTGGCACTGAAATTTGTAATTAGAACAGAATTACATAAGCAGCGTAATAATGGGTGAGGAAAGCATATTTAAATGAGTATTAGAAAATTGGCGATACCGAGTGAGTGAGTGGGGCTGAGTTTCTGATGAAACTTCGGTGGATCGAGCTGGCAGAGAAAAGTCAGGCACGCCGAACCCAATGGAGAACCTTCTCATCTTTAATTTTAGTTTATATCTTGAGCAAATAAATTAAATTACTAAATGAGGTTTACTATTTTAGGAAGCTTCTTGTTTTTTATTTAATTTTCCTCTCCTTTTATTTTAGACTTTATAGTGGGAAGGGTTACTCGTGATAATTAAATTTGCATGTGATACACTTTTGAAAAAGATTTGACTGAGACAAATTTTGGTGAGGAGCAAACAAGAAAGAATCCTACAAGGAAGGAAGATGCTCATTGAGTCATTATCCCATGCAAATTTTGGCTGTTTGGACTGTGGACAAATTAATGCATTATTATTCATTCTTCTTACACGTAATCTCAAAATAAATATAAATGGTTAGGAGAAGTGACGGGTGAAAATGTTTTAGCTAAAAATTATAAAATATTTCATGAAAAAGAATAATTTATGTTGGAAACATATTCCAAATTATCATATACAAAATACGTGCGGAAAAATTAGCCCAAAAACAACTTACTTGTATCACTAGTCACAATATAATCATATGATGAACTATATCCATTATCCACAGATTAAAATGCTTCCTTTGCAATAGAGAAAATAAGAAAAAACTTTTCTTATAATTTTTCTGCAGCACCACACACTCTCATGTTGCTCACTGTCTTTCTTTTGGTTTTATAGAAGTCCTTCGACTCTTGGTAGTCTTCCAAAGACTTTTGGCATTTCTAACTGCGATGTTAGTGGGCATCATGGTGTCTTTTTGACTTCATGGGGGTTATTTCCTTCAATTTATAATTTAAAAAAAAACAATTATTGACATAATAACTGAATAAAAAATTATATCATTAATTTATTGCACTAAAATAAAAATTAAGTGAAATATAATAAAATGTTTTGTCTGGTAAAAACAAAATAAAAGGGTAAAAGGTCAAAATCTAATCCAAATAATAAAAGGGATTCGTTTTCAATGCGTTTCGCCCACCTATCTTTAGATACCATATAGTAACTGGCGTGGATAATGTTTTATGATTATTAAACAAACCATTTGTACAAAGTTGAACGTGGAATGACCAAATTCCAAGTTGCTTCGATTTCTGATGGGTACAAAGTTCAAACCACTACCGTAGTAGTCCTTAAAGGAGTCTAAAATCCAAGTTGGTTTTCAAACACATTCAAATTAATTTATACAAAATTAACTTTAAAGTCGTTGATTTTTTTTTATTTATTTTTTTTTTTTTGGAGATGTTGGCAAATCTTTTCTGTTTTTCCTGGGCTGCTGCTACGGTGAGGACCGAGGTTGTTGTCGGGGGAGAGGGGGCCTACTCGTCAGGTGAGGAAGGGATTTCCGGATTTGTGTGTCGAGGAAGAGGGAAAAGGATATTTTTATGTTTTTTTTTTTTTATTTCTGTCACACTTGAAGTTGAAAGTCAAAATTTTGACCCAAAAAAAAAAAAAAAGAAGTTGAAAGTCAAAATTCAATATATCCACCTCACTATTTTAGTTTTTTTTTAATATTTATATTCCATTTAATAAGTTTGTATAGATTTTTTTTTTATATATAACTATTGTAATAAATTTTGTTTGCAATCTAGAATGCTATTTTATTACTATCATTAAACCTTGGATCTGCCCATGTCTAAATTAATGCATCCAGAAAATACTGTCACATGCCAGTGCACCACTTTTTTTATTTTTTTAAATATATCTAATCCAAATGAACAAGAAAATATTTTATATATTTAATGTAACACGTAAGGTAAGATGGTACCATCAGTAATAATTTATAAATAATAATTTATAATTTAAAAGATATAATTTATTTATATAAAAAATAAAAAATTATATAATTGATTTATTATTTTAAAAATAAAAATATTTTTTTTTTAATTAGACAAAATAGCGGCCGGCTAATTCAGCGGAAGGCCCAGACTTTCAATGGTCCAAAAACGTGCAGCTACTGAACAAAGAACGCCCCACCGGAATCCGGATACATGATACATCTCTGTCCACAAGTGCTGTTCAACAAAGAATAATAAGGCCAACCAATGCCTTCCAATATTTTTGTGACCTCCTTAATTACACGCTTCTCAAAACAAGCTAGACGTGACCTTTTTCTTTTTTTTTTGAAAGTTATAAAATAAAATATATTTTATTTATTATTAAATGTATTTTTTTATGAATAAAATATTGAAATATTATTTTTTTAATTAAATAAATATTAATAATTTAATAATTGTTCCTAAAATGTTGATTTTTTTTTTTTTAAATTATAGACATGTTTTGCACTACAAAACTTTTTTGGTATGGAGGATTTTCTCGATGATGACAATAGCCGGCCATACACTTATCAAAATGAGGAAAAGTCTAAAAATCCTATATCATTCAAGCAACGAACTATAGCATATATGGAACCATCTACACTTGATGTTTTTATCTCAAAGCCCTTTGTTTCAGCCTCTATAACCCATAGAGTGACAAGCAAACAAGTAGCAATTGCTGGAACTAATTCCAACGACATCAAGGCTATTCTTAAATCAATATGTGAATTTCAACCCTCCTCTCCTTGACATCAAAGCAAAATATTTTCTTCTCTATGTACAAATGCAATTCCAATATTGTCAGAAGATGGAAAATAGGAAACGACAGCCATTACAATTGGAACAAGGGAATCATTTTGGCAATGCAAATCTCCACTTTCTTCGAAAGCATTCTCCAAGTTGGAAAAATCCCAAATTTTTTGATAAACCTTTTCCATTGCTTCCCAGAAGGGGGAGGGAGGGGGCAATAGTGGAAGGCGGTGGGGGAGAGAAGAGAAAAAAATTGAGAGGGGGAAGGAGGGGCGGCAGACAAATAAAAGAAGAATAAATGAGAAATTACGAAAGTAGAATTACGTTTTTTTTTTAAATTGTCTAAAGTTGACATCCAGAATGTTGACTTCAAAGTCCACATCTATGATGTCGACTTTAGTAAAAATGGTACAAATTTTAAGACATTAATATTTATTTAGTCAAATTTTTGGGAAAAAACTCATTTTTTAATTAATTTTTAATTATCAATTACATATAATTATTACTAATAAAAATAATGTAAGATTTTTACTTCAAAAGTGAACACTTAAAAATTTTGAAAATTTTGTCGAGATGGAGGGAGTAGGAATTTTTATTGTCCCAAATTTGTTACTTCTATGAATAAGCACTTAAACCTTAAAAATATCATATTTTCTATGAAATTTTCTATAGATCATCCGTTAACAAGTTAGTATAAGAATATCTACTTTAACAAATTTCTTTATAGGATTTTTTTATTTTTTCAGTTTACACAATCCTATCTTTAAGGTCTTTCATTCTCTCTCCTCGAGTTTGCCTTAAAAACAAAATGTATCCCACGTTCGAGTTCCTCCTGAGAATTTCGTGTGTGTTTCTGAAAGCAAACATAATTATACAATATTGAAACAAATAGAACTCTTAGGTGTTTATTTCTTATAGGAATCGACCTCATATAATTAGTTAACTAAATGAAACACTGTGCACGTTTAATTCGATTCCAAAACATTGTGTCATTGTCTTTGTCATAAATAGACGTCATTTGATCCTTCAACAATACTTGAAGAAACAACAAATGATTTCGTGCGAACTTCAATTCTTTCCATCCACTTCCATCACCAAATATTCATAATGCCTCCTCGAATGCCTCACAACAATCATGGTTTATTTAAACTTAGGTTGTTTGCAACTTTGTTATGTTTTTTTTGTACGATTCCACTTCTCATGTTTTTACAGGTAAGGGTAGTCAATATGGAAAGAAGTTGTATTTTTATTATGTTGTTATTTATAATAAGTAAAAATTATTTGATTTTTTTTTTTTGGTTTGATGTAAACATGCATTGTAAAGGGTTAATAGGAAAATTTTATGACATTTTTACTATTTTTTATATTATCAATATTTATTTTTTACGATTATTATAAAAAATTCAATAAAGTATTAAATATAAGTATTAAAGACGAGGTGAGTCGAATTTTCGTTGTTTCATTCAAAGATAAATGTTTTGATTCACTAAACAATAATAAACAATAAGCATTACATGATTATTGTAAAAGAAATAGTCTAATTAGGGAAAAAAAGTTTGAACTAATATCATTTTTATTCCTCCCTTTGAAACTCTTGCAAATATGGTCATTTGTCTTAAGCTGGCCCCATCCTCCCCAACTCCCAAACACAAAATAATAAAAAAAAACAGAATGCAAATTTGTAATTATAAAAAGGTGAAGGTACGTTCGTGTCAATAAATCAATGTCACCCATTTGAAAGTGCTTCGAAAATAAATTTCCCGCCCTGGACATCTCCCCACTCTTTAGCCCGCTCTCCTCCTTCCTCCTATTGCTGTGTTTGAAAGTTTGAATTCCCACAAGGGTTTTAATCTTTGAATCCCACGAAAGTTCTATACCTTGTTTCAATCTCAGAAACCATTCTGTTTTTTTTTTTTTTTTTTTTGGTTGGGTTCGATTTTGATATCCAAATCATCCAGATTATTTGTTGCAGATGTACATCAAAGAAATCTGTTTAGAAGGGTTCAAATCCTACGCCACGAGGACAGTAGTGTCCGGATTTGACCCCTATTTCAATGCTATAACAGGGCTGAATGGGTCGGGCAAGTCCAACATACTGGACTCCATTTGTTTTGTTTTGGGGATTACCAATTTGCAACAAGTTAGGGCTTCCAATTTACAGGAGCTAGTTTACAAGCAAGGCCAAGCTGGGATTACCAAAGCCACTGTGTCAGTTGTGTTTGACAATGCTGATCGAAGTCGGAGCCCCCTGGGCTATGAGGATTCCCCCGAAATCACCGTCACTCGTCAGGTTTCAAATTTTTCCTACGAGTACTAATTATATAATGCCCATTTCCCTCATATATATCAATGTTGAATACGGAATGTGTGAAGGTGTATGCTAATTTGAAAGGATAACTGAAAAAGATGTTAACTTTAAATGTATAAGAAGCTAACAATAGAAGGAAATCCCTCATTTTCGTTAAGTATTCTTTAAAAGGTGAAAGCTTGGAGAGAGGGATTTTTGAAAAGCACGAAGAATTTATTTTCTGTAAAACTGAAATATAGAATTCTGTTTGGATTGTAGGAGACGAAAGAAATGTAAGTGAATCTGGAAGATTTTGGCTTTCAAATAATTCTAGTGTTTTAAGTGTTTGATAGAGTGCAAGTTCAGTAAAATCCCATGCTTGCAATGTCGTATTTGAGGTGGATTTAATTGGTTAGTGTTTTTGAGGAATTCTGCATGTATTTTCAGATTGTGGTGGGTGGAAGAAACAAGTACTTAATCAATGGACACCTTGCGCAGCCTAGTCGTGTGCAGAACCTTTTCCATTCAGTCCAGCTGAACGTCAACAATCCACATTTTCTGATAATGCAAGGTCGGATCACCAAAGTTCTAAATATGAAACCTCCTGAGATATTGTCCATGCTTGAAGAGGCTGCGGGGACAAGAATGTATGAAACAAAGAAAGAAGCTGCCTTGAAAACCCTTGAGAAAAAACAGAGCAAAGTAGACGAGATTGACAAGCTTCTTGATCAGGAAATACTTCCGGCTCTCGAGAAATTGAGGAAAGAGAGGATGCAGTATATGCAGTGGGCTAATGGCAGTGCTGAACTTGATAGATTGAGGAGGTTCTGCATAGCATATGAATATATTCAAGCAGAAAATGTGAGAGATAATGCCGTTCAGATGGTAGAAGAGATAAAGTCCAAAATTTTGGACATTGATAATGGCACCAAAGTGATGCATGGGGAAGTACAGGAGATGGAAAAGAAAGTTTCAGAACTTACTGCTCAAAAGGAAGCAGGTATGGGTGGTGAGGTGAAACTTCTCTCAGACAAAGTCGATGCCCTTTCTCGAGAACTGGTTAAGGAAGCTACTGTATTGAAAAATCAAGAGGAAAACCTTATGACTGAGAAAGAGAATGCTGGAAAGGTAAAATGGACTAGGATTTTTCCCTTTTGATTAACTCTTGAATTAGCACACTGACTGATAAGTTTTTAGGTTGAAAAGTTTTCCGTTTTCTTTTTGAACTTCATATCATTCACCCCCTGACAATGACCAGATCGAGAGAAACCTTGAAGAATTGAAGCAATCTGCTGAAGAGAGGGCTGCTGCTGTAAAACAAGCTGAAGATGGAGCAGCTGATCTCAAGAAGAAATTCGAGGAGCTTTCTAAGAGTTTGGAAGAGCATGAGAAGGAGTATCAGGTAAAGATTTTGAAAATGTTGAAGTGTACATGGACAGAAACTTGTAGTTGAAGTTTAAATTTCGGCTAGAGATTTAAGTTCAAAACATCATTGTAGGGTATATTAGCTGGTAAAAGCAGTGGAAATGATGAGAAATGCCTTGAAGATCAACTTGGTGATGCCAAAGTGGCTGTTGGAAAGGCAGAGACAGAACTGAAACAGTTGCAAACACAGATAAGTCATCGTGAAAAAGAGCTGAAGGAGAAGACTGAGCAGTTATCGTCAAAGCAGGAAGAAGCATTAGCTGTCGAGAGTGAGCTCAATACTAGGAGAAATGATGTGGAAAATGTTAAAAAGTCTTTAGAATCTCTACCATACAAGGAGGGGCAAATGGAAACATTACAAAAGGTATGCTTGATTATTTGCAGAGAACTACAGACTATACCTGCTCCAAATGATTCATGCATTTGGGTACATGCATCTAATTCTATTAATTCCCATGTTAAATGTTGCCAGGATCGTGCAACTGAGGTAGAGATTGTGCAGCAGTTGAAGGATGAAATCCGAATTCTTTCTTCACAGTTGGCCAGTGTAGATTTCACATACAAGGATCCAGTGGAGAACTTTGACAGAACAAGAGTGAAAGGTGTGGTTGCAAAACTCATTAAAGTGAAGGATAGCTCTGCAGTGACCGCCCTAGAGGTTCATACTTTATGTGTTGAGATCTAATGCCTAAGTGGTTTGTCATGTTTTGTGGTATCAAGAAAACCAAGACCTTGGTGAATTCTTGCTTATATTTTCTGCAGGTTGCTGCTGGTGGAAAGTTATTTAATGTCGTGGTTGACACAGAAATTACTTCAAAGCAACTTGTGGATCGTGGCAAACTTCAAAGGAGAGTGACAATTATTCCTCTCAGCCAAATTCGGAGTAATCCTATCTCAGCGAGAGTTCGAAACACTGCCATTAGAATGGTTAGTATCTGTGATCAATTTCCATCTGAGATAATCCATCAGTCATCACTTTTCCTGAAAATTACTGACATCCATAACAGGTAGGTCAGGGAAATGCAGAAGTAGCTCTTTCCTTGGTTGGATATGATGAAGAATTGAAAGTAATGCCATCACCCCTTTTCTTTTTTGCTGTCGGTGTTTCTTTTTTCTTTGTTGCCTTGTCTTTGATTGTGAGTATAATTGTATTTAGCATCATTCATATTGGTTTGTGGCACTAGAAATTATTGTCTCAAGAAGTTTGTAAAGACTTAATGTGTATTGGTCAGTGGCTATCTTATTTTGAAAACATTTGAAATGATTTTGATATGTACTTGTTCCTGTGGGCATGCAAACATGCACAAATGGTTATCTTTTTTCTCTGTTTTTGGTGTGAATGATTCGCCTGCCTCTGCATACTTATAAAGATATTGATGCCTTACAGAGTGCAATGGAATATATATTTGGTTCAACATTTGTGTGCAAAACCAGTGATTCCGCAAAAGAGGTAGGTTTGTCTCTAGGATGGTACCATACCATTTTCTATATCATTCCCTTTAACTACCTAATCTATTCTGCTTGTTGCTTCTCAGTTGGCTTTTAATAGAGAGATAAGAGCACCAAGTGTCACTCTTGAAGGAGATATCTTCCAGCCTAGTGGACTTTTGACTGGTGGTAGCCGGAAGTAAGATTTAATTTGGCATCGTGACTTGTTGTGAACATGTCTAAAAATTTGCTGGAGAGGCTAAATTATTGTCATTTTTGACGGATATTTGGGATGCTTCATTTTTTGAAACTGAAAAACCATGCGAAAAAACATGTATGCGACATTTGGGATGCCTCAATCCTTTTAAACTGTAAAACCATGTAGGAAAACAAAAATGCATGAGTGTATGTTGTGTTATTTTTCTTGAGATGCTAACTTACTTTTGCAGGGGTGGTGGTCATTTGTTAAAGCAACTTCATACTTTGGCGGAGGCTGAATCAAAACTCTCTTATCATCAGAATCGCCTATCAGATATAGATGCTAAGGTTCATATCTCTTTCTCTCTCTGTAAGGAAACTGGAAAGAATTAAGAAAAATAACATCTGTTTTTGTTCTCTTGGACCATGTAATTGACCAGCAAATATTTCTTTTTAAGTGTCTTTCAAGTCATTCTTCTCCTATATTACCGTTTCGTTATTTCAATTCAGATTAATGAGCTTCTTCCTCTTCAAAGAAAGTTCAAAGACCTGAAGACGCAATTGGAACTCAAGTCATATGATCTTTCATTATTCCAGAACAGGGCTGAGCAGAACGAGCATCATAAGGTTGGCAGACCATAAGCTATATTTTCAACTTTTTTGGTTTACTTTTTACTTGTCCTAGCCATAAATCCTTGTGCCCTTTCATTTTTTGGGTAAATCTGGTCTTTTAATATTTCTTCAAGTAAGAATATATTCTGTTATTTAGCTTGGTGAACTCGTGAAGAAGATTGAGGAAGATCTTGCGGAAGCGAATTCGGCAGCTAAAGAAAAGAAACAGTATTATAAAAATTGTGTTGATAAAGTGTCATCTCTTGAAAAGTCAATTCACGAACACGCTGGTAGCAGGGAGAAAAGGCTTAAAGATTTAGAGAAGAAAATTAAGGCAATAAAAGCTCAGATGCAATCAGACTCAAATACCCTCAAGGTACGACTTCAAGTCGATTCGACTTTCTATAACGTTTGAATTTTGGGTTGCCATACTGTATGTCTTGGAGACGGTGGCATTCAAAATTTATGCAGCATACAAACAGCACAGCCAAGTGTTCCTCTCTACTCATAATATTTCCAAAATATTGGTTTCCTTCACCTCTTAGAAACAGCCATCTGCCTGGAGTAAATTGGCAAAGTAAGATGTGAAAGTTTTGTCAATGCATTTTGTTAAATATGAAAGACAGTCTTTCCAATTATTCATGGAGATCATCCGTACCATGACTCTTTTATTGCTATATAATACACTTTTTGTACGAAGCAAATCCAGTTGCCACCAGTACAAGTATCAAATCAGTACTTGAAAGCCCTTTCTTACCTTTCTGGGTGTAAAATATGGAGAAAATGTGATTCTAGAAAAAAGGGAAGAGTGTTAATCAATTATAACATTCTCGAGAGATGGAGAGAAATAGTAGCTATATGATATCGCATGACACTTCAAATTTTCTTTCATATTTGCGGTACATGCATGTTCATTCTGGTAACCAATGTCATGTTTATGTTGAATCTTGTTACTTCATGGAGGGTTTGCACATTTAACAATTCCGTTAACATCATCGTCAATCATAATAGGGGCACGAGAATGAAAGGGAGAGGCTTGTGATGGAAATGGAAGCAGTAAAAAAGGAACAAATATCGCTGGAGGGTCAGTTGGATTCTTTGAAGAAGCTGATAGACAATCTTAACCTTGGAGTTGATGCTCAAAAGACCAAGGTAATTTCGGCATACTAGGACAATTTGCACTATGTGCATTGTTTTCTTTTTTCCCCGACAACCTAGAACAACTGTTTTCTACTCTTTTCTGCAGGTTGCTTCAGTTAACAGCGATCATACCCAGGCTGAATCCGAGCTTAAATTGGCTCGTACGAAGATGAAGGAATGTGATTCACAAATCTCTGGCATTCTAAAGGAACAAGAGAAACTAAAGCGCAAAATTACAGATGCCAACCTCGAAAAGAAGAGGATGGAAAATGATGTAATTTGTTGAATTAAATTTCTGGTCTTTTGTTCTTTTGATTTTAGAGAGGATGCTAATTTGTGTTTTTTTTTTCTAATGAGGTTTAGGTGAAACGCATGGAAGTCGAACAAAAAAGTTGTTCTTTAAAAGTTGAAAAATTGATTGAGAAGAATGCTTGGATTGCATCTGAAAAACAACTTTTTGGAAGGAGTGGGACTGATTACGACTTTGCATCTCGGGATCCTCTCAAGGAAAGGGAAAATTTTCAAAAATTGCAGGAGGAATTATCTAGGTGAGCTGAATGTTATATTGTTTTTAACTTGCTGATCCTGGGGTTCCAAAATTTCTACCGTATCAACACCATTAACTTCGTCTTAATTCTAGAGTTCAACTTATCAAACACATTGTATTCTCTTCTTTTTGATTTACAGCCTTGAGAAAAGGGTCAATAAGAAAGTTATAGCCATGTTTGAGAAGGCTGAAGATGAATATAATGACTTGATATCTAAAAAGAACATTATTGAGGTGAGTATTGTTTATCTTCAAAATAATTAAACATAGTGAAACAGCTTTTGAGACGATTTTTTGTTTCAGAATGACAAGTCCAAAATTAAGTTGGTGATAGAAGAGCTTGATGAGAAGAAGAAAGAAACGCTCAAAGTCACTTGGGTTAAGGTTAACAGGTAAACATCATTCTTTGTGTCATGGTTTTCCCCTATCTTACCTGCATTTCCCCTGAAGTCCATTTAGCAAAATTTAACTACAATAAACCTCAAAATATTTTTGATGAATTTCAGTGATTTCGGATCCATATTTTCAACTTTGTTACCGGGCACAATGGCCAAACTAGAACCTCCTGAAGGTGGCAGCTTCTTGGATGGTCTGGAGGTTCGTGTTGCATTTGGAAGTGTCTGGAAGCAGTCATTGTCTGAGCTTAGCGGAGGACAAAGATCACTACTCGCGCTTTCTCTTATTTTGGCCTTGCTTCTTTTCAAACCAGCGCCACTATACATTTTGGATGAGGTACAGAAAACAATGTTTGTAGCCAGCTTATTCCCAATTTGATTATGTACACAATAAGTTGGTTTAAATTTTATTGAAATGCCTATAAATAGAAATTCAGTAAAGTTTCTGGTCTTGCCTATCAGGTTGACGCAGCTCTTGACCTAAGTCACACCCAGAACATAGGAAGGATGATTAAAACTCACTTTCCGCATTCTCAGGTTCATTATTCTCAAAGACCTTTGAAGTTCAAATAGGAGAAGCTTTCTATTAAAGGAAAAAAATTGAACAGCAACATTGAGCTTCTGCATTTAAAATGCAAACCGATGTTTAAATTGGCTTTTCCTACGAATGTCTTGAGGACCATTTGAAATGATTGTTTGAGGGGCATCTGAATGTTATTGTGTTGGAGCTGCTGCAACCTTTATTTTTTTTATTCCCGACACTTGTTATCTCGTAACCCACGTTATTATTTTTGGTTTCCTTGTGCAGTTTATAGTTGTTTCTCTGAAAGAAGGGATGTTCAACAATGCCAATGTTCTTTTCCGTACAAAATTTGTGGATGGTGTGTCAACGGTCCAAAGAACCGTCACATCCAAGGGAAGCAAGTGATGTCAAGTATCTGGTAAGCAAGAAATAGCACATCACTTGGCATTGTGAGCAAAAGTTATGACATATCTACCAAATCAGATTGCTGCACTGATAGATTGGGCTTTACGTATCATCAATAATCTGTAATCATCTTTGTGGCTGCTAATATTTACCAGATGATTAACATGTACCAAATGGAGCACAGTCACATTCATAATCACCACAAGTAAAACCCATCCGGTTTGGTGTTGAAATGTGATCCATCTCAACTATGTTTCTTTTGAAGATAGTTCAGATCATCAAGAGTTTTTGTTTAGCCAATTCTGCTGGATTCTCCCATTCTTGTGAGAGTTGCTACTGTGAAGGTAATCTTGTGACCGAATTGTAGCGAAGTACTTTTATTGGTTTGTAGATGCTGCTGCTGCTACTGGGGAACTGAGATTGTGAAATTATTGTGTCTTTTGGGGTTTGTGTACATACTAGATTTGGTAATTGTTGTAATTCTTGGGACTTTAAATGTAGTACATGTAATGTGTAATCTTTCGGTCAAATTGCTTCTTACTATTCCTTCCTGTATTAGTAACTTAAACTTTACTTTTAAGGTAATTGTTTTTTTAAGTTTAAAAGTTTTATATTATTTTAAATGTATTTTTTTTTTCAAATTTTATGAATAACAGGATATTGAAGAATCATAAATAAAAAAATGTTGTACAGATTTCAAAGTTAGGGTATTTTGTTTGAATGAAAGAAGTACTATTTTTGCGCTTGTACTGATTTTTGTTTTCTTAATCCTACAAATTAATGCCAAGAATTTGTTACATCCAATTTTTAAATTCACCAAAGCTTACTTAGCAATAAAATCCGTAGATGTGTGTGTGTGTGTGTATATATATATAGCTGGAAATTCGGATTGAAATTGTTATTTCAACCGAAATAACTGTAGCTACCAATCCTCCAATCTTCAGTCCACTAAATTTATTTACATTGATAAAATTTAACGCCAACGTCATTAAATAATAGTAATTTGAATAATTTTATAGTGTAAATATGACGTTAATAAATAAATATTATTACTTCAAAAAAATTTAAAAAAAAGAATATATTCTTGATTATATTCGGGAGCAGGTGCTGTAGATATTTTTGGACAGCGGCACGTAATCAAGAGAAGAGAAGAGAAGAGAAGAAAACCACGTTTTATTTGGTAAGATCCCAAAATCAAAACCAAACAAAGAAAAGTTTTTTTTGAAACGAAAAAGAAAACGAAAACCAGAGGGAGGGCGTTTGTTTTGCCATCTTACAGACTCTTCTCTCACCGCCGCCATATTCAATTGTGTCTGATTATTGATAGTTGCTACTGCTGCTGCGGATGAAACGGTATGAGATTCTGTCGTTTTTAGTCCTACCATTTTCAACTTCCGATTATTACGCTGTTTTTGTCTCCCCATTCCTATATTTTTCTTCCGATTTTCTCTCTGCCTCTCTCTTCCACTCTCTAGGGTTTTCAATTTTTTCCCCACTTTTTCCTCTTTTTTTTTGGAAATAATACATATTTGCCTTCACTCTCGCCTTCGCCTTCGCTTTCGCAACGCTTCTCTTGATCTCTGCATATCAGGTCCTTCGCGATTTCTTTCTCTGTGTTTCAATTTAATTGTGTTTTCAGCTCCTTCTTCTTTTTTTTTCCCCTTTATTTTAAAATTAATATGCATTTGTTGAAAAAAGCTTGACATATAAATGTCGGGATTTTCTTTCTTTCTTTTTTTTTTTTTTTGGATTTTTGGTAGCTTTGAATTATGCGTAGCTCGTTTGTTTTACGATATGTTTCCGGTATCTATTTTGCGGCTGGAGCTTTTTTCTTATCAATTTTAATAGGCTTTCTTTGGAAATTTGAGAGATCTCGGCTCATTACATTTTACTTGGTTGCAAAATTGTACCTTTTTTTTTTGTTTTTTACGAAAGAAGGCTATTGATTATTTGTTATTTGCAGGTTCTGAAAAGTAGAAATTTCGTACCTTGGCTATCAGTTTTACGAGCTTGCTTTTGGCAATTTTTAATTACTGCTTTTGCTAAAAAGAGAAAATAGGAATTTTAGGGAAATGAGGAGTTCTTGGGCTGATTCTGTTGAGAACGCAACCTCTGCTTCTGGGGAAAACGCAGGGACTAGTGCTGCTTCAGCTGGGACTAAGTCCACCTATGTCCCACCACACCTTAGGAATAGACCACCCTCTGCTGCCGAGTCTCCTGCCCCCTCTTTTAGTGGACCACCGTCTGGTAGTGATAGGTTTGGGTATAGTGGACCTCCGGGAGGTGCGTCGCGGCATGGTGGTGGTGGTGGTCCCAGGACTGATTATGGACGGCAAGGATACAGTGGTGGAGGACGGGGCTGGCAGAGCAGAGGTGGAGGTTGGGGAAGGGATAGGGAGGTGAATCCTTTTGGCAATGATGATGTGGATGGTGACGCTGAGACTGCGTTTAGTGATCAGGAGAATACTGGTATTAACTTCGATGCTTATGAGGACATTCCAGTGGAGACGAGTGGGGATAATGTGCCTCCAGCTGTGAATACATTTGCAGAGATAGATTTAGGAGATGCACTCAATCTAAATATTAGGCGGTGCAAGTATGTAAAACCAACTCCAGTTCAGCGCCATGCTATTCCCATCTCCCTTGGTGGACGAGATCTGATGGCTTGTGCTCAAACTGGCTCTGGCAAGACAGCTGCCTTCTGCTTCCCCATAATTAGCGGCATCATGAGGGGAGGCCTTCCTCAAAGACCACGTGGAACACGGACAGTATTTCCACTTGCTCTCATTTTGTCACCTACCAGAGAGCTCTCAATGCAGGTCTGTTTCAGCTGTTGCTTTGTTTACTATGTTCTTTTTAGTTTTCTGGGGAGTTATAATTTGCAATTTCATCTTGATGTGCAGATACACGAGGAAGCTAGAAAGTTTTCCTATCAAACAGGAGTCAAGGTGGTAGTTGCTTATGGAGGAGCACCCATAAACCAGCAGGTTATTACTAATTAACCACAGCTTATGTGGACTTGGTCAGAATATAATTCTTGTTGCACTTGTTATGTATGTTTTTCTTTTGGTCAAGGTGGCTCCTTCTTTTTCTTTTTCTTTTTTAAATTTTAAATTGTCCTGCTTGTAATTAATGTCAACAAGATTATGTTTCTTCCTCTCTTCAATACCAATTGTCATATTGTGCAAGATAAACCTGACTTAACACACTTTGATGGAACTAGAAAAACATAAGCTGGGGCAAAAGCGTTGGTTATTGGTTTTCTATACACATGGTTGCTCTTAATTCTTTGCCTTAACTTTGGTGCTCCACTTCCTTGCTTCTTGTTTTTGTGCTGCCTTTTACTCTTCTCTTTGCATGTTTCCTGCATTGTTGTTCGGCAAGGTTGCTTCAAGCTTGTCTCTGTAAAGTTGCTGTTGGACGATGATTAGTGGTAGAAGGTTAGATATTTTGTTTTTTGGATATTAGAAATTGTTTTGGGTGAGTTTTTACTGATTCTCGTGCACGATTTTATTATTTTACCGAGTGGTCTATGTTTCATTCTAAATGTGGCAGAAAGGTTGTGTACTGTAAGGTTAGTTTTTGTCTCAAGTTTGGACTGTGGCAATATTGCAACCTTTTCCTAATTTCTCTCTCTCTCTCATGAATACTAATATTTGTATAAAGAATTGGTTAGGAAGTTCATGTTGGTCTATGACTCACTGATAGGATCCATTGGCAACAAACTTCCAGTAAATATTAAGTATGGTAATCACTTATGTGTAAAGCAAGTTGAGTTGAGTGGTAATATCAATTTGCTCAAGTATGTCTCCTCTGAATGTTGGTTGATGAAAAGAATAAGATAACAACCTTTTAAAACCTAACATCTGATTAAAATACATACTGGTATTTCTGTGACACAATGATGCAAGGTAAACACTTGGATGAACATCTCTAATCCTATTATTTAATGAATGCTAAATCCATGCATACATTGTCAACTAGCTTGTAGGGGAACCTCTTTATACGGTGTCACATCCTTGCAGTAACATATAGAATGGGTTATTCACCAAATTAATCAAAAGCAAATGGTGACCATGGATGTCATGGAGTTTGTTGGAATTCATTCTCCTGCTATTTGTTTCAACTGGACAGAGGTTATATTGTTTACAAGATCTCATTAATGGCAGTGATTTTACTAGCTGATGTATCATTTTGACTTTTAGTGCCACTGTTTTGTAGAATGATGGCTTGAATTTTTGAATTTGAAGAAATAACTGATGGTTTCAGAAATTTAATACAAGTATGGTCATAGATTCTGGTGTTGAAACTGCATGATTATCACCCCACTTCCCCTTTCCTTTTATATTTTATATATTCTTGTTGAATTCGATGTTTTCATTGTTTTGTCTTTATAGGTTTGCATGATTGGAGTAGATTTATTGTTGAATTTGGTTGTCTAGTTATATTTGATGTTTCATTGGATTGGTGTGAATTCATTTTCGGATTATTTTCTCAAGCTTGAATCTTTGTGCAGTCTTCATGGTTCTGTTAAGTCTTTGTGCAATAAATTTTGGTTTTCCCTTTGTCCAACCTTTGATTTTGCAGTTACTTCTGCTCCATTTTTGACTAACTATTGTGACATGTTTGCAGCTGCGAGAGCTCGAGAGAGGAGTTGATATTCTCGTGGCTACTCCTGGAAGATTGGTTGATTTGCTTGAGAGAGCAAAAGTTTCATTAGAGATGATTAGGTATCTGGCTCTTGATGAGGCAGATCGAATGTTGGATATGGGGTTTGAGCCTCAAATCAGAAAGATAGTGGAGCAGATGGATATGCCTCCAAGAGGTGAAAGACAAACAATGCTGTTTAGTGCTACCTTTCCTAAAGAAATCCAGGTTCTCTTTCTTGTTATATTCTTTTTCCCTGAATTTTGAAATATGACAAGTTTTGTTTTTTACTGGTTTGATTTCCAAGCAAATTTCTCATGGTTCTATTGTTGGCTGTTTGATTTTTTTTTCCTCCCCTGGGGTTTTGATTTTATTTGTCATCTTGGAGATTACTTTCATAAATGCTACATGTAGTACATATACTTTTCTGTAAGATATATTCCTTTTATTTATTTCTGTATGATATTTTCCTTTTCTGAGTTTGGCAGGCTATTTTCTTCGTGTTAACAAGTTCTGTTGTCATGTAGTATGTTCTTTCCCCCGAGTTTGTGCTAAGGGTGCAATCCAATGTGATATTACTAAGGATGTCATGACTTTAAGTGAATTGTTATTGAGCGTATGGGTGTATAGAATGTACTATTTTTTGTGAAGAATGTGCTATTTGATGTACAGAATATTCACAACTATGTACCCTTCCATTCCCTGGATAATAATTCACTCATAGTTGTGCCTTCTTTGATAATAATACATTTAGGCGTGCCCTTAGCGCGAAATTTTCCCATTTTTTTTGTTTTTGTTTTGGTTTGTGGTTAGGGTGGGTACAATACAAGTACCATCACTCATAGCTTGTATCTTGTAAGCATAAGTTTCATAGTTGATCAATTGTCATATTCCTGCTATTTTAATTAAACAGTGAGCTGTTGTTGGGTTTGCCTAGCTGTAATCCAGAAACTCTCTTAAACGAGTTGCATGCTCACTATTTTTCAATTATTTGATGAATCTTTTTTGTTCTGGTTGCATGACAATATAATGAATGAATTTACTGGAATTTTTATTTTTATTTTTTTGTTTGTGAGGGGAATTTGATTCATTTTGAGTCAAATTTAACCTCTTTCTTTCTTGATTTTATTTTATTTTATTTTTTTATAAATTGTTATTAACTTTGTTGCTGGCTGGCATGCAGAGATTGGCTTCTGATTTTCTTTCAAATTATATATTTCTGGCTGTTGGACGGGTTGGCTCAAGTACAGATTTGATTGTTCAAAGAGTTGAATTTGTTTCTGAGAGTGACAAAAGAAGTCATCTTATGGATCTTCTTCATGCCCAGAGGGCAAATGGTGTTCAGGGCAAGGTAGTTTTGACACTTGTTGTATGCTTGAAGTTTGAGTTCTTGTTGAGTTTCCTTTTGTAGTTGGCTGTTTGTCACCATATCTTTTCCTTAGTGCATCTACTTGTCGGATCAAACATCTTTTCTCGTTTTCTTTTTGATATAGAACAAGGCTAAGTTACATTCTAGATATTGCTTTGTTGGTGAATTTATGGTCTTCAAGAAATCAGTTAGATGTCTCTCTGATATTTGATTGTTGTTGCACTCAATATATTGCTTTTGTTGGTGATGAACGGTTTATCTGACTGGATCTGATTTATTTCTTGATAATGTAAATTTTGCAGCAATCTCTAACATTAGTATTTGTGGAAACAAAGAAAGGAGCTGATGCTTTAGAACATTGGTTGTGTAGGAACAACTTTCCTGCGACTACTATTCATGGTGACAGAACACAACAGGTAATTAAGAATGAGTCAAGAAAATAAATTGTTTGTTGGACTTGTTTATTCTCCCACCATTTATTTTCTTCATTTCCTTGTCCAAAGTTAAGTTCATGATTTTCATTAATTGTCCTGATGTACAAAAATGTAAAGAATTTCAAAAGTTCAAGTCTTTGCTATGAACATGAATTGCTGGAGTAGATGTTTTATTTGTGCTCTTACCTTATTCTATTACGTCCAATGTTATGTTGCTCTGCTTTTAATCTAATAAAGGTAGCTTGGTGCATAGAAGCTCATGCATGTACGGGATCTGGGGAATGGTGGGGCCATTAAGGCCTGATGTACACAGCCTTACGTTATATTTCTAAAAGAGGCTATTTCCGTGACTAGAACCTGTGACCTCATGGTCACATGGCAACAGCTTTTTACTGCTACGCCAAGGTTCCCGTTACTGTTCTAAATCTAATACATGATTGAAATCATTTAATTTTGTTTTATATATGGAAGGAATAGATTTTATGAAAGAAGCAGGAGTAACTGTTTAAGGTTGGCAAGAGGGCTAATTGGTATTGTTCTTTGTGTTCTGACTAGTTACAAAATTAATTTGAAACGTTCAGTCATGCTATCCCAGACCACTTTTGTTTCTCCCCTTCTTTTGAATGGCTTTTCTGGTATCTTTTTGAATGGCTTTTCTTCGTGTTCTGACTTGTTACAATTTGATTGGCATAATTAACTTGTGCTGTCGTTGACTAGCTTTATCAAGTGAATTGCGGTTATAGTTTTTAGTGGCCTGAACCTGAGAATGCCTTAGAACCACATTGTAAAGACATTTCTATTCTGGTACTTGAGTTACAAAATCTGCCCATAAAATGGGGAAAATGAGAAACTTTCAATGTCTATCAATGTTGAACTGGCTATGTTTCCTTCTAAGCTACCTTCTGAGAAATACTTTCTTAAAGTTGGAATCCATGAAGATCTAGAAGACAGCTGGATTTGTTTACACATTAGCTTTTTGTCTATGTTGAATTTGCAGGTTCACCTTACCATAAAAGTTTATTTTGTGTCTAGAAGGCAGGCTGATAAATTATCATGGGTTGTGGAATTCTCTTCCATAAGATTTTAAGGCTTCTCAGAGATGTGTCAAATTGTATGACCCAACTGGAAAATGTAATTCAGTTCTTGAGATGCATGGTCATTTGAAGTTATTCAGTAACCCAAACAAGTTATTAATTAACATTATGATATACTAGTTTGCTTGTGCATGGTTAGTTTGTAAATTTAGCAGTTGGAACTCTTTATTTCCTGGATTTGAGCTTCATCCTTCTTTATTGCTCCTAATTTCATAAAAAACGCTAATGTTTTTCAGGAAAGAGAGCTAGCTTTGAGATCATTTAAGAGTGGAAATACTCCAATATTAGTTGCAACAGACGTGGCAGCTCGTGGCCTCGATATACCCCATGTTGCTCATGTAATCAACTTCGACCTTCCGAATGACATTGATGATTATGTACACCGGATAGGGCGAACTGGTCGTGCAGGAAAGACAGGATTAGCGACTGCATTCTTTAATGATGGCAATATGTCATTGGCAAAACCGTTAGCTGAGCTGATGCAAGAAGCTAACCAAGAGGTGCCCGATTGGTTGATTCGCTTTGCTAGTCGGGCTTCATATGGTGGCAATAAAAATCGGCGGTCTGGTGGTACTCGCTTTGGTGGTCGGGACTTTCGAAGGGATTCTTCTTTTAATCGAAGTGGTGGTGGTGGTGGTGGTGGTGGATATGATTACTATGGAGGAGGTGGCTATAGTAATTATGGTGGGGGATACGGCTCAGGAGGGACAAGTGCATGGGATTAGTAGTGTTATAGAGCACCCGTAATTCGTGCCGTAACAGTACATATGTTCCACCAAAATTTGTGAGTTGTAATGCGTTGCAGTGCAAAAAGATGCTTCAGCTCATACTGAGGTTTTATTTTTGGAAATGCTTTTTAATAGCCGAGAATTATGTTAGGTTAGTGAGAGTACTGATTATCAGCCATATATGCTCCTTTCGTCTCATCCTTGGTGGCTCATTTCGCTGGTCGTTGGCTGTGGAATTGGTTGTATCATTATTAGAGATGTTAGGTAGAGATGGCTCCTAGATTTGATTTAAGCCTCTTGTTTATTTTCTGCCGGAACGAAAAAATAGTATTGAGCAGCATTACTCTTTCAATTTTATTGGCCTGGAGGCCCTTTTCCTCTTTCCACAAATTCGTTCTTTTCTTTCAATCAGTGTGGCTGTGTATGTTTTTTAATAGTTGGTATCTGATCTGAGTTTGCACCGCCTTCGTAGGTAATTCGGCTGGGTGCAACATTTTGCGGTGGGGATGATTGGCTTGTAAAAGAAGATGATTTTTACATTGTCAACAATGGTAGTCCCAGACACCCTCTGGAAAAAGCAACCAATTGGTAGTAATAAATTAAGCTTTGCATTATTTTCATATTTGAAGAGACCAACAAAATTTAGCCAGTCATAATGATGATTTCCCCATATAGTGGGGCGTATTCCTCTTTCACGGAGAGGTGCTGTCTTCATGAGTTTGATTTCACCATGAAATTCATTCAGTTTTTTGAGCTGTGTATTTTTTGCCATTTTGGCTAGGAAATATTACTATTGTTTTTGGAAAAAAAATAATAAAGATGATTTTTACATTGTCAACAACGGTAGTCCCAGACACCCTCTGGAAAAAGCAACCAATTGGTAGTAATAAA
Organism: Gynochthodes officinalis; assembly: GCA_020080225.1. Lineage (NCBI taxonomy): Eukaryota > Viridiplantae > Streptophyta > Magnoliopsida > Gentianales > Rubiaceae > Gynochthodes > Gynochthodes officinalis. Next base: position 46,443,264 of record CM034615.1, on the reverse strand, counting down.
TTAAGCTTTGCGTTATTTTAAGATTTGAAGAGACCAACAAAATTTGGCCAGGCAGAGGCCCGTATTAATCAGTGTTCCAAACAGAGATCGTGGAGGATATGACACATAAACATATGTTGGGATAATTGTTGACATTTCATATCATAACGGCATCAAAGTGTCCAACGTTCGATCACTCACTTGACTGATGAAACAATTGAGATGTCTGCTGTCCTGTTATAATGTCTTGTCCTGGGAGATGCTTTGAAGAGGATCCATCTATCTTAATGGAAGGAGGCAATATCTATAACATTGGTGGACAGTAAGAAAGTGCAGCCTTTAATTCTCCTCCTCCCGGACACACACGTTGTAGTACAGAAAGACAAGCCTGGATTGGATTGGACATGCATGCCCGGTGTTGAGTTGAACAAGTATCTATCTGTCTCGACCATGCATGCACCCTCGACCACAGAGAGGCTTTTGCTATTAATTATTATTATGCTCTCGAGCAATTAATTTCAGCATATTCTTGCTGGTAAAACATCGCACATTATTTTTTGGAACTTTAATCTTGAGCTTTCTGTTTCTATTTTCGTAAGTTGCTCATGTCAAATTTATCGAACTAACCGTGTTTTGGTTTGTTATATATATGTTAAAAAAGTGCCAAAGAAAGAAACTTAATAGAACAACTATGGAAAATAACTAATGAAAAATCATGCTGTAGGTAGGTGGTGTACCCATGTCTATAAATATTGTCGACAGTAGCAGTACAAGTAGTAGCAGCAACAATACAAATATAATGGTATTTCTTTATTGAAAAGCAAACTTTTCATATCTAAAAGTTAATAATAAGAAGACATTAATAAGGCGTACGTAGAATTAAGAGATAATATAAAGACAAAAAAGCCCTTCGATAGAAAGCATATAGTTTAAAATTCTAAAATAAATTTAAAAAAAAGATAAAATTTAAAGACAAAAATTTAATAAACTTATTTACACTATATATTAAATTTTTTTAAATTAAAAAATAAAATTTAAAGATGAAAATTTAATGAAATTTAGAGACAAAAATGACAAAAAAATTTGAGGTTAAAAAAAAAGTATCGATAAAAAAATTGAGGTTAAAAAAAAAGTACCATATAATAATTTTTGTCTGCTTGCATTAAAATTTTTAACAAAATTTTACATAAATTTATTAAATTTTTCTTTTAAAAAGTTAATAAAAATTTTAACTATATCAATTTTGTGTCATTTTTGTCTTTAAATTTTATTAAATTTTCATCTTTAAATTTTATTTTTTGTTTAAAAATTTATTATATAGTGTAAATAATTTTATTAAATTTTTGTCTTTAAATTTTGTATTTTTTTCTTTTTAAAAATTTATTTTAGAATTTTAAACTATACGCTTTATATCAATTAATTAATACTTTATGAATTACTAATAAAATTGCTGACAAAAACACATGAAGGACAGTTGTCCCAGATTGTCGTCTTTGGATTTGCATTCAACTACTGAGAATTTTTATTGCGTTGAAGTAGTATATAATTTGTAATGCTGGGGTGGAAGTTTGAAAAAAAGAAAAGAAAAGAAAAGAAAGAAGCTAGAGAATTCTTGATTGTTTAGAGTCAGTAGTTGAACTGAATTAGCAAGACTTAAAAAGAATATGATTGAATACATATTTGATGTTTCCTCATTGGTGCAATATTACTAGTCTCTGTAAAAAAAATTTCATTAATTTAGACCACGTGGTCTATTGTCGAAGGCACCGGCGCCGGAGCCGGATCATCGGTAATTAAGTCCTTGTGTATCTTGGTCCTTCTTATTAGATGCGTGATTCCGGTTCCGACCCAGATGACGCCAGTGACGGCTCTGATGACTCCAATGGACACAGTCAAGTAATACAACCCAAAACCAACAAAGTCAGCCACCTTCAGGACATGATCATCGGCGGCCGCCGTGACCATCAGGGAATCAACTTGGTCCCTCAATCTCCACCACCACAGTGCACCAAAGCTCAGCCCCGGACCAACTGTATCAACCCATCTCATCTTTATCTCCAACTCCTTACTGGTGGTGCTGCTAGTAAATCCCATCATCATCGCCGTATCCTCCACCACGGGTTTCACCACGCTTTTTGACCAGTATAGCGTAATCTCATACAACCCCACCACGAACAACAATCCTCTGAAGCTATCCTGAAGGCCATGATGATGATCATATGATGATGATGATAGACTGGTGCCATTCAATTCAAATTCAATGCCCAACTCTGCAAATACTAGCGACGTGCAAAGAAGAAGGCAAGAAAGGGAGAGGCTTCGCCAACGAAGGCGCTGGCTAGAAACGGCTCCTTGATCACCAACTGCTGCCTGCTTCTGGTCTAAAACAAATCGTTGTATTAACGAGAGTCGACCTCCGGTCAAGCCATGGAAAAAGGCAGCGATGGTAATCAGTGCAAGAAGGGCATAGAGAATGGTTGAGTTGCCGTATACGAAGAGAAAAGCGAGGAAATCATCAGGGCCGGCATTAAAATCATATAAGTGGGACTGGGCTGCAGAGAGCCTGAGTAGGAGGAGAAAGGAGAGGGGAAGGAAGAGACTGAGGAGGATAGTTGCGAAGTTCTGTAAAGCTCGCTCCCTCCACTGCCATGGCCACCCACTGCTGCTAATATTGCTGTTAATCATCACCAATCCTCTGCTCTGCTCCTTTGAGCTAAAAATACTCACCCCTCAGAAAATCCGCAATAGCTCACTAATCAAATCAGTGTTCTTGTGGTGGAAGAACACGACCAGGTTGAAGAAGCTGTGGGATGTAAAAATACACCAAGCAATAGTATTAGACTTGCCATTAATTGCTAAATTGGAAGGTCTCCAAATTCCATCATCACTCCAGCCAAGCAATTAATAGTATACATACCTTCAATCAGTACAAAACTATGGATGGGATTTCATTGATAGTATCGTATTAACAAACTACCATATATGCATATATATTAATGCAAATTGAAGAAATTTATTTTATTTAGAGCACAGGGAATCTCGTTGATTTCCACGATTTGAGTGACTATTATTAATGTATTAGCATTAGTGACATATATAGTAATACATAGTAGTATTATATATGAAATATGACTGATTAAGAAGATCAAATAGAATAGAGTGGAGAAGTATGGTAAGGTGTTGGTATAATACTAGATGGTCCTCATGGAACATGGAGTGACTTGGATATCTGACCAATACACATTTATACAAATTTATTACCATGATTCAATTATTAGATTTTATTTATAAGGATTTATTTATTTATTATTTTTTAATTGAAAAATCTACTACGATTTACTTGGAGATGCAGGTTCAATGGTCCCTGTTTTTTTTTTTTGTTCCTTTTAAATGGTCATGATAAAATATTAGTATTAAATTGTGAATGTTCGGAAGGTTTGAAGATAGTAGATGCATTGCTCAATAGATTAGTATAGGAAGATATTTCACACAAAGGATATAAATTCGGACTCATGTTATAAAACAAAATTTAATTCAGAAGCCCATTTAACTAAAGTTTGTTTAGGACAAAAAAAAAACTGAAATTTGTTTAGAAGCACATTTAATCTGTAAATATACACAAACATGATACCTCTAGACTTGAGATGACTAAATAAATATTCTATATCTTTGCATGTAAATTAATCAACATGAATATAAAATTTTAGCTCTCCAGTTTATATAAATTTTTGTCCTTAAATTACATTGAGAGTATCATTTTCATCTTATGTGTTACATCAACTACATAGATGCAATATTAGGGTTAAAAAGAAATTTTAAATTCATGGTGTGGTGACTATCTTTATTTAACCATTAACGAGACATTAGTGGTATTCAATAAATACGATAGAAAATCTGAACTTTTAGTATTATACTTTTTTCTTTTTAACTCAAAATGTAGGAAAAAAACTAAAACGTGTCAGTTGTGTATAAATTACAATTTCAAAATATATTTGTATGCTCTGCAATGTATTTTTTTTTGTTTTTTAATATATATTTTTATTTTACAATGACTATTATTTCAAAAAAAAAAATGTTTTGAAATGCTATTAATGTACATTCTACATATGTGCTAATGAATGGATTGATTTGGATACATTGAATGGGAAGTCTTTGGAGTAATATTAGTAATGGTGAGGAATGAATAGATTAAGTACCTGCATAACACGCTTAATTAAAAACTAAATATTGGACGGCAACCTTATCGAACTAACAAACGAAAAACAAAAAGCAAAGTAACGTGATATTCGTTGAATACTTTACTTACAGAATTGAATTAGGATTAAGATTATGGCCACATCACATCCACTTTTCTTCTACCTTATAGGTGGATCAAACCCAAAGTTTCCTCACTTTAATATTATTCTTATCATTATTCTACGCTAAAGCCCTAATCTTTCGAGGATGGACTACTATATATATATATACCTCACCACTTTCCATAACACTAGAAAAGCGTGGTCAAAGGGAGCATATCCTAATCAACAAAAAAAAGCATGATCACGTGCATCCACGTGCTACTTGTCACTTTTGAATTTTTTTTTCCAAAGTTTATAATGGTTTTTACTTTATATTTGTAATTTTATTAGAGTAATAATATAGACAGAAATTTATTCAATGAAATATATTGCAACGACTGATGTGATAAAGAAAAAATATCAAAAATTATTAATCGCACTACTAAGAAAATGCAACATAAGAAGAAATAATCATATATAATATTTTTAATTATTATCACATAATTTCATTGTATAAATTCACTTACGATGTGGAACTATAAATGTTATTAACAAGCACAAAAAGATGTATAAGTAATATGCTACTACTTCACATCTCTGATCCTTCAATTGTAAAATGGGTAGGACAAAACAAACGCAGTTTCTAAAATAATTGGATTGGGCCAATGGAAATGGCCCAAGTAAGGGGGAACAAATAAACCACACTAAACGCATCAACATTCGTAGACACTCTTTTGGACGTGGCCGGACAAATTTTTTCAAAGCCCACCATCTTTGCCTCAGGGCTCAGGCGTTGAAGTAATTAACAGGCAAAAATTAACATGCGAAGAAAATTCTATTTTTTTTTCTCTAAAATGATAGATTGGTAGTAATTGCTAATGGCAAAATATGCAAAAGATGTACAAAACTTAGCCAAAGAGGTTAAATGATTTTCATGGATTTACAATAGATATAACTGAACTATGAAGGAAAGTGCACAAATAGACAATACAAATAAAAAAAAATTGCGCAAAAAATTGATTTGAGTAGTGCACGTTACATCAATTGCAATCCGAAATACCAAGAAAATTCTATTTGAATATTGGAATGGTGACAATGTCAACCTGCTACAGTATTTGAAAATTCTATACTTATATTGGCAAATGATATTCAATTTCCTATTTGAAAATTTAGATAAGTATATGTAGGTGTGGCCAATAAGCAGAGAAGTGATCTTACTAAAAGTGGCTACTCAAACAGACTGATTACGCAAATCTACCAAAGACAAGTTCTCAGTCATCGATGCCCATCTTATAAAGAAAAGCAGCACATGTTAAATGACAATTGCATGTTCTAAGTCTATTTTCCGTCTTCAATGGATGTTACGGAAGAAGAGATTTCAGTCTCCTATCACCCACAACTAGCATGATGAGTTCCAGATTTCCTACTGCGTCAATTACATTTCTAATAGGTTGCTCCTAATGCTAACTTCTCTAAGACTTCCTATCTTTCACTCACTAAGCTAGCGCATTTCCTGCTCCCTGCGTAATGCTTCTAGTCTCAGGTTTGGTAGGCTTCTCAACAGATTTCTGCCTCCTCCTCATAATTTTTGCTGCTATTGATTTCAAAGGGACCATGATATCCAAGGGGCGAAGCACTCCTTCCAACTCACACCATTCAAGATCTTCAGAATCACCGTCTTCGTAGACCACCCTGTACCAACCCACTTCCTCATCAAACTCGGTCACTTTTCCAGTATATAATAGTCCTCCAAATGATTTCACAACTTCTCTTCCAACCAACCATTCGCCAAAACCTTTAGTACTTTCATGAGGTTTAGTATCACTCCGAACATTGCAGGCAATAACAGCAGCATCTGTTGGAGGCATAGGAGGCAATCCATTTATCACGATTGCAGGTTCTCCTGGTACACAAAAGATCCCAGTAACTGGTGCCTCAATTCCATCCATTTTGCATGCATTATCCATCTGTTGTGGACCTCCTCAAATTTGTTAAGACAATCTGGTATCACTGCAAATAAGTTTAGTGCTACTGATAGAGGACAAGCCAAACAACTTCCAAGTGCACTGAATGTCTTAAGTACAAAGTTGAATCTTATTTTAGACAGCCTACAAACGCAACGTTCTGCACTCTGCATTGAGTTCTGTAGAATGGCCAAAAATGTCATATCCATCTCAATGTTTCAAGGCTGAACTTTTAAAGGATGTATGAAGAGAGATTAATTCTCTCACCAATGTATAACAGAAAGCTAGAAATTTAATCCACCGGAAGCCATTTTTCAAGTCAGATTACTATATTCACATGTTATCCCATGCAACACAGTCAACAAACACTGAGGAAAAGAAACTACAGCTTGGAAAGTATTGTTGCAGGCACCCTCGACTAACAATCATATGATGGGATAACAAATAACAATGGTTAAATATGATGAGTAATCCTATTCCCATTCTTTCAATCACCATTTTTTGCTTTATTCATTAATGACTAGGCGCAGGGCTGTTTCCTGAATTGCCGGGGGTCACTCTTCTCTCCTATTAAGCGTGGAAGAGTAATGGAAACTGGGTAGCACATAGAAGAGGATTAGGACACTCATAGCTCACACCCCAGTGCTTGCCTTCGTAGTTATCCTATTGCTTTATCTTCTCATATCTTATAAACTCAAAAATAATGACTTCAAAGAGAAACGAGACAATTTCAGTTCTTATAATCCATTCATAGTAATGCCAATAATATTTTACTTTCTCTTAGTTCTTTTAAGAGAAAGTGAAAAGCATTGGCATTGCTACAAATGAGTTGTAAGCACTGAAAATTTCATTTCTCTTAGAAGTCATTCCTTTAAAACTTAAAGAACATCAATCAATTTCAAGTTTCATAACCTTTAGACACTCAATACCAAATGTTTCCCTAGCACAAAAAACAACCTTCTGATCGATTTTACAAGCTGAACAATAACCAAGACAACTGGCCAGAATCAATACATGAAATGAAATTACAAAAGTTCACATTGACATTTCAAACCACGAAACCACATTTACAGTACAAGCTTAATCCAGGAGAATCCAAATATGGTTAGCATAAAAACTCATGGAGAAACAAATTAATTGCATGAATTTTCAGAAAATTAAACCTCCTGAACTAATCCATCTGGATATTTTCCCACCGATCACCCCACCGCACCCCCCCCCCCCTCCCCAAAAAAAAAAATCCAAAAACAGAATTCTGAATAATGCAGAATAAACTGAGATTTGCAAATTCAGTCCAAGATCAACGGGAACAAGAGATAAATAATAACATGGAAAACATAAACAAAAATGGACAATATAAGTCAAAACAGATACCAAATCCCATTCCATAACAGCCATAGCTGAGTATGCAACGGATTCACAAAGAATGAACCCTTTATGATAACATCACGAAATAAACAGGCAATTATTCAAACAAAGACACACAAATAAACTCCACAAATCCAAAGCGTGTTCCAGAGTATATACCTCAGCAGCAAGAATGCAGGAGTTGTGAGCTCCAAAAGGTTTAAAGAAAAATCCAAAAAACGGGACTGCAGATTTTCCCCGAAAATGGAAAAAATAAAAAGATGGGCTCTTTTGCTATTTTCGCTTTCTCCCGGGTGGAGATATATTATTTGTTTTTTTCTGGGGTCAGAATATAATTCCAAAGAATCCTATCTCTCTTATTGAAAATTGAAAACCAAATTCTTAATTTCCTCCCATTTAGGATGTTCATTTTGATATGCGTATTGAGTTGAATCGACCGTTCTAGTCTGAAATCCTAGATTAGACCTGATAAAAAATGTATCAGCTAGTTGTAATTTGTCTCGATTTAGTCGGGTACATTTGTCGATTTTTGCGATCACTTTTGTAGGCACTTGGAACCTTTGTAGTCGTAGTTTTTTTTCTTCGGAGATCTTTTCCTCTTTGGAGGCTTTCTTTTTGTGGGATTGGTTACATCCACCATCACGAAAGCCAATTAACCTTTTTGGCTCTGTATATATTACCATTGTAATAAAATTTATCGATGGAAAAAAAAATATATCAGCTAATTTCATTTTAAAATATCGGATCAGATTATAGGTAATATGATTTGATCTACTTTATTCAAATTAAAAAAAAATTATAAATCACAAATTAATTTACATGAAAAATAAACAAATTAAAATATTTATATAAAAATTGTTTATTATCTTTACATAAAAATTAGACAAATTTTTGATACGAAACTATTAATTTCAAACTTTATATTGTATATGAAAAGGAAAGTAACAGAAAAAATACTGAACTATTCGAAATATTTGGATTGGATTACGATTCACTCAAATACGGATCAAGTCTGTTCGATCCGATAATTATTTTGAGCACCCCTACTCTCATCCCTAGCCAAAAAAAAAAAAATCACTTTGAGGGCAGCATAGCTTTTTTTTTTTGGTGATTAATTACGACCCATTTCTATTATAAGTGTTAGGATCGCCCACATTCCTGATTGTCCGAATCCTTTGTGCAGAACAGGGATATGAGTGTTAGTGCAAGTCCAGCTTTTGCAGAGTGCATCATTCTCCTTGGATCTTCCCCCAACCTTCTTCACATTTTTTGCAACATTCATCAATTTCTCCTTAATCTTTCCCAATCCTGGTCTTCGCTTGGTTATTATTATGAGAATCCATTTCAGAACATAGGAAGATACTACTAAACGAAAAACGGAAACAAATGGCGTTCATGACAGAAATGTATATTGCCAATTAAAGAAGAAGGCTTCATATAAATGACATGAAATGTTTGTTTACAAGTTTGAGATAATGTATAAAATAAAAAATGTCATACGACTTGATAGCCACAAGGGCTTTTTCGGAAAAAGCACAACTTCCTTCTTCTTCTTCATATGATTTTCAGTAAAATCTCTCCTCCATTGTTGCTCTCCTGTGAAATGTCCTTCAACCTTTATGTTGAAGCGAATCATAATTCTCCAGTATTTGTGAATCGGTTCACTAAGGCTGTCTTCTATTATGGTGCATTTTTTTATGCCTTTGCAGATTGCTTGAAGGATGATGATGCAAACAGAATGGTTATGGAATCAATGTTCTTCAGTCAGGGAATTAAAAATATTGTGTCAACCGAGGAGGAGGAAAGGACAATCAGGCATGTAAAGATCAATGTCTGGAGGGCATTTTTTGCACGGTTTGGAATGTTTGAGGCAGAGTTCCGTATGTCATCCATGTATCAAGCGAATTTTCTGCTAAAGAAGTTTCCTTGTGGGAGTTGTTGTACACTAGAAATGGATGGGAATTGTCTAATTGTTGGATGGAAGGGCATATTAGCTAATTCTCTTTCAAGAACTATTTGCCTATCTCATTTGAGATTCCACTCAACTTTGAGTTTTTGTTGTGGCATTTTGTCGAGCGTCTTGTCTTCATTTGCCGCAGCATTTATGGTATCTAATTTTTCAACATCGGTTGTCCCCATAATTTTACAATCAGCAATGTTACCACAATTATCATCTCCAAAATCAAAAGACTCATAATTAGATTCAAAATCAGATGGATTTAAGTCAAAATCTTTGCAATTTGAAGCATGTTCGGCCACGGGTTCCACCTCACAGCCACGGTTGTCCCCACACCAAAACCTTTCATCTTTGTTAAATGTGATGCTATGCTAGAATACTTGTTGTAAATGATTGGAAAGTCTTTGTTGAATGTGATGCTATGCTAGAATACTTGTTGTAAATGATTGGAAAGTGACGTTCCATTAACCACTTAAACAATGAAAAACTCCCACCAACATCACGTGCAGGACCATGGCCACCCTTCTCTTCAACTTCTCTGGTGGACCCTTTGATCCAATATATCCTCTGAATTATGAATAACGAATGCACCCCACATTCTATCTAACTCATTCATTCTTGCAATAAAATATGACAAAGATGCATCACCCTTCTTTTCCCGTTTTTTCTTTTTCCAGAATAAGGTACAAGAATTTTTATTCTTGCATGCTTTTAGCATAGTGGTGCATGATTAGAACTCAGTGCGTGCATTTTTCTGTAAAATCCATGCTGTATCGTGTTTGGCAATGCTATGGAAAGTTTTGTTATCTGCACCTAATCTGCAATTCCTCCGCAATACTTGAAAAAATCATTCCCTAATCTTTGTTGATAATTTCTTTTAACCTTTAACAAAATGGTCTGGCCCGTGCTCGCCTCAATTAGCACAATAGCATGATTACAATGAAACTAAAAAGAACAGATTACAACTACCAGAAATCAGATGTGAGGCAACCCACTAGCATCATAAAAGAACAGCAAGAAAAAAATGTTGTGATTCATGAGAAACAGAAAGCAAACTAAACCATCCAACTAGAATAACAAGACAAATCTACTGGAAAACAAACAAATCTACTGGCCAAATGTGCAAAAAAACTAAACCATCCAACTAGAATAACAAGACAGCAAACCAGAAAAGAGAAAAAAACCAGCTTTAAAGAGAAAAAAACCAGCATATGCAGTGAACTAACCACATTTTACAAAGAAAACAACACAGTATAATACAAATCTCCAAACTCTAGCAGTTGGAGGAGAGATTTTACTGAAAATCATATGAAGAAGAAGGAAGTTGTGCTTTTTCCGAAAAAGCCCTTGTGGCTATCAAGTCGTATGACATTTTTTTGTTTTTATTTATTTTTAAAAAAATTCATTTTTAAATATGTAAAGGACTATTTTATACATTATCTCTACAAGTTTAGTCTAGTCAGTTAGTTATTATGCATTTGTTTGTTAGTTTGTGCTTACGTGTTTGTTTGAAACTATGAATGATAGATGTCTGGTTTGTTCATTGAGGATGCCATCTCTCTTTTACAAATGTGCTAGACACATTTTCCTTCCACATAGACAAAATTGGCGGCGAGGGAACTAATTTAGGGGAACTTGGGCAGTTGGTTGCGGTTGCTTCTACGTTAGTTGAAATCATCAAATGTTGATAAAAATATCAGAATCAGAATCAGTCAAAGGATCTGGGGAAACGAGCACATTTCAAGCCTGGTACTGCGGCACCAACAGTTGATGATAATGATAAGAAGAATCAGAATCAGCTTCAGCATGAGGAAAAGCATCTATGGTGACCGTTTTAAGGTTTGGAAAAACTGTCTTTTTATTCTCATTGCAAACTTCAAAAGAGGTCTTTTTTTTTTTTCCCCAAGTCAAGTTATTTTAATCTACCGTTACTTGAACTGAATCGGTTTTCTCTGAACTTCTCAGCTAAAATCTGCAACTGCAAGCGTCGATCGCATGTTCCATTGACAAGAACACGTATTCCTTTCCAATTGTTTCGATGAATTTTGCCACTAATAATTTCTCCATAACTGCAAGCCGCGGATTTACCAAAATCATCTGTACCAACAACCATATATAAATGAATGAATGGGTTTTTACGCTACATTTCTATAGTATTATTGGAATGCTGGCGCTGGCGAAGATATATACTCTTGCCTAATGCCTACCTACCTTTATATTTTTTGACTCCAAGAATCTCCGAATTTCAGTCAATGTTCCTACTCCAGTAATGTCAATACATGTAACACCTGTACAATTATATTTTGTTAGCACAGTACATAAAATCAATTAGTAGCAATGTTGTTAATTAGGATCAAGATCTCGTTTAGAATTAATAGCTATCATATTTTGGACGATGTTGTTTTGGATAAACGATCTCGTTGTGAAATGTAATACGCTACAATTAAGACAAAAAATTCAAATCTCGATATAAGTGTACAAGTATAAATTACGACAAAATACTAACCTCCTAAATCCAATATTATATACTCAAGATGATTTCCTATTGATGTTACGAGGGATTTTTCATCTCGGACGTATCTCAAAATCCTGTCATAGTATACCCAAGGAAGGAAGGAAATGAGAAGATATTGCAGAAATAGACACATCAAAAAATTGCAGCATTTAGCGATTGAAAACTGAACCATAACCTTTCTCTTATATAATGACAATTTGAGTAGTAAAGTGGGGATCCGAGCATTATAGCAAGGATTCCTGGATGAAGCACAGCATTAGGATACTGCTCTATGTCCCGGTACAAATTTGAACCTGGTATTTTCCCAAGTTTGCACGTAGCAGGCCTGGCCACATACAAAAGTGCCCTGATTAAGGCAAGTCCCACCTGTGTAAGACTTACATTAACTCATTAGTCATGCACGCACAATTTTCCAGCCTAAGACGAACGAGGAGATCTAAAAAAATTTTACTCACCGAAAGCATGAGTCCCACGTCCATGCTAATAAAGGCAACACCAAAGAATCCAGCCATGCACACTAAGAAATCGAACTTGTCTGTCTTGTACAGATGATATGCCTTTTCATACTCGACCAAACCAAACATTGCCGACATTATAACCGCAGCAAGGGAGACCAGAGGTGTGTAACTGAATAGAGGAGCCAAGAAGAAAAGCGTCAGCATCATGCAGATTGCCATTACTACGTTTGACATGGGGGTTCTACATCCAGCATTGAAATTTACTGCTGTTTTTGAAAATGGTCCTGCAAAAAAAAGTTGAAGGGCCGCGGTATCTAATTTTGAGAATATACTGGATGTGGATTTAAAAGTATATGTGTGTTAATATGGTGACGAAAATATGCATACCAGTGGTCAAGTAGCATGAAGTGAGAGATCCAGCAATATTCATGAAGCCGAATGCTATCATTTCCTTGTTTCCATCGATTTGTTCATTTTTCATCATGGCAAAACTTCTCCCAATTGCTATTCCTTCCTGCATTATTCATAATTCACAGCCACTGAACTAGTGTGTGATCGTATTAACCGAATGTGAATTCTTACAGATAGACAGGAAAGACAATATTTTGATCGCCGTAAAGTAAGCATGCATTACTTACTGCTAAAGCAATCATTGCTGTAATAGAACCTGCTTTCAAGGGTCCAGATATATATTTAGGATCAAAGGTTATGCGATTGATGGATGGAGGATTTATGCCTTTCTTCAGATGACCTACCTGTTGTAAATAAAATCCCAAAACAGGAAACCTAGTTAAAATTGGGTGTAAGTGTAGTTGAAACATGCAACAGCTATAGGTTTATGGGGTTTAAGCTGCAGATGTAAATGCTCGTCTTGAGTTGTCTGCCATGCATTACGTACCATGTAGCAAAGGGGTAGTCAGGAATCCTTATTGGAAAGAAATTAAGACACAAAGAGTTGTATTATGCACTCACAATGGCAATGCCATGCTTCTCCGCATGCGAAATATAAGCGAAAAGGCCTCCAACGATGACTGTGACAATGGGGGCAACTGCTGACACCCAAAATAACTTCGCTCTCTTTTGCTTCTGCAAAGTTTCAAACATTTTTTTTTCCGTTCATAAAAAAGAAATAATTTACGATAATTATGAGTAAGGGAACTTGCCAAAATTTTGGTAAATTGCAGGAAAACAAGAAAGATGATTCCAAGAACTGCGCTCTCCCATTTCCACTGTATGCACAGATAATATAGTAACATTGCCAGTCAAAGAATAATGGGAGGAGTAAGAGAAACTGAAAATATCGTGTCAAAGCAAAGTAAGAAAAAGACCTCTTTCCTGGTTTTGTAAACCACACGTAGAACAGAAACCATGTCAGTGTGAGTGGTGAAATGCTTCAATCCAAGCACGTCCTTCAATTGTTGCAGACAAATTAACACGGCAGTCCCTCCCATAAATCCAATGATGGTTGAATGTGAAAGGAAGTCTACCAAAATCCCGAGTCTGCCAATGATATACTAACCATAAGTACTGTCTCACATATATGGTGAGAGATCTGAAGTATTTATATCTATATCTATATACGAGAGCAATCAACACACCTACATACACCCAGAGTTGTCTGAATTAAACCAGAAATGAGGCAAGTTGTGAATACTAAACTGACGTACAACTCGAGATTTTCAGCAGGAGTTACTTTTTCTTCTATTGATGCAGCCATGATCAGTGAAGAGGCTGCAACTGTTCCAACTGCAAGATGTTTTGAACTTCCAAACACTGCATAAACCAAGGGCGGAACGAAGCTGGAATCTGAAAAGTTTCAGATTTAAAAGACTTCGAAATGTCAGAAAAATTACAAGTACACAAGAAAAAAGAGTAGGCAGGTAAGAGGGAAGAGGGCAAACTCACATAGCCCAATAATTGGAGGAATGTTGGCTAGCTTAGCGTAACTTATGCCTTGAGGGATTGCGAGGCTAGCAATAGTCATTCCCGCTAGAAGATCATACTTGAAGAAACTGAAATTGTAATTTGGCAACCATTCAAAAATTGGAACAAAATATTGGATTACCTTCTTTGTTTTAAGTAGCAACGATGGTTCATTCTTGAGGTGCCCGAATGGATCATCCGGTAAAAGGGTCTCTTTGAGCTTGGATTTAAGCAGAGTCCCAAAACTTCTTGGTGGTGCAAAATTCACCTCCTCATGAACAGAAGGAATAGGATCCGCAGACATCTTTGATGTGCTGATGAGGGCCTGCACAACTTAATTCAAGCACCATGAACGTGACAGCTATAGCTAGAGTTATTCACTGATTCATTTTGTTGAAGGACTGATAATAGTTAGTGATACCGATACCATTGCTTTTTGTTTTTTGTTTTTTTTTTTGGGATAAGAACAAATATAATGGGATTGATATTAGGAGTAAGAATAGGAAAGCAATCCTCCTTAATTGGTTATATAACTGATCCACGACTAGTTAAGTTTTAAAAGTTTAATTTCAGGCATAAAAATTCAATTCAACGTTTTACTCCTGGTTTGATTGTACCATAATTATAAAATCCAAATAGAAATTTATGTTGGATAAATTACTTTGCTAATATGTATTTCAAAAAGAAGAGCGTAGGACAACAATCACACTACCTTTTTTTTGTTTTTAATTATATAGATTTTTGTGTAAATTGCTAATACGTAAAATTTTCTTTTTTTATACATAATATGTGATTGCTAAATTTGTGGTTGTTAATGTTGCTGCACATGTAGTCATTCTTATAGTGAAAAAAATCATAATCCAACTACTTGCTACAACTATATATCTAGCTGACTATATTATAACTGTCTTTTTTTAATACATCACATGTGATTAGTAAATTTAGTGCTACTGTAGTCATTTTTATAGCAAAAAATCATGATCCAACTATTTAATACAATCATTATTAAATTTTTGTGTTCTTAGATATTATGATGCAATCATATTACATACAACTATTTATTAGATAATCTAAATTACAAAACTGATAAAATAACCAAGATTACTTGAATGTCTTTCCCTAGTTTATATAGATGTAAGGTGTATTTTGATAACGTTTTAAAATGCTTTTCAACATATTTTTTAATTTTTAATACATTTTCTATCCCCCAACTAACTATATTCCCATATAAGCAATAACCTTATTTACCAAAACCCCCAACCATGAACCACCTTGATGAGGAGCCCCGGTCAGCTAAGCACCGAATGGTGTCATAGATTGGTACAAGGCATTTTTCTACACTCTCTTGAAACAACATAATCACTTTCTTATGATTGATTGATGTGATTCGAGACACTGGCTTTATTCTCTTCTTAGTCATTAATTATTGGTACAAGTCATCATTATGAATCAAACATTGAGAACAAGGCACCAGTAAGGCAGTAACTCTACAAAATTGGATCATTTTTGGTCTGCAAATCTGTAATTTTGGGTTAATCCCCCATAAGCATAACAAAGATGGCAAACATGAAGCCACAATTTATGCATCAGCCACTTCCAGCCCATAAACATTCATAAACTAGAGAATCAGATCAGGAATTAGTCATGGCATTATAGCAGCTAAATTTGATTAGAAGCTCCCAAAACAAACTACAATGTGATTGCAATTGCTATAGTCTTCTTTCATTAGCATGTGTATCATGATGCCATATCTGCAAAAAAAAAAAAAAAAATCCCAACTACTAGTACTGATCCTGATGGGGAAGAAGTTCCAATTTCCAAGCACAAACCTCTGCAACCTTTGGCAAAAACTTGAGCGTAAAGCAGTTAGACAGGAAGCACTTGCGGCATTAATCCCTTTAACCTGCTCACAAACCAAACTGAAAAGAAAGTTAATGAGGTCATAGAATATTCTTGCAGGTTAGCACACCATTTCATTCATCCAGAACTGGCAAAGTTCACCTGCACCTCTATAATACAGGAAGAATCAAACAATAGCTTGATCCCGCTCATTTAAGTTTGAGAAAATAAGCAAGCATGCATGATTCAGAAGGAATTAACACAGCCAGTCTCCCGAAATTTACCAAATCAGACCAGTCAAATCTGCCAAACCAAGAGGATCTAAAACCAGGGGAAATGAATCAGGAAAAAAAAAATACAACAATCTAATCATTGCATACAAGGGAACCAATTGGATATATCTTTCCAGCAAAAACATAAAGCAATTGAACAATATTGATGCAGGAAATTACAGGTATGAAACTCTGCAAGAGCCCGAGTATGATGTTTTTTGTGCGTCAACTTTGGGAAAGTTGGGCGGATGCCTTTTTCACAGTGCTTTCGGAAAAATGTCAGTGGAACATGAGCAGCTCGACTAACAATTTTAGGCCCTGCTCCATCAATGACATTTGAAGAAACCAAGCTTTCAACATGCACATCGATTCCCAGAAGTTCTGGCGACTGAAAAATCTTATATGTATTCCTTTCTAAATTGTAACGCACCCACTTCATCCTTGACCCAAACATGCACAAAACTTTATCACCATCCTTTGACATAACTACGGGCTTGCTGAAAACGCCTATCTTCGGGACAATAAACAAAAGGCAACGCAAGCACTTTAGTCCAAACATTTTTCATCCCACACTCCTTCATAACCCAAACATCTGTTGGATATAATTAAGTATATAGTCCAAATAATATATTTACATACAAACCCAAGAGGTGAAAGTTTGGTTATCAAGGCACAACGTGAGTTGAAGCCTAATAGCTTGCATATATACTCTAGAGTTTGGAGTAGGGGTGGCAATTTCTGACACGACACGAAAACTCGACACGAAATTGTGAGACAAAATATGACCCGAACCTAACACGAAAATTCAACACGAAAACAATCGCATTGATCCAACTTTTACTGTCCTTTACTTTTTTTGTAATCTTGTTATTTTTTCAAAACACAACACGCGAACCCGAAAACGGACCTATTGCCACCCCTAGTTTGGAGATAACATTGTTGAGCATTCTAAACTTGATGTCTTAAGGTATAATACTTCAAGCACCAAAACTCACTCACACTTATACACCTCCAATAATCTTGAAGTATTATCAGTGTATGTTAGATTTGAGGAAATAATGTATCTACTTGAAGCTTTCAACGAGAGGAATTCAACGGTGACATCAGATTTCCGTATCTACGGTGGAGTTGGCTGGGATCTGAATTTGAAGCTCCGGCAGCCAAAATCTTTTTTTTTCAAATCCCAAAAAATATAGTTGATTATAAATGCGAGACCCCTTGGGTTTTGTTCTACTCGTTGAGACGAACATTTTGAGTGGTCACTAGCGTCAAACAGAGGTCGGACGATGGAGATAGAGCCGTCTAAAATTTTGGGTGAGTTGTGAGCGAGTTGACACAGTGATCGGGCTAGTTGACTCGGGTGAGTCAGACGCTGACTGGGCTTTGACCCTTGACTGGGCATTGCCCCCGACCGTTGTTTGAGTGTGACAGCTGACTTAACATTGATAGTATTTTGACTAGCTGTTGACTTTTTCGACAATTTTTTTGGCAACAAAGGTAGTCCATCTTATGGACGCTTCGATCTATTTTTGAGATTTATTTTGACTAATTCCTCCTCTAAATAGCAGTTTGACTAAGGTTAGAGGCTTTGTAAGTCAGGAGAACTCCCAAGTGCACTTTTTCTTGCTCTTTGCTTTATTTAAAATGGCAAAATATAGTTCCTATGATATCATCAAATTGCAATCCTTTGATGCTACTGAATTTCACAGTTGGAAATTGCATGTTCAATTTGGCATAAAAAAACGTAAAATATTTTACACTATTTTAAGTGGTTTTGCATCTATTACTGAGGATGTTGATGAATATCGATGGAAAAATATGATAATTTTTGTAGAGATTATTTGTTGAATTCTCTAAATTTTCAGTTAGTTATGATCTATAGGAGTATAAGATTGCAAAAGAGATATGAAATCGCTTGAACACTCTGTTTCAAAAGCAAGAGGGGTTCTCTAAAACTCTCATAGCGGAGAAGTTCTTTGATTTTAAATTCAATACGAATTCGCGCATCACCTCTTAATTGATTAAACTTGATAACATGAGAAACAAGTTGAAAGAGAAAACTCTGATTTGTCTAATAATTTCTTTGTCGGTCTTGTATTGAGTAAGCTACCTACCGAATGGAGTTCTTTCAAAACTGAAATGCATAGACTGAAAGAACACATGAGATTAGACAAATTAAGGAGGAATATTCACATTAAAGATCAAAACATTGCTAGGAAGGGTTTGGAACAAGTTGGACAACAAAAGTAAGTTGCTAACTTAGTTTCATATTCTAAGAAATCTTCCAAAAAGTCCTCACCAAAGAGTGAATTTTCTTTACAGTTAGAGGCCAAAAAGACTATATCCAAAAAGAAGACGAAGGGTAAGTACCATAACTATGGAAGGAAAATCTGAGAGAGTTTTGGTGCCGCCTAATGACCTCACTTTTCACAGTTATGGCACTTGCCCTCCTTTTTCTTCTTTTTGAATATAATCTTTTTGGCCTCTAACTATGAAGAGAATTCACTCTTTGATGACTTAAACTTTTTGGGAAGTTTCTTGGAATGTGAAACTAAATTGACAACTAACTTTTATTATCCAACTTATTCCAAATCTTTCCTAGTAATGTTTTGATTTTCAATGTGAATATTTTTCTTTAATTCGTTCAGTCTCATATGTTCTTCTAGTCTATGTATTTCAATCTTGAAAGAACTACATTCGGCCGGTAGCTTACTCAATACAAAATCGACAAAGAGATTATCAAACAAATCAGAATTTTTCTCATGTTCTCAAGTTCAATCAATTGAGAAATGATCATTGAATTCATATTGAATTTAAAATTAAAAAAAACTTTTCTATTATGGGAGTTTTATAGAGCCCCTATTCCTTTTGGAATTGATTGTTCAAGCGGTCTCATATCTATTTTGCCGTCTTATACTTACTATAGGTCATAACTAACTGAGAATTTAGAAAATTCAACAAATAATCATCACAAAAGTCCGTATCTTTTTTCCATTGATATTCATCAACATTCTCAATAGAATATGCAAAATTACTTAAAACAGTGTAAAATGTTTTACGTTCTTTCATGCCAAATTAAACATGCAATTTCTAACCGTAAAATTTAATAGCATCAAAGGATTACAATTTGATGATATCATAAGAATTATACTTTGCCATTTTAAATATAGCAAAGAGCAAGAAAGAGTGCACCTGAGAGTCCTTCTGACTTACAAAGCCTCTAACCTAAGTCTAATTGCTTTTTAGAAGAGGAATTAGTCAAAATAGATTTCAAAAATGGATTCGAAGCATCTAAAAACCTTAGAATAAACTGCCTTTGTCGCCGGAAGAATCAAAGTACCAGTCAAGAGTTAATGTCCCAGTTAACAATCAATACCCAGTCAGCGATCAGCGCGTAACATCCAATCAGCAATCAAAGTTCAATCAACGTCTGACTCACCAACATCCAATCAGCAATCAAAGTTCAATCAACGTCTGACTCACCGAATCGACTCATCCAATCACTGTGTCAATTTGCTCATGACTCATTCAAAACTTTACACTGCCGTATTTCCATTGTTTGACTTCTGTTTGACCCTGATAACCACTCAAAATGTTCGTCTTGACGAGTAAAATAAAACCTAAGTGATCTCGCACGCTATAATCAACTATATTTTTCGAAATCTAAAGAAAAAAGATTTCGCCCGTTGAAATTTTAAACTCAGATCCTCACCAACTCTGCGTCGGATTGAAAATTTGATAATACCGTTGTATTTCTCCTGTCGAAAGCTTCAAATATATATTTTATTTGCTCAAATTTGACATATATTGATAATATTTTAAGATTATTGAAAATATATAAATCTGAAAGAGTTTCGGTACTTGACCTTGATACATTACACTTGGAAAACTCAACGTTATCTCTAGTTAGAAATTTTAAAATATATATGTAAATTATTAGATTTTACTCCACTCGTGCCCTAATAATCAAATGTTTATATATTAGACTTGTATATTCTTAAATATATCCAACACAAGCTTGGTTACCTGAACACTGGGAGCATAAAAAACAATTGGAAGAGGAGACTGACTGGGCTAAAGCTGGGGAAACGTCCAGAGTGATCAACGTTGGGAAAAATAATGCTATGGCGAGTGCAGTCGTTGTGTTTCAAATATGCCATGAGACGGGCTTTGATGAACTCGGGGCTAGATATCAGGGAGAGCCAAGTTTTGAAACACAGCAGAACCGCTCGAGGGTCTTGACAGGAAGCCTCTGGAGTATTTCAGCGATAAGCTCATCAGGAATACTTTGGGGGTCATTGATCTGACGATTCTGTACATTTGAATCTTGATTTGCGGTTGGAGCATGAGGACGACCACCTTCCATTCTCTGTTTTTTTTGGGATCCAGCGACAGTAAAAGGATTGATTTTGTAGAGGGAAAGTAAGGTCCTTTGATGTGAAATGTTGCGGTGGGAAGATGAAAGAGTTGCTGGAAGTCCCCAGTCGCAATGAAAACGGCCGGATGATTGTAACCTGGTTTTGACGTGTTGCACTAGAAATTAGCCACATCGGCGGTGGGTTACTTTTGTCCGTCATATTCACAAGAAAGAGGTGGCGCTTTCATGACTAGTCATCTCTCCCGATGGAATAACCGGTCCTCAATTCAATCAGTATATTATTTTAGCTGCTTTAATTCTAATCATTATCATCATTTGTTATCGTCATCTGTGGGTGTTGTTTTCACATGAATTGCGTGTGCATATAGTATAAAAAAGTTGTGTTGTAGGAGTGTCTTTTAAAAAGTACTCCCTCGGGCCAAAAAATAATTCGTTTTGAAAATTTTTTTTATATAAAAAAAATTTATTTTTAAATTAAAATTTTTAAATATCTTTACTAATAATAATTATATATATTTAAATTTTAAAATTAAAACAATAAAAGTATAAAATTATATATTTAATAGTATCTTAAATGAGTTGTATTTAATAATCAATAAAAAATTATATCTTAACCAAAAATGACACTTTTTTTTGAGATGGAGGATGTAATTTTTAAAATGATGAAAATTGCGAAATATAAATTATCTTTAAAATTTTAAATATAAAAATATAATTCCTCCATTTCAAAAAAATTTAGTTTGAAAATTTTTTTTATTCAAAAAAGAGTTCACTTTTAAATAAAATTTTTATATTACTCTTATTAATAATAACAGCATATAATTCAAATTAAAAAGTAAGAATAAAAATATAAAATTATATATTTAAAATCATGAATTAAATGTTTTTTTACCTTGTAATTTAAAAAAAAATTATATCAAATAAAAAATAGACATTTTTTTTAGACAAATAGAACATTTTTAAATATATTTAGAAATCATAACACTAAACTCTTTGGTTGTTTTTAAAAATGTTAGTTTTAAAAATAAGTGATTGCCTTTTTTTACTCTTACTGTCCAACGTGAAAGTGAACAATTGATGTATTCCATTTATTTAACAGGATTTTATAATTGGATTGTGACCCCTGATGTCAAAGGCATTTTTAAAATGATCTCGTAATTCTTAAGAGATGTGGTAAGAAATTGTTCATCTAACTCTTTAATTTTTTTAAATTAATAATTTTAACCTATTGATTCAATATTTAATTAATATAACTTTAATCCGTTATTATATAATTTAATTTGAATCGTGACCAGTAAAAATAACCCAACCGATAAATGCAATATTTGCTTGTGTTTTGAATTATAAAATAGTCAATTTGAATTGAAATCTAATGCTCATTATCTCTTGCACCTACACAATAATTACTCCGTTTGTTGGGCCATGGTATGGTGGTTATGGGTCGAAACAAATTATTCCATTTACAAAAAAAAATCACTTAAGATTTTTTTTCTCATTCCAAAAACAAAAGTTTACTTTTAAATCAAAATTTTAAAATATCTTTGCTAACAATAAATATGTATACTCAAAATTAAATAGTAAATATAAAATTATAAAATTATACATTTAGTGATGCATTAAATGAGTTGTACCTATCTAACAATTAATAAAAAGTTGTAAATAAATCAAAGTATACAATTTTTTTAGAACGGAGTGAGTAAAATTCATCATTAATAGCAGGGAAAGTAATCAATAATACCACAACCTTCCGGAACTAAGGTGTGGTTTGAAGATCTATTGTCTCATATTTCACCAAGGATATTGACCCTAATTCATCATTCTTATCGTTGTTAATCTTTTACTTTGATTAGCACTACATTCGTGTCTTTTAATTGGCTTTTATTTAATTTATGTCATCTCCACTAGTTATTAATTGAAGAACACATCGCCCCCCTCTTTACATCATATTCAAAATTCTCCAACTTAGCATCAATACATGCGAAACCACCTTTCGCCAAAGGAATTGAGCTCGCTTGCAAGAACAAAACAACAAAGAAATTGACGGAGATCAGTACAAATGATAAAGAGTATATCATTTAATCCAATGTATTAGGATTTAACATGCCGCCATACATAGGTATTTTTGAAAACACAAACTGTCATCAACTCATACTTTAAAGTATTAAGTTAAGTTCACTAAAAATCTTTTCATTAATTGGGGAAAAAAAATTCACATGAATCGAATTTTTTAAGGAACGTATTCAAAACCTTTGTTTGTCAAGGTTGAATTTGGAATTTTGAATATACTACTGGTCATACGATCGGAAGAGAATAAGAATATCATCACAATTTAAAATTTAAAATTTCAATGTTAAATCTCACTCCCCAACATAAAAACTAAAACCAAATATAAAGTTAAAAAAACACCAAGAATGATTAGCTAACTCATCACCAATCTACCATCTTATTAGGGTGTTTATTTATGTCATTTTCACCACCAATGTAAAAGCCATCCTTCTTTACATACCAATGGCACTCAGTTTTAATACCAAAAAACCCAGTATTGCAATGACGAAAAGCCATGTCATGGTGAAGAACCTCGACAGTCTTATTCTTTTCAAGCCACCAAAACTCACAGAAGTATGCAACGGTTTGCCAAGAGAACATGATGAACTCCCAATGGAAATCCTCGTACATATACAGCAGCTGCTTTCCAGCGTTATCATCATCCCTTGAATGGCACTCCACTTGCAATGCGGTTGAATTGTTGGGGAGACTGTTGACTATATGAAAGTCGTATAGCTTAATGGGGAACACATCGTATGCATTGCTGCTGTTGGGCAGGCAAACGAACAACAACGTTAGCAAGGTGGAGGCGGTTCTCATCATTGCACGACTGCACATTTTGATGGTTGAATTAAACTTGAAATAATTTTGCAATATAACTTCACCTTTATATAACATCCAACTGTGAAGCTACTACATCCAGGTCAATTAGTTTGGCTTTTGGAATGAACATTATTACTTGCTTTATAAAAAGGGAGAGTTATATTTACAATCTTAATGTCTCTTGACCCACCAGTTTGGTTGAAGAATCAATCCATGCTAATTTGTTAAGTCATTAATTTTTTAGTGGGGGGAAAGAGAAAATTTTCAAGTTTCAGCCACGTTTCAACATTATTAAGAGGGTATAAATTTGAGAGTAATAATAGTTTTAATGACTACTAAAGTATAAATTTACAATATTAATGTCTCTAATTTATTATAGTCATATTAATATCATGTGATTAAGGAAATTTAATATAATTTTTTATTGTAAATATCATTATATTTTTCAATTTTTTTACGTTTGGCTTTGTTGTTGAAGTAGAATATCAAGATGGCATAATTAAGATTTCACTGAAACCTTGAATTATGCTATGAACTCGAAGTGAGAGTTTACATGAAAATTTTCATTCAATTCGTTAATGTATGAGATCTACAATGGTGAGAATTCTGATTTTCTTCATCTTCACTATTTTGCGGATCATGTTGTTGACTGCTTGCTATTGGGCTATACCAAAAGACACATGGTGGTTTCTACAATAAATGGCCTATCAAAATGATTGCATACATATTGGGTCAACAGGGACAATTGGCCATAAAATGGGCCTTATTGTATCCTTGCTCTGGCGCTATTTTTCATTATTTCAATATTTGTTAATCCTTCCATTCATTAATTATTATTCTTTTTTAGTACTTGATTTTAGTAGAGCATTAATCCACTTATTTTAGTTGATAATTGTGTAAATTACTCATGCTATCAAGCTTAATAAAGATATTGCATCTTAACCATACATGCATGATTCAATTTGTGTCAAATACAGTTAGACAGTGAGAATCGAATTTTCAACTTTGAATTAATTAATAAACACTTAAACAATTTAGACTAAGTTCATTTTAATATAGCACATTGATTATTGCTAACAAAGTGGAAGTTTTTAGTTCGAAACCAGTGCAAATATTTGATTTGTTTAGTTGCAATATAGTGAAGTCAACACGAGCTATAAACGCTTTGAAAATGGAAGTAAAGCCCCTCATGGTAATTATGATGATTTTGTTACATTGTTTGCTTTGATACAAAGGATCTCATGTTGGCAAAGAGGTTAATAAAAAAAATAAAGAAAGTAAAAAAGGACAAAATGGGAGGATGCTTGTGTCAATTAATTGCATTCATCCCAATTATTAATGGGGTTTCGTCAAATCAACTAGGAAGTAAATTAAGAAATTGTAAAGAAAGGTGAAATGATATGGACACATCTAGAAATTGGAAGGAAACATGGGCAATGTCGCCATTTCCTTTCTCCAGGCGACAATACAAGAGGCAAATTTAGGTATTTGGGGGACATAAGTTCATAGGTCATATTCACATTCACATGTCCACAAAACTACAACTCCCAAATTTGTACCCTTGTTAACTTCATTGTCACATATAATCGACAAAGCATATTGGCTTTTTTTTTTTTAAAGGTACTCCAATCTTATGCATATGGTTTGTGGGATCATCATCACACTTATATATGATTTAAAAATTCCCATAATAAATTATGAGATGGAGAGTTAACTTATATACCCTTAGATTATCCTCTTGTGTTATAAGCACCAAATTAAAATATTTTTAGTTTGATTCACTTAGATTTTCAACAAACAATTAGTTAATTTGTGCTAATTAACTTCTTATGACTGAAGTATAGTAAGAAAGGAACTGGTAAATAAAATGGGCTGTTAAAGTTTGTAGTAAAAAACCATTTTGATTTTGAACCAAGCCAGTTTTTGCATATTATAAAGGATTTCCCTTTTGTATTGATTCATATGGATAGGATCAATACTAACCTGTAGATGAATAAATTTTTTTTATTAGTTCTACCTCTTTTTTTTTTTTATAAAGAGGATGAACAAAAGAATATTAAAATAGTTTCTTTACTAAAAAGAATTACACGCATAGAGATTCAAAAATGAATTGATCTTATGCAAATCATAATTTTTATGAAATTTTCAAAGTTATTACTAAAAAACCAATTGCGAGGAATGATGATAGTTAATATTTGATGTGTACATGTCTTATTGAGTCTGAATTTGTAATTTGTTACCCTCTTTTTTAGAAAGCAAAAAGTTTATTGTTAAAAGTAGTCTTGATTTTAAACACTAGTGATGGCTACTAATATTTGATGTATTGACGTAGATATTTATTTCTGTGTGCGTCTTGATTATGCAGAAGAATTTTCAGCCCAAGAAAAATTTGGTTGCAGGATATGGATCAATAATTTGTACCTGTAAAAAATATATTCTTATTTACTTATGACCATGCATCAAATATTGGAGAACAAAATAAAATTTATCGCAAGTTATTCACCTGAAAATTGAACCTGGGCAATCTTCTCAAAATTTTTCTGGTGCTGTTGCAAATGAAAGGCAGGCAATAGAGAGTTTGCAAAAACCACATGATTTATGAAAGATGGAGGATGCTTTACGCAGCCCAAAAAAATAACTCTCCAAGATTAATTAATCATTAAAGGACCCTTTTGGGCAGGCTAGCTAAGGAATTGAAACTGGCCAACAACTATTAAGTCAATAATGATGCAGGTGCTGAAAATTCAGCTGATGGCTGTCCATGTTAGCAAAGATTGTTGTCCAAGCAGACTTCAAATGTGGGAATACTCAAATTTTTGGTCAAAATTTGGCTCTCTTTTTCATTTTCTAAAGTAACACGAATGAGTGACTTGTGGATCAATTAACAAATGATTAAGAATAATATAATCTATTTGATCATATTGTGCCAACGTTAAAAATAATCCTCAGGATTTCATATTAAGCTTTTACATATGTGCTTTTGGTAATAAGGTATAGAATTTTTACATCTATGTATTAGCATAAAAAAAATGAGTGTGGGTTAATTACATAATTGATCATATGCTAAACTCTCACCTTAAAGCTCTGCTAATTAATCAACTCTCTGCTGTTAGTGTACCATGTTAGCACTAACTTACGTTATTTTGTCATTTAGATGAGCATGAAGTTACGCAATATATTTAGCCGTTTTAAGGTAAGAAATGGTCCATAGTCCCCCAAAAATTGTATATATTTTAGACATATGATACATACAATAAATTCTAATTAACTTAGTTTAACTGTTGGATTTAGGGAAGCTAATTTGTTACGAAGAAATCCAATTATTTTCCAAGAATTTCAATTTGTTTTGAGATTTATTTTCAAAATTGCTTTGAGATTATTTTTCAAGAATTTATTAGGGTAGCTTGTATGGTATCATGGCCTAATTTGTTACTTTGAGAGGAATAATCATATTCATAATAAAATTTTTTGGTAACTTAATGTGAAATTATTAAACACTACTAATCAAAAGTAATTGTTGTTTAGTAATTTTTATTAGACAAACGGTTACATTATTCATTAAAAGATTTTATTAAAATTTGTCACCATTTGTATAATCATTTTAAATACAATTCAACCAATATACAATTCAACTAATATTCTCCTATTGATTAATTATGCAAGATTAAAATTCTATAATCAATAACTATATATGCAAGACTAAAATTCTTCTAATTTATCATTATATTCAAACTTATTTTTTTTTATTTGAATCAATTCTTAAATCCATTATTAACCTAAAACAGTTAAGTTAATATATTCATATTCACCTTTCATTCTTACTCATTACACGTTAATACCTCTATATATATCTAATAAATGAGTTGGATATAATGATGAAGTGATAGAATTTTTGTTTGGTAAATTCTCAAACAAAAATTCTCATAGATATGCGTAAATGTAATGAGGATGACGACACATTTGCACAAAATTTTTACCACGGTAAATAAAAAAAAGAGTAATAGACTAATAGTAAAGATTTGGCAGTCTTTTCCCCATTGTTGCATAGTTTGCCTTTTTAACCAACATGTGCGCCAACATCCGCCCATTCCAGCTCTCCCCTTCTTCAGGCCTCAAATATATACTGTATGATGTCCATTATATATAATACAAACAAACAAAGCACCCAAATCTCATCACACCCCCAAACCCCTCACCATCCCCCTCACCCACAACCCTCTTGCCCATATCTCTTTTTTTCTTGATCATAAATCCTCGATCTTACTCAATTCCAATTCAATCGATTCATTAGAAAAAGGAAAAAGAAAAAACTGTCATTGAATTTTCATTTCATAATCGATTTTCGGATCTGAATTTAATTGAGTTTGTTTTTAGATGCTGTTTTATGCGAATACGAATCGGCTGTGAAAAAATAAACTTGGGTTTTATTGTTTTTGTATTGGGTTTTGGATTGGATTTGGAATTATTATTATTGTTGTTGGTATTATTTTTTGTTTTAACCTGAGGGTGATGAAGATTGGGATAATAATGGGAAGAATTTGAAACGATAGATTGGTTTTGATGATGGGGAGAATTGAATCTTGTAGGGATTGAGAAAAATAATAAGGGAATTTAATTTTGGATTGAGATATGCCAGGGATAGCATCTGTTGCTGCGGCGACAACTAATCAGAGAAATGATCATCAGTTTGGCAATGGAACTGTGTCGTTTAATACGCATTCTTCCGGAAATGGGTTCTGGTCAAAGCATCGCGACGATGTCAGCTATAATCAGCTCCAGAAGGTACTCCAATCAGTCATTTGGGACTCATTTTTCTGTTTGCGACTATACATTTATGCCTAGGGAATCTCACTTCGTTGGAATTTTATGTGTAAATTATGCTGGGCTCAGCATACTTTTGATTTGTTCTGAATTCTGGGATCTTAAAATGCTCGAGTATTTGAAACGTCGTTGTTCAGTTGATTTGAAGTGTTTTTGGCATTCTCTAGTGTAGTGTGCATTACTAGATCAATGAACACTCTGGTTATGTGTGTTCATTTTGTTTCTGTTCGTGTAATGCTGACAACCATGCGACTATTCGATCTAGTGGAGTTTGAGCTTGTGTGGGAGCTTACTTAAACAATCTTTGGAGCATTGGTCGTTGTTGTGCGGGATGCTTCATTCTAAAGTTTTAAAGTTAGTAGTTGAAATACTAGTGTGAATCACCTGGACAGAATCTTATTGATGATGGCTCTTTCTCCCTGAATGATGATTACAATTTGCAGTCCACGACAGAGAACAGATTTGTATTGATTTGAATTGGCCGCTTTGCATATGTGAAGATCGTGTTTGAATGTTTTTCTTTTGTTGTTTTTAAACAACAAAGTGCATTGTGGGCTTTGCAAAGTTTTTTATTGGCCACAATAAATGTGAAGATTGAGTTTGAATCTTTTTTTTCTTCCATCATTTTTCCACGGCAAAGTACATAGTGGTTTTGCATTGTTTTGTATTTTGCGTGCTAAATAATGAAGATTGACTTTAAATGTCTTTCTTTTTTTATTTTTCGTTTTTGTGAATTCAAATTGCTCAATGATTGGAAAGCTATAGCTTTTGAATTGTATTTTCTGTTACCAAATATGGTAAGTTGTAATGACTATGATTTTATTTGGTTGCCTTGCAGTTTTGGAGTGAGCTGTCACCACAAGCTCGGCAGGAACTTTTGAGGATTGACAAGCAGATGCTTTTCGAACAGGCGCGTAAAAACATGTATTGTTCTCGGTGTAATGGATTACTGCTTGAAGGGTTCTTGCAGATTGTCATGTATGGAAAGTCTCTGCAACAAGAGGGAGTAGGCAATCACCATCCTTGCGATAGATTAGGAGCTCTTAAAAATCAAAATGACGGTGATTTTTGTTCTGATGGATGTGAAGGTGATATTCAAGATCCATCGGTCCATCCTTGGGGAGGTCTGACTACAACCCGAGAAGGGACACTTACCCTTTTGGACTGTTACCTATACTCAAAATCTCTGAAGGGCCTCCAAAATGTATACTTGAAATTCTTATAAATTTTTTATGCTTTTCTTTCCAATTTACTTATGGTTTCGATTTCCCTCTTTTTACCCATGCTAGGTATTGGTATGTACCCTGATTTCGTTTTTTCACTATCAGTTGACAAGGTCGCTTACATTTTAACTGAAACAGGTATTTGACAGTGCAAGGGCCAGAGAACGGGAAAGGGAGTTGCTTTATCCTGATGCATGTGGTGGGGGAGGTCGAGGATGGATAAGCCAAGGAATGGCTGGATATGGCAGAGGCCATGGAACAAGAGAAACATGTGCACTTCATACTGCTAGACTTTCTGTTGACACATTGGTAGATTTTTGGTCAGCATTAGGAGAAGAAACCCGGCTATCTCTGTTAAGAATGAAGGAAGAGGATTTTATTGAAAGACTCATGTACAGGTGTGTGTTTAGGGTGTTTTTATTTTTTTTTATAATTCTAAATCTTTTATTTCACCATTTACTTGCAATCATTCCTTTGTATTTTTTTTTTGAAACATATGCATCCTCATGGATTAAAGGTTTGGATGGACTAGATCCATATTTGACCCTAAGACCTTGTCAAAGCAGCTTAAGCCCACAATATCCTACTTGCTGGAATTTTGATAAGGTCCTGATAAACTGGAATTTGAATTCTCTCAAAATTACTGTTAACTTATTATGGGATGGAAATTTTGAATTTCTGTAAACTTATATCCTTTGGGCTGTGTTATTTACGCACCAAAAGTTGCAATCTGGGTTGCAGCAGAATATTCATACTCATATATGCCAACATAAGTACAAAAGCAAGTGTAGGAGCAATGTGGTTGTTTAATATTTTAGATATTGTCTATTTCGGATACTTGTTTGGTTTCTAAGGGTAGCTGCTCTGCAACTTGTGTTCCATAAGTAGCAATTACTACTAAGAGTTTGATTTTTTTTTCCTCTAAAAATTCTGAAGTATTGGAGTGGCAGTATAAGTTACTTGCTATGAGTCATGTAAGGAACATGGTTAAATAGAAATGACTTGTTGACTAGGTTTTTAGGGATTATCATATTGCCCTTTTTGAAAATGTGGAAATTTGTGTTTGCTTAGCAATTCTAGAACTCCAGTTCCTCATTTGCTACTAATGTATGCAAGGAAGGCATCAACAGAAAAACTTAGATATTACAGCTTATTAGGTTAAGTTGGACATGCCAGAATTTGGTTTAAGATTGGAGGCTGCAGCTGCAAATAATTTGCAGAAACAGAATATTTGGGGGATATAATACCTGGGAGACATAAAAGAAGAGGAAGTGGAACTGATAGTCCAAATATCTGGGTTAAAGAAACATAAAAGAGCTCTTGTAGTATTATTTTTAATCAAGTGATTTGCGGGCTGTATGGCTGAAGCTGTTTAAGCATTAAGTTATACATCAATGCACATGAGCTTCTAAATATTTATCTTTCTTCCCTGGCTGGACAGGGTCAAATAATGGAAAATATTGCCCAAACTTGTGAAGTTAGATGTCAAAGAGAATCTGGAAATTGTGTGCTTATAGTCTCGCTATAGGTGCATGCATTGTATAGGTATTGGACAAGCCATTGGTTGTTTTGAATCTTTTCTGTACGTGGAGCTTCTTGTTGTGTACTTTTGTGCCTTTTGTAAGGTTAAAAATGGGGGGTTGATGTCCCATTCTTTGTGTCTAATGGAGGAAGTCGCACCTTGCAACAGGTTTGATAGCAAGAGGTTTTGCAGAGACTGCAGAAGGAATGTGATACGTGAGTTTAAGGAGCTAAAGGAACTCAAAAGAACAAGGAGAGAACCTCGTTGCACCAGTTGGTTTTGTGTAGCAGATTCTGCCTTCCAATATGAGGTTTGTGTTCTCCATTTTGCTATTTAAGGACAATCACTTGAATGTGTGTTTATCATGTTTGCTTTGTAGACTTACACGATTGTGGTTTCATTTCTTGTTTGAACTACTGATGTGTAATTTCTATGTTAAATCTATGTCCTCAAAATTCTTATTGCATCTGGCAATCATGTGTATTTTTTTACTTAGGTTTCTCATGACACGGTCCAAGCTGATTGGCATCAAACATTTTTAGATACTTTTGGGACATATCATCACTTTGAATGGGCAGTCGGAACCAGTGAAGGGAAATATGATATTTTGGACTTTGAAAATGTTGGGTTGAGTGGAAGAGTTCAAGTAAAAGGCCTGGATTTAAGTGGTTTGAACTCATGTCATATTACTCTAAGGGCCTGGAAAATGGATGGCCGCTGCACTGAACTTTCTGTGAAAGCTCATGCCTTGAAGGGGCAACAGTGTGTGCACTGCAGGCTTGTGGTTGGTGATGGTTTTGTTACAATCACTCGGGGGGAAAGCATTAGAAGGTTCTTTGAACATGCTGAGGAGGCAGAGGAAGAAGAGGTGAAGTTCTAAAGCCATTGTTTATCAAGTCTTTACCTGACATAATGTCACAGTCCTTCCTTTGCTGTTTGTTTGTCTCTTTTTTTTTTTTCCTAAATTGATTTTAACATTTGTACTTCTTTAGGATGATGATTCCATGGACAAGGATGGAAATGACCTTGATGGTGAATGCTCCCGTCCTCAAAAACATGCGAAGAGTCCTGAACTTGCTCGAGAGTTCCTCCTCGATGCTGCAACTGTGATTTTCAAGGAACAGGCATGTTTTTTTTTTTTAATAATTTTTTTATGTTTAATAAATAAAACACTGGGGATGAAGTCTTGGTTGTTGTATTATCTTCTAATGTAATTATTTCAGTTGCAACTGCAAATTATCATTCTAGTTTTTTAGGGTACTTTTGTTTCCTTTTCTTGTTCTGTTTGTTATTTACTTGTACAATTGAATTATGATGTCTGTTTTAGCACGTGAACCTCAGGATCAGCTTCAACCTGTTGTTCTTGTATGCCCAGTTACTGATGTCTAATTGTTGATGCAACATTTGGCTTTAGCTTTTCGTTTCTTTATTACTTACTTGTTCATTGATTTTGAAACTGGAAAGCTGACTCAAGATACACCATCTTCAGGTTGAAAAGGCATTCAGGGAAGGAACAGCACGACAAAATGCTCACAGCATTTTTGTGTGTCTTGCTCTGAAGTTGTTGGAGGATCGTGTGCATGTTGCATGCAAAGAAATTATTACTTTAGAAAAGCAGGTATTCAAACTTCCTTGGCTTAAATGGTTCTATTTTCACTTTATTCAATAAATGTTGGGTGTCCACAGTTATTCTGTTAGAAATCCTTTTGCATATAGGGATTCTCCTGATCTGATTTTTAAATTTTTTTGACAGATGAAACTTCTTGAGGAAGAGGAGAAAGAAAAACGCGAAGAAGAAGAACGCAAGGAACGGAGGAGAACAAAAGAAAGGGAGAAAAAGCTTCGGAGAAAGGAGAGATTAAGAGAGAAAGAAAAGGACAAAGAGAAGAAATCTTCTGAGTCAAACCAACACCATGAGGTTCCAGAAATTTCGGAGCAGGAATCAGCAACTATTGCTGATGAGGAATCAAATGTAACCTGTAATGGTGACTTTGGCGACACGGGGGAGGCCATTCCATCTGGGTCCTTATCCCCTGATACTCGAGATGAGCAGTTTTTGGATGAGTTCATTGCTTCAGATATGCAAAACCATTATGATAGTCCTGAAGTGGAATTTACCAACGCAAATGATGGGACAAGCCAATTCCCTTTTGATCACTCAAAATATACCCGGCAGAAGCTGAAGTTTCGCAAGGAATATCCGCAGGGTGCTTACACGAAATGGTTTGATAGACGGCGATATTCTGTTGCATCTGAGAATGGGAGTATGGTTGGCAAATATGAACCAAGACATCATGGTGATAATTTTGAAACAGGAAGGAGTGTTATTGGATCAACTAAGCAAGTGAGAAACATTGCTTCAAAGTCTAATGTTAGAAATGTTGGCCTCAAGTATGGTGAGAGGTTTTCTTGTCCCAGCAATAGGATCCATGATAGGTATGATCCTCATAGTTGCAGCTGTAATCAATATAATGACTATCGTCCAAAAGCAGAGCAGCATATTTCTAGAGTAGTCAGGGATAATAAGTCTGTCTTCAAGTCAGAATCTACTTCGGATATGTCTAAACCCTACAACCGTGTAAACCACTATCAGGTTGAATTTGTGCGCGAGAATGGTGGAAGATCAAAAAGTAAACCTATCAGTGCGAGCAATGCTTACCACAGAGATTTGACTGTCACCAAGAAAGTTTGGGAGCCAATGGATTCTCAGAAGAAGTACCCCCGAAGCAACTCAGATTCTGATGTTACTTTAAGAAGTTCTATTTCCAAAGGTGAAGCTACTGAATCTGTTGTGTTCCCCGAATCTTCTCTTGCTAGTAGTTCTGATGAAGCTACTGGGATCTCTGTTCAAATGAATAATGAGAATAAGGACTTGTGTGAAGTAAGAAAGTCTGAGCCTGGAACTGGGGGTAATGACCTAAATCGGTTACATCTAAAAGAAAAATCCCATCAATACAAGGAAGTAACAGATGAGGAAGGTGAATTGTGTCCTATTACAAGATCTTTGCATGGGACATTAGATTTATCAATGAGCAGCTCTTCTAATTCTGATAACTGCTCGTCCTGCCTTAGTGAAGGAGATAGCAATACATCATCTTCAAATCCTCAGAATACTGAATCTTCATCGTCATCAGATTCTGAAGATGCTAGCCATAACTCGGATGGAAGAGAAACTTCGGTCTGCCTTCAAACTGGCTTGACTGTATGCCAAGAAGTTGAAATAGCAAAAGACAAGACTACAGAAAGTGGGGAGCATGTTAAAAGCCAGATGGTCAACGGTGCAGGCACGAACACCTGGGGAACTTTGCATTCTAAAGTTGTCCCTAGCAGTGACAATGGAAGAGCAAATATCTGCATGAATGCTCAACCTCAGGTTGTGCATCCACAATTGCACAACCATGGCATACAATATCCAATTTATCAGTCTTCTCCAATGGGGTACTATCACCAGAGTCCGCTCCCTTGGCCCGCTGCTCCTACTAATGGGTTTATGGCATTTCCCAATCCCAATCAGTATGTATTTGCTAGCCCTTTTGGGTATGGATTGAATGGTAATGCGCATTTCATGCAGTATGGCACTATGCAGCACCCTACCGCTGCACTGCT
Source organism: Gynochthodes officinalis (assembly GCA_020080225.1). Lineage (NCBI taxonomy): Eukaryota > Viridiplantae > Streptophyta > Magnoliopsida > Gentianales > Rubiaceae > Gynochthodes > Gynochthodes officinalis. Next base: position 46,408,294 of record CM034615.1, on the reverse strand, counting down.
TAACCGCAATCATGTGCCAGTTTACCAACCTCCTGTTCAAAGTAATGGTGTTAATGGAAAGGATCTTACCAAGATGTCTAATCTGGGTGGGTTGAAAGAAGCTCAAACTGGAGTGAATGTACAAAGGGTAGTCTCAACTGGGTTGCAGCCACCAATGGAAACACCGGTAACAGCTGAAAGTCAAAAGAGTGTGAAGTCTGACAAATCTGAAGTGGGAAATACAGGTTTCTCCCTCTTCCATTTTGGTGGCCCGGTAGATCTTTCAACAGGATTGAAATCCGAACCTCCTGCTTTGAAGGAAGAAGTTGGTGGCGATTTAACTTCAAAATTATCAGCCGATGATATTGAAGACGATGATAATTGCAATAAGAAAAGTTCTATTGAAGAATACAACTTGTTTGCTGCAAGTAATGGGATAAAGTTTTCATTCTTCTGATATAAAGTTCCAATTGCGAGGAGGCTGTTTTAGATTTCATTCCCAATTCCGAGTTGTGGAAGCCTGAGTACCTCTGTAACTTGCTACTACAATAATCCTCCTCTTAAAATTTTAGCATCTTTTTATGGCTTAGTATTGATTGATTTTATTTTTGTTTGCTTTTCTTAGAGTTCTTTATGTAGAGAGAAAAAAGGTTTGAGAGTTGCAGAATGTTTGAAGGTTTTCTGTATGAGACCCAACTTTTTTGAAAGTTGATGGTGCAATTTTTGCCGTTAAGTCTCTTCTTGGAACTGCTGAAAAAGATGCCAAGCTTCTCTTCATTTAGGCTTGCATGAAAACTGAGCTTAATATTCTAGACTGTAGATTTAATGCATTCAAAAATGAAACTATCAACTGCTCGCCGTGCTCGGACAATCCCAATATACGGAATGGGACCAGATTAGCTTACGGTTCTATTAATTAATAAGTAGATTGCCTGGTTGACCAAGATCTTTATCTTCGCTTGAAAAGTATATTACTTTTGTGTTATTATTAGTATTTGGTTGTCCGATTAAAATTTCAATTTGGCCAAACACTATCGGGGTTCCCACGATACTTGTAGCACGAGATTAGGGTTTTCTCCTCCTCCTCATGCAGTGCCATTCTTTAACAGTGCAGACGAGGATTTGTTTCTCTGTTGTGTTACTTGTGTGCCTTGTCACCAAAATCCTTAATAGTTTCAGGGTTATTTTCTACATCACACTTGTCCGGAGACTTGGTCCTTCTAATCAAATATCTCAGCAACTATTTTGGAGGTATGGTTCAGGCTACACAACTCTGCCAGCAACTAAAAAGCACTAGCATTCTTCATCACATTTCCATTTGGCAATTGTAGCCTGGAATCAAATTTTTTTTCCCTTATTAAGGAAGAATTTATTTGTATCCAAGTCAAATAACTCATAGTGGTCTCACAATGTTAAGCTCATCAAGGTGTACGTGTGTTTGATTGTTCTCATTTGCTTCTAATAAGATGCCTCTTGTTTCTACTTTCTTCCCCAGGCAAGAGAGAACTTAGGCAAAGGTGGTAGCTTGATACAATAGTTTTCCTTCCATCTCCCAAAGACCAGTTTCTGATGAAGCTGCGTTCTTTCTGGGCTTCTCTTGTTATGTAGTGCCAAGCTAGTAAATTAATCAGTTGGTCATTCCCTGACCCAGTCATCTTTATTTTCAAGGCAGTTTATCCTCTCATGCTTCACCTATCAGACTCAGTTCTCATATCTGTTAGTAGTTTTTCTGTGTGTAACTCTGTTGAAACCAAAGTTCATGAGTTGCAGTTTGCAAAGATAGTTAAACACATCAAACTTCTTTTCAAAGATTTTCACTTATCAAATTGAGGCAAGCCGGGAGTTCAATAGTAGCCAAAGGACTTTTAAGATGTATCCATGGTTTGTTGCTCAACTACGGATGAGGTTACAAGGAGATGTTGGATTAACTAAGCAAAATAAAGAGAAATTTTGAATAAAAACTTAATTAGCTGGGGATTACTTCAAAAGAGATCACAATATTTTGGGACACCATTGATATGTCATAATCCTTAAATCTAATTAACCTAATTATTTCCCTTGAATCCCAAAACTGCAAGGTAAAAGTCAGGTTCATCTACAAATTTCACCAATTCAAATAAATTGTCAGCAGCAACATCTTGCAATGTGATCTCGTCTGGTAACTCATTGACTACCACATCAGGATACTGTTTTTGTTGCTTTTTAACCATCTGCCTGCCTTGAAGATGACTAATCACAATTCTTGCACCTGGATAATGCATGGCCAAAAGTGTTATAGGGCACACCAATGTGAGCAGTCATTCTTATTAAAAGCATAACTGTAAATGTTTGATTCAATACAGTGCTGCAATGGCAGGTAAATATTAACTTCCAAAAAAGCATAATATCAGAATTGACCACCACATTACATTTAAAAGCTCCTTAGTCCATAAACCAAAAAGACTTGGTCCTCATCTTGATAAGAATCAGTGAGTATCATGGGCGAAACCAAAATTTGCTCATCCTTATTCATCTAGCATAAGATTCATTTACAGATTATTTATGCTTTCCCCACACAAGATGCAGAACCAATCTGTGAAACAGGATACAATTCTAAACTAAGGATAACAAATACGCTCATTGGAAAACTTACCTGGCAAACAATGTTTAGTGAGTGTTTGTAGAATCTGGCTGAGTTGAAAAGGCAAAGCAGGGAGGAAGTACAAAAAAACAACATCCAATGCTAACCACTTCTCTGGTAAATATATCAATTCTCCTTGCCAGCACTTGACATTGTCATATCTTTCTTTGATGCATGCTAATGTTAACAATGAGTCATGAACAACGAGCAATTGCTCCCAAGGTGAAAAACGAACTACTCTATCAACAAAATCTTCAGAACCAATGGAAATTAGAACTTTTGAATTTTCTCCAATCTCCCCTGCAGAGATGATCTGATCAGTCTTCCAGTTGTGCTGTTGCTCAGATTTTTTATCAACAAAATCAAGAAAAGACCAATCTTTCTCCATTAACTCTTCAAAATTTAACACAGAAACTGTTCCTTCATCTTCATCAGTTGCACCTCTAGAGGTTGATTGAAGGTTGTGCACAGGATTAGGCCAAATGGATGAGAATCTATGCAAAACTGAAGAGCGTTGACTACCATCAAATTTTTTTGAATTAAAGCAACCATATCTGGGCTGTAGATTGAGATTAGGTCCTAGTTGATGGAATACTGGTGTCAGTGGGAGGTAAGAGGTTGGTGAGAAAATGGAGTTCATGGGATATGTAAGCTTTAAAGCACAGTGGAAGATCTACTCAAAGTGTGGGGCTTAAAATATCTGTCAGTAGTTTAGCGTTTTGCCAATAATTGTTGGAGGTAGAATGCTAACACATTCACCCAATCTTTGCATCCATAAACTATCTCCAATTCTGTCTTACACTCTGCCAGTCATAATAAGACAACTAACATATTAAGGAGTGTAATCTGAAAAGAAAATAAGCAAATGGCAACCTATGATACATCCCAATAAACTCATTCTGCGATGGGACTTAATAATGCTATAAACAGGGGAATACCCCATGCCATACCCAACATATAAAACATGCAAAATAATGTTTCTGAGAAACTGAGAAAAAACTCAACACAGCATTTAGAGTACAAGGAGGGAAAGGAAAAGGATTGACTTGCTTGATAAATAAGGAGAAAGAAATAGAGCTGTTATAGGGTATAGTATTTGTTGATTGTAAAATTTAGAAGGGCATTAAAACAAAGAATTGTTTCTCTCTATGGAAGCATTTTATACAAAGTAGATCTTGCCTCCCTCTACCCTATCCACTTCCCACTGGAGACACTGCCCTTCATGTTTGCCAGCTGACATGATAAACAACAACAACAAAAAGAAACCTTGTCCCATGACTTCATTCATTTAAAGCAGTTTACAGACGTTGCTAAAGTTTTCGGGTTTCCATTACAATATAACCCAAGAATCAGCCAAGCAATCCCAACTCAGTTAAATTCAGGCCATAGAACACTCCAATGTTTGTCTCAATTCATTCAAGCAAAGCCCTTACCTAAAAAAATCTAAAAGTTTGTCAAAAAATGAAGCCATTATCTTCAGCTAGAATCAATAAGCAACAAAAATAGTTTTAAAAGATTGGGGGTTTAGGTACTTATTCTATTTCTTCCTTTTTGCATTTGAACAGGCCAAGATGAAAGATTAACAAGCAAAGGAACAAACCGCCCTTCTCACAACCATAAATATCGAATCTTTGCACTCGAGTAGGAGGCAAACAAAGCAGAGAGTATAAGAGCAAAAACAAATGTTCACAAAAAAATTGACATAAATACATCATCTACAGAAGAAAGAAAAAAAATTACTACAGTACATCAGAAACATGAAAACACAAGTCAAGCTAACATTCACAACGAAAATCTATTATGATGCTCATGTTCTTGAAGTTCATAATCCAGAAACTTAGGATAATGATACAACCATAAGCAAATTCTAACATAAACAAGAAAAAAAAATGCCTAAAACAAAAAAAATGGCGAGAATTATTACCTTTTTAGTGCAACAATGGAGGATTCAGGGAATGATTTTCAGCTGGTTTTATCTTCCTGTTGCAGAGAAAATAAGGCACAGGGGAAGGATTGTGCGCTGATACTGAGCAGACCCACATGACTAACGAGGAAGTGTTAAAGGGCCGAATCCAAATCAGAAAAGAAAGCCCACAAAGCTCAAGCCTTGCTCCTGATGCAGGTGACAGCCCACGATGAGCCCAAATTTTACACTTAAATGCAAACAGCTAAAAGAAAACCAAGGAAGCCCATATTTGAGATTAAACGATTTCGTTGATTTCCGGCTCCCACTTTCTTCCCCGTCGATCGGCTGAGCCTGTGCAGTGCGGCCGCAAATATAAGCCGAAGAAGAAGCACAAAACCCGTTTTGATGCGTGCCAAAACGCTGCTTCTGTATGCATAAATTGTTGGAAGGAACATGAACAGAGTCCGGGGAGGAGAATTTTTATCGCACAACTTTCAACAAATCAGAACAATAGTGAAAGTGCGGTTAAAATGGGTGAAGAATCGCTCACTGGACCACATAATCGACGTCCAAACTGATCTTAAAGCTGCCTACCTCCTCAAGGATGCTATAGTTCGATCCACCACGGGCTATTTAACCTCCAAATCACTGGAAGGTACCCAGAAGATTTTGGGCCTCACTGTCCCAACGCTTCGTTTCATTCGGAGATACCCCACTTTGTTCCGTGAGATCCCTCATCCCAAGTGGCCTTCTTTGGTTTGTTTTGAGCTGACTGATATCGCCAAAATGCTTCATGAGCAGGAAATGAAAGTGTTTGAGCAATGCCAAAGTGATATAGTTGAAAGGCTCTGTCGCCTCGTAATGATGTCCAAGACCAAAATGGTATGCAATTAATGTTCCCTAGGATTTTTATTTTTTTATTTTTAATGTTTGTGAGATGCTTGCTGTTAAAGGATGTTTTGGGTGAGTAAATTTACCAAAATGTTTGGTTTTTAGTGTGCAATCATGGTTCTTTTTCTCTTCTCAACCTAGTTAGGCATCTTTGATTGTTATTGATTTCTGTAATGTATTTAATTAATTGGGAATTGTTTCAGAGATTTTCACCCTGAGATCTGGTTGTTGTTGTGTTGCTTTCGCGATGTGGTTTTGTTTGTTGGCCACTGTAAAGTCTTTTTATTTGCGCATGTGTGTAATTCTAAAATAAAAGAGGATACACAAAATGTTTAGTCATTTTGGACAATTAAATTTTTGTTTTTTGGTGTCCGAATCTTTTTTTTTTTTTGGTCAAATGCAGAAAACTGATTTCTTATCCTTATTCAAATGCTAATAACTGATGCTGTTAAAAGTAATGTTTCACCATTAAATTTACATGGAAGATTTGTATGCATTGATTGTATGTTTTATTTCTACAGATGCCTTTGAAATCTCTACTTCCATTGAAATGGGATTTGGGATTGCCTGATCATTTTGACAAGAATTTGGTTGAGAAGTTCCCAGGTCATTTTCAGATAGTTAAAGGACCAAATGGATTGGCTTGTTTGAAACTTGTTCAATGGCGAGAAGAATTTGCTGTATCTGAGTTGCAGAAGATCAATCAGAAGGCAGGATTAAGCAGTGGTATTGGTGATGATGGTGGAAGCAGTGGTAATATGTATAGACAACTCAAGAGAGGGAAAGCAGCATTAGAGTTTCCAATGAGTTTCCCAAGAGGTTATGGGGGGCAAAATAAAGTGAAGGCATGGATGGAGGAATTTCAAAAGCTTCCGTACATTTCTCCTTATGAGGATTGCAGGAGAATTGACCCAAATAGTGAACTTATGGAGAAGAGGGTAGTTGGAGTGTTGCATGAGTTTTTGAGTTTGACAATTTACAAGAAGACTAAGAGGAACTACTTGAGGTCCTTGAGAGAGGAGTTGATTCTTCCCCACAAGTTTACTCGATTATTTACTAGGTACCCAGGGATATTTTACTTATCGCTAAAATGTAAGACTACTACTGTTGCATTGAGGGAGGGGTATCGCCGGGGAAGACTAGTGGAACCTCACCCTTTGGCACGACACAGGGACAAGTTTCATTATGTGATGAGAACTGGGTTGGTTTATCGAGGCAAAGGCATTGAAATCCTACCTCAGTTAGACACTTTGGTTAATGAAGCAGATGAGGATGAAGGAGAAAATCAAAGTGAAGGAGAAGAGATTGAAATGATTGATGAAAACTTTGAAGCTGGGATATCAGAAGCTGAAAGTGAAACTGATGAGGAGTAGCATTCACTCAACCAAATAAGATTATGTTTTTTGGGGAAAGCAAACAAAGAGTTATGAGTCCTTGAGGTGAAGTAGTCTATTGCCATACCAATCTAGATCTAAACATTGTTATTCTGTTAATTGGAAGGACAGTCACGTTTTATACCAAGAAAAAGCTATTATTATATTTGTTCTTCTTCTTTCTCTTTTTTGTCCAAAATCCATTTATAACACAGCACAAACATAATGCTATTTTAATAGACTCAAATACAATGTTCAGATAATCTGTTTTTCATATGTTTAGTTCGGATTACTCAAGGTTAAATCTGTATCCCAGTTATCATACTTCCATCCTGCCTGCTATTTCTGCAAGAGATAGAGTGAGGGCCATACTTACTCTGTTCATGTTATTCTTCTTGTTGTCGTTCTTTTTAGGGTATGTCTCCATTCCATGTCATTCATTCTTGGCTACGCAGACTGCAGTTTGATTTCTTTTTACACCTTTGAAAATAGCACGGCAATTAGATTCTTCTGCTGCACCATTCCACCCAAGCAAATTGCGCTAGCAGTTGTCTAGATCATGATGAAGTATTTCCTTGCTTATAATTTTGTCAGTTAGAATCTACATGAGAAGCATGAGAAAATTAGAACTTTTTTTTTTTAAGTTGAATTTCTAGTTTAGACCAAGTACTATGTTATCTTAATGTTATGAGAATTTGATTTTGGAGAGCACAAGGATTTGAGAATGTGATTCAGGATCGTTGAGGCTTGGTTCTGATCTTGACATATTACTGGTCTCACTGTCTTGCATAGCCTGTATCTGAATGATATGACTTCATAGAAATTGCACTTTCCAGATTCAGGACTTAGTTTTGCCTCTGTGTTTGCACAGAAGGAAATAGTTTTCTTGAATTTTCTCATTTAGTTTTTTTCTCCTTATTCTCTTTCTGTTTGCTTCAACTGCTATTGATTTAGTACCGTATTTCATAATTGTATGACATATACTGAACATGTTTAAGATTTGTGTGCTTTTCCTGTCAGCCTTTTACTTTGGGTTGAAAAAACAATTTTTATTTATTGGAGGAACTTTGTGCAATTGCTATAGTATTAGACCTATTCACATGTAATTTTTTTTTTTTGGTGAACACGAGAAATGTTATAAGATAATAAAAACCCAATCTCATACCTTGTATCTTGATCTAGCTTCTTTGCAGGTCTTCTGTTCAATTTGTGGTGCCACCCAAAACTGTGGAGGGAATATTTTTCAGAAGATGCTTGCATGTAACTAGCAGATTCTTAAATTTTTTAAGAAAGCAGGAATTAGACATAATTTCTCTGTACTTCTCTAATCTTGTCCTATCTGGTTGCTTTGCTGGAGAATATTTAGGTTACCTTTCTGTTGCCAAAGTTGCCCAATAGATATGCATAGGAGAGAAGATCCATCAACTTAAAAGGCTGGATATAGCAAGATGTCATTAGCTTTGTGGTCTTCTTAGTGTATATTTCCTAATTCTATGAAGAATATCTTACACAAACTGATAGATCTGTGTTAAAGCCTTTATTTGCTACTGAAACAAGAGGATATATGTTCAGCTTGCATTGAGGATTCATTCTGGTTGAGCGAATTGCTTGACTGGGTAATCTGGAGTTGCTTGACTGTAGTTTGGAGATCTTGAAAGGGAGCATGAATGCTTGGGCTGGTAGAGCAGTGAATTGGCTATGCCACCAAAGGTTGAACTGGCGCTGCTTTATTACCATTTACCAATATCAGATATGGTGTTTCAGTAGGGAGAATTTCTGACAGTAGAGCCTATTGATTTTGAGGTTAATGCAGTGCTGCATGCTGTAATCCCCCTGGTTAAAGCCCATGTAAAGCAACATAAAGGTCCTAGAAACTGAATCAATGCAGAACAAGGGTGAAGACTGAGAAGACAGAGAGGAAGGGATCAAGAATTGGTTTATCATTCCAAAGCAGCGTCCAAACGTTGATTTAGCTTGTGCCAATTCAAGAGCTGCAGAAAAGACTGTAAGACACATTATCAAAATTTAAACTTTGAGAAATAAAATTTGAAACTTCGAGACACTGAAATTTTGAAAATTTTACATTTTCCTGAGCCATAATCTTCCATTGTTTGATAAAAATCTAAACTTTGATAAATAAATTCGTTAAACATTAAATGGTCTTTATTTTAATCCCATCTGAACTAATAACTAAAGGAAAGAAATTTAAAAAAATAAATAAAAGTTTTGAAAATGTGAAAATTTGATGGGTTATGGTTTTAGATTTTTTGATAAAAATCTACACTTTGATAAACAAATTAGTTGAACATTAAATAGTCTCTATTTTGCATTCAATTAACTTAGTTTCATGAGAACTAATAATTAAAAGTGAGAAATAGGAAAAATAGAAAATTTAACGTTTTTGTTTGTTACAGTTTTCGATTTTTTGGTAAAAATCAAAATTTTCAAAAACCAAATTCGTTGAACATTAAATGGTCTTGACTTTACATTCCATCCACTATTTCATGAAAACTAATAACAAAATCTTAAAAATATAAAAAATATAAAATTTGAAAGTTTGACATTTGGGGGACTATAGTTTTCAATTTTTTGGTTAAAAATTGAAACTTTGATATTCAAATTCGTTGAAAATTAAATGGCCTCTATTTTACATCCCATCTATTTTGTTTTATAAGAACTAATAACTAATCATAAAAATTAGAAAAATCAGAAATTTTGAAAATTAGATATTTTCATGGGTTATAATCTTAGATTTTTCGATAAAAATCCAAATTTTGATAAACAAATTTTTTGAACTTTAAATGGCCTTTATTTTGCATACCATCAACTTATTTTCATAAAAACAAGTAACTGAAGGTGAGAAATATAAAAAATAGAAATTCTGAAATTTTGTTATTTTCGTGGGTTATATAGTCTTTGATTTTTCAACAAAATTCGAAACTTTGATAAACAAATTCGTTGAACATCAAATGGTCCTATTTTGCATCCCATCCACATAGTTTAATTATAACTAATAAATAAAGGTAAAATTTTGAAAAATTAGAAATTTTAAAAATTTGACGTTTACGTGAATTATAGTTTTCAATTTTTTGATCAAAATTTTGAGAAACAAATTTTTTGAATTTTAAATGGCCCTTATTTTGATACCATCAACTTATTTTCATAAGAACTAATAACTAAAGGTAAGAAATATAAAAAATAGAAATTCTGAAATTTTGTTATCTTTGTAGTCTTTGAGTTTTCAACAAACATAAAAACTTTGAGAAATCAATTTGTTGAACATAAAATAGCCCATATTTTGCATTCCATCCATTTAGTTTAATTAGAACTAACAAATAAAGGTAAAAATTGAAAAATTAGAAATTTTAAAATTTTGATATTTTCGTGAGTTATAGTTTCCAATTTTTCGATAAAAATCAAAATTTTGATAAACAAGCTTGTTGAACGTTAAATGGCCACCATTTTTGCATCTCATTCACTTAGTTGCATGAGACTTAATAACTAAAAAATGGAAAAATTAAAAAATTTGAAAATTTGATATTATCGTGGGCTATAATTTTTTATTTTTTTGATAAAAATTGAAACTTCTATAAATCAATTCGTTGAACATTAAATGGCCCTTATTTTGCATTCCATCCACTTAGCTTAAATAGAACTAATAAATAAAGGTAAAAAATTAAAAATTTTAAAATTTTGACATTTTCCTAAGATATAGTTTTTGATTTTGCGATAAACTCAAAATTTTGAGAAACAATTTTGCACAACATTAAATGCCTCTATTTTTGCATCCCACCCAATCACCCACTTAGATTCATGAGAAATAATAATTAAAGGTGAAAAATAAAAAATTTTAAAATGTCAAAAATTTGACATTTTTGTGGGTTATAGTCTTTGATTATCTAACAAAAATTGAAACTTTGAGAGACCAATATGTTGAATATTAAATGGCTCATATTTTGCATCCCATTCACTTAGTTTAATGTAATGAATCCTAGTAAAAAAAATTAAAAAAATTAGAAATTTTAAAATTTTAACATTTTCGTGAGTTATAGTTTTTGATTTTTAGATAAAAATCGAAATTTTGAAAAACAAGCTCGTTGACCACTAAATGGCCTTTATTTTTGCATCACATCCACTTAGTTTCATGTGGACTAATAATTAAAGGTGAAAAATAAAAAAATTTAAAAATTAAAAATTTTGACATTTTCATGGGTAATCTTTGATTTTTGATAAAAATCGAAAATTTGAAAAACAAATTCGTTGAACATTAAATGTCCCCTATTTTGCATCCCATCCACCTACCTTTAGTGAGAGCTAATAACCAAGGTTGAGAAATGGAAAAAATAAAAAATTTGAAAATTTGACATTTTAGCTAAATGGCTTCTAATTTTTGTTAACTATTAGCCTTCGTTGAATGCTAAAAAAATCAAAATTTTGAGAAACAAATTCGTTGAGCACTAAATGGAAAAAAAAATAAATTTTTGAATATTTGACATTTTTGTGGGATACAATTTTCGATTTTTCCACAAAAATCGAAACTTTGAGAAGCAAATTTGTTGAACATTAAATTGTCTTTATTTTGCATCCCATCCACTTATTTTCATTAGAAGTAATAACTACGGTGAAAAATAGAAAAAAAAATTTTTTTGACATTTCATGGGCCACAATCTTCGATTATTTCGATAAAAATCAAAATTTTGACAATAAATTCTTTGAACATTAACTGGCCATTATTTTGCATACCATCCACTTATTTTAATGACAAATAATAACTAAAGGTGAGAAATATAAAAAAGAGAAAAGTTCAAATTTTGTGATATTTGTGGGCTATAATTTCGATTTTTCGATAAAAATCAAAATTTTGATAAACTAATTCGTTGAACATTAAATGGCTCCTATTTTGCATTCCATCAAACTTAGTTTAATGAGAACTAATAAATGAGGGTAAAAAATTAAAATTTTAGAAATTTTAAAAGTTTGACATTTTCCTAAGCTATAATATTCGATTTTTTGACAAAAATCAAAATTTTGATAAATAAGTTTGTTGAATATTAAATGACCTCTATTTTTGCATCGCATCCACGTGATTTGATGAGAACTAATAATTAAAGGTGAAAACTAGAAAAATTAAAATTTTCAAAATTTTGACATTTTTGTGGGTTATAATCTTAGACTTTTTAATAAAAATAGAAATTTTGAGAAACAAATTATTTGAACATTAAATGGTCTTTATTTTGCATACCATCCACTTATTTTCATGAGAACTTTATTACTAAAGGTCAGAAATAGAAAAAATAAAAATTTTGAAAATTTGTCATTTTCCTTTGCTATAGTATTTGATTTATCAATAAAAATCAAAATTTTGAGAAACCAATTCATTGAAGATTAAATGTCTCATATTTTGCATCCCATCCACTTAGTTTAATAAGAACTAATAAATAAACGTAAAAAATTGAAAATTTTGAAATTTCGTGAGTTATAGTCTTTGATTTTTCGTTTAAAATCGAAACTATGAGAAACAAATTTGTTGAATGTTAAATGGCCACTATTTTTGTATCTCATGCACTTAATTTAATGAAAACTAATAATTAATGGTGAAAAATAGAAAAATTAAAAATTTCAAAAATTTGACATTTTTCTGGTCTGTAGTCTTCAATATTCTGATAAATATCAAAACTTTGAGAAACCAATTCATAGAACATTAAATGGTCCCTATTTAGCTTTCAATCCACTTAGGTAAATGAAAACCAATAACCAAGATTTAGAAATAGAAAAAATAAAAACTTTGAAACTTTGACATTTTAGAGGATTATAGTCTTTTTTCGAGAAAAATCGAAACTTTGATAAACAAATTCATTGAACATTAAATGACCTCTATTTTGCATCCCACCCACTTAGTTTCCTAGAAACTAATAACTAAAGGTGAAAAATAGAAAAGGTTAAAATCTTTCATTTTTCGATAAAAATTGAAAATTTCATAAACCAATTTGTTGAACATTAAATGGCTCATATTTTGCATCCCATGCACCTAGTTTAATGAGCACTAATAAATAAAGGTAAAAAAATTAAAATTTAAAAAATTTGACATTTTAGTAAGCCATAGGCTTCAAATTTTCCAAAAAAAAAAATGAAATTTTGATAAACAAGTTTGTTGAATGTTAAATGGCTTTTATTTTTGCACCACATTCACTTACTTTCATGAGAACTAGTAATTAAAGGTGAAAAATAAAAAAATAAAAAATTTCAAGGCTACAATCTTTGATTTTTGGATAAAAATCAAAACTTTCAAAAACCAATTTGTTGAACATCAAATGGCCCCTATTTTGCATCCCATCCACTTAGTATAATGAGAACTAATAACTGAGGTTGCGAAATAGAAAAAATAAAAATTTTGAAAATTTGACATTTTCGTGGGTAGTTTTTGATTTTTCTTGGAGAAACAAATTCGGTAAACATTAAATAACCTCTATTTTACATCTAGTCCACTTAGTTTCATGAGAACTAATAACTAAAGGTGAAAAAGAAAAAAAATTGAAAATTTGACATTTTCGTAGGTTGTAATCTTTGATTTTTCGATGAAAATTGAAACTCTGAGAAACCAATTGGTTGAACATTAAATGGCCGCTATTTTGCATTCTAACCACTTAGTTTAATGAGAACTAATAAATAAAGGTAAAAACTTGATAAATTAGAAATTTCAAAAAATTGACATTTTCGTGAGTTATAGTATTCGATTTTTAGACAAAAAATAAAAATTTTGAGAAACAAGTTCATTGAACGTTAAATGACCTCTAGTTTTGCAGACCATCGACATATTTTCATGAGCACTAATAACTAAATGTGGGAAATACGAAAATAGAAAATATGAAATTTTGTCATTTTTATGTGCTGTAGTTTTCGATTTTACGAGCACAACTTACGGTTTACCTTATATGGATGATCTGGAAGAGTAGGAATCTTTAGGTTTTTGAGAGAGAATGAATGGAAGAACGGACAGTTGTAGGATTGGCCATTGATTCATGGATAGAATATCAATACGCCAATAGTTTGGAGGATATACAAGGCAGGTGGTAGTAATTTTGAGTAGTTAAGGGATGGAGCATGGCAAGGAATCAAGTGGTAAGTCTAACCCTCTTTTGTTTTGTATAATACGGTTAGATTTATCACTTGTTTTATACTATGTTATTTTTGTGAGAATTTGTAAGGTGTAGAGAAGTTTTAAGGTGTTGACACGTCGTCAAGTAGTCTTAGCTAACATGAGTGCTAAGAAGAGTTCACTTTGGTGAATATCATTGTATCCATTAACTTTGAAAAGTTAATATACCTATCTTTTATTGGAAAAAAATCAAAATTGAAATTTTGATAAATCATTTCATTGAAAATGAAATGGCCCCTATTTTGCATTCTCTCTACTTAGTTTAATGAGAACTAATAAATAAAGGTAAAAAAGTGAAAAATTATAAATTGTGAAAATTTGACATTTTTTTTGAGTTATAATGTTTGATTTTTCAACAAAAATCAAAATTTTGATAAACCAGTTGGTTGAACGTTAAATGTCCTCTATTTTTGCATCCCATCCACTTATTTTAATAAGAACTAAAATTAAAGGTGAAAATAGAAAATTTTAAAATTTTGATATTTTCTTGGGCTATAGTCTTCGATTTTCTAATAAAATTTGAAATTTTGAGAAACCAATTTTTTGAATATTAAATGGCCCCTATTTTGCATCCCATCCACTGAGTTTAATAAGAACCAATAAATAAAGGTAAAAATTTGAAAATTTAGAAAATTTAACAATCTGACATTTTCGTGAGTTATAATATTCTATTTTTTGATAAAAATCAAAATTTTTAAAAACAAATTCATTGAATGTTAAAAGGCCTCTATTTTTGCATCACATCCACTTAGTTTCATGAGAACTAATAATTAAATGTGAAAAATAGAAAAATTTAAAATTTCAAGAATTTGACATTTCGTTGGCTATAGTCTTCGATTTTTTGATTAAAATCGAAACTTTGAGAAACCAATTCGTTGAACATTAAGTGACCACTATTTTTCATCCCATATACTTAGTTTAATAAGAACTAATAAATAAAGGTAAAATTTTGAAAATTTAAAATATAAAAAATTTGACATTTTTATGTGCTATGGTTTTCAATTTGTGCAGAAAGTTCGTTGAACGTTAAATGCCCTCTACTTTTGCATCTCATCCATGTACTTTCATGAGAACGAATAATTAAAGGTGAAAAATAGAAAAATTAAAAATTTTAAAAATGTGACATTTTCAAGGGTTATAGTATTCTATTTTTCAATAAAAATCAAAACTTTGAAAACAATTTCGTTGAACAATAAATGGCCTCTATTTTTGCATCACATCCATTCAGTTTTATAAGAACTAATAATTAAAGGTGAAAAATAGAAAAATTAAAAATTTTAAAAATGTGACATTTTCGAGGGTTATAGTATTCTATTTTTCAATAAAAATCAAAACTTTGAAAACAATTTAGTTGAACAATTAATGGCCTCTATTTTTGCATCACATCCATTCAGTTTTATAAGAACTAATAATTAAAGGTGAAGAATAGAAAAATTAAACGTTTCAAAATTTTGATATTTTCGTGGACTATAAGTTTTGATTTTCCAATAAAATGCGAAACTTTGAGAAACAATTCATTGAACATTGAATGGCCCCCTATTCCCATCCATTTCATTTAATGAGAACTAATAACTAAGCTCGAGAAATAGAAGAAATATAAATTTTGAGAATTTGATAGTTTCATGGTTTATAGTGTTCGATTGTTCAAGAAAAATTGAAACTTTGAGAAACAATTTTGTTGAAAATTAAATGGCCTCTTTTTTGTATCCCATCCACTTAGTTTCATTAGAACTAATAACTAAAGTTGAAAAATAGAAAAAATTAAAATTTTTGAAAATTTCCATTTTCGTGGGCTATAATCTTCGATTTTTCGATAAAAATTGAAACTTTGAAAAACTAAATAGTTGAAAATGAAATAGCCCCTATTTAGAATCCCATCCCTTTTAGTTTAATGAGAACCCATAAATAAGACGAAAAAATTGAAAAATTAGAAATTTTAAAATTTTGACATTTTTATGAGTTATAGTATTCGATTTTTCGACAAAAATCGAAATTTTTAGAAATAGGTTCGTTCAACGTTAAAAGGTCTCTATTTTTGCATCCCATCCACATAATTTCATGAGAACTAATTATCAAAGGTGGAAAAAGAAAAATTAAAGAGTTCAAAATTTTGATATTTTCGTGGAATATAGTTTTCAATTTTTCGATAAAAACTGAAACTTTGATAAACCAATTTCATGAGCATTAAATGGCCCCTATTTTTCATCCCATTCACTTAGTTAATAAGAACAAATAAACAAACGTAAAAAATTTGAAATTTTCGAGAACGATAGTCTTTGATTTTTCGGTAAAACAAAAATTTTAAGAAACAAATTCGTTGACTATTAAATGACCTCTAGTTTTGCATCCCATCCACTTATTTTCATGATAACTAAAAATTAATGTTGAAGAATAGAAAAATTAACAATTTTGAAAAGTTGACATTTTCATGGATAGTCTTCGATTTTACGATAAAAATCGAAATTTTGAGAAACTAATTGTTGAACATTAAATGGTCCCTATTTTTCTTCCAGTCAATGTAGTTTAATTAGAACTAATAACCAAGATTAAAAAAATAAAAAATAAAATTTTGAAAATTTGACATTTGCGTGGGTTATAGTGTTCAATTTTCCGAGAAACAAATTCGTTGAACATTAAATGGCCTCTCTTTTGCATCTTGTTGCAGATTTTACACACGCAAGTATATGCTATCATTAACAAGTAATAAAGAAGGAGTGAAAGTATCGTCCCCACGAGGACTACTTGTTTACCAAATACCAAAATTTGGTTAATTCTAACTTTATTTGAACAATTGAAAAAAATATTTTATGACTGAACTAAATTAAAACTAAATTTTAAACTAAGCTAAGCAAATCAATGAATTAAGTCTAAGGATTTATCAAATGGTTAAAACTCTAGAGTTTCTGATTTTACCATAACTAATATATCTTAATATTAATCTATCTCTATAGTCTAATTTATTATCCTCGTTGACAGTCGAGAATCCCTAACCTATTTACTAGTCTCTCATGAGATCTAATAAAAATTCCCCTAATTGCTAACTCATTATATTTTTATGTGACTTACAACAATTATGAAGTCCTTAAGTTTTATTGATGCCCATGTAGCGATTACACAAACCATGCAAGTATATTCCTATCCTACATGCAATTCATTGTATTTATTCCAATGAACTTGACACATAACTCCCTTCCAGTTGATTAACAAATCATCTAATTATTGATCAGGTAATTAGAAGCAATAAGCACAAAGATAAACACTCAATCATAGAAAATTAATTCAAACTATATTAATAGAAAAATAAAAAGACTTCATAGTTAGGTTATATTGTAGCTCTAGAAAAATAAATTAGTTCATGCTAATATAGAAGAACATCACCAAAGCCTTAAACATGATTGAAAGAGAAAGATCAAAGAGAAAGTTGAAGTCGAATCTCTTATTCTTCACTTCTTGCTCTTGGTAGTCGCCTCTCCAATCTTGCCCAAAAGAAAAGTCTCTTAACCTAACCTAAAAATAACATATTTATAGCTAGGGCAACTTGGGCCCAAAAGAAAAATAAAACCTAATTAAAAGTCTTAAGTCAAATAGTCAAATTGGGCCGTCAAGATAGGAGAAAACAAACAATTTTTTTGGGCTGTTCCAAGCCCAATTCGGCAAGATTTTTCCTTTGCTCCTCTTTGCTGCCTTCTTTGCTCCAATTATATTGAAATTCTCACATTTCATTTCTTTTGTCTTCTTTTTGGATTTTCTGCAAACATAACA
This sequence comes from Gynochthodes officinalis, assembly GCA_020080225.1. NCBI lineage: Eukaryota > Viridiplantae > Streptophyta > Magnoliopsida > Gentianales > Rubiaceae > Gynochthodes > Gynochthodes officinalis. The sequence continues at coordinate 46,390,607 of CM034615.1, read as the reverse complement.
TTAAAATCTAATTAAGCACTTAAAAACTCAAGAATTTTGCTCATTCTAAACTTAATTTGTATTCAATTTATGAGTATAAAATCCACACATCCCCTCCACATAGTTTCATATGGACAAATAACTAAAGGTGAAAAATAGAAAAAATTAAAATTCTGAAAATTTGACCTTTTTGTGGGCTATATTATTCAATTTTTCGATAAAAATTGAATATTTGAGAACCAATTCGTTGAGCATTAAATGGTAGCTGCTTTGTATCCCATCTATTTACTTTAATAAGAACCAATAAGTATAGGTAAAAAATTTAAAAATTAGAAATTTAAAAAATTTGACATTTTCGTTAGCTATGGTTTCGATTCTGTGACAAAAATCAAAATTTTCATAAACAAGTTCATTGAATGCTAAATGGCTTCTATTTTTTGCATCCCACTCACTTAATTTTTAAATGTGAAAAATAGAAAAATTTCAAAAATTTGATATTTTCGTGGGTTTTATAGTCTTCGATTTTCGGATAAAAATTAAAACTTTGATAAACCAATTCGTTGATTATTAAATGGCCCCTATTTTGCATCCATCCACTCAGTTTAATCAAAACTAATAAAGCAATATAAAAAATGAAATTTTTGAAATTTATGTGAGCTATAGTCTTCAATTTGTTAGTAAAAATCAAAATTTTGATAAACAAATTCATTGAACATTAAATGCCCTTTATTTTTGCATCCCATCCATGTAGTTTCATGAGAACTAATAATTAATGGTGAATAATAGAAAAATAAAATTGAAAATTTGCCATGTTCGTGGGCTATAGATTTTGATTTTTTGGTAAGAAACCAATTCGTTAAACATTAAACAGCCACTATTTTGCATCCCATCTTCTTAGTTTAATTAGAATTAATAAAGAAACATAAAAAATTGAAAAATTAGAAATGTTAAAAATTTTACATTTTTGTGTGCAATAGGTCTCAATTTTTCGACAAAAATCGAGATTTTGATAAACAAAATCATTGAATGTTAAATACCCTCTATTTTTGTATCCAGTTCACATAGTTCCATGAGAACTAATAATTAATGGTGAATAATAGAAAAATTAAAAATTTTCAAATTTTGATGTTTTCAAAGCCTATAGTTTTCAATTTTCTGATAAAACTCAAAATTTTGAGAAACCAATTCGTTGAACATTATAAGCAATTTTTGAGAAACCTTATTTTACTTTCCACCCGCTTACTTTACTAAGAACTAATAAGCAAGGTTGAGAAATAGAAAAAATAAAAATTTCAAAAATTTAACATTTCCGAAGATTATAAGTCTTCGATTTTTTGAGAAAAATTAAAACTTTGATAAACAAATTTCTTGACCATTAAATGGCCTATATTTTGCATCTCATTGACATAGTTTCATGAGAGCTAATAACTAAAATTGAAAAATAATTTTTTTAAAAAAAAATTGATATTTTCATGGGCTATAATTTTCAACTTTTCTGTAAAAATTAAAACTTTGAGAAACCAATTCATTGAGCATTTAATGGCTCCTATTTTGCATCTCATCCAATTAGTTTAATGAGAACCAATACAAAAAGGCAAAAAATTAAAAATTTAGAAATTTTAAAAATTTGACATTTCCATGAGCTATGTATTTGATTTTTCAACAAGAATCGAAATTTTGAAAAATAAATTCGTTGAATGGTAAATGGACTCTATTTTTGCATTGCAGCCACTTAGTTTCATGAGAACTAATAATTAATGGTAAAGAATATGAAATAATTTTTTTTTTGAAAATATGACATTTTAATGGGATACAGTCTTCAATTTTCTGATAAAACTCGAATTTTGATAAACCAATTTGTTCAACCAACAAACAAGGTTGAGAAACAGAAAAAATAAAAATTTTGAAAATTTGACATTTTCGTGGCTTATAGTTTCGATTTCTTGAGAAAAATCAAGATTTTGATTAAAAAAAATTCATTGTAGATTAAACGGCCTCTATTTTGCATCTTATCCACGTAGTGTCGTGAAAACTAATAACTAAAGGTAAAAAATATAAAAAATAAAAATTTTGAAAATTTGACATTTTTGTAGGTCGTAATCTTCAATCGATAAAAATCGTAATTTTGATAAACCAATTTGTCGAGCATTAAGTGGCTAATATTTTTCATACTATTCACTTAGTTTAATAAACATAAAAAAAATTAAAAATTTCAAAAATTGAACATTTTCGTGAGCTATAGTCTTGAAGTTTTTTACAAAAATTGAAAATTTGAAAATAGTGTTAGCTGAACGTTAATTGGCATCTATTTTTGCTTTCTATCCACGTAGTTTCATGAGAACTACAAACTAATGGTGAAAAATAGAAAAATTAAAATTTTCAAAAATTTGATATATTTGGGCTCTATAATGTTCGATTTTCCAATAAAATGAAAAGCTTGAAAAACCAATTTGTTGAATAATAAATGGCTTGTATTTTGCATCCCATGTACTTTTTTTAATAAGAACTAATAAATAAAGGTAAAAAAAATTTAAAAAGTTGAAATTTTAAAATTTTGAGATTTTCGTTAGCGAATTCAATTTTTCAATAAAAATTGAAATTTTGGGAAAAAAATTCATTGAACGTTAAATGGTCCCTATTTTTTCATCCCATCCTATTATTTCCATGAGAACTAATAATTAAAGGAGAAAAATAGAAAAATTAAAAATTTTGAAAATTTGACATTTTCATAGGTTATAGTTTTCGATTTTTCAACAAAAATCAGAACTTTGAGAAACCAATTCCTTGAACTTTAATTGATCCCTATTTTGCATCCCATCCACTTAGTTCAATGAGATCTAATAAACAAAGGCAAAAAATTAGAAAATTAGAAATTTCAAAATTTTGATATTTTCGTGAGCTATAGTTTTTGATTTTTTGACAACAATCGAAATTTGAGAAACAAATTTGTTGAACAATAAATGGCCTCTATTTTTCCATCCCATCCACTTAGTTTCATGAGAACTAATAATTAAAGGTGAAATTTTGAAAAGTTCAAAATTTTGACAATTTCGTAGGCAATTTTTGATTTTCCGATAAAAATTGAAACTCTGAGAAACCAATTCGTTGAACATTAAATGGCTGTTATTTTGCATCCCATCCACTTAATTTAATGAGAACTAATAAATAAAGATGAAAAATTGAAAAATTAGAAAAATAAAAAATTTGACATTTTCGTGTGCTATAGTCTTTCATTTTTCAACAAAAATTGAAATTTTGAAAAACAAGTTCATTGAACGTTAGACAAGTTCAAGAAACTAATAATTAATCAAGTTCCTATTTTTCCCTCTATTTTTTGTGTGATATCCACGTAGTTTCTCAGAATTGATAATTATAGGGGGAAAATAGAAAAATTAAAAATTTTAAAAAATTGATACTTTCGTGAGTTATAATGTTTGATTTTTTTGATCAAAATCAAAATCTTAAAAAACAAATTTGTTGAACATTAAATGGCTTCTATTTTTGTGTCCCTTCCACATAGTTTTATGAGAACTAATAATTAAAGGTGAAAAATAAAAAAATGAAAATTTTCAAAAATTTTATATTTTAGTGGCTAATAGACTTTGATTTTTCAATAAGAACTAAACTCTTGAAAAATAAATTTGTTGAATGATAAATGGCCCCTATTTTTGTATCCCATCCCCTAAGTTTAATGAAAATAAATAATTAAAGGTGAAAATATAAAAATTAAATTTCAAATATTGGATATTTTCATGGGCTATAAGTCTTAGATTTTTCCAATAAAATTTGACACTTTGAAAAACCAATTCATTGAACATTAAATGGCCCCTATTTTCATCCCATTCGGCTAAGTGTAATAAGAAATAATAAATATAGGTAGAAAAAAATTAAAAATTAGAAATGTTAAAATTTTGACATTTTCGTGTGCTATAGTCATTGATTTTTCGACAAAAATCAAAATTTTGGAAAACAACTTCATGATCGTTAAATGCCCTCTATTTTTTCATCCCATTCACGTAATTTCATGAGAAATAATAATTAAAGGATAAAAATGTGGAATTAAAAATTTTGAAATTTCCGGGCACTGTAGTTTTGGATTTTTCAATAAAAATTGGAACTTTGATAAACAAATTTGTTGAATGATAAATGGAATCTATTTTTAAAACCCATCTACTTAGTTTCATGAGAACTAAAAATTAGAGGTGAAAAATAGAAAAATTAAAAATTTTGCAAATTTGATATTTCATGGCTGTAGTTTTCAATTTCTCGAAAAAAAAGTTGAAACTTTGAGAAAAAAATTTGTTGAATGATAAATAGCCTCTATTTTTTTCATCCCATCTACAATGTTTCATGATAACTAATAATTAAAGGTGAAAAATATAAAAATTAAAAAATTTGAAAATTTGACATTTTAGTGGGCAAACCTACGATTTTCCAATAAAAATCGAAATTTTAAAAAACCAATTCATTGAATGTTGAATGGCCACTATTTTGTATGTTATCCATCTTATTTAAAGAGAACTAATAACAAGGTCAAGAAATAGAAAATTAAAATTTTTGAAATTTTCGGGCTTTGTAGTTTTTGATTTTTGGGTAAATTACATCTACTACCCTTGTGGTTTATGTAAATTACCAATCGAACTCCGAAGTTTGGTAAAACTATCAATACCCCCCTAAGGGCTAAATGTTACGGATTTAAGGGGGCTAAATGTTATGAATTTAGTTGATTAAAGGGGTTAGATGTTATGAATTTATCAAATTTAAAGGGGTATTGCTAATTTTCCAAATCTCAGAGTTTGATTGGCAGTTTTTACAAATCACATGGATAGTAGATGTAATTTACCCTTGATTTTTGTGATGAAATTCTAAATTTTAAGAAACCAATTTGTTGAACATTAAATGGCCCAAACTTTGTATCTTGTCCACTTCATTTAATGAGAACTAATAACCAAGGTCAAGAAATAGAAAAAATAAAAATTTTGAAAATTTGACATTTTCATGGGTTATATACTGTTCGATTTTTGTTGAAAAATCAAAACCTTTGCAAACAAATTTGTTGAACATTAAATCGCTTTGATTTTGCATCCCATCCACTTAGTTTCATGAGAACTAATAACTAAAGATCAAAAATAGAAAAAAAAAATAAAAATTTGAAAATTTGACATTTTCATAGGCTATAATCTTCAAATTTTTTATAAAAATTGTAACTTTGAGAAACCAATTCGTTTAACACTAAATGGCCCCTATTTTGCATCCCATCCACTTTGTTTCATGAGAAAAAATAACTAAAGGTGAAAAATAGAAAAGATTGAAAATTTGACATTTTGTTGGGTTATAATTTTTATTTTTTGATAAAAATTAAAATTTTGAGAAATCAATTCGTTTAAATTGAAATGGCCCCTATTTTTCATCCCTTCCATTTAGTTTAATGAGAACTAATAAATTAGATTAAAACAATTAAAAAAAATTAGAAATTTTAAAATTTTGACATTTTCGTGAGTTATAGTTTCAATTTTTCAACAAAAATAAAAATTTTGAGGAACAAGTTTGTTGGATGTTAAATGGATTCCATTTTTGAATCCCATCTACGTAGTTTCAAAAGAACTAATAATTAAAGATGAAACATAGAAAATTTGAAATTTTCAAATTTTTGATATTTCTGTGGGCTATAGTTTTCGATTTTTCAATAAAAATAGTATGTTTAAGAAACCAATTCCCTGAACATTAAATGCCTCGTATTTTGTATCTCATCCACATAGTTTAAGGAGAACAAATAAATAAAGGTAAAAATTTGAAACATTAGATGTTTTAAAATTTTCACATTTTCGTAAGCAATAGTCTCCAATTTTGAAAAACAATTCGTTGAATGCTAAATGGCCTTTATTTTGCATCCCATCCACTTCGTTTAATGAGAACTAATAACCAAGGTCAAGAAATAAAAATAATAAAAATTTTGAAAATTTGACATTTTCGTGGGTTATAGTTTCTCAAAAAATCGAAATTTTTGTAAACAAATTTGTTGAACATAAAATGGACTTTATTTTAAATCCCATCCACATAGTTTCATGAGTACAAATAACTAAAGCTTAAAAATAGAAAAAATTTACAATTTTGAAAATTTGATATTTTCGTAGACCATAATATTCGATTTTTAATAAAAATTGAAACTTTTAGAAACCAATTCGTTGAGCATTAAATGGCCTCTATTTTTCACCTCATCCACTTACTTTATGAAAACTAATAAATAAAGATAGAAAATTTTAAAAAATTGAAATTCCAAAATTTTGATATTTTCGTAAGCTATAGTTTCAATTTTTCGGCAAAAATTGAAAATTTGACAAACAAGTTTATTGAACATTAAATGGCCCATATTTTGCATCCCATCCAATTAGTTTAATGATAACTAATAAATAAAGGTAAAAAATTAAAACATTAGAAATGTTAAAATTTTGACATTTTTGTGTGCCAGTCAACGATTTTTCGACAAAAATTGAAATTTCGAGAAAAAACTTCATTGAACTTTAAATGCCCTCTATTTCTTCATCTCATCAATATAGTTTCGTGAGAACTAATAATTAAAGGTGAAAAATAGAAAAATTTGAAAATTTGACATTTTCGTGGATTATGGCATTCGATTTTTTGATAAATATCCAAACTTTGATAAACAAATTTGTTGAAATATAAATGGCCTGTATTTTTTTATCCCATCCACTAAGTTTCATGAGAACTAATAATAAAACGTGAAAAATAGAATAAAAATTTTGACATTTTCATAGGCTATAGTCTTCGATTTTCTGATAAAAATCATCTTCGTTTGGAGTTTATTTCTATTTATAAAAAGTTAACTTTTGTCAAACAAAAATAAAACATTCAAACACATTTTTAATTAAATTTTAAAATTCAAATTTTACCAGTCAAATTCCTCTCACATAATTTTTAAAAAAATTTCCTATTATTTTTCCCTCCAAAATACTTTTTCTATCAAAAAATACCCACCAAAATTTTCACACATTTTAATACAATTTTTCTTAAATACATCATTGTCCAAACGCAACCAAAACTTTCAAAAACCAATTTGTTGAACATTAAATGGCCCCTATTTTCCATCCCATCTACTTCATTTAATGAGAACTAATAATCAAGGTCAAGAAATAGAAAAAATGAAAATTTTGGAAATTTGACATTGTTTGAGTTAGAAAAAATAACCAAGGTCGTGAGTTATATTGTTTGATTTTTTGAGAAAAATTGAAACGTTTCCAAACAAATTTGTTGAACATTAAATGGCCTCTATTTTACATCCCATCCACTTAATTTCATGAGAACTAACAACTAAAGGTGAAAAATAGAAAAAATTAACATTTTGAAAGTTTTTACCTTTTCATGGACAATAATTTTGGATTTTTTTATACAAATTGAAACATTGAGTAACCAATTTGTTGAAAATGGAATGGACCTATGTTGCATGCCATCCATTTAGTTTAATCAAAACTAACAAATAAGATTAAAAAAAAATTGAAAACTTAGAAATTTTAAAATTTTGACATTTTTGTGAGATACAACCTTTCATTTTCCGACAAAAATTGAAAATTTGAGAAACTAGTTTGTTGAACGTTAAATGGCCTCTATTTTTGCATCCTATCCACGTAGTCTCGTGAGATCTAATTATTAAAGATGAGAAGTAAAAAAAGTAAAAATTTTCATATTTTCGTGGGTTATAGTGTTCGATTTTTTTGATAAAAATCGAAAACCTGAGAAACCAATTTTTAAATGTCCCCAATTTTGCATGCCATCCACTTAGTTTAATGAAAACTAATAAATAAAGGGAAAATTTTAAAAATTTGACATTTTCATGCACTTTTCGATTATTCAACAAAAATTGAAAATTTGATAAACCAATTCGTTGAAAATGAAATGGCCCATAGTTTGCATCCTATCCAATTAGTTTAATGAGAACTAATAAATAAGATAAAAAACTCAAAAATTAGAATTTTTACTAATTTGACATTTTCGTGAGTTATAGTTATTGATCTCTATGTGAAACACGTTTGTTGAATGTTAAATGGCCTCTATTTTTGCATCCCATCCATGTAGTTCGATGAGAGCTAATAACTAAAGGCAAAAAAATAGAAAAATTAAAATTTTCAAAAATTTGATATTTTCGTGGGCTATATTATTCAATTTTCTAATAAAAATTGAAATTTTGAGAAACTAATTTGTTGAACATTAAATGGTCCCTATTTTGCTTCCCATCCACTTAGTTTAATGAAAACTAATAACCAAGTTTGAGAAAAAGAAAAAAATAAAAATTTTGAAAATTGACATTTTTGAAGATTGTAGTTTTTGATTTTTCAAGAAAAATCGAAACTTTAGAAACAAATTCATTGAACATTAAATTTCCTATTTTTTGCATCCCATCTACTTAGTTTCATGAGAACTAATAACTAAAGGTGAAAAATAGAATTTTTTTTTTTGAAAATTTGACATTTTCGTGGGCTATAATTTTTTATTTTTCGATAAAAATCAAAAATTTGAAAAACTAATTCGTTCAACATTAAATGACATCTATTTTGCATCCCATGCATCTAGTTTAATGAGAATTAATAAATAAATTTAAAAAATTGAAATAATAGAAATTTTAAAATTTTGACATTTTCGTGGACAAGACTTCAGTTTTTTGATAAAAATCAAAATTTTGGGAAGCAAGTTCGTTGAATGCTAAATGGCTTATATTTTTGCATCAAGGTGAAAAATAGAAAAATTAAAATTTTCAAAAATTTGACATTTTCAAAGGCTATAGTCTTAGATTTTTGGATAAAATTGAAACTTTAAGAAACCAATTCGTTAAACATTATATGGCCCCTATTTTGCATCCGATCCACTTAGTTTAATGAGAACTAATAATCAAGGTTGAGAAATATAAAAAATAAAAAATTTTAAAATTTGACATTTGCATAGATTAAGTCTTTGATTTTTCAAGAAAAATCAAATTTTTGAGAAACAAATTATTTGAACATTAAATGGCTTACAACTTAGATCCTATCTACTTAGTTTTACGAGAACTAATCACTAATGGTGAAAAATTAAAATTATGAAAATTTAACATTTTCGTGGGTTATAGCTTCTGTGAGAAACAAATTCGTTGATCATTATATGACCTCTATTTTGCATCCTATCCACTAAGTTTCATGAGACTTAATAATTAAGGGTGAAAATTTGAAAAAATTAAAATTTTGAAAATTTGACATTATAATGGGTTATAGTTTTCAATTTTTTGACAAGAATCAAAATTTTGATAAACAAGTTTGTTGAACGTTAAAAGGACTCTATTTTTGCATCCCATCCATGTAGTTTGATGAGAACTAATAATTAAAGGTGTGAAATACAAAAAATAGAAAATTTGACATTTTCATGAACTATAGTGTTCGTTTTTTTGATAAAAATTGAAAATTTGAGAAACCAATTCATTGAAAATGAAATTGCCCCTATTTTGCATCTCATCCACTTAGTTTAATGAGAACTAATAAATAAGGTAAAAATTAGAAAATAAGAAATTTAAAATTTTGACATTTTTGTGAGCTATAGTCTTTGATTTTTCTACAAAAATCGAAATTTTGAGAATAAATGGCCTCTGTTTTCAAATCCCATCCACTTAGTTTAGAAAAAAAATTAAGAACTAAGAACTAAAGGTGGAAAATAGAAAAAAATAAAATTTTAAAAATTTGATATCTTCATGTGCTATAATATTCAATTTTTCGATTAAATTTTAAACTTTTAGAAACCAATTCATTGAAAATGAAATGGCCACTGTCTTGTATCCTGACCACTTAGTTTAATGAGAACAAATAAATAAAGCAAAATATTGAAATCAGAAATTTTAAAATTTTGAACTTTTCATGATTTGATTTTTTGATAAAAATTGAAATTTTGAGAAACAAATTTGTTGAATGCTAAGTGGCTTCTATTTTTGCATCCTATTCAATTAGTTCTATGAGAACTAATAATTAAAGGTGAAAAATAGAAAATTTAAAATTTTCAAAAACTTGATATATTTGTGGGTTATATCGTCTTCGATTTTTTGATAAAAATCAAAATTTTGAGAAACCAATTCATTGAACATCAAATGGCCCTCATTTTGCATCCGATCCACTTAGTTTAATGAGAACTAATAACCAAGGTTGAGAAATAGAAAAAGTAAAAATTGTGAAAATTTGGCATTTTTGTGGGTTATATAGTCTTTGATTTTTTAAAAAAATTGAAACTTTGGTAAACAAATTTGTTGAACATTAAGTGGCCTCTATTTTGTATCCTGTCAACTTAGTTTCATGAGCACTAATAACTAAAGGTGAAAATAGAAAAGATTAAAATTATGAAAATTTAACATTTTCGTGAACTAACTTCAATGTTTTGATAAAAATGGAAACCTTTAGAAAAAAATTATTTGAAATTGAAATGGCCCCTATTTTGAGGTAAAAAATTAAAATATTAAAAATTTTGACATTTTCGTGAGCTATAGACTTCGATTTTTTGGCAAAAATCAAAATTTTGAGAAACCAATTCATTGAGCGTTAAATGGTATTTATTTTCCATCCCATCCACTTAGTTTCATGAATACAAATAATTAAAAGTGAAAAATGGAAAAAAAAATTTCAAAAATTTGATTTTTTCGTGTGTGACAGTTTTTTATTTTTCAATAAAAATCAAAATTTTGAAAAACCAATTCGTTGAACATTAAATGACCCCAATTTTGCATACCTATCCACTTAGTTTAATGGAAAATAATATATACAAAAGTAAAAATTGAAAATTAGAAATTTTAAAAATTTGACAACTTCGTAAGGTATAGTCTTTGATTCTTCGATAAAAATCAAAATTTTGAAAAACATGTTTGTTGAATTTTAAATGGACTCTATTTTTCATCCCAACCACTTAGTTTCATTACAACTAATAATTAAAAGTGAAAAATAGAAAAAAAAAAGAATTTTGAAAATTTGACATTTTCGTGGGCTATAGTTTTTGAGTTTTCAATAAAAATTGAAACTTTGAAAAACCAATCAATTGAACATTTAATGACCTCTATATTGCATCCCATTCACTTAGTTTCATGGGAACAAATAACAAAAGGTGAAAAATAGAAAAAAAAATAAAATTTAGAAAATTAGACATTTTTGTGGGTTTATAGTCAACGATTTTTCAATAAAAATCAAAAGTTTGAAAAACCAATTCGTTGAACATGAAATGGCCTCTATTTTGCATGTCATCTACTTAATTTAATAAGAACTAATAAATAAAGGTAACAAAATTGAATAATTAGAAATTAAAAAAAATTTGACATTTTTGTGAGACATTTTCTTCGATTTATCGATAAAAATCAAAATTGCCAAAACAAATTTGTTGAACTTTAAATGGCCTCTATTTTGCATCCAATCCTCTTAATCTCATAGGAACTAATAATTTAAGGTGAAAAATAAAAATGTTATAACTTTTGAAATTTTGACATTTTAATGGGCTATCATCTTTGATTTTTTGATAAAATCGAAACTTTGAAAACCAATTTGTTGAACATTAAATGGCCTCCATTTTGCATTCCATTCATTTTGTTTCATGAGAACTAATAACTAAAGGTGAAAATAGAAAAACGTTAAAATTTTGAAAATTTGATATTTTCGTGAGCTATAGTGTTTGATTTTTTGATAAAACTTAAAATTTTGAGAAAACATTTTCTTTCAACATTAATTGGCATGTATGTTGCATACCATCTTTTTAGTTTAATGAGAACTAATAAATAAAAGTAAAAAAATTGAAAAATAGACATTTTAAATATTTGACATTTTTGTGAGTTATTTCCAATTTTTCGATAAAAATAAAAATTTTGAGAAACCAATTCGTTGAACATTAAATGGCCCCAATTTTGCATCCCATCCACATAGTTTAATGAAAAATAATAACTAAAAATGAAAAATAGAAAAAATAGGAAATTTAAAATTTTAACATTTTTGTTAGTCTTTTATTTTTCAATAAAAATTAAAATTTTGATAAACAAATTCGTTGAACGTTAAGTGACCTCTATTTTGAATCCCATCCACTGAGTTTCATGAAAACTAATAAATAACGATGAAAGATAGCAAAAATGAAAATTTGGAAAATTCAATATTTTTGTAGACTATAGTGTTCAATTTTTCTCAAAAAATCAAAACATTGATAAACTAATTTGTTGAACATTAAAAGGCCTCTATTTTGCACAACATCCACTTATTTTTATGAGAACTAATAACTAAAGTGAAAAATGGAAAAAATAGAAATTTTGACATTTTCATTGACCATAGTCTTTGATTTTTCGATAAAAATCTAATTTTGATAAACAAATTCGTTGAATATTAAATGTCCTCTATTTTACATCCCTACCATTTAGTTTCATGAGAACTAATAATTAAAGTTAAAAATTAGAAAAAAAAATTAAAAATTTCAAAATTTGACATTTTTGTGGGCTAGACTTCAATTTTTAGAGAAAAACTGTGACGTTGAGATATAAATTCGTTGAATATTAAATGGCCAATATTTTGGATTCCAACTTAATTTAATGAGAACTAATAAATAAAGGTAAAAAATTTAAAAACTAAAAATATTAAATAGTTTGATATTTTCGTGAATTATAATTTTTTATTATTCAATAAAAATTGAAACATTGAGAAACCAACTCGTTCAACATTAAATGGCCCCTATTTTGTATCCCATCTATTATATTCAATGAGAACTAATAACTACTGTTTAGAAATAGAAGAAATTGAAATTTCGTAGGTTATATTATTTGATTTTTTTGATAAAAATGAAACATTGAGATATCAATTCATTGAACATTAAATAGGCTTTATTTTGCTATATGTTGTTTTTTGCGCAATAAATTAATCAAATTGAAGAACAAAATCTTGATTCTCTTTTAGTAAAGCAAAGTAATTAAATTGAAGAACAATTCGTTTCGAACAACAAACTAATCGAATTGAACAACCTCTATTCAGTATATAGTTATAGAACATTTACTTATAATAATAATAATGATGATGATGATGATGATGATTACATCCAAAGAAGCAGGATTCCAAAAACAGAAGACCATCCAAAGAATTCAATTCAACCTCTTGTTTGTTACGTAAACATTGAACGAAAAATGAAAAGAAAAATTTTTTTTAAAAAAAAAAGAAAGAAAGAAGTGAAGGGCATCTATGAAATATAGCCGAAAGTTTTTGGGGCCAATTCTAATAATTACTTCAAAGTTCCAAACCAAAATGGAAAAGGAAAATTTCGGAAGCCTACAAAAGAAACATGTAAAATCATCGTCCAATATTCCCCACTCCAGAAAAAGGAAGAAGTCCAATCATCAGCATCATATCTCTCCGACGACCACCGGCCCGCTCCCAAAACTCCGGCATGGCTTCATTGCTATTCTCCCATCTCAAATACTCCGACAGCTTAGCGGTGGTGGGGATCTCAATCGTCACCGCCGTAGTCTGCGAAGCCATATCGTGGCTATTCATCTACCGTACAAGTTCCTACAAATCCCTGAAATCCACCATCGATAAAGCCTCGAAGAAGCTCGAAACCATGAAGGGCCCAACCGGAAGCAGTGAAATATCGAGAAAGTCCAAAACCAAGAAAATTGATCGAGTGGAGACCTCACTTAAAGAATCCAGCCGTGACTTGTCCTTATTCAAGTTCAAGTCCGGCGCCGTCGTCGCGGTGGTTCTCTTTGTAGTTTTCGCTTTCCTGAATAGTTTGTTTGAAGGGAAGGCTGTGGCGAAATTGCCGTTTGTGCCCCTCCGGATTGTTCAGAAGATGAGTCATCGAGGCTTGCCTGGGGATGACATGACCGATTGTTCGATGGCGTTTTTGTACTTCTTATGTTCGATCAGTATTAGGACTAATCTACAGAAGTTCTTAGGATTCTCTCCTCCACGTGGAGCTGCCGGTGCCGGTCTCTTCCCCATGCCCGATCCGAAATCCAGTTGATCGTAAACATTCGAGAAAAAGCTTCGATTCGATTTTGGTATTAGTAACATAGTGTTGTTTATTTTCAGCTGCGGCCCAGCTTCTTTTCTTTTTACTTTTATTTTTATTTGGGGAAGTTTGAATTAGAGAACAAAGTTGGGAACTTGTTACTATGATTTAACATTTTCAGTTTTGATCATAGATTGGATTTATATTTTTGGTCATTTAATAACAAATTTACCTTTTGGCTAAATTAATAATGAACTCATTTTACTATATACTGAAGTTAGGTTTTTTTTTTTTTTTAATTTTTAAAGTTTTATGTTGGTCTAATTTATTGAAATATGGTTAACATTTCGTTGTACTGCAACTATTTGTGGTTTGTTTGTTATTGGAATTTTCCTTGAAGGAAGAAGATGTTTTATTGGTTTATGTAATCGATTTGATGTCTTAATCTGTTCAAGTCGTTTTGCTGTTTCTTACTGTGTAACCTTTTATTGTTGCATTCATTTCATTCCCTTGATGTGCCCGCCCCTTGATAGTACACTTGGATTCCTGAGTTGATTTTGGTATGTAGCAGTGAGAGTAGATCCTTTTATTGCTCGAGCAAGTTGTTTTCTTTCTTGAGATGTTATATGGAAGTTGTTTTTGCTGTTTTCATCACTATGAGAATCAAATTCTTGATGCCTGCAATAAACTTTGACTTAAGTATTTCTACCTCATGAAAGTTCGCATCAATGTGTTTATTCTCATATTATGTTTTTTAAATGACTTAGATTTTTTGAACTATGAATATATTGTCAAACAGCTGTAAATTACTGCCCTTTCAAGTTTTTGTGGGAGCCAGCGTTTTAATTGAACCCTGTTGTTAATGTTCCATCATACTGATCAAGTGGCTTGCTAAATTCAAGATTTAGCGGTTACATTTCATTCCTCTAAAGGTTTCCACATAGTTTAGAGGAAGGGTAGCTAGTGTTAACCTTGAAATCATGAAATCATGTTCCCTAGGTTTGATGTTCATGTTCAAGTGTGTAGAAATTCTGAGGAAGGATTTCATATATTCATCAACTTTTACTTTAAGTGCAAATGTTTATAATGCTTGGGAAGTTGACTTCTAAAATTTGGATAATAGCTGAAAATATCTATTCCATTAAATGTTTAGGTACGTATGAAATGCTATTTGAAGAAAGTAACATAACAGAGCTCATAGGTACTTATGGGGGGAGTAGCTGAAGTTGGCACCGTCAATCCTTCAAAAAATGTTTATATCAATTAGTATTGGTGTCTTGAAGCGAGTGTTTTGTTTTTGAGGTGTTGTTATAATTCAGTTTGGACAGTTTCCATCTAATAAAGATGGATTGGACATTGCTTTAAGTTTAAGCTTATAACATCAGAGTGGTCTTTGAGAGATATGTGAAAGGCTGTTTAGGCTAACAATTAAGTAAGGAGCAACTAAGATATCTTCTTTGTGAGTCTATCTGATGGCCCCAAAAAATAACAATAACGTCAACAACAACTAAGCCTTTATTCCACTATTTGGGGTCGACTAAATAGATCATAACTCGCCATTGTTTTCTATTAAAACACATATTTTCATTTAAGTTTAGATAATTCATGGCATTTTTAATAGTTTCTTTTCAAGTCTTTTTAGGTCTTCCCCTTCCCTTTTTAGATTTTGATGTCAATCCAAAAAAGATAAAAATCTATGAAAGAGAGAAGTGTCCCCCACACAGACTTGTCAAAGGAAGACATTGTGTCTGATTAA
This sequence comes from Gynochthodes officinalis, assembly GCA_020080225.1. Taxonomy (NCBI): domain Eukaryota; kingdom Viridiplantae; phylum Streptophyta; class Magnoliopsida; order Gentianales; family Rubiaceae; genus Gynochthodes; species Gynochthodes officinalis. The sequence continues at coordinate 46,374,883 of CM034615.1, read as the reverse complement.
CGAAGCAATATAATTGATATCCAAAATTTTAATTGATTACTCAAAATCAGTGAAAATTAAAATTTTATTGATTTCAGTCACTCAATAGTCGCACGTGTCTGCTGCATGGTGCTCTAGCTTTCCTTCTATTGCAGTGAAAATACATAAGAAGCATTGAACTACTAGTTGCCGGATGGTATATATATATATATATAAAGTATGAGTGACGCTTTTGGTGGAAGGCTTTTTTCCTTTTCCAAAAATGCCCTGCCCTTGCCTCACGTATTAAGTGTCCCATTCCCAATGGTTGGTCTAAGTTAATTTACTACTTGGTTTACTAGTTCTTTATTCTCAAATATCAACAACCCTGCTTCTTATAGCATGGCTCCAATTTCATTCTCCCACTGTCAGATAGTCTGACGGTGGTGACAATCTCAATCTTTACAGCCGTATTTTGTGAGTTCTTATCGTGGCTAGTTATCTACCGCATCAACTCCTACAAGTCTCTCAAATCCACAATCACCAAAGCCTCCAGAAAACTTGAGAGTATGAAAACTCCCAAGTGTAGCAAAATTTCCAAGAAATCCAGGACCAGGAAAATTGAAACCTCACTAATAGAATTCAGCCGTGATTTGTACTTGTTCAAATTGAAGTCTGGGGCAGTTGTAATCTTGGTTATATTTATAAATTATGGATTTATGAATAATTTATTTGAAGGTAAACCTGTGGCTAAATTGCCATTTGTGCCTTTCCAAATTATTCAGACCATGAGTCATAGTTGTCAGGCAATGATATGACTGAATGTTGAATGTTTTTTTGTACTTCTTGTGTTTATTTGGAATTAGGACAAACCTTTAGAAGCTTTTAGGGTTTTCACCAGCATCACAGCATGTGAAGCTTCTAGTGGTAGGCTTCCTTCAGTTTCCTTTTTCAAAACCAAACTGATGACTGGATCTATTTTCTATCAGTTGGTTTGATATTTGATATTTAAATTTCCAATTTGTAGTAATTGTAGTAGTTATCTCTTTTTGTCCCCTTCATCTTTTGGAGAAGTTAGAGTTGAGATTTGATTAGAAACTTGATGTTATTATTTTCATATACTTCTGGTCTGGATATAACAATATTGGTTTTCTATGCAGAAGTTGGGTTATTATTTTTGTTAATTTTTTTCTGTTTCTGCCTACGGCTAACCAATTGAATTCATGTAGATTACAAATCTTCCAATTCATTAATAGGTTTATCCTTTCCTTTTTTCTACATACAAGTTTACATGGGATGATTTTAGCGTCTGAGTTTTGGGTTAAAGATAGATCTTTGTGATGAATGTTTCAACTTTTTGTATGTTGTTAAGCTCTGAAGTTGACATGAAATTCTGTAGCCTTTGGCTTTGATTGATGTGTTACAGGTTTGTTACCCCCTCTCTCTCTCTCTCCACCCCCCCTTTTTCCTCTTTTCTTTTGGACCGATAGGTTTTTGGTTTATGTCACATTGGGGTAGGCGGAGTCCCATTGTCAATCTCTCTCTCTCTCTCTCTCTTTTCTTTTGGACTTATAGGTTTTTAGTTTATGTCACATTGGGTTTGGCGGAGTCCCATTGTCAATCTCCTAGTCAGTTTTTCTTATGTTTCTGAAGTTCCTTATATGAATAACTGAGAGAATTTCACGAGTATTTGTTGGAGAAATGAATGAAATGCAAATGCCTGGAAAATCGAACTTTCTTTGTTTGTTCATAAGGGCCTTAAGAAGTTATCTTGGTCCTGCTGTGCAACTTACATAGTTAAATTTATCTAGATTCTGATTGTCTATTATGCCTTTTAGCTTGGGACATGACTTGTGTTAGTTGGTTGTCTATGTTTTTTACATGTGGAGCTTTGTTTTTATTATTCTGTGGTGTTGCTTTCAAGCCTTCAACAGAATTGGTTGTCATTAAACAGGGTTCCATCTTGGTCGTGTTACTATTGTAGGAAGTCTTGAAAGATTATTTTAGACCATATTTGTGTGCCTTTTGCATTGTTAACAGATGGGCACTGTTCAGGTGTGGCTTGTATTAACCTTGTAATCTTGTGCTGAGGATTCTTTTATGTATCTGTCTCTTTTTTTTGAATTTTTTTTTTGTGGTTAATATTCCACCATTGCATTTGCTTTCCCGTGGATGATTGAACTGGAATTGTCTTCCCTGGATTCACTATCTGATTCTTTTATCTATCTTACACGGTGCTGGCATTTCAGTTTTGCAAGATTGACAACTTTATGGTACATTGATTATTGATGTTACAAAAGAATTCAATAAATTCAAGTATTAATTTTAAAATATTCATAAAATAAAAATACTTAAAGACTTGAAAATTGGGCGTATGATCAGATAGAGTGATTACTTTAATTTGAACATATGGAGGTCCATAGATTGGCTAACACAGAGACCGTGGTTTGAATGAAGCAGCAATGTGGAGTTAAATTGTCAGGAAATTACTAATCTTGAACTGATTTTTGCATTTGATTCTGGATGTGTTGCTGTGGTGTATGTTTACTTGTTTTCCTTGATGAGCTGTCTTTTGATATGAAAGTATGCAGGAAAGATTGGTTTTCGGAACTTATTTTTAGAATTACACCTCCAAGCTTAAGCTAGAGGAACATGTTAAGTGCGTATCTTAATGCTTGGAAATGCATTTTTGGTGGTGTATACGACATTTTTGACATCTTTGCAAGAGATTCAAGATTCAATTTTAGTTTGTATATCATGTGAAGTATGATGATTTTGGATGAGGCAAAGATGATTGAATTTATGGTTAAATTTGTCTTCCTTGGGCATCTGAGAGTATATAGATGCATAATTTGGTGTGACAAACTGTTTTCTTTGCACATGGATGCAATTAATTACACCCTAAGTCCTCTGGTTCAGTAATCATAATTCTTTGTTATCCGTCTTAAGATTGGTCTATTATTTGCAAGCGTTATCACATTGTTCAAGATAGATGCCTTCTGTCAGCTGTCTATTAGCTTGCATTCCAACAAAGACAAGAAAAACAGTACATTATATTTTCATTTCTCCGCCAAGCCACTGGCAAAATTCTGCAATCCCTTGCCAATCAGTCATACAATGAAAAACGGTGCATGATTCTAATCTCTTGAATTGACCATTATATCTATTAGAATTATCATGTTGAGTATCATTTGGTTGCAGTAATTGCAACTATAAACTGCAAATAGCAACGAGGGTGGTTATAATAATTTCAGAGAACACTGAGAGAGAAGCACTATATACATATAACCGCTCAATACAAGATGTTAAAGATAATATATTGGGATTAATGATGGCACCTAGACACGACTGAAATGGAAAAGATAACCTGATTTTTACATCATCTGACGAGAGCAATTCAGAAAGAAAAGAAAAGAAATCAGAATAGACAACACAACCCCAACCACAGCAACAAGCACCAAACACCAAACATCAACTTCTTTTTCCTGCTAACTATAAATGTCCCTCAAAAGTCTTTCGTTTGGATTGTGCCATTCCAAACTTCGATACCATTTTTCTGGCTCTCTTTCATTGCTTCACCAACATCACTTTCAGCACCTTGAGATTTTTTTAACTTTGCCACCAGAACCCACATGTTTGCAAGTTCATTTTCAAGATACGCTTCTCTTTGTTTGGACTCTTCAATTTTACTCTGTAATTCAGCCTCTCTTTGATCCTTTTCCATCAGAGCAGCTTCATATGATAGCTCCCTCTCACGGTTCAAGGCTAGTTCTCTCTTCACATCTGGGGGTATTACACCTTGTTTGACAATACTATCTCTCCGTCCATTGCGAGTGGAAGTAATGTTTCTACGCTGGGTGGGGGTACTTTTCTGTGCTGCCAACTCAGTAGCTAATTTTTCGTTCTGGTTCATGAGTTTTGCAACCTCTTCAGACAGTGCCTTTAACTCGACTGCAGCAGCAGATGCTAGTCCTTTGGCATATGAGCTCTCCTCCGCCAATTTCTGATTCCGAAGTTCTAGCTGCTCTTTTGACTCCATTAACTCGTGCACTTTCCTCTTAAGTTCTTGAATCTCAATCTCCTTGAGGTCACAAAAGAAGAATCTCAATTGAAATATCAACTTTGAAAAGAACAAGGGATTTGGTGTGAAAACAAACAGGCGTTCTAACATAACATGATACAGAAAAAACAACTAAACTTTTATCACACTATGTGGAGTCGGCTGTATGGAACATATCTCACCATCGTTTTCTATTTAAACATATTTTCATTTATATTTAGATTATTCAACTCTTTTTTAATTGTTTCTTTTTAAGTCTTTTTAGGTCTTTCCCTTCCCCTTTTAATTTGAGTTAATAATTCTCTAAGTCTTTAGATGCTACACTAGTGTATCTAAAAATCTCCTACGCATATATCTAAACCACCTTACACGTGTTTCTCTTATTTTCTCATTTATTAGAGCTACCCCTAATTTCTTTTTAATACATCCATTATTTATTCTATCTAGTTAGCACGTCTACACATCCCTCTTAACATTCTCATTTCTACTACCTTCATTTTCTATTCATATTCATAATTAGTTCCCGAACAGTTTAATCCATAAAGCATCATTGGTTTATGGCTGTTTTATAAAATTTTCCTTTCAATTTCAATGGTACTTTAAGATCACAAAGTATAGAGGGTGTGCTTCTCTATTTATTTCAATCTACCTAAATTCTATGTATAACATCTTTGTCAATTTTCCCATTTTCTTGAAGGATAGATCTTAAATAAACTTTTAAATACATCTAATTCATGCCTGCCAATTTTCATAGTTTCCCCATTTTCTAAGAAGTGACTTCCTAGAAACAATAAAAAGAAGTGACTTCCTAGAAACAATAAAAAGAAGTGACTTCTTCGGTAATTGGCAATTTTTCGTAATCATTTATAAGAACAGAAAACGTTTTTAGGTCTTTTTTGTACATTTGGCCTATGGCCTGACCTTTCCCTGGACCCTGCAAATGGGGGAGTTTTTATGCACTAGGCTGCCCTTTATGTATAAGAACAGAAGATTTTTATCAGTTTCAAGTTTCAACTACAGATTATTGTTGAAAAGGAAAGCACAGGTTTTTATTCTTTAATCGAATTTGAGTATTGTTCCTGAAAAACCTTTTGGCAGTGTTTACATTGTCATATTTAATCTCTACAGCTCAAAGAATCAATATCCTCATAATTTCTCCATCCCTTATTCCAAATTAACCAATTATGACAATGTAATCTATCATACGTATCCTCGAAATAAAATGAACTTCAAAATTGAATAAGCAAAATAATCTATGTTTTTGTTCTTTAACAACTGTCACACAAGTTTGGACAAAAGTACTATATATAATTTTTAAGGTGTCACAATACTCAAAAGTTCAACAGAATTTCCAATAAGGTTACTAACTATTGTGTGTAGTGCACACTCAACACTTAGAAGCTAATCCCTGAGAATATCGATTAATATCAATTAATGGAGACTAGTTAGAGAAAAGCACGAATTGTGTAAACAAAAATGATCAGAAAATAACCTGTTCCTTTTTAATACAATATTCAGATTTTGTGAACGGATTCATTGAGAACTCCATGGCCCTTATGGTATATTAGTCAAGATTCAGCAACTTCAAAAAGCGGTAAAAACTGAAAAAAGAAAAATAGTTACTTGAGCTTGAAGTGCCAACACTTCCTTTGTGTTTTTTAGCACTGAAACTTTGTTGTCTGAAAGTTCTCCATAAGAATTTTTAGCATCAGACAGTTGTTGTTTCAAGGAAGTAACTGTTTCCTCCAATTCTTGACATTCATGGATCTACTTCAACAGAAAATTTACATTAACGAGACTTGCTCAAAACACATGAGCTTCTGTGCAGAAATTGTTGGAGTCAGATCTGTACCTTTTGATTTAGCTGCTCCTGTATAATTCGATTATCGGCAGCTTTAACCTATAAATAGATTAACAATCTCGAGTAAGGATGACATATAACTGGCGGATACAAGAAAAGACCACGTTCAATAATGTTTGTTTTCCCATTCATTTATTCACATATTTGTACGAATCACAAATCTTTGTCAAAGTCATGGCTAAACCCTGGCCAACAGAATTGCATTAGAGCCAGCCCACTGATGTAAGCATTTTTCCCACATTGCATATTATATATAAAATTAGACAACCACAGAACATGATCTTTCAAAAGGAAACAATGTAAGGGCAAAAAAGTATGGTTATCATCATTCTCTTACTTCCCAGTCAATTTCACGACTGTCATTCATGGCCTAGAGTATGATGCTTGATCTGCCAAATACAGTTCTCATACTCATCTGCCAGGTTATAGACATTTTTTTCACTTCACTTTGAAAGACATTCTGCGTTAATTCTTTTTCACCAACAAAAAATGGGGAAGCTTACAGACATCCTTGATGCATTCCAAGCTATATATCAAAAGGGCAGTTAACATGTATAGCAAAAAAGCAACAATCTTCATGTCACTAAAGTTCAATTAAAATGACTTTAGTCTCAAGTGACATCTCAAGCCACCCTTGATTTTAGTCCAATGTTTGAAGATCAAAGTCTTTGGTTGAGGTGTCCAAATTACATTACCTCAAGTTCAAATGACTTCTCATTCAATTGTGCCATGAGTTCAGCAAGAGACTGCATCATGAAAAATAGGTTAAAAATGTACGTGTAAGCACCCAAAGCTTCTACAAAGAACTGACTTACTTGTGATTCTTCCAAATTTTCCAAATTGTCATCAGAAGTAAGGATTGAGTCTGCAATTTGCTTTTGTAACAAAGCTATTTGTTCATTCTTCCTTTTGATTTCATCATTTAATTTTCTGATCTCGTCCTAACATTTGAAATGTAGAATATAAAGGCTCAATCATAAGTCATAAGGAAAGAACTAATCACACCAGCATGACATAAAAAGATTTACTTTAATATGTTCCTTCCTTGGTTGACGTGTCAACTCTTCAGACAATCTCTTAAGAGAACTTGTATGAAGTGCCACTTCACCCAACAAAATCTTTTGTTGCTCTCGTAGAAGATCAATTTGATCAATTGTCTTTATGCTAGTCTAGCACCAATAAGAAAAGACGTGAGACAAATTAATGAAGTTTTGTTTTTATGTGCCAGCATGCTCGCAATCTCTATTAGAAGAGATATATTGAGCTAACATAGTGAAAGAAACATGATAATTAATATGAATGCACAGTTTTCTTTCACATTTCAAGTTTCAAAAAATTAGTTATGCCGTTTCTTACCAGGGGAGTCTCCTGTCCCAAAAAGTTACCCTCGGGGACTTCTCTATCATGTATGGCTTCTGGTAAATGCTCAGCAGATGGCGTACTTTCTGATGGTAGAGAGTGAGAGAGTCTTGATTCCACACGAATGTTCACACTTTCAGCCTGAGGAGTCGAGGGTGTGCTAGTTGACTTGGCTCCACTGGATTTCTCACTAGTGCTCGTCAATGCCCCCATGCCATTATCTCGTTTCTGATATAATCCATTACAACTTAGACAAACTTAAAGAGAACAGATAAAGTTGCAAATAGTTGTGTCATGGTGTAAGTTGCAATCTTTCAAGAAAGAATTGGGTATGAGAAAAACATGTTTAAGTTATTCAGAAGAAATTTTCGAAGCACCATAAGATTTTTGCCTAAACATGGAAGAGGAAGTGTGATCAATATGTGAATTCTTTTTGCCCCTGAGACTATGATGCAAGCTAAGCTCTCCCCTTTGCCAAACACATACTGATTGACAGCATTTGCATGGGTAGTTTTCCACAAATTGTCCAGTGTGTACTGAATAGCAGAAGAAACAAGTTGGCATACACATTCATCTCAAGAACAAACCATATAAATGCTATTGTTATATTTCACAAGCTAGGACTTTTATAACAAACAGAACTAAGCATCAAGAGATCACCAAACACAGACTTGATTCATTTACGTCCTATTAAAGAAAGAAGAAGAAAACGACGGAAATCAGAAAGTGGCAAAAAGCTATCTGAATTCAGTAAATTCAAAAGATGCGCCCTAAAAAACACGAAGCATCATCAATACATGCCACATACCCGTAGCTTTAACCAGTTAAGCAATCCATTTTTCTTGGTTTTTTTCTCCTCCTTCAATGTCTCGTCTGGTGTTTCAGCATTGCCATCAAGAGATACATAAAAATCATTATTTTCATCATCCCATATCAGATCTCGCCTTTTGTGAGGAAGATACGCAAGCTACACCAATATTTTTAACAAAAACAGTCAAAAAAATTTCAAACTTGGTAGAAAAACTTAATAGCTTAAAAAAGAAAGGAAGTGTTCCTCCCCCCCCCCCAAAAAAAAAAAAAAAAAAAAAGGAGAAAGGGAATGGAATGGAATTTAAGAGTAAAAATTGTAACAGGCATAGCACCTCTTCTTCTCCAAAGGAATGTCTTCTCCTTGGACCAGGGCGTTGAGGAAATCTAGATGATTGTGTAGTTTTAGTGGATACCAATATTAATTTTGTCAACCGTTGTATTCTACCCAACAAAGCAGCCTTCGCTTCTTCTTCTTGTTCCAATCTTGATTGCAGCCTGACTTGACCATCTTCTAGCTTCACAAATTACATAAGCATAGTAGAATAAATCAAAGGTCAGGTAAGAGCATTCATTCTCAAAACAATAGTAAATATTATCATAGTTATTTATGTGTTTGGTAAGTCTTTTGCCACTACATGAGTGAGCAATAAATACTAGTATATATCTGCCACCTAAAATATCTCTCAAGAAAGCCCGTTAACTAAGATAACTACCTTCAATGGATCTCATAATTCATCTTTAGTCTTATATGTACTAAGGACATTTTCTTGTTGAAAAACTAAGGAGGTGTTTGGTACATAGGTTTGGGAGGGGTTTGGAATGGAATGGACTCAAATTGGACGTTTGGTACACGGTCTTGGGTTTACAGAACCCTTTGACAAAATTAAAAAAAAAAAGCGACGTCAAACAGACAAAAAACGACGTCGTTTTGAGGCAAAATTTTAAAAAAAATTTCAGCGCTGACAGGCGCGAGACGTGCACCCATTGGCAGGGGGGGTTGCAAACCGGGTTGCAGCCATTTTACCCTTTTTTTTAAAAAAAAAAACAAATTTCACTAAATTGTAGAAAATATTTTTCTCTACAAATTGACATGCACTTTGACTATTTTTTGAACAAGATATAATTTATTAAATATCATATAATGTAAAATAATAATATTTTTATTATAATTTTAATATAAAATTTATTAATAAATTTATTAATATTAATATTAAATTTTAATTTTAATATAAAATCTATTCCATTCCATTACAAAATAATACCAAACAACATAATTACTATCATTCCATTCTATTCCAAACCTTTCCTTTTATCAAATCCATTCCATTCCTAAATTCAAGAAAAAGTGGTAGCATAGCAGAAAGTAGACTCTGAACAGAAAAATTTGAAACCAACTTAACATTATTGAGCATGGCGAAAGAGTAATTCAATGCGCCTAGCATTTCCAAAAGACAAGACAACACACAGGTCATAAATTTCCTTCAAGAGAAGTTTCTAAACATTTTCTTCCTCTCCACTGACTCTGGCAAGGCAAACACAAGAATAAGAACCAAAACAAAAGGAACATAATAAATTGACCATAATTTGATTGCATATGAGATCCAGCAGATCATAAGACAACAACAGCACATCAAATGAGCGGGACTTAAAATTGTGGTTCAGAAACTGTGTTCCACCTTCACCAGGTACCCATAGTGGATCAATATACACAGAAAAGTGAACATTGCGTTGCACATAAAAATAAGTTATCAAAAGAAAACTCCTTCTGTGTCTGAAAACAAGATGAGGTTCTGTACAATCTTCGACATACTTCAATTAATATAGACATGGAACCCAACAAGAATCTTAGAACAACATGGAAAAAAACAACTTGCTCCCTGCGTACCTTTTGTTTTAGAAGTACAATATCATCTCCATTGTCCTTCATTTGTGGAACTGTAACAATGCCTCTCTTTAGTTGTTCTAACTCTTCCTTCAAACAACGGATTTCATTCTGATACTTTTTGATCAGTGATTTCTCATCGATTATCTGCATGAGTAAATGCTTCTTTTAAGAGTCTCCATGACTTTTCACGTAAAGGATATCCTGGAGGACATACCTTGTTTTGTGCTGCCTGAACTTCAATATGTTTTGCTCGGTGTGCAAACTTCAATGTGTTGTGTGTCTCTTCAGTATTGCTTGATGATGGAGTAACAGTGCAAATTAGCTGAAATTTCAACCAAAAAAAAATTAGAGCAGGCAGCAACTTCTTTTAGTCTGACATATAGTAGACCGTAGTAAGCATGGTTTTTCCGTTTTTCTTTTTATTATTAGGTTTAAAATATTAGCTTTTGGGAGTACAATAGCTAGATAAGATAGCTTCTACATCTAAATAAGTTTTTTGCATATAGAGATCAAGTTTATGGTAACAATGTAAGTATTTACACAGCAGTAGAAGAGCTAAGATAGGCCAGAACAAACTAAGCTAGTGCACTCAATGTAGATGCATCCAGATGATGGAAGGTCATACCGATACACGACCATGTCCACTTAATGAGGACTGAAGCAGCCTGGTCAATTTGGAGTCCCTGTATGGAATGTGAGTAGCTTTTCCATCTGTTAATTTTGATATAACCTGTTACAAGCACTAGTTAGCATGTACCAAGTGCAGAGATAAACATCAATACAAGCGCAACAAGTATACAATCACCAGTGGACAGTGTACTTTCACTAAAGTATTACAGGAGAGCAATCACTCAGGTAAAGGATATATTGCGAAATTACTCATGTTTCAGAAACCAGCAAGTAAAACAAATTGAACACATTCAAGTTGAAAGCCATTACACAATCTAGACTACATAGATATCAAAGTAACTGAAAGCAAATATACTCTAAGAATCCCTATGTTGATCCATGATGTGTCAAAAACGTCAATTATATGACTAGTCACTGCACAAAATTTTAAAGCAAGCAAAATGCTAAAATTCAAGATATAAATAGAAGAAAGCATCTATTTTGACAAAATTAACCACTTATATTTCATGACCTCAAGGTTCTCTAGTAACCTAGTCTCATTGTTGATTTTTTTTCCCCCTAATATAATCTGATATATTGCAGCAGATTGAACTTAGATGCAGGATGGTATCAGGTTGTTTGACAGCAGACAATGAACTTTTCAGGATTCCTCTTGTATTTATAGATTATTAAGTAATTGTATAAAGTTTAGCAATTGATCTACAAGAATTTAAAAAGTTTAGACAGAAGAAAGTAATAAATGAACAAACAAAAATGTTCAGATAGAACGAAACTATTACACCGACAGCATAATCAGAAAGAATCTCTTCTGACATAATCAACCACTTATGTTTAGTGAACTTACTGTTCTTGAATAATCTAACTTGGTTAGCAATGTAAAGAGTGATATTTACAGCAGGCACTGAACTTTTTTGGATTGTTCTTGTTTATTGTTGATTGAGTAGAGATATTAATTTATATAGCAAATGATATAAAAGAACTAGAAAAGTTTAGAAAGGAAGTTAAGAAAATATAACTAAACAAAAATATATTGGTAGAGTGAAACTATTACACTGACAACACAACCAGAATTATTGAAGCCTCACAGTTCCAAGAGTTAGCAGGCTTTTATTGATGTAGGCCCCCTCTTTTCGCCTCACACCGGTAGTTTCAACCCTAGAGCTCTCAGAGCCAGCCAAGTCAATGAGATTCTGCAAATATGGAGATATTAATACATGACCTGTTGATTGCCTTCATCAGTCAAAAGAAAAAGATTTTAAAAACATTACATAAAATTGTGTGGGCAAGTCTGAGTGAATGTGATTCCAAGAAACAGAAAATCTTAATAGTAGTGTAGTAGTTGGATGTTTTCTCTCTGAAAATTTCGAAGATTGTAAAACCAATAAAGTTATATCATGGCTCATTAAATCAGCCAAACCTAAGAAACATCCACCATTGGGTAATTCCTTTTCACTTAATATAAGTTTTTACCCATGCTGCTGTAGTTGAATAATCTACCCTCAATGCAATAAGGCCAATAAAACCAAGCATGAAAGTGTTTCTGTGACCAAGGACAATTAACTTAAAATAGTATCTGCAAGAAGGACCAAAAATTGGACTAGTAAGAGCAACTTTGGCTTATCTTAAAATATACACCTTATCCATTTTAAACATGCCAATTGGACTGGCTGATAGAATTCACAAACCACAAACAAAGCCATCCTTTGCTAGACTGAGAACAGCGATTGAAAACAATTCAATTCCAGCTGAGAACCTCACTTCATTTTCAAACAATAGATGCCACGGCTTCTTAGGCACAACACAGAAATAGCTCAAGATGGAGTTTTGGCCACTCTTTTGTGGTCAAAACATCTTTTTATTGCACACTTTTTGAGATACAAATATCTATAAAAAGATTATTGTTTCTCAAGCATGAAAAGGACATTCGTGGGATGCAGAATGGTGCCCAGAAGTTTAACATGCACTCAAAAAAAAAAACTAGTTTTACTACGATTCTACACATAAAAAGACTACAATTTCAAGAGGCATGCATCAGTTGTCAAACTCCCATTCTTTCATACTCATACAAGAGCCTAACATTCTTAAAAACACATACTGATAAGCTTATTCAAATCTTCAACAAAAAAATGACAAACAATAATTGGATTGAACGTGACCATGTCAGAAAATTAAAAGCATTTATGAAAGTTTTCCCAACAGTTTGAAACAATTGTTAATGGGCAAGTATCTTTGGCATAACAAAGTTTATTCCATTGACAGTGATAGAACCATCTGCCCATCCCTGTACCAGGATGCATCAGAGCCAAAAGAAGTACATAAGGAAATCATTAAAGAAATGTTCATAACATCAAGAGGCTTAAGTAGAGGTCCAAAAACCACCAATAGCAAAATCTTTAAATTGTTGAATACGTACGAGTTGTGACAATGTAACAGCTTCTCCTTCAGAATTTTCACATGGGCTACTCTCTATTGTCTGGGTACAAGACAAGCAAAAGAATCATTATTTTGAAGCACCCTCAAAAAATCAAAGCACTTGGGATTAATGTGTGTAAAAATGTGCTAGAGCAAATGAAAGTTATACCATGGAAGATTGAAAAGTTTATTAAATTCAGTAGCATAAAGTAAAATACCAGTGTAAATATTGTATGGCTTCTGCTGCTAAGTAAGTTGAAATTTGTAGAACCGACATGTCTGTGCTCTGTTGCCAGGGAAGAGAAATTAATAAAAATGAAATCTTATTAAAAAGCAAAGAATGAATGGATGAAGAAAGAATCACAGTGACATCAGGCCTTAATGGCCTGACCCTTCCTCAGACCCCGAATGCACTGGGCTGCCCTTTATTCACCAATCCATTGATGACTATTCATACAACACACCAAACTACAGCATATTCTAAAAGACAGTTTGGCATTGTCCAAACTGTTGCAACAATATAAACTACTAATTCTTGATTCCTAAAACCTACACATGACCATAATGATGACAAGGAATGGATCTTACCAACATCATTTTGAAAAACTTACATGTGCGTACTAAAATAAATTGGTAGAAAAAAAAAATCATTAATAGCAACAGAAAGAATGATTACAACTTAGCAACATCTAACTAAAATGTCTAGATGATCCATCTACCAAAATACATTGCATCTGACTAAGCTATTAATATAGTATACTTTAAATATGTGGACTGGCATAATGGATATGAATATTTCTCTACTTTCTAATAGAAGGCAAGGATCATGTTTCTTAAATATATGACTGCAACCAAAAGCAAAGAAAATGTTTCTCAATCTTGTGGAAGAACCATGTATGGCTAGCCAACTCTTGGGCACTTTCTAATCTAATGTTACAATCAATCAAGAAAAGACTATCAGAAACAATGCTTACCTTCTCCTGCTGCAATTAAAGATAGGGCATGAGCTGGGGATAGAACCACTTCTTCCTTAATGCCTTCAACAAAGGTTCCCTATTAATGGTAAATGAGAAAGAAGGATTCACCAAAGTGTCATTATCATCATCACCTTTATCCCAAACTAGTTGGGGTCGGTGAAGGATTCACCAAAGTGTCATGCATAAAAATATCTAATTTGATAACCATTTGGGGAACACAATAGTGAATGCACCTGAGCGTCCTCTCTAATTCTTAAGTTCTGACCAGCTGGATTCAGTAAGTCATTAACAACCTGGTTAAAAAAAACCAAAGTAAGCTACCATTTTAGGAACTACTACTTGACCTTGATGGATTTAATTGATAATCATTGACAACACAATTGGTGCGAGCAACTGGCTGAGATTGGCTCACAAAGCTATCATACGGAATGATATGGTTTCAAAAGTAACATACATCTTAGACAAGTTCATGAAATGAATATTATGGAAATCATAGCATCCAATTCAGAGTAAATAACAATATTTCCAGATATGATATCAAAGCCACAGAAGGAACTGAAGATCACCTAAAAGAAGGAAAGACAAGTGTATTGAAGTTACAAAGGTTATAGATTGACAAATTATCCAATAATGAGTAACCAGTTGTAGTAATTAACTGCACAGGCAATGGTGGCTTATTCTTTCCTTTCTTATCTTTTAACAAGGAAAACATAGGGAGGATGGTAAGATATTCTTTATGGACAGTTATCCTAGGATCAATAGAATACTAATTCAAGTAAGGCATCTAGAGTGAATCTTCCCTATTGACAAATAAATACTTCTTTGAAACATGCTATCCATCAAAAGAATCTCATTAACCATTCTAAAGTTTTGCCAAGAGAAGCAATCAGAAGCATTAGATGATCATAAGAATTGGCTTTTCTCTTACCTCGTTGTAAATTTCCAGATATGAGACGCGGAGGAGATATTCTCTGCTTGGAGTCTTAGGCATTAAAAAAAGGGCTGTAAGCAAACAATTTCTGAATACTCAATAAAGGAGTTAAGGAAAGATAAATACTTGTAGTCTACCTCTTGGATAATACTGAAAGCATCCTTCACAGCCAGTGGTATAATGCCAGGAGATCTCTGATCACCCTGAGGTGAATGCAGACAACAAACACAAATCAGGACGAATATGAGTTTCTCAGGATATGCTGAGGCTATATACTTTCAACTGTGCGATTTATAAGAAATGTGGATATCTAAAGGTGTTTTCCCTTAGTAAGCACAGGAGTATGGTAGTATATTTAATCACAAAATTAAAACTTAGGTTGCTGAAGGCATCAAAGTATTCCTTGGGTATCTGTAAACCCTACTAAGCATGATTGTACAAGTAAATCCAGACATGAAACCAAATACAAAACCATGAAAATTCGGCGCAAATACAAGAAATATAGTTTGACAAGAAAAAACTATTCGGTGCAAGGTTTTCTGAATTACTTGTGAAAGAGTCTCCCATCTATCTGGCAAAATAACATGCCATGTGGCCTTAGTAATTACTCCATCCACCCCATAAAAATTGTCACAGTTGACCAGGAATTCATTTTTGACTTGATTATTTGCACTGACTAATTTGGTTGTTGAAAAATATGATGAAAACAAATTAAATTATGGATAAAAAATTTACTGGACAGAAACTTGAAATCTTCCAAAGAAAAACTGAACAAAATTGAAAAGATAAACAAAGCTCAAAATTAACAATGCAACAGTATCAATGGGACAAGGGAGTAATAAATATTCGGGCACATTCATACAAGTGGTTCAGTTCCATGAACTCTATCAGTATGGCCCACAAAGTCATAATATATAGCCATCCTCTTGAATGACCAAGAGATTGTTTCACATGCAAGCCAAACCCATTTTGAATGCCTATCCATATTTTTATAGATATATAAATATACACACACACACACACTACAAATTCTGTACAACCTTTGGGAACACTTACTAGAGAGCCACCCTTTCAGATGCCTAAGCTAAGCTTTTAAAAGATGGTGAACTAAACATGTCATGCACCTTTCTCGAAGAAAGAGCAGACGAATTACTTCCTAAATGAAACAAACTTCAGAATTTGAAACCAATTCCAACTTGAAGCCAAGAATGGTTTGTATTACAAGATAGGTAGGAGAAAATTTTGAACTTACAAAGTTCAATTTATGCACAAAAGGGAATATGTAATTAGTATCTCAATTATTCAAAATCAGCCTTAGGGAATTAAAAAGACAATTTACTTACATGCATTGTATGAGTTTTCCCACTGCTAGTGACGCCATATGCAAAGATTGTACCTGTGAAATAAGTAAAGTAAGATACAAAATCAAGACAAGTTTAGTGAACTAGTAAACCTAGACTTTAACAGATCTACCTTACCATAAACAAATGATCAAAACATAGATTAACAAGCCTCAAAGAAACAACCATGCTCCCACAACATTCCAAGTTCAAATTACAAGCACCATTATCTAAGTGATTAAATCACAATAATCATGTATAAAACAAAGAATGTCAGATTTACAGTTCTAAAAATCAGCAATTCATGACAATTTAATGTGTCAATTTACAACCAATCTGAAGGAACCCACAGTTTTTAAATACTCCCAAATTTGAGACTCAGTGATATATTGGTAAAAACTTACACCTGAGCAGTGTCATGGAGAACCACATATGTGAACAAATAAACTACCACATCAACTACAAATTGCTACCTTTATAACTCTAGCTCACCCTATTGTGGGCCTATATAGACATGTCATCCCACCCATTGAATTGAATAAGAAATGATTTCGATATCACCTGAAACATATTCTTATGCATAAACACAATGCCAGACAGTAAAAGCAAGGAATATTAGACCTTAAGTTTATATTTCCCTTTAGTTCTTAGTAGGTCCAGATGCACAATGAGTATTTAACACTTATTCCAGAAAACTCTTCAGACCTACCAAGAATGATTATTAGCCATCAATGTACATCAAAACCTGGGCATTACTTTAAATATTCAAATAAATTTTTCTACCACTCTTTTCTGAATAGCCTGAAAAGGCAGCTCCATTCTACATGCAAATAAAACATAAGCAATGATAAAAATTCATTTTTTGACGTTACATAGACAGCATATATTGAGTATACGCATGTGCCAGCAATCATGAATTGACACTTAAGAAGACAGAAAAATTAACAAGAATGCTCTTTACCATTGATTCCTTCCATGGCACCACTGATGACATATTGTGCAGCAACATCATAGACATGGCGTGTTGTGGTTGTAGGGCCAAACACACGATCTGAACCCATTCAGGCATGTTCAAGAACCAACACAAACAGTAAAATTAGATGTTCAAAGATGGATAAAAGCTCAACAAAAGATAATCAAGCCAACTACAATAAAGCACTTTAAGATAACATGACAGGTAATTAAGAACATGCTTATCCTTAGCTGGTGCTGCAATAGAAACTTCATTACAGCTCATGTAGTGCTCTAGACAGAAAATGTACAGTTTCTGTCTAACTGCCACCATTTTATATTCCAATTCTCCAAGAAAATCAAATTGAAGTGAAATAACGTCTTAGTTCACCAATGAAGCCCATTGAAATAGTAAAAACCTACAGGGATGATCGTAGAAGTTTATAAGCTTACTTCACGCTACTTATTTGAAAAACTAGCTAATCCTTTCCTTTACTTTCTATTGGCATCATGGTAAAAGATACAGGAGTACTTTGTAAAGCAAAATGAGGTGACTAATACAAACGAACTTCACCTAATCATGAATCAAAAGCACATTAACAACTGGGATGTAAAACAACCATAGGAAAAAGCATACCATAAAACCCATATGCATTAAAAAATAATAATAATAATAAATAATAAACAGGCATACCATATGCATAAGCAATAGAGGGGTTATGCTCATTCCTGACAATCGTATCACCATCTGCATACCATGCAATCTCTTCCCCATGTCTAATTTCCCTGGGACTGCTTATAATATAAGAATAAAAATTTACATTACTAACCAATCATAGATTATCAGAAAGAAAACGGGAAAAGAAAAAATCCATCCTCAAAAGCAACCTTAGAGGCCGAAACCGCACTGTGACTGTAACATTTTCTTTGGATCTCTGTGCATCCAATGCCGCACCGTCAGGGAAAAAGTACTGGGGAGGCTTACTCCGGGCAGAAGATGAAGCCGGCGAGCTCAACCCATCAACTGAGGTCTCTGGAAACTGCTTTGAGGACGACGTCGTTGAAGAGGCAGGGGAATTCGGCTGCTTCCTCACACTAGTTGATTTTTGGGATTTCTGAGGCTTTGATCCTCCTAGTCTTGTAGCCATTAAACTACTGTAGCTTCCTTCAAGATAGTTAAGTAAACCTAAATTAATTCATCAACAACAAACGCAAACCAAAAAAAAAAGAAAAAACTTTCTTTGAATGCTTAAATCTCACGTGCATTTTCATAATTAATCTTGAAAATTTCAGAGAATAACTAAAAAATTCATTAAAAAGGGCCGGGTTCACAGAAAGTAAAGAAAAGAAAAAACTTTTTTAGTTTCTGATACATGGGTTTCACACTTTTCTTAGTCTCCTGAAGTGAAACTTCAATTTATGAGGGGAAAAAATGGATGGTCCAAAAATCTACCCTGGAAAAACCCACACCCAATTATGAATTATCCCAAAAGAAAAACTCACGGAAAGAAAGTAAAGTACAATGCAGCCAAATAATTTTAACAAGACTCTTGATTTCAGAGCAAAAAGAATGGTTTCCCTGTTTGCCGGCAAAAGAATGCTAAATAAGTGTAAAAAGATTCCCACTTTTCCCTTCTGGGCTCAAGCATTAAAACAAGAAGCAGAAACCCCTACCTCGAATCAGTCAAGAAGAAGTCAAATAAAAACACATTTTGACTTTGTAGTTATATGTTGGAGGAGGAAGAAGAATCATGCGGGAAGAAACGAGAGACAAAGGGAAAGGGAAAAGGAAAAGAAGAAAATGGGAAATCTCAAGTTAGGAGGAAAGGATCGGGGGAGTGGACGAAGGACAGCATCATTATCATTATCATCGTCATCACATTCCCCCACTCTCTCAACTCACTCACAAACACACACACAAAGTCCTAAAGAAAAGGTTTTCTCTGTGTGGTGTCTTTCTATAGAAGTGTGTGAATGTGTGAGAGAGAAAGTCACCCAGATATAGAGGAGGAGGAGAAATGGAGTTTTCTTGATTCCATTTTTAGCTGCTTAGTTTGGTCTACTCCCAACTGCAAAAATCATTATTATATATTCCAAACTCCACTCTTTTTTTTCTTTTTTTTTTGGGGGCTGTTTGTTCATTCAATCTTGCTATGGCAATGGGTTTTATATTTGATTTGACGGACATTAAACCATAATACTTCTGTAATTTCCTATCATGGAGCTATTGTAAAATATCATTAGCAATTAGAAATCCAGGGGAAAATAAAAGATTGCTCTTTAAAGAAAAGAAAATGAAGAAGAAGAAGAAATATTTATTAGTGAAGAAAACTTGATAATACTAAAAAGGGAGACGCGTTTTAGGTAGAGAATTAAATTTGGGATGATAATGATAGTATTGTAGTATAATGATGGTGGTAAGTCATAAGTGCTGAGAGTATATTACTAGTCGCAATATTATGGAAAAATATTTTATAAAGTTATTATATTTTTATTTTTAATATAATTAATTAATTATGTAAATTTATTTTTTTTATCCCTATACATAAATAAGTTATCTTATTTAAATTATAAATAAATACTTTAAATATTTTTTATTACACTACTCTACTTGTGTAACTATTGCGTAAAATATTTTTTTGATAATAATATTGATGGTCGAATGGATGAGTTATGAGTGCGAATTTTGATTTAATTTCTTGCCTTGGAAGCGATCCCCTTCCTTTCTGGCACTTCTGATATTATTATTACTAATCATCTCATTTCTCTTAGCTCACCTCTCACCTTACTCATCATTTTTTCATTACCCTTTTTTTATTTTAAAAAAAAAAACTTTATGTAAACATCTAACTGACAAGATAAGTACTTATTTATTTTTTTACTTAAAATGAAATTAATTTACTTGTAAATAAATGGATAAAAGAAGTGAGAATTTTAAAAAGGATGATGAACGTTTGTAGTGCCAGAAATAAGGATGAAAGTCCAATTAAAAATGATGAATAGTGACACAAAATAGAAATCCCACCTGCCATTGCGTGTGTTTTTTTTATGTTATAACGTATTTTTAATTTTTTAATATAATTTTTATTTTTTAATATTTATATTAAAAAATATAAAAAGCCATTTTAAAATATAATTTATATGCATAAATCCTGTCTTAATTTTATTAATAAAAAAATGTAACATGTTTTTTTTCCTTTTATCGAGTTTTTTTATTTAAAAAAAAAGAAAAAAAAGAAGAAAAGCTGGCTGGGGAACAGGTAAAGGGCAGTGTGTGAGTGCGTGTTTTTCTGTATTTGCAAATATAATAATGGTAGCAGTTTCAATTCAACGGGTTTTCTGCTTCTCCAATATATTTGGTGGCACAGCAGCATCCACGGGGACACACACAGCGGACGATTCGGGCTTATTATTTTAGTAGTACTAGTATTTTTTTCCTATTTTAATTTGTGAGTGTGTCCATTGTTAGGTCACCTCGACTGAAGATATTAAACGCAGCTATTGTATCAATTAGTATTGTATAATATGTATATTTAAATTTAACAAAATAAAATATGCAAATTTAGAATATTAATATTATTATTATTTTTTAACCAATTTAATACATTCAAGATTTAGTCGTTAAAATATAGTTATTATACTCAATATTTAATCATTCACATACCTCAAATAACCTAAAGTAGCTATTGAGTTGGAGTTGGAATTGTTTTCTTGTAATTATATTATGAGCTTATATGGACATAATTTAAAATGTATCTTCGTATTTTTTAAAATAATAATTGTGATATGGCCTATAATATAGTACTTTATTTATTTTTGTTAAATTTCAGTTTGACTCAATTGGATAGAGTATTTAGATACAGTAAATTGCAGTCATGGTGCCTGAAGCTTATCTGGAATTTTAAATGACCATAAACTCTGTCTAACTTTGAGTTTTTTGTTCCTTTAAGAATTCGAAATGTAACAAATGCAACAAATGTACTCAGATGTGTTGTCTTTAAAGTATTGATTCCATTGGATACAAATGTACTCCAATGTCTATTATTATAGTATTATCACATGTCATTTTCTTGATTCTCCCACATTAATTATCTCAATTGAATCATAGTATTTTTATCTCCTCTACTGCTATGTATAAAGTGGTTGTTAATTACAATCTTGTGAAATAATTTAGCTAGTTAGCTTGATACATCATTATTATTATGAGAGCACTGAATTTCCAATCATCTTCTTAAATTGCCCCTCATCTCATAATACTCCTTGCAACTCAGTCAATCTAGTTTTGGAATATTATTTCTTTTGAATATTTGATTTTTATTACCTTCCAAAAGAAATTACAAGTTCTTTTAGATTAAACTAAATAGTAATTCAGTTAATATTTACATTCAACAAACAACTAACAAACTTGCGACGTATATATTTATCTTCTCATTCACATATATATACATAGACACACACACACATATATGTATATGCAATTTAAGTGCACAATAATTAATGTATCATTGTCAAAATTTACTAAGTTGACTTAGAAATTATTAAGAGTTTAGTACTTGGAATGTAGTAAACAATAAGAATACGTACATAATTAAGAAAGTTTTGCCAAATGGTAGTCAAACCAATGGGGAGAAACCTAGCTTCATATCCTTGAATATCTCAAGTTTGTAGTTTGAAAATGAGGACAGAAGATGCCAATGCCATGCCGCCGATCCCAGTAAAGTCATACTCGTCACGAGAGTCTTGTGCCAAAGGATAGAACAAAAGACAACCGGGTCAAGGAGGTAGGTAGTCCTCAAATTAAATATGTACGTGTGGGGCTAATGAGTAATGACTCCTCCAAATTAATTAAGGCATAATCCATTCATAGGTAGTCTAATGATGATGACTTTCTATTTTTAGACCATAAGTTGTGAAATGTCCAATTCTCATCAATTTTTTTGTTAGTAAAGCTCACACAAATCCCACTATCAAATATACGTTTAAGTTGGAATTATATATTCGAAATCTCTTATAAAACGCACTCTTGTAATTTACAAAAAGAAAAGAAAAGAAAGTACATTATATAATTTAAAAATTGACTATTTATTCATTTGGTGACTTTTGCACTGTCTCTTTAGTTGATCCTCCAGTAACTTCAAATTCAAACGTGACTCCTAAGACATGTGGTCCAGCGATTTTCACTTGGGGTTTCTATAGATGAGGGCGAGGGATCTAACTTGACTATTGCTATAAGGTAAAATTTGAAATAATTTTACATAATCTTAAAGAATTAGTCTTATACCTGTTCTTTGTGAGTTCCGTAATCACCAGTTCGGTAAATTGCAGGATACGCCTAGACACCTCCAAGCAAAAAAATAAAAAAAAAACTTTAAACGTGTGCCCCAGTCTTTGAATGGGAACTGTCCTAGTGCAAGAGAGACAGCCCTTGGCATACTTGAGTAGAACAAACGCGTGGCCCAGCCATTGAATGGCCAAGTAAAACATTCTACAAGAAAATTTTGGGGTTATCAACTTATGAAAAGGAGTTATTGACCTTGGTACTTGCAATCGACAAATAGAGGCATTCCAAAATAGGTACTATCGGATTGAGGGAATTCAATAATAAACGTTTGCTATGAGAGGAAAGGGAAAAAGAAAAAATAATTTAGATACATAAGCCCTTTTCCTATTTTCTTTTCCCAAAGTTAAAAAAATCCTCTGTGTGTGTGTGCATTTTTAATCAATACATTTATATACTAAATTCCCAAAAAGAATGAAATTATAATTTGGTATTCAGTGATTCCTTTCTATATATAGAAAATTTCATTGTTTAGTGAACTCAATTAATTATTATTTAATTAAGAAAAATAGTAAGATTGTGACAATGATAGTGCTGATATTCAAGTACGAAAGCATATAATTTTTCATATATTATGGTAGAGTATGTTGAGGTGAACTTCCCACCAGACTCATACATGTGGGGTACTGGATCAATAATTGCTTTAATAATTTGTATGCTTCACAACCACTGCGAATGAGAGATATATACCGTTGTCACAGTGTCAAGTTAAACACAGATGATCATCCATCATATGATGACATTAAAAGCCAACAAAATGGCTTGGAGTTTTGTCCCTTAATGGAAGAGATTGTACTAACAACATTAACCAATTGTATGTAGACTGCAATGGTATGTATACTTAATTAACATTTGCACGCTGGCCATGCAATTACGTAAATTACTCATCCGAATCATATTCACTGCCTGTTCGTGTTTGGTAATGGAAAATGATTGAAGTCTTCCATTCATTTGTCTTGTGCTCCCCTGTCCTCGCTAAATGCTCAATATACATCCTCCTTTTTTCTCGTTGTTTCTCTTAATGCTTATTATTTAATAATATAGAACTAGAAGAGTTAGGTTGTCTCTAATAAAATGGGAAAAATTATAATTAGAAAATTCAATATTCAAAACCTCTCATGTTTAAGTGAATTATTATCAATATAAAAGATTTGAATACCACCAATTGTGATATTAGTATTTCATCTCCTTTGCTAAAATAAACTAATCCATCATAACCTAATTTTTTTTTTCTTTTAATGTTGAGCACATGATAATATATGGTTTTTTTCCTCTCATTTCCAACTTTTAAATAACTTTTAAACACCATAGTAGGTAGGTACTTGTGTAAATTCCCTATTGTGAGATTCTTAGAAAAAGGTTTGATCATGCGGTGGTGCTTTTCTTTGATTAATTAGTTAAGAGGGTCCGTAGCAACTAACCAACCTTTATTCAATCAATTTACTCTTGGTAGAAAAGTTATTCTTCTTCAATTTAAAGCTCCTTTATGACTTTTGTTCTTTTCTTTCTCTTTGTCCCGAAAGAACATACATTTAGTGTGGGTCAAATATTGAAATTGTGTCACTCTTTTCTACCTTTTTCAATAATTCAATTATTCTTTTTGTGTCAAAAAAGAGATCAATTTTGATTGGATATATATTCTTTTAGTCATAAACTACAATAATGCACCATTAAATGTATAAAATTTTAATTTTAATTTTATTTTTTAATTTTAAATAACACATTATCATTATTAGTAAAATAATATAGAAAAATAAATTTAAAATAGAACTTTTTTTAAGGATATACAAAAATTTTAATTTTTTTTTTGACAGAGGAATTATTACCTACTATTAATATGGTTAAAGTTGCCTATCCTTCTATCCTTTTTTTTTTTTAATTAATAAAGAAACAGCATCATTGCCAGCCCAAGGCACCCCTACCAATGTTTTATTCATTTAGTATGTTTTATTTTGGGAAAAACATTAATGTTGCTTCTAATCAATTAATGAAAGTTTAGTTGAATTAGGTGTTAATTTTATTTCATTTCTTTATGTATGGCTTGCACACAAAAATAAACTATTCTTTCTCCACTAGTTCTACGAATGAAGAAAAGAAAAGCTGTCAACCAACCACTTTGTTATAGTGCCACTATCTGAAACGAAGATGCTTGTCTTCTTGGGGACTACCAAATAAATTGGTGGTTGTGTTTTGTGTATTGGGGCACGAATCCAATGTTTTTTTTTTTAAAAATTATTTTAATTATAGTAATTGTTTCTTCAATTTTTTAGGTTTGTTAAATACTACATTGGATATGTAATTAAAAACATTATTAATTAGACCTAAAACTCACGCTTCGCTTCTTCTTTAAACTTTGCCAAATTAATTTTGGCTTAAATTTGAAATAACGAATATATATTCGTTGTGTTTTTATTTTTAATATAATTAATTAATTACATAATTTATTTATTTTTATTTCTCTATATGTAAAAAAGTTATTTTTCTAAATTATAAATTACCTTACCTAATTATCTCTGATTGTGCCATCTTAAATGGTGTAACGATCAATGGAATATTGATGATTAAGTATTATATGTGGAGAAAATTACTTAACACAAAGTATTATTGGACTAGGTGTTCTTTATATCATTACCGATGGAGTTAGCTGTTTAGTATGCCTTCATTAAAATCTTATTGTTGCATTTAATACATATATACACACACATACATATCTTAAGATTTTTTAATTTTTTTCACGATTTATTTAAGAAATATTTCATGATTTATTTAAGAAATTTTGTTGGGCCAGATATTTTTGTGTTAATATATAAACTCCATGTTAGGATACTTGAGATTTATTTATGGCATAATTGTTTTGTAAGTCTTCAGCTGGGGTCACCGCTTCTTTGTGGCCTACATAGTACATACAACAAAGCGCACTTGTGCATGTAGACAATTCACCCAATAAGATGGCTGATGGCCCATGCAAAATTCTTAGCAGATTCAGATAATGACAACAACACATAAAAATTCCTCGGTTGATCATCCTACTTAATTTTTACATTACATCCTTCTATACATGAATTAGTGAGATGTTTAATAGTTATTTATCCCAAAAAAAGGATTTTGTTTTTTTTGATAATGCTGGTTTGAGTACCCTAGCATACTATCAATATATAGCATTTCTAATAATTAACAATTTAAATTAACACTGATAGGTTAATTTAAAGTTTAGTTTAAAAAAAAAACGTACATGAAATGTATTAATACTTTATTCTATCGTGTGTTTAGAGTTTTTTTTTCTTTCGTATTGTGAGAGTTCTGCTCCATATCACAATGGAAATTCTTTATTGTTATTACTTTTCCTTAAAGTATATCTATTTATCTATTTATAAAGAAGGTATAATTTTGCAATGGCTTTATAGAAGATTAGGTGGAAAAATGATTTAGCCGCCTGCAGCTGCCGACACCATACATGATGATTGAATAGGTAATCAGTATGATTTGCACTACCAAATTGTGAATTAAAACAATGATTATGGAAATTGATAGTGGGACCTTACAGACTAGATCATGAAGAAACTGCAACATATTACTAGTAGATTCTGATTCCATCAGAGGAATAGATGACAAATGTTGTGCATTATTAACATAGCCTACCAACATGTCTTTTGTCTATTATAAATTCATAGAGTTGTAATGTTCATTCTTGAGGCTTGAGAGGTCAAATAAACCGCTAATTCAGTGATCGCCCCATTGGTTTAGAGAGGAGCGATGTGAATAAATTGCATTTCAAAATGTGTTTTCGTATTTTTTACAAAAAAATATGTATATAAATTACATTTCAAAATATATTTTTATTTTATTTGAAATAATAATTTTGAAATAAAAAATATGTTAAAAAATAAATAAATATTTTAAAATTTGTAAAACTACATTTTGAAAGTGCAATACATACACACCCTAAACCTATTCCTTTGGTTCTTTTTGTGCACATTTGTATGGTCAAAATCTCATAATAATAATGAATAATTATCATACGTGAGGCATTGCATAATAATAATCAGTAATTAATTTTGGAGCCAAATATGTCTAGCCTGATAGTAAAATCTTTGTTGCCAGCCAATTTGTGGATTACCAGCAAATGAATTCTCTCATTAGTAACTCAGAAGCAATTGTAGAGATGTTTTTAGTTTCGGCTCCCAGCTATATATATCAAAAAAAGAAAAAAAAGAAACAGAAAAGAAAGGAAACGCAGTATTCATAAATCACACGGCATAAATTAACCTAATTTTAATACTGTAACATAAAGGCCATAATGACCATTCAGTACTAGTAAGAAGAAAATCCGCACCCTCTGCGAGCAAAATGCTAACTAGCCTTTACTGCTTAGACCTCTTGTGCATGTCTCGTGTGGGAATGCAAAGAAAATAGGACAAACCTTGGAAGCAAACTAAATAAACTGAGACATCTGATTCCAAGAATTGACTTGAGCTGGTGCTTCAAATTCCTAGTAGATAGCTCTTCATAGACAGCTCAAGCAACTACTAATGAACTCATCTCAGCAAGAATGCGACTATACGTACTGTGATCAGAAGTGCTCTGGAAGCCCGGTATTGAGTCGGAAAAGAATCTGAGAACTGCAGCAAGTTGCTGGGAGTCATTAGAAGCACAAGCTGCTTCAAGAAACAATGAAGGATGAAGAGTATTCACCTGAAAGTTACCACAAAATCAGCAAAATAATCTCAAAAAGGATACAGCTACTTGACATTGTAGCAGCATATACTGTCATACGCAGAAGATAATTAAGAACTATTGCAGAAGCAAAATCCCAAACGAAATATGTACATGTCAATAAGCCAGCACGTAAAATTTGAAGAAAAGCTTTTCTTATCCTACAGTTACTGAAAGTTAACCAACAAATGGCTTAAAATTAGAGCATCTGAACTCTAACGCCTCCGAAAATTGAGATCTCGTTAAACTTGCACTTCATAATGCCAAATGAGAAACATATTTTTATCTAACAGTGGAAAGAAGGTAACAAATTATTTGGAGAAGTAAACTGGGGCTGAAAGCTCATATTATCCTCGTATGTATTCATGTCATCTATGTCAACAAATCAATCTCCACCATAATCTTCAATCCCCAAACGAGAATTTACTTCTCGCTTCATCCCCTAGTATGAAAAGCAGTGAAGAAGTTGCAAGCTGAATTGCATATCCGACAGAGAAGCAATAACAAACAAGGGTAGTATTTGTCAACATGCCATGTCTGTCAAACTTACATAACTTTGCTTCTCTTTGTGCGTGCATGAGTTCTTCAGCAAGAAACTTAAAAAATGATCATCTATCTTATACAATTTATTCATTGTTGAACCTAACCTTTTGCCTTTGTCATTGTCATTTATTTTAAGCATGTGTGTGTGTGTGTATTTGAAGTTTACTTATTCATGAGAATACAACCAAAGGAGGATAAAAGTTTACTTTATTTTTCCGAGCATAACGTAAAGCTTCCAGATAATATCCATCTCGCACAAGCAGCAACATGTAGTCGTGATGCAATGACAGCTGTCTGAGCATATCAAGGCCCAACTTCCTTGTCTGGAAATTCTGACGACTTGACTCAAGGAGTTGGAAAGCAACTTGTTTTGAGGGCTCGATGACCTGCAATAAGATGCATCCATCCATGAGATTGAGTGTTAACAGCAAACATAGAAAAAACAAATGTTATAACTTTTTCATAAACATATTCAGAACATGACCTTATTTATGATGAAGTATCCAAGTTCTGCGTGACGCTCACTTCTTGCAAGCAGCCGCACTGTCAAGACGTATATATTTGGCTGTACTTTCAATTTTTCCAAGCTGGTCCTGTAATGATAAAATTAATAAAGATTTGGAGGAGAAATAAAAAAAAATGTAAGTACTTTTGCTCATAGAATTTCAATAAAATGTTTCTAAGGTAAAATAGCATCCCATGCTTCCATTCTTAACTAAAAATTACTATCCCTTCTAATAAGAGTCACCATATAAAGAATTAAGAAGAAAGAATGAGTTTATTTAAGTAATTTAACTCCAAATTTTTAAGTAATCAATTCATAAGAATAGGTCCATGGCAATTCAACGACTATGTCACAACTAATTTCATACTGCAATTGAAACACATGATGGCAACAGTCATTACTTTGGACTTCCAATATCAGGAAGGATAAGAAAATATTTAAGAAGTTCGAGTCACTTTCACTAAAGCAGTATGCAAAATGTGTACCCAAATAAGGTAACAAATAGAAAAAGTACAAGTGCTTTTTATAAATGGTTGCTCAGGCTCTTTTTGTCAAGCTAGGAACAACAGAGAAGGGAAAAGATATGAAAAAAGCACTGAAATTTTTTCTTAGAAATGCATTAGGCCCTTTATAGATGCTACTTTATATTACAAACCAAGTAAACTGAGCATATGCATCCATATATCTAAAAGAAATTCTGACCATTTCAAGTCTACAGAAGTAAGAAGTATCTACTTGGAAATATAGCCTTGCATAGAATACCTGCGAAGAAACTCAACAATGACAGCAACCAAGTAAGAAGCATCTCCAGCCATTTCTTCCTCAACAGGAGCAAACACAAAACTATACAAATCTTCTAGCGATGTTGCTGCTGAAGTTACTTGAGACTCCTGATTCTCAGAAGCATTTAATGGGCTGTCACTAGGTGGAGGGATTTGTGATTGCGTAGATGGTTGATGGACATCACTAGATGCTTCAGCCCTCACAGAAGGTTCTCCATCTATTTTACTACCTGAAGCATCAAGTTTAAGAGAGTTGAATTTCTGTGTTTCAATGCTAAGGTTGCCCTCACAGTCTGAAGCTGAAAAACCAGATCTATCAACAACATTTTCAACAGATTTTCCAAGTGCATCTGCTCGAATGCTGACATCCTTAACAGCTGTATTAGGATTATTTGCATCTGAAACAACAGAATTTGTAGTCTTTTCAGCTTTTGTTTTCTTGTGGTAACTGCCTGTTCTAATTGACTGTGAGTAAGAGGTGACTAAAACATCCAAAGCCTTGGTAACAACAGAGACTGGTCTCCTTTCAAGAATCATCGTGCGAGCTACTGCCAAGCATAACTGTTTTGCCTGCAATAACAATTAAATTAAGACATACTCTATATAAATGCACATATTCTACTTGGAGGCATCTTCATAACAGGTAGCAGACAACAAATTATTTTCATTGCTGATGCATGTATCATCTGAAGTAGAGAAGACATCTAAAACAAATGGACATTGTACCTTAATTGCTTCTAACCTCCTCCTCTGCAAGAAATCTAAAACAAAAGGTACTTCTGAACTACTAGCAGAAATGGCCTGCATGTATATGACCAAGTCATCAGAGCAAAGTACAGCACATGACAAATAAAATACAAAATGCCAAAAAACTTGCCTCCAGATCTAAATTTATCTTCCATAAAAGCCCATGAGTAACATCACATATGAGATCAGGTACAAGAAATAACCAGCCATCTCCATATGTAACTGCTTCACTATCAGTTAAAGAATCTGTATCTAAAGCTTCAGAATTCCTGCTAGTTGACTGAGAAGACAAAGAAACAGCTCTAGGGTAACCTCTCAACAACAGGGGAAGTGGAGCAGATACAGGTACTCTGGAGTCTGCAAAAATGTCATACATGATGACAACCTTTGCTTCCACTTGATGAACAAGCAAAACATTATCAACAGCACTCACAGCAATCCTGTTAGAATAAATTGGGAAAGAGCCCTGGAAACACAAATGAAAACCATGAAAGAAGAAAAGATCAGATAATGAAGGAGACAAGAATTTAATACATCACAAAAGAACTCTTTCACAAACACCCTGTGCCAATTAGAAAGGACTCACACTCAGAACAAGTCCAAATAAATGTATGAAATCTTACAAAAGTAAACTTCACTATAAGATCATGTGACAAACTTTTTTTACAAAATAAAAGATGATCTCTAAGCATTGTTACTGGAAAGAGAAGATAAATGTGTAGTATCTGCCTATAGAAGCCCAACAAATAAGAATTTCTATACAGATATGCCCTTGCTGAAAGAAATCGAGAAATTTGTGAGGGCTGTAGAAGGGCAAAGTGAAAAAAAGCTTTTGACTAGTATGATCCCTGAAATCAAATTTCAGTAAGGCAAGCATTCAATTAGTTTAGGAAAAAGATTGGCAACAGGATAAAACTATAAGAGGGAATAATTAAAAATCTACAAAGCCAATATTAGTGAAGCTTTCCACAAAATGGTTGGGAAACAATATGGAGGTCCCTTCCCCAAGTGCTTGAGTGGTTCTTACATTGACAGCTACAAAGATATAATCTATATACTTGCAGAGCTACTACTTTAACAAATAAATTTATAGTTTCATCAAGTCTCCTCTTCAGGCAACCTCAGTCATTGGGATTAGAATTTGTCTCACTCATTTGCAGGTCCCATCCCAAGACAAAATAATGAAATTTACAAAGATTAAAAACTAAGGCCTATTAAAGTAGCAGCAGCCTAGGATACAATTGCAAAGAATCCTATTTGCATCTACGAAACATTTTAGCAATTCTAAAGCACTCAACTATGAGTTAAAAATAAATTAGACTATTATTTTCCAGTAAGATCTAACCTGTTGTATAACAGCATCTCGATAAAACCTATACAAGTGGAGCAGCATTGCCACCCTATCAAATTGCAAGCAGTAAATCCTCCCATAACTGTTGATTGAAAAAATAAATTATGCCCAAGTTTCCACAAAAGAAAATAATCTTTCAAATACGAAGAACAATAACATCTTACACAGTGACAATGTGGACATCTTCAGCAGCAAGGACGGGCTTACTGTTTGCCTCGGGTTTTGCCATTGTCATTTCAAATCTTGGCAAGCGAACAACTCCAACTGAGGAAATCTAATCACAGGAAATCAAAAGCTCTGTTAAACCACCAGACAAAAGACCAAGTACAAAAGTTAATCGTACTCATGAATATCAATTAACCCCACAATAAATAATGCAACTGAAAAACAGATAATCAACACAGAAACTTGAGTAAAGTTGTATATTTATGTCCCTGACAATGTCAAATTCTTGCAACCAAGTATAATCCTTGATAAGAAATACATGGAATAAAATTGTTTTCCTTTCTCTCTTGGAAGATTTATCTTCTTCTTATACATCATTACTACATTACCACCCACACAATCCATATATTTTGATAAGTAATAGTGAAGACATATAGATCATAATTCATTCATGTCAAATTAATGAAGCTTCTGCCAGTCTAAAGCATATTTCCTCAACAATTTTAGATCCCTATAGAGCTAGAAGCATGGGGAGGAGAAACATACAAAAAGTAGAAGCAACATGACACAAAAGGCAGAAGTGAACTGCGGGTTCCAAAACTTTGATCAGCTATACCTGGTATCCTGTCAAACTCTTGCACTGCATTCCTGATGCGAGAAGCACCAGCCTGCTTTCATGTGTGTAGACATACCAACTAACAGTGGTCTTCTTGGTCTCAACTAAAGTAAGCGAATTCGATTCAGAATTGTAAGATAGCAAATCCAGCCCACTGTAACCAATTAATAAATTAGATACCTAAGACATAAAGCCATGAGGTTCAAGAAAATGGTTCATGAGTTTTCCCTCAACCACAATAAAGAAAATGTACATCAATGAGAAAGGACAGCATTTGGCAAAATAGAAGAATTTAATAAAAAGGGATTACAAACCCAGGCTGATGCATGACTATAAAAATCCACAAGATCTAATATTATGTTTTCAAAGCAGAACAATTCAAGTAAAAGAAACTGTATTTCAAATTGAACATTTAATAATGTATATGCACAAGCATATACTTTACATGTTTTATTTTCTCAAGTCTGTCAATCTCCATCTGGTCACAAGCTTCAATCAATGACTGAATTAAAATTCAAGTAATCTTTTACACATCATTTCTATGGAACCTCCATGCACCGAATTAGTAAATACAGCAAGGAAATATGTCATGTTCCCAAGTCCCTACCTGGTCTTTACAAAGACAATGTCACAAGTTGGACAATCTGTCCAAAAGAACCCAAGAATATGTTCTGATTCAGACCGACACTTATAGCTAACAATTCTTGCTCCCTCTCTGTTCCAGATTTGAACTTCATTATTAGATCGCTGGACTGCCAGAAGCTTAGAATCCAGAGAGTATCGAATAGACATAACTGGACCTCCACTTATTGGATCAGTGGATGGGGCCAAATGTGGATCAAATGGAGCAGTTTTCCATGAGAAAATCTACAGACCAAAATCAGTCAAAGTTGATTATTCTCTCGTCATACAAAGAACAAAATAACATAACCAAAACTTGCATTTCCTACCATTTAATATTACCTGATCAGATGTAGGTGCAAGTAGAAGCTTACTTCCATCATCATAAAATAAATTTCCACATCCAGATATTTTACATCTCAGAGGTGGATACTGAATATAAACATGTGACAGAGCACCGGAAGATCCACTAAAACCAGAAGACTGTGAGGAAGATGCTTTCCCAGACATTCTTTCTACCTTTGCAATGCAGTTTTGTAGTAACTAGTAACTTTTTTATAAGCTTCAACACTGCATAGACAAGATATGAAATAGAAACTGAGAAAGAGAAGCAATGCAGCTCAAAATAATAGGTTTGTGATGTAAAGGAGTTACTCTCTTGTTTAGCTCTGAACTTCTTTTCTAAGTAAGAGAAATCAAACCTTTCCAAAGCTATTCATGCTACACAAATATGGCCTCCAGATGTTGGTGTACTTCTTTTCTATTTATGCCTTTCCTCTGTGCTGGAGGTCACCAAGAAGGCACACACACAGAGAGAATGTCATGTATGTTCAATTAGCAAGGAGGAAAAATGAAATAGAGGATGAATCACCAAATTAAAGAAAACTTTTGTTGCATCAGAGAAGCACTCATACCACATTATGCATGCAATCTTGCAGAACAACAAATTCCTTTAAACACATGTCCCGTTCAACTACAGGAACCTTTGATGCAACACATCTACCATATTCTTTCGCCTGCAAAAACACAATACAAACATCAGCATAAGGTTCTTTTTTTCCCCCTTTCTGGGATAGACCAGCATTAAGCAGTACAAATTCTCTTTCCTTTTTTAAGACATTGATATACTAAAGAGAAGTGAAGTTTGATTGGGATACATAAAGCATAAAGCCGTCAGCCAGAACTTATCTAATGAAACCTATCAATGATGAGATTAGCATTACTTACACCCATAATATATAACTTACGAGAAAAGTATTTGGTGCCCTCCTTAGGAATCATTAACATTAGAATAATTTATCACAAAAAAAAGAAAAGAAAAGGAACTACAACTTACAGATAACTTTTTCACACTCATCCGGAATTAATGTTACTATCTCAGATGTTTTCTATTCCCATATCAAAACATATAGCAACCCCTTGGTGTCTCTGATAATCCATAAACACCACTAACAATTTGTAGCTGCAAGTACTGATGATTTACCTCAATTTACTGCACCTCATCATTCAAACAAATAGACAAACTTCTATAAATCCTAATTCTCGTCTTCCATTTGTTTACCGAAATAATTAAAACAAGCTGACATTTTACGTGAACAATCAAAATCAATTCATTAATTTCAACCTGAAAAGGATAACAATTTCCTATTTTTACACAAATATATTGGTAATTATACATAAAATTTCGTGTTCAGAGTCTGTATGTAATAATGATTGCATACAAAAGCTAAAATATCACCTGAGCACCACAATTCAACAAAATTCGACGGAGTATCGAAGTAGTAGCTTTAGCACTATTCTTCTCTTTCATTATCATCCCACTCTCAAACCTAAACACAACAAAAGTAGATACATTTTCAATGGAAAACAACGATCCATGAATCAATCTAAGATAAACAACCAAGAATCCATTGATTAGGAGTTTCAACAATTGAAAGCCTACCTGGGACTGCAATCATTTCATTCCGCAAATCATCAATTTTGGTTCAACAATTACGGTTTAGAAAAACATTTATGAGAGTTTTTTTCTCCCCAAATTTGAGCTTAGATTTTAAGTTTTGAAGTTGAAATCTTCGCGAAATTTCACCCAACAGTCAACGATCGTCGTAATTCGCCAGTCCGCAAGCACTCGGAATGGGCTACAATGGGCCGATGTATGCTTCACGAAACACGAACTCCAATTGGTCCACAATTAGTGTCCCTCTTTAGTGTGGTTTCTTTTATGGGCTTTTGATCTTCGTTCGTTTTACTTATATTGGACCGACTAACCCATATCTTTGCTTTTCCTTTAATAATAATAATAAAAAAAAGGTGACAGAAGATTCCTCTTTCTTTCTTTTTTTCTTTATTTTTTTTGGAAAACATATGATTTTATGAATAAACAATTCTTCAATATTTTTTTAATTCGTACTATAATATTTTCTTTGGACGAAACATAAATTCTTTTCTACCCTAAAAAATATATCAAGTTTTATAAACATTATGAAATTCAAAATGACACCTAAAATCTCTTAATACTCAAGTTGGATGTCACTAAATTGGTTCAATGACTACCTCAAAGATTTACTAGAAATGAACTCAAAACGTTTTGATTATTTTTGTCGAGTAATTAATTGTCTTTTTAGATAAATATAGTATAGAAATTTATGGAATTTTGTCTAACAAAAAATTAAAAAAATAAGAAAGACATAAGAGATACCTTACAACTTTCTATTTTAAAAGTGAAGTAAAAACCCTCTTGGTTTTCCTTTTATTAAAATCAAGCAAGTGAAGCATTTACGTAGCTCCAACAAATAGCATTAGCTACAATATAAACAGAATCCATGCCATATAACCCAACTATACAAATTGAAATCCATGTCAATGGCATTATCCCAAGTACTTATTCTGGGAATGATCATGCATTTTTGTTGAACCAATTGCCTCACCCCCTCATTAAGGTCGGTGTTTGGGATTGCAGCTACATTACTCCATTTATTCTGCAATTGGGTTGAATCTGGTAATTTATAATATATTTAGTCTTTTAATTCGGATCGTATTAACTTGGATATCTTATTTGTATATTACTTGACTGATATTCAAAATCGAACTAAATCGATATGATGTAGATTATTCAATTACTTGACTAATATTCAAAATCGAACTAAATCGATCCGATATAGATTATTCAAATGAGTTCCATATCACAACCCCCGAAACACGAATTGGTTTTGATTAGATCAAATTTTATCCGAATTCTTATTTGAATAACGCTAATCATGATAAACTAATTAGTTGATTATTACAAATTCGCTCGACATCTTTTGAAACCTTCAATCAAGCATTAAGCACATATGTGTAAAAGTGCAGTAGTTCAAATTGGCTAAAGGTACAAATACATATGTGTTCTCTTTAATGAAGTCCAATGTCACTGGAAGAAGCAAGCATACAAGGCAATAAATTCAAAGCAACCAAAATAGGTGCTAGTGCTACATAAAAAGCACAACCTAAAACCAATACGTGATAAAGAAGCATGCACAATATATAATGTATTATGCTTTGATGTATATGTAGCCCAAGAAAATGTATAAATATGGACATTTCGGAGATATATTAAAGGGTTAATTGCGTGAATACTCTCTTATCTTGGGGCCTGTATTATATTTTGTTCCCCAAGTTAAAAATATTTCAATTGAATCCCTAAACATACAAATTGGGTTCTATTGAGTTTCAAAGTGCAAATTGTGACAAACATGTGTTGTGCACGTGATGTTGACAGGGGTAAATTTGGAAAAAAAATGATAGATCTTGAAAAAATTTCCATTGAATCCCTAAACGTACAAACTGAGTTCTATTGAGTTTTGGAATACAAATTCTGACAAACACGTGCTAAAGAAGACTTTAGGGTTGCTGCCGATAGAACACACATATATATACACATATATATACATACATTTACTATTCTTGCTGCCGATGATGTCGAAGAAGACTTTAGGATTGCTAGGTTTGGGAAAGAAAGTAAAAGGAGGAAGAAGGAAAAGGAAAGAAAAGGGAGGGAGGAGACAAGAAAGAAAAGAGAAAATAAAAGAAAATAAATAATTTTTTAACAGGAAATGATATTTTTGTGTGATGAAAATTGGTATTCGTTGCTCTTAACGGGGAATAAATAGAATGATTGATTTTAGAGCATTTTTAATAATTTAGTGATTTAATAGTGAGATAAAAAAATATAGTAATTAGAGTTAAGACAAATTAAAAGAATAATAACTAAAATATAATTTATTTCCAAAAATTGTTGTAAAGATCTTACGCAAAATATCGATATTGAACTCTTGGTCTGTCAAAATTTAAATAGAAACTGATCAAGATCTGCCAAAAATTTCTTTTTAAATTTGCCCTTACCAGCTTCACGTGCACAACATGTGTTTGTCAGAATTTGTACTTTGGGACTCAATAGAACTCAATTTGTACGTTTAGGGATTCAATTGAAACTTTTTCAAGGTTTGCCAATTTTTTTTTTTCTAAATTTGCCCCTGTCAATGTCACATGGATAGCACGTGTTTGTCACAATTTATACTGTGAGACTCAATAGAGCCCAATTTATATATTTAGGGACTCAATTGAAATTTTTTCAATTTAGAAGATGAAATCGAACAAAGGCCCCAAGATAAGAAACTATTCACGCAATTAACCCTCTATTAAATTGCCAAATGAATGGAAACTTTAATCCATACGTCCTCTTTATTTTTTTCTTAATATAAAGTCTTTTTTTTTTCTCTCTTTTTAGGGATATCTAATGTAATGAAAATGAAAGAACAAAATCATTTATCACAATTTTTAAAAATACAAAATAATAATAATAATAGATTATTTTTAATTTTTTAATACATCATATCAGTTATTATGATTTTTTATTATGAAAAATTATTAAAAATTTCATTACTTTTTAATTGCTATGTGAAAGAAAATGAATCTTTCTAAACCTCGAAATAATGAATATGAAGTTGCACATTGTTTAAACCAAATATATTAGACTGATTTGATTTGCATGCAGCTGTTGTATCTTTAATGTAATGTGGCATACCATTAAAGAGAGAGAAAAAAAAAGAGAAATAGAAATTTTGAAAGTTTTGGCTTCAATTTACCACTCAATTACTTATCAACTAGTGTGGTACACATATAGTCATTTGGTGCAAGCAATATTTTACTCTTGGAGTATAACAAACAATATATATTAGCTGTACGAGCTTTTAAGAAACAAAGAGCTAACAAATAATGGATGAACATTAATTTGTTTCATAAATTAAATATGCACTTTTGTTAGGTTAGGACTTTACAAAATAAATTACATATACATATGTACTAAGTTCAAGTTTACATATTCACAAAGTTCAAGATTAAACAACAGACCTAGTAGAGGTTGACCAAATCTAACTTCAATCAATCATAGAGTGGTTTAGCAAGACAATTTTACTTATGTGAAATTTAAGATTCTACAAGGTAAAGAGGCTGACAAAAGAGCAAAATGAAAATTTAACCAAACTGATCACACGCGCACAAAAAAAATAAAAATAAAAAATAAAAAAATAAAAAGGAAAAAACACAGTGTATGTGAGGTGTGTGTTGAAGTGAAAGGAGAGTTGTGAGAGTAACTAGTTTGTTGTTTAGGAATTATTAGGACCACCAGTAGTAGTGCCAATTGATGTCAAAAGCATTAGTATGAATCAAAGGTGGAAGTACTAAGTCCCACCAAGTGCATGCAATGCAATGCAACTTCCCTTTCCCTCTTCTAGTAGTCGTCTTCATCAATTCATCATCCATCGATCTTTTGAAGTGTTTAGTGGGGCTATGGGCGAGCTATCACTCCAACACACACTAGTAGTAGTAATTAACAACTGCAAACATTATGCCATTGTTCATGTCCTGTCAACATATGTGTGTTCCCCCCACAGTGCATTCCAAGGCGAGCAGAAAATGATTGCCACCAGTACGACATATATATACATTCACAATCAGAGGCAGTAATATTTTCTAAAATGGGCTTTCACATGCAGTAAATTTATATAGTTCACAAAATGCATCAATCCAAGATGAGAGACAATTGTCTGTAATGTTAAAGAGTTAGTTGTCTGGAAAGTACAAAATTATACTGCTCTAGATTTATGATGGATTTTAGCTGTGTATATTTTCCGTGTCATGTTGGAATGGCTTGAGAAGGGAAATTTCATATGGTATCATTTGTTTACAGAAATGCTTTAATTTGAAGTATTCCATTTTGGCTTAACGAACATGGATACAAGCGTCTGTATCAGTCTCACCATATGTATTTTCACCATACTTGAGACCTAGCAAAAATGGTAAAAAGCCAACCAAGTCAATTCTCCTATTCTCTATTGTCAACATCTAATTAATCAAGTGCGTGGACCATTTCACAGGGATTGAAATGAATGGGAAAACATAATACATGTGAACGTTGGTGGTTTACAACTACCGAAATTAATCAGGTACAGTGATAAACAAAGATATGCTTGAGAAACAAAATTAATTAATTAATTAATTAGTGTTTTCAGTATATATTTGACCAAAAATTGTTTAAAGTACATAATAAGCATAATTTGAACTTCTAGATATAAACAAAGAAATCAATTATTTGTTTTTGTAGATTTTGTAGTATGAAAATATTAATGGTATAAAAGTTCTTAAAACTTTTTACCTAATTCTTAAATTTAACATTGAAAATTTCTTCCAAAAAGATTTGGTATCAAAGCAAACAACAAAGTAAGATTATACCTCCCAATGTACAAATTAGTTAGTTAAATACTGAATGTTTCTTTGACACCACCATCGGACTGATGCAAACCATACAATATTAGATGCTACATGGGATTCCTAGCTGCCACAAAAGGAGGTTCATATGTGACAAAAGCATCCAACAATGTCTAGTTTCGCGATTGAACATCATCAAATCTTTTCAGTATCTCAAGGATTGTGATATTTCACCGACAAATTCACCATAATAGTGTTTCTTAAACCATCAAATGATAGATGTTTATTAATTCGCAGAAACCATAAATGAGAATTTCTAGCTACATCTGAAACAATATTATTAAGGGTTGATGCAACACAGAACAAAATCAACATATATTGATTTTAGTGCATGCACAATTGCACAAAATATAAGTATAGATGGCACCAAAAAAAAAAAACCATTAATTTATATGGTATGTTAGGATAATCAACATGCATATCCATTCTTCGTGATAAAAAGGTTAATCTGTCTTTATTACGCATACATGGGAGTCGAAAAGAAGAAAGGGACCAGGAGATGTTGGTAAAGGCTAAAAATGCCTCACTCTCCTCATCAAAGGATTAATTTATATGGTATATTAGGGTTGTCTTGTATACACATTCTTTGCTATAAAAAATTAATCTGTCTTTATTAAGTATAAATGGGAGTCCAGAAGAAGATCGGGACCAGGAGATACTTGTAAAGTCTAAAAATGCCTCACTCTCCTCATCAGTGTTAATGCAACATCTGAAAAAGATGCCATTTAGTGGTCCAGAGTTTCAGTTCCAGACAACAATGATATACCATCCCCATCAAGCTTTTAATTGAGTTCAAAGAGCTGTTCTCAAGTGTGTGTATAAATATATATATTGACAGTTTGAATGAGAGATCGGTTTTACATGTAGAGGTAGATAGATATCCCATCATAGTCGCAAGTTAGCCCCACTGCATGTTGAAATGTGTTTTGATAAAAATGATGGTTTTATCCTTTCAAAGGGAGAAAAATGGTGGGCTCTCATCCTCTCTTCTCCACTTGCATTGCTTTCCTTGTATAGTTGTATCCACAATATATTCTTGTTTCATAAATGTCTTTACACTCTCTCTATTTGCCGAAAATATCTATACCAAACATATTTATTCCATCTCTTTTTATTGCTTATAATTTGCTAGCTCTTATATGTTGCTCTGCCGTGTGAGAAATTCCCATGCATGCATGTTCTTTTATGGTATACATGAAAACTGAAAACCCCACATTTTGCCCCCGAGGATTTCCCGCTAATTAACATCGATTTAATGAATTATTTAGTTGTAAGTGATAATCATTATGCACATTGGACATCTGCTAAAAGATAAATCGCTTAGAACCCTTCTAGATCAAATTAGTTCAATATTAGAGTTGCTAGCTTGAAGAACCATGGAGGAAACTTTTTCCTCTTTAGACTTTTTCTTGGTCAGCATGAAGTTTATGAACATATACTAGTCCGCATTAAATATTTAATTGAACACAAGAGAAGCTGTATATATACATAATGCATATATATAGTATCATATAGGGAAAATATATTAAAATGTCATGAATTTAGGCGTTTGTAACCATTTTGACTTGACCTTTCAATTATAACAACACGATACTCGAATTTTAAAATGTGTAACAATAATGTCCTCCTACTAGAAAAAAGACGAAAAAGCCCTCCCTAAAGACAAAAATTTTGATATAGTTTAATTTTTTTATTAACTTTTTAAAATAAAAAAGTTAATAAAATTATGTAAAATAATTTTAATGCAAAAATACAAAAAATTATTATATGATATTTTGTTTTTTAACATCAATTTTTTTTATAGATACTTTGTTTTTTAACCTCAATTTTTTTTGTCATTTTTGTCTCTAAATTTTTTTAAATTTTCATCTTTAAATTTTATTTTTTAGTTTAAAAAAATTTATTATAGTGTAAATAAGTTTATTAAATTTTTGTCTTTAAATTTTATCTTTTTTGTCTTTTTAAAATTTTAAACTATATACTTTATATCGGAGAGTTTTTTCGTCTTTTTTTCAGTCAGAGACATTATTATTACACATTTTAAAGTTCAGGTATCGTGTTGTTACAATTGAAATGTCAGATTAAAATGGTTACAAGTGTCTAAATTTGGAACATTTTAATATATTATTTCTATAATATATTATGAACACTATATGGTAATGGGATCTATATATCAAATCCCATGTCGACCACACATGCATGGGAAACACACGTTGCTGAGGAAGCAAAAAAATATGATAAATTAGAGGCCCCAAGACATGTACAAGAGTAGTTCTTGAGTAGGCATAGTCACAGTCAGGCCACCTATTTTTTGATTTTGAAAGGAAGACGAAGGGAACAACAAGACAACGACTTTTACGTCTCAGTATTGCATCAACCTTATAATGCGGCTGCTGGAACAAGAGAGATGGATCAAAAACACCACATATATATATGCGCATTATGTCTAGGCAAAGAAAGGCCAAAAGAACTCCTCTCTTGAACTAGTTAAGGAAGAGCATATTAGGGTTCTTTAGAAACGATGGTGACGTTTCTGGTGGTGGTGCTGGCTGGCTGGCTGGCTTGCTTTCATTGTATACATGACCTCAGCTCACTTCAGCATGTGGAGAGAATTTATGAAGATATAAAAGAACACAAAGTCACTTTGGATGTAATGTACATTATACCTTAGCTCAGCAGGTCCTAAGAGAATTTTAGATTGAGACCGTCTTCCTCATTTGGCATGTTGCTCGATGCGGGACAATTAATTAATGGCATATAATGTTCATCTTATATGTGTTTGGTCCATGATGTTGCAAAGTATTTTAAACAAAAAGTTATACCACATATTGTAGTAAAGAAACTAGTTATATTCATGTATATTTTCATCAAAACCATTGGAAAATGGAGAAGTGGAATCAACAATTTGTTTATCCCTTTTGTCCTTAGCGAATTAGGGGTGCAAAAATTCAAGTGGCAAGTCACTATCCTTTGCTTGCCTCTTATTGTGCCAAATTTCCCTTTTAGCTAGCAAGTTGTGGGACGTACTTTAAAGTGGTTATAGAAGTGTAGCCCTTAAATAACTGTCTAAAGACACGTTTGCACAATTTTTGCCGTTGAGATGTGGAAAAGTACTCTAGGCATAACTTGCCAATAGTCATCAGTCGAATTGGCAAATGAAAACAACCAATGCCAAACTGTTCACATCAGATAAATTAAAATTTCTACTTTTGCAAAAGCACAATTCCACAAGTGGGAGCAGTTGAATTCAAGCTCATATAACATATGGTCCCCTCTTTGGATCAGTTGTGAATATGACTTTATGGGGAAATAAGGGTAAGGGTTACACTGATGATCAGTACATTGTTTCGTGAATGAAGTGGTGCGTTGTTTTTTATTACTACAACTTCTAGGCTTCACAAAAATCCAGATTTCAATGTGCCCTGTTTGGCGGAGACTGGAGAGGAGCCCATTTCATCCCATTAGATTATGGTAAAATCTGTTAAAGGGTTCTTCTTTTGGTGAAAAATAACAAAAAGAAAAATATATCTACTCCCTTTAAACCACCGAACTAGAAG
Organism: Gynochthodes officinalis; assembly: GCA_020080225.1. Taxonomy (NCBI): domain Eukaryota; kingdom Viridiplantae; phylum Streptophyta; class Magnoliopsida; order Gentianales; family Rubiaceae; genus Gynochthodes; species Gynochthodes officinalis. The sequence continues at coordinate 46,331,967 of CM034615.1, read as the reverse complement.
AAACAACAAGGGGAAAGCTTTATAGAAAGAGAGAGAGACAGAGAGAGGGAGGATGTTGACTTGTCTTAAGATGGCAAAGAAAGAAAGAAAGAAAGGTAGAATTATTAAGATGCTACAGCGCAGTTGGCATGAAGTGAAAACAATTATTGCTGAAGGGGCAAAGTCTAAAAGCATGCACGAATAAAGCAAACTGTTTTGCAGGGAGGGAAGGAGGGATGCAAAAGTAGCCATATCATTAAATTACCATTTCAGATTAATGTTCTCAAAGATGCTCAGAACAGTCCCAGTAATTGTTTCCATTTTTTGGTAATAATCCACTACTCTTCAAATCTCTATCTTTTTTTCTTATTGCTGCAGTGGTTTTTGGATGAATAAGGCCACAAAAGGGACACACAAATGGCCTGAATTGGAAACAAAAAACTCTGAGACAAACAAACAAACCGACTTCCATTGAGTCAGTTAAAGAGAGAATGGATAATTGATCAGTGACCTTCTGTTGCTTACTCAAGGCAACCTAAAGAAAGAAATATTAGTATTATGAAACATATATTGGGCAAGAAACACAAATTAATGGTCATTAGTTCAATGTCACACTATCATTATCTTATCAAATAATACTGCATCATTCTCTCAATTAATTTTTAGGAAAACAAAATAACCACTATGAAACTACAGTACTATCTATAGTAAATGAATTCCTAGCTGCAATACCAATCAGATATTTGTTTTTGCAATATTTCATTGTTCTTTATTAATGAGTCATTTCCATTCATCAAGAAGAAAACGGACAGAAAGTACATGAAGAATTGATAGCAAGTATCCACTACTCGAATATTAGAAAATTAGAAAAATATGAAAACTCTTTTTTGGGTAGAAACTAGAAACTAGCTACCATATCAAATGGACTACAGAAGAAAATTGCTATAAATTAACATCCTGAACTAATATATAATTTGAGTATATATATGTTTCTGAACCAACAAAAAAGAAAAGATTAACTTTTTACGGTAAGTGCCTGGCTATTCTGATTCCTTGGAAGATAGTATCATAGTTTGATTACAAAATTATCTGCTAGCTAGGAGCCTAGGACCCAAACCAATGAATTGAACCACTGATCCATCTCAAACATAGACCAAAATTTGTGGCCTTGTCAGGCATCACTCAATGAAGAGAAGGGTCAGCTCCATTTATCCATGAATCAAACCACTCCCCTCAAAGGTCCCACTAGTACAAACACATTTTCACAACACCCTCCTCAACTCTCAATTCTCAAGTCTCCTCAACTGACCCCTCCTTATGTAGAAGTAGAAGAAAGAAGTAGAACACATCTTCCTGAATTCCTCTTCATCCCACATTCCATCAATATCTAATCTCCATACATTCCCAGGTTTCAGTTTTTCAATTATTATTTTCCCTTATGGACAAGACTGAAAGAGAGACTCACGACTTCATGAATGTTGAGTCCTTCTCTCAGTTGCCCTTTATCAGACCAGCACCAGTTAAAGAAAAAGGCATTAGGCTTTTCGGTAAAGAATTTGGAGGAGACACCAATAATTTTGGAGCTAGTACTACTGATGAGTTGGAATCTGCACTGACTAATCCTCGTGAGGAGACTAAGGATAATCCTGATAATGGAGAAAGTACAAGAAAATTCGAATGCCACTATTGTTGCAGAAACTTTCCTACATCCCAAGCCCTTGGAGGACACCAAAATGCACACAAGAGGGAGAGACAGCATGCTAAACGTGCACATCTTCAGTCAGCAATGATGCATGGAAGCCTAGCTGACGCTCATGTTTATGGCCTAATGAATTATCACCGCCTCGGCTCAGTCCCAACACCAGCTCTGGCTTATCATTCTTGGAGTAAAACCAACAATAGCTACACAAGCAACTCAAGATTCTATGGTGGCCATGGCTCCTATTCTCAGCCACCTATCAATGGCAGCCCATTAGCCTTATGGAGAATTCCAGCAGCTTCCCACAATTCCCCTACTTTCAGTCGTGATGGTTCGATGCATCATCATCCACTGCCCTTGTTTGCCGGTGATGATTTGAAGCCACCACAAGTCAGCTCCAATTCTCAAACTCGGTTAGGGTATGAAACAAAGCCTAAGATGCAAGATCATGTGAGTTTGGACCTACATCTCTAAAACTAACTTCCCATCCTTCCATGCCGGGAAATTGAACGAAACTTTTGTTGTTTGATGAGGCAATTTCAAGGAGAATTCTTATTCTTTTTGTTTATTTTTACCCAGTTCAAAGCACCTTAATACTGTGGTAGTAATGAATGTGATATGTAAATGAAGTACTTTCACCATCTCAGTATGCATTTATGTGCAGGAAGTATATGGTGAAATTTGACAACACTATCTTAATTAACACATAGAATATCTGGTGAACATATAACTGCTTAATCAATTGTTCAGTAGTAGTTTTATTGTTGTTTTCCACATATATTCATCATCAAAACTCTCTCCTCATAAAAGATTATCGATGTCGTGAGCATTCTGGACTTGAGGGGAAAGGCAGAAGTATGATGAAGAGTTGATCGACTATGTCCAGCGCCCTCCCCGTAAAGTCGCAATCTTGGAACGCCTCAATGTTATTTTTTTTCTTTCCAACTAAATAATTCTCGTTTATGTTTTTTGGAATCACGAGGAGAATGTAGATTGGTTTTCAAGAATTAAAGCGTGGTACATATTTGAAGATACACGTGTGGAGTTTTTGCATGTCATAGCTTAGCTCTTAGCTGAATAAGTAGACTCAGATGTTGAGAAACAGGCCTTCCATTTTGTATAAAATGCATAGAAAGCGGATGATTTCATGGTAGTTGCTGGTAGAACAGCTTTAAGCTCTTTAATGAACATTCTGCATATAACTTTTTTCCTAACTAGATAGATGGATGTAAGAGAAAAAGAAGATGAGGGTTCTGAGATTTTTGTACGCGTTGTACCTTTCCAGCTTTAAATGATCTGCAGCCTTCTATCCGACGTATCTACTCAAAGATTTTGAGGTAGAGAGAGACATCAGCAATTGTGAACCTTTAATTAAGAACAAAAGGTGGCAAGTTTAAGGCCACTTGTTGATATAACCAACGTGATGTAAATGTAGTCATCACAACAAAAATGCCCCAAATTAAAGAGTTACATGATCCTGATAATTAGGAGCTTTGGTCCCGGATTGGTCACTTGATTGATGCAATCAATACTTTTTGGTGTTATCCATCCAATCGACTAATACGTTGAGATGATTAGTGATCAAAGGAATCACTTCTTTTTTAGTCTCTAATAACCTCTTGCTTTGAAAGTGTCCTTTCCATATCCACTCTCCTAGTTCTTACCTCTGTAGTGTCTTCAGTTTAAGCAAAATGCTATCAGAGAGATTCTAAACTTATGCATGCACAAGAACTGACACATGAGCAAGAACAGCACAAATCACAGCCCAAAAAAAAAGGGACAGAAAATCTTCTTCCTTTTCCTTTTTCTACTTCTGATCTTCCTTCTCACAATTAATTGGAAGAGGAAGCTAACTATCACGTATGCTCATCACGTGACCCTTACCAAAAACCCTTTTGCTTCTGATCTACAACCAGCCCGGAAGTTCAGCTAATTAAGTTTGCACAACACATCCATGTATAATTTGCTGACAATTTGATTGGCATTCATCTGCAAGGGAATGAAATGAGACTTTTTTTTTTTTTTTTTTTGAAGGGATCAGGAAGTTGAATAACATATGGACAGACGACTATACTCCTTTCATGGTCCAGAATTATACTGATGTACTCAGAAGCTTAAATAACAAGAACCAACGGCATCAGTTATATGCTATCTACCTATTTCTTACCTAACATTGTGGTAATTGTTGTAATGAATGGCTACTTCTTCAACACATACGGACGGCAGTTCCCACTCCATATAGGCGTTAATTTGTTTAATTTTGGACAAAAATCTGCTCGTGGTCGTCTTTGCCTGATAATCTAAAATAACCAAGTGCTCATTAATTAGAGAATCAATTAAGCCGGCGATGAAATGCACACAAATGCAGCATTTCAGTATTAGCAGATAACTGCAATCCAAAAGGAGAGATCATTTTCCAAGAAAAAGAAAACGAAAGAAAAAAAAAAAAAAAAGCGGCATTCTGATTGAGTTTGTTGTCAAAGTGAAAATTGATTTGTAATTTCAATACAAAAGTCTAATCGTTTATAAGCTCACATGACATGTACTTCAAAAATCATGGAAGGAAATTTCTCATCAATCTTTTTGTTCTATATAACGTGCTATCTTTGTCTTTTCAAACAAAGATTAGAAACGTTATTGTAACTAACATTAATTGTGTAACATTTAAATCTTGTCATTATGTGTAGAGCCATGACAAGAGAGGGATAATTCAATGAACTTGAGAATTACCAATAATGTTACATAGTGAGGCATATAAGAGGAAATCTTGAAGACAAAATGTTGAAGTACTTTGAATCAGACAGTTTCCCTTTGAAAATAGACTGGTATTATCCCATGCATGTTCACTGTAACCTCAAAAAATGGAAGGGTCCTCCTATATTGGGAGAAAAATATAACAACCAGTTAGGTCTAGTAATTAATAAGGGTGATGGGATGCATCAAAACGGCAATTACAAGGATGAAGCATTGGTTGTTGAGTTTGAGGACAGCAATTTGAAGTGTGCTTGGAGGACCTTGTACTTCTGTTCATGGTGGTCCATCAAAAATTCAATGCACATATAGCGACTCCACATCATATATGGAAAAACAACCTTTGATCATACATATGCATGTGATGTGAGGAGCAAATTGGATCTGTGTAAATTCTTTATCCATCATGGTAAAAATATTTTTCACTCACGTATTTCTGATGAAAATCATCATCATTTTTCTTTCTCTTTATTGTCGTTGTTATTATTTTTTAAAGGGAAATGTTTGTGTATTGCAATTTAAAGGGAGAGTTAATGAAAACAAAAATGGAAAGAATTGATTCTAGTGGTAAGATGAGAGGACACTTTTTTTTTTTTTCACTAAACAAGAGTTGACTGTTAATGATCTTGATCACCGTTGACACAATTATTCACTTTCATTCATTTATTTTTTTAAATATGATTTACCATCTTAAAATTTGCATGAAAAAAACAGTGAAATTAAACTTAAAATCCTACAAGAAACTGAAATAATAATAATAAATCCTCATAAATAAACAGGTTTGATAGGGAAAACTAAACAAAAACAAAAGGAACACTATTGTCAAGCCAAATGTCATACTTTCTCTTTTGTTAGATACACTTAACAATTACCACTAGTGTGCTCAAGTGAGAATATAGTACAACCTTGATTCCCCAAACACCACCGCCTCCCCAACACCACCCAAAAAAAAAAAAGATGCCAAATTAGTATAACACCAATTCTTTTCTTAGTTATAATACATATCATGCATAATTAAGTGTGTAATTTTTTTATTTTTATCCTTATTAACAAACAAAATTACAAAAGGCAAACTTTTTTTTAAATGTTTAATTTTTTATTTTTATCTTTACTAAGAAACAAAAATATAAAAAAGAACTTTTTTCAAAAAAGCTAGAAGACTATTTAGAGTTCAATAGCTCCATTAGAAAATTTGAATCTATCAATCAATTGCGTATAAACGTACTCAAAGCCAAAAAGGCCCGTGTTAAAATGAGTTTTGGTCTCATTCTGTACAATTGCTTAATTACGATTGGCATGCACAATTGGTTTAAAAAGACTCCGTGAATTTACTTGTATAAAGGAGGATGATGATTTTTTTGGGTAGAAATAAGATGAGAAAAAATATTACAAGGAGAGCGGAAGTGACAAAAACGGCCCCCAACTATAACAATAGAGGTCCAAGAACTACTGGACTTGCCCCATTAATCACCTCACATGTGTTGGGACCAAAAGGTCAAGAGTTCGTATCCTGTTTTTGTCATCCTCTTCCTACCTCTTGGTCAACATAAAAACCTCATCCCACATTGTGTGAAACACATACTATTATAATAGAACAAGAGTATATTGTAATAGACTAGGATATTAAAAACAAAAATAAGGGGTCCAGGAATAAATGAAATGAAAAGAAAAGAAAAATAGTAGGGACAAGTGTGAATCTGAGACACATGAAAATGCATGAATAATAGTAATAGTGAGTGAGGTAGTGAGGCACCGAAAAAGGACACATTAAAGGCATACAAAGAGTACAGAAATTAAGATTTTGGACCACAATCTCTGACGGAGAGCTTTTTGAGAGAGACACAACTGACAGAGAGGCCAGTGGAATTTAAGAAACATCGCCCCACAACCTTATAAAGCCTTTGCAAACGAGGTTGACAGTTTAAACAGTATCCCATGCTAAGCTGCGCTCTCGCCGCACCTGTCATTTTATATCATCATGCTGCCTTCATTACATTTCCCATTTCATCATTTCATCCTCTTCCTCTTCAATCTTCATACTTAATGAACGTTGGACAACTAAGTTGGCTTCAAAGAAGCCATAAATGGTAGAATAACTTGAGTTTCTTTGAGAAAAGCCAGCTTTTAGACACGAGTCATTGTACTACACAAAGTTACCTTTTCAAGTCCTGTAATATCATCAGTCATATCTATGTTTTTTCATTAACAGCATGAGTTTGTAAGTACCGCATTTCACGTTCAAAGGCTACGGAAAAAAGATAACCCTTTGTTGACATATACCAGTGTAGATACTTGAGAAATTTCCCTTGATGAATGAAGATTATGCCACTTGCACATTAGTTTGAGCGTTGGATTCCTGCTCCACAACAAAGGAATTTCGCAATCCCAATACCAACCTGGACTGCGATTCCATCCTAAAGTACTATTTAAACATCACCAGATATGTAAAAGAACAACGTATACTAGATTGAACAAATCTAACCAGATCTAACCCCAATACAGTGTAAAGATTACAAACTATGTAAATATACATCATCTTACTCTAATATAGGAGATTAGGGTAGTTTAGTAGGGTCACCTTGAAGGGGAGGGGAATGAATGGCAGTCGTCCAAGGAGTGTTGGGAGGCTACTTAGATTTGTAAAGGGTCAACTTGACAAGAATATTCTTTTGTTTTTACTTCCATTGTATGAGTATAAACTATAACAAGAACAGGTATCATTTCATAAGTCTGGATGATCCTGAAAAACTTTGAACTTATCTACTATGTAATTTACATAATAGTTCCCACTAACAACCATATACATTATCATAACTCACACATATGTTCTAGCTTCAAATAAAGCATAGTAAATATTGTGCACCTGCAAACAACCATGTCAGAGACCAAAAAAGATTAATCACCCAAGTCTTCCATGTTGAGAGCGGGAAATGTGGTGGTCTTCAATCTGTCTGGTAATCAATGAAATACCATAACTTGATGCACTTGAAGCAGCATAATATGAGGTCACACTCAGCTGTGTAAATTTTGGAAGTGCATAACCTGTGAAGTAATGCAGTGCATGAAATCATAAAACTGAAAGGGACAAAATGAAGAAAAGGAATTCCAGAAAGGCAGAGTAGGGAGAAGGCCAGAAAAGGATGTTGATATTACTCAAAATCCCAGACAGGCCATAAAATAGGAACAGAAGACTTCTTTTCATATTACTAAAATTACCTTCTAGAAAAATAAGACTAATAAACTATTAAAATTCCTGAAGCAGGAAAAAAGTTTGATAATACAGGACCAGTCAACTTGAGTTGTCTTAAAATGCAAATAATAGAATCATTGGAAAGCATGAAAGCAAAGCAAGTTTCTCTGCGTATTTATCAAAAAGAGGAACAAAAAGTTAAATGTTACTATTATATTTTGGAATTTGCTCAATCTATTATTATTATCATCTTCTGCTTGCCCCATTTGTTTTCTTTCTTCATACTTCCAGCAAACAGTAACATTTCATTTCCCTAGAGACTGCAGGTTTCACTTATTTGATGAGAGAAACTATGTTGTCAAATGAAGAAAAGACTTTCCAGATGGAATACGCCTCAGATTTTCCATCTCGTACCCCTAGAAGGGGAAGCTTGGGCCATATTTTTGCTTCTCTCATCAGTAAAATTCAGGGATAAGTAACATATTTGCCTCTCACTCAGACTTACACAGACAAGCTTTACTTTTCCAATAGTTCCCACCTTTCCATCTTTGTTGAAGTATGGATTCCTTAAAGTCCAACTCCTTGTCTATTTTTCAGCGTTATACTACTCTTTTTAGTAATGATTTTAACTACCAGTAGCCCATCTCAGTTTTCTACTACACAGCTTACAGATTCAGATGAGAGAAAAGGAACCAAAAATCTAACTGAGTTTGTAGATGACAAGCATGTTGTAAAATTAACAATGACAACAATATAAAGATAAAAAAGAATCTCAATTATAATAACAAGGCATACCTCCAAATGCAGCACTAGTGGCAGCATATGTAATATATGCAGGAAGCTGTAAGAATTGGTGAAAATTAAGTGAGCTGTTTTGATACAAAGATAAAACAACTATAAGCATTAAGAGAGTAAGGGCCGCGAGGAGAGGCGCCTGATGAATGCACGTGTAGGAAAATAAAGAAGTTCCAAAATATAACAAGGATAGCCATACCCCAGCTACAAAAGGAAGCCACTTAGGCCCTTTCACATGCTTCTGGACAAAGGGGATCCCTGAAACAAAATTGTGTTTAGAGGGGGGGAAAAAATTGACGAATCTCAAACACGAGAAAGGACAGAACCAATTTTGTACCTGTGTTAAAACCATGAATTGCACTAAGAAGTCCACCAATTCCTGAGCCAGCCTATTCAAAAAATAAACAAAAATAAAGAGACATAAGAGATACAAAACACAACCAAACAGTAAAAGGTTATCCAAAAAATTTAAAAAACGCAAGGGGCATATAATCCATTACTAAACTAAAAGGAACAAATTGTCAGCAATCCAGATACCAGAGTAATATTGGCCTTATATTAATGGTAGAAAGAAAAACTTGTGCTCCTCAGCACTGCCTAACATCCGAGAAACCAATCCGCAGAAGGCAGTTTGCAGAAAAAAAAGGTAAAATTCGTGGTCAGGGTCATGGGGATTCAATAATCCAAGCACTCTAAGAAGTTATTGGAAGATACGAATCCAATTGAACTTGTATCAACATATAAACTTGTGAATGAAAGCATATTTAACAGAGTTATAACAGAATCAGGGGTTAATATACACTGCGTACTCATTGTGGAAGTTCTATATTCTATAGTACTGACAGGGCAGAGTTAAGCATCCAGTAACTTGGTAACAACAGACTAAGCAATTTTGAAAGTGTAAAATTTCAAACTTGGAATCACTAATATTACATTACCATGTCTACATACACCAAGGAACAGGCTATTCCAACTCCAGAGTACAAAACCTAAACAACTCGACCTTTAGGCTTTCAGGACATCTTTCTGTTAGATCATCACCAAAATTCAATCTTTTAGTTTCTTTTGAGCATAAATGACCTGAAGCCATAATAAATCTCATTCTCTCAAGCCCACCTCACATCCCACCACAAAGTAACCAGCTCTAACAATATAAAGCATAGAAAGGTGCAAACATCCACGGTCATCCACAATAGCACAGGATTGAATCCAGTCAGGAAGAACCAAAAGAGCCCAACTGAAATTCATCAAGTTTTCTTCATTCATACCACAGCAGTAGCGTCGTGGAGCACAGGGGTGATCGTCCATTCTTCAGTTCTCTACATACAAATAACACAAACAAATAGAATAAAACTAAAGTCTCTGAGCTGATTTTATCAAACACGTAATAGAAAAATCGTTTACAAATATACAGTGCAAAGAATTAGAATTCCATAATAATATTAATACCGAAGCAGTGCGGTCCAGGAGAGAGAGACAACGAGGGCAGCGAGGAGAGCCAAGGCCTGGCTTCATGGTGGGATCATATTCGTACATATTCCCAGTTCTCAGCTTCTCTTCGTACACTTCTCGAGTCCCCATTTTGTGAATCTTCTTCTTCTTTCTTCTTTCTTCTTCTTCTTTTAGAATCTGTTTAGTGTTCTTCTTGGTGATGGCTGGTGCTGCCCTGCTCAGAATCAAAGGACTTTATAAATTGCTCTCGGGGTTTTATTTTTCGTTGGGGATGGTTTGGGCCTTGCCTTTTGCCATTCTTTGAGCTGCTAGCAGGCTCTAAGACGTCAGATTATGGTTTTCGATGTATTGAAACTAGACCAATAACAAGAGGCTAATCCATTTTCTGCCCACTAATCAGCCCAAATCCTTGCATTCTCTAGAGTGAACTCGCCGAACTCACCTCCCATTCTTGGAAAAATAATTTTGGGCCTGGCTGAACTATGCCATAAAAGTAATAAGAGCCTAAATATTTGCTGCCCGTTCTTTAACCCAGGTTTATTGCATTTTCTACAGTGAATTCACCAAGCCCAACTCCCTTGCCTTGCTTTGGTTGTTTTTGTTTTTCAATTGGGTGTGGACTATGGAGCAACTCCCCTAGGAGGGGGGAAAAAATTAAAGATTTTGTACACTAGTTACAACTTTTTATATTATTATTAGTGTACGTATACATATATTATAAAAGAATATCAACCCTATATTTTCTAGTTAATTAGGCAGAAGTGTGCATGCCAAATATCATTCCTAGAAGGATTGGAAGATTTATTTAGAGAACAAAAACTAGCAAGGAGATATTTGTTGTTGATAGGATGAGTGCTTTATGTGAGAGTGCTAAGTTTCTTAATTCATAAAAGGCGAGTGAGAAAATCACTTGCTATTTGTTGTTGATAGGATGACACCATTACAAGAGGGGAGTGAGGAAATCATTCAAGAGTTGCTTATTGTTTTCTTTAAGAAATTGAGTTTTATTAAGTTTGATCTTGTTTAGAGGCATATTGCAGGAAATTCAACGTGTTGGTAACGATCCATTCTATGCTCCTCTTTTCTGGCGCGGAAACGAATTCTAAGTCGGAATTTGACTTCCAAGTTACACTTGACGTTTTAGACACGTTGAGGATTTCTACAAAGAAGAACAATTAGATGATTTATGGCTGGGTGGGTGGGGGTGGTCACAAATTCAAACCTAATTTTGATGAGAGTCGGTGATGACAAATTCAAAGTCAAATTTGGTCAAATTGGGACACTCAAGTCGTCACGATCAACGAGGAAAAGAAAAATTTTCGTACTCCTCAATCATGTTTGCTAATTTCTTTCTATTCGGCACTTTTAGTAGACCTTGTTGATATATTTTATGCATAGTGATTTGTTCGACTTTAATTCCTTTTCCATGTTTTCCACGTATAGGCACACTTTGTGAAGTTATATCCGTACTATATTAATTGTACTTCGTCTATAAAATGATATAACTTTATTATTGAATACTGATTCATAAACTTTAATTATAATGAAAATATTTAGTTTCACTATTGAAACATGATTAATACATAATAGTTAAAACAATAAAATTTAATTCTGATACTTTATCTCCAATCCTGCGTTAGAATGATGATTTGCATAAAGAGTGTAGAATAGTGGAAAAGTAATATGCTTAAAACTTAATCATGCAAAAATTAGCATAAAAAACCCAAAGCAAATCTACCAAATACTTTGTACATATGATAAATTTTGATGTTAAATGACAACAAAGTTATGAAATTAATAGCACAAATGGCCGACAAGTTTACGCAACCTACACTTGTGCCTCACATTCACACACTAGTACTGTACATATCAATGCTTATAGAAAAATGGTTTATGTGCTTGTCCCGGCACGTAAAGTAGAAATGCCAGCCCATATTAAAAGTTTTTTAGCTGGAAGGAAATTTTGTTTCAATTCAACGATTGAAGCTTTGTCTAGCAAAGTAAAGTAAAGATAAAGAGATCTCCTCACTTTCCTTTATTCCTCTAAGACATATCGCTTTTGCAATGTTATCACCAACTTAAAAAGAGGCAGAGGCTGCTTGTGATCAAATAAGTAATACTTTTTCAGTTGATTTGTCTGTTCATCTAAGATATTATTTGCTAAAACTTATTAATGCTTTCAATTTTTATTTATAATAAGCTGTTGGCATGAACGCTAGAGATGAATATTTTAAAAAACATACAGTTTGCTTAACAAACATAATCTTAATATCTTCAATAATAGTTTGTACTTTAAACTAATTAAATCAGTGAGGATTGATTTAATGAAAGAAGAAATGATTCCATCCTTGACATTCGTAATAGCACTAGCTAATGGTACGGATACACATACATATTATGCAGCGTGCAAGTTTATTGTAAAGCTACTAGGGAGGAAATCGATTCATATTATTTCCACTTTAGCAACATGTCCGATTTGACCAAGAAAGTGTAGTTACACTCCCAAAATAGAATCAAATATTGCAAATTAATTTTCAATTAATAGCAATATGGTTAAAGTACACAAAGCAACATGAAGAACAATTAAGAATTACCTTCAGTCCCAAAAAAGTGAAAATAATTAAGTGAAGACACCATTCCAGAGCACGATGATCAATAATGGAGAACATAGACATTGTATTCCACAACAGCATCCCCAGTGGTCATGTTGAAAGTACGAGTCCTTGCTTCAGCATAGCCACTGGCAAATCTAAACAAACCACTGCCACCAACAATTGGCATCTCCCTCACCGTGGAACGCACCGAGTTTCTGCCCAGAATACTGAGGGTGCTGCCGTTGTACTTCCCCTCAACGAAAACATAATTCAAAGCCATCAAGTAACCGAAATCATGTATTGAAGCAGAAGCATAAATCCCTTGAGCTCTTCCCACAAGTTTAGAGTTTAAATCTGGACCTTCCGTTAAGGGATCGTCCATCATCACCACAGCTCCAAAACCAGTCATTGAAGTGTTGGTCACTGCGGCTTCAGCAACTCGAACTGCAGTCGGGTTTCTTCCACTAACAATATCGTGGAAGTAGAAGTGAAGGTGGCTTAGTTTTTTTCTTTTCAGCCCCATGTCCTTTTTTGACAGTTTTCTTGAGAATGGTTGAGAATCAATACTAGGAATAAACATGATGATACATGAAAGGAAAAGAACAATGGAGAAGATGGTGGCAGCTGGGAGGTTTGAAGGAGTTTTTGCCATGGCTATTCTGGGATTAGAGCTGTAATGGATGTCGTGATGAACGAACTTTATTTTATAGAACTTTAGCTGGATGGATGGAGTTACTTCTATGGTGGAAATTGGGGTATGGTAGCAGCTTTATGCAACCACGCCATATTATTAATTTGCTCCCACGATTACACTCCATTCATTGTCCAAAATTATGTTATACACCTTGTTGACTCTGATTCTCCTTACACGTTCTCAATTGAGTGATGCTATACTTTGGACTGTTGTTTGTAGAATTACATTCATTGGCTGCAATTGCAATTTCTAAGTACACAAGTTTTAAAGTATCAAAATTGTTGCTTGATTTTTTTCCCTCACTTTTTACACGAATGACCCATCACAACTAACGTTTCTACTTTCTACTGACTTGTTATCTTTTAAATCAACAACTTTTGACAACACGCTTTTCCACAAAGTATTATTCCTAATTTGACTAGTGATCATACCGAGGCACAACTTATAAATTGAGATGAGACTAAGCCTGCTTTGCACAAGTTATTTCTATTTGTAAATAAAAATTTTTTTTAATAAAAATAAACTATTTAAATATATTTTTATTTCAAAATTTAAAATTTAAATTTTCTTACTTAAATTCCTCTTACATAATTTTAAAAAATTTTCTCTCTTATGTTTTTCCTCTAAAATACTTTTTCTATAAAAAAATATTCACAAAAAATTTCACACATTCGAATACAATTTTTTCCATTTATAAATAGAAATGCCTTGTCCAAACTGACTCTAAAAAACTAAAGTTTAAGGAAAAAAACAGTGAAAAAATGGTCCTGAAAAATAGATTTAGGCATATTGTATTTCAAAATACGTTTTTATATTTTTTTAATATAATAATTAAAAAATAAAAAATATTTTAAATTTTTCAAAAAATATTTTTTTTAAATTACAATTCATACACACTTTAGAGTTTATTTAGCTAAAATTATAACGAAATATAATTGTATAAACAACATATTAAAATACAGTTATACATTTTTTATATAATATTTTTTGTTTTTGGTTTTATAATTACTATATTAAAAAATAAAAAAAAATACATTTCGAATCACAATCTATACCAAAACGACTCATTCAAAAAAAAATCATAAATAAATAAAAAAACAGAAACATGCAAAGTATTGCACACTAATTTATTTTGCAATCATTTGCATGGCTCGAATAAAATACGCAACGTACCATCAACAACAATTGAGGATTCTGAATCTCTGATCCACCATCACCAGATTAATCCTTGTCGGCAATTTCATCCCTTGTTCTTTTGGTTTTTATTTCACACTCATATGTATAAAGAAAAATACATGTAAGATCTAAACATGGAAAAATGGAGGAGGCCCAAATTTGGATGTTAAAGTCGAATATGAAGTCGACAATCTAATTATTAACTTCAATTGAATTTTTTTTTTTAAAAAAAATATGTTTCCTCATACTTAAAAAAAAAACAAAAAAACATTAGCAGCCCCTCACCTGCACTCTCTTCTCTCCCTCCCGCAAAAATTGTCACGCAAGCACATGTGTAGTGGGCACAAAATACGTCCTTGAGTTTCTGCTTTAGCCTTTAATTCTGAGGGTTTAGGTCCAGAAATTACCTTTGGTGTCTTTGGAAGTTCAAGAAGAGAATCTTATGTGAGTGATTTCTTCATGACATCTTCGGATTTGATTGACAAGGCAGCTTTAATCAGGTAATCAAAAAACTTACATCCATCTTCAGTTGATAGAGCAGTCAAATGCAAGTTGTGTCCAATAAAACAAGATGGATTCACCCTTCCATTAACATGAAAAAAGGGTCCATGGCACTTAATTTATAAACAAATGGGTCAGACAAAATTTAAGAATAAAATATAATAACAATATGAATATTCATAAGATTTTGCTTAGTTACAAGGAAATTTGCTGAATAAACAAATTTTAATTCATTAAAGAAGATGAAAAGTGCAGAATGTCAACTTCAGGAGTATGACTAATACCAATCCGCTTTAGTCTCAGACTCGACGAGGGGCTGCTAGAGTTTTTTTTTTTTTTTATAAGTATAATTTTTTAAAATTGATATTTTGAATGTTGATTTCAGGAATTATATTTTTTTTTAACAAAAAATTTAATTGAAGTCGACAATTAAATTGTCGAATCTTACCTAATCAATTTTAAAGTTGATATTCAAAATGTGAATTTTAATGCTTTTAAAAATTCTTTTAAAAATATAATATTTATTTAATTTATATTAAAATAATAAATGTTCCGTCAATTGTCTCCTGCTCCATTTTATAGACTTGAGCTGGGGATGCACACCTTTGTTGGAACTTGCTCGAATAATTGCCATGCACGCATGGCAGCTGTTGGGCAACCACTCCATTATTTTTTTATTATTTCCACCCTTTCAGCACTTATCAACGATTAGTGCCTTCCATTTTAAGTGCGTTTTGAGCTTCAGTAATTCACGGACTTTCGTCATTCTCCAGGAACTTAAATATTTAAATCAAATCATTAGTTTTCTACCAAACGCCAATCAAATCAAATCAAATCAAATCAAATGAGCATCAAATTGAGAACCAACCATGAACGAAATCGTTAACATTTCAAGTAGTTCATTAATGGTTATAAATGGTTTATAATTACAGAAATTATAGTTCAGTATCCATGACTCTTTTAATATAATATATGTACCCAAAAAAAAAATCTGTAATCTGCTGCGCGTTGGACGAATGGAGGCCATCATATATCGAATACTGGATTTGAGGCTTCCAAGAAGTGATGATTCCCAGCTTGAAAATTAATAAAATATGAATAGTATGCATGTTGCAAAGAAAATGGAATCTAGAATTCTTTATATGGATGGCAATATGGATGTATAGCGTCATAAATACAAAAGCATGATGAAATTGTACTCCAATGGCAGGCATGAAATGACGTTTGTGAATCATCTCTTGATCAAATTAATTATATATATGTGTGTGTAACCTAATTGGTTTCTGGGCTTATGGATACTATTGTCAAATTTAATAGTTATTTGATATTCTTACAATGTACTAGTATCGATTACTAATAATATAACATTGATTATGACTCAATTAAACTTTTCTTTTTTCAAAAAAAAAACCATTGAGAACCAAATCAAATCATGAACCGAAATTGATGGATGATTAGAAACCATTTAAGATTTTATAACTTTAACAAAAAGGGATTTAATATTTTATACTGTAATTTACTTTAGAAAAGGGGATTCAATGTTTAGGACATGGAATTCAAGAGCGATCACGGGAGAGAATTTGGATGGATTTTATATAATCTATCAATTATTGTCTCATCTTGTTTCATACGGTATTTATTTATGTTGAAAACTAATTATTATCTCTATTTCTTTTTGTGGATGAGTGGGGATATTGGAATTATGTTAAGTTTTGGTTTTAAGGTAAACTTGTGCATATTTACATAGTTTTTTTTACAAAAAATAAAAAAAATATATACTATGCCCATCACCACTCTAACTAAGGATTAAAGATGAAAATGATGAGTTTGTCACCACCTAAAATCTATTATATATATAAAAATAAAAATTATATAAAAATAGTAAATAAGAAAATTAATATAAAAAACTTATAATAAGAATAAGTTTCTTTTCAGTGCTCCAAAAATAATATTCTAAACCCATTAAGTCGCCTTGATCCCAGTGCTCAAATGGTTTAGCCGACCACTAAAAAGATATCAAAAGATGACTTATGAGGAATGAGAAAGTGGCTTAAGCCAAACTCCACTAACTAAACAATGAGAAAATGCAATGGAAGGTTGAAAAATATGAACATGCCAGTGATTTTTCTCATGTTATGATGAGAATCATGACTCTTAGTAACTCCAATATGTGAAAACCCAATTCATGGTGTAAAGTAAATTTCAAAAAACAATGAAACAAACTTGCACAACTATTTTTGGTCAAGAACTCGATTAGATGTTGACAGTTTTCTTGAGAACGGTTGAGAATAAATACCAGGAATAAACATGATGGTACATGAAATGATTAGAACAATGGAGAAGATGGTGGCAGCTGGGAGGTTTGAAGGAGTTTTTGCCATGGCTATTCTGGGATTGGCGTGATGAATGAACTTTCTTTTGTGGACTTTTAGCAGGATGAATGGTTACTTCCATTATGGAATTCTGGAAGCTGCTAGCGAGCCAATTGGGTATGGTAGCAGCTTTATGCAACCACGCCTTGTTACTTCACACTTCATCATTATCCATAATTATTTCATACACCTAGTTGGCTCTGATTCGAGATAATTGACTGATCGAGTGATGCTATACTTTGGACTGTTGTGTGTAGAACGTTGGTTGGTGCTTTTAATTCTTTTGAACCAGAGCAGAAAACAGAAGTGAAAATGGCATGCAGCCCACTCATTTTCCCAAATTCTTGCGTTTTCTAGAATATGATTCCTGTGTGCTGTGATTTTGGGCTTAAAACTAGACAAGTAACAATAGCCTAAAACATTTTCCCCACTTTTTTTACCCAATTTTTTTGCTTTTTCTTGAGTGAATTCACGAAGCCCAAACTGCTCTTAAGAGAAAAACATAACCCCACTTTGTACAAAATAAATTTTGCAGCTAAATATAGATGTGTTTTTTTTACTCCCCACACATATAAAAGTATATAAATGGAAATTAATTCTAACAATTTGATTGTTAAGTTTGGACTAATGGATAAATTACATAACCCAATTATTATCCTTAGCCCAACAAGTCCAATCATTATATAAGTTGTGGCCAATCAATTTAGACCAAAATATTTTATTTAATCTATCCCTAATTATATGACCCAATACATATCTTGTTATTAAATTTTATAATATTTAATTTCATTACACACCAATACAAATATTTTATATTTTCATATTTAATAATATTATACACTAAAACTTTATATAGAGAGATATGAATAAAAAGATTATAACTATTTTTATTTTTATTCTAACTATTTTCTTAATTAAAAATTCTTTAAAACTAGAAAATTCAATTTTATAATATACTAAAAAAACATTTATGTATTTGAATTAATGATATTTCACATATATTCATATAATTAAGAATTTAATTAAAAATCATAGATAGGTAGTAAGGTACATATATATGAAGAATTTGGTGCCGACAAAAATCGTCATTAAAAGGCATGCAAATTGGTGACGACAAAAATTTCGTCACCAATGACTAAATTTTAACATTTTAGTGACGAGAGTAGTTCTCGTCACCAATTTTTCGTCAATTGATTGTGCCATATTGGCAGAAAAACTTCTCGCCAAACTCTTTAGTGATGAAATGGTGATGACTTTTTGTGACTCGTCACTAAAACTGGTGAGTTGATGAAAAATTGGTGACGACTAGAGTTTTTGTCACTAATAGGGGTATTTGGTGACGAAATTTTTGTTCGTCACGGTGCTTTTTGTTACTAAATGACATTTTTCTTGTAGTGATATAAAATATATTTTTATAAAGTAATTATAA
Organism: Gynochthodes officinalis; assembly: GCA_020080225.1. Taxonomy (NCBI): domain Eukaryota; kingdom Viridiplantae; phylum Streptophyta; class Magnoliopsida; order Gentianales; family Rubiaceae; genus Gynochthodes; species Gynochthodes officinalis. The sequence goes on along the minus strand of CM034615.1, from coordinate 46,313,335 downwards.
GATAAAAGATATATTAAAAAATATAAAAATATTTTAAAATTTTCAATAATTGCGTTTTGCAATTGCAATTCATATATATTCTAAAATTTATTTAGTTAAAATTATGGATTTAAAGACATTAATAATTACGGATTAAATAAATTATAGTCATTCAAATTATATATTTTATTAATAAATACTAATATTAGCATTCAAAACTGGTTAATTCTCTGTGATTATTAATTATAAGGAAAATACTAATAAAAAATAGCAGCCTTATTAAATAGTGAAAAACTCACTATAATGGGGCATTATTATTATGAGTATAATAGGACATTAGAGTTACCTAACCTAAATACACACACACAAATAATCAAGTGTTGAGGTAATGAGAAAATCTGCATCTCTAGACATAACTATTGTTTTGAATTGAAGCTGAACATTGGTCATCTTTCAATCGCTTTCTTTCTCTTACTTTTTGGTTCTATTATTAAGACCTAATTAAAACAATATTTTAAATGCTAGAGTATAATTTCCAAACAACCACCACCCGGGAAATTTCTTCTTGAGCTTGGTTGACGGGAAGAAGGATACGTACACCTTTCAAAAGCAATAATGGCATATATTATTCTTTTTGTGTTTAAATTATTATAATATTAGAAATCAATTCAATGGTAAACAAAAATTCTATAAATAGATAAATAAAATAGTTCACATTATTCTAGATATAATATCAAACCATCGGTTATATGTGTCTAAATAAATTAATGAAACTCAAAAATTTCCAATGACTTCAAAAGTTGTCCTAAAAGTTTAAAAATGAGAGTTTGAAATGTTTCGTTTGCATTCACCACCAATGAAAAGATTGTGAAAATATGCAAAACATTGTAATTTTCTAAAGCTAGATTTCCAATATTCGTAATTATCCTATAAAATTTGAAAATAAGAAAATAATTAAATTAATAAATATATCCATGTGTCATAATAGAAATAAATACTTTTGTAGTTAGAATTTTTTTTAAGAAAAATAATAAATAATTTATTTTTTTAAAATATAACATATCAGTCATTATAACTTTTCACTATAAAAATCATTATTATTATTTTATGCACCTATTTGATAATGATTCTATATACACTTTCCTAGTTGAGTGATGCTCTACTTTAACTGTTGTGTTTAGAATGTGGGATGGTGATTTTGGGTGTCTTGGATAAGAACAGAAAACATAAGTCAGCCCACTCATTTTCCCAAATTCTTGCATATTCTAGACTGAGATTCCTGTGGCGACCCTTATTATGTGCTTTTGGGCTTAAAACTAGACCAGAAACAATGGCCTAAAACATTTTCTGAATTCACGAAGCCCAACTCCCTTGCCTGGGTAGATCAGAAAAGCATAATGATATTTTTAAAAGAACATTTTCAGTGCTTCGGAAAAAAAAAACAAGAAGAAATATATTAGTTTTTGGCATTTTTATGGGCAAATTTGTAGTCAGTCGTCAACATTTTGTTCAGCATTAAAGCTTAATCAACAAAAAGCATGATTAAAGTTTTCAGCAAAGTAGGAAGCCTATATCTTCTTAATCTTTCCTTTATTACTTTTGCAATCCAACTTAAAAACGGCAAAAGTTAAGGGTTCGTTTGAGTAGGAGTTTTTATTTGCAAATAAGTAAATTTTTAAATAAAAACAAACTATCCAAACACATATTTATTTTAAAATTTAAAATTCAAATTTCCCACTCAAATTCTTCTCACATAATTTTAAAAAAAAATTTCCTCTTATTTTTCCCTCTAAAATACTTTTTCTATCAAAAAAGTATCCACCAAAATTTTCACACATTCCAATACAACTTTTTCCAAATACATCATTGTCCAAACGGACCTTAAGCCTTTATTCAACATTTTTTCTTTGGTTCACTCTTTCCCATCTAGAGTATGCAACATTTATGAATTGATCTGTGGGCTTGTAGAATTACATTCATTGCTTGCAATTTCTAAGTAAACAAGTTTTAAAGTATCGAAATTGTTGCTTGATTTTGTTTTCCCCAGTTTTTACACGAATGACCGATGACACAACCAATGTTTCTACTTTAGACTGACTTTGTTATCTTTTTGTGAGCTTTTAAGTCAACAACTTTTGACAACACGCTGTTCTGAAGAACACCATTCCCAATTTGACTAGTGGTCGTACCCCCAGACACAAGTTGTAAACTGAGACTTAAGAACTTGTTTGGAGTGTGTTATAATTAAGAAAAGTTGTTTTAAAATGTGTGAACATTTTAATAGGTATTTTTTAATAGAAAAAGTATTTTGGAGAGAAAAATAAGAGGAATTTTTTTAAAAAATTATATGAGAGGAATTTGAGTAGAAAAATTTGTATTTTAAATTTTAAAATAAAAATATATTTAAATAATTTATTTTTAGTTGAGAAAATTCTCATTTATAAAAAAAAATGACTTGTCCAAACATAATATTCATTGGTTGCAATTTCTAAGTATACAAGTTTTTAAAGTATCAAAAATTTTTTTTTTTTGGAAGTATTTTTACATTTACTTGCTATGTGTATTCCAAATTTCATTTCAATATTTTGTTGTTGAGCTATTAAAGTGTAATCAGTGACTCGAGTATTTTTAACCACTAAATTCAAGTCATGTAATTGTAATATAATTACGAGTATCGTCCCACAGGGAGATGAACAATTACCGGTTGAGCAATATTAATACCTATTATCTAGATCAATATGTAAAAGAATAGTGAATATAGTAATAACAAGAATAAAGTAAAAACAATATTAAACACGTTCAACTAAAAGAATTCAGATAAATAAACTTTAGGACTTGGGATTTCACCAACCATTAACTGTAAATTCCATTCATATAATTATTTTGTGATAAACATCCTCACAACTATTCACATAATTAAACATTATCCCTTCTCAGAGTATAATATTACTATTCAAATAATAATTATGGGACTACTTTTCCAAAATTACTATGGATGCATGATGAACAAAAGAATATCATGTTTCTACGTTGAGAATTTACTATCGTAATTCACAATTTAAGTTTGAAAAATTCACGAACTATTATTGATGTCAGCTGTCGCCTCTTCATCAATACCTTAAACATGCAAATGGTGATCAAGCACTTACAAGAAATAATACCAAATAAATCAGATATTGGATAAGACCACAATTATATGAATAAAAATTACGTAATGATGGTTACATCCCTGTCCTAAAGAAAATAACTTCAGCTACGAAACATGGCGTGCATCAAAATAAAATTAAGTCTAGACTATCTCCCTAGTACTCTATTGTTGTTGTGTTCTGTGTTGTGTCCTTTTAACTAATGCTAGTCTCCTCTATTTATACTTGTTCTGGTCCATGAAGATTAGAAGTCAATATTGTGTAAAACTCGTTCGTTTGATCCGAATGATCTGATTTGCATAATCCTTTCCTTTTGAAAAGTTACACGCCATTAGCATCCAAGTCTTTCTTTTCTCCAACAAAATCGTGATTTTTCTTTTGAAAACAATCTTTTTTATCTTTAAGTTTCTTAAAATTGCAAATCAAGCTAGATAAGGCTAAATTCTCCCATAATTGGATAAGATAATAGAAATATCTTAACCTAGAAGTTATCATTTAATTCACTTATCAATCAGCAAAACAGAATGATTAAAATTGTGTTCAGCAAAGTAGAAAGTTTGGATCTTCTCAATCTCTCCTTTATTCCTCTAACATAAATCTTATAGCCTAGTAACTTTTGCAATCCCAACTCAAAAAAGCAGGCCGACGTTATCACGTTAAGCTTCTACTGAAGAATTCCTTTTTTCCGGTTGCTCTCTCCCATTTAGAGTGGAGCTTTGCAATTAATATGCATGCATGCATTTATCAATCGATCTGTCGGTTTGTGGAATTACATTCATTGGTTGCAATTTCTATGCATACTTGTTCAAGAGTATAGAATTTTTTTGCTTGATTTTTTCCCCACTTCTTACCCGAATGACCCGTCATATATAGTCAATGTTTCTACTTGAATTTTGTTTGTTATCTTCTACGTCAACAACACTGTTCCACCATAAGAACTGTGTGACACGGTTTCGAATTTTCCAGTCTACGACGTGTCTTGACTCTTTGGAGAAAAATACATTTCCAATTTGACTAAGAATTTGTGGTCCTCCCCAAGACACATGTTAGAGAGACCAAGACTGAGAAACTAAAGTAGAAAAAGAAATTAGGAAAAATGGTCATAGGAAATAAATTAAAAGTGTTGTTGCATTGAAATTTTGACAGGCTGTGTGATCACGACAGCCTTACCCTTATCTTTGGTGGGCTTATTAGGTTTGTTAGTTTTCTCACTTTGAGATGACCTCTCTTCCTTCAATGACTTTTTTGATTCGAAAAGAATAGTCTATGCTAATTAATGAGTTTCTAAGAAGTCCGTTGTCCTAAGTCAATGTCAATACCATAGTAGAATCTGCGCAGATTTTTTTGTTTGTTCCGATGGGGAAAGAATTAAATGACAAGTTGATTGTTCTTTGTCTTCCAAAGTTATTGAGTGAATAATAACCACTCATGATTTATCCATAAATGTTGAAAAGTCTGAGCTAATTGATCTGCTCCATGTTGACGAAATTGGTTTAAAATTATATATATTATGTGTAGATTTTAATTTGAATCTTCCACAATTTTGATATATTCATATGCAAAATCATCATTACAGAATAGACAACATAAATACCGTGGTCATTAATTTCCATGTACTTTGTTAATATAGGGTGTAGACTAGTAAATTATTGTCTCACGATTTGCATTAATATTTGAATTTCCTTTCTATTTAATCCTGAAAAATTGAAAATACATTGTCCATTCTTAAACAAGAGGTTTTTTTTTTTTTTTTGAAAAAAATTCATTTCGAAACATAAGTTGTGATTAAAAATATCTAAAATTGCAACCTCGTGCAGAAAACCAACACATCTAATTAACATAGGTTATTAATCTAAGGTTGATCTTAAACAATTACTTATAGCTCTTGAGGGTAATATTCAAAACAAAAACTATCTTCAAAGGATAGTGAAATTAAAATTAATCTAAACTAAAGGATATCTAAAAGCAAAAGTAGAATCTCCAACAGGACACCTCCCTAAACCTTTTTTTATTTTTTTTTTAATTCTATCAGGCTTCATTCATGGATGAAAGATACACATTTTAAAGGAAAATTCTACACGCATACGCAAAAACTGTTAATTTCTACCATTAAGTTTTCAAAACTATGATTTAACAATTTGACCATAGTACCAACATAATGTTGGGTATTTAATATAACCCAAGTGTATATTCTAATATAAGCTCAATAGGTAATGCACATTTGTAATGGTCCTATATGGGTAAGAGCCCATCAACTGGTTTTAACCATAGTGTATTCTTATTTATATGCTAGTTAGAGGTAGCATGCTAGGTATTTCAAATTAAATACCTCGGGTGTAATGCTTCAAGCAATCGCATATATTATTGCTTGACTTTAAACCCTAACACATAAAACCCCTAAAATATTATGCATATTTAACCGGGAAAAAACACACACAAACACACACACAAATAATCAAGTGTTGAGGTAATGAGAAAATCTGCATCTCTAGACATAACCATTGTTTGGATTGAAGCTAAACATTAGCATTAGTCATCTTTCAATCGCTTTTCTTTCTCTTACTTTTGGGTTCTATTATTAAGACCTAATTAAAACAATATTTTAAATGCTAGAGTATAATTTCCAAACAACCACCACCCGGGAAATTTCTTCTTGAGCTTCATTGATGAGAAGAAGGATACGTACATCTTTCGAAAGAAATAATGGCATATGTAGTGAGGTCATTGTCTTGTCCATAAATTCTCAAATCAAGTTGATACATTTCTGCACCACACAATCAATGGCATACTCAGGGTATGGTCTTAATTGATTAAAAATTCTATGAGTTGGACAATGTGGAATATTTATTTCCAAGCAAAGATGCGTGTGGAATCCGAGAAATTTCCAGTTGGAAGATATATACTCATTCTAAATATTAGAATTCCACAAATGAAACAATTGGTAGTAAGTTTTGGATAAAGACCTTGCAGCCAATCCTAATGCTAATATGAGTTTGGCTAACAATATTTGCAAGGATTCAAGTAAAATCACTCATTTGTAAACTAATGACCTATAGAGACTGTTAATGCGGGCTGCTCTGTGGTGTGGAATGCTCTATTGACAGTATTTGGGAATATTTTCAAACACAAAACTGGTTTGTTTATGAATACTATCCTATGTTGAAAAATTAAAAAGAATTTGAGTACCTAATAAATGAGAAAACTCAAGACCTAATAACTTAAACTTTTGAATTTAGGTGGACTTCGAATACTTATTGTACCATTCTAATTAGCCTCCATATGTGTGAAATCTCTCCAACAAAATTATTATTACAAAAAATTAATTATTATTTGTTGTCCATTTCATGTGTGAAATCTCTCCAACAAAATTATTATTACAAAAAAAAAAATTAATTGTTATTTGTTGTCCATTTCATGTGTGATCTCTCTCCAACAAAATTATTATTACAAAAAAAAAAACATTAATTATTATTTGTTTTCCATTTCTAGATGCAATTCTTTTAGTGTGAAAATATTTTTATTTTTTAAACATTAAAAAATTAGTTATCGTTGATGCAAGTACGCAATTCCACGAGCAACACCCATTGCAATCTCATATGCTTTCTTCCAACTGAGTGAACTAGAATTGATGAACTTTTCAAGGGAGCCATTGGGCATGTAATCATATACTAAAGCGCGCTTTGAGGCGGTGACACTAAATCCCACTAATCGAACCACGTTAACATGGTGAATTGTTCCAATAGTCGCAACTTCGTTGATAAATTCCTGTCCGTTGGCTCTTGATTTATTCAACATCTTCACCGCAACTAAATTCCCACTTCGCAGTTTTCCTTTGTATACCAAACCATAGCCGCCTTCACCTAATTTCTCCTTAAAATTGTTGGTCATTGCTTTTATTTCTCTATATGAATACCTAATAGGCATGAGCCCGTTGTTTCCTTGTAGGAACTCTTCCACTGTCTCATACATCGATAAATGCCTTCGACGCCACTTGTAAATGAGAAAAGCGATCAAGAGTAAAATACCAATGACATTTCTTGCCGTGATCACTAGTCCTGCAGTATAAAATGTGTAAAGGGTGATACAGAGAGTAAAGAGAAGTTATAGTTTAACACCTTAAAATTTAACACCTTACCGTAAACTCCAAGTGTAGGGGCCAGATAACCTACACACATAGAAGGAAAATTTGTAGAAAGAAGCTTAGTGAATTAAAAGTAAAAAAAAATGTTTATGGGAAAGGTAAAATGACAAGATCACTTACGTATCCGTGCCATGAGGTCATAATCATGATAACGATTAATAGTAACATTTCCAAGTGTGTATATGCGGTCTATAGTTGTCTCCAGACTACCTGCGTGTTAACAGACCAGAGAGTAATTGAATCTTATTGACTTTTCCCAAAGTTTAATTATCATGTGAAATCACATGGAACAAATGAAAAATAAATAAATTTCACTTACACAATCCACTGAAATTCCTGAATGCCCAGGACAACGTAAAGCCTTCAGCCAGCCGATTGTGTATGTCTTGAAATGATATGTTCCAACTTATATTCTGGAAATACTCTTCTTCAATCTGTATGGGAACAGTTTTGATTATAGTGCAAGATTCTAAAATATCAGAAGCAAACGAACCATGACCAAGCACGGCATAATTATAAGAAGAGCTTCGGCCACTATCATTCTTGGATACTTGGGACAAATTATTGTGATGATTGGATAACTGCTCTGCACTGATATTACAAGGTGCAGTCTTGATGTAAAAGACTTCACTTAAAATCCCTGCCCAGAACATACTTGAATTCATCGGCCTTATACAGCTCACGAAGACCAGTACTCTTCCTTTGGTAAATATATCAAAACTTTGTCTCGGGTAAGAATTATTGAACGAGTAAAGTGGAAGAGTGGAACAATCGTTCTTTTGCACCCCAAGATCTGTTAGATGGACAGTTCCATTTTCATAATCGATACTATCTACATCTACATAGAAGTACCCTTGAAGCGGAGGATCCTGCAAGTGTAATATAGTACGATTATGCCGACAAGAAACTTCGAATTCATCAGCACCACAAGAACTTGGATCACCTTCAAATCGGAAGGGAAACTTCAAATTGAACGCGGTAACCCCGCAATAGTGCAGCATGTAGTCACAAGTACTGTTTACCTTAGACGGAGAATAAAAATCATAAGGTTCATAACAGTGTCCATACAAAAATGTTCGAAAATCGAACCAGGAAAACAAAAGAAAAAATAAAGTTAGGTACAATAAAACTAGCAAAATTTGGACCGGTAACATGATCAACAACTGATTGGTGAGAAAAGAAGAGGCAAATAATGTGGTGCGTTGTATGTTTGAGCGAACTTCTTAGTTTTGTCTTTTGGATTATATAAATTCATCATCAGCAAACTGTCAACGCGCAAGTACCACCGAACTTAGTATGTATTGAAACATAGGTCCCGCCGACCTGTCCATTATTTGGGTAAATAACGTAATTATTTCTTAATTTCGTTCTAAAATTTGATTTAGTCCTAAATGTTTCCAATGATAATGGGTTAAATTCTCAGAGTTGATAACTTGTTCTTATTCCATTATTTCACACAATCAAGCCAAATTAAGACATCCAATTCTTCACCCAATCATAACAAATAATTTTTTTTTCATTACTTTAACTAGATATATATGGTGATCGATCCTTAAAAATTTGTGCAATTTTATGTGATTCTATGACAATTTGGATATCATCTCTTTGGTTCATTTTTAAGTACCATAGGAACTAAAATCAAATTACCAAATTTGAATATTGAAGATTGTGGACGATTTAATTAGCTGGACCATTTGGAATTGGAAGTACGTTCGCTATTGTCTTTTTCATATAGTTTTCAATGGCTAGTAGTTGTGGTGTAACACCAATCAATTATAATAAATTGACAACCCTCTATCCCGGAGAGATGCAGTGAAGATGCCGTGTGAGAGACGAGTACCCCAACCCACAACGCCCCAATATAAAATAGACTTTGACCTCAAACACTATAAACTATGCAAAACACAGTCCAGCCACGCTCCAAACATGGAAATCAGATCATCAATCACACTGGCCATTCGGTTTTGTTCCCTAATCGTCCCAGCAATCCTTGCGGGCAACCAATCAACCGCACTTCATCCTGATGATATCTGCGCAGAAAAGAAATGCAGCCACCATGGCCCTACCATAAGATTCCCGTTCCTGCTCCGCGGAGAGCAGCCTGAATACTGTGGCTATAGTCCAGGCTACACGCTTTACTGTGACGAAGCGCACCATACCATCCTTGAGCTGCCTTCCTTATCTGTAAAATTTGCAGTTACCAACATTGACTATTTGTCTCAAACGATCGAAGTGCAGTCTACTGACGGTTGTTTAGCAAAGCACCTCAGACATCTTGATATGTCCACCACCCCATTTCAGTTAATTTATTCAGGTTATCAGTACTCCTTAATCAATTGCTCAACTTCGACAGGCGGTTCATGGGATCCGTCATATGAGTTTCATAGTATCTCTTGTCTCGATAGCCGTGGATACAAGGTGTATGCAGTACCATATGATCCTGGCATTCGTGGACTTCCGTTGGAAAATTGTACAAAGATGTATGATAGCACATTGGTTTCACCGGAAATATTCGAAACCAAAAATATTTTCAACTTGTTTTGGCTTTTACCGGAGTGCATAAGGTGTGAACTACGCCGCCAAATTTGCAAATGGAAAAACGAAACCAATCATAAAATCGGCTTGGGCTGCTTTGAAAGGAAGAAACACCACTCTGCAGGTATGCACTTTTTCTTTCTTCATTATCTTCCTCGATCCATTTTCTGGATTTCCTCAGCACAAGTTATTACTCAAATAAGTCATTGTCGTGGTCTGGAATTGATTGATAATTAATTTCATTAAACTGGCAACTTGCCTAAAAAGAGAAAAATCACAAACTTAAATTAATTTTTTTTTAAAAAAAAAAAACTACAAATCAATCGAAATCTATTATTAAGGATTTCAGTACTCATTTTCCATACGAGTTTGGGGTGAGCATGGGCATGTTAGATAGGTTAATTGTCATTAAAAAAAAAACTACAAATCAATCGAAATCTATTATTAAGGATTTCAGTACTCATTTTTCCATACGAGTTTGGGGTGAGCATGGGCATGTTAGATAGGTTAATTGTCAATACTTATACGCTAGGTAGCTTATTATTATCGATTTAAAGTTTATAAGCCTCTTCTATCTTATACAAAATTTAACTCTACCCCTATTCTACCTTATTTTTTCAAGATGGAGTACAAAGTAAACCATTGAACTTTTATTTTTATTTATTTAATATATGTAATATTTTTTATTTTGTACAATATGTAAATTTATGTTAGTAAAAAAAATTAATTTCTGAATTTAAACATTGAAAGAAATTAATCATAAAAGACTAATTCTAGCAACTAAATAAATTTAATGCAAAAGCAAGACTTAAACTTAATTAAATAATAAAATATTCAAATTTGATGCAAATTATTCAAAAGATTTTCATACCATTCTTGTACTACTAATATTTTTAATTAATTAAAGAGTAAAAATACAACTATATCCTAAAAATCATGATAATTGTGTTGAAATCCACTGACAAACTTTTTCTTTTTATATAATAAATTTGACTATCAATTATTTATGTTTACTATCTATTTTTAATTAACATTATTTCCTATTTCTAACAGTCTTATCTCCCAATTTATATTATAATTCATTGATATTTAATTTCTACATAATAATATTTGATTATTGTTCGTTTTATATTTCAATTAATGAATATCTATTTTCAAATAAATTTGTAATCAATCTTTAATTTTTTAATATGATTTCAATAGCTATCTTATTGTTGGTTTTACAAGGTATATTATCTATTTTAAAGGTTAAAACCTGTACCTTACATATTAGCAAAATTATATCCTCTCTTTTACTATCTTTTTCAGCAATGCACCCAATACATCGTACCCTAAGTCTCTTTTTCCTGTTTACAACAACATCGTCGTTTGATTAGCTCGGTTTTGTGAGAGAGATGAGTACCCCATTCCAGAACGCCCCAACACTATAAACTATGCAAAAACAGTGTCCAGCTACGCTCCAAACATGGAAATCAGAAGATCAATCACACTGGCCACTTGGGTTTTGTTCCCTAATTATCCCAACAATCCTTGCAGGCAACCAATCAACTTCACTTCATCCAAATGATATCTGCGCAGAAAAGAAATGCAGCCCCGATGGCCCTACTGTAAGATTCCCGTTCCTGCTCCGCGGAGAGCAGCCTGAATACTGTGGCTATAGTCCAGGCTACGTACTTTACTGTGACGAAGCGAACCTTACTATTCTTGAGCTGCCTTCCTTATCTGTAAAATTAGCAGTTACTGACATTGACTATTTTTCCCAAACGATTAAAGTGCAGTCTACTGACTGTTGTTTAGCAAAGCACCTCAGACATCTTGATATGTCCACCACCCCATTTCGGTTTTTACCATTTTTTCCAACACCTGTTATCTTCCATACATTTCAATGCTCTTTATTCAATTGCTCAACTTCGACAGGCCATTCATGGGATCCATTTGATCAGAATTATAATATCCCTTGTCTCGATAGCCATGGATACAAAGTGTATGCAGTACCATATGCTGCTGACATTGGTAAACTTCCGTTGGAATTTTGTACAAAGATGTATGATACATCGGTTTCACCGGAAATATTCGAAACCAAAAATATTTTCAACTTCTTGTGGTTTTTACCGGAGTGCATAAGGTGTGAGCCACGCGGCCAAATTTGCAAATGGAAAAACGAAACCAATCATAAAATCGGCTTGGGCTGCTTCGAAAGGAAGAAACACCACTCTGCAGGTATGCACTTCTCTTTCTTCATTATCATCCTCGATCCATTTTCAGGAATTTCCCAACACAAGTTGTCTATCTGTGAATTGGTGATGACCTTTTGTAATCCGATTTTCTCAGGTTATAAGTTTCATCGTAAAGTGTAATTCTGTAAAAATTTGAAATTATTTTCATATGACTTTTAGTATATTAATTCAATTTAAAGTTTTTTTATTATATTTTCTTCATTATCAAGTTCAAAAAATTATTAGTCATTTAAATTTTATTTTTAAATGAAATCAGTTGTAAAAATCTAGAATTAATCAAATCTTTTGTCATATATAAGATTTTTTTTCTTCATTTGTATTAATATATAAAAATTTTGTGACTTACATGCACTTATTTCTATGTTTCTTTTATTCATGTTCATAAAATTTTTATTTTTCATAGTAAAAAAATATTTTCAGTAATATACATTAAAAAATATAGAAATAAATATTAAAAATAACTTAACTTGCTCAAGATTTATCATTGTAAATATTTTGACTAAAAAATATCAATACTATTTCAAAATATTATTAAAAAATATATCTAAATAAAATATGAATATTATGATGGGCATATTTATCCATAGAAAATATTAATACTCTACAATTACATATCATTGTTTAAATATTTTACAACTATTACCTTCAATTATTTAAATTTATTAAATTCTATATAATTTTATATAAATTAATTTACATAGTAATAATGAATAAATATTCATATGTATCTAAAATTGTAATATGCTTTAATTTCAAAATGTGAGTGTTAATTAAACAATTAATTTGAATTAAATTCATTTATACTATTTAAAATTATACATAGTAAACAAATTTTAATATGCCCTTAATAAGATTTTTTTAAAAAAAATAGAAAAGAATTATATTTTAATTAGCAATATAGTTGTATAAAATACTATCAAATTAATTAAAAAGAACTTTATAGTTCACAAAATATAATAAAATTAATTAAAAATCAATTATATATTTCAAATCGAAATAGAATTTTTCCTGAAAAATCAAGATTTATTAGATTTGAAATTATAACTAGTCCACCCCATTTCTCACTTGGGGCTAAAGAACTAGTTACTCAAATATGCAAATCGATTGATAATTAGTTTCATTAAACTCACAACGTGCCCAAAAAAGAGAAGCTACACAATCTTAACTAAATTAAAAAAAAAAAACTATAAATCAATCGAAATCGATTGTAATATTATTAAGGACTTCCAGTACTCATTTGTTCTATGTGAGTAAGGGGTGAACATAGTTGAGTAGGATAGGATAACTATCAAAATCTATACCTTTCCCTATTATATATTAGTTTTAAAATTTTTACCCTCTTCTCTTATATAAAATTTAACGTTACCTTTATTCTACCATATTTTTTCAGGTAAATCTGTTTAAATTTTATTTTTTATTTATTTTATTTTTTAATATTTTTTATTTATTTAATATGTGTAATATTTTTATTTTATACAATATGTGAATTTAAGTTAGTAAAAAAATTAATTTGTGAATTTGTACAGTTCAAAAAAAAATTATAAAAAAACTAACTCTAGCATCTAAATTAATTTATGCAAAATCAAAAATTAAACTTAAATAAAAAAATAAGACTTAAGTAAAAAAAAATCCAAATTCGATGCAAAATATTTAAAAATTTTCAAACAAAAACATGATATTTATTACTTCTACATAAAATATAAATACTTTTAACATTTTTTCAAAAGTCTAACTTCTTATTTTCTCAGATATGATGGTACCGTAATAAAATTAAATTAAATTAACAAAAAAATATTATGTCAACTGTAGTGAAATAATAAATATTCAAATTGTTATATAAGTTATAATGAACAGTGAAAAATAAATTGAGACTAAGTTTGAGTTTATTAAAAGTGTGGTACAAAGATGATAAGCAGATATTGAATTGAAAATGAATAGATACATAGAAAAGATTATATATTTTAATTAATGATAATTCATATAAATTTATTAGGATAAATTTTACCTTCAATAATAAATGATATAACATTTTTGAAAATTTAACATATTATTAAGAGCTCATTAATTAAGGAATAATTATATGTATAAAAAATGAAAATGACAGGAAATTGACTTCTATATATATGTCCATGTACTTCTATATATACGTCCATCTTTTTATCCAAATAAAACATAATTTTGATATCAATTATTTATATTTCTTACCTATTTTTAGTTAACATTATTTCCCATTTTTTAACAAACTTATTTCCAAATTTATGTTACAATTCATTTATATTTAGCTTCTAGATAAGAATATTTTATTGTAGATCCTTTGATATTTAAACGAATCAATATCTATTTTCAAATAAATTTGTAACTTCAATATCTATCTTATTGTTGGTTTTACAGAGCATACCCTAAAAGTTAATAGATGTACCTTTCCCTATTAGTTATGGCTTCTAAATTTTTTATTTATATTCTACTTTAAGGTAGGTTACAAGTTCGCTTTATCTATTTGTTCTCCCCTAAAACGGTGGTTCAAGGATTATTCTGATATATGTATGTTTCTTCTATAATATTGTTGCCATGAAGGCAACAGTATCATTATTATTCTGTAAGAGTTATATGTGGGAGTAATGCAAAACCAAAGACAACTAGTAGTGGGGTGGAGTTAGCTAAATTTTGAATAACATTTTTAAGTATGTTGAATAACATTTAATGATTTAACTAATTTAAAGGGAATGTTAGTATGCTTTCAAATTCCTCTACCACTACCACCTTGTCCCACAATACCTTAAAATACCTTCCCAATCCATTGAATCAGACTGAGTCTACATCCAAATCCATGCAAACGTTCTGATGGTTTGAAAATAAAAAGGGGAAAGAATATGCACTTAACCACAAAGTTTAAACATTCACAAGCTCTAATCATTCGCACGCATGAAAATGTTTATTGGGATAGATTCGGACATATTGGAATTAATGGTTAGGTTGTTGTGCCTCTATTGAAACATCGAGTTTTCTCACTTCATGGTATGTTGCAGGTGTATCAAAGATACTGCATATTATAGGTACGTTTGTGGTTTATCTTCTTCTTTCAATTTGTTTGATTGTTGAAGAGAAAAATAGCAAAATTAATCATGCATTTGAAAACAGGTCCTATCCTTGGATGTTTGTTTCTCTTGTTGATAATCAGTGCAATTTACCTTGGTTATTCCATAAAGAAACAAGACAAAGAAAATCAGATGAGGATCAAAAAATTCCTGGAAGACTATGCAGCTAGGAAACCAACGCGATATTCTTATGCTGATATTAAGAGAATGACAAATGACTTCAGGGATAAATTAGGTGAAGGAGGTTATGGAAATGTATTCAAAGGAAAGGTTTCAGACCAAGTATTTGTTGCTGTGAAACTGTTGCATGATTCCATGGGAAATGGAGAAGAATTTATCAATGAAGTGGGAACAATGGGAACAATCCACCATGTAAATGTAGTTCGCTTGTTAGGCTTCTGCGCAGATAGATTCAGAAGAGCACTTGTCTGTGAATTTTTACCAAATGGTTCTCTGGACAAGTTCATATTTCCACAAGGCCAAGAGCATCGTACGCTAGGAATGAAAAGGTTGGATGACATTGCTATTGGCATAGCTCGAGGAGTCGAGTACCTTCATCAAGGATGTGAACAAAGGATCCTCCATTTCGATATCAAACCACACAATATCTTGTTGGACGAGAATTATAATCCAAAAATATCTGATTTTGGGTTAGCTAAGTTGTGTGAAAAAGGAAGAAGTGATGTTTCTGTGACAGCCGCAAGAGGAACCATGGGCTATATTGCCCCTGAAGTCTTCTCCAGGCACTTTGGAAATGTTTCGTATAAATCTGATATTTATAGTTTTGGGATGCTGTTACTTGAAATGGTGGGTCGGCGGAAAAACATTGATGTCACTGTCCAAAACATCAGCCAAGTCTACTTCCCTGAATGGGTTTACAGACGCCTAGTTAATGGAGAAGAATTGATAATTCAAGGTGAGGAAGATGGAGAGGACAAAATTGCTAAGAAATTAGCAATTGTGGGGCTTTGGTGCATCCAGTGGAACCCAGTGGATCGCCCTTCTATAACATCTGTGCTTCAAATGCTTGAAGGAAGCGGTGAAAATCTAAGCCTTCCACCAGATCCTTTTGCCTCAGGCAGTGCAATGAATCCAGCTGATCCAAGTGATGAGCGTAGAAGACCATTCAGTCCGCCATTGGCAGTGATTACTGAACCTGAACAGGAATGAATTACTTGATGGAAATGCCAGCAACAAAAATGAATATAATAGGTTGTGATTGGAATTACCTGGTATCAATAATTTCTCTTGTCCTACTTACTTTACTCAAAAACCAATTAATGGGGGATTAATCCCAATCGATAAATTTGCACTTTTCTCGTTTTTTAATTCTTGTCATAAAATCTGTTATATATTTTGCATCAACTTTTTTAGCCAAACTTATAATTTTTTTATAATTTTAAAAGGCTCATATGTTACACTTTTTTTTTTTTTTTGGTGGAGATTTTTGAATATTTTAAAGCTTTGTATTGCAATTGTTTATTCAAATGTTAATGCGATACAATAATTTATAGACTAAAAAGAAAAAGAAAGTAAATCAATATGAATAATTTGGCTAAAAAGTAAATTTAATTGACTGAAGAGCCAATGCTAAAACAATCCCCAATAAATGGACGAACAATTTAAATAATGAAAATAAATTTATAAGGGAGCAATACTAGCTAATCCAACTATACTATTCAATAGCTAGACAGATGAAGTACATACTATGAAATTCGCAAAATGAATTTAACAAAAACTATTATCTTTTCCATTTTTCTATTCTTGAAAAAGGTTATAGTCAAGAAGTAATATTGTATAGAAATCTAATCTTGTGGAGGCACACAAGTACTAGTAATGCGAACACATCTAAGCAGCAGTAGTGGAATCTTTACTAGTACACAAATCTGGGTCCAACAATTTTTTTGCACGCAGTTTGTCCCACGATCATCATAGCTCCTGCAGTTGTAGGAGAAAAAGAAATGGGGAAATATTAATTTTTAAAAATACTACCTAAAAATCAAAATGTAAGAATAATTTAAGTTCTGCAAGCTTTTTGGAATTAATGAAAACTGAAATTGAAAAATGAAAAGGGTTGTTAATCGCAGTTTCCTTTTTGGATAATGTTCTTGAGAAACATTGGGAATTTACAGGATTTTTAATGAAACAAATAGGATGGTGAAGAATAGTATTGTTGCTTGTAGTTTCATCTGAGGATATTTTGCCATAGTTAATTTGTGGCACCGTTTATTGATCCCTGTAGCCGTAAAGGGTTAATGGTGATGAGATTGGATAATTCAGCAAATCGATCTTCGAAGGTGAGAGTTAGTTGGGCCTTTTATAAACGGCAAATAATATTAGCGCAAGAACAACGAATGAATCTAAATATTGGGATACAATAGAAACAGTACAACGTAGCTTAGTTTCTGCATGGATCATTCTTCAATTAATTTTCAAAGTAAACTAACTATTCTTTTAGGATTACATATTACGTAAGACATTCAATCATCTCTTTGCCTACTTAAATTGGATATTTTTTCATTTAAATTGAAATAATTCATTTTTTTAGTATTATTAGAAACAATAATGAATTCAATTGTTGAACTATGTTTATGAGTCAAGCTATTACGGAAAATAAAAAGGTATAATTATACTTTTGAATTACTATTACATCACTTATGGTAACATTTCTTAAACTTACAAAAATATCATAGATGGCCGGATATGTATGTTATTCTTTATTGCTTGTTTGAAAATTCTCTGAGCGAATTATATTAATTTAGTTCTACTTCATCAGAGTATTAGAGAAAATGAAAGGACATCAAGTATAAAACCAAAGGGACCACAAACAAATTCTGGGAAATTTAAATTGCTGACCTTAAAGAATTGATCAAGTCAAATGAAGACGTAGTCATAAGAATATAAATGGAATGACCAAAGGGACCACGCGGATTTGATTGCCAATAATGTTAGAACCCCACCAATCTTTGAGTTAGTCAACTCCCACTTGTTTTTACTATTCAAAATGAATCGTCTCCCAACCACTCTTAATTAATTCATTAATGCTATTGGTGGTCGGTCGCTAGGTTCCTGATTCAATAGTTTTTGCGCCAATAAATTCAATTCTTCTCAACCCACCAATAATACTACTCGTGCATTGGACCACTCTTTCCCTTGGTTGTCTTGTGAGCCCGCATCACTAACTACCATCAACCCAAGCCCCAAGGCCCACTGCGACATCATTTTTATTTATTTATATTTATGTTTTTTTTTCTTCTTTTTTTTTTCTAACCGTGAACTTGGCGGCAACGAAAATAAACCATCATTATCAATCACGTAATGGTAATATCGTATCATAGTCATACTGATACACTACATCATCTCCTACTCTACTTACTCCCCGCACTAGTCTTGTCTATAATCTCTATACACATATGTTGATTAAAATTTATGAATATTATTTTTTTTAAATTAAATAAATACTGATATTTTAAAAATTCTTCCCAAAATACTAAAGTTGATATCTGCAATATCGATTTCAAAGTCAATATCATGGATATCGATTTCATAAATTTAAAAAAAAAAAAAACATTGCCAGCAAAAAACTGGATAACCTCAAGTAATCCGTCCAAAATTTTAATCCAGTTCAATGAGTACCTCGGCCAATCTCACCCAAACGGAATCTTCAGCCTTGCTAGATCAAAGGACTAAACTTTAGATGTGTGAGATCTACAACTTCGGGCAGTGAAAAATTAAACCCAAAGTGGATGGATTGCCAAAAACACTCCAATAGTAGCAAAAATTAGTACCCAAAAATTATTTATTCACTTGGAACCACAAGCAAAAATTAGTATCCAAAAAGAAAAAGAAAAAGCAAGCAAACAGGAAAAAAAAGAAAAAAAGAAAAGAAGGAACCATATGGGGTGATGATGTGAGGGGAAAGGTTGAGACAAAATGCAGAAGGGAGGAGAACGATGTGTGCAGAGAAGAAGAAAGTCTACAAGTGTGGAAAAAAGAAAAGGAAGAGGACGACTGTTTTTATTTTTATTTTTATGAAGTTAATATTTGGGATATCGACTTCAATATTTTGGGAAGAATTTTTAAAATATCAATATTTATTTAATATTTATTACAAAATACAATTTTTATGGGAAAAAACTCTCTGTCTATCTATACCTGTATAGTTTACAAATTCCAGATACATAGATACTATTAAGACTTAATTATCAATATGTTGAATTTCTAATGCTACAGATCGATCTGCACATTGGCCCTGTGGACTCTTCAGATGAACTTTGACAGCTTTGCATGTTAGAAAATTGTCACGAGAACAATATATTAGGAATTTGTTTCAAGGAAGGCTGTAATACTACATGTTAGGAATTTGTCCAAATGCTAAGAAAATACTGCATATTATAGATACATTTATCTTCTTCTTTCAATTTGTTGTTTGTTCTAGAGGAAAGAGAAAAATGAATCGC
This sequence comes from Gynochthodes officinalis, assembly GCA_020080225.1. Lineage (NCBI taxonomy): Eukaryota > Viridiplantae > Streptophyta > Magnoliopsida > Gentianales > Rubiaceae > Gynochthodes > Gynochthodes officinalis. The sequence goes on along the minus strand of CM034615.1, from coordinate 46,293,742 downwards.
GAATTTGAAAATGGGTCCTATCATTGGATGTTTGTTTCTCTCAGTGGCAAACAGTGCAATTTACCTTGGGCTTTGTTTGGGCAAAAGTTTTTATTTACAAAAAGTTAATTTTTTCTTAAATAAAAATAAAATATTCAAATATATTTTTATTTTAAATTTTAAATTTTACCATTCAAATTTCTCTCACATAATTTAAAAAAAATTTCCCTCCTATTTTTTCCTCCAAAAAACTTTTTTTATTAAAAAAAAAAACCTACCAAAATTTTCACACATTTCAATACAATTTTTCTCAAATAAAAAAAATCCAAACGGAGCCCAAGATAAAGAAAATTAGATGAGGATCAAAAAATTATTAGAAGACTATGTTGGTATGAAACCTACGCCATACTCTTATAGTAAGAGAATGAGGTAAAGGAGGGTTATGGAATGCATTCAAAGGAAAGGTTTCACACCAAGTATTTGTTGCTATCAAACTGTTCCATCGATCATTCCATGGGAAACGGGGAAGAATTTATCAACGAAGTGGGAAAAACGGGAACACCATGTAAATGTAGTTCACAAGGCCAAGAGCATCATACGCTAGGAATGAAAATGTTGCAAGACGTTGCTATTGGCATAGCTCGGGGAGTCGAGTACCTTCATCAAGGATGTGAACAAAGGATCCTCCATTTCGATATCAAATCACAAAATATCTTGTTGGACGAGAATTATAATCCAAAAATATCTGATTTTGGGTTAGCTAAGTTGCGTGAAAAAAGAAGAAGTGCTGTTTCTGTGACAGCCGCAAGAGGTGGACAAATTGCCCCTGAAGTCTTCCCCAGGCACTTTGGAAATGTTTCGTATAAATCTCATATTTATAGTTTTGGGATGCTGTTACTTGAAATGGTGGGTCGACGGAAAAACATTGATGTAACTGTCCAAAAGATCGGCCAAGTCTACTTCCCTGAATGGGTCTACGGACGCTTAGTTAATGGAGAAGAATTGAGAATTCAAGTTGAGGAAGATGGAAAGGACAAAATTGCTAAGAAATTAGCAATTGTGAGGCTATGGTGCATCCAGTGGAACCCAGTGGATCGCCCTTCAATAACACCTGTGCTTCAAATGCTTGAAGGAAGCGGTGAAAATCTAAGTCTTTCACCAGATCCTTTTGCCTCAGGCAATGCAATGAATCCAGCTGATCCAAGTGATGAACATGGAAGACCATTTTGTCCACCATTGGCAGTGATTACTGAATCTGCGCGGGAATGAATTACCATGTGGAAATGCCAGCAACAAAAATGAATATAATAGGTTGTAACCGAAATTACCTGGTATCAATAATTTCTTTACTTCTAATTACTTTACTCAAAAATCAAATTATGGGGTGATTAATCCCAATCGATAAACTTGCACTTCTCTTGTTTTTTCTCCTTATCATAAAATCTGTTATATATTTTGCATCAACTTTTTTAGTCAAACTTATAAATCTTAAAAGGCTCATATGTTACACATTTTTTGAGATTTTTGAAAATTTTAAAGCTTTATATTGCAATTGTTTATTCAAATGTTAATGCGATACAATCATGTATAGACTAAAAAGAAAAAGTAAGGAAATTTATTATAAATAATTTTGGTTAAAAAGTAAATTTAATTGACTGAAGAGCCAATGCAAAAACAATGCCCAATGAGTGGACGAACAATTTAAATAATGAAAATAAATTTATAAGGGAGCAATACTAGCTGATCCATCTACACTATTCAAGAGGTAGACAGATGAAGTACATACTACGAAATTTGTAAAATTAATTTAACAAAAACTATTATCTTTTCCATTTTTCTATTCTTGAAAAAGATTATAGTCAATAAATAATGTAGTATAGAGATCTAATCTTGTGGAGGCACACAAGAACTAGTAACGCAAACACATCTAAACGGCAGCATTGGAATTAATCTTTACTAGTGCACAAATCTGGGTCCAACAATTTTTTTGCACGCAGTTTGTCCCATGATCATCATAGCTCCTGCAGTTGTAGGAGAAAAAGAAATGGGGAAATATTAATTTTTAAAAATACTACTCAAAAATCAAAATGTAAGAATAATTTAAGTTCTGCAAGTATATATTTTGGAATTAATGAAAACTGAAATTGAAAGAGGAAAAGGGTGGTTAATCCCAGCTTCCTTTTTGAATAATGTTCTTGAGAAACATTGGGAATTTACAGGGATAAGAAGGATTGTTAATGAAACAAATAGGATGGTGAAGAATAATATTGTTGCTTGTAGTTTCATCTGAGGATATTTTGCCATAGTTAATTTGAGGCACCATTTTTAATGGTGATGAGATTGGATAATTCAGCAGATCGATTTTGGAAGGTGAGAGTTAGTTGGGCCTTATATAAACGACAAATAATATTACCCAATAACAGCGAATGAATCGAAATGTTGGGATACAATAGAAACAATATAACGTAGCTTAGTTCATGCATGGATCATTCTTCAATTAATTTTCAATGCAAACTAACTATTCTTTTAGGATCAAATATTACGTGAGACATTCAATCATCTCTTTGCCTACTTAAATTGGATATTTTTTGAATATCAACAAATATTTTGAACACTAACTAATCAATAACTTTTTTTTTTATTTCGTTTTTCAAATTTATGGCTATAAGTTTTTGGTCTAATTTCTTGCTAGTAATCCTAATAAGTTTTTCAAATTATTTAAATATTATGGAATTTACTTAGCGTCGTTTTCCCTTCTTTGTCCTACTAGAAATCTTTCCTGAACCCAAAAAAAAAAAAGAAGAAGTAATTTATTCGATGACTGATGTAATCTAGTTATGTGTCTTATTTTTCTTTTAACATAAATAAATATATTTTAGATATTAAAACTGTAATAAATTTGCATTTGTTATAAAAATAAATATGTCAGAGATTTATAATTGGAAGCACGTGATGGTTTCAAAAGTATGATTCAAAGTCATTGTGCACTCAAAAAGAAGAAAAATGTGAAAGAACAGCAATGATAGCAAGAATGAACATGCAAAGTGAAATGAAGTATTCATCTCCATAGTATTACATTAAAATGTATTTTTTCATTTAAATTGAAATAATTCTTTTTTTTAGTATTATTAGAAACAATAATGAATTCAATTGTTGAACTATATTTATGAGTCAAGCAATTACGGAAAATAAGAAGGTATAACTATACTTTTGAATTACCATTACATCACTTATTGTAACATTTCTTAAACTTACAAAAATATCATATATGGCCGGCTATGTATGTTATTCTTTATTGCTTGTTTGAAAATTCTCTGAGCGAATTATTAATTTAGTTCTACTTCATCAAAGTATTAGAGAAAATGAAAGGACATCAAGCATAAACCAAAGAGACCACAAACAAATTCTGGGAAATTTAAATTGCTGAACTTAAAGAATTGATCACGTCAAATGAAGACAGGTCATAAAAATATAAATGGAATGACCATTGATACAGCTCGAGTCTACATATAAATAAGTCAATGTTCAACCCCGCAGCAGAGATTGCGCAGATTCTTTTCACACAAGATTGATTATTCTTTGTCTTCCAAAGTTGAGTGGCGAACTACAATCACTCGTAATTTGTCTATAAATGTTGCAAAGTCAAGTTGATTGTTTCGTTTCACACAAGAATGGGTTTAAAAATTAAATATATATGATATAAAAAAATTTAGTTTGAAATTATTATTATTATTTAAAAAAAAAATCAACCATTCTAACATTATCTTAATTCAATATTATAAATGAGTTGGACTTATTTTTTAAGACAAATTATAGAAGTCAGTCAAGTCTAATTAAATAATTACTATATTCTAATCAAAATCGGAACACGCGGATTTGATTGACATACTGTTAATAATGTTTGAACCCCACCAATCTCTGAGTTAGTCACCTCTCAGCAGAATCTTTGAGACACTGTTGATAATAATGGACTTTCCTTCTCTTACTTTTTGGCCACCGAGTCGATTGAGTCTACTAAGAATTAATTACAACAATATTTTAAATGCCAGATTATAACTTCCAAGTTTCCAACCACCACCCAGGAAATTTCTTCTTGAGCTTCGTTGATGGAAAGAAAGATACGTACATTTTTATAAGCAAAGAATGGCATATACAGTGAGGTCATTGGAAAATTCTGTGAGTTGGACGTGCAGAATCCAAGAAATCTCCAGTTGGAAGATATATACTCATTCTAAATATTTAGAATTCCACAAATGAAACAATTGGTAGTAAGTTTTGGATAAAGACTTTACAGCCAATCCTAATGCTAATCTGAGTTTGGCTAGTAGTTAGTTTGTGTCAATATTTGCAAGGATTCAAGTAAAATCACTCATTTGTAAACTCATGACCTATAGAGATTGTTTTGTTTTGTTTTTTTTTTTTTTTGACAAGTGAAGAAGACAAAATTTTTATTAGATATTTAGAGTAAAGTTTACAACAAAGAAGTCAGTAAATAAGAATGACATAATAGCAATCCTACTCCACAGACTACTATAAAAGTAGGAAGTAGAGACATGCACTTATTATTCAATGATCGCCGACAAGTTTTGCAATTTGGACACTCCTGACTTTGTCAACCTATCAGCCACACTATTGATGTCCCTTGGGATATAGTAAGCCTCTCAGTGCTTAATTTTCTTCTTCAGCAAATCTAAGTGGTTTGAAACATTTTTAAGACGTCAGGAGGTTTTGTCTGGATTTTTTAGCTAATTGATTGCGTTAATAGAGTCACTTTCAATCACAAGAACATGAGAGCTCTTCCAAATAGATTTATAAAACACCCAAAAAGACTCATGAATTTTATAAAACTCCGCATGATTCGAATCCAAAATCCCAACATGTTTCGAAAATACAACTTTTGTTTTACTCAATTCATCTCTAAGAATTCCCCCCATCTCGGCCATACCTGGTCTTTCGATAGCTAAACCATCTACATTAAACTTCATTAAACTTGGTTAGGGCCGAGACCAAGTAGCACTTTCCTTCCTGCACCCATGTTCTTGCCTCATTTCTACGCTATTCGGCTGTCAAAATATGTCTGTAATTGATGCTGAAAAAGATGGCCATCTCGCCTTAAACCAAGTAGCAAACCTAATGAAGATCAAATCCATGAGTTGCGAGAAATCAAAACACTTATTGTTAAAAGTAACTTGATTCCTGTACAACCAGATCGACTAAGTAATAATATAGAACAGAAAAATCCAAGGCTGCCTTCTTTTGAAATTCGAGAAGGTCTGTTGCCAGCTATTCAGGAAGATGGAAGGATCTCCCGAGCAGTAATACCCCAAATATCCAAACACCTAGTCCACACCAACCAGCTACACCAACAGTTGAAAACAAATGCTGGACAGATTCCAGCTTAGAATTGCAAAACGGACACACAGCAAGCTCTGCTCTAATAATACCCCTTCTAAGCAGACAGCTTGCAACGGGAAGCTTTTGATGAATTAGTTGCTAGACAAAAACTTCCACTATAGGTGGACCATACCCATTCCACACTAGGTTCCAGATTACTTCCCCTTATCTTTGAGGCTGCAACACAGATTTGTAAAAAGAAGAAGTGGAATACGTACCATTCGGGACCCCTCGCCAGATGATCCGATCTTGGGATATTTGATTTGGAAATTGGCCTTGTAGAAAATATAACAAGTTCTCCCACTGCTGATTTTCCCAATCAAGAGCATTTCTACAAAGATCAATCCTCCATTCCCATTGACCATTCCTCCAGTTACCAAAATTAGCTACACATCCATCCTTATTCACGGACAGAGCAAAGATGTGAGGGAAACACATTTTTAGGATCGTACCTTTTATCCATTCATCATGCTAGAAAACAATATTTTCTCCCTTCCCAAGCAACGCCCTCATTCCTGCTGAAATAACCTCATAAAATTTGTTAGAGGGACTAAGAGGGGCAGTAATAGCTTTCCATGAATTAGAGACGAATCTATTATTACATGGAGTAGGGAGATGACGCTTCTTGTCAAGCCTATATTTTTCCATAATAAAATTCCTCCACAACGAATTCACCTCATTGTCAAACCTCCATAGCCTTTTTGTTAATAAGGCCGAGTTTTTGAATGAAATTCAATCATACCTAATCCCCCAAGCCACTTTGGAGCATTAACTGTATGCCAATCCACATAATGTAGTTTGCATTGTTGGTTCGAACTGCCCCAGAGAAATCTCCTTATCAATTTATCCATGTCATTTTTTATTCCACAAATAGCTTAAAAACAAACAAGAAAAAAACTAGCAAGCTTGACGAGACAGAATTTATTAGAGTCACTCTACCACCTATAGAAAAATACCTTGTTTGCCAGCCGGCAAGTTTTGATCTCATTTTGTCCAGGATAGGCCTCCAGATGTTTTGGACAACAGAGTTGACTCCCAGAGGAAGGCCAAGGTATTTAACCTGGAAGGTTTCAACCTTGCAAGAAAAGTACTCAGCCTAGCCATTCAAGAAACCCACATCCATCCCAATACCAATCAAACTGCTTTTGCTGAAGTTGATCTTGAAACCAAACAACGTCTCAGAACATATGAGAATTCTTTTCACATTCAAGACACTCTCAAATTCAGGTTTGATGAACATAAGAGTAGCATCCGCATATTGTAAGTAAGTTAACTTGAAACTTCCTTGACCAATGCTTATCCCCTCGAACAGCCCAGTGAACTCCCCTTTTTGCATAAGAACACTGAACGCTTCAGCCATGATATTAAAAAGCATTGGAGAGAGGGAGCATTTTTAACGAAGACCTTTTTTGATGCCGAACTACTTAGTAGGGGAACCATTGATCAAAATTGACATGTACACAGTAGCCAGGCAGAAACGGATCCAACTCCTTCACTTCCTTCCAAAATTCATCTTGACCATGACATAATCCAGAAAATCCCAATCAACATTATCAAAAGCTTTTTCAAAGTCTACCTTCATCAAATTACCACTCCTGTTATTTTTTATGAGATAATCAACAATTTCATTGGCAATTAAGAAACAATCTGACAGTTGTCTATTTTTTAGGAATGCAAGCTAATTGCTCTCGATCATCTCATTAATCACTCATTTCAATCTAATTGCCAAAACTTTGGCCAGAATTTTATAAATGCTCCCAACAAGACTAATAGGCCTATAGTCTTTTAAGTGGACAAGATTCTCCGTGTTTGAAACCAAGGTAATAAATGAAGAGTTTGCTGCCTTGTCAAAAGTCTCGGTCTCAAAGAAGCCTTCAAGGAAAGTCATCACATCTGATTTAACTGAGCTCCAATAGTGCTTAAAGAAATTCATATTGAAACCGTCTAGCCCAGGAGCCTTATTCCCATCACACTTCTTGATAACTTCCCAAACTTCGGATTCTGAAAATGGAACTTCAAGATTTTCCCTTTGTTCGTCTGAGATGCATTTGAATTGACAGTTTAATTCTAATACATCAACTGCCGACACCTTGTTATAGAAACCTGACTAGTACTTTGCAACTGCATCTTTTAACTCTTTTGGTTGCGACACTCTCTTTCCCTCGAAGACCAGATTACTAATAAGGTTCACCTTTCTCCTTGACGAAGCCATGAGATGGAAATACTTAGTATTCCTATCTCCTACCTGAAGCCAATTACTTCTGGACTTCTGCATCCAAGCTCTCTCATCTGCCTTATACACGTTCCATAGCCGGGTCCGCTTATTCGCAAGTTCAATTCTTTTGTTAGCCGATAGCATATTTACTGTATCTAACTTCTCCAACCTGTCAATCTCTTCCTCCAATCCCTGGATATAGTTAGGATTTGCCTCACAATTCTGAAGTTTCCACTGCTTTGAGGGGCTTAAGTCTCTTTAGCTTTTGCCACAAACCAGCATTATTCCTAGATTGGGCTACAATATCTTTCATTCATTACAAACCATTGTATTTAAGCCTTCTTTGTCAAGCCAGTGGTTGAAAAACTTGAACGGTCTTAGGCCAGTGGTTATAGAGACTGTTAATGCAGCTCTAATGCTCTATGGTGTGGGATGCTCTATTGATATTATTTGGGAATATTTTCAAACACAAAGTTAGTGTGTTTATGGATATTATCTCTACATTGAAAAAAAAAATTAAGCATTTAATAAAAAAGAAAAACTCAAAACCTACTAACTTAAACTTTTGAATTCATGTGAACTCTTACTACTTATTGTGCACTCTAATTAGCCTCTTTATGTGTGAAACTTTCCAACAAAATTATTATTACGAAAAAAAACATTAATTTTTATTTGTTGTTCATTTCATGTGTGAAATCTCTCCAACAAAATTATTATTACAAAAAAAATTAATTATTATTTGTTGTCCACTTCTAGATATATACAATTCTTTTAATGTGAAAATATTTTTATTTTTGAAACATTAAAACATTAATTATAGTTGTCGATTTCTAGATACAATTCTTTTAGCATGAAAATATTTTTATTTTTGAAACATTAACTTGACTTGTGACTTGAAATGCCTAAAATAACAAGCGCCTAAAACAAGTTAATTTAATAGTTAATATTCTGATTCCTCATGTGGTCCATTTTGACCGCTTTTTTTTTTATTAGAGAACCTAAGTAAAAGTTAATGAGATATTATTTGAGAAAAAAAAGACACAATTTATACAAATTACTCTATAGAATGATGAAATGAATGACAGTTATCGAAAAAATTATTTCATGTTTAGTAAATTTCTTGGTGATACTTTTGTGCAGAAAGGTAATTCTTTGCATATACAAGAATTTGGTATAAGAAGAAAACAAATTTTGATATCAATGTTGAGAATTTGTTAACTTTGATACCATATGTTTAAAATTTGCCAAGAGGATAAAATAGACTCTCATACCACATTGAAATTTGTCAGTAGATAGACATTGATATTACATGTTAGGAATTTGTCCATATATTAGGAATTTGCCATGGGAAATGCTCTAATGCCGTGTGTTAAGAATCTGACAATAGAACCAGACTCTAATATCATATGTCAAAACATTTTAAATTTTGAGAATTTGCCATGGGAACTATTGGAATTTGTCCACATGCTAAGAATTTGACATGTGATTCCACAATAACTATCAATAATTAAATTCAACCCCAATTTAAACTTAAAAATTAAATTAGTAAATTTTGAACACATTTATTTATTAAATATTTTATACATTTTTGTGAAACTGTGGAATTGGGGAACATACCCACGAACCTCATCATTTACATCACAAGAAAAACAAAACTTAAATAACACTTAATTATCAATCTGTTCAATTTCTAAAGCTATAGATCTGCACGGTGGCTCTGTGGATTCATCAGACGAACTTGGACAGCTTTGCATGTGTGTAGGTGAATCTGGAGGATAAAATAGTGGCTTGGGGGGCAATTGCAATCCTTCAAGATCACCTGGAAGCATTTCTATGACTTCTCTCATTGAAGGCCTATCAGTGGGTGTCATTTGTATACACCACAACGCAATCAAAATCAATTTCTTTGCAATTGCGTTTTCTTCGTCAGTTACGTGATCTCCTATGTCAATGTCTACTCCCTGCGCTAATTTATCATATACGCTTGAAGTGAAGTATATTTGACTCGAATGATCTGCACGGGCATCAATGTTCCTCCACCTTCCTGCCATATCCATCAGTAACATGCCAAAACTATATACATCTGCCTTGTTTGAGACTCTTCCAATCTTCTTGTAGAACAATTCAGGAGCCATGTAGCCTAATGTTCCTCTAATTGCAGTAAGAGTTGCAACATAAACATCTTGTACAGGATATAACTTGGCAAGTCCAAAGTCAGAAATTTTTGGAACAAAATTCTCATTGAGCAAAATATTGTGCGGTTTGATATCAAAATGCAGAATTTGCATGTCGCAGCCTTGATGCAAGTACGCAATTCCACGAGCAACACCCATTGCAATCTCATATGCTTTCTTCCAACTGAGTGAACTAGAATTGATGAACTTTTCAAGGGAGCCATTGGGCATGTAATCATATACTAAAGCACGCTTTGAGGCGGTTACACAAAATCCTACTAATCGAACCACGTTAACATGGTGAATTCTTCCAATAGAGGCAATTTCATTGATGAATTCTTGTCCGTTGGCTCTTGATTTATTCAACAATTTCACAGCAACTAACTTCCCACTTCGCAATTTTCCTTTGTATACCAAACCATAGCCGCCTTCACCTAATTTCTCCTTAAAATTGTCGGTCATTGCTTTTATTTCTCTATATGAATACCTAATAGGCATGAGCCCGTTGTTTGCTTGTAGAAACTCTTCCACTGTCTCATACATTGATAAATGCCTTCGACGACACTTGTAAATGAGAAAAGCGATCAAGAGTAAAATGCCAATAACATGTCTTGCCGTGATCACTATTGCTGCAGCAGAAAAAGTGTAAAGGGTGATACAGAGAGTAAAGAGAAGTCATAGTTTAACAGCTTAAAATTTAACACCTTACCGAGAACTTCAACTGTAGTGGCCAGAGGACCTACACATAAAAAGAAAAGTCGTAGAAAGAAGCACACTGAATTAAAAGAAAAAAAAAATATTTAAGTGAAAGGTAAAATGACAAGGTCGCTTACGCATCCGTGCCTTGAGGTCATCTTGATTATAACCATTAATAGTAAAATTTCCAAGTGCGTATATGCGGTCTATAGTTGTCACCAGATTACCTACGTTGTTAACAGACCAGAGAGTTATTGAATCTTATTAACTTTTCCCAAGTTTAATTATCATGTGAAATCACATGGAACAAATGAAAAAAAAAAATTCACTTACACAAAAATGGTTTTTGCTCCCTCGGTACAGCTCTCATGAAACGCCAGGTCAACGTAAAGCCTTCAGCCAGCCGATTGTGTATGTCTTGAAATGATATGTTCCAACTTATATTCTGGAAATACTCTTCTTCAATCTGTATGGGAACAGCTTTGATTACAGTGCAAGATTCTTCAATATCAGAAACAAACACAAATTCTTGACCAAGCACGGCATAATTATAAGAAGAACTTTGGCCACTATTGTTATGATTGGATAACTGCTTTGCACTGATATTACAAGGTGCAGTCTCGATGTGAAAGATTTTCCCCCAGAACAACGATAGCCTAATACTCGAATTCATCGGCCTTTTACAGCTGACGAAGGCCACACTTCGGGGGAAATATATGTCAAGACTTTGCGTCAAAGATAATGGGTAAGAATAATTGAAGGGGTAAAGTGGAAGAGTGGAACAATCGTTCTTTTGCACCCCAGGATCTGTTAGATGGACAGTTTGATTTTCATAATTGATACTATCTACATCTACGTAGAAGTACCCTTGAAGCAAACGATCCTTTAAGTGTAATATAGTACGATTTTGCCGACAAGAAACTTCCAATTTATCAGAACCACAAGAACTTGAATCACCTTCAAATCGGAAGGGAAACTCCAAATGGAAGGCAGTATCCCCGCAATAGTGCAGGATATGGTCACAAGTGCTGCTTTCCTGAGGCGAAGAATCATAACAGCCTCCTTGATGAAATAAGATTTGAAAATCGAACCAGGAAAACAAAAGAAAAAAAAAAGTTAGATACAATAAAACTAGCAAAATTTGGACCGGTAACATAATCAATAACTGATTGGTGAGAAGAAGAAGAGGCAAATGATGTTTGGGCAAATTTATTGGTTTTGTACTTTTGTCTTCTGGGTTATATAAATTCATGATCAGCCAACTGTCAACGCGCAAGTGCCAACAACATATGCATTGGGTCAACGGACTTTGCCCCTTATTTGCGTAAATGGCGAACATTAATTATTTATTTATTTCGGTTTTAAAATTAGATTTAGTCCTTGATTATTTGGGTGATCTATCCTTAAAAAATTGTGCAATTTTGTGTGATTCCATGAAAAATTGGATATCATTAATTAGGTTCATTTTAAGTACCGTAGGAACTAAAATCAAATATCCAAATTTGAAAATTTAATAAAAACTTTTTGAATAGATAAGCTTATTAATTTTTTTTAATAAATAAAAAGTTTTTAAATTTATGGATAAACTTGAGGATGATTTTAGCTAGACCATTAGCTGGGAAGTATGTTCCCTACTGTCTTTTCCATTTATTTTTCAACGCCTGGTAGTTGTTTTGTTGTGCAACACCAGTTATGACAAATTCACAACCCTCTATCCCTTCAGGCACTCTTATTGGATAGATATAAATCGGTTTTCATATCATATTTAATAAAAAAAAATTAGTCAAACTAATGGGTTTTTTTTTTTTCAATTTAAAGATAGCACTCTGAGAGATTCAGTGAAGATGCCTTGCTGGGCTTGTGGCTCACCAAAGAGTCAGCTAGAGCTCTCTTTTTCAAGTCTTCAGCGAGTTTCTGTAAGTCTTTTTCTATAAATCTTCTTCATGGATAGTATATAGATATCAAGTCAGTCCATATATTCTTCTTCCAATTCTAATTTGGTGTCCGTTGACTTGTAAAAGTTGACTTTGATACCCTCTACAAATAAAATACATTATGGACTACGCAAAGATCAAGATCAGGAAATGACCACTTACCACACTCCATCCATGGAAATCAGAAGATCAATCACACTGGCCATTTGTTTTTGTTCCCTAATCATCCCACCAATCCTTGCAGGCAACCAATCAACAGCACTTCACCCCGATGATATCTGTGCAGAAAAGAAGTGCAGCCACCATAGCCCTGCCGTAAGATTTCCGTTCCTGCTCCGCGGAGAGCAGCCTGAATACTGTGGCTATAGTCCAAGCTACGTACTTTACTGTGACGAAGCGAGCCTTACTATTCTTGAGCTGCCTTCCTCATCTGTAAAACTTGCAGTTACTAACATTGAATATTTGTCTCAAACGATCGAGGCGCAGGCTATTGACGGTTGTTTAGCAAAGCACCTCAGACATCTTGATATGTCCACCACCCCATTTCGGTTTTCCTTTTCAGGTTATGATGAATACTCCATTTTCAATTGCTCAACTTCGACAGGCAATTCATGGGGTCCGTATGAAGTGTATGATATCCGTTGTCTCGATAGCCATGGATACAAGGTGTATGCAGTACCAGATGATGTTGAACTTGATTATGTTCCGTTGGAATTTTGTACAAAGATGTATGATAGCATACCGGTTTCACCGGGAATATTCGGAACTGGAAATATTTTTAACTTGTTTTGGTCTTCACCGGAGTGCAAAAGGTGTGAGCAACACCGTCAAATTTGCAAATGGAAAAACGAAACCAATCATCAAATCGGCTTGGGCTGCTTCCAAGGGAAGAAACACCACTTTGTAGGTATGCACTTTCACTTTCTTCATTATCTTTCTCGATCCATTTCCTGGATTTTCTCAACACAATTTATTACTCAAATAAACTTACAAAGTGCCCAAACAAGACAAGAAGACAAAATATCTTAAATATTTTTTTTTAAAAAAATAGAAATCAATAGAAAATGGTGGGCTTTAATTTTTTAGAATTAATATTTTAACCGGTTAGCTTAACTTAAATTGGATTCAATTCAATTTGAATTTGACCCAATCAAATTTGACTTATAATAATATTGATTGAATTGGAAGGAAAAATAAAACATATGAGTGACCAAATCCACCACTTTGCCACCCCTGCTTCCCAATAATTAATGAAATACCATATTTGAAAATGTAACAAATTATGAAGAGTTAATTAATTAAGGAATAATTATATGTATAAAAAATGAAAATGACAAGAAACTGAGTCCTATATACACGTCCATATATAGATATGAATCTTTTCATCCAATGATATAAATTTGATATCAATTATTTATATTTCCCTATCTATTTTTAATTAACATTATTTCCTATTTTTTAACAAATTTTATGTCCTCATTTATATTTAACTTCTAAATAATAATATTTTTTTTTGTTGATCCTTTTAAACTCCAATTAATCAATATCTATTTTCAAATAAATTTGTAATTAATTTTTAAGTTTTTAACATAATTTCAATATCTATCTTATTGTTGATTTATGGCATATACCCTCTACCTTAAAGTTAAAATATGTAACTTAACTTATTGGCTATCAATTCTAAATTTTGTATTCATATTCTATCCTATTGAGAGTTATATGTATGCTTTATCTGTAATCCTATTTCTATGGGTGTAGCATTATCCTTATTATTTAGGACTTTTCTTTTGCTAAGTATGTACAATTTAGTGAGCCATGCAATGGGTAATATTATTATTATTCCCGAAGTTATAATGTGTGGTAGTAATCCCAAACCAAATGCAATGGGATGGACTTAGCTAAATTTTGAAAATGTTAGGGATAATTTCCCGTAAAGGCATGTCAAGATTTTGAATTCTTAAAAAGAACATAAAAATTTTAAAATCCTTGTTAAGTGTGTTAAATAACATTTAATGATTTAACTGATTTATTGATGACTTTAACGCCATGCACTCTTTATATAAATACAATAAATTCATCTTTTATCCTATGTATTTTTTTATAATCAAAATTAATTTAATTTGACCTCTGTGCTCTTCCTATGACCCTTTTTTTTTTTGGAAAAAAAAAAATCAAGTTGGCTTTGTTTACAAATCAATTCTTGCACAATATTAGGTCATCACAGGAGGAGGAGGTAAAAGAAAATTTTAGGCACAAACGGGCCGGACAAAAAGCCCCAAAAAAAAAAAAAAAACCTTATAAACGTCCGAATGGCGGTTGTGGAGGTTAGTAAAAATGGGATTTTAATTAGGAAATAGATAAAAAGAAATGAATAGAAAATAGATTTATGTTCTTTTTAAGAATTTGAAAATCTGACAGATCCAGGTCCATGCAAACGTTCTGATGGTTTGAAAATCTGCACATTACAAGTTTGTGATTTATCTTCTTCTTTTAATATTTTGTTTGTTAAAGAGAAAATTGCAAACTAAACTGTGCCTTTGAAACCAGGTCCTATCCTTGGATGTTTGTTTCTCTTGGTGACAATTGGTGCAATTTACCTTGGTTATTCCATAAAGAGACGAGGCAAAGAAAATCAGATGCGGATCAAAAAATTCTTGGAAGACTATGTAGCTATGAAACCAACGCGATATTCTTATGCTGATATCAAGAGAATGACAAATGACTTCAGGGATAAATTAGGTGAAGGAGGTTATGGAAATGTATTCAAAGGAAAGGCTTCAGACCAAGTATTTGTTGCTGTGAAACTGTTGCATGATTCCATGGGAAACGGAGAAGAATTTATCAATGAAGTGGGAACAATGGGAACAATCCACCATGTAAATGTAGTTCGCTTGTTAGGATTCTGCGCAGATGGATTCAAAAGAGCTCTTGTCTATGAATTTTTACCAAATGGTTCTTTGGACAAATTCATATTTCCACAAGGCCAAGAGCATCACACGCTAGGAATGAAAAGGTTGCAAGACATTGCTATTGGCATAGCTCGGGGAGTCGAGTACCTTCATCAAGGATGTGAACAAAGGATCCTTCATTTCGATATCAAACCACACAATATCTTGTTGGACGAGAATTATAATCCAAAAATATCTGATTTTGGGTTAGCTAAGTTGTGTGAAAAAGGAAGAAGTGCTGTTTCTATGACAGCCGCAAGAGGAACCATGGGCTATATTGCCCCTGAAGTCTTCTCCAGGCACTTTGGAAATGTTTCGTATAAATCTGATATTTATAGTTTTGGGATGCTGTTACTTGAAATGGTGGGTCGGCGTAAAAACATTGATGTCACTGTCCAAAAGATCAGCCAAGTCTACTTCCCTGAATGGGTTTACAGCCGCCTAGCTAATGGAGAAGAATTGATAATTCAAGTTGAGGAAGATGGAGAGGACAAAATTGCTAAGAAATTAGCAATTGTGGGGCTTTGTTGCATCCAGTGGAACCCAGTGGATCGCCCTTCAATAACATCTGTGCTCCAAATGCTTGATGGAAGCGGTGACAATCTAAGTCTTCCACCAGATCCTTCTGCCTCAGGCAGTGCAATGAATCCAGCTGATCCAAGTGATGAGCATAGAAGACCATTTTGTCCACCATTGGCAGTGATTACCGAATCTGAACGGGATTGAATTACTTGATGGAAATGCTAGCAACAAAAATTAATATAATAGGTTGTGATTGAAATTACCTGGCATCAATAATTTCTTTACTTCTAATTACTTTACTCAAAAATAAAATTAATGGGGTGATTAATCCCAATCGATAAACTCGCACTTTTCTTGTTTTTTTCTCCTTGTCATAAAAACTGTTATATATTTTGCATCAACTGTTTTAGTCAAACTTATAAATCTTAAAAGGTTCATATGTTACACATTTTTTTGAGATTTTTGAAAAATTTAATGCTTTATATTGCAATTGTTTATTCAAATGCATGTTAATGCGATACAATCATGTATAGACTAAAAAAAAGGTCAGTAAATCAATATGAATAATTTTGGCTAAAAAGTAAATTTAATTGACTGAAGAGCCAATGCAAAAACAATCCCCAATGAGTGGACGAACAATTTAAATAATGAATTTTTTTTTTATAAGGGAGCAATACTAGCTGATCCAAGTACACTATTCAAGAGCTAGACAGATGAAGTACATACTACGAAATTAGTAAAATTAATTTAACAAAAACTATTATCTTTCATTTTGCTATTCTTGAAAAAAGTAATAGTGTAGAAGTAATGTAATATAGAAATCTAATCTTGTGGAGGAGGCACACAAGGACTAGTAATGCGAACACATCTGAGCAGCAGCATTGGAATCTTTACTGGTACACAAATCTGGGTCCAACAATTTTTTTCACGCAGTTTGTCCCGCGATCATCATAGCTCCTGCAGTTGTAGGAGAAAAAGAAATGGGGAAATATTAATTTTTAAAAACACTACTCAAAAATCAAAATTTAAGAATAATTTAAGTTCTGCAAGTATTTTGGAATTAATGAAAACTGAAATTGAAAAATGAGAAGGCCTAGGGTTGTTAATCGCAGCTTCCTTTTTGGATAATGTTCTTGAAAAACATTGGGAATTTACAGGAATAAGAAGGATTGTTAATGAAACAAATAGGATGGTGAAGAATAATATTGTTGCTTGTAGTTTTTTTTTCACTACTAGAAAATTATTTTATTCCGACCGACCATTTCCGACGGAAAATCCATATTTCCGTCGGAAAAATTAAGACTTCCGACGGATTTCCGTCGGAAATAATCCGTCGGAATAACATTCGTCGCAAAAAAAATTTCCGTCGGTCAACCGTCGGAATATGAACTTTTCCGACGGATTTGCGACGGCCACGGGACAACGAAAAAATCTTTTTTTCCGACGGATTTCCGTCGGAAATAAAATATATTCCGACGGATTTCCGTCGGAAATTAAATAAATTTTTCAAAAAAATAAAGAATTTCCGACGGATATCCGTCGGAACGTTAATAAAATTTTAATAACTAAATAAAACATTTCGGACGGAGTTCCATCGGAATTTTAATAAAATATTTTAAAAAAAATAAATTCCGTTTTAAAATTGAACTAAAAATTATTTTATACACATAAATTTGACAAAAAGTAATACTATCCTAATCTTTGTCCGTATCCGTGCTCGAGTCAGTATCTTCATTATTGCTTGTTTTTCTTTTATTCTTTCTACGCTTTTCCATTTTCTCTATCTTTGCCTGTAGACTCTGAATCAGATCCGTCATTTGTTGTCGACGATCTCGACCTCCTCGATCGGTTCGGCCACTTTGTCGCCCGATCGACCTCCTCGATCGATTCGGCCACTTTAAGTCGCCCGATCGACCTCCCGATCGATTCGGCCATTTTATGTCGCATCAGATCATCCTCAGCTTGCGCCACAACACCCGAAGGTGATGCTGAATAGACAGAGCGACTGGTAGAAGGCTGATTCCCCATCCCATAAACTCTACCCTTGTAGACTCCACCGGCAGCCTGAGTAAATAATTCTTCATCACTGCGTGGGAGATTCTGCGTCCGCGATACTATCATCCGCCGACACATGCGATTAAGTCTTTCTTCAGCCGCAAGAGATTGAAAAGCGTTCTATCAAGGAAAAAAATATATTACACATTTTTATTTATTATTAATAAACTAAATAGATTTTGTTAAAAAAAAGTAGTTTTACTAAAAAACTCACAAATGTAGCCTCGGCACGAGAATCAACCCACTGATCCCGCTCTCCAGTCTCGGGATTTTTTTTCTTGTGGCCAATTAAGAAAAGGTCAATCTTTGATTGCCTTTTGCCTATTGTTTTTTCCTACATATTATATAAATATTAGATTAACAAATCATATTAAATTATACATAAATGACATTGAAACAAAAAAATATATAAATATTCTTACAAGTCTCGATGCATGTGTAGCAAGTGATATTGAGCCGCAAGTATTGAGAGACCCGCCTTTCTCTGAAGCACGAGCCTCCTTTGCCTGAATTTGCTTTTTTTTGAATACTTCAGACGCCCAATGTTTTTGAAGGCATTCCCAGACGTGATCGCCTATCCATTGCGGTCTTGTCCTTCTTCGGCGGATTTGATGAAAAATATCCGCAAATCGCTCACGTGTTCTTCTTCAGCATCCTCATCATCCTCACCATCCTCATGCCTGTTTATTTCTACATCAACATCTTCATCATTAATGCGCTGAAAATCTCGGAGACAATTTTCCAAATCATCATCTACAGTGTACTCCACGTTTGATGTGTCATTTTGGAATGCTATGTCTATTGAATCCTCCACTTCGACCCTACCCACTGGTTTTGTGTTAATCACGGCCCACCATTCAGACTTATCAGGTCTCAAAGGATAAGGAACATAATACACTTGTCTAGCATTTTGTGCAATCACAAATGGGTCAAATGTACCGTATTGTCTTGTGTATCTCACATCAACTAATTTATAATGTGGATGTACCTTTGTTCCTGATGGTCTCCGTGTGTCGAACCAGGTACAATAAAATAATGTTACTGTTTTGATGAGATCTCCTGATGAGTATTCCAGTTCGACAATGTCTTGAAGAACTCCGTAATAGTCGACCTCGCCAGCTTCACTGCCATCACCTCTGACCCATACACCACTGTTTATTGTCTTTCTTTTTTCTGACCAAGTCGCTGTGTGAAATTTGTATCCATTTACAAAGTACGTCTGGTATGATTTCACCTTTCGACTTGGTCCCCATGACAGAGCATGTAGATTTGGGTTGGTCACTCCGTTGGAAACATTTTGTACCTGCGATTGAATTTAAAAAAACTTCAACATTTAAATTACAATGAATTTACATCTATTGTGTAATAGATATTTGCAGGCTAATGACCACTTACATAATCTTTGAACCATGAACTAAAATGTTCACCAACAGCTTCATTCCCGTAATAATTTCTGAAATCTCTGAAATGTATTTCAATCATTAATGTCGCGATTAGATTACATAATAAAAATGGTAAAAGAAACATAATAAACATACTGTACCTCAGAGTTGGTTGGATCTCCTCAACATTAAGCGAGCGTAACGTGTCGCAGCGTAGAGCTCGTTATCGTCTAACCACCGAATAGTTGCTTTTCCTGATGCTCTGCCCGGAAGATCAAATATTGACAAAGATGGAGGGTTCGTACTAGGACCTCCATCATCATGCCGATTCACTCTGTTTCGTAAACTCGGGATATGCTTCTCAAAATAGAATGAACAAAAATGTGAAGTTTCCCTGGCAAGGTATGCTTCGCAAATCGAACCCTCCACTCTAGCCTTTTGTTTCACCGACCGTTTACACTTCCCAATGTTCCTACAATTGAAATTAGTTAAACAACATGTTAAGAAACTAAAAAAAAATGATATATACGTAATTAGGAAAAAATAGGTTTAATTACCTTTCAAAAGGATACATCCACCTATATTGAACCGGCCCTCCAAGTCTGGCTTCTTCTACTAAGTGAATAGGAAGATGCTCCATTACATCAAAAAAGCCAGGTGGAAAGATTTTCTCCAACTTGCACAGTATAACAGGGATATTATCTTGCATTCTGTCTAAATCTGTATATTTCAAAGTGCTCGAACACAATTGCTTGAAAAATTGACTGATCTCTGTTATTGCTTTCCAAATATTTTCAGGAAGTGAATTGAATGCAATGGGAAGCAAATTCTCCATTAAGACATGACAATCGTGGGATTTTAACCCCGTTAATTTTCCTTCTTTCAGTTGGACACACCTACGCAAATTTGATGCATACCCATCTGGCATCTTCAAATTCTTTATCCATTCACAAATATTGCGTCTTTCATCCAATGTGAATGTGTATTTTGCCTTCGGTTTGGAATACTTGCCGTTTCTGCTTTTTGTAGGTGCAATTCACTCCGCCTACAATGTTTCATCAGATCCAATCTTGCCTTCACATTATCTTTGCTCTTGTCTTTTACATCCATAACAGTGTTGAACAAATTATCAAAGAAATTTTTCTCAATATGCATGGCATCTAAATTGTGGCGAAGCAAGTTATCTTTCCAAAGAGGCAATTCCCAAAATATGCTTTGTTTTGTCAATTACTTTGAATGCCATATCCGTGAAGTCTAAAACTTCCTGCCTCATGTACCTTAGGAATAGATGAAATTCGATCCCAAATCTCTTCCCCAGACAACCTTCGCGGTGGATCATCAACTTCAACACGATTTTTAATGAATCCGGACACATTCGCCCTGAATGTGTGATCAGGTCCTAACCATCGTCGATGACAATCAAACCACGAATTTTTCCTGCCTTCTTTTAAATAGAATGCTTTCGTATCCTCCATGCAAATCGGACAAGCCAATCTCCCAGCTGTACTCCACCCAGATAACATTCCATACGCAGGAAAATCATTAATTGTCCACATAAGTGCAGCACGCATAATGAAATTATCTTTTGTGAAAATATCATATGTCAAGACTCCAACATTCCACAACAATTTCAATTCATCTATTAAGGGTTGCAAGTAGACATCAATTGAATTCTTTGGATTATGCGGGCCTGGAATGACGCAACTCAAAAATAGATATGAAGTTGTCATGTACATCTCAGGTGGAAGATTATACGGAGTCACAAAAATAGGCCAACATGAATAAGGAGTAGATGACATACTAAAGGGTGTAAAACCATCCGCACACAAACCTAACCTGATGTTCCGCGGTTCCGCAGCAAAATCTGGATATTTTTCATCAAAATGTCGCCATGCTAACCCATCGGATGGATGACACAATACACCATCTGGCCTTCTGTTCACATAATGCCACCTCATATGCGGTGCAGAACTCATGGAGGCATACAATCTCTTAAGTCTAGGTATTAGAGGAAGGTAATGCATCGACTTAAGTGGCACTCGCTTTCCTTTGCTAGTCGATTCACTTTTATAACGAGGGTGTTCACAAAATTTACACGCCTCTAAGTGATCGTTCTCGTTGTAGTACAACATACAGCCAGCTGGACAACAATCAATCTTCTGGGCAGATATTCCTAATTTAGACACCAACTTTTTCGTGTAATAATAACTTTTTGGAATATCTATTTCTTGTTGGGGGTGAACCTCTCTCATCAATTCAATCATGGCATTCATGCAGTCGTGTGGTACATTCCAATCTGACTTGATGCTCATTAGTCTAACAGCTGTGGATAATTCAGAATGAGTCGAACCTTCCCACAACGGACGACTAGTAGCCTCTAACAAATCATAAATTTTTTTAGCTTCTTCATTAGGAGGTTGTTCAGTATTTTGCACAAATTCACGTTCAGCACTACCCATAAAATGAGAATTTGCTGCATCTCTTATCATATCATGATATCGACTACTTTCTGCATTATCTGTTCTTGCGATATTCCTCTGCTCATGCAGATATGTAGCATATATAGAGTCAAAATTCGGAGGCTCTACCTCACCATGGTCAATCCACCACCAATATTTAGGTTTAAAACCATTCTTATATAAATGAACCACCACATCTTCTTGACCAAACATTTTACCAGACTTACACTTTCTGCAGGGACACCGAATGACTCATTCAGTCTGATATAACAGAAGAGTACAAGCATGTTGCACGAATTCATTTACCCCACTAATAAATTCATCGGTTAAACCTCTTCTGTTAGGTCCAATTCTGTTATACATCCAACTACGGTGTCGAATAAAATCCATCTACATATATATAAAAATAAATATCACAGTAATAAAAATATAACATTAATATAAAGCATAATTTATGTCACGACATAAAATTAATATAGCATGACCACGATATATAAACAACTACGGTGTCGAATGAAATCCATCCACACATATATAAAAAGCCAGGTGACACAGTAATAAAGATATAACATTAATATAATGCATAATTTATGTCACAACATGAAAATAATATAGCATGAACAAGATATATAAGCATAACGGTAATAAAAATATAACATTAATATTATTCATTTACTTAATATTGTAATTTAATATTATAATTAATAATTAATTAATCTCATTCAAAGGAATTAATTATTTTAATTAATAATAATTAATTTATAAATAATTAATTGATAATATTAATTATATTAATGTATAATTAATTAATTACTTAAAATTAATTTCATCAATATTATTTTCATTATTAATAATTAATTAATTAATTCATTTACTTAATATTTTAAATTAATATTATAATTAATAATTAATTAATCTCATTCAATAATATTAATTATTATAATTAATATTAATAAATTTACAGTAATTAATTTATAATATTAATTAATTACTTAAAGTTAATTTAATCAATAATATTTTTATTAATAATTAATTAAGACTTATCAGATTCTTTTAATTAATCATTCATTTATTTAATATTGTAATTTAATATTATAATTAATAATTACTTAATCTCATTCATTAATATTAATTATTATAATTAAGGTATAATTAATATTAATTAATTTTAAATAATAATATTTTCATTAATAATTAAGTAATTTAATATTATAATGAATAATTAACAAATAATAACTAAACAGTTTTTTTCAAATTCATTACATTACTAAAAATAATACCAAACAACATAATTATTATCATTACATTCTATTCCAAACTTTTCTTTCTATCAAATCCATTCCATTTCTAAACCCATAGATTATACCAAAAGCCCCCTAAAAATCACAGTAATAAAAGTATAACATTAATATAATGAATAATTTATGTCAAGATATAAAATTAACATAACATTACCACGATATATAAACAACTACGGTACCAAATATAATCCATCTATACATATAAAATTAAATATTACATTAATAAAAAATTAACTACGTACCTTGCTAAAATGAAAGAATTGTGTTCTTTACGTACAGTTATTTATCCAGAACAATAAACCTTAGATGAAAATGACAAATAAACGAGTTATTTTGGTTGAATGGAAAAGAAGAAGAAAACAATGAACAAGAAGATAAGGTCTTACAGTGATTTTGTTATATTTAGATGTTGGACTCCATAGATGGGCGAGCAAAGATTATTGCTGAAAAACTCGACCAATCAAATGTTGTGCTGATCAACGGCGATAGCTTCTTCACTAACTGGTGGCGATTTTTCTATTAGCTCACAAAGAAAAGATACAAAGAGATGGCAGAAACAAGAAATACAACAAAGAAGAGAATGCTCGCGAAGGACCGTAATAATATCAAAATTTCCGACGAATATCCGTCGGAACTTATGGGTGTAGTCGGAAATAAAAATTTTCCGACGGATATCCGTCGGAAACTGTCGGTGTAGTCGGAATATCCGTCGGAAAATTTTACATTTTTCAATTTTTTTACAAAATATTTCCGACGGACTTCCGTCGGAAATATAATTTTCTTTTTGACATTTTTTAGTTAAATATTCCGACGGATATTCCGTCGAAAAAATCTAAAAAAAAATTTTTTAAAATGATCTTCCGACGGATTTTCCGTCGGAAGATATTGGCGCCAATTGGCGGCAATACGTTCCGACGGATTATCCGTCGGAATATATTGGCGCCAACTTGCCAATATCTTCCAACGGAACATCCGTCGGAATGGTTGTCGGAAATATATTTTCCGACGGATATCCGTCGGAAAATTTCCCGCCGCTCAATCGGTTGATTTTTCCGACGGATAGCCGTCGGTTATTCCGACGGATTAAATTCCGTCGGAAAAATCCGTCGGAAAAAAAATGTTTTCTTGTAGTGTTTCTCCTAAAGATAGTATTTATATTAACCTTGCCATGTCAAGGTAATCATTACATAAATGATCCAAAGTTGGACCTTCAGTAACTTTGTATATCGGTTAAGGCATCATTACAAATGAAAAAAAACAACAAAACAAACAACAAAAGGAAAAAAAACTTAGGGGGCGCTTGGTATAAATGGTGTGTTTAGGAATTGAATGGATTTGATCAATGGAAATGTTTGGAATAGAATGGAATGATAGTAATTATGTTGTTTGGTATTATTTTGTAATGGAATGGAATAAATTTTATATTAAAATTGAAATTTAATATTAATATTAATAAATTTATTAATAAATTTTATATTAAAATTATAATAAAAATATTATTATTTTACATTATATAATATTTAAGAAAATTATATCTTATTCAAAAAATAGTCAAAGTGCATGTTCAATTTGTATTAAAATTGAAATTTAATATTAATATTAATAAATTTTATATTAAAATTATAATAAAAATATTATTATTTTACATTATATAATATTTAAGAAAATTATATCTTGTTCAAAAAATAGTCAAAGTGCATGTCAATTTGTAGAGAAAAATATTTTCTATAATTTAGTGAAATTTACTTTAAAAAAAAAGGTAAAATGGGGGTTGCAAACCATTGAGGGGTTTGCAACCCCCCTGACATGTGGCGCGCGCAGTCACAAACGCGCCTGTTAGCGTTGGAACAAAAATTTTTTTTTTTACTTTGAGGCCAAAACGACGTTGTTTTGAGTCTCTTTGGCTAAAAAAGATGTCGTTTTAAGCCTTCTCCAAAACTTTTTCTTCCAAAACCCACCGGTGGAGTGAGTTTTAACAAAACTCATCTCCCTCAACCGAACACTCATTTTTCCCCTATTCCATTCCAAACCCCTTCCAAACTCACTAAACAAACGGCCTATTAGTTTGTAAGATTCTCCTTTGTAAATATCTTGAAATTGCAAATTGCCAAAAGAGATACTAGATTCTCGCCCTTAATTCCGCCTATGTATTTTTTGATGTTGTCCAGTTCCTCTTTCTGAATTAAGGACAAACAACTCCAAATATGAAGGACAAACTCCTAATAAATAAGAATATAGCTTCTAAATAATAATAATAATAAAGTGAACAGTAAAAAGATCGCACCTACAATCGCATCTTTTTCACCCCTAGCTACAATAATTCGAAAAGAGAGCAACTTTTCGGCCAAATTCTGAAGTTTCATCTGAGGATATTTTGCCATAGTTAATTTGTGGCGCTGTTTATTGACCCCTGCAAAGGGATAATGGTGATGAGATTAGATAATTCAGCAAATCGATTTTCGAAGGTGAGTGGTTGGGCCTTATATAAATGACAAATAATATTAGCCCAAAAACAACGAATGAATCGAAATTGGGAGACAATCGAAACAGTATAAGGTAGCTTAGTTCATGCATGGATCATTCTTCAATTAATTTTCAAAGTAAACTAACTATTCTTTTAGGATCAAATATTACATGAGACATTTAATAATCTCTTTGCCCATTTAAATTGGATATTTTCTTAATACCAACAAATATTTTGAATACTAACTAATCACATAATATCACTTATTTAGTTTTTCAAATTTAAAAATTGTAACTGATTACATAAATCTCATAAATTTATGTAGTTTAGGTTATTTATTTTATTATTAAATCAAGAGCTTTTAAGATAGCTAAAACAGCTCTCACAAATTGTGAACATAAATTTGTTAAGAATTAATTGAATTAAAACTATAACGTCATCTTTTGAGAAATCAAAATATCTACTAAATCGGGGTCACAATTTGTGTGAAATGTTTTCATTTAACATGTATAAATTCTTTACTAACTCGTTTATATAATCAAGTCAATTTTAAGAACAATAAATGGATTAATAGGTTGATAAAGTAATTATAGTTATAAATTAGTAATCTCTTCTATTAGCTAGCTATTATAGTTAGCTAGTAAGCCTAATAAGTTTTACAAATTATTTAAATATTATGGAATTTACTTACCATTGTTTTACCTTCTTTGTCCTACTGAAAATCTTTCCTGAACAAAAAAAAAAAGAAGAAAAGAAGTAATTTATTCGATGACTAATGTGATCCGGTTATGTATACTTATTTTGCTTTTAACATAAATAAATGTATTTAAGATATTAAAACTGTCATAAATTTGCATTTGTTATAAAAATAAATATGTCAGCCTATTTATAATTGGAAGTACGTGAATGGTTTCAAAAGTATGATTCAAAGTCATTGTGCACTAAAAAAAGAAAAATGTGAAAGGACAGCAATGATAGCCAGAATGAACATGCATAGTGAAATGAAGTATTCATCTCCATATATAGCATTACATTGAAATGTATTTTTCTTTTAAATTGAAATAATTCATTTTTTTAGTATTATTAGAAACAGCAATGAATTAAATTGTTGAATCATATTTATGAGTCAAGCTATTACGGAAAATAAGAAGGTATAATTATACTTTTGAATCACTATTACATCACTTCTTGTAACATTTCTTAAACTTACAAAAATGTCATAGATGGCAGGCCGGCTATGTATGTTATTCTTTATTGCTTGATTGACATACTGTTAATAATGTTAGAACCCCACCAATCTTTGAGTTAGTCAACTCCCACTTGTTATTACTATTCATAATGAATCGTCTCCCAACCATTCTTAATTAATTCTACCCAGCAATTCATTGTTACAAACTACTTCATGATTCAATATCTTTGCTCCAATAAATTCAATTCTTCTCTACCCACTAATAATACTACTCTTTCCCTTGGTTGTCTTGTGGGCCCGCATCACTAACTACCATCAACCCAAGCCCCAAGGCCCACTACGACATCATTTTTATTTATTTATATTTATGGATTTTTTTTTTTTTTTTCTAAACGTGAACTTTTCGGCAACGAAAATAAACCATCATTGATCATACGTTATCAATCACGCATCTAGTCTATAATCTCTATACACATCTGTCTATACCCGTAAAGTTTACAAATTCAAGATACAAAGATACTATTAAGACTTAATTAGAACATTGCTATGAATTCCACAAATGAAACGCTTTGCAAGGATTCAAGCAAATCACTCATTTGTATGCACACAGTCAACATTTACTTAAACCTAAAAACTTAAATTAATAGATTTTAAATTTATTTTAATTATTAAATGCTTTATTTATTTTATTTTTTTTGCAACTCATGTACCCGCAAACCTCAACATTTACGTTATAAGAAAAACACAAAATTAACTAACACTTAATTATCAATCTGTTGAATTTCTAACTCATGTACCCTGTAGACTCTTCAGATGAACTTGGACAGCTTTGCATGTTAGAAATTTGTCACGAGAACAATATGTTTGGAATTTGTTTCAAGGAAGGCTGTAATACTACATGTTAGGAATTTGTCTAAATGTTAAGAAAATACTGCATATTATATATACATTTATCTTCTTCTTTCAATTTGTTGTTTGTTCTAGAGGAAATGAGAAAATTGAATCGCGCATTTGAAAATAGGTCTTATCATTGGATGTTTGTTTCTCTTAGTGGCAAACAGTGCAATTTACCTTGGTTATTCCACAAAGAAACCAAGATAAAGAAAATTAGATGAGGATCAAAAAATTCTTAGAAGACTATGTTACTATGAAACCAAAGCGATACTCTTATGCTGACAGTAAGAGAATGATAAACGACTTCAGGGATGAATTAGGTAAAGGAGGTTATGGAAAGGTTTTAGACCAAGTATTTGTTGTTGTGAAACTGTTGCATCATCCCATGGGAATCGGGGAAGAATTTATCAATGAAGTGGGAACAATAGGAACAATTCACCATGTAAATGTAGTTCACTTGTTAGGCTTCTCTGCACATAGATTCAAAAGAGCACTTGTCTATGAATTTTTACCAATCGGTTCCTAGACAAATTCATATTTCCAGAAGGCCAAGAGCATTACACACTAGGAATGAATAGTTTGCAAGACATTGCTATTTGGCAAAGCTCGAAAAATCGAGTATCTTCATCAATGATGTGAATAAAGGATCTTCATTTCGATATCAAACCACACAATATCTTGCTTAAAGAGAATTATAATCCGAAAATATCTGATTTTGGGCCAGTTAAGTTGTGTGAGAAAATGAAGAAGTTCTATGTTTATGACAACCGCAAGAGGAACGTACCACGGGCTATATTGCCCCTTAAAGGCTGAATGATTGGTAATACAAATAACCTGGATCATCCATCTTGGCCCCTGGAGTCTCCCGTAACAATGGTGATTAATAAGGACTACTATAGCTGCTCACATGGCTTCGTTTATTTGGGGTTACAGTCAGCATATGCAGGCCTTGGTTTGATATTACTCCTGATGAATTTATAAAGGTACTATTTTCACACTAATTCCCAAGGTAGTCTGAGGGGCTACGAATTGGCCAAGGAAGCTTCAGACTAGCACACCTTCAATATGCCGACGACACTCTTGTCTTCATCAAATCTGAGCTAGAGGGTGTTCTGAATGTGAAAAGAATTCTAAAATGCTTTGAGGTATGTTCGGGTTTAAAGATTAATTTTAATAAAAGCAGTTTGATTGGTGTTGGGGTGGAGGCAGGGATCTTGAATGCATGGGCCGAATCCCTATCCTGTAAGGTTGAAACCCTTCTGGTCAAATATCTTGGCCTCCCTTTGGGGGCCAATTCCGCTAGTGAAAGAATCTGGAGACTTGTATTGGAGAAAATGAGAGCAAAGCTTGCCGGCTGGCAAACCAGGTACCTTTCGATGGGTGGTAGAGTGGCCTTAATCAATTCTGTTTTGTCAAGTTTACCAATTTTCTACCTATCTGTTTTCAAGCTCCCGTGTGGAGTCAAAAATGACATGGACAAATTGATACGGAAATTCCTCTGGGGCAGTTCGGATCACCACCGTAGATTGCATTATGTGGGTGGCAAGCGATCAATGCCCTAGGTGGCTTGGGGGCTTGGGTATGATTGATTGACATCGAAAAAATCCTGCTTTATTGTCAAAATGGCTATGGAGGTTCGGCAACGAGGTGAATTCGCTATGGAGGAGCTTCATGGTGGAAAAATACGGCCTGGATAAGAATCGTTTACTCCCCCTACCTCGTAACAATAGATTAGTCTCAAATTCTTGGAAAGCTATCATCGCACCTCTTAAACCTTACGATAAGCTCTATGATGCTATTTCATTAGGAATGAGGACCTTGCTTGGGAAAGGAGGCAACATTGTCTTCTGGTACGATGAGTGGATTGAAGGTATGATCTTAAAAATATGCTTTCCTCGTATTTTTGCATTGTCTGTTAACAAAGATGGTTGTGTGGCCGAATTTGGTAGCTGGATAAACGGTCAATGGGTGTAGAAGATCGAGCACCGTACAAATACTCTTGATTGGGAATATCAGTAGTGGGTAAGTTTTCGGATTACGTTACAAGGACAATACCCTAGTCATTTCTTTCGATGACCGGATCATTTGGCGTTGGGTCCCGAGCGGTATTTATTCCACCTCCTCTTTTCAGTAAAGGCGTGTTCTTTACCCGAAGGCAAGGGAGTGCAATTTGGAACTTAGTGTGGAATGGGTTTGCTCCACCTAAAGTGGAAGTCTTTGTCTGGCAGCTAATCCATCAAAAGCTTCCTGTTAGAAGCTGTTTGCTCAGAAGGGGTATCATTAGAGCCGAGCTAGCTGTTTGTCCTTTCTGCAATTCTGAGCTGGAATCTGTCCAGCATTTGTTTTTTAATTGCAGGTGTAGCTGGTTGGTGTGGACAAGATGTTTGGAAGTTTGGGGAATTTCATGGACCTGCCCTGGGAATCCGTCCACCTTCCTTGATAGTTGGCAGCACTCCTTCCCAGATTCCAATGGGCGGCAGCCTTGGATTTTGCTATTTTATGCCATTGCCTGGTCGATCTGGCTATGTCGCAATCAGGTTACTTTTAACAACAAAAGTTTCGAGCTATCACAACTCATGGATTTGATTTTCATTAGGTTTGCAACTTGGTTCAAAGCAAAGTGGCCTTCCTCATCAACATCCATTTCTGATATATTTCTTCAGCCGACTAATGCAAGAGTGAGGCAAGCTCATGAGTGTAAGAAAGCAAATGTCTCTTGGTCCCGTCCTCAACCGGGTAGAATGAAGTTTAATGTGGATGGTTCTGCTATTGGAAAACCAGGCATGGCAGGGATCGGGGGTATTCTTAGGGATGATCATGGTAGAACAAAGGCCGTGTTCTCCAATCATGTTGGAATTCTTGATTCAAACCAGGCTGAATTCTATGCTATTCGTGAGGCCTTCCGAGTGTTCTCTGAGTCTGTGTGGAAAAGCTCTCATGTGCTTGTAATAGAGAGTGACTCTGCTAATGCTATCAGCTGGTTAATGTACCCCGAAAAAGCCCCCTGGTATCTCAAAAATGTTTCGAATCATATAGATCTATTGAAGGAGAAAATCAAGCAATGGGAGTGTCAGCATGTCCCAAGGGAGAAAAATAGTGTTGCCGACAGGTTGGCAAAATCCGGTGTCTCCAGAGTAGAGAATCTGTTGGCAGTTATTGAATAATTAGTATAGTTCTCGGTAGGTGAGTAGTATCTGGCGTAGTCTTGCTTTTCTATCTTTTAAAGGTACATTCATTTCCCTGTATTATCTGTTCTTATTTTCTAATCAAATAATTTGCCTTGTTGGCTTGTCAAAAAAAAAGGTAGTCTGAAACAGGGCTAGATCTTACACTCAATCACACTGGTTAGTAATTGAGTCTGTTTGAATCTTAATGCAATTAATAGACATAACTCATAAGACAGATCCGAAGGTTGTGTTGGTTAATTAGAAAAATAACTCATAGGACAGATCCGAAAGTTATCGAAAAAGTAAGAAAAGATTGGTTGTTAGAGGATGGATCTTCAACAACTATAACCAATTTATTCAAGATAAAAGAACCCATCTTTTGAATCAATGATCAATTCAAGGAATCAATATCGAAATTAAATCTTGATTGGAAACTTCTCCTTATTAATTTTTCCTTATATTTTTAGTTAGTTATTTAATTTGTTTGGTTGTTTTAATTAGTTTTGCTTAGTTTCATAATACAACCCCCCCCCCCCCCATCTTTTATTTTATTTTGTTTAAAGAATAAATCTAACAAATCTCTGCAGATTCGACCCTTTCACTGCTATCTACAGAATTTAGCCCAGGGAAGGATTATTTTTGGTGGTTTCGACACACATCAATATCAATGTTGAGAATTTGTTAGCTTTGATACCAATGTTGAGAATTTGTTAGCTTTGATACCATATGTTTGAAATTTACCAAGGTGATAAAATAGACTCTTATTACACATTTAAATTTGTCACTGGACAGACTCTGGTACTAAATAACATGTAAGGAATTTGTCCATGTAGTAGAAATTTGCCATGGGAAAGGCTCTAATACCTAATGCCATGTGTTAAGAATTTGACAATAGAACCAGGCTCTAATGTCATATGTCAGTTAAGAATTTGAGAATTTGCCATGGGAACTAGGGGACCTCATATCACCTATTAGGAATTTGTCCACATGCTAAGAATTTGGCATGTGATTCCACAATAACTATCAATAATTAAGTTCAACTCCAATTTAAATTAGTAAATTTTGAGCATATTTATTTATTGAATATTTTATACATTTTTGTGAAACTGTGGAATTGGGATACATACCACGAACCTCATAATTTACATCACAAGAAAAACACAAACTTAAATAACACTTAATTATCAATCTGTTCAATTTCTAAAGCTACAGATCTGCACAGTGGCTCTGTGGATTCTTCAGACGAACTTGGACAGCTTTGCATGTGTATAGGTGAATCTGGAGGATAAAATAGTGGCTTGGGAGGCAATTGCAATCCTTCAAGATCACCTTGAAGCATTTCTATGACTTCTCTCATTGAAGGCCTATCAGTGGGTGTCATTTGTATACACCACAATGCAATCAAAATCAATTTCTTTGCAATTGCGTTTTCTTCGTCAGTTACGTGATCTCCTATATCAGTGTCTGCTCCCTGCTCCAATTTATCATATACGCACGAAGTGAAGTATATTTGACTCGAATGATCTGCACGGACATCAATGTTCCTCCACCTTCCTGCCATATCCATCAGTAACATGCCAAAACTATATACATCTGCCTTGTTTGAGACTCTTCCAATCTTCTTGTAGAACAATTCAGGAGCCATGTAGCCTAATGTTCCTCTAATTGCAGTAAGAGTTGCAACATAACCATCTTGTACAGGATATAACTTGGCAAGTCCAAAGTCAGAAATTTTTGGAACAAAGTTCTCATCGAGCAAAATATTGTGCGGTTTGATATCAAAATGCAGAATTTGCATGTCGCAGCCTTGATGCAAGTACGCAATTCCACGAGCAACACCCATTGCAATCTCATATGCTTTCTTCCAACTAAGTGAATTAGAATTGATGAACTTTTCAAGGGAGCCATTGGGCATGTAATCATATACTAAAGCGCGCTTTGAGGAGGTGACACAAAATCCCACTAATCGAACCACGTTAACATGGTGAATTCTTCCAATAGAGGCAATTTCATTGATGAAGTCTTGTTCGTTGGCTCTTGATTGATTCAACATCTTCACCGCAACTAAATTCCCACTTCGCAGTTTTCCCTTGTATACCAAACCAAAGCCGCCTTCACCTAATTTCTCCTTAAAATTGTTGGTCATTGCTTTTATTTCTCTATGTGAATACCTAATAGGCATGAGCCCGTTGTTTCCTTGTAAGAACTCTTCCACTGTCTCATACATCGATAAATGCCTTCGACGCCACTTGTAAATGAGAAAAGCGATCAAGAGTAAAATACCAATGACATTTCTTGCCGCGATCACTATTCCTGCAGTAGAAAATGTGTAAAGGGTGATACAGAGAGTAAAGAGAGGTTATAGTTTAACACCTTAAAATTTATCACCTTACCGTAAACTGCAACTGTAAAGTCTATAATAATAGCCGGAAAACCTACACATAAAGAGATGTGATTTTGGGTAGAATAATCAATGTCTCCTTTAAAGTTTTGTGAAATTTAAGCGAACAAAGACAATAATTGCCAAATCAAGAGGCATAATGTGCCGTGCCCCATTGTGCAATCCCAATTATCCCCATCATTCTCAAAACTTTTCAAATCTCGGAATTGGAGGGAGACCCTAAACTCTTTGCCTCTTTGGCCCCATCCCGGCCTTCCTTTTCTTTGTTTGCCTCTTTTCCAAATCCAAATAATAGTACTCATGGTTATATAAGAAATGTATACAATCGATTTCTTTTAATAAATAGATTCGATTACAACTTTAAATGTAATATTGAAAAGTATTAAATAGAAATAATAAATAATATTTTAAATTATAGAATTATAACAAAATATGAAATCAATTAACATTGAACGAATTTTTAAAAAAAAAAATAAACAATTGAGTTTATAACTTAAAATTGAATGCCATAATCTGTGACAAAATCCAACCAGAATGAATGTATATACTAATAATTTATACATCAATATAAATTACAATATTCATAACAACTTATTATATAATTTATAAATATAAAACGATAAGCAAAAAAATGTAACGAGAAATCCTTACTAATTCCATTATTGTTATTTCAATTGCTAATGGTCTAATACTGTGGCTTCATTCTTTTTGGAGAACACTCTCACAGTCTTATAAATAGATTACGTATAATTTTTAAATATCTAAAATTTTATAAGTGAAAATTAAAATTCATAAACAACTTTATGTACTAACACTATGAGTGTATCAGGATCATCAATATTTCAATATTCTACGGACATAATATGCTTTGTTTGATTTTCAAATTTAAATAGGGGAATCAATAATCACTTTATTAACCTACTTTGTTAACAGACCATATTAACAGATTAATATGCGGTCTAACAGATTACCAACGTTGTTAACAAACCAGGGAGTTACTGAATCTTATTAACCTAACCCAAAGTTTAATTATCATGTGAAATCATCGAATAAATGAAAAAAAAAAAAATGCACTTACAGAAAGGTGATTGGTTCTCGAAGAGAGCCCAGGACAACGGAAAGCCTTCAGCCAGCCGATTGTGTATGTCTTGAAATGACATGTTCCAACTACTATTCAGGAAATACTCTTCTTCAATCTGTATGGGAAAAGTTTTGATTATGGTGCAAGATTCTTCAATATCAGAAATATCCAGATCTTGACCAATCACAACATAGTTATGAAAATTCCTATGATTGGAAAACTGCTTTGCACTGATATTACAAGGTGAAGTACCGATGTAACCCGTTCTCCATGGCCTGATACTTGAATTTATCGGCCTTTTACAGCTCACGAAGACCAGTAGTACTCTTTTGTTGAAATATATATAAAGATTTTTTGTCTTAAGAGATAATGGGTAAGAATAATTGAAGGGGTAAAGTGGAAGAGTGGAACAATCGTTCTTTTGCACCCCAGGATCTGTTAGATGGACAGTTCTATATTCATAATCGATACTGTCTACATCTACGTAGAAATACCCTTGAAGCGAAGGATGCTGCAAGTGTAATATAGTACGATTATGCCGACAAGAAACTTCCATTTCATCAGCACCACAAGAACTTGGATCACCTTCAAATCGGAAGGGATACTTCAAATTGAACGCAGTATCCCCGCAATAGTGCAGCAAATGGTCACAAGTGCTGCTTACCTTATAAGTAGAAGAACAAGAAGCACGGTATACTGAAAGGAAAGAAGCAGCACGGTAAACTGAAAGGAAAAAGGGAGGAGGAGGAAGGAAGAAGGAAAGCGAAAGAAAAAATAAAGTTAGGGACGATAAAAGTAGCAAAATTTGGACAGGTAACATAATCAATAACTGATTGGGGAGAAGAAGAAGAAGAGGCAAATGATGTTTGGGCAAATTTGTTGGTTTTGTACTTTTGTCTTCTGGGTTATATAAATTCATGATCAGCCAGCTGTCAAGGCGCAAGTACCAACAACATGCCCACTGGGTCCAACGGATTTTGTCCCTTATTTGGGTAAATAGCGTACGTTAATTATTTATTTCTTTTGGTTTTAAAATTAGATTTAGTCCTTAATTATTTGGGTGATCTATCCTTAAAAAATTGTGGAATTTTATGTGATTCCATGGAAAATTGGATATCATTAGTTTGGTTCATTTTAAATACCACACCAACTAAAATCAAATTACCAAACTTGAAAATTTAATGAATATTGAAGATGAAATTACCATTAGGTAGGAGGTATGTTTTCTAAGGTATTTTTCATATAGTTTTGAATGCCACGTAACTGTTGTCTAACGCCAATTATAACAAATTCGCAACCCTGTACCCCTTAAAATCCGTTTTCACACGTGCCCAAGTAAATAGTGTATTTTTACTCAAAGTAAACTCTTTTGTTTTTTAAAGATAGCACGCGGAGAGATTCAGTAGGCACTAGGCAGTGTGGCAGTGTGGGTTGTAGTTTATCAATTCTCCATTTTTTTTTTTTTCAAAAGATCTTCTTTATATTAACTTTGATATAGAACCAAGTTAACTGATACATAGATTAGTTCAACTAATATGAACCTTCCTTGACTCAAATTGTTGGCCAAGGCTCAACTATAGCCTTCCTATCTTTACAAGTGCGCAAAATTATCGAATAAGCTGGAGGTGGATACAATAATCTTGCAAGAAGATAGAAGATTACTCTATCCACTCTTTGTCTTTGATGGTTCCATCCTCTTTTCCTTAGCAACCACTGACTTGGATATTTCTCAGTCCTAGTTGCTCATTGTTGTCCTTTTTCTGTGCCTCCGAATACTCTAACCATTCTTCTATAGCTAACTGAACTACTATCCTCTCTGCTATCCATTCCTTCTCAAAAATCCATACATTCCTTGACTTCCATAGCTGCCACAAAATATACACAGTGGTGGCTTCTCTCCGCCCTAAGAGATTCTTGTTAGTCTTTGCTTATCCGCTGCCACCAATCTTCAAAACTTACCACTTCTTTCGCAGTCGTGCCACTGTAATGGAGCAATACGCCATACTGTTTTTGCTCTAGCGCAATTAAAGAAAATGTGTTCAAGATTTTCTTCTTCTTCCCCGCACATTTGGCATATTGTGTCTAGTGTCATCCTTCTCCGTTGGAGCGCTTTCTTTGTCGGTAAGATGTTATGGCAGCACTTCCAAATGAAGTATTTCAGCTTGGGTTTTACCTCTAATTTCCAGTTGGACTTCCACATAGCTTTCTTTTGTTCGGTGAATTGCAAGCGTACAATATCAACAAGTAATATAGTAATGAGTAGAGTATCGTTCCCTCGAGGATTGATTTAATTTTAACCAATTACTTACCAAATTGACTAATTCGAGAATAAGCTAGCCAATTAAAAAGCTTTCATGCAATTTTAACTAAACTTAACAAAGAATGAAAATTTATAACAATAAGAAAATATTAAAAATTTACCAAATTAACAAAGATGTTAGAGATTTCGATTTCACTTAATCAATCCTAATTAATTCTCTTGACTTGTCATGCAATTAACTTAAATTCCAAATTATGATGGTGAAATTTCCCTAATGTAAATTAATAGCCGACATCGGTCTAATAACCCTATTTAGATTAAAATCAACTCACACTTGGTCTATGTGAATTTAGATTTCTAAATGCATTAAGAATTATGGAAATTCCCGGATTCAATCTAAGTAGCCACGACTTAGTTCTACTACCGAAACCACATGAACAACCTAGATTATTACGGTCTAAATTGAATTCATGGTTTAATATCACATGAGCACATGCATGTTATCTCCTCTCGGTATCAAACTAGCATCAACAATCAATTAAGTGGTGATTAATCACCTAAAAGCATTAAGAACATGATATTAAACTCATAATTGAAATATAAATTGCATGAGCAAGTCTTAAGAATTAATTATTCATGATTAAGATCCATCTAATCTCTAACAAAAGAAATTAGAACATAATGAAATTTAAACTAACAATAAAAATAAATATGGACATAATTAAAATTAAAACAAATTCTTAAAATTAAAATAATTATATTAAAGCTATAAACATATTACTACTTGAAAATAAAACACAACTAAAAATTTCATAACAAAGTACAAGAAATTAAATTGCTAAAGTTGCTAAATTAAACTAAAGAAAAACAAGGAAATAAAACTGAATTTACTAAACTAAAGAAAACAAGAAAAGACAAAACAAAACTAAGACTTGAAAATTTGAAGTCAAACAACAAAATTCTGCATGGTTTGTTCTTAAATTCAACACCCGTAGGCTCTCAAAGAGGAACAAAATAAATGAGTATTTGCTACTTCCTTGTGAGTCAAGCTTGGTGGCTACACAAACTAATCTTACTAACTAACCAAACAACCAAACAAGAAGAAAGGAATGATGAAGACTTGATAGAAAAAACTTGAAGGGAACACAAGAAAACTGAAATTTCTGCAGCAAGAAGTACTTCAAACCCGTAAGCATGCAAGGAGAACAAATGATTTGCTGCTTTCTTCTCCAGTCCAGCTTGATGGCTATAGCTCTACTCTTCCTAAGACAAACAAAAACAGAATAACAAAGAAAGAAATGGAAGTGGGCAGTCCAGGAAACAAGAGAAAATTAGGAAGTGAAGTTGATGAAGAAAACCCGTAACATTGCAGCAGCATTTCTGAACAAATTCATTGAAAACATTCGACTGGAATTTAATGAAGACAACCCATGAGCAGCTGCTGGAATTTACTGAAGAAAGCCAAGAATTAGGAAGCAAATTTGATGAAGAAAAATCGTGAGAAGCAGCTAGAAAAACCGAGAGGAAGTTGAACAAAACCAAGACAAGAAATTAAGTAGAAAAGCTGGCAGAAAAACCGTGAGAAACAAGAAGAAGAAAGCAACAAACTGTGGCTGTAATTTTTCTAAGAAAACCGTGAGAAACTACAACAAAGTTTAGACAAAAACTGAGAAGAAGATAACTGAAGTTCTGAAAATAAAACCAACACAAGAAGCTGA
This sequence comes from Gynochthodes officinalis, assembly GCA_020080225.1. NCBI lineage: Eukaryota > Viridiplantae > Streptophyta > Magnoliopsida > Gentianales > Rubiaceae > Gynochthodes > Gynochthodes officinalis. The sequence goes on along the minus strand of CM034615.1, from coordinate 46,255,509 downwards.
AAAAATTCTACCAAACTACAACAAAGAACAAGAAACTTGCAGCTGTATTTTTCTAAACTAATGAAAGCAAGCACGGCTGCTACTAAATCTAACTAAAGGAAGAAACTAAAAACTGAATAGATGTGCTTCTACAAAGAAGAGAAAAACAGAGAAATAGAAAAGTGGGTTTGCTAAAAATCTGCTACAAAGAAAACTAAACTACAGCTAAGGAAAAGAAGAAGAAACAAAATATGGAACTCTATGGATGCTCCCTTGCTGCTCTCGGTTGTGTCCTTTTTATAGAGCAAAAGATTGGTTGTAAATTTCAACATTGTACAAATCCAAATTCTTCTTTGGTTTGCTCTCTTTGTCTTCAACTTGTTGCCCGAATTGGTTTTTTTTTACCAAACTTCTTTCTTTTTGCTCGGCTGCTTCCTTCTTGTTCATCTTGTTGTCCGAATTGCTTTTTAACCAAACTTAGTTTGGTTTCCTCTTTTGTTTGTTGTGGGTAGTTGGCTAATTTTTTCCGTGCATCTAGAAGTTTTCTTCTTTGTACAACTTTGTTTACTTTTCTTGTCTTTCTCTCGGTTGTGTTACCAATTTGCAGAATGCTATTTTTTCTTCTTCCTTGTATTTCTTATTTTTGTAGCATACTTGGAGCCTTTTCTTTTCTCTTTTCCTCGGCTGTATTACCTTCTTTTTTTAGCTGAAATGAGCTCTCAAATTGTAGCATCTCCTTGGCTTTTGAAAATGACAAAAATCATTAGTTAGTCCTTTGATCTTCAAATTAGAAGAAAAATTCAAGATTAAGCTCAAAAGTTCTAATAATATTAGAAAACTTAGAAATCATGAAATCAAAGGATAATTTGGCCAAAATATGTAAAAACAAAGTAAAACACAAGCCAAATTCTAACCAAAATTAACAAGAAAATTCTATATAAAATAGAGTTATCATCTTTGAAGAGTCGTGTTGCTTGATTCTGCTCTGTCCATTGCAAGTTTATTTTCTGTTTGTATAAGTTGGTAGGCTGATTTTGCTGTGAATTTTCCGGATGGACTGAAATGCCACACCAACTGATCCTTGCTGCCCTCAGGTCCCTTCGGTATTTGCAGAATTGTTGTTGCCTCATGCTCCTCAAACAGTTGGTAAATGAGCTCTTTGTTCTCCATTGAATGCCTCGTAGTTGTTGTCTAATTTGGTGTTTGTTGACTCGTAAAAGTAAAAGTTGACTTTGATTACCTCTTCAGATATCAGATAAAATATATTATGGACTACGCAATGGTGGATCAACATCAGCCATCAGGGAATGACCACTTTTTCTTTTCTTTTTTTTTAATGGAGTTATTCCACATTCATTGCCCAGTATTCCTTCGTAGCAGTGACTGAAGGTCCGTTTGATGAACAATCCCAACTCCTTATGGAATGACCACTTACCACACTCCATCCATGGAAATCAGAAGATCAATCACACTGGCCATTTGTTTTTGTTCCCTAATCATCCCACCAATCCTTGCAGTCAACCAATCAACAGCACTTCACCCCGATGATATCTGTGCAGAAAAGAAGTGCAGCCACCATAGCCCTGCCGTAAGATTTCCGTTCCTGCTCCGCGGTGAGCAGCCTGAATACTGTGGCTATAGTCCAGGCTACACGCTTTACTGTGACGAAGCGAGCCTTACTATTCTTGAGCTGCCTTCCTCATCTGTAAAACTTGCAGTTACCAACATTGACTATTTGTCTGAAACGATCGAGGTGCAGGCTACTGACGGTTGTTTAGCAAAGCACCTCAGACATCTTGACATGTCCACCACCCCATTTCGATTTTCCTATTCAGCTTATGATGACTACTCCTTTTTCAATTGCTCAACTTCGACAGGCAATTCATGGGGTCCGCATGAAGCGTATGATATCCGTTGTCTCGATAGCCATGGATACAACGTGTATGCAGTACCAGATGATGTTGAACTTGATTATGCTCCGATGGAATTTTGTACAAAGATGTATAATAGCACAGGGGTTTCACTGGGTATAATACTCGGAACCGAAAATATTTTCAACTTGTTTTGGTATTTGCCGGAGTGCCAAAGGTGTGTTCAACACCATCAAATTTGCAAATGGAAAAACGAAACCAATCATCAAATCGGCTTGAGCTGCTTCCAAGGGAAGAAACACTACTTTGCAGGTATATATGCACTTTCACTTTCTTCATTATCTTTCTCGATCCATTTCCTGGATTTTCTCAACACTACTTATTACTCAAATAAACTTACAACGTGTCCAAACAAGACAAGAAGACACAATATCTTAAATTATTTTTTTTAAAAAAAAAATTAGAAATCAATAGAAAGGGTGGGAGCCCGACCGGATTGAAGATCAACTTCAACAAAAGCAGTTTGATCGGGATTGGGGTTGATGAGGGTCTATTGAACGGCTGGGCCGAGTATTTTGCCTGCAAGGTTGAAACCTTCCCAGTCAAATATCTTGGTTTTCCTTTAGGTATTAATTCTGCTGTGCAAAGCATTTGGAGGCCTATCTTGGATAAAATGAGATCAAAGCTCGCTGGCTGGCAAACAAGGTACCTTTCAATGGGTGGCAGAGTAACTCTTATTAATTCCGTCTTGTCGAGTTTACCGATCTTTTTCCTATCTGTTTTTAAGTTACCTTGTGGAGTTAAAAATGACATGGATAAATTGATACGGAGATTTCTCTGGGGTAGTTCGGAGCATCAGCGCAAATTGCATTATGTGGATTGGACTACAGTAAATGCACCAAAGTGGTTTGGGGGATTAGGCATGATTGACTTTCATTTAAAAAACTCAGCATTGTTATCAAAAAGGCTATGGAGGTTTGGCAATGAGGTGAATTCACTATGGAGGACCTTTATGGTTGAAAAATATGGACTTGACAAGAAGCGTCTCCTCCCCACTCTTAGCAATAATAGATTTGCCTCCAACTCATGGAAAGCTATTACTGCTTCTCTCACTACCTCTAACAAATTTTACGATGTTGTTACACAAGGAATGAGAGCGTTACTCGGGAAGGGAGACTTCATTGTGTTCTGGCATGATGAATGGATAGAAGGTAAGATTCTTAAATTGTGCTTTCCTCGCATTTATGCCCTGTCGGTGAATAAGGAAGGATATGTGGCCGAATATGGAAACTGGAGAAATGGTCAATGGGACTAAAGGATTGATCTTCGTAGGAATGCTCTGGATTGGGAAAAACAACAGTGGGAAGGACTATTATACATTCTGAAAGGGCAATATCCTAGCCGAAACTCCCAAGATCGGATCATTTGGCGAGCGGTCCCGAATGGTACATACTCCACCTCTTCTTTTACAAGTGCGTATTTCTTGCCTCAAAGGCAAGGGCAATTTAACTGGAACCTAGTTTAGAAAGGGTATGGACTACCTAAAGTGGAAGTCTTTGTCTGGCAACTCATACATCAAAAGCGCAGTGAGAAGGCATCTACTTAGGAGGGCATTATTAGGCGAGCTTGCTATGTGTCCATTTTGTAATACTGAGCTAGAAACTGTGCAACACTTGTTCTTTGATTGTTGGTGTAGTTGGTCGGTGTGGACTAAGTGTTTGGAAACGTGGGGTATTACATGGGTTTGCCCGGGAGATCCTTTCATATTCCTGAGCAGCGGGCAGCAGACAGCCCCGGAGTTCAAAGGAAGGCAACATTGGATTCTAATGTTTTATGTCATCTCATGGTCTATCTGGCTGTGCAGGAATCAGGTTACTTTAATAATAAGAGCTTTGATCCTGACCAACTCTTAGATTTGATTTTTATAAGATTTGCAACTTGGTTTAAGGCGAAATGGCCATCCTCTACAACATCCGTCACAGATTTATTCCGGCAGTCGAATAGTGCAGAAGTGAGTCAGGTACACGGATGCAAGAAGACAAGTGCCACTTGGTCTCGACCTCAACCTGGTAAAATGAAGTTTAATGTAGATGGTTCAGCAATTGGGAAACCAGGTAGGGCCGGGATTGGGGGTATTCTAAGGGACGATTAGGGTAAAACAAAGTAGTGTTTTCTAAGCATGTCGAATTTTGGATTCAAATCAGTAGAGTTCTATGCTATCCGTGAAGCTTTAGGTATTTTAAGTCTATTTGGAAGCTCTCTCATGTGCTGGTAATTGAAAGTGACTCGGCTAACGCAATCAATTGACTAAATAATCCAGCGAATATCCCATGGCACCTAAAGAATGTCTCTAACCACCTTGACCTGCTGAAGGAGAAAATTAAGCAATGGGAGGGTTATCATATTCCAAGGGGCATGAATAGTGTGGCCGATAGGTTGGCAAAGTCAGGGCTATTCAGATTGCAAAACCTGTTGGCGTTTATTGAGGAATAAGTGTTTGCCTCTGCTTTTTGTTATCTTCTATTTCTTCGGATGAGTAGGAGTTGCATTTTTCGCTTCAATGTAACCTTTATTTTAAATTTTTTAATAATAATCTCTGCTTTATTGGCTTGTCAAAAAAAAAACATGTTATATTAACTTAAATTGGGTTCAATTCGATTTGAATTTGACCCAATCAAATTTCACTTATAATAATATGGGTTGGATTGGGAGTAAAAATAATACCTATGAGTGATCAAATTTACCACTTTAAAAGTAGGAATTAATCTAAAGCGATGGATAACCGGCCACGCCTCTCTAATTTTTAAAAATTAATATTTTAGCTCAGGAGTCATTAACTCCTATAAGATTCAACTCGATTTGAATTTGACTCAATTAATTTCGCTTATAAATTGGATTGGAGGTAAAAATAAAACCTTTTTTTTTCTTTAAAATGATAGTATTTTATTTTAAATGAGAACTGTACATGATTTAGCCTAAAAATAGGCTACTTAATTTTTATGGTCTTTGATCTTAATCACAAATAAAACCTATGAGTGACCAAAATCCATCAATTTGCCACCCGTGCTTCCCAATAATTAATGAAATATCATATTTGAAAATTTAACAAATTATGAAAAGTTAATTAATTAAGGAATAATTATATGTGTAAAAAATGAAAATGAGTAGAAATTGAGTCCTATATACACATCCGTGTATAGATATGAATCTTTTTATCCAATGACATAAATTTGATATCAATTATTTATATTTCCCTATCTATTTTTAATTAACATTATTTCCTATTTTTGAACAAATTTTATTTCCTCATTTATGTTACAATTCATTTATATTTAACTTCTAAATAATAATTATTTTTTGTTGATCCTTTTAAATTCCAATTAATTAATATCTATTTTTTAAAAAAAATTGTAATTATTTTTTAAGTTTTTAACACAATTTCAATATCTATCTTATTGTTGATTTACAGGATGTACCCTCTACCTTAAAGTTAAAATATGTAACTTAACTTATTAGCTATCAATTCTAAATTTTGTATTTAGTGAGCCATACAATAGGTAATATTATTATTATTCCCGAAGTTATGTCTGGTAGTAATCCCAAACCAAATGCAATGGGGTGGACTTAGCTAAATTTTGAAAATGTTACGGAAAATTTCCCGTAAAGGCATGTCAAGATTTTGAATTCTTAAAAAGAACATAAAATTTTTAAAATCCTTGTTAAGTGTGTTAAATAACATTTACTGATTTAACTGATTTATTGATGACTTTAACGCCATGCACTCTTTACATAAATACAATAAATTCATCTTTTATCCTATGTATTTTCATCTATTTTATAATAAAAATTAATTTAATTCGACCTCTGTGCTCTTCCTAAGACTTCTTTTTTTTTTTTTTTTGCAAAAAAAAAAGTATCGAGTTGGCTTTGTTTACAAATCATTTCTTGCACGATATTAGGTCAACACAGGAGGAGGAGGTAAAATAAACTTTTAGTATGCAGATGATAACAAGAGTTGATGCAATTTGGATTAGACACAAACGGGACAAAAAGCAACAAAAAAAACTTATATACATCCGAATGGCGGTTGTGGAGGTTAGTAAAAATGGGATTTTAATTAGGAAACAGATAAAAAGAAATGAATAGAAAATAGATTTGTTGTGTTAGTTTAAAGAGTAGTAATAAAGCCATGAATAAATTAGTTAAGTCAATAAACGTTATTTGATTTCCTTATTAAGAATTTTAAAATTTTTATATTTTTCTTAAGAATTTGAAAACCTGACAGATCCAGATCCATGCAAGCGTTCTGATGGTTTGACAATAAAATGGGGAAAGAATATGCACTTAACCACAAAGTTTAAACATTCACAAGCTCTAATCATTCACACGCATTAATATGTTTATTAGGATAGATTCGGACATATTGGAATTAATGGTTAGGTTGTTGTGTCTCTATTGAAACATCGAGTTTTCTCACTTCATAGTATGTTGCAGGTGTATCAAAACTACTGCGTATTATAGGTACGTTTGTGATTTATCTTCTTCTTTCAATTTGTTGATTGTTGAAGAGAAAAATAGCAAAATTAATCATGCATTTGAAAACAGGTCCTATCCTTGGATGTTTGTTTCTCTTGGTGACAATTGGGGCAATTTACCTTGGTAATAATTCCATAAAGAAACGAGACAAAGAAAATCAGATGAGGATAAAAAAATTCTTGGAAGACTATGCAGCAATGAAACCAACGCGATATTCTTATGCTGATATTAAGAGAATGACAAATGACTTCAGGGATAAATTAGGTGAAGGAGTTTATGGAAATGTGTTCAAAGGAAAGGTTTCAGACCAAGTATTTGTTGTTGTGAAACTGTTGTATGATTCCATGGGAAACGGAGAAGAATTTATCAATGAAGTGGGAACAATAGGAACAATCCACCATATAAATGTAGTTCGCTTGTTAGGATTCTGCGCAGATGGATTCAGAAGAGCATATGTCTATGAATTTTTACCAAATGGTCCTCTGGACAAATTCATATTTCCACAAGGCCAAGAGCATCATACGCTAGGAATGAAAAGGTTGCAAGACATTGCTATTGGCATAGCTCGGGGAGTCGAGTACCTTCATCGAGGATGTGAACAAAGGATCCTCCATTTCGATATCAAATCACAAAATATCTTGTTGGACGAGAATTATAATCCAAAAATATCTGATTTTGGGTTAGTTAAGTTGCGTGAAAAAGGAAGAAGTGCTGTTTCTGTGACAGCCGCAAGAGGTGGACAAATTGCCCCTGAAGTCTTCCTCAGGCACTTCGGAAATGTTTCGTATAAATCTCATATTTATAGTTTTGGGATGCTGTTACTTGAAATGGTGGGTCGACGGAAAAACGTTGATGTAACTGTCCAAAAGATCGGCGAAGTCTACTTCCCTGAATGGGTCTACGAACGCTTAGTTAATGGAGAAGAATTGAGAATTCAAGTTGAGGAAGATGGAGAGGACAAAATTGCTAAGAAATTAGCAATTGTGGGGCTATGGTGCATCCAGTGGAACCCAGTGGATCGCCCTTCAATAACATCTGTGCTTCAAATGCTTGAAGGAAGCAGTGAAAATCTAATTCTTCCACCAGATCCTTTTGCCTCAGGCAATGCAATGAATCCAGCTGATCCAAGTGATGAACATGGAAGACCATTTTGTCCACCATTGGCAGTGATTACTGAATCTGAACGGGAATGAATTACTATTGTGGAAATGCTAGCAACAAAAATGAATATAATAGGATGTGACTGAAATTACCTGGTATCAATAATTTCTTTACTTCTAATTACTTTACTCAAAAATCAAATTATGGGGTGATTAATCCCAATCGATAACTTGCACTTTTATGTTTTTTTCTCCTTGTCATAAAATCTGTTATATATTTTGCATCAACTTTTTTAGTCAAACTTATAAATTTTAAAAGGCTCATATGTTACACATTTTTTTAAGATTTTTGAAAATTTTAAAGCTTTATATTGCAATTGTTTATTCAAATGTTAATGCGATACAATCATGTATAGACTAAAAAGAAAAAGTAAGTAAATCAATATGAATAATTTTGGTTAAAAAGTAAATTTAATTGACTGAAGAGCCAATGCAAAAACAATGTCCAATGAGTGGACGATCAATTTAAATAATGAAAATAAATTTATAAGGGAGCAATACTAGCTGATCCAACTACCCTATTCAATAGCTAGACAGATGAAGTACATACTATGAAATTAGTAAAATTAATTTAACAAAAACTATTATCTTTTCCATTTTTCTATTCTTAAAAAAGGTTATAGTCAATAAGTAATGTAGTATAGAGATCTAATCTTGTGGAGGCACACAAGAACTAGTAATGCAAACACATCTAAACGGCAGCATTGGAATTAATCTTTACTAGTACACAAATCTGGGTCCAACAATTTTTTTGCACGCAGTTTGTCCCATTATCATCATAGCTCCTGCATTTGTAGGAGAAAAAGAAATGGGGAAATATTAATTTTTAAAAATACTACTCAAAAATCAAAATATAAGAATAATTCAGTTCTGCAAGTATTTTGGAATTAATGAAACCTGAAATTAAAAAAGGAAAAAGGTGGTTAATCCCAGCTTCCTTTTTGGATAATGTTCTTGAGAAACATTGGGAATTTACAGGGATAAGAAGGATTGTTAATGAAACAAATAGGATGGTGAAGAATAATATTGTTGCTTGTAGTTTCATCCGAGGATATTTTGCCATAGTTAATTTGTGGCACCATTTTTAATGGTGATGAGGTTGGATAATTCAGCAGATTGATTTTGGAAGGTGAGAGTTAGTTGGGCCTTATATAAACGACAAATAATATTAGCCCAAGAACAGCGAATAAATCGAAATGTTGGGGAAATTTGCAAATATAGCACATTCGCAGTCCTATAGTTGAAGAATAGCACAGTTGAAAACTTTCTTACACATATAGCAAGTCAACATTCTTTGACCGCATGAAAAGACCTAAATGACTCATTCGCCTCTTTACCTAATGAGAGGAAACCCTCGCTGGCCTTTTCGTTTCTTCCTCCTTGTTCATTCTCACTCACCCCCTTCATTGATCCAGCATCCCATTTCTTCTTCCTCGTTCACTCTCTTCTAATATTGATCCAACACATTCCATTATCGTCAATGGCATGCACGCGTAAAGGTCATGCATCTTCAAGCAACAAGGTTGCCTCCATGGAGAATAAATTGCAAATGTCGGCGGTCCATGACAAGGTAAATTGCAAATTACATTTTAATCTTCCTGTTTCATATATCGAGCATGAACGCTGATTCTTAGGGTTTTGTTTATGATGCCAATGATTAGGAAATTTTTCAAAAATACGACATGTCCGGGATTTGTTATGTGCGGGATTTGTTTTGTTTGATGTTATCTGTAACTTGTGCACATCCTATCATATAGAGTGTTTGTGTTTGTTGTTTAAAGCATACGTCGAAAATTTGACGAAACGTCTTCAACTCAAATTGAGCACATTGTCTAGTCGATCTCGAGTGCTTTAAACTTTTCAAGTACTTGTTCGAGCCACTGTAGAGCCATATGCTCAGGGAGTATTTAAAACGCGAGAAAAGTTCTTGCAACTTGTCTTATGATGTATCTTTCATGCATCGAGCATGTCTTATCGAACAAATCGTTGGTAGTGTAGACCTACTGACCAGCGCAACAAGAAAAGTCCAACAATTCACTGCCCGACTTGACGCAGTTGTCTCGAAACTGAAATCGAAAGGGCAGCCTTCATGACATAATTAAAGTTTGATGTCATTAAAGTTTGAGTAGTAGAGTGCTTGATATATGCTCGACCGATGCTCGACATCGGGCTTGACTAAGTGCAAATCACTATGGATTAACTTGCCGACTACATTGTCGAGCCGATGTCGATTACTTTAAACATGTCAAGTACTTGGACGAGCAGGTATCGAGCCATATGTACAGGGTGTATGTAAAATGAGATGAAAGATTGTCATGCAAAGCATGTCTTATGTTGTGTCGTTCATGTATTGCAGTAGATAAGGGACTGGAATAAATGCGGACTTGGTGCACTTGAAGAAGTCAAAACTGAAAGTCTTAAAATTGGAGAAGAAAGCCAAGTGTCTTCTAGCTAAACTAAGAGCAAAAGTACAGACTACAGAAGATGACAATGAAGAGGAAGAATCTAACTTAGATATAAACCATGTTGTTCATGTATTGCAAGAGATAAGGTATGAGAGAGACTTTCTGAAAAATCTTGAGGCGGACTAGGTGGAATTAAAGGAGCGAAAACTAAAAGCCTTACAATTGGATAAGAAAGCCAAGCGTCTGCTAGCTATTGCCAAAAAACAAAGGGCAAAAGTGCAGATCACGGCAAATGACAATGAAAAAGAGGATGAATCTAGCGTAATTATAAACTAAGGCATGGAGGATTCAGCTTCTATAGATAAAAATTGTTGTCATGGAGTATTGTTCTTTATTTTATACTGTAATTTATGCATTATTATCTGAACATTGTATTATTATTCTACCTCCTCTTTGGTATGTTGAATTGAATTTTTTGTTGTGTAATTGTAATATTTATGTAAGTCAACAGTATAAAAGTCAATAAATTTATGTGCTCGACGTTTGGGGTACGTGCTCGATGTTTAGGATCTGTGCTCAACAAAATATCGACCCAGTTTGGGTCTGTGCTTCTACACAGTCTAATTAACAATGGATATTATAATTACAATTACAATTACACTCCAGAGATGGTTTTACGAAAGACGTACAATTGCCAGCGAAATGAGCACATTGATAACTCCATACATTGAAGAAATACTTTCAGCTCGGATGAGAGATGCACAATCATATGTTGTTGAGTCGGTCGATATACACCTATAGTGTTTATGAGACATTGGAAACTATATAGCTACAGTCAATTTGCAAAATAAAACCTGCACATGCCGCATGTTTGATATGGATAAAGTCCCCTGTGTTCATGCATTAGTTACAGCTCGTCGCCGACAAATTGACCATTACACATTATACTCGCTATTATATCAAACTGAAAGTCTTGTGAGTGCTTATGCAGATGCTATTATGCTTGTTGGTGAAGCTAAGGACTGGATTGTGCCTGAAAAGGTTGCATCTGTTCAACTAGCACCGTCGGAACCAAGGGCTAAGGGTGGTAGGCGAAAGAAAAAGAGAATTCTTTCAATAGGTGAGGAAAAGGTCTCAAAGAAATGTTTTTGATGCGGTGGGAGCAGACACAACCGAAAAACGTGTACTAATCCATTCACTGCTAGAACAGATAAGTGATTTTAATGCTGCTTGTTGGTTCATACAATAATTTGAACAATTTCGTTGATACTTTATTTGGTACAAGACAAAATATTATAATTTTATTATAGTATGAATATTATAATTGTATGAATAATTACACTTTATACAATTTATTCACTTTACTAACAAATTGCCAATTCAATTATCCTGAAGTCTATTTTCTCAATTTCATAACAACCTTCAACGCAGTCAATTGCAACAACACAGGCTGTTTTATTCATACAGTACAGCACATTACAATACAAAAAATAAGTGATTGAGTAGCGCTCGACTTAGAACTCGCAAAATGCTCGACTTATGCTCGACTTGGTGCTCGACAAAGTGCCATGTAATTTATAAATGCCGTCAATTGCCTAAATTACATAACCGATTCCATCAATAGCAATAATACACGATATTTTATTCATACAACACAACACATTACAATACAAAAAAAGAAGTGATCTAGGAGAGCTCGAGCCAGAACTCGCCAAATGCTCGACCTATACTCGACTTGGTGCTCGACAAGATGCTAATCAATTATCTCAATTTATAAATGAAGTCAATTTTCTCAATTTCAAAACAACAGCTGACTCAGTACAACTCAGTCTATACACGATGTTTTATTCATACAGTACAACACATTACAATACAATCAAAAAGTGATTCGAGCTCGACAAATGCTCGTCCCATACTCGAGTTTGTGCTCGACTAAGTGCTAATCAATTTGCTGTAGAAGAAGCTGGTGGGAACTTTTCGATTAGCATGAGGTTGTCCCCAAACCCAAGAGCATTTCCCTAGGCTAATCCCACGTATCTTCTATGCTAATCACAGAAATCGCAAGTCAACTGAACTGACAGGAGTGGCAATATTTTACCACGGTAAGTCCATCAGTCAAAAGTTGTTGATAGAACAAATGGTGTTCGTAAATTCTAACAAGCCGCATATTTGCCTTGTAGTAATAGTACTCAGCAGATTGAGTGTTAAAGATATCACTGAACAACCATTTGTTGTGTTGAGAGGGTCCTGCGCGAAATACAGCAAATCAGTGAAGTATGGTGATCGATGTAACACTTAAATCGCAAATGATGTGGCAGGGCCGAGCAATATTTTACCACGTTATGTCTCTCAGTTAAATGTTGTTGATACATTATGTCCATCAGTCAAATGTTGTTGATAACCTGTAACAACAATTTGATCGTTGAGAGGCACCTGTGCGAAATACAACAAATCAGTGAAGTATTGTTCCGATGTCACACTTAAATGCTCGACATGTGAGAGACTAAGTACTCGATAAGTGTTCGACATGTTCTCGAGGAAAACTAAGTGCTCGATAACTGATCGAGAAGGTGCTCAACAAGTATTCGACGAGCATATTTCGCTATAAGATAAAACATCCAAAAACAAAAAACACATGCTAACATCCAAAAACAAAAAACACATACTAAAAACACATGCTAATAAGACCAAAAAAACCCTACCGCATAAAGCCCGTCACATGCTAATCAGAAAACAAAGCACGACTTATAGCAAATTTGACTTTACTTACATTATGTCCATCAGTTAAATGTTGATGATCACCCTGAACGACCTTGTTCTTGTTCGACGGCTCTTTATTCTCTATAGTGACGGATGTTTTGATTGAAGACTCCAAACAGCCTCGCCTGCGAGCTTTTGAGATAATGGAATGTGTTGGATAGATATTGGAAGGCATGAAAAGAATGAAGAAGGAAGTGGGATATTGAATCGATGAAGGGGGTGAGTAAGAATGAATGAGAAAGAAGAAACAAAGAGGCCAGCAAGGGTTTCCTCTCATTAGATAAGGAGGCGAATGGGTTATTTAGGTCTTTTCACGCGATCAAAGAGCATTGACTTACTATATGTGCAAGGAATTTTCAACTGTGCTATTCTTCAACTATACGACTGCAAATGTGCTATATTTACAAATTTCCCGAAATGTTGGGATACAATAGAAACAATATAACGTAGCTTAGTTCATGCACGGATCATTCTTCAATTAATTTTCAATGTAAACTAACTATTCTTTTAGAATCAAATATTACGTGAGACATTCAATCATCTCTTTGCCTACTTAAATTGGATATTTTTTGAATATCAACAAATATTTTGAATACTAACTAATCAATAACATTTTTTTTATTTTGTTTTTCAAATTTATGGCTATAAGTTTCTGGTCTAATTTCTTGCTAGTAATCCTAATAAGTTTTACAAATTATTTAAATATTATGAAATTTACTTACTATTATTTTCCCTTCTTTGTCCTACTAGAAATCTTTCCTGAACCAAAAAAAAAAAGTAATTTATTCAATGACTGGTGTAATCTAGTTACGTGTACTTATTTTTCTTTAACATAAATAAATATATTTTAGATATTAAAACTGTAATAAATTTGCATTTGTTATAAAAATAAATATGTCAGAGATTTATAATTGGAAGCACGTGATGATTTCAAAAGTTTGATTCAAAGTCATTGTGCACTCAAAAAGAAGAAAAATGTGAAAGTGATAGGGCTTAAAATGTTCCTTTTTCTTGTTAATATTTCCTTAATATTAACTTGAATTTTAAGAGGAAATATTTGGTTTTAATATACTTTTTGTTTTAGGTATGAAAAATGATGAATTAGAGGAAAAGTTGATAAAAGGCAACAATTGAAGCAAATAAAGAGAAGGTGCAGCCGCCTAAAGAATGCATTCAAGAATTGGAAACGAAAAAAAAGGGGAAACAAAGAAGAGAAGGAAATCCATTGCACAAGGAAACAAAACTGCAAAAGAAGCAAGGCAGCCGGCCTTGAGGAAAAGGAAACAAACAGGAAAAAAGGAAGGAAAAGGACAAAGAAAATAACCAAATGTTGCACAAAGTCAAAGTTCAATGGAAAAAGGCAATGGAGAAATTGATTTTTCGCGAAGAAGAATTTGGAAGTCAACCAAAGAAAGAAGACAAAATTGGAAACAAGACAAGAAGCATTCAAATAATTGATTTTGGCCAGGAAATTGATTTCGGCCAGACTAAGCAAAATAGGAAGTTGATTTCGGTCAAAGAGAGGGAAAAGGATATTTGGCCATCTATAAAAGCAAGTGCAGCCTTCATCTTCACAGAACATCCTACGTTCTTTTCTTTTCCTGAGCAACTGCCGTGCTCTTGCTCTCCAATTCCCATTCTTCTTCTTTTCTTTTTGTCTTTCTTTTAGCTTAGTTTCAGTTTACCAAAATTTTTAAACAATTCTAACAATCATGTATGCCACCATGAGTGGCTAAATTTTCTTTTCTAATTCAAGGGAAAGATTGATTTCAATTGCAATCACTGTGAGGTTTTGTTCTTAATTTTATTTTCTTGCTTTTATTCAAATTCTTGTTAATTCTTGATTTAATTTTATGAATAATTGATGATTAATTAATCTGAAAATTTAATTGTTCATTATTTATTCTATTGCTATCCGTAATTGTCATGAATAAATGGACCAAGTAGCAACTAAGTTAAAATTGTTTATGTTTGTAAATATGCATGCTTAGCTTGGAGGAATTAATGGGACAAGATTAATTTACTGTAGCTATTTTGGTATTTTAATTTTGGTTTAACTGTTTTCATAGATCTTAATACTATCATTTAATTGATATGGAACACTATAAATCTTGATCAATTAATGGTAAGTTTTGATTTAAGTCTTTGGGCTCGGTCAATTATATTAGGAAAACGGAAATTTATTATGGCTATCCTAATAGTTTTCAAGTTAAATATTTGAATTTGCAAGATTATTTTTAGTGACCTATGATCAGTGATGCAATTGAATAAAATCAACCCTTGGATTGGAAACTTGGTTAATTGGTAACTTTTGTTATTTTTTATTTTTATTGTTTTAAATATTTATTTTTATTATTTTCAAAATTTTCGTAGTTTAGTTACACATTTAAAAATCCCCATTGTTTTTATTTTTATTTTTCAAAACTTGGAATTATACTTCGGTTCCCTTGGGATTCGACCTGGTCTACTTTTGCTGCAAATTAATTTTACAATCACTTAAGGATCAGTGATTAATTTTGCGGGCTTCGACAATCCTGCTAGAAAGAACAGCAATGATAGCAAGAACGAACATGCAAAATGAAATGAAGTATTCATCTCCATAGCATTACATTGAAATGTATTTTTTCATTTAAATTGAAATAATTCATTTTTTTAGTATTATTAGAAACAATAATGAATTAAATTGTTGAATTATATTTATGAGTCAAGCTATTACGGAAAATAAGAAGGTATAATTATACTTTTGAATTACTATTACATCACTTATGGTAACATTTCTTAAACTTACAAAAATATCATAGATGGCCGGATATGTATGTTATTCTTTATTGCTTGTTTGAAAATTCTCAGAGCGAATTATTAATTTAGTTCTACTTCATCAGAGTATTAGAGAAAATGAAAGGAAGGACATCACGTATAAAACCAAAGGGAGCACAAACAAATTCTGGGAAATTTAAACTGCTGAGCTTGAAATATTGATCAAGTCAAATGAAGGCGTTGTCATAAAAATATAAATGGAATGGCCAAAGGGACCACGCGGATTTGATTGACATACCGTCAATAATGTTAGAACCCCACCAATCTTTGAGTTAGTCAACTCCCACTTGTTATTACTATTCATAATGAATCCCCTCCCAACCACTCTTAATTAATTCTACCCACCAATTCATTAATGCTATTGGTGGTCGGTCGCTAGGTTCCTGATTCAATTCGTGCATTGGACCACTCTTTCCCTTGGTTGTCTTGTGGGCCCGCATCACTAACTACCATCAAACCCAAGCCCCAAGGCCCACTACGATATCATTCTTATTTATTTATATTTATGGTTTTTTTTCTTCGTTTTTTTTTTTCTAAGTCAAGCTATTACGGAAAATAAGTCGTGTTGTGCAATTAGTTTGCAATTAGTATGCATACATTTAACAATTGATCTGTGGGTTTGTAGAATTACATTCATTGGTTGCAATTTCTACATATACATGTTTAAGAGTATAGAAAATTTTGCTTGATTTTTTCCCCACTTATTACACGAATGACTTGTCACAAATAGAGTGTAAATAAATGGTCAGTTTTCTAATACATTTTTACGTTTTTTCATACTTTTTTAATTTTTATAATTATTATTTTTAAAAACATAAAAATGAGTTAAAAAATATTTATACACACCCTTAAACTATGTTTGGATTAATACCTAATTACAAAAAGTTAACTTTTTTACAAAATAAATAAAATATTCAAATATTTTTTTTATTTCAAAATTTAAAAATCAACATTTCCCTCTCAAATTTTCCTTACATAATTTTTTTTAAAAAAAATTTCCTTTAAAAATTTAATTTCCCTTTTAAAATATTTTTTAAAAAAAAAAAATTTTTTGCTAAAATTTTAATATATTACAATATAAAAATTTTCAAATAAATCACGGTTGAAAGTTTCAAACATAGCCTAAGGCTATTTGTCTATTTTGAACTTTGTTTGTTATCACCATAGCCTAAGGCTATCCAATTGTGTTTAGAATATGGGTTGGTGATTTTGGGTCTCTTGGATCAGAGCACAAAACACAAGTCAGCCCATTCATATTCCCATATTCTTGCATTTTCTAGATTGAGATTCCTGCGGCGACCCTTATGATGTGCTTTTGGGCTCAAAACTAGACAAGTAACAATGGCCTAAAACATTTTCTGAATTCACAAAGCCCAACTCCCTTGCTTGGGTAGATGAGAAAAGCATAATGGTATTTTGAAAAAAACATTTTCAGTCCTTCAGAAAAAAAAAAGAGAAGAAATATATTAGTTTTTGGCATTTTTATGGCGCAAATTTGTAGTCAGTCGTCAACATTTTGTTCAGCATTAAAACTTAATCAACAAAAAGAATGATTAAAGTTTTCAGCAAAGTAGGAAGCTTATATCTTCTCAATCTTTTCTTTATTGCTTTTGCAATCCAACTTAAAAACGGCAGAAGTTAAGGGTGTGTTTGGACAAGGCATTTCTATTTGCAAATAAAAAAAAGTTATATTAGAATGTGTGAAAATTTTGGTGGATATTTTTTTTTATAGAAAAAGTATTTTAGAGGGAAAGAAAATTTTTTAAAATTATGTTAGAAGAATTTGAGTGGAAAATTTTGAATTTTAAATTTTGACATAAAAATGTGTTTGGATAATTTGTTTTTATTTAAGAATTTTCTTATTTACAAATAAAAAATAATTTGTCTACAGTCTACACACAGCCTAAGCTTTTATTCAACATTTTTTCTTTGGTTCACTCTTTTCCATTTAGAGTATGCATGCATTTATCAATCGATCTGTGGACTGTGGCTTTGTAGAATTACATTCATTGCTTGCAATTTCTAAGTAGGGTGTGCAATATTCGAATTAACTCGAATATCCAACCGAACTTGAAAATTCGAACTCGAAAAAAATCGAATTGAAATTGAATTTTCAGTTTTCGAATTGGTTCGAACTGAAAACTGAATTCGAATTCGGTTTTCAGTTCGGTTTTCGAATTTAGGTTCCAGAAACCGAAAACCAAACCAAACTGAACCGAAAACCAAATCTTGGAACCGAAAATTGAAATTCGAAATTTAAACCAAAAACCTAAAACAGAAATTAGATTCGAAAATCGAATCTTGGAACCGAAATTCGAAACTCGAAATTGAAACCGAAAACCTAAAATCGAATTTGAACTCGAAAACCAATCAAACAAACCGAATTCGAATTTTCAAAATAAAATATATATATATATATATATATATATATATATATATAATAAAAAAATATGCTTGATTATAGTTGATTTATTATATATGTGTGTGTGAAATTTTAAAAATTAAAATAATTTGTAAAATTGTCAAGATGTATATTTTAACTTTTTAATTTGCATTTAGTATACAACACATATTTATAAATTATATACAAATAATGTGTATATATATAATGTAATTATTTATTTATTTACAAAACTACTTGGTTTACAGAAATATATAAATATATATACAGTAGACAAAAATATTAATATTATGATTTTAATTTTATTCAATTGTCGAATAGGTTAAAAAAATTATATTGCATAAGTCTAATTTAATAATTACAATATAATGACATTAGTATAGTAATTTAAATATTAAAATTGTATGAATGTCGTTAGTATAGTAAATTGGAAAAGATTAAATGTAAATTTATTAAAAAGGTGTAAAATTATGGGGAAAAAATGATAAGTAAATGGAAAAAGTGGGAAAAAATGATGTATATAGTTATATACTATATAGTATACAAATACGATAGAGCAATTCTCGTCCATATTGACTTATCTATATCTTATTTGTACATATAACTTTGTAATTTAATAATAATAACCACAAAAATGCAAATTGATTAGTGAGTAATAATTAGGCATTGATTGTTATTAACTTAATAATCACAAAGTTTTATTTAATTAGTAGTTTTACTTCTAATTTCTGCTAATTACTAATAATTCAAAACTCGAAAGTTTGAAATATAAAAAATTGCCAAATAATTAAATGTGTGGTATTATTTACTTTTGGATTTACAATTATTATATAGAACACATATTTATTTGTAAATCAGATACAAATAAGGTGTATGTAATGTAGATAGTGTAACTACTTATTTCTCAGTATTACTACTTGGTTTACATTACAATATATATATATATATATATATATATATATATATGCTCATTGCTATATAGTAAAAAAAATATATAATTCTTCTGATTTTAGTTATATTGAATTGTTAAATAAGTAAAAAATTTATAACTAATAAGTCTATTTTAATAATTATAATATAATGGCATTAGTGTTGTGTATTTTACTTTCATTTTATTGTTGGAAGCACAAATGACTGTAATGCAAGGCGCAAGTTGTGTGTTTTAGTGTTTGGTTTGGTGACAATGTGTTGTGGAAGCCTGAAAGGTATTCAGGTTCTGGTGCCAAAAAAAAAAAACATTGAATTCGAATTCGAATTCAATTGAAAAACCGAATTCGAATTCGATCGAAAAACTGAATTTGAATTCGAATTTGTTTGAAAAATTGAATTCGAATTCGGTTCGAATTTATTCGAACTCTAATTCGAACCGAATTTTAAATTCAGTTTTTTTGTCTAATCCTAATTCGAACCGAAAACCGAATTTAAAATTCGGTTCAAATTTGTTCGAATTCGGTTCGAGTTTCAAATTTGGCTTTAAAAAAATTTAACTCGAACAAACCGATTCGAGGAAACCGACCAATTTGCATCCCTATTTCTAAGTACACAAGTTTTAAAGTATCGAAATTGTTGCTTGATTTTGTTTTCCGCAGTTTTTACACGAATCACCCATCACAACTAATGTTTCTACTTTAGACTGACTTTGTTATCTTTTATGTGATCTTTTAAGTCAAACAACTTTTGACAACACGCTGCTCCGCAGAAGAACACTCCCAATTTGTCTAGTGGTCGTCCCTAGACACAAGTTATAGACTGAGACTTAAGAACTTGTTTGGATGGTGTTGTAATTAAGAAAATTTATATTAGAATATGTGAAAATTTTAATAGATATTTTTTAATAAAAAAAAGTATTTTAAAGAAAAAAATTAAAGATTTTTTTTTTAAAAATTATGTGAGAGAAATTTGAATGAAAAAATTTATATTTTAAATTTTTAAATAAAAATATATTTAAATAATTTATATTTAATTAAAAAAAATTTTATTTGTGAACAAAAATAACTTATTCAAACATAACCTTATACATTCATTGGTTGCTAAGTACACAAGTATTTAAAGTATCGAAACTGTTGCTTGATATTTTTTCACCACTTTTTACACGAATGACCCACCACAACCAATGTTTCTACGTTTGACTGACTTTGTAACCTTTTAAGTCAATAATTAAGTTTGTCCTATTGCCAGGTATGTACTTGTCGGTAATTTCAACGTATGAATAAAATATTTTATCCCTTACTTAAAGAAATGAGAAAAATGTAACGATATTTTGAAAACAATTTTTTAATCCTTAAAAAAAGGAAATATATTAGTTTATGCCATTTTTATCACGCAAATTTTCAGTCCAAGTCAATATTTTGTTGTTTAGCTATTAAAGTGTAATCAACAGAACAGGATGATTAAAGTTGTGTTCAGCAAAATAGAAAGTTTGAATCTTCTCAATCTTTCCTTTATTCCTCAAACATAAATCTTAAAACCTAGTAACTTTTGCAATCCCAACTCAAAAAAGCAGGCCGAGGTTATCACGTTAAGCTTTTACTGAAGAATTCCTTTTTTCCGGTTGCTCTCTCCCATTTAGAGTGGAGCTTTGCAATTAATATGCATGCATGCATTTATCAATCGATCTGTCGGTTTGTGGAATTACATTCATTGGTTGCAATTTCTATGCATACTTGTTCAAGAGTTTAGAATTTTTTTGCTTGATTTTTTCCCAACTTCTTACCCGAATGACCCGTCATATATAGTCAATGTTTCTACTTGAATTTTGTTTGTTATCTTCTACGTCAACAACACTGTTCCACCATAAGAACTGTGTGACACGGTTTCGAATTTTCCAGTCTACGACGTGTCTTGATTCTTTAGAGAAAAATACATTTCCAATTTGACTAAGAATTTGTGGTCCTCCCCAAGACACATCTTAGAGAGACCAAGACTGAGAAACTAAAGTAGAAAAAGAAATTAGGAAAAACGGTCATAGGAAATAAATTAAAAGTGTTGTTGCATTGAAAATTTGACAGGCTGTGTGATCACGACAGCCTTACCCTAATCTTTGGTGGGCTTATTAGGTTTGTTAGTTTTCTCACTTTGAGATGACCTCTCTTCCTTCAATGAGTGTTATGATTCGAAAAGAATAGTCTATGCTAATTAATGAGTTTCTAAGAAGTCCGTTGACGTAAGTCAATGTCAATACCATTGTAGAATCTGCTCAGAATTAAATGACAAGTTGATTATTCTTTATCATCCATAGTTATTGAGTGAATAACAACCACTCATGATTTATCCATAAATGTTGAAAAGTCTGAGCTAATTGATCTCCTCTATATTGACGGAATTGGTTTAAAATTATATATATTATGTGTAAATTACTAAATTTTAATTTGAATTTTTCACTATTTTGATATATTCATACGCAATATTATCATTACAAAACAGACAACATAAATATTGTGGTCATTAATTTCCTCGTACTTTGTTAATATAGGGTGTAGACTAGTAAATTATTATCTCACGATTTGCATTAATATTTGAATTTTCTCTCTATTTAATCCTGGAAAATTGGAAATACATTGTCCATTCTTAAACAAGAGGTTTTTTTTTTTTTTTTTTGGTGAAAAAAATTCATTTCAAAACATAGTCTAAGTTGTGATTAGGAATATCTAAAATTGCAACCTCGTGCTGTAAACCAACAAACCTAATTAACATAAGTTATTAACTTGAGGTTGATCTTAAACAACTACTTATAGGTTATAGCTCTTGAGTTTAATATTTAAAACAAAAACTATCTTCAAAGGATAGTGAAATTAAAATTAATCTAAACCAAAGGATATCTAAAAGCAAAAGTAGAATCTCCAACCTAAACCCTTTTTTTTTTAAATTCTCTGAGGCTTCATTCGTGGAAGAAAGATACACATTTTGAAGGAAAATTCGACACACGTACGCAAAAACTGTTAATTTCTACCATTAAGTTTTCAAAACTATAATTTAACAATTTGACCATAGTACCAACATAAAACCCCTAAAATATTATGCATATTTAACCAAAAAAAAAAAACACACACACACACACACAAATAATCAAGTGTCCGTTGAGGTAATGATATAATCTGCATCTCTAGACATAACCATTATTTTAGATTGAAACTAAACATTTATCATCTTTCAATCGCTTTTCTTTCTCTTACTATTGGGTTCTACTAGGATGACCTAATTAAAACAATATTTTAAATGCTAGAGTATAATTTCCAAACAACGTACCACCACCCGGGAAATTTCTTCTTCAGCTTCGTTGATGGGAAGAAGGATACGTACATCTTTCGTAAGAAATAATGGCATATGTAGTGAGGTCATTGTCTTGTCCATAAATTCTCAAATCAAGTTGATACATTTCTGCACCACACAATCAATGGCATACTCAGGGCATTGTCTTATCCCATGTCTATTTTTTAACTTGCTTTTCTTTCTTTTCTTATTTTTTCGATGGCTTAATTGTTTGAAAATTTTATGAGTTGGACCATGTGGAATATTTATTTCCAAGCAAAGATGAGTGTAGAATCCGAGAAATTTTCAGTTGGAAGATATATACTCATTCTAAATATTTAGAATTCCACAATTGAAACAATTGGTAGTAAGTTTTGGATAAAGACCTTGCAGCCAATCCTAATGCTAATCTGAGTTTGGCTAATAGTTAGTTTGTGTCAATATTTGCAAGGATTCAAGTAAAATCAACCAAACACAAAACTGGTGTGTTTATGAATACTATCTCATATTAAAAAATTAAAAAGAATTTGAGTACCTAATAAATGAGAAAAACTCAAAACCTATTAACTTAAACTTTTGAATTTAAGTGGACTCCTAATACTTATTGTACCGTTCTAATTAGCCTCCATATGTGTGAAATCTCTCTAACAAAATTATTATTACAAAAAATTAATTATTATTTGTTGTCCATTTCATGTGTGAAATCTCTCTAACAAAATTATTATTACAAAAAAACATTAATTATTATTTGTTGTCCATTTCATGTGTGAAATCTCTCCAACAAAATTATTATTACAAAAAAAAAACATTAATTATTATTTGTTGTCCATTTCTAGATGCAATTCTTTTAGTGTGAAAACATTTTTATTTTTGAAACATTAAAAAATTAATTATCGTTGTTCATTTCTAGATACAATTCTTTTAGCATGAAAATATTTTTAGTTTTGAAACATTAACTTGAATTGTGACTTGAAACGCCAAAAATAACAAGTGCCTAAAGCAAGTTAATTTAATTGTTAATGTTATGAAGCCTTATGTGGTCTGTTTTGACCACTTATTTTTTATTAGAGAACCTGAGTAAAAGTTAATGAGTTATTATCTGGAAAAAAAAAATACACAATTCATACAAATTACTCTATAGAATTATGAAATGAATGACACTTATCGAAGAAATTATTTCATGTTTAGTATCTTTTTTGGTGATCCTTTTGTGTATAAGGTCATTCTTTGCGTATACATGAATTTGCTATAAGAAGAAAATAGGTTTTGATATCAATGTTGAAAATTTATTTAGCTTCAATACCATATGTTTGGAATTTACCAAGGGGATAAAATAGACTCTCATACCACATTTAAATTTGTCACTAGACAGAATCTGATACTACATGTTAGGAATTTGCCCATATATTAGAAATTTGCCATGGGAAAGGCTCTAATGCCATATGTTAAGAATTTGACAATGGAACCAGACTCTAAAATCATATGCTAGAACATGTTAAGAATTTGAGAATTTGCCAGGGGAACTAGGGGAGGGGAGCTCATATCATGTACTAGGAATTTGTCCACATGCTAAGAATTTGACATGTGATTCACATTAACTATTAATAATTAAGTTCAATCCCAATTTAAATTTAAAAGTTTAAATTAGTAAATTTTGAACTTATTTATTTATTAAATATTTTATACCTCTTTCTGAAACTGCCGAATTGGAATACATACCCATGAACCTCATCATTTTCATTACAAGAAAAACACAAACTTAAGTAAAACTTAATCATCCATCTGTTCAATTTCTAAAGCTATAGATCTGCACAGTGGCTCTGTGGATTCTTCAGACGAACTTGGACAGCTTTGCATGTGTCTAGGTGAATCTGGAGGATAAAATAGTGGCTTGGGAGGCAATTGCAATCCTTCAAGATCACCTTGAAGCATTTCTATGACTTCTCTCATTGAAGGCCTATCAGTGGGTGTCATTTGTATACACCACAATGCAATCAAAATCAATTTCTTTGCAATTGCGTTTTCTTCGTCAGTTAAGTGATCTCCTATGTCAATGTCTTCTCCCTGCGCCAATTTATCATATACGCACGAAGTGAAGTATATTTGACTCGAATGATCTGCACGGACATCAATGTTCCTCCACCTTCCTGCCATATCCATCAGTAACATGCCAAAACTATATACATCTGCCTTGTTTGAGACCCTTCCAATCTTCTTGTAGAACAATTCAGGAGCCATGTAGCCTAATGTTCCTCTAATTGCAGTAAGAGTTGCAACATAACCATCTTGTACAGGATATAACTTGGCAAGTCCAAAGTCAGAAATTTTTGGAACAAAGTTCTCATCGAGCAAAATATTGTGCGGTTTGATATCAAAATGCAGAATTTGCATGTCGCAGCCTTGATGCAAGTACGCAATTCCACGAGCAACACCCATTGCAATCTCATATGCTTTCTTCCAACTAAGTGAATTAGAATTGATGAACTTTTCAAGGGAGCCATTGGGCATGTAATCATATACTAAAGCGTGCTTTGTGGAGGTGACACAAAAGCCCACTAATCGAACCACATTAACATGGTGAATTCTTCCAATAGAGGCAATTTCATTGATGAATTCTTGTCCGTTCGCTCTTGCTTTATTCAACATCTTCACCGCAACAAAATTCCTACTTCGCAATTTTCCTTTGTATACCAAACCATAGCCGCCTTCGCCTAATTTCTCCTTAAAATTGTTGGTCATTGCTTTGATTTCTCTATATGAATACCTAATAGGCATGAGCCCGTTGTTTCCTTGTAGGAACTCTTCCACTGTCTCATACATCGATAAATGCCTTCGACGCCACTTGTAAATGAGAAAAGCGATCAAGAGTAAAATACCAATGACATCTCTTCCCGCGATCACTACTCCTGTAGTAGAAAATGTGTAAAGGGTGATACAGCGAGTAAAGAGAAGTTATAGTTTAACACCTTAAAATTTAACACCTTACCGTAAAGTGCAACTGCAGTAAAGGCCGGAACACCTACACATAAAAAGATGTGATTTTGCGTAGAATAATCAATGTCTCCTTTAAAGTTTTGTGAAATTTAAGCGAACAAAGACAATAATTCCCAAATCAAGAGGCATAATGTGCCGTGCCCCATTGTGCACTCCCAATTATCCCCATCATTCTCAAAACTTTTCAAATCTCGGAATTGGAGGGAGACCCTAAACTCTTTGCCTCTTGGCCCCATCCCGTCCTTCTTTTTCTTTGTTTGCCTCTTTTCCAAATCCAAATAATAGTACTCATGGTTATATAAGAAATGTATACAATCGATTTCTTTTAATAAATAGATTCGAACGAATTAATATTTTAATAAATAGATAGAAATTTAAATTTAATAAATAGAAATAATAAATAATATTTTAAATTATAGAATTATAACAAAATATGAAATCAATTAACATTGAACGAATTTTAAAAAAAAAATCAAACAATTGAGTTTATAACTTAAAATTGAATGCCATAATCTGTGACAAAATCCAACCAGAATGAATGTATATACTAATAATTTATATATCAATATAAATTACAATATTCATAACAACTTATTATATAATTTATAAATATAAAATGATAAGCAAAAAAATGTAACGAGAAATCCTTACTAATTCCATTATTGTTATTTCAATTGCTAATGGTCTAATACTGTGGCTTCATTCTTTTTGGAAAACACTCTCACAGTCTTATAAATATATTACGTATAATTTTTAAATATCTAAAATTTTATAAGTGAAAATTAAAATTCATAAACAACTTTATGTACTAACACTATGAGTGTATCAGGATCATCAATATTTCAATATTCTACGGACATAATATGCTTTGTTTGATTTTCAAATTTAAATAGGGGAATCAATAATCACTGCCTTTATTAACCTACTCTGTTAACCGACCATATTAACAGATTAATATGCGGTCTAACAGATTACCAACGTTGTTAACAGACCAGGGAGTTACTGAATCTTATTAACCTAACCCAAAGTTTAATTATCATGTGAAATCATTGAATAAATGAAAAAAAAGAATGCACTTACAGAAAGGTGATTGCTTCGGTAAGTGAACCCAGGACAACTGAAAGCCTTCAGCCAGCCGATTGTGTATGTCTTGAAATGACATGTTCCAATTACTAGTTGGGAAATACTTTTCTTCAATCTGTATGGGAAAAGTTTTGATTATGGTGCAAGATTTTTCAATATCAGAAACATCCAGATCTTGACCAATCACAACATAGTTATGAGAATTCCTATGATTGGAAAACTGCTTTGCGCTGATATTACAAGGTACAGTACCGATGTAACCCATTCTCCATGGCCTGATACTTGAATTCGTGGGCCTTTTACAGCTCACGAAGACCAGTAGTACTATTCTGGTGAAATATATATAAAGATTTTTTGTCTTAACAGATAATGGGTAAGAATAATTGAAGGGGTAAAGTGGAAGAGTGGAACAATCGTTCTTTTGCACCCCAGGATCTGTTAGATGGAAAGTTCCATTTTCATAATCGATACTGTCTACATCTACGTAGAAGTACCCTTGAAGCGAAGGATCCTGCAAGTGTAATATAGTACGATTGTGCCGACAAGAAACTTCCATTTCATCAGCACCACAAGAACTTGGATCACCTTCAAATCGGAAGGGATACTTCAAATTGAACGCAGTATCCCCGCAATAGTGCAGCAAATGGTCACAAGTGCTGCTTACCTTATAAGTCGAAGAACATGAAGCACGGAATGCTAAAACGAAAGAAGCACGGTATCCTGAAACGGAAGAAACACGGTGATGGTATACTGAAAGGAAAGAGGGAAGACTGAAGAAGAAAACCGAAAGAAAAAATAAAGTTAGGGACGATAAAACTAGCAAAATTTGGACAGGTAACATAATCAATAACTGATTGGGGAGAAGAAGAAGAAGAGGCAAATGATGTTTGGGCAAATTTGTTGGTTTTGTACTTTTGTCTTCTGGGTTATATAAATTCATGATCAGCCAGCTGTCAAGGTGCAAGTACCAACAACATGTGCACTGGGTCCAACGGATTTTGTCCCTTATTTGGGTAAATAGCGTACGTTAATTATTTATTTCTTTTGGTTTTAAAATTAGATTTAGTCCTTAATTATTTGGGTGATCTATCCTTAAAAGATTGTGCAATTTTATGTGATTCCATAGAAAATTGGATATCATTAGTTTGGTTCATTTTAAATACCACACCAACTAAAATCAAATTACCAAACTTCAAAATTTAATGAATATTGAAGATGAAATTACCATTAGCTAGGAGGTATGTTTTCTAAGGTATTTTTCATATAGTTTTGAATGCCACATAACTGTTGTCTAACGCCAATTATAACAAATTCGCAACCCTGTAGCCCTTAAAATCCGTTTTCACACGTGCCCAAGTAAATAGTGTATTTTTACTCAAAGTAAACTCTTTTTGTTTTTTAAAGATAGCACCCGGGGAGATTCAGTAGGCACTAGGCAGTGTGGGAGTTGTAGTTATCAAGTTTTCATTGGATGCAGTTGTTGTCTAATTTGGTGTTTGTTGACTCGTAAAAGTAAAAGTTGACATTGATTACCTCTTCAAATAAAATACATTATGGTTGGACTACGCAATGGTGGATCAAGATCAGGGAATGACCACTTACCGCACTCCATCCATGGAAATCAGAAGATCAATAACACTGGCCATTTGTTTTTGTTCCCTAATCATCCCACCAATCCTTGCAGGCAACCAATCAACAGCACTTCACCCCGATGATATCTGTGCAGAAAAGAAGTGCAGCCATCATAGCCCTGCCGTAAGATTCCCGTTCCTGCTCCGCGGAGAGCAGCCTGAATACTGTGGCTATAGTCCAGGCTACACGCTTTACTGTGACGAAGCGAACCTTACTATTCTTGAGCTGCCTTCCTCATCTGTAAAACTTGCAGTTACCAAGATTGACTATTTGTCTGAAACGATCGAGGTGCAGGCTACTGACGGTTGTTTAGCAAAGCACCTCAGACATCTTGATATGTCCACCACCCCATTTAATTTTTTCTATCCAGAAGGATACTCCTTTTTCAATTGCTCAACTTCGACAGGCAATTTATGGGGTCCGTTTTTAGTGTATGATATCCGTTGTCTCGATGGCCATGGATACAACGTGTATGCAGTACCAGATTATGTTGCCCTTAATGATGTTCCGATGGAATTTTGTACAAAGATGTATAATAGCACAGGGGTTTCACGGGATATAATACTCGGAACCGAAAATATTTTCGAGTTGTTTTGGTCTTTGCCGGAGGGCAAATGGTGTGAGCAACACCATCAAATTTGCAAATGGAAAAATGAAACCAATCATCAAATCGGCTTGGGCTGCTTCCAAGGGAAGAAACACCACTTTGCAGGTAGATATGCACTTTCACTTTCTTCATTATCTTTCTCGATCCATTTCCTGGATTTTCTCAACACAACTTATTACTCAAATAAACTTACAACGTGTCCAAACAAGACAAGAAGACACAATATCTTAAATTATTTTTTTAAAAAAAAAAATTAGAAATCAATAGAAAGGGTGGGAGACCGACCGGCCACTCCTCTTTAATTTTTTAAAATTAATATTTTAACATGTTATATTAACTTAAATTGGGTTCAATTCGATTTGAATTTGACCCAATTAATTTCGCTTATAAATTGGATTGGAGGTAAAAATAAAACCTTTTTTTTTTCTTTAAAATGATAGTATTTTATTTTAAATGAGAACTGTACATGATTTAGCCTAAAAATAGGCTAATTAATTTTTATGGTCTTTGATCTTAATCACAAATAAAACCTATGAGTGACCAAAATCCATCAATTTGCCACCCGTGCTTCCCAATAATTAATGAAATATCATATTTGAAAATTTAACAAATTATGAAAAGTTAATTAATTAAGGAATAATTATATGTGTAAAAAATGAAAATGAGTAGAAATTGAGTCCTATATACACGTCCGTGTATAGATATGAATCTTTTTATCCAATGACATAAATTTGATATCAATTATTTATATTTCCCTATCTATTTTTAATTAACATTATTTCCTATTTTTGAACAAATTTTATTTCCTCATTTATGTTACAATTCATTTATATTTAACTTCTAAATAATAATTATTTTTTGTTGATCCTTTTAAATTCCAATTAATTAATATCTATTTTCAAAAAAAATTGTAATTATTTTTTAAGTTTTTAACACAATTTCAATATCTATCTTATTGTTGATTTACAGGATGTACCCTCTACCTTAAAGTTAAAATATGTAACTTAACTTATTAGCTATCAATTCTAAATTTTGTATTCATATTCTATCCTATTGAGAGTTATATGTATGTTCCATCTGTAATCCTATTTCTATGAGTGTAGCATTATCCTTATTATTTAGGACTTTTCTTTTGCTAAGTGTGTACAATTTAGTGAGCCATGCAATGGGTAATATTATTATTTTTCCCGTACTTATGTGTGGTAGTAATCCCAAACCAAATACAATGGGATGGACTTAGCTAAATTTTGAGAATGTTAGGGAAAATTTCCCTTAAAGGCATGTCAAGATTTTGAATTCTTAAAAAGAACATAAAATTTTTAAAATCCTTGTTAAGTGTGTTAAATAACATTTAATGATTTAACTAATTTATTGATGACTTTAACTCCATGCACTCTTTATATAAATACAATAAATTCATCCTTTATCCTATGTATTTTCATCTATTTTATAATCAAAATTAATTTATTTCGACCTTTGTGCTCTTCCTAAGAGGATTTTTTTTTTTTTTTGGAAAAAAAAACTATCAAGTTGGCTTTGTTTACAAATTAATTCTTGCACAATTTAGTATGCCGATGATAACAAGAGTTGAAAAGAAGATGATAACAAGAGTTGATGCAATTTGGATTAGAACATAAACGGGACAAAAAGCAACAAAAAGAAAACTTATATACATCCGAATGGCGGTTGTGTAGGTTAGTAAAAATGGGGTTTTAATTAGGAAATAGATAAAAAGAAATGAATAGAAAATAGATTTGTTGTATTAGTTTAAAGAGTGGTAATAAAGTCAGGAATAAATTAGTTAAGTCATTAAAAGTTACTTGATGTCCTTATGATGTCCTTATTAAGAATTTTAAAATTTTTATGTTCTTCTTAAGAATTTGAAAACCTGAAAGATCCAGATCCATGCAAACGTTCTGATGGTTTGAAAATAAAATGGGGAAGAATATGCACTTAACCACAAAGTTTAAACATTCACAAGCTCTAATCATTCACACGCATTAAAATGTTTATTAGGATAGATTCGGACATACTGGAATTAATGTTTAGGTTGTTGTGTCTCTATTGAAACATCGAGTTTTCTAACTTCATAGTATGTTGCAGGTGTATCAAAAATATTGCATATTATAGGTACGTTTGTGATTTATCTTCTTCTTTCAATTTGTTGATTTTTGAAGAGAAAAATATCAAAATTAATCCTGCATTTGAAAACAGGTCCTATCCTTGGATGTTTGTTTCTCTTGTTGACAATCAGTGCAATTTACCTTGGTTATTCCATAAAGAAACAAGACAAAGAAAATCAGATGAGGATCAAAAAATTCTTGGAGGACTATGCAGCTATGAAACCAACGCGATATTCTTATGTTGATATTAAGAGAATGACAAATGACTTCAGGGATAAATTAGGTGAAGGAGGTTATGGAAATGTATTCAAAGGAAAGGCTTCAGACCAAGTATTTGTTGCTGTGAAACTGTTGCATGATTCCATGGGAAATGGGGAAGAATTTATTAATGAAGTGGGAACAATGGGAACAATCCACCATGTAAACGTAGTTCGCTTGTTAGGCTTCTGCGCAGATGGATTCAGAAGAGCACTTGTCTATGAATTTTTACCAAATGGTTCTCTGGACAAATTCATATTTCCACAAGGCCAAGAGCATCATACGCTAGGAATGAAAAGGTTGCAAGACATTGCCATTGGCATAGCTCGGGGAGTCGAGTACCTTCATCAAGGATGTGAACAAAGGATCCTCCATTTCGATATCAAACCACACAATATCTTGTTGGATGAGAATTATAATCCAAAAATATCTGATTTTGGGTTAGCTAAGTTGTGTGAAAAGGGAAGAAGTGCTGTTTCTATGACAGCCGCAAGAGGAACCATGGGCTATATTGCCCCTGAAGTCTTCTCCAGGCACTTTGGAAATGTTTCGTATAAATCTGATATTTATAGTTTTGGGATGCTGTTACTTGAAATGGTGGGTCGGCGGAAAAACATTGATGTCACTGTCCAAAAGATCAGCCAAGCCTATTTCCCTGAATGGGTTTACAGCCGTCTAGTTAATGGAGAAGAATTGAGAATTCAAGTTGAGGAAGATGGAGAGGACAAAATTGCTAAGAAATTAGCAATCGTGGGGCTTTGGTGCATCCAGTGGAACCCAGTGGATCGCCCTTCAATAACATCTGTGCTTCCAATGCTTGAAGGAAGCGGTGAAAATCTAAGTCTTCCACCAGATCCTTTTGCCTCAGGCAGTGCAATGAATCCAGCTGATCCAAGTGATGAGCACAGAAGACCATTCAGTCCACTATTGGCAGTGATTACTGAACCTGAACAGGAATGAATTACTTGATGGAAGTGCTAGCAACAAAAATTAATATAATAGGCTGTGATTGGAATTACCTGGTGTTCATAATTTCTCTTATCCTACTTACTTTACTCAAAAACCAATTAATGGGGTGATTAATCCCAATCGATAAACTTGCACTTTTTTTGTTTTTCAATTCTTGTCATAAAATTTGTTATATAGTTTGCACCAACTTTTTTAGTCAAACTTGTAAATTTTAAAAACTTGACCTACCAATAACTTCAAGCTTATTAACTAATTGTGAAAAGATATATGCTCATAATAACTAATATGGGTATTAAAAGATTCGACACAAAACGATACTATCACCTCAAATTTTGGTAATTCCAAAATAGTTCAAAGAAGAAAGTTGAGTCCTCACAGTTTAGGATAAAAAAAGAACAATTTTGAATGTTAAAAAACTTACATATGTTTTAAATTTTTAGAATAAAAAAAGAACAACTTTGAATATTACAAAACTTATATTCGTTAGAAATCTGTTGTGACATAGATAATGAATAAATAGAACTTAATAATATTTCAATTGCCATTACAAACACAATTAACATTTTTGACATTCAAAGAAAATTTTGGCTACTAATTATCTCAAAAAATACTATCAATTTCCTAAAAAAAGCATAAATATTAATGCAACGAAAGTTATGAAAATCCTACTAAATATTATGAATATTTTTGACATGCATATGGCTGTTCCATACATTCGATCAAGATAATTAAAGCATATTCTATTTATAAGTGGTATTTACTAATAAAAGTACAGTAACAATAAAGTTGTTAATCTAATTTTTATATCTCTAAATTTTTTAATAATTCAGTTGGATGCTCTCCCCCCAATAAATTAGTCAAGAATAGAATAGAGCATTGCCAATTGATTAAAAAATCACATTCAGTAATTAAATTCCATGGCATATAACACGTTAAAGAAGAAAAAAGGTTACAGGTTGGAGTTTGGCGCTGTTCTTTTAATCCAAAAATAGGTTTTTGCAAGGGTGTTAGTCATAACCCAGATAGGATCACATACTGGCCTGTAAAAGCCCACATAAACATGTAGACCCCTACTCATGTTAGGCCCAATATCACTCTCACAAAAACCCTAGCAATCCCCTCCATAACTGAAAACCCCTGTGGCTGGTCAAATCATCCTGTCCGCTCCGAATATTTTCGGATTGGATTTCGGATTTTGGATTTTGGATCAGGATCAGGACCGGATCGATCCGTTTGATCCTATATATATATTTTATTTCTTTTTGCATATGATTAATCATTATATTTCTCTATCACAAACATGCTGTCTGCATTTATCTATAGGCTTCAGAGCCAATACAAATACGAGAAAAAATATTTATAAAAAAACAATCACAAAATCCAACAAAACAAATACCAGAACATAAACATACCCAAAACAAATACCAAAAAAATTGCAGAACATAAATGATAAGTGAATAAAAATGATAACTTTTAGGATAAGATATCTCTATTATCTTATCTAATTATGGGAGAATTTAGCCTTATCTAACTTGAATTGCTATTTTGTAGGAGAAAGATTGCTTGGAGAAAGATAAGACCGAAGATTGCTTGTATAAAAAGATAAGCCACGATTTTATCAAGAAAAGAAGATATTGGGATACGATGCCATGGCATGTAGATTTTCATGCCATAGCATATGGAAGTTGTCGGGTTACGGGAAGAAGAGAGGATCGAATACTAATGCCATGGCATGTAAATTTACATGCCACAAAGATTGAAGAAGTCGGCACTACTAATTTGAAGATTTATGCAAATCGACTATCCAATGAGACAAATGACTTCTACACAGCTTGGACTACTAGTCGGCGTGGACCACAACAACTACAAAAGGAGGAGACTAGTTTTAGACAACGCATAGACGATAGTAGAGCATAGAATAGAGTAGATAGCAATAGAGATAGTTTTACTTAGTTTTATTTTTCATGCAAGCCATGTTTAGTGGTCGAATTTCTTCTCTTTAGACTGGATGTAGCCATCATTACTTAATTTTCATTTATATAATTGTGGTATTTTCCAATATCTGATTTATTTGGTGTTATTTCTTGTAAATGCTTGATCACCATTTGCATGTTTAAGGTATTGGTGAAGAGGCGATACCGACATCAATATTAGTTCAGAATTCTTCAGACTTTAATTGTGAATCACGATAGTAGATTCTCAATTTCTCGCAAAGATAGTATTCTTTTGTTCATCATGCATTCATAGTAATTTTGGAGTCACGAAAGTAGTCCCATGATTATTATTTGAATAGGAATATTATACTCTGAGAGGAGATAATATTTGATTATGTGAATAGTTGTGAGGAAATATCACGAATTAATTATATGAATGGAATTTATAGTAATGGTTGGTGAAATCCCAAATCCTAAAGCTTGTTTATCTAAAATTTTTTAATTGAACTTTTTAATCTTGCTTTTACTTGATTTTTATTATTACATCCACTCTTTTTTTTATATGGTTAATCTAGATAATAGGGTAGATATTGCTTAACTGGTAGTTGTTCATCTCCCTGTGGGACGATACTCGTAATTATACTATAATTACATGACTTGAAACTAGTGGTTAAAAATACACGAGTCAAATTTTACGCCATTCGGAGGCGTATTCAATATCAACTTAGTGATATTTTTCCTATTAATTTAGATTGTAGTTTATTTCGTTTACTGATTAATTTTTGTTGTGTTTTATGCCCAGGAGAACACGTGATTTAGTACCATTTAATCCTGAGATTGAGAAGACTTGCGTGGCATTAGCTAAAGAAACCAAACAAAAGAAGGAAGCTCTCAAGATGGCAGAAGAAAATCCAGTTCCTGCAAGAGTTTTGTTACGTGATTTTGCTATGCCTACACCTGAAGGAGCAGGAGCAAGTATTTCAAGACCTGTGGTAAACGCTAATAATTTTGAGTTAAAACCTGCACTTATTCATATGGTTCAGCAAATTCAATTTGGAGGAGAATTGTATGAAGATCCAAATATTCACTTGTCAAATTTTTTAGAAATCTGTGATACTATAAAAATGAATGGGGTAACCGATGATGCCATTAGACTAAGGTTGTTTTCTTTTTCATTAAAAGATAAAGCTAAAGCTTGGCTCACTTCTTTTCCATCTGGTACTTTTACCACTTGGGCGGGTTTATCTCAATCATTTTTAAACAAATATTTTCCTCCTGGTAAAACTGCTAAACTACGTAATGATATTGCTAGCTTTACATAGTTAGATAATGAATCTTTATATGAGGCATGGGAAAGATATAAAGAACTGCAAAGAATGTGTCCTCATCATGGTCTTCCTGGGTGGCTAGTGTTACAAACCTTTTATAATGGATTGAATCAATCTATTAAAACTTCTGTAGATGCAGCCGCAGGTGGTACTTTAATGGGTAAATCACTAGAGGAAGCATATAATTTGCTAGAAGAAATGTCTTCAAATAATTTTCAATGGTCTAACGAGAGGAATCAACAAAGAAGGGTGGCTGGAAAATATGGAGTGGATAAAGTGGATTTGTTGAGTGCTAAAATTGATTCCTTAACTAATATGTTTGAAAAATTAAGCAGTGCAAATGTTATCTCCAATTCTATTTATTGCTGTGAAAATTGTGGAGGATCTCACACCACTGCTGAGTGTTTACAGGTAGAGAATGCACATTTTGCTTAGAATTTCAATAGGCCACAGCAGCACAATCCATATTCCAACACGTATAATCCAGGCTGGAGAAATCACCCGAACTTCTCATGGGCGAATCAAAACAATGCCGGAGGTGGTAACATGAGACAATTTAACTCAGCAGGATTTCAGCCAAGGCCACATCAAGCTGAGGTAAAACCATCATGGGAAGTAGCCATTGAAAAGCTGACTGGTGCTACTTCAGACAGATTTGAAAAACTGGAAGCAAAGTTGGATCAAGTTGTGGCAGTCAACAAAAATCTGGAATTTCAGATAGGCTAGATAGCCAATGCTGTGAATGCTCGAGACAAAGGGAAACTACCTAGCATGCCAGAAGTAAATCCCAAGGAGCAGTGCAAAGCAACAACACTGCGCAGTGGAAAACAGTTGGATGAAGTGAACAAAAAAGAACAAGAAGAGGAACTTGTGACACCCGGAAAGGAGGAAAACGTAATGGAGAAAGAACTCGAGATTAGAAGAGAACCTTTGAAGGAAGCTCTCAAGTAGCAAAGGAACCTAACCTTATGTTCCGCCAATACCATTTCCTCAAAGATTGAAAAGTTTAGAGATGACAAGCAATTCCGTAAATTTGTTCAAGTATTCAAGCAATTACATATCAACATACTTTTGCTGATGCTCTTGCTCAAATTCCTGCATATCCTAAATTTCTGAAGGAAATCATGTCTAACAAGAGGAAACTGGAAGATTTCGAGACAATACCATTGACTGAGGAAACAAGTGCTCTAATTCAGAATAAATTACCTCAAAAGCTCAAAGATCCAGGGAGTTTTTCTATTCCCTGTACCATTGGTGAATTAACTTTTTCTAAAGGATTATGTGATTTAGGAGCTAGTGTTTCTTTAATGCCTTTATCTGTTTCGGAAAAATTAGGATTAAAAGAGTTGCAACCTACTAACGTGACTTTACAATTGGCTGACAGGTCTTTAACACACCCAGTTGGAATTCTAGAAAACGTGCTTGTCAAGGTCAACAACTTCTTTATTCCTACAGATTTTGTAGTATTGGAAATAGATGAGGACGTTGACATTCCAATTATTTTGGGAAGACCCTTTTTAGCTACAAATGGGCAAATATTGATGTGAAGCACCAGAACTGACGTTTAAAATTGGTGATGAGCAGGTAGAATTCAATGTTTTTAAATCATGTAAATACCCGTCTTTTACCGACCATGTTTATGGTGTGGATATTTTTACTAAGCTAACTGATGAGTTTGTTAGAATTAACAAGTCAAAGGATCCCTTGGAGGAATGCTTGGTAAATGCAGGAACTACACACGATGAGGAAGAAGAAATTTCGTTGATGGCCAGTGCATTAGAAGGAGCCGAATTCAGTCCCAATCAACGAGGTAAAACTCATATGGAAGAATTAAACAAAGATAAGTTATTACCGTCTTCAACCAGTAATCAACTTACAGGTATGGAATTAAAACCTTTACCCTCTCATTTGAAGTATGTATTTTTAGATGATGATCAAAAGTTACCTGTTATAGTAAATGCAAATTTAACTGACTTGCAATTAGAAAAATTATTGCGTGTCTTGAGAGCCAAGAAAAAGGCTATAGGTTGGTCTATAAGTGATCTTAAGGGAATTAGCCCTTCATTTTGTATGCATAAGATCTTAATGGAAGATAATTATAAACCCATTGTGGAAAATCAAAGAAGACTGAATCCAAACATGAAAGAAGTGGTGAGATTAGAAATTTTAAAATTATTAGATGCCGGAATAATTTATCCCATTTCTGACAGTTTATGGATCAGTCCAGTACAAGTGGTACCAAAGAAGGGAGGGATCACAGTAGTGTTAAATGAACATGATGAACTAATACCCACAAGAACAGTAACTGGATGGAGAGTCTGTATAGACTACAGAAAATTAAATAAAGCCACTAGAAAAGATCATTTTCCTTTACCATTTCTTGAGCAAATTTTAGAAAGACTAGCTGGCTATGCATTTTATTGCTTCTTGGATGGGTATTCAGGATATAATCAGATTCATATAGCACCTGAGGACCAAGAAAAAACGACCTTTACATGTCCATATGGAACTTTTGCTTTTCGTAGAATGCCTTTTGGATTGTGTAATGCTCCCGCTACTTTTCAACGTTGCATGATGGCTATATTCTCCGATTATGTTGAAAAATTATGGAAGTATTTATGGATGATTTCTCCGCTTTTGGTTCTTCATTTGATAACCGCCTAGCTAACTTATCTCAAGTCTTGCAGCATTGTGAAGAAACCAACTGTATTAAATCGGGAAAATGCCATTTTATGGTAATGTATGAATTGTTCTTGGACATAAAGTGTCAAGAAGCGGAATCGAGGTGGATCGTGCAAAAGTTGGAATTATTGAGAAATTACCTCCACCTACATCTGTTAAGGGAGTTAGAAGTTTTCTAGGACATGTCGTTTTTACAGACGATTTATAAAAGATTTTTCTAAAATTGCAAACCAATGTGTAACTTGTTGAACAAAGATGTGGATTTTTACTTTGATTCTAAATTGCTTAGAGTCTTTTAATAAATTAAAGCATGCTTTGATTTCGCCTATTATAGCAAAGACCCGATTGGAACTTACCTTTGAACTAATGTGTGATGCTAGCAACTTTGTCAGAGGTGCGATTAGGACAAAGGAAGGATAATAAGTTGCATGTGATTTACTATGCTAGTCGAATGTTGAATGATGCACAACTAAATTATGCAACCACCGAAAAGAACTACTTGCCATTGTTTTTGCAATGACAAATTTCGTTTTATCTTGTAGGTTCCAAGGTGATTGTGTTCACAGATCACTCCGCCATCAAATACTTGTTATTGAAGAAAGATGCTAAGCCTAGATTGATTCGTGGATATTATTGTTACAAGAATTCGATCTAGAAATTAAAGATAAAAAAGGATTAGAGAATACAGTAGCTGATCATCTTTCTAGACTAGAAGTTAATAATAAGGAACCAGAATCACCTATTAATGAAAATTTTCCTGATGAAAAATTATTCGCATATTCTATTTTACCTTGGTATGCGATTTAGTTAATTATTTAGTAAGAGGAATTGTGCTCAGATTTCAATTATCAACAAAGGAAAAAATTCTTTTGGGAGGCTAAACATTATTTTTGGGAAGAACCTTTATTGTTCAAGTTTTGTGCAGATGGGATAATTCGGAGATGTGTACCTCAAGAGGATGTCTCAGATATTCTAAGCCACTGTCATTCTTTGGAATGTGGAGGACACTTTAGCACATCAAAAACGGTGGCTAAGGTATGGCAATCTGGATTTTATTGGCCTTCAATGTACAAGGATGCAAGAAATTATGTTACCTCTTGTGATCAATGTCAACGAGGGGGTAATATTTCCAAACGTGATGAAATGCCTTTAAATAATATTTTTGAAATTGAATTGTTCGATGTCTGGGGCATAGATTTTATGGGTCCATTTCCATCTTCTTATGGTCAGAACTATATTTTAGTTGCAGTAGATTATGTTTCCAAATGGGTGGAAGCAATAGCCACTCAAACTAATGATTCCAAGGTGGTAATGAAGTTCATCAAGAAGAATATTTTCTCTAGATTTGGCATTCCTAGGGCCATTATAAGTGATGAAGGCACCCATTTCTGCAACAAATCATTGGAGGGACTGCTTAGAAAATATGGTGTCACTCATAGAATTGCCTTGGCATATCACCCACAAGCTAACGGGCAAGTAGAATTGGCTAACCGAGAGCTGAAAAGGATTTTGGAAAAAACAGTAGGAAGTTCACGTAAAGATTGGGCAAAGAAATTGATGATGCACTGGGCATACAGGATCGCATTCAAGACCAATTTGGGAATGTCACCTATGTGCTAGTATTTGGCAAATCTCGCTATCCGCCTCAGAGGTAGAGCACAAATCTTACTGGTCAATAAGGAATTAAACATGGACTTGAAGGTCACTGAAATATGAGGTTGCTTCAACTTAGTGAACTTGAGGAGTTTAGACTAGATGCTTATGAAAATACCCGAATTTATAAGGAAAAGATTAAGTTGTGGCATGACAATCACATCAAGAGAAAAGTTTTTGAAGTGGGACAAAAAGTTTTACTTTTTAATTCAAGGTTGAAATTATTTCCAGGAAAGTTGAGATCTCGATGGTCAGGACCATTCACAATCACAAAAGTCTTTCCCTATGGTGCTTGTGAAATTCATAGTGAGAAGACTGGGGTATTTAAGGTTAATGGTCAAAGATTGAAGCAGTATTTCGAGGGACAATCCGTACCAAATGGAGTTTCATGCTCCTTGACCAGTCTACAAACACAATAACTAATGAGAAGTCGAGCTACAGACTATAAACAAGCACCTTGTTGTATATTTCTTTAATTTTTACTTCCTTTTTAATTATTATTTAGTTTAAGTCACTAAAGTTTGCTTGGTATTTTTCATGTCTTTAAAGACAGGAGGCAGTCAATGAACACAGAAAAGATGAGGAGGAGAATTTTATCCAATGCCATGGCATGTAATGTTAAATACTATGGCATGATACTGGACAAGACAAGTACAGCGTTGATCAGGGATGAGACATCTCCAATGCTATGGCATGTAATTTGCAATGCCATGGCATAACGTATTGCATGGCGAAAGGGGGCTTAGGCAGTAAGATTTCATCACGGGCGCTTTATTTCAAATAAGAAATGCTGTTCTTTTATTATTCTATATATAATAAATAAAAAAAAACTATACCTTAATAAATAAATAATAAATAATAATAATTATTATTATTATAATAGTAATATATTATTATTGTTGCTCTTTAGCCGGTTTCTAATTCAAAATTCAAATTTTTTTTTCTTTCCTCGTTTTTGTTGTCTTTCTCTCTGCCAACCGACGATCGCCGCTCCGCTCCGCTGTCGCACCTCCTCACCGCCGACTGTCGCCATATCTTTTGCCGCTACACATTGCCGCCACCACCCATCCGCCGCTGCAGATTCACCACTTCGTTCCTAACAACCGCGTAGTTCCCACAACTCTGGTTTGAATTTCTTATTTCCTTATCCACGGTAATACTCTGTTTTGGATTGTGTCGTAGACTGTGGTTACTTTGTTTTATGCTTGTGCTGCGTGTTCGTTAACTATCTGAGGGTTGGGGCTTCTTGCTTTGTTCAATATTGTTAAATCCCTGCTGTGTCTTCCACGTATACCTACAATTCGAAGATGCCACCCAAAAAACGAACTAGGGTAGGAACACAGATTCACCCATCAAACTTTGTCAGTGAACAGGCTGCTGCTAGGTATAAGGCTTATAATAATAAACGAATGGCTATACCCGAACGGGGGTTGGATGTTCCAGGCCCTATTAATGATGAAATCCATAAACGACACTGGGACAAATTATGTGCCCAACCTGCCCCTGCTAGCTTGCCCATAGTGATGGAGTTTTATGCTAATGCTAAAGAGGAAGGGTAATCGATACGCTTTTGTTAGGGAAACAGTGTGCTTCAAAGAGTGTGGCCATTAATGCCTTCTATGAATTAAGTGAACTAATCAAGATGAAACTGAACATTTTCATGAATGGATAAATTACCCTCTTAATTGGAATGATATTCTACGTGGTCTTTGTAAGGAAGCCACAACTTGGAAATATTGTAAAATCTCAGGGGATGTGTCTGTTTTTCCTACCAAACAGTTGGCAGCATATCCCCGCGCATGGTTTTATTTTATTTCAGCTACTTTGATGCCTGCTTCTCATTTAAGTTCGGTACATAGGAATCGAGCAGCATTGATTAACGCTATTATTCATGATATTCCTATTAACATTGGTCGAGTCATACATGAGTCTATTTCAGATCGCATTCGTGATGAAAGTTTGGCTTTGTCCGCCCAAATCTTATTACCGCTTATGTAAGGCAACAGTGTTCCTTGAACGCTGATGAACCGCTGCTACCGCAGCGGCATTTTTTATGCTAAATCTTTCCTTGCTATGAAGGATTCACAGAGTGGTTTTGGTCCTGATGCTGAATATGATCAACCACCTCCTCCTCCTCCGAGACGCCAAAGCATAGGGCAGAAATTGGAGCAATTAGAAAAGATGGTAACTACTCATCTTACTACCTCTCAAACTAACTTTCTTGCTCATCAAAACAGGATAGAGGAGCTATTTGAGTATCAAAGGCAAGCCAATGAAACCATTCACCGATCTTTGGTACAAATTTGCTCAGAGAAAAGGCAAATGTTCTTTTAGTGTTGCCACCCTTGCCAGTATTTCCGCACAAAGATGATACCTCCAATGATGATTCTGCTTGATTTCATTCAGGGAAGCCTTTTTATTCATTATGTTGTTTCTTGACTGTTTTATTGTTCCTTGTAACATTGAGGACAATGTGTATCTCAATGTGGGGTATTTTTGTTTTGCTTTTGTTTTGATTTAGAACTTTTTGTGTTAGTTTTTGATTTCAAAAAAATGGAAAACAAGAAAAGATATTTTATGTCAAATTCTTTGTTATGATCTATGATGAGAATGGTTTAAACCTAAAGCTCATGGGAATATAACTATGCTATGAGAATGAGTAAATCAATCTTTTGATGTGACTTTTAACCTGTTTTAACAAGACTGGAAATTCTTTTGAGCACAACTATGATCAGACGTTTGTTCTATGTGCAAAGGCTGTATAAACTAAAGGTCTTTATCCTTTGAATGCAATAATTTGTTTGATTTGGAGATGAAGGTCATAGGCGCTTTGGCCGCTTGAACCTTTCAAGCTAACCTGATTTTGTATCTTATCCATTGAACCTATTTTGAGCCTAATTGATAGAGTGGAAAGAACCACCATTCAAGAGTATTTCTTTCATAACCTCGTTGACTACCTTATAGCCTTTTTCATGATTAAATTTTTATCCTTCTAAAAATCCCTTAAAGGAGTTTAATTGCACTTTGGTTTATATGATACAAGGGAAAGAGGGAGACATG
Source organism: Gynochthodes officinalis (assembly GCA_020080225.1). Classification (NCBI taxonomy): domain Eukaryota; kingdom Viridiplantae; phylum Streptophyta; class Magnoliopsida; order Gentianales; family Rubiaceae; genus Gynochthodes; species Gynochthodes officinalis. The sequence goes on along the minus strand of CM034615.1, from coordinate 46,213,009 downwards.
CAGTCCAATGTGAGGAACAAGTTAAAAAATGGGTAGAAGAGGAGATAGGTTATGGGCTTAAAAGATAAAGTCTCTTGATGCATAAGGTTGAAGGAGAGTTCTTATTCTGCTATGAATAATGTTCTGTTTATTGTTGATGTATTTGTATTTTCCAATAATAATAAAAAAAAACAACAAAAACAGAACAGAAGAGAGAGAAAGAAAAAAAAAAGAGAGAGAACTTATTCTGTTGTTCAGCCTCAATGAATGCTTGTTGGTGTACATTGTCAAAAGAGATTAGAGTACAATAAGTTGGGGGTTGTGATGGAAGGTGCTACACATGATAAAAGTATCTACCTAATGTGCTTACAAGATTTAAACTCTTTTCTTTGATTTTATATCTTTTCCCCTTCTTTGATAGCCAATCCTGAGCCTAACGTTACAAGCTAAAAGTCCTACCTGATCCAAATTGAGTTGGTTGTTTTTATAAAGGATGTGGATATTTGTTTTATGCAACTGGCTTTAATCTGGAATAATGGGATGTGATCTATAGCACACACACACTCGTGATGTTAAGCGTGTTTAGGTTGCCCTTTCGATTGGTCTTACTCATGATTGTGGTGTTTTAACTTTCCTGTGGGTATTGGTTGGAATCTCTGAGATTTTGTATAACATTGATTTCAGATATTAATTTCTGTTGCTTGAGGACAAGCAAGTGTTCAAGTTGGGGGTATTTTGATAAGTGAATAAAAATGATAACTTTTAGGATAAGATATCTCTATTATCTTATCTAATTATGGGAGAATTTAGCCTTATCTAACTTGAATTGCTATTTTGTAGGAGAAAGATTGCTTGGAGAAAGATAAGACCGAAGATTGCTTGTATAAAAAGATAAGCCACGATTTTATTGAAGAAAAGAAGATATTGGGATACTGATGCCATGGCATGTAGATTTTCATGCCATAGCATAAGGGAAGTTCGGGTTACTGAAGAAGAGAGGATCGAATACTAATGCCATGGCATGTAAATTTACATGCCACAAAGATTGAAAAGTCTGCAGACTACTAATTTGAAGATTTATGCAAATCGACTATCCAATGAGACAAATGACTTCTACACAACTTGGACTTCTAGTCTTCGTGGACGACAACAACTACAAAAGGAAGAGACTAGTTTTAGACAACGACAGACAATAGTAGAGCATAGAATAGAGTAGATAGCAATAGAGATAGTTTTACTTAGTTTTATTTTTCATGCAAGCCATGTTTAGTGGCTGAATTTCTTCTCTTTAGGACTGGGATGTAGCCATCATTACTTAATTTTCATTTATATAATTGTGGTATTTTCCAATATCTGATTTATTTGGTGTTATTTCTTGTAAATGCTTGATCACCATTTGCATGTTTAAGGTATTGGTGAAGAGGCGACAGCTGACATCAATATTAGTTCGTAAATTCTTCAGACTTTAATTGTGAATCACGATAGTAGATTCTCAATTTCTGCAGCATAGTATTCTTTTGTTCATCATGCATTCATAGTAATTTTGGAGTCACGAAAGTAGTCCCATGATTATTATTTGAATAGGAATATTATAGTCTGAGAGGAGATAATGTTTGATTATGTGAATAGTTGTGAGGAAATATCACGAATTAATTATATGAATGGAATTTATAGTAATGGTTGGTGAAATCCCAAGTCCTAAAGCTTGTTTATCTAAAATTTTTTAATTGAACTTTTTAATCTTGCTTTTACTTGATTTTTATTATTACATCCACTCTTTTTTTTATATGGTTAATCTAGATAATAGGGTAGATATTGCTTAACTGGTAGTTGTTCATCTCGCTGTGACGATACTCGTAATTATACTATAATTACATGACTTGAAACTAGTGGTTAAAAATACACGAGTCAAAAAACATAGCCAAAACAAATACCAGAAAAAATATTTCAGCACATAAACATACCCAAAAAAATACCAGAAAAATAGCAAAAATACTAGCAAATTACTGTAATAGAAAATTACCCAAAAAGATAAAAATCCTCCAAAGTCAAGCACACGACGATAGTTCAAGCTCAAGATTCCTAAAAATGAAAGTGGAATCAGAACCGATGCATTGATACTCGAAAATCCAAACAAAAAAAATAATAATGTCGAAAATGGAAGACTTGGTGGATTTGGGCTACCAATTGTTTGTCAGTGGCTTCAGCTGAGTTTGGTAGCTCACCTAGGCAAGTTCTTCACTAGCTTCGTGGCGGACGGAGTTGACTTCCCGCTTGAAGGATTTGCAGTGAACGAAATTGAAGGATGATGCTGCCACAATTTGTTGCTTGAGAATGAAAATGCCTGACTAAGATAGAGGACGGGTGAGACGAAAATGGAGGACTAGAAATGTAGAACGAAAATGGCGACAATGAAGGAACAAAATGGAAGACGAAAATGACGACAATGAAGAAACAAAATGGAAGGCAAAAATGGAAGAAAAAAACTTGGGAAATAGAGGACGAAAGTTGAGGGACTCGATTGGAAACCCTTAATCAGCAAAGGAAAATGCGAAGAGAAAATGGATTTCAGAATTTTAGTTATCTGGCGCTCAATCTCCCCAATTATGGGTTTACAGACGCCTAGTTAATGGAGAAGAATTGATAATTCAAGTTGGGGAAGATTGAGAGGACAAAATTGCTAAGAAATTAGCAATTGTGGGGCTTTGGTGCACCCAGTGGATCGCCCTTCAATAACATCTGTGCTTCAAGTGCTTGAAGGAAGCGGCGAAAATCTAAGTCTTCCACCGGATCCTTTTGCCTCAGGCAGTGCAATGAATCCAGCTGATCTAAGCAATGGGCATAGAAGACCATTCAGTCCACCATTGGCAGTGATTACTGAACCTGAACAGGAATGAATTACTTGATGGAAATGCTAGCAACAAAAATGAATATAATAGGCTGGATTGGAATTAATGGGGTGATTAATCCCAATCGATAACTTGCACTTTTATGTTTTTTTCTCCTTGTCATAAAATCTGTTATATATTTTGCATCAACTTTTTTAGTCAAACTTATAAATTTTAAAAAGCTCATATGTTACACCCTTTTTTTTTTTGAGAATTTTGAATATTTTAAAGCTTTATATTGCAATTGTTTATTCAAATGTTAATGCGATACAATCATGTATAGACTAAAAAAAAAGTAAGTAAATCAATATGAATAATTTTGGCTAAAAAGTAAATTTAATTGACTGAAGAGCCAATGCAAAAACAATCCCCAACGAGTGGACGAACAATTTAAATAATGAAATAAATTTATAAGGGAGCAATACTAGCTGACCCAGCTACACTATTCATCTCCATTGCATTACATTGAAATGTATTTTTTCATTTAAATTGAAATAATTCATTTTTTTAGTATTATTAGAAACAATAATGAATTAAATTGTTGAATTATATTTCTGAGTCAAGCTATTACGTAAAATAAAAAGGTATAATTATACTTTTGAATTACTATTACATCACTTATTGTAACATTTCTTAAACTTACAAAAATGTCGCAGATGGCCAGCTATGTATGTTATTCTTTATTGCTTGTTTGAAAATTCTCTGAGCGAATTATAAACTGCTGACCATAAAGAATTGATCAAGTCATAAAAATATAAATGGAATGACCATGGATACAACTCGAGGCTACATATATATAAGTCAATGTCAACCGCACAGCAGAGCTTGCGCAGATTCTTTTGCTTACTTTGTTGAGGGGAGAAATGAGAAATTGGTTATTCTTTGTCTTCCAAAGTTAAGGAGTGGTGATTGGTGAACAACAATCACTCCTAATTTGTCTATAAATGTTGCAAAGTCAAGTTGATTGTTTCGTTTCACACTAGAATGGGTTTAAAAATTAAATATATATCATATAAAAAAATTTAGTTTGAAATGATTTTTTTTTTTTAAAAGATCAACCATTCTAACATTATCTTAATTAAATATTATAAAAGAGTTGGACTTATTTTTTACGAAAAATTATAGAAGTCAGTCAAGTCTAATTAAATAATTACTCTATTCTAATAAAAATCGTGTTTGATTGAGATACTGTTAATGATGTAAGAACCCCACTAATCTCTGAGTTAGTCGTCTCTCAGCAGAATCTTTGAGACACGGTTGATAATAATTGCTTTTCCTTCTCTCACTTTTAAGCCACCGAGTCGATTGAGTCTACCAGGAATGACTTAATTACAACAATATTTTAAATGCCAGATTATAACTTCCAAGCAACCACCACCCAGGAAATTTCTTCTTGAGCTTCGTTGATGGAAAGAAAGATAAGTACATTTTTCTAAGGAAATAATGGCATATACAGTGAGCTCATTGGAAAATTCTGTGAGTTCGACCTGCAGAATCTGAGAAATTTCCAGTTGGAAGATATATACTCATTCTAAATATTTAGAATTCCACAAATGAAACAATTGGTAGTAAGTTTTGGGTAAAGACTTTGCAACCAATCCTAATGCTAATCTGAGTTTGGCCAATAGTTAGTTTGTGTCAATATTTGCAAGGATTCATGTAAAATCACTCATTTGTAAACTGATGACCTATAGAGACTGTTAATGCGCGCAGCTTTATGGTGTGGAATGCTCTATTGACATTATTTGGGAATATTTTTAATTAAACACAAAGTTAGTGTGTTTATGAATATTATTTTATGTTGAAAAATTAAAAAAAAATTGAGTACCTAATAAATAAGAAAAAAATCAAAATCTATTAATTTAAACCTACATTGAAGATTTTTTTTTTTTCCACTCTCATTCATTTAGAGTCGTGCTGTGCAATTACTTTGCAATTGGTATGCATGCATTTAACAATTGATGTGTGGGTTTGTAGAATTACATTCATTAATTGCAATTTCTACGTATACATGTTTAAGAGTGTCGAAATTTTTGCTTGATTTTTTACCCCACTTATTACATGAATGACCTGTTACAAATAGAATGCTAATGAATTGTCATTTTAAAATGTACTTTTACATTTTTTTTAATACACTTTTAGCTTTTTCATATATTTTTTATTTTTATACTTACTATTTTAAAAAACATAAAAACGCTTTGAAAAGTAATTTATACACACCCTTAAGTTATGTTTGAATTAATATCCAATTACAAAAATTTAATTTTTTCTTACGAAACAAATAAAATACTTAAACACATTTCTATTTTAAAATTTAAAAATTAACATTTTCTTCCAAAATTTTACTCACATAATTTTTTAAAAAAAATTCCCTTTATAAATTTTAATCTCTTTTTAAAATATTAGAATATGTAAAAAATTTTATTAAAATTTTTACATATTCTAATATAAATTTGTTTAAATAAATCACAATTCAAACATAGCCTAAGGCAATCTTTCTACTTTGAACTGTCTTTGTTTTCTTCTAAGTCAACGACTTTTGACACTATGGTGTTCCACCATGAGAACTAAGTAAGTGGCATGGTGTCAACAACTTTTTTTCCCCACTTATTACACGAATGACTCGTCATAAATAATCAATTTTCTAATACACTTTTACATTTTTTTATATATTTTATATTTTTATAATTACTATTTAAAAAAACATAAAAATATGTTTAAAAATAATTTATACACACCCTTAAACTATGTTTCGATTAATATCCAATTACAAAAGGTTAATTTTTTTACAAAATAAATAAAATATCTAAATACTTTTTTATTTCAAAATTTAAAAATCAATATTTCCCTCCCAAATTCTCCTCACATAATTTTTTTAAAAATTCCCTTTACAAATTTTACTTTCCTTTCCTTTCAAAATACTTTTTCCTACAAAAAAATTTCACTAAAATTTTTACATATTATAATATAAAATTTTCAAATAAATCACAATCTAAACATAGCCTAAGGCTATCTTTCTACTTTGAACTTTATTTGTTATCACCATAGCCTAAGGCTATCTAATTGTGTTTTTTTAGAATGTGGGTTGGTGAATTTGGGTCTCTTGGATCAGAGCAGAAAACACAAGTCAGCCCACTCATTTTCCCAAATTCTTGTATTTTTTAGATTAAGATTCCCGCGGCGACCCTTATGTTGTGCTTTTGGGCTTAAAACTGGACCAGTAACAATAGCCTAAAACATCTTCTGAATTCACAAAGCCCAACTCCCTTGCTTGGGTAGATGAGAAAAGCATAACGATATTTTGAAAAGAATATTGTCAGTCGTTCAGAAAAAAAAAAAAAAAGAGAGAAGAAATATATTAGTTTTTGGCATTTTTATGGCGCAAATTTGTAGTCAGTCATCAACATTTTGTTCAGCATTAAAGCTTAATCAACAAAAAGAATGATTAAAGTTTTTAGCAAAGTAGGAAGCTTATATCTTCTCAATCTTTCCTTTATTGCTTTTGCAATCCAACTTAAAAATGGCAGAAGTTAGGTCCCTTTGGACAAGGTATTTCTATTTACAAATGAAAAATGTTGTATTGAAATATGTAAAAATTTTGATAGATATTTGTTGATAGAAAAAGTATTTTGGAGGAAAAAATAAGAGGGAAATTTTTTTTAAAATTATATGAGAGGAATTTGAGTGAGAAAATTTAAATTCTAAATTTTAAAATAAAAATGTGTTTCGATAGTTTATTTTTATTTAAGAATTTTCTTATTTACAAATAGAAATAGTCTGTCCAAACGCAGCCTAAGCTTTTATTCAACATTTTTTCTTTGGTTCACTCTTTCCCATTTAAAGTATGCATGCATTAATTTATCAATCGATTTGTGGGTTTGTAGAATTACATTCATTGCTTGCAATTTCTAAGTACACAAGTTTTAAAGTATAGAAATTGTTGTTTGATTTTTTCCCCCTGCTTTTTACACGAATGACCGACCACAGGTCCACAATTAATATTTTTACTTTAGACTGACTTGTTATCTATTAAGTGAACAACTTTTGACAACGCGCTGTTCCACAAAACACCATTCCCAATTTCAGTAGTGGTCGTCCGACTCTGTTCACACTTGCATGTAACCACTTTCTTCTTTATTAGGTCACCACAGGATAACAAGAGTTGAAAAGAAGATGATAACAAGAGTTGATGCAATTTGGATTAGACATAAACTGGACAAAAAGCAACCCCAAAAAAAAAAAAAAAAAAATTATCCATCCGAATGGCAGTTGTGGAAGTTACTAAAAGTAGGATTTTAATTAGGAAATAGATAAAAAGAAATTAACAGAAAATAGATTTGTTGTATTAGTTTAAAGAGTGGTAATAAAATCATGAATAAGTTTGTTAAGTCATTAAACGTTATTTGATGTCCTTATGAAGAATTTTAAAATTTTAATGTTCTTCTTAAGAATTTGAAAACCTGACAATCCAGATCCATGCAAAAGTTCTGATGGTTTGCAAATAAAATGGGGAAAGAATATGCACTAAACCACAAAGTTTAAACATTCACAAGCTCTAATCATTCACACGCATTAAAATGTTTATTAGGATAGATTCCGACATATTGGAATTAGTGGTTAGGTTTTTGTGTCTCTAGCTATTGAAACATCGAGTTTTCTCACTTCATAGTATGTTGCAGGTGTATCAAAAATACTGCATATTATAGGTACGTTTGTGATTTATCTTCTTCTTTCAATTTGTTGATTGTTGAAGAGAAAAATAACAAAATTAATCATGGATTTGAAAACAGGTCCTATCCTTGGATGTTTGTTTCTCTTATTGACAATCAGTGCAATAATTTACCTTGGTTATTCCATAAAGAAACAAGACAAAGAAAATCAGATGAGGATAAAAAAATTCTTGGAGGACTATGCAACTATGAAACCAACGCGATATTCTTATGCTGATATTAAGAGAATGACAAATGAGTTCAGGGATGAATTAGGTGGAGGAGGTTATGGAAATGTATTCAAAGGAAAGGTTTCAGACCAAGTATTTGTTGCTGTGAAATTGTTGCATGATTCCATGGGAAATGGGGAAGAATTTATCAATGAAGTGGGAACAATGGGAACAATCCACCATGTAAATGTAGTTCGTTTGTTAGGCTTCTGCGCAGATGGATTCAGAAGAGCACTTGTTTATGAAGTTTTACCAAATGGTTCTCTGACAAATTCATATTTCCACAAGGCCAAGAGCATCATACGCTAGGAATGAAAAGGTTGCTAGACATTGCTATTGGCATAGCTCGAGGAGTCGAGTACCTGCATCAAGGATGTGAACAAAGGATCCTCCATTTCGATATCAAACCACACAATATCTTGTTGGACGAGAATTATAATCCAAAAGTATCTGATTTTGGATTTGCTAAGTTGTGTGAAAAAGGAAGAAGTGCTGTTTCTATGACAGCCGCAAGAGGAACCATGGGCTATATTGCCCCTGAAGTCTTCTCCAGGCTTTGGAAATGTTTCGTATAAATCTGGTATTTATAGTTTTGGGATGCTGTTACTTGAAATGATGGGTAGGCGGAAAACATTGATGTCACTGTCCAAAAGATCAGCCACGTCTATTTCCTGAATGGGTTTACAGACGCTTAGTTAATGGAGAAGAATTGATAATTCAAGTTGAGGAAGATGGAGAGGACAAAATTGCTAAGAAATTAGCAATTGTGGGGCTTTGGTGCATCCAGTGGAACCCAGTGGATCGCCCTTCAGTAACATCTGTGCTTCAAATGCTTGAAGGAAGCGGTGAAAATATAAGTCTTCCATCAGATCCTTTGATTCAGGCAGTGCAATGAATCCAGCTGATCCAAGTAATGGGCATAGAAGACCATTCAGTCCACCATTGGCAGTGATTACTGAACCTGAACAGGAATGAATTACTTGATGGAAATGCTAGCAACAAAAATGAATATAATAGGTTGTGATTGCAATTACCTGGTATCAATAATTTCTCTTCTCCTCCTTACTTTACTCAAAAACCAATTAATGCTGTGATTAATCCCAATCGATAAACTTGCACTTTCCTTGTTTTTTAATTCTTGTCATAAAATCTGTTTTATATATATATATATATATATATATATATATATATATATATATATATATATATATATATATATATTGCGTCAACTGTTTTAGTCAAACTTATAAATTTTAAAAGGCTCATATGTTACACATTTTTTTTAGATTTTTGAAAATTTTAAAGCTTTATATTGCAATTGTTTATTCAAATGTTAATGAAATACCATCATGTATGGACTAAAAAAAGGTAAGTAAATCAATAAGAATAATTTTGGCTAAAAAGTAATTTTAATTGACTGAAGAGCCGATGCAAAAACAATCCCCAATGGAGTACATACAATGAAATTAGTAAAATTAATTTAACAAAAACTGAAATTGAAAAATGAAAAGGGTTGTTAATCCCAGCTTCCTTTTTGGATAATGTTCTTGAGAAGCATTGGGAATTTACAGGAATAAGAAGGATTGTTAATGAAACAAATAGGATGGTGAAGAATAATATTGTTGCTTGAAGGTTTTTTTTTTTTCCAAACAATAGATGTTATATTGCAGTTGCAAAATATTTACAAAAGATAGCCACAAGAGACTAATTGTTTTTCGTGATTTTTTATTGTAAATATTCTCCATGAAAGAAAGAAAGAAACCTCCAACATAGAGAAGAAACTCTAATAAATAGGGAAAAACACTCTAACACATAGGGACAAAAGACTAATACTAACTAAACTACTCATTTTCAAATGATATCCACATTGTTCACAAATATTCATTTTTAATTTCCAAAATTTCTTATAATTTAATCCATAACAATTTTCACATTGAACCCACAAATTCCTATATTTTTGACTTACATCGTGATCATTAAAACTTTCTCTTAAAGAAGCACGAACTACACTTCACCGGTGATTGCTTGAAGTTTCACCTCAGGATATTTTGCCATAGTTAATTTGTGGCACCATTTATTGATCCCTCTACAGGGATAAGGTGATGATATTGGATAATTCAGCAAATCGATTTTGGAGGGTGGGAGCTAGTTGGGCCTTATATAAATGACAAACAATATTTGCCCAAGAGCAACAAATGAATCGAAATATTAGGATACAAAAGAAACAGTATAACGTAGCTTAGTTCATGCATGGATCATTCTTCAATTAGTTTCAAAGTAAACTAACTATTCTTTTAGGATCAAATATTACGTGCGACATTCAATCATCTATTTGTTTATTTAAATTGAATATTTTTTGAATACCAACAAATAGTTTGAATACTAATTAATCACATAATATCACTAACTTTTTTTTATTTCGTTTTTCAAATTTAAAAATGTTAACTGATTACATAAATCTTATAAATTTATATGATTTAAGTTATTTATTTTATTATTAATCAAGCACTTTTTAGATAGCTAAAATAGCTCTCACAAATTGCAAACACGAATTTGTTAAGAATTAATCGTATTTAAATTATAACGTCATCTTTCATGAAATCAAAATATCTATTAAATCGAAGTCACAATTTGTGTGATATGTTTCCATTTAACATGTATAAATTCTTTACTAAGTTGTTTATATAATCAAGTCAATTTTAAGAACTATAATTGGATGAATAGGTTGATAAAGTAATGATAGTTATAAATTAGTAATCTCCTCTATTAGCTAGCTATTATAGTTAGCTAAAAATCCTAAGAAGTTTTTGGTTTAATTTCGTAATAGTAATCCTAATAGTTAGCTAGTAATCCTCATAAGTTCTACAAATTATTTAAATATTATGGAATTTACTTACTGTTGTTTTACCTTCTTTGTCCTATTGGAAATATTTCCTTAACAAAATAATAATAATAATAATAATTTATTTGATGACTGATGTGATCTAGTTACGTATACTTATTTTTCTTTTAACATAAATAAATGTATTTTAGATATTTAAACTGTAATAAATTTGCATTTTTTATAAAATTAAATATGTCAGAGATTTATAATTGGACGTACGTGATGGTTTCAAAAGTGTGATTTAAAGTCATTGTGCACTCAAAAAAAGAAAAATGTGAAAGAACAGCGATGATATCAAGAATGAACATGCAGAGTGAAATGAACTATTCATCTCCATAGCATTACATTGAAATGTTTTTTTTCATTTAAATTGAAATAATTCATTTTTTTAGTATTATTAGAAACAATTATGAATTCAATTGTTGAATTATATTTATGAGTCAAGCTATTACGGAAAATAAGAAGGTATAATTATACTTTTGAATTACTATTACATCACTTATTGTAACATTTCTTGAACTTAATAACAAAGTTAAGGATTGGTGAACAACAATCACTTGTAATTTGTCTATAAGTGTTGCAAAGTCAAGTTGATTGTTTCATTTCACACTAGAATGGGTTTGAAAATTAAATATATATGATATAAAAAAAATTAGTTTGAAATTATTTTTTTTTAAAAAAAAATCAACCATTCTAACATTATCTTAATTAAATATTGTAAATGAGTTAGATTTATTTTTTTAAAAAAATTATAGAAGTCAATCAAGTCTAATTAAATAATTACTCTAATACAATAAAGATTGGAACACGCGGATTTGATTGAGAGTGTTAATAATGTTAGAACCCCACCAATCTCTGAGTTAGTCACCCTCAAAAAATTCTTAGAAGACCATGTTGCTATGAAATCTACCGATACACCATGTAAATCTAGTTCACTTGTTAAGCTTCTATGCACATAGATTCAAAAGAGCCCTTGTCTATGAATTTTTACCAAACGGTTCACTTGACAAATTCATATTTCCAGAACGCCAAGAGCATCACACACTAGGAATGAATAGGTTGCAAGATATTGCTATTTGGCAAAGCTCGGAAAATCGAGTGTATTCATCAATGATGTGAATAAAGTATCTTCATTTCGATATCAAACCACATAATATTTTGCTTGAAGAGAATTATAATCCGAAATTATCTGATTTTGGACTAGTTACGTTGTGTGAGAAAATGAAGAAGTGCTATTTTTATGACAACCGCAAAAGGAACCACGGGCTATATTGCCCCTTGGTAATACAAACAACCTGGATCATCCATCTTGGCCCCTGGAGTCTCCCATAACAATGGTGATTGATAAGGACTACTATAGCTGCTCACATGGCTAGGGGTTTGTAGAATTATATTCATTGGTTGCAATTTATAAGTACACAAGTTTTAAAGTATCGAAATTGTTGCTTGATTTTTTTTCCTCACTTTTACACGAATTACCCAATTTGACTAGTGGTCATCCCCAGACACAAGTTAAGGACTGAGACTAAGAAACTAAAGTTTAAGACCAAAAAAAAAAAAAAAATGGGAAAAAATGGTCATGGAAAAGAGATTTAGCTAATATACAGGTTGTATTTTAAAATATATTTTTATATTTTTATATTGTAATTATGAAATAAAAATATATAAAATGTATAAAAATATTTTAAAATTTTCAAAAATTACATTTCAGAATTATAATTCATACACACTTTAGAGTTTATTTAATTAAAATTACAGCGGAATATAATTATATGAACAACATTTTAAAATATAATTATTTATTTTTTATTTTTTATATAATATTTTATTTCACAACTATTATATTAAAAAAATAAAAAATACCTTTTGAATAACAATTTATACCAAAACGACTCTTTCAAAAAAAATCATAAATAAATAAAAAAACAGAAACATGCAAAATTATTGCACACTAATTTATTTTGCAATCATTTGAATGGCTAGAATAAAATACACAACGTACCATCAACAATAATTAAGGATTCTGATCCACCATCACCAGGTTTGTCGTCATTGTCGGCAATTTCGTCCGTTGTTGTTTAGGTTTTATTTCACACTCAGATGTATAAAGAAAAATACATGTCAGATCTAAACATGGAAAAATGGAGGAGGCCCAAATTGGATCATCAATAATGGAGAACATAGACATTGTATTCCACAACAGCATCCCCAGTCTTCAAATCCAATGCGTGAGTCCTTGCTTCGGCATAGCCACGAGCATACCTAAACAGCCCACTTCCTCCCACAATCGGCATCTCCCTCACCGTTGAAAACACCTCATTTCTCCCCATAATGCTCAGGGTGCTCCCCTTATACTTCCCTTCCATGAAAACATAATTCATAACCATCAACAGCCCAACTTCATCTATCGCCGCCCCTGCGTAAATCCCCTGAGCTCTTCCCACAAGTTTGGAGCTTAAATTTGGACCTTCCGTTAAGGGATCGTCCATAATTATCACAGCTCCAAAACCAGACCTTGAAGTGTTGGTCACTTCCGCTTTAGCAATTAGAACTGCAGTTGGGTTTTTCCCGCTGACGATGTCGTGGAAGTAGAAGTGTAGGTGGCTTAGTTTTTCCCTTCTCAGACCCATTTGTTTTTTGGATAACATTCTGGAGAATTGTTCAGAATTCGTACCAGGAAGAAGCATGGCAGATGAAACGAATAGGATGATGGAGAAGATGGTGGCTTGGGGCTTAGGAGAGGTTCCTGCCATGGTTAATAATTTAGGGATTAAAATTTGATTCGATTAAGATGGAATGGTACTGCGATGAATGGGCTTTATTTAATAGACCTGAGCTGGGGATGCGCACCTTCTTTGGAACTTGCTTGGGCAACCACTCCATTATTTCTTTATTATTTCCACCCTTTCAACACTTATCAACGATTAGTCGTTGATTAGTTCCTTCCATTTTAAGTGCGCTCTGAGCTTCAGTAATTCATGGACTTTCGTCATTCTCCAGGAACTTAAATATTTAAATCAAATCATTAGTTTTCTACCAATCGCCAATCAAATCAAATGCACATCAAATTGCGAACCAACCATGAATGAAATCGTTTAACATTTCAAGAAGTACATTAATGGTTATAAATGGATTATAATTACAGAAATTATAGTTCAGTATCCATGACTCTTTTAATATAATATATGTACCTAAAAAAATATCTGTAATCTGCTGCACGTTGGACGAATGGAGGCCATCATATATCGAATACTGGATTTGAGGCTCCCAAGAAGGGATGATTCCCAGCATGAAAATTAGTAAAATATGAATAGTATGCATGTTACAAAGAAAATGGAATCTAGAATTCTTTATATAGATGGCCAAATGGATATATAGCGTCATGAATACAAAATCATGATGAAATTGTATTCCAATGGAAGGCATGAAATGAGGTTTGTGAATCATCTCTTGATCAAATTATATATATATATATGTGTGTGTGTGTGTAACTTAATTGGTTTCTGGGCTTATTGATACTATTGTCAAATTTAATAGTTGTCGCTCCTGTGGAATCCGCTCGATATTCTTTTATTGACAAGGGAACTTGCAGCTACTAGATATTCTTTTATTGACAAGGGAACTTGCTACCCAAGGGTGCGCACTGGGTAAATCTGTTATTGGATATTTTTTTATTGACTTGGATATTCTTTTATTGACAAGGGAGCTCGTAGCCGCTACCCAAAGAACGGATATTCTTTTATTGACAAGGGAACTTGCAGCCGCTACCAAAAGTGCACATTGGGTATTCTTTTATTGACAAAGGAACTTGTAGCCACTACCCAAGGGTGTGCACTGGGTAAATCCGTTCTTGGATATTCTTTTGGATATTCCTTGAGTAACGGCTGACAACGGAACTCGTAGCCGTTACTCAAGGAACGGATATTCTTTTATTGACAAGAGAACTCGCAGCCGCTACCCAATGGTGCACATTGGGTAAATCCGTTCCTGTGGAATAACCCGCAAAACTCCATAGGAGAGGTAAACCGCACTTCACTTGACAAGCCTGTGCGACGGGCTGACAACGGAACTCGTAGCCGTTACTCAAGGAACGAATATTCTTTTATTGACAAGAGAACTCGCAGCCGCTACCCAAGGGTGCACATTGGGTAAATCCGTTCCTGTGGAATAACCCGCAAAACTCCATAGGAGAGGTAAACCGCACTTCACTTGACAAGCCTGTGCGACGGGCTCAATCAAAAAGTGTTAATAAGGAGATTTGAACTCGTGACCTTACAATTGTATACTCGTCCGCCACACCAATTTGACTATCCTCAAGGGATATGGTTATTTGATATTCTTACAATGTACTAATATCGATTACTAATAATATAACATTGATTATGACTCAATTAAACTTTAAAAAAAAAAAAGACATTAACAACCAAATCAAATCACGAACCGAAATTGATGGATGATTAGAAACCATTTAAGATTTTATAACTTTAACAAACAGGGTTTTAATATTGTATAGTGTAAGATTCGATGTTTAGGACTTAGAATTCAAGAGCGATCATGGAAGAGAATTTGGATGGATTTTTTATAATCTATCAATCACCATCTCTCATCTTGTTTCATACTGCATTTATTTATGTTGAAAACTAATTATTATCTCCATTCGTTTTTATGGCTGAGTGGGGATATTCGAATTATATTAAATTTGGTTTTAGGGTAAACTTGCGCATATTTACGTACTTTTTTTTACAAAAAATAAACAAATATATACGCTATCCCCATCACCACTCTAACTAAGTATTAAAGATGAAAATGATGAGTTTGCCACCACCTAAAATCTATTTTATATATAAATATAAATATAAAAATTCAAATTATATAGAAATAATAAATATCAAAATTAATATCAAAAACTTATGAGAAGAATAAGTTTCTTTTCAGTGCTCCAAAAATAATATTCTAAATCCATTAAGTTACATTGATCCCAGTGCTCAAATGGTTTAGCCTACCACTAAAAAGCTATCAAAAGATGACTTATGAAGAATGACAAAGTGGCTTAAGCCAAACTCCACTAACTAAAGAATGCGAAAATGCAATGGAAGGTTGGAAAATATGAACATGCCAGTGATTTTTTCTTATGTTTCGATGAGAATCATGACTCTAAGTGACTCCAATATGTGAAAACCCAATTCATGGTGTAAAGTAAAATTCAAAAAACAATGAAACAAACTTGCACACCATTTTTGGTCAAGAACTTGATTAGTTATTGACAGTTTTCTTGAGAACGGTTGAGAATAAATACCAGGAATAAACATGATGATACATGAAATGATTAGAACAATGGAGAAGATGGTGGCAGCTGGGAGGTTTGAAGGAGTTTTTGCCATGGCTATTCTGGGATTGGCGTGATGAATGAACTTTCTTTTGTAGACCTTTAGCAGGATGAATGGTTACTTCCATTATGGAGTTCAGGAAGCTGCTAGCGAGCCAATTGGGTATGGTAGCAGCTTTATGCAACCACGCCTTGTTACTTCACACTTCATTCATTGTCCATAATTATTTCATAATCCGAGTTGGTTCTGATTCTAGATAATTGACTGATCTGAGTGATGCCTATTCTTTGGACTGTTGTGTGTAGAACGTTGGCTGGTGCGTTTAATTCTTTTGAACCGGAGCAGAAAACAGAGGTCAAAATGGCATGCGGCCCACTCATTTTCCCAAATTCTAGAATATGATTTCTGTGCCCGACCCTCATGCTGTGATTTTGGGCTTAAAACCAGACAAGTAACAATAGCTTAAAACATTCTCCCCGCTTCTTTTACCCATTTTTTTTGTTTTTTCTTGAGTGAATTCACGAAACCCAAACTGCTATTAAGAGAAAAACATAACCCATTTTGTACAAAATAAATTTTGTAGCTAAATGTAGATGCCTTTTTTTTTCTCTCCACACAGATAAAAGTATATAAACTGAAATTAATTTTAACTCCCATGTCAAGAAAAAAAAGAAAAGGTCCTGAGAAGAAAAACTCCCTTGCTTAGAAAAAAATATTATAGGCGTGCATTGTATTATTGTTTTTAGTATAATAGGTCAATCATATAATTTTAATTTTTTTTGTCTTCTATTATGTATGTAAATTGTCTGTTTTCTAAATTATAAGATGTCTCCATTAATTGTCTTTACTTGAATAATTCTACATGGTGCAACAAATGTATAAATATTTTTTCTCTTGCTTTGAATAAATAGAAAAAGCATAATAATATTTTGAAAAGAACATTTTAATCCTTAAACAAAACGAAATATATTAGATTATGACATTTTTATCATGCAAATATTTTTCAATCCTAGTCAATTTTTTTTTTGTTTAGCTATTAAAGTTTAAGCAACAAAAAAGAATGATTAAAGTTTCGTTTAGCAGAGTAGAAAGCTTGGATCTTCTCAATCTGTCCTTTATTCCTCTTACATAAATCTTATAACTTATTAGTAGCTTCTGCAATCCCAACTTTGAAAAAAGGCAGACTTTAAAGGTTCTGTTCAAGAATTTTTTTTTTTTCCACTCTCATCCATTTAGAGTCGTGCTGTGCAATTAGTATGCATGCATTTAACAATTGATCTGTGGGTTTGTAGAATTACATTCATTGGTTGCAATTTCTACGTATACATGTTTAAGAGTATAGAAATTTTTGCTTGATTTTTTTCCCCGCTCATTACACGAATGACTTATCACAAATAGAGTGTAAATAAATTATCAGTTTTCTAATACACTTTTACTTTTTCCCATATATATATTTTTATTTTTATAATTATTATTTAAAAAAACATAAAAATGAGTTAAAAAATAATTTATACATACCCTTAAACTATGTTTGGATTAATACCCAATTACAAAAAGTTAACTTTTTACAAAAGAAATAAAATATTCAAATATTTTTTATTTCAAAATTTAAAATCAACATTTCTCCCAAATTCTCTTTATATAATTTTAAAAAATTTTCTCTTTAAAAATTTTATTTCCTTTACAAAATACTTTTTTTTAAAAAAAAAATTACTAAAATTTTAATATATTACAATATAAAAATTTT
The DNA here is from genome assembly GCA_020080225.1 of Gynochthodes officinalis. Classification (NCBI taxonomy): domain Eukaryota; kingdom Viridiplantae; phylum Streptophyta; class Magnoliopsida; order Gentianales; family Rubiaceae; genus Gynochthodes; species Gynochthodes officinalis. The sequence continues at coordinate 46,195,245 of CM034615.1, read as the reverse complement.
CAAATAAATCACGATGAAAAGTTTCAAACATAGCCAAGGCTATTTGTCTATTTTGAACTTTGTTTGTTATCACCATAGCCGAAGGCTATCCAATTGTGTTTAGAATGTGGGTTGGTGATTTTGGGTCTCTTATATCAGAGAACTAAACACAAGTCAGCCCACTCATTTTCCTAAATTCTTGCATTTTCTAGATTGAGATTCCTGCGGCGACCCTTATGATATGCTTTTGGGCTCAAAAGTAGACCAGTAACAATGGCCTAAAACATTTTCTGAATTCACAAAGCCCAACTCCCTTGCTTGGGTAGATGAGAAAAGCATAATGGTATTTTGAAAAGAACATTTTCAGTCCTTCAGGAAAAAAAACAAAAGAAGAAGAAGAAGAAATATATTAGTTTTTGGCATTTTTATGGCGCAAATTTGTAGTCAGTCGTCAACATTTTGTTCAGCATTAAAGCTTAATTAACAAAAAGAATGATTAAAGTTTTCAACAAAGTAGGAAGCTTTATATCTTCTCAATCTTTCCTTTATTGCTTTTGCAATCCAACTTAAAAATGGTTGACGTTATGCTTTTATTTAACATTTTCTCTTCGGTTCACTCTTTCCCATTTAGAGTGGAGCTTTGTAATTAGTATGCAAGCATTTATCAATCGATCTTTTGTTGGATGTAAAAATCCTACGTACAAAAATCACGCAGCGGAAAGACAACAAACAATTTATTTGGAGACAAACAATAAGGTAGGGAAAAATCCTACACTTTAAAATACAAACAGTAGGAAGAAACTCCTACTTCTCACAATTCTATTTTCTGGAGTCTCTCTTTTTCTTGTTTTTCTAAGTCTCTCTATTTTCTCTGTATTTAAAATCATGAAAAACATGTCCTATTTATAGGACTCAACTAAACCCTATATCTATTGGATTTGATAACTACTAAACCAATACCCAATATGATTAATAATTCTAAATCTAATAGAATTATTAAATTACAAATTATAAATCCAATAGAATACTAGGATACTTAGTTTAATTCTACTACATTGCCTCCCTTAAACTAAGTTTTCGTAACTTATCATGCCTAGCATTTTCTTCAACTTCATAAACGAATCCATCTTCAACGCTTTGGAAAATATCAGCTACTTACTCTTCGGTCTTGCAATAATCGATCACAATTTCCTTTCGTTGAACCAAATCACGAATGAAGTGAAATTTGATGTCAATATGCTTGCTTCGACCATGAAACACTGGATTCTTCGTCATCTTTATTGCTGACGTACTATCACACAAGATAGTAGTTGCTCCATCTTGCTTATGTTGAAGAAAATCTAGCATCCTTCTAAGCCACAATGCTTGAGTAGCAATCATAGTCACGCAATGTATTCCGCCTCCGTAGATAACGCTATAATCGGTTGCTTTGAACTCCACGAAATATCCTAACCAATAAAAAGCATAACCGTAAGTACTCTTTCTCTCCACAGGTCACCAAATTTCAATCACTATCAGTGAATCCAAGAAGATCAACAGGATCACTTTTTGCATAAAAAATTCCTTCACCTTGAGTACCTTTAATGTACCTCAAAATTCTCTTAGCTGCTTGCAAGTGAGACTGACGTGGATTCTCCATAAATCTACTGATTAAGCCAACACTGAAATTGATATCAGGTCTTGTGGCTGTCAAGTATCTCAAACTCCCTACCAAACTTTTAAAATAAGTAGGGTCCACATAAGTGCTAGTCCCATCTTTGGTTAAACGCAACCGTTCTTCAGTTGGAGTCAAGATTGGTTTTGCACCATCCATCTTGAATTTCTTCAAAATATTTCCAGCATATTTCTTTTGGCAAATAAAAATGCCTTGATCAGTCTGCAAAACCTCAATTCCAAGGAAGTATGACATAAGACCCATGTCTGTCATCTCAAACTGTCGAATCATAGCCTCCCTGAATTCTGCAATCATCTCAAAATAGTCGATACCAGGTTTTTGTTTATAACCTTTAGCTACCAACCGCGCCTTGAATCATCTTACTTCTTCATCAGCTTGTACTTCGCCTTGTAAACCCACTTGACACCAATGGGTTTCTTGCCACTGGAAGATTTGTGAGCTCCCAAGTATCATTCTTTTCAATGGCATGAATTTCATTAGCCATTGCTTTCTTCCAGTTGATCCTCACGAACAAAGATCTTCAAAAGTAATCTGGTCACAATCCGCAAAGAGAGCAAAATTAACAACATCTTCGCTGATAAATTTTGAGAATGACCATCAACAACATAATCCTCGCAAACGAGTGGTAGACGCCTTTGTCTTTGTGGCCGACTAGACCGCATGCAGAATAGGTTGAGTAGAAACTAGTTGTTGTTCGTGCATTTCGGTGATTGACCTCATCATCATTATCATAAAAGTATGAAGGTTGAGGAGGATGATTAACCGAATCATCTAACCCTTTTTCCGACCAATCCTGCACACCTTTCTCATCAAAATTCACATCTCTACTAAAGGTAATCTTCTTTGTCACAGGTTGTATAACTTGTACCCTTTAGTCTCGTAATCAGAACCAATAAAAATACACTTCTCCGCCTTTATCATCCAGCTTTCTTTCTAAGAGCATCCGAACATGTGCATATGCCAAACAACCAAATACTCTAAGATGAAAGATATTTGGCTTTTTACCAGACCAAACCTCATAAGGGGTCTTCCCACCATTGCATCTAGTAGGACATCTATTTAATAAATAGATACCACATGAAACTGTTTCTGTCCAGAAACCCTTGGGCATATGTTTGGCAACCATCATTGATCGCACCATGTCCATCACAGCTCGTTTCTTTCTTTCGCAACACCATTCTCACGAGGAGTGTACCTTGTTGTCATCGATGCTTAATCCCATGTCGTGCCAAAAATCATCACAGATCAGATACTCTGTGCCTCTATCAGTTCTCAAAGTTTTGATAGAGTAACCACTTTGCTTCTCAACATACACTTTAAAACTTTTAAAAGTGTCACAAGCATCAGACTTATTCTTCAGAAAATAAACCCAGGCTTTTCTACTAAAATCATCAATGAAAGTAATAAAATACTTATTACCTCCATTAGAAGGAACATCCACTGTACATAAATCAGAGTGAATGAGTTGTAATGGTTCTTTTGCTCTCCAAGCCTCGCCTTTAGGAAACGGGTCTCGATGCTTCTTACCCAAAATACAAGACTCACACTGTCTATGGTGAAAGTTAATGGAAGGCAGCCCAAAAACAGTGTTATTCTTAGCCAAAAACTGCAATCCACGAAAGTGAAAGTGCCCAAATCTCATGTGCCACAACCAAGTGTCATCAACTTCAATCAAGTTAAAGCAAGGTGAATCACCACAATTCAAAGTAATCGGAAATAATCTGCTATTGGTCATATTCACCTTTGCAATCAAACACAATCTATCATCAGTAATGGTGCAGACGCGTTTTCGAAAACGCAAATCATAATTCTTCTCTTGAAGTTGATCCAAATTCAAGAGATTTTGATGCAAAGCAGGCACATAAAACACATCACCACAAAGACTTTTGCACCATTCTTCAAGGTAATAGGAATATCTCCTTTACCACATACAGGCACTTCATGATTATTACCAAAACGAACAGTGGATTTAAATGACTCATCCAAATTTTTAAATAATTCCTTCTTTCCAGTCATGTGGTTACTACATTCAAAGTCAACATACCACATGTTATTTTTAGACTCATCAACCACACCAGCAGAAAATAAAATTGTCTCATGCTTTTCACCAGAATCTTCAGCAACATTAACACTGATATCCTTATTTTCTGATTTATTAGACCAACAATTCTTTTGTATATGACCTACTTTCCCACAATTAAAACATTTAGGCCATTTTTGCTGATTATTGTTGAAATTATAAAAATTGCCTCTTTGATGGGAGGAATTGTTACCTCTACCGCGACCACGAGAGTTACCTCTTCCACGTCCACAACCTTTGAAATTCTGGCCACGACCACCAGAAGCAGCACTATTTGATGAATCTTCACTACTTTTCTCCTTAGTAGTCTGAATTTTCACAGCTTGCAATGCCTTCTCCACAGGTTCCTTTTCATGAGATTCATCCAATTTACCATTAATTCGTTGTTCATGCAAAGAAGAAAGCACTTGCAATTCATCAACCGACAAGGTTGACATCTCTTTGTCTCTTGCATCACTAAGAACGACATGGTCAAACTTTAACGGCAAAGTATTCAAGACCTTTTCTACAATGAGTTGATCAAGAAGATCATACCCATTCAATCGCATCTCGTTTCTTTATATCATTCAAACGAGAAAATAAGACTCAATAGTCTCATTCTTTTCCATGCATAGCTCGAACTTTCTTTTCAACGTTAACAAATTACTTTGTTGAACTTTGTCAACGCTCGATATGTTTTGGCCAAAATATCCCACTGCTTTGCGGTTTTAGCGGTGGATATTTTTCCAAACACTAAACATCAATTGCTCGTGTATTTGAGACAACGCCAAATCGTCATTTTGTTTCGCGCTTTGCCTTAGTAGCATCCTCGCTAAATTTTCTTGAATATGACCTAACAAATCAAACGCGTTGAGATGCTTCCATCCTGATCCTCCAAAATTGTAATCTTGTTTACCCTTTAATTTGGGTTAACAATTAATATTCCGATTCGCCATAACTTCCAAATACCAACCAAAGCTCGATACTGTGATGTTGGATGAAACACTACGCATAAAAAATCACGCAAATGAAAAGACAACAAACAATTTTATTTGAGACAAACAATAAGAAAAAAATAAAACCTACAAAATAAAAAACAAAAGAAACAAAACTCCTACTTCTCTAATTAATTTTTTCTTTTCTCTTTTCTTTTTTTTTCTTTTCTTTTTTTTTCTCTTTTTAAATGTCCAATTTATAGGACTCAACTAAACCCTATATCTATTGGATTTGATAACTACTAAACCAATACCCAATATGATTAATAATTCTAAATCTAATAGAATTATTAAATTACAAATTATAAATCCAATAGAATAGTAGGATATTTAGTTTAATTCTACTACATCTTTGGGTTTGTAGAATTACATTCATTGATTGTAATTTCTATGCATACTTGTTTAAGAGTATAGAAATTTTTTGCTTGATATTTTTCCCACTTATTACTCGAATGACCCGTCAATGTTTCTACTTTGAATTTTGTTCGTTATCTTCTAAGTCAACAACACTGTTCCACCATGAGAACTATGTGACACGGTTTTGAATTTTCCAGTCCACGACTTGTCTTGGGAGAAAAATTCCATTTCCAATTTGACTAAGAATTTGTGGTCCTCCCCAAGACACAAGTTAGAGAGACCAAGACTGAGAAATTAAAAGTAGAAAAAGAAATTAGGGGAAAAATGGTCATAGGAAATAAATTAAAAGTGTTGTTGCCTTGAAATTTTGACAGGCTGTGTGATCACGACAGCCTTACCCTTATCTTTGGTGGGCTTATTAGCTTTGTTAGTTTTCTCACTTTGAGATGACCTCTCTTCCTTCAATGAGGGGGTGCTTGGTGTGAGGGTTTGGGAATAGAGATATGGATTTGATAGTGTTTGAGAGTGGTTGGTTGAAGGAAATGGAATTCTCTGACCCACTTGACAAGATATTTCATTTACTAATATTAGTATATCCTCATATCCCTCAATATTGGGGGTATGGAAGTTAGGGATATGGGTTTGCTACTTAATTAATTTAATAATTAATTAATACTACTTAATTAATTAATTAATTAATGTAATTAATTATTAAATTAATTAAGTAGCAAACTCATATCTCTAATATTAATTATTATAATTAATATAAATTAATTTATTATTAACTTATTATTATTAAAAGTAATAATAAATTAATTAATCAAGATTAATTTAATTAATCATTCATTTACTTAATAATATTAATTAATTAATTAATCTCATTTTATTAATATTAATTATTATAATTAATGTATAATTAATTGATAATATTAATTAATTATTAATTATTACTAACTAATTAAGTAACTAATACTAATTATTATAATTAATATAAACTAATTTATTATCAACATATTATTATTAAGTAATAATAAATTAACTAATTAAGATTAATTTAATTAATTATTCATTTAATTAATATTATAATTTAATATTATAATTAATAATTAATTAATATCATTTAATAATATTAATTATTATAATTAATATTAATTAATTTATAAATAATTAATTTATAATATTAATTAATTTATAATTAATTAATTACTTAAGATTAATTTAATCAATAATATTTTTATTAATAATTAATTAATTTAATATTATAATAAATAATTAAATAATAATAACTAATTAATTAATACTAATTATTACAATTAATTTATAATCATTTCCATTCTCCAGCATAAACCAACCACTATTATTTGTAATCATTCCCAATCTCCAGTATAAACCAACCAGCAGAATTATAATGAAAGACCTCATTATCATTCCCTACTACTATCATTTCTATTACCTTTCCCATTCCCCCATGTGAGCCAGGCACATCCGGAGTGTTATAATTCAAGAAGAATAGTCTATGCTAATTAATGAGTTTCGAAGAAGTCCGTTGACCTAAGTCAATGTCAATGTTATAGTAGAATCTGCTCAGATTTTTTTGTTTGTTTCGATGGGGAAAGAATTAAATGACAAGTTGATTATTCTTTGTCTTCCAAAGTTATTGAGTGAATAGCAACCACTCATGATTTATCCATAAATGTTGAAAAGTCTGAGCTAATTGATCTGCTCCATATTGACGAATTGGTTTAAAATTATATATATTATGTGTAGATTTTAATTTAAATCTTCCACATTTTTGATATATTCATACGCAAAATCATCATTACAGAACAAACAACATAACTACCGTGGTCATGAATTTTCTCGTACTTTGTTAATATAGGGTGTAAACTAGTAAATTATTATCTCACGATTTGCATTAATATTTGAATTTCCTCTTTATTTAATCCTGAAAAATTAGAAATGCATAGTCCATTCTTAAACAAGAGGTTTTTTTTTTCTTTTTTAAAAAAATTCATTTTGAAACATAGTCTAAGTTGTGATTAAGAATATCTAAAATTGCAACCTCGTGCTGTAAACTAACACATCTAATTAACATAGGCTATTAATTTAAGGTTGATCTTAAATAACTACTTATAGCTCTTGAGGTTAATATTTAAAACAAAAACTATTTTCAAAGGATAGTGAAATTAAAATTAATCTAAACTAAAGGATATCTAAAAGCAATAGTAGAATCTCCAACAGGTCACCTCCCTAAACCTTTTTTTCTTTTTTTATTCTCTCAGGCTTCATTCATGGAAGAAAGATACACATTTTGAAGGAAAATTCTACACACATACGCAAAAACTGTTAATTTCTGCCATTAAGTTTTCAAAACTATAATTTAACAATTTGACCATAGTACCAACATAAAACCCCAAAAATATTATGCATATTTAACTGAAAAAAAAACACACACACACACAAATAATCAAGTGTTGAGGTAATGAGAAAATCTGCATCTCTCGACATAAAGATTGTTTTGGATTGAAGCTGAACATTGGTCATCTTTCAATCGCTTTTCTTTCTCTTACTTTTGAGTTCTATTATTAAGACCTAATTAAAACAATATTTTAAATGCTAGAGTATAATTTCCAAACAACCACCACCCGGGAAATTTCTTCTTGAGCTTCGTTGATGGGAAGAAGGATACGTACATCTTTCGAAAGAAATAATGGCATATGTAGTGAGGTCATTGTCTTGTCCATAAATTCTCAAATCAAGTTGATACATTTCTGCACCACACGATCAATGGCATACTCAGGGCATTGTCTAATCCCATGTCTATTTTCTAATTTGCTTTTCTTTCTTTTCTTACTATGGCTTAATTGTTTGAAAATTCTATGAGTTGGACAATTAATGTGGAATATTTATTTCCAATCAAAGATGCGTGTAGAATCCGAGAAATTTCCAGTTGGAAGATATATACTCATTCTAAATATTTAGAATTCCACAAATGAAACAATTGGTAGTAAGTTTTGGATAAAGACTTTGCAGCCAATCCTAATGCTAATATGAGTTTGGCTACTAGATAGTTTCTGTCAATATTTGCAAGGATCCAAGTAAAATCACTCATTTGTAAACTGATTACCTATAGAGACGGTTAATGTAGCTCTATGGTGTGAAATGCTCTATTGACATTATTTGGGAATATTTTCAAACACAAAGTTTGTGTGTTTATGAATTCTGTTCTACATTAAAAAATTAAAAAGAATTTCAGCACCTACGAAATAAGAAAGCTCAAGATTTTCTAATTTAAACTTTTGAATTTAGGGGGACTCCTACTACTTATTGTTCAGCTCTAATTAGCCTCCTTATGTGTGAAATCTCTCCAACAAAATTATTATTACAAAAAAAAATTAATTATTATTTGTTGTCCATTTCATGTGTGAAAACTCTCGAACAAAATTATCATTACAAAAAAAAAATTATTATTATTTGTTGTCCATTTCATGTGTGAAATCTCTCCAACAAAATTAATATTACCAAAAAAAAAACATTAATTTTTATTTGTTGTCCATTTCTAGATACAATTCTTTTAGTGTGAAAATATTTTTATTTTTGAAACATTAAAACATTAATTATCGTTGTCGATTTCTAGATACAATTCTTTTAGCATGAAAATATTTTTATTTTTGAAACATTAACTTGACTTGTGACTTGAAACGCCTAAAATAACAAGTGCCTACTACAAGTCAATTTAATAGTTAATGTTCTGATGCCTTATGTGGTCCATTTTGACCATTATTTTTTATTAGAGAATCTAAGTAAAAGTTAATGAGATATTATCTGGAAAAAAAAACACAATTCATATAAATTACTCTATAGAATTATGAAATGAATGACAGTTATCGAAGAAATTATTTCATGTTTAGTATTTTTCTTGGTGATACTTTTGTGTATAAGGTAATTCTTTGCATATACAGGAATTTGCTATAAGAAAAAAATAGGTTTTGATATCAATGTTGAGAATTTATTAGTTTCGATACCATATGTTCGGAATTTAGCGAGGGATAAAATAGGCTCTCATATGACATTTAAATTTGTCACTGGATAGAATATGATATTACATGTTAGGAATTTGCCCATATATTAAAAATTTGCCATAGGAAAAGCTCTAATACCTAATATTACATGTTAAAAATTTGCCCATATAGTAGGAATTTGAAATAGGACAGGCTCTAATGCCATATGTTAGGAATTTGACAATGGAACCAAACTCTAAAATCATATGCTAGAACATGTTAAGAATTTGAGAATTTGCCATGGGAACAAGGGGAGAGGACCTCATATCATGTATTAAGAATTTGTCCACATGCTAAGAATTTAACATGTGATTCCACAATAAATATTAATAATTAACTTCAATTCCAATTTAAATTTAAAAGTTTAAATTAGTAAATTTTAAACTTATTTATTTATTAAATATTTTATACTTGTTTCTGAAACTGCGGAATTGGAATACATTCCCAAGAACCTCATCATTTACATTACAAGAAAAACACAAAGTTGAGAAAACTTAATTATCAATCTGTTCAATTTCTAAAGCTACAGATCTGCATAGTGGCCCTGTGGATTCTTCAGACGAACTTGGACAGCTTTGCATGTGTGTAGGTGATTCTGGAGGAGGATAAAACAGTGGCTTGGGAGGCAATTGCAATCCATCAAGATCACCTTGAAGCATTTCTATGACTTGTCTCATTGAAGGCCTATCAATGGGTGTCATTTGTATACACCACAATGCAATTAAAATCAATTTCTTTGCAATCACTTTTTCTTCATCAGTTACATGATCTCCTATTTCAATGTCTACTCCCTGCTCCAATTTATCATATACGCACGAAGTGAAGTATATTTGACTCGAATGCTCTGCACCCCCATCAACGTTCCTCCACCTTCCTGCCATATCCATCAGTAACATGCCAAAACTGTATACATCTGCCTTGTTTGAGACTCTTCCAATCTTCTTGTAAAACAATTCAGGAGCCATGTAGCCTAATGTTCCTCTTATTGCAGTAAGAGTTGCAATATAATCATCTTGTACAGGATATAACCTGGCAAGTCCAAAGTCAGAAATTTTTGGAACAAAATTCTCATCGAGCAAAATATTGTGCGGTTTGATATCAAAATGCAGAATTTGCATGTCGCAGCCTTGATGCAAATACGCAATTCCACGAGCAACACCCATTGCAATCTCATATGCTTTCTTCCAACTAAGTGAATTAGAATTGATGAACTTTTCAAGGGAGCCATTGGGCATGTAATCATATACTAAAGAACGTTTTGAGGCGGTTACACAAAATCCCACTAATCGAACCACGTTAACATGGTGAATTCTTCCAATAGAGGCAATTTCATTGATGAATTCTTGTCCGTTGGCTCTTGATTTATTCAACATCTTCACCGCAACTAAATTCCCACTTCGCAGTTTTCCCTTGTATACCAAACCATAGCCGCCTTCACCTAATTTCTCCTTAAAATTGTTGGTCATTGCTTTTATTTCTCTATATGAATACCTAATAGGCATGAGCCCGTTGTTTGCTTGTAGGAACATTTCTACTGTCTCATACATTGATAAATGCCTTCGACGCCACTTGTAAATGAGAAAAGCGATCAAGAGTAAAATGCCAATAACATTTCTTGCAGTGATCACTGTTGCTGCAGCAGAAAATGTGTAAAGGGTGATACAGAGAGAAAAGAAAAGTTATAGTTTAACACCTTAAAATTTAACACCTTACCGAGAACTAAAACTGTAGTGGCCAGAGGATCTACACATAAAAAGAAAAGTTGTAAAAAGAAGCACAGTGAATTAAAATAAAAAAAAAATGTTTACGTGAAAGGTAAAATGACAAGGTCACTTACGCATCCGTGCCTTGACGTCAACAATATAAGAATCTTTAATAGTAAAATTTCCAAGTGCGTATATGCCGTCTATAGTTTTCTCCAGATTACCTACAGACCAGAGAGTTATTGAATCTTATTAACTTTTCCCAAAGTTTAATTATCATGTGAAATCGCGTGGAACAAATGAAAAAAAAAAATTCACTTACACAAAAATGATTTTTTCACCCTCTGTGCTCCACTGAAATCCCCGATGTCCCAGGACAACTGAAAGCCTTCAGCCAGCCGATTGTGTATGTCTTGAAATGATATGTTCCAGCTATTCCGGAAATATTCTTCTTCAATATGTACGGGAGCAGTTTTGATTATAGTGCAAGATTCTTCTATATGAGAAGCTAACAAATCTTGACCAAGCACGGCATAATTATAAGAAGAGCTTTGGCCACTATTATTCTTGGATACTTGGGACAGATTATTGTTATGATTGGATAACTGCTCTGCACTGATATTACAAGGTGCAATTTCGATATAGAAGACTTTTCTCCAAATCCCTACCGAGGGCCTCCATAGCCTGATGCTCAAATTCGTCGGCCTTTTACAGCTGATGAAGGCCAATCTTCCGAGGAAATTCATATCGACACTTCGCGTCATATCTAATGAGTAAGAAGAATAGAACGAGTAAAGTGGAAGAGTGGAACAGTCGTTCTTTTGCACCCCAGGATCTGTTAGATGGACAGTTCTATTTTCATAATCGATACTATCTACATCTACATAGAAGTGCCCTTGAAGGTACCCATCCTTCAAGTGTAATATAGTACGATTATGCGGACAAGAAACTTCGTATTCATCAGCACCACAAGAACTTGGATCACCTTCAAATCGGAAGGGAAACTTCAAATTGAACGCAGTATCCCCGCAATAGTGCAGCCTATGCTCACAAGTGCTGTTTATGTTAGGCGGAGAATAAGAATCAGAACAGCGTCCTGTATAAAAAAAGGTTGAAAAATCGAACCAGGAAAACAAAAGAAAAAATAAAGTTGGGTACAATAAAACTTGCAAAATTTGGACCGGTAACATAATCAATAGCTGATTGGTGAGAAAAGAAGAGGCAAATGATGTGGTGCGTTGTATGTTTGAGCGAATTTCTTAGTTTTGTCTTTTGGCTTATATAAATTCATTATCAGCAAACTTTCAACGCGCAAGTACCACCGAACATAATATGCATTGAAACATAGGTCCAACTTACTTGTCCATTATTCGGGTAAATAACGTAATTATTTCTTAATTTTGTTCTAAAATTTGATTTAGTCCTAAATGTTTCCAATGATTATGAGTTAAACTCTCAAAGTTGATAATTTCTTCTTATTCCATTATTTCGCACAATCCAGCCAAATTAAGACATTCAATTCTTCACCCAATCATAACAAATCAAAAAAAATTTTGATTACCTTAATTAGATTATATATGGTGATCGATCCTTAAAAATTTTGTGCAATTTTATGTGATTCTATGAAAAATTGCATATCATCCCTTTGGTTCATTTTTAAGTACCATAGGAACAAAAATCAAATTACCAAATTTGAATATTGAAGATTGTGGACGATTTTGGCTGGACCATTTGGAAATTGGGAGTATGTTCGCTATTGTTTTTTTCAAGTAGTTTTGAATGGCTAACACCAATCAATTATAACAAATTGACAACCCTCTATCCCGTAGAGATGCAGTGAAGAGACCGTGTGAGAGAGGAGTACCCCCAACCCACAACGCCCCAATATAAAATAGACTTTGACCTCAAACACTATAAACTATGCAAAACACAGTCCAGCCACGCTCCAAACATGGAAATCAGATCATCAATCACGCTGGCCATTGGGTTTTGTTCCCTAATCGTTCCAGCAATCCTTTCAGGCAACCAATCAAGCGCACTTCACCCTGATGATATCTGCGCAGAAAAGAAATGCAGCCACCATGGCCCTACCATAAGATTCCCGTTCCTGCTCCGCGGAGAGCAGCCTGAATACTGTGGCTATAGTCCAGGCTACACGCTTTACTGTGACGAAGCGCACCATACCATCCTTGAGCTGCCTTCCTCATCTGTAAAATTTGCAGTTACCAACATTGACTATTTGTCAAACACGATCGAAGTGCAGTCTACTGACGGTTGTTCTGCGAAGCACCTCAGACATCTTGATATGTCCAGCACCCCATTTCGGTTTTTTTATTTAGGTTTTCAAAAGTCCATAATCAATTGCTCAACTTCGACAGGCCATTCATGGGGTCCGTCACATGGGTTTGATAATATGATTAATATCCCTTGTCTCGATAGGTATGGATACAAAGTGTATGCAGTACCATATGATAGTGGCTTTAGTGAATTTCCGTTGGAAATTTGTACAAAGATGTATGATGGCATATGGGATCTACCGGAACCATTCGAAACCACAAAGATTTTCACGTTGGTCTGGCTTTTAGAGGAGTGCATAAGGTGTGAGCTACGCCGCCAAATTTGCAAATGGAAAAACGAAACCAATCATAAAATTGGCTTGGGCTGCTTTGAAGGGAAGCAACACCACTCTGCAGGTATGCACTTTCTCTTTCTTCATTATCTTCCTCCATCCATTTTCTGGATTTTCTTGACACAAGTTATTACTCAAATAAGTCATTGTCGTTGTCTGGAATTGATTGATAATTAATTTCACGAAACTTACAACGTGCCCAAAAAGAGAAGACTCACAATCTTAAATTAATTTTTTTTTAACAAAAACTACAAATCAATCGAAATCTATTATTAAGGATTTCAGTATTCATTTTTCCATACGAGTTAGGGGTGAGCACGGGCATGCTAGATAGGTTCATTGTCAAAACCTACATGCTGGGTAGCTTATTATATATCGATTTAAATTTTATAAGCCTATTCTATCTTATGCAAAATTTAACTCTACCCCTTTCTACCTTATTTTTTCAAGATGGAGTACAAAGTAAACCTATTGAACTTTTATTTTTATTTATTTAATATATGTAATATTTTTTATTTTGTACAATATGTAAATTTATGTTAGTAAAAAAAAATAATTTCTGAATTTAAAAGTTAAATAAATTAATCATAAAAGACTAATTCTAGCAACTAAATAAATTTAATGCAAAAGCAAGACTTAAATTTAAATAAGAAATAAAATTTAAATAATAAAATATCCAAATTTGATGCAAATTATTCAAAAGATTGTCATACCATTCTTGTACTACTAATATTTTTAATTAATTAAAGAGTAAAAATACAACTATATCCTTAAAAATCATGATAATTACATTGAAATCTACTAACAAACTTTTCCCCTTATATAATAGATTTGACTATCAATTATTTATATTTACTATCTATTATTAATTAACATTATTTCCTATTTCTAACAGTCTTATAAATATATCTACCAATTTATATTATAATTCATTGATATTTCATTTCTACATAATAATATTTGATTATTGTTCGTTTTATATTTCAATTAATCAATATCTATTTTCAAATAAATTTGTAATCAATCTTTAATTTTTTTAAAATGATTTCAATAGCCATCTTATTGTGGGTTTTACAAGGTCTATTATCTATTTAAAAGGTTAAAACCTGTACCCTATACATATTAGAAAAATTATATCCTCTCTTTTACGTACCTTAAGTCTCTCTTTTTCCTGTTTACAACAACATCGATCGTCGTTTGATTAGCTCGGTTTTGTGAGAGAGATGAGTACCCCAACCCAGAATGCCCCAATATATATAAAATATATAGACTTGCACCTTAAACTATGCAAAAACAGTGTCCAGCCACGCTCCAAACATGGAAATCAGAAGATCAATCACACTGGCCACTTGGTTTTGTTCCCTAATCATCCCAACAATCCTTACAGGCAACCAATCAACTTCACTTCACCCCAGCGATATCTGTGCAGAAAAGAAATGCAGCCCCGATGGCCCAACTGTAAGATTCCCGTTTTTGCTCCGCGGACAGCAGCCTGAATACTGTGGCTATAGTCCAGGCTACCTACTTTACTGTGACGAAGCGAACCTTACTATTCTTGAGCTGCCTTCCTTATCTGTAAAATTCGCAGTTACCAACATTGACTATTTGAACCAAACGATCGAAGTGCAGTCTACTGACGGTTGTTCAGCAAAGCACCTCAGATATCTTGATATGTCCGCCACCCCATTTCAGTTTTTTCCACTACCTGTTTACCCCCCAACAAATCAATACTCTTTATTCAATTGCTCAACTTCGACAGGCCTTTCACGGGATCAGTTTTATAATATCCCTTGTCTCGATAGCCATGGATACAAAGTGTATGCAGTACCATATGATGCTGACATTTGTACACTTCCGTTGGAATTTTGTACAAAGATGTATGATACCACACCGTTTTCACCGGATTTATATGAAACCAAAAATATTTTCTACTTGTTCTGGTTTTTACCGGAGTGCAAAAGGTGTGAGCTACGCCGCCAAATTTGCAAATGGAAAAACGAAACCAATCATAAAATCGGCTTGGGCTGCTTCGAAAGGAAGAAACACCACTCTGCAGGTATGCACTTTCTCTTTCTTCATGATCCTCCTCGATCCATTTTCTGGATTTTCTCAACACAAGTTATCTATCTGTGAATTGGTGATGACCTTTTGTAATCCGATTTTCTCAGGTTATAAGTTTCATCTTAAAGTGTAATTCTGTAAAAATTTGAAATTATTTTCATATGACTTTTATATATCAATTCAATTTAAGTTTTTTATTATATTTTCTTCATTATCAAGGCAAAAAAATTATTAGTCATTTAAATTTTATTTTTAAATGAAATCAGCTGTAAAAATCTAGATTTAATCAAATCTTTTGTCATATATAAGATTTTTTTTCTTAATTTATATTACTATATAAATTTTTTTTGACTTACATTCATTTTTTTCTATATTTCTTTTATTCATGTTCATAAAATTTTTATTTTTCATATTAACAAATATTCTCAGTAATATATATTAAAAATATAGAAATAAATATTAAAAATAACTTAAATTGCTTAAGATTTATCATTGTAAATATTTTGACTACAAAATATCAATACTATTTCAAAATATTATTAAAAAATATGTCTAAATAAAATATGAATATTATGATCGGCATATTTATCCATAGAAAAAATACATACTCTACATTTACACATTATTGTTTAAATATTTTACAACTATTACCTTCCATTATTTAAATTTATTAAATGAAATATACTTTTATATAAATTAATTTACATAGTAATAATGAATAAATATGCATATGTATCTAAAATTGTAATATGCTTTAATTTCAAAATGTGAGTGTTAATTAAACAATTAATTTGAATTAAATTCATATTTACTATTTGAAATTATAAATAGTAAACAAATTTTAATATGCCCTTAATAAGATTTTAAAAAAAGAAGAAGAAAAGAATTATATTTTAATTAGCATTATAGTTATATAAAAAAAATATTAAATTAATTAAAAAAGAATTTTAGTTCACAAAATATAATAAAATTAATTAAAAATCAATTATATATATTTTTCTCACTTGGGGCTAAAGAACTAGTTACTCAAATACACAATCTTAACTTAATTTTTAAAAAAAACTATAAATCAATCGAAATCGATTGTAACATTATTAAGGACTTCCAGTACTCATTTTTCTATGTGAGTTAGGGGTGAACATAGTTGAGTAGGATAGGACAATTATCAAAAATCTATACCTTCCCCTATTATATATTAGTTTTAAAATTTGTACCCTCTTATCTTATATAAATTTAACCTTACCTTTATCCTACCATATTTTTTCAGGTAAATCTGTATAACTTTTATTTTTTATTTATTTAATATTTGTAATATTTTTTATTTATTTAATATGTGTAATATTTTTATTTTATACAATATGTGAATTTATGTTAGTAAAAAAAATTAATTTGTGAATTTGTACAATTCAAAATAATAATCATAAAAACTAAGTCTAGAACCTAAATTAATTTATGCAAAATAAAAACTTAAACTTAAATGACAAAATCACAAAATATCCAAATTCGATGCAAATTATTTACAGAGCACACCCTCTACCCTAAAAGTTAATAGATGTACCTTTTCCTATTAGTTATAGGTTCTAAATTTTTTTTATTTATATTCTACTTGAAGGTACGTTACAAGTTCCTTTATCTATTTGTCCACCCCTAAAACGGTGGTTCAAGGATTATTCTTATATATGTATGTTTCTTCTGTAATCTTGTTTCCATGAGGGTAACAGTATCATTATTATTTAGGACTTTTCTTTTGCTAAGCATGTACAATTTTGTGAGCTATGCATTAGGTAATATCATTATTATTCTGTAAGTTATATGTGGTAGTAATGCCAAACCAAATACAACTAGCAACGGGGTGGAGTTGGCTGAGTTTTGAAAATTTTAGGGAAATTTACAGGGAATGTTAGTATGCTTTCAAATTCTTCTACCACTACCACCTTGTCCCACAATACCTTAAAATACCTTCTTAAATCATTTAATCAGATTGAGTCTACATCCAAATCCATGCAAACGTTCTGATGGTTTGAAAATAAAATGGGGAAAGAATATGGACTTAGCCTCAAAGTTTAAACATTCACAAGCTCTACTCATTCACACACATGAAAATGTTTATTAGGATAGATTCGGACATACTGGAATTAACGGTTAGGTTTTTGTGTCTCTATTGAAACATCGAGTTTTCTCACTTCATAGTATGTTGCAGGTATATCAAAAATACGGCATATTATAGGTACGTTTGTGATTTATCTTCTTCTTTCAATTTGTTGATTGTTGAAGAATAAAATAGCAAAATTAATCATGCATTTGAAAACAGGTCCTATCCTTGGATGTTTGTTTCTCTTGTTGACAATCAGTGCAATTTACCTTGGTTATTCCATAAAGAAACAAGACAAAGAAAATCAGATGAGGATCAAAAAATTCTTGGAGGACTATGCAGCTATGAAACCAACGCGATATTCTTATGCTGATATTAAGAGAATGACAAATGACTTCAGGGATAAATTAGGTGAAGGAGGTTATGGAAATGTATTCAAAGGAAAGGCTTCAGACCAAGTATTTATTGCTGTGAAACTGTTGCATGATTCCATGGGAAATGGGGAAGAATTTATCAATGAAGTGGGAACAATGGGAACAATCCATCATGTAAATGTAGTTCGCTTGTTAGGATTCTGCGCAGATGGATTCAAAAGAGCTCTTGTCTATGAATTTTTACCAAATGGTTCTCTGGACAAATTCATATTTCCACAAGGCCAAGAGCGTCATACGCTAGGAATGAAAAGGTTGCAAGAAATTGCTATTGGCATAGCTCGGGGAGTCGAGTACCTTCATCAAGGATGTGAACAAAGGATCCTCCATTTCGATATCAAACCACACAATATCTTGTTGGACGAGAATTATAATCCAAAAATATCTGATTTTGGGTTAGCTAAGTTGTGTGAAAAAGGAAGAAGTGCTGTTTCTATGACAGCCGCAAGAGGAACCATGGGCTATATTGCCCCTGAAGTCTTCTCCAGGCACTTTGGAAATGTTTCGTATAAATCTGATATTTATAGTTTTGGGATGCTGTTACTTGAAATGGTGGGTCGGCGGAAAAACATTGATGTCACTGTCCAAAAGATCAGCCAAGTCTACTTCCCTGAATGGGTTTACAGACGCCTAGTTAATGGAGAAGAATTGATAATTCAAGTTGAGGAAGATGGAGAGGACAAAACTGCTAAGAAATTAGCAATTGTGGGGCTGTGGTGCATCCAGTGGAACCCAGTGGATCGCCCTTCCATAACATCTGTGCTTCAAATGCTTGAAGGAAGCGGTGAAAATCTAAGTCTTCCACCAGATCCTTTTGCCTCAGGCAGTGCAATGAATCCAGCTGATCCAAGTGATGAGCATAGAAGACCATTTCGTCCACCATTGGCAGTGATTACTGAACCTGAACAGGAATGAATTACTTGATGGAAATGCAAGCAACAAAAATGAATATAATAGGTTGTGATTGGAATTGCCTGGTATCAATAGTTTCTCTTCTCCTACTCAAAAACCAATTAATGGGGTGATTAATCCCAGTCAATAAACTTGCACTTTTCTTGTTTTTTAATTCTTGTCATAAAATTTGTCATATATTTTGCACCAACTTTTTTAGTCAAACTTATAAATTTTAAAAGGCTTATATGTTACACATTTTTTTTAGATTTTTGACAATTTTAAAGCTTTATATTGCAATTGTTTATTCAAATGTTAATGCGATACTATCATGTATAGACTAAAAAAAAAAAAGTAAGTAAATCAAGATGAATAATTTTGTCTAAAAAGGTAACTTTAATTGACTGAAGAGCCAATCCAAAAATAATCCCCAACGAGTGGACGAACAATTTAAATAATGAAAATAAATTTGTAAGGGAGCAATACTAGCTGATCCAACTACACTTTTTCAAGAGCTAGACAGATGAAGTACATACTACGAAGTTAGTAAAATTAATTTAACAAAACTATTATCTTTTCCTTTTTTCTATTCTTGAAAAAAGTTATAGTCGAGAAGTAATGTAGTATAGAAATCTAATCTTGTGGAGGCACACAAGGACTAGTTTTTGGATAATTAATGAAAACTGAAATTGAAAAATGAAAAGGGTGGTTAATCCCAGCTTCCTTTTTGGATAATGTTCTTGAGAAACATTGGGAATTTACAGGGATAAGAAGGATTGTTAATGAAACAAATAGGATGGTGAAGAATAATATTTGTTGTTTGTACTTTGTAGTTTCATCTGAGGATGTTTTGCCATAGTTAATTTGTGGCACCGTTTATTGAACCCTCTGAAGGGATAATGGTGATGAGATTGGACAATTCAGCAAATCGATTTTGGAAGGTGACAGTTAGTTGGGCCTTATATAAACGGCAAATAATATTAGCCCAAGAACAACGAATGAATCGAAATATTGGGATACAATAGAAACAGTATAACGTATCTTAGTTCATGCATGGATCATTCTTCAATTAATTTTCAAAGTAAACCGACTATTCTTTTAGGATCAAATATTACGTGAGACTTTCAACCATCTCTTTGCCCACTTAAATTGGATATTTTTTGAATACCAACAAATATTTTGAATACTAACTAATCACATAATATTACTAAGGGTGCGCCTGGCTCATGTGGGGGAATGGAAAAGTTAATGAAAATGATAGTAGTGGTGAATGATAGTGGGGTCTTTCATTATAATTCTAGTTGGTTTATCTTTAAATGGAAATGATTATAAATTAATTGTAATAATTAGTATTAATTAATTAGTTATTATTAGTTAATTATTTATTATAATATTAAATTAATTAATTATTAATAAAAATATTATTGATTAAATTAATCTTAAGTAATTAATTAATTATAAATTAATTAATATTATCAATTAATTATTTATAAATAAATTAATTAATTATAATAATTAATGTTAGTAAACGAGATTAATTAATTATTAATTATAATATTAAATTATATTATTAATTAAATGAATAATTAATTAAATTAATCTGAATTAGTTAATTTATTATTACTTAATAATAATATGTTGATAATAAATTTATTTATATTAATTATAATAATTAATATTAATTAATTAATTAGTATTAGTTAATTTTTTATTATAATACTAAATTAATTAATTATTAATAAAAATATTATTAATTAAATTAATTTTAAGTAATTAATTAATATTAATTGAATTAATTAATTAATATTAGTTAATTAATTAGTTAGTAATAATTAGTAATTAATTAATATTATCAATTAATTATGCATTAATTGTAGTAATTACTATTAATAAAATGAGATTAAAAGTATTATTAATTTATTTATTATATTATATTAAGTAAATGATTAATTATACGTAAATAAATAATTAATTTAATTAATCTTAATTAATTAATTAATTATTACTTAATAATAATAAGTTAATAATAAATTAATTAATATTAATTAATTAATTAGTATTAATTATTTATTCATTTAATTAAAAAATTTATTAGCATTCCCTACTTTCATACCCCCCAATATTGGGGGGTATGAGGATTACCCCATATGGGGTAATAAAAAATGGGCCCAAGTGGGCCCTTTCATTCCATTCCCCCTTGCCAAGCATGAGAAATACTATGAAACCCATTTCCCCCTTAATCAAACCCCCTTGCCAAGCAGCCCATAACTTTTTTTATTTCGTTTTTTAAATTTAAAAATGGTAACCAATTACATAAATCTCATAAATTTATGTAGTGTACGTTATTTATTTTAGTATTAATCAAGATCTTTTTAAATAGCTAAAATGTCTCTCACAAATTGCCAACACGAATTTGTTAATAATTAATTGGATTGAAATTACAATGTCATCTTTCGAGAAATCAAAATATCTACTAAATTGTGGTCACAATTTGTGTGAAATGTTTGCATTTAACATGTATAAATTCTTTACTAACTCGTTTATATAATCAAGTCAATTTTAAGAACTATAATTGAATGAATAGGCTGATAAAGTAATGATATTATAAATTAGTAATCTCCTCTCTTAGATAGCTATTATAGTTAGCTAGTAATCCTGATAAATTTTTGGTTTAATTTCTTGCTAGTAATCCTAATAAGTTCTACAAATTATTTAAATATTATGGAATTTACTTAACGTTGTTTTCCCTTCTTTGTCCTACTGGAAATCTTTCCTAAACGGAAAAAAAAAAGAGAGTAATTTATTCGATGACTGATGTGATCCTGCTACATATACTTATTTTCTTTTAACATAAATAAATATATTTTAGTTATTAAAAATGTAATAAATTTGCATTTGTTATGAAAATAAATATGTCAGAGAATTATAATTGGAAGTATACGATGGTTTCAAAAGTGTGATTCAAAGTCATTGTGCATTCAAAAAAAGAAAAATGTGAAAGGACAGCAATGATATAGCAAGAATGAACATGCATAATGAAATGAACTATTCATCTCCATAGCATTACATTGAAATGTATTTTTTCATTTAAATTGAAATAATTCATTTTTTTAGTATTATTAGAAACAATAATGAATTCAATTGTTGAACTATATTTATGAGTCAAGCTATTCCGGAAAATAAGAAGGTATAATTATACTTTTGAATTACTATTACATCACTTATGGTAACATTTCTTAAACTTACAAAAATATCATAGATGGCCGGATATGTATGTTATTCTTTATTGCTTGTTTGAAAATTCTCTGAGCGCATTATTAATTTAGTTCTACTTCATCAGAGTATTAGAGAAAATGAAAGGACATCACGTATAAAACCAAAGGGACCACAAACAAATTCTGGGAAATTTAAATTGCTGAGCTTGAAGAATTGATCAAGTCAAATGAAGACGTAGTCATAAAAATATAAATGGAATGACCAAAGGGACCACGCGGATTTGATTGACATACTGTCAATAATGTTAGAACCTCACCAATCTTTGGAGTTAGTCAACTCCCACTTGTTATTACTATTCATAATGAATCGTCTCCCAACCATTCTTAATTAATTCTACCCACCAATTCATTAATGCTATTGGTGGTCGGTCGCTAGGTTCCTGATTCAATATTTTTGCGCCAATAAATTCAATTCGTGCATTGGACCACTCTTTCCCTTGGTTGTCTTGTGGGCCCGCATCACTAACTACCATCAACCCAAGCCCCAAGGCCAACTACGACATCATTTTTATTTATTTATATTTATGTTTTTTTTTTCTTCTTCTTCTTTTTTCTAAGTCAAGCTATTACGGAAAATAAGTCGTGTTGTGCAATTAGTTTGCAATTAGTATGCATACATTTAACAATTGATCTGTGGGTTTGTAGAATTACATTCATTGGTTGCAATTTCTACATATACATGTTTAAAAGTATAGAAAATTTTGCTTGATTTTTTCCCCACTTATTACACGAATGACCTGTCACAAATAGAGTGTCAATAAATTGTCAGTTTTCCAATACACTTTTACGTTTTTTCATCTATTTTTTTTATTTTTATAATTATTATTTTTAAAAACATAAAAATGAGTTAAAAAATAATTTATACACACCCTTAAACTATGTTTGGATTAATACCCAATTACAAAAAGTTAAATTTTTACAAAATAAATAAAATATCCAAATATTTTTTTTATTTCAAAATTTAAAAATCAACATTTCCCTCTCAAATTTTTCTTGCATAATTTTTTTTAAAAAAATTCCCTTTAAAAATTTCATTTCCCTTTCAAAATATTTTTTTTCAAAAAAAAAGTTTTTTTGCTAAAATTTTAATATATTACAATATAAAAATTGTCAAATAATTCACGATTGAAAGTTTCAAACATAGCCTAAGGCTATTTGTCTGTTTTGAACTTTGTTTGTTATCACCATAGCCTAAGGCTATCCAATGGTGTTTAGAATGTGGGTTGGTGATTTTGGGTCTCTTGGATCAGAGCACAAAACACAAGTCAGCCCACTCATTTTCCCAAATTATTGCATTTTCTAGATTGAGATTCCTGCGGCGACCCTTATGATGTGCTTTTGGGCTCAAAACTAGACCAGTAACAATGGCCTAAAACATTTTCTGAATTCACAAAGCCCAACTCCCTTGCTTGGCTAGATTTGAAAAGCATAATGGTATTTTGAAAAAAACATTTTCAGTCCTTCAGAAAAAAAAAAAAAGAAAAAAAGAGAAGAAATATATTAGTTTTTGGCATTTTTATGGCGCAAATTTGTAGTCAGTCGTCAACATTTTGTTCAGCATTAAAACTTAATCAACAAAAAGAATGATTAAAGTTTTCAGCAAAGTAGGAAGCTTATATCTTCTCAATCTTTTCTTTATTGCTTTTGCAATCCAACTTAAAAACGGCAGAAGTTAAAGGTGCGTTTAAATAAGGCATTTCTATTTGTAAATAAAAAAAGTTATATTGGAATATGTGAAAATTTTGGTGGGTATTTTTTTATAAAAAAAAATATTTTGTAGAGAATTTTTTTTTTAAAATTATGTGAGAGGAATTTAAGTGAAAAAATTTGAATTTTAAATTTTGAAATAAAAATATATTTGAATAATTTGTTTTTATTTAAAAATTTTCTTATTTATAAATAAAAAATGACTTATACACACGCAGCCTAAGTTTTTATTCATCATTTTTTCTTTGGTTCACTCTTTTCCATTTAGAGTATGCATGCATTTATCAATCGATCTGTGGTTTTGTAGAATTACATTCATTGCTTGCAATTTCTAACTACACAAGTTTTAAAGTATCGAAATTGTTGCTTGATTTTGTTTTCCCCAGTTTTTACACGAATGACCCATCACAACTAATGTTTCTACTTTAGACTGACTTTGTTATCTTTTTGTGATCTTTTAAGTCAAACAACTTTTGACCACACGCTGCTCCGCAGAACACCATTCTCAATTTGACTAGTGGTCGTCCCTAGACACAAGTTATAGACTGAGACTTAAGAACTTGTTTGGATTGTGTTGTAATTAAGAAAAGCTGTATTAGAATATGTGAAAATTTTAATAGGTATTTTTTAATAGAAAAAATATTTTGAAAAAAAAATTAAAGAATTTTTTTTTTTTAAATTATGTGAGAGAAATTTGAATGAAAAAATTTATATTTTAAATTTTTAAATAAAAATATATTTAAATAATTTATATTTAATTAAAAAAAATTATTTGTGAACAAAAATAACTTATCCAACATAACCTTATACATTCATTGGTTGCTAAGTACACATGTTTTTAAAGTATCAACTCTGTTGCTTGATATTTTTTCACCACTTTTTACACGAATGACCCACCACAACTAATGTTTCTACGTTTGACTGACTTTGTTACCTTTTAAGTCAATAATTAAGTTTGTCCTATCGCCAGGTATGTCCTTGTCGGTAATTTCAACGTATGAATAAAATATTTTATCCCTTACTTAAAGAAATGAGAAAAAGGTAACGATATTTTGAAAACAATTTTTTAATCCTTAAAAAAAGGAAATATATTAGTTTATGCCATTTTTATCACGCAAATTTTCAGTCCAAATCAATATTTTGTTGTTTAGCTATTAAAGTGTAATCAACAGAACAGGATGATTAAAGTTGCGTTCAGCAAAATAGGAAGTTTGAATCTTCTCAATCTTTCCTTTATTCCTCAAACATAAATCTTAAAAACTAGTAACTTTTGCAATCCCAACTCAAAAAAGGCAGGCCGAGGTTATCACGTTAAGCTTCTACTGAAGAATTCCTTTTTTCCGGTTGCTCTCTCCCATTTAGAGTGGAGCTTTGCAATTAATATGCATGCATGCATTTATCAATCGATCTGTCGGTTTGTAGAATTACATTCATTGGTTGCAATTTCTATGCATTACTTGTTCAAGAGTTTAGAATTTTTTTGCTTGATTTTTTCCCAACTTCTTACCCGAATGACCCGTCATATATAGTCAATGTTTCTACTTGAATTTTGTTTGTTATCTTCTACGTCAACAACACTGTTCCACCATAAGAACTGTGTGACACGGTTTCGAATTTTCCAGTCTACGACATGTCTTGACTCTTTAGAGAAAAATACATTTCCAATTTGACTAAGAATTTGTGGTCCTCCCCAAGACACATCTTAGAGAGACCAAGACTGAGAAACTAAAGTAGAAAAAGAAATTAGGAAAAATGGTCATAGGAAATAAATTAAAAGTGTTGTTGCATTGAAATTTTGACAGGCTCTGTGATCACGACAGCCTTACCCTTATCTTTCGTGGGCTTATTAGGTTTGTTAGTTTTCTCACTTTGAGATGACCTCTCTTCCTTCAATGAGTTTTATGATTCGAAAAGAATAGTCTATGCTAATTAATGAGTTTCTAAGAAGTCGGTTGACCTACGTCAATGTCAATACCATTGTAGAATCTGCTCAGAATTAAATGACAAGTTGATTATTCTTTATCTTCCATAGTTATTGAGTGAATAACAACCACTCATGATTTATCCATAAATGTTGAAAAGTCTGAGCTAATTGATCTGCTCTATATTGACGGAATTGGTTTAAAATTATATATATTATGTGTAAATTACTAAATTTTAATTTGAATTTTTCACTATTTTGATATATTCATACGCAATATTATCATTACAAAACAGACAACATAAATATTGTGGTTATTAATTTCCTCGTACTTTGTTAATATAGGGTGTAGACTAGTAAATTATTATCTCACGATTTGCATTAATATTTGAATTTTCTCTCTATTTAATCCTGGAAAATTGGAAATGCATTGTCCATTCTTAAACAAGAGGTTTTTTTTTGGTGAAAAAAATTCATTTCAAAACATAGTCTAAGTTGTGATTAGGAATATCTAAAATTGCAACCTCGTGCTGTAAACCAACACACCTAATTAACATAAGTTATTAATTTGAGGCTGATCTTAAACAACTACTTATAGGTTATAGCTCTTGAGTTTAATATTTAAAACAAAAACTATCTTCAAAGGATAGTGAAATTAAAATTAATCTAAACCAAAGGATATCTAAAAGCAAAAGTAGAATCTCCAACCTAAACCCTTTTTTTTTTTTAAATTCTCTGAGGCTTCATTCGTGGAAGAAAGATACACATTTTGAAGGAAAATTCGACACACGTACGCAAAAACTGTTAATTTCTACCATTAAGTTTTCAAAACTATAATTTAACAATTTGACCATAGTACCCACATAAAACCCCTAAAATATTATGCATATTTAACCAAAAAAAAAACACACACACACACACACAAATAATCAAGTGCCCGTTGAGGTAATGATATAATCTGCATCTCTAGACATTACCATTATTTTGGATTGAAACTAAACATTTATCATCTTTCAATCGCTTTTCTTTCTCTTACTATTGGGTTCTACTAGGAAGACCTAATTAAAACAATATTTTAAATGCTAGAGTATAATTTCCAAACAACCACCACCTGGGAAATTTCTTCTTCAGCTTCGTTGATGGGAAGAAGGATACGTACATCTTTCGAAAGAAATAATGGCATATGTAGTGAGGTCATTGTCTTGTCCATAAATTCTCAAATCAAGTTGATACATTTCTTCACCACACAATCAATGGCATACTCAGGGCATTGTCTTATCCCATGTCTATTTTTTAACTTGCTTTTATTTTTTTTCTTACTTTTTCAATGGCTTAATTGTTTGAAAATTCTATGAGTTGGACCATGTGGAATATTTATTTCCAAGCAAAGATGCGTGTAGAATCCGAGAAATTTCCAGTTGGAAGATATATGGGAAATTTGCATATATAGCAGGGTTGACCGTTGACTTTGCAAATATAGCACCCTCCTTTTTTTCTTTGCAAACATAACACTTTAGGGTTGAACAAAGACCAACATACCCTCATCTTCTCTTCTGAAACATAAAGACACAACACTTCATCTTCATCTTCATCTTCATCGATTCAAGAAAATTTGCTCTCACATCTCATTATTTGCACTTCTTATTATTCTCACACCCCATTGGATCATCATCTTCAAACAAGAAGACCGCGACCGTGGAGAAAAATTCGTTTCGGGGAGATATTAGTTGAAATTTACACAAGTTGAACTGGGTTTGTGAACTTCAAAGAAACTAGTCGAGCCCTAAGTCGAGTATAGGTCGAGCAAAACATTAGGTTGAATACAAGATCGAGTTTAAGGTCGAACAATAAGTCTGAGTAGTAATTGGTTGAATATTAGATCGAGCTCGACCTAAACTCGACCTACTATTAGGTCGAGTTAAATTTAAAAAAAAAAATTGAATTTTTTTTTTTAAAAAAAAGTTTTAGGGTCAAGCTCGACCTCGACCTAATGCTCGACCTAAATTTTAAAGAAAAATTGAATTTTTGTTTAAAAAAAAAATTTTAGGGTCAAGCTCGACCCCATGCTCGACTCTATGCTCGACCTAATGCTCAACCTAAATTTTAAAGAAAAAAATTGAATTTTTTTTAAAAAAAAAAAGTTTTAAGGTCAAGCTCGACCCCATGTTCGATCTAATGCTCGACCTAAATTAAAAAAAAATTAAAATTTTTTTTTTTTTTTAAAAAAAAAAATTTAAATTTTTTTTTTTTAATTTAGGTCGAGCATAGGGTCGAGCTTAACCCTAAAACTTTTTTAAAAAAAAAAAATTCAATTTTTTCTTTTTTTTTTTAAATTTAACTCGACCTAGTAGTAGGTCGAGTATTAGGTCGAGTTTAGGTCGAGCTCGATCTAATATTCAACCAATTACTACTCAGACTTATTGTTCGACCTTAAATTCGATCTTGTATTCAACCTAATGTTTTGCTCGACCTATACTCGACTTAGGGCTCGACTAGTTTCTTTGAAGTTCACAAACCCAGTTCAACTTGTGTAAATTTCAACTAATATCTCCCCGCAACGAATTTTTCTCCACGGTCGCGGTCTTCTTGTTTGAAGATGATGATCCAATGGGGTGTGAGAATAATAAGAAGTGCAAATAATGGGATGTGAGAGCAAATTTTCTCGAATCGATGAAGATGAAGATGAAGATGAAGTGTTGTGTCTTTATGTTTCAGAAGAGAAGATGAGGGTATGTTGGTCTTTGTTCAACCCTAAAGTGTTATGTTTGCAAGGAAAAAAAGGAGGGTGCTATATTTGCAAAGTCAACGGTCAACCCTGCTATATATGCAAATTTCCCAAGATATATACTCATTCTAAATATTTAGAATTCCACAATTGAAACAATTGGTAGTAAGTTTTGGATAAAGACCTTGCAGCCAATCCTAATGCTAATCTGAGTTTGGCTAATAGTTAGTTTGTGTCAATATTTGCAAGGATTCAAGTAAAATCAACCAAACACAAAACCGGTGTATTTATGAATACTATCTCATATTAAAAAATTAAAAAGAATTTGAGTACCTAATAAATGAGAAAAACTCAAAACCTAGTAACTTAAACTTTTGAATTTAAGTGAACTCCTAATACTTATTGTACCGTTCTAATTAGCTTCCATATGTGTGAAATCTCTCTAACAAAATTATTATTACAAAAAATTAATTATTATTTGTTGTCCATTTCATGTGTGAAATTTCTCCAACAAAATTATTATTACAAAAAAAAAACATTAATTATTATTTTTGTCCATTTCTAGATGCAATTCTTTTAGTGTGAAAATATTTTTATTTTTGCAACATTAAAAAATTAATTGTCGTTGCTCATTTCTAGATACAATTTTTTAGCATGAAAATATTTTAGTTTTGGAACATTAACTTGAATCGTGACTTGAAACGCCTAAAATAACAAGTGTCTAAAGCAAGTTAATTTAATTGTTAATGTTATGAAGCCTTATGTGGTCTGTTTTGACCACTTATTTTTTATTAGAGAACCTGAGTAAAAGTTAATGAGATATTATCTAGAAAAAAAAAAGACACAATTCATACAAATTACTCTATAGAATTATGAAATGAATGACACTAATCGAAGAAACTATTTCATGTTTAGTATCTTTTTTGGTGATACTTTTGTGTATAAGGTAATTCTTTGCATATCATGAATTTGCTATAAGAAGAAAATAGGTTTTGATATCAATGTTGAAAATTTATTAGCTTCAATACCATATGTTTGGAATTTACCAAGGGGATAAAATAGAATCTCATATCACATTTAAATTTGTCACTGGAAAGAATCTGATATTACGTACATGCTAGGAATTTGCCCATATATTAGAAATTTGCCATGGGAAAGGCTCTAATGCCATATGTTAAGAATTTGACAATGGAACCAGACTCTAAAATCATATGCTAGAACATGTTAAGAATTTGAGAATTTGCCAGGGGAACTAGGGGAGGGGACCTCATATCATGTACTAGGAATTTGTCCACATGCTAAGAATTTGACATGTGATTCACATTAACTATTAATAATTAAGTTCAATCCCAATTTAAATTTAAAAGTTTAAATTAGTAAATTTTGAACTTATTTATTTATTAAATATTTTATACCTCTTTCTGAAACTGCAGAATTGGAATACGTACCCATGAACCTCATCATTTTCATTACAAGAAAAACACAAACTTAAGTAAATTAAACTTAATTATCCATCTGTTCAATTTCTAAAGCTATAGATCTGCACAGTGGCTCTGTGGATTCTTCAGACAAACTTGGACAGCTTTGCATGTGTCTAGGTGAATCTGGAGGATAAAATAGTGGCTTGGGAGGCAATTGCAATCCGTCAAGATCACCTTGAAGCATTTCTATGACTTCTCTCATTGAAGGCCTATCAGTGGGTGTCATTTGTATACACCATAATGCAATCAAAATCAATTTCTTTGCAATTGCGTTTTCTTCGTCAGTTACGTGATCTCCTATGTCAATGTCTGCTCCCTGCGCCAATTTATCATATACGCACGAAGTGAAGTATATTTGACTCGAATGATCTGCACGGACATCAATGTTCCTCCACCTTCCTGCCATATCCATCAGTAGCATGCCAAAACTATATACATCCACCTTGTTTGAGACCCTTCCAATCTTCTTGTAGAACAATTCAGGAGCCATGTAGCCTAATGTTCCTCTAATTGCAGTAAGAGTTGCAACATAACCATCTTGTACAGGATATAACTTGGCAAGTCCAAAGTCAGAAATTTTTGGAACAAAGTTCTCATCGAGCAAAATATTGTGCGGTTTGATATCAAAATGCAGAATTTGCATGTCGCAGCCTTGATGCAAGTACGCAATTCCACGAGCAACACCCATTGCAATCTCATATGCTTTCTTCCAACTAAGTGAATTAGAATTGATGAACTTTTCAAGGGAGCCATTGGGCATGTAATCATATACTAAAGCGCGTTTTGTGGAGGTGACACAAAATCCCACTAATCGAACCACGTTAACATGGTGAATTCTTCCAATAGAGGCAATTTCATTGATGAATTCTTGTCCGTTGGCTCTTGCTTTATTCAACATCTTCACCGCAACAAAATTCCTACTTCGCAATTTTCCTTTGTATACCAAACCATAGCCACCTTCGCCTAATTTCTCCTTAAAATTGTTGGTCATTGCTTTTATTTCTCTATATGAATACCTAATAGGCATGAGCCCGTTGTTTGCTTGTAGGAACTCTTCCACTGTCTCATACATCGATAAATGCCTTCGACGCCACTTGTAAATGAGAAAAGCGATAAAGAGTAAAATACCAATGACATCTCTTCCCGCGATCGCTACTTCTGTTGTAGAAAATGTGTAAAGGGTGATACAGAGAGTAAAGAGAAGTTATAGTTTAACACCTTAAAATTTAACACCTTACCGTAAACTGCAACTGCAATAAAGGCCGGAACACCTACACATAAAAAGATGTGATTTTGGGTAGAATGATCAATGTCTCCTTTAAAGTTTTGTGAAATTTAAGCGAACAAAGACAATAATTCCCAAATCAAGAGGCATAATGTGCCGTGCCCCATTGTGCACTCCCAATTATCCCCATCATTCTCAAAACTTTTCAAATCTCGGAATTGGAGGGAGACCCTAAACTCTTTGCCTCTTGGCCCCATCCCGTCCTTCTTTTTCTTTGTTGGCCTCTTTTCCAAATCCAAATAATAGTACTCATGGTTATATAAGAAATGTATACAATCGATTTCTTTTAATAAATAAATTCGATTACAACTTTAAATGTAATATTGAAAAGTATTAAATAGAAATAATAAATAATATTTTAAATTATAGAATTATAACAAAATATGAAATCAATTAACATTGAACGAATTTATAAAAAAAAATCAAACAATTGAGTTTATAACTTAAAATTGAATGCCATAATCTGTGACAAAATCCAACCAGAATGAATGTATATACTAATAATTTATATATCAATATAAATTACAATATTCATAACAACTTATTATATAATTTATAAATATAAAATGATAAGCAAAAAAAATGTAACGAGAAATCCTTACTAATTCCATTATTGTTATTTCAATTGCTAATGGTCTAATACTGTGGCTTCATTCTTTTTGGAAAACACTCTCACAGTCTTATAAATAGATTACGTATAATTTTTAAATATCTAAAATTTTATAAGTGAAAATTAAAATTCATAAACAACTTTATGTACTAACACTATGAGTGTATCAGGATCATCAATATTTCAATATTCTACGGACATAATATGCTTTGTTTGATTTTCAAATTTAAATAGGGGAATCAATAATCACTTTATTAACCTACTTTGTTAACAGACCATATTAACAGATTAATATGCGGTCTAACAGATTACCAACGTTGTTAGCAGACCAGGGAGTTACTGAATCTTATTAACCTAACCCAAAGTTTACTTATCATGTGAAATCATCGAATAAATGAAAAAAAAATGCACTTACAGAAAGGTGATTGCTTCCCTAAGAGAACCCAGGACAACCGAAAGCCTTCAGCCAGCCGATTGTGTATGTCTTGAAATGACATGTTCCAACTACAATTCAGGAAATACTCTTCTTCAATCTGTATGGGAAAAGTTTTGATTATGGTGCAAGATTCTTCAATATCAGAAACATCCAGATCTTGACCAATCACAACATAGTTATGAGAATTCCTATGATTGGAAAGCTGCTTTGCACTGATATTACAAGGTGCAGTATCGATGTAACCCGTTCTCCATGGCCTGATACTTGGATTCGATATCGATGGCCTGATACTTGAATTCGCCGGCCTTTTACAGCTCACGAAGACCAGTAGTACTCTTCTGGTGAAATATATATGAAGATTTTTTGTCTTAAGAGATAATGGGTAAGAATAATTGAAGGGGTAAAGTGGAAGAGTGGAACAATCGTTCTTTTGCATCCCAGGATCTGTTAGATGGACAGTTTCATTTTCATAATCGATACTATCTACATCTACGTAGAAGTACCCTTGAAGCGAAGGATACTGCAAGTGTAAGATAGTACGATTATGCCGACAAGAAACTTCCATTTCATCAGCACCACAAGAACTTGGATCACCTTCAAATCGGAAGGGATACTTCAAATTGAACGCAGTATCCCCGCAATGGTGCAGCAAATGGTCACAAGTGCTGTTTACCTTATAAGTCGAAGAACAAGAAGCACGGGTTACTGAATCGAAAGAAGCACGGTATACTGAAAGGAAAAAGGGAGGACGGAAGAAGGGAAGCGAAAGAAAAAATAAAGTTAGGGACGATAAAAATAGCACAATTTGGACCGGTACCATAATCAATAACTGATTGGGGGGAAGATGAAGAAGAGGCAAATGATGTTTGGGCAAATTTGTTGGTTTTGTACTTTTGTCTTCTGGGTTATATAAATTCATGATCAGCCAGCTGTCAAGGCGCAAGTACCAACAACATGTGCACTGGGTCCAACGGATTTTGTCCCTTATTTGGGTAAATAGCGTACGTTAATTATTTATTTCTTTTGGTTTTAAAATTAGATTTAGTCCTCAATTATTTGGGTGATCTATCCTTAAAAAATTGTGGAAGTTTATGTGATTCCATGGAAAATTGGATATCATTAGTTTGGTTCATTTTAAATACCACACCAACTAAAATCAAATTACCAAACTTGAAAATTTAATGAATATTGAAGATGAAATTACCATTAGCTAGGAGGTATGTTTTCTAAGGTATTTTTCATATAGTTTTGAATGCCACGTAACTGTCGTCTAACGCCAATTATAACAAATTCGCAACTCTGTACCCCTTAAAATCCGTTTTCACACGTGCCCAAGTAAATAGTGTATTTTTACTCAGAGTAAACTCTTTTGTTTTTTAAAGATAGCACGCGGAGAGATTCAGTAGGCACTAGGCACTGTGGCAGTGTGGGGGTTGTAGTTTATCAAGTCTTCATTGAATGCCTCGTAGTTGTTGTCTAATTTGGTGTAAAAGTTGACTTTGATTACCTCTTCAGATAAAATATATTATGGACTACGCAATGGTGGATCAACATCAGGGAATGACCACTTTTTCTTTTCTTTTTTTTTTAATGGAGTTATTCCACATTCATTGCCCAGTATTCCTTCGTAGCAGTGACTGAAGGTCCGTTTGATGAACAATCCCAACTCCTTATGGAATGACCACTTACCACACTCCATCCATGGAAATCAGAAGATCAATCACACTGGCCATTTGTTTTTGTTCCCTAATCATCCCACCAATCCTTGCAGTCAACCAATCAACAGCACTTCACCCCGATGATATCTGTGCAGAAAAGAAGTGCAGCCACCATAGCCCTGCCGTAAGATTTCCGTTCCTGCTCCGCGGAGAGCAGCCTGAATACTGTGGCTATAGTCCAGGCTACACGCTTTACTGTGACGAAGCGAACCTTACTATTCTTGAGCTGCCTTCCTCATCTGTAAAACTTGCAGTTACCAACATTGACTATTTGTCTGAAACGATCGAGGTGCAGGCTACTGACGGTTGTTTAGCAAAGCACCTCAGACATCTTGATATGTCCACCACCCCATTTCATTTTTTCTATCCAGAAGGATACTCCTTTTTCAATTGCTCAACTTCGACAGGCAATTCATGGGGTCCGCATGAAGCGTATGATATCCGTTGTCTCGCTAGCCATGGATACAACGTGTATGCAGTACCAGATGTTGTTGAACTTGATTATGTTCCGATGGAATTTTGTACAAAGATGTATAATAGCACAGGGGTTTCACTGGGTATAATACTCGGAACCGAAAATATTTTCAACTTGTTTTGGTCTTTGCCGGAGTGCAAAAGGTGTGAGCAACACCATCAAATTTGCAAATGGGAAAACGAAACCAATCATCAAATCGGCTTGGGCTGCCGCCTTGGGAAGAAACACCACTTTGCAGGTATATATGCACTTTCACTTTCTTCATTATTTTTCTCGATCCATGTCCTGGATTTTCTCAACACAACTTATTACTCAAATAAACTTACAACGTGTCCAAACAAGAGAAGAAGACACAATATCTTAAATTAATTTTTTTTGCCAAAAAATTAGAAATCAATAGAAAGCGGTGGGAGACCGGCCACGCCTCTTTAATTTTTTAATTTTTTTAAATTAATATTTTAACTTGTTAGATTAACTTAAGTTGGGTTCAATTCAATTTGAATTTGACTCAATCAAATTTGACTTATAATAATATGGGTTGGATTGGGAGTAAAAATAATAGCTATGAGTGATAAATTTACCACTTTTAAAACAGGAATTAATCTAAAGCGGTGGACAACTAAGCCTCTCTAATTTTTTAAAATTAATATTTTAGCTCATTAGTCATTAACTCAGATGATATTCAACTCGATCTGAATTTGACCTAATTTAAAAATAATACCTATGAGTGACCAATTCCATCAATTTGCCACCCGTTGGTCCCGTACTTCCCAATAATTAATGAAATATCATATTTGAAAATTTAACAAATTATGAAGAGTTAATTAATTAAGGAATAATTATACGTATAAAAAATGAAAATGACAAGAAATTGAGTCCTATATACACGTCCGTGTATAATTATGAATCTTTTTATCCAATGACATAAATTTGATATCAATTATTTATATTTCCCTATCTATTTTTAATTAACATTATTTCCTATTTTTGAACAAATTTTATTTCCTCATTTATGTTACAATTCATTTATATTTAACTTCTAAATAATAATTATTTTTTGTTGATCCTTTTAAATTCCAATTAATTAATATCTATTTTCAAAAAAAATTGTAATTATTTTTTAAGTTTTTAACACAATTTCAATATCTATCTTATTGTTGATTTACAGGATGTACCCTCTACCTTAAAGTTAAAATATGTAACTTAACTTATTAGCTATCAATTCTAAATTTTGTATTCATATTCTATCCTATTGAGAGTTATATGTATGTTCCATCTGTAATCCTATTTCTATGAGTGTAGCATTATCCTTATTATTTAGGACTTTTCTTTTGCTAAGTGTGTACAATTTAGTGAGCCATGCAATGGGTAATATTATTATTTTTCCCGTACTTATGTGTGGTAGTAATCCCAAACCAAATACAATGGGATGGACTTAGCTAAATTTTGAAAATGTTAGGGAAAATTTCCCTTAAAGGCATGTCAAGATTTTGAATTCTTAAAAAGAACATAAAATTTTAAAATCCTTGTTAAGTGTATTAAATAACATTTAATGATTTAACTAATTTATTGATGACTTTAACTCCATGCACTCTTTATATAAATACAATAAATTGATCCTTTATCCTATGTATTTTCATCTATTTTATAATCAAAATTAATTTATTTCGACCTTTGTGCTCTTCCTAAGAGATTTTTTTTTTTTTTTGGAAAAAAAAACTATCAAGTTGGCTTTGTTTACAAATCAATTCTTGCACAATTTAGTATGCCGATGATAACAAGAGTTGAAAAGAAGATGATAACAAGAGTTGATGCAATTTGGATTAGAACATAAACGGGACAAAAAGCAACAAAAAGAAAACTTATATACATCCGAATGGCGGTTGTGGAGGTTAGTAAAAATGGGATTTTAATTAGGAAATAGATAAAAAGAAATGAATAGAAAATAGATTTGTTGTATTAGTTTAAAGAGTGGTAATAAAGTCAGGAATAAGTTAGTTAAGTCATTAAAAGTTACTTGATGTCCTTATGAAGAATTTTAAAATTTTTATGTTCTTCTTAAGAATTTGAAAACCTGAAAGATCCAGATCCATGCAAACGTTCTGATGGTTTGAAAATAAAATGGGGAAGAATATGCACTTAACCACAAAGTTTAAACATTCACAAGCTCTAATCATTCACACGCATGAAAATGTTTATTAGGATAGATTCGGACATACTGGAATTAATGTTTTGGTTGTTGTGTCTCTATTGAAACATCGAGTTTTCTAACTTCAAAGTATGTTGCAGGTGTATCAAAAATATTGCATATTATATGTACGTTTGTGATTTATCTTCTTCTTTCAATTTGTTGATTTTTGAAGAAAAAAATAGCAAAATTAATCATGCATTTGAAAACAGGTCCTATCCTTGGATGTTTGTTTCTCTTGTTGACAATCAGTGCAATTTACCTTGGTTATTCCATAAAGAAACAAGACAAAGAAAATCAGATGAGGATCAAAAAATTCTTGGAGGACTATGCAGCTATGAAACCAACGCGATACTCTTATGTTGATATTAAGAGAATGACAAATGACTTCAGGGATAAATTAGGTGAAGGAGGTTATGGAAATGTATTCAAAGGAAAGGCTTCAGACCAAGTATTTGTTGCTGTGAAACTGTTGCATGATTCCATGGGAAATGGGGAAGAATTTATTAATGAAGTGGGAACAATGGGAACAATCCACCATGTAAATGTAGTTCGCTTGTTGGGCTTCTGCGCAGACGGATTCAGAAGAGCACTTGTCTATGAATTTTTACCAAATGGTTCTCTGGACAAATTCATATTTCCACAAGGCCAAGAGCATCATACGCTAGGAATGAAAAGGTTGCAAGACATTGCCATTGGCATAGCTCGGGGAGTCGAGTACCTTCATCAAGGATGTGAACAAAGGATCCTCCATTTCGATATCAAACCACACAATATCTTGTTGGATGAGAATTATAATCCAAAAATATCTGATTTTGGGTTAGCTAAGTTGTGTGAAAAGGGAAGAAGTGCTGTTTCTATGACAGCCGCAAGAGGAACCATGGGCTATATTGCCCCTGAAGTCTTCTCCAGGCACTTTGGAAATGTTTCGTATAAATCTGATATTTATAGTTTTGGGATGCTGTTACTTGAAATGGTGGGTCGGCGGAAAAACATTGATGTCACTGTCCAAAAGATCAGCCAAGCCTATTTCCCTGAATGGGTTTACAGCCGTCTAGTTAATGGAGAAGAATTGAGAATTCAAGTTGAGGAAGATGGAGAGGACAAAATTGCTAAGAAATTAGCAATTGTGGGGCTTTGGTGCATCCAGTGGAACCCAGTGGATCGCCCTTCAATAACATCTGTGCTTCCAATGCTTGAAGGAAGCGGTGAAAATCTAAGTCTTCCACCAGATCCTTTTGTCTCAGGCAGTGCAATGAATCCAGCTGATCCAAGTGATGAGCACAGAAGACCATTCAGTCCACTATTGGCAGTGATTACTGAACCTGAACAGGAATGAATTACTTGATGGAAGTGCTAGCAACAAAAACTAATATAATTAATAGGCTGTGATTGGAATTACCTGTTATTCATAATTTCTCTTATCCTACTTACTTTACTCAAAAACCAATTAATGGGGTGATTAATCCCAATCGATAAACTTGCACTTTTTTTGTTTTTCAATTCTTGTCATAAAATTTGTTATATAGTTTGCACCAACTTTTTTAGTCAAACTTGTAAATTTTAAAAACTTGACCTACCAATAACTTCAAGCTTGTTAACTAATTGTGAAAAGATATATACTCATAACTAATATGGGTATTAAAAGATTCGACACAAAATGATACTATCACCTCAAATTTTGGTAATTCCAAAATAGTTCAAAGAAGAAAGTTGAGTCCTCACAGTTCAGGATAAAAAAAGAACAATTTTGAATGTTAAAAAACTTACATATGTTTTAAATTTTTAGAATAAAAAAGGAACAACTTTGAATATTACAAATTTTATATTCGTTAGAAATCTGTTGTGACATAGATAATGAATAAATAGAACTTAATAATATTTCAATTGCCATTACAAACACAATTAACATTTTTGGCATTCAAAGAAAATTTTGGCTACTAATTATCTCAAAAAATACTATCAATTTCCTAAAAAAAGCATAAATATTAATGCAACGAAAGTTATGAAAATCCTACTAAATATTATGAATATTTTTGACATGCATATGGCTGTTCCATACATTCGATCAAGATAATTAAAGCATATTCTATTTATAAGTGGTATTTAGTAATAAAAGTACAGTAACAATAAAGTTGTTAATCTAATTTTTATATCTCTAAATTTTTTAATAATTCAGTTGGATGCTCTCCCCCCAATAAATTAGTCAAGAATAGAATAGAGCATTGCCAATTGATTAAAAAATCACATTCAGTAATTAAATTCCATGGCATATAACACGTTAAAGAAGAAAAAAGGTTACAGGTTGGAGTTTGGCGCTGTTCTTTTAATCCAAAAATAGGTTTTTGCAAGGGTGTTAGTCATAGCCAAGATAGGATCACATACTGGGCTGTAAAAGCCCACATAAACATGTAGACCCCTACTCATGTTAGGCCCAATATCACTCTCACAAAAACCGTAGCATTCCCCTCTATAACTGAAAACCGCTGGGACTGTTCAAATCATCCGGTCTGATCCGAATATTTTCGGATCGAATTTCGGATTTGATCAGGATCAAGATTAGGATCAGAACCGAATCGATCCGTTTGATCCGATATATATATATATATATATATATATTATTTCTTTTTGCATATGATTAATCATTATATTTCTCTATCACAAACATGCTGTCTGCATTTATCTATAGGCTTCAGAGCCAATACAAATACGAGAAAAAATATTTATAAAAAAACAATCACAAAATCCAACAAAACAAATACCAGAACATAAACATATCCAAAACAAATACCAAAAAAATTGCAGAACATAAACATAGCCAAAACAAATACTAGAAAAAATATTTCAAAACATAAACATATCCAAAAAAATACCAGAAAAATACCAAAAAATACTAGCAAATTACCAAAATAGAAAATTACCCAAAAAAGATAAAAAAATCCTCCAAAGTCAAGCACACACGACGATAGTTCGAATCTCAAGATTCCTAAAAAAAAATGGAAGGAAACTGTAAACTGACAGATTGACACTCGAAAATCCAAACAAAAAAATGATAATGTCGAAAATGGAAGACTTGGTGGATTTGGGCTACCAATTGTTTGTCGGTGGCTTCGACTGAGTTTGGTAGCTCACCTAGGCAAGTTCTTCACTGGCTTCGTGGGGGAGGGAGTTGACTTCCCGCTTGAAGGATGCGCAGTGAATGAAATTGGAGGATGATGCTGCCACAATTTGTTGCTTGAGAATGAAAATGCCGGACTAAGATAGAGGACGGGTGAGACGAAAATGCAGGACTAGAAATGTAGAACGAAAATGGCAACAATGAAGGAACAAAATGGAAGACGAAAATGACGACAATGAAGAAACAAAATGGAAGGCAAAAATGGAAGAAAAAAACTTGGGAAATAGAGGACAAAAGTTGAGGGATTTGATCGGAAACCCTTGACCAGGAAAGGGAAATGCGAATTATGGGTTTACAGACGCCTAGTTAATGGAGAAGAATTGATAATTCAAGTTGAGGAAGATGGAGAGGACAAAATTGCTAAGAAATTAGCAATTGTGGGGCTTTGGTGCACCTAGTGGAACCCAGTGGATCGCCCTTCAATAACATCTGTGCTTCAAGTGCTTGAAGGAAGCGGCGAAAATCTAAGTCTTCCACCGGATCCTTTTGCCTCAGGCAGTGCAATGAATCCAGCTGATCCAAGCAATGGGCATAGAAGACCATTCAGTCCACCATTGGCAGTGATTACTGAACCTGAACAGGAATGAATTACTTGATGGAAATGCTAGCAACAAAGATGAATATAATAGGTTGTGATTGGAATTAATGGGCTGATTAATCCCAATCGATAACTTGCACTTTTATGTTTTTTTCTCCTTGTCATAAAATCTGTTATATATTTTGCATCAACTTTTTTAGTCAAACTTATAAATTTT
The DNA here is from genome assembly GCA_020080225.1 of Gynochthodes officinalis. NCBI lineage: Eukaryota > Viridiplantae > Streptophyta > Magnoliopsida > Gentianales > Rubiaceae > Gynochthodes > Gynochthodes officinalis. The sequence goes on along the minus strand of CM034615.1, from coordinate 46,154,558 downwards.
AAAAAGCTCATATGTTACACCTTTTTTTTTTTTTGAGAATTTTGAATATTTTAAAGCTTTATATTGCAATTGTTTATTCAAATGTTAATGCGATACAATCATGTATAGACTAAAAAAGAAAGTAAGTAAATCAATATGAGTAATTTTGGCTAAAAAGTAAATTTAATTGACAGAAGAGCCGATGCAAAAACAATCCCCAATGAGTGGACGAACAATTTAAATAATGAAATAAATTTATAAATGAGCAATACTAGCTGATCCAACTACACTATTCATCTCCATTGCATTACATTGAAATGTATTTTTTCATTTAAATTGAAATAATTCATTTTTTTAGTATTATTAGAAACAATAATGAATTAAATTGTTGAATTATATTTCTGAGTCAAGCTATTACGTAAAATAAGAAGGTATAATTATACTTTTGAATTACTATTACATCACTTATTGTAACATTTCTTAAACTTACGAAAATGTCGTAGATGGCCGGCTATGTATGTTATTCTTTATTGCTTGTTTCAAAATTCTCTGAGCGAATTATAAACTGCTGACCTTAAAGAATTGATCAAGTGATAAAAATATAATAGTGCAGAAGTGAGGAAGGTTTTCGAATGCAGGAAGGAAAGTATCACTTAGTCTCGATCCTAACTTGGTAAAATGAAGTTTAATGTAGATAGGTCAGCTATCGGGAAACCATGTATGGTTGGGATTGGGGGAATTTTTAGAGATGATTTGGGTAAAACAAGAGTCGTATTCTCTAAACATGTTGGCATTCTGAATTCAAATGAAGCCGAGTTTTATGCTATCTGTGAGGCTTTTCGGATGTTTTCGGAGTCTATCTGGAAGTGCTCTCATGTTTTTGTAATTGAAAACGACTCTGCTAACGCAATCGCATGGCTGAAGAATCCGGATAATGCCCCTTAGCACCTAAAAAATATCTCAAACCATTTAGATCTACTGAATGAGAAAATCAAGCACTGGCAGGGTTGCCACATCCCGAGGGACATAAATAGTGTGGCGGATAGGCTGGCAAAGTCAAGAGTGTCTAGACTGCACAACTTGTTGGTGATTATGGAAAAATAAGCCTATGTCTTCACTGCACTCTAGTTCCCTGCGTTTTTTGGTGAGCTCAATGGTTTTTCTTTTTTTTTCATTGAGTAGGATTGCTACTGTTATGTTTTTTTTTGTAATCTTGACTCTTTCAATTTTATAATAAAATGCGCCTATCTGGCTTGTCAAAAAAAAAAGTGATAAAAATATAAATGGAATGACCATTGATACAACTCGAGGCTACATATATATAAGTCAATGTCAACCCCACAGCAGAGCCTGCGCAGATTCTTTTGCTTACTTTGTTGAGGGAAGAAATGAGAAATTGGTTATTCTTTGTCTTCCAAAGTTAAGGAGTGGTGATTGGTGAACAACAATCACTCCTAATTTGTCTATAAATGTTGCAAAGTCAAGTTGATTGTTTCGTTTCACACTAGAATGGGTTTAAAAATTAAATATATATCATATAAAAAAAATTTAGTTTGAAATTATTTTTTTTAAAAAAAAAAAAAGATCAACCATTCTAACATTATCTTAATTAAATATTATAAAAGAGTTGGACTTATTTTTTAAGAAATATTATAGAAGTCAGTCAAGTCTAATTAAATAATTACTCTATTCTAATAAAAATGCGAACACGCGGATTTGATTGAGATACTGTTAATAATGTTAGAACCCCACTAATCTCTGAGTTAGTCGTCTCTCAGCAGAATCTTTGAGACACGGTTGATAATAATTGCTTTTCCTTCTCTCACTTTTAGGCCACCGAGTCGATTGAGTCTACCAGGAATGACTTAATTACAACAATATTTTAAATGCCAGATTATAACTTCCAAGCAACCACCACCCAGGAAATTTCTTCTTGAGCTGCGTTGATGGAAAGAAAGATAAGTACATTTTTCTAAGGAAATAATGGCATATACAGTGAGGTCATTGGAAAATTCTGTGAGTTGGACCTGCAGAGTCTGAGAAATTTCCAGTTGGAAGATATATACTCATTCTAAATATTTAGAATTCCACAAATGAAACAATTGGTAGTAAGTTTTGGATAAAGACTTTGCAACCAATCCTAATGCTAATCTGAGTTTGGCCAATAGTTAGTTTGTGTCAATATTTGCAAGGATTCATGTAAAATCACTCATTTGTAAACTGATGACCTATAGAGACTGTTAATGCGCGCAGCTCTATGGTGTGGAATGCTCTATTGACATTATTTGGGAATATTTTTAATTAAACACAAAGTTAGTGTGTTTATGAATATTATTTTACGTTGAAAAATTAAAAAAAAATTTGAGTACTTAATAAATAAGAAAAAATCAAAATCTATTAATTTAAACCTACATTGAAGATTTTTTTTTTTTTCACTCTCATCCATTTAGAGTCGTGCTGTGCAATTACTTTGCAATTGGTATGCATGCATTTAACAATTGATGTGTGGGTTTGTAAAATTACATTCATTGGTTGCAATTTCGACGTATACATGTTTAAGAGTATCGAAAGTTTTGCTTGATTTTTTACCCCACTTATTACACGAATGACCTGTTACAAATAGAGTGCGAATGAATTGTCATTTTAAAACGTACTTTTACATTTTTTTAATACACTTTTAACTTTTTATATATTTTTTATTTTTATAATTACTATTTTAAAAAACATAAAAATGCTTTGAAAAATATTTTATACACACCCTTAAGTTATGTTTGGATTAATATCCAATTACAAAAATTTAATTTTTTCTTACAAAATAAATAAAATATTTAAACACATTTTTATTTTAAATTTTAAAAATCAATATTTTCCTCCCAAATTCTACTCACATAATTTTTTTAAAACAATTCCCTTTATAAATTTTAATCTCTTTTCAAAATATTTTTTGGGACAAAAAAATTTTCACTAAAATTTTTACATAAACAAAAAATTTCCACTAAAATTTTTACATATTCTAATATAAAAATTTTTAAATAAATCACGATACAAACATAGCCTAAGGCTATCTTTCTACTTTGAACTTTCTTTGTTTATCTTCTAAGTCAACAACTTTTGACATTACGTTGTTCCACCATGAGAACTAACTATGTGGCATGGTGTCAACAACTTTTTTTTCCCCACTTATTACACAATGACCTGTCACAAATAGTCAGTTTTCTAATACATTTTTACATTTTTTTCATATATTTTTTATTTTTATAATTACTATTTTAAAAAATATAAAAACGCACTTATAAGCAATTTATACATACCCTTAAATTATGTTTTGATTAATATCCAATTACAAAAAGTTAATTTTTTTTTACAAAATAAATAAAATATTCAAATACTTTTTATTTCAAAATTTAAAAATCAACATTTCCCGCCCAAATTCTCCTCACATAATTTTAAAAAATTTTCTCTTTACAAATTTTATTTTCCTTTCCTTTCCAAATACTTTTTCCTACAAAAAAATTTCACTAAAATTTTTATATATTACAATATAAATTTTTTAAATAAATCACAATCCAAACATAGCGTAAGGCTATCTTTCGACTTTGAACTTTGTTTGTTATCACCATAGCCTAAGGCTATCTAATTGTGTTTTTTAAGAATGTGGGTTGGTGAATTTGGGTCTCTTGGATCAGAGCAGAAAACACAAGTCAGCCCACTCATTTTCCCAAATTCTTGTATTTTCTACATTGAGATTCCCGCGGCGACCCTTATGCTGTGCTTTTGGGCTTAAAACTGGACCAGTAACAATAGCCTAAAACATCTTCTGAGTTCACAAAGCCCAAGTCTCTTGCTTGGGTAGATGACAAAAGCATAATGATATTTTAAAAAGAATATTGTCAGTCCTTCAGAAAAAAAAACAAGAGAAGAAATCTTAATTTGTAGTCAGTCGTCAACATTTTGTTCAGCATTAAAGCTTAATCAACAAAAAGAATGATTAAAGTTTTCAGCAAAGTAGGAAGCTTTATATCTTCTCAATCTTTCCTTTATAGCTTTTGCAATCCAACTTAAAAACGGCAGAAGTTAAGCTTTTATTCAACATTTTTTCTTTGATTCACTCTTTCCCATTTAGAGTATGCATGCATTTATCAATCAATCTGTGGGTTTATAGAATTACATTCATTGCTTGCAATTTCTAAGTACACAAGTTTTAAAGTATAGAAATTGTTGCTTGATGTTTTTTTCCCCTGCTTTTTACACGAAGGACCGACCACAGGTCCACAACTAATGTTTTTACTTTAGACTGACTTTGTTATCTATTAAGTGAACAACTTTTGACAACGCGCTGTTCCACAAAACACCATTCCCAATTTCAGTAGTGGTCGTCCGACTCTGTTCACACTTGCATGTAACCACATTCTTCTTTATTAGGTCACCACTGGCTAACAAGAGTTGAAAAGAAGATGATAACAAGAGTTGATGCAATTTGGATTAGACATAAACTGAACCAAAAGCAACCCCCCCCCAAAAAAAAAAAACATTTATACATCCGAATGGCGGTTGTGGAAGGTACTAAAAATAGGATTTTAATTAGGAAATAGATAAAAAGAAATGAACAGAAAATAGATTTGTTGTATTAGTTTAAAGAGTGGTAATAAAGTCATGAATAAATTTGTTAAGTCATTAAACGTTATTTTTTTAAATATTGTAACATTATCTTAATTAAATATTGTAAATGAGTTGGACTTATTTTTTAAAAAAAATTATAGAAGTCAATCAAGTCTAATTAAATAATTACTCTATTCTAATTAAGATTGGAACACGCGAATTTGATTGAGACCGTGTTAATAATGTTAGAACCCCACCAATCTCTGAGTTAGTCACCCTCAAAAAATTCTTAGAAGACTATGTTGCTATGAAATCTGCCGATACACCATGTAAATGTAGTTCACTTGTTAGGCTTCTATGCACATAGATTCAAAAGAGCTCTTGTCTATGAATTTTTACCAAACGGCTCACTTGACAAATTCATATTTCCAGAAGGCCAAGAGCATCACACACTAGGAATGAATAGGTCGCAAGACATTGCTATTTGGCAAAGCTCGAAAAATCGAGTGTCTTCATCAATGATGTGAATAAAGGATCTTCATTTCGATATCAATCCACACAATATCTTGCTTGAAGAGAATTATAATCCGAAATTATCGGATTTTGGACTAGTTACGTTGTGTGAGAAAATGAAGAAGTGCTATTTTTATGACAACCGCAAGAGGAACCACGGGCTATATTGCCCCTTAAGGGCTGAATGATTGGTAATACAAACAACCTGGATCATCCATCTTGGCCCCTGGAGTCTCCCATAAGAATGGTGATTGATAAGGACTACTATAGCTGCTCACATGGCTAGGGGTTTGTAGAATTACATTCATTGGCTGCAATTTATAAGTACATAAGTTTTAAAGTATCGAAATTGTTGCTTGATTTTTTTTCCTCACTTTTACACGAATTACCCAATTTGACTAGTGGTCGTCCCCAGACACAAGTTATGGACTGAGACTAAGAAACTAAAGTTTAAGGGGAAAAAAAAACAGGGAAAAAATGGTCATGGAAAATAGATTTAGCTAGCATATAGATTGTATTTTAAAATATATTTTTATATTTTTTATATAGTAATTATAAAATGCATAAAAATATTTTAAAATTTTCAAAAATTACATTTCAGAATTACAATTTATACACACTTTAGAGTTTATTTAATTAAAATTACAACGGAATATAATTATATGAACAACATTTTAAAATATAATTTTTTTATATAGAATATTTTATTTTGCAACTACTATATTAAAAAAAAAATGCCTTTTGAATAACAATTTATACCAAAACGATTCTTTCAAAAAAAAATCATAAATAAATAAAAAAACAGAAACATGCAAAATTATTGCACACTAATTTATTTTGCAATCATTTGAATGGCTAGAATAAAATACAAAACGTACCATCAACAATAATTAAGGATTCTGATCCACCATCACCAGGTTTGTCATTGTCGGCAATTTCGTCCGTTGTTGTTTTGGTTTTATTTCACACTCAGATGTATAAAGAAAAATACATGTCAGATCTAAACATGGATAAATGGAGGAGGCCCAAATTGGATCATCAATAATGGAGAACATAGACATTGTATTCCACAACAGCATCCCCAGTCTTCAAATCCAATGCGTGAGTCCTTGCTTCGGCATAGCCACGAGCATACCTAAACAGCCCACTTCCTCCCACAATCGGCATCTCCCTCACCGTTGAAAACACCTCATTTCTCCCCATAATGCTCAGGGTGCTCCCCTTATACTTCCCTTCCATGAAAACATAATTCAAAACCATCAACAGCCCAACTTCATCTATCGCCGCCCCTGCGTAAATCCCCTGAGCTCTTCCCACAAGTTTGGAGCTTAAATTTGGACCTTCCGTTAAGGGATCGTCCATAATTATCACAGCTCCAAAACCAGACCTTGAAGTGTTGGTCACTTCTGCTTCAGCAATTAGAACTGCAGTTGGGTTTTTCCCGCTGACGATGTCGTGGAAGTAGAAGTGTAGGTGGCTTAGTTTTTCCCTTCTCAGACCCATTTGTTTTTTGGATAACATTCTGGAGAATTGTTCAGAATTCGTACCGGGAAGAAGCATGGCAGATGAAACGAATAGGATGATGGAGAAGATGGTGGCTTGGGGCTTAGGAGAGGTTCCTGCCATGGTTAATAATTTAGGTATTAAATTTTGATTCGATTAAGATGGAATGGTACTGTGATGAATGGGCTTTATTTTATAGACCTGAGCTGGGGATGCACACCTTCTTTGGAACTTGCTTGAATAATTGCCATGCACGCATGGCAGCTTTTGGGCAACCACTCCATTATTTCTTTATTATTTCCACCCTTTCAACACTTATCAACGATTAGTTCCTTCCATTTTAACTTTTAAGTTCGTTCTGAGCTTCAGTAATTCATGGACTTTCGTCATTCTCCAGGAACTTAAATATTTAAATCAAATCATTAGTTTTCTACCAATCGCCAATCAAATCAAATGCGCATCAAATTGCGAACCAACCATGAATGAAATCGTTTAACATTTCAAAGTATATTAATGGTTATAAATGGATTATAATTACAGAAATTATAGTTCAGTATCCATGACTCTTTTAATATAATATATGTACCTAAAAAAATATCTGTAATCTGCTGCACGTTGGACGAATGGAGGCCATCATATATCGAATACTGGATTTGAGGCTCCCAAGGAGGGCTGATTCCCAGCTTGAAAATTAGTAAACTATGAATAGTATGCATGTTACAAAGAAAATGGAATCTAGAATTCTTTATATAGATGGCAAAATGGATATATAGCGTCATGAATACAAAATCATGATGAAATTGTACTCCAATGGAAGGCATGAAATGAGGTTTGTGAATCATCTCTTGATCAAATTAATTATATATATATATATATATATATATATATATGTGTGTGTGTGTGTGTAACTTAATTGGTTTATGGGCTTATGGATACTATTGTCAAATTTAATAGTTGTTTGATATTCTTTTGTTGATAAGAAAACTCGCAGCCGCTACTCAAAGGTGTGCACTGGGTAAACCCGCTCTTGTAGAGTTGTTGACAAGAGAACTTGCAGCCGTTATCCATGGGTGCGCACTAGGTAAATCCGCTCTTGTAAAATAGCTTGCAAACTCTACAGGAGAGGTAAACCGAACTAGGTAAACTCTGTGCGATGAGATCAATCAAGAAGGTGTCAGCAGAGGATTTGAACTCGTGATCTTACAATTGCGTGTTTGCCTGCCACACCAACTTGGTTATCCTAAGGATTATAGTTATTTGATATTCTTACAATGTACTAATATCGATTACTAATAATATAACATTGATTATGACTCAATTAAATTTCTTTTTTTAAAAAAAAAAAGACATTAAGAACCAAATCAAATCACGACCCGAAATTGATGGATGATTAGAAACCATTTAAGATTTTATAACTTTAACAAACAGGGATTTAATATTGTATAGTGTAATTTACTTTAGAAAAGGGGATTCGATGTTTAGGACTTAGAATTCAAGAGCGATCATGGAAGAGAATTTAGATGGATTTTTTTATAATCTATCAATCACCATCTCATCTTGTTTAATACTGCATTTATTTATGTTGAAAACTAATCATTATCTCCATTCCTTTTTATGGCTGAGTGGGGATATTCTAATTATATTAAATTTTGGTTCTAGGGTAAACTTGTGCATATTTACGTACTTTTTTTTACCAATACCACTCTAACTAAGGATTAAAGATGAAAATGATGAGTTTGCCACCACCTAAAATCTATTATATATATAAATATAGAAATAATAAATAACAAAATTAATATCAAAAACTTATGAGAAGAATAAGTTTCTTTTCAGTGCTCCAAAAATAATATTCTAAATCCATTAAGTTACATTGCTCCCAGTGCTCAAATGGTTTAGCCTACCACTAAAAAGATATCAAAAGATGACTTATGAAGAATGAGAAAGTGGCTTACGCCAAACTCCACTAACTAAAGAATGCGAAAATGCAATGGAAGGTTGGAAAATATGAACATGCGAGTGATTTTATCTTATGTTACGATGAGAATCGTAACTCCAAGTAACTCCAATATGTGAAAACCCAAGTCATGGTGTAAAGTAAAATTCAAAAAACAATGAAACAAACTTGCACAACCATTTTTGGTCAAGAACTTGATTAGCTATTGAGAGTTTTCTTGAGAACGGTTGAGAATAAATACCAGGAATAAACATGATGATACATGCAATGATTAGAACAATGGAGAAGATGGTGGCAGCTGGGAGGTTTGAAGGAGTTTTTGCCATGGCTATTCTGGGATTGGCGTGATGAATGAACTTTCTTTTATAGACCTTTAGCAGGATGAATGGTTACTTCCATTATGGAATTCTGGAAGCTGCTAGCGAGCCAATTGGGTATGGTAGCAGCTTTATGCAACCAGGCCTTGTTACTTCACACTTCATTCATTATCCATAATTATTTCATACACCGAGTTGGGTCTGATTCTAGATAATTGACTGATCGAGTGATGCCTATTCTTTGGACTGTTGTGTGTAGAACGTTGGCTGTTGCGTTTAATTCTTTTGAACCAGAGCAGAAAACAGAGGTTAAAATGGCATGCAGCCCACTCATTTTCCCAAATTCTAGAATAGGATTTCTGTGCCCGACCCTCATGCTGTGATTTTGGGCTTAAAACTAGACAAGTAACAATAGCCTAAAACATTTTCCCCACTTCTTTTACCCAATTTTTTTGCTTTTTCTTGAGTGCATTACTAGGGATGTAAACGATTCCGATCTCAAACGAACAGATTATGTTTGAACTCTGTTAGTTTATTTTTAAAGGCGTTCGTGTTCGTTTATGTTCGTTAAAAATTTTTGAAACCGTATTTGAGCTCGGCTTGTTTAGTATAAAGCATATTCGTGTTCGTTTGTAAAGAGCTCGATTAAGCTAAACGAACTTGTTCGTGAACATGTTAAACGAGCTTGTTCGCAAACATATTAAACGACGCGTTCGCAAATAAGTTATCGAACGTTTTCGCGAACAAATTAAATGAACGGTTTGCAAACAAGTTAAACAAAATCAAGATTTAATAATACAAAACATATCAAGAAAAAAACCAGAAGGTCCCGAGAAGAAAAACTCCCTTGCTTGGAAAAAAAATATTATAGGCATGCATTGTATTATTGTTTTTAGTATAATAGGTCAATCATATAATTTTAATTTTTTGCCTTCTATTATGTACGTAAATTGTCTGTTTTCTAAATTATAAGATGTCTCCATTAATTGTCTTTACTTGAATAATTTTACGTGGTGCAACAAATTTATAAATATTTTTTCTCTTACTTTGGATAAATAGAAAAAGCATAATGATATTTTGAAAAGAACGTTTTAATCCTTAAACAAAACGAAATATATTAAGTTATGACATTTTTATCATGCAAATAATTTTCAATCCTAGTCAATTTTTTGTTGTTTAGCTATTAAAGTTTAATCAACAAAAAAGAATGATTAAAGTTTCGTTCAGCAAAGTAGAAAGCTTGGATCTTCTCAATCTGTCCTTCATTCCTCTAACATAAATCTTATAGCCTTGTATCTTCTGCAATTCCAACTTTGAAAAAAGGCAGACTTTAAAGGTTCTGTTCAAGAATTTTTTTTTTTTTTTTTCACTCTCATCCATTTAGAGTCATGTGCAATTGGTTTGCAATTAGTATGCATGCATTTAACAATTGATCTGTGGGTTTGTAGAATTACATTCATTGGTTGCAATTTCTACATATACATGTTTAAGAGTATAAAAAATTTTGCTTGATTTTTTTCCCCACTTATTACACAAATGACCTGTCACAAATAGAGTGTGAATAAATTGTCAGTTTTCTAATATACTTTGATGTTTTTTCATATATTTTTTATTTTTATAATTACTATTTTAAAAAACCTAAAAACACGTTAAAAATAATTTGTATACACCTTTAAACTATGTTTGGATTAATACCTAATTATAAAAAGTTAATTTTTTTACAAAACAATAAAATATCCAAATATTTTTTTATTTCAAAATTTAAAAATCAACATTTCCATCCCAAATTTTCCTTACATAATTTTTTTTAAAAAAAATTCCCGTTAAAAATTTTATTTCCCTTTCAAAATACTTTTTTCTAAAAAAAAAACTTTTTTACTAAAATTTTTATATATTACAATGCGAAAGATTTTTAAATAAATCCCGATCGGTCTATTTTGAACTTTGTTTGTTATCACCATAGCCTAAGGCTATCCAATTGTGTTTAGAATGTGGGTTAGTGATTTTGGGTCTCTTGGATCAGAGCACAATACACAAGTCAGCCCACTCATATTCCCAAATTCTTGCATTTTCTAGATTGAGATTCCTGCGGCGACCCTTATGATATGCTTTTAGGCTCAAAACTAGACCAGTAACAATGGCCTAAAACATTTTCTGAATTCACAAAGCCCAACTCCCTTGCTTGGGTAGATGAGAAAAGCATAATGATATTTTGAAAAGATTATTTTCAGTCCTTCAGGAAAGAAAAAAAAAGAAGAAATATATTAGTTTTTGTTCAGCATTAAAGCTTAATCAACAAAAAGAATGATTAAAGTTTTCAGCAAAGTAGGAAGCTTTATATCTTCTCAATCTTTCCTTTATTGCTTTTGCAATCCAACTTGAAAACGGCAGAAGTTAAGCTTTTATTCAACATTTTTTTTCTTTGGTTCACTCTTTCCCATTTAGAGTATGCATGCATTTATCAATCGATCTGTGGGTTTGTAGAATTACATTCATTGCTTGCAATTTCTAAGTACACAAGTTTTAAAGTATAGAAATTGTTGCTTGATTTTTTTCTCCCCACTTTTTACACGAATGATCCATCGCAACTAAATGTTTCTACTTTGGACTGACTTTGTTATCTTTTAAGTGAACAACTTTTGACAATACGCTGTTCCACAAAACACCATTCCCAATTTCACTAGTGGGCACCCCCAGACACAAAAGTTATAGACTGAGACTAAGAAACTAAAGTTTAAGACAAAAAAATAGTGGAAAAATGGTAATGAAAAATAGATTTAGTGAGTATATAAATTGTATTTTAAAATATATTTTTATAATTTTTAACAAAGTAATTATAAAATAAAATACATATTAAAAAGTATAAAAATATTTTAAAAATCTAAAAAATTACATTTCGGAATTGCAATTAGTATGCATGCATTTAGCAATCGATTTGTGGGTCAGTAGAATTACATTCATTGGTTGCAATTTCTATGCATACTTGTTTAAGAGTATAGAAATTTTTTGCTTGATATTTTTCCCACTCATTACGTGAATGACCCGTCATATATAGTCAATGTTGCTACTTTGAATTTTGTTCGTTATCTTCTAAGTCAACAACACTGTTTCACCATGAGAACTATGTGATACGGTTTTGAATTTTCCAGTGTACGACTTGTCTTGGAAGAAAAATGCCATGTCCAATTTGACTAAGAATTTGTGGTTCTTCCCAAGACACGAGTTAGAGACTAAGACTGAGAAACTAAAGTAGAAAAAAAAATTAGGGGAAAAATGGTCATAGGCAATAAATTAAAAGTGTTGTTGCATTGAAATTTTGACAGGCTCTGTGATCACAACAGCCTTACCCTTATCTTTGGTGGGCTTATTAGGTTTGTTAGTTTTCTCACTTTGAGATGACCTCTCTTTCTTCAATGAGTGTTATGATTCAAGAAGAATAGTCTATGCTAATTAATGAGTTTCTAAGAAGTCCGTTGACCTAAGTCAATGTCAATACCATAGTAGAATCTGCTCAGATTTTTTTGTTTGTTTTGATGGGGAAAGAATTAAATGACAAGTTGATTATTCTTTATCTTCCATAGTTATTGAGTGAATAACAACCACTCATGATCTATCCATAAATGTTGGAAAGTCTGAGCTAATTGATCTGCTCCATATTGACGGAATTGGTTTAAAATTATATACATTATGTGTAGATTTTAATTTGAATCTTCCACGATTTTGATATATTCATACGCAAAATCATCATTACAGAACAGACAACATAAATACTGTGGTCATTAATTTCCTCATACTTTGTTAATATAGGGTGTAGACTAGTAAATTATTGTCTCACGATTTGCATTAATATTTGAATTTCCTCTCTATTTAATCCTGGAAAATTGGAAATACATTATCCATTCTTAAACAAGAGGTTTTTTTTTTTTTTTGGTGAAAAAAATTCATTTCGAAACATAATCTAAGTTGTGATTAGGAATATCTAAAATTGCAACCTTGTCCTGTAAACCAACACACCTAATTAACATAAGTTATTAATTTGAGGTTGATCTTAAACAACTACTTATAGGTTATAGCTCTTGAGTTTAATATTTAAAACAAAAACTATCTTCAAAGGATAGTGAAATTAAAATTAATCTAAACCAAAGGATATCTAAAAGCAAAAGTAGAATCTCCAACCTAAACCCTTTTTTTTTTTTTTTAAATTCTCTGAGGCTTCATTCGTGGAAGAAAGATACACATTTTGAAGGAAAATTCGACACACGTACGCAAAAACTGTTAATTTCTACCATTAAGTTTTCAAAACTATAATTTAACAATTTGACCATAGTACCAACATAAAACCCCTAAAATATTATGCATATTTAACCAAAAAAAAAAAACACACACACACACACAAATAATCAAGTGTCCGTTGAGGTAATGATATAATCTGCATCTCTAGACATAACCATTATTTTAGATTGAAACTAAACATTTATCATCTTTCAATCGCTTTTCTTTCTCTTACTATTGGGTTCTACTAGGAAGACCTAATTAAAACAATATTTTAAATGCTAGAGTATAATTTCCAAACAACGTACCACCACCCGGGAAATTTCTTCTTGAGCTTCGTTGATGGGAAGAAGGATACGTACATCTTTCGAAAGAAATAATGGCATATGTAGTGAGGTCATTGTCTTGTCCATAAATTCTCAAATCAAGTTGATACATTTCTTCACCACACAATCAATGGCATACTCAGGGCATTGTCTTATCCCATGTCTATTTTTTAACTTGCTTTTCTTTCTTTTCTTATTTTTTCGATGGCTTAATTGTTTGAAAATTTTATGAGTTGGACCATGTGGAATATTTATTTCCAAGCAAAGATGAGTGTAGAATCCGAGAAATTTCCAGTTGGAAGATATATACTCATTCTAAATATTTAGAATTCCACAATTGAAACAATTGGTAGTAAGTTTTGGATAAAGACCTTGCAGCCAATCCTAATGCTAATCTGAGTTTGGCTAATAGTTAGTTTGTGTCAATATTTGCAAGGATTCAAGTAAAATCAACCAAACACAAAACTGGTGTGTTTATGAATACTATCTCGTATTAAAAAATTAAAAAAAAATTGAGTACCTAATAAATGAGAAAAACTCAAAACCTAGTAACTTAAACTTTTGAATTTAAGTGAACTCCTAATACTTATTGTACCGTTCTAATTAGCCTCCATATGTGTGAAATCTCTCTAACAAAATTATTATTACAAAAAATTAATTATTATTTGTTGTCCATTTCATGTGTGAAATTTCTTCAACAAAATTATTATTACAAAAAAAAACATTAATTATTATTTTTGTCCATTTCTAGATGCAATTCTTTTAGTGTGAAAATATTTTTATTTTTGAAACATTAAAAAATTAATTATCGTTGCTCATTTCTAGATACAATTTTTTTAGCATGAAAATATTTTAGTTTTGGAACATTAACTTGAATCGTGACTTGAAACGCCTAAAATAACAAGTGTCTAAAGCAAGTTAATTTAATTGTTAATGTTATGAAGCCTTATGTGGTCTGTTTTGACCACTTATTTTTTATTAGAGAACCTGAGTAAAAGTTAATGAGATATTATCTAGAAAAAAAAAAAGACACAATTCATACAAATTACTCTATAGAATTATGAAATGAATGACACTAATCGAAGAAACTATTTCATGTTTAGTATCTTTTTTGGTGATACTTTTGTGTATAAGGTAATTCTTTGCATATCATGAATTTGCTATAAGAAGAAAATAGGTTTTGATATCAATGTTGAAAATTTATTAGCTTCAATACCATATGTTTGGAATTTACCAAGGGGATAAAATAGAATCTCATATCACATTTAAATTTGTCACTGGAAAGAATCTGATATTACATGCTAGGAATTTGCCCATATATTAGAAATTTGCCATGGGAAAGGCTCTAATGCCATATATTAAGAATTTGACAATGGAACCAGACTCTAAAGTCATATGCTAGAACATGTTAAGAATTTGAGAATTTGCCAGGGGAACTAGGGGAGGGGACCTCATATCATGTATTAGGAATTTGTCCACATGCTAAGAATTTGACATGTGATTCACATTAACTATTAATAATTAAGTTCAATCCCAATTTAAATTTAAAAGTTTAAATTAGTAAATTTTGAACTTATTTATTTATTAAATATTTTATACCTCTTTCTGAAACTGTGGAATTGGAATACATACCCATGAACCTCATCATTTTCATTACAAGAAAAACACAAACTTAAGTAAAACTTAATTATCCATCTGTTCAATTTCTAAAGCTATAGATCTGCACAGTGGCTCTGTGGATTCTTCAGACGAACTTGGACAGCTTTGCATGTGTCTAGGTGAATCTGGAGGATAAAATAGTGGCTTGGGAGGCAATTGCAATCCTTCAAGATCACCTTGAAGCATGTCTATGACTTCTCTCATTGAAGGCCTATCAGTGGGTGTCATTTGTATACACCATAATGCAATCAAAATCAATTTCTTTGCAATTGCGTTTTCTTCGTCAGTTACGTGATCACCTATGTCAATGTCTGCTCCCTGCGCCAATTTATCATATACGCACGAAGTGAAGTACATTTGACTCGAATGATCTGCACGGACATCAATGTTCCTCCACCTTCCTGCCATATCCATCAGTAACATGCCAAAACTATATACATCTGCCTTGTTTGAGACCCTTCCAATCTTCTTGTAGAACAATTCAGGAGCCATGTAGCCTAATGTTCCTCTAATTGCAGTAAGAGTTGCAACATAACCATCTTGCACAGGATATAACTTGGCAAGTCCAAAGTCAGAAATTTTTGGAACAAAGTTCTCATCGAGCAAAATATTGTGCGGTTTGATATCAAAATGCAGAATTTGCATGTCGCAGCCTTGATGCAAGTACGCAATTCCACGAGCAACACCCATTGCAATCTCATATGCTTTCTTCCAACTAAGTGAATTAGAATTGATGAACTTTTCAAGGGAGCCATTGGGCATGTAATCATATACTAAAGCGCGCTTTGTGGAGGTGACACAAAATCCCACTAATCGAACCACGTTAACATGGTGAATTCTTCCAATAGAGGCAATTTCATTGATGAATTCTTGTCCGTTGGCTCTTGCTTTATTCAACATCTTCACCGCAACAAAATTCCTACTTCGCAATTTTCCTTTGTATACCAAACCATAGCCGCCTTCGCCTAATTTCTCCTTAAAATTGTTGGTCATTGCTTTTATTTCTCTATATGAATACCTAATAGGCATGAGCCCGTTGTTTCCTTGTAGGAACTCTTCCACTGTCTCATACATCGATAAATGCCTTCGATGCCACTTGTAAATGAGAAAAGCGATCAAGAGTAAAATACCAATAACATTTCTTCCCGTGATCACTAATACTGCAGCAGAAAATGTGTAAAGGGTGATACAGAGAGTAAAAAGAAGTTATAGTTTAACACCTTAAAATTTAACACCTTACCGAGAACTTCAGCTGTAGTGGCCAGAGGACCTACACATAAAAAGAAAATTTGTAGAAAGAAGCACAGTGAATTAAAAGAAAAAAATAATGTTTACGTGAAAGGTAAAATGACAAAATCACTTACGCATTCGTGCCTTAAGCTCAGTATACTGATTAATACTAAAATTTCCATGTGCGTATATGCGATCTATAGTTGCCACCAGATTGCCTACGTTGTTAACAGGCCAGAGAGTTATTGAATCTTATTAACTTTTCCCAAAGTTTAATTATCATGTGAAGTCACATGGAACAAATGAAAAAAAAAACAATTCACTTACACAAAAATGATTTTTGCATCGTTGGATCACTGATGAAGGTCCAGGTCATCGGAAAGCCTTCAGCCAGCCGATTGTGTATGTCTTGAAATGATATGTTCCAACTTATATTCTGGAAATACTCTTCTTCAATCTGTATGGGAAAAGTTTTGATTACGGTGCAAGATTCTTCAATATCAGAAGGATGCAGATCTTGACCAATCACAACATAGTTATGAGAATTGCTATGATTGGAAAACTGCTTCGCACTGATATTATAAGGTCCAGTACTGATGTAAAAGACTTTCCTCGTTCTCCATGGCAAGATACTCAAATTCGATATCGATGGCCTGATATTACAGCTCACGAAGACCACTACTCTTCCGTTGGCAAATCTACCAAAAGGTTCTCCCTTAAGATATATTGGGTAAGAAAAATTGAACGGGTAAAAAGGAAAAGTGGAACAATCGTTCTTTTGCACACCAGGATCTGTTAGATGGACAATTTGATTTTGATAATCGATACTATCTACATCTATGTAGAAGTACCCTTGAAGCGAACGATCCTGCAAGTGTAATATAGTACGATTATGCCGACAAGAAACTTCGAATTCATCAGCACCACAAGAACTTGGATCACCTTCAAATCGGAAGGGATACTTCAAATTGAACGCAGTATCCCCGCAATCGTGCAGCGCATGATCACAATTGCTGCTTAGCTCAGGCGAAGAATAAGAACTATAACAGTGTCCAAGAAAATAATTATAAAAATCGAACCAGGAAAACAAAAGAAAAAATAAAGTTAGATACAATAAAACTAGGAAAATTTGGACCGGTAACATAATCAATAACTGATTGGTGAGAAAAGAAGAGGCATATGATGTTTGGGCGAATTTATTGGTTTTGTACTTTTGGGTTATATAAATTCATGATCAGCGACTGTCAACGCGCAAGTACCAACAACATATGCACTGGATCCAACGGATTTTGCCCCTTATTTGCGTAAATATCGTACGTTAATTATTTATTTATTGCGGTTTTAAAATTAGATTTAGTCCTTCATTAGTTGGGTGATCTATCCTTAAAAAATTGTGCAATTTTATGTGATTCCATGAGAAAATGGATATCATTAATTTGGTTCATTTTAACTACCACACCAACTAAAATCAAATTACCAAACTTGAAAATTTAATGAATATTGAAGATGAAATTACCATTAGCTAGGAGGTATGTTTTCTAAGGTATTTTTCATATAGTTTTGAATGCCACGTAACTGTTGTCTAACGCCAATTATAACAAATTCGCAACCCTGTACCACTTAAAATCCGTTTTCACACGTGCCCAATAAATAGTGTATTTTCACTCAAAGTAAACTCTTTTGTTTTTTAAAGATAGCACGCGGAGAGATTCAGTAGGCACTAGGCAGTGTGGCAGTGTGGGGGTTGTAGTTTATCAAGTCTTCATTGAATGCCTCGTAGTTGTTGTCTAATTTGGTGTTTGTTGACTCGTAAAAGTAAAAGTTGACTTTGATACCCTCTTCAGATAAAATATATTATGGACTACGCAATGGTGGATCAACATCAGGGAATGACCACTTTTTCTTTTCTTTTTTTTTAATGGAGTTATTCCACATTCATTGCCCAGTATTCCTTCGTAGCAGTGACTGAAGGTCCGTTTGATGAACAATCCCAACTCCTTATGGAATGACCACTTACCACACTCCATCCATGGAAATCAGAAGATCAATCACACTGGCCATTTGTTTTTGTTCCCTAATCATCCCACCAATCCTTGCAGTCAACCAATCAACAGCACTTCACCCCGATGATATCTGTGCAGAAAAGAAGTGTAGCCACCATAGCCCTGCCGTAAGATTCCCGTTCCTGCTCCGCGGAGAGCAGCCTGAATACTGTGGCTATAGTCCAGGCTACACGCTTTACTGTGACGAAGCGAACCTTACTATTCTTGAGCTGCCTTCCTCATCTGTAAAACTTGCAGTTACCAACATTGACTATTTGTCTGAAACGATCGAGGTGCAGGCTACTGACGGTTGTTTAGCAAAGCACCTCAGACATCTTGATATGTCCACCACCCCATTTCATTTTTTCTATCCAAAAGGATACTCCTTTTTCAATTGCTCAACTTCGACAGGCAATTTATGGGGTCCGTTTTTAGTGTATGATATCCGTTGTCTCGATAGCCAAGGATACAACGTGTATGCAGTACCAGATTATGTTGACCTTAATGATGTTCCGATGGAATTTTGTACAAAGATGTATAATAGCACAGGGGTTTCACGGGATATAATACTCGGAACCGAAAATATTTTCGAGTTGTTTTGGTCTTTGCCGGAGTGCAAAAGGTGTGAGCAACACCATCAAATTTGCAAATGGAAAAATGAAACCAATCATCAAATCGGCTTGGGCTGCTTCCAAGGGAAGAAACACCACTTTGCAGGTAGATATGCACTTTCACTTTCTTCATTATCTTTCTCGATCCATTTCCTGGATTTTCTCAACACAACTTATTACTCAAATAAACTTACAACGTGTCCAAACAAGACAAGAAGACACAATATCTTAAATTATTTTTTTTTAAAAAAAATTAGAAATCAATAGAAAGGGTGGGAGACCGACCGGCCACACCTCTTTAATTTTTTAAAATTAATATTTTAACATGTTATATTAACTTAAATTGGGTTCAATTCGATTTGAATTTGACCCAATTAATTTCGCTTATAAATTGGATTGGAGGTAAAAATAAAACCTTTTTTTTCTTTAAAATGATAGTATTTTTTTTTAAATGAGAACTGTACATGATTTAGCCTAAAAATAGGCTAATTAATTTTTATGGTCTTTGATCTTAATCACAAATAAAACCTATGAGTGACCAAAATCCATCAATTTGCCACCCGTGCTTCCCAATAATTAATGAAATATCATATTTGAAAATTTAACAAATTATGAAAAGTTAATTAATTAAGGAATAATTATATGTGTAAAAAATGAAAATGAGTAGAAATTGAGTCCTATATACACGTCCGTGTATAGATATGAATCTTTTTATCCAATGACATAAATTTGATATCAATTATTTATATTTCCCTATCTATTTTTAATTAACATTATTTCCTATTTTTGAACAAATTTTATTTCCTCATTTATGTTACAATTCATTTATATTTAACTTCTAAATAATAATTATTTTTTGTTGATCCTTTTAAATTCCAATTAATTAATATCTATTTTCAAAAAAAATTGTAATTATTTTTTAAGTTTTTAACACAATTTCAATATCTATCTTATTGTTGATTTACAGGATGTACCCTCTACCTTAAAGTTAAAATATGTAACTTAACTTATTAGCTATCAATTCTAAATTTTGTATTCATATTCTATCCTATTGAGAGTTATATGTATGTTCCATCTGTAATCCTATTTCTATGAGTGTAGCATTATCCTTATTATTTAGGACTTTTCTTTTGCTAAGTGTGTACAATTTAGTGAGCCATGCAATGGGTAATATTATTACTTTTCCCGTACTTATGTGTGGTAGTAATCCCAAACCAAATACAATGGGATGGACTTAGCTAAATTTTGAAAATGTTAGGGAAAATTTCCCTTAAAGGCATGTCAAGATTTTGGATTCTTAAAAAGAACATAAAATTTTTAAAATCCTTGTTAAGTGTATTAAATAACATTTAATGATTTAACTAATTTATTGATGACTTTAACTCCATGCACTCTTTATATAAATACAATAAATTCATCCTTTATCCTATGTATTTTCATCTATTTTATAATCAAAATTAATTTATTTCGACCTCTGTGCTCTTCCTAAGAGATTTTTTTTTTGTTTGGAAAAAAAAACTATCAAGTTGGCTTTGTTTACAAATCAATTCTTGCACAATTTAGTATGCCGATGATAACAAGAGTTGAAAAGAAGATGATAACAAGAGTTGATGCAATTTGGATTAGAACATAAACGGGACAAAAAGCAACAAAAAGAAAACTTATATACATCCGAATGGCGGTTGTGGAGGTTAGTAAAAATGGGATTTTAATTAGGAAATAGATAAAAAGAAATGAATAGAAAATAGATTTGTTGTATTAGTTTAAAGAGTGGTAATAAAGTCAGGAATAAATTAGTTAAGTCATTAAAAGTTACTTGATGTCCTTGTTAAGAATTTTAAAATTTTTATGTTCTCTTAAGAATTTGAAAACCTGAAAGATCCAGATCCATGCAAACGTTCTGATGGTTTGAAAATAAAATGGGGAAGAATATGCACTTAACCACAAAGTTTAAACATTCACAAGCTCTAATCATTCACACGCATGAAAATGTTTATTAGGATAGATTCGGACATACTGGAATTAATGTTTTGGTTGTTGTGTCTCTATTGAAACATCGAGTTTTCTAACTTCATAGTACGTTGCAGGTGTATCAAAAATATTGCATATTATAGGTACGTTTGTGATTTATCTTCTTCTTTCAATTTGTTGATTGTTGAAGAGAAAAATAGCAAAATTAATCATGCATTTGAAAACAGGTCCTATCCTTGGATGTTTGTTTCTCTTGTTGACAATCAGTGCAATTTACCTTGGTTATTCCATAAAGAAACAAGACAAAGAAAATCAGATGAGGATCAAAAAATTCTTGGAGGACTATGCAGCTATGAAACCAACGCGATATTCTTATGTTGATATTAAGAGAATGACAAATGACTTCAGGGATAAATTAGGTGAAGGAGGTTATGGAAATGTATTCAAAGGAAAGGCTTCAGACCAAGTATTTGTTGCTGTGAAACTGTTGCATGATTCCATGGGAAATGGGGAAGAATTTATTAATGAAGTGGGAACAATGGGAACAATCCACCATGTAAATGTAGTTCGCTTGTTAGGCTTCTGTGCAGATGGATTCAGAAGAGCACTTGTCTATGAATTTTTACCAAATGGTTCTCTGGACAAATTCATATTTCCACAAGGCCAAGAGCATCATAAGCTAGGAATGAAAAGGTTGCAAGACATTGCCATTGGCATAGCTCGGGGAGTTGAGTACCTTCATCAAGGATGTGAACAAAGGATCCTCCATTTCGATATCAAACCACACAATATCTTGTTGGATGAGAATTATAATCCAAAAATATCTGATTTTGGGTTAGCTAAGTTGTGTGAAAAGGGAAGAAGTGCTGTTTCTATGACAGCCGCAAGAGGAACCATGGGCTATATTGCCCCTGAAGTCTTCTCCAGGCACTTTGGAAATGTTTCGTATAAATCTGATATTTATAGTTTTGGGATGCTGTTACTTGAAATGGTGGGTCGGCGGAAAAACATTGATGTCACTGTCCAAAAGATCAGCCAAGCCTATTTCCTGAATGGGTTTACAGCCGTCTAGTTAATGGAGAAGAATTGAGAATTCAAGTTGAGGAAGATGGAGAGGACAAAATTGCTAAGAAATTAGCAATTGTGGGGCTTTGGTGCATCCAGTGGAACCCAGTGGATCGCCCTTCAATAACATCTGTGCTTCCAATGCTTGAAGGAAGCGGTGAAAATCTAAGTCTTCCACCAGATCCTTTTGTCTCAGGCAGTGCAATGAATCCAGCTGATCCAAGTGATGAGCACAGAAGACCATTCAGTCCACTATTGGCAGTGATTACTGAACCTGAACAGGAATGAATTACTTGATGGAAGTGCTAGCAACAAAAACTAATATAATTAATAGGCTGTGATTGGAATTACCTGTTATTCATAATTTCTCTTATCCTACTTACTTTACTCAAAAACCAATTAATGGGGTGATTAATCCCAATCGATAAACTTGCACTTTTTTTGTTTTTCAATTCTTGTCATAAAATTTGTTATATAGTTTGCACCAACTTTTTTAGTCAAACTTGTAAATTTTAAAAACTTGACCTACCAATAACTTCAAGCTTGTTAACTAATTGTGAAAAGATATATACTCATAACTAATATGGGTATTAAAAGATTCGACACAAAATGATACTATCACCTCAAATTTTGGTAATTCCAAAATAGTTCAAAGAAGAAAGTTGAGTCCTCACAGTTCAGGATAAAAAAAGAACAATTTTGAATGTTAAAAAACTTACATATGTTTTAAATTTTTAGAATAAAAAAGGAACAACTTTGAATATTACAAAACTTATATTCGTTAGAAATCTGTTGCGACATAGATAATGAATAAATAGAAGTTAATAATATTTCAATTGCCATTACAAACACAATTAACATTTTTGACATTCAAAGAAAATTTTGGCTAGCAAATATCTCAAAAAATACTATCAATTCCCAACCAAAAAAAAAAGCATAAATATTAATGCAAGGAAAGTCATGAAAAACCTACTAAATATTATGAATATTTTTGACATTCAGATAGTTGTTCCGTACATTCGATCAAGATAATTAAGGCATAATCTATTCATAAGTGGTATTTACTAATAAAAGAACAGTAACAATAAACTCTTTAATCTAATTGTTATATCTCTAAATTTTTTAATAATTCAGTTGAATGCTCTCTCACCAATAAATTAGTTAAGAATAGAATAGAGCATTGCCAATTGATTAAAAAAATCACATTCAGTAATTAAAGTCCATGGCATATAACTCGTTAAGGGTCCTTTTGGACAAGATCTTTTTATTTGCAAATAAGAAAATTTTCAAACAAAAACAAATTATCCAAACACATTTTTATTTCAAAATTTCCTATTCAAATTCCTCTCACATAATTTTAAAAAAATTTTCTTCTTATTCTTCCCTTTAAAATACTTTTTCTATCAAAAAATATCTATCAAAATTTTTATATATTCTAATACAACTTTTTTCATTTGTAAATAGAAATGCCTTGTCCAAACGGATCTAAGGGAAAAAAAAGGTTACGGATTGGAGTTTGGCACTGTTCTTTTAATCCAAATATAGGTTTTTGCAAGTGTGTAAGTCATAGCCCAGATAGGATCATATACTGGGCTGTAAAAGCCCACATAAATATGTAGACCCCTACCCATTTCAGGCCCATTATCAATCTCACAAAAACCCTGGCAATCCCTCTGTAACTGAAAACCGCACTCTCTCTGCCTCTTTTGAAGGTTTCTCTTCGTTTCTCTCATTTTACACGCGCTCACACAGTAGCAACCGAGGGAGAGGAGAGGGGAGAGAGCGGCGGAGGACAAAATGCCGGCCGGACACGGGTTGAGGTCTAGGACGCGAGATTTGTTCGCAAGGGGGTTCAGAAAGCGCGGAACCATCCCATTATCGACGTACCTTCGGATCTTCAAAACCAGGGAGTATGTCGATATCAAGGTTAACGGCGCCGTTCACAAGGGCATGCCTCACAAGTTCTACCATGGCCGCACTGGCCGCGTCTGGAACGTCACCAAGCGCGCCATTGGCGTTGAAGTCAATAAGCAGGTATGCCCAAAATTCGTTCTTCCGAAGTGGTTTCTTTTTTCCTTTTTCAAAAGCACAAGCTTCCTGCTTTATGTTTGCTAATTTATCTGCTCTGTTTTTTTTTATTATTTTGGGGGTGTAAAAATATTTGCGATTAGTTGGTTGTTGAGCTTTAGATTCCAAGAAATGCATGTTACGCTTTTAATTCAATAACCAAGAACGAACTTTTACCATGTAATTCTATTGCAATTTCTTATGTAATTGGGATGTTGGGACCATATAAGCAGTTGATTTATGGTCCATGCACTGGGAAGTCTTATTTTTAACTTGTTCTAATTCTTAGTTGATGGAGTAAAAGTTGTATGAGCTGATATAGCATTATCTGAAAGTGTCTTCTGAATCCTTTTCTTTTATGAACATCCATTAATGTTCGAGCTGTGGTAGGAATATGTGGTGTAATTTTTGGTTGTCTCCAAAGCAACTGTGGGTTTGGTAATGTTTACTGTTTGAAACCGGATTATTGGAAGGTATTAACTAACAAGAGAAATCAAACCGCATTGATAGTCTCTACTTGTATTCTAGTTTGTTGGAGAGCTATTTTTGCTTCAATTGTTTGTTTTTATCCCTTCATACTTCTCCAGGTTAGCTCTTTTTGTATCCCAGCTTGGCAGGGAACTAGTTTCATCCTTTTTCCACACTAACTGGATTTTTAACCACCTTAGACACTTAAGCAGCACGGATGGTTACTTCATATTCTTGGTTATTACATTTCCTGGTTCAAATGACTCACTATTCAAGTTGAAAAGTGATCTTTTCACTATGAATCTCAGTAAGCATCGTGATGTTATGGTCAAGATCACAGTTTAATTCATATTTTTCTTGCTAACTTCTGTTGGTTGCCTTACATAGCTTATGATATTGGCGTACTGTGCTTTGAATTTTTGAACGAAGCTAAGATCTATTCTTTTTTGTGTTTTATCCAGGTTGGTAACAGGATAATCAGGAAGAGGATCCATGTTCGAGTGGAGCATGTTCAGCCTTCTCGATGCAATGAGGAAATCGAGCATAGGATCAAGAGGAATGATGAATTGAAGGCTGCAGCAAAGGCAAGAGGTGAGATCATCAGTACTAAGAGGCAGCCTGAAGGTCCCAAACCTGGCTTTATGGTGGAAGGTGCAACTTTGGAGACTGTTACTCCTATTCCTTATGATGTGGTCAATGATCTCAAGGGAGGTTACTAAGAGTTTCTGTTTAATGCTTAAACAGTTTTGAGGAGTTGTGTTTTTGTTTATTGCTTAAACAGTTAAAGATTGTATTGAGTTTATTTAAAATCCGATTACTGAAGTATGGAAAGTATTGCTGTCATAATTTTGGTCTGCATCTGTTGTCATTCTCTTTAACTGATATGCGTTGCCCAGTCTGGTGTATCTGCATTCAAATTGATGGACCTCTTGTTAGCATTTTTGGTGTACGACCAATACAGATTTTTTTTTTGGTGCAAAGCAATTGACTTAATTGCTGTCTCTTAATGCGAGTATGATTGATGAATAGTCAGAGGCGAGGGAGAATAAGCAATTGACTTAATTACCTTTGCTTTATTTAACTTGGACCCAAATGTGATGGGTTATGGGAGAACCTATAGTCCTGTTCTAAGGGCGGCTGCGGGTGGTGGTGTTGGAGCCCGGAGGTTTTGCCATTATGCCAAGCCATTTTCTCCCAAAAGGGCCAATACCAATTAAGCAGATGTTGTCAAGTGCACTGAAAACTGTACACGGCAAAACCAATATAATTACGTAAATGGATATGTAATTACATAAAAGAGATTAGAGATTGATTTGAAGATTTGGGAGGAGTGGGCTGTGGAAAAGGGCCAAAACGATTTGTAGTCATATTTCAACACCGCTAATTAACTGCCCGTTGGTAATTTAAATTTGTTGAGAAGTCCATTAAAATAACCCTTATTTAGATCACACCCTTTATTAATTACTTTATATTCCTTTTTAAAGCAATGATATTTTTCTTTTAACATGAACTCAACATTTTTTCCCTTATGGATAAATTACACATTTATACCAAACTCAGATTTTGGATTTTAACTTAATTCATTTTGGATGTTAGTATAATTTAGAACAGAGTAGACCATTCATTTTTGAATTTTAGTCTAATTCAAAACAGACTGGACTAGTATAGTTCCAACCTTGATACCAGTGATAGACAATTTAAATTTGTTATGGAGTTCATTAAAGCAGATTAATAAGTAGCTGATAGTTCAATTTGATCCTAAAAATTGAAACTAGTAGGTTTGAATTACACAAGTTTATTAATTACTTTATTTTTCTCTTCCAAACTAATGTATGACATTTTTTTCTTGTTTTTAGACATGAACCCAACACCACCATTTGCAGCTCTAAAATGGATGGTTTTAAATTATACCATATTCGTGGCAGATATCAACTCAAACTAAAAGAAACTATGCCCAAGTTTTGCATAATTATTATAAATTTATGTGACTAAAAATTGACCCTTATAATCAAAGTTATGTACTTTATGATATAGACTTTGTCCACATAAATAATAAATAATAAAGTGCATAAAGACTTTGGTTTATAATATAGAGTTCATTTTCTAATTTTTTTTTTTATGTCAAAAGAATCTAGTTTTAAACTAAAGTTTTATATTAACAATAATTATGTCGGGCTCATAATTAAAAATTAAAAATTAAAGTGAAAACTCATAACAATTTAGAAATTAAGAATAATAATTAAAGATATATTAAACATATTGTATTTTATAACAAAAAGAAATTATAGCAATTTAAAATTGAACTATTTTCTTTGGAATGAAAATAGGGTGAGTATGTATGTATATTTGTTCATCTTGTGTAAAAGTTTTACGAAACGGAGATAATCGCAAACAATGTCCTTTAGATTGATATTCATGATTAGAGAGGAGCCTTTCTACGATTGCTCGTGCCTTGGTGTTGAGCAAAATGCAACCATGGTTTATACCAAAACTAAAATATGTTGGGATAACGCAAATATGGGCTTCTATTCACTCTTATTATTTGTTTGTCTTTCATCCAATACATATTCATTTCCCTCACATTGCTACTGCAATTTTTTTAATTTATCGACAACATACTTTTTATTGATACGAAATAATAACCATAATATAGGGTCTAATGAATAACAGTATTATTGAAAATTAGATCATTACATTATCATTATTAGCATGGGGGCTTGTGAGTACAATAACAGGCACCATTAGGAGCAGAAGGGCTAGGCTCACAATGTGCAGTGCCATTGTATTGTTGGGTACATTCTCGTTGACAATACCCTAAAACACACTGCCTTGGATCCAACTCTACTGTGCAGGTATTCTGGCCGCTTGCATTCAGGGACATGAGCATCACTGCAAGAATTCACATAAACAAAAGCAAAGTGATTAATTGAGAGAAAAAAAAACATGAAAAGAATCGACCAAAAGGGTGGGTTTGCTGCAAGAACCTGAAGAGAAAACGAGGACAAGAAAAATGGAGCACAAGTAAGAAGATTTGGCCAAGTTCAACACTTACGGCATGTTTGGTTCAAGGGAATTGGCAATTACTTACAGCCTTATTCCTTAGTCAATTTAGTCAACCAGAATTCCTTTGTTTGGTTCAAAGGAATTCACTCCAACCATGAATTCCAATTCCTTTAGAAGGGTGAATTGCAATTCAGCCCATTTAGTGCTGAATTGCAATTCTTTGCACCAAGGAATTTGCCAAAAATTTTTTTTTCAATTTTGCCCTTCTAATTTTATTTAAGAATTACAATTCTCACTCTACTTTCTCTCTCATCATTTTTTTCACTCTACTCTCTCTCATCATTTTTCTCACTCTACATTTTCTCACTCTACTTTCTCTCTCATCATTTTTCTCACTCTATTTTCTCTTCTATCATTTTTCTCACTCTACTTTCTCTCTCTCATTATTTTCTCACTCTTCTTTCTCTCTCATCATTTTCTCACTCTTCTTTCTCTCTCATCATTTTTCTCACTCTACTTTCTCTCTCCTCATTTTTTCTCACTCTACTTTTCCTTTCATCATTTTTCTCACTTTTCTTTTCCTCTCATCATTTTTCTCACTCTACTTTCTCTCTCATAATTTTCTCACTCTACTTTCTCTCTCATCATTTTTCTCACTCTACTTTCTCTCTCATCATTTTTCTCACTCTACTTCTCTCTCATCATTTTCTCACTCTTCTTTCTCTCTCATCATTTTCTCACTCTTCTTTCTCTCTCATCATTTTCTCACTCTACTTTCTCTCTCATCATTTTTCACACTCTACTTTCTCTCTCATCATTTTCTCACTCTACTTTCTCTCTCATCATTTTTCTCACTCTTCTTTCTCTCTCATAATTTTCTCACTCTACTTTCTCTTTCATAATTTTCTCACTCTACTTTCTCTCTCATCATTTTTCTCACCCTACTTTCTCTCTCATCATTTTCTCACTCTACTTTCTTTCTCTCATCATTTTCTCACTCTTCTTTCTCTCTCTCATCATTTTCTTACTTAGTAATAAAATATTTAAGATAAGGGTATTTTAGTCATTTAACACAATTCATTAGTTCTATTCATTCCAACCAAACACAAGAATAATGATTCCAACCTTATTCAATTCCTTTGAACCAAACTCATTCATTTCAATTCCAGCCTAATTCATTACAGCCTAATTCCCACCGAATTGAAATTCAATTACAGCCTTATTCATTACAGCGAACCAAACATGCTGTTAATCTCAAGAGCTGCCTCACTTTTGCTTCTTTTTTTCTTTTTTTTTTTGGTGGCTATTTGGAAGAGGGATGTGTCTCTATTTATAAGAAATGATGAAGGCATAATGGAAAAAATATTGTTGGTGTGAAAATTAATCACTCGTATCTTACTAAATCTCTAATTGATATGATTGGTCCAAAATATGGAACAGTATAAATTATAATTATAAGAACGATATATATATATTTTCCAAAATGAAAGATTTCATGGGTTGTGTACCAAAATTAAAATTGTCTAAATGATTTGCAAATAATTATAGAACCAATAATATCAGATATATTAAATGCGGCGAATATATCTTAATTTTTCATGTGGCAAATCAACTAGTACTAAAAAAAATAAAAAATCTATTAAATCATTTTGACCCTTCAACGAGCGTGAATCTATGAATAATACCATTGATCAATTCTTATTTATGAAAAATATTTTACTAAGACACGAAATATAGATATCAAGTGTAAAATGTTAATATAATCTCCTCTGGAAAAAAAAAATAGTTAAAGGGAGTGAAAGTGAATTAGATGTCGATAATAATATTTATTAACTGGTGCTTAACAAATAACAAAATTTATTAACTTGTCGTTCAATTGAGAATAATAAAGAGTGAAATTAAGGATGTCCATTTATTGTATTTTAGTTGAAATATTTATTAATGTATGATATGTTGATTGTTTATTATAAATTTATAAATATTTGTAAGTAAAATTAGATATTGTATTTAAATTAATTTTAGATATTTTAATGAACATATCTATTAACATATTGATAAGTATCAATTATTATCTTAACGAATCTATCTGTTAACAAATTAAGACTAGAGAATAAAAATAATTATTAAATTTTAAATAATTAATTATTATAACAAAAATAGATAATACACCATTACTCGATTTTCACCATCTATCATTATAAAATTTTTATTACTATTACCTTACATTAAATACCAAATAACAAAATAAATCCTATTACCATATTTGATTCCTCCAACCAACCACCCCTTTTTCTTTTTCTTTTTTTCTGTAATGGATTGTAATATATCCATGTGAAACCACCAGAACATATAAATATAACCACAACATTATAACCTTATTTCATGAGGTAGTAGTGCAACTTAATTAACTATTTTTGAGTATTGAAAGTAAAACATATGCCAACAAAATCATCTATCAACGTTGTTTGTTTTATAAACTTAGAATCAAATCACTAAGTCCACAATTTTGCTATGTTATTTTTGTTCGTTTTACGGTGTTAGAATGAAACCACTAAATCAAAAGTTTCAGCTAATAAAAAAATAGCCTTAATTATCAAACTATAAAGGTGGATGATTTCTTTTTTTTTTTTTCTATTTTCTAGCTACAATGTTCCTTCAATTAGCATATTTATATCTCACATTATTTGATTTATAATTGAGCTGCCGACTGAGGAAAGAGATGAGACGAGTGAATATGACTATAATGTGTGCCAATGTAGAAAAATATAAATTTAAATTTGAATATACATTTAATAACACACAATAAGAGAACTAAGTTTGTTCGAACATTGAGTATTAGTCATGGTTTTCTTAATTTTCATGCAATAAATTAATAAAAAAATTTAAGTTTAAAATTTGGAATATCTTATCCTATATTTACTGTTAATTTTAGTCAATAAATCTACAAACATGTCCTTAAATTGCTTAAACTTTATTAATATAAAAAAATACGAATAATATGATGTCATTTTTTGGTGTCCTTATTATTTATTTTTTTTTGACAAGGTGTCCTTAAATTTTCAAAAAAATAAACAACAAAAACTATGGTTTTTTTTTTTTCATGGTCAAAACATTTTATTTTCTCTTCATTTCTAGTAATTTCTCAAGTTGTTAATGAAGCTTGTCCCATTTTTCAGCTCGTTTTCATTTGTTTAGGAAAAAAAAGAAGATGAAGAAGATGAAGTTTCGAAGTCCTATTGTGAAGCCACTAATAGTAGAATTAATCCCCCAAAAAGTACTATTCATCGCATCAGCAATTAAAAATCCAATCCATCATAAGGGCCAGCATAATAAATGTCCTTGTTGTTGTGGTGCATGCACAACTAAATTTAAAAAAAAAAAAAAAAAAAAAGAAGATGAAGATGATTATGTTATTGAAAAGGAAAAAGAAAAGCTCTTACGTATGATAACTTCCATCCCTTGCAACCATAACCAACTACTTCGTGATAAGTAGCTTATTCATTAGAAAAATATTGATTAACCTATTCTTATTAACTTTTAGATTTGTAATGTATCATCATCTATTGGGATGAACCATTCTCCAAAAAATACTATGATTATCATATTTCCCCTTAATTAAGGTCCTCCTAGTCTAATGAGCAGATAAATGATGAGATTGGAGTATTTTTTTATATGCTGGACATCAAACTGATATTTAAAAAACTAATGAATCTATTAAAAAAATATAAATAAAAAGTGATATACACATATTAAAAATTGAGTCAAATCTCACCCCGGCACATATAATTACTATAATTATCAAGCACTAATATTTTTTTCATATATATAAATAATTTTATTAGTTTGTTTGTGATATAAATTTTATTATTTCTCAAATAAGTCAACTTTTATATGTTTTATTTGGGATATAAATTTCATATTTCACCCACACAATTGTCACTCATATTAGATGAGTATAGGTAGACTTCCTACAAAATTATACTTCTTTCGACAAAGAGTTCATTATTATACGACACATCATTAGATATATAATTTTATATTTTTATTTTTACTTTTTAAATATAATATAAAAATTTTATATCAAAATTGAAATGTATTTTTAGAACAAATAAAATTTTCAAAATTACACTCATCTTTTGAGATTAGGAATAGTAAATTTCTCTAATTATTAACCTAGAATTTATATATAAAAAATGAATTAATATTCATTTTGATCATCCACTATTATTTCGCCAAATGAATGCCACTTCCAGTCACTAACAAATTCAATGTAATTTTTTAATTATAAATGTCACTGAAAAATTTATCCATAAAATTTAAAATTAAAAGGAACGTAATAAGATTTAAGCAATGAGATTACGTTAAAAGGAAAAAGTAAAAGCGCAAAAAACACGTCAGTATATATCTCCCAGTTTCTCCTCCCAATTTTATTACACGTACGTTCAGAGAGACCCATTGTTACTTGTCTCTTTTTCCCCTGTGTTTCCCCCTTCATATAATCCCCGGATTCCCCTTTCTTCGACTCTGTAAGTAAAACCCTAATCAATCGTCCCCTCCCCCACCTTTCCTCTCACCATAACATTTTCACGCATTCACACACCTACCAAAAATCTCTTCTTGATCGATCGATGGTTCCTTACAATTCTGCTCCGCTTTAAAATTCCCTCTCGTTTTTTTGTTTTTGTTTTCGTTTCCCTTCATTTCTGCTCTCCGAGATCTTCGTAATTTTTGTCAATTTTCGAACTTTGACCTGAATTTCGTTGGAAGGATTTTGTGGTTATTATTCCGTGTAATTAACCACATTTCTAGGGTTTTGGTGATGTTTTAAATTTGGGCAAGGCTGGCGATTCCTGCCTTGGGTAGCTGATGGCGGATCAGCCAAGCTTCCGCCAACAATTTATGCTTTTTACTGCCGCCGCCGCCGCCGCCGACGTTGGATCGCTTTCGTTGTTGGAGATTTTTTTTGCGAAAGTAGTAGGGTTTGGAAGAGCAGAGAAGTGGGGGTATTATTGTGATTTTGGAGTTCCAGAATGCTGAGTGTGCTGAGAGTGCACCTTCCGTCCGACATTCCTATTGTGGGCTGTGAGCTCACTCCTTATGTTCTCGTAAGGCGTCCGGATAAGTCTGTTGTCACTGACGATGTCCCGGAGTCCGCCCCACTCGATGGCCACTTCTTGAGATATAAATGGTGAGATTCCTTAAATTGATATTTTTGGGGTCACTAAAACTAAAATTGTTACTTGTTGTCTGGTTTCGTTCCCACATGGCTTATTTCAGCTGGTAGATATTGGTTTTTTGTGTGAGTTTTCTTTGTATTCAAGAATGCTTTATGATGATTTAATTCACAAATCTTATTGTGGCAAACTTTATGTTTTTTATGTGATATGATAGTCTCTTTGTGGTTCCCTAGGCACATTTTATGAAAGTCTGGAAATGTGATTGATTTTTTTTTTTTTTTTTATGTTTCTGCATATAGGGACGTGAGGATGCATGAAGAAGGAATATTTGTCATACCTTTTGTTTTGTTAATTTATGCATGCAGCTTTTTTTTTTTATGTTTTGCTTTTTATTTTTATTTTTATTTATTTATTTTTTTTGCCTCGGATTGAGGTGATCGCAGGAGATTTTATGTCGTAATGGAGAAGCTGTAGCATGAAATAAATAGATATGTATTAGGAGTATTGAAAACGTGGTCCAATGTGTTTTTAAACTTTTTTCGGATGTTTTCGGGTAGATTGTTTTTGTTTAACTTTTTGTTTTCCTTCTTTATGAGTTTTAGGAAAGTGTGTGTTTTAACTGTCTTATTAACTTTGGTTTATTTTATATTCTGTTGCTTCTTTTTATTTCCCTTTTCTGGAAGTTTTTCCATCTGTGAAATGCAGCTTTCTCATTACCTTTTTTGATTACTTCTCTGCATTACCTTTTTCGTAGTTTTCTTAGTCCTTTGCACAACTGCATTAAATGATATACATATTTGGAGTAAATAAATGCATCATATGTTATTTCATGTGCTGGTTTATCCAAATGCTATTAATTTGTGTTGTGAAGAATCTAACCTTCTCTTTGGATTACCTTCTTGCAAAAAATTACCCATTAGGCTCAGCAAAATGTTACTATTTTGTTCTATCTCTGCCACCTTTTACACTCAATAAATCGTTGTGCTTTCAGCAATTCTTTCTTGCGAATCGCGTTTATTGTCCTTATGTGTCATGATGTATGCTGAACATGGTCTCTACCGTGTTGCAGTCTCTTAGACCATGGTTTGGCTGGTTTCTAGGATTTAGCCTTTTCAAATCCCTTGCTTTGGAGATGTTTCTACCATACACATATTTTCTTTTCTGTTCTGCAGTGCTATTAAATGTATTTTCTATATAAGGGCAAATCTCAAAATGTAGGTTGAAAAGAATCTCAGCCTATTGGCAGGTTTTGAATGGCCAAATTTATCATTTACTATGGTACTGAAATTGGAACTATTTTTCTTGTTATGTAAGGTCTTCATATTGCTCTATACTTGTGAAATGCTCATGGGGCTAATGGGAAACTTGCGCTCATTGAACTTAGTAGCTGTATTGTTTTGTGAGACCATAATTACCGTTAATTGTTTCTGTGGGTGTTCATATGATGTAAGCCAAATATTGACTCCATCCTTTAGCTTTTTCAAATTTTCATCACCTGATTTTACCTATTCTAGACAATGTCCTTGATCATGTATTTTTTTTCCAGGTGATCTTGTATACTTTGTAATGTTTCTTATGCGTCTATGGTTTTGCTTGAGCAATACTTTTGTCTTGTTGTGCGCCTTTCACTGCTGTAAATGAATTTGTATTATGCCATGCCCTGCTGTGATTTATGTGTCAAAACAATACACTCTCCAAAGTTTCAAATTAACAGGTATGTGTACATTACACGTCGGCATCTCTTCTAATATGACTAGTTATTTAATGATTACCTAATCGGTCTCGTTTCTCAATATTCTGAAATACAAGATTCCGGTGTTGTAGAAAATATTGTCCATCCACTGAGTACTTGGTTATCTTTACAGGTACCGTATACAAAGTGATAAAAAAGTTGCTATCTGTAGTGTTCATCCATCTGAGCAAGCTACATTGCAGTGTCTTGGATGTGTCAAAGCAAAAATACCCCTTGCAAAGAGTTATCATTGTTCTCCCAAATGTTTTTCAGATGCTTGGCAGCATCATCGTGTTTTGCATGAGCGTGCAGCTAGTGCTGTTAATGAAAATGGAAACGAGGAAGAAGAAATTTTTGGGCGCTTCAATGGCACAGGATCTGGTATTGTCAATGCTAGCTTGTCTGGTTCGCAGGCTAATGGCACCACACCCTTGTATCCTGCGGCAGTAACGCAGAGGAGCGGTGAGACATGGTTTGAAGTTGGACGTCAAAAAACTTACACACCAACAGCTGATGATATCGGACATGTCCTTAAGTTTGAATGTGTTATAGTAGATGTGGAAACAAAACAACCTGTGGGGCATTCTAGTACACTTAACACTTCTCGTGTAATTCCAGCTCCTTCTCCTACTCCCCGTCGATTGATTCCAGTTAGTGGAGTTGATATTTCAGGGCATCTGGATTTAGATGGTCGTGTTTCTTCAGCAGGGAACTTTACTGTGCTGTCATACAATATTTTGTCCGACTCCTATGCTTCAAATGATTTGTACAGTTACTGTCCTCCTTGGGCTCTTTCTTGGACTTATCGCCGGCAGACTCTGTTACGTGAAATTGTTGGCTACCGTGCTGACATTGTTTGTCTTCAAGAGGTACAAAAGTAGATTAAGAGATGATCGCCGACCACCCATGAGAACCTAATGTTGCGTAATATGTTGTATTATATGATTATGTCCTCGGCCAACAGCTGTCTTGATTCAAAAGTCAAATGTTCTTTTTTGCTTTCACATTTGTGTGGATTTGGGGATTCCATGTTTATAAGTCTCTCTCTCTTTTTCTTTTTCCCCCCTTTGTTTTTTGGTGAGGGATCCAAGCAAACTACATTTGTGTTGTCGAGTGCCTTTTATACTTTAAAAAAGGATAGTTTAGGATAACCCTTGCTATTATCAACTGATATTTGTATTTGAGTGTTCATTGGCATCCCTTTTTTGGGCTGCTTAAAGATTCTAAGCATGTTTTTGGACGTTCATGTTTTCACTATGCATAAATGATACACTAGATTGAATTTTTTGTGTTTTAATTTTTATGCTGTCATTTTCTGCTCAGGTTCAAAGTGATCATTTTGAAGAATTCTTCGCTCCTGAGTTGGACAAACATGGTTATCAAGCTTTGTATAAACGCAAAACTGCTGAGGTTAGTCAAAGCATTAATTGATTTACATTTGAAAGTAATTTTGTTGCTTGTATACTTGACTGTTGTTGTCTCCAGGTCTTTACTGGGAACATTGAAGTGATTGATGGCTGTGCTACATTCTTCCGCAGAGACAGATTTTCACATGTCAAAAAATATGAGGTGTGAGGGGTTATCACTGTATGGCCTTTATCTTACTTTTTTATTTATCATATTTACTTATTATGTGTTTGTGCAGGTTGAGTTTAACAAAGCTGCACAATCGTTGACTGATGCTTTAGTTCCAAGTGCTCAGAAAAAGACCGCTCTTGGTCGATTGATTAAGGTATCTTAGTCCTTGGTATTGTGCATCTATTTGTTCTTTTTTCTCTTTCTTGGTCTGCCACAATTATGTCCACTTCCTTTGAGGGGAAATTTTTATTGATGCAAAATATGTCATACTTTCAAAAATATTGTGGTTGGCTTCACATGAGCAATGTTCTGGTTTTTGTAATCCATCAATTTTTCCAGGGAGTATGGCGCATCAGTAATTGAGGATGCACACATAAAATATTGTTCTAATTTTAAGTTTCACTATCATCAACCTTAGTGTTTTTTTTTTTTTTTTTTTGAATTTTAGTTTTATGTCTCTCTTTGCTTATGTAAGCTATAAAATATGCTGTGACATGCTGAAAACTCACTAAAATGCATATCTTCATATAGGATAATATTGCACTCATAGTGGTTCTGGAAGCAAAATTTAGTAACCAGGGTGTTGATAATCCAGGAAAGCGACAGCTTGTTTGTGTGGTAAGTATTTAAATGCTGGTCTTCTTTTTGGTTATGTTTCTTTATTTCTGTTAAAGTGGCTATTGACCAATCTGGTTGAGGCAATGCTTCTGAGATTTTCTTGTTGTGACTTGATTTAAATTGACAGTATATGCTTCTATCATATTAATTTATCTGTGAAAATTTCTAAAATTTAGTTCACGAAAATATCACATCCTGAAAGGAATTTGAGACAAATTAATATGAATAAGTCAGAACTTAAATCCTTATTTGCCATGTTGGATTTTTTGTATTATCAGTCTGCAATTTCTACATCAAATCATGAGAATGAACTTTAGTTGTTCGCATCGACATTTCCTTCTCATCTGCAATACTATGGCAAGCTTTGGTTTTTCCCTCAAAGTTCTGTTTAGCTTGGTTTGTCATTAGCTTACCCTGTAGATCTTTCTGGAGGCATTTGTCCTTTCTTTGTTACTCAAGTGTTATGTGAGTTTTCTGGTTTTAATTCTCATTTGTGCCTTACTATACTAAGTGAGCCCAGCTTTTGAGTTCCTTATTCAAAACTCGTGCGTCACTTTTAGACACATATGTTTGTAGTACATGGTGCTACCAATTAGGACAAAGTCGATGTACCTTACCAAACTGAATCATTTTCAATATATACTGAGGGGAGAAGGTGAACTGTTGTTTTTCTCAAAGAAGGTAGAAATATATGCTTTGGTGGGGTTAAGATTGCTGTCTGTCTGGATTTTGTCTGAGATCAAATGTGTTTCTAGCATCCTTTGTGTGCATATATGCTTATTGAAATGTTGTTTGCTTTACAAATTGTACATTTTTAGGGATAAGATCTTTTGAGTGTGGATGAAGTTTAATGTCAAATAAGGTCTTCCTGGCCTAAAGTCGTGACCTTGTTTCTCATTGTCTTGTGTGCTGTTGTTTTGTACTGTTAGATTTGATCTTCTTGAAAGTTTTTTTCCTGGTTAGTTGCTACTTGTATATAAGGCATTTGGTATCCCTGGGTATTGTTGGAGAGTGGAGTTATTTCCCATATAATTTATGATAGTGAAATTTTATGTATTGTGTCATAGCATTCTATCCATCTCTACAATGGATCTAGTGTGCAGTCTTTTGTGTATAAACCCTTTGCTACCTCCATTTAGTATGAGCCATTAGAAAAAGATTTTGTTTATCAGATCTTCTGCATACATCTTTAATTGTCATTGTGTGGATCATTTGGGTGACCCCAATATCTTTTAATTATACAGGCTAATACACATGTCAATGTTCCACAAGATTTGAAGGATGTCAAGCTTTGGCAGGTTCTTATTTGTTTTTCTCTTGCCTTGTTTGATTCCCTTTTATCATTGGAAGTTTTAAAACTTGCTGCTGCACGTGTCTTATCAGGTTCATACATTGTTGAAAGGATTAGAGAAAATTGCTGCAAGTGCAGATATTCCAATGCTCGTATGTGGGGATTTTAATTCTGTGCCTGGAAGGTTTGGTCATGGTTCATTTTGTTGTAGGGTATTAGGTTTCCGTATAGGTTATACTAGCATGAGGTTAAATTGCGGCTTTATATTTTGTGGCATCTGTCTGAACTGGATGCAGTGCCCCTCATGCTCTTCTTGCCATGGGAAAAGTTGATCCAATGCATCAAGATTTAGCCATTGATCCTCTTGGAATTCTTCGCCCTGCTACCAAACTTACACATCAATTGCCATTGGTATGTTTTTTTTTTTGTTTGTGTATATATTGACATATTAAACCTATTACAGGTTGAAATAGGATACAAATTTACTGATTTACTTTTCTGCATGCTATCAATATATCATATAGGTAAGTGCATATTCATCATTTGCAAGAATTGGGGCCGGTCTTGGTCTAGAGCAACAGAGGAGGAGAATGGATCCAACTACAAATGAACCTTTATTTACAAACTGCACCAGGGATTTCATTGGCACAAATGATTATATATTCTATTCAGGTATGCTTGGAAAGAACATCTCATAACTTTCACCCTATGGAACTCACATTTAGAGCATTTTGGTTGTGATCCTTCTTTCGCCCTTGCACTTGTTTCCAATGATGTTATTATTATTTTCAGGTAGTATGGAATCTTCAGAGTGCAAAGTAATATATAGTTTTGAAAGATGTTATAATTGATTTTGATGTATGCAAATGCCATTTCTTTATGCTTTCAGCGGACTCCTTAACTGTGGAATCTCTGTTGGAACTCTTGGATGAGGATAGTTTGAGAAAAGACACAGCTCTTCCTTCTCCAGAGTGGTCCTCTGATCATATAGCACTTTTAGCTGAATTTCGCTGCAAGCCTAGAACTAGGCGCTGACATTTGGTAGGCTGCACCTTCCCTCTCTGAACAGATTCTTGTTTGTTTCTTGGTAGATAAAGGATTGGATTTTGGGGGAAATTGGGATGTAAGCTAAGTGCATTCTCTTCTGATGGAGATTTGGTTTGCATCTCCTTTTTGAGAGCCTGGTTTTACTCTCAAGGCCTTACCTTTATATGATTGTTTTATACATATAAATAAATATCTGTTGTTTTCTCTGCATATTCATTCAGAAGTTAGGAATAAATTTATGTTCCCTCTCTGAACAGGTTCTTGTTTGTTTCTTGGTAGATAAAGGATTGGATTTTGGGGGAAATTGGGATGTTAGCTAGGTGCATTCTCTTCTGATGGAGATTTGGTTTGCATCTCCTTTTTGAGAGCCTGGTTTTACTCTCAAGTCTTTACCTTTTTATGATTGTTTTATACATATATATAAATATCTGTTGCTTTCTCTGCATATTAATTCAGAAGTTAGGAATAAATTTATGTCATATTGTGCACTTCTCATTTATTTAAACTGATCTCTACAGTTCTCAATATTTCCTGAATTTGTTGGCTGCAGGTGTTCGTCACAGAGGAATATTGGAAATAGAAACAAAGACAGCCATTTGTAAGAATAGTAGATGATGTTTCCTGTTGTTTTCCCTAGGTATCCCTCAGTGGATCCATAGCTGTGATCTTTGTATTATGCAACCTTTGTCCTATAGAAAAATCATGCTCATGTGGTCCTAGAGACTTTTTCTTCTTCAATAGAAATATAATTTCAAATACCTATAGTGCAACATGACCCACTTTTTTAATGTGTTTATTATGTTTTTGCTACCAATGTTTCTTCCCATTGAGCTTCAACATTTTCCATTTGACGCGAGAAGTTTTCTCCTGGGTTGAGATAGCAACATGTTTGTTTGAAATGCCCAATGCTTGTGCTCATTCTCATTTCTCACACTTATGTTTACTGCTTTTGCACTTTTAACTCACTTCAAAGAATGGTGCATTGTCATTCATAAAAATTACATTGTTGTTCAATTCAAAATGATTGAGATTGATTCATCAAGCTTAATTACTTTAGTTCTGTTAAGAAAGATTTCATTGTATCATTTTATCTGGTTTGATTTTGTTTTGACATGGTGCTCTGGAAGTTGTACTCAGTTGTGGAGATTAAATAGCTCTTGGCATTTGAGAAGAGTGCCCTTTGTGCGTTTGCTATTTCTAGTTTGGAATCAAAAGAAACTAGCCACTCTTGATTTGATTATGGGTTACGTCAAAGAGAACACTAATCGTGGAAGCTTGATTTGTCCACGTACAAAATCCAACCTTAGTCGCAGAAGAGAAAACGCTACGTAATAACTGGTTGTCCATTCGACGGTTTCTTCAGTCCGAGTCAAAGTCATTATGTCCATTTCCATTTAATAAAATAACGATAGTATGTAATGAGATTTCTTAGTGATGTTTTAGTAGTGATCCAATGT
This sequence comes from Gynochthodes officinalis, assembly GCA_020080225.1. NCBI lineage: Eukaryota > Viridiplantae > Streptophyta > Magnoliopsida > Gentianales > Rubiaceae > Gynochthodes > Gynochthodes officinalis. Next base: position 46,114,079 of record CM034615.1, on the reverse strand, counting down.
CATTTTGTCTCGTGAATGGAATTTAGACCCAAAAAATCCTAAAAAAGTAAGGTTGGTTGAATGTCAGTTTTGGACAATCTTCTGGGCAATGATCTTGATAAACAAACAATTAATGTGGTCATAATCTTGAAAGCATCATCAGGGCGATATCTTACACGAAGCTCATTCAAAAGCAAAGTCTACTTTGCCAGCACTCTAGTTCTTAACTTGAGGGCTAGATTTAGCTTAGCTCAACTTGCCAAAGTAGAAACATCACAAACGCATGCATTGACAAGTTTTCGTGACAGCGATTTCTCAACTTCTACTTGGAAACAAGCTGTAATTTAATCTATGGGAGTATGTGTATTACAAATTACCAAACCAAGTTCTCTCACAATCTTTGAAGGCAATTGTTAAGGCATGGGAAAGATGAGTGGTGTTAGGACTGCACTATGGTTACTAGCTTTGATGATGATTGGTAGTGTGAGAGTAAGCAGTGATTTCGCACAGGACAAGAAAGAATGTCAACCACAACTAATTAATCTTTCTTCGTGTATTCGTTTCATGAGTGAGGATGACAAATCTCCCACACCAATTTGTTGCATTAATCTTGGAGAAAACTATAATCAAAAGCGCAGGTGTCTGTGCATGGCTATTAGAGATCGGAATGAACCAGGTCTTGGGATTAAAGTCAATGCTACACTTGCACTAGCCCTTCCCTTCAGATGTCATATACAGGCTAACGTGACACAATGTATTGGTAATTACTTAAAACCCAGCTGCCTTCTATAGCTTATGTTCTGGTTTTTTCAGTTTGCTTCTGTTAAGCTGGTTTCGAATTGCAGATTTTCTGCACATGGATCCTCAGTCACCAGAAGCTCAGATTTTCAAGCAATCCCCTGACAAAATCTTTGGAAGTAACAGCATGACAACTGCCAGTTATAGGTACTTATATTCAAAATAGCTTTGAAGATCAAGATCATGATTTTCCTGTTTCCTGTTTTCTTGTTACAGACAATTCCGCTCAAACTAGTACCAGTAGTTCAAGTTGCACAAATCGTGGAACGAGATGGCTCAACTTGGGGATGGTTATTGGAGTTCCTGTTTGGCTTTTCAAATCAAGTCTCATCGATATTATGTAGGGTTGATACTTACACTGCAAAACATTTTTTCGGTGGCTGATCCTTTGGAACTAGAATAGGCACCCTTACTTTTTTAGGGCTATAGATTGGTTGTGCTAAAAGAAATAGCCCTACTCGCAGAAGGAAGAGGCCATCGCATCTCATGCCATGGCTCTTACCACCGGAAAAAGGAAAAGTATGTATCCCTGTTTGTGTTTGTAATATTCGTATTTATTTTTGCACCTTCAATTACAAAAGCAGGTACAAAATGGTGGTGTTGCCACGCAAATATATAAGCTGAAGATACATGATCCTTCCAAGTGGAGGATCATTAATTTGTAGGTATCAAATATACGAGGCCTGGTCAAACATTCAAAATCAGCTCCATTCAATGTCCAATAGCTAATGTTTCCAGCACTAGATAAATTTTTGCTAGTGAAAAATTTGCTTAACATCTTTTTAAAAGGAGCAATCTACAAAAAGCAAATCTAAGTTGCACAAAATCCAGAGTCTCTGACAAGGAAACAATAGGGTCTTCATGTTAGAGACATGATTCTTGGTCATGGGAAGTCCCTTAATCATACAGTTAGTGCTGTGGCGGGAACAGGGGTCATTCGTTTACAGTGAACCAGCGTATCTTCAAAAATCACTATGAGCAAGCTTGTCTGGCTAGATACCATGATGTTTACACCTCAGCTATGTACTTTGAAGCATTTCAGGTTTGGGAACAATTGCAGCAGCTCCGCACGTGACCGTCTCTGCAACAGAGAATGTGCAAATCCTAAGTAGCTAATGTTCACACAAATAAAGATGAAGTCTGTGTCCACATCCAAAATATATTCTAAGCTACATTTCCGAAAATTCCTTTCATGTAAGGCCAAATGTATGTCAAGTCATCTGCCTATTAATGGTGTTCACGCTTCTTAGGTAGTGACCAAGTAGGAGATTCCTATTCTTGAGCATCCTATACAGTTTTCTTACGCACCTTGTGCTTATGAACGCAGTCTTTTACTTTTGCTAATACAAAATGTAATGATGCATATACACTATGAACAGCATGGTCAGGACTCTCACAAAAGGAAAGCAAAACCTCACCTTAATGCCAACACAACCATTCACATCGAGGGTTGTAAGTGTACTTGAGCAGAATTTGGAAAGAGATTGCAAGCATTTATCAGTCACCCCAACAATCCCAAACAAACTGCAACAAAAGCCACCATAAGAGCTAGATAACTCTCATCTACAAGCCTACAGCCATAGTATCAAAGACACAAAGTTCTAATGCAAGGTCAACAAATATCATGATTCATGGATCAACCAAACTATTTGCAAGTCTAGAGTTAATCAAGATGAGAAGTTAATGCGATATATGTGCTGGCCTGTTGATTGTGCTCTAGCTCCATCTTGAATTATTACAAGAGTATTGTCTCTAAAGTGCATATGTTGTGGGGAAAAATCTAGTGCTGTCATGAAATATGAACAGAAATGAATTATTGAATTTGATGCAAAGCCTCAATTTCAGTAACTTTATGCCTCCACTTTACCTTAGAAATTCAAGAGAACTGCAGCTTTCAGCAATAGCTATCACTCCTACATCTGTCACACATACACACCTGAAAAACAAAACGTAAGTCCTGACATGTAGATAGATAAGATGCAATTTGCTCAAATGAATGGTTTCACTTACCATGTCAAATTCAGAGAAACTAGCTTTTTGCAGTTGGCTATACAACAAAGTCCATCATCTGATAGATTCTAATACATAAAACTGCAGTCAAAATCATTATCTTGGAAACTTAACATTTAGAAAAGCAGTAGCTGCAGTTATCTGAGGCAATTATAACATTAAACTCATCAGAAATGATAATATACCTGAGCCCCACAGAGGTCTAAGAATCTAAGATGAGCCAAGTGTGATAACATTTTGTATGCTTCATCTGTAAAGCTACAGAGGAAGAAAAAGCAACACTTTATTGAATCCGTAATTCAAGCCCTGAATAGTAATACCAGCTTAATATCTAATCCAGCCCAGTCATCCTTCTAGGTATGAAGCAACACGAAAATTACCCGGAAAGGGCATAAAGATTCAAACTTTGTAGGAAACAGCACTTGAGCAATATCTGTTGCAGACCACCATCAGTTAGCTTGATGCACCTAATGACACCAAAAGATATGAAGCACTTCAATCAACTCATTGAATTTGACCAGTCATGATAATATATTTCTTCTATACATATTCTTCTGATTTAATAAGTCTTAACACCAACTGAAATATGTACCTTGTAAGGTTTAAAGATTCCAGGTCTCCATAATTGTTGGCAATCAAGGACAAACTTTCATCTGTAACGTGCTGTAGTTTTCAAGAAAAAGAGCCTATATAAGAGACGATCCCACAACAAAGTATCAATAAAAAGCATCATGCATGACAAGTAGAACTCCTTCCTCTTCCTTCTCCTCTAGCATCACTAACCATTTAGTTTAGTGATAGCTTCTATCTCACAAAGGTGATTAGAAAACATTAATATCGTGAGAGCTTCAGTAACAATTAATACTTCTGCTACAAAGACAAGGCTACAGTCATGGGATGAAAATCAACAGTTTTCAAATACCTTGCAGCCACTCAAGTTCAAATCTGTCATAAGTTTGCAGTTTTTCACCAAACTCTTTATTCCAATATCTGTAACCCTGAAAGAGAATTTAAGCAAAGATAATGTAGAGGTTTTAGTTAAAACTTTCACTGAAAGACAATATCAATTGGTCAAAGAGGGAATCAACAAGGCCCAAAAGTACCTGACATTCCAATAGATGGAGAAAGATGTAAGTTTTGGACAAACACTTGTTATTAAGTCAATTCCTTTATCAGAGATCTTCTGACAGCTATTTAGGTTCAAAGACTCCAAATTTTTTAGGGAATCTGCACGCTGCAAAGGGTAGCTACTTTCACCATCAGAACTTCATATTTTATCACAAAAACATTTGCAACATTATGATCAGTACCCAAACTAGACAGCTTAATAGCAAGTACTCATTTCTCAGATTCATATGTGTATTTCAAGTTGCTTTGAAAATCATAAAGAAGGCCAGAATACAAATCTTAGCCCTTTTCTGATACTTTGAACCATGTAGATCTTATCCAGAGATCACTTCTGTAAGATATGTGGATCTATACAGAAACGGCAAATAATAGCAGCTGAAAGTTGTTTTAGTAAAAGAAAAGCAACAACCTGTGATACTTATTTCTGTTTGATTTTGATACCACAATTGCGTGGAGCATTTCAGTTTCCTAAAGAACCTTCAAAAGACATGCTATCACACCATGCAAAAGTTGACAACTCTGATCATGACAAGATCAATTTTTTAGGAACCAAAAGCAAGTGCAAAATATTGACAGGCACACTGTCACTCGAATAGCATTTTCTCCAACCACATGCCAATTCTCAAGCATACGCAGTATTACCTTGCTTTTAAGAATTTCAAAATGCTTATCTTCAAGATCTTGTGCAAACTCAAGGTTGATGTACTTCACATTATGATATCTCCCCTGCAAAAAGAACAAAGATAGAAATGTGAAAGCACACCACCAACTAATCCAATCACTCTTGACATTAGAATCTCCTATAGTTAAACCAAAATCAGGATTTTTTATATCTTCCATTTCACTCTCCTTACTAAAATTTCCAACAGGAAGTAGTTTAAACATGCATTGAAAAAACGCCTTATACACATTGTACTGACTACCAGAAGCCCACTTGAAAATTAAACTCACCAGCGAAAGAGCTGCCATAAGGCGATCCCCAGCACGATTCATTTCGCGAAGATCAAGAACCTATGCGTTTATAAATAACAGGAAATCCCAGAATCTAAAATTTAAAAATAAAAAACAGAGAGAGAGGTTTTTGTTGATTACTAACCAACCAGAGGTAGGGGTGCGAGAGAAGATCGCGGTAAATCCAAGGGCTGACTAAAAGGAGAGAAATGATGTCCTTTTGTGAGAGCTTGATGCAAGTGCATACTATCTTCATCACCTTTGGCACCGTTTCTTTGTTCCATAATACTTCCTCTTCCTCTTCGACTATGATACTTTCTTCTCCATCCCTCATCTCCATTCTCACTTATTCTTCTTCCCTTCTCTTCTCTCCAAAACTACACATAAACTTAGAACAAAGCTAAATTCTCTCCCATTGCGCACAAGTAGTGAACTCCCATTCCGCCGCTGCCCTTCGCATAAAACGCCGTCGTTTCAAAAATCTAAAAGGAGCCTTTCGGTCACTAATAAATTTCCACGTGCTGATCACATGCGAGTCTACCCGACCCTTCAACTCAGGCGGGTTATAATTTTTTTTTTTTTTTCTGGCCACTATAAATTTCGATTCTAATTTCCTTCCCCGCACTATTTTAACCTGTTTCCTCCTCTTCCCTGCTCTCGCGATCGATTGACGATCAAAGCAGGAGGATTCTGACGCGGTTATAATATCTGTTCACCCAGGTGGCTCATTTCAGCTTTTTTTACTTTTTTTTTGCTGAATTTGCGATTGTACATTAGATCTTAATTTCTATTCGTTTTTTGCTATTGTAGTGGTAAATATTTTTGCGTCTTGACTAATTTTTGTTCATGGGTTTTGTTGGCGATTCGACCTGTGTATTTTTGTTAAAAAATAAAGTCTTTTAGGTCTTGAAATGGATGTGTGCCTGCATTGGGCTTGAGGGTGGAATGAGAGATTGACTTGTGTAATTTTTTAGCTGTGGAAAAATTGTTGGAATTGCAGTAGTCTTTATTTACTAATATGGTTGTTGCACAGTGTAAAAGATGTGTTCAGAGTGCTAAATTTGGTCTCTAGCAGTAGTAGACCAGCAATAGTAATTATTGAATTCAAATTTTGCATGAATTTGTTCATGAATGTTTGTGGCTGTATTGGGTTTTTATTTATTTATGGACTGGATGGTGATCAAAGTTTAATTATGAACAAAACAATATTACACTAGTTCCGTTTGGCCTGCTGCATTGCTTTTCCCTACCAATAGATTATAGCTCACCTGGTGTTTCGAAGATTGAAGTGAAGTGGTTTATTAACGAGGATGGCTTGCATCTAGTAATTGTATTCCTCTCACCATAATTTTGTTGGTGATGATTTTAGCACTGCGCAAGGGCAGTCAGACTACTTAGCTGCCATTGCTTATGTCACCTGTACTGCATTCTGTGTGTGTCCGGGTGTCCCTCTCTTGCTCTCTCTCACCTAAAAAAAGATTATTATGAGCTAGTGGAGTAAGAATTTAATAATGTTGATTTGTTTATGAAAAAAAAAATGGCTTATCTTTTTTCTAGGGCTTGAATATGCTGATGCTATGTTATCGTAGTCATAAAATTTGGGATTTTAATTTTAGCACTCTGTTTTAGCTTTTATGTGGTTTTTTTTTTTTTTTTTGGTCCTCTTGTCAGTTGGTGCTAAATGTTCTTGTGTTCTGATTTTAGATTTGCAAGTAATGGAGTTTCTGTCTCCTTGCCTGTGTTCTTTCAATTTTTTTGTTGTGATTATTTTGGGTTGAATTTCAAAAATGAGTTAATATTCTCTCTATGTTTGGGAACTTCTCTCTCTCTCTCCCCTGGTTGTTGGAAGTTTTTACTGGCCTTTCAGATCAGTTCTTTCAATTTTTCAGTTGAGTGCATCAGTGAATTTTTCATCTTTTGAAAGTGATTTTTCACACAGATATTGACATTGGATAAAAAGGAAACAGATTTTTGTTTCTTTTTCAATTTGTTGCTTTTGGTGATTGTCTTCTTGTTATTTCCATTACCATTCCATATTTGGTCGCTTGGTGAATGTTACCGGCTGGCGGCTGCCTTTCTCTGTCTTTTTCTGATTTTGTGCTTTGATTTTCAGCTAATTTCTTGAAGTATAATCGAGTCAGTCACTTTTGTTTGCTCAGATCAACACTTGTTTGGCATCAATTGAAAGCATACGAACATATTTGAGCTCAAAATCTGAGATGGTAGAAGCTGCGCATATTCGGCTTAATGGTTGGCAGAGGGCTGCAGTTGCTCTTGGTTCAGCAGTAGGGGCATTACTGGACCCACGACGAGCAGATCTCATTGCTGCTTTAGGGGAGACAACTGGACGACCTGCTTTTGAAAGGGTTCTTGAAAGGATGAAGAAAAGTCCTGAAGGTAGAGCTGTTCTGATGGAGCGTCCTCGCGTCATCTCCACACAAGTGGGACATGCATGGGACCTACCATCTAACACATTTGGTACTGCATATGCAAGATTCATGGGATCTAGAAATTTCTCTCCAGATGATCGGCCACCTGTGAGATTCATGGAGACAGAAGAACTGGCTTATGTTGCTATGCGTGCTCGTGAGGTGCATGACTTCTGGCACACCCTATTTGGGCTTCCCACCAATTTAATTGGTGAATCAGCTCTTAAGGTGATAGAGTTTGAACAAATGCTGCTTCCCATGTGTTTGATGTCGGTTGCTGGAGGTACTGCTAGATTCAGCGAGAGGCAAAGAAGGTTGTTCTACCAACATTACTTTCCTTGGGCCCTCAAGGCTGGCTTGCAATGCACAGATCTCATGTGTGTTTATTACGAGCGTCACTTTGATGAGGATTTGGAGGATGTGCGGCGAAAGTGGGGGATAATTTCTGCACCTCCACCACCAAGATCAAATGGGTTCTAAAAGGGGAAGATATTTTAACATTTTGGTGTCCTCGTACAGGTGCCATCGAGTCATTTGGCTAATCTAGTATTTTAACCTTATCCTTACTACTTGATGATACATTTCAAACAAATTAGCCCGCATGTAGAAAGATACATGTATGTATTGGAGGAAATACTTACGTTGAAGTTGTATCAGTAGATGCCTCTTTCTGAATATTTTTCATATTTTCCATCAGTTCCAAATTTTCAGTGGATGCAAGCTCAATTTAGGCCCTGGATCGTGTTTGCCCGTATACTTTTTATTTTAGAGTTGCGACTGGAAGAATGTGCATCCAGTGTGAAACTGATTCTCTTGAAAATTGTTTCATTGATCATAATATCCGATTTACTCTAGATATTGGCCAGGACCAGAACAAATATGTTTAGAATGTGTCAAACTTTCCTTTCTGTTGACGCCCCCTTTCCTTATCGAGTCGAATGTACATCCTTTTAGATCACTTCTTAAAGACTGGACAACTATGAGGTTTCGTTTTCTCCCCTTGTTCGCATATTCACTCATCTCGTTTTCAGAGCTCCTAAAATTATCATGTGAACCCCTAAAATTCACATAGGATGATAATCATACCATTGAAGCCACCTAGGATAAAATTTCTCAATAACTGACTATCGCAGTCTTAAATTTCACAGATAAATTTAGCATTATAAGTAAGGTACCATGAACAGCAACTACGTTTTAAATGTTTCTGTTGCTTCTGGAAAGATTACAAAGTGCAAATCTTCGACAAAATTCAGCAACAGGTTCGTTCTGGACAGCATTTAGCAGATAATAGTACTACTAACTGCAAGAGTGGCTTTCTAGCACTGTAGCCATAGGCATTTAAAAATTGGGGGAATAGATAACTGCAAGATTATATTAATATCATGCTGCAATTTTTAGTTAATTTACAGTGTTATGCTTGAGATTCTGGCGCAGCCGGTTTCGAGTTGAGAAGTGGCTGCAAAGCCTTGACAACAATTGTCATGTTCGGCCTAAAATCTGCCTCATACTGCACGCAAAGAGCCGCAACAGCTGCCATCTGCAAATTTATGAAAGGGTATGAAATTTTCAACTCAGAGAAAATTGTCGATCTTGTTATACATTTTTTTCTTTCAATAAAAAGCTCAAGCAGGAGAGACTGAAGGGACCTTAGCAATTGCTTTTGGTGGGAACTCGTTATTTAGTTTGGGATCCACACATTGTTTCACCTTGTCTTCACTCAATCTTGGGGTTGCCTGCATGAAGTGTGCATGAGTTTCTGTTTATAGGAAAATCAGTTAGATATTGAAAAGAAACTTTAGGCTATGCGGAATATACCCAGGTGACCAAACTCTGTTGTCCTTTGGGCATTGTGTGGTCTACCGGCTTCCTCCCAGTTAAAAGCTCCAAAAGAACAACTCCAAAACTGTAAACATCACTCTTCTGAGTAATCTGCCCTGTCATGGCATACCTGAATAGGTATAAAACCACATAAGCTCTTCAAAATAAGCCTCGCCCAACGGCATATAAAACCCCCAGTTGTACTACACAACTGGAGAAGCAGTACATGAAATAGATAGCTGCAGTTGACACGGTCTTGTCCTGAATTCAATTTCAATCTTTGATTATGAGGTCACAATTTAGGCATATAGCTTATATATTCCAGAAAAACAAGAAGTTTGTTTTATGTTTAGTAGGGGAAACTAGATTCTTCATATCCTAGGCAAAACTCTTTTCTGATGGAGAATAAGACCATCAGTGTCCTCCAAAAGGGGAAGAAAACTGGGCTTACTCTGGAGCATGATAGCCAAATGTACCCAAGACTCTCGTTGAATGCAGCCGAGCTGCAGTATCAGAGGATTGGTTTCCCAAGTTGAAATCAGCAATTTTGGATACGAAATCATCAAACAGAAGCACATTGCTAGATCTGACATCACGATGAACAATAGGTGGTTGAACTTTCTCATGTAGATACTCCAAGCCTTTAGCTGCACCATAGGCAATCTTAACTCGCTGATTCCAATTGAGAACTGGACCAGGTTCAGCACCCTGTACACCTTTCCTTCCTACAATTACGATAACAAGCGATAAGAATGTGCCTGCGTACAGCTTCAGAAGTTTGATAGCAATACGATGACCTACCATGTAGTACATCATGTAAAGAACCCATTGTTGCATACTCATATGCCATGATTCTATTATTTCCTTCAAGGCAATAGCCGAGTAACCCCACAAAGTGCTCATGTTTAAGTCTTGAAACTGTTGATAGCTGCATACAAAGGAAGGAAAGCGCATTTGAGATGATCGTATGAATTTTCACATTGTCTTATGAAAAGGTAGGTTCTCTACTGATATTCACCTGTGCCGCAAAATCAGAATCTGGCTCTGGTGAAGAACTTGTGTCCAACCTTTTAATTGCTGCTGTCTGGCCATTGCTCAATTCTGCCATAAAAACCCGACCATATGAACCCTCTCCTATCAATGCTTTTTGTCCAAAATTGTCAGTTAACCTATTTAGTTCATCCAAAGACAAAGCTGGTGTTTCAATAGGCAAAACTTTCTGAGGAGCTCCACCTCTTGCTGCCCCAACCCTTGGCTCTTGTGATCTTTCACTGCCTGAAGGAGAATTTGAACATGCAATAAAACAGAGCATAGTCACCTTTCTTCTTCAAGAAATCTGAACAGAACAAAATTTAAAAGAAAAAAAAAAAGACGAAAACATTGAAAGAATATACTCATACACAAGTGTAATATAAAATTAAGTTTAGGACATCCTAAAAGAAGAAAATTAGACCGAAACGGTCAAAAGAAGGCATCCAATTTCGCACAGGGAAACTGATGAATATGTTAAACACTAGTGTATCTCTTTTATTTCGGTTCCATACAAGTGCTTTTATCAGTGACATGAAAAAAACTTAATACAAAAATTTTCATATCACAACAATTTTAATGTACATTAGACACAGGAATCTGACATCTGCCCCAAGTGCAGAATCGAATGACTAGGTATTGAGCATTGTTTTTTGATTTGATCATTCTATATGCCATCAGTGGAAAAGAAATTACCTCCACCTGCACCACCACCATATGGATTACCAGATCTAGGAGGGGCAGTATATTGGCTTGCTGGTGGACCAGCGACATTTTCCTCCTCTGCACCCCCACAGCACAACATTTCTTTTCAGTTTTGAAGGCAGAGAATTTTTAGCGGAGGGCCTGAGGTGACTGCATGAAACTGATAATTACAATGAAACTTCAGCAGATTGATCCCTGCACTACCTGAGTAACAAGCAAATGATGAGATAATCAAATAAATCTTCCCTCATTGGGAAATCTCTTCATGCGCAATCAAGCAATACAAACCCCCAAATTGGTAAACCAAAAAATTCTGGAAAAAAAAAACTTATTATGCTTAGCCACAGGAAAAACAACAAATTCATAAGGACACGATAGTTTAACAATTGAAATGGAAATGGCCGCATGGTTATATAGAACAGAATTTCATTCCAAGAGAACATGCCATATAATTTTCATCTGAAAATAAAGACTTTGACCTTCAACATAACTGTCAAAATCATTCATCATAATCAGCTCGGTAGGATTTCCATTCAACAAAACAAAATATGAACTCCGTGGGGGTGAACATGAACCACTTTCAAACAAACGTAGAACAGACAAAATGCTGCTAAATTTTTGGAAAGCAATATATTTCATCTTCCAATTTCACGAGTTGTCAAATCATCTTTACAAAGACCCCAAAAGAAAATCACAACGAATAAAAAGAGATTCTTGGAGGGACATATCCAATGGTACAACGTAACATACCGCAGACCAAAATCCCTTGAATCCAAGACAACGAAAAAGAACTTTAGAGGGGGGAATGCAGGGCGGAAAAGTGGAGAGCGATGAAGGAAACGGAGAGAGGAGGAAGAAATCTGAGAATGTTTTTTTCTTTTTCTTTCTCGTCTCTCACTTGGTTTTTGGTATCGGCAAGGCAAAAACCATTCTGTTTCGCGGGAAAGCCGCTGCGGGGGTATTTTTAACCGTAAAAACTGTCGTCCTAGGAACATAATCCTTACGTGCCATCCTCAATGTTGCACGTCCTAGGATACTCGTGCATTATTATCTTATGTATACAAAACATAACATTAACAACGACCATGCATAATTCATAATTGCACTGCACATCCCACCATGGATTGGTAGTCAGTAAGGCAATTTTAGGACAATTTTTGGTTTCAATTCATGGTCTGTAATCATACTTCCTCACGTTAAAACCTGCCCAAGCTGATTCTTCTTGGGGTCAACTCTCGATGCAACTCTGTCATGTATTAGTATTGTTATTTATTCCCCCAGGATTGCCTTGGTATGCACTTCCTACTACTCAAAAATATATACATAGATATATAACTTTTTTTTAATTTATAATGTATAATATACGTAATGTATTATTAAGTGTAAAAAATTTTATTTTTATACTTGTTTTATAATTTTGAAATATATATAGAGTCAGTATTGATAATAAGAAGAAAATGTAGGTTTTTTTTAATGACAAAAGCAAATTAAAAATAATATTTTTCTTTTTTTAAAAAACAGAGATAATGAGTTTGTGATTGTAGATCATAAGTTATTGGTTTTTTATAAAGCACCTATACTATGAGATATTGGTAGCTTTATGCAATATGCATGAACATCTACCATTCATGAGATATTAGAATAATATTTTTTTTCTATATTTTATCTTTTCAATCGAACGACAAAATTTCTCCTCTCTCTCCACACACAACACATACACCCAAAAAAAAAATACAATAAAAAAGAAGTTAAAACACATTAGTATATGTTTCATGTTATAAATTCTTTTCTTTTTTTTCTAATTAACATTGAAACTGCAAACTATCTAACTAAGCAACAGCAACAACAACTAAGAGTTTCACTATCTATGTTTTTTTTTTTTTTTAACCAAGGAAAAAAAAAAGAAGAAAACTTATGATATGTCGAAAAATTCGAATATATTTTGAAGCTAATAATTTTTTATGTTAATATTAACTTTTAACAACAAAGTTTGAAAGGCTAAAAGCAATATGAGAAAGAGGAAACTGCAACATGCATGAACATATAAGCCTCTATCCAAATTCATTTTTGAAAATCCATTTTAACCTATAAGTAAGAGCCTAAGAGGAAAAATAAACTACAATATTGCAAAAGTATCTCTACTTCTCAATGCCATTTCATTCTCAAATCTCCATTCTCACCTACTTTGCTATGCCTAGGTCTAGGACACCTTGATGTTTATGGGAAGAAAATTTTCTAAAAGTTTTAAGTAGAACAACTCAATAAATAATTAAAATTTAATTTTTAACTTAAAAACTTAAACCGCTATTTCATATTATAGTCAATTGTGGAAAAGCATTGAGAATTTTCTTCAAATTGTAAAATATCCATAAACATTTAATTGTGGTAACATTCTGCATCAAGTGTTAGTTATTGCATTTTAAAAGGAATTTGTTGTTTTCATATAAATTAGAAGATGAAATGTCTTAATCACTGTTTTTGTTCCTAAGGATAACCAACATATCTTTCGAGAAAATATTTTATACATTAATTGCATAAGATAATATAGCCAAACACAATTAGGAGGAACCGTTTATAATTTAACGAAAAAATAAAAATTTGTTTGATTGGCCTACTGCATCAAAAATATGTATGAAATTTTTGTTTCTTTCTTATGTGTTCATAGAAATTTGATTTTGTTCTTTATCTATATAACTTCCAAATATATTTTTTTTGCATGTGTATAAAATTAATATTTGACATGCTTTTAGCACGGTAGGGAATTTCAACAATTGCTGAGTTGCGTAAATATCTATTTTTGGACCTCCTCAATCAGAACAAATAAATCTATATAATTGAACAAGATAAATCTCATTTATTAAAATTATAGGAAGTAAAATCCATTGTTTTGGACCTCCTCAATCAGAACAAATAAATTTATATAATTGAACAAGATAAATCTCATTTATTAAAATTATAGGAAGTAAAATTCGTTGTTTTGAACCTCCTCAATCAAAATAAATAAATTTATATAATTGAACAAGATAAATCTCATTTATTAAAATTATAGGAAGTAAAATCTGTTTGTTTTGAACCTCCTCAATCAAAATAAATAAATTTATATAATTGAACAAGATAAAGCTCATTTATTAAAATTAGAGTATGTAAATCCTTTGTTTTGGACCTCCTCAATCAAAATAGATAAATTTATATAACTGGACAAGATAAATCTCATTTATTGAAATTAAGTAAATCCGTTGTTTTGGACCTCCTCAATCAAAACAAATAAATTTATATAATTGAACAACAATATTCTCATTTATTAAAATTATAGTAAGTAAATTAGTTGTCTGAGCTATATATACTCATTTAATTCTAATCATCGAATAGATGAGATTTTAACGAATAACTATTTGATTTATTTTCTTTGAATTAATCTTCTAGTTTTTCATAAGTTAGTAATAACAAAATGAATGCTTCCAATGTATAAAATAAAAATTTTAGTAGCTTTGGCTGCTATAACTTTCGCAATCACTATTTTTTTAGGCATTTTCACAATGAAATAAGAAATTGTATTTTGTAATAAGTGCAAAAAGTAGAGTAAATAAAAGCTATAAATGGCCTCAATCAAAACACATAAACTTATATAATTGAACAAGATGAATCTCATTTATTAAAATTATGGTGATCAAGTAAATCAATTGTTTTGGACCTCCTCAATCAAAGCAATTAAATTTAGATAATTATACAATAAGAATTCTTCAAAATTATTGTAAGTAAATGAATTGTTTTGGATCCCCTCAATCAAAACAAATGAATAAACACAATTAAACAAAATCTAGACACCTTGACCAGGTGAGTTGATCAAAACACTTTAGGCATCAATTTATAACCAAGAACAAATATTAAAAAGAAATTAGAGGTTTCATCAATGAAATTTATGCTATAGATTCTTCGTAAAAATGAAAAATTAAATCTAACCACCTAAATTCCTAATACTCATCTTTTAAAAACATTTTTGGGGAAACAATTTAGGAAAATAATGGAGCATCAAGGGCCAAGATTTAGTTATAAAAACACTGCGAGCACATCATTTTCCTTCAACCTTATTCCACAACAATCCACATAGCTAACATATCACAGGATAGAGATGGCAAAGTTTTCTTGCTCCTTGTTTTGGCTCCTCACCTTTGCTTTTATTGGTTTGTCCATTTTCTTTCAAGAAAAATATGGTTTTTTTTGGTTTACAGAATTCGTCAAACATTTGACGAATCTATTAGATTAAACTGCATGCTTGTAGATTCATAAAATAACAAGCAGGAAAAAGACATACAATTTCTTAGTTTGTATTTTTTTTAGAAGTATAACTGATAACATTATTTTTTTTCTTTCCTATTGTATTAATTTAAATTAAAATCTATCTTTATAAAAATTTACAAAAAATATCATTATTCACTCACTTACGTGTATTGACTTTGTGTTTCTATTTTTGCAGCTACCATGACATTGCCTCAAGCAAGGGGTCAGGGTCCTCATGGGAAGATGCGTAACACCCTTGGATCCCAATGGTTGTTTTCTCCCAAGTTGCCAACAACAATGCTACGAGCAGTGTAATGGAAATGGGTATTTAAGGGTGGCAATTTCTGACACGGTAAGAAAACTTGACATGAAATTGTGAGACAAAATGTGACCCGAACCTAACACGAAAATTCGACACGAAAACAATCGCATTTGTCCAACTTTTATTGCCCTTTACTTTTTTTTACAATCTTGTTACTTTTTCAAAACACAACACGCGAACCCAAAAGCTGACCTATTGCCACTCCCTACAACCATACAACCAGTAGGATTTGGCAAATACAAATGCAACTGTGTCCACAATTGCGATATTTGTAAGAGTAGCGGTTTCAATGGCGACTTGTAGCCTTGTTTGAAACTATATATCCAACGCTAATAAAATTGCAAGAAAATCATTTTCTTATGGTCAGTGTTAATAGTTTGATATTTTTTATTTTTTATTTTTTGGCAGTGTAATTTGGGAAAAAATAGAGGAAGAAATAAGAATATGAATTCTCCTTCTAAATAGATCCAAAACTTAAAAAACTACAGGACAAAAAAAAAAACCCTTAAATCTATCATTTTAATCTTTCTAAAGTTATACTTGTATTATTCTTATTTTTCGTGTAAATAATTAATAAAAAATTTTGATATGTTTTGACTCTCTATTCTCTATGAAATTTTAACAAGAAAGTTAGAAATTTTCCATAAATTAATGTAGTAGTATGTTTTACATGGTATAACTATTACATATAATGTTTATTCCAAGTTTTCAAGAAAACTTAGGCTAAGAGTAAATCTAGTCAAGTACAGGATGATTATTAATCTAGCAATAATTTCTTTTTCAAATTAAAAAGAAAAAAAATAGTACTCTATTAGTTTAGTTTTTTTTTTTAAAAAAAAATAGTTTAGTTTAAACTTGGAAGAAAAAAACAATATCCATTAGATTCTTAGGTTCACAACTTACGATAATCGTGTTATTCTAGAGTTTTTCTCCATTTCTCTCGTGTTAAGGCAAGGTAAGAAAATTCCTTAGCAATTTCTTTTAAATGAACTTTTGAGATATTATGGAATTGATTTCATTCGAACAAAACAATAAATAAATAAAGTAAATATATCGTTAATATCAAAATTTCAATCGCGATATCAAACTTGGGTTTGGACTTTTGGAGTGATGAGTTCTTAAAATTTCTTCTCTTGCCTTAGCTCCTTTTCATTTTACCTTTCATAGAAATACCTCCAATTGGCCAGTAAAGTAATTCATTCGCATTAATTGTCCTCTTGGACAACGTTAGTAATATATTTGTCCAATATTGGATTAGGTACTAATATTAGCACTTCAATGACAATTTTTTTTTTTTCAGTCACAAAAAAAGTATAATTGCATAACTTACGACACAATTTAATAACTTTCGAGACCAATACGCCTTATTTTAGTTCACTTAAGGAACAAAGAAATAATGATCCTGCAGTATTATTCTTCACCAGAGACAACTTATAAGAGAAATCATCTGGCAAAACAACTGGTGAGGAGAACGTAACTCAATACAAATATGCATAGACAGGGAGATCCCAAAACATATGCTCGTTAATATTGCATTTTTTTTCCCATCAGAACTTGAGTTTTCCAGAAACACCTTCCAACAATGATCTTACAGTGATCCGCAGGTTAATAACACATACGGCCAATGAACAAAAGGGAGCAATCAGAATGTTGGTACTATTTCTCTTATCCCCCTCAGCAGATGAGATCACGGAGGCTCACATAACCTCCGGAAGCTGTACAATCAGATCATCTACAGACTTACAATTC
This sequence comes from Gynochthodes officinalis, assembly GCA_020080225.1. Lineage (NCBI taxonomy): Eukaryota > Viridiplantae > Streptophyta > Magnoliopsida > Gentianales > Rubiaceae > Gynochthodes > Gynochthodes officinalis. Next base: position 46,096,883 of record CM034615.1, on the reverse strand, counting down.
TTTCCAAATTCGGCCCGTCACCCTCAACTTAAGCTCCTGACCATCTCCACCAGAGAAGAAGAGTGCCAACCCTCTTGGGATCACTAGCCCATCTAGGCTGTCACGGACTTTCTTATGGCCATCACGAATGCTCCTAGGAACACCTTGCCATGTTAATTTACGGCCATAAGCACCGACTTCCACTATATAGCTGTACCTTTTGGCCTCACTATCCTCACCCATGAATCTTAGGAAGGCCATGTAGACAGGTGCCATACCAATCTGGAAAGCCTCAAAGTGCAAACAAAACTGTTTCCCATAACAGTTGAAGACCTGCATGGAACAGTAAAATTACAAGTCTGAAGTTGGAGCACAAAAACAGAGAGTGAACCAGAAACTTTTAGAAAGAATAATAAGAAAAGAAATGGTTTTCCTAAGAGAAACACAAATATTGTAGGTTTATTACATTTCAAAATGAACCAGAAAGTCAATGGGAATTCCCTCAACTAAATGCAGAAAATTATGACACACTGAGAACTTTGAGCTTGCAAAACACAATAGAGGAAAAAGCATCCAGGACCATTTTTCTTCATCTCCACAACAGTAATAAGAATTAAAGCCAAGGCCAACATAGTCAAATAGATGTTATAACCCCCAACAGTGAAAAGCTTAGTTAAATCAGTAAAGGCAGCTACGCTGCATCATTCCTTCGATATTACCCTACATTGTATAAGTAATTTCTTTTTTCATGCAACAAAATTCAATAATGTCAATGTACTGCAAAACAGAAGTGTTTTTTTGGACAATAGTACTATCCCTCTGATCTTCCTTAACAATAAACTTCCAGCATATCATAGAACTTCTCTTCATGCCACAACAAAAAACCATACCAATTTCATCCTTTGTAGAATAAATGGAAGACTTAGAGAACAAGAATGAGGGAAACAATATTTAAAGATAATATGGTTTAACAATCCATGAAGAACACAGCTTTAGACCAACCTTTACTTCAGAGATATATTAAGACACCACATACTATCAATGATTAAACTGATTCATTGACTGCAATGAAATTACTATTCAGAATTTATAGTGCTAATTCTTTCATATAATTGAAGAACGTTCCTTACATTTCAGTAACAAAAATGCACTTACTGTTAACATCCATGTTGCATTCTCAACCTCATGCGGTTTGGATTTGACGTATCTATGGTTGAAGGTACAGCCATCATGCATGTCAACCTTGTGGTCATCCTTCAGATGTGCTACCAATGTTGGGATATCACCAGTGTGGGAGCACTCAGACCCAGCGTAGGGGCAACTGTATGGACGGAATCGACAACTTTGTTCATGTTTTAGCTTGCCGTAGTATGCAAATATATCTTGACAACCAAGACTCTGATATTTGCAGGGAAGCTCCAAAGATTCAGCGACTTTTTCTAAGGCCAAGCACCTTATATCTCCAAGATCAAAATGGCAAGTTGGGCAAGAGTTATGCACTCTAATCTTGCAGTTTACACACAACGTGTGGCCATTAGGGCACTACATTGAAGTAAAAAAAAATAAAAAAGAGTTGAAAATTAGATGACCCTTGTTAAGGTGTAAATAGATTATCCACAAAAAGCATGGCACACAAAAGTTTTAACAGGAACCCCAATCAGATATAACATTGCAACAGATATATCAGGACCCCAAATCAAATATAATGATGAGCCAGTGTCTTTCTACTATAGTAATGATCAATAAATTAGACAAAAATGCAATTCACAAGCACAGAACATTCGTGCTCTTACAGGAGCTCAAGCAATTTAATTATTTAACAAACTCGTTGAGTCAAAGGTGATGATGATGATCATGATGATGAACAAACTCGTTGAGTCAGCATATGATACTTTGCCAAGCTTTTCCATTTATGTTTAATCGGTTACAGGGAATGATAAATCTTGTTTATTCCCACAAAGAATTTTAAAACCATGTATACGTTTTTTTTGTGACTATGACTATCGAAGGAGTTGGTGACTTCCATACTGAAAACCGAGGAGAAAATTGCCATGTCTACCATGGTGTCAAGCGACTATAACAAACAAGAACCAAGTTTTACAACAGGTAGCTTCACTCACAGAAAGCATCACTGCAAGCAGCCTGATTGAATTATTCAGTTTCAAGCTACTAAAACATGGAACATAAAAAAAATGCCTAATCCTAGACATATTGAATTGCCTCTCTTGTCAGTAATGGATGAAAAAGGAAGGAAGTAAGGCCAATGGATACTCAAACAGACTTTAAAAACTCGGCCCCAAAAAAAAAAAGAATATGTAATTACCTGCATGGGACAAGGTGAAAAACCAATAACAATCAATGCTCACACAAATGACCAAAACACTAACAATAACAAAAACTACCTCCTTACTCAACTCAGACAATCCATAATTAATGTATCCATGAATTTCAAACTACCATTAAAAATCGATTTATTCCATTTTTCAATCTAATCATTCAGAAAGGAATTCAAAATTGGTTCATAGAATTAACGATCATATGATTCAAACCTGATGAATTGGAGGATACATTGAGCTTTTGCAAACAGGACATTGAAGGAGTTCATGCACACCATTCAAAGAAGATACTCCGTGCTTTTCATTAAAACCAATCTTAGGTTTCATGGAAGTGCTACTTTTCTCTGTCTTTATAATTGCTATGTCGTAGTTTGCAGACTTAGGGTATGAGTCAACTTCTTCTTTGAATACTCCACCTCCTGGAGCCATTTTTTAAAGTAGAATCGTGAGAATAATACTACCCAAGTGTCTATAACCCACAGCTTAGCTGATGCGCTTCTGAGAGACCTTTCTGTCTGCCAAAAAACCGTTTGAAAACCATTACTAGTTGAATTGAAAGGAAAAGCAGAAGTTCTAGATGATCAATTTTGACTTAAATTTCAGCAAAAAAGACAAAAGAACAGAAAATTAGACTAGTAAAATAATTCAGGGGGACCTAATATGTATTACATCCGCTCTAAGCATCTTGACTAACCCTAAGACATTTTCCATCCTTTCCTCTTTTTGCTTTTCCACCTTCTGGCGAAGGAGTTAAGTAGGTTTCTAAACTACTATGTATCTAACAGATTCTCCCACCTACCCTTTATGCAAATAACAACCAATGATGAGCTTCCACTTTTCTGTTATGCCTCTTAGTTTTCTGATATGATACAATAACTAACCCAGAAAATAATTTCAATTGCATTTTCCTGAAAAATTTGCTCATTCATACACTAAGTCAGCTAAAATTTTCCTGTATCCCTACTACCTTTACACCAAAATGATATGAAAGAGGTGGCACTTTAAATTGAGATTACAAGAAAAGACTAGAAACCATTACTCTTGAAAGAATAATTTTTTTAAAAAAACGGGCAGGCCAGTAATTCCTAAGATTAAACAGATGAAGATCAACTCCGGAAGTATAATCTTTTAACTGGTGAAACAAGTAGTACTAAGAATTGGCATGGTGATAAGGTAACAAGAGAAGCATCTTTGCCTAATCCCTCCACATCCCATAGCCTAATAAGTATTTTTCTTCATTTTCACTGCATCCACCAAAGTGAACCTTTTTTTCCAACAAAAGAAAGAACTTTGAAAGTCTGCCAATATCATTGGAACTCGAGGGCCAACATTCAGAGACCAAAAATGAAACAGAAATAACAAATTTGAGTCAAAACCCTTGGATTATCTACTCAATCTAAATTGCAGACAAGTAACCTGCGTCTCCTAAAATACAACCTCAGACTTAAATAAATAAAATAAATACCACCAACACAGCCTCAGACTTGGAACAATCAAACAGCATCAGATTATCAAACAAAACAATCAGAACGACAATAAGCAAAACACGAACTTGATTTAACTAGTTGACTAATCATCTTATGGATGCCCAAAAGAACAGCCCTTCTCCCATAAATCAACAGCTAAACTAAGGAAAACTCATTCACAAACAAAATTAAAAAGGATAAAATTATCCCTCCAATATTTTCCAGCTATTAAAACTTCCCCAGGAACCCAAACCAAAATACGGAAAATGTAAACTCAATTCTATGACCAAAAAAAAAAGAAAGAAAAGACATTTTATATTCGCGTTCACCTAAATGAAACACAACGCATAAAATAACTGGAAACGAGAAAAACATGGAGATAGCAATGGAGATTCGATCACATTCCCTCGTCTAAAATCAATTATCAAAATCCCAAAAATAGAAAATAATACTTAGTAGAAAGATTTTCCCAGTAATCAATAAACGATTTACAGAAAACCAGACACAGAAAGAGACATACCCCAGTTGAGATTTGGAAAGGGATTTCAAATTTCGAGCATAAAAATCAAATCTTTATAATTTAAATCCTCAAATTGAAGGGGAGGGGGCGGCCTTCTAAGAGAAGAAAATGCTGGAAATAAACTTTGCAATCCATAATCTTACCTGGGTTATTATTTTATTGAATTAAAAAACTGAAGAAAAGCTCCAAACTTATTGTCTCTATTTGGGGATGGCCGTGCACCACTTTTGTCCCCATCTCCTCCATTTTTGTTTCAAACCATTTTTCATTTTTGGGTTATTTATATTTTTGTTTATATTTTGGGTGAATAAGTTAAAAAACGCAACGCGGTAGATTAAATTTTGACGTTCCCCACACGCAACGTTTAAATGTTGCAAGTCAAATCTTTGTCTGTTTTTTTTTTAACAGTCAGTCACATTCAGTTCGGCCACTGCTTTTGCATCCATTAAAAGTCCTCCTCGAAGGATGTGAAGTTAATTCTCCATGCCTTAAATACAATCTTTCTTTTCTTCTACCGTTATTTGAATGGTTCTTTCAAATTGAAATTTTTTGACAAATTTACGTTGACATTTTGGTATAGATGGCGAGTTTAAAAATGAAATAAATTTAATTAATAAAAAAATTTGAAATAGAATAAAATAATAGTAATTATATTATTTAGTATTATTTTGTAATAGAATTAAATAGATTTTATATTAAATTAAAATTTAATATTAATATTAATAAATTTTATATTAAAATTATAATAAAAATATTAATATTTTACATTATATGATAATTAAAAAATTATATCTTATTCAAAAAATAGTCAAAATATATGTCAATTTGTAGAAAAAAATATTTTCTACAATTTAGTGAAATTTATTTTTTTAAAAAAATAAGTAAAATAGGGATTACAAACCATTGGTTAGAAAAAATATTTTTTTTGCTTTTAGCTAAAAACGACGTCGTTTTTGAATCCGTTTAAAACCATTGTTGATGGGTTTACCCAAAATTAGGGGAGTGTAAACCCATGGACAATGTAGCAAACGCCCAAAATTCGGTCATTTTATTCCAAATCCCTCCCAAACCGATGTACCAAACACCTGTTTAGTTTGTCAAGAGCATGTAAGGGTGAAATAGGTAGAGAATTGAGTTTTGACTAGACACTATACTTGACGCGTGAAGAAGATTTAAAATGAGTATGACTTGTGTTTTAAAAAGTTAATTGTAAAATAAAAAATATAAATAAAATACATTTTTAAATTATAATTTATACGTGTCTTTACTGTATAGCTATTAAATTTTTATTTTTAATTTAACAATTGAAACATATAAACTTTTATATTTTTATCTTTTATATATAAATAGTTTGTTCTTTTAAAATTATAAACAATTATTTCTAATTATATTTTGTTGCATTATTTTACATAGTACAATAAATATATTAAAGATTTTTTCTAATGTGAGATTGTTATCGATATTAGAAATTTTCTTACTTTCTTGCTCTCATATTGTAACACAAATGAAATTATGTCACCGTTTACTTTGAAATCTGCTCGACATTGCTTAGTTTTGGGAAACTAATTTATTGAAAAGTTGGGTCCTTCTCTGCATTAATGTTGTCCAACATTTTAATGAGAAGCTGACAGAAATTAAGAGAGGCAGAAAAGAGCTTAGTCATGGTAGGTTCTGGAATTTTTGTCATAAATAAATTTGAATAATTCAATAATCATATTCAAAGTGAAAGAATCAGGAGATTGCCTATGCATAGATTAATAGGACTGAAAATGAAGGTTAGGAATACAACGTAGAAATCCATATACATTTGACTCAATCAAAGATATCTAGACGGCAAAGTCTAAGATAGATATCTTTCAACCAAAAGATTCAACAACGCAATGCGAAGGCACAAAACCGTTAGATGCATACATACGAAACAAACCTTGGAACGAAACCACATCAAGATTTCTTTTAACATAAGATCCAACAATGCCATGCAAAGGCACATGCGGAACAAGCAACCAACGCACAACTAACTACTACTGAGCTTTATATGTATAATTAAGACTGAGCATGTGAGCCTAAATAATGTCTCCAGAGCGAATTACAGCGACGGATTTTATTGCAAAGGACAACATTTATCAAAGAATATTTGGAGCAACAGTGTTAACAAAGGATAGGACAAAGGAAATAAATTGAATTTGACATGGTCAGTGAGTATATTGTCAGGGTCGCAGTACTACTATGGTGCATGCAAATGTGGGACAAAAGAAATAAATTCCAATGCTATTATTATCGTCAGAGTTTATTTAGGGCATGTCCGGCTCTGATAAGGACATCATGTATGGCATAACCGTAGTGTTGAAACTTGTATTAAATCTCTTTAAAGTCAACGATATTTTCTGGGAATCCAAATTGAGATGTAGCTATTCTGTCGAATAATGTTACTAAGAGTTACTTGGACAACCATGACTGTAACTTTTGCCAAAGAAAAATGTAGTAATACTAAAATACTAAAACATGGCTAAAAGTTACGGTTGTTGAGTTGCAGGAGCTTAGGAAGAAGTAGACAAAAGCTATGGACAGCTAGAGGTAGCCTTGGAATTGGCCCTATGTAAGACTTTTAAAAAGAGTGTTCGACTATGAAGAACCTGATGATGCCTGCACAATGCTGCGTTCAATAATTTGGAATCGCATTCGTTTTTTTCCCTTTGTTTCTTTTGTCCAGTGATCAAACATCATATTGGGACCATCTAACATTATTATTTAATTTGCATGTTCTCCAACCCTTAATGATCCATCTAATAAGAAATCATAAGGCGTTAAAATAGAAGATCAAACAATTTCAAAGTACATATAAATTGTATTTTTGCATTTTTTAATATAATAATTATGAAATAAAAAATATATTAAAAAGCACAAAAAATAATAGAAAATACAAAAATACATTTTGAAACATCATAAACATTTAATGTAATATTAAACAAACATATATCATACTATATGTCAACTCAATATTTTGGACGATCTGTTGTCCTAATAAATAATGACCAAGTGATCAATCCCTCCCTCCTGAACATATAATAAGTTCTTGTCAATTAATCAAGTTAGTACATGAAATCATCAAAATGTGTACCGAACTGAGAAGAAAAATGTGGGCGTTGGAACGTCCCAATCAATTCCATGCATGTTCATTTATAATTAATAGTGGTATTGTTTAATAGGAAGAAATTAAGATTATTACATTCAATCGAAATAAAATATACGATGGTATTAATACTGCTGTCTCTTGTGGTCCGTAAACTATAGTTCATACAAAAAGATTTGAAAGCCTTACTTTGCCTTCTATTCACACCATAAACTTAAACAAAAATAAGGCTGTCTTATCCCTTTATTTATAGTCATCATGTTCCATTGAGGGATTTATGACTTATCTATCACAATTTCATCTATCATCATTTAACAACAAAAACAGACAAGCAAATATGACCTTGTGGAGTGGGATCCTATGATTTTATTTTTAGTTTTGACAATTTTCGTTTTCTTTTGATGGGAAATCAAGTATCACACGAGAAGAATTACAATGACCAAATTAACCTCTGTGTTGGAGACTTAATTTTAAAGTAGAAAAGTGACAAAACTATCAAACGAAACTTTTTTCCTATTAGATAACGCATTCAAGGAATCATCTCGAGATGAATTTACTTCAAATCTTAATTATCGTGTCATTTTTTTGCTTAATCAACTAGAACAACATTATATACCTCATATAATGTTGTTAACTAAGCATGAAGAGCAGCATAGTCAGGTTAAATCTACCACATTTGGATCAACTGGCCCAAAGCGTCAGAGCCCCTCACAGTACAATGAGGAGCAAATGAGCCCAAATTTGAAACGTTTTTATACACAAGCACTTCCAAACCACTAAAATCTCCAAGAAGTAGATTCAAATGTATCCTAAATATGGGCCGAGTATTAAAGAAGGTGTTATCCAATCACACCTTCAATCCTCAAATCACGTCTGAAGGCGGGAATAATACACCAGTACTTGCTTAACGCCTTTACATATGTTGCCTGTCAAAGGCGGGGATCCCCCTACGACAACGTTTATAAGCTGTTAAAATTCATTTCCCGTGAAAGGCATGATTGTTGCATTCCCCGCCCATATTAAATCAAAAATCAAAATTCCCCAAAAAACCCGCACTCACTCACTCACCGCCACCACCACCTCCGCCCAACTCCTCCGTCGTTCCTTCGCCACGGCCATGGAAGACGACGATCAGAAGGTTTTAGATCTAGTTAAAGAATTAGTACACCGTTTGCTCTACAGCTCCCCATACTCACCCCCTTCTTCCTCCAACATTTCGAACCCTAGTTCCTCCTCCTCAGTCACTCCCCAACAGTTCCAGCAATCTGTCCGGTATGCCCTCCGCATTCTCTCCAGTCGCATGAACCCCTCCATTGCACCCGATGACGCTGCCATGGCCGAGTCTATTAAACGCCACCTCGCTACCCAAGGTAAGTCATCCGAAGCCCTCACCTTTACGGATCTTTACTCCAAATTTTCGATGAAAACGGGCCCTGGAAGTGTGAAAAATAAGTGGGCTGTGCTTTATTTGCTTAAAACAATATCTGAAGATCAGAGAAGTCAAAAGAGTCAGCCCATCTCTAGGGTTTCTAATGGGTTTTTGGACCCCGCATTGGCCGGCGGCTTGCCTGCCTTGTTTGGTAATGAATCTAGCGATAGGTTTACTGTAGGAAATGAGCATTACCAGGGATTGAGTAGTTTAGATAAGAATTTGAGCGATGGAGTTGCGGATGTTAGTAATAACTATTCAAACATTCTGGGTGGTTTCAGTGATAATTTGAAGAAATTGAGGGGTTTGAGTAACACAGGCAAGGTGGAGAAGAAATGGGGTGACGGCAGTTTGAATGAGGGTTTTGAGAAATTGAGGGTGTCGGGAGACAATTCGAGGATTTTAAGGGGTAACGAGAATTTGGTGAAGGGTTGGAGTGGAGGGGTTTTGATGGTGTCAAAGGACCCTGAAAATATTCGTGACATGGCATATAGAGAGTTTGCAGCATTATTAAAGGAGGAGAATGAGGTTACGGAGGAGGTCTTGGTAAGGGATGTGTTGTATGCTTGCCAAGGGATTGACGGGAAGTACGTGAAATTTGATGAGAAAGCTGATGGATATGTGTTGCCTGAGTTAGTTAAGGCTTCAAGAGCTACTCGGATGATGGTTCAGAAACTTTGTGAGCTTGGCTGGCTGTTTAGGAAGGTTAAGGGGTATGTAACAGAGAGTATGCAAAGGTTTCCAGCTGAGGATGTGGGTACAGTTGGGCAGGCATTTTGTGCTGCTTTGCAAGATGAGCTATCCGAATACTATAAGTTGCTTGCTGTGCTTGAAGCTCTGGCAATGAATCCTATTCCACTGGTTTCGGAGAATGCAAATTCAGGGAATTATCTTTCATTAAGGAGATTGTCGGTTTGGTTTGCAGAACCAATGGTGAAGATGAGGTTGATGGCTGTTTTGGTTGATAGTTGTAAGGCTTTGAAAGGTGGGGCCATGGCAGGGGCAATTCACATGCATGCCCAGCATGGCGATCCACTTGTGAATGATTTCATGAAGAGACTTCTTCGAAGGGTATGTTCCCCACTTTTTGAAATGGTGAGGAGTTGGGTTCTAGAAGGAGAGCTTGAAGATATTTTTTCTGAATTCTTTGTTTTGAGTCAACCTGTTAAAGCAGAGTCTTTGTGGATGGAAGGCTACCGACTGCATCCCCAAATGCTTCCTTCTTTTATTTCTTCTTCCCTTGCTCAGAGGATTTTAAGGACAGGGAAATCAATTAATTTCCTCAGAGTTTGTTGTGAGGATCGTGTTTGGGCTGATGCTGCAGCAGAAGCTGTTGCTGCTGCAGGGATGACTACAAGGCGAGGCAATCTTGGTTATGGTGAAACTGATGCGCTTGAGTCTCTTGTCTCAAAAGCAGCAAAGAGGATTGATAAACATTTGTTGGATGTCATGTACAAGCAGTACAAGTTTAAAGAACATTGTCTCGCAATCAAGCGTTATTTACTCCTTGGGCAGGGTGATTTTGTTCAATACCTTATGGACAATGTTGGTCCGGAGCTGTCTGAGCCTGCTAATACTATTAGTTCATTCAAGCTGGCAGGACTATTAGAAAGTGCAATCAGGTCATCTAATGCACAGTATGATGATCCTGATATACTGGACAGGTTGAGGGTCAAGATGATGCCACACAACCCTGGAGACAGAGGCTGGGATGTATTTTCATTGGAATATGATGCCAGAGTTCCACTTAATACAGTTTTCACAGAATCTGTTATGTCTAGGTATCTAAGAATCTTTAACTTTTTGTGGAAGCTTAGGAGAGTAGAGCATGCTCTTATTGGTGCTTGGAAGACTATGAAACCTAACTGTGTTACCTCTCGTTTCTTTTCTAAGCTGTCAAATGCTATTAAGTTGCAGTTGATTCTAACATCAAGAAGATGCCAAGTTCTTTGGGATGAAATGAATCATTTTGTTTCGAATTTGCAGTATTACATTATGTTTGAGGTCCTGGAAATTTCATGGTCCAATTTTTTGAAAGAGATGGAAATAGCTAAAGATCTTGATGATCTACTTCTGGCTCATGAGAAGTATCTGTATTCAATTGTGGAGAAGTCTCTTCTAGGAGAGCGTTCACAAAGTCTTAATAAAACTCTCTTCATTTTGTTTGACCTCATATTGCGGTTCCGTACTCATGCAGATCGATTATATGAAGGCATTTTTGAGTTGCAATCAAGGTACCAACCTTAATTTTGCATCTCTAATCCTTTCTTTCTTATGAAGTTAAATTATTGCATGATGAGGGAGGGTTTTTCTTCTTCTTGTTTAACTTTTTTCTGTAAATTTGCAGAAGTGCAGAAGCTTCAATGTCTTCACGTGATAAAACCAAAACTCGGGCCAAATCAAACGATAAATTTTCTGAACCTGGGTCTTGGCTTGGTGAAGGCAGGAAGGCTCTAACACAACGAGCCGTAGAACTTCTTCGTAATATTGGACAAGATATTGATGGAATTGCAAACGAATATTCCCTTGTGTTTGATGGATTCATTTCCCAATTGCCTGTGCAGCAGCACATGGATTTGAAGTTCCTTACTTTTCGACTTGATTTCACTGAATTTTATAGTCATTCGCGTCTCAATACCTGAGGGAAGCTATTATTTTAGCTTCTGGGTTAATCAGAAGTTTGCATTCTAAACTTACACATCATGTTTGCATTTTCCAATGGTTGCACGGCATGCAATTATTGAGCACGTCTTTGCTATTATTCTTCTGGCTCTATCATCATGTACATAATTATCTCTTTTAGGTAAGTGTATCACTTTCATCCCTGTTGTTGGAATACCCCCTTTACTTCTTATTGTGTGAAAATCTAACTATACTTGCTCTCTTCCTTCGTTTTTCTTTCTTTTCAGACAGCATTCAAATGTCTTGAATGGGTTTCCAGCCATTTCCTGGGTGTTCTGTGATGATCTCAAGGTATTCTGCTGTCACCAAACCATTGTATGATATAGTATTCCCCTTGTATTCTATTGGGTTGTTGATGTGTGCTCTTTTTTTGGGGGTTTCCTTCACATTGACCTTCCACAAGCTGTCAATTGTGGGCTTGTAGGTTTCTGTAACATAGTTTGGTGTTTATACAGTGATAAGTAAAGGCTGCTTATCACTTGCTTTCCATTTTCTTTTTATCTCTTGTTTCATTTTGTTACTCACAGGATGGTTCTTGTATCGTTTCATGGCAGCAAAAAGTGAATTGAATTGCCTGTGTTACTTCTGTTAACCAGCTTTATGATTCGATCATTCTACCACCTTTTCTGGAGCAGGGTTATTGCAATGGCATAGATTTTGCATCATGTCAAGATTTGTGCACTTTCATAAGAACATGGCTTTGTGATTTTTCTTTTCTTACTTCAATCGCCCTTATCTAGTTGACATATTCCTGTTCCAACCCGACTGAGTGAAAAAGAACAGTTCTATATTTAATTGATGTAGGTCCTTTTTTTGGGTAATGATTTAGCTTATATATCAATAAGCTCTTTTGTTAATTATTCTGGGAGGCTTCAATCACCTATTACTGGTCTCAGTGACATTTGAAATATGGTGGACATCGGTTGAAAATTTTCATTACTCCATCCTTTATTAAGTTGTTTATCATTTGATGATATAGGTAATATTGAATTTAGAAATGTTCATTCTTTTGTTACTGTATCATTAAACAGCTATTGAAAATATTGTTGTGACTTTAGTGGGCTATGGGTTTTGACCCTTGATTATCCTAGCCTTTCTCTTTTTGGGTCTTTTTTTTATTTGGTGGGTTTGATTGGTTTTGTCTTTGTGTTATGTTATTGTTGCCCAGTCTATTGAATGCAGTACGTTTATTGGCAGTTTATATTCCACCAAGTTGAACGAGGAAGTATTGCAATTTTTTGATTAACGTTTAGCAAATTTTGCAGCATTCTGGGGTTACAAAAGAGATGTAATTTGATTTTTCATAGTCTGTTCTAAATCTGTAGTACCTAGAGTGCTTGTCATCTGCACTTGAAAGGCTTTCTAGCTAGGCCCTGGAAACATGTGCAGAATACAGAATTTTGGATTTGGAAGTGGCATCTGATGGAATTTCAGCGTAGATAACAATTGCCTGCTGGATTTATTTATATCAATTTTTATGGAAGTCAGAGGTGCATGTGAAAATTAGTACAAATCCAAGCTTGTCTATTAGTTTGGATTCTTTGGAATATATTGCATAGTTTCGTTATACTGATGCTAATTGAGGATTTCCTTTTTCGTCTGCTACTGTAGTACCTATGGTTTGTAGCCATATTTAGTAATTTGCAGTTCGGAGTAAGCATTAGTATTATCTATGTCTGAGTATAATATTAGGGTTTTGCATAACCTATTTTCTATTACTTCTTAATCATATTCCTAAATTGCTGCTACTTTTCAGAGCCGGATGAGTTTGAAGTAAGCATTAGCGTTATCAATGCCAGGCATGGGGAACCCCATAGGTTTCTATTCGTTGCTTATTAGAAACTATGTTCACCATACTGGGGAATTGCAAAAGAGTGATAAATAATGGCACTACTAGCAAACACTAATTTAGAAAACACAATAATGTAGACAACTTCATATCAAACTGGCCTACACAATTTTGGAGCAGCAGCTGCCAAGATTTTATCTGACATGATTTTGATTTCATACTTCAGTGAACTTCATATTTTACTATCTATTTTTGCAAATAATATTGTAAGCATCTTCATCCCCACGGCCTTGAAAGCATACAGAAGGCAATACAGTGTCAGCCACCTAAACTATATTTCTTCCCAGTGAATTGTTGATACATTTTTGCTTCAACACCAGTTGCTTTCTCTTTGGTATCGGCTTCTTCAGTCCCTGATTTGTGTGGTTGATTGCCGATGGCATCTTCATGAGGACCAAACACAAGCTTTCCAGCATGTTTTTGTTACACAGATCGTGCTTCAGAAGCCGTAGTATGATCAGTTCCCTTTACCCCTCGGGAAGAGGGTTCTGCATCCGGCATTCTACCCACCGGTTCCCCATCCGGTCTTCTGGCGACACCACTGAATGGTTTGAACAGAGGTTTCTCATTATTTATGTTTGGGATTTCTTTATCTCGAACCTTTTGGGGCTCCATCGTTGCAGGCAATGCCAATTCCTGCGAGTTTTGGTTTCTTTCCTGGCTCTTATAGTCCAAAGGTGGTGTATAATCACTTCACAATCCGTATCAAGTAGCGAAATTGCTTTATCTGCTTTTATTTCCAAAATATCTATGAAATACGTGTTATCCTCATGAGTGATCCTGATGGTATCGCCAGCAGTAACACATGCAAAGCTTCTTTCAAGGCTTCTTTCAGAGCATTGTGAATGACAGTTGAATTGTTAATTAATCTTCAGAGTACAATGAAGGTTATTCATGCATATATATAAAGCAATGCAAGCCTATTCACAAAGAAAATGAAACAAAAGACTAATTTTACAATGCTCGTGACCTTAGAAACAACTATTGTAAATAAGGTCATTGCTGATGATTTCATTTCTTCCCCTTCATCCACACCATCCCATCAAGATCTTAACTCCATCATAGGAATGATCCTCTAATCTAGCTAAGGAGGCCTCAATGTGTTTTTTGGAGCACTTATCCAAGGAGAACCAGCAATTGCAAATCTCCATAAAGCATTGGCATGCTCTGGCAAAGAATATTCTATTCCAACTCTTGGACCAACAAGTATGTTCTGTGGCTGAGGTCCATCTAAGAGTTCTAAACCACCTGATTTACATCATTGTAGTAAGAATCTCATTAAGAAAATGTAAGTCTAAAAGTTCAAACACAAGAAAGAATATTCACTTTTTACCCATGAAGAAAAATAGAAAGAGAGAGAGATCAGAAGCTTACCAGGAGTAAAGAGAGAATGGTTAGACCATTCTGTAGAAATTCCTAAAGCTTGTCCAACCTTAAGAAACAAATGAGAAAGCTCAATAACAAGAAAACATCAGAAACCAAACCCGCTAGGCATTTTCTAACAAGAAAAACAAAATTTCTCCGCAGAACGTATAATTTCTCCCAGATCAGTTACTTTCTGTCATGTCTTGGGTTGCTTAGCACATCTACTTGGCTTTTCTTTCCGGTTAAATGTTAGGTATTTCATTTTTCTTTCAAATGTGAGTGGAGAGAAAAGAGGGGGAAAGCTGCTACTTGTGCCAATAGTTACAGGTCCAAGCGCCGAAGGTCCATGCGTGATAGACAGCTAAATGTTATACTATCAACAGGATTAATGATGAACTGATCAAATAGATTCTCAATGCCAAACAGAATTAATTCTCACACTCTATTCAACATGGACAAAAGTGCTGATGAATGTGCTATCAGATCCAATCCCATTAAGAGAATGAAAAGTAGTTAAAAATTGCAAAAAAAAACTAGGGAATCCCTCCAGCTCGACCAGAGTATCATGGGAACCAAATTTCTGGGAGTTTGAAATTAAACCAGAACCAAATCCAACTCTACAACATAGAGTAACACTACTACATTTAACTACGAAACTATAAGGCAGGGAAATACCAAAATCCAGCAAGTGTAGAGGTAAGATTCAAATTAACATAACTATAAACCACTTTCATTTATTTGACTGAATCTCAAACCAAATACCATAAGCTTTTCCAGCAACTTATGACACTCATCAAAGTTCCCAAACTACGTTGGCAGCCATAAAATTGTAAACATTCCAAATAGATGATAGAAGTTAACGTGCACTTAAAAACAAATCAAAGGATAACACATAAAATGAAATCTCAAATTACCTTTCCTGGCCCTGTAAGAAGAACAGGCTTCTCAGTCATTATACCACGCCTCTGCTGAATGATTTCCAATCCTGAGTTGTGACCAGAAGAGTTTCCAAATAAGATCCCAGTGGCATAATCTCAGCCATGACAAGAATAACTATGGTGGATATTGCTTAGGTCCTGGAAAAATGCAATCTTTCCAAAGTTTGGTCTTAAAAAAAATGCTCTTTAGAATGATATTAGATCCAAAAATGGTATTACCACAGACAGGAGCACAAGAACGTATTAGGACAGCTGCTCCAGCCCCTTCTTTGTCTGCAACAACATTGAGCATGGTATGGAGTCCATAGCAAAGGTAAACATAAGCATGTCCGCCAGGTCCAAACTATGTCAAGCACAGATGAACAGAGCTCTTGAGCAAACAACACATGTTAGATATCTTAATGTATTACATCCTTGGATTCATAGAATTGAATAGTAAAATAGAACTACTGGGACATTTGCTACAAAGCCCTTGACTGCATAGTTGTTCTGCTAACTCATAAGTCATTCTATTATACTTTAACAGCTCATTTCTTGAGCACTATTTTACATTATTCATGTTAGTTTGGAATTGAGAATGAATAGGGTCTGCGTACATAGTCCAAATCATGAGGCATCTCCAAACAACATGTAAAGGTTATGTTATACATGATTGCAATACAACTATCTAAAAGTTTATTTTGATACTAGCTGAGGAGATTTACCTTCTTTTTTTTACTAGGTGATATCAGTATCATGAAGCATGATGCAGTGAACACAACTCGACCATGATGAACACATATGTTATCTCCCCATGTGTAGACTGCATATATCTGAACAAGGCTTGTCCCAAGTATAATTACCCTCTTCCCATCATTAATCTATTGGTTGATCGAACTGTCTACCATGTAACACTGTCTTTCACTTACAGGTACAATCAAATCCGTATGGCTCCCAAACATGAAGAATTTACAACAACATTGCCACATTTTGCATTTGATTATACTCTAAGGCCCGAATGGCTTCCAAAGATGAAGAATTGACAACAACCTTGCATATTTTGCATTTAATTATACTCTAAGGCAATCTGTGAGGACCATGATATATAGTTCTTTCTTTCCTAATCAAACACAAAGTGAACAAGCTCCATCCGGTAGCACAAAAGAAAAGGCAATTAAGAAAAGCAGAATATCTTACAACTGGTGCTGTTCTTGCAGTAATGCCAAATCGTCCATGACAAGCTGAATCGTTTGGCCTATAAGCTTCCACCTATCAATGACACATGCCAAAAAAGACAGAAAACATCCTAATGCATACTGCTCCACAAATGCATTTTGAGACCTTAAACCACCAAACGTAAATAACTTACCTCAGTTATTTGGAGAACAACGTTATCTCTTCTGAGATACTTTCCAAGCAAAAGCGGGGCAAGGTCAAGGGCATCAATTTGGTAGAAATCAGGGGTCAAGATTGGATTTTTTTGCAAAAATGTAGACAACGAAGACGTGGAAATTAAACTCTTATCAACATCGTCATCATTAAGAGAGTGGGTTTCTGGGATTTTCCGAATGGGTTGAGGCCTGCTTTTGAATTTTATGGTTTTGGCACTGGATTTTCGCTGGACGATATTGGTGGTGGGGATTGTTTGAATAGTGGTTTTGATGGGTTTTCTGATTTTTTTTGGACTTCGAGTTTCCTTCATTGGATTAGTTGATGGAGCAGATGAACGATAGAAAACGAATGAGACTCTTGGAGGTGTCAGCCAACAAGGGAAGACTTTTGATAATTTTGGAGGGCTGTGATTGCAGACATGGGGAGATTTTGGCGGGTGTTCTTGACGTCGTTGCTGTCAAGAGCGAATTTTCTTGAGTTGACAAAAAAAAAAAAAAAAGTGGGATGGGAGCACTATTTTTTTGTAAAAGAGACAAGTAAACGGGAAAAAAGGTTTTCATATCCCAAATTTTACAAAAACAAAAGTTGACATTTTTAAATCTATAATGCAGAATAATGAGGGAATTTATTTGTGTGTGCTTATGATTATTTACATAGATGTCTACCACTACTTGCTTTTATGGATGTGAAATTTGCAATGTCAACAAAAGGATACATAACAATGCATTTCGCACTGCGTTTTCCCTTCCTTTTCATCCCCAATGCATTTGTTCCAAGTCTTGTCCTTCTCTTTGGATCCTCTTAATTGAATGTATCATATACATTCTTATTCATATTTTACTTTTCAAAAGTTCTGTATTATGTCAATCGAGTTTCACGTACAAATATAACAAATATATCTCCTTCATAAATTATTTTTGTAAGCAATAATAAGTTCTCAACTTGAGAATAACTAGAATGATCACCATTATCACCTAGATAAAAATTATAATTTGTATAAATTGTATCTCAAAAATGTGTTATAATTTTTGATAATTTTTATTTCATAATATTTTTTTTACACGTAACAAAAACGTAAAAACGTAGAATAAAAATGTGATTGACACAACTTTATATATATATATTTCTTTTATTAATAAAAAAAAAACTTTTGTACCCGTCCCTTTACTGCCGTAGTGTAATTATGGCCCTAACATGTTTATAATTTTGGTGAAAAATTAAAAATTTTATCCTAAATTTGAGGACTACATCCTCCTACGTGATACCACTCTTGTACTAAATATTTCTTCCTCATTACTTATGTACACAAAATTACTTTTCCTTATTTTCTTCCACTGTTTTTACCTAGGTAATTTTGAGTAAATAGGGAAAGAACACAAAAGTTACCTTCGTAGGCTAACCATTACCGGCGACAATGATCTGAAACCAGCCCTTCTAGATCCTTCCGCGGACAAACCCCAACTCAATTTTTATGCAAATGGAACCGTATATTCTAGTAGTACTACCACTTGTTAGGGCTTTCTTCTCAATGTAATTCTAGATTCTTCTTCCTTCCCCTTCCTTGCCCATTTTTTCCTCCTCCTGAACACTCCAGAGAAGCATTCTCTTTTAAAATTAACGGAATCCCATTTCCTTCACACACACTCCCGCACTATATTCATCTTTCCACGCGAAACCCACTTGCCCAGCTCAACGATTCTGCTTTGAAACATGGCTAGAATGGGTGAAGGCGACAAGAGATGGATCGTTGAAGACCGCCCTGACGGCGCCAACGTCCACCACTGGCACTGGGCCGAAACCAATTGCCTGGATTGGTCCAAAAATTTCTTCAACAAAGCCCTTTCGGATCGGACCCTTTTGAATGGCGAAGGTAATCTCTTCATAAAAACTAAGAAAGTTGAGAAATTGGATGGTGAGGCTTACGTTAATGTGCGGAAGGGGAAGATTATTCCCGGCTACGAATTGAATCTTGTGATATCGTGGGAAGGCGAGGCTAAAGATTCTGATGGTAATTCCCTTGCTAAGTCAGATGGGACTGTGGACATCCCTTATATTTCCGACGAGAACGCCGATGAGGACCCGGAGATGAGGGTTACTGTTAAGGAAGATGGGCCTATCGGGAAGAGATTAAAAGATGCTTTTTTGGCTAAAGGGAAGCCGTTTGTGTTGGAACAAGTTAGGGCTTACGTAAGTGCAATGTCGAAAGGTGGGCCTGCCAAAGAGGAGCTTGAGGTGAAGAAAGCCGTGAAGATGAGTGGTGGTGAGAATGCGGTAAGTGGTGAGAAGCAAGCGGCAACCGTGACTGTGGCAGCAGTGGAGAAGAAGGAGGTGGTGAAGAAGGAGAAGAAGGAGAAGAAGAAAGAAGGGTTTAAGACGATTACGCTGACTGAGAAGTTTAGTTGTAGAGCGAAGGATTTGTTTGAAATATTGATGGATGAGAATAGGTGGAAAGGTTTTACGCAGAGTAATGCTAGGATTAGTAAGGAGGTTAATGGAGAGTTCAGTATATTTGACGGATCGGTGACTGGGACAAATGTGGAGCTGCAGGAAGGAAAATTGATCGTGCAGAAGTGGCGGTTTGGCAGCTGGCCTGATGGAGTTCACTCTATGGTACATATCTTTAACTTTTCATGATTAATTCCATGTTTATCTTTTTACGTTGGATGCTTTTTCCTGTTTCGTTTGCTACGCATTTCTGTTGTTACAATTGAATTGGCAAGAAGACTGCAAATTTTGGTTGTGGGTTATGCTTCGGTAGAATTTGTATGTTTCTTTTGCACCAGTGAAACATGGGCCTTTTTTTTTTTTTTTTTGGGTAACAAATCTAATGCTGAAACAGTGTTATGCATACTCTAGTCTATTTATTGACTAATCAGGTCTCTGTCATTGTGTTTTAGTAGGATGTGTACTGCAAGAATTGATAACGACAGGTGTTGAAGTTGATTAAATTGATTTGAATCCTAGTCTTTGATTAAATGAAATGTTGGCATTTGGTTTATGTTTGTTTTGCAAAAGGTAGAATGTTAGTTTTGAATGTCTTGATAAATAGCTGTTTGTTATGCTTGTTTTGATTGAATGTACGATTAGTGTGATTGTTTTATTTAATTTATTGTGCCTGTAAAGAATGTACTTCCTGGTGATTGTAATTGTGTTGCTGTGTTTGATATGCTTTGCTTACTTTCTTCAGTAATTGTAATATGTCTCCAATGCCTTGCGGTTAATGGATACTGCAAATTACCAAAATTGGAATATTGTTTTTAATTGATTCAATGGACAGCATGCGCATATGATCAATCAAAAGTTTGAGTGGTTTTTTGGTTGTATTTTTCCTCTTTTGGTGATTGTTGCAGCCAGAGCGAAACATTCTGAATGTGCTTTTCTTTATATCTACTTGGCTTAAATTTAACATCCTTTTCATTGATAGCAATATAGATAGCCTTTGATGTTCTCTTTTGATATGTTGCCTTTTTGTAAAGACTGTATGAGATGGTTTTGGGTTGAATTGGCTGGTTTTTGTTGACCTGGTTGTTTGATGCCTTTGGAACTACAGGTGAGACTGACTTTTGATGAGCCTGAATCCGGCATTACCATTGTGAAGTTGGTGCATAGTGATGTGCCAGAAGAAGACAGGTTGGTATTTATTTCTAGTGCTTTTGCTCATAGGGTTTCATTTGGGGGGGGGGGTTGTTTGCAATTGGCATTTTATGGTAGTTGGCTGGTAAAATTTGAATGGTATCTTATAATCTTTCAACCATTAGGGGGTCTGATGGAAATTTAGCCAAATCTCAGGTCACAGGGGTCTAAAAAGATTGAACATTATGATGCTGCAATTTTTATGTATGCTTAATCCTGTTCTGATACAAGTTCGTTCTTTGATGGTGCAGATATGGAAATGCAACTGTGGTGGAGAACACTGAGAGGGGATGGCGGGATCTTATTTTCCACAAGATTCGTGCGGTTTTTGGTTTTGGAATATGAGTTATAACTTTTTGTTTGAGTTTCAACCATTGGTCGGGAGGAGTGTAGAATTCATCTATTTTTGTTTCAGAATCAGAATGGATTGGAAAGTATGATGAAGGAAAAAAAAAACACTAATTTTATGGGTGCCGTCGTATTTACCGTGCTTTATCAACATGTGGACTTCTGCTTCTCAATTACTAAATTATGTGAACTTACTCTGTTTGAAACGAAAAGGATGCTTGTTTTTGTGTGACTGTAGTTGAGTGATCTTATAGTCTTTGAGGTTGTTAGTCTTAGACTTGGTAAGGAAGTTCTCCTATTTGACAGTGCCGATTTGTTCATGTTACTACATCCATTTGGTAGAATTTGCAAATTCATCTTAAAAACTATGGCTCCGATGTAGATACAGGCGCATTGAGGCCATCATTATTTGATGTTTGATACAAAGTGGTTGGAATTAGTGGCCTTCTCCAGGTGCAATAAGGTAGTGTGTCCGGCCCTTGGTTCCAGCATTGCATTGGGTTGTAGATGACCATATTTGGTTCTTCTTCTTCTGAGGCCATGCATGACTATTGCATAATAGTCGAGTTTCTTTCATTTTCTTGGCTGACAGATGTTAGTACCAATGTTTCCTGACGATTGCTTACCGAATGAAGTCATTTGTTAATCAAACTAACAGAATCAAGTGTTCGCCGACAATTAAAGTAAAATGAATTGGGTAATGCAATACCAAAGTTGCAATTGTCAGCTGACAAATGCACACAAAATCCTAGATCGAGAGCCAGGGCCAATTGGGAAGCTAATAAAATTGGCCCAGATAAACAAGAAAAGCACAAAGTCAGTCGACAGATTTTCGTGGGTTTTTATATGAAAAAACATTTTCACGTCGCCTGAGAGATTCGAACTCTCGCGGGGAAACCCCATGTACTTAGCAGGCACACGCCTTAACCACTCGGCCAAAGCGACGGTTATGTCAGTGGTAAATAACATGCAAAATCAATTTTGAAATTAGAGACAATATCATCAGAAGTAGAACCAAGCCAACAACTCAGAATTCCTCGTTCTTCCTTTCATGCCTAATTTAGCGATGAACCACCATTCAGCCAACACATAAGCATGTCATGAAATGTTCTTGAATTGAGAACTTTTTTCTCTTTTATTTTGTTCACTACATCTTTTGACCTGATTTTTGGAACTGACCCTCCTTCCATGGAGAAGTGGACAACATGAGAACTCAATCTTTGCTTCCATTGCAAATTGCAGCCCACCTCACACATAAGTCTTCTACTTTAATTGTCCTACAAAAATTACAAAGGCAAATATGCCAAATAATAAATAAATCTCCCCAAGTCTGAAACAGACAAAAACTATTTTCTATTTATCCCTTTCGTGTTTTCTTTTCGCCAAAAGAAATGGTAGTAGTACTTAAAAAGTGATGGGCTCAGTCACTGGATTGAGGATTTAGGATACGGATGGCCCATCCATCAGGGCACTATGCCTAAATATCTTATCTCTCTTTCTTGGTTTGTTCAATCTTGAAGTCGTCTTCGAAATTAAGGTGGCAGATATGTCCATATTTGCACCAAATTCACACATTTTCTGCAGAGAAATCCATCCTCAACATCATCTTCAACAGCAGCACTTGTGGGGTGGTGGAAGTTGCTATGTTTCGGTAAACTCTCAGGAGTCCAGGTTTTGTTGTAGAAAAGATGAGGGAAAGAAAGTAACAAAGAGAAATTGCAGAGTGGATGCTGCTTTTTGGCCAGACTTATCAAGACCTACAGCCATCGAAATGCAACCCATTGAGGATTGTGATCGGTTGGATAAGATTCTTGATGAAGCTAAACAAATTTCCCAGCCCATCATCATTGATTGGTGCTCAAATCTAATTTTAATGATCCTCTCTCCCCTGCCTCTCTTCTCTCTCTCTGTTTGCATATGTGTTCATATTGTGTCGAATTGTTGCTTGTTAATTTTGACAGGATGGCTTCTTGGTGCCGCAAATGCATATATTTGAAACCAAAATTAGAGAAATTAGCTGCCGATTATGATACCAAGTAAGTTGTCTTCCTCAGTTGTACTTTATCTATGCCATTAATGGACTGATGATGCATTCCAACATGTAGGGAATATGACTTGATTTGTTAGCTAACTGAAATAAGCAAATCATGAGGCCGAATCCTGTAATAACACAAACAATCATTTTTTTCATGAACACATGTAGTGGAAACATTATGATGATGATCTCCAAAACTGACATTTTCCTTGTCGTCATGATAATAGGATCAAATTCTTCTATGTGGATGTGAACAAAGTGCCTCAGGCGTTGGTAAAGCGTGGAAATATAACTGTATGTATGAGTTGATCTGATAATTTTTTAGTTCTCACATTAAATGTTGTAATTTCATTGATATTCTCGAATTCATGTCTCTGTTGTATCTCATGGTGTCTTCCTCGCAGAAAATGCCAACAATTCAGGTGAGCTTTAACCTTGTGATTCTCTTCTGAGCATGATTGATAGAATCACTGTGACTTGATTTCATTTGGTTTTGCATCATGCCTGTCCCTCCCCGCAGCTATGGAAAGATGGGGAGATGAAAGCAGAAGTAATTGGAGGGCATAAAGCGTGGCTTGTTATTGAAGAAGTGAGACAAATGATCGAGAAATTTGTATAGAAAGTTTCCAAATCTCAGTATAGAAATAGGAGTTTCTAGCGTTGTTAATATATACTAGTACTGATTTCATCACTCCTTGCAGTTCTTTGCTAAGTTCAATACATTACCATGTAATTCCATCGCCAATATACCTATTGGGTATATTCATAATACCATGAAACATTTCATCATCTTAAACGCGGGATTATCATTACACGCAATGCAGTGCCTGAGCATCAATAGTCTTTGAAAGTTAATTTTGCAGAAGACCAAGACCAAGAAACCAGCAGTGTATATATGCAGATCAGTGAGTTAATATGTGCGTGATAGTAGCAGTTCAGCAACAAATACTGTCAAAGTAAGTTCTTAGTTTAAATGAGGAAATTACCAAATAGGCAGAGGGAAAGATTCAATTCAAGTGTCAAAAATTGCTGATTAACGGTGACCACTTTTTGCATCTAGCAGAATGCATAAAAAATTAAGCTCTTTGAGCATGTGAAGAAAGAATTTTGACATAGTGAAATTAAAATCTATGCATATGCAGCAAAACTTCTATATCAGTTTATTGAATTATCTTAAAAAGGGATGTGGTTTATCTTTTCTGCAGCTCTATCAAGACCAAACAATAACAAAAGAACTCTACAATAAAGAGAAAAATGAAGATGAAAGGGGCATGCGCGGGAGGAATTATTATAAGACTAAATATTGCTCAAAGGACATCTCAACCAAATTATGTGGAATTTCATCCCATATGAGCACATAAACGATAATTCCTCTTTTCCAATAACAGAAACTACAGTCAACGAGTGTACCAATTCTGTAGAATTGGTAAATTACATCTCCTATTCAGTTCATAAAAGCTAATTCATCAAGAAAGGCATCTGTATCAAAGCACAGATTGGGATTCATATTGTCTTCTTTCAAATAAAAAGGAAATGCAGGGAGATCCCTGCGCATTGCATTTGATACAGCGCCTCTATCCGCAAGGTAAGGAACTGAACCATTCTCTCCAAGGCAGCATCTAAAATCATCCCTTGCTCCATTTGTCATACTTTCTCCAAGGCAACCGCCAAAATCATCCCTTGTTCCATTTGTCATATTTCCTTCCTCAATTGTGTCAGTAAAATGGATTTCTGGACAAGAAGTACCAGCAGGTGCAACACCATAAACCTCGCTAAATTGGGGTCCTTGACAAGAAGTAATTGCATCCTCATTGATTGTTAATACGGAAGTCTCACTTCTATCCAATTTTCTTTTCTTTCCCAAACGTTTTTCATCAACATCTGCCCATTCCACCTCATTAAGCCTTGAATTAGCAATCCTTTTGCGAGACACAATTCTCCCACCTTTAGAGCTTTTTGATTCATCCTTTTTTATCCTACAGAGGACATAGTTCTCGCAATTCATCGCTGGGCAAAAACCATGAGCAGCAGCATCAATGGAATACTCATACATTGTCCATTGACCAACGGTCTCTTGTTGTGATGAAAAAGTAAAAGTCCTCTTGCTCCCAATGATCTTGCCTTTCCCACAATTATCCCTCACATCCTCTGTTGCAGTAGTCCCATGCCATGAACCACAACCAGCCGCTCTATTTTTTTGCTTGTTCTTTGCGTTCTTCCCAACAGTGGACAATTTGGTGAACACATAAAGAATTTTTTGTGATTGCACAACCTTAGCAGAAGACTCCACCACAATCTGCCAGGGAAGAGCTTCATTGTCATCCCTAAACAATTCCCAAGGAGTGGCCTCATCCCCATATAAATCTCTTTCAATAATTATCTCAGAATCCCAACCCATTAATGGCTGTCCCATAACCTTCTTTTTCAAGTAATAGCTAACAAGCTCTTCCTCAGTGGGATGAAACCGATAGCCAACATGTAAAGGCCCCATTTTTCTTTCAAGTTTTTAGCATGCTTCAAAAATCGAAAAATAACTTTTTTGACTGTGATCGATTGTGCTCTCTCTGAAAGGTCCTTCGCACAGAAAGTAAAGGTGTAGAGCTTGCCTGGCCTTTCTTTGACGCTACGCTAAACGGAAGAAGAAGAATAAAGAAACTAATGAGTTTTTGCTGCAGAAAGAAGGCACTTCTCTGACGCTGTGCTGAATGAAAGAAGAAGAAGAAGAAAGACCCTGATGAATTCTCTCTGCAAAAGGAAGGCAATGATCACGTATATGTAGAAAGGGTGAGTCTGGGAAGATACCGAATTAGGAAAGTCTCTGGCATCTAATATATTTTCTCCACTCTGGAAAAGGAAAGCGAGAACAAGGAAAGTACTAATCACAGATGTTTAGAAAAAAGACTGACTTTGGGTAGACAGAATTAGGAAAGTATCCGCATTTAATACATTGTCTCCTCTCTGCAAAAGGAATGCAAGAATTAGGAAAGTACTAAAATTTGTTTGTTTAATTTTGAGACATTAAAAATGTGAGAAGTGAATTGATAATGAGACAAAGTGAAGATTATTACAAACGAATGTTATAATAGGAGGAGATATTATATGTAACTATTGTATCATTGTTAACGGTATGAGTAATTTATTAGTACAATTGTAAATTTTTAAAGAAAATATACATAATTTAAGGGCCAAATTTATCTTATTTGTCTTGCTACACTAATTTTAAGGATGTAATTGTTATATATAAAGAAAAAATATACAACAAGAGTCATCAATTTTTTAAGTTATCGACGATTATAATAAGAAATGAGCTCTTTTCTTTTTTCTTTTTTTTCCCTATAATAGTTTTTTTTATAATGGGCATTGGATTTGGATTTTCTACGACACTGAAAATTACCCATTGTGATTTTTTTTATTCATTCAAAGCAATGTGTCAAAATTTGAGAAGGGAAAAGATGGAGGAAAATTAAATTGTCTTTTGGGCTTGAAATGGTGTTTAAACTCTAAATCCTACTCCTTTCTCGGGCCTCAGATGTTTAATACTGGAAGAAAGCTAATTGAAGTATTAAATCTGATTCAATAACAAGAAGCCTGAATCTGTAGAAGACTATATCTATATGCAAAGGCTGGACTGACATGACACAATATTGCACATTATATAGCCCAATATGGATGGATATCGAATGAATAATTCAATAAATGACCACTAGTAGAGAGCTTGATGAGTGTTTAGGAGTTTAAATTAAATTCAAATTATTTCAAATCTTTGAGCAAACAAAGCATAAATTTATTGTTTACTACCATCTTTGCTTATCCATAAATCTCAAAACTTGGGAAAAAAATATATAATCTAGGTACAGCCTGTGTTATATCAAGGGGTACAGATATAATTTCGTTCACCAAAATTTGCACAAAATAGGGGGTCATATTATGTTTGCTACACAAATAATTAAAATAGAGTTAATTCAGAGGAGAGTCATGATAATATGTAGTTAAAATTTTTAATAAAATCTCTCAATAATTATGTGACATTTATATAGAACTCGTAAGTAATTTCAAACTGGCATTTTATTAAAGCATGAATTGATTTTATTAAAATGCCATCAATTTTTACCTTTTGTTTAGCAAACAAAACAAAATTCCAAACATAATATGTGTTATATAAGAATTTTCTTTACATCTTGTAAATTTCCCTCCACTTTTCATTTCTGAACAATAAAAATTTTCTCCATTTATAGTACTAATAAATTTTCAAAAACTCCCCAATCACCAACATGAAAAAATATTTTATACATACTTATTTTTAATATAACACATCAATTATATAATTTTATTTATTTACCTCCGTATTATATAAATAAATTATTTTTTCTAAATCATAAACTATTCTTATGAATTGTCTTTATCATTTTATGCGGTACAACAGGAGTATAAAATATTAGCATTTTCTAGTCAACTGCACATAAATTAAATGTACGCATATCTTCTACAGTGAAAAAGTATAATAATTGACAAATTAAACTCCCCAACTGTACGACTGACGGCTAATAGATCGCAATACTAACCACTGAATTAATTGAATGCTCAAAGTGCGACGCCACACAGTGGTAAATAAAAAGTGCAGGGACAGATGGTCACATGGGAGCTTATGCCCAGAAAAATGCAGGTTGAATGCAACAAGGGACGCGTATTGATAACTAAGAAATGCATGACAGATCAAAATGTTGTGTGAAACTGAATAAAATATTCAGCTACAATCCTTGAAAACCTAAGCTGTTATGCACTGTATTAGAAGTCACTAGGCAGTGGTGCAGTCGGTGGAAGAAAATGGTTGGCAAAGATGAGCAAGACTTCAATGAGAAATAGGACCCTCTGTTGTCTTTTCGCTTTCTTTGTCATATGCATGTGATTCTTGGTTCGCAATTCAAAAAATGTGGGGCGTCTTTGAAGTTAATATTGAGTTTATGCCATATATGAGAGCGAATGCATTAATTTGAATCTTGATAAGTTGATATACTATACCGACATAGAATTGGAAGAATTTTTTTTTTCCTGGTTCCTTTCAATGATGTTTAGTTCTAGTTACAAAGAGGTGGTTGACATTAAGTGAGATTATTGCAACTCACATCAAATGCCAACAGTGTTGTTCTTGATAAAGTGTATATATAGTAACAAAGGCTATTAATAATATTTTTCAAACAATTGCCCTTTTTAAATAATTTTTATGAACGAATGTTGATGGGCGTAATTCATTTTTTCGTTGTTTTATGCTGTATCAATCTCTTACGTCAATGATATAACTCACATCACATTAATGGTATTGTTCTTGAATTCTCATGAATTCGTTTACAACCATTTCCACATAAAAGAGTCAAAAGTGAACTAAAAAAAAATGTATACGAGGCAATATGTTTTGCCCCTTTTTTCCCCAAAATGCATTCCTTGGTTGGCTATTTAACGCTTTGGGTTGCCATTTACTGAAAACAATCCACGAGAGCTGTATATCTCCACTGGCTCTATTTCAAAGGATTTATAAGTTTAGGATCACAGGTAATTCTTTTTTTTCCACCCCTCCTGCGGTAGCAAACCTAGACACATTGATCCACGTTTCATTGGCAGAGAATTCCCCTAATTCTGGTTATTGGTTTTAGTAATAATACTTTTAGTATCTAATCATAGTGATTGAGATAGCAAGTATAAAAATATAAAGTTCACTCATTACATTTTTTAAAAAATATAAAATAATAAAAGATGATTTTTTTTAATACTTGTCATATCAGTTATTATAAAAAGTCACTATAAATATCATTACTCTATTGGTTTATAGATGTACATACGTTCAAAACATTTAATTCCATTGATCCACATGAACTTCTTAACATTGAGACAAATTTTGACACTTGGCCTACTTAGGGCATCCACACTAGCCCTTGGCCGCTGCCATGTTACATCAGTTCATGCCCAAACTAGCACTATTCACGCAACCATCATAAAAAATGACCCACGCTAATTAGCATAACCTTCACTATTCACGCAGCCATTATCGAATTTTTTTATATTAATAATACAACTTATAATTTTAACTATCATACATTAAATAATTAAAAATATTTTTTAGAAAATAAATTTACATTACATTAAAATTAAAAATTAATAATACAATTAAAACATGAAAATAAATACTCTAAATTAAATATTAAATACTTAAGACAAACAATGAAAAATAAAAATATCATATTTTCCTCCAAAAATAAGCAAAGTGCATGTCAATCTGTAAAGAAAAATATTTTCTACTCGATGGTAAATTTTGTTTAAAAAAAAAGAAAGAGTTTGACCGTTGCAAACCAGTGGTTGGTTTGCAACGGTTTGGCCACGTGGATCTAACACGTTTGTCAGTTGTGTGTCAAAGTGGACTACTAACACATGGCTCAAAACGACACCGTTTTGCGTCAAAACGACACCGTTTTGCGTCAAAACGACGTTGCTTCATCCCTCACGTGGCGAAAAAAAATTTCTTTGTGGCCACAATCTAGGACCGTGGCAAAGGCCACAAACCATAGCCATTTGAGTACCATAACAACGCCAAGTCAGCGTTTTTGCTAACTTGGAGTGGCCGTGGCCACCAACAATTAGCCCAAAAAAGAGTTATTGTGGGTGCCCTTAAGGACTACAAAACTATATATAACCACCATATTCTTGCCATTTAGGCTTATAAACTACCAAATGCAATCTATCAACTACAACAAGAAGGTCGTCACAAAAATTGTAACATCAAAGGCAGATAAACCAATCAATGGAAAAACAAATTAACTACATTGCAATATCAAAGTTGACATTGATTCGAGAATTGAATAATCCTCCGGCAGAGTGTCAAGTTTGTCATCATTGGCGTTAATACAAATGGACTAAAGCAAGAACAATCACCATTCTTTAATAAATACTCCACGAGTAAAAACACTAGGGTTGATATTAGTAATATATGGTGTACAAGTTTTCTTTATTGATTGTTTGGCCTAAGGCATCAAACAAAAGAAAAAGAACAACAGAAAACCCAATAAACAAAGTTTAATTAAAGGAAAAGAAATTATTGTTGTTAGAATTTATTTATTTATTTATTTTTACCACAAAAGATATCTCACATTCACTGCTCTTTAGATTTATATTAACACATCACTTTTTATTCTTTTTACTTCTCAATCATTTCTCAAAAAGGGTATTGGATTGTACCACTAATATTACCTTTTACTACGAGTATCAATAATAATAATAATAATAATAATAATAATAATAATAATAATAATATAGAGTGTTACTATCATCACTTAGAAATAATACTAGTGGAAGAAATTTTGTTTTTTACTTTTTCAAATAATAAATTTTTAATTTTGAGAATAGATGTGATTAACGATAATTGTCTTTATCCTTGTTTGTCCAAATACAAGACTTTAATTCTCATTCACTTCAATACTCCTCCTTTTATTTTCAAAATTAACAACCAAAAAAAAAATTAAAAGTAAGTTTGTTATCCTAATTAACTTAGTAAAATTGTAACCCCAAAAAGATGACAATTGTATTTGTATATTTAAAGCAAATCTCTCAGTATTACAATAATAGCGGTGCGAAATAGTGTATTATAGTAACCGGTAGGAAAATTTGAGTTAACGTTGACGACAAAATAAAATGTGCGATTTTGACGCGAGACACTGGTACGAAGTTAATGTACGGATGTAAAACGAAGGGACATGTCAATACGAAGGGGTCCACACGGAACGTAACTCCATTAACAAAACTAACCCCTAAGCAAAACCATTATTGTAAGTTACTTACAAGTACCAAGTTGTAGTATTTAATTATTCTCATTACCGTTAATAGACATTCATTAATCATACATACTCCCCACCTAAAAATAAAAGTAATTTAGTTATGTAAATGTTTTAAAAAATAAAAATAAAATATGTATATAAAAATATTAAGATATGTTACAATGAGAAATAAGATTAGAAAATATTGTAAATGATTACGTAGATTGGTCTCACTATGCCACTATATTTTCTAAAAAAAATAAATAATTGGTATATCTATTTTGGAGCTTTTATCTAAACAAGCAACACATTCATATCCATCAACGAGTGGCTAAATTTTGAAGCATGGAGGATGTTTGTTGAGAAAAACCAGCTAGGCTGGTTGAGATATTCGTTTTGAGTGTAATAGATTTTATTGAAATTTAAAGTGAATTAGATTTAAAATTATTCAAATTTTAAGGCAGTTCCGATTTAGAGATCGTTTCAGGTAGAAAATTATGAATTTTCTTTTCTTTTCTTTTTTTTAGAAAAAATAGCTCACTACTACCTGGGATTTCTTTCTTTATAGGGTAACTAGGTGTTTGCCTTTTTTTTTTTTTTTTGAAAAAAAAAAGAAGGTAATTATGTGTTTGCTTGAGTTTGGTGTTTGTATTTTCTCTATTATGAACTGTTAGTACTATCATTTTTAGTTCAGTAGCTTTACAAAAAGAAAAATTATTTGGTTTAGTTCCTTGTATATCTTTGGCCAAAAAATTAAGAATCTTATGATGAAATATGTCACTAAGAAAATAGTTTATGTATTTATTGTAATACGTAAGACATACATATCAATACAGTTAAAGGAATAAGTTATTTATAAATAAGGGACAAAAAATTTTATAATCAATTTATTATAATAAAAATAAAAATAAAATAAATATATGAAATATTTTTTTCGTGTGTAATATTTTCTCGCATGCTTGAGTTATGAATTATTACATTAACAATGAATACGAGTTGAATAAAAAATCACATATTATCTTTATTTTACTTCTTTAAGATATGTGATAGAAAATCACTAATTGACATTTTAATGTATATCTATTTTTTGGCCTATATTCGATCAAACACTCAAATTTAATCAGAGATAATTAAGGATTTTTCAACGTAATTTTCAAACATCTTTTTATCTTCTTTGGTTTCATATGGTGCGAAAGCGATTATTGATTCATGATGCCCTCCAACCAATTATCTTTAAGTCCAATCAAGTCGGTAGAGTGAAATTTGAAGGAAGATGGACAAATGGAATCAAAGTCCTCCTTCCAATTTCATCATGCAATGGCACAAGCAAGAGAAAATTTTGTCAGCTACTCCATAATATGGGATCCACACCCCAAGTGGAAGGACTAGGCTCTCTGGAGTTGAAATGAACACAATGTGGCCCTGAGGACATGCACAATAAAAAATTTAAAAGCATCAGCCTACATCAAAGACTACATCAACTTTGAAGTCTTTACTATTTAGCAACCATCATAAAAAAAACTACTTTTACTATTCACGCAACAAATTTCTCTCTCCTCTACCTTTATTTACACCATTTATTTAATATATTTAATACTTCTTATTTAAATTAATAATTCTAAAATATTATTTATTTTTCATTTATAAAATTCAATATATATTAATAATACAACTTATAATTTTAATTCGTTAATACAATTAATACTTAAACAATTAATGAAAAATAATTTTCATTACATTGAAATTAAATTTTGATAATACATTTAAAATATGAAAATCAATACTTTCAATTAAATATGAAATACTTAAAACAATTAATAGAAAATAAATTTACATTATATTAAAATTGAAATTTATTTAAATCGAGCATGATTTTTAATTTGAATTCAAATTTTACTATATTCAAAATTATAAATTTAGCTCCAAAAATCATATATTGCTTTTAAAATATGAAAATCAATACTTAAAATAATTAAATATGAAATAATTAAAACAATTAATAGAAAATAAATTTACATTACATTAAAATTGAAATTTAATAATATACTTATAAAAAAAATAAATTGTTTCTTTAATTCTTATATAAAATTCAAAATTATAAATTTAGCATTATTTATCAATTAATTACAAAAAATTCGTTTTCATTTAGATAAACCTGATTATTTCTTTAATTTTGTAATTATTTATGTTGTTTAACTATGAATACATATAATTTTTAATAATCACATTCAATAATTTTATACAATATTATAGTCAAATTAATTGTTTAAAATTTTTGTAATTATAAAAATATGTATAAATAATTTTACATAATATTAGAGTAAAGATTTAATATTATTACACTTTATTATAAAATTAATAGGAATATTAGTAATGTGAAATTAAAATGTATAAGATATTAATAAGTATATTATAATTTTTAATTATATTATATTTAAGAAAATCATATATTGCACCAAAAATAGTCAAAGTTGTCATTTTGTAGAAAAATATTCTACACGTTGGTAATTTTAAAAAATAAATAAAAAAATAGAGGTAAAGGGGTTGCAAACTGGGAGGTTTTTATCTTCTTTGGTTTTATGGTGCAGCGATTATTGATTCATGATGCCTCCAACGTTCAATTTTCTTTCAAAGTCCAATTAAGTCGGCGTCGAATTTGACGTCAAATGGACAAATGGAATCAAAGTCCTCCTTCCAATTTCATCATGCAATGGCACAAGCAAGAGAAAATTTTGTCAGCTACTCCATAATATGGGATCCACACCCCAAGTGGAAGGACTTGGAGGCTCTCTGGAGTTGAAATGAACACAATGTGGACCTTAGAAGAGAACAAAGGCTGCTCACTGTTTTGATTTGTGTGTCCCTTCTAAAGATCTCAAGAATTCCCCAACCAACATGTATCACAATCCAAAAAACATTGTGAAATTTTGTATTCCTTGCATGTTTTGTTCGACCAAAAATGAACAAATTAATCACAAGTGAATGTAGCGTAGAAGTGAAAATCTCAAAGGTTGTGAAAAAAAAAATTTAAGGAAAATTAACACTTGTGTTTTGAAATAAGTGTATGTAGTTAATGTATTTTAACATATCGATAAACTTGAACCTTATTATTACATTATTCGATAACTTGTCATTTAACTCTATATCAATAATGACAACAATTAACTTTGTGTTAGTAATTATGATAAGACAATAGATGAAAATGTTATCTAAAAATTATTGACAGTAAAGTATTTATTTAAAAATATCATAATAAAAATAATATACAAAATTTATCATTCAATATTTAATTTTAAATCAAAAAAAAAAAGAAGAAAAGGCAAGCATATATACTCCTTGGAGGCAGACACATTTGAGGCCAAGAAATCATAATCATAAATATCTTATGATTTTTTTGGAATATAGAATCGAAAAATATTCTAATAAGCAACATAAGAAAACCACAGAGAACCGCACCTCTTTGATGGTGGCAAATTATTTTTTGTTTATTAGAGACAAGGAAGACAATGCCAGCAAAATTGTTGTCACAAGAAAACAAAACGGCAACACTTTTAGAAATTGGTTCGGAAATTTCAATAAAGCCTTAGAGGACAATTTAGTGTCACGGGAGCTTCCCTAATGTCAGAAGGGGTTGGCAAGTTCATTCAAACAAAAAAAGTAGTAGTAGTAATAATAATAATAATAAATAAACTAATTTATAAGGTAATTTTGTATATAATTACTCATTGTACTCTTAATTTTAGTACAGTAAATTATAAGTCAAATTATCCAACAAATAAATTCCTATAATTAAAATTCCAAAACTTTGCAAAAACAAACTAATTTATAATGTAATTTTGGTGTAAATAATAGCATGGATAACATTTTCATAGTCTTATAGAGTGGCTTTATCTCATGGTCCTATGATATCATTGCATGCTACAACTTACTTAAAAAAAAAATTCAAGAGGGAAAAAAGTGCGTATCCTCAATTTACATGATTTTTAGAATGTTTCGTCGTCTTAAAATCTAAACCATAAATTGCAAGACACAAATCACCCAGTATACCATAATAATTGGAGAAATAAAATCTTGTAATAATAGTTAGAATAGGGACAATTAATTTGAAGCGTCGGTGGCACCCTTTTTTTTTTTGGGTCAAAATCTTATGTCGGAGGTGATGATCAAATAAACCCAAGCCTGGCCCACCAGGCTACCAAATTCTTTCATTCTAAGCAGCAGCTGCGGGTGAACGGTGGTATGAAAACAGTACGATTACGCACTATTTTTGTTTTTTTAGATATCTGTCATGACTTTGGTTGTACAGTTTTTGTGTGAGCAATAATAGTTTGGTTCAAATTATTTAACGTTTATCAATTTTTCAAAATTATCACACAAAATATAGAGCGAAAGTTAAGAATACTAGCGTTTAGTCTCTTACAACGTGTGCAGTTTGTGGATTTTAATGTGCTGATTGGAGGCCTTTTTCCGTTGGTCAGACTTTTTTAACCATTTGTGGTCCCCTTTAATTTTCGTAGTCATTTCGTTTTTGTGGGTTTGGTTTAAACTCCAACACTACAAAGTTCATTTAGCTCCTTTATGACTATATACTTTTATTATTGTGAAATGTTAATATACTGATGTTTTTAGAAAATAATAATAATAATAATAATGATTAATGGATTTCATAAGTTCGTTGTCTTTGCCAGAAAATATTGCTCATATCATTCACTATTTATGTTTAATTTGATAGACTCAACTTAACGAAAAAATATGACACAAAAAATTCACTGAAAGCTATTTATCTCACCTATTGAAAGGAGTTAGTATAAAATATCAATAATTAGTGGATGCTTATATACCATCAAGGGAACTCTTATCACTTCATTTGGCTTATGCTACGAGTAGCTTGATTTTTTCACCTGTCATCTGCATATATTATTTTTCCGTCAAAAAAAAAGTTTATTTTAAATAATGTATAATTTTTTAATTATAAAATATAAAATATTTAATATACTATTAAACACGATTAACTAAATACATTATTTTTTATTTTTATTATTATGTTTTAAGTTAAGGCCATGTATATTCATTAGTAAGTACAATACAATGATTTGCTCTAAAAGTGTATTAATCTAGTTTTTGCTCTTTTCTCCTTTAAAACACGAGTTTATTTTTGAATATAAAAATAATAATTATGTATCATACATAATTAAAGAGTAAAAAATTAATAATATTAAATTTTATAATTAATAATATATTAAATGGATTGTATTTTATAATTCATAAGAAATTATACTTCATTCGATCTTCAAATTTGAGTATAGTAATTTTTTTTCTTTTATTTTGAAATAAAAATATTTTTAATGCCCTATTAAATATATCACCTGAAATATCTATGGCTACAAGTATGTTATACTTTCTATTGAGGTATAATGAGAAGCAGGAAATGGGAATCATGGAATGAAAGAATTTGGAACCAATCCTTAAATACCTTGCTACGTATTTGGATTGAATTTATCCTTCCAATTGAAGCATATTTAGCCAATTGAACATCAATAAAATTGAAGCATACTTAGCCAAAACAAATCCCACTAATTACCGATAATGCACTTATTATCAATTTTATCAAATATCATAATGAGCAATTAATCTTTTTTATATTATCTCATGTACAATTTTAATATTATAATAAAATTTCTATGGTTATTGTGAAAAAAGAACATCAATAAAATTGAAGCATACTTAGCCAAAACAAATCCCACTAAATACCATAGTGATGGAGAATCGGACCAAGAAAAGCGGCATTTATGCAAAACGCGGCAATGAATAAAGTGATGACAGATGGGTGGCAAAATTAGCCGACGGAACCATTAACTTTGAGTGGACAGGTCCACGTGGATACATCTGAATGGTTTGTGAACCAACCCCACCTTGAAGGCAGTGGCAACCATGCTATTATTGCCAACTCCGGTGGCTTTTATACGTTATATTTAGACATTCAATCACAAAATCAAAGCTTCTCAACTGCTGCTAACTTTTACTTACATAATTGACCACTTTCAAAGGATAATTGACCACTGATAGAGATAGACGTTAGCGTGAATAAGAACATCTGATATTGACTCATCCGAACTCGTTGCGAGGGTTAAGGATTTCTGTGCCGGTAATCAAGATTGTAAATGTTATAATTTTAATAGTTAATATAACGATAATTTTTTTAACAAAAAAGAATTAAAAAGGTAATTTAAAAATGAGTTAAGTACTACAAGGCTCACAAGTACCTGATGTGATATATTTTAAAAATAGTTTGCTTTGCAAGATATTAAGAACTTTAAATGAGTTCTTTAAGAAAGATTATTTATGTTAATTATGCATGACAATGTGTTTTTGGGTTTATAAAATCAGTGTTATGAGATAAAATAATAATATTAAAGTACAATTTAAAACACAATTTATGTACGAATAACATTTCTCTTAATTTTTTTGGGGAAGAATGTTTTTTAAGGAGTGGAGTTGAGATAGTTTGATTTGTGAACCATCAATGATATTTACAAAAAAAAATTTATAGTAGTTTTTTAAAATAATTGACATAATATTCACACTCTACAACATTAATAAATGTATCCTAGTGAATATGATGCCATTTTATTACTATTCTAACTTGAAATAAGTGAGAAAATTGAAATACCTCTATCTATGGGCGTTCAAACTCACATTAGACAATCAGAATGGATAACCAAAGAAGTTAACACATTTACAAATTGCATTTTTTTAATTTTTTTTAGAACTACAAAACGTTTTAAGAAGTTGAGTTCAAAGGATTTTAACAATATCTTAGGTTTTTAGTTGGATGATCCTCCGTAAGAATGCTCATTGTGTAATCTCTGTTTCTTAGGACAATTCAAATGTAAAAATATTATCCTAAAATAATTAATCAATTCCTGAAATTCATGCACACCACTCCTCTTAATCATTTGCTTAATATTTGGGATTTGAAAAATTAAATGAGTATTCCAACATTAATTTCAATCTAGAAATACTACTTTAAATCGACGTGCCTTTAATGTCTCATTTTGGCCTAGCTGTTTACCGTACTTAGCTTTGTCCTTCCAAATGTTAAAAAACTGAAAAAAAACAGAAGAAGAAAAAACCATTTCTTCTCTCTCTCCATTATCAATTGTTGGTGCCACTCTTTTTCTGCACTGTCGTGCTCACCATTTCTTTCCTTTTCTGTCTCTCTATCTATCGCACTAGCCAATATTGATAGTGGTGGTTGTGCCCGGTTAGGTTGGGAAGAGACAATCCGAGATTTATAGAGCCCGCCCGCATGGCAGAATTGCCAAAGTTTGCATCCATCAATGAAGGAGCCTTGATGACAGAGTTCAAGAGCCAATTCAATCTCCTTAAAACCAAGAAAACAGTTGCTTTGGCATATGGGTTCATCTTTGTTTTCATTCCTTTCACCATTTTCTTAGCCTTTAGCCCTTCTCCTAATTCTTCCTCTCCATGGTTCAACAACATCTTTAGCATTAGTGGTAGGCAAAGTAGCATTACTGTAACAACGCCATCATCAGCTTCATCTGATAGTGTGAATGGATCTCATATTTCTTCTATATTTTCTTATTTTTTCCCCAACTCTTCACAGCAGGCAAACATTTCTACTTTGCAGTCACCGCCAACCAACATTGATAGATCCCACAACTTTAGTACTTCTGGAAGATCAAATTTCAATAAAGGGTCCCCAGTTGTCAATAATGAAACTCGTACTGATGCATATAACAATAAAGCTGGAGTCTTGGAGCAAAATCAGAGTACAAATTCTCCACCGAAATCTGCTGTGGCTGCAAAGAATGAGACTGTGATTACAACACCGAAATCTCCGTCTCAAGTGAATAAAACTGTGTCAGATGTCAAGAATCAGACACGGAGTGAAGCGTTGTATAATAAAGGCGAAGTCTTAAGAGCAAATCAGAGTACTCTTGGGACGGTGTCTAATTCTCAAGTGAAAGCAAACCAGGCTGCAAATTCGTCATCAAAATCTGTTTCTGGGACTGGTGAGAAAACGATTCAAGAGAAAGGTATGATTAAGAATTTAACTTCTTCTTTGTCGCGGGAAAAGAGCAATGGGACAACTTCAGCTGCGTATGCGAAGCAGGGGATGGACGATTTGGTTAAGTCCTTGGTGAATTGCAATTTGTTTGATGGGAACTGGGTGAAAGATGACTCCTATCCTTTATACAAGCCTGGTTCTTGCTCTCTGATTGATGAGCAATTCAATTGTTTTCTCAATGGTAGGCCTGATATTAATTATCACAAACTAAGGTGGAAGCCCAATGGTTGCTCTCTTCCCAGGTAATTTTACTGTTCTGTTTTTCTAATTTATGGCAAGAATTATATTTCTTGCCCTTGCCTTAATTGGTCATCCTTCTTTTTGGAGAGATAAAAATGAGATTTATATCTACTAATCAAATCAAATTTTGTGCGAACATTCATCCGTAACAAAATTTATACTTTTTTTAGGCAATTGTCTTCTATTCTTCCCTTAGTTTCTGAACTTTTAATTTTGCACCGGAATATGTTTTATCCCCCTTCATTTTTTTTGGTCTTTGAGTTTTATCGACCAATCAAATTGGGACTATATTTTCAATGAATTTATCGGCAGTTTTAAGCCATAGGTCGTGCTCCTTGTTTTTTTTATTAATCTAAAATTATTTTGATTGGTTATCCGACTGTTGATTGAATTGGCATGCTGAATATGAACGCTAAATCTCTTTACTCTATTCCTTCTTCTGCTTCCCTGTTCATTTTGTCCCATGAATCCCGCCATGTTACACTGTTAGTTGTGAAGATGTTGATTGTTTTGAAATGATTTAAGCAGGCTGGATGGAGGGCATATGCTGGAGTTATTGAGAGGGAAGAGGTTGGTGTTTGTTGGGGATTCTCTGAATCGTAATATG
The DNA here is from genome assembly GCA_020080225.1 of Gynochthodes officinalis. NCBI lineage: Eukaryota > Viridiplantae > Streptophyta > Magnoliopsida > Gentianales > Rubiaceae > Gynochthodes > Gynochthodes officinalis. The sequence continues at coordinate 46,057,064 of CM034615.1, read as the reverse complement.
TGGGAATCTCTTCTATGCATTCTTAGGAACTCCGTCAAAGATCAGGAAAAAGTTTATGAAGCATCTGGCAGACAACATTTTCGATCCGAAGCTTCTTATTCCTTTGTTTTCGAAGTAAGTAAATACTTTTCATTTGTTTGATTCGGTCCCCACCTTTGATTTGTTACTTTTGTTTAATTTGCAATGACTGGATTTGCAGGACTACAAGTTCACAGTGGAGTTCTTTGCTTCTCCATTTCTGGTTCGAGAATGGGAAGTCCAAAACAAAGATGGTACTAAGAAGGAAACTCTCCGCCTCGATTTGGTTGGGGAAACTGCGGACAGATACAAAAATGCAGATATCATCATATTTAACACTGGGCACTGGTGGACTCATGACAAGACTGCTTTGGGGTAAAAATCTTATATAATTTGATGAAATATGCGTATTTGCGAGAGTTTCTATTAGCACATGAACTAAGTGGCGCTGCATGATTATTTCAGCAAGGATTATTATCAAGAAGGCAGCCATGTTTACGGTGAGCTGAATGTTCTTGAGGCATTTCGAAAAGCTGTAACCACATGGTCGAGATGGATTGATGCCAATATTAATCCTAAGAGAAGTCTTGTTTTCTTCAGAGGTTACTCAGCGTCTCATTTCAGGTAAACAACATTTGGAAAGGACAAAGAGATTGATAAGTTGAATTTTTTATCAGTGCCTGATTAAATAATCTGGAATACTTATCAGTTTTAGGTATTCAAGACATAGAATTTCTGTATGGATAATCTGTTTGTCGGTTTCCTCTCCCGCATATTGCCATTTCATTAATTATCTTCATCATCATTGATATAAATATGTTAATCTGAAACCATTTCATGCTGTTTCTTTGCAGTGGTGGGCAGTGGAATTCTGGGGGCCAATGCGACCATGAAACACAGCCGATAAAGAACGAGACATATTTGTCTGAATATCCACCCAAGATGGTTGTTCTGGAGAAAGTGTTGAGGAATATGAAAACCCCTGTCTCATACCTCAATGTTACAAGGATGACAGATTACCGAAAGGATGGTCATCCATCGATATATCGGAAACAACATTTGTCGGAAGAGGAGCGGAGATCACCTTTGATGTTCCAAGACTGCAGCCATTGGTGCCTCCCAGGCGTGCCGGATGCTTGGAATGAGATAATTTATGCAGAACTTCTGGTAAAACAATACCAAAAGCAAGAACAAAACAAAAGACAGTAGGTACACATGCATATGATGAGGTTCTTTTGTGGAATACTAAGTTGAGTTCCTGAGAATGTGAATTACAGTTTATTTTTTGTTGGCCTTGAAAAAGATGGACAGTTAGACACAAACAACTTTGGAGAAGATCCAAGGTACGGTATAGTAATTCAATAAGAGGAAAAAGAGAGGATTATTTTACTAGTAAATTGGTCGTAGGTGTGAGGGAATTGTACTTGATTATCAAAGAGAACGGGAGAAGGGATCTTAATACTTAAGTTTGGATGGTTACAATTGACAATTACTAGTACTAGTCTCTCTCTTATGAAAAAAGAATTCTCCCTGCCGAAATGGCCTGGAGATTGTAAATTGTTAATTATTTAGTTCCTGCATATAATAAGGGATTGTAATTATTCTCATCATTGCTCTCTATGCTGTATCTTTGTTTTGAAATCTCGAATATTTAAACTTAGCACATTGTTGCTTAGCATTTTGGTAAAACCACGTAGTCTCTATTAGCAATTAGTTTAATGTAGATTGCAATGTGTCACTCTCTTTCAAACTTTTGGTTATTGGCAACTTTCCATGTGTCTTATGGTGGTTAATGTTTGGAAAGAATTTGTTCGGGGGCTGGTTTGACTCTCGACTGTTTGATTGATGCTGCTTTTGATGACCGGCCATTCTGTAAATGGTTGTACTAATTAGTACACTTTTGATACTTTTTCTTCTCTTCACATGCTATGTTCTGACTAATGATCATCTAAAGTGCCTGAATTATGGGGCGTAAAGGTAAAAACTGTAATGTATGCTTTTGGCATCAGTGATTAATTGTTATGTGTTGTTCACGGAGGGAGGGAGGGGAGCTGCCATCATGGATTTCATTTCATTCATAATGCTTTTTGCTGGAAACATTCATTATTCTAATGACTAATACTGGCATAAAATTATTGTTAATCTTTCATCAAAGAATGCAAAGTTGCAGAAACAATAATGGGTTCTGTCAATCTGCTCCCTATTGGATCCTGAGCTCCTCCTAGGTTTTCCGCAGATCATGCTGAAGCTTTCTTATTACGTTTGTGGCACATGTACTGATGCCACTTATTAATTATTATGTTGTTCATGTAAAATTTTTAACAGAGGAATGATGAAGTGGCAAGGATATGCTTCCATGATGCACGGCATGTAATTGATTGATTGATTTGAGGGCACTTTTTTTATTAAAAAAAAAAAGAAGATTGTTTTTCTAGCTTTTTTGGTAATTTTTGGGTCAAATTGAATTCACAATTTTATCACATAAAGTTTAAAAATTCATTTTAAAAAACAATTCATCTGCACTTCATGTAAGAATGAACGTATTAGTACAGTTGAGAATATACATAAAATACTAAAAAAAATTATTCATATTCAAACAAGCTTCCACAATATCATTATGGTCGTGATCGCATTAGTTCAGTTAAAAATATACATAAAATATTAAAAAAAAAGTTATTCATATTCAAATAAGCTTCCATAATATCGTTGAGATGAGCGTTCCTTCTTGACTTGCTCCAATTCGTGGTTAACTTGACTTCATTTTTTTGGACTCAATTATTTATTAACGTTTATTCATTTTTTGACAAAGAGGAGGGTAATTTTAACACAGTAAAAAAAATTATTCCACATTAAAATTTAGCTGAAAATATATAAAAATATGAACTTTAAACTTTCAAACAGCTAGAAAAATTATTTGATATAGTATATAAATGGTTCTAATCAAACCATTTTCTTGTAACCTTGGGCCGCATTGACAATATCATTTGTAGACAAATTAGAAAAGAAATTTTGGGACCAATTTTCCTCCCTTTTGCCTAGCAAATCTGGGAATAATTAAAGAAGAAGTGGTGAATCCGTAGCCTTTGACGAAAAAGGCAATGAGAGGAACTTCATCAATACAATTTTATACATGGAAAAAAAATGCTTTTCAAAATTGTGCCAAATTGTGGAGAGTTTGAAGCCAAATTTGAAAAGCAGTGAACGTGGATTCTTCCTGTGGCCAAAAAAAAAAAATTGTGGCAAGAGCTGAATTGTAGTGTTAGGGCTGGACCTCCTTTGGAGCAACAAAGAAGCCCATTAATTAGATCTTCCGAAACTACTAGCAAATTAAGAAGATTCGTACAATGTCCAATCCATATTTTTACTATCAAGCCCATTTTCTCGAAACCAATGATATTTGTTTGGTGGTTTAGAAAAGCAAGATCTTGGAAAAGATTAATGACTTTGAAGCACAAAGCAAGAGCAGAAATTGGGAGATTCTAAGCCCATGGAAAAGAGTTTGAGAGGTTAGAAATGTCCAATCAGCTTACTTGGGCTTTGTGAATTTTAATGATCAAGTTGAGCCTTTCCTTGTATACTTGTTTTTTCATGTAGCCATGAGGGAAATAAAAATGCCTTGGCATGGAGGAAGAGAGAGGACTCATAGGAGGGACATATACTTGGAAAATCAACATAGAAATAAAAGGTTAACTAAGAATTGAACATATACATTTTCCCTACCAAAAGAAAAGATCATTAAACAAGATCCAACTCTATTTGTCACTTTTAGAGTATCACAAATTAGCTCAGCCCTATGGAAGCATTATGATTTATTCCAGTAGTTTACAACTTACCAAGAATGAATTACATATTTTGCCTTTCAAATGTGAAAAAAATTAAGGGATGAGATTAAAAGCTTCCTTGGAACATTAGTCATGGTGAGTTATGATGTCCTCGATGCATTAGGATCGAACAACAAAAATCTAAACTTTTTTCTTTTTCAAACAAGTATCCAATGTACAACCTTAAATTAAGATATAAATCCTCATGGAACACCATGATGTCCCCAGCTACTTAAACTAGAAATAAGGTAATCCGATGCATAAAATCTCCCACGTATGTGAGACCTAAAGATGGATCAGATCATAAAACATAATTTATTCAATCTTACTTTATATTTTTATTAAAAATTATCATATGATAAGAGTTTTTACCACTTCACCAAAACTCCCCTTCTAAACCAAGAATAGGGAATTAACAAAATTTTATACGTCAATTTAGGTGGTGGAAGTTTTTAAACAACTTAACTAGTGGTATGATATATAGGTAAACTTGCCTACATTTCTTATTGCTATCAATATTTTATTGACACTATTTGCATGGGAAAGCTAATCTCCTTGTATTTCGTTATACTCTCTCTGTCTCAAAAAAAAAAATTTATTTTGATTTAAGTACAATTTTTTTATTAATTATTAAATATAATACACCTAATGCACTAACTAAATGTATAATTTTACATCTTTATCATTATTTTTTAATTGTGAATATACACAATTATTATTAGTAAGAATATTTTACAAATTTAGTTTGAAAATGAATTTTTTTTGGAGACAAGAAAATACTCTTTTTTTGAGACGGAGAGTACTTTTTTCTTTTGGTATTACATTGTATTATAATTTTCAAGAATTGCACATTGCATGTTTAACCATCAATTACAATTTTACTCTATGAACCTTTTGTCATATAAAGCAGTTAAAAATTCCTTGGCTTCCTCAATAGTAACATGAAAGTCTTGCATGCTATTGCTAACTACAATGTCCAACACCCACCAATAAAAAGACAAAGGATGCTTGTACAATTGTATGCCGACAGCATGATACATACCAGAAAACTCCAATCAAGCATGGTAAAATGGATTCGGTTGCCATTTGCCAACCTAAATTTATAAAAGATCAAAAGAAAAAACAAAGACGACAATTAAGTCAAACATAATAAATGAACATTAATTCCAATCCAATTGGAAACAAACTCCCCCTATATTGATTGCAAGTCTAACTAGGATCACTCTTTCAAACATTATCCCTTCTAAATCCCGGGACATCATATCACCAATTAGTAGTAGTTAATTAGCATGCTTTCAAGACCATTAAGTCATACATTTACATAGTCAAATCAAAATCCCGCACATATATATGTTCTATATATATATGATGATAAAACTACAGCACAGATCATCATGAGGCAGCCTTAGTAGCCTGAACTTTAGAAGGTGGAAATGGAAGAATCTCTTGTGGTTTAGCAAGGGAGAGCGTGGTATTGGCGGTGCATGCTGGCGGAGATGCAGCATTGGTGGTGGTGGTGGTGGTGGCGACAACGCGCTCACAAGAGGGACACATGGTGAGAGTGGTGGCAGGGAGTTGCAGGTAAAAAGGTTGGGAAGATTTCAAAGCTCGTAATTCTTGAAGCTCTTTTTGCAACCTCCTGTTCTCTTCTGTCAGTGTTTCACAGCATCTCTTTAAATGCTCACAATCTACCTCTGTCTGCTTCAACTTTGTCCTGCATTCATTTGTTATTCAATTCAATTCAAGCCACCAATTTTTCACATGACAATCAAGAGGTCGTGTAAATCATGGTCCAATTAAATTCTGTTGGTAAACATTAATTCAAAAAACATCTACTACACTTTCAAGCACATCAACTATTACTACTGTTTTAGGACTAGAGCTGCAGAGCAAATTGGATGCTAAACTTGGCAGTCCATCTCAATCCCCTAGACAAGTTCTTGCTCCAAAAACTCGCCTAACCAAAAAAAAAAAAAAAAAAAAAATCTCTAATGGATAGATTTCCCCACAAATTTGTACGCTGATGCAAAGACATCTGAGCACAATTTTGCAAAAGAAATATTGCACTTATTTCTCCGTTAAAAAAATGGGAAGTTAAATAATAGTTGAAGCAAATAAATTAAATAGAATCACCCTCATGTTGGTTTTAATTTTTGTCTATCAAGAAAAAAATTATTTTCTCAAAGTTTAATTTGAAGCATGTATACCTTGCTCTTCTATTCTGGAACCACACTTCTACTTGGCGAGGTCGGAGATTCAACTGCTTAGCCAATGCTAGCTTTTGTTTCTGCAGAGCATTATTATAAATTTCTATCAAAATCAGTATCCAGAATTTAATACCAGAAAATTCATATAAAATTAAAGTGCCATATGGAAATGTTGGAGAGGACTAAGCATAGACTCATTAGTGGTCTGGCCCTATTATTGTTTACTTCTTTTTGCAAGACATCAATGCATTGTCTCTAAATAAAGTACTGTACTACTATGAGGATAAATTTGGACTTACAGGGTTGAGGGTATTGTGTTCTTTGAAGCTTTCTTCAAGAAAGGCAGACTGTTCCTTGGTAAGTCTAAGCTTTTTTCTGGCCATTCCATTCTCATCTTCATCACTTGCTCTTGAACTGGCCCCTCTATCGTTTTCTCCTTCATTTGCTTCCAAATCTCTTTTTCTATTTGATCTTCCGTTTCTATAGATTGAAAACTCCATCTGAAAAGATGAGGCCGTACTGTTTGGTGATGATATGGCTGCCCCTTCCTGATCACCTGCAACAGATGATCTCCGGTTCACTTCCACCCTTCTTCCTTGTCCATTTGAAGAACCCGGTTCAGCAGCCACTGTCACTGTTAGATCATAAAATCCCACAAACACAAATTTCAGTAATAAGTCACCCTATTTGGAAGAATTTTCCCCCCTCAAAACTACAACTTATTGCTAGAGAACCCTTGAAGGGTTTACTCTTTAAGATTAAATCAAGCGAGAAAAAAAAAAAAAAAACTTTTCACAGTTGAAGACAGTAGGCCTTTAAGATTTTAATGGGAAAGTAATTGAAAGGAGATAAAAAGGATTAGATGACTTTCATTTGAATCTAATATCAATTCTCGCTTAACTCACTCTAACAAAGATATGGTTGAACATTTCAAGTTTTCTTTGCTTTACGAAAGTTGTAAAACAACAAGTATTGAACAATAAATTCCATTTCTTATTAGCGACAAAGTAGATTATGTGATCCTATTAAGAAGTATGGGAAAATTACGTACAGTTTTGGGTGAGCCAAGAAAAGCTCAGCTGGGGTGCAGTTTGACTTCTTGGAACCGGGGAAAAAGGAAGCAGATCAAGCTGAACCGGCGGATCCGATGACTCTCTTCTTTCCTCTTCTTGATGATTAGTATCAGCAGCAACCGTAGTGGCACTGGCGGTCTTCCCCATACCCATGCAAAACCCTAGATCAATACCACCACCACTAACCATTTTCTGGGGTTTGTCCAGAAACGAAAATGGTTTTGGTGTGTCCCCCAAGCTTAAAGCCAACTCCATTATAGAGAGTACAACCGTAGGTTCTGATTAATTTCTTGAAAGATGGAATTAAGTTGTTAGGAAGAGAGCCCTGAAGAATTTAAAGAGGATGACACCTCTTTTCCAATTTCCACCACTCAGATATATATGAGAGGAAGGATATATGACCAAGAAAAGAAAAGGGCCCTTTAATTTTCAATATCTGCTTTCTGGGGGTGTAAAGATTGACCGACAAATTCTTGTTGACAAACGCACGTGAATCTATATAAATACACACCCCCCAGGTTCATACCCTATTATCACTTTTCAGCCTGATGTAGTAGCTCTTACTCCCTCAGGTCTCAATCCTGCATCTGTAAATATCTCAGTGTTGGTGTGTGACTGTGTGTGAGAGAAGGAGAGAAATGTTGGATGAAGGATTTTACCATTTGATTTTATTCAAGAAGAATATATTGTACCACAATAGTATTCCATCGTTCACATATATAAAATATATTGGAATTGTATGAGTATAATTATACTCTCTGATGCAGTTTGGTTAAGTCACAGTCACAGTCACAGTGAATACTTATTATACTATTTGGGACTTGGGAGGAATAATTGTAGGAGTGCCTTTTGAGAGAGACATCAATATATAGCTCTACGAGAGTTGTTAATGTTATCACTTATCGCCACCCATGTTGTCTAATTTTGAATGAATGATGATGGGGTCGAGGAACAGATTTATTTTGTACTCATTATGTGCACTATATAAATACTAGTAGGATTTAGCCATGGATGTTGAAAAATTTATGAGATTTTTGGTTTTCAATAATGGCATTCTTAGGCTTTTGTTAGATTCTATTTAGTTTCTTCATTTTACAAGAGATTTTCAGAGGATTACAAGATTTTGTAAAAGATAATCTCCCAACACTCAAATTTGATGTTCTAAGAGGACTTTTTTTGTTGTTATATAGCTTTTTTTCAGTCTGATATTGTTTCTTTCAAAATAGGGGAAAAAAGCACAACTGATCGAATGACTTTGTTGACTTGGGAAAGAAAGATATAGGTTGGTTGTGAAAGCTATATTTTTTTCGCAGGTACGACAATGTTCTTCATTGGAGGGCAAAGAGTGTTTGTGTTAATGAAAATGAAATTTGTAGTAGCCCAATATTTTACGAAGCGACTAAAGTTGACAAACTGTCTTTTTTTCCCCCTCATAATAGCACATTAATAGCTCTAATCAAAAGGGACAACAAATAGGGCCAAGTCATAATGTAAATTATGGATCATTATTCATATGATGATCCATTAGTGATGAGCAATATTATCTTGTTTTAATGAAATGTCTTCCTAATGATGCGATATTCATTTGTGGTTGTATCTTCACTTTGTAAGTTCAAAAAATTAGACTAATTATATATCAGAAAAATTGACTTTTTTCTTTATTAATATATAGGGCATGAATTGTTTTTCAAAATATATTTATGTTTTTCAAAGCAATTTCTATTTTGCTAACTTTTCATACCTCATAATGTGTAAACACATTTTTTCTGAAATGAATGTAAACTTTACGTATTTCATAATGTGTAAAAACATGTTTTGAAATACACAAATTATATTATAAAATTTTAGTGATTGACTTGAGCCATAATGCATAAGGACTTTTTTCTTCCCTTCCTTTTCCCAAGCTAGCATCGTTGTTCAAGCATATAGTTAAGATATTTATTCTCTATTTTTTCTAGAATGTATGGCTAACTTAAAATGGTAAAGTCGTGCATGGCATCATGTTTATGGAAAACGCGTTACAGATTCAAAATGAAAATACTACTACACGAAAGTGACGAAACACATTGTTTGTTTATTACTCATAACACAACCAAGGTTTGAATATCATTACTAGTATAATCTTCTGGAATGTCTTACAAAAAAACATTCCCCTGTCCATTAAAAAGTAAGAAAATTTTAAAAAAATCACAGTTAATATTACATTATGTGTGTCATACATCATAACTAAACAAATTATATTCAATCACAAGTGTAGTAGACTTTTTCGTCCAACACGAATATTTTGAAATTAGAGCATGTTTGATAAAATGATTACACAAAAAGAATGACGAAAACAGTATTAATTAGAAAAAACTGGAATTTCACCTAATGTAGAGTTTTTTCTCACATTCATTACTGCAAATGAAGATAACCGATGGACCATTTTCATTTTAAATGTGTTCATAATAACATTATGTCTCATCCTTTTTATTTATACCGTCTTGCTCAAGTCGCAGAGAATATTAATTAAGTACTACCCCCTGCATCCAGTACTGCCAAGACCACCTTTATTATGTTCACAACTAACACACACTTCGAACCAAACGAAAGTACTAAAGAAAGGGCCACCCCAGAAAGCGTTTAACTCTTGAATTAGAATTGGATATACTACACGTAGAAGTCTATATATTAGAGGCTTTTTAGTTGGTGTGCAATTAAAGTACTAAGAAACAAAGGCACACACTTTTGGATTGGAACAAAGAAATGAGGAAGACAAGAGAAAAGTTTGGTCGGAAAATGAAGAAATTTGACCACAACTTCTCCCAACCAAATGTATTAAGGTGAGCAGACAAAGAGACCAGGTTTAACTATTCCCAGGAAAGTAGTTTTTAATCATAATGAGTGGTTTGCTACCCCTTCATTTATTCCTAGAACAAAAGTAAGTATATTAAATTAAATGAGTCGATGATGATCCATGGCATATCCAAGATTTGTACTAGCTGCCACACTTCATTACAATCATTAAAAGCTTTGACCCACTTGGGTATCCGATGAATCCCTTGCTCCAATCAAGGTATGTATTTCCTTTGTCTTTGCAATATTGATCATAATGGGGTGCTCTACTCTATATATGTATTCTATTATTAACATTTCTCGTTTGTCATTAAAAATAAAAAAATTATATCGCTAATTATATTTATTGAGACAAAAGAAGAATACCAAATACAATGAGTGAAATGCAAATATTATACTCAGAACAAATGTTAGAATAGAACCCACATATTGAGTCTTATTTGTTTTCTAAAGAATTCAGTTGGATTATAATTGAATGGTATTGATGATTTTAAATAATAAAAAAAAAAAGGAAAGAAAAACAGTAGTCTCATGCAAACAAGAAGGCAACTTTGATTGTAATTAAGAAAATATTATCACAAGCATGTACACTCTAAACACTTTAGCATATATGCATATCAATAAGTTTATGACAGTTTTTGCCAATTTGAGCAGTATAAGGAAAATTAAAAAAAAAAAAATTTGTATCCATGCACCCGCAGTATTTTTACTATCATGAATGTATAAGATTAATCCATTTTACTTGAAAATTTGTCGAGTGATTAAAACACATAATCATCATATATATATATAAAGAGTAAAAATACACATACAGTGAAAATTTTTAACTAAACGTCTTAGTAATTGACTTGAGGTTATCATTCAACATATTTCTACCGTTTGAATGCCATCCTAGTCATAGGAAAGTTTTCAGTAATAAACACTATTTCTTAAAAAGCAAAAGATGAGAAAAACTAACATTCCAAAAAAAAAAAAAAAACTGTAAGATTGCATGTCCAAGTTGAAGGTGGGGAGCGTGAATTAATCAGGATCACGTAGTAAAGCTGTGGGTGTGTGTATTGCATGATGATGAGAATGAAGAGGAGCATGATGATGAATTGATGATAATAATGATAATCATGATAAGATACGGTCGATGTTGTTGTTGTTGTTAACTGGAGTAAATGGCTAGAGAGAGTACTGGTCCCACACGCGTGGGGGTTTTGGCTTTTCATTTTCTATTTTTTATTTTCATTCCAATTTTTGGAAGAAAATTGTTCAATATCTATAAAAAACAACTCTCATCTTTAAAGGGGCCGTGGAGTGGGGGGTTGGCAATTCCCATGAGAAAGCAAATCAAAGCAAAGGAGGAGGGAAGGTTAGGGGAGGAGAGGGAGGTCAGAAATGTCATGCTTTTGGGATCATTGCAATTATTGAACTCATGCAGGCTTCAATCATACTCCCTCCTCCTCACTCCTTATGGCTTATTAGATATTACAACACCAACACTTCCTTACCATCGATCAAATCCTGTCCATGTCCGTATAACAATGCCGCTATGAGATTCAAAATCGTTCACTTTTTTCACTCCTAAAGTAGTAATTGTTAATAGATTTTTTGTTCCTTGGTTTGAAAAATAAATTTATTCCCTTCACATTCTTAAGATCATCACTTGAGCTCCAAAACTCAAATGTGATTAAGAGCGTATATAAATTATATTTTAAATTTTTTTATATAATTTTTAATATAATAATTATAAGATAACAAATGTAAAAAATATATTAAAAAAATATAAAAATTTATTTTAAAAATGTAATTCATATGTATCCTAATTGCCAAATACATACATATGCATTTCATGTGCACCATAATGAATCAAATAAATATATACATATAATTTTTCAAGTTGTTAATGTACGTGGGTATCATTTCGTCGTGCAGTCAAATGAACCAATAAGCTCAAAATTGACAGAACTTCTAGCTGCCGGGACTATTGCCCAGCTTTCAAGGAAAGAGACAGACAAGAAGTTACAGCAATTTTATGCTAACTTGTTGAATGGAATACGTTAACTTGCTGAGTGGAATCTTGTCATAATAGGCAGAAAAACTCAGATGGACCCATATCACCCCATCATAGATCATCATGCATGCGACTCAAAGCTTTGAAATCCTCTCTCCCTCTCTATCTCACGTAGATCTCCTTAACAATCAATGATCCTGGCCGTCATAGTTGTATGACGCTGAGGTAAAAATTAATGATTTTATGTCAAGCCATGCATCATCCATCCTGCCCATAATTTCTTTAATTAATTGACCAATCATCACGATTAAGTATTGCATATAAAATTAGATTACAACATGTACTAACAATAATATTTGCTCTTCCTCTTGAAAAAGGGAGTTCAATCGTTAAGCTATTGTGTATTTGTGTGTGTTTAGCAATGAGATAAGAATTGATCTATTTAAGCTTGCAATGCATTATTTGCTAACTCATTGATTTTAAATTTTATATTAAAAAACGTTGTGCATGAGTAGAACAATCACTTCTTTATAAACCTATAATTACTACAGAAGTAACCAAGGTAACTGAATTTAAAAACCTTGTTCAAGGAGGCCTTATTACGTTGTTAATAACCAGATTGTTCCTGTGTCGAATGAGGCAGGGAATAACACCTGAAACCCAATGTTCAGAAAGAGCAGTGCAGAACAAATGAGGTCGATGGTGCATCAGATGAGGTTATGGGCAGTAGGAAAGGAGTAAATCCTATATATAAAATGGGATCCCACTTCAATGGGACACCTACCACTGCAACTCTACAACAGCACCTCCTCCGCCCTCTCCTATCGGGCAGACAATTTCTCCCCCCACCAATCATTTTTGCTTTTACACCCCAAATTCCCATTAGTTGTACCAGTAATCCTATTGGGACACTTATGAAATGAATTATGGTGGTAATCAATAATCATAATTCATATTTAATATAATGGCATTTCACATTCAATTATTAAAGTATCACTTATATTGAAATGAATATTGACATCATTCGTTTGTAAAAAAATTTAAAATTTATTTAAAAATTCAAGTGTCATCGATTACATAGAATGCACCAATTTTCTTTTTCTTTTTTTTTTATATATATACTATAGTTTAGAAAATTAGAGTAGAAGACATGACTTCACTCTATTTCAAAACACATTTTTAGTGTTTCAAAATAACTTTTTGTATTATTAATATAATTTTTATTTTAAAAAATGTAAAAAATATTTTAAAACACAGTTCAAATGCCTGCAGTATTTTCAAAATAGACAATCTCATGTAATTTGTAGAAAATTATGTATTATTTTCAAAGAGATCATGGAAAGCACGTGAAACCGTCTCAATTCTAAAGTCAATTTCTTATCATTTTAGTAAGGACTATTAGACTAAACCAAACAATTAAGAGTGATACAAAACATGTTTTGCACAAACGACTGTCATTTTTAAATTTGATTATCTTACTAATATTGCGTTGAAACTTTTCTTTTCCCCGCACTTAAGCTTGATTTGTTATCAATTAATTAATGATGATGTTCAAAAAAAGAAGAATGGAAAAAAAAAGGTCGGCATTGATCATTGGACACAACCAAGATGAGTAAAATTATTGCGAGGTGATTGTGCTCTTGTCCTTTCCCCTTCACAAGTTTTACCCATTTTGTCATCAATGCGTACTTCCGTGTGTAAATGCCTAACGGGTGTATAAATCATACTACGTCATGATTGTAAGAGACTTCCAATCCTGTATTAAATCCACACGATTATAGCTTTATTAATGTTATTACCATTTCAAATTGAAATTCTATGTGTAGCTCTAAGAGAAAGAAAATCTTAAGTATTTAGCCAATATCATTCTAAGAGTAATGCTTTGATAGTGACATTAAAGTTAATGAATATATCACGGTAAATGTAAACATTTTGAGTGAAATTTACAAAACGGAAAAAGATCGTTTTACTGTCCATAAATTTTATATGATAAATAAAATTTTAAGTGAATAAGAATACAATCAAAGGAAAAAGACCAAACGTATCATGTAGGATTCTCAATAAATTCTTCAATTTATTCTAAAAGTAGATTATTAATTATCTGCTTCTCGTGTTTCATGAATTGTCATGATATTGAAAAATAACTAGACAACATTTTGAAAATCTATGTGATTCTATCTTTGTTTTCTATGTTTGAAGAAAAGAAGGATTCTAAATAATGGATCTTTCTTTTAGTTGTTTATTTTTGATTGATCAACGTATAATATTTTAAATTCTCATATTTCAATTGGCCAAAATTCATTATTTGAATATAAACTAAATTTTAACTATTGGGGTTAGTTTAACTGACTTTTCTGAAAAGATTAAATTCTAAGACGCTAAAAGGTTCAGGAATCAATTTCATGACTATCGGTAGGTTTAGGAGTGAGGTTTGTTTAACCTAGAGAATTAGTCTTATACCCAGAATATGTGGTGTAAACCCATAACTGATTAAGTGGAGATACCTTTAGTTATTAAAAAAAAAAAAATCTAAACTAAAATTTGTGAAATCATATTAAATATTTAACTATACATTTCATACTTCACTCAAAACCTGATATTTATTTACCAACCACATATGGCATAAAGTATTTGATAAATCTATCTTTCTCTCTTTTGTTTTATTTTAAACAACACTACTATATGCTTTTGCTAAGGTTCAGATTTCCAAATTGGTGGTCAGCTCTAGTAGCGTAGAAAACTAATCGCTTAATCCGCAAGATTTTGAGCATAAACAGTTAGAAAAGGCGTGAAAGAGGTGTGGCTGAAACAATCATCACCCACAAAAAGCATGTCTACATAGGATTGGTTAGTTGTTTTTGTCAATTGTCAAACCACTGGCGTTATTGGTGCTGACAAGTGACAAGTGAAGTTCGTCAATTGGAATGTGCATATTCTGTTATTTCCTTTACTTTTGATTTGAGACTCGACCGTATCAGCCTTCAAACTAATCATCATAATAGGTAATGATGATGACTCTTAACATAATGAATCCAAAGTCATGATTGTCAATCAAAAAATTATCACAGTTGTTGAATGAGGAGGACTAATTAGCTACTACTTTGAATAATTAGCCTCGTTCAACTTTGGAAATTAGCATATTATTTGGATCATTGAGAAAGAATAATAACTAACCCTTTATTCTATTAATTAAAATTGGTTACATTATTCTTATTTCGTGATCGCTTTTTATAAAAAAAAATATATTTAAACCAATTTTTTTTTAAAAAAATTGATCTTCCAAATAAAAAAGTGTATTTGATTAGGGTATGTTTGGAGATAATGTTTTAAAATGATTTTTAAAATATTTTTTTATTTTATAATTATTATTTTAAAAAATATAAAAATATATTTTAAAATTTTGTTTATACAAACTTTTAGTTTTTTAAATATATTTTTAATATATTTCAAAACATATTTTAAAATGCATATTATGCACACCAAAACCATTTTCTATGCGCTGATTTGAGAACTTTGTTTTGGTTTTTTTTTTTTTGACCAGAGAAAAAAAGTCATGATAGTGGGATGATTTTTGTAGTTTAATAATAGTAATAGGGGGGGGAGCAGCGCATCTTTTACCAATCTTTCATAATGCAGGTCACATCAAATCAGAATATTTGTTTGGGATTTCCAAGATTTTTCTTGATTGGACGTGTGCTGATGGGATTAATTTCTTTTTTTTCTTTGGATTTTCAAACGAAGAAGAAGAGTGTACAATTTAGCGTTCGTAAGCATGGATCTTGAGCTGACTTTGGAAGATTTGGGTCAGTGGGAATAGGCCCAGTTTCAGACATCATAGAAGGGTCGTAACTCGTAAGCCGTAGACACAGGTCCTATGAAACTGAAGCCCTTTTGGACAGCTTTCAAACTTATGTACTCCTCTTCTTTTTTCTTTTGTCGCCCACCTCCCACATTAGAATGCCTCGATTAAGGATTAAGGTAGTCCTCTGCCCCTGCTCAAATTTTGTACTGTCAAAACTGCATTGGAATACTACTATACTAGTAATTTTTTTTTTTTTTGCCTTTTTGGGGTTAGAATTCTAATTTTAAATTTTGCAAGAAACATCATGGAAAAATAGAAATGCCTAGGAAAGCTATGATCTCTAAGGACAATCATTTTATTTTATATTTTTTCGACAATTTTTGTTTTATGGACTCCTTACCAATAAGTAAAACTAAGTTTGAACTTGGAAAATGGAGATCTTCAAACTCCTTTCCTGAAAAAGGAACATTGGACTATATCGGGATTGGACATCCTTTCTTACCGTTTGATCACTCCCTTGGGGTTACTGTATTGATTAGTCAGCCAATTGTTTCTTTGGCACAACATTATTACTATCAATTGACAATTAGTCTTTAGGTTCTGCTTTATCAAGAATTGTGGCTAAAATATGCAAATCTCACCAACTGTGTATTATCAACAATTATTTCTAATTTTCTTTTTCTTTATTTTAAATAGCATAAGATTGATATAAGTTCTTTAAAAAATCCACCCCAAGTTTTTGAACATCTAAATTGGAATTTAATTGGAAGTGATTTAAGTGATTACTTCACAAATAATATTACATAATTATCAGATGAGGTAGAAGCTAGTCGTGACCAACTCACCCATACACAAGATGGATCAACTAGGTCCTTCGATCAATTGGTTGACAACAAATTATTTTGCCCCTTCTTGTAAGTTTTTAATAATTCTTTTGGGATGTGTTTAAAATGTCATAATGTACAAGAAGAACTAATTAACTAAAAAAGGCTAAAAGGCAAAAAGGCAACCAAAAAAAAAAGGTATATGCAAGAAAAGTAATTTCATAAAGATTTAGGGTCTGTATAAATTATATTTTCAAATTTATGAAACAAAAATTATATTGAAAATATAAAAAATTATGTAAATAAATGTAAAATTACGTATTAACATACACTTCATACAGATCCCTCAATTATCCGAAATTACAAATTTAACTTACAAAACATATAGCATGATATATTTGGACTATTGGAGAAAGAATTAATGCTTCAGTAATTGTTTTTTTAAAATTAAATTAGGGGCCACAGAGAGCAAGAAAAGACAGCTTCCACATCTCATGCCAATCCCAGGGACCTCTGAAACTAGAAGTATCGGTTATGTTCCCTTTAACAGACAGCATAATTGAGAAGTTGTCATGCTCATCTTGATCATGTCTCTAATCATTATCATTACAATCATCATAATCATCAGAAGCGCCACATGCATCCACTGCCTTTCGCTTTTCATTTTTGCACTTACAATGACACCAAAAGAAGGGACAAAATCCCTTAAAATAAGGCATCTTTGCTATCATGTTTGATAACGAGGCACTCCCAACAATTACCGTGGGGTTATGATCCCATTGCATAGCTCCCACGTCTGAGCTACTCAGCATGCAAGAGAAAAAGGAATCTTTTGTTTCGTCCATCTTTCAAAAGAAAGAGTACAATCCATTTATTGGAGAACTTGATCACGTTAACCCATGTATATATATCTATTGAGGAATTTGGCTCCCACGTTTTATTCTATGGCTTTTGATGTTTTGTGAGGGAGTCCTGGGCTAAAGGGTATGGAAATTAGATGATGAGATTTATACCTAAAAACTTGGATTTCATTTAGGGGTTGGGTTAGATTGCAAGAGCTTGTGGCAGCGCAGTGTGCAATTTTGCAATGATGGTGGTACTGTTTGTCTTTCTTCTGCTTGATAGTTCACAGTGTATCATGAAGCTAGAATGCTGAGCTCATTACAGTGTAGATTGATAATCCTTGCTCTTTTTCAGTATCTGTAAATGTAAAAATAGCTGCATCAGTGATGAACCCATGTAGACAAAAAAATGATTATATCGATGACAAAATCATCAAAAGCTCGAGGGTGCGCTAAGGAGTATTCACCACTTGTTCTGCTCCCTTGGAAGATACGCATTAAAAGTCACCGATTTTCTCTGGTGTGATTCATGTGAAATGTGAATCAATCATGCTTCTCTTATTTTCTAAAAGTGGGGAAATTGAGTCCTATTTTCATCTGTATGCGGTCACTTTGGATTATTGTCTTTATAATTGTTGTCATTGCGAATGTTATAAAAAACTCATTTTCATGACATTAAAGAAGCGGGGGTGTTTGTTGGAAGGCAGAGTCTGGAACATACTCTACAGAGACCTCTCTTTATTGCCCGGCAAATTCCAATAAAATGCCACTCTATATACTCCTGAAGCTGCTGCACTCTTGCGAATAAAATTCAAACTTTCCCACCAAAGATTCAAACTTTTTGCATATTGTACGCTGAAAAAACCCAAAAAAAGAGAAAGGAGAATTCTCCAAATTTGTAATTGTAATATTGCTATTATCTATCCTCATTTAATAACAACTGAAACCAGAGTCAAGCTTTTCTTCAGGAACAAAGAACAATCTCTAGGACACGTTTGTGCAATTTACAGTTGTGCCATAGCAGTTAAGGATAGAATGACGGATCAATGGAGTGATAAACTCGTACTAAATTGATCAGATCCTAAAAAATCCACTTTTCTGAATCTTTCAAAAACAACCATTATTATCAGCGTGTATTTATGAAGAATATAAGCTCTTTCCAACTTGGTAATGAATTTTGTTGTAATACTTGAAGGGGAATCCTTAATTTGGTCCAGCAGCTTAATAAGGAGGAATATTTTCTCCTCATTCTCCTGCAGAACACTTGCGTCCTTTCCCATTTGATCGAAAGAACATTTGGTACTGCTTTGATATGCAATTTTGACCTCCTTTGCTGCTGGATTATTAATCAGTATTCATCACCTTCCACTAAGAAGGGGCAGTTTTGAGCTTCCACTAAAAGTTTTCACTTCTTGTAACATTTCTGAGCAGTCAGTGCATTATCTAAATGTCCACCCTTCTGTTCTCTTCTTTGAAGGGAATTTCTCGTCTTGTGGTTTTGCCAACGATTGTCCACCACCTGTGTATATGTGTAGATTCACAATCGCACTTAACAAAAAGTGTATCCAAAACTTTTATCTTGCAAAAGGGAACAGCATATCTTTTCTGCAGCAATGTCAATACCAGGATACATATATGACGAAGGTTCAGAACCAACTCTGCAAGATCATTTTCCCGGTTGTAAATCAAGATAATGTCTGCCTGAATCTTGAACCTGCTCCAGGGAGCGTGCTCACGATTTTCAGCATCAACAACAAATGTGAAGTATTCTCCTTGACTGAGAGACAAATTACTTTGCCAATTCCCTTGAAGAAGTTTTAAGGCAAAAATCTCACATTGGAATCTCATTCAAGATTTCATAATGAAATAATCGTCCAATCCAAAAGCTAATTGGATTATCCACGTGGAGGGTTACCTAGTAGTTTATAACAGACCAAACAATTAAGATCAGTGCTTTTCAATCCCTTCTTATCTGCAGCATACTTTCTGGTATCAGTACAATAAGTTTTTTGAGATTTTGCCATCTACTTGACCAAATTAACATATTGAAGTAGACTTCCATCCGTGACCTACTCGATATTATCATCAGCAAACTAAATCAAATTGTCAAAAAAACAGAAAATTTATATATTAACTGCTTGATGTCTTGCACTAATAACACAAGGAAAATTTTCTATTTTCTTTTGGCCTTTGTTTTTTTAAATATACCATGCAATTGCTGTTGCAGTATGTGAGATTCGACTGGCGACACTTTGCAGGAGCCATAGAACTCTAAGCTCAACACATAAAACACTTGTGTGTTATTGCAATTCTGTACAACTGGAAAACCATGTCTGCTATTTTAAAGCCTAAATTGGAATTTTACTAATCCTGTTCTGTAGTTAACAGCTAATCAACACCTCCCCAGTGGGACCGAACCAATATCCAATGTGTAGAGGACTCACTAACTCTTGCAAATTTTCTCATGGTTAGGTTGGCAAAATCTTCTTGGTTCTTGATCGTGATGGTTGCTTAAATGTAAGTAGCTTTCTCTGTAGCATTACTTTGCCGATTGCTGAGGTACTGCATGGAGAAAGAGTTGCTGAAATAGGCATTAATGGAAGAAACTTACACGTTTATGGAAGTTGTAATTGGTTATAGGAGAAATATGAGGGATTGTAAGATGAGGACACATTGAAGTTCCTAAAATGGTGCTTTTGTTACCAAATTCTGTTCTTTAAAAAAGCCGACTTATCTCTTCAACAACCATAGTCAAATTTTAACAGGTACGAGCTTCAGTACCAGTACAATCTTTTATTTTTGAGGTTACATGAACAGGGTGCTGTAAAATACGCAAGCCAATCTAACAAGGGCAACAAGTAGTAATTCATCACATACAGATACAGTCGATCTTGGAAGAGAAAAAAAGGTTCTAAAATTATATAATTGCTACCCTTGGGTATAGAAAAGTGGGGCATTTTCAAGTAACAAGCCCATATCCAAGTTATTACAAGTGATTCCTATCAAAGAAGGCGACCCAAAAAATTGACAAGATGCAAGCAATTCGAGATAAAAGGTGCCGAGATCGAATGAATTCATACTGCCACTTCATGTACGTGAACCTTCAGCATCAAGACTATATTCTTGATGCCTTGGTTCTTCTTCAAGATGAAGAAGAAGACTGGGAAGAAATTCTGAAATGAATGGTGGTATAGGGCCATTCACATTCAGATGCACTTTCATTTCTGCAAGATGACTAGACGCATCGAGTGTCAAGAGAATGAAATCCATACGCGGACAGGGAAAGCACAAATCAACCCAATCTCCTCCTCCTAGGGGCACGTGAATCCCCACTGTCCACATCTGAAATTCTTGAAGCTTCATGCCTACGTCTGGAAGATGAAGTGGAAAGGGACACTGTTGAATCAATTTCAACGGCAGTATCTACTGTTTGACTCTCCGAATGTATGACAGCAGCAATGCTCGAGATTGAATCTCTATCATCAACTGGCAGAGGTTGCTCCTGATTTCTTTCCACAGGGTTACTTCGAAAATACGATTCAACTAATCTTTCAGTAGAACTCAAGGCAGATGTGAGATGAGAAATAGTAGCAGCTTGACTAGAATTCGATCTGCGAAGGAAGAGGGATGAAATTCGTCGACTTTCCCCAACCTCGGAATTAGTAGGACTGCTCTGTGTCAAGTCAACCACATCATCTGGTGCAATAACATTATTCTGCTCCCTTCGCATTCCTCTTGATGTCAGGAATCGATTGAGCAAGGAATTAGTTCTTTCAGGAGATTCCCGTGGAGTATCAACATTGTGAGTATGAACCTGGGATAAATCAAATCTACTGTTCAGAAGCCTAATCATTTCCTCCATAGGAAGATTAAGAGCTGTCCTTTGAATAGCTTGCCTCAAGCTCTCAACACGTCTTGCTTGAGGCCTAAGAGGGATCTTCAGACTTGAATCATCATCTGGTTGCTGAGCATTCCTTCCACGGCCATAAATTGGGGTAAGATTTTTTGTTGTCACTTCCCCCTTACAAACTGGACACTCCTTGGCATCTGAGTGAATATGTAACCATGTATAGAGGCAAGGCCAACAAAACAAATGACCACAAGTAGTCACAACAGGATCCTTGGACAGGTCCAAGCATATATTGCAATCAAAAAAGCTCCCTGCATCTCCATTCCCTTTTTCATCATCATCCTTCTTTCCCAGAACATCGTCATCCAAGAAACCATTGTTACTCTCGCATATTTTACTTGAATCATCAGGTCTTTCTTCTGCTGCAACACTACCCTCACCAGCCTGTATCCCACTCCCACCAATTAGTTCTAATGCCATGTTTCTTGCTTCAGGTGGCATTGGAATATGCCTCCATACAGATCTCCAACGCCGCCTTTGCCTAACTACCTCTCTAAATCTATTAACAGGACTATCTAACCAATCCTCCAAGTTAATAGTCTCATCTGGTATCGATCCTGACCCGGCAACAGTATTTTCATTTGAATGATCAATAGGTCCCAAATTAAGGTCAAGATTCATTGTGTCAGGCGTTTCGTCTCCCATCACTATTAATCAATTCCACAAGAAATACTACCAACCTTTCTTAGCTCATTGAAATGGCATCCCAGCTATCTGGCGAATGCCAACATATCAAAGATCAACCTCTAACTCAATGGTCAGAGAGCAAGTATTAGATTGCGTCTGATGATGATAAAACTCTTATGTAGTAAAAAAAAATAATAAAAACCCAAAATCTTTTCTGAGCTCAATAGCAGGAGTATCACAACAGTAGTAGATAAAACTCCTCAAACCCACTAAAATCTGCAACTCAATTAAAGAAAAAAACCGAATCTTTGAAGGGTCGTCTCAAAACCCTAATTTGGCAAGGCAGAAAACAAAGGAGAATGGACCCAAGACTCAATTTTTCTTGTAAAACTAAATTATCTTAATTAGCATACCATATGCAGAGAACAAAAACCCAAATTAGAGTATGTCTATGCTAGACTACAGAAGCAAATAATAACGCAGTATTATTCTATACAGTTCTACAGACAAAAAACAGGGAGAAAGAGAGGCAAAGAGAAGGACCTTTATGAAAGTATCACCATCCGAAGACGAAGAAATTTAGGCTTAGAGCTGAAAATATCAAGGAAATATGAGGTAATGGCTATGAAAATGAAGTGGGGTTTCCATTCCAATAGCGAAAAGGATCTGGGTCTACAACCTGTGTCTGTAGGTGATTTTTGTGCGACTGAATTGGATACAGCTCAAAATGAAGGGGAGAGCGAGAAAGAGAAAGAATCAGGTGCATAGGCTGCATATAGTAAACTTTCGGAATCTTTTGTGCGTTAATGTGATCGGGTTAATACGGTGACGTGTCAGCTTGGAAGTCAATGAAGGCCCATTGCAAGGATCCTAACATCTTTCTTTACAATCGGCGTACTATTTTGGGATATACTTTTTATTAAATCACATTTCTTGTCTTTCATATTTATTTATTTTTTATCATTCACGCTTGAAAATAATCTTTTTAATCTTTTAAAATTTTAAAATATCTATTTCTGATCCAATGATTTGCTATAATTCATTTTCCAATTAAAAAAAGACATGCAAATCGCGCATGTTAATATTTGTAAGAATAATGAAAAAATGCACAGAATAATAATTGAATATTTGTAAATAAGAATATTAATTTATCTAATCTCAAATCAATTGAAATCAAATTCTCTCTTAATCATCCATGACCGGAAACTCTAATCAATCTACGTGCAAAATTCATCAAATCTCATCAAACAAAGGGGGTGGACCGTGGTGGTGTTAGTAGTGACAACGTTGGTTCATTACTAGATCTAATAGGAGATAGAGATGGCCCAGATGGGGATGGCAAGGGCCATGCTGGTCCCTTAGCTTAGCCACCAGGAAGAAAGGGTGGTGGAGGTGGTATTGAAGAGTGAAGATTATGGCTCTTTATTGAAATGCATAAAAGGTGGAAATGAAGGAGAAATTACACTACTAGAAATGAAAGTAGGAAGGGGAGGAGGAGATAGATGATATCATTGGATTTCCTTGATTTGAATCATGATCATGAGATGAAGAACCTATGTGGCACAAGCATGCACTTGATTACTAGCCTTCTCAAAGTCCAAGAAATCCAGAAACCTTGACTAAACTATCTCCAATATATTTCAGTGAGGGATTAAATTATTTGTCTTGTTCGTTTCCCACTGTAAATAATAGCATAGGCTTCTAACTTGGGAAATGAGCTGTGGTCATTCATTAGAAGAAAAGTGAATACTTTGAAATTATAAGTAATTCAAAATTTCATTTTTAAATGTGGAGAATGAAAAAACTTTTTTCTTCCTCATCTCTTTCTTGACTAAATAGATGGAATGGTAATATACCTTTAAAAAGTTATCAACCTGATCACTATATTTTTGGGGAATAATGTCACTAACTTTTAAAAATACATATTTGAAGTTATTTTGTCAATTTATAGGTTACAATAAAAGAAAAAGCACGTAGATAAATATTTTTATAAGGATTTTTTTTTTGTCAATTTGTATAAGTCAAAACATATATCAACATGTTTAATTCATCTTCTTCTACACTTCCGCCCACAACTCTAATTTTTTCTTTCTATTTTACTCGTTATTAGTACCTTATTTTATATTTCAATTTCTAGAGTAGTAACACAATTCACTTAATTTCTAATCGAGAGCAGTCAAGTTATAAGTTTATTCCTAGTCACTAGCTTTGCCTTTTCTTTTGTTTTGCCAAAAAAGTTTGAGAAATTTCCCAATAGAATACTCACGCCTCTATTTATAATTGCTATGTGATAGTAATCCACCGTTTCCATTCTACATGTCGACTATCATCTCTTTTCTTCTTATTCCCTTTCCATTCACCCATTTTATTAGGGTTTTATGACTTGAGTAAGCCCTTCAATTTAGGCTATACTATTGTAATTTTATGTTGTGAAAAATGGATGCCCTCTAATCAGCTAAACATCAAGGAGAAAAGAATATTAAGGGAGAAGATATAGGAGGAGGAAAGGAGGAGTACAATCTATAAAGCGAATTGCTTATGCATTTCATATGCCACCAGATCCTACGATAAGTGTAATTTCCTTAATTTTCCATTATAATCAGCTAAGA
This sequence comes from Gynochthodes officinalis, assembly GCA_020080225.1. Lineage (NCBI taxonomy): Eukaryota > Viridiplantae > Streptophyta > Magnoliopsida > Gentianales > Rubiaceae > Gynochthodes > Gynochthodes officinalis. Next base: position 46,032,497 of record CM034615.1, on the reverse strand, counting down.
GCAACCAAATATTAGTTCAATTTCCTCATTAAGACTCCTGTCGTATTATTTTTCACATAAGTGAGATTTTGAGTGTTGAAATTTAGATTCTGTGTTGGTTTTTGCTTGAAGTATAGATTTTAACCTTGTTTTGATTATGAATTATACTATTGTTTTTTTATTGCAAGTGTGTGTTTATGGATTTAGTGCCAAGAACAGAACTCTGTATTTTGACTAAAGATTTGCATTCTGGATTGTATGTGTTTAGATTTAACTATTAATGATTGTTTGGTTTGGTTGTATAGTATCTACAACTTAAGGTGGGCAGGATTTGTTGATGTTATTAATCAAAGTGATGTGATTGAGAAATTTATTGAATTACCAAATGGAATAGAAGTTTTGGCACCAAACAAAGTGAATTTTAACAAATGATTAGCAGTGGCTTTTGAGAATTTTGTTTCATGACATTATCTATATATGGACTTAAGTAGTTTGAAATATTGGATTTGTGGCTTAACAATGGGGTTTGTGGTGTGGTATTGGGGTGTGAATTAAGATTGTAGATACCTTAAATTATCTAATAAAGGAACCATTGGAGTTCTATTCTTTTTATTGTGATTGATTCCAGCTTGATTTTACCATTGACATGCTTAGTTTCATGCTTAATTACTTGTATTGCTTTAACAATTTAGCTTTCAACTTTCGTTGATATTTATATGTGAAATCTGAAAATCCAGCATTTTAGGCACTAGATCCAGGACATGAGCCAAAGTTTAAAGTAATAGGTGTTGTAAAACTAAATAATAGTGATGCATTGAGTTGATGACAGTGTTTTTGTGTTCGTGATTTGCTAATTATTTGAACAATACTCATTGATTTTTTTTTTCCAAAACGATAGTAAATTAAAAGGCACAATGGCAAATGCTCATTTATGAGGCGTAGAGGGTTTCGTAGTGTCATCAAGACAATATTTATAACCCACGAAAATAAAAGCCCACAAAGGGGCAAAATCCCCGAAGGACAACCCGACGAGCGGGAAGAAAAAGAAAAACAAAATAAACCCACACTAAACGGGGAAGGGTTGACAACCTAAACGACCTAAATTCAATCGAATTTAAACCCGCACAAGACGGGAAGGGTTGAGGACTTGGACAACCTAGGAACAACCCAAAATACCAAAATACAAAAGCCCGGTTATATCGGGACACTAATACTATACACAAGTAATGCTACGCATCTCAAGTGGCCCACTACTAAGGGTATGTGGTGTAAGAAACTAGAACTAAATCTCTAACTCGCACCTCAAGCCATGGCGTGAATCCAACCTGCAGACGTTGAATAGCATCGCCCCCCAACTACTGCCGCAAGCGTTGAATAGTCAGACGGATCTACTACTACCGTATGGAGAGATCGCAGCACAAAAAAAAAAAAACGTTCATAAACAGGTAATCGCTTATGAACGTTAAAATCAAAATTTTCTTGTTCCATGAGCGATAAAATCATTAATAAAACAGTAAAAATCGCACCGTTTTCGCATGTTGGTTCGCCCCTAAGAACAGTAATTTTTTCTCTCCAACGGCCCTTCCAGCTTTTTTTTCGCAACAATACTCATTGATTGATAAGTTAATTTTGGTGTTGCTTTAAGCAAATTTGAGCTCCACAAGGAATATTCAATTTCATCACGAGCACATACAAATATGTCATGGTTGATTTTGTTTCTATTCTTTAATAATATAAATAGCTAGTACGGCTTACTTTGGTAAATGCCCGCTAGGCACCACACATTGTGTTGCAAACCATCATTAGTAATACAATAAAATAATGTTGAAGTCTCAAAATATTCAATGAGAAATACTCTTCACTTGCAAAGTTAGCACATTCCAATATCCTAATATCTTTGATTCTCTCTTAGTTTTTGATTTTTCTACAACACCTATTTTTATCTTATACTATTTTTAGTTTGAGTAATGACATTTTTACTAACTTTTTATAATCATTGATATGATAAGTATGAAAAAACTAAATTATTTATTACATTCTTTAAAAATTACAAAATAATAAAGATTGAGTTAATTTTTTTTAACATGTCACATTAGTTATTATAACTTTTCACTATAAAAGTCATTATGACTATTATTACTCTTTTAGTTCATATAAAAATCTTCTTCATTAGTATCACATCATTACTCATCTTTTATTAATTATTACTATATCTAACTAATAAAAGATTTTATACTCGTTGATTATTAATTTTCATGTTTTCCTTCTATTATTTGATTCCTAAACTAAAAATTTTAAATCAAAATTTTAAACAATTACTATCGAATGAATTTCATTTGTAGTTTTTAATTAAAAATATCAAAGTAGGATATGAAATTTTATTATCACTTCAAATGTCAAATCAAACCGGTGTTTGACAAGTTAGTTAGAAAAGATTTACATATTCTCGAGTTGTCAATGTGTTTGAGATGATATATGTCCTTGTGAGAAGAAATAGTAACAAGAAAACACTTAAAACGTCGTTGATCATTTTTTCCTTAGCCAAAGGTTCACAAATCCGAGTTGCAATTTGGTCGGCACTCAAAATGGTCACAAGCTTAGTTACACTCATGTACATTGTAAATTTATCAAAAAAGAAAATTTTGTGTATGTATTGTATTTTAAAATATATTTTTATTTTTAAAAATAATAATTATGAAATAAAATTTTTATTAAAAGTAATAAAGTGTCATAATAATTGTAAAAATGTATTTTAAAATTATAATCTATACACATTCTACATTTTTTTAGTTACTAACAGCAAATTGCAATGACACAAGCTCTCATATTTCCAAAACACAAGCATTTTACCACATAATTTTAGAGCATCCACGGAAAATCGCAAAGAGAAGAAAGAATGAAATGTAGAACACGCTTTTCCAAACAGCATCCCAGCCATGACTCTAAAAAAAGAGAGAACTTCAAAATGGTCCCTCACATTTTAGCAAATGATCTTTTTAGTCTCTCACTTTTAAAACGATAACAAATGAATCCTCACATTTCATGAATGTATCATTTTCATCATTCGTCACTATTCCGTTTGTTTTTCTGTCAGAATAGTATCGAAATAGTGACGGAAGACTAAAAAGATACATTTATGAAATGTGATGGAGCATTTGTTTACGCTTTAAAAGTGAGGGATTAAAAAGATTATTAACCAATATGTGAAGGACCATTTTTAAAGTTATCTCCTAACAAATTGATGAATGTATAGATTGTGTTTTAAAAGATATTTTTGTATTTTTCAATATAAAAGTTATGAGATAAAAATTATTTTGAAAATATAAAAAATTATTTTGAAATGCAATCCATTCCCAGAGCTAACTTATAGTCAAACTGTGCCTTCAAATATATTTTCCATACAAATTAAAGCCACATACCAATCAAATAAGAGGAAGAAGGCGAAGGACTAAAAAGCTTCAGAAGCATAAAATCAAAGGTCTCCTTGGTACTTCAAATGGGCATATACAAGTTTAGAGTAACTTCCATATTCAGAAGTTAATAAGACATTGAGAAGATAAATTGAAGTTCGACACTACAATGAAAACGGGAGGGGTACGTATAAAACTCAACCCAACCTCCTCCTCCTGGAAGCATTCGAATATCCACTGTCCACATCTGAAATAGTTGAAGTGTGAAGTTATGAACCCTTCTTCTGGAAGATGATGCCGAGACGGAAACTGCAGGAACTAATTCGACGATAGAATCTGGTGTCTGAATCTCAGAAAGCATGCGATCTGCAATGCTAAAGAAATCATCTCCATCATCAGCTGGGAAAGGCATCTCTGCATTCCTATCAACTAGATTATTAGGAAAGTCTGATTCAATTAACTTTTCTTCGGTACTGAAGGCAGATGTAAAAGGAGAGATTGTAGCAGCCTGATTTGAATTTGATCAGGGCAAGAGGGATGAATTTCCTCTGCTTTTCCCCAGCTCTGTATTTGTAGGACTGCTTGGTGCCAAGTGAACCACATCATTTGGTGATATTATGTTATTCTCTTCTCTGCGCATTCCTCTTGATGTCAGGATCTGATTGAGCACTGCATTGGTTCTTAATGTTATACTGTTCTCTTGATGGGGATGAACTGGAGCCAAGTCAAATTTACCTCCAAGACATCGAATCATCACTTCCATAGGAACTGTAAAAGTTGCCCTTTCCAATGCCCTTCTCAAGCTTTCAACACGTCTCGCTTGGGGCCTGAGAGGGGTCTTCAGACTTGAATTAGTTTCTGGCTCACGAGCATTCTCCCGGCGGCCATTGATGGTGGGTAACAGATTTTACTGTCACTTATAAACGGGACACTCCTTGGCCACTGAATTATCATTTAGCCACCTCTAGATGCAAGGCCAGCAAAACAAGTGACCACAACAGGTCACAACAGGGTCCCTGGCCACTTCCAAACATATTCTACATTGAAAAAAGCTCTCTGCATCGGCAGTACATTTTTCCTTATCATGCATCTTTGGCAAAGCCTGGTCATTCGAGAACTGACTATTACCATCACAAGGTTTCATCACATCCATGGGTCTTTCTCTTCAGCAGCAACACTACCCTCGCCAGTTGGTAAGAGATTACCTTCACGAAATGGAAGGATCACTCCAGGTAAAATTTCAAACCGTCTCCAAACCGACAGCAGAAGCTGAAGTTCTTCTGTAATTCAATTAAAACGATTATCTAATGAATCCTCCGAGTTTACAGTCGCACTGGGATATGATCCTCACCTGGGCTATCATTTTCATTTAAATCACGAGTAATTCCAAAATTAAAGTCAGGATTGATCGTATCTGGGTTCTCATCTCCCATTACAAAATGACCAATACCAACGTTTAGCCAATTCTCTGATCTCTCTTCGGAATGTTTTTGATGAATCAAATGCATGCAAAAAAACTCAGACTTTCAATTCGATGAGGACACGAAAACCAATTGAAAACTAATGGCCGCCAAACCCATTCTTTTTTACATGTCAGTGAAATTCACAACCCATATCAAAGCATTCACAAGAAGCAAAAATGAACACAACCCAGAATCAGATTTCCAGATGAACACAAGAATGTTCATTAAACAATCCATACGGTTAAGGAAGGAAAAAAAAAAAAAAAAAAAAAAGCTCCAGGGGCATAAGCGAGTTGATAAGTTTGGGGTGACGAAAGGAGAAATCCTCCGACAATGTAAGCGTGGGACAGATTTTTCGCTGAAATATTGTGGGTCTGTCCTGAGGTTTGGCCTATTGACTCAACCTATCGACTCTTTCCCTTTTGCCTATGTTAACTTGTGCATATTCCTCAATTTACTTCTCTTAAAAATAAAGGGAAAAAAAAAAGAAATTAGGAGCCGTTTGGTTATAGGGTTTGGTGAGAGAATGGAAAGGTATAAACAAAAAATGGTTATTTGGTATGTTGGTTTAGGATTAATGAAACCTTGGGTGGGTTTGGTTGAAACCTACCACTCCCCCTGGGTTTTAAGGGAATGGAATTAAATAAGACTCAAAACGATTTCATTTTGAATTAAATTAAAAAAAAATTCAACACAGTGCCTGTCAGCATTGATATTGGGCGCGCGCCACATGTCTGAAGGTTGCAAACCCACCAATGGTTTGCAATCCCCATTTTATCTTTTTTTTTTAAAACAAATTCACTAGCTTGTAAAAAATATTTTTCTCTACAAATTAACATGTAATTTAACTATTTTTTGAGCAACATATGATTTTTTTAAATATCATGTAATATAAAATAATAATATTTTTATTATAATATTAATATTAAATTTTAATATAAAATTTATTAATATTAATATTAATATTAAATTTTAATTTTAATATAAAATCTATTTTATTCTATTACAAAATAATACCAAATAACATAATTATTATTATTTTATTTTATTTTAATTCTTTCTCTTTATTAAATTTATTTTATTCTAAACCCACCGTTTATACGGCCTCTTTATGTTTATTCATGCAAGGCTGAGTATGAAAACCAAAACCCACAATTGAAACATACAATTCAGCTGACAATGATGTAGAATTTAGATAGAGAGAGACCTGAACACAATGATTATGGAAATTGAACTTCAGAAGAAGAAAGTGAAGTTGGTACGCTCTGGGCCTACTGGGTGAGTTTAATTTCTCATTTTGACGAAAGAAAGGAAGGGGGACTAGGGACTAGGGAGTAGGGAGCAGAGAAAGTCAGTGCGCGGAAATCAGCTGCCAATGCTGCGTGCGCTTGCGGTGCTGAAGTCAGATATGGTCCCACTCGTTGCTCCAAAAGTCAGTGCATTTTATTATTTTCTGTCTTTTTTTAATTATAATTTTGCTAAATTAGTTGAATATACAAAAGCAATTAATTCAAGTTAATAAAAAATTTAATTAAGAATAACTTTTATTAATTAAAAAGTACAATACATTTAATAAAAACTATTAAACATACAATTTTCTATTTTTATCATTATTTTTTAATAATTAAATATATATACATATTAGTATTAATAAAATTATTTTGAAAATTTTATTTAAAAATGGGTTCTATTCTAGGAAAAAAATTTAAAAGTAAACTTTCTTTCTTTTTTTTGGAAAAACAAGAGAGTACATAATAAAACATGGTATTTTCTTACATCAAACTAAAATTATTCTTAATTTATCTCAAAACGTCTACTATTTGCATTGTAGTCCTTTTTTTAATAGTGTATTTTGTTTTTTAAAAAAATTGATTATTACTCTTTTCATTTCAAAAAAACTTAAGTTTATTATAACTTATAATTTAAAAAATTATACTAAATTAAAAGTAATTTTTTTTTAAACAGAGAGTATTATTTTATAGTCTTATTTTTGGTGATTTATCATTATTCAAGTTTATTTTTCACTCAAATTTTAGAATAATTATGTTCTTTCTTTTAAGAAAAGTCTTTTAATTTTTAAATAACGCTCTTATTTCCCATTTTTATCTATTTAGTTCTCAAGTAATTGCTATATTTCTTAAAAACAAATAAAGTATTAAATAGTTAAAAAAATAATTTTGCTTGTTTTGAATAGTTCTTTCAAATAAAATCTTATTTAAATTATTTAAACCGAATTCTCATGCTGTTATATCTCTTAAAAACACAATTTTCCTTGTTCAATTTAAATTGAAATCCTATTGAAATGATTTTGCTTTCTGAAAAACACGATACTAATTCTCATGTACAATAATAAAATAATACTACATTTTTTTAATAAAATACAAAATAGAAGTCTCATTATTTAATATTTATTTAATTAGCACGTGTTATCTAAACCGTCAACGGACATGTCATTTTCTTATGCGATGCACGTGAATACTAATGATGGTGCAGCTCTTTTTCTTCTTCTTCTTCCCAAACAATAAATAAATAAATAATTGTTCCATAAATAATTTTTTAAAATTTTGCCTTTTCTTGTACTTAAACTATACAAATTCTTTGAGAATATAAATACATTACATCTTAATTTTCAACTATGTAATTATTATCTCTTTGAAAAATAGTGTGTTTTAAGTGGAATATGATGTATTAAATAAGTTATATTTTAAAAATTTTATACACTTACTAGTATGTATCAAGTGTAATATAACATATTAAATATGTTATATTTTATAATTTTAAAAAAATTATACTCATTTAAAATTGGATAAAAAGAGTAACAGATTCTGAATTAAATAAACTTTTTAGTTAGCTTTTTTTTTTTTTTTTTGAAACTGAGGGGATTTTTTTTTTCATATTTAAGCTTCCAAAATGGGATAATCTCATAATGCATGTCCACAAATAAACAAAACGGTAATTAATTAAAGATTTGCTCATTGCCATTCTTGCACATTGCCAAACATCATAGTAATACAATGGCAAGTACATGGGACAGAATTTCAACATCTCTAAATAGACTCCAAGAAACAAATTAGGCCAAATTAAAGTCTGCCAGGGATGATGTTCCAATGTCCATCAATTGGGCCTCCTACAGTTTGCTCTGATCTCTCCATTACTACCTGTTAAAGGGCTAATGTTTCCCATGTTAATCATGGATTGTGCAAAGCTTTGAAAGAATGCATTCTGATTGCTGCTAAAGGTATTAACAATGGACATTGTTGCAGCACCAGGTGTGGAAAACAACTCTTGATCTGACTGAAGGAGACCTTCATTGGTTTGCAGGTTGGAGAAATAATTATTATCGAACGTATCTGGGGTTGTCAAATCAAGATTGTTTACAGTACTTCCATTCCCATTCTGTGGACAATTCTGGCGTAATGAAGTCAAGTATGTTGTGTTTAGTGTTGGATCAGGATTGCCAGTGCCACTGAAATTGTAGAGCCGATTACTGAATAGCCGACATTGAGCTCGCCCGAATGTGTGAGCACCTGCGTAAGCATTGAACGTTAGACGATTGAATGAATTTCTCGTTAATGATTACTATAATATAGCTTGTAATTTTGTTACCAGATAATGCTACAAGATCAGTGATGTTGAGGCCAACAGCAGTAAACTTTGAAGTGATATTGCTTAAGCTTTCGACGGGGGCAGGAATAGAGGTGTTGGCTCCTGCCTGATTTGCTGTCCTGCTATCCCTTCTTCCCAGTAGCACGTTCCATGATGGACCACCTGCCTGCACCATAGGAACAAAATATTAGAGAAAGTTTGAGTGTTATTTGCTCAATGGTATAAACATTAGCACAAACAGTGGGAGTCAATGGAGATACAAGGATAAAAAGAATGAAGATTCCCACAATGCTGCCAATATAAGTGGATAAATGTAATGCGATAAATAAATATATAAACAACAAATTTAAACCCAATTTGATGTTTTAACAGATAAGATAAGAAGTGCATCAAAGTTCTGTTAATGTTAAAGAAACAAACTTTGAAGCATTGGGCTACAGAGTACTTCTTGAAGAAGAAAATGAAAAAACCGAAAAACCCAGGATATCCAAAAATAGGCATACCAGAGAAACTGAAGATTCAGCAGCCAGGGCAAGAATATCAGCACACGAAACAACACCAAGACAAGAGTTTTCGACAGCAGTCTTTATGTTGTCAACAACATTAAAGCCTCGGGCAGAGTTTGCGTTAGGAGCTGCATCTTTCTCACTCACAATAAAGGTTCCATTGTTGTCCAGTAAAATTGAACCGTCACATCCCTGATAAGAAGAAACAAATTCAGTCAGCTCAGATTATTCATCGTACTCACTCAGATCAGTTCTTCATTAATTCTTAAATCCTGAATCAAATTTTAAGATTTAAAAAGCGTTACATCAACAAAGCAATCATGAAAATGAAGTCGAGTAAGGCTTGCACCAATCCTTGGATCAGATTGTAAAGCTTGTTGCACTACATTTCTGACAATGGAGGACACATTTGGACATGTGGCGGAGTAAAATGTAGCACTCAATTGTGCGTTTGATTCATGAAACAGAATGCCTAGAGAAAATAAGATGGCTACTACCAAGAGAGAAGGACAGGAACACATTTTGAGATGATCTCTCTTTGACAATGTAAAAGTTTAAGTTGTGCAATTGGTGAATAAAGATCCAGGCAATATATAGAGAATCAATTGTCCTCATCTTATGATCAGACTAGAAAAAGGTACACTTATCCAGCCTGATTTCCATCACAATTTCTCCCCTGTGGGGAAGATGAATAGGTCTGAAGTGATGTTAGTCCACAACAGAAATTAAAAATTAATGGTATTTTTAATTAAGGTGAGTACCTAGAGTGCCAAACTCCTCTCCTTTTTAATTTGTGATTGTCGTCGGCCCATCTTAACATGGTACTCCAACTCCCTTTGTTTTTTCATACAAATTTGGTATTGACATTTTCAAGTCATCGATCTCTGAATGTGAATACAAAGAACAAACAGCATAATTTCAAAGGAACGTTCGAAAAAAAAAATGGAAAGGGGAAACTTCCAATGACTTAACAATCAAGGCGACATTTTGATTAGGAACGAAGAAAACATTAACCACTTTTTTTGACAAGTTCTTTGATGCATGCCATTCATAATCACGTTGCATCCCATGTCTAAGAATTCAAAAGATGGGGGTCGTTAGCAGCTGTAATCTGTCTTGAAGCTAACATGAGTTGGTAATTGCCGGTAAAAGATCACATCTACATCAATAATGAAGAAAGGATGCATCCCATGAAGTCTTTGTAGGAGCCTTGCCAATGAAGAAAGGATATGTAGGACATCATTCCTTTGATTTTTTATAAGATTCCTTAGCATAACAATGCTTGGAGAACACAAAATGACATTATTACTTTTTTTTTTTCGCTTTTTGACTAACAATACTAAATGCTGTGTGCTTCTAATTGTTAACCTCACCATCCTCATTACAAAAACTGAATCATGCGTGAATAAGATCTTAAAAATGACTAACTAATACTAATTTAATAGAATACAAAATACTAATAGAATAGAGTTAACTTTTTTGTATACTTTTTCGATTTAGTTGCTACTGCAGTTTTTATCTAATTTATCATCACATTAAATAGATAATCTTAATCATTTGTCTTTGAAATGAAATTCTTTGATTCTTTAATTTTACGTTTAATTAAATTTAGCATGACTATCCCCATATATATACACTGATTGGCAATACTTTACTAAATTTGGTCACATAACTCTGAAATTCAACCTTCTAGCAACTCAAATATTTAACTATACAAGTTGTTTGAAATCTGGGGCAGATGTGCTTGCGAGAAAGGTGCGTACGAGAAACATGGTCAAACTTTGATGATTAAATAAATAGTACTGCGTCAAAAGATTCAAAACTAGCTGTTCTGGTTACTAACTTTAATTAAAAGATCATTGCATTCTGATTATTCAACAATAAGTCTTGCAAGATGTTTGGTTATTTTTGAATCTATTGGTACATGTAATGATTTTTTTTTCCGGAAAATCTCTTCATAACCACATGGGATGGATGAATTTCAACTCAGAATAATGAAAAACCTCCAGCCCTTATGGCATCCGCAGCAGCCCTAATATCAGCCAGGCTAAGGTTACGCCATATTCGCGCCATATCAGCTTATGAACAGCCTTTACTATTCAGATAACCATCATTAAAAAATTACCCATGCTAATGAACGGCCTCTACTATTCACGCAACAAATTTCTCTCTCCTATACCTTCTTTTTCACCATTTATTTAATATATTTAATACTTCTTATTTAAATTAATAATTTTAAAATATTATCTATTGCTCATTTATCAAATTCAATACATATTAATAATACAACTTATAATTGTAATTATCATGCATTTAATACTTAAACAATTAATGGAAAATAATTTTAATAATATATTTAAAACATGAAAATAAATAGTGTAAATTAAATATGAACTACTTAAAACATTTAATGGAAAATTATTTTAAATTACATTAAAATTGAAATTGAATAATATACTGGAAACATTCGCATAAATACGACAAATTAAACATAATTTTTTTACTATCGTGGGTAATTTTTTACGATGGCTGTATGAATAATTTGTCGTATTCACATTGCCACTATCAAAAAAATTTTATATTAATAATGCAATTTATAATTTTATTTATCATACATTAACTACTTAAAAACAATTAATGAATTATTTATATCGATTTTCTTGATAATTGAGCATGATGTTGAAGATAGTTGAATTATTTGTACTAATTTTTAAAAATGATTTAGGGTGTTTAATTTGAACTCAAACATTACTATATTTAACATAATAAAAAAATTTATTATTTCTTTAATTATTTTATAAAATTCAAATTTTTTTTATTTTAAAATCATTTAAATAAATTTAGCATTCTTTATCAATTAATTACAAAAAATTCTTTTTCATTTAGACAAACGTTATTATTTCTTTAATTTTGTAATTAATTTGGCTGCAAAATTATTTATATTTTTTTAACTATAAATAGATATAAATTTTAATCATCACATGCAATAATTTCATACAAAATTATATTTTAAAAAATTTACCAAATTTTTTATAATTATAAAATAAGTATAAATAATTTTACATTATATTACAATTAAAAGTTAATATTAATAGATTTAAACTTAATATTAATACATTTAAATTTAATAGTAATAGATATATTAATAGATTTAATATTATAATAAGTATATTATAATTTAACATTATATTACCTTTAAATAAATCAAATCTTGCACAAAAAAAAAACAAAATGTATGTCAATTTGTAGAAAAAAATATTTTTTATCCGTTGGTGAAATTTGTTTTTTTTTTAAAAAAAAAACAAAATTAGATGAAATGACCATTGTAAATCAGTGTTGCGTTTGCAACGGCCTTGACACGTGGCGTACGTTGCAAAATTTTTTTTTTTTAAATTAGCCAAAAATGACGTTGTTTTGAAAAGAAAAAAAAAACAACAACCAACCTTCACTGTGTTTCTCGGAACAAACGATCAAATGACCGTTTGTTCTTGTAAGGCCGTCACATCAACATTTGTTGCTGATGTGGCGGCCTATGCAAAAACTCCAACCTCATTTTAAGACTTGTGTGCATGCTCTTAGTCGCTTCCACTGCTCATGCGTGCTACAGCACATATGTTATAGTTTATACTCTTCTATCTGTACCAAATAAAATTCCATTTTTTAAAATTTTCTTTATTTTAAAAAAAAATTAAAAAGAAAAAATAAGAAGTCATATTTTTGTCTATTATATACATAGTCCATGCCCACACTATCTATACAATTAAAGTGTAATGATATTTTTTAGAAGTAATGATATTTTTTAGGATTTTTTATAGTGAAAAATTATAGTGATTGATATAATTAATATAAAAAGATAAAATTATCATTTATTATTTTATAGTTTTTAAAAAAATATAATAATTAAATTTTTACCTTTTCATACGGAAAAATACTCATCTTCACGCTAGAGACAGAATCAAACTAGTTGCCGGCATGACAACATTTCATGAATTCTTTGATTATTTATTTAATTTTTCCTTTTTAAATTTGACAGAATCTAAATATGGAACACGGGCACCAACCCTCGGCCCCGCAAGCTTTATTTCTTACTTTAGTATGGGTATATCTTCCTATTATATAAAAGAAAACACATGTTAAGAATAGCAGCCTCTGTTGCTGCCACGGGGTGCGATACACATGAAGTGACACTTAAGTAAAATTGCTAACATGTTATTCCCTTTGTGTTCCACGGACGCAGCAAAATAGAAAAGGATGAAGAAGATTCTTCCTCTTCTTCTTCCACTCTCAATGGTTGTAGTCTTTTCCATTTCTCTCTTTTGAATTTGGATGGTTGTCCAATGAATTCGTCTGTAAAATAAACTGATTGTCTTTAGCTTTTACCCTATTAATTTTGTACCACTCCTATTTCTCTTTCGGATTCCTCCTCAAATTGTTCTATATATCTTTCCAGTTTGCTTTGGTTTCGACTTCACTTTGGCATCCTAGCTATCTCGTCAACCTCAACTGCAATAGCTACTGCCCTTCCTCCTCCCTTGGATGACTTTAAACTTGGACCCGGCTGTTTTGGGCACGCAACTCGATCGAACTTTCTATTATTCACCTAGTTGACCCACCAATACTGTCGCTTATGATGGATAAGATATAGAGTAGTAGTATTGTTCATTATACTAAATCGAAGTTATTGACCATAATGTGATTGGATTGTTGCATTTATTTCAAGTGGGCACAGAAAAGATTATGTCCTTATTGCGTTTTGTTTTGAATTTTGATATGATGTTGGGCTTTTAGTGAAATATTAAAGTGGGTTTTCAGGAAGAACATGGATCAAAACTTAGAGAAGTTTGGTATAATATGTGGGTTTATGAATGGAATGAATTTGATAGAAGGAAATATTTGGAATGGAATGGAATGATAGTAATTATGTTGTTTGGCATTATTTCTGGTAATGGAATGAATTTGAAAAAAACTGTTTAGTTGTTATTAGTTAATTATTTATTATAATATTAAATTAATTAATTATTAATAAAAATATTATTGATTAAATTAATTTTAAGTAATCAATTAATTATTTATAAATTAATTAATATTAATTATAATAATTAATATTAATGAATGAGATTAATTAATTATTAATTAAAATATTAAATTAAAATATTAAGGAAATAAATGATTAATTAAATTAATCTTAATTAATTAATAATAAAAACAAGTTAATGAGAGTTGGAAAAAAAAAGTGAGTAACTCATTAATCCATTCGAATCCATTCCCATCTCAACCCACCCTTCATGGATTTGAACAAAACCCACACTTACTACTTTTAATTCATTCCAAACCTACAAACCAAACACTAGTTTTTTTTAATCTCATTCTCACCTAAATCCACCAACCAAACACCACCTTATATATTTGAACAATGCTATCACTTCACAAAAGTCAACTCCTGGTTTAAAGGCTATGCAAAATTATTACAAATCTTATAATTCTAATGTTCATCGTGGCAATTATTACTAGAGGTACTTGAATGTTATTTTTCTTTTGAGGATGAACTTGCTATTAGTTGCATGTGGAATTGTTTGGAAAGCTTTATGTTTTTCTCAAAGGATGATGTTTTTGTTTCTCAAAGGAGTATGAATTAGTCATACAAAAGGTGGCAAATTTTATCAATGCAGTTGAATGTAGGGAGATCGTTTTCACAAAAAAAAAATGCAATTGAAGCTATCAATCTTGTTGCTTACTCTTGGGAACGAACTAACTCAAGTCCACAAGATAAGGTTTCCTCTTGTATACTTTCACTATTCTGGATTTTGTCGCAAGATAATTTTCAAGTTCCCACATTTGAAATGTCTAATTTTAAGTGTTGGATGAACGAAAAAGGGAGAGATTATTTTTGCTCTACGGATTTGGTTACATGGTGTGGATATGATCCTTTGTCATGTCTGACTCCATACTACATCTTGTCAACATGGAATCTGGAGATAGATTCTATAATCTGTAATATTATTTATGCTTCTTTTATTCCCTTCTGATTGTTTACTATATGCGGATTTTTTTTGAAAATTGTTCTAAATCATATTTGGTGAAATATGCACATAAGTGCATCTGTGTGTATTGTCCTCATCCATCCATGTTTTTGGCTAGAAGGGAACACAGCAATTTGAAAATTATCATCGACTTTGTTTTGTATGCTTAAATGTCCATCCCTTGTGATTTATTTCCAAGGAAGACATCAGGTGGCTAGTCCTTAGCATGACCTAATCAGGCTATGGAAGCACTCTGATCAATGGTGATTGGATTTCTATCATGTAGCTTAAAATTTCGAAAAAAAAAAAAAATCTTTCAGTTTTAGGTGTTAGGAAATTTTAGTTCAAAATCCGTGGTTTTTTGCTACTTTATATTTTTCTTCCAATTTAAATTACAAATGAATTCAACAATTGCTACTATTTCTAAAACTTTGCTCCCATGTTCAATTTCTTCCTTCAGAGAAAAAAAAAACATTTAAGTGCACTTGTTTGTCTTCTACAATATCCACATCATTTTGGGAAAAAAAAATACAATATCCATATCAAAGTATTACCATAAAGTAATTAATGATATCATTTTGTGAGTTAATGAGCAATTCTTTCTTTAAGCTTACGAATTTGTTTAAACATTTTTTTTCTTCTTTATTTGCATACTTATGACTGGTTTTATTATATTATAATAATATTACGTGTTTAAATTTTGATTTAATTTATTACATCAAATTATTTACATATCATAGATACAAACAATTATACTTTGTGGGAATAAATAACAAATCAGGCCAAGGGCGGCATGTCTTGTGCGGCCAAACAAAACTAGTGTGTGTATATATATTATTTTCTCCGTGTCCTCTTTTACTGCTAGTGTATAATAAGGCATACAGCTAGGCCCCTAGTCAAAATTATTACCCGCTCAAAAAAAAAAAAAAGTTAACTTTGATTAAAATATAATTTTTTATTAATTATTAAGTATAATTCATTTAATGCACTACTAAATGTATAATTTTATATTTTTATTTTTACTTTTTAATTTTAAATGTACATAATTATTATTAGTAAGAATATTTTAGAAATTTAGTTTAAAAATTAACTATTTTTTCGGACGAGAAAAAGTTTTCAAAGTGGATTTTTTTATTATTATTATTTTTGGAACAGAGGGAGTAAAATTTAAAAACATTTTGACATTTTGAGATTTCCAAATAGAATTGTTTTACCATTAAGGTATTATGCATCACTATACGTATAGTGAAATGGGTGCATAAGGATATTGTGATCAACCAAAAATATAATTATGAAGTTTAAAGTACTAGAAATTCCTAGAAACATACCATTGAAAAAACTTCTTTGACCAATTACATAAATCAAGAAAATTACGGTAGCAGATGGAGCAGGAGTTGAATATGCAACAGCAATCAAAGTCACATACTTAAACGGAAACTAAATTCCCCACCCGCGGTCCATGTAACAGGTTACACCAAATAAAAAGTGTAGAAAAATTAATTTGACAGCGCCATTATATTTTTGTATTTTCTTATACAACCTTTTATATTTGTAAAACAAATTATTTCATAACTTTTACTTAGTAAATGTAACAAAAATAAAAATAAAAATGTAACCCATGCAAACCCTTACGTCAAACAAACATTTATCTAATCTCAAATCACTATAATATAAAAGGAAAAAATTTGTCTGTCAGTTTCAATGTAATTATAATGATTAATGTAACTTAAATTGTCTTTTCAATAATCTTATATTTTAAAATAATTTTATATATTAAAGTATTATATTACTTATAAGACTCTTTTTATAACTTTTAAAATTGGTCTAATAATTTAGATAAGATGAAATTATATTAGAAAAGCAAATTCTAATAAGAGTAAGCTTACTTTTTAAAATAATTATACTAAAACATTAGAGTTCTAATAGAATTACTATAAATTAATAAAAACTACTATATCAAAAAATTTATAAAAACTATCGAATAACTTTATTAATTATGTCGATATTAGATGTTCAAAAATATTTACAATTTTAAGTTTAATAATTTAGAGAATTCATAAAGTTGTACTTTTGATTTATTATTTTCAAGTTAGACACAACTTTAATTATTTGAGTTCTAGAAAATTAGGATAGTAAAACAACTTATAATTATTACAAATTTGGATAAGTTACTATTATTAGTTTTAAAGAGATGGAACTTAGGAATTAGAAATTTCAAATTGCAAATTTAAGATGTAATCTATTTTTAAATCGAAATTATGAATTACAAATTTAGAATGTAACCTATTTTTAATAAATAAACTACACTTAATTATTGCATATTATTTGTAATTTCAATTATTTTTCATATTACAAACAATATTCCACAATTTTCATTAATTTTTGTTCAAGTTTTAAGTGTTTCACTATTTTCAACACTTTTAAGTTTCTCTTTAGCAATTATTAATCCAAATTCTAATCTATTGCACACATATTTTTTTTTAATCAACATGATCAATTAGATCGACTATATAATTTTTTAATTCAAATTTTATTCATAATTTTCACAAACAAAAAAGACCCAAAAATTTTAATGTAAAATCCACACATCTTTTCACAAAATACGTTAATATTCCAAAAAATATTATTATAATAACATATTATTATACTCAATATATATTATTATTTAATTATTATTTTATATAAAACTATTTCATACAAAAATTCGAAATACCATAAAGTATTAAAAAATTAACCGAAAAACAAAAAAAAAAAAAACATAATCAATGGGCACGAGGCGCGGAAACCCAACACTAGTAATATAATTCGTTGGCAAATATACAAGATTGGTCATTTTCTCAAACTAACTTTAAGGCTACAAGAAGAGTGGCTAGCGATTCAAGCTCTTTGATAAAGATGAGACAGAGGGCGGGATGCATGATGCATGAACGAGCAAGCACTAACAAATAGGGGGACCTCCTATGTTTAAAAAATGGAATATATCCCAAATTCCTAAATGGGATAGGGGACCTGTTTGAGGGATAGTGGAATTATGAAGACTCTTGAAATTGCTGTTCCCTTAATGTCGATAATGTTCTTACAACGACCCCTTTGAAACTTCTTCCAAACACAATAGCCATTCATCTCATTGGTGTCCAATGTTCCTCCCCCAAGATTTCAACATCGTGCCAACCAAATCCCACCACTTGTTGAATCATAATCCACTCTAGCATCAGAATGTGATATTAGGACCATTTTAGTTCATCTCGAAGAAAGACATCTCATCAGCTAGCATTCAAAGTGGTCCTTTTTTTTTTTATTATTGGTGTTGTTAGTTCGTGCACAAATTGGCATCTCCCACGGGTGCTTGCAAGTGACACAATTGGAAATGATGAATGGTGTCTTCCTCGTATATATTACGCTGCACATAGAGCATAACATGGAAGCAATTTTTGCCCATAGATCAAGCCAAAATAGCCTTTGCTAATTTAAGCAGTGAAGAGGCATATGTGGAGAATAAACTCAGCTAGCCTTGCCTTCTTTTCTGCAGAGGTATACAAAACCAACACTGGAACAAAAGCAGACAAAAAATATCATAAAATTGAAAAATGAAAAGGCCCTCATCTTTTAGATATCTAGGAATCAATGTATTTTAGGATCAAGATATTAATTTTTGGATCCAAAAGTTTTTAACTTAATTACCCTTGGGGTTCAATCCAAAAACACATACCTAAGCGGACAAGTTAATAGTAATATTTATAGGTTGTTGGAATAATTAATTGTGGCATCTTTCTAATGTTATGCACACAGTCCCCGTGTGGGTTCCTTGAATAAAATTACTTTGAAATTCACAGCCACGTGAGTGTTGTTCCCTTGGTTCTCAATCTTTTGTTGTGATACAATGAACGACATCTGGTTTTGGAGGAGACAGTATTGTCTAATTGTACGAATATGAGGAATGAAAGCTCTTGTAACGTTGTTTTTCTTTGTGTTTGAAGGGATGCAGGCGTTACATAATTATTTGCCAAGGGGAAGAGAACCAACACGATTGGAACAAAGTAGCTCATTGGGAACGTATGTTTCTTGATCTCCGTGATCCGTTGGTATCATCATCTCCACGGGTTTCCGATAAAAGGACGATAGTGAAAACAGACATGTTTTTCGCATGGTCTATTCCCAAGCCAAACCCAAGTTCTGAATTGTACCAACAAGAAAGGGTTTATTATTTTATAGTCCTAGTATGTTCTATCTATGTTTTCATGTGTTGCATTGCATGCATTTATTATTTGTTTATTTGTACTAGTAGTGTACAGTTTAATTAAAAAATTTAATCAAATGGTGTTATTTTAATATAATGAGACACTATTGATGCTTGAATGATAAATCATGATATATAATTTTAGAAATAATTAACTTTAAACCTAATTTTCATTTAATATAATGAAGAGTGATTAATTTTTTCAGAAAAGTAAGTCAGATTCTTACAGAAGCAACTATTTAGTGGACGGGTTTGTCCTCCAGAACAACTAAACAAGGAAGCGGTGAAGACTTGGAAACAGGGACATACGCACAAACTACAAAGGCATATGAACATGTTTGTCCTTGCTGTAATCCATGCTGTCGGATGAAATGTGAGTGTGTGATCTTCTCAACCGCAAGCACAGTCATGCACAAGTTTTTCATGCCGGTCTATGCATGGATCGATAAAGACCTCATTACCCCATTAGAGGTCTAGATCAAGTACAATCTTATTCAAACGTTGAAAAGGGATTCCAATTCACTAAGTTCTGTAATGTTATACTGCCATGACAGATTGAACATGACATGCAGGAACAGCAGGACGTAATTTTGTTAGGACAGAGAACATGACATGTGGCAGCTGGATATGATGAGGGTAAATTCTTACCAAATATTAAAACATTTGTACACGTTCGTTAGCTACATCGTCCCAGAAAAAAATGCACAAACGTGAGTACAATGACATTGGAACCAATCCAAAGCCGATGATGAGGGGTTTAAAATATGGAGTTTGTGTCCCGGATTATAGTACAAATCAAGGGTCTAAATCCCAACTGTCATTTAAGCAAATGATCAAAAGGACAAAGTGCACTGAATGTAATCAAACACGGACCTCCAAGCATGTCTAGAGTTAGGAATACAGACAATTAAAAATGGCGTGTGGACCCGTTTGGACCCCTCGGGGCTTCGGCCATCCGCTGCTTTAGTTTAGACGGTTGGTTTACAGCCTTTAACCCGAATCCGGCAAAGGCGTCCATTGTTTGTTGTAAGCCGTAGGAACCCTCGCTGGATTTCAGCATTGTGTTTTCTCACGCTCTCACGGAAGCGTTTAACATGGACTACGTTTTTTTTTTAGTAATAATACTTTTAATAATTAATTATAGTGATTTTTTTATAATAATTAATATAAAAAATATAAAAATATATAATTCACATATTATTTTTTAAAAAATATATAAAATAATAAAAATAATTTATCTTTTAATACTTATTATATAAATTATTATAAATATCATTTTTTTTTTACATGTTGTCAGATCTCTCAAAAATTTATATCCGTTTCATCTTCAAGCTGTCATTGTCGTCCTGCCAGCATTGAATTGGGATTATTAATAAAAACGAGTGAACGACCAACCATTAATTTCGAGACTTGACCAAACATATCTCCCAAAATTAAATGCTGTTATATTCCAAAACCCAAAGAGCGTGTTGCACACAGATTAAATGCGTGTGGAATTGGTACGGAGAACAGAAATTGATGATAAGAGAAGACCCGCTGTCGGCTCGTGGAAAGATAGATGTGGGAACATAAGAGCAATTGGGTCGGCCAAAAGTCTAGCAATGATAAGGACACACTCGAGAAATCGTTGTCTCCTAATGTCTGCTACCGCCTTTCCCGGGCTCCTTCTATGTCCCCCCTCTCTCTATACATATATGCTTCAGCTCAGGGGAATGAGATGTGTTACAAACAACATCGATTCTTTATAACCAGCCTCCACCAAAGTCTTCTGACACACATTTTGTATCAGATTCTGTGGCCTGACTCCCTGTTTTCCTCTGCTGCAAAAGATCAAAAAAGTTTAAAAAGGGTAATCGGTGTTGTTTATTGCTTGTGTTCTTGTGGGATGATAATTGGAATGGACCTTCAATTGGGACTTGCAGTTTCAGGTGTAGTGGATAAAGGGTTCGACTTGAATTGTTCTCAAATTGAGATTAAGGGAGACATTGAGGCAATCCCACTTGGCAATCGGGAATGCAGCATCAAGAAGCGCAATTTTCTTGAAGCCTTCGAAGAGAAAAAGATTGATGCGCCACGAACTTTGCCTTTACTGGTATGGGAGAGCCAGACTAACCACGGTGATGATCTAGAGGATGAGGCTGACAGTATCGCTGTTGTGACTAACAAGTAATCACTCTATACATGTCTGAACTTTAATTTTTGTGCTATTTTTTGTGTTGTCAGAAGTTGTTGTGGGATTAATGTTGACCAATCTGTTTATACTGAATTGAGCAGCACCGAGAGAAATGATGACCATTGTGTGGTGGGGTGGCCTCCAATTAACTCTTGGAGGAAGAGGATTTGCCAACAGAACCGCCAAGAATGTATTGTAAACTGTGTAGCAGTGCAAAATGGTGGTGGTAGTGGTGCCGGCCTCAGAGGCAGAAACTCCATGTACGTGAAGGTGAAAATGGAGGGTGTGGGGATTGCTAGGAAAGTGGACGTAAGTCTCCATCATTCTCATCAGAGTCTTCTTCAAACCTTGGTTGGCATGTTTGGAAAAAGTAAGTAAATATCAACCAAAAAGATCTGCTCTTTCAAGAAATGGTTTTAATACAACTGTGCTCTCATGCTTTCTCGATTCTTGTTTGGTAAAACAGGTCATCAAAGTGTTCAATTGTACCAGCTTAATTATCAAGATGAGGAAGGTGATTGGCGGCTAGTAGAAGATGAAAATTGGGGGTACGTATGTAGTATGTACTGTAGTTTATCTCGTTGGGAATCAGAAAGGATTCTCTTTTATTAGTGTTGATCTTCTTAATTGCTCTTCTAATTAGAATGGTGAATTTGATGATCTTTGCAGAAGTTTCATAAGGTCAGTGCAACGTCTGAAGCTGGTGAGGAAATAATGACGTAAATATGTTGGAATGGAGTAGGCAAGGCACCTCTTGCAGCTTCCCATGAAATGACTAACAGTAGTAGCAGGGCATCATATGGCAGTTTTTAGCTTCTAATGAAATAAAAATAGCTGTAATCAGTGTCAAGTTCACATCTTGTTTGTAGTTTTTCTTTAGCAAGGCTGTTATTGTTGTGAAGTTGCTGGTTTCAGTAAACATTTTGTATTATGGTTTAACCAAGCATTTGAGAAGAAGGGTTGTAGCTAATAGAAACGCCGACCTCTCTCAATTTTGTCAATTGAAAGTTTAGCAATTATCTCCAAATTAATCAAATTGCAGAAAAATTGCCTCACATTCCCCATGTTGTTGTGGAAAACAACCCAAGAATACGTTGATTCTGTGGAGTGGAACATCACCTGCGAAGTTCAGTCATAGGAACTGTTCGGTTTTTTTCTTATGAAGTTTATATTGAACATAAATTGAAAAGCATCAATAAAGACGATTTTTCTCCAAACGACAACTTCTATCTTACTTAACGTTGTATAATTTCTCATACTAAATTGGCATCTCTAAAGTTGCTAGCTCTATTGTTATTCTAATGCGCAAACTTGAGGTGCTAAAATGGCAATCTTAACAAAGTTATACTTCTTACGAAATTCACTGGGATCCAAGAGCTATTACCACCTTATGTATATCACTAATTTAAATGCACAAAAAGCAACATGGGATCGAGCTCAACTGTGAAAAATATGAACCACATAGTACTAATCATAGTTTATAAGATCAGAATTCTACACAAAATCAATTTATGATCATAGGATAGGATAAGTGAGATCGTAAGATTTTAAAAAAATTAAGAAAATATAATTTATAAATTATTTTTAAATGATTTACTAATCAACATATGAATAGATACGTAGAAATTTTATATATAGTTTATAATTAAATGATTTTATTTTTTATAGCATTTTATATTATTTTTTAATATTTCAATTGTTGTCACGATCGAAGGTATTTATATTTAATTTATTTATTTATTATTAAAAACTAATAAAAGTATGATTAAACTAATTAAGTTATTTATATAATGATAAATCTTAATGTTATTTAGATATGAAAATTTTTTGAAGTAAATTTAATTATATTTTATTCACATAATAAATATAAAATTATAATTAGAATCGGCATCATTTTAGTAAATTTAGATCGTAGAATCATAAGATCAATGAAATCGAATCAAAATTTTAAAAACTATAGTACAAACCAAGCATGTTCTAAGTTGTGAAAAATATAAATGTCTATGACCTATATTTTTTATAATTTTTACAATTTTTACAAAATAACTTTTATTTTATAATTTTTTATATTAAAAAGCCCAAAATTTTGATACGTTTAACTTACTCCTGTTCTGATAAAAATTAACACATTTTTTTTCTAAACGAATACAATTTTGAGATTTTCCCGGGAATATGATTGTTTTTAAGAATATTTCCGATTTTAAATTTTTTATTAGCTAGTCATGTAATCGTTATTACTTATTAGGCGGTGTATTTGTTCGAAACTAGATCGTAGTACACAAGGAAGTCCTTGGGAACCTGAACTTCTTCCAGGGCCAAAAGTGTCTTTTCAATACAAGAACCCAACCGCACAACTGATGAATTGATGATATATATATATTTTTCCCTGTTATAGTGATATTGGAAAAAGACGATCCTACCCCCTTTCATCGAAGCATGCACGTTCGCCTGGTCTTTGATGTCCAATGGAGATTTGACTTGAGCATTTGAGCTGGCAACTTGGCAACGATCTTTATGTGCTTCGGCATTTTCACCTGACGATGTTTGTCGTTTCCTTTTGAGGTTGTAATTTTTTTTCATGTTTCATGTTCACCCCCGTAGATTACGAGAACCCTCTATTTTCTCTCTTCCCTTGCTTCCTTGTCTTCTGCATCAGTCTTCCCTTTGTCATCGCGACAACCGTCAAAGTCTATAGTTCTTTACCCACCCACACGGAGTCACGCAGCCAAGAAATAAAACAAAATGCGAGCCATTGTTTTGTAGCTGTTGTGTGCTTATGCTTCGATGAAAAAACGTAAAGGCTTAATCTTTTGCAACACTGATGAAAGGTATTTTCATCCCTTTTTTTTGTCCTTTTATGCGGGTTTGGAGCTGTTTTTATGTTGGGTTTTCTGAATGAATTTCCATTGTGGGTTTAATTGGAATGATTGATGGCTGACTTTGTTGCTATTTCGTCGGTTATTCATTTTAGGGCTGGAAAGTTGACTTTTGGTTAACAGATAATTCCATTCATTGTTCTTTAATTTGACGGGGAGATATGTTTGAGGCAGTTAAGTGGGACTCTTTAATTGGTTCTGATTACGTTTTGAGTTTCCTATTTTGGGTTTTCGATTTTAGTTAATCTGTTGCAAGATTGATTGCTTTTAGAAATCTTTAATGAAGTGGAAGAAATATGGCGGGAGAGAACTTCGTTTTCTTTACTTGAATAATGTGTTAAATTATGGATTCCCTGTAATAATGTTGTAACTTAATGTGGAGGAAGGATCAAAAGGCAAACGAATTTATATTGAATGATCGCATAATTGTTAGCCGTCAATAATTGCGTATCTGGATTTGGAAGATACAAGACTTTTTCAATTTAATTACAATTTACCTTCTAGTGACTCTCTTCAACCGTTTGAGTTAATTCTGGATAAAGAAATATTTTTTTGCTTCTAACTTCTAAGTTTCAACTGAGTTCATTAACTTATTAGCCTTTATACTTTTCCAAGCTTCTCTTAATGATTTTTCTGAATATGTTGCCCCCTTGCTTCTATGTTGTGCCCTTCATGAGAGCTTAACCATGTAGGCATTGCATCTTAATGATGGTGCAGAGTAGGAATTAACAGGAAAATTCTTATGTGTGTGAGAAAAGGAAGATTGAAGGTGAACTGTGATCACTGTATTGGTGGTACAATGAATGGCTGCCTTCATGTATGTTCCCTTCAGCATTTGAGAAGAAAGAAGAATGAAAGAGGGATACGTTATGGATTTATTTGGCTCAGTTGAGTGGCTCTTAGGTGGGAATCAGAAGGCATTTACAGTAGCATGTTAGGAAAGTTTACACAATACCAGTTGAAGTTTGGTTTATGCACAAGTTTGGTTCACAGAGAGAGAGAGAGGGGAAAAAAAAAACACTGATGTTTTCCAAGTCTTTTCCTTTCTGCTAAAAAATCATCTTCTCATTTCACCCCAATATAACAATAGTAAGAAATTTGGTTTTTTATGTACAAAGTGCCTATCTTCTGGGTGATTGTGCTGCCTTATTAATGATCTTCTCATGTATATCAAGCATTGCTAGTCCCTCCACTGCTGCAGCTACATATGTGTGCTCTTGTCCACCAGGTTTTACTTGACAGAATATCTGACAAAAAACGTCCCGAAATTGGTGATCGTTCAGAAAGAACATGAGACCCTATGCAGTTTATTATGTTTAAATTGGTACTGGATTAAATTCAAAGATTAAATTTCACCCTTGAAGTGTCTGTTGGGGGAAATGATCCAATGTCTTGGGATAAATATTCCCTGTTAGATTTTGAAGGCTTATCTGCTTTGTTTACAAAAATCAAGAATTAAAAGTTGCCATTTTACTAGGCTTTGGATGAATGACCTTTTATGAGTAGGAAACTGAGCCAAACCCTACCATAGAGTTTAGTTTCTATAACTTTATATTATTTGGCTAAGCTATTGAAAGGCTAAGATTCAATGTGCTGAAAAATGCAATGTCTGGTGATGCAAAGATGGTTACAAAAATGAAATATTAGTTGCAAGAGGATAGCTGCTTTGTTATTGATAAAGAAATGTAAAATATAAATACTTACTGCCGCATTGTCCTTATGACTGGTTTTTGGTGTTTAGGTGAAGCTAAATGATTGGTCATTCGAAGTGCTTTTATGTGAAGGATTGACGAATATGCATATTAATGATAAAACCATGTACTGATATCCTAGGAGTATTTGTAGTGAATGTATGTAAGTTACTAAATACAGGGATTGGAACTGTATCAGGATATTTACTTGAGCATCAGCTTGTCAACTAGTATATTTTGTGGAATACTCAATAACAAGAGGAGACAGATTTTATTTGTATTTTCTGCAGCAGAATAGACATTTTTTGTCAGTTAGGGGTAAAGGCATGTCAAACCAAAAGCTTTTTCCTGATTAGAAAACAGAAAGTGTCATTTGTACGAGGATGAAATTTTTTCAAGTTACATTTTACTGAACTTCATTTATCTCAGTCCTGGACATTGCTCTTTATGAAAACTGATTTTATTCTTCTCAAAGTAAGGTTTGTGATTTTGAATATTGACTATTCCTATTCCTATTCCTATTATGCAATACTAGCTTGTTTATGCTTGAGACTGTTTATGTGTTTACTTTTGAAGTTCATCCTTTTATGAAATGACTGAATTATTTTTTTTGTTTCCCTCTTATAAAATAAATGATGCAATTGGGTATTTCTAATTGTTTCTGGTTCCTCAATCTTGGTCTCATACAGAATTCCTGAAATGCAACCATAAGGCCATGTCAGGCACCTCTCTTACTCATTGTCTACTCCAGCATGGCCCCAAGACCCCTCTGTCTCAACTTTAGGCGACCTCAACTGAAATGGTTGTTTATTGTGCTCTTCATATTTGTGACTGCCAGCATTATTGGGATCTTTAATCATAGCCAAAAGGTCTCCTATTTTCTTCGCCCACTTTGGGACCGTTCTCCAGATCCATTTGTGAAACTGCCTCATTACTATGCAGAGAATGTTTCCATGGGCCAACTATGTAGCCTTCATGGATGGTCATTGCGCTCAGAACCACGCCAAGTGTTTGATGGCATAATATTCAGCAATGAGCTGGACATTCTCGAAATTAGGTGGCATGAACTCTTCCCTTATGTTACTAAGTTCGTAATCTTGGAGTCCAACACCACCTTCACTGGCATCCCAAAACCTCTCCGTTTTGCTTTGAATCGGGATCGATTTGCATTTGCTGAGGAAAAGATTGTGCACGATGTATTTCCTGGTCGTGTTTTGCCACATGGGTCACCTGCAAACCCATTTCACCTTGAGGCAGAGCAGCGTGTGGCTATGAATGCACTGCTGCGCCAAGCAGGTATTTCTGCTGGTGACCTTCTCATTGTGTCAGACACTGATGAAATCCCTAGTCCTCACACTATAAAACTTCTTCAGTGGTGTGATGGGGTACCTCCTGTCTTACATCTTGAGTTAAGGCACTATTTGTATTCATTTGAGTTCCCAGTTGACTATAGTAGTTGGCGTGCTACAATCCAGATATACAACCCCTGGACTCGGTATCGACATTCACGCCAATCGGATGTGATACTTGCAGATTCAGGATGGCACTGTAGCTTTTGCTTCCGGAAGCTGAAAGAGTTTGTGTTCAAAATGACTGCCTATAGTCATGCGGACCGTGTTAGGCATAGAGAGTTTTTAGAATACTCCAGAATCCAAAAGATTATCTGTCAGGGAGACGATCTTTTCGACATGTTACCGGAGGAGTACTCTTTTAAGGAGTTGATCAAGAAGATGGGACCAATACCTCGTTCAGCATCCGCAGTTCATCTTCCTGCTTACTTGGTAGAGAATGCAGAAAGATTCAAGTTTCTTCTACCTGGAGGCTGCAACCGCTCAGCTGGATGAATGTGTTCCGGGAATGAGATAATACAGTTAGTTATCTGGGGTCCCATAATGTTTTTGTATGAATGTAGGAATCATGGGGTATCGATTTAACTAGGCTAGGTTGGCTCCTTTGTTGGCATCAAATGCCTGGGCTTCTTGAGGTTTTGATGTTAGCATTTCTGGGGTGTCATTCATTTTAAAGTCAAGATAGCAGCTTTTGGTAGGCAATTTTACAGTGTGATTTCTGACGGAATGCAATTTAAAGCAAGCAAGCGATCGATTTCATAATCATCCATCGATCTCTTTCAATTTTCTTTTTCTTGAGAATTAGAGGATTCATTAACATTTTAGTTGATACAGTGTTATCAGCTGATGTTTTAAAATGCATTGTACACACAAAGTCTGAAGACGAAAAAAGATATTTCATACATTTGTTCGACTTTAATATTTAGTGTAGCAAGTAAATTACATAATTTCTTTTGACATTTTATTATTATATAAATAAGCTGTTCTTCTTGAATTATAAATTATTTTCAGTACTTGTCTTTGGTTGCATCACATACAAGGAATGTATGCAATGTCAAACACCGTGATATGAAACTTTGTTAATAGTGAATCTTTTACAATTTTTAATTAATATTTAGTTAGAAAAATTACATAACTTTACTATCACATGAATCATAAATTAGAATTAATAAATTATTACTATATTTACTTTCAGAAATAAAAAAAAAATCAATTCTAGAAAAGTGTTACCATTTACTCTATTATTAGGCCATTCACAGCAGCCAAAAAAAAAAAAAGCCTAACACAGCGTCCATCACATCAACATTTGATCGGGTCTGCTGTATTCATATAAAAAAAAAAAAAAAAAAAAAAAAGTTCTTACTCTTTAGAACCTTTTTACTTTTCTCTATTTCTTTTTCTCTCTTTTACTTTTTTTTTTTATTTTTATATTTATTTAATATATATTAAATTAAATTATAAAAATATTATATATTGCATTTTTATCAAATTCAATATATATTAATAATACAGCTTATAATTTTAATTATTATACATTTAATACTTAAATAATTAATGGAAAATAATTTTCATTACATTTAAATTAAATTTTAATAATACATTTAAAATATGAAAATCAATAATAAAATACTTAAAACAAATATAAAAAAATAATTTTTTATTATTTTAATAAAAAAAAAAAATATATAACTTAAAACATCTAATAAATAATAAATTAAAAACATAAAAACAATTAATTGTATTATTTAAAATTATTTATTTTTCATTTATCAAATTCAATATATATTAATAATACAACTTATAATTTGTTCTTATCATATATTAAATAATTGAGAACATGAAAATGGAAAATTATAAATTTAGCATATTTATCAATTAATTACAAAAAAAAAATTTCATTTAGACAAATCTGATTATTTCTTTAATTTTATAATTATTTATGTTGTTTAACTATGAATACATATAATTTTTAATAATCACATTTAATAATTTTATACAATATTATAGTTAAATTAATTGTTTTAAAATTTTTGTAATTATTAAATATGTATAAATAATTTTACATAATATTAAAATAAAATTTTAATATTATTAGACCTAAACTTAATATTAATAGAAATATTAATAATTTTATATTAAAATTTATAATATATTAATAAGTATATTGTAATTTAATATTATATTATATTTATGCAAAAAAAATAGTGAAGTGCGTATGCGTTTGTAAAAAAAAAATTTTTTGTGATGATTAATTTAAAAAAAAAAAAAAAAAATAAAAAATGAAATAGCGATTGTTTGGGTTGGGTTGTTTTGTTGGCGTGGCGTGCGCGCGTCGTGCGTCGTCGTCGTCGTGACGACGACAATTTTGGCCCATTTTTTTTTTTTAAAAAAAAAAAAAAAAAGCAAAGTCGTTTGTGAAGTCAAAAAAAAAAAAAAAAAAAAAAGTTGTGTGTGGATTTCGCAGCGAGCGAGAGACATGATTCGTTCGCCCGAGCCCCTCACCAAACAAAAAATGTTGTAAAATCTTTTAAACCACATATGTTCAATTGGTTATAGAAAATTCAACTTTTAATTTAATTTAATTTTTATTTTAAGTTTAATATAAAATTTATCCATATTTCGTAATGCTTTTATTTCTTTTTTCCACCTCTTATATACTTAATATTTTCACTTTATTATTTTTTCAAATCAAACGAAAATAAATTGTATGATAGCGATCCTTTTTTATATCTGATTAGTTTTTAAAAAATTTTTGTTTTATAATTGTTATTTTAAAAAACATAAAAATATCTTTGGACGCAATGGATACACGTCGGTTAAATGTTGAAGTCAATTATTTAGCACCACCTTTTTGGATAGGAAAAGGGTTCAATCATTTACTTTGATTCCAATTGACGGCCCACTCGTAGAAGGAGAACCCGGTTGCCGCGTGGAAAAGTACCCCAGTGTTGTTATTTCAACGTACTCTTCTGCGAATCCAAATCTTTTCATTCTGAATTTTGCAGTCCAGCCATTAAATTTCCTGGGCTAGTTTGACTGATTGGGTTCTGTGGCCCAGACGTACCCACCAAAAAAAATAATAAATAAAAAACGAATGAATCTGTTGACCGAAGAAATAAATGCTTTCTTTCTTCCTTCAGTTCCATTTTCATTTTTCTTTCAGCACTTGTACTTGCCTTTTCTGAGGGTGACTTGACTTCTGTTATATTCTTTCCTTCTTGTTGCTGGCATCTTCTTTGTTTTTTTTTTTTTTTTAAACTGAAAAAGGGAAAAAAATTATTCTTCTGGGCAACATAAACAAATTGATGTACAATTGAGATTGAGTATGGTTTTTTTTTTTTTTGTTAACCCAAGATTGATGTATTGATTTGTATTTTATGTTCTCTTATCATTAAGAAAGTAAATAACTAAAATTTGAGATCTAAATTGTTTATGAATTAGGAATTATTACTTTCGTTTTAAAAAAATAGTATTCTTTTAATTTATTTTTTTTTTAAATTACAATATACAGTACATTTAATGTATAATTAAATACTTAATTTTATATTTTTTTCTTTATATTTTAATTTAGCTATTATGTTATCATTATTAGTATTAGTTAAAGTAATATAAAAATTTTACACAGAAAATATTTTTTGTTTCGACTTAGAGATTATTAATTTATAGTTAATGTTTTTGACTTATGTGAATGAAAACTTACAAAGTTCCACTTGATTCTCAAAAAACAAAAGAAAAGAAAAGAAAATGTGGGAGAGTAACTATTTGAGATATTTACAAGTACCTGTCAAAGTCCAATTGAATATAAAAGAGTTGGATCTGACTTTATGAGAATTAACTATCAAAAAGGCTTTAATGTTACGCCATATTCCCTTTTCAATTGTTATGTTCTTTCCGCACCAGCACAAAACAAGAAAAAAAAAAACAGTCTTAAATTCCACTCTCTCTATTTTAAAAAACTGTTTACTTTGAATATCATATAACTTTTTTTAATTATAAAATATAATATTATATTTAATGTATTCCTCCTTCTATCCTAATAAAAAGAGTCTATTTTTAATTAATTACAATTTTTTTTTAATTATGAGATATAACATACTTAATGTAATATTAAATGTATAATTTTATATTTATATCTATATTTTTTGTTTTAAATCACACATTATCATTATTAATAAAATAACACAAAAATTGACTCTTTTTATGAAATAAATAAAATTTTTAGAATTGACTCTTCTTTTAAAACAAAAATAGTGTTAAATATATAATTTTTTAATCTTACTTTCTAATTATATATAAAAATGAACTTTGTTTTTTAATAATGTAAAAAAAAAATGAAAGTGATTTTTTTATATATATATATTTGGGGCAAGGGGAGTACCGCACGGAAGTGGACCCGACGAACGCAACCCCGGACCCTGGTTAAAGAAAACAGATGGGAAGTGGTTGGAGGCTTAGACATTGTCAGTGCTCTGAGAATACAGATGCCATTTCTGTGTACTTTTCTTCTTGGAACTGCACGTAAACAATCCACTAATAGCCAAATTTCAACACAAACCAATTACCAATAAAACTATACTCCTCCTCCTACTACTACTACTATTATACCTAAATTACCTTAAGTTTTTCAACACCAAATCTAGGCACCATTTGCACTCAAAACACTCGGACCAATACCAGAAAAAGCGCACACACACACACACTCTTTACACGTACTTTATTTGATTTGTGTGTATACAGAACAGAAATAGTATTATGGCCAATTCCCAGTGTTTGTTTCTTAACGTTTATGGTGTCCTCGTGGGATTCTGCGCCTCTGTGGTATGGTAACTTCAATTATTTCAGGACGAAGCAGCACTGCAGATGCTGTCACCTCTTTCTCCCCCTTGCCACGTTTGTCGCCTTTTGGCGGCTGCGTATCTACCAATTTTTGCCAGCCCTGGCTTTGACATGTCTCGACAATACATTTATATGTCTTATTATCAACAATACTTTATTGGTCTACGGCCTAATTTCGCCTAGTTTTCATTCGAGTTTCCATGTTGGTGGTTTTAATATGCATTTTTATGTTTTTTTTATTATTTTTTTATTTTTATTTCATAAACATAAAAATATTATTTATACATACCTTTAGTTTGTTGGGCTTACATTAAGAAATAGTTTGAGTTTATATATACTGGCTTCATTTTATGGAATATGGATAATGTTGTACCTTTATTTTAGAATGATAATAATTATCTTTTCTAAGACAAAAGAAGGGATATTCACAAACCTAACTCTAACATTAAACCCTCTTTTAATTATATTTTTTTCCTTTTTTGGTTGCAATTAAGCATTTATACTAAAATTTACTAAGTGCCTATCAAATCCCTTTGAATATAAAAGAGTTAGGTAAGCATTTATACTCAAATTTAATGCTCTTCACTTTTAAAATATTTGTGTTAAAAAAAAAAACAAAATTCACTTTGTAGGATATTATCCTTATGAATAAAAAAATCCCACTTTTTATTCTTACTAAAAGTAAGGATAAAAAATAAAAGTATTGTACATTTAACATTACACAAAATGGATTGTATTTTATAACTACAACAAATTGTTTCAACTCAAATTAAACAAATTGTATTTTTTCCCATGCGAGGCAGTACAATTCTATATGGCTTCATTTGGACAAGCTTCTCATTTACAAAAAGTTAACTTTTCTCAAACAAAAATAAAATATCCAAACACATTTTTATTTCAAATTTTAAAATTCAAAATTTTCCACTCAAATTCCACTCACATAATTTTTAAAAAAATTTCCTCTTATTTTTTCCTCCACAACACTTTTTCTATAAAAAAATATCAACCAAAATTTTCACATATTCGAACACAACTTTTCTTAAATACATCATTGTCCAAACGTTTTAAACACTTGTTTGGTATATTTGTTTCTTGTTAAATTTTGGTAGGTAGGAGAAAATTACTGAAAGGTACTAAACGGAAAAGGGAAACAAAACAACTCGAGGGTGTGAAAAAGAAAAAGAAAAAAAAATGAAAAAGATGAAGAAGGTTCATGGAAAGTGACATGAATGTCATGGACAAGAAAAAAGGCCATTGATATTGGAAACAAAGTAGATAAGAATATTGAGAAAGTAATCTCCACGATACACATATTTCCTATCCCATAATTTTCAGCATTCCTCTTTTTCCCATCACCAATTAAAATTCCTTTTCAAAATCAAAATTCTTCCTCGGATTCTAAAGTACATGTGTGAATCTTTGCATTAACATCGTCACTCATAAAAGACCAAAAAAACCCTATCTCGTGATTCATTAATCCCTGCAAATTTGCTAATCATAGCGATTAAAAGCCGACCAAATTAATAATTGGCCTTTTAAGTACGTACCATTCTTCAGTACTACTAATATAAATACATGATTAATTAACACACAAAACAAACGTAGGATGATTTAAGCACTTAGGATAATAGCTGGCGTCTTTCTAAGTAATAAAGTTAGAATCAGAATGCTTCTCAAACGTAAATTTCAGACCCTGGCAAAAGTGGCATCCAGTTCAGTTTTACAAAACAAAACAAAGTCTACAACTCTACAACAATATTAGGACAATTTTTTATATTTTCGGGTAAAATTAAATTATGAGGATAAGATCTACTTACTCCTTTTATCTAAAAAACAAAAAAAAAAACCTTAAGACTCCACTATCAATATCAGTTTAAATTTTCAGTTGGCTTACTTAAATTTTCCTTCGTACCATAATTACTTTCTTTTTATGTAAAATATGCAAGTTGTTGACCTTTGGAAAAAACACACACACACACACACAGAGGGCGTGATCATAAGGTTCTAAAAACGACACCAGTTGAATTCATGGAGAGGAATTAAAAAAGGAGAAAAATTTGACGTTATGCCTTTGGAGGGTTCTTGTTGAATTCAGTCAATATTGGTGGTGGATCGACTGCATCGGTGATCATCCATCAGCACAATTAATCTTCAGTCATGCCAACACAAGTAATCTAAAAAATAATATGTATATATATAGCTATCAGCATAATTTTTAATTAAAGTAATATTATAGTCTAAATATAACCTTCTTGTAGTTATTAAAATATTAACCTCGATAAGAATAGGGTCGGCTTCAATTAAGGGATGCACTAGTTTTGAGTTGAAAATCACAAATAATGAGGGCCGCCAGCGCCACACTCTTTGGGAGACTCTTTCTCTCTCGCTTGATACTTTCATTTTTGACCATCCAATACACCAACTCTACATATCTATAAATATCGTTTCCGTATTGCATTCGAGTTAAGGAAAGAATTACTTAACTCTTACTTTATATTAATTACTCTTTTGTTCTCTCTTCGTATAACTGACGCAAGCATTGCAATAGTTTCCTGAGAATTGAGCTCTGACTCCAACTCTCTCAAGTCTCACCCTTTTGTTGCAATTTTGGAGCTTCAATGCCTTCATTTAGTATCACCCTTTCTACATAAGCTCATCAACCCATTATGGATAACACCTCATCATAAATATAACATACTCTTTTCGTCTAAAAAAAATATAAAAAATTATTAAAATATAATCTTTTATTAATTAATAACAATATTTTAATAATTTAATTTGAAAGTGACTTTTTTTTAGACAAAAATGATTATTTTTTTTTAAAACGGATGGAATATTTAATTTATTATTAAATATATATTTTTTATTATTTAATTATGACCATTTATAACTATATTAAGAAAATATAAAATTTTTGTTTTAAAATTAATTTTTTTTAAGTTAAAACCATTTTATTTGAAACGCCATGTAAAGAGGGATCATACAAATGTTATGCTAAATAATAAATTTTTTTATTGTGATTATCACTTCTTTTTTTTTTTTTTTTGCTTTAGCAGCAAATTAAAAAAGTGTGTGTTGCAACTTGGACCTTGGAAGTTGAAAATTGGAGGAGAACCTTCAAATTAAAATCTGGACTTTTGAGATCCCAGGAAGGAGGCCATGACCAGGAAGACTGAGGATGTAGATTAGGACCGTGGACCGAGCGAGTAGATAATCATTTCTCATTTCAGAAAAAGCTCATAATATACCGACCGCGTTCAGAAAAACATGTCCTGACCTTCATCAACATGACATGTGGTTCTTCCATCACGCAACACGAAAACGAGATGATACGACATCCAATGACGACAATTTTGAGAAAAACTATGAGACGATACGGTCTGAATATGTCGTGATATATACTGACAAAATAGTGCGTGAGATTTATGAGTTCCTCGTAATTTTTTAATTAATTAGGGAGATGGCTCCACATTTTATCCATTCGAACGTACGTCTTGGCATAAAAAAAGTAATAAAAAAGGGGAGAAAAAAAAGGAAATAGAGATGGAAGCGTTTGTGGTGGTAATAGTCCACTCGCTCGGGTCTAGAAAACTTTTGCACTCGCTAGCGTCTGCTAAGGTTGTCGGTTGCAAATTTTTCTATGGAATAATTAGTGCATTACAACCACATTTTACTGCAATTGATATTTGCAGTATTAATTTTTATTTTTTTTTTGTTATTTGGTATTCATGAGTGCGGGATGCTAAGTTAACCCAACGCGTGAGAGCTAACAAGTATGATTAAATTTAAATTCTTTTTAAAATATATTTTTATAATTTTAAATTTAGATATAAATATGTCATGATAGTAAAAAAGTGACATATTGAACTTTTAACTTAACATTAGAAGATAGAGTTAAATATAAAAGTGTCTATTAATGAGTAATTTCGAAATCTATTTTTCAAACTTATTTCTGATTAAAGATTTTCATTCATAATCGTTTATTTTTAATCAGATGGCCAGTATTTGTTTCATCATATTTTATTATCAAAAATCACTTCTAAATCTGACTCATTTCTAGATGTAAAATCTATAGTAAATCACTATTTATTGGATTACTATAATATAGATATTTTTGTTTGAGGGTTGACTATCAGTCAGTCATTTTTTAAAAGTTGAAACAAATTCTAAAGATATCTCTTTCTCGTTAATTTATCTTAAATTGAGTTCTTTTAACTTTGTGGGAGTTTTGTTGGGATGTTAACTCTATTTCTTCCTTTAAATTGCTAAAAATGTACAAAATTTATTACTTGTTGGGAAGAATTAGATTCAATAATTGGGGCTTATGATGGATAAATATTGCACATCACCATGTAATTATTACAATTCTTTTTATGGTAAGAGAGACAAAATCTAGTGAATTGCAAATATTCATTAACAAATTAATAATTAAAAAATTATGCAACAGACTTATCAACAGGGTTGAATCATAGATAAGCTTGTCGGTTGCGTACGTTTCGTGGATGTGGAGAACCGACATCAATAGAAGAAGAAACTAAGGGAAAGAAAGTATGCTGTTTTCATTATTTTCTTTCTTTCTTTCTTTCTTTTTGGTTATTTTCTTAGAGTCTTAAGTGTAAAACTCTTAGATCGTTAGCTGGCTTAATAGTTTTTGGGTTTCATTTTTATAAATTTAAAATATTTAAATCAAGTTATTAATAATTTATTGATACAAAATTTTATGAATACATCAATTGTTGAATTGAGATGTTTATGTGGGGAAAAAAAAAGTATTATATCATTGACAAATATACATAGATTCAATGTTCAGATTTTCAAGGTTAAGTAAATGTGCAATTTCTCCTGTAAATCCTGAAAACTTTCAGGATGGTTCTCAAAAGTTGTCCTATTCAATTTCTAAGTTTTGATCTATATATATATTATCAACTCAACTATGCAATCAAATGTCTTCATTCTCTGTAGCCTTTTTCAAATCCGTGATCATAGGTTTGTATATTTATGTTTTTTTTTTTCCATAGAGAATAACATGGGTTTCTTTTGAATAAGTTATTTTTCATATTTATTTTATTTAAAATAATTAATGCATACATTTCATTAATAAAATAAACAATCATTACACATTTATAAATCTAAATTTCAACAAATCTTATAAATCTACATAAATGTGGACTAATTAATTTGAAAACCAAAAATTCACACCGGGACTTCAAACATCAAGTGATATGTAGCAAGTCAAAACATTGACTACTGCACGTGGATTCTTATTCTTTCTTGAAATGACTAGGCAATTACCTAGTTAGTTCATTAGTTTACCCACTGAATATGTCTCCAAAAGCATTAGTCCAATGAATCTATACGTCGCATCAATGAAAATATATTCTATATATATGTGTGTGTGTGTTTCATATTTATTTGGAGTGTAATAAATTAATTATATAAATTCTTTTAATTCTATATATAAATAATTTATATATCTTGGCTTATATCATGTTCTGCAATTACGTCTAACGGTACAATTTTAAAGACATGTAGAATATTTTTTTTATCTCAATATCTTTATTCTAGAGATGGTTGTAATCCAACTTTTTAAAATTTTAAATAATTAAATGGCTAATACTACTATTAAAAAAACAAAAAGAGAAAAATGTAGAGCAAAATTTTTCTTCTTATTTGTTTCCTTCTAGAGATGGTTGTAATCACTTTTATTTGTTTCCTTTTGGTTTTGGTTTTTTCTTTTTCCATGTTTTCCACTTTTGGAGTATCCAATCCAAAAGGAGATGTAATGTATACATATGCCCATGTGCTTTTTCCAGTTCTTCTACCAATCATACCTTAAATAGTCAATGTTTTGTTGATCATGACCACCACAGTCAATGTCAATTATACACGATGCTTTGCAGTTTCGGATCCGGAAAGGACTTCGGATCCTCGGTTTAATGCCACAATTTTTTAAAAATTGCTGTACTGGCTTAATCTTATATAATGTTTGTTTAAAAAGTCAGTTCTTTTTTTTTTTTTTTTTTTTTTTTTGTCTTCAAAGATAATAGCTACATTATTACGGAAGAATAATGTTCCATGTGCAACTTTACGACCTCGATGGCTAAGGTGCCAATTCCATGGACAATATATACGTGTAGGGTCATTTTCATTCTTCAAATTAATCCCACCGAGATTTACCTAAAAAATATTCAGTGTGTGTGAATTGAATTTTAAAATATATATTTTTTATTTTATAAAATAAAAATTATGAGACGAGAACTATTTTGATAATATTAAAAGATATATTGTCATACATAAAAATACATTTTAAAATGTATTATATACAAAAACAGTTGTTTCCTCTCATAATTAATGAATTTGCTATTGGTCATGGATTTGATAATACAAATTTAAGGAAACATAATTAAGTCTATGGCTGGATTATGAGTACAACAGTTATCGGCTTCTTTTGATTTCCTTTTTTGTTTTGGAACAATATTATTGAGCAGTTGTTCTCTATTTAGGAAAACATATAATGTTGCAAAAAATCTCATCAATAAAATTCCACTATCATTTTGGGTGGATGCCAGATGCGGATTTTTTTTATGTGGCTTTTGTCGGAATGTACTTATTGTTGGTCTAATAAAGAGTTAATAATGCCAGAATTATTGAGTGCATGTCCGTGAATGTTGTTCGTCTGCTTCAAATTAATGGTTTTTAAATCTTCCACGTTTGCACGTACAAAATGTAAAACACAACCTCCAAAAATTGGAGAAACTTAAAAGGTAATAATAATAATTAGGTGAAATTTTGATCAAAATCTTTTCATGTTTGTTACAATATTTAAATGATCTGAATTGTAATAATTAGTCAAATCATCTAATATAATTTTACTATATAGATTCTATATTAACCATTGTAAGAATTTATTGAAAAATTTTCACACTAAATATCATTAATTGTTAACAAAATTTGATAGATCATTTTCAACCACGTACTAGATTATTATAAGTGTGTATAAATTGTATTTAAAAATAATAAAGACCAGATATATCTGAGGTATGTTAAAAGAATAAAAAGTATTAAAAATCATTTTAAAGGACTCACCGCATACGCGCTCCATGTAACGCTCTACCAAAACAAGGGACCCAATGTTGGAAACTCCAAAGCGAAACAAATAATAGTAAATTGTAGCTCTACCAAAACATTTAAATTGAAGGGGGGTAGTCAGTAGTGACGTAAGTTAGGTGGCCTTTCCGTCATTGCTCGGTGATGCGCACATCCCAACGCGCAACGGCTCGCAAAAAAGACAAGTACGGCAATTTTAGTCCTACAGTTCCAAAATTATGTGTGTTGCGTATTTCCCACGTGCAAAAGTTTGTTCGTGGCGAACACATCCCACTCATTTACCGCCACCTCATTTCGGAACGGTCGTTCTCGGTTTGGACGACTTACATGGGGAATGCAACTCCAAACTTTTGAGCACAAAAGTATGTGTCATCATCCATTATTGTTAGCCTGACCACTTAGTAGTAATCTTCGCTATTTTTTCACCGAGTCGGGGGCCAAGCTTGTTTCTTCCTTCGCAATCATCCTCATCACTTCGGTTCGTGTTCACCACGTGCCGTACGGGTCGACCCAAAATTATTACTCGTTTCTTTTTTTTTTTTTTAAAATCTCACCTAGAAAATTTATTTCCTTCGTCCCAACAAAATCTATTTTACTTTAGTCTAATTTTTTATTAATCATTAAATATAATACTTTTAATGTAGTAATTAAATATATAATAATTTAAAAACACCTAACGAAAAAAGTTAATAATTTGATAATTAAAACATATGGGATTCACATTTATATAATATTTTCAACACTTTTAGTCTTTAATATGTAAAAGTTTGATAATTTTAATCCATAAATAATATATTTATTGAGAGTTAAAACTATTAAATCTTTAAACATTATAAACTAAAATTATCAAAAATATTATATAAATATGAGGCTCATATGTTTCTAACTTTCTACTATTAAATCATTAACTTTTTTTGATATTTAATTTTAAATTATTACAAATTAAAATTATAAAAATTAAATTTGTTCATCTAAAAACTTTGAAAACTATAACTGTTAAATTTCCAAATGTTAAAAACTAAAGCTGTCAAAAACTTTAAAAGTATTTAAAAACATACCATACCAATATATATTCCTTTTTCATGATGTGGTATTTAGTCACATAATATGTTAATCCATTACAGCTTTACAACTCTCTCTCTCGCTCTTTTTTCTTCGTGATTGAGACAGCATGAACCGTATGTCTGTTTACATATATAGAATCATAATAGACAGATCTTTTGTATTAATAAATCTACAATTCTAATTCCTGGATAAAATCAATCGTGCTATGAACAAAAAAAAAAAATGAAGAAAAACAAAACTAGTAAATGGTCATAAGCTGACGGCCAAATCTACATAAATGTTGTCATCGCAAATGGACATTCATTCTTCCTTGTTTTAATGGTTTTGTTGGTTCTAAGTTTGATAATTTTTTCCACAACTTTTTTAATGAAAGTCATCTGTCTTCGAGAGAAAAATAAACATGTCCGACAGGATATTTCTTAAACAGTACCGAGAGGGTAACCCGTTTTTGACTTTTGACTTTTAACACCTACTTCTACTTTTTCCTTATTTTCAAATTGGAAAATCAAAATCCACATCGATATGAATATTTACTTCAAGAGAAAATTTTATACATATACTTTTTTTTTAATATTGATTGGATTTATGAAATGTGATCATGACGTCTATAAAATTTTATAAACCTACGATGCATCAAAAGGCCAAAAAAAACAAAAGATTAAAGTGGGCACTTGTACCCTCTTTTTTTTTTACGTGTCATTTATAAATTTACGTGTCAATTTATACACTTTTATGTAAGTGTCATTTATAAATTTTTATAATCCTATCACGC
This sequence comes from Gynochthodes officinalis, assembly GCA_020080225.1. Lineage (NCBI taxonomy): Eukaryota > Viridiplantae > Streptophyta > Magnoliopsida > Gentianales > Rubiaceae > Gynochthodes > Gynochthodes officinalis. The sequence continues at coordinate 45,991,407 of CM034615.1, read as the reverse complement.
ATCAAAATAAAATAAAATAAAATAGTAATAAATAAAGCGGTCGCCTCTACACTCTTATCTACATGTCATTTATGAATCTTTATAAATCTGTAATGCATTAGAAGACAAAAAAAAAAAAAACCGGTTATCTCTAGACTCTTCTTTTATAAATCTACCATAAATCAAGAGGAACAAAAATTAAAATAGTAATAAATAAAGCGGTGACCTATACACTTTTATCCATGCACTAAACCCAAAAACTTAATTAAAAATTTAATTAAAGAATGATGAATATATTACTCTTTACATTCCAAAAAAGAGGTTATTTTAATTTGGTCTAACCTTCTTTTTCTCAAACTTATAATACATAATATATAGTAGTAAAGAAATTTTTTTAAATTAGACTCCTTTTTTTAGTATATAGTAGTAATTTTTTATTTTTAAAGGAAGGATTTTACCAGGGAAGATTAAAAGGAAGACCAAATAATGCGAGTTCATAAACCCAGCATGAGGACACCCGCAACCTATTAATCTCTCAACTCATGCCAGTAACCCTCTTCGAAAACCCCGCAAATCCAGCCGAATATAAATCCATATTAGACGCGTTTAAGGCAGCTATAAGCAGATGCACATATCAAATTTTCAGAATAAGCTATTACCAAAATGGTTGATAAGAATGAGGCCCTATCAGGAAGCCCTATCTTTGTCCGAATGCGCTTATCATATCGCACCTATTTATTTTGTCTGATACCACAATTGCCTCCTCTCCATCTCCATTTCCATCTCATCTCTTCCCCTCAAATTTCTCTCTGCATCGAATCCCAAAAAAAGTGTGTAGTGAGAGGAAAGTCTTATGGAGTACTAAGCAGTACTGCTAGTATTAGGATATTAGTATTATTTTTGCGTTATTTTTGCAGTGAGAGAAATAATAAACCAGCCCCAGCCCCAACCCCATCCCCAACATCTCTCTCTGCACAAAAACCCTCCGATCTGTTTCATTTCTCTCTCGTTCATTCAAGGTACAACTCATCTGCCTCTCTTTCTCTCTATACGGACATGCATGTATGCAGCACACACCCACACACACATATATAGAAATACGTGTACAGCTATAGATTTGTGTGTGGGTGTGTGTGAGAATTTTAGGTTTTTTGACGGTGGGAAATTATTTTGTTGATGAAGTTGTGTAATTGTACGGTTTTTGTTGATATATAGAGGGCAAAGTTTGTGTCTTTGTAATTTAATAAAAATTAATTGTTGTTTTGTTTGTGTGTGTGTGTGTTTTTTTTTTAAATTTTTAAATGGATGATTTTTTGAGTTTTTTTTTAATTGATTTAATATTTGCAGGTGAGGGAGAGGGAGAGGGAAAGGAAGCAAGTATGTCGTCCCTTAGCAGGGAGCTTGTGTTTTTGATACTTCAGTTTTTGGAGGAGGAAAAATTCAAAGAGACTGTTCACAGGTAGGGTTTTAATTTTCAGCTATTGCGTGGTTTGAATTTTTCCCCCCCTGATGATTAATTTGTTGATTATAGCTTGTTGCTCTGTAACTGACGATATTAAGATAGTGAAATTGAAAATTGGGGTTGGATCTAAGTGTAGTATATTCAGTGTTTACTTGGTATGGATTTGACAGCTAGTTAGCTCCTCAATTGGAAACATTTCGTCTTTTTAGGTATTAAATTGCGTAATTGTCCTGCAAATGCGCGCCTGACAAGTGAGAATTAATTATTGCCTTGTGAAATTGAGGATCAATTTGTTAAATTCTTTATTTCTGAAAACTACGGAGGGTCTTGTGCTGCTTTACTGCATTTGGAATGAGGTGGTGATGTGTGCCCTGTTCTGCTTGTATATTCTTGTATGCTAATGATTGGTTATTTATGTGGCAAAGGTTGGAGCAAGAGTCTGGATTTTTCTTTAATATGAGACATTTTGAGGAAATGGTGACCAATGGTGATTGGGATGAGGTCGAAAAGTATTTATCCGGGTTCACTAAGGTGGATGATAACAGATACTCTATGAAAATCTTTTTTGAGATCAGAAAACAGAAGTATCTTGAAGCATTGGACAGGTTTGTTGTCATTTATGTGTTTTCTATATTAGGTTGTTTCCATGTGCTGTGTTTACTTTCGGCATTTTTGTCGTTACTGAATTTAAGTTAAGTTGTCGCGTTTCTGTGAGTGCAGGAAGGATCGCGCCAAAGCGGTTGATATTCTCGTGAAGGACCTAAAAGTCTTCTCTGCTTTTAATGAAGACCTTTTCAAAGAAATTACACAACTTTTGACGCTAGAGAACTTTAGGTAATATGCGAACCTAGGGCGTTTTGGCTATTTATTTTCCCTTCCGGTTGCCGGTTTTAACAAAAAAAATTAATGATATTATAGGGACAATGAACAATTATCTAAGTATGGAGACACTAAGTCTGCCAGGGGGATAATGCTTGCCGAACTTAAGAAGTTGATAGAAGCAAATCCCTTATTTCGTGATAAGTTAACTTTCCCCTCTTTGAGGAACTCAAGGCTGCGGACACTTATTAATCAGAGGTTTGTTTTTCAAGGATTATTCCTTTTGGCTTTCCATTTAATTTGTGTTTTTCAGCTGACAAGAGTGTTTTTGCAGTTTGAATTGGCAGCATCAGCTTTGTAAGAATCCTAAACCTAATCCGGATATAAAAACCCTATTTGTGGACCATTCTTGTGGACCATCACAGCCAAATGGTGCACGTGCCCCATCACCGGTGACTAATACTTTAATGGGAGTGGTTCCTAAGCCAGGTGCCTTTCCACCATTGGGTGCTCACAGTGTAAGTAGATGAGTAAAGGAGAATGCATGTAATGTTACCTATCTACAAGTTCCATTTTTGGATCTTGACTTTTGCTTTTGCTTCTGAAGCCATTTCAGCCAGCACCAGCACCAGCACCTGCATCGCTGCCAACATCTCTTGCAGGATGGATGGCTAATCCATCACCAGTCCCCCATCCTTCAGCTTCTGCTGGACCTATTGGTTTCAATCCACCCAACAACCCTGGTATTTGCATTGTTCAACTGGTTTTCATAAGCTGCAAATGGTGAATTGGCTAATTTTTGATGTATAGTTCAAGAGTTAGTGTAGATGTTTGAGATGAATTCCCCCCTTCCCCATAAGTTTTTCCTTTGTTTCCTCCCTTTAGGGATAATTTTTGATGTATTGTTTATTTTAAATATCGATATTGCAGCTGCTATATTGAAGCGCCCTAGGACTCCTCCTGCAAACAATCCAACTCTGGATTATCAGACAGCTGACTCAGATCATGTGCTAAAGAGATCAAGACCTTTTGGAATATCAGATGAAGTATGTTCTGTGAACTGCTGGTTCTATTTCTTTAATTTCTTACTAGTTTGTTTTACTTTGTGTCTTTTTCCATGTTTGGAGCACTTCAAAATTTGGAAGCATATGCATAAATGCATGAAATGGACCTTCATGTATCTTGTCCAAATCTGTTAGTATTCATCGATGATAGGGCAAAGAGATTGAGGAACTGAACATATCTATTTCTGCGTAATTACTTTTTTGTATTGCAAGTTAAAACTTTCAGGTCAACTAAACATGCTAGTTTTGCAGGCAAATAATATTCCTGTCAACATCTTGCCGGTTGGATATAGTGGTCAGAGTCATGGTCAGAGTTCATACTCGTTAGATGACTTGCCTAAGAATGTGGTTATGAGTTTAAATCAGGTCTCCGCTGTCAAGAGCATGGATTTTCACCCAGTGCAGCAAATTTTACTTCTTGGTTGGTTCCCAATATTTAGGTTTTCATTTGTCTGTGAATGATGTGATTCCTTTAATAGCTTTGGTTTTCAGTTGGATGTGACATTACCTGCAAATATTCTCCTTGGTATTGATTTTAATTTATTTTATTTTTTTGTCCCTTTGCTTTAGTTGGAACAAACACAGGAGAGGTTATGGTTTGGGAGCTCGGTAGTCGGGAGAGGCTTGCTCATAGAAGTTTCAAAGTGTGGGATCTTGGAGCATGTTCAATGGCTCTGCAGGTATGCTTTGTTAGATTTATAGAAGGGAGGGTATCTAGAATAGATATACTGTTTATGCTGCAGTTTTACTTTCTTCTGCATAAGCATCAATTTGTTTTTCTCATAAGAGTTATCTGTTGTTCTTCTGTTGTAATTGTTAGACATCCTTGGCGAGTGATTACACTGCATCAGTCAATCGTGTAATATGGAGCCCTGATGGCACTTTATTTGGTATGTAAATATTGAAAATTTATGATATAGGGTTCTGTTAAAGTTTTTAACTATTTTAAGGATTACTCCTACTGCATGGGTATTAGAAAACTTCTCCGAGAATCCATTGACATGAACAATCTGACAATCTTTGTTGCTGATTCAGGTGTTGCCTATTCGAAGCACATTGTACACATATACTCCTATCATGGCACTGATGATTTGAGGAATCATCTTGAGGTCCTTGTTTTGTATCCATCTTTTTTTTTTTTTGGTGTTGAATATCTGTAGTTTTAACTGATTCTTCTGTAGTCTTGCTTACTTTTGCTTTCCTTTTATTTTGATGATAGTCAATGTCGGTTCTTCATTTTGTTTTCTGTTCAGATTGAAGCGCATGCTGGCAGTGTCAATGATCTTGCATTCTCTTATCCTAACAAACAGCTTTGTATTGTTACTTGTGGGGAGGATCGGCTTATTAAGGTTTCGTTATTCGTTCTCTCCTTCCTTTCCTTGTCTTTTTTTGTAGAAAAGATTTGGGGTTAAGTCATGTGGATTAATCATTACATTAAACAGGTATGGGATGCAGTGACTGGAACTAAACAATACACATTTGAAGGGCATGAAGCGCCTGTGTATTCTGTATGCCCACATCACAAAGAAAATATTCAGGTATGGGTCCAACTCTTGGTTCCTTTTTTGGTGGGTTTTTATTTACCTGTTTTATTTGCTGTGCATTATAGTAAAACCCCCTCCATATACGCATTCCTCAATATGTAGATAGCAAAAGGTTGTGCTGCAAGGGTAAAGCATCTTAATGTTTTGCCTATTGTTTGAGCCTTTCCTTTTGAGCTGTAGCTTGAAAGGTACCTCTGTACAAAAACACTGTGACTACCCCTTTTTCTGTACCTGTGGTGACACTACAAAGTGATATCAGGACCTTATACATTTGATTTGTTCTTGATGGGACTTGTAATTACTTTATCCCTGGGGTGGATGGTGGAGGAAATATGAGGGTTTTAAAACTCTGCATTACTGGTGAACTGCTTTTAACAAATTTGAAACTGGTGTATTTTCTTAAAGAGGGCACTTTTATTAGAGGATAAAATTTTGTGGGTCATAGGAATATGTTGTGTATACTTTTGTTATGATTGAGGACCTGATTGATTTTATCATTTTCTTCCTCTCTTCTTATACCAGTTTATCTTCTCAACCGCAACTGACGGAAAAATAAAGGCTTGGTTGTATGATAACTTGGGATCAAGAGTAGACTATGATGCACCTGGTCATTCATCCACAACTATGGCATACAGCGCTGATGGAACGAGGTTGACAAAATAACTCATGGTTCCACGACCTCTTTTATATTCAATTCTCCTGTGTTGGTTTGCGTGACTTTTGAGTGAATATATAGTTTTGCACCCGGTAAATGTTACTAAGATACATATATGCTATGTTATCATAAATAGATTGTTCTCTTGTGGGACTAACAAAGAAGGGGAGTCATTCCTTGTGGAGTGGAATGAAAGTGAAGGTGCTGTGAAACGAACATATATTGGTCTAGGGAAGCGAGCTGCTGGTATTGTGCAATTTGATACTACAAAGAATAGATTCTTGGCTGCTGGTGATGAGTTCAATATCAAATTCTGGGATATGGACAATGTTAGCATATTAACCAGCACTGATGCAGATGGTGGATTACCGGTAATAGTCATTCTATACTGGTGTAAACCTTTCCATTGCAGTTCTTCAGCTATCTGATTATCTTGTGTTTATCATCTGCTCAGGCTTCTCCTTGTATTCGCTTTAACAAGGATGGAATTTTGTTGGCTGTGTCAACAAATGAAAATGGCATTAAAATCTTGGCAAATTCAGATGGCGCCAGGCTACTTCGAACCTTGGAAAATCGTCCATTTGATGCTTCTAGAGTTGCTGCAGCCTCTATCGTGAAGGTTGATGGGTTTCTTTGACCCTTATCCATCCAAAACTTCCCGATTTATGTATTTGTTACTGAATTGTCTCTTCTTTTCTGCAGCCCCCTACTATAGGAACATTTGGTGCTGGTAGCGCAACTGTTGGGCCAAGTATTGTAGATAGAGTTGCTCCATCCATGGTGTCAATGGTGTGTATTGCTATTGGAAATTTTGCTTGACTGCCTGTTTCTATCATAAAATTGATGTCAGTTTTGATGCTGAGGAAAGGAAGCATGTTTCTTGTGGTAGAAAGTGGAAGTTTGTGCATTTTGCATGTACTGACATACACGAGTTTATGCATTTCATATTAAATTTCTCATTCTGGCTTCCTGTAGAATGGAGACAACAGAAATCTGGCTGATGTAAAGCCTAGAATCACAGATGAGTCTGCAGACAAGTCTAGAATATGGAAACTTACAGAGATTAATGAACAATCACAGTGTCGCTCCCAGAGGCTGCCGGATAATCTGACCGCAATGAGGGTGGGGAATCTCTCTCTCTACAAAAAAAAAAAAAAAAAAGGCACATACACACACAAGCATCCATTACAAGTTGCATAAAATATATCAGATGGTTTTAACCTCCAATTTTTGCATTCTTCACTTTAGCGAGACTATACTTTTAACATCGTTTCTTTGGTTTCACTTTTCTTGCCAATATAGGTTTCAAGATTGATGTATACAAATTCAGGACTTGCCATATTGGCTTTAGCTGCGAATGCTGTTCACAAACTCTGGAAGTGGCCCAGGAATGATCGCAACCCAGCTCTAAAGGTGCTGGCTTACTTAATGGAACAACTTTCCTGTCCTTATTTCTTTCAAAATCTTTAGCTTACAGCTTCAATCAATTTGTCAAAAATAGGCAAGTGCTGGAGTTGTGCCACAACTGTGGCAACCTGCTAGTGGAATATTGATGACCAATGATATTAGCGATACAAATCCTGAAGATGCAGTTCCATGCTTTGCTCTCTCAAAGAATGATTCCTATGTTATGTCGGCTTCAGGAGGGAAAATTTCTCTATTTAATATGATGACTTTTAAGGTATAAATCCTAAAAATATCCCTTTCCTTTGTGATCCCATAAGACTGTTAGATTTTTATTATTCTACCTTTCAGAAAGCATATTATGTGGATTTTGTGATTCTCTTATGATGAATCCAATTTAGCACGTCTTCTGCACTCTATACTATTCTTCAGACTACATAGGTATTTTATTTAAATTACTTATCATGTGCACTTGGGCAAATTTGAAATCCCTTGAATGGCTCTCTTTATTCCACTTCTCTTCCCTTCGCTGTACTCACTGAGATGCTCCCTTTTGCACGCATTAAGATCTCAAACACATTTGAGGTGCATGGAATGATGTAGCTCTCTGGCTTAATTTTTAAAATAGATAAATGTTAGTACTTCCTTGACTTCAGTTTCTCCTTTTAACTGAGGTTAACTTTTATTATCATCTGCTGTTTACAAATACAGACTATGACAACATTCATGCCCCCTCCACCGGCTGCAACATTTTTGGCATTCCATCCACAAGACAACAATATTATTGCTATAGGCATGGAGGACTCCTCAATCCAAATATACAATGTTCGGGTTGATGAGGTAGTCTCTAGTTTTCAATCACACCAAAATAATATTTTCAAAATTGTTGATCATATTTGAAATCATCATCTTGTTATTTGGACAGGTCAGAACCAAGCTGAGAGGCCATCAAAAGAGAATTACAGGCCTTGCCTTTTCTCATGCTCTTAATGTGCTTGTATCTTCTGGAGCAGATTCTCAGGTAATATTTTGTGTGGCCTATACTGCTTGAAAGCTGGAGGAGGTTAGATTAATAAGTTAGGAGACGTCAAAATATGTGTGCGTGTGTGTATTTCCAGCAGGTTAGCTGGTTAGGCACCAGATGACTGATCTCATTGTAGTATTAATCACTTTGGGAAATTTTATCAATATGGTAGTAAGATGAATTTTTCTGTCAACAATATATTTCACTCAACAATGTTCTGTCACTGCAGTTGTGTGTCTGGAGTACCGATGCATGGGAGAAGCAAACAAGTAAATATTTGCAGATTCCAGCTGGGCGTGCAGCTGCCCCACTTGCGGACACCCGTGTTCAGTTCCACCAGGATCAGACGCATTTACTAGCAGTCCATGAAACTCAGATAGCAATATATGAAGCACCAAAGCTAGAATGCCTAAAGCAGGTGCAGTTTTTTCTACCACCTGAAATTTGCAGTTATAGTGATTCTTTGTTGCTATATGATCAGTCTTTTATGTGACTTCTGTTATTCAGATCTGGTTATCCTTGTGTTTTTTAAGAGCCTTGGTTCTTGTTTAGTCTGTATTTCTCCAATTGCATGAAAACCCATCATCAGTTAAACTAGGATTTATGTGTCTCCAGTAGCTTCTGATTATTCAATTGTTTCCCTCTTGAATAGTGGGTACCTCGAGAAGCAAGTGGTCCAATCACACATGCTACATATTCTTGTGATAGCCAGTCAATCTATGTCAGCTTTGAAGATGGAAGTGTAGGTGTTCTAACTGCTTCAAGTCTCCGATTGAGATGTCGAATTAATCCAACTGCATACCTGCCTGCCAATCCATCGTGAGTATTCATGACTAAGTTTACTTGTTTGATTCTGTTTGGATTCGTTTTAATCTAATTATCCTAAATTTTTAATGCAGCTTGCGGGTCTATCCTTTAGTCATTGCTGCACACCCATCTGAAAGTAATCAGTTTGCATTAGGACTGACTGATGGTGGAGTACATGTACTCGAGCCACTAGAATCTGAGGCCAAGTGGGGCACCTCACCTCCGAGTGAGAATGGTGCAGGGCCTAGCACCTCTGGTGCAGCTAGTTCAGATCAGCCACAGAGGTAGCTCTGTCAGCCATGACCAATCAATGACTGTATCTACTGCAATGTAATGTTGCCCTGTGGTTTTTTCCTTCAGAGTTCATTCCGCAGGAACTTAAGATTAGTTTAGTCTGTAGGATGATATGACATTGGCATTTTAGGGTTAGTCAGGGGAATGGCTGAGTCGATTTCATTCTCTTGTCAACATATTTCTGTTTTTCCCTTACAGTTATCATTAGTTTGGATCCCTGGTGTAAATTTTAAGAGAGGAATGTTAAGTGAAAGTTTTTGTTGGGGTGGCTCGTGTTAAGTTAGCCAGAAATGATGAATGGCTGTTCAGCTGATTGCCCCCTTTCGTTGATGTTTGTGCATTAGTTTCTCTTGAAATAGGTTTATGTTCATTTGGAAATCTGGAAGATCCTCTTAATGCCTTTTTGATTTATGTATAGTCAGCGTATCTTACTGGCGTCAATCTAAAATTCCTTCAGCTATTGTAGTAGACTAAGACCTGCAGTTTGCACTTCTGTGTTCATCAAGACGTTACATGTTTGTAATTTTGCTTTAGGCTTTATTCGAAACTAAAAATAATGGATCTGAGAACCAGATCCATTTTAAAGTAACAGATACTTTTCCATATCCTTAAACAAAAACTCATTTTCAATTTCAAAAATGTCTTAAGAAAATCATATGATGTAGCGTCTGAAGTTGCTTTAGGAAAGCTTGAGCGAAGCAAAACAATGTTTACATGTGAGTATGAAACCCAGCAATGTAAACATTCTCAACCTAAGCTCATCTGTTTTGATCCTAAAATTACATTGTTACCAAGGCAAGAAGTCAGCAGCATTTACCAGAGGCCTCGAAAAACATAGTGATTACCCATAGCATTCCCCCACGAGTGGCCATACGAGAAGGCGGGTGCTGAAAACAACGTGTATGCTGGACCGATGGGCCGGTGCGGTGGTCCACAATAATGATTAAAAAGCATCAGACAATTTAGACCGAAGGAAAGGGAAGCCATTTTCTACATTGATTCAAGAATTGCAGCACGATACAATCTAATTAATCATCACTAAGAAGCATGTACGCAATACAGGAGCCATTAGCTCCACTGAAGTGATATGTGTACATTGATTTGAAGAGTCGAGTTTCACTACCAGGGATAATCAAACACTTTTCATTCGCATGACAATTTACTAAAAGACACGCCTTGCAAGAAAAAAAGTACCACCCCACTCTCGCACTGTAATTTCCTGCTCTGGGGGTGCACGTGTCAATTTTATCAAACAGATGCCAGGATAGGCTCCTCAAATCCCCATGCATAAAGATTCTTATGTCCGAAAAGGGGTTTTCCTCTAACCCCTTCTTCTACCTGACTTTGATCGCCTTCTCGAATTACCTAGAGACTGGCAGGTTGACTCTTGTACAGGTAGAAGAATACCATCTCTAATGCCTTCTGAGTCAGCCATGCTAGCAATTTTTTTCTGGGCCTCAACATAAACTTGGATGTCCCTAATCTGAAATCAATGTTCAAAATGATCAGTTCCAAAAGCTTGAAATTTTTTATCACAAGTTCATGAAAACATGAGCCAATACCTGTTCCTCCAGATCCATAACCTTTTCATCTCTAGATTTTAATTCTAAACTATACCTGAAACACAGCTGAGCAATTCAGACAGATTCAAATAAAATAAAGCAGCTCTGAATGCTAATCCATCCAATGAACAGGAGCCAAGTGGTGTTAAACAATCTACCCAACTCAGACATTAAAATTAAAACAGGAGGAAAACTGAATAGTAGGTAAAGGAATTCATAGTGCAAGTAAGGAAACTGGAACCAATTTAGTTTAGTCTTAGGCCATCACTCATCAGCTCTACTTCCATAAATAGTAAAGGGAAGTATCACAAGAATGATTAGGAATCACCAAATTTATGCCTAGGAATAGGCAAGTACAGAAGATACCTTGCCTCCATTTCCTTATACCCCTGCTGCAGCAGTTCTTGTTTTTTCATAAGTTCTTGGTTCCTCTAAAAAGAAGAAAAGCATCATATCAGGTATGGCACATAGCAGTATTCATCACACATTCACACAACATAACACTAACCAACTTATCAGCTCTCAGACTCATAATCCTAATTCACATGGAGTTAAAAAAATAAAAATAAAAAGTAAGGTGGCGAAGGCAAGAGTAAATGATGTCTCACCATGCAAGGATAGTGCTACAAATACCAAGCATTACCAGATATTACAGGGAAGAGAGCTTCTTGCATTAGTTTGCCCTTTCAAAGGTTGGGAAAGAAAGGGGTGTGTGTGTGTGTGTGTGTGTGTGTGAGAGAGAGAGAGAGAGAGAGAGAGTTCACCTTTGCAACAGCTTTCTTTTCCACCTCACAGCTCTCCAGTTTATACTGCGAATCATGCATCCCTGAAAACACCGCCTTCTCAACTGCTTTTGAAACGGTGCTCTCCTTGCTAGTTTTTGCCTCAGCAAGTAAAGATTCATAATGCTAACAAACATTGCAGGTAACCAGTTACAAATCAACATTAGTCTCCATTACGAAAGTTTTTTTATACTACATATTACTTGATATAACTTATGTATTAATTGTAGAACCTTCTATTTCTCCATCTGCTTCCAAGAACTGGAAGTAAATTCAAGCACTTTAAATGCTTAAAATGACAGGTGAATAACATTGTAAATGCTTTCAATGTTGGGGAAAGGCTAGGTGCAAAAGTTGACCGTAACTCCAAGGATCAAGGCAACTAAAGTATATAAACTCAGCCAAATTCTTAATGACAAAAGATTGAATACCTCCAAGTTTTCAAACAATAAATGACTAAGCTCCTGCCCATCAATTCTTCAGGCTTTTTTAGGTTGAATACTAATCCCACTATATCTCTTACAAGCTTCACTAAGTGACCCCAGAATGCACGAACTATGATTAAGATGAAACACCAGATGCCAGCTTTACTTACTTGTCTCTGGATGTCTAGCTGACTTGCAAGAAGATGATTATATTCGTCAACAATCTGTGGTCATTGATGACATATTGCTTTCAGTGCCAAATAAACTTCAATAAGCAAAAATAACACAAACTAGCAAGCCACACCACACTGTAATTAGGAACAAAGAATCTTCACCCTCACACAATAAAGTTTCAGTACTTTGTAACACATACTAGTAAAGAACTACCCTATATATGAGATATAGTTAAACATAAACCAATAAGTGTCTCTGCTTAAGAATAACTCTGGTAATTAACTTACTGCTTCAACTTTGCTGCTGAAAAGGGCACCATCCAGTCCTGAATCCTCTCCAAACCCACACGTACCGCATCCTACATCAGTTGAAACAAGTTGAGAATTCATCACAGCAGATTTTCCATCAGCTTTTGATTGGTTTAATCGGTGAACATATTTGTCCCCTACATAATCCCATATTTGTTGTGTTTCTAATTCAAGTGAATAGTGATGCTGCGTATCACTCCAATGTCTAATAGCATGCTTCTCTTCATACCTACACAGAGCATAAGATTTTAAATTAGATATTGACCAAAAAAGAAAATAAATTGGAGAACATTTGGCTGAAAGCAGCAAAAAATAGTGAAAATGAAGTAAAACAGCTGCAACACAAATCGTTTCACCTTCCACATCCTACAAAACCACAAATCAGACAGATCCAGAGGTTTTTAAATGTTCCACAAACAGCACAAGTTGGCTTATCATCCTGCTGCTGACAAAGTCGGCATACCTGCATGCAAGTAGAGCAGCAGGATGAAAAAATATTCAAAGAGTTAAACTACTTAAGAAGTTTCACAAAGCGGGAAAAAAACTGCATTCCTCTATTCTTCCTTATCTCATTCTAGAGGAAGAACGGAGAAGGGATATTTCATGCTGGTACGTAAAAAAATCTTTCTATTGTCTCACATTATTACACGGCAGGGTAGGACATGAAGATACAAATCTTAACAGACTGCATACGCAGTCTCCAACATTCAATGTCCTTCCTCTGCTTTCAAGAACTGTTTTTACATATGCGTTAAATATCAGAATCTTCATAGAATATCATATCTAATCATGCACAAACACTTAGAGCTGCCAATTTCCATGTCCTCAAATTTCGAGGGAATCCATCCCTCTTCTCGTGACTGTTTTTATAATGGTAAAACTTATTTAAAGGAGTTCTATGATCATTAGAAAGATTATACTAATGTATCCAACAAAACAAGGGAGAATAGTTCTAAAAGAATCCTCAGGTCTAATTATGCACAGGAGGGCAATCTTGTAAGCCTGAATGCTCTGGGCAACCTATGCAAAGTAATACCATGAGGATGATGGGTAAGTAAGAAATGGCTATACGGGAAAATCACTGCATCATAAAAGCTGACAAATATAAGCAATGAAAAGGCTACACATAGACTAACCTGACAGGACAGATAAGTCCATTTTGAAACGCAAGCACAATGAAATGAATGATCACAAAGAGTACACTGAATTCCACTTGAGTCTTGGTCCAATCTCTCTTACATTGTGTTACAAAACAAACAGAAAACTATCAGGTCACTCATTTCTACAAATTAATATTAAAATTAAAATACTGCAACGCAAAATAAAAAGATCAATAATACATCAATACATATACTATAAATAGAGATCTAGATGCAGTCAAGAATAACTAACCGAGACAAATAGGACAAGTTGGCAATTCAGTGAAACCTGGGGGTGGAGCACTGGCGATTTCTGCCACTTCAAAATACTCAACTGATTGAGTAAAATAAATGTGGCACACTTCAGCCTGAAATTTCAAACCCAAAACAAAACATTTATGGTAAAAAATTCATCCACGCATACAGATAGCAATATTTAAAAAGTTGAAATACCTCAGAAGGTCTGAATCTTTTCCCATTGAAGCTACAATAAAAGCCGTCAGCAGCCAATTGGTTTTCTAGCCTGATGAGCACACTGTATCTATCTTCCACTCCATCATTCCTGGAATACACTCACGTAAATACACAAATATAGACACATCTCACATAAGTTGAATCACAAAATGGTCATTTTCTATTCAGATTTCCACAATATAATAACTTTTTCAATTCTTTGAATAGACAAGCATTCTCCTCATAATACGGTTTTCCATAATGATAAAAATCCTGTTTTAATAATTAAAAAAACATTGCTTTGAAATTCCTAGAAAGAGCAGCACATTTCCCACCTAAATCTGAGGACATCTCAAAATATTCTGACTAATTAATCTTGGTAATGCATCCTAATGTTTGCATTTTATTTTTCAATTCATTGTTTCATTTTTTTATTTTTTATCAATTAAGCATTATAAAAAGCTATATCATTATGCCATTTGGATTTGTTTCCAACTAAAATTATCGTTGCCAAATCGTCTAGTATAACCACCGTCAAAGACACTAATCAATACACAAATTAAGAGTGATGATACACAAAGTTTTCTTTGACATTACAAGAAAACCTCAATAGTGCGAAATTTAAAGTTCTTTATGTACTACGGACCCCCAAGAAAAAAAAAAAAAACTTTAAAATGAAGAATCACACAAATGAGGAGATATTTCGTAGAGTTACCTGAGAAAAAGAATTTCTTGGAAATAATTAACGTCTGGGCCGCAGAAGAGGATGAAGTCATCGGATGACATGTAATTTGGGACAGCGACAATAAAGAGGAGGGTGGTGCGGGCGGAGGGGTTCGAAATGGTGGTAGCAGCGGAGGAGGTAGACGGGGGAAGTTGGCGGAAGAGGTGAGCTATTCCCCTGAGTTCGGTCGGATTTAGGGCGTTCTCATCTTTGACAACACTGCTTTTGGGGTTTGATCGGCGGGCGACGGTGATCGGGAGGCGTTGAGGGAAATCGACGGAGTGAATTTGGAGGGTAAACATTCTTCTTTTTTTTTTTTTCTTAATGAAAATTAAGACCAAAAAAAGAGAGGGAATTTTATACAGTAATAATCAATAAATTCATCGTCTGCCCGCGAAAGCTTTATAGGCTGATTGAGTGGGTTGCGTAAAACAGAATTAGGATGCAAGGAAAGGGCGCCGATTAGTGGGGAATTGTATTTTCGCGCCTTCATTCATCAGTCACTCAAGGCGTGAACCAACACTTGGAGGCGTGATTAGTTCAGACTCCTATAGTTTTGAGGCAAAATTATTGAAAGATAAAAGAATTTGACTACATAAAGCCTTAAAATTTTTAGTAATGTGACACTTAGTGGTTCACATATTGTGCTCCTCAAACGTATATTTATATTTGTAATGATATTTATAATACTTTTTATGATAACTGATATGATAAATATGAAAAGATAAAATTATTTTTTATTATTTTATATTTTTTAAGAATAATAAAAAATAAATTTTATCTTTTTATATTTGTTGCATCAGTATTATTACAATATATATAATATAAATTATGAATTTTATGAGCCTTTATAATTTAATATAATACTCATAAATTTATTCGTATTATACCATTATAGGTAGAGGGATGCACATAGTGGGGTATGATTTTTTTTTGTTATACTATGCAGAAATTACTATCTAACTATCATTTTAATTATTAGCTAGGTTCCTCACTGTAATCAACAAATACATCTGAAGTGTGAAAATTTAATATGGTTGTACCATAACCATTCCAAAAAAAAAATCAATTTCAAAAATTTTATTGGTTATTAATTTAACGTAAAAAATTGGCAATATTTTAAGATTTAGGAATTGCGTTATCCCTTTTTCGTAATTCAAAATTATCCATTAGGATGTAAACTAGAAGCTGCTGGAGATTATCTTAAACAATTTAATATTTATTAAATAATTCCAAATTATCCATTGACTTTTTCTACAGTTTATTCGTAAACATACTTTTCTCTTTTTGTTTTTTTCCATGGTACCTTTGACAGATGCACACGTGAGTATGCACGTGATTTTTATGATCCCAAATGCAAAAGTAAACTATACGGGGGATGTAATGCTATCACGAGAAGCATAAAGTTGAAAACCATGGTATAAATTTGTACCATGTCCATACTTGCAATTTGCATCGGATTCCGAACATACCAAACTTGACTTGTATATTGGGAAACAACGTGCCAACACTTCCTTAACTCCTAAGTCATATATTTATACGGATTACATTTTGTTTTAACACGTATTTTTATATTTTTTAATATAAATATTATTTTAAAAAATATAAAAATATATATTTGTAAGAAAAGACCAAACTCCCAATAGAATAAAACATTTGTAATTTATAACATATGCAATTTTGTCAGAGTCTTACCTACCTAGTATATTTGGATTATGCTTTTTACCATTTTTGATTGATTTGTTACATTAAAAATTTTTAGATGTTAATATTTATCAACATGCCATGTAATTGAAGGAAAATAAATAAAATATAGATTTATCTAAAATTTTAAAAATTAAATTGGATGTTCGTGTTGATTTTAAAATATTCACGTCAAAGTTTATGTTAAATTTTAAGTATAAATTACGTTTGAAAATATTTCGGATAAAAGAGTATTTTTTGAAATAATTTTTCGAGAGTTGTTTTTTCTTTTGAGAGTTGAGACGATACATACATAGTTCATCATCCGCTGCCCGCTGGCGTATCTGTGTTGAACGGCTACGTAGGGGTGACATTTTACGTTTTAGTAATAAAAAAAAAGGCTAAAAAGAGTTGAGCTACGCGGCATTTGCATTTGCTTATTCCCACCAGCCAAAGGGACTCGGACCAAATCGAAGCAGCTTGGGTTGGACTCTTTCTCATCTTCCCCTTTTCCGTGATTATATCAAAGTGATATAAATGCTGCTGTGCGTACTCAATACTGCTGTATAATTCCTTAATTGACATTTACTATTACTGGATTCATCTATGCTTTTGTATTCTCTCTCAAATTCCCCACAGGATATCTGCTGAAACACCCCAAAAGCGGTGCCTTTTGATCGTCTATTTTATTGTTGCAGATATTTCTTTTTGTTCCCAGATCGCACTTCCGATTCTGCAGCAGGACCCATCAAGTAATTCTTCAATCCCATCGTTCCCTTTTTGTGTATCTGGGCGTTTTTTAAAATTTTTTTTTTTTAAGATATTCAGCAGAAGTGCAAAGGTTTTAGTTTTGTTGTTGTGTTCTGTTCTTAGTAGAATTAGAGATCTACTGAAGTTGATGGTATCTATCTTAAATTTTTAAGCCATCTGCCTACATACAAAGTGTTAACTTGTTTTGTGCTTGATTACATGCCTTGTGTTTTAGCTCCAAAATCATTGATCTAGTATCACATTTTCCATGAGAACTGAACGGGCATGAATCTAGACGGTGGGATTTGTTGTTCATGTGCTGTATAACAGTTCATAAAAACAGAGAAAAATCCCATTTTTGTCCCAAACACAAATGCATTTTACGATTATATATTGAATCTAACTGTCGGTGGTTTGTGTTCAATTGAATTTACAGATTTAGCCGTGCAAATTGACTTTTGTAAAGAAGTGATACCAAAAATTTTGTAAAGTGCTTGCAATGGCACCAAGTACAATTAGAAAGGCCATTGGGGCAGTGAAAGATCAGACTAGTATAAGTTTGGCTAAAGTGGCCGGCAATGTTGCACCTGACCTTGAAGTCTTGATAGTGAAAGCAACATCTCATGATGATGAGCCGGCTGATGAGAAATATATTAGGGAGATTTTGAATTTGATGTCCTACTCGAGGGGTTATGTCAATGCATGTGTTTATGCAATTTCAAAGAGGTTGAGTAAAACCCGTGACTGGATTGTGGCCTCAAAGGCCTTAATGCTGGTGCATAGGCTGTTGACTGATGGAGATATGCTTTTTGCCCAAGAGATTACTTATGCAAGCCGCAAAGGGACCAGGGTTTTGAATATGTCTGATTTTCGTGATGAGGCTCACTCCAATTCGTGGGATCACTCGGGGTTTGTCAGGACTTATGCCTTGTATCTCGATCAAAAGCTTGAGTTTATGGTCTATGAGAGGAAATTGAACGGTGGTGAGGAGAAAAGGAGGTATGATGATGGCTATGGAGAATTTCGAGATGAACCTAGCTATGGGATGCAAAGAAGGTCACGGTCCTATGATGATTTGAATGGGGATACCCAAGGGCATGGGGAGAACAAAGGGGTGACACCAGTTAGGGAGATGAATCCAGAGAAGTTTCTGGAGAGGTTGAACCAGTTGCTTCGTCTTCTTGATCGATTATTGGCATGTAAGCCAACTGGAGCTGCAAAGAATAGTAGGATGGTGCTTGTAGCACTATACCTTGTAGTGAAGGAGAGCTTTAGGCTTTATGCTGATATATGTGAAGTCTTGGGAGTTGTGCTGGATCGATTTTCGGAGATGGAATATGCTGATTGTGTGAAAGCTTTTGATGCATATGTGAATGCAGCGAAGATGATTGATGAGCTTGTGGCAGTTTATAACTGGTCCAAGGATATAGGGCTAGCAAGGTCATCAGAGTACCCAGAAGTACAGAGGATCACTGATAAGCTTTTAGGGACGCTTGAGGGATTTTTAAGGGATAGAGCAAATAAACCAAAAGTATTGGAGAAAAGCAAAGAAGAGAGTTCGTCAGGGGCAAGAGAGGAGGAAGTACCAGATATGAATGAAATAAAAGCACTTCCTCCACCGGAAAATTACACTGCAAACCCGCCTCCTGAGCCTCAGGCACTGCCCCAGTCCAAGCCTCAAACTCAGCAGGTTACCGAGGACTTGGTGAATTTGAAGGATGATGGAGTCTCAGCTGATGAACAGGGAAACAAATTGGCATTGGCGCTGTTTTCTGGAGCTCCTGCTGTTAAAACTGATGGTTCATGGGAAGCATTTCCATCTGATGGAGAGCCTGAAATAACTTCAGCATGGCAGACACCAGCTGCTGAGAGCGGGGCAGCAAACTGGGAATTGGCTCTGGCAGAATCAGCCAGTAATCTGTCAAAACAAAAGGCCGATTTAGCTGGTGGTTTTGACTCTTTGTTGTTGAATGGTATGTATGATCAAGGGGCAGTGAGGCAGCATGTGAGCAGTACTCAGTTGAGTGGTGGGAGTGCAAGTAGTGTGGCATTGCCTGGGATGGGCAAAAGTGCGACACCAGTCCTAGCATTGCCTGCCCCTGATGGGACAGTTGTTCCAGTGGGGCAGCAAGACCCATTTGCTGCTTCTCTATTTGTTCCACCGCCTTCATATGTTCAGGTAGCAGACATGGAGAAGAAACAGCAATTGCTTATGCAGGAGCAGCAGATCTGGCAGCAATATGCTAAAAATGGGATGCAAGGCCAACTGGGTTTGACCAAGATTGCTGGCACTGCAGGTCACTATGGGGGTGGTATTCAACCGATGATGCCTTATGGGATGCCTCAGGTGACTGGCATGGGACAGCCTGGAGGATACTACTATGCTCCCTTCTGAATTCAAACTAAATGAATCAACCACAGATAAAGCAATCAAGAATGATTTTGAAGCATATCTTTCCTTCTGTCTTTTAACCTCATGTCAAGCCTAGTCTGTTGAGAGCGGATACATTTCCTTCTGCGTAGTAAACTATTATATGAGGGCGGTGTATCTTTTGTATACACAACTTTTCGCAAATGAGATCTTTTATAATTGAGCTCGAGAAGGGATACAAACTTCAGCTATTAAAGTTTGTTGTTCAAGTATACAGTTAAATGTTAAAGGAAGATGGAAAATAAAGTTCCCATTTTGCTGGATCCATGATTGCTGCTTTCTGTGAAACCCAAAATGCATGCTGCAACGAACTTCTTGTTTTTGGTAGTCCATGACACTGATCCCCTGTGCCATACGGGGTGAACGTCAAAGATTTCAACGTCTCATTCCGGGTTCTTTTCTATCAGATTAAGTCTCTCCGGGAAAAATGTATGCCTATGTGGTTGGGTCAATGACCCCTGTCCCTCTCACCACCAAAAATAAAATAAAGGGTTACTTTCATGGCATTTTCAAATCCTAAGACTACGCCAAATGTGACCAATTCCTCACCCCATGTTTATTAGACTCGTTTGTATAGGTTACTATACCATTTTGGTTGTTTTTATTTGTAGCCGTTTTTCACAACAGAATGTATCCTAATTTTTGTTTGGTTACTTTATTCCGGAAACGCCATAGTTCCATCTGCCCGAATTTCAATTGGCCAAACTTCACTGTCAGTGGCCATCTAGAAATATCCATGTTTGAACTCTGTACCAAGTCCATAGTCTCACTGGTACAATCGATTATATTAAGGTAATAGTTTTAGGTTTGAGAAAAACCAAAACGAAACCAAAAACTACATGGACCAAATTTCGTTTGTGCATGTGTGGACTCGAGTATTATATATACCATCTGTATTTTCTGTACTTTGATCTCGCCTTTGTGCTCATAAATAACTAATTGTTTGGAAATTGAGAGATCAAACAATACCTTCTTGGTTCTACCGGTGAATGCTAGGGACAGCAAAGAGTGAAATGGACACAATGTTAAAAAAAGAAGTAATAATAAGAACAAAACAACAAAAACAAGCAATTTCCACAATGAATCCATATATAACATTAATCTTTATCTTTGTTTTATTTTCTCTCAAAACTCCAAAACTTGGCAAATCAAGAAAGAACGTGTATGGATTACAATTTCAAAACATATTTTTATACTTTTTAAACATTTGCGCTTTTTAATATGTTTTTTATGTTATAACTACTCATTCCAAAAGTATAAAAATGCATTTTACTGAAAACTTTTAGAAAATGACTTGGATTGGGGGTGAGTGCCTGAATGGTAAGCAATGCAGCTAAAAATGCAATTTAAAGTTTGAGCTTTGGGCTTTTATTTTCTCTTCAAATCACCTTGTTCAAGCTTCAATCTACTACAACCCTTTTGTGCCTGGAAAAATGATTATTTGCTGGAACCAGATCATAAATAAAAACTTTCAGAATAAATAAAATTTGACGTTTATTTACATTTGTACTTTGAAGAGGAGAAAAAAAGACAAGAATTGATGATATTTGCAGGAAACAAATCATTGAAGTCAAAACAAAAACTTTCACGCCCAACATAGCCCACAAAAAAGTGAAATTTTCAAAAATTTATTTATTTTTCAACTTTAGTTATTGATTCTCATGAAACTACGTGGATGAGATGTAAAATAGAGATAATTTAATGTTTAACGAAATTTTTTCTCAAGTTTCGATTTTTATCAAAAAAATAAAAACTATAGTATATGAAAATGTCAAAATTTCAAAATTTTCTATTTCTCAATGTTAGTTATTAGTTTTTAGTACACTAAGTGGGGCCATTTAATATTCAATGAATTGGTTTTCAAAGTTTCAATTTTTATTGAAAAATCGACGATTATACTCACGAAAATGTCAAATATTGAAAATTTTAATTTTTCCTATTTTCCAACATTAATTATTAGTTCTCAGGAAACTATGTGGTTGGGATGCAAAATAGAACCTATTTAATGTTCGAAAAATTTCAATTTTAATCGAAAAATTGAAAATGTCAAATTTTCAATGAATTGGTTTTTAAAGTTTCAATTTTTATTGAAAAATTGATGACCCATGGAAATGTCAAATTTTCTATTTTTTCTATTTCTCAACTTTAGTTATTATTTTTCATGAAACTAAGTGAATGGCATGCAAAATAGAGGCCAGTTAAGGTTCAACGAATCAGTTTTCCAAAGTTTTGATTTTTATTAAAAATGAAATACTATAACCTACAAAAATGTCAAGTTTTTGATTTTTTACCTTTGCTTATTAGTTTTAATTAAACTAAGTGTATGGGATGTAAAATAGGGCTATTTAATGTTCACCGAATCAATTTTTCAAAGTTTTGATTTTTATAAAAAAATCGAATACTACAGCCCACAAAAATGTCAAATTTTTAAAATTTCTATTTTCTCAAATTTTCACCTTTAGTTATTAGTTCTTATGAAAATAAGTAAATTGGATGCAAAGTAGAGACCATTTAACGTTTAATGAATTGGTCTCTCGAAATTTTTATTTTTATCAAAAAATCGAACAATATAGTCTACAAAAATGTCAAGATTTTAAAATTTTTTTACCTTTGTTTATTAAAACTCATTAAACTAAGCATATGAGACGCAAAATAGGAACCATTTAATGTTAAAGGAAATGGTTTCTCAATGTTTTAATCTTTATTGAAAAATCGAAGACTATACAGCCCACAAAAATGTCAAATTTTAATTTTTTTTTTTTTACATTTTTCATCTTTAGTTATTAGTTCTCATGAAATAAGTGGATGAAATGCAAAATAGCGACCATTTAATTTTGATCGAATTGGTTTTTCAAAATTTTGATTTTTATCAAAAAACTGAAGGTGTTATAGCCCATGAAAATGTCAAATTTCTATTTTTTCTATTTTTCACCATTAGTTATTAGTTCTCATGAAACTAAGTGAATGGAATGCAAAATAAAGGCCATTTAATGTTCAATGAATTTGTTTATCAAACTTTCAATTTTTATCGAAAAATAGAAAATTATAGTCCATGAAAATGTCTAATTTCCATAATTTTTAATATTTATTTATTTTTACCTTTATTTATTAGTTCTCATAAAAATAAGTTGATGGAATGCAAAATAGAAGCCATTTAATGTTCAACAAATTTCTTTTTCAAAATTTCAATTTTTATTGAAAAATTGAAAACTATAGGTACACGAAAATGTCAAAATTTCTTTCTTTTTTTTTTAATTTCTCGTATTTAGTTATTAGTTTTCATGAAGAGAAGTCGGATGGGATGCAAAATAGAAGCCATTTAATGTTCAACAAATTGGTTTTCCAAATTTTTTATTTTTATTCAAAAATCGAATACTATAGCCCAAAAAAAAATCTAATTTTTGAAATTTCTAATTTTTCAATTCTTTAATTTTATTTATGAGTTCTCATTAAATTAAGTGGTTGGGATGCAAAATAGAGGCCATTTAATGTTCAACCAATTTATTTCTCAAAATTTCAATTTTTATCGAAAAGTCGAAAACTATAAAAAATAAAAAAGTGTAATTTTCAAAATTTCTATTTTTTTATTTTTTGCCTTTATTTATTATTCTTATGAAACTAAGTGTTTGGAATGCAAAATAGAGGCCATTTAATATCCAACAAATTGGTTTTTCAAAATTTTGATTTTTACCAAAAGATCAAAGACTAGACAAAAATGTCAAATTTTCAAATTTTCAATTTTTTTTTTAAATTTTTGCCCTTTATT
Source organism: Gynochthodes officinalis (assembly GCA_020080225.1). NCBI lineage: Eukaryota > Viridiplantae > Streptophyta > Magnoliopsida > Gentianales > Rubiaceae > Gynochthodes > Gynochthodes officinalis. The sequence continues at coordinate 45,968,158 of CM034615.1, read as the reverse complement.
TATTAGTTCTTATGAAACTAAGTGATTGGGACGCAAAATAGATGCCATTTATTGCTCAACGAATTGGTTTATTAAAATTTCGATTTTTGTCAAAAAGTCAAACACATAGCCCACAAAAATGTCAAATTTTCAAAAATTTTGATCTTATAATTTTTTACATTTGTTTATTAGTTCTCATTAAACTAAGTAAATAGGATGCAAAAGAGGGGCCATTTAATGTTCAACGAATTGGTTTCTTAATGTTGTGGTTTTTATCGAAAAATTTAAACCTAAATAGCCCACAAAAATTTTAAATTTTTCTATTTTTTATACTTTTCACCTTTAGTTATTAATTCTCATGAAAATAAGTGGATGTGATGTAAAATAGTGACCATTTAATGTTGAACGAATTGGTTTCTCAAATTTACAATTTTTATTAAAAAGTCAAAGGCTATAATATAGCCCATTAAAATGTCAAATTTTCTATTTTCCCTATTTTTCACCATTAGTTATTAGTTCTCATGAAACTAAGTGATGGAATGCAAAATAGATGTCGTTTAATATTCAAAGAATTTATTTTTCAAAATTTCAATTTTTATCTAAAAATGGAAGATTATAACCCACGAAAATGTCAAATTTTCAAAAATTTTAATATTGAAACTTTTTACCCTTATTTGTTAGTTTTATGAAAGCTTATAAATAAGGGAAGCAAAATTGAGGCCATTTAATTTTCCACAAATTTGTTTATTGAGTTTGGATTATTATTAAAAAATTGAATACTATAGCCACAAAAATTTCAAAATTTCAAAGTTTCTAATTTTTCAGTTGTTTACATTTTTTTTAGTCTTAATTAAACTAAGTATTTGGCATGCAAAGTAGAGGCCATTTAATGTTCAACGAATTTGTTTTTCAAAATTTCAATTTTTATCAAAAAATCAAAGACTTATAGCTCATGAAAATATCAAATTTTCTATTTTATTTATTTCTCACCTTTAGTTATTAGTTTTGACGAAGAAAAGTCGAATGGGATGCAAAATAGAAGTCATTTAATGTTCAACAAATTGGTTTTCCAAAATTTCGATTTTATCAAAAAATCAAATGCTATAGCCCAAAAAAAAAATCTAATTTTTCAGTTTTTTAACTTTATTTATTAGCTCTCATTAAATTAAGTGGTTGGGATGCAAACTATAAGCCATTTAATGTTTAACGAATTTGTTTATCAAAAATTCAATTTTTATTGAAAATACAAAAACTATAACACACAAAAATATCGAATTTTCAAAATTCCTAATTTTTTTTTAATTTTTTGCCTTTATTTATTAGTTCTTATGAAACTAAGTAGTTGGTATGCAAAATAGAAGACATTTAATGTTCAATGAATTGGTTTTTCAAAATTTCGATTTTTATCGAAAGATCAAAAACTATAAGACACAAAAAATGTCAACAATTCAAATTTTCGATTTTTAAAAATTGTTTAGCCTTTATTTATCAGTTCTTATGAGACTAAGTGGTTGGGATGCAAAATAGATGTCATTTATTGTTCAACGAATTGGTTTATCAAACTTTTGATTTTTATCAAAAAATCAAACACTAAAGCCCACAAAAATGTCTAATTTTCAAAGTTTCTAATTTATTAACTTTTTTACATTTGTTTATTAGTTTTCATTAAACTAAGTAGATGGGATGCAAAATATGGGCAGTTTAATGTTCAAAAAAATGGTTTCTCAATTTTTGATTTGGGTAAATTACATCTACTATCCTTGTAGTTTGTAAAAACTACCAATCAAATCTCGAGATTTGAAAAATTACCAATACTCCCTTAAATTTGATAAATTCATAATATTTAGCCCCCTTAAGGGGGTGTTGGTAGTTTTACCAAATTTTGAGATTCGATTGGTAATTTATACGAACCACAGGGTAGTAGATGTAATATACCCTTTTGATTTTTATTGAAAAATCGAAAACTATATAGCCCACAAAAATTTCAAATTTTATATTTTTTATATTTTTCACATTTAGTTATTAATTCTCATGAAAATAAGTGGATGGGATGCAAAGTAGCGACCATTTAATGGTGAACAAATTGGTTTCTCAAAATTACGATTTTTATCAAAAACTTGAATGCTATAGCTCACAAAAATGTCAAATTTAAAAAATTTCCAATTTTTTAATTTTTCACCTTTATTCACTAGTTCTTATTAAACTAAGTGAATAGAATGATAAATATGGGCCATTTGACAATCTACGAATTGGTTTTTTAAAGTTTTGATTTTTATCGAAAAATTGGAGTCTATAGCCCATGAAAATGTCAAAATTTTAAAATTATTAATATTTAATTTTTTAACCTTTGTTAATTTGTTCTCTATAAATTAAGTAGATCGGATGCAAAATAGAGCCAATTTAATGTTCAAAAATTTTGTATATAAAAGTTTCAATTTTTAACAAAAAATCAAAGATTATAACCCACAAAAATGTAGAATTTTCTAATTTTTTAATTTTTTTACATTTATTTATTAGTTCTCATTAAACTAAGTGTTTTGGGTACAAAATAGAGTCCATTTAATGTTCAACAAATTTGTTTTTCAAATTTCCATTTTTATCAAAAAATTGAAGAATATAGCGCATTAAAATGCTAAACTAATTTTTTTATTGGTTACCTTTAGTTATTAGTTTTCATGAAGAAAAGATGGATGGGATGCAAAATAGAAACCATCTAATATTCTAAGTACTAGTTTCTCAAAAAACGAAGATTATAACTCACAGAAATTGTCTAATTTTCTTTTTTTTTTTTGCCAAAAGATCAATAATTTTATTAACTTTGAAAATTAAACTATACACGCAAATGTCCTAAAAAGGACTCTTCTTAGCTCGAAACGCGGCTAAAACCTAACTGACGCCCAGCGTCAAAACAAACCCGTCCACCTACTCGTAACAACCTTTCCTATCTAAAAAGCTAAGAAAACAAAACCCTAACTTGGTGGCCTGTGTTTGCACAGTGTCCCTCAGCCATCTGCAGACATCCGTGTAGTGTGGCTCTGCGTAGGTCGGTCCCTCATGTCATGGCTTGACCGTAAACATCCGTGTATGGCGGCTCTGCATGGATCAGTCTCACATGTCATGGCCTTACGCTGCGGATCATCGTAAGTGCCCCTCCTCTCAACCAAAACCCTAAAGTAGAGTGAAGCCTTGCTGAGAACAACATGAAATCACCACTGGCTTCAAAGTCCAGCAAACGGGCGTCCATGATACGCCTTAGTACTTCCTCCCGTACTAGGGACACTAAAACTCGACCAAAGTTGGCAACCTAAAAAACAAAAAAAGGGAAAATCGGAAACAGTGCGAAAATCACACCGTTTCCGCACCTTATCGCCCCTACAACTCCTGCTTGAGAGAAAAATGGGTAGGGTGGCCCAGCCAAAAAAAAGATGATAAAATTGTCTAATTTTCAAAATTCCTAATTTTTCAGTTTTTTAACCTTATTTATTAGCTCTCATTTAACTACGTGGTAGGAATACAAAATAGAGACCTTTTAATGTTCAACAAATTTGTTTATCAAAATTTCAATTTTTATCGAAAAATCGAAAACTATGGCACAAAAAATGCCGAATTTCCAAAATTTTTAAATTTTTTATTTTTTGCCTTTATTTATTACCTCTCATGAAACTTTATGGTTGGGATGCAAAATATAGGCCATTTAATGTTGAATGAATTTGTTTCTCAAAATTACGGTATAAAAAAAAATCGAAGAGCCTATAAAAATGTCAAATTTTTGAAATTTCTAATTTTTGGATTTCCCCCCCTTATTTATTAGTTCTCATGAAACTAAGTGGTTGGTTGGGAGGCAAAATAGAGTCCATTTATTGTTCAACAAATTTGTTTCACAAAATTTTGATTTTTAAAGAAAAATCAAAGATTATAGTCCACAAAACTATCAAAATTTCAAAAAATTTAATTCTTTGATATTCTAACTTTATTTATTAGTTCTCATAAAATTAAGTGGTTTAGAGGCCATTTAATGTTTAACGAATTTGTTTATCAAAATTTCAATTTTGTATTGAAAAATTAAAAACTATAGCTCATGAAAATGTCAAATTTTTAAAATTTTGAAATTTAAAATTTTTTACTTTTATTCACTTGTTTTCATTAAACTAAGTGGATAGGATGATAACTAGGGGCCAGTTAACATTTAACAAATTGGTTTCTTAAAATTTAGGTTTTTATTGAAAAATAGAAGACAATAACCCACGAAATGTCAATTTTGAAATCTTCCATTTTTTTTTCTATTTTTCACCATTAGTTATTAGTTCTCATGAAATTTAGTGGATGGGATACAAAATAGCAACCAGTTAATGTTTATTGAATTTGTTTATAAAAATTTCAATTTTGATCAAAAAATCGAAGACTATATTCCACGAAAATGTCATGTTTTTAAAAGTTTCTCTCTTTTTTTTTCACATTTAGTTATTACTTCTCATGAAAATAAGTGGATGGAATGCAAAATAAAGATAATTTAATATTCAATGAATTTGTTTCTTAAAGTTTGAATTTTTATTGAAAAATTGAACACTATAACCCACGAAAATGCCTAATTTTCAAAATTTTTAATATTTAAAATTTTTACCTTTATTTTTTAGTTCTCATTAACCTGGGGGGATTGGATGCAAAATAGAGGCATTTTAATAATCAATGAATTTTTGTTTCTTAAACTTTCAATTTTTATCAAAAAAATCAAAAATTATAACTTACGAAAATATCAAAATTTCTAATTTTTTAATTTCTCACAATTATTTATTAGTTCTCATTAAACTAAGTGTTTGGGATGCAAAATAGAGGCCATTTAACATTCAATGAATTTGTTTATAAAAGTTTCAGTTTTCATCAAAAAATCAAAGGCTCCCACGAAAATATCAAAATTTAAAGTTTTCTATTTTTTTCTATTTTTTATCTTTAGTTATTGGTTCTAATGAAAATAAGTAGATGGGATATAAAATAGAGACTGTTTAATATTCAACGAATTTGTTTCTTAATTTTTTGAATTTTATCAAAAAAATTGAAGATTATAGCCCACAAAATTTTCAAAATTTCTATTTTTTTTCTTTTATTTATTAGTTCTCATAAAAGTAATTGGTTGGGATGCACAGTAGAGGTCATTAATGTTCAATGAATTTGTTTTCTAAAATTTTGATTTTTATCAAAAAAATCAAAAGACTATAATCCACAAAAAGCGTATAATTTTTTAAATTCCTAATTTTTCATTTTTTTAACCTTATTTATTAGCTCTCATTAAACTAAATGGTTGGAATGTACAATAGAGGCCTTTTAATGTTCAACAAATTTGTTTCTCAAAATTTCAATTTTTATGGAAAAATAGAAGATTATAGCACACAAAAATGTCAAAATGTCAAAATTTCTAATTTTTTGATTTTCTAACTTTATTTATTAGTTCTCATGAAACAAAGTGGTTGGGATGCAAATTAAAGGCCATTTAATGTTCAACAAAATTGTTTATCAAAATTTCAATTTTGTATCGAAAAATAAAAAACTATAGTTCATGAAAATGTGAAAATTTTAAAATATCTAATTTTTTAATTTTCTTTACCTCTATTCACTAGTTCTCATTAAACTAAGTAGAGAGGATGATAAATAGGAGCCATTTAACATTCAACGAATTGGTTTCTCAAAATTTTGGTTTTGATTGAAAAATCAAAGGCTATAGCCCATGAAATGTCAAATTTTAAAATCTTCCATCTTTTCTATTTTCACCATTAGATGTTAGTTCTCATGAAATTTAGTTGATGGAACACAAAATAGAGATCATTTAATGTTAAACGAATTTGTTTATCAAAATTTCAATTTTTACCAAAAAATCAAAGACTATAACCCACGAAAATGTCAAAATTTTAAAATTTCTAGTTTTTTATTTTCCACCTTTAGTTAATAGTTCTCATGAAAATAAGTGGATGGGATTCAAAATAAAGACCATTTAATGTTCAATGAATTTGTTCATTAAAGTTTCAATTTTTATTGAAAAATCGAAAATTATAACCCACGAAAATGCCTAATTTTCAAAATTTTAAATATTTAAATGTATTTACTATTTAACTTCATTTATTGGTTCTCATTAACCTAAGTGGATAGGATGCAAAATAAAAGCATTTTAATATCAATAAATTTGTTTTTCAAACTTTCAATTTTTATCAAAAAATCAAAGATTTTAGCTCTCAAAAATGTCAATTTTTTAAAATTTATAAATTTTCAATTTCTTACAATTATTTATTAGTTCTCATTAAACTAAGTGTTTGGGATGTAAAATAGAGGTCATTTGATATCCAATGAATTTGTTTATCAAAGTTTCAATTATCAATTAAAAATTGAAAGATATAGCCCATGAAAACACCAAATTTTAAGAACTTCTAATTTTTCTAATTTTCATCTTTAGTTATTAGTTCTCAAGAAAATAAGTAGATGGGATGCAAAAAATACACCATTTAATATTTGATGAATTTATTTCTTAAAATTTCAAATTTTATTGAAAAATCGAAGACTATAGCCCATGAAAATATCAAAATATCAAAATTTCTAATTTTTAAAATTTTTTGGCCTTTATTTATTAGTTCTCATGGAAGTATGTGATTGACATGCAAAATAGAGTCCATTTAATGTTTGACAAATTTGTTTTCCGAAATTTCAATTTTTATTGAAAAATCAAATATTATAGCTCACGAAATTGTCAAATTTCCAAAATTTCTATTTGTTATATTTTTCACCTTTACTTATTAGTTCTCATAGAAATAAGTGGATGGGATGCAAAATAGAGATAATTTAATGTTCAACAAATTTGTTTCTTAAAGTTTCAATTTTTATTGACAAATGAAAAACTATAGCCCACGAAAATATCAAATTTTCAAAATTTTTAATATTAAAATTTCTTACCTTTATTTATTAGTTTTCATTAAACTATGTGGACGGGATGCAAAATAGAGGCCATTTAATGTTGAACGATTTTGTTTTTCAAAATTTTGATTTTTATTGAAAAATTGATGAGCCTATAAAAATGTCAAAATTTCTATTTTTTTTAAATTTTTTGCCTTTATTTATTAGTTCTCATGAAACTAAGTGGTGTTCAATGAATTTGTTTATTAAAATTTCAATTATATATCGAAAAATAAAAAACTATAACTCACAAAAATGTCAAAATTTTAAAATTTCTAATTTTTCAATTTTTTTACCTTTATTCACTGGTTCTTATTAAACTAAGTGGATAGGATGATAAATAGAGGCCATTTAACAATCAAAAAAATGGTTTCTCAAAGTTTTGGGTTTTATCGAAAAATCGAATATTATAACCAACAAAATGTCAAAATGTCAAATTTTCAAATTTTCCATCTTTTCTATTTTTTACAATTAGTTGTTCATTCTCATGAAATTTAGTAGATGGGATGAAACATAGAGGCCATTTAATGTTCAACAAATTTATTTCCCAAAATTTCAATTTTTATCCAAAAATCGAAAACTATAACCCATGAAAATATCAAATTTTTAAAAATTTTATTTTTTCTAGTTTTCACCTTTATTTATTAATGCTCATGAAAATAAGTGGACATGATGCAAACTAAAGACCATTTAATGTTCAACAAATTTGTTTTTTAAATTTTCAATTTTTATCAAAAATCCAAAACTATAACCTGCGAAAATGTCTAATTTTAAAAATTTTTAATATTTAAATTTTTTTATCTTTATTTGTTAGTTCTCATTAACCTTAGTCAACTGGATGCAAAATAGAGGCATTTTAATATTTAACTAATTTGTTTTTCAAAATTTTGATTTTTATCAAAAAATCAAAAACTATAGGTCACAAAAATGTCAAAATTTCTAATTTTTCAATTATTTATTAGTTCTCATTAAACTAAGTGTTTAGGATGCAAAATAAATGCCTTTTAATATTCAATAAAGTTGTTTATCAAAGTTTCAATTTTCATTGAAAAATTGAAGGCTTATAGCCCACGAAAATATCAAATATTAAAAATTTCTGTTTTTTCTATTTTTCATCTTTAGTAATACATACTCACGAAAATAAGTGGATGAGACACAAAATAGAGACAATTTAATGTTCGACAAATTTGTTTCTTAAATTTTTGAATTTTATTGAAAAATGGAACAAAATAGCCAATAAAAATGTCAAATTTTCAAAATTTTAATTTTTAATTTTTTGCCTTTGCTTATTAGTTCTCATGAAAGTAAGTGATTGGGAGGCAAAATAAAGGCCATTTAATGTTCAACAAATTTGTTTTCCAAAATTTCAATTTTTATTGGAAAATCAAAGACTATAACTCATGAAAATGTCAAATTTTCAAAATTTTTATTTTTTGTATTTTTCACCTTTACTTATTAGTTCCTATGAAAATAAGTGAATGGGATGCAAAATAGAGACTATTTAATGTTCAATCAATTTGGTTTTTAAAGTTTCAATTTTTAGTGAGAAATCGAAAACTATAGCTCACAAAATGTCAAATTTTCAAAATATTAAATATTTAAATTTTTTTATCTTTATTTATTAATTCTCATTAAAATATATAGATGAGATGCAAAATAGAGGCCATTTAATGTTTAATGAATTTGTTTGTTCGAGTTTCGATTTTTATCAAAAAACACTATAGCCCATCAAAATGTCAAAATTTCTATTTTTTTATTTTTCACATTTAGTTATTAGTTCTCGTGAAGAAAAGTTGGATGGAAAGAAAAATAGAGGCCATTTATTGTTCAACAAATTAGTTTCCCAAATTTTCAATTTTTAGCAAAAAATTGAAGACTATAACCCACAAAAAATATCTAGTTTTGCAAATTTCTAATTTTTCAGTTTTTTAACTTTCTTTATTAGTTTTTATTAAACTAAGTGATTGGGGTGCAAATAGAGGCCATTTAATGTTCGATGAATTTGTTTCCTGAATTTTAATTTTTATCACAAAATAAAAAATTATAGTCTACGAAAATGTCAAAATTTCTATTTTTTGTATTTTTCATATTTACTTATTAGTTCTCATGAAAATAAGTAGATGGGACGCAAAATAGAGACCATTTAATGTTCAACGAATTTGTTTATTAAAGTTTTAATTTTTATTGAAAAATAACACACGAAAATGTAAAATATTCAAAATTTTTAATATTTAAATTTGTTACCTTTATTTATTAATTTTTGTTAAAACATGTGGATGGGATGCAAAATAGAGGTTATTTAATGTTCAACAAATTTCTTTTTACAAGTTTCGATTGTTCAAAAAATCAAACAGCATAGCCCACAAAAATTTGAATTTTCATTATTTCTAATTTTTCAATTTTTTACATTTATTTATTAGTTCTAATTAATCTAAGTGTTCAAGATGCATAATAGAGGCCATGTAATGTTCCACGAATTTGTTTTTCAAAATTTCAAATTTTATTGAAATATCGAAAAATATAGCCCACAAAAATGTCAAATTTTAAAATTTCTATTTTTTATTTCTTGCTTTTAGTTATTAATTCTCCTGAATAAAAGTTTGATGTTGTACAAAATAGAGGCCATTATTCAACGTTTTTTATTGAAAAATCGAAAATTATAACCCACAAAAAATGTCTAATATTTCAAATTTCAAATTTTATAGTTTTTAACTTTATTTATTATTCCTCATAAAACTAAGTGATTGAGATGCAAAATAGAGGCCATTTAATGTTCAACAAATTTGTTTATCAAAATTTTGATTTTTTATCAAAAAATCGAAAACTATACCCTACAAAAATGTCAAAAATGTCAAATTTTATTTTTTTTACCTTTATTTATTAGCTCTCATGAAACTAAGTGGTTGGGATACAAAATAAATGCCATTTAATTTTCAACAAATTTGCTTCTCAAAAGTTCAATTTTTATCAAAAAATCAAAAACTATATCTCACAAAAATATCAGATTTTTAAAATTTCTAATTTTTCAATTTTTCACCTTTATTCACTAGTTCTCATTAGACTAAGTGGATGGGAAGATAAATAGTGGTTATTTAACGTTCAATGAATTGGGTTTTCAAAGTTTTGATTTTTTATTGAAAAATGTCAAATTTTAAAATTTTTTATATTTTGTTTTTTTACCATTAGGTATTAGTTCTCATAAAAGTAAGTGGATGGGTTGCAAAATATAGACCATTTAATGTTCAACGATTTGTTTATCAAAATTTCAATTTTAATCGAAAAATCAAAGGTTATAGCCCAAAAAAATGTCAAAATTTAAAATTTCTAATTGTTTGATTTTTTACCTTTATTGATAAGTTCTCATGAAACTAAGTGGTTGGGATGAAAAATAGGGGACAATGAATTTTCAATGAATTTGTTCTTCAAAATTTTAATTTTTATCGAAAAATCCAAAATTATAACCCACAAAAATGTCAAATTCTTAATTTTTTACCTTTATTTACTAGTTTTCATAAAACTAAGTAGTTGGGATGCAAAATAGAGGCCATTGACTGTTCAATGAATTTGTTTATCAAAATTTCAATTTTTATTGAAAAATAAAAAATTATAGGGTAAATTACATCTACTATCCCTGTGGTTTGTAAAAGTTATCAATCAAACCCCGAGATTTGAAAAATTACTATTACCCCCTTAAATTTGATAAATTTATAACATTTAGCCCATTTAATCAACTAAATTCATAACATTTAGCCTCTTTAAATTCATAACATGTAGCCCCCTTAAGGGGGTATTGGTAGTTTGACCAAATTTCGGGGTTCGATTGGTAATTTGCACAAACCACAGGGGTAGTAGATGTAATTTACCCAAAATTATAGCTTATGAAAATGTGAAATTTTTAAAATTTCAAAAATTTTCAAATTTACACCTTTATTCACTGGATCTTATTAAGCTAAGTGGATGGGATGATAAATAGGGGCCACATAAAGTTCAACAAAGTGGTCTCTATAAACCACGAAAATGTCAAAATTTATATTTTTTCTATTTTTTATCTTTTGTAATTAGTTCTCACGAAAATAAGTGGATGAGATGCAAAATAGAGACCACTTAATGTTCAATGAATTTGTTTCTTGAAATTTTTATTTTTATCGAAAAATAGAAGACTATGGCCTATGAAAATGTCAAATTTTAAAATTTTTTAATATTTAAGTTTTTTTTACCTTTGTTTATTAGTTCTCATTAAACTAAGTGGACAGATGCAAAATAGAGACTATTTAATGTTCAATGAGTTTGTTAATCAAAATTTTGATTTTTATCGCAAAATTAAAAACTATATCCCACAAAAATATAAAATTTTCAAAATTTCTAAGTTTTTGAGATTTGACATTTATTTATTAGTTCTCATTAGACAATGTGTTTGGGATGCAAAATAAAGGCCATTTAATGTTCAACGAATTTGTTTTTCAAATTTTCAAATATTATAGAATAATCGAAAACTATAGTCTACCAAAATGTCAAAATTTCAAAATCTCTATTTTTCCCATTTTTTACCTTTAGTTTTTAGTTCTCATGAAGGGAAGTTGCATGAGATGCAAAACAGTTGCCATTTAATATTCAACAAATTTCTTTACCAAAGTTTCAATTTTCATTGAAAAATCAAAGGCTGTAACCAACAAAAAATTCAAATTTTTAAAAATTTCTATTTTTCTCTTTTAGTTATTAGTTCTCATGAAAATAAGTGAATTGGATGCACAATAGAGGCCATTTAATATTCAACAAATTTGTTTCTAAAGGCTTCACCATTTGACAAGTGATCCAACATCGTTGGAGTTGGATTTCCTTACTTCCTTAACAAAGTGCAAGTATTTGGAGACCATAGATCTAGGAAATAATCCACTCAATGGGATTCTCCCGAATTCCATTGGAAATCTTTCTACGTCCCTTCAATATTTTTTAGCACCGATGACTAAAATTAGAGGCCCTATCCCAAGTGAAATTGGCAACCTAAGCAGTCTGATAGGGATTTCTCTAGTAGATAATCAGTGGCTTGGAACTATTCCAAGAGCAATCCAAGATTTAAAAAAACCTTCAAGTATTGTCTTTTGGGCGAAACAAACTCGGGGGAAATCTAGATAAATTTTGCAACATGCAAAGACTAGCCAAGTTGTATCTAAGCCAGAACCAAGTTTCAGGGCGAATTCTAGATTGTTTTAGCAATATGACTTCTCTGAGGAGACTTTACCTGGATTATAACTCATTGACATCTAGTATTCCCAAAAGCTTGTGGAAACTCAAAGATCTCCTGGAGCTTGTCCTTGCCTCAAACTTCTTAAATGAATCATTGCCTATTGAGGTTGGAAATTTGAAGGCTACAATACCAATGGACTTGTCTACGAATCAAATATCAGGGCCATTCCCAACACATTGGGTGATTTATAGAACTTGCAAAACCTTTCTTTAGCAAACAACCACCTACAAGGATCCATACCTGAATCATTTCGGAAATTGCTAAGCTTAACATCCCTGGTCTTGTCGCAAAACTATCTTTCAGGGTTGATCCCCAAGTCATTGGAGGCATTTCAATATTTGAAATTGTTTGACATGTCTTCTAATTATTTAAAGGGTGAAATTCCTTCTGGGGGTCCTTTCAAGAACTTCACAAGTGAATCCTTCACTTCCAATGATGCATTATGTGGAGATAAAAAATTCCATGTCCCGCCATGCCAAACTAATCAAAAGCACAGATTAAGAGTGAAAGGGGTGCTTCTACTCACACTGATCCCACTTGTGATAGTTCTTTTGTCTGTCCTCTCTTTGGCATTTGTTTTTTTGAGATATCATCGAAGGAAAAGTGAGTTTTCAAGCACAACAGAGGTGTCAGCTGTACCAACAATAGAAGTAATTTCTTATTATGAACTTCTGCAAGCAACGAATGGTATAGTGAGAGCAACCTTCTTGGCTCAGGTAGTTTTGGATCAGTTTATAAAGGGATTCTTAATGATGGAAAGTCTGTGGCTGTCAAAGTATTTAATTTATAACTCGAAGGTTCACTCAAGAGTTTAGATGTAGAATGTGAAGTGCTTTGCAACCTTCGTCATCGAAATCTTGTGAAAGTTATCAGAAGTTGCTCTAACCGGGATTTTAAAGCTTTGGTGCTGAAATACATGCCCAATGGGAGCCTTGACAAATGTCTGCACTCTGACCTTCATTTCTTGAATATGTTGCAAAGATTGGACATGATGATTGATGTCGCATGCGCTTTGCAATATCTACATGAAGAATATTCAACTCCCGTGATTCATTGTGATTTGAAGCCTAGTAACATCCTTATTGATGAAAACATGGTTGCCCACGTAAGTGATTTTGGAATTGCTAAGTTTTTGGGGAAGGATGAAAGATTTGTATTAACCAGAACCTTAGCCACAATTGGTTACATTGCACCTGGTAATCTTATTTATTATGTTTTTATTTTCTTTCATTTCCAAGCATACCATTGTGTACAATTTTTTGCACTAATGGTCATATTTGTTTTAGAATATGGAAGGGAAGGATTGGTATTAAAAACATGTGATGTATATAGCTACAGAATCCTCCTAATGGAAGTGTTTACAAGAAGAAGGCCTAACGATGAAATCTTTGGTGAAAATATGGACTTGAAGAGTTGGGTAAATAATGCCATGCCTGATTCAAGTTTTCAAGTTATAGATGCTACCCTGTTAAAGCCAAACCAAGAACATTCCAATGAAACATTGGAGTGTCTATCATTAATCATGGAATTGACCTTGAATTGTGTTCTAGAATCTCCCAAGGATAGATTTACTAAAAGTGAGGTTGTCGTTGCCCTCAAGAAGATAAAAGTCAGATATGTATGTCATGGAAGTAAATAGATTGTTACTGAATATTCGGTCATCGTGGAGGGATTTTGCCAATTTTATTGTTCCAAACAAATGAAGTTTACGTTACCATTGCTATGGAGGAAAATATTTGTATCGTTCTAGTTAGATCACGATGGTCATCAAGTTTTTTTTTCCTTTAATCCAAACTTTTAACTTTATCTATTAATCCAAGAAGGAAAAATAAATGGCTCAACTCATTCTAGATCTCTCCTTAATCCTTGAATTAACCATTAGGTGTAATCTAACTTCCATTTCATAAAATTAATTGTCAATCGTTTCCCCATTTTTGCTACCCTTTATTATTTTCATTCTATTCAATTAAATAAATCACGTATTGTATTGCATTGCATGCATAGGTGGTTAAAATTTTCTATTAATTAATTTCATGAACAAGAATGAGGATAATCCAGTTGTATTTTGCAGTCAGAGCTAATTCACTACATAATGCTTTTGGGTCCGAATCCAACCATGCATTTCATAAACATACATGGATCATTTTCCTTTTTTATTCTTTATTTCTTTTCTTTGTTTTCCTTTTTAGAGTGCTCATTTGATCTCATTATCATTCATCACTAAAGCTGATCATGATCCATCGTTTTCCTATAGCTGCAAAAGCCAAAGGGGAAGGGAATTCACATTGTTGTGCCTTTTTTCTTCTTTCCGCAAGAACATTATCTCCAATATGAATGGTATGGCTTCAAATCAATGGAGTCGTCTTCGAATTGGAAAAGGGAATCGAAGACAGGAACGTCAAAGTCTTCGCCTTCTTTTGTGGGAGAGGGAAGTATTATTATTAATTCCAAATCGTCCTTCCCACGTCGAAATGAGACCCATCATCGGCCATACATGACATACACGGTTTGTTACCTTTAGATTGATTAATGTTTTTCTTTTTCGAATTATAGCAAAATTTTATTTTTATAATTATTTATTCATTAGCAAAATAACTTAGGGAAAGAAGTAATTTGCAAATGTTGGAGGTATTTTGTTACTATTTTGGGCGAAAGGACTATCAATGTATAGTAGCATCAACACGCAGGAATGAGACGGGAGATAGGGACTCGAGGTTTGGGATTTAGGTATGAGTTCAATGATGTTTTGTTCACATGTAGTTTTACAATGCTCTAATAGCGACCAACAAGTTAGGTTTGAATGGTTTGTAGGGGAACCCTGCCCTCCCTAATCCATTCGACCTGTGCAATTTCTTTTCTGTCAATACGACCCGCAATTTGAATTTGAATTCCTTTTTTATTTGCTTGTTCAGTTAATTCAATAGCTTTTTTCATTGCTTTTCGAAATGAAACTCTATTCTTTAATTGTCCGGGGGTTTTGAATATTTAATCCAATTCCTATATTCTAGATAAATTTAGAATTGAATAGACGTATCTAGGGAAAAGTCGCGTCAAAGTGACTTTTCCCTAGATACACACGTCGTGCTAGTTCACAATTGAATTAAATTAAAAAATGCCTAAAGTTAAGGATTTTTCAATAGGTAATGTTGCACCAATACCCAATGAAAGGGCAACGGCGGTACCAATCAAAAAGACAGTTGTCGCTATTGGCCGATGAAATGGATTTTGAAATTTATTAACATTTTCAATCGAAAGAACCCTTTTAACTTTAAAATGAATATTAGTTAACTTTTGAGACGAAAGAACTCCGTTCTATCGAAATATCCAATCCAACAATTATTAAACTTAACAAAAAAAGATCAATTTATTTATACCGAAACAGTTTGATATAGGAATTATTGAGATTTGTTACTCGTTTGAATTAAATGCAAACGTATAAAAAAACACAAAAAAGAGTTTCGTTTTATGGTTGTTCCGCCCACTTTGCAGTTTGAACAGCCTCAGTTAATCCTGTCTTCTTTTGATAAGAATCAATGCGATCTTTATAAGGTTCTTCTTCCAAATAAAATTCAATGGGATCCAGAAAAATCATGTCTTCATCCATAGGATCCCAAGTACCGGGATCGATCAAAAGTTGGATTATATTTGAACTACTAATTTTCAAATGATATCCACATTGTTCACAAATATTCACTGTATTACCCAACCATGCCCCTATTGCTACAGCTGTAGATATAGGTATTTTGAGAATGCGCCTTAATGACCAATGGTCAACAATGGCTTTGATGGGTGGTTTTGCTAGAATAGGCAATAATGACATAACTGAATTATCCGAACCTTCTGATACTTTCTAAGTTAGTTCTTACGAAATCAACAAAAATTCCCTTCTTCCATTCTTAGTTACTTTTATTTCGATAAACTAACTACTCATTTGCTAAAAAACAAATAACAAACAATTTAACTTAGTTCGCTATTGAATTTGAATTTAAAGGAAAAAAAGTATGGAACGCAAATAATTCACTCAGAATACTTTTTAAAATATTACGTGGGACAATTAGATTGAATAAACCCTTCTGGAATAGGTATGTAAATGTTATGTGCGCTAATTAAATATATTAATCTTTCGTACAATTTTTTTTTTTTAATTCTCATATTTTGCAATTTCCTTTTATAAAACTATGAAGATCAATTAGCCACGTTTTTAAGTAAGTCTTTATAATTTTATATTGAAATGCAATTTCTAACGTTTTAGAAATTTATAGTGTCGCAATCCAACAAACACTCGTTCCCGCCTCACGACGCTAGCTCATCACCAGTAATGTCAAACGTGGTGGTTCTAGACAACGGCGGGGGCCTAATCAAAGCCGGCATAGGGGGCGAGAGGGACCCAACCGCCGTCGTCCCCAACTGCACAGCTCGCCCCCTCGCCTCCAAAAAATGGCTACTTGCCGACCAACTCCTTTCCCCCACCGAAGATCTCACTTCCGCCACCATCCGCCGTCCCTTCGACCGCGGCCACTTAACAAACCCAGATCTCCAATCAACTATCTGGGTTCACATCTTCAACAATCGCCTAAAAGTTACGCCTTCTCAGTGCTCCCTCCTCTTGACTGAACCCCTCTTCACATTGCCCTCAATACAGCGTTCTGTGGACGAATTGGTCTTCGAAGAGTTCAATTTTAAGTCCCTTTTTGTTGCTGATAGTCCCTCTTTAGTTCATTTATATGAGGCCTCAAGAAGGCCTTATGGGCTGGTGTCCAAAGCTCAGTGTAGCTTGGTTGTGGATTGTGGGTTTAGCTTTATTCATGCGGCTCCTGTGTTCCAGAACTTCACTTTGAATTATGGAGTGAAAAGATTGGATCTTGGAGGGAAGGCATTGACTAATTATTTGAAAGAGTTGGTGAGTTATAGGAGTGTTAATGTAATGGATGAGAGCTTCATAATTGATGATGTCAAGGAGAAGTTGTGCTTTGTTTCTTTGGATGTTGACAGGGACTTGCAGATTGCAAGGTACGAGTTGCTTGATAGATTGACTGAGTAAAGTGTGGTGCTTTAATGTATTCTGTGGTTTCAATTATGATCATTTTGGACTTTCGGATCAATTTCGCTTGAAAAGAAGCTTAAATTTTGGATAACAATTTCTCATCACATGAGACACTGAATTATTTGTTGACATGCTGTTTTATCTTTATTGGAGGCACTGATATAATTCTGTGATGGGATTTTTTGTTGCTTGATATGTGACATTAATTACCTTACAGGAGACGCGGGAAAGATAATTTGTTCAGATGCACATACGTGCTTCCAGATGGCGTGGCACATATGAGGGGTTTTGTGAAGGACCCAAATGAAGTGAAGAGATACATGCGTTTAGATGATGGAGCTTCATTGCAGCCTGACAGAGAGGATGAAATGGACCTGGACATGAGGGAAAAATCTGATAGAAGAACGATTGACTTGTCAAAAAATGTACTGGCTCTTCATACTTTCAAAACTGTTTGCTTGCTTGTCTAGTATTCTTGACTAATGTATCTCTTTCCTACAGGAGTTCAGTGTGGCAAATGAGCGGTTTATTGTACCAGAGATGATCTTCCGGCCAGCTGATTTGGGTCTGTATTAAGATTAGTGACTGTTAATGAGATTACAGTATTCTCACGCTTATGACTTAATTAAACAACTGCTTTATGCAATTAACTAAATGTGCTATGTTACTTTGGTATATAACTCTTGTTAACTATATATATATATATATTAATAATTATTCTGATTATGAGGTTGTTTTAAAAAAAAATTTAACTACAGATGTTTAATTATAGAACTTGTATGTTAATTCATTTCATGTAAGTGTACCTCAAGAAGTCTGCAATTTTTTGTGAAGTCCTCTTCTATCTATTGACATGTTGGTTCTTCACAGGAATGAACCAAGCAGGACTAGCAGAATGCGTGGTGCGAGCTGTCAATTCCTGCCACCCTTATCTCCATCCTGTACTCTATGAAAGGTGTTGTAGCTGCTGTCTTAGCCTATTATAACTGAAGGCTGCTGTGCTCAATTTGTGTGTGTGTGTGTATATACATATTTAGTGTCTTGAAATGGCATTAATGTCTTGAATCTGGTTTTTGACAGTATTATTGTAA
Organism: Gynochthodes officinalis; assembly: GCA_020080225.1. Classification (NCBI taxonomy): domain Eukaryota; kingdom Viridiplantae; phylum Streptophyta; class Magnoliopsida; order Gentianales; family Rubiaceae; genus Gynochthodes; species Gynochthodes officinalis. Next base: position 45,949,866 of record CM034615.1, on the reverse strand, counting down.
CTGGTGGCAGCACACTGTTTCCTCGTTTTGCTGAAAGATTGTAAGTTGTAGCTTCTCTGCCTTATTGGTTACTTTCTGGATATTACTTAAAGATTCTGCAAATCTCTTTTATGCAGTGAAAGGGAGCTTCGACCTCTTGTCCCCGATGAATATCAAGTAAAAATAACCTGTCAAGAAGAGTAATCATCTCTTCCTTCTACCTTGAAAAAATCATGCTACTTTTTTAAGTTTTGACATAAATATGTTTTGCAGCCCTATATTAGGTGTTTGGCGAGGGGGATCACTTTTAGCATCCAGTCCTGACTTCGAAACAATGTGTGTTACCAAGGCGGAGTATGAGGAGTTGGGTTCTGCTCGGTGCCGTAGGAGATTTTTTCACTAGTATGTCACATTTAAAAGGTAGCGTATGTTGGAATCCTTTTGTTCCCCCCTTCTACAATCTGTCTTACTCTGAATATTGCAACCAACCAGCATTTTAGTCGAACTAAGTTAAACATCCTTGGTTATTGATACGAATTTGGCTAACGGAGGGAGGTAGGAATAGTATATATGAACCTTGAATAAAACTAAGTGTTCTCTCATTGTTGATTTTCAGATGAATTTTTAGTTGGATTCTGAAAGATTGGAAGGTGAGGAGCATGGAGTTAGCCAGGTTCTTAAAGTTGATATGCTGGAACTGAGCAAGAAGAAGTGAGAACGGAACTTCTTATGTTGCATACATTAGGATTTCTATGCAAATAGGTAGCTCTTACAATGGCATTGCAGCATGTTTTCCTGCTTTGGTACCTCTCGTCTAGCCTATTGCACCAGCCGTTCAAGGATTTTTCTTTAACCAATGTTAAATGGTGCTTCCAGAATGCAATACTCCGAGGTGTATTATCTCTCTTGGTCTTGACATGAAATTGAACCATAGCATGGCTGTTGATGCTAGCCAAAGGGACAGAGAGCTTGGACAAATGGGATGGCAGGACGGTCTCTGCCAGGTAACATGGCAGGAAAAGAGAGAAAAATGATTGAGACCTAACTCAGTGCTCCTAGGCATCACCACGGAAGGATGCAGTTTTCCTGCTTTCTGGGCGGACAGCTTGATTATTGGTTGTGGTTGCTGGATTAGAGCTTAAGTGGGACAAATTCATTTACTTTTGTTCTTGTGCTATATTTAAGGCTTTAGAAATTTGTAACCTTTTTCGCTTTTGTTGGTATACGCCCTTTTTAACTGCATGTTCTTATATGTTGGATTCATGGATTTATTTAGCAAAGGCTTGTTCCTTGGAAGTTGGAATCAGATTGCCTCCAACCACTTTTGTGTTAAAAACTGCCTTATTTCTCCTGATGAGATTTTTTTTTTCCCCTTTGGGAGGGAAGAGGTGGGGGTGGGTTTAAGCACAATCTCGGACGAGATGCAATTTTCAGAAATTGACGTTGACTCGAAAACCCCAGAAAAAGATGGATTTTTTACCAAATTCATCCAATTGTCAGTGATTTGTTGTTGGCTACCTGTGATTTGCTGGTCAAAAACAAAAAATTGCATGCAATCACGAAGAGTTCACTACAAACATGAATGGCGTAATAGTTCACTGTACATCGTCTATACAGTTGATCTTTTCTATGGGTACAAACATTAGAACCTGATTACATGGTAGTACAAGCTTTAACTATTGTTAGATCCAAGTATTCGATGTGTCCACACATATGATGCGTGGGGGAAAATGTTCTCAACCTAAGCAGTAATTACATCTTTGATACAAGAACAATTACCTATTTCGGTCTTATCTTTTAGTTGGAAGGCCATAAGAATACCTTTTAACTCCCGATTTTTATCTGGTTGAGCCAGATGCATTCCCTTGCAAATAGATCCCACACTTCGGTGTTGAAAATTCCATCAGGCACAAATCTGTTCATCTGTTTTGGTCGAAATGTTCCAGCATTCTAACCTGCAATTTTTCCCCACCCAAATCCTTCATTTCCAGTTGAACAGAACTGAGAAATGGCCACTGCAATTTGAGTAGGCTAAAAACTTCAATTGCACCGAAGCAAATTCAATGGAGAAGTCAACTTGGTGGGCGGTGATCCAAACAGATATAAAAGAGTAATGAATACCAGCATGATCCCTCAATCAGAAAAAGGCTGCGAATCCATGCACATGTGCACTAGTTTTCTTTGGAACTGACCATAGTATTCACCGACAGCAATAACATCTTCATTCTCAGGATTCAATCCCGGTAAGTAAGGCAGTTTATTCTTGATCATGGAATTAGATTGTTCATCTGAATCTAAAGTGGAGATGAAATCAGTATGGATTTCACGGCAAGCAAGAATGAACATGGCAGCTGTATCTGGTTGCTGTGCTTCACGAAGGGTAGCCAATGCATCTTGTAGTGAACCAGCTGCGACAAACAATATCAGAGCCCTGCACCAGTGAAGATGAATATCAGGATATAGACATACTATCGTGAGATTCAATGTACACAAACGGTTATTACCTCCAAATATTATGTTCAGCATGAAGTACATGTTCAGCCCACCTCTGCAAAACCCTATATCATGAAATCAAGGTCTTTATCATGTTTGTAAGAACCCAAAAGTAGCCCAAAATTCTCATTGAAAAAGACAAGCAAGAAATATCACATCTACAAGGAGATTAAAGAAACAAAAATTCTGTACTAGTTTTATGATAAAGATGTGGTATCTTTATCATATAATACAAAATTGTAGAAAAACTTCATACTTTATATCAGAGGAAATCAACTCATTCAACAAGAAAAATTATAGATGTATGCAGAGAATTGGTAAATTAAAACCACTGTGCTTACTCAAGCTTGAACAAAGAGATGATTCATTTCATGAAGAAAAATTTGTTCAACATCACCAATTCTGAAAATAAGTGATCAAAGAGCTTTAAGGAGAATCTTAAGATTTAGGAGATGGAATTCACCTTGCATAATCAGACCCCTTCAAATGTGTTGCGGCTAGTGTTGCAGCATCAGTCCAGCATCCAGCATCTTGTAGCTGCAAATGAGAGCATCATATCAGGCAGTGATAATCTGAAATCCTGTAGAGAGGCTTCTCAGAAAAATCAAAATTTACTCCAATATAACCGCAGTCCAGAGCAAACAACTGACCTAGCATACTTCGTCTAGTGATTTAGACATACAGATGAACTAATATCAACTCAACAACATCTGAATATCATGCTGATCAAATGCAATCCAAAACATCTCTTTTTTCTTCCCTCCCTTAGTCTTTGGATGATTTCCCATTTTATTAGGTCTATGCATTAGACTAAAACCTATTAATGCTATAAATATTATGTGTCAAACCTTGCTATATACCCTGAATTAAACAATATACAAAGAAATAAATTATAGTCCATACTTATATAACAAAATAGAGAAATGGATAAGGCCCTGTAATCAAGAGGCAGATGGATTTGCATGTGACATATCAAAAAAGTTTGACCTTAGATAATAGAAACACCTGAGGCAGGACACTACCTGAGAACATGCTTCTTGATACCTTCCCACAGCACATAGCAAATGTGTTCCAGACAACGACCTGTCTGTTCTAACCATGTTTGCTGCAACAACCTACATAAGCATAACCAATTATGAGACACCAAAGTGCAATTTTCTAAATTGGAAATTAGAACAGTCTGAAAACAAGTTATGAGCCCCGTTATAATGCAAGTGGCTCTTCCCCAAGAGGTTAAGGGCATGAATCTCTCCCACTGAGAACGTAGTAACACCTCCCCCTTCCCTGCGTCACCAAAAAAGAAGACGAGTACCTTTAAAGCCAGCTCAAGCAAAGATCTTGACACTGCAGATGAAAGAGCAATAGCACGCAGAGCATTTGGATAGAAGTAAGAGCTTTCTGGAGAAGTCAAAAGCAGCAAACTAACAGCGGCCTCTAGGTTCCCAACTGACACAAGCCTAGAAATCAAAGCATAATATGTGGTAAGCAGAAAGATGTGACATGGTAAGTTTCAATCAAAACTTGTAAAGCAATGTCTTAGGAGAATAAGCACTACTACATTTTCATTGTACAATATTTGTCAGGTGCATAAGACTTGCAATTTTCAGACTTAAATTCACATAAGATTATAGAAATCTGTTTCATGACACAATATGAGGGCTCCACTAGATTTTTTTCGCATACATGTGACTAAATTGTTCCCTGATTTTATCCATCATAAGTGCTACATACTTTGAAAACTTAATAGTCATCATTGGCCAAAAACCCACCCAATTATAACACTTACTCCTTCAATCAACTGCAGCAAAAATAATCATGGAGAAATATAATAACATACTCCTCGAAAGTTAATCTTAATTTTAATATTGATTTTGTCAATGGTCATTATATGAACATCAGAAGAAGTATCAACATGGTCAAAACAAGTCAGTGACTCAGAAGACTAAAGATAATCTTCACAAGAATCATGTGAGAAAGCATAAAGAGCGACTCTTCAAAGAAGAATTCAACCACTTAAGGTAGAAAACTCACTCATGTATTTGATTTTGAATAGCCTCTTCGCCCTCCAATTTTTCATGCCAAGGGATGCGCTCACTAGCACACCTCCACAGTTCTTCTTGTTCAAACGCCATCAATCTGAGTTGACCATTTGTCTGCCATGAAAATAGCCACTCTAAGGTAATAAGAATCATTTATAATAGTTGGGTATTACAGATTATTTCAACACACAAATATAGTTGTGATGACTTGCAGTACTTATGGTTGAAACCAGAGATCTAAAATATTGATGAAACAAACGTACTTAATGCCTTTTAGCAGTTAAATTACTAACCAACAGACTTTTCCCCACTTCTCCAGATATTGATTTTCCCTTTGAGGATATCCTATTGAGCATAGATGCCTCATCCAGCTCAGTGGTAGAAGAAGGTTGTGAGGGTTTTGGTGGAGATTTATTGACCAACTTATTCATCAAGTGGTACAGAGCTTTAGGAAGTTGCAGCCAGAAAAGTGCTTCCATGAAATCACCAAATATTGCAGCTGCAAAAGCAAACCTCAGCGCAGAACCTTTACTTACTGCCCCGGCATACAATCTCATCCTCTCATCATCAAGTATGCAACCTAAAACATCAAAAGTTTGTAAATATAAGATAAGGAAAATTCCCAAATGCCAATAATAGACTCCATTTAATTAGATATGGCTCACCTTCTTTACGGTAAGGCTCCAATACCTTTAGAAGCATCTCTGGCACTACAGAGTCACCTACACGAGGTGAATCAATCATATAACTACGAAGATCTGTAGTTGTTGGAGTTGTGGGAACATGATGCTCTGCATTGTCCATAACTGTATAGAATGCATTAAACCATGAGGGTTTCACCCCCAATTGCAAGATCATCCGCAACGCCTGTAGAGAGAAACAAGTAAGCACATAGGCCAATAACAAAGGGGATTTTATAACATAATTTCACAATAACTGTAAGATCAAGCACAATGCCAGTAGCAACACACAAACACAAAGACTATGCAGACACTAACAAAAAAATTTCTCCATCAATCTCAGTAAGTACAGATCCACATTTTCCCCAAAAGATAATGGAAGTGCTGGAATGATGACATTAAAATTTCAGATGCAACATTCCGTAAAAAGTTGGAATCATGGTTCAGCCTGCAACTGGGCATGATTTTAAATGAAAACTTTACAGAATCCAATATCATCCTGAACTATTTGACAACAGAATATCTAGAAACAAAATGCTACAAAAATTGTACATAGCATAGTCTTCAAATCTATCTTATTTTTGTCACTTCACATTCCCACTGACACAATGCAGAAATATTATGCACAAAGCAAAAACACATGCTACATTAACTATATATAATAAGAAAGTCTAATGCAGAAACAAACTTACCAGGGCATGTGGTGTGGGCAGAAATACGGGTGAACATAGAGGGACTGGACGGAATCGTTCCTTGATAGTTCGACCCTGGGATTCATAGCCCATTTTTCTGTCACTTCTGCATCAATAAAAGAGAATTTTACAGCTTATATGCAAGTTCATGATGAGTTAATTTTCTCAAATCTCATTTTACAGGCTCCTAAATGATTGTACAAGAAGCTAAATGTAAAAAAGAAAATAACTTCTAGATATATATTGAAAATAAGAAAAATAAAGGATTCAAAAAGTGTATTACAGAAAAGTTGAGAAGCTTAGATAAGAGTCATTCATAAGTAGTAAGACTGTTGCTTAAAAATTTCAAACACAAAACATCAAAGATATGATTTTCAGCCAATTCATAATATCAACAAAGCCATAAAAGCTGAACAAAAGTTGGGTGGCATACAATTGAACCTCAACAAGGCGAAAGCTGCTATCAGCTCCAGCAATGCACAATACTAATGGATCATTCTTATCAAACCGAACAGGCAACCAATCCAGCTCCAATACCAAAGTTCCAGGAAACTGAGGTTGTAAAAGGGAATTGGCTAATGGATCAGGTGAATCCTGCAATGGGAAACATACTTTCTAAAGTTTCAAATCAATGAGGAATATGTGAAAATAAAATAGATCAAATAAATGGATCAATCATTCCACACACACGACTCATATGCATTAGGGAAGAAAAGGTTTTGTGAAGAAAGGCTAGCAAACAAATAGAGGATAGCAGTTTATACTCCACTGACATGAATGAAACTGGAAAAAAAGGCCACTAATTTGCTGAAGACATATATTGTCTCTGCAAATCTTGAAAGTAAAGATATCTAAATCACTTAAACAGCACTTATTAGAGGGTACCATAACCTAATTCATATTAATATGTATGGCAGCTCAAATTCATATTCTAATGCTCACACGCATAGCACAAGTTTCTGAATCAGAAAATACTGGCTTACAAGATCAAATACAGAAAAAGTGTTGTCATAAAAAAGAACAGCAACACGCCCTCGGCTATGATCTCCAAGGACAACTGGTGAAAACTTGATCCTGCGAATTCCCTCCCTGTGAGTGTTAAATGAAGATGACTGGCCAGTAGTCACATCCCACCACCGTATGTTCCCTGACCTGTCCCCCATAACCTGAGAAATAGATGTACAAATTTTTCCAATTAATATGAGTAAAAATCACAGTCAGATTTTGCTGCTAGACCAAATAGATTCTTACAACATGAGGCAGGCGATAAGCCATGGCTGTAATTAAACCATCAGATGACACAAACGTAGAAGTAGGCCACTTTGGTCTGCAAAGGACTCAAAGTCCCAAAAGATAACAGATAAGACATTAAACGCCAGAGCAATTTTAATATTTCAACTAAGGGGACAGAGTCCCAGCGGTACTCACATAAGTACCTGATCATGGAGAAAACGGTAACAATTCAGGCAAGAAAAAAGAAAAGATGTTTGAACTTTGTCTCCCAATACAAGGTTTACACATCATCTCGAAGAATATCTGGGTCAAATTCTTCCAATCATAGTTTTGAAAGCAAATCGTTATTATCTTTCACTTTCACCTCACCACTTTTATGATTACAGTGGGATGCAGATTATGAAATGAGATTACAGTTTCTGTAGAAGATAATCCGAAGACTTTTGGCAACAAAAAGTACCCATAAAGAACAATCCATAAAAATAATCAGTTCTTTTAGGTTTTTAGAGTTGCTTTATGATTTGTAAGCATTCACAAATTTTCAAAATCATCTATCTCAAAGTAGTTGGGTGGGAAAATATGCTTAAAGATTAGAGAGAACATCAATCTCGAGGCAATTCATGAAAAGCCAAACCTGAAGTCCCGGATCCTTCTTCCATGAACCTCAAAAACACCAAGTGCACCATTCACCAGAGCAAATGCAAAACTTTCTGAAAATTCATCTTGATTGCTATCTGTATTTGCTTCCTCTGTAGCGAAAAAGCATTTTTCTCATGGGCAATCAGAAAATGTATGAAAATAACCAAGGTCCAAAGATAAAGCGGATGACACTAAGAAGCAAACCAGGAATGACAAGATAACTGACAAAGAACTAGAAGAAGCTCACTGGGATCTGCAGAAGATGCCTTTGTGGGAGAGGATGTCCCAGCTGGTGGTATAGATGACAGATCTTTGGATAATACTGAGGTTTTTGAAGGTCCATTTTGAGCTGGGCGAGGGGCAGTTGGAAGAGTCCATTCAACCACAGTGAATGGAAGAGCCAAAGATCTCAGCTGCATTATGGAAAATAAAGAACATGTTCAAGTTCACAGCAAAAAACATTAGGAAAAAGCAAGATTGATTTAAATATGAGTGCTTGTATAAAAGATTGTCATTTAAGGAGGTGTGAGCACCCTGAACGTAATTGTTCCTTAAATTGAACTACTATGATTATTCTTGCAGCAAATATTTTGGAGTCATCATAAATGGTGCACTCATTTGATCAAACATTGTCAGGCTATAGATTTCTACACCTCATTTTCAAAGTCTTCTTTGCAAGCGTAATGCATTTTTCTCTTATCATTCAATCAGCCATCTTAACATTAGCAATACCCCCCACAGATTCCATATGAAAAGGTAATTAGTATTGATGAAAAGAAATTTTAGAGGTCAGCTTTGCAAATTCACTGTGTTTCTTTTGACCTTTCCAAGTTCAAAAATGTATTGGGACATAACAGAATAAAAAGGAATAAAATTGTAGAAGAGGGTGTAAAATTCAACTACAAAAGGAAGCAGCCAATTTACCATAATTGGATTCTTTGTCATTGCCCAAACCTCCACAGGTGCATCACGAAACAAGATTAAAAGATACCTAATAAAAAAAATTACAAATGAAGCTGCCACCAGATGTTAAATTAAGAAAGGAGGAAATAAGAAAATCTGATCCAACAAATCTTCACGCCAATTAGTACACTAAAGTTAGTTTTCCAGGCAATTACTATGAACTCAAAGCAACAAACCAAATTAAGATTTAAGAAAGTTCATGTTCGTGTATGGATTAATTCTCAAGTGATGCTACTGAATAAACTAAAATGATCCAAAATAATAGTCCTCCAAGTGTTCATTTGTACATCATCAATAAATGAAAAGCTCATAAATAAAAGGAAGAAAACATTTGATTACTACTAGAACAGTGCTAGATGCTATTGGCACGCTTAACTTAATGGAATCAAACTGCATAAACTATAGCAGGTTCACCTCATGTGTTTTTTCAACATTACAAGTTACGATAACATAAGACCAGATGACATGATATATAGATATTAACTAACTTTCATGTAGTTCTGAGTTTGATGATTGACAGAAAGGTAAATATTTCAGTCAAAAGCATCTTTCAAACATTTATAGATTCATAGACATCAATGGCAATGTGAATGCTACAGAAAACGGATGTTTAAAGAAAATGCTTAGAAATCAAAACTGAAGAGAACCTTCCAGAGGATGAAGCCCTCAAAGCTCTTATAGGTGCTCGCTCTGGCTTTTGCATAACTCGAAATGTTCGATTCAATCCACTTCTAACACAAGTTACAACAAGCTTGTTAATGTAGCCTCCAGTTTTTTCAGTCCCCTGAGTCCAGAAATCATCATAGTGTGTGATGGCAGCATAAAAAGCTAAAAAGCTAATACTAATTACATTGAGAACCACCCACAGAGAAAAGCAATTTGCATAAAATGCTACAAGAGATTGAACTGCTAAAGAGTGAATACAAGATCCTTCAAACTCAGTAATACAGCTCTTCTACCATCGTTCCTACCTGGGTATAGGAGAAAGATACCAGTCTAGAATTTCCCAGCCATCGCAATCCCCTAACAACACTATTATGAACAGAGAAACTAGCAGCAACAGCATTTGCAGAAACATCAACGATCTCAATGGTTCCACTTTGAGTTCCCAAAGCAACAAGTGGAACAGCTACAGCAGGAAAGTTGCCACCACCTTCATACATTATGCCAGGTAGGTTTAGTTGCTAAAGAGAAAGTAACAAATGAAAATCTGAAGATGAGAATTAACGATATTGGAACTAAATAAAGACAATGCTTACGAGCTAAAGTGGCTGTTAAGGAAGGGGAAGGTACAGCAAGCATGGTCACGGTTGAAGAGAGAAGATGAAGCTGTCCAACTAGGCTAATCTGCAGTAGGAGGCTTTGGGTGTTAGGTTTAAGACATTAGGAAATTATGTTTAGCAAGGCATGAGCCTGGCATTGTACAATCTTTCATGGCAAACACAACTTTAAGCAATGGCACACAAACCTTTAGTAACACTTCTTCCTTGCTGATAGAGGGATTTGATGCACTACTCATAGAACTATTACCATCACTTGAGGGAATAACCACATCCAGTGGAGCGTTGTCAGCAGATAAACTTTCTGCACCAGTGCTTGCCTCCAGAACTGGCACTACAATTGAATCTTTGTCAGTGCCTAGATTAGTTGTTCTAGTGAGAGCATCATTCCCAGATCCTTCAGCAGTCAGGAGCCATTTCCATATTTTTCCGTCATCAGAAATAGATACCATATTTGTCTTTGAAATAATAAGAGATTCATCAACAAAATCAAACGGATTGTTAAAATCCACAGCAAGTGAATCTTGTACACCCGAGCAAAGCTTGCTGATGTTTTGGAGGGTGGAATCTGTTTGTGAGATAACAACTGCAAGAATTGAGGGAGAAGGAACAGATGTCCCAACTGAGGGAATTAATTCTTCCATCATACACATCATGTGAACCTGTTCACCTCTGAGGTAGTATAGTATGCACATAAGTATATTTCCTTCAGTCCAGCAAACACAGTTGTAGCAGAAGCTCATTAAATAACAAGACAAAGTCACTGAACAAGTGAATTCTCAACTTGAAATAGTGAGTAAACACAGACAAACGAACAAACAAGAAAAATGAAACCAGAGCTCAATTCATCATAAAGCTAATGGTAGTAGCAGACGGTGAAATAATTTCAGTACCATTGCAATGAACACATGTCGAAGCATATTCAGACAATCAGGTAAAACAAGATGCTTAAATTCTTCAGTCTTTGAATCGAGGATGAATTGTGATTAATTTTTTATTAGTGAAGTTCAATAGCTGAGAGAATGCACAAGAAATAATGCATCTAGTTTCTTGCCCTTTTCTGCAAATTCTCAAATTAGTTGCTTAGCATTTTTGTTCAATTTTTCATTTCCATTCCTTTGTAAAAGAACTTCAATCGGTTTTACTGCACAGAATTGCTGATCAATAGCCTAAACCATGAACATTCTCAAAATTGCATGCACTTGATTAGCTGTCTTTTTCTTTTTTGGGTTGTTTTGGGGCGGCAGGGCGCGGTGGGTTAACCACTGACACTTGCTACTAATTGGTGTATTTGGAGTATTAATACCTTAATAATTGGTTTAAATGAAAAGCACTTGATCGTCAAAATCAAAATAATTCAATCCAGTGTATTCAGGTTCAATGCAATACTTACTCTTTTCTCCTCCAAGTAGTAAGCTTTCCATCCATATGAGCACAATAGAAGAGTTCCAGATTCGAGTCTGGCAACACATCCAAAAACTTCCCACATCCTCTTGGCAATGCAGCCATGGACAACTCGGTCTCATACTGCAAATCAAACACTACCAATTCCCTCGGGAACACCACAAAAAGTATGTGCTTCCAATGCGATGAAAATGCAAACCTCACAGCGTAAGTAGGAAAAACGGCCAATGCCGGAGCTCCATTTCCTCCCCCAGTAGAAGTATTATTGGAATCCCTCTCAAGCCTCTGCAATTCCGAGGTGTCCGTGCGAATTTGGAACTCCTTCAAAACGACATCGTTCTCGCTATCTCCAAGAACTTTGACAGAGAGGAGAAATCCCTTGAGACCCAAAGCACAAAAATGTCTACTGTCAAAGGGGTCTCTACGGAGACACGAGAAACACTCCGGAGCGGCGTCGTACTTAAAGAAGCAACGACCGGAGACAGTGCTGTAGAGGGAAAGCAGTGAGGGTCCGGAAATAGCAGCGAGGACCCACGAGTCGGTTCGGGTCTGAATCCAGCAAAGGTCCTGTATTCCAAGCTTTGAATTATTGTTATCCGTTTCGAACACGAGAATGGAGGACTTGGTGCGGAAATCGAGTAGCGAAATGCGGCCTTGGCGATCACCGACGGCGAGGAGAAGGTGGTTGGGAGAGTCATGCGATAGGAGATGGTGGGGGAGACCCTGCGGAGACCAGCGGATGGAGGTGACGAAGGGGGAGAGAGAAGGGGTCCCGGCGGAGAGAATCGGAGGAGGAGGCAGAGGGATTGTGGAGACTAATTGCATGGACTGGGTTTCGACGATGGAGACAGAGCTGCCGGCGGCGTAAGCAAGGATGCCGGTGGATGAGAGGTCGATGGCACCGCCATTGCTGCGGGACGGTGGACCAGGAAGCATGCAAGACCATGATTCATTTGATGGCCGCTGAATTGACGACATCCTTTTTGCTTCTGTGTGTGAATCAGAGTAACATACAGTACATCTGGGGTGATCCCGGAAGCTCGAAAATCAACGCGATTGAAGTTGAGCTTGGAAGGCGGTGGCGCAAGGACTGCTTATAGATCTTGGATCTTCAAAACATCGTCATTTTTCTAAAGTATTTGGCGGGTTAGCGTGTGAGTTTTCGCCGGAGTTTTGTGTCTGTGCGCCTGAATGATGACTAGGAGTAGCATAAACATGGCCAAACAGACCGACGGACACTGCCAGAGTGGCACATTGACTGACTGACACGCTGTTAAGAAACTGCTGCTCTTTTTAATCCGAGAAAAAATGGGTGACAAATTAAATAAGAATAAGAAAATAGGAAATATATTTACAATACATATAAAAGGAAAATGATAAAATAATAGATTATTCAAGGTCAGAAAAAAGTTAACTTTTAATTTTTTAAAAATTATAAAATGCAAAGCATTTAATATATATTTTTTTAATTTAAATTATAAAAAAATATTTATACAAAAACTAAACTATTTTTTTAGACAAAAAAAAAATTTAAATTAAATTCTATTTTATAACAAAAATAGTACTTATTTTATAATTAAATAACAAAACTAAAATTAAACTCTTTTTTAATAAAAAAAAATCCGCCATAAAAAACGCTGAGTAAAATTTATTTAGTGTAATTGGAATGACAACAATAATGTCAAAGAAAAATAATCAGTAATCTTCAAATGGACAAACAAAATTTAAGCAGTACAAATAATTCATATCAACTTTAAATGAAATCTTGTTTATGAGAATTTTCCCCCAAAAAATTATTATACGCTCGTTCAAAGCATACAATTTTACATTGTAAACAAAATGCACGACATTATTACCACCATACGAGCATGCAATCTAGGAATGTGATTACTATTTCCAGCGGACCCATGATGGAAAAAATAATATAATATAATAATAATAGTATTATCCAAGAAAAGACGTAATACTTTATAAGCATTAGGGACGTTCGCGATGAAGAGGTACACACATTCACTCACCCATACCTGTTGGGGAAAATAAACTGAACCCCACCGGCCATTGCTGCTGAGCTGCTTAGCTGATCCCTGGAAAAGCCCAACTCCAAGGTTCATCTTCTTTCTTTAGTCAGAGTTTCTGCAACTAAACGAACCGACATGGAACGAAATTAAAGAACAAGCTGCGCAGTAAAACCATGCGTGTCTCTATCTTTAGGTGTTGAATGATTGGAGTTTGTTAGCTTTGTGACAGGGGAGCAAGCTTTATAGTGAAGTAAACGTAGATATGGCTGGCAGAGGAAGCCCTGCAACTGCAGCAATAGTAGACGAGAGATTTTGCTTTGAACGAGAAACCCATCTCACGGTTCACAAGACTTGCATCTTTTTTCCAGGCGCAGCCGATGGTTTCATTGTCTATGACCCCGCCGGGGAGATTATATTCCGAGTTGATTCTTATGGTCCTGATTCTGCCTCTAAAGATGAGCTCGTTCTCATGGATTCCACCGGCAAATCTCTGGTCACACTCCTCCGAAAAGTCAGTATTAAGCCAGTGTTCATAATTCTTCTAACTGTTCGAGTTGTTCCCTGTTGAATTTTACTTCACTTTTTATCTTCACTTGTGGGGTTGAAGTTGCTGCTTTCACAGCATACTGTCAGACCCCAGTTGATTGTAGAATGTCATAGTGCTAGTGCTAGATCGTGCTAATTAATCTTCCAATTGATTATTCTTGTAAAGGTATGCTTGTTTAATTAAAAGAAAAATTAGTGCTTATTATTAATCCAACCACTTAACTAGTTTTACATAACTTTTGTCAAATCTCCGTGCCCACTCAATTTCCTTAGCGTTACTTTCAATAACTACGTTTTGTTTGTCTATAATAGGAGGCTTGTGTGGTGGACCTATGAAGTGTTGAACAATCATCTAATTTGAATAGAATATTCAGGATTTTGGTGCCAAATATATTTCAAAACAGAAGGGCTGCAATGTTCAGATTCGTTCTTTATTTTATAGAGCTCCTTTTGTCCTGCATTACCGCCCTTTTCGTGTAGCATTAGGTGATTGACATTAATGATTTACTGTAGAGATTTTGATATATGGATTTCCTCACTTCTCCCCTACAACCTTTTTTTTTTTTTAGAAGCCTAGCCTTCACCAGAGGTGGGAAGGATTCCTGGGAGAGAATCATGAGCAAGAACCGATTTTTAGCATTTTCAAATCATCCATAATTGGACAATTTGAAGTGGTGGCAGTGGTTCATGGTCATGAACCAGAGAAGGAGTATCACGTTGAAGGTTCTTTTGCGCAACGATGTTGTTCCATCTACGATGCTCAAGCAAACAGGGAGCTTAAAGAACTTGTGGCAGAAATCAAGAGGAAAGTCGATCCTGATAGGAATATCATGCTGGGAAAGGATGTTTTCCTGTTGTGCCTCAAACCTTTGATTGATGCGGCATTTATGATGGCTTTGTTGCTGGTCCTTGATCGAATTTGTGGGGCAAATATTGACGATGGTAATCAGGTTCATGATGTTGTAGAGGATGATATCTCGTCTTGATTTGTAGAAACGTCGACATCAATTCCCTAGCTTGTTGTGTGCATGCATTTAACACTATAAATTTCTATAATCAAAGCTTCTTATTTTGCCATTCAGCCCATTGCAAACGTATACCTAGCGCTTCTCAGCAGGAAAATGACTGCAAATGGTAGCTGAACAATTTGAAGGCTCGCAGTTAGATTGCACATTTTGGAGCTTTTGCAGCGGCTCTACTAAACATTCTCTTGTGTTCAAATTGTAATTTGCAGTTGGGTGGCATTGCAGTTTGCACCCTTTATCCTCAGCTGCCACACAAATTCCCTTGCTGGGAAATGAATCCTCAGTTGATATCTGAAGAATCTTGCGATTTGATTCACTAAAACAGACACCCTTGATCCTTGTGCTTGTGCATATGAGGTCAATTCGGCTAAAATGAAAAAAAAAAAAAAAGAAGTTTTGATTGGCGACAAACTTCGATTTGATGCGTCAAATGTTGAACACTGACTCCAAGAACAAAATTATGGTATAGTTTGTGGGGATGAATTCGGAGGGAGACACATTTTTCTGTATTGCACTCCCCACTCACTGCTCAGGAATTTGATGGTCATCATCACAGGGAGGCGCTTGAAAGGTAAATGGCAAGTGCAATTATAGGAGAGCGATGCTGAAACTTCCAAAGATGCCGCTATTTTGGAGAAGTGTTTGTGCAGAATCAGTATCATTGTTTAAATTCGATAAAGATGGTTTGTTCGATTAATTGCTTTCTCCTGCACACCCAATGAGGATAAGGATACGCTTCAATCCTCCACTTAAAATGCATAGAATGAAAGGTATGGGGGGATGGATCTGATCCGCAAAGAAGGTTGGTATCATTAGTTTAGTGTTAAATGAATGCATGAGGAGAACTTTTCCCAAAAGCAAGATGGAGAAAGGGAATAGGGAAATTTACATAGATTGGTGGATTGGTCCCCTAGTGCAATGATCTTCACTCAATTAAGGGCTACAGGACTAACAATGGACTGATGGAGTACTTGAATAATAAGGTAAGGCTACATTCTCTTTTGAAGATTAACATATGATAATATCAGTATATCTCCACTTTCATCTATGGACCCTCGTAAAGCAAACATCCTTCAATTACATGTAAAAATCTTTGGTATCTTCACCACGCTCAACAGGTTCCGACAGGGAGCATTCAGATCCCAAGAATGCATACTTTTCCCTGTTGTAGAACACATTTACTAAGCAACTCGAGCAGCCACGTTAATAATAGGTTAGACTAATCAGGATCATAGTTTTGTATAAGGAGAGAACTCTAATTTAAACATGAACAATTTTAACAATTAAAACTTTATCTTATACATTTATAACATAAGACTTTACCACTCAAGTTATATTATATATTCATCACCAATATATTGCAAGATTTATCCATTCATCATGACAGGAGCTTTGATCATGAAGCTACAATTTTCATTATAAATCAAAATCCGAAACAAAATGAAAAGCATATATTACCCAAAGTTTTAGACACTAAAGATTCTATTATATCTACCATGAATTTGGACAATTCATCTATTTTACAAGTGTACAATTACAGTAAAA
Source organism: Gynochthodes officinalis (assembly GCA_020080225.1). Classification (NCBI taxonomy): domain Eukaryota; kingdom Viridiplantae; phylum Streptophyta; class Magnoliopsida; order Gentianales; family Rubiaceae; genus Gynochthodes; species Gynochthodes officinalis. The sequence goes on along the minus strand of CM034615.1, from coordinate 45,933,330 downwards.
CAAATAAATATTCATTTCGAATCAAATAGCGAATATCGATCTATCAAATATTAAAAGTAAACTAAATGCGTAAAATGTGTGTGACACATACGACTTCATCTTTCATATTCATGACTCATCAAAGTCTAAGGAAAAAAACAAGTGTCATGAGTTAGAGGTAAAATGTTAATTTCATAATTTGATAGTGATTAATCTCCAAATGAGTACCCCTAGTGAGTGGAATTTCGAGCATTTGAGAACCTTAGCCCCACTTAACTTTCCAATTCCATCCCAAATTCACATTGAAAAGATTAACATATGGTACCGGGAAAAACAAAACCCCTCCCACATGCCACGATGTGGCCCCAAACATTACCCCAGAAAAAAGCACTTGTACACGGTACAAGTTTGGGGTCTGGCCGTCTGGGGGTGTGAGGTTTTTGCGTTATGTGACTTGTGAGGGAGACAGGGGGCGCACAACTCCTTATCAGAGCTCGCCCCTTTTCTCCCATTGCCGTTAGCCCGACTCTACATTATTGTACTTTTGCTAGGACACAATTTCAAAAAAAGTAAAAGCATCACTCAGAGAGACTTCCCCCTGAGTCTCTCTATCCCCACAAAACCAAAAGCCAAAAGAAAAACACCTCTTTGAGCGGGCGTTGAAAGCAGTGGAAAGCAGCAGAACCCCCATCCTCACTTGTCACTTCTGCCGGCCCAATGGTGTAGAGAAATTGTTTTCCGTATAAAGCTGATTTGTCCATTTTCCCTGTATCGTAAAGTCAGGGACTTGTATTTGTTGAGATGATAAATACCCGAAGAAAGTGGGGAAGGTGGTGAGTGAGGCTCATTGAAGACAAAGGAAGATGCCTAGGCCAGGGCCAAGACCTTACGAGTGTGTTAGGAGAGCTTGGCATAGTGATAGACACCAGCCCATGAGAGGTTCAATTATCCAACAGATTTTCAAGTATGAGTTTTTATTTTTAGTCCTATATGCTTATGCTCATTTTGCGACTGATCTTGGTGATCACAAGCTTCGATTTCTGATTGCCCACCATTTGTTTGATCAGGGTCGTCTATGAGAATCACAGTGCTGTAACCAAGAAGAACAAGGAATGGCAAGAGAAGCTACCTATTGTTGTGTTGAAGGCCGAAGAAATTATGTACTCCAAAGCTAATTCAGAGGTTAGTTACTCTTCTTCCATTTTTTGCAGTTAGTGTTGACTTGAGTTTAGTTCCTTTTCTCAGTGTTCATTTCTGTAGTGTTACTTTTTTGTGGTTCAGGCTGAGTATATGGATACTGAGACATTGTGGGATCGGCTTAATGATGCTATCGACACAATTATTCGGAAAGATGAGACTACGGAGACTGGAGAGTGTTTGCCTCCTTGCGTTGAAGGTACCCATTAGTCTATAGCTGTTGCAAAGTCTTTAACTTGAACTTGAAAATTTGCCATTATGTTTCTTTCAATTAGTATGATTTAGCTCAAACGTATTGATTGCTCAATCCTTCTTGTTTTGGTATTAATGGACAAGCTTTTGATATATGCCTTCTGTTTGAAATGGATTCTTGATGCTAGCTGCTCTTAATTTGGGTTGTGTTCCAGTAAGAGCATCCCGAAGCCAACGGCACAGTAATCCTAGAACTTACCTCAGTCCCAGGACTCAAGAATCTGGTTCTGCGGCCTTTAAAGTTTCGTGTGGAAATTCTAATGAGCGAGACACTAATCTATTGCCTCCACATTCTGCCAATCAATGGAACCTTGAGACATCCAGGACTTGCAGTTTGGTTCCTTTGGTTTCAGAATCTAGTCGGCATTCAGTGCCAAATTTTAGCAGTCCCACTGCTTCATCATGCAAGAAACTAAACGCCCCTACAAGCGATCAGATTGCCTGGAAGGAGAGCAATACGACATTTAATGTAGGTTCTGTCTATCCCTTGTATTATGGCACCACCTTCCAACCTGAAGTCTCTCGGTTGGGCTTCCAAGAACCCCACATGTCCAAAGATATAATCATTGGTACACCAATTTTTGCATCTGTTGAAAAGCCTACTGAAATAGGTTGCACAAGGACCCGGTTATCAGGAGAAGGAAACGAAATTGTACCAAACAGAACAAAGCAATCAGAGGTTGGGGAGGAATATAATGAGGCATGTGAGGGAGAGTGTGACTTGTCCTTGAGGTTGGGGCTTTTCTCTAACTCCAGCTTCTGCAGGGGCAACGGATCAACTCGTGTTACTGATAATTTTGGTCCTGGCAATTCACAAGAAGTGGGCAAGGTCAAGGATATATCTTCATCTACGGATAAGGACTTTTCTCTCTTCTCCGTGGAGACCGCTAATGATCCCTCCATGTTGCGTTTAGGTAGGTATAATTTGGAGGGTGAAGAGCAGAATGTGGAAGCATTTCTTAGAAAGCGTAAGCTGCCTTTTCATAGCAATGTGGACAATAGGCAAATATTCTGGCCAGTAAACCCAACTCCCCCCCATTTTTATGATCAAAGGAAAAGGCAGAATTCATAGATTACTCCCTTTTTCGTTATAGTGCTAAATATTTAGGGCAAAAATCATTTCATAGTCCAGCTTCCTGCTCATATTCCTTATATGATGAAGTTTGCTCGAGTTGGAGGATTGCATGCTACCGTGATGGTAAAATTCACCAGCAGCTTCTTTGCTCCATGTTCCTTTTTTTTGTTTCTGTTGTGCAATGATTGATCAAACTGAAGCTTTTGCGGGTTAAAAGGCTAAGAGAATTGAAATATTAACAATTCACAATAAGAATTGAATTGATTCATCGGTTGAATGGGGAATGATTCTAGAGTTGACAGGGACTTCTATTACATTATTGCAACTATGTTAATGCAATGTCACCACCGTGGGTCTTAATTGGAAATTGGCCCTTTATTTTGAAAACTGCTTATGTCAGGTCAATAGGTTTGCATATAGGGCCCTAATTTGGATTTATGTTATCTTCTGTAGCCCAGTGACTTTCATTCTAGGATCTTTTCCAGCTACCAACATGACATACAGTTCTTATGTTGCTTTTGGAATGAAACACCAAGTGCATTTCTAGTGCTTGATAAAGTTAGTCAGTGCCTAGAATGTGTCAAATTTTGGGTCTCCTGAAGTGGGACAAAGCTGGAACTTCTCAATAGTAAAGCTGATGTTAGTCAGAGCTTTCAAGCATGCCTCGTCTTAGCCATACGATTGTAGGTATCAGCTTATATTCCTAATTAAGAAGCAAAAATTTGTAGCTAGATTTTATATTTTACTTTGAGGGAAAGTTGGCACTTTCTGACATGTTGATATTAGGAAACCACTTCAAAAATTTGAAGATTTTCTGTTTTAGTTGATTGAAGAATTGAAGAAATAAATGGTACTGTCATTGAGCTGGAAAGCAAGATTCACATGAGGACGCTCTACGGCTCTAGTCCTTTACTTATGATAGCGTGTACGTAGCATCTTTGGTAAGTAGCAATTTATTTGTTGACTCCTATGATATCAAACATTTCTGACATATATCAGGAAATCAGCAGATGGCATAGTTAATAGGATCATTGGGAAACCCACTTGAAAGCTACAGGGCATGAACAATGAACAATGAGCAATGAACTGAAAACTATCAGAAAACCATATATCAGAAAGAATCGTGCCTGAGCAATTATTGCACTAACTTCATTAAAACGTGACACAATCAATTCAACCTCATCTTCCGTTGCAAAAGCCCAAAAAACAACACGCACATGGGCTATAATGGATATCTTCTCTGCGGTCTGGACGCAAGCATATTGAATTAGATGAGACTGAAGAAATAGATGGCGAAGGCCAAGAAAACTGCAGAAAAGGCGCTCTTGGTGAGAGAGGAGGCTGATGCTCCAGCCTGGATTGTGACCTTCTGTCCAGCACGGCAGTGGCTGCCGACGGTGCAGATGAAGTAGTAAGGATCAGTTGAGTTAATGACGACGGAGTAAGGGCTGGTAGTGTGAATTGGACCAATGGTATTCGTTGTGCTGCAGTCATCATACACATTCTTGGACACTTGGGCTACCGTGTGAGTGCCATTCCATTGGAAAACTGGACAGATTACAATGTTTTGTTCAAACAAAGTTAATACGTACAATTAGATATATATATATATATGTAAAAACAACACAATTAAATAATACGACGAATATCTTAAATGTAAGGTTCAAGAAAAGCTAACCCTACGTTACATGCAACAGTATCCATACGTTACATGCAACAGTATCCAGAATTACTACTGGAGGGATAATACGTGCATGTATGCTAGCTAATTACGTACATACCTAATGTATCTCCGACTAAGAAATGTTTGGAACTAGCCCAGGTTTTGTAAGCAACTTCCCCGAGTGGAGGGACAGTCCATCCAAGTTGGTCCCCAACTGTGTATGTTTCTGCAGTAGCACCTATCTGTAGTGTTGCCGCAAGGATCAAATAACCGAATGCCAACATCTTCTTCTGAGCGCTTGCCATTGTTACTTAGCAGACTAGATAATTTATGTGTGTTCAGCAGGTTGCCCCTGGCACGTATACTAATGAATTCAAGAGACGGACGGATGATTTACTTGAGTGCAGGATGAAATTTATAGTGCTTGTGAATTGGTAGAATTTACAGGCAATGGAGTTTTGGAGGAAGCACACGTGCATGATGCTGAACAGGCGCTCCTGCGAGGTCCTTTTTTGATATTTGAAACTTTCAGACACGACACGACTTCATTTCTTTCCAAATCAGGCGTCTACCCCATCTCAAACATCTGGAGGTTTTGACGATTTCTGCGTTTATTTTTGGCATTTTGGGTGGGTTGGGGGGAAATAGTGGAAAAAATTCCAACAAAATCGCAGGATCAAATAGGTTCGACTAAGTCTGAACCTGTTAATCCCCGACCTAATCAGAAAAGGAAGGAGTGGACATCGATTGCATTTTAAAACTCACTTTTCGATGTAATAATTGAGAGGTAAAAATATATTAAAAATATAAAGAGACATTTTAAAATGCAATCAAAACACAATTCAAATTTTCGTGCGACTAAAGGCGTATAATTGTTCCGTGGTGACCTATTAGGGAAATTTTAAAAAAAAAAAAAAACGAACTTAAAAAGAATGTTCCTAAAATAAAACGTAAAATGGCAAATATTTCTTCACGGGGAACCATTGTTTCAAGAGACCTAAGCTTAGCTGCGTTCAATTTTCTCGAAGTCTAAAAAGCATCTATGGCTACAATGTCATGTACATTTATTAGGAGAATTGAACAAATGTATTTTGTCCAAAAAAAAAACAGATAAGTTTACTTTTATCATCACTACATTTTTTTGGCCAAACCAAATTGTCATAGTGGTGTGGGGCTTCCCAGTGATCGCATGGTTTGATTGATCAGTTCTTTATTTTGTTTTTATGTTTTGAAAAGACCTTATGATTAGCCAAGTCACCTGAATTTGTATAAAGAAAGACTCAATAAGTCTTCTTTTTTTTTTTCCCTAATCCGCAAAATTTATTCTACTCCTAGTACTTATTTTATAGAGAAAAAAAAATTCAACTAAATTATATTAAAAGATTGAATACTTAATCAACAAACCACCAAACAAGTGTATGTGTGAATATATAATCTTTGAATCAACCTTAATATAAAGTTTTAAAACTCTTGTTCGTTACTGTCAAGATTACTCACTTGGTTTAGTCTAAGTAATAATATTTTTAATAACTGTTGTGACATGTTTAAAAAAATAAAATTATTTTTTATTATTTTGTAATTTTTAAAAAGTAAGATAAATTATTTTATCTTTTCATATTTATTACATCAGTCATTATAATTTTTTATTATGAAAAGTTATTTAAAATATCATTACTTTAATAACAATGTATAATTTAAATTAAAAAAAATTAAATTTGTAATTTAAAAAAAATGTATTAAATCAAAATGAACTTTTTTTTGGACGCAAAAGTATCTAATTTAAGAATGAATTATAGTCAAGCCGCCAAAGTTTAATGGTGAAGATTTGAGAGTTCTAAAGCAATTAAAATATCCTCCTAGCTATCCCTCCACCCACTCTACGTAGGCTTTGTTTGAATTGTGATTTATTTAAAAAAAGTTATATTGGAATGTGTAAAAATTTTTGTGAATATTTTTTAATAGAAAAAGTATTTTGAAGGAAAAAAGAAAATAATTTTTTTTAAAAATTATATAAGAAAAACTTGAGTAGGAACAGTTAAATTTTAAATATATTAAAATATTTTTATTTTTATTTTTGAAAAAAATTATTTTTTTAAAAATAAAATTATTGTCCAAACGCAGCCTACAATTTTTGATTGATAATACTTCAGAAACATAAAGATCCCTTAAAGGGGAAAAAGTCAACATTTTTGTTTTGATAGAAAAGAAAATGTACGGGCTAAGAAAAGTATTGGAATAGTAGGAAGGCCATCACCATCAAAGTCTTATAATGTTTTAGTAGTCAATGCGTTAACAAGCTCATGCATGACGACATCATGATGCCAATTTTTTTTTTGGGGGAAATCTTGTCTGAACGTGGCCTAATTTTGGTACTGAGATAAAATGTGACCCTAATTCTCTGATTTCTGCCAATTTGGTTGTTTTTTTTTTTAAAAAAAAAAATCAATCAAAATCAAGGTAAGAAAAGATTGTCAATAATTGAGATTTAATGAACTCTCTGATCAATAATTTAAAACACAAACATATAACTAAAAAATGTGAATATCACTGTTATTCGGTATACATAATGGCACAATCTGTATAATGCCAAAAATTCACAAAAATAAATCACTTATTACATAACAAAAATGAAAAATGGTCATCACTATCTCAACAAACTAATACAAGAAAGCCAAGGCAACAGCCAAGAAGGTGATCGGCAACGCTGCTCCAGCAAAGGAAGGAGCTGAGTTCGGTGGAGGTGGGGCAGAGACATCAGGAGATGGTGTGGATGGTGGGGTAGGGCTGCGGGAAGGTGGGGTGGTAGGGCTAGAGGGTGATGGGGTGGAGCCGGAGGAAGAAGGGCCAGGGGCAGGGGCGGGGCTTGAAGGAGGTCTGGGAGTGGACGGAGCAGGGCTTGGTGCAGGTGTGGTTGCACTTCCAGTGACGTTGATGGCCAACTTTTGGCCCCCTGAGCAGTGGCCAGTGAAGGTGCAAATGTAGAAATGCTCGCCTGGAGTAGTGAGGGTAATTCTGGCAGGACCGTTGGTAGTTGTGTTGGTGGCGGCTGAGGTGTTGCAGGAATCAAAGGCTGCCTTTGATGTCATCTGAGCAACATCATGTCGGCCAGTCGTGAAGTTGAAGACTGCAAAAGTACAATGGAGAAATACTCATTAGCATATCAGCCCAAAACTAAAAACACAAAAGAATTTGAAACTTCTTGTGAATTTGCATATGCTAGAATTTAATTACTCTAAACTTGAGTGATGAAATCGGCCATAGCCAATTTGAAAAGGATTTTGGAAGCCATTTGACGAGAGGAATGAATATTTTTTTTACCTAGAATGTCGCCAACAATGAAGGTCTTGTTTCTGGCCCAAGTTTGGTAGGCATTGGGGACACCTTGAGGGACAGTCCAGCCCAAGCTATCACCAACAACGTAAGTTTGTGGGGTCCTAGAGGGAGATGGTGCCGGAGATCTTGCAGGTACAGGGGAAGGGGTGGGTGCCGGAGTAGCTGCTGGCGGTGGTGGAGAGGTGGAAGGGGCAGCAGAAACATTAATAGCCAGCTTCTGGCCAAAGCCACAGTGCCTTGAAAACGTGCAAATGTAATAGTGTTCCCCAGCGGCAGATAATGTAATGTTTGCCGGGCCTGTGGTGGCGATTGAAATGGGACTCGTAGTGTTGCATGAATCAAAAGAGTCCCTAGTCACCTCGGCCACAGAGTGGAATCCAGTTGTGAAGTTGAAAACTGCATGTATATCAGATTCAATTGGAGTATTAATTAGCTGCTGCTTCATTGATGATCAAGTTGAATGCTAATGAAACCCAAAAATAAAAAATAAAAAAATCAGATAATGTATTTACCCAGGATATCACCGACGGTGAAGGTTTGTGTAGCAGCCCAGGTGGTATAGGCGACGGCGCCTCCCGGTGGGACAGTCCAACCCAACGAACCACCAACAACGTGTGTTCTTTGTGCCACTGAGCAATGTAGTGTGGCAGCAAAAACTGCAACTAGGAACAATATATTCAACTTTGTTGCCATTTTGGTTTTTGTGTTCTTGAATTTCAGGTTGCCCCTGTTTTGCTTTCCCTTTGCTTTGAGTACTTTCTTGCTCTTCTAATCCAGTATATATAGAGGTTGCTCTTCTAATCCAGTATATATAGAGGAAGAGCAGTGTCGCGGTAGATTTAAAAAATGAATGGTTGGTTAATGTGAAGAGAAGTCTTGAGCCAACATTTTATAAGGGAACTTAGGGGGATTTCGTGCTTGACTCTGAAAGCGTGTATGAGGTAACAGACTAGAAAAAAAAATAAAGAAATAAAACCATCCCTTCTCAATCCGGTGCAAACGCAAATTTGACCAAATTACAGTAGCCAATGAATGAAAGACATGTTATGGAAGTGGATGAGCTGAGATGGCCGGAAAGCCAAGTCAATGTTAAGAAAGAATGGGGTGGCCGAATTTCGAGACTTGTTCCTCCAAAATCCCAGAAAGAAACCTCACATGGACTGCTGTTTGTGGAAACTGTGAAGTATGAACTAGTGACTGGCGGGGGCTCCCACCTACCCTTTTAGACTTAGGATTTCATTTATTCTGAGTTATTGTTGAATGCACATATGCCAACAAATTCTTGTTGAAAATATTACACCAATCCAATTTGATTAGAATTTCGTTTTCATAATGATCTCCTTTTGTTTTCGTCAACGTTAAAAGGCTGTGATTGCAAGTTCAAAAACGAGTTGGAAGAAGCAGTCATTTGTGGGACGAAGCATCGATGAAAGTGAAAACTGGTGATTGTCACTGCAGCAAATTAAAGTAAAACTGGTGTCGGTTATATCTACGGAATTTCTAGAATTTGATGCACTTTAACAAGAACTCGTGGTGAAATTGACTGCAACAACGTTTGACGAAAGTGTAAGTAATTAATCACCAACTAGGAAGTATTCAATATGTACACTAATTCAACTCATCTCTCCACCCCTCCAAGTTTCTTGTCATTTCTTGTAATGCTGTATTGCATAGATTTCAACATCTTCCAAACTTACCATCCAAAATTATTAAAACAATTTCGATTCTAATTACGATTTCATATTTTTTATGTAAATAAAATATAGTTAAATTTATTTTTAAAAAATTTTCATATTTAAGTAAAATAAAAATTTATCATTATATAAATAACTTCATTAGTTTAATCATATTTTTATTAACTTTTAACAATAAATAAATAAATAAAACATAAATACCCTTCGATCGCAATAGCAACTGAAATCTTTAAAAAAATATATAAAATATTGTAACAAATAAAAATTAAAGTAAAATAATTTAATTATAAACTATATATAATTTTTTTTATATATCTATTCATATATTAATTAATAATTTCTTAAAAAATAATTTATAAATTATATTTTCTCAAATTTTTTAAGATTTTACGATTCTAAAATTCGATTTCACCGATCTGATCTATTAACCTAAATCGATTGTTTATAGAATATTCATCCTATAAATTATGTTGTATTGTAATGTAAATTCTTACACAGAAAGGCAACAAGTTGTATGCATGGTTTATGAGAAATTTCTCAGAAGGGACTGAGTCACTGAGGTGAGAGAGAGATAGAGAGAGAGAATTTCAACCCCAACCCTCCTTCTCTGTCCCAGTTTGGGTACAATGCAAATTTTCTATCGGAAGATTCTATGCTGCATTCACACACTCACATAACATATAGATTGCAGTAGTCAATAACATAAAAGTAACTGTTTTTTATTTATTTATTTGGAGAGAAAATTTCTATTGGACCACAAAATTCCATTCATTTTTTAAAATTTGACTTTTACATATGTGGTTGGTTGTAAATGTGAAAAAAAAAATGCCCAATTAAAATTTGCTTGTATGCATTCTATAGCTGCCCCTTGTTCAATCAAGCTTCAAAGAGTACTCAACCAGTTGGAAGCGTAATCATCCACTAACTAACGTAAAAGTCCTATAGAAAAGCACAAGCTAAGCTAGATGTGTCAATAGCATTTGATCAACAAATTAGATGTGTAAATAGTAACAAAATTTGGTATGAGTAATATCCAAATTTTGTGCTATTACATTTGTTATGGACAAAATTCCATATCTTGTTTAAAATTCATGTACATTTCGGCTTTTTTAAAAAAAAAAAAAAAACAGAAACGCAAAGTGGAAGAGAAGATCAAGCAATCATTTTAATAATAGTAATATGGGCTTTTTTCAGTGGAATGCTACCATGTTAGCCCTTATGATATATACTACATCAACATTGATCCAACCAAACGACCCAATATTATTTTCTCATAAAATAGTGGCAATTACTAATTAGTCCATTAATTTTTTTCTCTCTCTCTCTCTAGTTTGCATATTGTACTTTTAATGCATTTTAAAATATAATTCAAACGTTTTATGTGTATTTTTTTTATTTTTTTATTTTGGTTGACTCCGTTCCTTGATAGTTAACCCTTCACAACTCCCTCACCCATTATGTGCTCATCAAAAGGAAATGAAGCACTTCATCGTTCAACTTAGTTGAGAACTTTAGTCATTCTGTTATAATGTAGATTAAACAGAATGAAGAATGAATAATGGCCTAATGATTTGAGTTAAATCGTGTTAACCCAAAAGTCGGGACGAGAGGGAGCAAAATTATATAATAGATTAAGGGATTCCAAAAAAATAAAAATAAAATAAACAAATAAAACATGCATACACTTCTTTCTATACCACAATACTAACTTTGGTAATGAATAATGTGAAGTTTCTACCTTCCATTATCCAATGGCAACAAGGTGATTTGTAGTTTTACTTTGATAATGAAAGAACATCTGGAGAAACGGATTAAGTCATGAAAAATCGATGAGAGTTTTATTAGTACTATGAATGAAAAAGAAATGTATACAATCCCATGTGTGTGAGTACAAATATTATGAAACAAACAAATATGAAATCAAAAGAAAAGTCTAGCGTCAAAATAAAACGCAATCAAAAAACTAAAAGGGATGCAAAAGCAATAGCCAAGCAGGCAAGGAAGCCTAAGGCGGACTGACGGCCAGCTGAGCTGAACGGTTCTGGAGCCCCATTGGGTCCCTGCACTGGAGAAATAGAGTATTCTGATGGAGGTTCGGCGATGCTGGAGTGTGGTGCTCCGGTGCCAAAGTCGGTGACACTAATAGCAAGCTTCTGTCCCAAGAAGCAGTGGCGGGAGTATGTAGACGTGAAGAAATGTTCACCAGGTGAAGTTAAGGTAATCCTTGCTGGGCTGCTGCTGATCAATCTAGTGGGGTTGCTCGTGTCACAGCTCCCGTAAGCTGACTTACTCACCTCTGCCACATCCTGTGTCCCATTTTTAAAGTTGAATACTGCACAAAGCAAAACAGGAATTATTTACTTAATTTCTGTTGCAGTTGAAATTTATGCATGCTGGATTAATTGAAGTTAATGAATTACCAAGAATGTCTCCCACGGCGAAAATCTTGTCGTAAGCCCAAGTGGAATAGGCAATTGGACCACCAGGAGGGACAATCCACCCAAGTTTATCTCCAACAATATAGGTGGTTGGTGGTCTGGGAGATACAGGGGCAGGACTAGGTTTTGGGGGTGAAGGAGGGGCAGGACTGGCACTTGGTCCCGAAGATGACTGAGTCACGTAGATGGCCAATTTTTGTCCAAGGAAACAGTGCCTTTCCAAGGTGCTTATGAAGTAGTATTCACCCGGAGAGCTAAGAGTGTAACTTGCAGGACCGGTTGTCTGAAGTGATAAAGGGTTTGTTGAATTGCATGAATCAAATGCTTCTTTTGTAACTCTCGCGACATCTTGTTGTCCAGTTGTGAAATTGAACTCTGAATGTACCGTAACATATTAAACTTGATCAGTGTATTAATAATGCCTAATTTGATCCCAAACAAATTTTTTATCAAAAGTAGTGTATGAAGAATTTTGCATACCTAGAGTGTCTCCCACGAAGAAAGTCTTGCCGTAAGCCCAAGTTTCATAAGCAATTGGACCTCCAGGAGGGACAATCCAGCCTAGGTCATCCCCAACAGTATAGGTCACTGGTGCTCTTGAAGAGACTGGAGCAGGACTAGAACTTGGCCCAGATGAAGATCCCTGAGGCACATTGATAGCCAACTTTTGGCCCAAGAAACAGTGTCTGTCCAAGGTGCTAATGAAGTAGTAGGGTCCAGCTGAGCTAAGAGTATAATTTGCTGGACCTGTCGTCTGAAGTGACAAAGGGTTTGCTGGATTGCAAGCATCGAATGCTTCCTTGGTAACTCTGGCCACATCCTGTTCTCCGGTGGTGAAGTTGAAGTCTGCATGAACATACAAATCATGATATTCTTATTAAACTCCAGCATGTGCATATCAATTCCTATATATTCATCTCAAACCAAAGTGCAAAAAACCTTAAAATTGACAAAAAGCAACGTTAAGACGATCGACACTTACAAAGGATGTCACCAACGGAAAAGGTTTGCAAGTCAGCCCAGGTGGAATAAGCAATGGGACCTCCTGGAGGTACTATCCAACCCAAGCTGCCCCCAACAACATGAATATTTTGGGCTTCCGTGGTGCATATAGAAGTTGCAACTACTGAAGCAACCAGTACTAGAGCCAATACAGGCAAGTTAGTCCTCATTTTTTGGTGCAATAACTTTCCTGGGAGAAGTATTGAGTATATGTGATCTCTCTAGCTAGTTAGCTATTGAAATGTGAGGAGATTTAACTGTGTATTTATAGAGATGTTTTTACTTGACATTTAATTAATGCCTCAAGTTCAGAAGCTTCTCTACTTATTGTTTTTATTTTTGTTCCGCTGATCTTCTCTTTTTTGCTTCACTCATGGATTGTCAAACATGCATGGCGGACCTGAAAAACCGTTAGAATTATGAATTTTTATGTTTTGGTGCGGTCTACTTTGGACTTGGACAAATTAAACTCCGCGACAATTGTTAGTTTTTGACTTTTGCTTGACATTCCGGTCCACAAACATTTATGTAAGTGAATTTGGATGTGACACGATAAATAAATAACCAACATATTTGGAGAAGAACGAACAAAAGAAGGGTGAATTTAAAAAAAGATTAAAAGATTTTGCTGTTTTTCTTGCACATTGAAGAGTTCTAACTTGGAGGGGAACTGGAAATCGATACTATCTTACGCGGAGAAAGACTGAGTCACTGAATTCGAAATCATCACGAAATAACAGTATACAATTTTTCCCTGATCAGCCCAACATTGACTAAGAAATATTGGTATCTCGTGACAAAAATACTTGTCCCTTGATGACTTTAATTAGTTCTCACCACATTAATTAACGTACGAAAAGTTTTTGATCGAAACTTCCCAGAATTTTTTTTTCTAACTTCATGTGTATCATCTTCACTCGTTGCAACGAACGACTTTCAAACCCTCTTGAATGTCCGGCGGGGCTCTTGAAAATTTATTTGGAAGGTTCGAACGAGCAAGATAACTTGAGCGTAAGGGTAATCAATGTCGAAGACTTCCACTATGTGGATGAAGAATTTTAACCAATATTAATTATGAGGATGGTAGTATATATAATGTCAAATTTACACATTGGATAGATCATCTAGAATGGGGAGTTTGCGATAAGTTTGGGGCAAATGAAATCTGTCTTTTTTGAACTTTAGCTTTATTAATAGTTGATTTATGAGGTTTGAAAATATTACAATTATTTGTTCCACTATTCAATAGTTAGTTTTCTTGTTACAAAATTTATTAAATGACTAAAAAATTAGACAAAAACGGAGTTTAACTCGCATCTTTTAACGATGGATTTGCATTATAATGCTTCTTATAATTATGCTTAATGCAAATCTCTTTTAAATAAATGTCTTTAATTTATTTATTATTTACATTGATAATATTTTTTTTCACATTTTTACCTAATTTTTTAGGTATTTCGCAAATTACGTAACAAAAGACTAATTTCTAAATAGTCAAATGAAAAGACCATAATATTTTCATTCCTTAAGGGATAAGTAATAATAAAACTAAATTTCAAAGGAGGTAGATGTAACTTACCCTTAAATTGCAAGAATTCTAAATACTCATCTATATTTTGATAGAATAAAAATATCTACGGGAAAGTTAATATAATAGTGAATCACAAATGTATTCTAAATATAATTTATTTGGCATGTATATATATATATATCATATTATTCCTTTTATTTTATATTAATGATAGGGACAATTCTTTTTGGTCTATTAATCAAAATATAATTTGAGATTTATTAATTTTGTCAATCGTAATATATAACAATATTTAAACAAAAAAAGTATTACTTTTGTAATAACATTTTTAGGTACACACATATTTTTATATTTTATAAAGAGTTTATGTATTAGTGCTATCACAATTAGTGTCTATACTAATAACTAATGAAAATTAAAAATAATTTTAAAAATTAAAGAAATAAAAATATGAAGAAAATATAAAGAATTAGTGCAAAAAAAAATTAAAGAAATATAAATGGGAAAAAAAGGTGAAAAATGTGATTCTAATCCCAATTCATTGGGCCTTTCGATACAATCAAACAGAAAGGCCCAAGGGCACCAAATTCTAGGAGCCCAAACTCAAATGTATAGATAAATTTATATTTTCATAAAAAAAATAATAATAACAATGATGATGTTAATAATTTAGTAGCAAAATTGAAACCCAAAAAAAATCTTAATTTAGGATGAAATCAAAATAATGAGAAAAAATAGAAAAGTACATAGTTTTTAATTTTAATAAATTATGAATTGATTAGGAAAAAGTTTTGAAGTAATTTTTTTTTAAAAAAGTAAAACTAATAATAATTAAAATACAAGATCACATAACTAATACTTAAAAAATAAAAGATATATGATAGTTAAAAGAAAAAAGATAGATTAAATAAGATTGAAAGTCAAAAATATATTTATTGAACTAAAATTTTAAGAAAAGTAATCAAAATAACAACTTTTAGTAAAAAATTAGAATTTTGAAATGTTGTATTTATTTTTCTTATTTCTAGAAATCTAATTACTTTCCCAAAAGGTTTAAAACTAAAACAAACACAGAAAAGTAATCAAATTACTTTCTCAAACTAATAAAATGTTAAAATTTAAAAATAAAAAAACAGATTATTTTTCAAGTCAAAATTCCTTATCAACCAAACTATGCCTAAGCTTAAGGTTGCCATTCATCATCATATATGGGAAATTTTTTTTAACATGTGTAGGTTGACTTGACATCTTTAACTAAGTAAGTTGTCGCTTTTGAATATGTTAATGCGCATTTTTTAATGAATTAATGTGCCAATCCACTGTTTATAATTTGGCTTTGCTAATCCGACTACTACTGAGGTAAGCGTACTTAAGGCAGTGCGTATTTCCCAAACAATAATTTATTTTTACAATCAGAACACAATTAAGGTCTACGCGCATGCGTATAGACGACTCAGTTTGCCTCTCCAATCACGACTGCATTTTCTGTTAATGACCAAAGTTTTCCCATGCCACCATGTTGATGTTCATGTTGTACTCTGATATATATATATATATGTGTGTATGTATGTATATATTTTATCATAGTACAACATTCTAATAAAGTTTCAAGTCTTCTTTCGTTGTGAGCTCTTGAAACAAGTGTATAGATTTGCATTTTAAAACGTATTTTTATATTTTTTAAAATAATAATTATAAGATGAGAAATATATTTGAAAACTAAAAAAGTGATTTGAAAAATATAAAAATACATTTTGAAATGAATACCCCTACACATTTTTCCTAATCAAAATTTCATCTTAAAGTTTGTCAGTCATCAAGTTTAATTTGTTTTCCAATTAACTTAAACCGTTTCGCTAATTTCAGCTTCTTTATTAAATTTTTTATCCACTCATTTCATTTTTTAAAAAATCATTTTTAATTAAATTCAACTCTTTTTTTCTTCTTCTTCTTTTTGAAGGCGGAGGAGACACCAGGCTAAGGGAAAAAAAAACCAATAAGGGAGACAAAATGTGCGAATTTCATGCGACATATTCAGCTCCTGTTGCAGCTGCTACCGTAGTTTTCTTGATCTATCCAATTGGTCAATGAAGTTTTTCTGATGGTATGCCTCTAGGAATATCTGATACTTTCAACTTCATAATTGTATTTCAGGTCGAGCACAACATAGTATTTTTTTTTTTTTGGTTTGGTGGTCTTTTTGGCCCTAAGCCATCGGGGTTGTATCCCTAGCGTGGGAATCAACGTTTAGCAGTCTCATGAAAGCCATCAAGTTGGACTTCGAAATCAATGGTCATTTCATGCAGGTGTCGATGAGGCTTCCCTATTGGGGGTTTTGGGGTACTAGTTTAGGAGGAGGGGCAAGCACACGATGATAAGCAGCGTAAATCCGCACAGGGACAGGAGTTAGAGCCAGCCAGTGCCACGCAGGGTAAATCTGCCTAGTCCGTTGCTTTGGTTATTGCTAATGGAAACTGTACAAATATAGGCCAACAAGTTAACAATTTTGTTGCTCTTAGTTAGGTTAGCTAGGAGATGCAGTTCTATTTTCTCGGGGTGCCATGTTTTAACCGCGATTTACTGGATTAGGTTAGTTGTGTTAGGACCAGGTCTTTAATGACCCTATCCTGTATTATATTAACTTTGTAATTTCAACTGTTAATATAATCAATTACTTTTGGTTTAAAAAAAAAACTCTTTTTTTTTTTTATTTTAAACGGGAGACTCCCACACCATCGGGGCTTACTAGACCCGTTGACTTGCTAGATTAAATTCAACTCTTTTTTTGAAGTAAAGCGAGTATATGGTCATCATGCTAGGATTGGTTTGATATGGGCTGGGTCGTTCTAATTAACTAAACTTGGAATGCGTTGAAATAATGATTATTTTACTTATACATCATGGAAGAGTATATTATCAAGCATGAACCCAAAAAAGCAAGAATTACTTAATACGTATGCACAGACGCAGCCTCACGTATCGCCCGGATAGATTCATGCGAATGAAACCCAAACACAATCAAACAATACTCGTGGCCAGCACACGGTTAAATAATTATTATGCAAGCATGCATCACACACTGGCACATGGACACCGGCTAGGCTAGCCAGCTAAAGAAAGTCATGAAAATGGGGAGCAACGTCAGAAAAGAAGCAACAACAGCCATAGGCGGAGGGGAACCCTGTGATGACGGTGGTGGTGGTGGTGGTGCAGGAGGACTGCCTGTTGGTGATCCCGGGGACGACGGAGCAGCTGTTACTGCTAGCTTTTGGCCCTGTTGACAATGGCCCGGGATGGTGCATGTGAAATAAGACGTGCCAGCAGTAAGTGTGTAGTTTGCTGGACCATTAGTTTGAATTGTTATGGGGTTTGATGTGATGCAATTGGTGTAAGCGTTCTCAGTTATTTGGGCCGCCGTGTGTTGGCCGGTGATGAAGTCAAATACTGCAAAATTCAATTTGGAACATTGTTATAAACAATAATTTGCAATTTTTGAAACAAAAAAAATGATAATATAGTAAGCCGATCAGTATCGATGGCTTTATAGAGAAAAAAAAGAAAAGAAATGGAGGAGAACTAAAAATATACTGAGAATATCTCCAGCCACAAAAGTATGCTGGGCTGCCCAGTTGGTGTAGTTAAAACCATTACTTGGGGGCTGCCAGCCCGCGCTGTCCCCGACATTGTACGTATTTACTGCTAAGCTAGGAACTACCGCTGCAATTGCAACCACAACAATTTTTACTAGCACAACCCAACTATTTCTGATCATGCCCATCCTCTCTTCTTCACTCTGATCTTCTCTACTATAACTAAGTGTGTGTTCTCAGGCAACCCCAAGGTTATTTTTTCCGGGAGTATCAAAAACTAAGAGCTGGACATGAGTTTTGTGCAACTTTCGATATATAAAGGATAACTTCAGAAAAAGCCTCTTGGGAGTTGGTGGGATGGGGGGGTGCTTGGTATTATCATAAAATTGACAAAAGATAAATTGATGATACATATTCGGTAAATTTTCCATGATGTTTGGCGTGAGAGTGAGAAAGTGAGATCAATAGCAATGAATTGGGTCAGCATTGACAGGTCAACTCAGTTTTTCAAAGTTTTTTCATTAAAATATACGTTCAATTCGACGAGATTAGGTAAAGGTTTGGAATTATACTGTTAAGTTTAATGTATGGTCGGCTGTCAATGGAAGTGACGTGGCTATTAATGTGCTCATGCAAGGTATTTTAGGATATGTTGGGATAAGATATTTTTATTTATAAATAAAAAAAATAAGTTATTTTATCAAATAAAAATGTTATATTTTATTAAATAAAAATGTCATACTCTAAATATATTTTTATTTTAAAATTTAAAAGTTAAAATTTTTCACCTAAATTCCTTTCACATAATTTTAAAAAATCTTCACATTCATCTCCTCTCTAAAATATTTTTTCTATAAAAATAATATTCTTCAAAATTTTCACATATTTTAATATAACTTTTTTCAAATATATGACACTGCAAACATACCTTTAGAGTCTTGGGACATTCTTATCTGGTGTAGGTAATGTGGGATTATTGGTCATGGATGTTGTAGCAAAGTAGGTAGGATCTTGGGATATTCACCAAATTTTTCACAAACACCACGAGTTGATATTTACAAGATTTTTCAAAGACGACACTAACGTCTATTAATAACGTCAAAATTGATTAATGTGTTCATGCGAGATGTTATCTGTTAATTTATTAAAATTTTAAATTTTATTTTTAAAATACGTCTTGCATAAGTAAAGTAATTTTCTTTTAATGAGTTGAATATTTTCTTAATTTCTTCCCGTACGAAATTATTTTCATATCATGAGTAAGTTTGATTTTTATTTCTACCTCAGAATGACACCTAGAGTACAATAAACTATTTCACCCATGCTTTAGGAAATGTGTATAGTATTGGACGAATTTAAAATGCTAAATTAAGGACTTATTTGTGGTTGAACAAGAGTTGGTGAATATTGAGGGATGTGTTAAATTTCGAGTCGGGTCTTGGACATAATAATGTCTCAATCGTTTGAAGACAGGACATATAAACGTTGTAAAATACGAATTTTTTAGTAATATGTGCATCATCGTTTCGAATATAGACATTGAATCTCAAGGATTCTTTTTTATTTTTTTTTTAAATAAATAAAGATAAAAAGAGAAGGAAGGAAAACAGAAATCGCATTCTCCCGGCTTGCAAAAGTATTGTGGGAGGGCCACGGTTTGTCCCTCTCTTTATGCTTGGACATGATCAAGAATAAAAGCTTATCTAAGGCACAAACGAATATTTATCGGCATGATTTCGAACAAGTTTTCACTTTTAACTTTATTTTGGGACCGAGAAATATAATTTATTGAAAATGTTAATATATGGCACAATAAGCGAGTTAGTATAGATCAAGTTTTACTTTTAACTTTAATTTTCATCCTGAATTATACACATGGATAGTATATTAATAATAATTCTATTAAAATTTTGGGATAATATCAAATACCCCCCTTGGGGTTTGATAAAATATCAAAACGGACCCTAGGGTTTTAAAAAAAACATATACCCCCCTTGACTTACAATTAGACCACTTAATTTATAAAAATGGTTGAAAAGACAAAAGGGTCCTTTGTAAATCTGAGATTAAACAACATAATTAACTAAAGGATGCATCAACCTTTTGGAGGGAAAGAACGTACAGTAAATCAAAAGCAGAGCCACTTTCTTTTGTCCAAAAAAATAGAAAAAACCCAGCAAAATTCTCCAATTTCTGTGACAAAAAAAGCTGATTATTCCGTCTGGAAAATGGTAAGAACTGAACAAAGCTAACCGACAAGAGTGAAGTACATGTATTAGTAGATAGGTGGGTACAAATCGGTGGTGAAGAGTGTGGAAAATGGTAAGAACCGAAGCTTCCCTTGTGATTGCTTGCATGGTCATGGTCATCTGCAGTTGAAAATAATTTTCCATTCCTTTGTGACCAACAAAGATGAATATTCAGTGTGTATCATTCGGAGAAGAGTGAAATGCATGTATTAGCATTTTATTTATTTTTTATTTTCTGATTTATATCTGGGTTTTGATTTGGACAATATTTAAACTTGTCCAAAAAGTAAATTCTTGGCTGTATGTGAATGATACGAGTGTACTTTGTAAAGATATGTACCATGTTTGTACGGTTTTTTTTTCTTTTCTTTTTTCTTTTTTTTTGTGTCTTTTTGTTGTTGTCGTGACAGGTTAGTGTTCTTAACTTGAAACCATGACTTATATTGTTTTCCAACTATTGTTTGTAGGATGGTTTAAGTTATGATATTGAGCTGCATTACAAGGACAACAGCTTCTCTATAAAAAACATTGATCCGGATAGGTATTCTTATATTGTTCTATTGTCTGACATTTGTGAGAATGTGTTTGATGATCCAAACAGATGGAAAAACACCATGCCGTTCATTAGTTCTAATATGCCTGGTAGTACATGTAAAAAAGTCATAAATTCTGAAAATGATGTGATAGAATTGTTTAAAGCACATAGTGGAGATGGGTTAATTACTTTGCATGTTAGTGATTCCAAGGATAATGTGAAGACATGCAGTCTTGCACAATGTGGAAAAACAGGAAGGTCACTGATTTGTGTAGAAAGTGAAGCTCATAATGATAACAGTGGGCCTTCTAGCAGTTATCTTCGAGGGGAAAATTTGAGAAAAAAAAAAGGAAAAAGGTCCTGCTAAAGCCACTTCTATGGATAGAAGAAGCTGTAGGCTTTCTATGATAGAAAGTTCTAAACAAATAGCTAAATATAGTGAGGAGCTGAATATTGAAAATAAAGATGGTAGCGATGATGAGTTATATACCATAAGTGATGAGGCTGAAATGCATGCAATTGTGGATGATGACTTGTATCGTAGGTATGTGGTTGAGGAAAAAGAACATCAATGTGAGAGTGGAAATGAATTGTCTGATTATCAATCAAATGAAGAAGTTAAGCATGAAAATTCAGAAAGTGAATTTGAGGATGATGTAATGGGTGCATGCTTGAATGCAACTGAATTCAAGATCCCAAAAGGGGAAAAGTGGAAACTAATGGCTGGAATGATATTTGAGAATATTGATAGTTTTAGAAAAGTGCTTTATGAGTATTCGATCCTATGGGGGTTCCCATTAGTTAAGGTTAAAAATGAGAAGCAGAGGGTGACAGCAGTTTGTGGTGATGCACTTTGTAAATGGAGGGTTCATGCTTCATTAATGGCTGATGGTGTGACCTTCAAGATTAAGACATGCACTCCAGATCACTCTTGCACTGTAAAGGATAGGATCACAGCCTCTACACAATGGATTGCTGAGAAAATCGAAGGTCTTGTGCGGGCTGATAGACATGTAAAACTTCCAGTGATTAGGGAGGAGTTGGCTAAATATGGAGTTAATCCCATTGATATTAAATTGTATAGGGCTAAAAATAAGGCATTAGAGATGATTGATGGAAACCATGGGGAATCATATCGCCTACTTCCTGCGTATTGTTTAATGGTTATACGAACAAATCCAGGAAGTATTGCCAAAATTCACTTCCACATGTCTATTGGTGCAACAATCCCGTCTATTAAGAGGTTTTTCCTAGGACTAAATGCTTTGAAGAGAGGATTCCTCGATGGATGTTTACCTTTTCTTGGGTTTGATGGTTGCCATTTGAAAGGGCCCTTTGGTGGTGTGCTGTTATGTGCTATTGGGATTGATGGAAACAATGGATTGTTTCCAATTGCAATTGCTGTTGTTGAGAGTGAAAATAAAGAGAGTTGGATGTTTTTCTTTGAGTGGTTGTGTGAATTGCTTGATGGCTTTCCTAGAGATAAAAGATGAACATTTATGACCGATAGACAAAAGGTAATAAACTTTATTATTATTTGTTTAACATCTTGTACTGATTTTATACCAACATGATCATATAATGGTGTGTTGCTTTCATGTTTCAGGGTTTGATACAGGCTATTGAATGCAAAGTACCTCATGCAATCAATAGAAAATGCTGCAGGCATATTGTTGCAAATTTCAAAGCTAAATTTCCTGCAATGATCCTTAGGAAACTCTTTTGGGTTGCTGCCAGGTCATACACTGTTCAAGGGTTCAATAGAGCAATGGCTAAGATAAAAGAAATGAACCCACATGCGCATGCTTGGTTAGATAGCATAGGTGCAGAAATGTGGGCTCGACACACTTTCCCATATGATGTCAAAAATGATCATATTACCAATAATTCTGCTGAATCCTTCAATAGATGGGTTGGAGATTTGAGGGAGAAACCCATCCTCACTTTGATGGATACACTCAGGTCTAGGTTAATGAATATGATCCAACAGAGATATGAAAATGGATGTGGATGGCAAAATCAAATGGTGCCTAAGGTCATTGATAATTTGCGGGATGTGGCTCAAAATAGTCGGAATATGACCTATCTTTATAGTAGCGGAACGACCTATGAGGTCAGTGATGGAAGAGTAAAATATATCATTATCACAGAAGAGAGGTCATGTGATTGCAAGGTGTGGAACTTGACTGGAGTACCTTGCGTACATGCTGCAGCAGTTTTAATTGATAGGAGACAACTTTTGGAAGATTACTGTGATAAGAGCAAGTCTACGAAGACGTACTTAAAAGCCTATGGTCATATGATCAATCCTATTCCAGATATCAATTTTTGGCCTGAGTTTAAGGATGGTGAAGTTCAAGAAGCAATGCCTCCCCAACTTAGAAGAAGAGTTGGAAGACCTAGAAAGAATAGAAGAAAGGAGCCAGATGAGGTTTCCTCCGTTTGCCGTAAAAGGTCCTCAACATTGAAGTGTGGGAGATGCATGCAATTTGGACACAACAAAAGGACTTGTGCTGGCGGACCTATATCAATGTCAAGGAAGCGTAAATCGCAGGTTATAATGACTTACATTCCAAAACACATTTACATGTATTACCTCTAGTTTTAGCAAAATAAGTGATTTACACTTATGTGTTGTATTACAGGTTGGCAGCACTGAACTGCAAATTAGTCCAGCTCCAAATCTTAGCTAATGTGAGCATTGTTGTTTGACTATTGATGACATGGCTGTTCGTTTGCTGCTGAAGACAACTGGCAGTTTTTTGCTGTTTTTGCTGTTTTTGCAAAGCTTATATTAGAGCTTAATGTATATCTTTAATGAATGGTTTTTTTGGGCATGTATCACTGAAGCACAGGTTTTTTGTTTCTGTGTTGTGTTAGGGATATTTCTGCTCAAATGGTTTAGTTGTATAACTGCTATTTTTGAATGGATCTAAGCTCAACGTCCAGCTTTATTGAATGGCTGTTTTTTTGGCCTGCAGAGCTAGCTAAGTTTGCCATGCATCACTGGTTGTTTTTTTTTGTTTGTGGATGCATTTTGAGTTTTTCTGAATGGATGCGAAGATGCATTTGGAGTTCATTTTTCTGGATGCATTTTGAGTTCATTTTTCTGAATGTATGTGAAGTTGCCTCACTGGTTGTTTTTTTTTTGTTTGTGGATGCATTTTGAGTTTTTCTGAATGGATGCGAAGATGCATTTTGAGTTCATTTTTCTGGATGCATTTTGAGTTCATTTTTCTGAATGTATGTGAAGTTGCCTCACTGGTTGTTTTTTTTTGTTTGTGGATGCATTTTGAGTTTTTCTGAATGGATGCGAAGATGCATTTTGAGTTCATTTTTCTGGATGCATTTTGAGTTCATTTTTCTGAATGTATGTGAAGTTGCCTCACTGGTTGTTTTTTTTTGTTTGTGGATGCATTTTGAGTTTTTCTGAATGGATGCGAAGATGCATTTTGAGTTCATTTTTCTGGATGCATTTTGAGTTCATTTTTCTGAATGTATGTGAAGTTGCCTCACCGTTGTTTTTTTGTTTGTGGATGCATTTTGAGTTTTTCTGAATGGATGCGAAGATGCATTTTGAGTTCATTTTTCTGGATGCATTTTGAGTTCATTTTTCTGAATGTATGTGAAGTTGCCTCACTGGTTGTTTTTTTTTGTTTGTGGATGCATTTTGAGTTTTTCTGAATGGATGCGAAGATGCATTTTGAGTTCATTTTTCTGGATGCATTTTGAGTTCATTTTTCTGAATGTATGTGAAGTTGCCTCACTAGTTGTTTTTTTTGGTTTCTGGATGCATGTTTAGTTTTTCTGAATGGATGCGAAGATGCATTTGGAGTTCATTTTTCTGGATGCATTTTGAGTTTTTCTGAATGGATGCGAAGATGCATTTTGAGTTCATTTTTCTGGATGCATTTGGAGTTCATTTTTCTGAATGTATGTGAAGTTGCCTCACTGGTTGTTTTTTGGGTTTTTGGATGCGTGTTTAGTTTTTCTGAATGGATGCGAAGATGCATTTTGAGTTCATTTTTCTGGATGCATTTTGAGTTCATTTTTCTGAATGTATGTGAAGTTGCCTCACTGAGTTCATTTTTCTGGAGGCTTTTTTTGTTCATTTTTTGCTTGTGCTGAATCCAGCATTCTTAAAGGATGTTTGCTAAAGCTGGATGGATTGTTAGTTCAAGAAGCAAGCATCACTGCTTCCATGTTTTTCTGTATGGATGCAAAATTGCATCACTATTACCTTCATTTTCTGAATGCATTTTTGTTCATTTTTTGCTTCTACTGAATTCATCTTTCGGAAGATGCATGCATTTTGAGTTCATTTTTCTGCTTTCTAAAGATGGATGCATTTTGAGTTCATTTTTTTGGAATCACTGCTTTTAAGTTTTTTTTGAATAGATTTACTAGCCATCAACTTAATAGATTTTTCAATTCATTTCATTCAGCCCTGGATGTTCAATTCATTTCTTAATTGATGTTCACTAAATCCAGCATTCTGAATTCATGTTCAATTTCATTTTAAGCAAACTAGAGCAGCCATCAACTTCTACATTATACCATAACACACTTCTTCAACAGGCAGTAAGCAAGTTCACTTTTTCTTCAAACCAAACCAACATCAAATGGTAGGTACAAAAAAGTACATCCAGCACTCCATCAAACACAATATGAAATCCAAAAATTCGATCTTTATTTTCCAGAAGAAAGAAACCAAATGTGTAGGAATATTCAAGTACATTCAAAAAAGTATATACATAACTATGACCAACCATCCAACAATTACACCAGTAGTAACACTATGAATTGCAAGGAATCATCTACGAAACAACTGAACAACTAAGCAAAAAAGATAGACAGCAAACAATGCCAAATTCAAGTTCAGTAATGCCCGTGTCAATGCACTACAATTCCATGCTCGATGGATTCCATTTCTTGCATCTTCTTCGTGAAAACATCCTCGGCTGTTAGGAAATGTATACTCCATTTCGGATTTACTAAAACTATCACCGTCATCGCCTTCCACCATTGCCCATTTCAGCCAACCATGATTTACACAACCATAATAGAGTCTTCCTGGATTTTTTAAAGACCTAGACACCAATATTCTTCCTCTTCTTCCACATTGACGACAAATGATGTTTTCACCACGAAGATTGTTACTTGCGTTGCTATTGTTAGAAGAAGCCATGCTTTCACAAATTAGCATACAGTTGCTTCAAGTTCTGCAAGTTGAAGAGATCAATCCCAAGATTACTAGTAAGCTCTAATCCAGGAAGTTTACTGCAAAAGTGGAATAGAAGTTAATGTAAGATTTTTTTTCTCATATTGCACAGTTAGTAGGTTAATTGCAAAAGCATTGAGAAAATAACAATCTTTTGATTGAGCCCAGAAGAATCAAGAAAGAGTAGATCAAATTTATGCAGAGTACCATCAAGGTCGTCAGTGCGGGCCGAAACTTTCAAATTTGAAACAAAAAGCAAACTTTAGAAACAGAACATGATTTCTTAAGAAGAGAAGAGCCAGCAGGTCAAAGGACAGTTAAAAATCATAAGCATTACAATGCTAAAAGGTGCAGATATGCACTTGAAGATCCAACTATATATAGTCAGTCAGAAGTGGAAAAGTAGAGACATCTGAGAATACCTCATCTAACAACACTACAATATATTCAGTTGGCAGCAGTCGTGATTGAGTAGAATGACCACTGATAGCTCGAAGATGACATTCAACTAATTTGTAAAATCTGCTTCAGAATTCTAGTTAGAAATCAAAAGGCATAAATATTCCATCAAAGCACGATATGGATGAATCGCTTTGAACCATTAACATGTCACGAACAGAAGTAGCTACAATAATATAGCTAATTGCATGTTTGCTTGGTGGCAGTAAACTACCAATCCAGAGTTTCAAACAACTGATTTAATTTAATCAGAGATAACATTAACATTACTACTAGAAAATTCATAAAGTCTCAGTGAGTTAGTTGTTGCACTTTGGAATATTTTGCAGCCTGAATGATCAACCATGTGAACAAAACATCCGAGAAAAAAACCACTCTAATGAGTGAAATTGGACAAATATCAAAATCACTCTGATTCCCACAATACCATCATATTCGAATGATTAAATTTGCCAAAATAGCAAACACAAAATCCAAAACACAACCCAACAAAATCCAAAACACAAAATTGCATTGCAGCTTTGGCCAAAAAAAAAAAACAAATAAACAACACAAAAAACAAAAACAACATTACAGAGGAAATCCGAATGACCCAACGAAATGGTACCAAAATTGTGTGGCTATTCACCTGCTTATGAAACAAAGAATTGAATCACAGAAACAAAAGCAGCCTTAGTCAAGGTAGTCGCCTGCTAATCGGTTGCAGCAAAAAAAGAAAAAAAGAAAAAAACAGAATTACAGAGGAAATTCAAATGACCCAAAGAAATGGTACCAAAATTGTGTGGCTATTCACCCGCTTATGAAACAAATAATTGAATCACAGAAACGGAGCACCCTCAGTCAAGATCCGCTGCTGCTTCACGGTCAAGATCTGCTATGTCCGAACCAGCTGGGTTAGCTCTTCTTGCGTGGAGGCTTTAGTTTAGATCCTTGAAGATCAGCTAGGTTCGGAACGGAGCACCCTCAGTCAAGATCCGCTGCTGATTCTAGAGGCTTTTAGTTTGGAATGGATGAGTTCTTTGTGGGTTGAAGATGGTTGAAGATGGAGATACGGTATTCAAAATTGAAGATGGAGATACGGTATTCAAATGACAAAAATAAAAGGGCATTTTAGTCTACAAATTTTGTTTAGTTTACTGTTGCTTTAATTGATTTAATCTCAAGGGGGTTCATGTTATTTTCTTTTTCAGTGAGGGGGTTATATGTTTTTTTTAAAACCCTAGGGTCCGTTTTGATATTTTATTAAACCCCAAGGGGGGTATTTGATATTATCCCTAAAATTTTAAAGAATGAGACTCTGTGATTGTTTTGTTTTCAATGATTTATTTTATGTACTTTTTTTTTTTATAAAAAAATATTTTCATTCAACCAATTACAAATTTACGCTACACTTTTTAAGAATGAGACTAATCTTTACGGTGAGGCGTATTCATCTCAAAGCTGCCTAACAATGTTAGTCTGAAGATTCACCACAACAGCTTGATTTATTAGACAGTTTAATTTTTTTTTAATAACGTTAAATATATTAATTAGGCAATTCACAAAGAATATAAAGGTAAAAAAATTGATGAATTTCATAATGTTAGTTGAGACTTAACCCATAAAGGCAAATTCCACGATGGACAGCTTGATTTGAAACACCAAATCAAGCCCAAAAGATCAATGTAATTCACACACAAAAAGGTCCTTTAAAAAATTATAAAAAATGCAAATATCATATGTTCAGTGTTCACAGTCACAGGTTCTTAATGAGTACGCGTAGAAAAGTAAATGCCTTTCGCCAAAGCAATGTGGACCATACAGACCCATACATCTGTTGCTTTCGTTATCATTCAGCCGTGCATAATTGGAACTCGAAACAATTTGTGGCAAGTCCCAAATGCCAAGTTGCCGACCACAGTCACTATGTAGAATATTTGATAATGTAATTGGTTTCCACGTAAAATCAGTTTCCTTTTTCATTTCAAAATCTAATTTTTGAGGAAAGTTCTCCTAAAATTTAATTTATGATAAATGGTATTATAATTATCATTATTTTAAGTCGTGCAACGAGAATTAATGACTAATATTATAGAAATTTTCCAAAATTAAATTAGTAACGTAAAAATTAAAATGTTCATTCCAAATTCGTTGGTAGTATCACAATTATACTGTTCAACCTAGACAAGAAAAGATTTTAGTACGAAACCAACTTACCACATAAGCATTTAGTGCAAATACAATATAGTATAAATTCAATAATTTCACGGAAACATAAGATGCGGACACAATGCGAAATCTGATAAATTCTCATGATTTAGTTAATTTCTATATAAAAATATGAAATTCTCATGCAAACAACAAGATTGTCACAATTTAGTTAATTCTCATACAAAAATATAAAAATTGTACTTTTAAATATAAAAATTGTATTATTTAAAAAACGTAAAAATCATATTTTGACATAAAACCCAAATGCAATCTCCACACAATCTAATACATCAATCAATATAATACACGCAAGCCAGCAAGGGGAAAATGGTAAAAAGAAAATCTGGACAAACGAACGCCAAATCTTCGTGTTGACATCTAAAATCAACTCAAACAGCTAGGAAATTACTAAATGGTGTGTGCCGAAATTTCCCTACACAGAATCGATTATGATGCCTAAGAATCAAAGACCTAGAAGAAAATGCCCATGGCAAGTAACATAACTGTGACCAAGATAGTAGCCGTAGCTGTTGATGAAGGGGCAGCACCAGGTGGTGGAGGAGGGCTCAAACCCCCTTCAGATGACCCACCAGGGCCAGGTGCAGGACCAGACCCTGGAGCTGCACCGGCAGGACTGACAGGACCGCCAGGACCAGGTGAAGGGACCGTTGAAGGATTGGGTGCTTCTCCCCCTGGACCAGGAGCTGGTGATGGGCCTGACATTGCCGGTGTAGGTGCAGGAGTTGCGGGTACTGGTGGTCCGGGTGCCGGTGCCGGTGTAGGAGTTGCGGGTGTTGGTGGTGCGGGTGCGGGTGCCGGTGTAGGAGTTGCGGGTGCTGGTGGTGCGGGTGCCGGTACCGGTGCAGGAGTTGCGGGTGCTGGTGGTGCGGGTGAGGGTGACGGCGGTGTTGAAGGTGGTGAAGGGGTGGGCATAGGCGTTGGAGACGGTTTAGGAGCGGGAGCAGGCGGTTTAGGAGTGGGAGCAGGGGTAGGAGTAGTAGCAGAGGTAACATTGATGGCTAATTTTTGTCCCGCAGGACAGTGCCCGTTGAAGGTGCAAATGAAGTATGCCTCCCCTAGGGAAGTCAGATTCACTCTTGCAGGGCTTACTGTTACCAGGGATATTGGATTGTTTGGGTTGCATCCATCGAAACTTGCCTTTGATACTATCGCCACATCGTGCACCCCATTTGGAAAGTTGAACACTGCAACAAACACCAATATCAATAACTAATCTGATGGACTAATACAATGAATTTTGAGGTCAATTAAACTTACAAGATTCATGTCAAATCAATATGCAACATGAATAATTTGATTTGTCTACTTAACACGTACTGAAGTTTCAGCAGCGCTAATTAAAAGAATTTCATCAAGACGGGAAGGGGTCATTGACGCCGTGTCCTGTGACAAATACACTTCAATTACTATTCCCTTATTTTACCTAAAATATCACCAACATGGAATGTATGCCGAGAAGCATATGCAGCGTAGGTGGCAGCCCCACCATTTGGGATCGTCCAGCCCATGTTATCTCCGACAACATAAGTTGCAGCAGAGGTTTTCCCGACGGCTGAAGTTGCAAGAACAACCAAGAGCGCCAGTGCTGCAAAGTTGATCCTTAAAGCCGCCATAACTTGCATAGTAATAAATGTACCTGTGTGAAATATTGTGCTCTCAAGTCGACCCTGTTTGGAGGTAACTATGGCTATGCTATGTGGGGAGCTAAGCTAAAGATCAAGAGTCCTCCCCTTTCCAACCATGGATTTGCATACGTAGAAAAGGACCTGATAGACTAGTAAGAAAATGTGATTCTTCTTGACGTGTGTAGGTCCTGGAGTGGAGAAAAGATGAAGGGATGGGATGGCCTTGGGGTGTCGGAAAGATAGAGTCCACGTGGAGCATTTAGTGCTTGATTGGTTTCTGGCGATTGGGTAGTGCATTTGATGTGGAAGGACAGGAATTTGGTGATCCAATACGAACTCCTTCACAATTTGGTGCGTTTGATAGTGGTTGGTCTATAGTTTTCCAACTTGGCAAACAAGGGCTGGGATGAATTTGATGCACCCAAAGGCCAATATGATCTTGCCAACTGACTTAGATCTTAGCATAATGCGCAATGTATGCATGCAAACTACTCCATTAATTTTATCATGAGCAAGTTTCTTAAAACGCATTTACATGCTTTTCATTAAACTTTTCTATTTTTTAATATATTTTTATTTTATAATTATTATATTAAAAAATATAAAAATATATTTTAAAACGTCATTCATACATAATTCATTTAGTAATAAAAAGAATGACAAGCATTAATTATTGTGCAAATGAATCAATTTATTCTTAAAACAAATTTAACATAATTTTTTATTTTACAATTATTACTTTATAATTTTAAAAAATATAAAAATATATATTAAAACATAGTTAATTACCCTATTCTCCATAAAGTAAAAGAGGGCCTATGAAAGTGGATATTCCTTGGTAAGCATAATTTTGCAAAACATAATCAGATTTTTTTCCAACCTGTTAGCAGATAATTTTAAAGCTGTCTCATATAATTTATGTATGTACGATTGACTTAGTCACTGCGGAAAAAATAATGATATCAAAAAGGTGCCGATCCCACACTCTTAAAAGCTGCGGTTTAAACTTTGAACTAAAAGCTGTGGCTCGAAATTACTAGAACGTACAAGAGAGACCCTCATAGTCAGCCAGCTTCGCAAATAGACTACTGCTATTATTTGTCTTTTAAAAGTCAACAAACGAATACAAAGCCACCCAAGAGTCTTCTGTCCATTCATTTTACTAAAACAAGACCTTACACACCGTATTTGGGAGATATGTATACAAAAATAAGACCACAAAAATCTGCACAGCAGAAAACACTGGACAAATCCCACACATTGCCCAGAAAAACATGCATCAGTTACTCCTATAGCTGCATCTTTTACTGGCAGCCTGCCTTGATCTTTAAGGATGCCAATCTTGCCAAAATCTGAATTTTTGAACTAAATTAGCTACAACAAACTTTGATAAGCAATTCAGCAAGTTTGACATGGGATTCTCTTGTACGCAATGCAAAGAAGCCTTTTAATGTCTTTCATGAGATTAAACAGGTGGAGGGCTCATTCTAGAGGTAAAAAACGATTTGAAAGTATTGTGAATAGACAATATATATAACTCAAAAAGACCAAGCCAATAACCAACTTTAAATGGATATTGAGGTAAAAGAAGAAATTCACTTCTAATGCACTAAATGTCACATTTAATGGCAGCAAATATTATACAGGTATAAGGCTTTTCCTTCTACTTAATTCAGTGTAAATACACTAGTACTAGCTGAAAAATTGGAGGCGTTCTCTTCTAATTTTTGCCTTGCATTCTTTATATCCTCATCCGACCACCTTATAAAATCAATAGCAATAAACTTGAGACTGCTAATACCAAGGCATTGGAGCCAAATCCTCGATTTCGAACTTCCTGAAAGATTGCACATCACAAAAGTCAAATTAGCTGGGGCAATTATGACTGCAAATGCCTGTTTATGACTATAATGTCTCTTTTCTGAGGCTACTAAAGAATGACCAAAAACTTAATTGCTAAAACTAAAAGGCTACGACACGTAGCCATGAATGGGAGCAGGTAAAAACCATCTTGATCAAATTCACCAGAAAACATGAATCTAAATGAAATTCTCGCAAAGTTAGGTGATATATAGTCGGAGACTGGCAATCTCAGTTCAAAAGTATGACATACTACCAAGTATAAACGAAGAATTCAATGTAGTAGAACATATGCTATGCTGGATATATCCACTCAAATATTAGACAACTCAACACCAATTAACAGAATGAACAGTAGGATTTTGTTAACATGGATTGAGACAAATATCCAAATAAGAATTTCATATTATTTTAAGACAAAATTAACAGCTTAAATAACCTGAAAGAAAATCCGAAATACAAATCCTAGGAATCTACAATTCTGGCTAAAAATTCACACATAAAGTACAGACAATCATGTTTATTCCAATGGAAATAGGAAACCAAAGTTCCCAAAGTTGAACTTCTATGCTTGATCTTTAAAGGGGAAAAATTCTTCTATATGGTTCATAATAGAAGCCAAGAGAGAAAGGAAAAGCATGGAAACAGCTGAAGCATTTAAGCCATCATCTAATACTAATATTTCTGAAGTATGTAAATGTTGAGTCTTGGACATATCCATACACATATACATATATATTCTTCTTCTTCTAGACTAAAAACCACAGTAAGACACCAATGGCAAAGTCTCCTTCTTGCCCGTCCATAAATACACTCTCTCTTTCTTCTTTACAGTAAACTTTAATGCACTATGATTCTATTGTACAAAAGTTTTACCCTCCATAATTGCCTCATCAAATATCTTAACAGTTTTTCTTATTTTCCAAAATTATTGCTAGGAGTACAGACCTAATCCCAGAAAAAGATACAGATTCATCAACTAGAGAAATGTCCAAATGCAGGAATGGTATGGTTCAAAAGTTATAGTCCACGAGTAGCAAACCAAAAGCACATAATGGGAATTGTACCTTCAAAGTAAAAAAGGATGAAATTGCAGATGAAGAATTTAGGTTAGGAAACCCAATATCATATGCAATGCTCTCATCAGGTTTATACAGTCCAAAGTAATTCTCAGAAGTCGCGCCACCTTTCATATTCTCATTAAATAATGCAAAAATATAGGCCTTCAACATAATTTTTGGTCTGAAAGGAGTTCCCTTCCTCAAAGCAAGCCTTTTTCGCAAGTTATAATTGTATGTCCTCGCATTATTTATCGTTGCTGCAGGTTCAGACTGGCCCCCTTGAGAAGCCCAGCCAGTCTCTGTGACTATAACTTCCATCTTTCCATACCCAGCCTCTTCCAATGCAGCATAAGCTGCATCTATCTGAGCATCAAGCAGGTTATCATAATGAAGGCCAGTTTTCTCATCATATACTCCCTCATTTTTCTGAAACAGGGCATAGTTTATGTCAATTTTCCCTGAGTTATATGTGTAAGCAAGAAAGGGATAAGCATTTAAACAAAAAGGGGACCCAAGTGATGAAAAGAACTCCAACAGTGGCCTCATGTATTGAGAAACACCCTCTTTGAATGTACAATTGGAAGGGGGAAAGGAATTATCAAAAACAGCTTGTGAATGAGCGGTGGAAATCTGAACTATATCATCTATGCCCAATATTTTTGTTGCATTATAAATATTTTTAGCTGCATCCAATAAAGATCCCCAAATATCAGCATTATCATTGTTCCCCAAAACTTCATTGCCAATGGCGATCCCAACAATCTGTGTATCAGGAAGAAAGGCCTGCACATTATCTTTGACCCAACTCAAAGCATGATCCGAATTAGTACTCATTTCTTTTACATGTCCATTTGGGAGTCCAACTACCAACTCAAGTCCAGTCCCACTAAAAGCCTTGAGAACACTATGATCTGCATCATAAATTCTAACATTCTTTATCTTCGCAGCTCTGAGAAGTGTAGCAACTTTGTCAGGGGAAGGAAGATTATTGGCAATTCTTCCATAATTTATTCCATAACTTCCAGTGAATGCTGTCACTTTGAGCTTTGCTGAACAGAAAAGCAAAAAAACAGAATTCTCCGCTGAGAAAAATAACTAGTTTAAGGAACAAAAAGTTGCATTTCAAGCATACTAGCAATCATGGACCTAGTGAGGAACATACACACTGTTCTAAAACTAACTTCTACAAATGAACTCTAAAAGATCAGAAAGTTTACACGAGAATATCTGGTCTTAAATCAAATTGAGCATTATTATCCTTCTGGTCCTTATTTTTCATTAATTGGTCTCAAAATGGTGCCAAACACGTAGTCATACATCCAAAAACCTAAGATTTAATTGATTGTTGCATGAATATCCCATAAAGGAGTGCTCAAATTTCTTCTCTGGCATTAGTTGACAGCCCATTGAGCAGATAGCTAAAAGAAATTCCTCTGGCCTCTGTTTGGTATAAAATATAAATTGCCACAAACGAGCAACAGTCTAGAAAACAAACAAAGCAGTCCTGGAAATTTAACATGCCAAACATACAAACCTATAAATTATAGAAGCCAAAATAGATTTACAATGAAGTATGATAAGGAATTAGAATCATGGAATTTAGCAAATCTCAAAGCCAAAAGTGACCCATTCGCCCTTCAAAATTGAAGAGAGGGAATAAAAAAATGTATTTTAGCTCTACAGAACCAACATGATAATCTTCACTCGTAAGGGATCCAAAATCACCCTACTCCAAAGAGCACAAATTGGGCTCTTAATCAATAGTTAAAAAACAAACTAATGATCTCGCAAATGAAATCTTCCCGTTCGTAACTTTAACAAGTTCAGAGAATCAGGGAAACAACAAATAATAACAGCAAGCAAAAGCAGGGGAAAGCAACAATTGAAATACCATTTGGGTTTAAAAGGATCAAGACCACGTGCAGAAAAAGGAAGCATAGAGAAAATTGAAGAAACTTCATTTCATCTATGCAGGTAAACGTAACCAAAACCCAATACGAACTCGAACCAATTGTCTTCTTCTGACACTGACGTTCCTCCTCTTACTCAACCATGCCATAACAGGAAAGCAGAAACCCACTCTCCACTACTAAAATTCCCTCCTTTCCACCACCTCACTTTTATCTAGTGCTACTATAAACTGGTGGTTGATCAGTTCCAACTTTTCAATCACACCCTTTAAACGCGTAAACATTGAACATATACTTCAGATACTTAATCCATGAACATGTATGATTGATGCTGGTGGTGGTGGTGGTCGGCGGCGAGGAGGACGGTGGATGTTGGGGGCGGTTTTATTTAGAGGGCCGACGCTGTAAGATGTTGAGCTGATACTACGCGAGTGCAAAACCTCCCCTTGAATTTTTGGAGGTGGCGGAATTCGACTGGAGGGGAGGATTTCGTCTTTGGTTTGATTTTGGGAAATGTTTCGTCCCAGTGGATCGGTGCAATATGTTGCGCTGGGTTGTGCGCGTTAATGCCACCTAAGTGAGAAAATATCCTATAGTATTTTTTTAATAGCAAAATAATTATATAATTTTTTTTATTGTTTTTACTTAAATTATTCTATCAATTATTTTAAGTTTCATCATTCTATACCCTATATTTTCTTGCACGTTATAAGTAATATTCGTAATTACAATTCAAATTAAATCACGACTAACATTATATTCACATAGTAAAAAGATATTAAATGTTCTTGAAAATAAGAGTGTTAAATATCAGCATGAACAACTTACTTCTTAATTTTTAAGCTCTCAATCACTACGATTGCCTCTAATCAGCGCAATTGGATGTGATTACTATTACAAAACTCTTTCTACATGTTACTATTGCATAAATTTTTCTACATGTGTTGAGATTTATTAATATATTATCACTCTTTTTTATGTGAATTAGTGAAAATATAGTAATTGTTCAATTATAATTTTGTTGGTGATTGCGTTGGTTGCATTAAAAGAAAAAAGAAAAAAAAAAAGCGAGCCCAATTTAATGCAAATAACCAAAATTCTTAAAATTTAAAAACTTTTTGAGAACTAAATCTTTGTTATAAAATTTATTTTAAAAAAAAAATGTGGAAGGACCATGTTTTTAGGGATGTACCCTTTACCTTTAAAGACACCCTTTTGAGTTTCAAAGCTTTTGATAATGTAGTTAAGTTGAATGGGACGATCAACTGAATAAAAACATTGGTATGAGTTGGTAGGTTCTTTGCTGCATTAAGAAATAATAATAATAATATCAGAGCGTTGCTTTCCCAAAATTGGTAAAGATGATGAATTATTGAATTTGACTAGCCAATAAGAAGAGAAGCCCATTTGGTTGCAAACAACAAAGTATGGTCACAAGTTTTTAAAACCATTAGCAATTGGGTTGGACCATTGCCCATTGTTTTCTTAGCAGTTACGGCTTCTACCCAACTGAACCACACCACGTCACTCCAAACACGCGTTTACCAGTCAGTAGTCATTCACTGGGCCTATTTTTGTCTCCGGTCTCTTAGGGAAAAATTTATTTTGAAATAATTTTTTAATATTATTCTTAATATATAAGTAAAAAAAATTAAAAAAAAAATTAATAATGCAATATATTTTATAATTAAAAAATTTATACTCAATTTGAAGGGATTTTTTTCTCTTTTTTTGAAAAGAGAAAATAAGAAATTCCCCCCAATTCAAAATGAAAAATAGATAATAATTGTAGTGCTTAAATTTCAATAGTGTTGTTTTTTTTTTTAAGCTAATAAGATCGTGTATATTGTGATAAATTATGTAACAATCGAATATGTAATAATGAAATTGCAACTCTGCAATCACAGTTCTACATAAGATAACTAAGGGTGCGAAAGAAAACAAAACACCGACGGAAGCGCGTATGGCTACATGTGGCCGCCGCTGCGCTCCAAACGGCATTTTCTAAATATCGCCGTCCATTGCCGTGTCACCGTGACACCGAGACGCGTAACGAAAGTGACCATTTAATTCCAACGGTCAAGCGATCTACCTTTGTTAACATTTTCGGTTCAACATTTCGTTGTCTCATATTATGAAATGAGACATTTACAAGAGTAAAGATGGAATGACTCCAAAATCTTAGTCATCAGAGTCCACTTTTGAACTTTAGCCAGTTCAGAACATCATTTCATTGCATTCCACAACATACTCATCAAATTGGGCACCATCATATTCATATTGATTTTAAAGAAATGAAAAAAACACCCAAAAAGATAAAAGAAATCTTAATATATTATGCTTCGTGCACGATTAATTATTGGGTTTGCTGCCGCCATTTCTTGATTCATTAAGGGTCATCTTGTATTAGTATACATATACAAAGGATTTGGAATTTTCTATGTTTGATTGATGGATTCTCTGCATGTATAGTCGTTGCATGCCGGAATTAGATTCGTAGAATGGTTGGGAATTGAATTGGGAGAAGTAGGCTAATCTCTGCATTTCATTTTGCTAATTTCTCAGCACTTTTATTGATTCTTATTGGTTAGGCTAGCCATCAGGGTTGATGGCATCTTCTTGACTACACACTTAAAGCCACTACATCATCATAATTAATTATTGACCGCATGCACTCGAATGCCCATATTCCTTAGTTTTGGTGAAAGAAGAGAATCTTCTGGTTGGTCTACCAAACCCTTTTTAGCATCAAAGGAGAAACCTCGGAATGAATAATGCTGCAAAAGCAAAATGATAAAAAAAAAGTGGTTAAAATTGGTTGGGTTGTTGCGAAGGAGGAAAGAAGATACGCTGTTAGATGACCTTAACAATTTTTATAGATTGTTGATGAACTTCAGTTTTAATGTATAGTTTGTCCCCATGTCTTTGTCCATCAGTCTGAGAACTGTAGTGCAAATGTCACTTTATTTTAGTGTCTGTACGTAGCAAATAGCAATGGAGTTGTGAGCACAAAAAGATCCCTAATTACAGCTTTCTGAATGATAATGCCTTTATTGCTGGCTGCATCAGAAAGGATTGAAAAAACCGTAGTGGGATAAACACTTTTCCACGGCAAAGTGCTATCATGCATTACGTATCTCAAAAAAAAAAGGGAGAATCTACCTTTACACCAGTCCTTCGTTCACAGAGAAAACTGGTCGCTTCTGTATAGGCACATTTGGAGTTCAAACGTATTTGTTGGGCTTTGTTTTGTTTTCGAAATGCCTTATCACAAGGATAAAAGTTTTTACCTTTTCGAATTCGAGTTGGAAACACAATCTTTTACAAAAATACAAGATAAGATTAGGCACAACAAGTTTTAATGACCTAACTCTTGTTCAAATTCAGTACGTACAACAAGTTTTAATGACTTAACTCTTACGGCATTTTTGGTTAAAGGGAATTGACAATTACTTACAACTTTATTCCCCAGTCAGTTTAGTTAACCAGAATTCCTTTGTTTGGGTTAAAGGAATTAAAACTCCAAAGGAACTCTAATTACACAAGAAAACTGAATTGAAATTTAGCAATGCAACCTCCGAATTGCAATTCCTTGGAAGGATATAATTACCAAGTTTTTTTTTTCAATTTTATCCTTCAACTTATTCTAATTATCTCTCATTATTTTTCTCACTCTACTTTCTCTCTCATCATTTTTCTCACTCTACTTTGTCTATCTCATCATTTTCTCACTCTACTTTGTCTCTCTCATCATTTTTCTCATTCTTCTTTATCTCTCCTCATTTTCTCACTCTTCTTTCTCTCTCTCATCATTTTCTCACACAGTAACAAAATACTTAAGATAAGGGTATTTTAGTCATTTAATACTATTCATTAATTCTATTCACCTAACAAGCATAAGAATAATGATTCTAGTCTTATCCAATTCCTTTAAACTAAACTCATTCAATTCAATTCTAGCTTAATTTTCACCGAATTGAAATTTAATTTTAACCGGCGAATCAAACATACTGTTAGTCAAACTTAGTACACTCGAGAGCTTATCGGATTACCATTTTGATTTGGTTTGTTTTCGAAATATTTGGGCTTTTGGGCTTATTAAAGTCTTTGGAATTCGATGAAAAAGAAAGATTTACGTACCAGTACTCATGTCCACATTTGTCTATAAATCTTCTTGGAAGAGGAAGAAAGGCAGCATCTCCTGTAATAAGAAAGCCCAGCCCACAATATTAACAACTCTATTTACGTGATTAAATTATCTGATTAATGTCTAAAACACGTGAATTATGGATTTGATTAGTGATAACCACACCCAATTAGTGATTTATTAATACCTAAAACTTTCTTTTTCTGTAGTTAAAAATTTATTTGCGATGATGAAGTGACATGATTGCCCACGAGCAATTAATGAATGCCTCCTTGGTAACCTTATCCTCAATTCTCCCACCAAATCTGATTCTTGGCCAGTTGCCGCTCAAATCAACTGAAAAAGAAGAAGAAGGAAATCCAGGGAAAAAACATTACATTCAAATAAAGAAAAAGGAAAAAACATCAAAGGTGAAAATGGCAAGAATCCTTCTCTCGAATGCTACCACTTTCCTCCATTGTTTGCAATCAACGTCTTCTGCATCATCATCATCTTCCTCAACTCCATTAACGCCTCTTCATGTTCGGAAACATAATGTTAGGACTCAACCCATTACATGCAGCTCACAACTGAATCAAGATTGCTCTTTTCTAACCAAGAGGAGCGTTTGTGTTAGCCTCACTGCAGGGTTCCTGTTTTCCTTAGCTGGGAAAGGCCGTTTTGAAGCCAATGCGGCTATTTTAGAAGCTGAAGATGACGAGGAGTTGTTGGAAAAGGTGAAGAAGGATAGGAAGAAGAGGCTTGAGAGACAGAGTGCCCTCAATTCAGCAGTTCAAGAAACAGGTTCACAGCATTCTTCTTTCTATTCCCTTTAGAATTTATTGGTAACAAATTTTTATGAGGGAAATAATTCCTGGTTGCGAAATGGAGGAAGTGTTTAGTTTCGTCAATTGACACTAGACAAAAAATTTATATGGTTTAACTGAAGTGTAAGTGCATTTGTTGCAGATTTTAGTAACTTTAGTGTCTGGTGCTTCAGTTGCAGGTTGTCACTATTCACTGGTGAATTCAGAAAGTGTTACAATGTTAATTAATATATTCTGAGTTCTACAGGATGATCGAATATAGTAATGCTATTGCCACTCTATTGTGTCATATCTCTATGTTGAAAAATGTAATGTGATATTTGCACTTAACTTTTGGAGGGATCACTTCTGCTCTATAAATGCATGGCTCTAAATCTTTTACGTTAGGAATGGCCATTAATTTTGTACTCTAATGTTATACTAGATCATTATTCATGATACATAAATAAATAATTTTCAAAAAAAATGAAGAAGAAGAAGCATAAGGATTGACAGGACAAAGCCGCTGACAGGCCAAATCTCTGAAAACCTTGTAGATTTCTATGGCTTCTCAATGAATTGGTGTAGAGGTTTGTTAATTTGATGGAATTCTTCTTTGGTCCATGATGCTTCATTTTTGACTTGACATTTTAGAGGAACACTAATTTGCTACCTACACCATCTTCTTATTTCTCAGCTTGTCTACCATCTTCCTAAGTATATGGTAATCTGATGCAGTTGATGCTTGTGAATTTGGAAAAACTTTTGCTGTATGTCAGTCAGTTGGAAAAACTTCTCGGGAATTTATCATTTCTTTTCTTTTAGAGCTGCAGCATACTTGCAAGATCTTGTTTACAGGCTCAGTAGAGTAGGCATGGCCATAGAGAAGAAAGATCTTTCAATAGCGACTTCAGTTCTTGGTCAAGGTAGAGATGCAGATTGGATCCAAAAAGTCAAGTCAGCCTTTAACAAGGTCTCTTTCTTACTTAGTGCTTTCCAAGCCTTATTCTGCAGCTCTTCCTCCTCTGCATTATCAATTGTTTTTGTCTATCTTCGTACAGTTGAGCTCTAGCCCTGAGGAGAATAGTGAAGTAGAAACGTTTAGCACCTCGCTTGATTCTTTGATTTCATCTGGTAAGATCAAGGAACCATATACGCTCTTCCTGAAACATGTTTAGACATTTTCTTCAGATACGTTTTCCTCATGGTTTAATCCAATAACTCCTGCCGGGGCTTATGCATGAGGCTATGAGCTATATTGTAGCATGCATGCAGTGAACGCTTGCTGATGAACCTGCATGTTTCATTTGTTACACAAGTTGCTTTAAGAACTTTGATTGTTTTGTGATACACAGTTACCAGAAATGATATTGAAGCGTCTAGAACAGCTTTTGTGGCTTCAGCAAGCGCATTGGAGAAGTGGACAACCTTGACAGGGTTAAATGCAAAGCTTAAGGGGCTTTGAAGTAAATCAGCCCATCACCGAGAATTCCATCAATTTTTCTCTACTCCGAAGAGTTTACTTCTGGCTTGCAGCGTACCTCGTGTGCTGATACAACTAATTCTTACGACGCTCTTTTCCCTGCATTAGTTACTTGAAATTCTCAAGCTTTATAATAAACTTTCATCTATCTTCAAAATTTTGATGTGATTATGCTTCAACCTACCTCAACATAGTTCATTAAATCATATAATGTATTTATTATTCATACTTCGACCTATAAAGAACTTTCCTTTTTTCTCTTGGCATCCGCTGTCACTTATAGTTTCCACCGCACTTGAGAACTTAAAGCATCTTGGTTATATTCATTGTCCTCCTTTTTTGCATCATCAGCCATTGAGCATAATTTTCTTACGAAGCATTAACAGGAAAATATGCACAATTATTCAAGGCTATTAGCCTATCAGGCACTCATCTCACAAACTTATGGCTGCCACCATTTTTTCGTGCAAGTTTTGACATCCACGTTCCATCTAAATCAACCACTAGCGGAAGCCGTAAGGCTGATTCCCATGAGTAAGCATACAAAGATGATCATGGAGCTCATCTTAATTTAAACTATGGTCCACTTGCAACCCAAGAAAATCTAAATTGTAACTTTAGTCAATTTATTTCACCATTATACAGACTGATCAACATGTTACACTGATCTATGCAACCTACAATTCCTTCAATACAAGGCAGGTCCAAATGTTGAAGCCTACTCTATAATGTAAGGTAGCAATATTACAGATATCCACGTGCACTACAAGTTCCTTCAACAAAATAAAGCCACCACATTAACTAGCTAATCTATGACTTTACATACAGATGCCTCATAAACAATCAGAATATCTATGATTCAACAACAAGACTATTGTCATTCAGAAGAAGCAATGATCCTAAGATGGTCAGAAAGATCAAAGCA
This sequence comes from Gynochthodes officinalis, assembly GCA_020080225.1. Lineage (NCBI taxonomy): Eukaryota > Viridiplantae > Streptophyta > Magnoliopsida > Gentianales > Rubiaceae > Gynochthodes > Gynochthodes officinalis. Next base: position 45,891,105 of record CM034615.1, on the reverse strand, counting down.
GCGTTGCATTCAATAACTCAGGGCTTGATCTCATCAACCTTCATACGGCTACCATTCTGTATCATATCTCCCTCTGCTGTTTTGCTTGTCACGCTACCCTGTCCGCCTGAGATGATATTTGCTTCAATATTCTGGTCTCCTTTATCCTCTCCTTCCACTTCTTGCTTCTGTTGTTCAGCACCAGTAATCTGTTCATCAGCATCTCCAGTCCCATTGTCTTTCTCTGCTCCAACAGGTGTTTGCTCTAAGGTATCTTTGGTCTGGGTATCAACCAGTCCCTCTTTCTCACCATAAGCAACTTCAGACCTATCAGATACCTTCCCAACCTGAGCCTCATTGGAGTGGCTAACTTCTGCATCAATATTCTTATCCTGTTGCTCAGTTTTTGCAGGTTCTTCTGCATCCTTCTCAATATTGCCCTTGAGAGGATCATCTTTTGCTTTGTCATCTGTATCTGCGGTTTCATTTTTGGTTTCACTCTCATTCTCCTTCACAGCATCTTTTTTAACAGATTCAGTTTCAACTGATTGGTTTTCACCGTCTTTCTTATCTTGACCTTCCTTCAGAACACCCGTCTCAAGCTCTGCATGAGTTTTCTCCTTCTCAGACTTTTCTGCTTCTTCCATCTTGACGTCCTTTGCAGTCTCAGTTCCTTCAGCAGTTCCTTTCTCTTTATTATCCTTTTTTGAACCAGAAGATTTTCTGCTTCTTTTCTTTGGTGGCTCACTCTCTGGGGGTGGAGCTGCCTTTGCTCTTTCACTGATCCTTGCTGATCTTCTTGGGGTTTCACCAGTTCCCCAGTCAAACTCAGATAATGGAGGACCCCCAGGGTGTGATTTGAGGTACACTTCCAACTGTTTCCTGCTGGTGATCTCCTCCCCAGTGGGGGTTGTGAATATGATCTCATTTTTCTTTGGTGTACCTCCTTTTTTGAGCATTAACTTCAGGGAAAAATAAAAAGTTCAATGAGGTTCCCCAAAAGAAAGTTTATAATAATAATAAAATTTTTAAAAAATTAATAAAGAAACAAAACCATGGGTGAATATATCAATGACATCTAGCCACCAAAACAAATGCATCTGGAATGTCAATTTATAGAGAAGCATGCAAAGAGTGCAAGGTCCTCAAGGACTCTAAAAGAAGGTTATACTGGAAGGTAAATATATAGATAATCATGCAAAGAATGCTAGTTCCTGAAGGACAAAAGACATCCTGAAATAAGGTAACGAGAAATGCAAAGAGTAATGAAATACAGAACCATGACAATAAATCTGCTATCTTTCCTATAGACACACATGTGTTTATCCTAATCATTGCTAGATGTTGATCTCTAATCCTTCCATTTTCTTCAAAATTGAGTGATCTCCACAACCTATAAGGAAATAGTAGCACGCCAAGAATCGAATGAAGGATCAGAATATGGATATTTCACAAGAGTGTTAAAAGCCCAACAACCTTTTGTTTCAAAAACTATGCCTTATACCAACATAATCATGACAACTCATAGAGAAGTGTTTGCAAATTTTATACATCAGATTTGGTATTCCTCTTCCCTTCATGTTCAAGCTGGGAACTTCATTCAAAGCTTCAATGCTCCAATTTAATGGGACATCAATCCATCATGAGGCAGCATATTGGTATAGGACTAACTCTCGTAGCGAACATTCAAATTGCAAAATGCAAAGATCATTAGTATAAAAAGGCAGTTATGGCTTCATGATCTTCTCAACACTGGATTTGGACATAAAGCTAATATTCGCATCTAAACACCTTGAATCAGGACTATAGCCAAAGTAAAACAGTTTTGGAAAGAAATGCCCAAAATCTTCTTGAGAGTTACTTACAATTTCAATTCCAAGAATCACCGACTTCAAGCATCAGGTATGCTATTAAGCAAACCAGTAAATACACAAAAGCCGTAAGGCATTCAGATAATCTAGAAGAAACCTAGGCTTGGGTGCAAGTGAAGTCATGAATTCATCTCAAAACAAAAATTACACAAACCTAAAATTCATGAATGGAGGCAGTCAGAATGTGCGAAGATAAGAAACAGCAACACACTCCGTGAGGCAGGTTAAAAAAAGTGAACATTAGACTTCCCGTGGACCAGTGCAACAAACAACCGACCTCCAACCAGGAACAGCGTTAAAATGCAGTCACAGAGAAAAGTTTCATAAATCTGAGCAAAAATTGTAACTGCTAAAAATCCACCAAACCACTGATCAGGGCACCAAAATCGATGAGAGAAAACCGAACACCGCCCCCGCCCCCGCCAACCAAAAAAAAAAAAAAAAAACCATAAAACAATTTGTTATGCTCTCTAGGGCCTCTACCAAATCTAATTTTGTTCAAAACCAAAACAAAAACAACTCATGTTTTGTTCAATTTTACCTCAGAAACCACATAACTACAGAAAATTGGAAATGGCCCAGAAGCCTATTAATTACACTTAACCAAAATTGCCATTAAAAGACCTCATCAAAGTTAAGAAATTCATTCACACTTCATATAGCCCGGACAATAGATAGTCAAATCCTGTAAATCCCACCTCAAAGCAGCTCAATTCCACAAAATAAACACCGTCCCCCAATCGAATTCAGTAGGCAAAACACAAAAAACAATCTTAAAATTCATAAAAACTGAAACTTTAAAGAACCCAACCACAAAATACAGATACAAACACAGAAACAGATATCTGTATGAAAAAAAAAGGCAGAAAGACATGGAAAGAAAAGGGAACCTTTTTCTTCCAGCCCGCAGGAGCCGGGAGCTCCAAGCACACAGCCTCGTTCATATCCTCCACCGAGCTCGCCATTTCTGTCTGTACCTACCGATTCCCGGAGCTGTTTGAGTTTACATAAATACTACTTAAATGAATTAATAGAAACACACAGAGTCACACAGTCAGAGGCGGAGACCCGCACACAAACGAAAGGAGACGGGACCAACTAACTTTTAACTAAATAATAACTACAGCAGCTACACATGTGTGTATTATATTCATCACTTGATAACTCCCAATAAATACTATACTGGTATTTTTAGTACTCCAAAGTTGTACTTTCTTATCCATTTCTTGGCCTCTTTTTTTTTTTTTGGCTAAATCCTGAATTGAAATTGAAGAAAGATTTTCTGATAATTTTATATTTATTACTTATTAGTGAGCTAATTTATTTATTTACTGAAAAAAGATTGAGGACGGAGAGATTTGTTATACATTGACTTCATTCTTTCACGATTCACCTCTGGCTTTTTGTTCTGTTTTGTTTTGTTTTACGAGGGGTGCATTTATATTTTTTATGATATATATATATTTTTTGTATGTTTCCCTTTATGCGTCCCTTATCCTATTTGCATTGCGTGCGCAAAACTGCAGATGACACTTATCCAGGGTACAGGCCCTGTTGGATTTGTCTTTTGTTTGGACATTGGGACTACTTTTTTTCCTTATATTTGGGCATCATGACATTAATTGGACGTGTTTTGGGCTAGTTTTATAAAAATTCGAACCTTTTTATGGGAGGCCTTTAAATGACATTTGGCAACTAAATAGTAGAGCTTTTTTTACTAGTGATAATATATGACTTAAAAGTAAGGACGTTTAATGATGTCTTAAATGTAACGTGTTGTATTTTATAAATTAAAATAATTTATATTTAATCAAAAAACTATATTTTTGAGATGAATGCGTATTTAATTGTCTAGTTATGAATGACTATCTAGTAATGTTAATAGTTTACAAGGAAATTTGCATACCTGTGTGTACGTGTGTGTGTGTGTTTTTTTTTTAATTTCGAGAAAAGAAAAAGGAGAGTGTAACTAAAAACGGCTTATTGAATTCACTTACTTTTTATCTAATCCGAAAAGCCTTCTTTGTCTTCAGTGAATGTGATTCTATAAATAAAAGTAGGAACATTTTTAATTGATGATTAAAAATTTTAATTTTCAAAAGTTTTAACCACGATGACAAATTAATTTGTAATAAATTGTATAGACTGAAAGCTGATGAATGGATCCCCATCGCACAGACGGACAATGTTTCCGATAATGTCGGCAGTTACGGTCGGAAGGTAGTGCACTAAACACACGATCTTAGGACCACATCTGCCCGAAGCCCATTAACATTAAAATGTACCCTTTTTGGTCCATTAATTCCTACTGCTTTGTTAAATACGGTGATCAAAAAGCCCAACAAAAAGTTGAAGACCTTGACTCGATCGAACCATTGTAAACTTCTTTTTTTCCAAAAAAAAAAAAACCCAAAATAATGATAATAATAATAATACACATTTTTCCTAACAGGCCAAAAAATATAGCTGTAATTTCCTTGACAAATGATTCATGACCATAAAAGAAAATTTTTGGTGAGCCATTTTTGGGTAAAATGAAAGCAATTCTTGTTCCAAGGCCGCTTGCTCATACTTACCCATATTCTCTTGAATCGTATGTGCCAGTCCATTTGCCCTTTGGCTTCAATCAAGCAATGAATCCTTCTCCAACACAGATTCTCATTCTTGGCTGCTGTGTTGGAAAAATCATTTTTGTTTTGAGTAGTGAATAATTTTGGAAGAAACTTTCATTAAAGATTCTTTCGAGTAGGACAATAAAATCCATTTAGATATCTAAATTTTAGTGCATCCCCCTTTTATAGTCACAAATTTTTTGTTGTCATGATCTCGTTTTTATAATTAACAAGGTTGAAATTTTAGGCAAAGATTTCGAATTGTGAGAGTGATCCTCCCAATGAAATGACCATATTCAAAACCGATACAAGCGAACAAGTAGAGTATATCAAGGCGTTTGAGAAAAAACTTTGCCAAAAGAATATAGGGCGCTTGGTAAAAATTTTGAAAAAAAAATATATTTTTGAATCTTAGAACAAAAATTAGTTTGGATAAAACAAATTTTGTCAGTCAAGATATTATTTGATTAACATCATTCTTGCATTATTGGTTCATATAGGCCATTTAAATTATTTTGCATCACTTATGGAGAAGAACATGATACCATAGAATCAAAACAGTCTTCCAAATGGTACAAAGATATTCTTTACATGCATAATTTCAATGAGCCAGAATTACTTAATTATCCCCAGGTACAGCTAGCATTCTTCTTGTACCTTTTTACCCTGTGGATACAGCCCAAAAAATTTCCAAAAAAAAAAAGGAAAATTCAATACTGCTACTATTGCAAGTTGATGATAAGAAGGCCCTACGTGCAGAAATGGTACAGTTTGTGACCCAAACATCGTGTGGTTTCAGGAAGCCCAGAAACTTTAAACAGTGTTTTTGTTCTTTTGTTTTTTTGGAATATAATAGTGGATATTTGGAAGGGTGGGAAATGAGAATTGGAGAGTGGAGGGGTCTGGATTTGCAGTGGGTGTGGGGTGGTAGTCAGAATGATGATGTGACAAGATATGTATTGAATGCTTGACAGACATGAATTTGACGTTTCAGATTCTGTCCTAAGCCGTTTTATTCACAGTTGTTGTTGGAAGCCCAGAAACCAAGCATCGATCGCCTCCTCCGCCCCATCCCCCGAGTCGTCTAGTGCTGTTTTCTAGGAGAAACATCGCCAGCTTGTAATGTGGACTCCATGATATATGTAGAGATGTAGAACCGAACTCCCAGATCCCAAGGACAGCTCATTGATTTCATACATTGCTGGTATTTTTCCCCCCTTAATTTCAGCTTCTAACTAACTTCCCATTCTTGCCAGACATCAACCCGTGTAGAGTACATGAAAAAATGAAGTATACTCACATATAAGGGAATGATTTTTGTTGTTACTAATGTTTTCCAATTCAAGAACCTGATCCTCACTTTAATTAGCAGCAGTGTTGTGGATTATAGGTTTCTAATAAAATTTGGACAGAACATGCCCGTCAAAAGTAGAACAAATAAAAATAAGCAATGTTCGAAACAAAGGAACCAAAGTGGAAAAAAAGTGGTGAATTTAAGTGCTTTTTGGTGTTGGCCGGCAGGCCGGGAAATTGAGTGTGAGATATGTATGATTCACAAGATCAATACAGAGCATGGATAACAGACTACCAAAATGGTGGTCCATGTTTAAACTATTCTTTTTTTTTTCCCCCACGAATGTTATGGTTCTTGGGGATGCTATCCCTGCCTGGACACCAAAGGCCTTTTCCTTGTACTCCAACACATTCACCTATGGAAGAAAATAATCTATCTAACCAAACTTTTGCCATCATCTAATATATCTTGCATTTTTTGACCTACCAGGAGTGGTAACTCCCAGTGGTCCAAAGAAAAACATTCCCCACCTGAAAATGGAACCTGAGATTTTGCTTTTGAAATCCCGATATATTCCTATCCTCAGAAAAATAATAATGAGGGGGAAAAAAGGATCATATGATGCATGTTATATGTTGTAGATTCGTTTTCATTTTTACATATTATATATCCTTCGAACGAATAGTTTAAACCCACAAAAAATAAACAAAAGGAAGTCAATCTGAACTAGTAATTCCATTGATTCAACGCCTCAAAAGGTAGCGTCTGATCTTTCTAAATATAGTATGGGTATTTAGAGTTGTACATTCAAAGTACAATTGACAAAACCTTTGAGGAGGTTGATGAAAATCATGCATACTCCTGTGTTATTGAGTAGGATGATGTTCCTTTAAAACGTTTGTCTATTTATTTACATACTATATATCCAAGTATGTATTATTCTTCTTCTTTGAAGAAATTAAAGTGTATTATGTGAAAATACATTCATCATCTTACAAGGCTCGAATCTATATTCATGTTTACCATATTCTATTAATTAGGCATTCTCAATCTCAGAAAATGAGGATTTTCTTAGCAAGAAAAAAAATGTTCGCATGCACTAATATTAAGTCACAAACTCATGAAAAAACTCACTTCATGAATGATATGGATGAGCACATGCACTTATATACATGCATATAATGATTTTTACATGCATTATTTCAAACCAAAAAAAAAATAAAAATTAATTAGTAGTGGCATTATATTCTTAAGGGAGCACACATACAAAGTTTATTATAAAATCAAATCAATAGTTTAGAATGTATCCATAAGTGATAATTAGTCACAATAGGCCATATGATCTTTTGTAAATCCGAAGTTTAAACAAGTTGAATTATCAACGTTAGAAATTGAGCTGGGTTTTTCATCATTTGCATGAAGATTTCATCCAATAAAAGAAAGTAGTATCTTAATCAAAGACTGACACAGCACACAGATATATAGCATCTTCCAAACGAGTAACTTCTTGTGACAATTGATCATTAAAGTACAACCAAAATAGGGATATTGTGAAAGTACGAGTTTAATGGAACCATAATGTCATAGGTAGGTACGTGGTACTTTTCTTCACTTTATATATATATAGAGAGAGAGATCGGAAATGAAGCTTGCTATGACCGATCATTTCTTCAATAATGCTTCCCTTGCCGTTAGATGCTTCTCAGAACCCTACCAGAAAGAATACCCAAAACTATCAATTTTTAAGGGGGGAAAAACATAAAAATAAATACACAAATACAAGTTTTGAATGCTGAATTTTGAGTTTGGGTACAAGATGTCTCTAGTCATCATCAAGTACTTTGCATATATATATATATATATGTGGCATATATTGAATATATGACAAAGCCAAAAAGCCCTAGTTCTGAACTTATATCAATGAATTTCCTTGATTATATATGGATTTTCAGTCACACGGAATTCTTTGTAACACTTTTTATAATGTTCCCTATAATATATTTTAATATCTGTACATAGTTATCCTTATTTTTATCAAAAATTATATCATTAATGATTACTTTTATATTCTATTATGAAGATTTATTGTTTCTGTATTCACTTTATATTTTCAAATTATTCTGGTACAAAAAGTATAGTAACAAGACATCAAAAATTAATTAAAAGTATACAGCTAAAATTAAAAAAAAATTATTTATATTCAAAATACCTCCATGAGATGAATTCTAATAATATAAATACCAATGTAAACTAGAATAGTTATATGAATGTGTTACATGTTGCAAGAAAATGTTACAAAAGATCCCATGCCTTTTTGAGCATTGGGAACCTGAATTTATGGATACTCAGGTTAGCTACATCCGCAAATCCCGAATTAAGACTAGGAAATAGAGTGGACTACATCAATCACATATATTTCCTTAATTTCGTTTCCTCCATTTTTTGTTGGAAACTATATTCGACTTTTTTGCTAACTAACATTGTACTTAATAAATTTCCCATGCCAAGAAGCAAAGAAAGAGTTTTTCATGGCAAGTCCTTCAACGTTATACATCTATCACACTAATCTACTGACCACATTCGTACTTTATAGTACAGTAGTAATTATTATAAATTACCCTTTTATTTTTTAACTGAATCATGTATGATTTCTCAGAGAGTTATGAGTTTATAGGCCCACCTATATCGAATGAGAAAGTAATTAAAGATCCATGTTGTGCATTTTATCAACCTTGGTGGGAAAATTTTAAAAGAAATTGAGTAGCAGTGCAGTTTTGATGTACCTCGCCTATCTTTGGTTGTTGATTAACATTAGTTTCCAACATCAGCCCGAAGTGAATATGGGGGAAGTGTGCCCACTGTAATTAATCAGCCAAGAAAATTCACAAATCATCATCACCCATCAGTGATCAATGCCATACAAACAAATCTTGATCATGTACTACATATGTATGGATGTGGAGTGGTGGAGTGCTTACATTCTTAGCAGCAGTACTAAAAGCTTCTCGATGGCTGATATCTGGGTTGTTTGTCTTGATCCTCTGAATCTCTTCTCTGCACATTTCCATTACATACATTGTTAAACTTTGAAGAAACTGAAAAGATGTGAGAATATCCAGGCGATATGTGCATTATGAATACTACTACTTTATGAATTGATTGTATGCAGAAGGTACTCGCTGCCTCTTCTCGGGAGCTGTCAGAACAACACACTTAGTTTAGTTTTACGACCAAATAATAACATAAGTTAGGACCAAATAATTAATAACAAATGTACGTACGTCGATTCACAGTCCTTTCCTCAGCGAGGTTGCTCACGGGTGATGTTCTTCTTGTCGCCGTCATCTTATTGTGAGCTTTTGATGAGGAACCAAAGTCCATCCTGTTTTCAGGATTGCTAGTGTGGTTCTGTGCCTGAAGCTGAACAGCGCATAAGGATGTGAAAAAAGAAACAAGGTTAGGTAATAAAGAGGGGGAAAAATCATTACATCCATCTGAGAAAGTGTAACCAGTTTGTTACCCATCTTAGCTAATAGCAATACGTACTAAAATGGGGGCATTTGGTTGATTGAAGAGAGGAAGAAGTGGATTGCTCAGTGCATGCTTCTTCTTCTTTTCATTTTAATATGAGGTGTAGACTAAAGAGATCGACTGCGTGGAGGGACTAGGAAGGGACTGAGGGCTGGAGAGGAGGAGGAAAGGGGGGTGGTGGGGGGGTTTCATGGCGTGGGGTACTGTGAGACAGAGTTGACCAGGCCATTATGAAAAAACTATCCCAGATGAAAAGAGAGAGAGAGAGAGAGAGGGGAAAAATGGGAAAAAGGAACGGATTAGAGGAGCAGGCAAGCATTGAAATGACTAACTTTGTTAGAAGAATGATTATTGATGATGATGAATATGCATGGAACCCCAGATTCCTGCAGGAAGGGATCTCATCATCGTCTCAGAGAGAATAGTAGTATAAAATGCAGTAAATGGAGGGAGGGGGAACTGTGTTTCCACTGTTGAGGACAAGCACTGATGAAAAGATTCAATCAATAACTAAAACTTTAAAACATCTTGAAACAAGAAGCCCCATTCATGTCAATCAAACCATCAAATCAAGCCAAAATATTGAAAGCGGCTTCCATGTTAAAATAATCCCCATGAAAATTAAAAAATCCCTTTTGCTTTTCTTTCATTGGTCAGGCCACATCCCCGGCCGCAAAACTACACCCTATAGAGTAAAAAATCCATATACTAGTATTAGATTATAGGTTTTAGATTCTGGCGGCTGCTATGGTGCTCAGGTCAAACCTTTTCTTTTAATAAGGACTGTATCTAATACAAATTCAAGTCTACTGCAAACGGACCGGGAAGAAATCGATTGATTCCCTTAAAAGAAGCAAAATTCCCCAGCTCCAACCCTAGAATTCAGAAGCCTATGTTTGGATCGCCCACAAATTGAGCTGAATGTTTTGTTGGTTTAGGGGAAAGATGGACCTGAACATCCTGCCAGGACAGAGACTGAAATGCAGCTGCCATGTTCACGGACCATAGATTTGTGCAGTGTCCACATCGCACAGTCACGATGTCAAATAAGCTGCTGCATGGTACACTGACCTGCAAAAATTGAAGTGTAGCATTATAGCACCAGATTTTACTCGTATAAGCAAATCAAAATAGACTTCTCAGATTTCCACCGCCAGGCGATAGTCCCCAAAATCATCCAAACATGATCATTTGCATAAACCTCGAGATCCCTTTTCACAATTGCAAATCCAGATGCAAAAATGTTCTTGTTATGGACGAGCTAATTGATCTGATGATGTTGCTAAAAGAACAAAAAAGCGAAAAGGACAAAAAACCTGATAATGAATAAAATATCAAAATAAAACAGAAACCCTAAAATCCTCTCCAGAGGGAAAAATTTGCAAATTGATTGCCCCCACCTACGAAGGACTAGTATTTTTCCCTCCACCAGCCACTTTCACTTGGGCTGGTGGTGGAGAATGAAAGAAAGATATAGCACATGGAGGGAGGAAATCGAAGGCTTTAAAGACTTGTCTTCATCACCTGCATGAAGAATTCATGCTTATTTTCAAGTCAAATGAAATTTCCTGTTGAAAGGAAAAACCAAAACAGTGAAACCCAGGCCCTCTCTCGATCTCTCTCTGACTCACACGCAGTTACTCTCTCTGGTCGTATTTGAAACTTTAGGACCTCCTACAGGGTGTGACTTTTCTTTGACTGCAAAAGAAAGAAGAACGAAAAAAGGTCCAACCGATGGAGACTTGACTGTAACAGGAACAAGGGAAAAAAAAACGAGAGAAAAAAATTATAGAAAGAAGTGATCAATGGAATTCAGTATCATATATAACAACACCAAATAGCCTGATCTCTCTGCATACGAAACCAGCTTTATGCAGCCAGCAGCAACTAAAACGATCTCTCTTGTTTGGCACACAGTACAAACCCCTTGTTAAAAGAAGGTCCCAACACTGCCCTTGCAAAAATTGATCCACATATGATATTTAACATGTTTCTTTGAGGATATGCTTATGAAAAGAAGATCCCACTATAGCTATCAAATTAGGGGTTAATTCAGAGAGGATGATTTAGTATACCGCAAGAACAATATTGCAAAAGTTGCAAGGGATATAGCAAAGTTGCTCAGCAACAGCAGCATCTACGCAGCTTGACATTTCACAATCAAAATGGAGCTCCAACAAAAGAAAAAAAAAATTTCGCTGATTAAGGAAGAAGAATTGAAGAAGAAACAAAATTGTGGATGAAATATTTACGGAAACCAAGCCAAGCCAAGCCAACCCTCTCTCCCTAAGTGCAAAGTACAAAGGAGAAAAAGTCTTTTGTTCTTTATATATAAGCTCTATCTATGTTTGCTTTCTTCCAGGAGTAAGCTCAAAATATGTGGGAGTGTGGTGTGTATCACAACAGTGAAACAATAGAGCTTGCTTGGTGTGTATATATTTATATAAAAGAGTAAAATACTATACTAGTGTTAGTACTGGTTCTAGTAGTATATGCTATAGTGTACTTACCGACTGAAGGAATAAACTCAAAAAAGGAGAAATACAAAAACATTAATTGGAGAGAGGAGGAGGAAAGGAAAAGTACGGTTTGAATTCAAAGTGGGTTTAAGATAAATAGATCAGAGAGAGATAGAAAGCAGAGAAATGCAAGAAAATAAAAAGTGGATTCAGGCTCAGCTCTGGCCAGGGCAACCAGGAAAGATGGGAGGAGTGAGAGGGTTACCGCTTCAAGAAAAAAAATTTCCCAAAAAAAAAAAAAGAAAAAAGCGGGTTGGAAGGGAGATGAAAAAGTTAATGTAATGATATTGGCAAAGCCAAGGTTGGGCTAGGGTTTGATTGCAAAAGGAGAGAGATGGGTATGTATTTTGACAGCATATATTGGCAAAAGCAGTACATATATATGTGTGTGTATTTGGTGATTGTTGCCATAATGATCAAACAAAAGAGTGTGTGACCACTGACCAGTACTACGACTACTACCTCCCTTCAGGCTTTCCCGATCCCCTGCTACTGCTGGCTGGCTGCCACACACCAGCGGACGAGGAGGGCGAATTTTTTTCCGTCATTCCCATCTACTAATACACTAATGACATATCTATTTTCTTTCAGCTAATTATTACACAACATACTTTGCTGGCTGGCTGCCACACACCAGCGAACGAGGAGGCGAAAAATTTTCCGTCATTCCCATCTACTAATACATTAATGACATATCTAGTCTCTTTCAGCTAATTATTACACAATATACTTTGCAATTCCAATGCAATAAACATCCTGCTTATTTTGGATTCCTTTGTGCATTCTATGTTCTTCCTGGGACTTCGATTGTAGCAACTAATGTTTAATTTCCAATATCAGAATTCATAACCATGTACATTTGACATCCTTGTGCGTAAAACCGTCTAGTTTAACATATAGCCAGACTTGATTATTGAGAAAATTGGTGATTACTTGTTGAAGCAAGACCATGTAAAGATCATCCTTCCATAGCAGCATGAAAAGCTATGAGCATCTCTATAGAAATTAAATGGTGGGTGATTAGTGTATTTGTGTTGAAATGCACATACTGCTTCGTTAAAATTAAGGAAATTAAGGTTTAGCATCATCAAGTTTAGACACTGCTTGCATTTGAATAATTTTCGAATGCTGAAAATTAATTACTTCCTCAGGACTCATGCATGAGTTTCAGACACTTTTCCAGACAATATATGTATGTACGTTCTTTTTAAACTTAATTTAATCCTCTAAATTTCATAATTTCTTGCAAATAAATTAAAATTATGTGAATGTAGCAAAGATTGCAACTTAATTATGTGCATGACTGGGAAAAATTAAATCAAAATTTGGACTGTTTAAGGATAAATATAGAAATCATGCATCCTCCAGTTGGGGGCTGGGAAAGTTGATATGGAAAACATTTGACACACACCACCATAAATTAAAGCATACGAGATTTATTTATTTATGGTTTCAAACAGTTTATCCCTCCATAATCCATTAATTTGGTTAATCAAACTGCCTCATTTGTTGACTCTATGCAATCGAATATTTTTTTGCAAAACATGAATACTATACAAGATATGAAACCAATAAATTCATTTTCGTTATTATTATTGAATCGAAAAAAGAAATAGAGAAATCAACTAAAAAGTCATTTTGAATGAAGAAATACTAAACAAATATTGTTTGACCATATTTCAATTGGCAACATTGTCTTTTTGGATAAATGATCGAAAGAATTCTTTTAAGTAATGAATATTAGTTATTTAGTGAGTCTATAGATCAAATTTAAAGATTAAATTTGTGGTATAAGTTGTATATGCTTTAATTTTGGCTCTTTCATCCGTGCTTAATGTGGGAAAAAGTGACCAATTAAGAGTCTTTTTTGGATCATGGGAAAAGAAAACAACTCCTTTGTACTTATGCAACATTAACTAATAAAAGGGAGGTTGAGGAAGACGATGATGCATTGGTATACTATATATCCATGATTATATTAAATTCCTTGCCCCAATAAAAAGATTTTTTTTTTCTTATTTTGAAATCAATTTTTATAAATTATTACTATATATGACTTACAACTAAAACATAAGAATACAATTACAAAATTATACAGTTGATGTTCATTTATTATATTGTACCTTATAATTCTCTTATTAAATTGTATTTTCCGATTGTAGACTACTCTCTCTTTTTTTTTCTTCTTTTTTTTTCTGAAATGGGAGGAGTATATGAAGTAAATGAATTATTACTATGCACTTCAATTATTTTAAGAAAATGGACTGGTGGAGAACTGAAATTGAAAGCTTAGTCACATTATTTGTTTGCCAATCATTTACATAATAATGTTGAAGATTAACTTAATGGTGGTAACCCAAAGTCAATGAAAAGGAATAGCTCAAAAGGAGCCAATGAAGAAAACGCTACATTAACTGCAGTAAAATCTATCTCTGGCAGCTGTAATGTCGAAGAGGACTAAATAGTTGAGGCATATATATGGATTGTATCCTCGGTTACATTTTTTTGTGCCATTTTATATTACTCACGTTAATAAGTTGGCATAATATTATAAATTGCATTAGTATATATTTTATTAGTATCCACTTTCATTATAATTAATATTTTGTATCAACCTAATATTTTGGTAAAATTTTATTACATTTTTTTTAAACTAAAATTTTAAAATAAATATAACCTAATAATAAAAAAAACTTTTAATATTAAAATTTATTATGATAAAATAAATATAAATTTATGCCTTGTGCGTACATATCGCGTTTAGCAAAGGGCCAAAGGCAATGAGAAAGAGGCCGAAACATTATCAAGATCTCTTATTTGTCGGATGAGCCAACCTGGTTATTGGGCTGAGAGGACCTCATTAGGCATCGGTCGTTTTCCATCTCTGCTGTAATAAATAAGCTTGTTTTTATTTCCAATTCTTTTTTTTTTCCTTAAAAGAAAAAAATCAATTTATGGGCTGATTGTGTCCTTGTCATTAATTTCATCAAATCTGCGTTCATTGTAGCCAATTTAGAATAATACATGCATTGATTTCATAGTTTACATATTGAGTGTGATTGCGTGATTATGTGCGTAATTTCATAGTTCACTGGCACACCCTTTAATGTGACTATGAATTACATTTTAATTTACGTTTTCGTATTTTTGAATATAGTAGTAATGAGATATAAAATATATGAAAAAATATTTTTAAAAAATGTAAAAAATCATTTTGAAAGTGATTTTTACCTACCTAAATTTCTGAGGCTTGGGATCAAGTCTCAATGCTTATTTGATTTTAATTTCCAAGGAAACTTGATGGCCTGATCCAGTTTCTATTTATGGCGGAAGTAACGCGAGATGGCGACATATAATAAGGTGCTAGCTGTGGTGATGATCGGAAGATGAAGGATATGCCACACACGCAATACGAAATAACATATTCGTTAAAGTGATATATGTCCTTTGTTAATTAATGAGAATTTTAATGGTTTTACATCAAATCTTACCGTATCATTTACATCAAATCGTACGTAATCGTTAAAAAATCAAAAAGGTTTCTTAAAAAATGAAGTTTTAGACAATAAATCTTCACTATGTTATTGTCTTAATTATATTATTATCCTCAAAAATAGTTCTTAAGAAACCCTATCATCTTCCTAACTCCATCAAATAAAAAGAATTTTTATTCTAGAAAAAAAAACTCTCAAAATAATAAAAAAATATCTCATTATCTTCTACACCAAAAGTAATGAAATCACATCAAGGGGTGTAAGAGAACTAATACATTCGATGAACAACTCGTGAACAAACTCGGTTACGTTTGTTTATGTTCGTTTGTTAAGCTAAATGAATAATAAACGAACACGAACACGAACACAAACAGGCATGTGTTCGGTTCGTTTATATTCGCGAACAGGTTCGTTTAGCGTTCGTGAACATGTTCGATTAATATTCGTTTAGTGTTCGTGAATATGTTCAATTAATATTCGTTTAAAATAATATATATAATAATAATATTAATAATCATACTAATATTAATAATATATACAATTTTGTCAAAACTACGTCGTTGTTTTATTTTTTCTGCAAGTTACTCATTTTTAGTATGAAATTGTACACTAGAAGCTCTAATAATGTAAGCGAACATATCTTTCGGTGAACATGTATAAATATATATGTAATATTTATATATTATATTATTTTAAATTTTTGTTTATTTAAGTGCTTGCAAACATGTTCGTTTAAACGTTTGCGAACATGTTCGTTTAAACGTTCGCAAACATGCTCGTTTAAATGTTCGCAAATATGCTCGTTTAAATGTTCGTGAACATGTTCATTAAGTGTTCGTGAACATATTCGCGAATATTAATAAATATGTTCGAGATCAGCTCATGTTCATTTAAGTTTTTCATATTCGTGTTCGAGATCAGTTCGTGTTTATTTAAAATAAACAAACAGATCTTGAATAATGTCCGTTCGAGATCATTCGGTTCATTTATAGCCCCTTCCAAACAAGAATTACTTTTGGAATACTCCTTGGAGGTAGCCAAATTGGTGGGGCGGGTGAACGCGTAACCGTAAGGTCACGAATTAGAATTCTCTTGTTGACATCTTCTTGGTTGAACCCATCACACAGAACTTGCCCAATGCGATTTACCTCTCCTGTGGGGTTTGTGAGCTATTCCACAAGAACGGAATTTACCCAGTGCGCACCCTGATTAGTAGTTGCGGTTCCCTTGTCAACAAAATAATTACTTTTGCAAGGATGAATGATACAAATTCATTTTAAAATTTAGCAAGAAATTAACCACCCCCTGTACACCTCCACCAACTGATTTATCCACAAAAATAATTGCATTAAGCCTATTATTTTTGGGTGGCTGTTTTTCTCTAAAATAAGAATTATGTTGATATAGTTGATTTTTCAAGTATCTTTCTAATTTTGGAACCCTTACTTTTATTTTTATTGAGGATCTTGTTTTTCTTTAAAATTAGAATGGCTAATAATATTTGCATTCCACTTCTTGTTAGTAGTATTTCATATATAACATTAAAAGTATGAAGTGTGTCTCTAATACCACTTTTTAAGACAAAAATAGAGTGCTTATAACAAAAACCGGTATATTAATATCATTACCAAATTGCAATTACCCTTTTATTTGATAATGTAAAATTTGATATAAAATGATAGAGGCAAGATTTGATGCAAACACATTAAATTCATATTAATTAACAAAAGAAATATGCAAGCTTTATAAAATTGTTACACCAAAAGTGTTACAGAAGCTCCAAAACTTTCACTGTAAAGAAGTGTGTGTCATACAGTGACTCAAAAGTTTTGTTTGCCTGCCAAAGACTTGTTATTAATTTAATGAGACTATAGCAAATGTATAATAAATATGAATCCCTAACCAAAATAGTAATACGAAATTCCCATACAAGTTCCATTCCATACTTGGAAGTAGTTGGAACAAAAGAGGAAACACGTTAGATTACAATAGAATCATATCTTTCCATTTCCATGTGCCGATGTTGCATGCGTGTTATTCCCTATTGATTGGTCAACGAAAAAAGAATTGTATGATAGAGAAATTCTTGATGGTTACTATCGAGCCCAACAAAGAAAAAGCTCTCAGGACATAGAAATAGGGAATGAACTGCTGATCAAACTGCATTTCCACACCCTGCCACATCCTCAAATGTTCATGAGCAGCCTCTTACAATCACTAGGGACACTCAAGAACAAAGAAAAGAAAAAAGGAAAGAATCATAGAAGCAACATTATAGAAGTAATTATTGGCAAGTGGGAGCCTCATGTCTGGAATAGGGAGCTAGTGGAAGCCAAAGCATGAGATGGAATCAATATCATGCATAGATAAAATGGAAGGATTGTGAAGAAAGACTGGCACTAACGAGATAAGAGGGGTTACGTAGCTAGCTAGGCCAGCGTACTCAGAGATCCATGTTTTGATGATTCTGCACCAGTCTTACATTTCCTATGTACCCTACTTATGCTCAGAATCATGAAAAGGGCATATCAAAATCGCACCCAAAGAACCATAGAAACCAGGAGAAAGCGAAAGGCATGCCCTTTAGATTATTTGTAAGCATCACTGTGGAGTGATGACCCTCATCAATTAACCACGTATAAAACACGTACGAACGTGGAACCCAGTGTCCCACTTTGCATCTTTCCTGGCTAGTTTGTTTGGGTTCCTAGTTTGGTTCCGTTCTTTGGGAACCAGAATTTGAGCTGAGAATCTATTCATTTTGGAATGCCTCAAAGTGAAACGTAGTCCATAATGCATTCACCAACTGATGAACTTGATGCACTACTTTATGTACATTTCCAAGGACGTACAATTACGATTTTTTGTCTCTGTAAAGAGATTTATACTCTCCCCAGCTAAGTAGCGTGTATTATGCAACTTTTGCTTACATGAAAAGTGCATTTGAGTAATTTAATGCATGTTTATGTGTTTTCACTATTTGGGGATAGAAGTAAAATCTATTGGATTAGTGCATTTATTAGTTTTTTTTTTTTTTTTTTTTGGAATCATCCTATTCCATTACTCTATTGGATGAGTGAATTTATTGGCTAGCGAGGCTGGGAGTGAGAGTTAATAGGCCTACAGGCAATGGTATTGATATGACTTTTTTTTTTAAATTATTAGAAACAACAAATTTAATATATCTTTAAAAACATAATTTTATACTTTTTAATTATGTCCATACATATTATTGTTAATAAAAATATTATAATTTTTTTTTTAAGATCAGAAAATATTTTGACAGTAAACTTCTTTAGGGAGGGAGGGAGAGTATGCATGAACCAAATAGGAGGCATTTTAGATTTCTTTATTGGTTTATTTTTTCTCTGAAACGATAGTATATTGAAACTGGGCGCAATGGCCAATATTACAGAGCCGAACGGCTTAGAGAGTTCGTGAGTCGCCATCAAAAACAAATGCTTAACTCATTTAAAATAACGACTCGAACGACGGCAGAACCCTCAAAGCGCACAGAACCACACTCGCAGAATGGCGGGAAAAAGCAAATGCACAGGTTGAACACCTAGAAAACCTAGGCCCAACCAATAAAGATTTCTTTATTGGTTTATTAAGACGGGGAAATGTTACATTCTCACATTACGTTCAATGCGACGGCCATAATGGCGAAAAACATCCCTTTGTGCGAGCAAGCAATAGGGTCTTGTTTTTCCGTTGTCAAAACACCCTCTCATCGACCAAATGTTGTCAGTGAGGTTCATGCGAGGATCAACTCCTGATTTATGACAGCAATACTTGCCAAATATTCTGCCAAAACCCATGTTTCTTGCCTTGTACTAGTGGTTTGTACACAGGATGACAAAGGCTACAAAGTAATAACATGGTTCGAGGTTGGGGCAAACGCTAAATCCAGAAAACCATTTGTCCGCAGGTGGACAGGGATCATGGGAGTTCTTGGCACCCATAATGGGGACTAATCCTTTGTACTTGGACTAGTAACATGGAGCTAAGTAGATGCATGTATAACTAGATATCATCAACATGGCTGACGGCCAATACTGGCCTCTGGTTATAATCATCCAAGACTGTGAAGAGCACCAGCGCTGAAAATTCAATCTGAGGATTAATCAAAAATTTTATTTCATGGTTTTATAAATGTAATGATACCCCTATACTATCTTCTTATGTTCACATTGAGAGAAAAAAGTGTCTCAATTAATGGCAGATATGGAAAAACTACGAGAAACATGCAGATTAATTAGCACCGGACAATTAACTAAAAGCAGAGAAGAGCATTTCCTTAAAAGTGAGCAGAGACAAGCATTTCCTTTGCGACTGTACGTACGAGCGTACACCAACTCTCTGGGAGTCAATCTGACAGAAGTAACCTTCTGGCTCTCTCTACTCGCTCAAGCCAACACCTTAGAGCTATTAAGCAAGATGATGAGGATAATGATGGTCCAAATCTCATACCTGGGGATAAAACAACCAGGTTTAATAGCAGATAGCATTTTTGCCTATCGAACCAAATGACAGCCTAGTCTTCTTGTCTGATCCAAAGTTAAACTTAATATCATGTGCATCGACATGAGTAGGAGCATTGCTAGTTGAGGGGAATGAGAAAACAAGGCGAGAAGTTGACTTTGTGCCAAAACTGTAAGCAGGAATTGTAGGCATGTCTTTTGGCTCAGATATCTCTCCACCTGAAGAAAATGGCATGACGGAGGGCGTGGGTGGCTCTGAGAGTGTGCTCGAAGATGTAGAAACAGGGAAAGTAAACCCAGTACCATTGTCAGAAGGTGTGGAACGCCTGCCAACAGAAATATGTGGCAAATTTGGCCTTGTCCCAAATGAATTCAGTGGTGGCTTCTTTGATGGCTCAAACTTAGAATCATCTCGTGAATTTGTGACAAGCTGCTCACAATTTTGATGTCTGGGAGGACCACTTTGACCTGCCTTCTGCAATACAGAAGCATTAAGTAAACAGAATAAGCAATGATTCATGCAAGAAACAACCAGTAAGCATAAAACTTGATTTCTTGCTTTTGAGGGCTCCAACTTCATTAATGAAACATTTTAATATAAAAGAATTTCAAACCAAAGCTATCTCCATCTAATAATTTAGATCCATAAAAGCAACAAACTTCCAGATTCAGGTTGACAGCATATCATCAGACAGAGAAAATATGTACTGTAACTGAACAACTTGCTCTTTAAAATAAATTATCTAGAGTAGTAGTTACACCATCCAAATTTTCATATACTGACACCTATGCCAAACCAAATTTGTAAATTGATTTTAAAAACAGTGCAGTACATCTCTTGAATTCAGAATTTTACCAAAGCTGCAATTGAGTACTACTGCTGCAAGCAACTAATAAACACTAACAAGACACAAAACAATCTCAAAATTGTTACTCGAAAAAAAAAAAGGATTTACACACATGGGAGGATCTGGATGAGGATTTGTACAGAAAAGAATCGGGCAGAGCATTTTTTTATAACACGACAGGGAAAGAATTACATACCTCTTCGAAGCTTTTCGGTTGAAAAGAAGAACTACCCTTAAAGGAAAACAAAAACCTATTAACATCAGTTTTCTTCACAGAATCACCATTGACTTTGCTGGAAGCTTTACCACTTGCATCTACAGTTTCTTTTGATTCTATACTTCTCTCCTGGAAATCTCCCTGACCTTTTGAATGGTCACCAAAAATGTTCCCTTTGGAAATAAGTTTTGAATCATTTAAATCAGTTTTTCTATGGGATCCTAATTCTTCTGAAAGTGAGAAGCTCAAATTTTCTTTAATGGCACCTGAGGCCTCAGAAGGAGATTTCCTCCATGCACCTG
Source organism: Gynochthodes officinalis (assembly GCA_020080225.1). Taxonomy (NCBI): domain Eukaryota; kingdom Viridiplantae; phylum Streptophyta; class Magnoliopsida; order Gentianales; family Rubiaceae; genus Gynochthodes; species Gynochthodes officinalis. Next base: position 45,869,954 of record CM034615.1, on the reverse strand, counting down.
CTAGCTTCAACTCATTTATCTTTTCTTGAGGTGTTGGCTTGTGTTTGTCAAGCTGACCAAGAATTCTTTTCACTGCTTCATTGGCAGATGGATTTAACAGTGGTTTGTTGCCAACCCTGTTTCCTGCAAGGTGCCCTAGCTGTTGTTTTGAAGTACTAGTTTCACCAAGTTGCAGATTCTTTTGTAAATCAGATCGGTTGTCTTGAGAGGCAATGGGCTGCTTAATGACTGAAGGAGCATCTTTAGAGTATTTTGAGAAAATAGATCCTCTTGGTCTGACTTCAGAAGCATATTTCATCCGCAGACGACGAATAGGTCCAACTGATCCATAGCTATTATCAAGCACATCATTACTGTACTTCACCTTGAAATAATTGGAAAACAAAAGATTGGAAACAGGGCAAAATATCCCCTGCAATCTAACCATGCTTAAAGAAATATGAGCAAAAAGGGAGAAAGCTTGCCATCAATTACACATATTATCCCATATGAGTCAATCAAAAACAGATCAATCAATAGGTTTTATATAGGATATAAGACAACTGTGTCTTCATCCAAGCATCTCTTAGTGTTGACCATAAATGAACATACTGAACAATGAATCCCACACCAAGAAAAACATGGAAATTGCTCAAGCAGCAATAATAGACCATCAAAAGAGCCAAACCTGTTCAAAAATTGGTGTCTGAGATTGCTTGAAGGGGTCTGGTGAATAATTTAGATACTTGCCATCAGTTTGCATCTGAGTCATTTTTAAAAATGAACAGACATATAGAAGCATTAATTTATATGCTATAAGTAATTCTACATGTCCAAATTCAATTACAAGTACCTTGGCCCTGGACTTGGAATAAATAGTCCTCGAATATGGAGTTCTAGGAAAATCATGCAGCCCATGTCTGTCTCTCTGATTTGGAATTGTATAACCATGCTGTTCTTGAGCCATAGCACCAGGCCAACAAGTTGACAACCTAGCCGCAGATGAAGGGATAAATGGCTTTAATGCAAATTCATCGGCAAGTTGTTGAGCAGTTTCACCTTTTGAAGAAGCGGCACTGGGACCAGGTCCATGCTCTGATAATCGACTTCCCATATAAGCCCTAGCAATTTCAATCGGTGATGCACCAATTTCATCTGGTACCTTCAGAATTTTTTTGAAACACTATCAGAAATACCATAATATTGAAGATGATAATGAGGGTCATAAAGCTTTACAACATTGTAACTCAGAAGACTTGCTTTTTCCAGTTTGAATACTTGAATCACAGGTCTAATCTTGGATGGTCATAATCCACAGTGATAGCTGTTGTTTGATCAATAGATCCTGGAATCTAAATCTTCCAAAAAAATAACAAAGAAAAAATAGCAACCCAGTTCTCAGCCAATACAGGCAACTATCAGGATCACTGAAGATTATACTCACAGTCTGGGGAACAGGCATGGGACTTGTAATTGCAAGTTTGTTCAGATCTTTCTGATTTCCTTCATCTGATGCTTTAAAGAATGGGGTCGGCAGATCTCTGACAGTACCTCCTGTAGTCAGGTTTTCATTCTTTTTTCTACCCTCAACATCTGAAGCATCACTGACCCCAGAGCTCAATATCTCCATTAACCTATTGATCTCATCCCTACATGGCAGTGAAGAATACTTAAGATAGTTGAAAAGAAAACCTACGGTAAAATATGTTACCATACAACATACCTAGAAAAAGTTTTTCCTTTTATAAGCTGCTCAATTCCAGAAATCTGAGAATCATTCTCAATGCTATTTGGTTCATCTTCTCCAAGCTTGTCGCTTTGACAATTACCATGAGCTGCTACTTCACTTGGACCAGATCTTTCACTAAACTGGGGTGTATCATAATATATCAACATGATTCAAATGTTTAAAGGTGGATTTCATGTACGTTACGTAAACCATAAATAGCGGAAAACACAATATAGTATTTCTTTCCCCCCCCAAATTTTAAGAAATACTTACGATCAGACCAGCAGTGTGTAGTAATCCCAGTAACTCAATCAAAATCTTTACTAAATGATAGAAGACGTAATAGTAATCAGCATTTTGCTGAGTGAACATAATCTTATAAAATGCTAAATGTTACCAGCCCATAGAACAACCTAAAGATAAGAAGGCATGCAAGCAACTCACATTCAAAGTGCATCTCTCACTGCCTTCAGCACTAGGTGTTACCTCCACATCCTGTTCATCTGTGAAATCCATAAAGCATGACAGGTTTAAAAACAGGAAGCTTAAAAAAAGCACAAATACAATATAACCCCCCCCCCCCCCAAAAAAAAAAAAAAAACAGACAAATATAGTTGAAAGCAAAGATGATGCTGAAGATCTACTCAAAGGAAGTCACAAAGGCATAGTTCAAAATCAGGTGAGCCAGGCTCCATAAATAGCACAGAGTATCTTGTTAAAATTCTAAATTTTCTTTACTGCTGCCCTTAGAAGACCAGAACATACCTGCCCTGAGTGGTCACAAAAGTAAAGGATAGCACCCAAAAACGAACAAACAAAATAAACTTTATATTCTAATGGTCCTAGAAGCCGCGCATTATGCTGACGGCAACCTTTTTCAAATCCAGTTTCAAATCAAACTAGGATGCTCCCTTTTTTCAGATTGGCGATTAAAATTTCCAGCTCAAACTCAAGCTCACTAATACTTAGAACTTGCAGCTTAAATAACTACCACAAATATGAAACAAAAGGAGAAAGAAGAACCTAGTTCAGCATATGAAACTTTCCTGAGGAAAAAAAAAAAAAGTAAAAAGTAATGGCAATGTATCAATGGTTATGATCATCGCGGATAGTAATGCCTTACCTAGATTTTCAGTAGGAGGAGGAGGAAGGGCAGCCACGGAGGAGGACGTTGTGGAGAAGAAGCCAGGCAAAACTTTGTTGGCGCCGCTCGCGAGAAGGCGGTAAGCAGGGTCGACAAGCTTGGACAACCACCAGCCGTGGCCTTGCTGGCTGGGTGAAGGGCGATCATAAGGAGTGGCCTGCGACTTCCTTGCCGGCGGTTTTCTCAGCTTCCCTCCGGCGCCTCTTTCACCATCTATTTGTCCGTACAACGACGCCTTGGGCTTCTCCTCCATGTCAACCCTTTGTAAATGGGCTTAAAATTTTCCCGCAGCTTGATTTGAATAACCCTAATTATAGATACAGTAATTGCAGAATCCTAAAGTAATTGGACTCCTCTTCCCACTCCAACACCCCGAACGACGTCGTATGCTGAATTTCTTGAGGAGGAGCGTCCATGGTTTCGGCCCAACCCGCCCCACCAAGTAGGACTGTTAAGGAAGCGTTGACTTGACTTGTGTGGAATTATTTTTCCTATTTTCTTTTCTTTCTTTTTTTTTTTCACTTTCTTAAAGTTTATTAATCCCATAATAGTGGATGTTAGTAATAAATCATTTTTTAAAAGCTGATAATTAATTTCTATGACAAATTTTATTTATGTTGATATCTGTACTTTTGTAATCTCAATGCAATTATACGAAGAACATGGGCAATGAAGGTCCCTTCTTGAAGAAAATGACACACGTCTTTTCTTCACATATCATTGTTTCTCAATAATGATTTAGAACCGCAAGTGATATGAAAGATCAATCACTGATTTCAAGAGCTACCTTGTGTTTTAAAATGCGTATTTACACTTATTAAAATAATAATTATAAATATATAAAAATATATTTTAAAATATCAAATTATACACGCAGTTAGTGTTGTATTCCTTTTTTTATTGGTAGACGTGTGTTTAGTATGTACTAGTGTAGAGCTGGTTGTGTAGACCAAAATTTTTTGCCCCAAAATTTATAGAAAGTTGATTAGTGATATCAACGTAGTTTAATACACACTTCAATTTTGTTTTTACATCAATTGACTATGTTAGAATTGCATTTTAAAGTATGTTTTTGTATTTTTTTTAAATAACTTATTGTATTTACGAGACAATTTTTACCGTATATGCGAATTTGCATGTTTCATTGTTTTTTGACAAATTTCAGTGATTGTGAAACATTTAATTTTACTATATTCTATCATGCTCTATTTTAGGAAAGACTTAACGAACCCATTGGGAGTTGGAGGGAAACAAACCACGTTTAAAGTAGTTAGATGATTGACACCTGCAATATTTATGGCACTGATGCCTTTGAGCATTACATGTTCCAGAATGCTATTGATCCCTGGTCTTGGCACCTCAGGGCTTGGTTGTTGTTTGTTTGATTTTATGAGATTTGGAACTTAGAATGTTGCTTCTCAGCTTTTTGCTTATACTCTTCAAGTGGGAGTCAGTGCAGAAAACTCTTTAGTATCTCCTTTTATTGATAATGAGTGATGATAACAAGCTGGATCTCCTCACTGGATTGATTCTTCAGAAACGCTGGAGTAAGAGATACATTACACAACATAAAGATGATCATGGATTGAAGTTGAGAAATGAACACAAACCAGACCTCAAATCACAAGTTCATCAGTTAGGTAAAGGGTCAAAAGAAAGTACCATTCCTAGTGTAAAGCACGAGCTGAAAAGACACGTTTCTAATGAGGGCATAATTATAGCACCTAGCTAGATCCTTTGGCAGTAGTACCCTGATAATTGATGATAGAAACGAACCAAGTTCCACAAATCAATGGTTCATGAATTTACCAAGCTTTTGGTCACACCCAAAGGCCGTACATGTCTTTTCATTACTTGAATTTGATGTTCTTGGACTACATCCCTGAGCTTACTGTGGCAAAAGTTGCTTTGATTTTCCCGGAAAACATGGAATGGTTGAGCTGCGTGTCCAATTTCAATCAATCATGGGGATCATTTTCACATCATTACAGGCACACTTACCTCAATAATGTATATGCATATCAAGCCAAAAAACAAAAAATATGTATGTATTAAGTCAACTGATTAGGTTCATCTTTGATTCAGGGAGACTCCCCCAAAGTCACAAGTTGGCTTAAAAGACTCAGTAGTTGTATTATGTGTACTCAGTTCTATTTTTTTTTTTTTTAAATATTTTGACCATCCCTGCTGCTTTTAGAAAGGATGGAGAGATCTTGGTTGTGCTATGATGTTACTGCAGTAAGCCAGTAACCCGTTAATTGTAGGTTGTGCTATGATGTTACTGCAGAATGGTGCCAAGATTATTTTTCTATAATTTCTTTTACGATTTTCCCTGGAATTTCTTTAAAGGGCATGTAAAATTCGCTTGAACTCTGGAATGGACTCCTTCAATCCCCCACCCACACGTGGCAATAGGCTCTTCGCCATTGTACTTGGTGTGATCTGAGTTCAGGCCATATTGGGAGACTGGTAAAGAGTCAATCCAATATCAGGTCCTTATTAGAGAGTATTTGGTAATTGTGGAAAAGCTTTTAAGAATTGCAATTCCAGAGTCCAAAACATGTATATGAAAATCAGAACTAACTAATCCGCAAGAAAGTATTTGTTCGTATTGACCTCGTGAAGAAGAAAGATTTTTCTTTTCCTGTGATCCATCCGGAAGTTATCCTGCCTTTTATGATTCTATTGAATTACTCTACCAATGAAGTCCTTCGCATGTCTGTCCAGCAAAACAACACAAGGGGTGCTTCAAACGCCACCCATTCTTTATTTGTCCCCACAGCACAATTTCTTGCTGCATGACAATTTGACTTAGATTCTAAATTCTAACCAATCCATCAAATCCATGTCCATTACTTTGTACAAGCGTCAACTATCGAAACTGGTTCAGCTTCCTTCCCTGTCAAGTCATTCTGGGGTCATGCCTAACTGGTTTTGTGACGCAAGTAGCTCTGCATTGCTAAATGATGCTATTGCCATAAACATAAAGCGGCTTTGCTCTCTTAATGCGTATTTGAGTAATTTCAATCAGAAATCATGTCAGGATGTCCAATCACCCACGCTTTGGAATGCTTTAAAACTCCCATGTTAATGCGCTTTATTCTGCTAAATGAAAGCAATGGATCAAATAGAGAGTACTCTAAAGAGTAACAATGGGCAGGCTGAGCCAAGGGATACTTACAAAATTGCCTATATTTTTCATTTCTTCCTTGGTGCAGGCAATTTGCTTCCATGGAACACTCTCATTACTGCTATTGATTACTTTGGCTATCTTTATCCCAATAGGAATGTAGAGAAAGTTTTTGCTGTAGCATACATGAGCTCTTCTGTACTAGTTTTAGTTGTGATGCTTAGCTGGGATGAATGGGGCAAGAAAGTTAGCCTGAGATTGAGATTGAACCTGGGATTTTCCATGTTCGTTTTCTCTCTATTGGTAACTCCAACATTGGACTGGACTGGGGACAACAATGGAATCAAGGCAAGTTCAAGTTTATCCTACTACTTGATGGTTGCATCGGTTGTAATCTGTGGTTTGGCTGATGGCTTGATAGCAGGGACATTGATAGGATCTGCAGGAAAGCTACCAAAAAAGTATATGCAAGCAATTTTTGCTGGAACTGCTTCTTCAGGTATACTTTCTCATATACTTGTGTTCTTTGATCCAACAAGGACTTACATATGCTTTTCTATCAGAAATGGCTACACATAGTTTCAGACTTTGAAAAGGTTTGTAATTGGATGTGAAGTCAATTGATAAACTTGGGATTTATCACGACATTGTTTACCATCTAATCTATTCTCTATTTAGTTAAAATCTTATTTCCAAGAAGAGACGCCATCAAAGAATAAGAAAGATTCTACAGATTTGGCAAAACACTACTTTCCAAGATTCCAAAGTTAGCATAGCTTGTCTATTTTGCATTGCATGGTGTAGCATTATTTGGTAAAATACTGTTGTCTTGTCTGACAATGAACCAGGATGTCACTTATAAAGCCATTTCCAAATAATTTACCAATCAAAAGATTTATTTTCAACAAAATATAGCACTTCTCTATTTAGCACTCTATTTCTTTCACCAAAATCTGTCCTTCAAGCTTACATATCCAACTCTGAGAATAATAAGGTGCATGGTCTCTGTTTCATTGCTGCTGCTATCGTACATCTGAAAGTTATGAGGCACTTTAACATCTCTTGACACCTTGGCAATTGTATGAATTTGTAACATATACGAAGTAGTGCAATATAATACCCCAGGTCAACCTCAATCTGGGAGGTGTGTGCAGCATTCAGCTTCATTTGATCAAACAAGGCAATCCATCTAATGATTTCTGATTAACTTTTAAATGTTGGTCAACAGGCGTTCTGGTTTCCATGCTGAGGATTTTAACTAAAGTTTCACTTCCACATACGCCTAAAGGCCTCAAAACAAGTGCTCATTTGTATTTCATAGTTAGCACAATAATTTTGGCAGTTTGCATATTGTGTAGCAACCTGTTGTACAAGTTACCAGTTATGCAGCAGCTGTACAAACTTCATCAAAAGGATTTATCATGCTCCAAACCTCGATTCTGGGAAGTGGCAAGAACAATTCGATGGCCAGCTTTTGGAATTTGGATGATTTACACAGTGACCTTGTCCATCTTTCCAGGATTTTTAGCAGAAAATATTGAGTCAAGATTTTTTAAAGATTGGTTTCCCATTATGCTAATTACGACATACAACATCTCAGATTTGATTGGGAAGTCATTGACTGCATGGTTTGTTGTGAAAGGAACAGGGAAAGTCACATGGGGCTGTGTGGCAAGGATTTTGTTCTATCCTTTGTATAGCGGCTGCTTACATGGACCTAAGTGGCTTAAAACAGAGACACCAGTGACTGTTCTGACTATATTTCTTGGCCTAACTAATGGATATCTGACAAGTTGTATCATGATTCTTGCTCCTAAAGCAGTGCCATCTTCAGAATCTGAAATAGCTGCAATCGTGATGGTGGTGTTTCTGGGAATTGGACTAGTTGCTGGCTCAGTTCTTGGCTGGTTTTGGCTCATCTAGATTGTTGTGAGAACCGATGCGCACAAAGGTGTTCCTGATCTTAGGCATTAGCTTCATTTACTATTCCAATCATCCTTTCTGTGTATTTGAACTGCCAGGGGTGAGTAATGAAGATCAATAAAGTTTTTTTATAAAGCTTCATTGTTGATAATCAAAACAGAATTTGAATATAATTCTTTAGATGTTGGACTACATTGCAAACAATGGAGAAAGGAACGATAAATGCTAGTTTTCTGACATGATTCATTGCAAACAATGGCGAAATTTATAGTATGATTTGTTGAATTAGTGAAGAATTCCACGTCCTTAATCCTAGACAAACACGAGGAAAAATAAATCTAAGCCAAACAAAAGACAACATCAAGCGAGAATGTAAAGAGTTATCATCTTCCAAATGTATTAAGTAAAACGTATTGAAATTTGTTTAATCTGTGTAACCTTATAATTTAACAGAAAGAAAGGCTTTTACATGATTAAAATACTCATCACTATCTCAATAATCTAGGTTATTAACTATATAGTACAATATTTTATTTATGTCTTTACTTGGTCATATGAATTTTTCTTCATAAAAATGTTATAGGAATTTTATTTTAAAATTAACACTTTATTAGGACAAGTAAAAATGATTATTTTTTTAATTGGAAGGAGTAAAAATGATCAATCATTCGCTTTCAGAAAAAATCAATGAATTTCTTGAAAATCCTACACGATCTATTCCGGCTTGTTTTCTCTATAAATGATCAGAACTTTATATGGGTTTAAATCAAATTTTAGTGAGAGATCCACTAAATATCCAAAATTTTTAAAAAACAATAAGATATTTTTTTTGTCCCTTTCAATCAATCAAAAAATAAGTTAGATTTTAACTAAATAAAAAAGTCACAATTAAATGGGTCTCACTATATATTGCCACGATCAAAAACACTATCTCCAAAAATAAGCGTGCATATGAATTACATGCGTTAAATTAGCGATTGTAAAATAAAAAAAATATTAAAAAATACAAAATTATAACAAATATAAAAATATATTTTAAAAATAAAATTCATATACACCCTAAGGCTATGTTTAGACTTTGTTTTTATTTACAAAAAGTTAACTTTTCTCAAATAAAAATAAAACATTCAAACACATTTTTATTTTAAAATTTAAAATTCAAATTTTCTTACTCAAATTCTTTTCCCATAATTTTAAAAAAATTTCTCTCTTATCTTTGGCTTCAAAATATTTTTTTTTACAAAAAAATACTTAACAAAATTTTCACATATTACAATACAAAATTTCTCAAATAAGTCACAATCCAAACAGAGCCTAAATATGCAAAGAGGTATACCCTCAAGTCCTACTTTTACATTCTAGTCCTATATGTACGACTCAGCTGCTATTGGTGGCGCACAACTGCACGTCTTGGTGGCGCACTATCGGTCATCAATCATCATCGGCGGCAGCCTCCCAAAGAAAGCCAGCATACGAAGCCATAACGTAACTGAATGCTCGCACCAATCAAGACAAAATAAAGTGTCATGAATTGACTATTGCAAATTATAAGTTGTTTTCTATTATTTCTATGTAAATGTGTGAAATATCTTCTCGGTCGAAACATTATTAATATAACTTGGAGTAAGAAGCTTGCGCCGTTACCAATCTTGAGGCGCAGCTTTGAGTGCTCGATCAAAGTAAGTTTCAGCACGAAGTGCATCCTTATGCGTTTGCCATATCAAGTCGGCATACAAGGATAACACATTTCCATCACCTGAGTTAGCCAGTAATGCTCTTCCACAATATTCTTCGGCTTTGTCATAGTCTCCACGGACCTGTCACCCCAGTCAAATTTACAAAGTTACAAACACTTAGTTTTAAAATGCCTTTTTATCTTTTTCAATACATTTTAACCCTTAATCACTTTTTTAAAAATTGTAAAATTGTATTTTAAAACGCACTCTATACACAATTCATATATGACCAAAATAACAAGTATAATTAATCATGGAATAGATCACAAACTCTATACACAATTCATATATGACCAAAATAACAAGTATAATTAATCATGGAATAGATCACAAAATCCGTAGCCTAAATTAATGAGTACAGATTCAAAAATTCATATACCTCTTTCAAGTATCTTGCATAATTGCCGAGAAGTAGTGGATTGTTGGGGTTAGCTTCAATCATCTTCTGGTAATAAACGTCCGCGCAATCATGTCCCTGAAACGAATCCGAATAATCCCAACCTTCATCATCATAACCCCCACCACCATGACAAATCCTTCCCCCTCCACTTCCGCTACCGCCACCAACAACCAGAAGTTCCGGCACCAGCCTCCCGGCATCTACTTGTGCTTCGCACCCCTCTTGTGATTCCAATCCTTTCGTATTGGAAAACAGCATCGGCGCCTTCTCCTTTGGCCCCACTTCGTCATCTTCCTCTTCGTTAGCTTCCTCTTCGTCAGCTGAAATGGCTGATAAAAAACCATGCATCCCCATGCACTTTGACTTATAACTTGTTATCGCGGGTGCTGGTTTCCTGAGCTCTTTGAGATCGCTGTCCGAAAGCGTTCTTGAGATCTTATTAATGGAGCCATCATGAAATGACGATGATGCCGAAGAGAAGATGGTTGATGATGAGTAATCCTTGCAAAATGGAAGCCTTGAGTTCAGTAATGGGGTTGAAGAGGTTCGTAGTAGCATTATCTTGACTTTGATCTTCAATAGTGAAGACGAATAATATCTTGAAGATCAGCAACCAACTTAGAAATGAGAGAGGGATCCTTTGCTTTGCGGCTTTACGGCTTTATAGGAAGGGATGTTCACGGCATCACTTCTTGTATTTTTCATGTCTCATTTTATATTACATTTTAAGAATATTAAAATTTATTATAATAAAAATAAATATTAATATAAATTATAAAATTTAAGTCGACTTATTAAAATGCGTAATGTAGAATGACACACGAAAAATCTAATAAATTATTCTTTGCGAAATGGATGTGTGTTCGAGATGAAATTTTGCTTATATTGCCAAAACAATAAAGATAGGATAAAGTTTTTTACAATTTCCTAATAAATATTATACCATATCCTTCAACTCGAAAACTATATTTTTTGAAATAAGACAAGTGTAGCTTGATGATGAGGGGAAAAAATATTTGCGTTGACAAACATAATTGCAATATCAAATCTGAAAAAATAAATAAATTATAACACCTTTTATCTTCAAAATTTGTGAATACTAGCGTGAATATAGGATGTTTTATTATTAGGTTGTCAGCAAATAAAGATAAAAGTTATGTTTAATTTAAATGGATTTCAATCCATCATTGTTCTTCCTTAGCTTCAAATCAAATCTAAATAGACAAATTGATTAGTTTAAATCATTACATAAAATAATATTAATTGATTAATTTAAATTTATTACTATTTTTCAGGTGAATCTGTCTATAATTTTAAGGAACTTAGAGCCAATATATATATTCTTAAAGTGAAAATTGCCTCTTTCTTTTTGAAGCCTGGGCTAATTGGGGGGTGGTAAGTCTGCGAGAGTGGTAAAGGGATCAGTCAATGGTGGTTCATTTGGGCTGGAAACTGGAAATGGGAAACAAGCCAACAACTGTGGTGCCATCCCAGCTGGTCCCGTCAACTTTGAAATCGATTCACGCCTCCGCGAACGCCACAGGCCAAAATCGATCAGGTGGTCATGGACCCACCAAAACTTTCTTCACACTGTCAACTTTTTTTCACGAACTTTTTGTTTTGTTTTTTTGAATCATTCGGGGAAAGGGGAGGGGAGAACGAAACTTAAACTTCACCCCCACAATCCACTTCAAAAGCCATGGTATCAAGTCATGGTATAACTTTTTGTTGAGGTTTCCGCGTAAATTATAACAAATAGTATCAAGTTAATCACCATTGCAATGGTGAATCGGTCTGTGATGCTAGTATTATAATATTAGTTCAGAATTAAATTAATAATTTTGTTATTCCAATATTTGCTTAAAATTAGATGATAATTTCGATATTTTAGTGTTAGCACCGAATTAAATTGCTGACGCCATTATTACAGTGTTCTTTTGAAATTAAATAAAAGAATTTGGTGCAAAGCCATTTAGTATATAGTTATTTAATGTAAAGCCAATCTAGTATAAAATTAATAATTCTATATTATAATAATTGTAATGATTCTATTTAATTTTTATATAAAAAAATATAAAATTTTTACAAGAATTTATATAACATTGAATTTTTTTCATTGTGAGTTCTAAGGACCATGACACACTCCAATCCAAACCCTACCACCATGATCCTCATTGGTTGGGTCACGTGAACACACACCCAATAAGCCCAAAAGGCGCAGAATTTTCATCGATGGGATTGGTTTCACTTGCACCTAAGAATTATAATTGCCATTAGACTCATTGCCTTTAAAGAGGGCCTTTCCTTTTCTCCTTTTTTCCTAGTGTATGGATTGTTTGAATTTTATAAGGATGTGTATGGATTGTATTTTAAAATATGTTTTTATATTTTAAAAATAGTGATTGTAAAATAAGAAATATATTAAAAGTTATAGAAGTATTTTAAAAAATGTAAAAATGTATTTTAAAATTTCTGTTTCTACGCTCATTTTTTAAAGTTTTAATGATTATTGATTATTTTCTGTGAATTTGAAATCAAATCACATAATATACATTCCAATATATTCAATCTTAAACTAGTAATTTGAATTTTAAAAAATGAGAAAATATTTCACACCATGTAAGATGGTATACTCGTTTTTAACACAATAAATTAATTATAATTTTTTTTTTGTTTTCCTTTTATGTAAATAGACTGTTTCTTTAATTATTTCTAATTATACAATCTTAAATGATATATCAAATGTATAAAATATTTTTTCGTAAGTTAAATAATTATAAGAGATAAAAGACCATATATAAATAATTTTGCAACACTCATTAAGTAGCTGCCAGCTTGGTTGCCACTCTTACTGATTAGTGAATAGTGGCTGGGTTTTGTTTTCTCTGGGCTCATTATTTGTGAGAGCACAAAGGCAAAAGGCATCAAGTGGTGGAACCCAGGGCCTTGGTTCAACGGTGAGAACTGGCAGGAGACAATTCAAGATCCAGAACGTCCAAACCACCAATCAAATCATTGGTATGGCTATATTTGAGTTAATATCATATCTTGATAATCCTGGGCCCAAGGGAGGAAAACTGGGAAAGTTGCCCTGATAGAAACTCCTTTGTGGCCTGTGGGAAGGGGGGGACGGCTATGATTACTGATTGTAGGCAGATTCTTCAGGGCACAACTTGAAAATCTCTTTTTGAGATTGTCATTTTTACATTCTGCTTCAGATTTTTTTTTTAATGAGATTTATTCCAAAAATCTTAGGGATGAAATTGTGTCCAAGTGATTTTATTTTGATGTAGACTCTGGATGTGTTAGGATTAAAAATTAAAAACAATATAGTTGAGAATTTTTATAATTAATGGATGGCCTCTTATCATATAATTTTTTGTACTTCTTTTCTTCAATTTGTCGGTACATATGAAATGACATATTTTTTTTTCTTAACTAAAGAATCTACCGTCGCTATTAAGGATGCGCACTGAGTAAATCCTCTCTGTATAATAATCCGCAAACCACACAGAATATGTAAACCGCACTAGACAAACTTTATGCGACGGATTCAACCAAGAAAGTGTCGTGAGAGATTTGAACTAAATGCTTTATAGTTCTGTCATTACATGCCACTTACCCACCAATAAGGCATGAAATGACATATTTTGATGTAGACTCTGGATGTGTTAGGATAAAAAATTAAAAACAATTTAGTTGAGAAATTTTATAATCTATGGATGGCATCTTGTTATATATTTTTTTGTTCCTTCTTTTCTTCAATTTGTCGCTTAAATGATGGTGCGTATGAAATGACATATTGTGGCAATGACAACGCCCTCCCGTTAAAAGTCATTAATTTTTTAATAAATACTATGACCATAACATTGTATGGTTTTCGATACTTTGTAGTTTTATGAATTTTTGAGGGATCTAAATATCATAAGTTTGATCAATTGATAAAGTATTTTTAGTTTTGTCAAATAATATGATTCACCTTTTTTATTTTACTAAATTTCAAAAGAAACAGATGAAATTAACTCCATTAAATATTATTTATCGGGTATCCACTTATTTTATTACGTGTTGACTTTTTGATGATACGAGAAAATTTTTCATATGATAATTCTTTTAGAGTGTGTATAAATTGATTTGTTGAACACGTCTTTATATTTTTTTAAATAATAATTATAAAACATGAAATATATTAAAAAAACATGTTGAAACGTTAACAGTATACACTTTCTCCTCACTTTTAATCAAAATAAAATGTATTACTGCAGTAGCTGTTTAGTCCTATTTATGATTATGATATGAATGAAACAGCACATGAATTTTCATTGAAGCAGTACGTAGTTCAGCATTCATTCGACTTGCAAAATGCCTATCAATTTAACAGCTGCAGCCTGTAACCTGCAAGAAGCTTGTTATTCTCATAACCAAAAAAGGCTGCGAAGACGACATTACCGCATTAAGCAAAATTCTTGTTGGACCACACAAGAGAGGGAAAGCTCTAAAGTTTTTCTTCTCAGATAATGTCGTGCAACATGTGTATGAGAATCGATTTTATTGGTGAATCAAGCTTTAGCCTGAAGAAGCATTACAACCACAGAAGAACATGTACACTTGAAGGCTAGAACAAGATCAGTTTGTAGGCGGCCAATAGGTCATACATCTTCCCCTCCCTTTACCAGAAGAGAATCAAATTCCCCCTTTATTGTATTCCCTTCATTTGAATGGGTGTGCATGTGTGACAAAATACTTGAAAAAACTGTTGCTGATTTTGCTCCTAGTACTATATGGCAAAGATTAATGTTGCGAAGACGCATGCATGCATCAATTGCTGTATCCTCCCATCGAAGCCAAAATAAAGGAAATTTAGCTAAAAGAATTGAGTAATGATAGTTTCATTAAATTATCTTCACCATTTAGGTGATACTTATCTGGTTCTTTTATGGTATCAAAAATATGAGTAATGATAGTTTCACAAAACTTTTTGTTAAAAAATAAAAGAAAAGAAAATTTTATTTTAAGTGTGAAATTATTATATATATTGCTTTTATTAATAATAAAAATATATTATTAAAATTTAAAATTAAACTCAAGCACAGGCCCAAACGAAATATGAAAAGCCCAATCAACCGTCCTTCCCTTTGTAGTTGGAACCGTGCCAACCATTCACGGGAGCCACAGTCCAAATAGGGTCCAGGCCCCCACATAAAAAAAAATAAAAAATTATGTACTCGCAACAGTAATCAGAAACTAGTAAATCATGAAATTATATTAGGGCATGTACAAATAGTATCTTAAAATGTGTTTTTATATTTTTAAAACTACAGATTGTAAATATGATCTATATTAAAAATTAAAAAATATCTTCAAAAACACAAAAATATATTTTAAGAGACTGTTCATACACACTCTAAACATTTAGAAGCATTATGCTCTTCTTTCCCTTTCTTTTTTCTTTTTTATTTTTTCAATTTCACATTATTGAAAAGAAAAAAAAAAGGAATAACTTCCGTTTGGTTCTAGTTAGAGAATTGGATCAGTTTAGAATTTAAATATATTTTATTTAGATTTTAATTTGAATTTTATAAATAAATTTAACAATTTAAATATATTATAAAATAGACATTATAAATGAATTAGAATAAGAAAATTATAAAATTCAACTAAATATACTAAAAAAATATTAAGTTAATGAGGGATTTTGCGTTGATGGTCTTGGATAATTGGCAACGTGTGCTCAAGAAGTTACGTGGACTGAACCAAATGCGAATTGCGTTTTTCCTTTCGGGCCGCCTTCTATCGCGGATGAATTCTCCGTAATTAGACAATGATCGCAAACCTTTTCCTCAGTCATGGTCCATTAGACACAAAAAGGGAACATTTATTCGAAACTAGGCTTTGTTTGGATTATGTTTTATTTAAGAAAAATTGTATTAGAATGTGTGAAAATTTTAGTAAATTTTTTTGATAAAAAAAGTATTTTAAAAGGAAAAATAAGAGGGATAATTTTTAAAAATTATGTGAGAGGAATTTGAGTGGGAAAATTTAAAATTTAAAATTTAAAATAAAAATATATTTAAATATTTTATTTTTAATTAAGAAAAATTAACTTTTTGTAAATAAAAACTTTATCCAAACAAATTCTAAACACTTTATCTCGTGCACACCTCCCAATATGGGTTTGTGATTTGGGAATACAATTGGCAACCTAAAAAAAAAAAAAAACGGAAGTATTACTGTTGTATACAAATTTAGGAATGTATGGATGTCTTTTTATAAGAATAGGAATGATTTCGTAATCATTTTTGTGGTTTCTTAATGTGTCAATTTATATTCATACTTATTATCTCGATATACTAAAAACTATGTAGAGTCTAATGAAATCAATCATAGGTGTCATTTTAGAAAAAGACGTGGTTTATAAAATGCAAGAGAAAAAGTAAAAACAAAATAGATACTATTTTTACACACTTTGTAATTTAATAATTGACCTACAAATTGCGCATCATTTTCCAAATTCGCAATAATTGATCACGGGTTAGTGGTTTCTATTTTTTACTTTTTAAGTGTTGACGTCCTTTTTTTTCTTTTTCAACTTAGCTTTATAGGGAAAAGGGGGCAGATGAAAAAAAGTTGTTGACACTACCACACTATGTTGAAGAGTTTTCATGCTATATTTTTTTTCTGAATTTTTAGAATTGACTCCTAATGTGGTTTGGTTTTTGTGAATTGTGAGCTTGGCTTTGTGCACGAGCATGATGAGATTAACAACGATTTCAGTATTGTGCAACTAATCACATTAACTTTTGTAGTTTAGACTTTCCGTTCAAGAAACAAATGACTAAGTGTAATAATAAGTAAGGCTCCATTTGGAGTGTGATGTAGTTGAAAAAAATTGTATTGGAATGTGTGAAAAATTTTGTGGGTATTTTTTGATAAAAAAAGTATTTTAGAGGGAAAAATAAGAAGGAGAATTTTTTAAAATTATGTGAGAGAAATTTGAATGAAAAAATTTAAATTTTAAATTTTAAAATAAAAATTTGTTAGAAGTATGGTGTTTTTATTTAAGAAAAAGACTTATTTTTTCTATTTGAGAATATAAATGGATTGTACAAATGAAGCCTTTAAGTTTTTTTGTTGCTTCAAGCAAGGTACTTATCTGATAAGACAGAACTAAGCCACAACCAACACGCAGGGCCAAATAGTCAAGTACGTATTATGGTACTGCCGTCATTCGCACTGTTGTCGGGGCCGCCGTGGTTTCCATCGAAAATTTGAAAATTTAAAATCATCAAAGTCAATTTGTTAGCGGTTAGCCCGTTCCTATTGACTGCTTCTGTCGAGATTCACCGCATTCACCATTCTCATCCTCTTCCTCCTCCGGCGTCACTCCAGCTGGAGCTTCCAAAAAGCCACCCCTGTAAATCAAGACTCGGCGAACTCAGCAGCGGTGCCACTCCGCTTCGACGATCTACTGTGGCCCTCTCTCTCTGATGCTAAGTTCGGCCTTTTGTCCTTATTGGAAAGCTTTCGAATGAAAGAATCTCGCATCCGCTCATACTATATTTTGTCAGGCATGCAAAATCTCTCTACGATTAACTAATTAGGTTACTTCTGTTTTAGATTCAATTTGTGATTTTAGGTCTTTCATTTTGGTTTCTATATTTTGTTGTAGTTTTGACAGTAAATCATAAGTTGTCTGAGCTTGCAAGTATAATTTTCAGTTACAGATATGTTCTCATTTGTTTGTTTTTGTTTTTTTTAAAATAAATTCAGTTCATTATTTTTTTTGATAACTTATAAGCTCTTGTGATTTGTGAAGGTATGTGGTAAGAGTTGGCAATGAATGTGAACTGATCATCTCTGTCCAAAATAGTATGGGAACGAAATTTTTTGTTGATTTGTTTAACTTTTTTCTTCTTCATATGCAGCTTTCATTTGTCTTTACCTTGTTAATTTATATGTTGGTCGCGTGATTAGGTGATGAAATTAATCGTATGTTATGTTCTGATTTTCGCAGATTTTATCAATTTAGGGAGGTTCCGTAATCGTTTACCCAATTATTCTAGTGGGATATGAACGTTGAGGCAGAATGGAAAGGATTGCGACAAAAAAGCTGGGCAAATATGAGGTCGGAAAAACTATCGGGGAAGGAACTTTTGCAAAGGTTAAGTTTGCGCAGAACACCGAGACCGGTGAGAGCGTAGCCATCAAAGTCATGGCCAAGACCACTATTCTCAAGCACAAAATGGTTGATCAGGTATTCAAATGATTATTCCTCCATACATGGTAAAACCATTTTTTAAATTGCTCGGTTTTTTCCTCTTATGGTTAATCAATGTGTTCAAAGCATTTTTTATTTTGTTTGAATTTGCATGGTTTTTCCTCTTAGCGTGAATGTACTAACTGACTCTTGTTACCAGATTAAAAGAGAGATATCCATAATGAAGATAGTAAGACATCCGAATATAGTTAGACTTCATGAGGTAAGCTTAAATGTCTCTCTATCATACCTGATCATTCGTTTTCTTTCTCATCCAAAAGTTTCCTATATGTAGGAATAATTGTTTGGTGTTGCTATTTTGTTTTTTTTTCTTCGTGTAGGTTTTAGCTAACAGGACAAAGATATTTTTAGTGCTTGAGTTTGTGACCGGAGGAGAACTATTTGATAAAATTGTAAGCTTTTCCTCATGCGAATGACTGATTTGTTAGCTTGGTTAAACAATAATATTATTGTCAAGAAGCATTGTCTTAGACATGAATTCTCTTTCTAAGAGTGCACCAGTAAGTATAATTTGTGTAATTTGTTAGGTTGATAGATCTGCAATCTGCTATTGTTTTTAAAATTTTTACATAGTTTGTCATCTATAAGTAGTATTTGTCAGAGTTTTCTGGCATTGGTTTGGCCTATGAAGCTTTGGTTGCAATTGTCACTTGCGTTAATTATATCTCTAAACTTTGTGGCATGAACAGGTTCACCAAGGAAGGCTTCCTGAAAATGAATCAAGATGTTACTTTCAACAACTTATTGATGCTGTTGCACACTGTCATAGTAAGGGTGTCTACCACAGAGATTTAAAGGTTCACGTGATACTCTCATGTCTTCAATTTGGAAGACAAATTGCTTGTATCTAATGTTTTGACCCTAATTATTAAAAGTTTTTCTTGCAATCGCTAGCCTGAAAACTTGCTCATTGATTCCCAAGGAAGATTGAAGGTTTCTGATTTTGGATTGAGCGCATTACCTCAACAAGTATGTCCAGTCATGTCTATCAATACAGTAGGTTGAAGAATGGCTTTCTACGACTGAGATAGATGCATTATTACTTTTCTTAATTTCATGGACAGGGAGTTGACCTTCTTCATACCACATGTGGAAGTCCAAACTATGTGGCCCCTGAGGTATTATATTCATCAACTACTTTGAATTGTTGACACAAATTTCATGCTTCCTATGAGTTGCAGCACATACATTCCTTCAATTTTCTCTTGTCTTCTCATTATGAAGACGTGTCATTACACTCCTTTTTACTTTCTTCTTAACAGAACTTAAGAAGAATAGCAATGGTGCTTGGGTAATTATATAAGGAAGTCCCTAGTCTTCAAAAGGAGTTTCGTGCTTTAGGATAAGTTGTTTCAAGTGAACGCCAAAGTGATTGCTCATCTATTCTAAAATCATATTTGACTGAAACCAGTTACATGCCAAGTGCTTGCAATTTGGTACAAGTGTTGTTGTTGTCATTTTTTGAGGAAATTGGATGTATTGGATTTCCTTTTGTGCCAAATTTAAAACTAGCATTGCTGATTTTCATTTGATCATAAATATACATATTTATCTTTCTTCCTTGTGAATTATTCAGCATCATGAAATTCTTTTCCCTTGGGTCTTTCCCAAAACAAAAACCACGCAAGGTGCATCTATTTATTTATTTGGTGTTTTAATTTTCAGTCACTTTTATCTATTAATCTCCATTTAATTCTAGACTAATGTTGTAATCTTTGTGGAATTAAATAATTTTCTCTAGGTGTTAGGCAAACAGGGCTATGATGGTGCTGCTGCTGATCTATGGTCATGTGGAGTTATTCTTTTTGTGTTGATAGCAGGATATCTCCCATTCGATGAGGCAGATCTCCCAACCTTGTATAAAAGGGTGAGCTGATGCTTTTATATTACGTGTGTTTACACATGCATGATTAGCTTTTGACATGAATTTTGTGTTCGAGATGGCTGTGGAATGTCCAACTGTTCACCTTTTTGATGCATTTCTTTATATTTGTGCTTTGTCACTCGCTGTTCTTATGCGGAAAAGTTCTAGTTGATCCCACTGAATTAAAAGTTTTGAAAACTTTCGCTATTTTTACAGATTGGACTTCAATTTTCATATCTTGAAGTCTGGACTTCACCCAAGCTTCTCAATTTCCATTTATTTTGTTTATTTTATGTATTTTGTGAAGGTGACTAAGGTTTTTGTGGATGGAAAACTTTACTGCACCGAGCATTTCAGCATATTCATTTCCTAAATGTGCATGGATAGTGTGTTGGTCCATTTTTTGCAGGATCGATCTGTGTCTTTGTCTCTCTCTACATTTTATTAGACAAAGGTCTACCTTTCTCTTTGGGTGGTTCCCCTACAACAGTTGAGCTTTTTTAAGTTGTCCTGCAATGTGTGAAATATCTAACTTCTTTTCATTGGATATGCAGATTAATGCTGCTGAATTTTCCTGTCCGTATTGGCTTTCTTCTGGAGTTAGAGTATTACTACATAAGTTACTTGACCCCAATCCTGAAACTGTGAGTAAATATATATGTTATCTTTAATTCTTTGTATGCTGTTGCTAAATATGCTTTAGCCTTTGGTGACTGATTCATTTATTATCATCATAGCTTAAAGATATTTAAATAGCAGTAGAAGATTTTTGGAACAGAAGAGATTATATATACTTGTTAAGACTTTTAGTTTGGCTGCAGGCATTTAGAAGTAGGAAAGAAAAAAAAAAATCATATTTTAGACACTAGGAGTGTCAAAAAATTGATTGTCTGGGAGAAGAGTTCAGTTGAGAAACATGGCAATAATCCAAAATGAAAAAATTTATCAGATGTACTGTGGTTAATTAACTTATTCTAATGTAGTAGCCAGAGTTGAAAATTTTCTTTCACTGCTGCTCTAAGTGGTCAAAATAACGAATGTTTCTTTTGGCTTGGAGAATATCTTCCTTTTTTTTATGTGTCGAAATTAGTGCATAAATTATTAAGATATTTATGCAAGAAGTCCCATTGCATTAGAAGAATTCGGTTTTTCAAATTTCATTTGTTTATCAAGGAAAATATAGAAATTAAATAAAAAGTTCCTAGAAGTATTTTCTTTTTTGGGTTATTGGCAGTCCAGTCCTAATTGTTACTTCAAAGTTGTTAGCTGTAAAAAGCTTTGAATCTCTTGTTTGGGTATTTCTGTGTGAAAAATTCACATTTGTGCTCTTCTGAAGTCCTTTGTCTCCTTTATGTTCTGAAACCTCGTATCTAAATCAGCTGCAGATGGGCTTTCGGAATATGTATAAGATGAATGTCACTTTAACTGGGATTTGACAAGGTCCAGTTTGACAGTTCTATTTGCCATTTCGTTGATGTCCTTATTTCATTAGTCTTGTGTCAATGCAGAGAATTAAGATTGAAGGAATAAGAAGAGATCCATGGTTCCATATAAACTATGTGGCTGTAACACACAAAGAAGATGAAGTGGTGAATTTGGATGACGTTCATGCTGTTTTTGATGACATTGAGGTTGGGCTTCAATTGGTCACGATTATGAATTTACTGACCAGAACACTTCCAATTTTTTACCAACGTTTTAGAGGAACTTCTGCATTCTACTGTTTTTCTATAGCAATTGTATTTACTGGCAACAGTATAACAAGATCCTTTTGGTTTTCGTTATTGAAGGTGTGAGAGGGTGGTTGCTTCTTCTTTAGGTCAGTAGTTTGTAATTTGATGGATATCTTCTTTTTTGTTTGCTCAGGATAAATATGTAACTGAGCAATCCGAAATTAAGGAGAATGGACCTCTCATGATGAATGCTTTTGAGATGATCACTCTTTCTCAAGGGTTGAACCTCGCAGCCTTGTTTGAGAGGCAGCAGGTAAAGTGTCATTTTTACAGTGTTCTTCTTTCTCTTTATCTCCTTAATCTCTTTTTTCCAGTGTCATTTTTTAAAATATTTGTGGGGTGGCTGAGGGGTTGGAAGGGGGAGTCAAGGAATGGTGAGTCCCTTCCTCTTTCTACTTCTCAAGTTTGAACCATCCTACTGCTGCTTTTGTACTCTCTTGTTTGATATCTGTGGTGTGTTTGTGCCCTTCGCTGATTAGCTTTTTTCCTCCAAAGTTTTTTTACATCAATTTGTGAACAAATATGTCATGCCGCTATAGTGCCTATCATTTTCCATCCTTGCTTCATGGCTAGTAATCTGAAACAACTGAATTGACCTATCCACGTTGCAGGATTTTGTTAAGAGGCAAACTCGTTTTGTTTCACGCCAACCTGCTGATGTCATAATTACAACAATTGCAGCAGCTGCAGAATCAATGGGTTTAAAAGTTCATACACGAAAATACACGGTATAATTTTTGAATTGCCATGCAGTTAAATATGATCATTGAAGCTATTTCCGTTAAAAGCTTCACCAAGTGAAAAAGTGCATTAAATGATAAATGACGGCATTGCTTTCCGTTTCATGCTTTTCAGCATTTAGAAGAGCATATAAAGTACTCATCAAACTTAGGCAAATAAAATCTTCCTTCTTACCAGTTTTACTTTGTTATTCTGGGCTACTTAAGAAATTTAGAACTAGCAAAAGTTGCACAGCACAATCTCATAGCTTTTCTAAATTTTGCTCAGCACCATCAGGTCCATCTTCTTCTTTCTCCTGCTTTATAGTTACTTCAGCTTTCTGCTCCCCTAAGTGAACTGCTTAACTTGTTGAAGCATGAGCCAGTTTGACTATTTGGATTTCTCATTTAAAAATATCCTAACTTGAAAGAAGGAAACCTGGATTTTCTGTACTATTATATCAAAATTAATCAAGGGGAAAAAGTGGCTGTAAATTATCATGTTCATTCTATTTGAGTACAAATTTTAAGTTGCTTTTTCATTCAATCTAGCAATTTTTAGTTTTCTTGCTTATTCAGTTTTACTTACTGTATCAAACAGACAAGACTTGAAGGCGTTTCTGCAAAAAGGACTGGTCAATTTGCTGTTGTCCTGGAGGTATTTCCAAATGACACGTTTACTCCTTCATGATCTTATTCCGAATCTGTTTGCCAGTCAACTGTTCGGCAAAATTAATGGTGGGGAGATGTCCATGTTAAAATTATGAAGGGAAAATTGCTTTGCCTGCTCCTGACTATAATCTTCATTACTCTATCTGATTCAATGTTGATTGGTTTTGAAGGTATTTGAAGTCGCACCTTCTCTTTTTATGGTGGATGTCCGAAAGGCTGCTGGGGACACCCTTGAATATCACAAGGTTAGCTTGTTCTGTCTTGCATGTTTGCTGTCCTCATCGATTAATCTTACTGATTTAGTTTATCTGCCACAGTTTTACAAGAACTTCTGTGCTAAGCTTGATAAGATTATTTGGAAGCCGAAGAAGAGTGTATCAGATAGTACTCTGCTTCAAGCAACGACTTGTGGATCTGGTGGTGTGGATGTGAAGCAAGTCAAAAAGCAAAGCAGTACCAAGAAGTTAGGCCATGATCGCTGAATCGTATGTAGATACTGGTTATTTGTGCTTGGGCATTGGGCTCCCACTCCCCGTAAGTGAAGAACACATGTTACATTTAAATAAAAGTTTTAATCTTCGCATCGGGTTCTAGATTTTTATTCCTAGTAGAGTGTGGCCGTACCTTGATGCCGTAGCCTTTTAGTTGGTTTTTTTTTTTTTTTTTTTGGTTTTCTTAAATCTGATTTCCCTGTTGTGAACCTTAAATTTGTAGCCAGTGGTTCCGTTCACTGGAAACAATATATTCGCCTCAGATAATGTGAGATTCTGATTTTTTCAAGGAAGATATGTATAATCTTAGGAATAATGTAGCCACCACATACATATATTGAAAGCGTCAAAATATTTGATTGTTTGGTTAAGATTCAGAGAGTGAATTTCTACTATTTGCCAGAAAATATCATCTAACTAGTTGGCAAGTTTAATGTCTTGCCGGGGGAATTCAAAAACGCAGTAATGAGGGAAAGTCATTTAATGTCTGCATGAAATGTTTCATTTCATCTTTGTCGGCAAATTATGTACTCCCCCGGTTTCGAAGAAAAACAACCACTAAAGATTCACCAACGAAAGATTCACTAGTTAAGAGTGTGTAAGGATTGTACTTCAAAAA
Source organism: Gynochthodes officinalis (assembly GCA_020080225.1). Classification (NCBI taxonomy): domain Eukaryota; kingdom Viridiplantae; phylum Streptophyta; class Magnoliopsida; order Gentianales; family Rubiaceae; genus Gynochthodes; species Gynochthodes officinalis. Next base: position 45,845,537 of record CM034615.1, on the reverse strand, counting down.
ATATTTTGTGTTTTTTTATATAATAAAATAAGATGTATAAATAACGTAAAAGTTATCACAAAAAATACAAAAAGTGCATTTTAAAATATTCATATCAAAAGTTAGATTTAAAAGAGTGTAATTCAAACACGCTCTAAAGTTCTTGCACTCCTTGTGTGGGTTTTGCTAGTACAATAATAGTTGGAATAGACTAGCAAATATAAGTGATGACAACTTAAGATCCCATTTGGAATGTGTCATATTTGAGAATTTTGTATTAAAATATGTAAAAAATTTTGTGAGAATTTTTTATAAGAAAAAATGATATGAAAAAGTAGATTAGAAAAAAAAAATTTAAAAATAATGTGAGAAGAATTTTAGAGGGAATTTAAATTTTAAATTTTGAAATAAAAAGTTGTTTGGATATTTTATTTTTATAATTAAAAAAAATTAACTTTTTGTAAATCAAAATACAAACCAAACTTTTATTTTTAATTAAAAAGTTTCTAAGGCAAGCATGATCATGTAGTTCAGTTATGAGGGATAATTTTTCACAAATTTTGTTGAATGAAACTTGTTTTTTAACCATTAGTTTGTTAATCAATCATGATCTTTGAAATTTGTTTTTAAACTATTAGTTTGTCAATCGATCATGATCTTTGAAATTTGTTTTTAAACTACATTGGTTTGTCAATAGATCATGATCTGATTCTATTAATTAGTTAAAAGAGCAAAATGATTCCCTTACTTTTATCCTGACCATCAGAAAAAGTTGATGTTAGAGTCTTAGAGAGGTGGAACCGTTGAACCAAAAAAAGCTTTTCAACAGTAGCGGCAGTGATAATTGATATATTATTTTAGTTGAACAAGATATCGAGTGCATTGAACCTGCGAGATGCAGACTGCACGCTGATTCATGCGGATACGGAAGGTGAGCAGTATCCGTTCCCCCACAATGATTCCCTGTCCCATTAGCCCACTTGCTTTAATATTAAAATTCAATCAGCACCACAAACTAGTTGTGTTAGGATTTTGCATCCTCTTCGCGTTGCTAAACTTTTGTTCTCTTCAGTGAGTCAAAACACCACATCATCAAAACATTGTACAACGTTGCCAAGCCTAGACAACATTCATACAACAATAGACCATTAAAATCAACAGCTTAAAAACACAATGAAACACAGTTTAAACACACACATACAGATATCTTGTTATTGAAGGTAATATGGTAGGCTCAGGGTACAATTCATAAGCAGGACACTACAAAAATAGGTAATACTAAACCTATCAAAAACCGGGACTCTGGTAAGAAGAAAAAACAACCAAGAAGGTTGTCACAGCAACTAAGATCAACTTAGCTGCTGCGGCCAGAGCCCAAGATGCGAGGTGACCATGTTATAGAACCTGCCTAGAGCAATCACGAAGCCAAATCCTGCACTGGAGATTTTAACCTAACCCGACAAATACGAAGACACTTCAAATACACACTACAGACAATAAGCAACTCATTCCTCCAAACACTGAAGGAAATCTTATTTAAAGCACTGGAACAACAACTACATAACCAGCTAAAACATAAACACACTAGTATCTGAAACACGAGATGGCGCATTGCTATGGATGGAAACAGGACCAGCTAAAACATAAACATGCTAGCATCTGGAACACAAGATGGCACATTGCTGTGGATGGAAACCAGAAAAAAGGACCCAGTAACTGTATCATTCTCAGGAAGCCATGACTGTCAAAGGTGGTAGCCCGCAACCAAAAGGAGGGACTAAAAAGAGTTGCAACAGGCTGTCCAACAAACAGAGGCCTGCTAAAAAAGTGGTGGGAAAACTGACTGAATACCATGGTTCACTGGAAAACAACCAAGCCACTGAAATACCAGAAGGCCACTACTGATAGCTTAAAAACTGCTTCCATCTATGCTACTATCCATCGGATCTATCTATATAAGTGCTTCCATTTGTACTGCACCCCTTCCTGATCAACTTCTGTACAAACTCCTATGAGCCAGGCTAGGAGAGGATATCGCATCTCCACAAGTTTCCAACAAGATGCTCAACTGTGCTGCTGCTTATGGAGTTGCAGTGTTGGAGGTTTAAACCAACTAGAGTTTCTCCCAATTTTTTAAGATGAGTTGCACTCCTGTTTGATACCATAGAGCAACCTGATAATGAAAGGACTTGCAAATTTAGGAACTCTCCACTAGACAAGGCAGCAATACCAGAATCACTGATTGAACACTTTGAAACATCAAGATCATTGAGAAACACACAACTGTCTGCTATTGCCACCAAGGCTGCATCAGTAACCTTCCTACAACCCTCAATATTTAATAACTCAAGAGTTCCACCATGAAGCCTAGACAATGCTAAAATTGCCTCATCTGTCAAATTCACACAATCACTGAGATTCACCTTAACAAGTCCTGCCTCACAGCTCTCCAGAAGCGGAAGAAGCGCAGTATCTGTTAATCCACAGAGCCCACTAAGATCCAAGTGATGCAGCTGTGGACACAGCCTCCCCACCAAAGCCAAGCTAGCACTGTTAAACCATGGGCAACTTCTTATGGACAATGATCGAAGAGACTCACAAGGTGAAAGGGAAGGAGTTTCTAAAGGCACATCCTTAATTCCCATGCACTTAATGATGGAAAGAGACTTCAACTTTGAATTACAGTTTGAAATAGCATTCAGAATTCCAGTTTCAGTGATCCTGTTGCATTCCTCTAGTTGTAGGCTCTCAAGAGATCCAGCAGCTTTAGCAAAAGCCACCAGCCCACCATCAGACACAAAGCAACACTTACGAAGAGACATCTGCTTCAGATTTGGACAGCCCTTGCCTAATGCTTGAAGACTCAGATCTGAAGTCCCCCTACATGAAGTAATTGTTAATGAAGACAGCATCTGTAGACCCTGAGCACTGCCCATAACCCAAAAGCCTTTCTGGCTCACACTCTGAAGCCCGGACAGCACAAGATTTGTGATGGACTTGCCATAATGTCCAATCACAGCAAGAGAGTAATCTGTAATATTCAGAAGGTGGAGCTTCACCTTCGCCAAGACAGCAGATGCTGATGACAAGAGACCAGCAATCCCTTGATCACCAACAAGGGGACAGTCCTTAACGGTTATGGATTGTAGCTTAGGACAATAAGTTCCAATTGCTTGCAGGCTTTCATTCCCAATATTTGAACAAGATTCAATGGCCAAAGCAGTCAAATTTGGGCAATTCTTTGCAACTGCCACTAGTCCCTTATCTGAAATTGAAGGGCACCGGCAGAGGTCAAGCTTCTCTAATGAATGACACTCTCTTGCAATCTCAAATAGGCCTTCATCACCCACAGCTGGGACATTCCACAGAGAAAGGGCCCTGAGGGAAGGGCAACCATGGGCAATTGCTGAAAGACCGACATTGGTAACTCCACGAACAGAGTTACTTCCCCGAACCGAAAGCTTTCCAAGTCCTCCACGGCAGGCAGTCCCAACTGCAATAGCTGCTAGTCTAACATCCGTTGCTTTCTTTCCTTCCAAACATCTTGTAAGGTAACCATCACACTCCATTTCAACATCTTCATCAGCTGGGACCATTGCCACATCACTCAAAGTTTCATGAGATTCCTTTTTAGCCATTTGCCCCTGAGATCCTTTGCTCTGGCAAAATTCAGAACTACGGACACTACTCAAGAGCGCAAGCCACCGTTTGGAAACACAAGCCGAGGCACTCCTCTCTTGTGCTCCAGGCAGACGTCTGAGGATCTCAAATAGGCACTCATCCGGAAGAATTTCAATGGAAAAATTCGGCTCTTGGTAGAAAATATTGCCTTCAACAGCATATGGAATGCTAACACGTGAGCGCTTTCTAGGGGTGCAATAAACGTCAGCACAGGAGCCGCTAGATAACATGAGACCTGAATCAGCGGAACAGACAGAATGGCCAGCATAGAAATCATCATCACCTGCAACAAAACGACAGAGCAATACATCAGCCACAAATGCATAACGACAATGATAATAAATATCTGCAAACATTTTCGCAACAAGAAAACTTATATCAGGTTTTTTTCCCCCATAAACCTACAAGAACACGACAATTACCAATTACTGCATATTATTCCATTTTAACCAGTAAGACTGCATGCACCAAATATACTAACAACGTAACTTTCATCATACTTTCATAGAAATAGAAATCAAAGAGCTCAACCCATCTCAAATGTAACAACACCAATTTCCAAATGCATCAATTTTGCTAGCTGAGGCAGGTTAATCAATATGTAAGCCTGATCTTTCTTCAAATCTTGCAACCAAAATCAGGTCAAATAAACAGTACCTTGAACCGCACATCCAAGAGGTACTCATAACATAATGTAATTCAAAGTCTCATCATCCAAAATTTTCAGAACATTAAACACATCATTCAGCTATTTAACACCAAAATCTTCATTTGTATAGAAAGTTTACATGTTATAGGCGCAAAAACTTCAAGATCAGACCTTTTTTTGTGAAACAAACAAGGATAATATTAAAGCAATCAACAGTAAAGATCAAACATCATATGTCTGGGTAATCAGATATGCGCAAGCCTAAGACACACACTGTTTTCTATTTCACATCTACACATCAATGTCTGTTTCATCATAAGAAAAACACCATATCCTATATTGTATATAAAAAATGCAAAAAGAAATAGTATTCAAGATCACAAGATCGCATGCCAATCTTGATCAATATCCAAGTGAAATCCATTCTTCACAACTAGTCCATACAATAAATTCAAACTTCAGACCCAATAACCAAAATTCACCCTTCCAATGAAAAAGTAACGACCGAAGCTCAAAGAAATTATCAAAATCACATATGATAAAGCAATACAAAGAACAGATTTTTGTTTTTTGAAACTTACCACTATAATTAACAATAGCAGGCATGGTCGTTCACCAGAAAACCCCCAACAGAGAGCCAAAAAGATCAAACTTCCCACCAAAAACAGCACAACCCAGATCAGATCTTCAACCAAAACTTGCATTTACAGCAGAACAAAGCTCGAGATTTGTTCGAAAAAGAAAACCCCACAAAATTGTAGGGCAAAAAACAAGGACGGGGAGTAAAAGAAAGAAGGAACTCAGAGAAATGGGGTACTTGGTTGTTTGCTTCACAACAGTTACGTACGCCGAGTCATATATAAACAGCTATAAAATAACTATTTGGTGAGGTGCTAAAAGTCTTTGGATACATTTACCAGACCAGTCCAAACCATTGCCGCTTTGTCTCCATTTTCTAACCAGCAACCAACACCTCTATTCAATGAATCCTTCCCTAAAACCGGATTGCTCGATTATTCTTGGACACGGGATACTTTTCTTTTTCTTACGTCATATCTCTTTTCTTTTCTTTTCTATTTTTGAATTTAAAAAAGATTTCCTATGGGTTATAATTAGCTTGTTTTATAATTTAGTAAACATAAAATGTTCCTAGTTTAGAGAGGATTGGAATTTTTTTTTTCATTTTTATGTGCTTTACAATTCCCAATTTCAACTTTTTGTTGTATCCCTTTTATGCTATTTTACTTATTGATAACATTTTTTATCACAAGAAATTATATGAAAATTCGATGCTTTAAGTTAGTATTAGAATTTTAAAATAATCCAAAATTCAAAATACAATAATAGATTTTCTTCTATCTTGTGGTTCCGAGACTATATGTATAGAAAAAGAGAAAAAAAAGGTCTCAAATTTTTTTTTTTCCAAAATGATACAATTGCGTATAAGTTAACGAAAGATACACAATATTGCCCACTGACAATAAAAGATTTAGATCTCACAAAAAGTCTAAATTGGACAACATGAAATTTTCATGCAAAATCCTAATTATAAAAGCTAAAAACCCTTAGCTAAACTAGCTAAGTAGAATCAAACTTAATTAATGGGCATCTACTAGAGCATTGCAAACGGTTGTAGAATTACCGGATAAAACTTGTAATACTAACACTGCACGTATCCACGTCCAAGATTTACGCAACTTTGCATCTTAAGTACTTCTTCTCCCAAGTTAGGGCACTTCCACCTCCATAAAGAAGGAACAAAAGTCTAATACAATAGGATCATTCCCACTGAATAGGCACAAAAGCCTAAAATAGGCACAGGGAAAGAAAAATAACCGTTGCAATGTAGCTACAGTAGTTACAGTGCAATAATCGCACTGAAATCGCACTCAAATTCGCACTTAAGAACAGTATTTTTCCTTCTTCAAAAAGCCTTCTGGCAAAATTTCACTACAGACTTAATTATTTAGAACAAACTTAATTATTACTAAACATGCATATTTTCCATCACAATTACCATAATAATCTTAGTCATTAGATTTCGTTTAATTCCAATGATTTATCTAGATAATTGAACTTTTGATTCCACCATTGATTTCTCAACTGCTTGCAATTTTTATCGCATTTTCCACTAATCAAAAATCAAAAGTGCCTTCATTAATCTATTCAAATTCACTGCACATAAACAAACAAAGCTAGAAAGTAATTTTACACCTGGAAAACAGATTTGAAAAAGTTAGAATAAATAACTGATGAATGGAGAATTAGCATATATGATGAGTCGAATATGATGGTGAACATGCTCCTCTAGGAGTACCACTGGAAAGCAAAATGGTACGATACTACTAATCATAATATTGACAGGCAATCCATGATGCAGAAACAGTTGCATGCATTGTTTCTGGGTCTGAAATGGCAATGCCATACTTTGCAACTTGTAATGTGAGTACAGCACATCGTCCCTATAGACAACAAGGGTTTCTGCAACTTGTTTCCTTTTTTTAAATGGCAACCCAATTAATGGAGAAAATCAAGTGTACTAGTTTGGAGATAGATATTAGTTTAGATAAAAGTAGGATTATGAATGCATGAATTTTAGTGGATTATGAAGGCATGAAAGCTTTTTTTTTTTTTTTGCTAAGAATTATATATGTTCCATGGCCATGCATTAGATTTGCTGAGGGGCGCATTAATAATTTTGAGTAATTTACAAGAGAGAGAGAACTAATACAGTATATACGATTTTTAACATGTGGGCAATCACTCATCAATAGTTTAGCATCAACACAATAATGCGGGAAAAAGATATCTAAAGAAGATGCTTTTAAATTATTTTGCAAGAGAATATTGATGAATTTGTAGCCAAGGATAATATGGAGAGAAACAACAGCGGTGTGTAACATCAAATTGAGGCAAAAAAAAAGATGGGGAGAATGCAACATGCATATTGACATGGATTTAACGTGTGAGTTTGACCTATACCTACAGTACCAAATTGCATCGAAATATGGACTTGACGAAGCGAGTCCTGCATACGTACTGAGGTGGGGGTGTTTGTCATTTCGGATTTGCGTTGGCTAAAATTTGAGATTACGACCGGGAGAGTCTGAGAGCATCGTACGCTAGCGTAGCACAGATGAAGTTTCGCTGGTGATGTGGTAAATGGTAATGATCAAATCGTACAATCAACTTGATGATGATGATGAGAACCTTTGCCAATTTGTTCAATGATATTGTGGAAATCGTGGGTACCAATTGCAAAGTCCACACTGTCTGGCTACCAAGATGAAACAAATGTGTGGCGGTCAAAATCAATGTATCTTTGTGGCCAAAAGGACGTTTGTGGCCGCTGTCTCCAAGACGTATCGCAGATCGGAGCCTGCTTTTAGAGTACTCTATTCTTACTATTCAATTGATTATGACATCCTAACGATGACAGCCGATGCCGCTTACCTTTCTTCGTTTCTTTCAGAATTTTACTACTAATCCAACTACTTTCAAAGTTTTAGGTTACTATTAATCAAATGTTGGACAAATTATCTGAACCCTTTTCTTGAAAATGTAACAATAATAATAAGTTCAATAAATTATTTGAACCCTTTTCTTAAAAACGTGTCAATAACAATGAGATGGAAAAAAGTATTATATTTTTCTTTTGTGTTGTTCATCATGAGGGGACAACATAAGAAGCCCTTCTAAATTTTGAACTACTGTAACAAGGGGACAACTCATTCACCAAATGGAAAAAACAACTCATTTCAGTATTGCATGCGAAATGCATGAACCTTTTATAAATGATTCTCTTGTACTCGAATTTTGTTCCAATCCTCTATTGGAAATTTTATTATTATTTTTTTAAAAACGATAATATATTAATATTGTATAATGTAAAGGTACATAATTACAAACGAAAAATTTCATTTTCAATCACTACAAATTGTTGTGAGATTTTCTTCATGATGTATCCAAAACAAACAAGAAACTAGTTCAAGTTGTCCAATTTGCAGGATTAATAGTTCATTTTCTATCTCAACAGTGCAGGATTGATTAATGGTTCGATGTGATAATGTGAAGCATTCATGAATCAATTCACTTTGGTTGGTAAATGAAGATTAAGGCTCCCTTTACGTTTACTACTGATTAGTACTAAACCAGTACGAACTAACGTAGACCAGTGAATCTTCTCGATGGTGGCCCATATTTTGGCGACTTAGTCCCAAGCCAATTAACGCGTCATACTTTTTGCGGTGCTTATAAGGGGGACATATGCATGTATAGAGATGATTCATGCACAGTCTCCAATTGCTTGGAATGATTTATGATTAGGGTCCCATGTTTCTTTTTGGCTCTATGGATCGTACATTTTGATAAAGGGATCCTTAACACTCATTTATAGAACTTTGATAATATTAATTATTGAATAAAATTGATCAATTAAAAAATTTTAGCTTTTAAATTATTTGATAATGAAATTTAACTCCATTTAATTGTTTAACTACTGTTTAATTTAAGAAAAATTTAAACATTTTATTGTTTAACTATTTTTTTGAATTTACCCACTTTTATTTGATCATTTAACATTAGTTTATTTTTCATTTAACTATAAATAACTTTTTTTTATATGACTTTTTTTTCCTTTTTATTTCGTAGCACATATTTTCAAAAGTGATTTTTTCTTTTTTTTTTATAACAAGATTAGATAACTTTTAATTAGCTTTTTTTTTTGTATTAAATAGTAATTTTGCAAGATTTTCTATCTTTTACATATTTTAAAAATAATACAATACATGTACATATAAAATAAAAAAATTAATAAAATAATATAATTTGAGTTAGAATCAAATATTTATTAAATAATATTAATTAACTAATTATGATTCAAACATTTAAAAATAAATTTTAAATATGTAAATTTCACCAACTTGATTACTTTATTATTTAAATTTTAACATTCGGGGCAACCACATTATTTTATTAGAATGGGAAAGTTCTACGGATCCTTTACTTTTGCAGCCAAGCAGCCTCATCACGTAATCCTAGTAAACGTCCATCCTGAATAATTGGTGAGAAAGTGTGGGCTGCATCTGCAAAAGGACCACCGATACATATGCTACAAATCCCATGTATTCACAGCAAAAGAACTAGATCCGATAATGGACTCTTGTATACAAGAACAAGAGATCTACGTTAAGCGATTCTAGATGAACGGGTTTATTCAATACATACCCTTTAATAGTAGTTGCGAATTTTCTTTTCAAACAAAAGAAAACTACATTAAGCGCGCGTGTATTTGTGTATTTGTGTGTGTACATGCAATGAATTATAAAGATGTGGATGGAGGTGAGCCGTGTGTGTGCAATGTATGTAGGTGAATCAGCAGGGCATGATATTTGACAATTGACAATTGACAATTGACATGTATCCCTCCCTTTACAGGTCCCCATTTTAATGGAGGAGGAATTGGCAGAATTCTCAGGGAAAAATAAATGAAGAAGAAAAGAGAGTACTATTAAATAAAGATGACTGGGAATATGGGTAGGTTTCTTGCAGGCTACCCTCTGCCCAAGTTCCCATTTCCTGAGTTCCCACTTGTGTCGGAAATTTAACCACTATATTATGAAGCATGGTCCCAACCAGCACCCATCAGAGAGGTCCAATTCAAAGAATCTACCGCCAGCGCCCCTTCAAAATTCAAATGCATCAGCAGCTGAAGACGCTAATATTAAATGAACTGCAAACCTTTATTCAGAAGAAAAGTAGTGATTTGGAACTCTTTTGCTCTAAATAGTCTGCAGCCTAGTTGGAATAATTGATATTTCTGTTACCCTTAGTTTCTTTTTCTTTTCAAATTTTGCGTAAAACATTAATCGTATTTGTATAGTAATTTAAACAGCAATAATGCATGGGGAGCAACAGCCCTACACAAGGGTCTCTTCATTGAACGTTATTCTCAAGTGGTTGATCATCATCATCATTATAAATCATTATTCTATCTCTGCATATATCCTCTGTTCGGTGTGCTGTTTTGTTGTACCAGCTTTTGCATTTTGGTCAAGATTGATTGTATAGGCCACTGCGCGATTTTTGGGAAAGATTTTAAAGTCTGTGGTATTCGGTGAAGTTGCGTTGTCTGGCTTTACCTTTTGGGCAAGATCAAATGTATTTTATCATCAGGGATTCATCAATTCCCTCGCAACTTTCTTTCAAGGACCAACTAGATTCTTGTTGAGTGTTTTTTACATACCATATGTTTGTTCTTAATTGAATTAGTATGTTTTGGTTTAATGTTAGATTAATTCTGCGTTTGAACCCATTTGCATCTCACTTTAAGCCCAAAAAAGATGAAAAGTATCCTTCAAACTTGCTGCCGGGACAAGGCAAATAGCTGTCAATCTATCTCTATTTCATGAACCAAACAATGCGTTTAGAAAAATCAACATTACTTGTATCTTAATAAACATTAATATGCATCCTAAATCGTTGTTCACCAATTTCTGCGAAAATGTGATCACTGCCGACCATCCTTTTAACTCAGCAACAATTGAACGGAAAATGAACCAAACTAATTTGAACCATGTTATAAGACTTGATTGGCACTGCAACCTGTAAAAGTACAAATCAGCTAGGAATTGATCGAATCAAATTCAAATATTTCATTTGAGTAGCTCTATGAATTCTCTCTCAAAATATATATTTTTTATTTTTTAATATTTTGTACACTTTTTTTATCTTGCAAAATTAATAAATTTAGTTTAAAATGCAATCTTCCTTATAAAATTGTTTTGGTCCGTTCAAGAATATTTTGTAATGCCAATTACGCCACGCGGTTTTCATATTATTTTAGAGTGGAATTGCAGATAAACATTTGATAATTCAATCGGAGTGACCATTCACCGAATCCACATTGTCGAAAGGGAAAAAAATTTTTGCAGCCACAAATGGTGTCAAATGGATTGGTTGAATTGAGGAGGAAGAGAATTATAGAAATTATAGAAAAGAAGACCAGATTCATTGTGGTCTTTCATAGGTGATAATGACCATCTTGTATTGTTATAGCTCCCGGTCGAATAAGATAATAAGATGGCAGACAGACCCTCACTTTATTTATTTTAATGCAAATGGTGAATCTATTCCATATATTAGTTGCATATGGTACGGCACTGCACTCCTTTTTCTAATCTGGGGCATTCGGAAGGTACTTCATGCCATCTTTTAAAAAAAAAAAAAAAGTGATTACGGAACACTATATGAATCCAGGTACACATCAATGAATACCAAATGTTCAAGAAACAACGGCGAAAGAGAAAAGGGTCGTGAACGTGAGTAGAAAATTGGGTACAAATCTGATCTAAGTTTTGTTTGGTAAGACTTGTCAATGAATATTTGGATATTTTCGCGTTTAACAAAATCCCAAAAGAGGGATGTCCTTTAACGTTAACAACTTTGTAATCTATATTATTTGACTCTGGCTGCATGGTTCTTTTTAGTAGAAAAGCAAAGGACAACTGCAGTCACGTTACGTGCTTGCACTGATGCATGGACAGTGGAGGAGCTTAACCAACCCGTGAAAGTTACATTCAAAAAGGAAAAAGAAAATTCCTCCCCCTGTGAAGAAAATACAGATTGGGAAGTTTCAAGGTTGCGATATTCATGGCATTATGGGTGAAGAAACCAGGACGTAAGGAGCTGCTCCTGTTTAATTTTCTTTTGTTGCTATCACTACTAGCATAAGAAGGCGCACACAAATGGAGACCACAAGTTGACAGTATAGGTTCATTTCATCAGGCCTAAGTTATGTGTCAGCCATCTCTATTTAACCAAAACAACGGCCAGCCAATTCAGAATTTACGTAATCCAAGTGATCTTTTGAGGGAGAATTTGCACCAAAGAAAAGGAATCTAATCTGTATTCCTCTAATGATCACATAGAGCATCAATTTTCAAGCTTGAAACCCAAAAAAGCAACGAAAAGAATCATAAGTGACAACAACTACTGGTAATATTTACAGAACCCCATAATGCATCTCTGTTTAAAGCAGAAAATGGAAGATGCTCCATATTAAAAAGCATATGATGCTACAATAGGGGCATAAAGTGCTCAGCAAAGAAAAGAAAAACGCATAAAAATTCTTTCCTCAACGTTTTCTGTCTTTACTCTCTCTCATTCTTCCCTTTGGGAAGCTATACACCAAACCTAATCAAGGAACCAACACTGGGAATCTCAAACACTAAATTAGTTTTGGGGCCTTTGTACAACAGCATCCCTAATCGTACAAGCCTTCTTGCTCCCATATATCCACGAGAAAATCAATCATTTCCTGTCAATCAAAGCCCTTGGAAAGTCAGCTATAACCCGTATTTGGACTGAAATCTATTTACCTTAATGGTGAAAACAACCAAGCAAGTGCAACAGGCTTACAGCAAGAGGAATTGGCTGGGGGAATCGCTTGTTGGTCCCCAGTAAGCTTTCATAACTTGCATTCCAACTACAAGAAGATAATGAGCAGGACTACAGGCTTTAATAACCAAAGAAAATAAGAAAACACAAGTGGATAAGGAGGTACGAAAAGCAAGTAACAAAAACCCTTCCGATAATATTTTCCAATGGAAAATTTACAGGCGCTTAACATGCACCCTAGTCAACAAGATATTATGATTCTAAAGATCAACAAAATATTATATTTTAAAATTATCTTCCTCACAGCACCAAACTTCATAAATGGAAGCTAAGTCACATGGCAGGAAAATGATTTCCATGTTCAAAATCAACCAAAAAAAAAAACAAGAAAAAAAAAAGAAAGACATATAAACCTTAAGATTGGTTCCTCAACTTGTGTTTGGCTCTCACACTTTCTATTTGCAGTCCACTCACTTCTTACTTGGTTCCAGCGAAGAAAACCTACAATCAGGAAAAATTACAATGTCTCATCATAGAAGATCTAATTCAACCAAGATACTTCCTTTGGTATGCTTGAAACTACTTCTCCATGAACCTACAGAGTAACTTATGAAATGTACTTGCCATGATTGACAAATTCAGAGTGGTTACTACTATTGACGTTGCCACTTTGCTGACTGACACTCTGATTTGATACACTGATAGATGACACACTTCTCTGAGATTGAACCATACTATTCTCCATCTCACAAGTGCTGGTGCTCCAAAAATCTTCAGATATGCTGGGTTTCTTCACTAACCGACCTTGAATTCTGAGTCCCTTTGATGGCTCATCAACCGCAATGATTGGCTGAGATTTGACGCAGCAACCAAAACAGTTCCTGTTCTGTTCCAATTCAAGTTTATTCACGTATACAAAAAATACCAGTAGAATTGTTTACCATTCATGAAACATGTACTTCAAGATTATGAAATAGCTTAAGAATTTACTAATATTTTAGAGCAAAGAGTACAACTTCCCAAGCTAGATCATGATCTCTGATTCCAGTTAGAACTCATATCTAAGGTTTTCCCCAAATTTGATTGGTTTCCTAACTTAGATAAGCAATAAGTTTCTTAAAGCCACCTGTTAACAATAAACAGTAACTAAAATCAATCATTCTGAAACAACTTGTGTCCTCTGGAAGTAAAGTGCTACCGATCACTAAACAACACAAATATATGAAAGAGCAGATAATTCTGCAAAACATCAATCACAACTACAATTACTGATAACTAATCTGTTTCTTCATTAAATAGAGAGTTTCAAAATTTGAAGATTTTAAAAGGTAGTATTAATCCTCTTTTCTTCATTTTTCAGAGTTCAGAAATTTTCAGTTCATGACAGCAGAAGTGCAGCTTTGCATTTATTAAATTTTTAAGAGAAATGGAGAAAGCTCTTTCATTCTCTTTAGTGCTAGTCAGCCTATTCTATTTTCTGCTACAGAAAACTATTAATTAGTTGCCCTTCCTCAAAAATCTTTCTTAAAATGCTTTTCTTCTTTTCATATTGCTAGTCAATAGCCTGCCTCCAGAGGAAAGCAAACTAGGCAAAACAAAAAGGCTAAGCTGCGTAGCAGCTTTATTGTTATCCTGCATGCCTCAATTTCTCCAGATTAGGTTCTTCTCTTCAATGAGGCAGTGATAACTTTCTCTCCAGGTAATCTCTCTCTGCCCCCGCAATTTTTTCTTTTGGAGAGGGAAGTTACCACTGTACCTTATTGTTTCAGTTCAATAAATTCAAGAAGCAACTAGATCTACCACTTCCATGCCACAGATTTTTTTTGCATCTTCACTAAACACAATCAGATAACTCAAGCACTGCTTCAGAACGACATAGTGAATATCATTGCTCCGGTTACACATTAGGTGATCATTACTGTTGGCCATCATCATATATTACTCAGTAATCAGTGCTTTCATCAGAGGCACAATGTATTGCACTGGTACCTCTAACAGTCGAAAATAGAATGTATTAAACAATATCCAGTAGAGTTGAATCGCGCAGAGAAGAAACAATTCTCTGACATCTTGCTCACATATTTGCATTCTTAGAAATGCCAACTCCACTAACTGTCTCAGTCTAATCATCGCATTGCCCTCTAGTACTCATAAGTTTAGTTCTTCCCAAAGAAATCCTGTAGCTATAAACAGTGTAAAGCCAATAAGCTTAGTAAATCTTCAGATTTGGCTTTCAATGTAAAATATGCCCAGCTTTTACTATCTGAAATTCACATTTTATGCAAAATATTCAACCTTTTTCATTTCCTCGTAATAATATTCAATCATCCTTCTGGATGTGCAAGAAATCATTTGTTTCGCTTCAGGATTTCATGAATGTGGGTATTTTCAGTTTTAAAATTTTACTTTTCTGTTTCTAGAGAAAAAACAAATGACAGAAAAAGTCCCATTACGATAAGCCCTTCAGTTTACAAGGTAAGCCAACTTTAACATAATGCAATTGAAACTTTTGGCACCTAGGAAAGGGGGAGACACAATCACAGAGAATAACTAAAGAATAGATAAATGCTGTGTTCTTAAAAAATGGAAGAACAAGTACAGACCCGCTTCACTGCAGCCCTCAAATTAAGCATCTATTTCTAACCACACAAAAAAAGAGCCAAAATTTCCACTTTTCCTTAAAAAATGAAACCTAAAACTCAAGAAAGATAAGAACTTCACCACCAATGTTCCATGGATAAAACAAACAAGACAAGGAAATGGAAAGACGAGAATCAGAAAACATACCCCATGCAAGCAAGAAAGGTGCTGATCCAATCACTGAAAGAAGTGTACAGCGTCATATACCTAAACATGTACTCCTAGTATGAATACACAATGCTTTTCCAACCGGAGGCCCCCCAAATCAGCCCACCCCAGCATCAAGCCCCAATTTTTCAATACAACAGCTTAATCAAACCCTGCCTAGATTGAAGGGTTTATTTTCCACAAAACCCTGAAAAGATTCAAACAAAGTTAGGAGGACGATAATTCCTATGATATCTTCCCTACGAAAATAAGCATATAAATTTCTATAATAAACCCAGCAAACAAAACCAGTAAATAAACAAAACGCAGCTGCTACTACTACAGCACTACAACCGCAACCTCCACATCTGAATTTGCGAATTTTGTAAGTGACGACTTTGCCGGGATTTTTGTTGTTTTGGGCGGTGGTGTACTAATTTCAAGTTTTTGACTATAATTATGAATTAATGGGAGGTAAGGTAAAGTAAGTGGGTAAGGTGCAGCAGTTATCACCTTATCTGATTACTATAATTAGAAAATATCCACGTATCATTACTTTCTAATAAAACAGTGGTTGAAAGTTGTAGCTTTCGAATTCAAATAGCATCACCCCACGTGCTATTGCTTTTCTAATTTACAGTAGTTTTCTTTGCCTTTCCTGTTTTACACTGTTCCTTTATCCTGCCATTTCTTCATCCCCCTGTCCCCAGGGATAATGCTTAATTACTCACGTGGGTACCCCAAAACAATCATAAAGGAACAATCTTTCCTCCATTCCACACGTATACATTTGGCTAAAAATCAACTCATTCCGGCTAACATTACGTTCGATATTGTGCGAAGTCGTAGGGATCAGTGTCATCTTTCTTGCATGTTCAGTTTTGCGTTCAGTTTTGTTACATGGTAGATGCCTAAACAAAATCCATCCCCGTTGAGCACAATCTACCTTGTGGCCTTCGAGAGAAGAATGGGTGGGGAAGGACGATGCCAAAAGCAAGATCATAATGGAGGCAATGTGCATTGTCTGCTTGTGTGGTCGGAGTGATATGTGTCTGCATAATTGAGCAATGATCACTTGATAACCACGGAAAATCGTCAGGCAAGCAATCATTCTCAACCAACTCCGTTCAAATCAATAAATATTGTATGATTACTGATGAAACGAGTCCGTTTCATGACGGGTACATGTTAATGTGAGCTGTCGAGCCTAGGTACATCAATCACTAAACTAGGAATTCAACCCATATAACAACTCGAAAGAAGAACAGACTGCGGCCCTATATTCTTGCTGCAAAGCACAAATAGAATGTGGCCCAACTTAAAAACACGCAGGGATTTGGGCCAACTCCAACTGTGGAAGGGATACACCATCCACATGATTTACGTAAATAAATGGGGACTAAACTAACTTAATTATTTTTTAAAACCTGCAATATGTCAACTCCATTTTATAACCCCGACTGCCTTCAAAGACTAAAATGTCGTTGAAAATTTGAGAGATTGATAGAATGAGTTAATAAACAGACACTGTAAGCAAGTAGTGGTACGGCAAAGGGAAACTTTGACAAAATTCAAAGGTATACTGTGATAAGATGAGCTCAAATTCTTGTACTGAGTCTTCTATGGCTTAATGGCACGATTGAGCAGAATTGAAACCAGACCAACCTTCCACCAAGGAGTCACAGATGTATCGGTATTCTTGGATATGAGAGAAGGCACGCCAGTTTGAATGCTGTTCCCAAATGCATTTTCCTGCTTGGTACTTGTCACAGAAAATCTAGGGAAGATACACGGTAAGAAATTCAGAAATCTGACACCAGAGTGTCCTATCACTAGATATAATGCACAAAAGAGAGGAGCTTGCCAAAACAAATGTAGATATCTAAGATGGGGAAAAGATAAAAAAACCTAGTTTCAAGAGAACACAGTGACTGCATCACATTTCACAAGCTCCTTTTAAAATTAATCATGACTCACTAATATTTAAACTTAATACTACTAAATTAAATTCCACAATAAAAATTCCAATCATATTATTTAATGGGCATTGTTTTATTTCTACACCATCCCACATCAAATTTCAATCTAAATTTTCATACTTAATGTGTTTGGAGAACACTTGAGAAATAAGAAAGTGGGAAGAGTTATTTGAAAGAAATCAGATTATGCCACATTTTTATATTCCGAAAAAGATCTAAATCCATAAACCATGTTAATCTGTCATATGGGTAATTTGTAATTAACATGTTTGACAGAAAAGAGTGACCTCCAAATAATTAAAAAATCCTGGATTGTGAAGTCTGCGTTTTCAACACCACTATAGTATTTTCTTCCCGGGCCACGAATTTGATTTGGCTACTATTTGGTAGGATTTCCACATTGGTATACTGTGAATAAAAATTGTATATTCTTAACAAATGAATCAGTTAATATGTATGTCAATATTAATCCTTATCACAAAACAAGAATTCATGCAATATTCACATAACTATCATGAAAAAAATCAAATTATCATGAGAAAAGGAAGTCATTTGCAGATGCATACATGCGGGGTGCATTACTCTCATAAGCAAAGGTTGCCATTCCCTGCCGTTGCTTGTGCTTCGGATTCACGGTGCATAGCACATAAATTCTGCCACGCCGTTTAACTATTTGACAGAATTCACACATTTTCTTAACTGATGATCTCACCTTCATAGCTGCTCGTAATTTTGGTCAATAACTGGGTAGAAAAAAACCATGAATTAAAAGAATTTCAACCAATAAATATGAAATAGTTCCCAACTACCCAAGAGATAGTTGCACCTTTGAGAAACATGCAACAAGAAATATTTGTATAGGAAGCGGGAAAGCCAAAGCAAACAGACAACAGCCAAGAAACAACCATTCAAGACAGACATGACCATATTGTGCATATATCAACCAATAAACAAGCTAACCACTTGAATGCCTAGCAACAATTGCAGCTAAAGTCATGATTTAATTCACTTCTCAGATACTCAATTATGAATCGTCTCCAGGAACTACAGTTGTTTACTCCCTCATTGTACTACATCTCTCGAGGATACCTTTTGCTCAGTGAATTCCCTTAAAGCATGAATAATGAATACTACTTCAAATAGGTCTTGGGATAATCCCATGTTTTGGGCTGAACAAAACAAGGTAGAACCTTTTTGCCAAAAGCTTATCTTTTGCTCATCCGGCCAACTTAATCCTCAAACATGATCCAGCTAACACAGCATAATCAAATAGAACGACCAACATCACTTACGTAGGATCCTTAAACAAGTCAACAAGCATAGAAAGATTGAATTTTTAGTCGCCTTTAAAATATATCATACAAACTTCATACGCCTAAATCAACAAAACCCAACAAAAAATTTCTCATGAAACTCATTCCAAAGAGACTCAGAACACTTCCCAGAAAAGCACGACGGCAAACAAATACTCCAAAGTAAAACCCAAAATCCTAAAACCCTATATGATATAACTAGGATTTGAATTCTGGAAAATCGACAAACTTGCAGGAAATTTAACTCATCAAAACTCTGAGGGCATAAAAACTGACAAACTATACAAAAAATTTCATGAAATGAGTAGGTACCTGAGTGATTTAATGAATGTTTCCACTGATTTTTTGTTGGTTAGAGTCTCAGGTGGCGGAAAATGTCACTGATGCTGAATAGCGGCGTCATATTCTCCGTATACCCGTAAAACGGGCTGGGTTGTGATTTGCCAAAATGTGGGCTTATAAAATTCTTTATGTTCCGATGTTTTTTGGGATTTCATCTCCACTACTTTAATTTGGGCCAGTACAAAATGACAATTAGCCCAATATTTGTTGAGCTTTCTTCGGTCTATACTCTCCCCGCAATTTTTGTTCTCCCCGTTGCGGCATGCTTGAGTTTCGTAAATCGGCCCAAGGTTACTAACAACATAAAACTAATAAAAATAAAATCATCAAATTATAAATGAAAATTATGTATGGAAGTTACTAAAAGATTTCAAGTATTTATGATAAGAATAGTGATATTTATATTAAAAGTTGTTAATAAATTCTCACAATACCTAAATTAACATTTATCGTATATTTAATTGTTAAAATGAATGTCTGTTTAGAAGGAATTTTTGGACTTAATAGTTAAAATAACAAGTTTTTCATTACCTAAAATAATAACGCTTAAAGTAAATATATATATATACATTTGTTGAGAAGTGTAAAATCATGTGAATGTGATCATTGCTAATGTTAGGAAATGAAACAATCGATGATCTCATGTAATCGGCCAACTTGTTAAATTCGTTAAAGTATTGATAAATTCGATTAACAGAATAAGTTTTATAAAAAAAAAAAAATCATATATTCCTGATGTTGAAAATCGAATTTAGTTATTTTATATCCCATTATTTCACTAAATGATAAGTTATTCACTCATTGATTTCACTAAATATTTTCATTGTATGTATTATTATTATTTTATTAATATAACATAAATATATATATATAATTTCGTATTTGACTTTCACCTTTTGTTAATGAATGCAAAGTTAAAATACACTGTAATTAACAAATAGTTCGAGAATATTGTTTCGAAATTGAAAGTTGACATATTAAACCTAGTGAAAAAGGAATATTTGTAATTTTTATCTAGATGTCCACTAAAACTTGCTATTGAAAGAATAAGCTATACTTAAGAAAGTTGGTACTTAAATAGAATGAAAATGGGGGGTGAATCTAGACGAGATTAGTGTGCAAAGCAGATGATTCTGTATATAAATTGTAACTAATCAAAGGGATTGCGTCGCGTGACAAATTTCTCACTTATTGGGTAGTGTTATCGGCACAAGTATAATAATTTTTGGACGTAGGAATACTACTAATTAAGAAATATTCTCTCAGTCTAAAATGAGTAATGATAATCTTAGTGACTAATGTGACATGTATGAAAAGACAAAATTATTCTTTATTTATTTTTTATTTTTTAAAGAGAGTGACGAATAAATTTTATCTTTTTATACGTATCATATCAATCACTATAATTAATCATTAAAAGTATCATTACTCGTCTAAAATATAATATAATATAATATAATATATATTTAACATTTTTTTAAATTTATGAAAAAGTTAATTTTTAAATAACTGATGTGGCAAGTATGAAAAAACAAAATCATCCCTTATTATTTTGTATTTTTTTAAAAAAATAACGAGTAAATTTTGTCTTTTTATGCTTACCACATCAGTCACTATGATTAATTATTAAAAATATCATTAATTGTCTAAAATATATATATAACTTTTTAAAAAAATTTATAAAAAAGTTAATTTTTAAATAAAATCAAATAAAAATTTGTATATCATTTTTATTAATGGCGACCATTTATAATTTACCTCTAAGGAGTGAGAATAAAAAAATTTATAGTTTACCTTTAATCACTATTATGCTTTGTAAATTAAAAAGGGTAGCTTAATAACCATCAAGTATATTTAAAATTTGCATGTTTTGAGGCAGTTCGATTGATAGAGAACTTTTGTTGCGTCGGTGGGAGGATAGACGGTTGAAAAAGAAGAAGAAGAGAGAATGGGGAGCGTGGCATAATTTCATTAGAATAATAATTTAAGGTAGGAGAGAGACTCAATTATTGGTTAGACCAAAGTTTAATCCTTATCTCCTTCCTCCCACTTTCCTTGCCTTCTGCAAGAATCTTCTTCTTTTAATTACCACCACTTGATTAGTCGCTCCCTCGCTTACTCCTCAAGCAAAGGTCGCCTATTTTTTGATTGCGATTTATTTGATAAATTTTATATTAGAATGTATAAAAATTTGAATAGGTATTTTTTAATAAAAAATATTTTTAAAAGGAAAAAAATAATTTAAAAGTTATTTAAAAGGAATTTGAGTGGGAAAATTTAAATTTTAAATTTTAGAATAAAAATGTATTTGAATATTTTATTTTTATTTGAGAAAAATTAATTTTTTGTAAATTAAATCAAAGTCCAAACATTGCCTTTTAATTGCCAAAACAAAATAGTGAAAAAAGTAAATAAATAAATATAATTTAAAAAATTGGACCAAAATTATACAAATAATTTTTGTTTAAAAAAAAAGAGGGAGATCAAACCACTTAATTAATTAAGGGGAAAATTTCTCTTCACTGTGAGAAAATAGTTTACATTTCTGTTATATCACATAAGATGGTGAAATTATAAATAATTAAGGAAAATAATTTAAAATTTAAGAGGAATAGTCTGTTTATATAAAGGGAGAAAAATATAAAAATTTACATAATTAATTTAATTTCACTTGATAAATTAAATATGATAATTCATACAATATTCTTTTTTCAGTAATGATTTTTCACCATGAAAAAATCACTAATATAATAAGTATAAGATTACAATTTTATTTTTTATTTTTTAAAATATAATAATTAAATTTTATCTTTTCATACTTATTACACTACTCTTGGTGTATCTATCAGTGTTATTTTATGAGTTCCTTCATTTCTTGGATTAATGATAATTCCACATAAATACATTTTCTTGAATTAATGATCATTCCATACAAATATAGTATGATATGATTAGCTTTTAATTTAATGCGATGATGAAAGCTACTTTAATTATGGCGAGGATGACTAATGACAAGACAAGAAAAGAAATTAATTAAAGGTGTCACGGTGTGACTAGACATCCTTGACTGGGCGGAAAACTATTTGGATTTCGCTTTAGAAAGTTAGGAATATAAAACTTTTCCTCGTGGGTGGTCATCGAAGCCCCACCTTTTTTTTTTAAATTTAAGGAAGAATCTCGAACCTACAAAGTTTTCTTCTTCTGTTTTTTCAATAATAATAGAATTGACAAACTCCAAGGTTGATGATGAGCTCAGAAAAGGATGACTTGGAAGATTATAATTATATGGATATGCATACGTAATTAAACCCATACATACCTTGACATGCTTCTCCATTGGAGCATTTGAAAAGCGGGCGAACTACTCCAAAAAGTAACCTTATGTTAGGCAATGTTTGAATTGTAGTTTATTTAAGTCAATTTTTTTTGTAATTTTTTTTAAGAAAAAATATTTTAAAAGGAGAATAAAATTTGAATTAGAAGGTAAAAAATTTAAATTATGTAAGGAGAATGTAAGAGAATAAATTTGAATTTTAATTTTAAAAATAAAAATATATTTAAATATTTTATTTATTTTCAGCACTTTGTTTGAAAAAAAAGGAGGCGGTCGGGTTGAATGGTAAGTTGGAATTAATTGTGTCAAAAAACATGTTCGAATATATATATATATACACACACACGATTTGTTTAAAACATGCGGTTTATGAATTGACACAAAAGTCAATAGAGTGTTTACAATTTTATCGAAACGGGAAATTTAACAACGAAGCTACCAAACTAATAGTTAAGTGTCTCTCACGTTTTT
The DNA here is from genome assembly GCA_020080225.1 of Gynochthodes officinalis. Taxonomy (NCBI): domain Eukaryota; kingdom Viridiplantae; phylum Streptophyta; class Magnoliopsida; order Gentianales; family Rubiaceae; genus Gynochthodes; species Gynochthodes officinalis. The sequence continues at coordinate 45,822,605 of CM034615.1, read as the reverse complement.
TAATAAAATGGATCTGGTCATAGGCGTATTATCAATCTATGTGCATGTGTATTAACGTAAGAATCCATTGAAGATATTTACCAGAATTTCCCGGAAGTTTCAGGCAGCGGCCAGCCATGGACATGATGGGTTGGTTCCAAATTTCCAAATGACGGAAGAGATTACGCCACGAATGATTAAAATAAGGAGCCTGCTTAATAGGGTCGCCTTGCGAGCAAATTAAGTAAGTTTAGCATTTCTGCATTGGCCTAACTAATTATATATGATAAATAATGAATGGGAATCACATATTTTCTTATTAATTAGTCAATAATTTTTTTTTCCCGTTTCCTAATGCTCACATGATCAAACATGCGCGAACCATTTTGCAAGTGAAACGAGCATCAATTGCACACACACCACAAAAAAAAATCTCAGTACATAGTCAAAATATTTTAATTGAATTAAGTCCAAAACCTTCGAGTTATTGCCCTTTTCAAATCGTCATTGTTTCCTCATTATACGATCTTAATTTCATTCAGTAATCGTAATTGTAAAGTATACAAAATTTGCCTCTTTTTTTTTTTTCTTGAGAAAATACTTCATGCATCTCATGTTCCACGTAAAGTGAAGCAATTAGAGGGACAATTTATAATTTAAAACGGACATGCCACTTATATATAAAGAGAGAAAAGAAATATATAATCGCACTAAAATAAAGATAAAATAGATATGTAAAATATATTTTTTTTAAATTTCTATTTTATTACTCTATTCGTTCTTAAAAAAAAATTATTTTAGTTTAAATATAACTTTTTATTAGTTATTAGATACAATACATTTGATGTATTAACTAAATGTATAATTTTATATTTTTATTTTTATTTTTTAATTGTGAATATATATAATAATTATTAATAAGAATATTTTAAAATTTTAGTTTAAAAGTGTACACTTTTTTTAAACAAAAATTAATTTATTTTTTGGTGCTAAGAGAGTAATATAATTTGTCAAATTATTTCTTATCAAATCAGGGATTGTTGATACTTACCTTATTCAATTACGAGTTGCAGAGTTAGATGGTGAGGAGGTAATTTTTTTTGTCTTCCTTTGTAATTAACGTGCAAAGAGGGACAACACGTTACACGTGACCAAGAAAATTGTGCATAATAAATAATTAATCAAACATGAGGGTAGCTTAGTTAGTAGGGTCCAAGTGGGATAAGGTAACTGCAGATAAACAGGGGAAATTTCACGTGACTTGTCGAAACATTGTAAGCTGTAACGCGTGCACGAGGAATCCATCCCGTCCGTTCCCCAAATTACCCAGAAGACAATTCATTAGCCCGTATTAGACGCACATTAGTCAAATTAAATTTAAATCTTTAATACTTGACACAATTTTCACCTTTTTAACTCTAAATTAATTACTTGTTATAATCAACCATAATCCTACCTATTCTACAAGTCCAATTTTTTTTTCTTTTTTTTTTACAATTGAATAAATTCCATACCAAATCCGAACCAAGAGGAATGTTATATTACTACTAGCAAACCAAACCACAAGAAATGAACTACAATAAAAACTACTCATGCATTGTTTGCATTTTGTTTATCTTAAATCTACGTCAATGGAAGAGGCCAAGAGGGATAATATGGCGTTTGGCTGCAGTCCCTTATCTGTACGTGTATAGAGCTTCTCTCTTCCACCACAACCCCACCCACATGATGACAAGAGCTTATTACTACTGCCAACTATACTTACTGATTTCTCAGATGTAGCAACAAGGTTTGTTATGAGTCTTACTCTGATTGTAGCTGAACTGGATGATTACTAGGAGTTTGGTCTTCACAAGCTAGATCTTTCAAAAATGAAATAACGAGAAAATATTTGAAAAATAGTTTTAAAGAAATCAAAATTATTGTTAGTTGTTAAAAAAGATTAAATTAAATAAGAAGTATTAACGATTCAAAAGTATATATATATTTTTTTTATCAAAACGGTAGTTATTTCATTGAAATGAATAAATTATATATGTTTTAACCATCAACATCAACTAATTATCGTCATTGGTATGATATTTTAGTCAAGGAGGAAAAGCAAATGCGACAACATGTAGCAAATAACAAACAAAAAAGATTGTATAAAAAATTGATATTTTTAATTAATATACAATAATCATTACATCAATAGCAATTCAGAGTACTTTAGTTATAATTTATCGACCTCTACTTAAATATCGCACACGCCAAATATTTCTAATGTATTGTTTTGGGGGTCTATTTGTACTCATTTAGAGGGATAATTTTAGTTAATGTCGATTTATCGTTTAGTCATTGTTGCGTGACTATAATACTGTCTAATTCCAAACTTGTTTTGTATATTCAAATAGTAAATAGTAATAAATTGAAATGTATAGGCAGGCTTGACTTATTCCACGTGTCACGTAATCATCCCGAGTTGTACCAGCTTAATTGGCCATTTTGATTTCTCAATACTGTGTCGACACGAACAAAAATTCTCATATGCTGTGGCCAACTGCCAATCACAAAACTTTGGACGACTCGACGTCGCTATGAATGGTCAATTACCAAAAATATATGTATATATAAACACTTGTACTGAATATGCAGTGTACATGTAATGTTGTCACACATGAACATGTGATGGGCTCTTTCTGCCTGCTAAACTAATCCTAAGGAACAAACATATAATCATTTTAAACTTCTTCACTTTGACTATATAATTTTTTTCGTTTAATTAATTTCTTATGAGAGTGGATATGAAAGAATTCAATCGGTTTAGTAAGAGTATTAAATAAATTTTATTTTAAAAGTAATTTTTTTTTGAAAGTGATTTTTTTTTTAATATGAAAAGAATAATTAAGAAGAATGGATGTTGTGAACAAAAAGGAGCAACGACGATAACTTCTTGTTCATTCGATTATTTCTTTGATACAATTATTTACAGATGCCTCGCGTAGTGCGATACGGTGGTTGGAATGCTTTGTCTTTTGGGAAAATAACAAATTCCCGAGTAACGGCGTACGTCGTACCTTTCAGCCTTGTATTTTTTTATTATATTTTTCGTCGGTAAACGGTAAATAATAAATAAATTACGGTCATTCGTGTATCGTCATGTGAAGAGCTAGCCACCCAGAAGAATTTTCTAGCTTATCCTAAGTAATCCCCTTAGCTAATTTCAAAGTAAAAAAATAAATGGAATTGGATATTAGGTTTGATCAATTGGTGGTAGGGGCGCAATTCACGACATGATATGAAAATACGATACGAAATTATCACACAAAATGTGACATAAATTTAACACAAAAGCACGACACAAAAAATAAAAATAAATAAGGTTTGCAAGTCCTGTTCAAATTCATAATTAATTTATAATACTCATATCAAAACATGACCTATTGTCACCCTAATTGGTGGGGAGTGTTTATATATACACATATCAAATAATTGTATAAACATGAAAAACAAATCATATCACTTTTTGGGCGTGAAGCCATTAAGTTTAGTGACATATACGTAAGTATTTGACAATAAAATAAGATATTATGAAACATCTAACCGTACATTATGAGACTAAGACTATTACCAAATATCTAACAACACCTAATAAGTTGCACAAGAGTTAGTAGTATATTTTTACACTGCATGAAATTTTTGAAAACTTACTTTAAATCAATGGAAAATTTCGATTGTTAATCGAACTAAATATTTATAATAACAATAAACATTAACGATAAATTAATAAACAAAATTCAAAGAAAATTAGCACTGATAATTTTTTTATGTACAAATTACAGTAGGGCTTTCAAGCTTCATTCAAGCTTCATTCAACTCCAGAGATTATGAGATATCCTACACTAATACTCGAGAATAGATCACATAATATGTCCCCTCCCGCAACATGCAGCCCACAAGAGCAGTAATTTTACAATACAGAGAGCCATGTGCCACCCATCCATCATTTTCTCTGTCATTTTCTTTCTTGTGAGTAACAATTACCGTTTTTTGCAAAATAAATTAGAAAGAGACGGCTAATTGTAGTTGGAACACTAAAAGTATGAACAAGATTCAAAGGTCAACAACTAACGTTGGAATTGAATAGTCCAAGATATATTGGAAACTCAATAGGAATACGTCGTCCGGTGGAGCACGCGATCCCTGAGAATTCCGTTGTACAACGCTGCTCTGTTCGCCGGCATTCCTTTAACTTTGCCACCGTAATTAGAAGAGGATGAATTGGTAGTATTATTAGCCCCTCTGTTACTGTGAAAATTCTTTCTGTATTCATCGCTGTTTCCAATTGGGTCCACCACATCCGCAGCAAAGTGCACCCTTTTCTTCTTTTTATCTTTCTTCTTCCCATCTGCAACATCACATGGCACCCACATCGTCATTTATACCGAATCTTCAACAAATATTCCATCCATAACATATATTTTTTTGGGGGGTTTGGGGTTGAAATAATACACTGCAAAGTCTGCAATTAATCTGCATGAAGCTAGCTAGTTAAGATTTTTAATCATGCGCTAAAACGTTATTGATTCATGCAGAAATTATGTTTGATCATTTATCCCGCAAATGAAAATTATTTCCGGTCCCGGTGATCATCAAATGTAGTTAAAAAGAGGATCAATAACCATAGTTTGGAGGGTAATAGCTAGATAAGTACACACCTGAGGAAGAAGAAGAAGAAGGAGAGATGCAGGATCGCGGGAGGGCTTCAGGGGACTGGTCTGGAGGAATTGCGTTGACTAACAGTGAGAATTGATGAAGAGTGGACTTCTGGAGGCGATAAGTTAGGAGAATTACGGTGCCGGAGACAGCCATGGCGGTTGCCAAGACCACGCATTGGGAAGTCAAGAGTGGAGACATGGCCGAGTTTTGCGGATGAAAGAAAGTACTATGAGGAATGATGGTCGTGGCGGTTGAGTTTAGGTGACTACTTTTCTCCGAGGAAACGAAGCTAAGGAGAGAAGTTGATCAGTTGAGTCTAATCAAATATGAGAATTAAGCAGGACAAACATTAGTTTGGTATGGCCAATTTTGAAGATGTCAGCAAATATCACATTACCTGCAACTTTTTCTTTTGTTGGTAACGTAGCAGTTGGAAGATTGGAATATAGAAACAAAGGCAAGAGTTTGCGTGGGAAACATAGAGCAAATGGGATTATTTTATACAGGAAAAGGAAACCTTGATAATATCATTAATGGAGAAAAGGAAAGGGGGAGAGAGATGACTGGTTCATAAGAGGCGAATGAATGGATGCACGCGTAAGCATTTGACCACGAGGATTGGAAAATGGAGGCAGGGCGTGGGGAAGCCGATTAGGAAGAGGAGGGTGGGGTTGTGTCGTCTAATATAATCGTGGTTGCTTATTTTGCTGGGACTGGTGTATCATCATGTGTGATGATTGATGTGTGTGTTTCCTTCCAATGGTTTCCTATGTTGACGAGATAGGCAATTTGCCAATTTGGAGCACAGTTTCGATAAAGATGGTGGCGAGTGTGCGTCACGCTCGTCCATGCTGCCTTGGCCCTTGGTTATCCTTCTTCTTGTGTTAATAAAATGGATGCAAGTTGAAATAAGATATTACATTTGCCTTTTTTTTTTCTTTTTTTGGGAGGGAGGGGGGGTGGGGGTATGGTTTATGGTTTGAACTTATTACTAATCATCCGGTCAGGTTTGAAAATGTAATAATCTTTCCCTTTTGGTTATTTAAAAATTAATTTTTCATTACAAAATTTATAAATAATTAAGAATTTAAATAAAAACGTGAGTAGAAAGTGTTTTTAAAGTAATTAAAAAAAATTAGAAGCATTTAATTAAAAGAGATGTATTATCCGTGATATAAATATGGTTATAATACAAATTTAATATAAAAAATGTGAAAAAAAATTTTGTCTGATTTTTTAGTCATTTCATAAATGATATAATGAAATGTTAACTTTTAAATTATTAAGTGAGGGGATTATAATATTTTCAAAATTCAGTAAGTACTTGATAATAAAATCAAATTTAAAATGAGGTAGAAGTAATTGATATATATTTTTTTTCCATTAAACTATCCTACGTGAGAAGGTACTGAATGCAATAGATATAAGACAGAATAATTTTACAGCGAAAGTGTAAATTTGATGGTCATAATGTACATAGTTTAAGAATGTCAAAAATTATTATTTCTTGAATCATATTAGATATGCACGAATCAACTTTATATATTGAATCAGAAAAATTAGATATGATCTGAATGGATCCGAATGGAGAAAATTTTTTTTTTCTCTTAAAAAATTATTAACATTTGGTATAAAATGAGAATCTATTACATTTTTTTTTTGGTAATTCAAACGCTTTTTTAGTTAAACTTAGTCAATTTTATAACGAAATGGATTAAAATTGACAAAAATACATATTTCACAATATATATTTATAATATTATTTAATTTAACAAGAAAAAAAATTAAATCAAAATCCAATTCGAATCGAATTTTAGCATTTAAACATCCCATACGCAAAAACGCTTTCAAACCTTTTAAACACATACCCAAGCTGAGGAAGATATAAATTTATATCTCCATAAAACTAAAAAAAATTGGAGATTAGGGCCCTTAACCCCCTTAATCTTATGGTTAACCGGAAAATTTCCATTCATGCCAGGGGCCTAATATTCCAATGGGCCCATGTGTGGGGAACTATATCATATTCTTATTAATGTTTCTAAAAATACACCTCCAATAGCCTATTTAAAAAATAAAAAATAATTTTATTTTAAAAAAAACAAAAGTAATTTTTTATCATAAAAAGTTATTAAAAAATATTATTACTTAATTAGTAATTAGTAATTAATTGATGAAGCCTAATGTGAAAAATGCATTAATCCTAGTCTGGTGATTAAATTTTCAATACTTCAATAAGGGTTGGATTTGATTTAGAGAAAATTTATAAGATAAAATACTTCTAATTTTTTAGGTTTCATTTTATTATCGATTATTTTCAAAATTTATAATTATTACGTATCTCTCTTTAACAATTGTTAATATGCGTTTGTGGCTGGGCTGGCAGGTAGCTTGCAGGAAGTATAATACGGAAGTAACATCATTCGTGGCCTTGCTGCATTGATTGATTGAGTTTAGACTTTAGAGGTTAGAGCCTTGAAAACTTTTGAAAGGCCAATGAGAATCAGAATGGAAGAAATTTGGTCACATACGGCAAAAACACTGTTAAGGACCATTCGATATTTTGACTTTTGAAACGCAGAACACATAAGAATAGTGTTTGTTCATTAATTCATCCTTCGTGCTTCACATGTTCACATGGCAGCACCATTAATTGGAGATTGGTCCAAGCCTGGCCGAATTGCAGTTCCGGTCAAAGTGTAGTTGGTCTATTTCAGTACTATACTTTTTGAGTTTTGACGACCTCCATTTTCCACCATCGCACGTTATAAAAGTAGGTATCTGTTGGCTTCATCTTGAGCAGTTTCTGTCGTTTACGCTTCAGAATCCTGGAAAAGAAAGAATCTGAGAGCCATCATTCATTCAAGGGAAGGACTTGATTTGCCAAATTAGCTTAATTCATAAGTACAGTTAAGCCTTGACTCTCCAAATGGACAAGAACTGGAAAAGGCCAAGCATTACAGCTCAACAGGAAAATGGAATGAACTTTTACTTATAAAAGGCTTACCTGACTGAGTTATAGGAGTTTTTGGACGGTTACAGTTAATTAGTGGGAAATGTTGGTGCCATATGTAAAGGACACACCAGGACGATGTAACAGAGCTAGCTAATGACAATTCATGGTACAGAAAATAAAGGGTTGCCAAAAAAAATGAAAAGGTAGATGGACAAAGAGCAACACAGTAAGATTCCAATCACTAAACCTGCAGAATGGGAACTGGCCGACATAGCATAGAGTTCTCAGGTTCCGAGAGGGTAAGAAATAATGGTTATACAAGCATCTGGCAAACAGAAACCGGAGCGTTCATTCTGTCACCAGTAATGTTCACAGCAAAAGCCTCACATACAAGACAAACCACATGACACAGCTATTATTTTCTCCTTTACAACAAGACCAAAGGAGGGTTTTATTTATTTGAAACTAGCCCTCCTTCTTATGTAGTGAGAATTGGAGGGAGGAAATCAACTTTAGATCCGAGAACTCGAGCTTTTGTGTCTGGGAAGTTCTCTGAGCCAGGAAGTTCAGTGACCTCCCCGTCAGCAGTGACCCCAATTGGATAGCTAAGCAGGTGGCCAGGAAGGTCGTGTTCCAGGCTTTCACTGGCATAGAGATCCCAGTATTTCTCAGCTATCTGATTGATCTTTTGGATGCTTTCCAGGCTTTCTGGTTGGAGAAAGCAGTCATCTAGCAAACCTAGATGTTCATACCACAAAGCCATCCGAAAGCCATGAACTTGACCCCTGGCTGGATTCCTGATGGAGAGATGGTAGGGTTGGTAGGCTCCCATAGCGATTTCTGAGTCTCTTGCACCATCCATTGACCTCTGGTTGATATTTGCAGATCCTATGATGATATATTCATCATCAACTGCAACAAGGAGAAGGCATATGTCACGACACTTAAAATCAAGTCAAATGTGCAAAACAAGTTCCATTTGGAACTTTATCTTACAAGTATAAAAATGACAAAACCAAAGCTCTTTCTAAAATTCAGGTTTATCAGAGTAGAGAGATCGGGAATGAGAAATTACCTATCATCATTTTAGCGTGAACATAGATCATGAACCGCCTTGCCTGCTGTGCTCTACCGTAGTCTGTATCAGGATCTGGTTTCTCAGAAGGTTCATAGTCTCCACTCTTCTTCGTTTCCCTATTACCCAGGCAAAAAAATGTCAAATAGTCCTTCGGGTTTGCCTCAATCCCCTTTGCGTGGAGAGCTTGAGCAATATCTTTGTACATCATTTCCATTGTCCTCCTTTGCCAATCCAGTATGGCTTGAACCGAGGAACTCTCCGGGACCCCTTCTGGCCACATTGGAACCACAACGTAAACAGTAAACCTCTCCCCTGCTTCAATCTTACTCACAATCTTGAGTGATAGTTCCTTTGGAATGAGATGCAAAGCACCTACATCTTCATCCTTAATGTCATCTGAAAACCACGAGAACGAGCTTCCAAGGAAATACTGGTTTTCAATGTAAATAAAGTGTTTTGCTCGACGAATGGCATTGATGTAAGCATCCTGAATGCTTCGGTCAATAATGTTGTCTTTCCCACTCACAAGTCCAGACCTGGCTGCCGCCTCAGGTTCTTCAGGGAAGCCAAAAGCTGCTCCACCGTCAATTGAACGGAACACCTGAACATTCCAGGTTTCATGATCATACGGAAACATAACTGGAGATGGAGGGATTATTATGTTTTCTAGGTCTCTCAAATCCACAAGCAAGTCCTTTCGACCCTGTTTCCTCCATCGCTGCTCAAAATTGTATAGCACATCCCAAGCAACAGGGCCCTCTAGCTTAGAATGAATATCATGCCATGGTTCCCTTGGTCCACCTTTCTGAATTGAGGCGCCCTCAAAATTAGGCTGGTGAAAATCATCATGGTGGGCTGTTTCCAATGTTCTGAAAAGGGAATGAAATTGAGTATCATATCTCCCGTCACAAAGATCAATACCACCAACAAAACTCACAATCCTCCTCCTTTCCGGATCCCCATTTGGCAGCTCGCCGTCAACAACTACAATCTTCTGGTGGTGGGTGAACATTGTAGAAATCTCTATATCCTGAATGATGCTCCGTCCATCATCGGGATTGCGTGGACATAAGACACAGTGGACTTCACTGCCTTCGAAATAGGCCTCCGTATCTTCATCATGAGTGGCCATCAAACCATCCTTTTTCAGTAACTTTACAGAAGTTCGGTCATCCCAAACAAGCATTAGAACCCTTACACCTTCACTGGCTTTCTTCTTTAGTAGTTCGCCCAAAATCATGTCTCCACCTGGTTTTTGTCTCCTTGAGTCTCTTATCAGGGCGATTTTAGTGTACACGGACCAACCTGTGATGTAAATTAGATGCTTTGCTTTGGTAATGCCATCAAAAATATCTTCCCAGCAACGATGGGGCTCATAGAACTTGCCACCAGCCAGAGGAATTTTAGGGATGAAGTTGTCCGGAACATGAGCATCTTGGTAAAGAGTAACTTTGCATCCATTATGCTGATGGAAGAATGTGTAAGGGACACCAGGAAACTTTGCACTTCTTACACCAAGAGACCAAGTTAGTTCACGAGTAACTGCAAAATATTGCAGTTTCACATGAATTTTAGAATGGCCATGGATAGGCTTATGATCATCATCCAGAATTGGAACCCATGTGTCCACTTCTTCACCTTCTAAGACGTCTTTAACAGGAATGTAAGCTCTTCCAATTAGTTCAGCCCCAATGGGATTGTCCAGTTTGACGGTAAATATAACATTTGAAGCCATATGTGCACAGTATATGTGAAAGGACTCATACCATCGAGGATTTGAAGTTTCTTTGAGTAGTTTAGTTCGACCAACTCTAGCTTTCTCCAAATCAACTGTTGCATAGAGTCTAGAACCAGTATCTTTGAAACCAATAGCCTGCTCGATCCCTCCAACAATCTAGAATAGAAATTTATTTTGAAGGTAGACACAAGCAGGTTAAACCAATTCAGCATGCAAGACTAATTTCATAATTTAAAGAAAAAAAAAATTAAGAGGTTGCTGATCTGGTAATTTAGCACATCCGCAAGAGATACAAAAAGAAATTCAGTACAACACCACAAAGATACAAGTCAGACCATATACAACTCAAAGTTAAGACTGGCAAATGCGAACGCACATTAGCTAATTTCGAGAAAGGTACTCACTGGATGAAAGATTAAATAAGAGAAAATAACAAAATGTTCAAATATGAAAAAGGCAGAGCCATTTTCAATTTCCAGCCACCATCAGTAAAAACTAACTTCTTTGAATAAATCAGATGGTTGATTTTTTTTACTTCAAGTAGGCAGATTCACACAACTGCTAAAAGAAAGGCGAATATCCAACAGAGTGAGTGATAAACCAGCAAAAAATATTACGCAGTGGATTCAAGTTGGAACGCAAGCTGATTGAATAATCAGTTGAATGATATTAGATTAGTACATCTCTAAGTAACTGTGGATTCAAAATGATAAATTATGAGATTCTACAAAGTAACCCCTGACAAATCTTATGTAGGTCTAATTTCTCGAAGAATTGAACCTTTTAAAGTGTTTAACAGTAAATTCCCTGGAAACTGGAATATGCTTGTATCAATTAAAATTGGACATATATCTGCAGCCACGCCGAAGTATCAGCGGAGTAGAATGGAGTAAGCCTTATGCTCCAACTTTAATTAGAGAAACCTTTAATCCATCACCATCTTTTAACAGTTGGAACCACTGATTTCAACTCAATTATTTCTACCCTTAATTCTGAGGGAAATGGAATCTATAAGTATGATAATCTATGTAATAGTAACCAAAAGGGACTTCTACTTCTTCTCCCCTTCATATATTGTCAGTGAAACCTTTAAAATTAAGCAGCATACCGAAATGAAGGTTGCCTATAAGCTATCATCTTATCCCACATCGTATCCCAGCTCATCCAACAAAACAAACTTGTAAAAATTAACCTCAGACTAAATAATGGTGTCTTGCACATGACGATCTAAACATCCGACAGGCTTATGCATTCCGAACATAGCAAAAAGGGGAACATTTTCAGCCTTTCATTACCTTAACAAAGAAAAGCAAGTCAGATCAGTGCGTATGCTCACTTCCAACCAAATAATAGTGAGATTTACCTTATGAACAAGGTTTAGACCAAAATTACTATGTAGCTTATCAATCTCATAGATGGTCGCATGAATGGTTCCATGGAGCAAGATCTGCGCCATATCTCTTCCTGCAAACCACTCGATCAAGAAGTCTTGGTTTGGTTAGAAAGTCTCAAGTATGAACAAGATAATCAGGCAGACTTAACAACAGTATTAAAGCATGTGAAATCAGGACAACGAAAATCAAAGTATGCAGTTGAGGTAACTTAAGCTAAAGACAGTTGTGGATCAGATGACCAAGCAAATTCAAGTAACGAGGAAAAAGAATAAAAGGAAATAATTAGAAAGATCCTTGAAAACAAAACAAGTCACGTTTGACCTTCCTCAAGTAAATTTTCAATACCTATAACGAGAGCTAAGCAGAGGAGACAATGAGCTGGAGTAGGGAAAATGAGCTGAAGAGAACGAGGACAAACGGATCAATATAATTGTAGCTTATTGTATCTGTTAATGGTTTTTGATAGTGAAGAGAAGGTATGCACTGTCCCACATGAAGATTGGAAAGGGTATTAAATTTATACGTGGAGTTCACATTTGTGCTTGTAAACAATTTAGTATATTCTGTCAACCGCGAAAAAACCATTGTGTTAACTGCTCCACACATTCCTATCAGAATCCTTCAAATTCCATTACTAAAATTTTCAATATCTTAAGTTAAAATTGATTGTTGTGTTGCTTTGCATCATATGTTAACTCCAACGTAGTTAGTTCAATAGGCAAAGCGGCAAACCCAGTTGCGACATACTAGTAAAAATTGGAGCAATGATTAAGAAATGAAAATGCGAAAGTGATATAATGCATAATGCATAATGCATAATGCCTTAGCTTACGTTAGTAGTCGAGCACTTGAGTGAAGTTGTCATAATAGTTGATTACTGAGTTGGTGTCCCATGTCCTAATTAAATATCTACCCACAGGGATCTACAACCAATCACAGTGCTCCATTTGGACTTGGATGAAGATAAAAATCTGCCGTCGGCGTCTTCTACTATTTGTAAAGTTCGCTTTACTTTGACTTTATTTATTTATTTTGGTTTTGATCTTCAAATATTTTCTACAATATTAAGTTGTAGGAACTAGGAAGTACCCATCTCAGGATTCATTCATTTAGTGGGGGAGTCCGCAAGATTCCCTTCTTTTTTATCTTTTTTTTTTGTGCTGCTTCTGAAATATTGTTTTCCTCATATACAGTCGAGAGTTTACGTCCAGTTTTCAAGTGTGGGAAAACAGAAATGGAGGATTAGTATACGTGTTAACCATTCCTTGAATTGGGTTTTCAGCTACTGGTGCAGCTATCAAGTCAAGAAACCCCGTATCACAATCATGAGGGATTGACAAAAATGTGTTGGCACTCACTACTCAGAGTGCCATATCCTGCAACAAAACCTTTTATTTCCCCTTTTACTGGGATAAAAAACATAACCAGCCAAATCCCATGTTTTTTCTGCATAGCCCATGAGATAATATACATTATTTTGAATCATTAAATGATTATGAGAGTAAAACCTCCGTTATTACAGTGGATGAGGTTTGTGATTGATGTTTATTAAATTTAGACACTGATTTCAAATGACTCACCGACAAGAATCATGCATGATTCATGTGCTGACAATAGGAATCATAATAAGGTCAATCAACTAAAGAATTGAGGTAAATATTGACAAAAGGGCAGCTTCCTGCTTCACAGTATCGCAATTCAGGTGCAGTGGGAAATGCAGACCACCAAAGTCGACAAAAGACTCATGGCCGTTGGAATTATTCGGAAACTTCTTTCATATCCTCCTCCTGGAAGGATTATCCTGATGATCTGCAACTCGAGGTACCACAAGTCCACCACATTTTCTGATTATTTCACTACCCCAATTCCTCTGGAGTAATTGGACTGCAAGTCTATTGATGATCCATGAATTTTCCTCTTAACTATGCTATCTTTCCAACGAGAAGGGAAAGACAATTGGACAAATTGAAAATTCGAGCCGTATTATTGACTAATTATATACTTGTAGGCTCTCAATTAGTAGTAAATAACAGAATATTTATGTGTCAATATCTCATCGACATGCTATAGAAGAGAACAGAAAATACTTGCATAGAGTTCAGATTCCACATAGGACTATGAGTATGCATGTCAAGGAACAGCCCTACTGGGATGCGGGGAAGGAAGACGTAACAGGAGTGATGCCCTGTGCTGTCTTGAGAATGCATTCGATGTCAATTTCAGGATAGTGTTGTAACTTGTAAAAGCTTTAAGTTGTCTAGAAAATCGCCGCTCAACAATCTGGTTTTCACAGACAACAGCATTGCACAACAGACCCGTAAAAGCATTTCCTGCCAAGTAAATTTTCCTGTTAATCTCCTCTTCACTCCAAAACTTCTACTACTCGGTTTACAAACTAAAATGACAGTTCTATATTGGTCACCAGGAAATACCATGATTTCCAAGACTAATGAAATGACACTCAGCATATCTTTTCTTTGATTGGATGAGTACTTGTGTAAGCTGGGAAGAGAGATGAACCTGAACACCGAGAGGATTGCTTAAAAGGGAATCCCATATTCTTAAAATGGTTTGAAAATTGAACTCCTGAGTGAGTAGCAGTGTGATCCACCTGAATCCATATACCTTTAGACTAACCTGCTCAGGAGGACATCAAACTAGGATTACTTTGAGCAAAGACCATCACGGAGAAATAATAACTGGGAAATATTAAGTTTAACAAGAAGCTATAGGGGGTGCAAGATATGTATTGATAACAGATTCAAATGTAACTCCATAAATATGTTTTCACGCAATCAGGTAGCGTCACCTTGTTTGTAAGCTCAAGATGCCTCCACAATTCCTCGTCACTGGCTTTCAACAACTCAGACAGCCGAAGAAGTGTGGAACAAATACCCACAGAACTATTATCCAAATGTTCGCAAAAGTGGTCCACTGAGTCACTCATGAGTCTAACAAAGCAATTAAAACTATCGGCCTCCACATTTTTCTGGGAAAAGAAAAAGGAAGAAGAATGATTACAGTTTCATCACTTAAACAACTTTGTACGGTTAACTAGAAAATTTAAGGAATAAGACCTTGTCTTCTGGCAAAATTGATCAAGCTTATAATGCTAGAGCATTCATGGAGACAGGTTTTCTATGAAGCATGAGACTTTCTAATAGAATTAAGTTTCTGGCAGTTTCCTTCTTCAAATATTTTGGTTTTGGGGTTAGAAACACTAAAAAAAAACCTCAAGATAAGAGGCCCTATTTGAAAAGTTCTTGACTACAAGAGGGGGTTCTGATGGAACAATGTAGAAGTTTGGGGTCAAGTAGTAGCTCCTCCTCTCAGTAGATCTGCCAGTACAGATATTTTGCTACCATGCAGGATAGATACAGACTTGGAATTTTTTTTGGGTGCTAAATAAGCATTTTAAGAGTTCATCATTTTCAAACAGAAAGCATGAGAGGCATTAGGAAATTCTGAGCATGGTAGGTGACTACAAGTCACATGAATGCTATCAGCATTATGGTGTCACTCACTGGAAATCAATGATACCTATCTAACCATGACATAAACTCTATGGTTCCAACTATTGTAAAACTTAAATTGTCAGAGGAGGTGCTTTATCAACTTACAGATGTATAGACTGTTATAGAAAGATCGGATTCAAGGACTCTTGCATGCCTAAAAAGTTCATAATGACATATTGAACAGACAGCAAAAGCAAAATAAAATCAGAGGGAATAATAAAAATTCACAGAGAATACTTAGGATCCTGCAAGCACAGACTTTGAATCAGCTTTCTGAAAGTCTATTCTATATTGATGAGTTTACTGTGGGACCTCAAGAAGGTTCAAGCAAAATTTCTTACACAAATTTTCTCCTTAGGGTCTGTGCTGAACACATAATATAATGGAGCCAAGAAGCCAAGACCTCATTCATGCCTTGCACATAACGAATTTCAGGATTGAGTTTCGCAAACAGGATGAGAATATTTTTCATAGATTCCTGCACAGAAAAAAAATTAAATATATGATAAACGCAAGCTTCATTAACAAAATACAAGCTCTAAACTTCCTGATATTTCTGACACATTGCAGAAATCTTGGAATGGAAAGAATCACAGAGTACCTTGTTTTTCTTACTTGATGCTGAGTCCCCAGAGAAGAACTTTATAGTTGGATGCGTTCTTTCTAGATCACAGTCAATCTGCTCTGAAATTTCTGCAAACTAGAAGCACAAAGTCTCAACTGTGATAACATAAAACTTAAGCTACAAAATGATGCAAAATAAGCCGAAGCAGTAAGAACCTCGAAAAATCGACGCCAGACACTAGTTTTCTCTAAACACAGAGGATGATCGTTATTTGCCAGAAAACTAACTTTTTGATTTGTTGGTTGTTTTGAGCGAGTAAATAGTCCATCTTGTAGCTCTCGACGAGAGGAATTCAACGGTCCAATCAAATCAAAGATCCGACGTTTCAGTTCGCCGAGATCTGCGTTTGAAGATCCAGCAATCAAAATCTTTCTCTTCAGATCTGAAAAATCCGGTCGGTTTCAGCCTGTAAAATCACTTGGGGTGTTCTCCTTGACAAGACGATCGTTTTGAGGGGTCACGGACTTTGATCGGAGCCCGGACGATGAAGAACCAACCATTTGAAAATTCCGACAAGTTTTGGTGCAGGTCAACTCAACGGTTTCGAGTCAACTCAGTGAGTTAGACGTTGAACGGGTTTGGTGCTGAATGGGACGTTGACCGTGCTAACGGGCTGTTGACCAAGCTGACTGGATGTTAACTAGTTGACTGTGCTGACTAGGTGCTGATTGGACAGTATCTGCTAACTGGATACGGATTGGGCGTTGACCAGCAATTGTTGACCCGACCAAATTGACCGTTGACCAGCAACTGTTGATCATTTACTAGCAACTGTTGACTTTTTTCGGCGAGCCATTTTTAAGTATTTCGGCTGTTCTAGACTCGTTTTTGACATTTGCAGTTGATTTTGAGCGTAGGGTCACTTATAGAGCAGTTGACCAAGGTTGAAGGTCTTATTTGACTATAAGAGCTTGTTGGACACTAGGTGCAATTGTTTCAACTCTTTCATACTCTTTTATTACTGTATTTGAGATGGCTAACAGTGAAACACTAGAGATTTTTAAGCTTGAATCATTCACTGGTATGGAATATACTAGATGGCGTCGAGCGATACAGCTTAGGCTAAAACATGGTTTTATATTCTATACTGTACTTAACACTTTTGAGGAGACGACTAAAGAGGTTGAGAGGGTACAGTGGGATAAAGATAAGGATTACTATAAGGATTATCTGTTGAATTGCTTGTCAGATTAGTAGACTCTTATGCAAAAGTGAAGATAGCTAAAGAGATTTGGGACTCACTAGATGCTCGGTTCCTCAAAAGTGAGGAGCTATTCAAAATTTATTTGGGGATAAGTTTTTCAATTTGAGGTTCAAGAGTGATATGGAGATGACTCCTTTGGAGAATATGGTGGATAAGTTGAATAGAGAGGTTTTCGGAATATTCGATACACTTCTAGCCGCTGCCATCATAAATAAGCTACCTATGATTTAAGCTTAAAAATCTCTAGTGTTTCACCCTTAGCCATCTCAAATACAGTAATAAAAGAGTATGAAAAAGTTGAAATAATTGCACCTGGTGTCCAACAAGTTCTCACAGTCAAACAAGACCTTCAACTCTAGTCAAAGTGACTTTACGCTCAAAATCATCAACTGCAGATGTCAAAAACGAGCCCTAAACGGCCAAAATACTTAAAAATGGTTAGCTGAAAAAAGTCTAACGAGTCAACAATTGCTTATCAACGGTCAATCTAGTCAACGGGTCAACGATTGCTGGTCTAACGGTTAATTTGGTCAACACCTAATCAGCGTCTAATCCGCAGATACTACCTAATTAGCGCCTATTCAGCACGGTCAATTGGTCAATATCCAGTCAACTCGGTCAATAGCCACGGTCAACATTCCAATCAGCAGCCAACCCGGTCAATGTCCAACTCACTGAGTTGACTCAGAATCGCCTAATGACTCGCAACAAAACTTGTCAAAATTTTTAAATGGTCGGTTCTCCGTCGTCCGAGCTCCGATCAAGGCCCTTGACCCCTCAAAACAATCATCTTGTCAAGGAGAACACACCCAAAGTGATTTCACAGGCTGAAACCGACCGAATTTTTCAGGATCTGAAGATAAAGATTTCAGTTGTTGGAACTTCAAATTCAGATCCTAGCGAACTAAAACGTTCAGATCGGTGATCTAATTACACCGTTGAATTTTTCTCATCGATAGCTACAAAATGGATTATTTACTGACTCAAAACAACTAATGAATCAAAAAGTTAGTTTTCTTGCCGTTCCAGGGATCCCCTGGTATCACTTTTGGGATGGTGCTCATTTGTTTCCACTGCCTCATCGTTCTTCCTTGAAAATTCAGACTGTTTAGAAGAAAGAGCTATTAATTAACAAATGGTGTCACTAAAAGTGAGAGCACATAGAAATTTGTGTAAGTTGTCTAGCAGTAAAAGACAGGGAAGCTCTTAAAATGGAAAAAGAAAGGTTACTCTTATGCACCAGATTACCGGAATTAAGAGAAATTCCCCTTTCAGCTTAGCATATTTCAGTCGGCTCTCTGATAACTCCTTTTCCCACAAGTCTCGAGAAGTAGGTAAGTACCCAAGTAGGAGCTGCAAAATATAACAATTTCAAAATAAATAAATTCAGAATTCAGAACATACAGGATGTTTTTAAATGCATTGATATCTTCTCCCTATCTCTCCAGTCTCTAAATAGAATCTGAAGTCTTGGCATGGATTTTGACAACTACTTGCCTCAATCAAAACTTAAAGCTGGAGTCTCTAGTTGTTATTTACAAATTGCTCTTTGAACTAGTTGCTCTCCATCTAATGAGACAGAAGTGATGATAGAAAGATTGAAAAAACTCTACCTTCCAAATTGTTGGGCGCAAATCTCCACCATCAGGGATCCCTGAACTAGCGATTCGCTGCAGTTTCTCCAAATTGATATCACTCTGGGAAAGCTATCCCAACAACCAAAACAAAGGCAAACTAAAAAAATTATCAAAGAAGAAACAGGTGGTGGAAACATAAAAAGATGCAGCATCGCAGACTTCTCGCCTATAAGCTAGGATGACATCGAAAAATGCAGTAGCATATGCATTACCAAAAAAAAACAAAAAAAGACAAGTTGCAGATTCCTCAGTCAAACTCAGGTTATAAAATAGTTCATTTGTCATTTCCTTTTAGTAAGGAACTCGATAGCATATTACACTCTTGTACTGAATGCAAATGTGTGTACCAAAAAACAAAACTCATTCTTCCAAAACCAAAACAAAGGAAAAATAAAAGTAAATCACTGTCATGCGTTACCTCGTACTCAATATCCCATCTTTTCTCGTCGATTCCCAACCCACGGCGTCCACTTCTTTTCTACATTTGTCTTTGCGGGCAGCAGGGCTGATTTCAAAAAAATCACCCTCAGACACATCTCATGAACCCCTTCGTTTCGATCATCAATTTCTCTATCAAAGCCAAGCCCATTTGGCTGAAAGGTCTCTAATTCTTCACCAGACTCGAACCCTTTATCAACTCCTCCTTTTTCTTCATCTTCTTCCGCACCATTCAAACCAGCCACTGAACTGCTGAGCCTGTTAAGGAATACTTGGTGGGCTTCTCCTGGGATCTTGAGCAGCTTTCGTTTCAGCATTACTTACAGCTCCAGCGGAGCTCAACAGAATGAAAGGATTAAATTCTTCTTCTTGGATATGGGTATGGACTCCAAGTTGGGTTTTTGTGTCGATAAACATGGGTTGGCATTGAACGTTTGGTCGTTCGCGTTCTCAAATTCAGAAGCGAACGGTAGTTAATGTTTGAATGGCTGGTATATGGGCTTTGAGCTACGACCCGCCAAAAAATTGTTCCCACAGGTAGTCATTCTTTTCGTAGGTTTTCTTCAAAGGAGGGATGATTGGGTTGGGTTAATTACTAATTAGAAAATATTCAGAGCTCAACAAATGCAAAATATTTAGCACCAGGCAAGTTCCCTAACGATCAACTTAGAGGACAATATTAGCAATTCGTTACAAAAGCTATTTTCAATATCAACTATCACTATGGAAGGCTAGGTAAAGAACAAAAATGTTTTGAACCCACAATGGATCTTGATATATTCATTAATTTGAAACTAATTTGCTCATTTTTTCACTTGCAATAGAACAAGTCCAATTTTTTTTTTTAAACTGCGTTTGCATGCATTTTCTCAACGATCGAGAGCTCAATTGTGTCTCGCGAACGCCAATATCGGAGTTTGAATATCACATTGCGTAATTGTATAAGTAATATAATAGTGTAGAAATATTAAAGAAAAAGTAGAGAGAGATATATTTAAGAAAAGATATAATTTATGAGAAGTTTATATGATATGTGTTTTTTTGTTTCATAAGTTAACTTTTGTGATATGTTCTTCCAAAAATCATGATAATTATTATCAGAGTTAGATCATTACTCTTTATTTCATGTGAAAAGTGTGAAATTTTCATGTGAAATATTATTTGATTTACATGAAAAGTACAAAATTTTCGTGTAAATTTCTAATTCTTTGTCTCATGTGAAAAGTATAAAATTTTTATGTGAAATATTAATTAGTTTCTATAAAAAGTACAAGATTTCAGTGTAGACAAACATACGAAGTATAGTGAATTGTTATGAATTATTTGATTCTCATATAAAAAAAATAATATTTTTATATTTAATTTTTTTCACAAGTTAACTTTGTGTGGGTCTTGCAGTATCCACGAGAGGAGATCATTGGCTGCGTTTGGACAGACTATTTTATTTGCAAATAAAAAAATTCTTAAATAAAAACAAACTATTCAAATATATTTTTATTTCAAAATTTAAAATTCAAATTTTCTCACTCAAATTCCTCTCACATAATTTTTTAAAAAAAATTACTCTTATTTCTTCTTTCAAAATACTTTTCTTATTAACAAATATCTATAAAATTTTTTACACATTTTAATATAATTTTTTTCATTTATAAATAGAAATGCCTTATCTAACTGACCATGATTCTAAAGATAAAATTCATAAACACCAGCCGACAAGAAGGGGCTGTGTACTGTGCTAAGGTGGGCTTGAGACTTGAGAGACATGATTACGAGAAAACCTTTACAGTTAGGGCCAGCTTATCATTTGACCTGGTCACAATGATAGGCGTAAACACTCCGACACTACTGAAGTCTCAATTCCAATTGTCACATTTTAAAGGATTTTACAGTTTTTCTGAATCCTTTAGTATTGCATTTGTCAAAATACGTATTTTTTACTCTTTTTTAGTTCATCTTTTACGTTTCTGAAATAATCTTTATTTCATAAAATGTAAAAAACACGACAATTTCGTTTTCCAATTTCAATCTCTCCTAGAGATGTAAAAGGGTTGTTTTCTTTGAGTGTGAAATGAGTGTAGGACATGACATAAATGGACCAGGATCCACTGACGAACCTTGAGCACAGTTTTTTTTTTTTTTTTCTTGAAGAATCTCTATTTTATTATAAAAAACATATTTTATTACAATGTCTTACACTGTTAGTCTGTTACATTAAGTAAGTCAGCATATTTTATTACAATGTCCTACATTATTATATTAAGTAGGTCTTATCCTGTCTATATCTCACTAGAGAGGTGAGGCCCCCACCATGAGAGAAAAAGATCAAAGGGGAGGAGGAATGATATTGTGAGAGTTTGAACCCCTTCCTTTTTGACCCCAAATGCATTTGCAGGGTTGGATGGCCAACTCCACTAGGCCGAGTTGGTTTGTGCATAGTTCATTTTCGAGTTTGTTATTTTTTTGAATTTACTGCCACGAAGAAAAAGAAATGGTTTATGTAACAAACATTTCTTTGGCATTTCTGTGGTCCTGAAGTGATGAAATGCTTCATTTCATCAACAAGAAGAAGGTTAAAAATTGAATGGCCGACTTTAAAGCTTGTCAAACCATTACTTGTCATTTTCTTCCACTGTCCTTTTAGCAGTAATGATCATCGGACTGTACAGTAGTTACATTTTCCAAACTGGGGTACGTAGTTGTTGTCATGGCCGGACAAGAAGCGGTGAAGCACACATGCACCTCGGGTGGCCATGCTTCTGATCATGTATAACTTCAACTACTTAATCATCAAACTGTGAAACCCAGAGCAACAATAAACTTAATCGTACCTGTTGATTTGGACCATTTATGTATTAAGTAACGCTTCAATGTTGAAGGACCAGTTGAATGTTCAAAGACAGGACAACCCTCTGTGTCTTTTGTAGCTTCGGCCATTCCATTTTATTGTCATCCACAATATTTGATTCAGTTTTACTTATACTATTGTAGAGGAAAGCAAACTTATGGATTTACCACAACAAAAATCGTCTCCATCAATTAACTAACAGATCATTTCTCGACCCAAAGCATGTGGATAATGGTCCAAAGGACTTAAAATTTTGGTTTAAATCTCAACCAGGCATCTAGGCCGTCTTTATCATTTGTAGGGAAGGCCGATGAATACACGAGGATCGACTGGCCCTGCTACTCAATAAGCAAGCATGAAGTTTTTGGACACCCTTTTACTTCTTTATTCAGATTTCGGTTGAAACTAGCTAGTTCCATCTTTGCTGCCTTTTTAAGAGAAATAAATGCCAAAAAAAAAAGAAGCAATAATGTATAAATTATTAAATAACAATCATTTTAAGTATTTATTAATTTTTTTCATTACGTAATTACCATATCAATCACTTTAAAAATTCATTGAAAATTTTGAGGATTACTGAGAAGATTGGCATGGATGCATAGAATATTTTTGGGTAATAGGGAATCTTTTGTGCTTTTAGGGAGACAAGAGAAGGGCTTAATTATAACTGGTGCAACGTGGAGGAATGCTTAACATCTATCAGTGGCATACGCAATTAATTGCTTAGACGCAGACCGTCGTACCCGAATCGGATGTGTAATTTTCAACAGTTATTAAGATCATATAATAGTAATCTAAAAATTAATTCCCCAAAATCCAACAGCTCCCATCCTTAAAATACTTCTCAACTCATATTCATTTGAGGTTTTTCCATATTCTTTTCTCCCAAACTACTGATTCAAAAAAACAAAAACTCAAATTAGATGCTTCTTTCTGACTAAGGTGTGTTTTTTGATGTGCATCTGCGAGGTGAGGCCGTGACTTTAATAAACATTCCGATACTTTAGTTAGTAAAGAATTGTAGTGTGTATAATAATACAAAATCATTGTGTATATTTAGAACAATCATTGTAAAGTTTGTATATATGTCGCATGGTTTTATAACCATTAATTAAGCAACGTTACCACCTATATTATATTCTCTTAATTTTTTGAAATCAGGTATAACCGCACATTGAATTTGTAAGAATTAAAGGTGGTTAATTATTAAGAGTATTTTACAGTCACGACAAGCATAGCAATCATTAAAAAAAGTGAGATTTTTTCTTGTTATGAAACATAGTGTTTTCTTAATTTTGGTTATTGTTACTCCAAAATCCAATCTAATGTTGTTTATTTTCAAAATGGAACTTCGAACGAACTGTTTTTTTTTTTGGGTAAAGTGTGTGCAACAATAAAACATGTTACAACTGGAGAATATGCAAGCTAGGCCGGAGTAATCAATCGAATGAATTGATGCAACATTTATTATCTTCTTTATTACTACTATTATTTCTCCTTTTAAATGCAAAATTAGGTATAGAAATCAATATCCATTTCAGAAAACAATATCCTTCTACTATACAATTATTTTTCTTGCTTATAAAATTCCCGTTGACCCTTTTCCGTTTTGATTCATTGTTTCCATAGTTGGCTTTCTGTCTGAATTATTGAAGTTCAAAAATCCGACAAGTTGATTTTAAATACAAATTAATCCTATATATATACACATTTTTTTTTGTCTTCTGTTCTATATAATTCTTTTTTTCTTCCCCCTTTGGTAGGGGTTGGTAAAAAGTTTCACCGTGGTCCTGTATATATGTGCAAGTACATATGTGTACTATAATTTGTCGGTTACAACATGAAAAGCTGGAGTGAGTTATGGTTAGTACAAATTTCTCGATACAATGATGATTTTTATTATTTAAAAATTCAAATACTATTTATATATTTAATTGATGATAGTGCTAAAAATGTGAAACACAATTTATTACCATTGTTCATAATGTTCAATAAATATACAACACCGTAGAAACAAAGCATAAACAGGGAACTAATCATGCATGAATCTACTCTTGACATGGAAAATTCAGTGTAGAAAAGATGGATCGCAGACTCGCAGTTAAGGAAACCACATGAGAAGATGGACCTACTCGCGTCTGCATTTGTCATTTGTAACTTTTATTCCTATGCACGTACTTTGCAAGAAAAAGATCACCCACCTCGATAGGGGCGTCAATGACCGACACAACATGATAACATGACACGAATTTAATTTGAAATTAACACGACACGAAAATACTAAATTAACAAGTTCAAATTAAAATCAGGTCCAATATAATTAACTTGAAAAATAAGTGAGTCGAGGTCGGGTCGACCTGACAGGTTGACAGATCGACTTACTTAACCCATTTAAAGGATAATTTGTAACATGCGAACCCGAAATTGCCACCCCTACACCTCGACATGTATATATATTTATAACCCATTGCCAAATTTCTTCCCTCAGTCTCGTCCTTGGACTAATCACAACACATAATACATCAATTCGGGATCTTTAAGCTATACCTACCTCGATCATCTTGTAATGCCAAATAAATTTGCCATATTGTATCTTGAAAGCTGGTAATATCAATTTTGATAAACTCCAATTTAGTCTTTTTTTCCCGACAATAACTCTTTCGCTCTCAACTCAGCTTTAAAAAAAATAGAATTACGCGTAATAGGTTTTTTATATTCAATAACCTCGACTAAACATATCTTAGGAAGCTGAAAGAAAAGGGAGTAAAAAAATCTCTGACGAGGGTTCATGTTACCAGTACATTCGCATCTGGAAACAATTCAATGACAACATTGAGATAAATGACTTTTTTTTGGGTAAGGAACATAAGGATAATTTTGTTGGACAGATATTTTGTTTTGTGTATTTGCATTTTAGAGACAACGGAGAGCATGTAATTTTGTTGACGAGTAAACAAGTCGAAGTCAAAAAGGTGTAGTTAATCATACTTAAAGGCAATTAATTTGAACAGCGAGTAGTGGGCCGGGATGGACGCCTGGAGACTAGAGATTTCTGTCGTCTACTCTGGCGGGTGGGTGCCTGATGGATTCTCAAACTACGGTTGTTTTTCTTTCCCAATTCATCCGGTACGGTTATTTCTCTCCAGCTCTTGATCTCTCTTGGTCTTATTGATTTCTGAACCAGCATATATAAATATATCCTCTGCAACCAACTTTTCAGAAAATATATACTCTGCGCTCTCTCTCAACCTCTAATTTCTAAAAATGGTACACTCTAAAAAGTTCAGAGGTGTCAGGCAGCGCCATTGGGGTTCTTGGGTTTCCGAAATTCGACACCCTTTACTGTAAGCAGCTCCTGCTACATGCTATTTGTGTTTTATATACGCGTGCTCTTAGTTTT
Source organism: Gynochthodes officinalis (assembly GCA_020080225.1). NCBI lineage: Eukaryota > Viridiplantae > Streptophyta > Magnoliopsida > Gentianales > Rubiaceae > Gynochthodes > Gynochthodes officinalis. The sequence continues at coordinate 45,797,098 of CM034615.1, read as the reverse complement.
CGCCATTAATCAATGCTACATTTTCTAAATATTTGAATGCGCTTTTTGGCAACCATTGTAGGAGGGGTATATATTTTATTTTTTCTTTCTCTCTATGCATGTCATGCTTCATTTTTGATAAGTAATTATACATGCCACCAAATTCTCAGTCCTCGATGATAATGTGTGTTTGTGATGAGACAGGAAAAGGAGGGTTTGGCTGGGGACTTTTGACACTGCAGAAGAAGCCGCCAGGGCGTATGATCAAGCAGCAGTATTAATGAGCGGAAGAAATGCAAAAACCAATTTTCCAATATCCCAAAGTCCAGATATTCTTGGTGTTGATCCAGCCTCAGCAAGGACTACGAATGGAAATGCTGATCATGACAAAGATCGTAATCAGAAGGAGCACTCGTTGTCCAATTCATCATCACTAACAAACTTTTCCGAAGTTCTCCATGCCAAGCTCCGCAAATGCAGCAAGGCACCATCTCCCTCCCTCACTTGTTTAAGGCTGGACACCGAGAATTCCCATATTGGAATTTGGCAAAAGCGCGCAGGCCCATCCTCCAATTCTAACTGGGTCATGCAAGTCGAGTTTCAGAAGACCAAAAATGGCAGCGACATCAGTGATGCAGAAGGAATATTAGTGTCTTCATCAAATCCAGCCAGGGCTGAAGGGAATGGTGGTGATGATCAAATGGATGAAGAGCAAAGAGTCGCACTTCAAATGATTGAAGAACTTCTCAACCCCAACAGTACTCCATCTGCAGCTTTTCCTGCTCTTGGCATTGAAGAAGGTAATAGTTTTTACGCAGATTAGTTCAGATAATCAGTAGTGGTAGTTCTTCTTCCCCATAAAGCAATAATATTATCAATTATTATATGCGCTCAAAATTTGGGCCAGTGCGAATGTACATTTGAATTAATTTCCATATTAATTAATTGTTATAGAAAAAAAAATATGAAATTGATGGCAATAATGTGAAATTAGTACATAAAATTAATGCATCTGACAATGTATGCGATATTCCCGTTTTTGTTTGAGTGCAGTTTGATGAACTGCTGCAGATTCAGGCCATCTAACAACACTCCCTAAGGGTGGGAACTCAGCCCATTGGGTTAAAATTAAATGGCCAATAATATTGTAAGATGTACTGCGTTAGCGATAGGTCGTGGTTTGCCTGTTCTCGTCGTTTAAGAAATTTCTCTTCCTGTTCCAGGATTCCAGGAAGCAATCCTCACCACATGTGTGGCTGACAACGTTGTTCTAATTCATTTCCGATAGATTAAATTGGCAAAATTATCACTTACATTTGGCTTTATAATTTTTTTAATTTCTAACATTTTAAAATGATTTTTTTATTCCTCTTCATTTGAATCGTTAATTATTTTTTTTTATTCTTTTACTAACATCTTCATTCGTTGCCGGTTAAAATGATAACGTGGCACACAAGAAAAAAAAATTTCCAACGGTAAAAGGAAGATTACAGTAGTAGACTAACTGCATATGAACTAGAATTAATTTGTTTATTAATTTCCTTCTTCCTTTGAAGTCACTGAATTGTTTTTACCGAAGTTAGAAGGTTTGGTATACCCCTTCCTGTTTTGATGGATTGGACAATGGTGGCTGTAGTGGTAGATGAGGTGTTACTATTAAAACCACTCACCTTGGTGGTAAAAAACCAGTTGCCAATGATACAACGTTGATACGAACACTTATAATGCTATTCTTGATAACGTTGGTAATGCTAATAATTTGTTTCTTATTGGGTTTCTGAAAAAATTGCTAATAATGCTGTAATTTTCGTCAATTGGATGATTGACAGAAGGAATAGGGACTTCAAGAACATCACCATCTGTTACAATGGCAGAAGTGTGAGGGTTAGGTTGTCAATAAGTGCGACTATGAATAGGATGTGATCATAAGGACCATACTAATAGCCACCATGTCATAATAACATTGTGGATGGTTCAAAAGCCGTGTGGGAAGTCTTGGGTATTTCTGACCATGATGAAATTTTTTCTTATGAAATATCAGAAATATGAAATGTTAATAATGCTGTAATTATTTCCCCATTAATGAATAGAAAAGGTTAAGGGAAGAAGAGGAAGATGAAGTTAGGAGCAATGATAATAGTGATAGTTAAAAGAGACCTTTTGGGAATAAGGTGGAGAGGAACAAAAAAAGGGAGGTAGGAAGGAGAGGGCTAGACTGAGTTGGTGGGTGAGTTTTGGGGAAGTTAGTTGATGAAGGGGATATTCACTATCCAATCCAAGATTCGAAAATCTCGAATTCTATTATGAGAAAGAGTCTTACAAAAGATAGTTTTCGGTATAAATATTTGGATGCCTAATTTAGTAATAGAATTTTTAAATAAGTTAGAATGATAGAATGCAAGAGTTGGGATTTTTTTCTTTTTTATGTGACGGCACCATGAAGTGTACATACCTATTATCAAAAATTAAGGGAACATATGGAAATAAAAGTTTGAAATCAAATATACTTTATTTATGTATAAAACATTTTTTGGGTTAGACCTCTTAAATTGACCTTAGTGGGCCGAGATCTCTGGTACATCATTGGCAATTCTTATTAATTTTTTATACCATAGAACTAGTTTAATGGTTTGATAAAGTTTGGGAATAAATTGATTTGCTCTTGGTGTGGTAAATTCACTTTTATGATTCCCTTTTTATCCTTAAAAATTATTTCGCTTGTGTACTGTATGATCATTTTAACCGGCAATTGACAAAACTACCAGTAAAAGACCGAAAAAAATTAAAAATTAAAAAGATTATTTTACAATGTAGGAGACTAAAAATATCACGAGATCAGATATAAGAGATAATTTTTGCAATTTAATCTTTCCGCTAACCTTTCTTGATTTCTGTGTCTTTTGGAGGAAAAAAATTCATCCGTTTTTGTGAACAGACATAAATTATACGCATACGTTATGTATTTTAACACTCAAGTATTGATCAATGAGTCAAACGTAATAATTTTAGCCTCTTTACATTGTGTATACTTTCACCATTAAATTTACATCTTTTCTATAAAATTATACATATCATACAACCTTATTGCAAACAACATTCACATCTAATATCCTTTGATAAAAATATATCCGGATTCATCATTAGGGTCATGACCTGCCAAGTGCCCAAGTGCTGATGAATTGATCTTTCAAAAGCATTAATCAGCCGTATCTTTCCTTTACGTCCTGGGGCTTGCATCCGCATAAAGTTCCAGGTTCCGGGTTCCATGCGCAACTTAGTTTATAAGCAAGCAATGCTCCTTTTTTCTGGGCTTGATGTTTTTCTGGGAGGGTTCCGTCGCATTTCCTCTGTTGTCTCGTACGGTTGGGGTTGGACGTCCGACAGCAACAACTCAACATGAACGAGTACTGCCCCAGTTGTTTATTACTTGATTGATCAGAGACGACACATCCCATCTAAAATACCTATCCGAGCAGGTAATGAGATTTAATTGGAAATATTTAGTAATTTTTTATTGAGTAATTAAGTGAAATCTTATTATGACATAATAAATGAGATCTCGAGACTATAACCCATAACTTACCACACGTCTTTATCATTAAAACGTTTACCATTTAATTATCTAGACTAATTAATTTTTCACCCATTAAATTCTTATCAAATTTCCACGATTTCTCACCCAACTGCCAGTACCCCATGCTAATAAGACATGACATTTATTGCTGAACAACTGGGTTTGGGCGTCGAAAAGTTTCTTTTCATAAGAATTTGGGCTGGACATGCACATGTTATTTCGTTTGTACTATGATCTCATTTCATTGGATTTTGGATCATAGCAGTAAGGTATTATTCCCCGATAATATCCGTGTAAAAACTTCCAAAGCCTCGGTATGAATAAATACGTAAAGGAAAAATATGGGGAATTCTGAACTGTGATTGATCAAATTACGTTTTCAAGAATCTGGAATAATGTTGGAATTCCGTACGTACTTAACCGTAAATGAACTTATTTTTTTTAGACAATATAAAACATAATCTTCCGACCAAAAAAACATTTCACAAAGAGCCAAACAACAGGCGATGGTTACTCGTTCGAAGTCGCCACGTCTCTTCAACATCCGACATGTTTACAACAAATTAGCAATTGTGTGAAATCAAGAAAATATGTAACGGGAAACACGACAAAATATTAATGTAATTTTACACATTTTAAAATACAATTCATAATAATATTGTTGAAAATTATATTACAAACTCGAATTTTATCATATTTACTTTTGTCTTTTACGAAGAGGAGAAATGCAAAGATATGCTAACATATATCATATTCAGACGATGTATCCATACATGGGGGTAGAGTGAGGTACTTAGATATTTTTTAACTGAGACTTATCGTGTATAAGCAATATTTTATTAATGTAAATGATATAGTTGTATCAAAATAAGGTTCACTAAGATTTGTGTATTTCATGATAAATTTTAGCATTTATTAATAAAACAATAGTAATGTGATCTTCTAATTTTAGTCCCATAGTTTTTTCAACTAAATGAGTCTGTAAACTAAATTCTAGTATTTATTAATAAAACGATAGTGATGTATCCCATTATTTTAGTTCTGAAGTTTTTTTAACTAATTGAGTATGTAAACTAAGCCCCCAGACCGATGGTTTCAGAATGGATTGGATAGGGTAAAGTTCATCTACAACTCTTTCGTTCGCACTTTGATTGTAACTTGTTCCATACCAGTAAATAATCTTGAAGATGACATAATGTCCCGCCTTAAACGGGTGTTCTGTGTTATTTTTCTCTTTAAGAAAAGTTTGTCTTCATAGTTTAGGCCACAACTAACACCACGAAGTTCATCAGTCTTTTTGACTTTATATTTTTTTGCTAATTGACTAATTAATATACTTATAGTTAAGACACAATGTACTATTTAGTCAAGAACAGATGTTATTGTTTAGTTGCAATAAATTTTATTTATTTTATTAATAAGACACAATTAATGTACAATAAAATGGAAAATGACATAATGTACTATTTAGTGGGAACAGATGTCATTATTTAGTTGTGAAAAATATCGTTAATTTGATAAATAAATGGGATAGAAAATTTGAAACTCTGCGGTGGCTTCACCAAAACAGTTCCAAAAGCCTAGTGGCGGATAGAAACAAGGAATTCTAGAAGAAAAGAATTAAAGATTGGTTTATTCCCTTTCAAAAAGACTCTCTGCATGTGTCAGGGCGTCACCTAGTTGAAGCATATCCCACTGCATAGATCCGAATCTTTTACCGGGAATTTGTGAAAAGGTCAAAAGAAAACAATTGGAAAATTCTTTGCTCTCCCTTCCTTTATTTGTGAGGGTCATTACCAATTCAACATATTCGGTTTCCAATTTGCCACTACATTCGTGCTAGGTTCACTAAGGAGAAAAAAAGAGGCTGTGAAAAGGATCCTCTGGAGTTTGGAGTAAGCAAAGTTGTTTCTTTGATTATTATATACATATGCTGCGGTGTGTTTTTTTTTTTTTTTGGGGAGAAGGGGAGGTGAGTTGGGGTGGGGTAGGCAGTAGGAGGAGTAGAAGCGCATATTCCACATTCCCAGGAATTATACCAACCGTCTCCGACCCGGCGAGTGAGGACAACAATTTAATGTTTATGCTTTAAGGCATAAGCACAAATAAAGGTAATTGGCTCGGCTTCGGCTTCGGCTGTTGCTTTTTCTCTTCTCTTTAGCATCTCTCTCTCTTTCTTTTTTTTAAGTCTCTCTATCTTAAAAAATATAATTTTTTTTCAATTACAAGCTATGACGAATAAACTATGTCACTAATTGTAATACAAAAATTTTATTAAAAATCATTTTTAAAATAAATAAAATTGTTGAAATTATATATTTTTTAAATGAAAGCAGTAAAAAAATAGTATTATTTTTGTGTCAAAAAAAAGAATTTAGTTCAAATATTTTCTTTGCCTGAGAAAAAAAAATATTTTTGGGTGTTAAATTTTTATATTATCTTACAATGCATAATTTAAATTAAAAAATAAAAATAAAAATATAAAAATATACATTTAATTGTGCATTAAATATTTTATATCTTTTTTAACTCAAAAAAAATAATTAAAAAAATACTATTTTTCAAAACAAAAAATTATTAATTTTTTAAAAACCATACAAAACTTTTCTTGTAAATTTGTAACCGGCAAGATTCAAACTTCAACTTTTATTTTTTTTTTTCTTAAAACGATAGTGATATTTTATAGCCAATATGGCAAACTCCAGCCTTTAGAGCAGTGTAAATTGACTCAAATTTCAGATCATGATTTGATACAAATTGTCTCAAATCACTTAGTCATTGATAGTTTTCAAAAGATAGTATCAATTCCAAAGGGTCAAAAAACACACACAACAAAGTAAAAGAGGTAAAAAAAAAAAAACACACACCTACCCCTCAAAATACAACAGAGAAAAAGAGGTTAAAAAATAATATACCAAAAGCAAGAATATCTTTTCAGAACCCCACTTCATAAAAAAAAAAAAACCTCTAAAATTGTCCTTCACATATTTGCTAAGAATTTTTTTAGTTTTTCACTTTTAAAACGAGAAAAATAGTTCTTTATATTTTATGAATATACTATTTTAATTTTTCGTTATTATTCTGATACTATTCTAATAGAAAAATAAGCAGAATAGTGATGAACGTTCAAAAGGGTATATTCATAAGATATGAAGAATTATTTTTTTTTATTTTTAAAATAAGAGATTAAAAAGATCATCGGTTGAAATGTGAATGATAATTTTAAATATTATTAAAAAAAAAAAAAAAACTCAGCTCAAGCCACATAGGCCCTCTCTTGATTTGGCCTTCCCCAGTTCCCTCCACCCGTCAGTCGAGAGTCTAAGCCACGTGTCACATACAAATGAAAAAATAAAAAACAAAAGCGAAAAACGGAAAATGTCCGCCCCCTCGTCTCCTCTCTCTCTCTCTCCTTCTGAGTCATAAAAGGAATAAAACCAGAGATATCCTCTCCAACAAGATCCATCTTCAAAGAATATTCCCAAACATATTCTCTCTCACCTCCTCCCCCTTCTTTTACCTTACTATATTTATCGTCCCAATCCCATGCGCCTCATCTCCCCCTTCTCCTACATTTTCCCTCACCCTTTCCCCCCGCGTTCGAACGAATTATCGTATGCATTACTGAAATATGAAGTTTGGGAAGAGTTTGAGTAATCAGATCGAAGAGACTCTGCCCGAATGGAGGGACAAGTTTTTGTCCTACAAGGAGTTGAAGAAGCGTCTCAAGCTGCTTGAGCCCAAGAGGAATTCCACGGCTGTCCCTGCCAATGGTCGAGAGTCCCCCGAGGTTGTTGCTCCGGCTAGTAAGAAACCCAGGTTGGATTGTGCCGTTGACGACGGTGGTGGTGGCGGCGGAGAGAAGCCGGAGAAGATGACCGACGCGGAGATTGATTTTGTCAAGCTTTTGGAGGATGAGCTGGAGAAATTCAATTCTTTCTTTGTGGAGCAAGAAGAGGAGTATATCATCAGGTTAAAGGTTGGTAATTAATGCGCACTTGTTTTAAATGTCTTTCTTAGGATGTTCTTGTTAATTTTTTCCATTGGATCATTAGAGAGTTGGAGGGTAATAGTCTGAATCGGTGATCTCTGTTATCTGAACTGGAATCAGGGGAAACGCATGTTCGCTCAATTTATCATATACTAGATGCAATGTCAACTTGTTATGGCGTACATTTATTAGAGGTGCACTTCGGTTGCTAATCACCTGAAATGCTGTTCTTTCTTCTGTCATAGCATGTAAATACTCACTTGTTTTTCCAAACAAACAAGAGGCAAAGATTGACTGTTGTCTGGATGATACGTAGCTGTAAGCATCACATAAGTATAAGAATGCCTAAATATGCAGAATTTGTACTTTCAAGTAGAGTACGGAGTCTTGGGATCTCGGACACATGTTTTATTATTATTAGTTTATATGGGAGAGGTGAAATATTTCAGGATTGCTTACACCAACTACTTTGAATATCTATTTATTCAATAAAGGGACAAGTGTCATTTGGTTCATATTCATATTCTGTTTCCATTCTGTGTTGTGCATAAGCTGTTTACTAGTTTGGTCCTTGTGTCATCCAAGCAGTAAAGGAAACTAGGTAGGATTTCCGATTTTGGGTAGTTAGAACCAAGAAGAATGAGAAAAGTTATGGTGTATGTCAAGATCATACTAGGGGATTTGCAAGAAGTTTAAGCTTTCACTTGCATGTGGAGGGAACTTAGCATTCTATACCATATTCAATCCATTGCTGTTACCTAATCTACATCTGACTAACCTGTGCATATGAATTATTGATTATGATCCTTGTTTGTTCTCACAGCTATTGTACATTTTTTTTTTTGTCTTTGAGACGATAGCGGATTGGATAGGAGCAAAAACAACATATTCATTATCCATTCGAAGAGAAAAAAAAAAAGAAAAACTCTTAATACAGTTTATTTAGGTTTAAATTTGGATCATTCTTTCTGTGGTTGCCAATATAAGTAGTAGTATGGATTTGAGTGAAGTGGCCAGCGTCTGGGTGGATTCATATGCTTACCCGTTGACATTTCAACTAAAGTTTGAAATCACTGCTGGATAGAAAAGAAGTGGACAAGACTAGAAGATTTTTTAATGATTTATTCTCTTTATTTCATCAAATTTGTGGAAAGGTGAACCCCTTCCCTTCTACCCAAACCCCATCAAAATGAAAAAGGAAAAAAAAAAAATGATGAATGAAAGAGGACTATTGACTTTATTTGCGAATTGAATCTTTGAACACTTTTTTTGTTGTATTACGTTGACACCATTTTTCATCTTCCTCCCAGGAGTTACAAGATAGGGTGGCAGTGGCAAAGGCAAAGGATTCCTGTGATGAGATGATAAAGATACGGAAGGAAATTGTTGACTTTCATGGGGAGATGGTTTTATTGGAGAACTACAGTGCTCTGAATTATACAGGTATTTTTTTAGCTTTTTTTATTGATTTCAACAGTGATGTCTAAATTATAGAGTTAAATTATTTTTTATGTCTATCATGATTTTAAATCTTGTAATTCTAAGTAATAACCATTCGTGAAGTGAGGATTGTGTTAGTTAAAAAGTGCACTGCTTTATATGTACATGAAGCCAGTATTGTTCTTAAGTGTTCACTATTACAAAAATACAAAGTACAGCTACTCATTATAATCATCTGCATGACCATTACAAACTATCCACCACTCAGTCTAGTGTAACCTGTATAACTGTTAAGGATTGTAGCTTTTGAATATTAAGTGCTTATATTCGCTCTAACTGTTAAACAGGGTTGGTGAAGATATTAAAGAAGTATGACAAAAGAACCGGTGCTCTCCTTCGGTTGCCCTTCATTCAGAAGGTTTTGCAACAGCCCTTCTTCACCACTGACTTGCTGTACAAGCTCGTGAAAGAGTGTGAGAGAATGCTTGATAGCCTATTTCCTGTGAATGATGCCCCATCTGCAACTGAGACAGCTGAAGAGAACGAAACTTCATCTAGTGGCAACACCAAGGATGAGAGGTTGCTGAGGGGTCCCAAAGAACTTGCAGAGATCGAGTACATGGAGAGTTTATATATGAAAAGCACGCTATCAGCGTTACGGGTTTTGAAGGAAATCCGAAGCGGAAGCTCCACAGTTAGTGTGTTTTCTTTGCCCCCGCTGCAAACTAATGGAATTGAGGAACAGTGGAATGTACAAAGTAAAGTTCCCATTATAGAACAAGTAGCGAAGTAATTAGGATTACCTGGAGTGTTGGTCACATCCACTCTTTCCTCCATGTGTTGTTAAGTTTTATAGCATATTTATCGTTGTTTTTTCGAGTCATGCATCTATTATGCATGTGTTAGATACTAACACAGATGTAAATGCATATTTTAGTCTGGAATATCTATAAACGATCAAATGATAGTTATATCTGTCAAATTTTGCGTGCATAGCTTGTCTTGGAAATGTGCTTTAGGGCCATTTTTTAATTGCGTACCATATGTTAAGTTTGAGCATTGAAGTCATTGCTATGCTCTCTGAGTACTGGTAGGCAGAAAGAAATATGCTGGTGCTCAGAGTTTCTCAAAAACTACACTTGTTGAATGAAATGCTACGCTACGTATTTGCAATTGAATAGGCAAACAAAAGAAGCAAAAATGAAAAATAAATTAATAAAAGTTTCTAAAAAATCCGCAGAGAAGAAATTGAATGCTATTTATTGCTAAGTGTGGCGGCTAGAAAATCAAACAAAACTGGCATGACTTAGCGCAGCTCGGACGGGCGACCTTATTCAGCATGTCATAAATATTGTCCTTAAAGAGGTTGGGCCTCAAATTTCACGAGATTTCATTTGTTAAAGAAATGGTTCTAGCTTCTTTACCAAGTCCAACCAATAAACATGATTTATCGAAGTAAATAAAGCTACTGCACACGCAAAGTACAACTTAGATCAGAGTACACTCATTATCATCGCACATTAGATTCCATTCTGGCATACTCTTACTGCATTAGCATTTTTTACTCATGTTCTGCATCTTCTTCAAAATTTCACGTGTATTACCCAGAGTATTTGCCTAACATATGTTTCGTTAACTTTAAGGAGCCATTTCTTCATGCACATGGAATCCCACCATTTATATCTAATGCTGCTATCTGAACGGCCAAAATGTGTTCTGATGAGGTATTTCCCCACGACCCTATGTTGGGATAATCTAATATGACAACTCCCTCAAATTTGCAACACGAAGATGAAATGCCAAATTGCAGGCCCAATACAAATAATAAATGTTATCTCTGGGCAATACTCAATGTTGTGTTAGTGGTAGTATGATTGTGGCAGCATTGGGAACAAGAGTATACCAACAGGGTTTCTGACTTGGTCATGAAATTATCTGTGTTGACTTTGGAATCCCGCCAGATAATTTTTTAACATTCACTAATGGGATGACTTTAGCTACTGTGTAGATCAGACCACTTGATGAGTTGTGATGAGTTGTTGAATCAACTAGTTTATTTCACTTTTACGCTCAAATATTACAGTTAGAAGTCAAAAAACCAAAAGCTAAAACCCCATCAGACGAAACAAAACTTTTCCAGAACGTCACAAACTTCGGAAACTCATGCAAGTAATCTCCTATCAATGGAAACAGCAATAGCTTAAATCATGAATATTGGAGTAATGCGTTGTCAATGAATCAATAAATGGATCTGCAAGAAAAGGGTTAGGTGCAACTTTTGCCGACTCAAGAGATCCAAATACTTCACGCGTAATTGAACATGTTTAACTTGAACCCCCATGACAATGAAACTAACTTATTTAGCAATTAAGCCTAGCTTTGCCAGTGGCTCCGCGTTCTAACAGGAGACAGATAGACAGTCTTATGATCATATCCATTTCTTGGATTTGTGTGGTTTTCAATTTGCATTGCTAATGTGTATTATAGTGCCAGGGGCAACGTGAAACGATAAACAAAATATGACTGACAAAAATAACGCGTGAATGTATGCATGCCGGGGCTTTCTATATATGTACTATGGTAAATCAGTTCAGCTGTTGCAGAATTAATTAAGCACAATGATGGGCTTAAAAGGAGATGATACAGCTCAGTGATTGCTACAATTATTTTATAAGCGACATGAATTTTCTAGCCATATATGGTGGCATTATTTTATACGAAGTGCATACATATGCATGGAAGTAATCAACAGATAAGTTAAAGCGCAGAAAACATAACAGGGAAAAAGATAATGTGAACGAAGTGAATTTTATGGAAGCAAATCAAATCAAGCACCCCAATAGTGGTAAAGGTCCAACGCGGCAAATGTAGAATAAAGCGAAGGAATTGAAATAGATAAAGGGATGTTTTTCCTCTGCTAGGTCCATTGCCGTTCTTGCCACCTTAAATTCACTTTCCTTTGGCTACTTCTGTCCACTAAACCATGAAAAGTTGTGGTAATAAGTCTAGAAAAGAAAGGAAAGCACCTTCTTCGGGGTCCGGGGATCCCATTTCACACGTTGACCTCCACTAACTGATAGCAACGTAGATGACAAAAATAATAGTAGTTTCAAATTGGAACTATGAAATTAGCCTATAAATATAACTTGCCTCAGAGAATCCCAGTGCATGCTCACAACGATTAATTATACTCCTTACCTCAGAGTACTAGGATTTAGATTATTGTTTCATAATCTGTGACAATTCAACTGGTTCTCTTCGTTGATTAGTTGGAACGAATGGAAGATTTCTTTTTGTTTTTGGTTGCTTTGGTTTTAATGCTGCTGACAAGCCATGATGCAGCAGCTCAGGAGGGAGGACTGAAAACAGGATTCTATTCTTCATCATGCCCGAATGCAGAGTCCATTGTGAGGTCGACTGTAGAATCTTACTATAACAAAGACCGAACTGCTGCAGCTGGCTTGCTGAGGCTTCATTTCCATGACTGCTTCGTCCAGGTTCCTGCTTTAGTTTCTTGAACACAAACATATACTCCAATATCTGCCTTATTACTTTAGTTAGTACTCTGTTGAGCTTCAAATGGTAATCTTTATATAAAACGAGAGCTTATGAACAGGGTTGTGATGGTTCGGTTTTAATCGTGGGAAGTTCTTCCGAAAGAAATGCATTGCCAAACTTGGGACTAAGAGGATTTGAAGTGATAGATGATGCAAAAAAACAACTCGAAACCACATGCCCTGGAGTTGTCTCCTGTGCTGATATAGTTGCCTTGGCTGCTCGTGATGCTGTAGACCTGGTAATCAAAATGTCTTAACTTTGATCATGCGCACACATGACACTTACCATTTATTAAGCTTCTACTCTACATTGATTTTCAGAGTGGTGGTCCGAGTTGGGGAGTGCCAACTGGAAGAAGAGATGGAAGGATCTCTCTATCATCTGACGCCGCAAATTTACCTTCACCTTTGGATTCTGTTGCTGTCCAGAGGCAAAAATTCGCAGCTAAAGGCCTGGACGACCATGATCTCGTTACACTGGTTGGTAAGTTCTCACCATTAACATATTTTCCTTTTCTTTTGGTTCAGTTTACAAGTAACAAATAAACACTGAAATGAACTGATATTGTGTAAAACAATATTTAAATTTGTGCAGGGGCTCACACTATAGGCCAGACGGATTGCTTGTTCTTTAGATATCGGTTATACAACTTCACAACCACTGGGAATGCAGACCCAAGCCTGAATCCAGCATTCCTGGCAGAGTTACAAACACTTTGTCCCAGAAACGGAGATGGCTCCAAAAGGGTGGCTTTGGATAAAGACAGTCAATTCAATTTTGATGTGAGCTTCTTCAAGAACGTGAGGGATGGCAAAGGGATTCTTGAGTCGGATCAGAGGCTGTGGGGTGATCCTTCAACACGTAAATTTGTGGAGAACTATGCAGGAAATATTAGAGGATTACTTGGGCTGAGATTTGATTTCCATTTCCCTAAAGCCATGATCAAAATGAGCAGCATTGAAGTTAAGACTGGCATACAAGGGGAGATTAGAAAATTTTGTTCCAGAATCAATTGAATCCAGTTATTAATTGTAGTGAGAATTTAATAATGAGAATGTGATATTAATTGTAGCATGAGTTCAGTGGTTTGGAAAATAGTAAGTTTGATATTTGTAATAGTTTGATAATGTTGAATTGTGCTCGTACTTTACTTTCCTTCTTAGGTAAGATAAAATACCAAGAAGAGCCATTATCATATTATTAAGTTAACTCATGTACATGTTTCAATTGCAATAAAAATCTTAAAGTTACAGTAAAAAAAATAATGTGATATTAATGCATAAATTTGGATAATATCTGATTGTGGATTTGGGTTTTTTGGTTTTATTATTCTTAGCGTTTATTTGTTTGGGCAATTGGAAACTTCGAACCCAAACGGCCCAAAGGACAATCACAATACATAAAGAACAAGCCCATTTATTTAAGTCTTTCCACTTGAGGACCCTCCTAAGTCAATCTCGAAATCCTCTCCCGAGATTAAAGCCCAACAACAGATTCTCTTGTTCCCGCCTATAGGCTACTGAGGGAACAGCCCGCATTTAGAAGGATTTTTTTTTTCCCATATATTTCCTCCCTCTCAAAAAAAAAATAAAAAAAATTAAAAGATTTTCTTTATCATTAAGAAAGGCTCACTTTTGTGTATTATTTTGTATTACTACTATTAATAATGATATGTGTGATTCAAATTAAAAAGTACTTACAAAAACAAAAAATTATACTCACTACATTATACTTTATAAACAAAAAAAATATATCAAATTGAAAGTGAATTCCCTTTTGAAACAAAGGGATTATATGCATAGATTTTTTATTTTTTTCATAGAAGGTATTTGATAATTGCTTAATTTCTAACTAAACAATCCTACATGGGGTACAAATAAAATCAAACAACCTTTATTGCTTATTTTTTTTAAAGGATATTAGACAATAATTATAGAAAACAACGAATAATTTCATAAATAAAAAATATATGAAAATGCATATTGAAAGGTAAAGGAATTTTTAAGAAATAATTACAAAAATTTAAATGAGTGGATAAAATAACTCTAAAAACTAAGGGTGTATATAGACAAATTTCCAAAACATATTGTTTTTTTTTGGGTTTTTTAAGACACTTATGTAATTTTTAATGCATCTATTATTTCATAATTACTATTTCAAAAAATATAAAAATGTATTCATTCAACTCTAAGGTAATGAGTAAATTTTATTTTATTTTTATATTTATCATATTAATTATTATAAAAAAATTATTATTAAAAGTATTATTACTTTAAAATTTATTAGGTTTATGTGGGAATCGATGAATTCTAATGTTCATTGGGTATGGTCAAATAAAATACTCAGAATGGAATAAACTTTTAAAAACCCAAAGTCGTGCCGCCCAACCCATTCCACAAAAAGCGGAAAAGCTGAAAAGAAAAACGCAAACTTTTCAATTCTCCATTTCCAGAATGGCCACGTCACTATTAACAACTTCAAGAGCCGCCCATCACCACAGATCGAAACGCCATCGTCTATGGTAACTCTCTAAAACGCCTCCTCCGTCACGAAACGGTTTTCTTCATAAACAAAGCAAAGCAATGGAGTGTTGGAGACGCACCCCTATCCACGAAATTTAAAGCACAGCACGACCCCATCCATACCCTCTTGTCCCAATGTCGTCCCCATTGCTTCCAAATACATAATGCATAGTATACATTTCCCCCCAAATTATTGACACAAAACTTTCTGCATAGTGTAATTCTAATTGCCAATTTTATAGTATTGTTTTATCTTTGTTCTACTACAACTCCTTCGTATTACTATATTACGCCTTAGCCTTCAAGATTACTTCAGTGTCTTGGCATAATCCAAAAACAATTTTATTCAAAACGTTGGATAGATGAGAATTTATTAGTCTTTCCCCTTGTCGGTCAAGGACACTCAACAATCCTTTGATACAACTGGGCAAGCAAGAAGAAAGTTAATCCGTCTTAATCGTTTTCTTTTGAGTATATAACACTGATACGTTTCCTTGTTTCAGATGGCTTCTATAACACCTATTTCTCAATCAAAACCCCTTTTTAAGAAACCTGAATGTGGAGTGCTTAAAGGTCCTCAACCCCAATTTTTGGCGAATCCCATCTGGGATTTTTCGGAAAGATCAAATTTTTTGACAAGAAAATCGAGGATGGTGTTGGTGGCTTCTGCTGGTACTGCTGCTGCTGCTGGGAAGCAGAAGAAAAGGTACCCTGGTGAGGCTAAGGGGTTTGTGGAGGAGATGAGGTTTGTGGCTATGAAGCTGCACACAAAAGATCAGGCTAGGGAGGGAGAGAAGGAGCCGGAAGGGCAGCCTGTGGCTAAATGGGAGCCTACTATTGAGGGGTATTTGAAATTTTTGGTTGATAGTAAATTGGTTTATGATACACTGGAGAAGATAGTGAAGAATCCTCCATTTCCGGAATGTGAGATTTTTCCAAGTTTACATTTTTTTTTCAATCCATTTATTTCCTTGTGGTATGCAGGGATGGCGGTTTTATTGGTGGTTGATTATAAATTGTTCTGGTTTGAATGCATATTGCTTAGAATATATTTAATTGCTAGTTCTGCCATGCCCGACATGCTAGTCATGTATTCAACTCTTTAGTTTAAATGGGGTTTGCAATTGTAGTTATAGATTGCTTAGCTTCAACAGGGTATCATGAGAAGTTTTGTTAAACTTCTTAAAATTTTGAGTGCCTTATTTGAAGATTGAGTTTGGCAAGTAGACAACAGTATCGTAGTTAGATATTAAATTCCTTTTGTTGTTATCCATTCAGATGCAGAGTTCAGGAATACTGGATTGGAAAGGTCTGAGAGACTTGCTAAAGATTTGGAATGGTTCAAGCATCAAGGTTATGTCATCCCAGAACCATCTATGCCTGGAGCGAGCTACGCTCGGTATCTAGAAGAGTTGGCAGAAAAGGATCCTCAAGCATTTATTTGTCACTTCTACAACGTATACTTTGCCCATTCAGCTGGTGGGCGGATGATAGGAAAGAAGGTTGGTAACTGTTTGCAATGCTTTTGAAGTTGCTCTACTATCTGGGACCTTCAAATATTTTTGGACCTTTTATCTCTCAAATATTTTATGATCCCAAGGTTGGCAATTGTTTGCAATGCTTTTGAATTTGCTCTGCTATCTTGGACCTTCAATTATTGTTGGACCTTTTATCTCTCAAATATTTTATGATCCCTTATATTTATCAGGTATTTGGGAGATCCTACTAATCTTTGTGAGTGATGTAATTGTGAGAGGGGACTTTTTCTCAGGGACTTTAGGCATTCTGTTTCTATAGAAGGTTGAAATCAACATTACTCTAAAGGGTGAGAAGGAAAGGGGAGGGGACTTTTTTTAACTGCTATATGGAGATGTAAGAAGAATAGCTCTCCCAATTATTCAAACTGTGAAATAAGCACGTGGACCATTAAAATGTAGATAAACTTGGAAGTTGGTAGTAGCTCTGGTTACAGTTCTATCTAGTGGTATCTCTCGTCTCTGCGAAGAGGGAAATTTCAAAGTGCAATGCGGATATGGCTGCAGTTGATTGTTAGCAAGAATAACAGGAATCCGTCTATTTTGGAGAAAGTAATATTACATGTTTTCTTCCTGTTCAGGTAGCTGAAAAGGTACTCAACAAGAAGGAGTTGGAATTCTACAAGTGGGATGGTGATCTCTCACAGCTGTTGCAAAATGTGAGGGATAAACTAAACAAAGTTGCTGAAGTAATTTCCTTCGCTCTCTTTGTTGAAAAAACCTTCCATTCCTATATTATTCTTCAGTTGTCTGGAATTTTTTAAGTTCTCAATGTTTATCATCTATTGTTTCGATATTCCTGCATTCTAACAACTTTTATATTGGTTCTACTCAGAGCTGGACGAGGGAGGAGAAGAACCACTGTTTAGAAGAAACTGAGAAGTCATTCAAATTTTCAGGGGATATTCTCCGTTTAATACTGTCATGATGAAACAAATTCGGACATTTGAGAGCACAAGCTCTATCATTGTAAAACACCTTAAGATTCAGTCCGCTTAATATAATGAATGTCGTTCTGAACACATAATGCTTGGAGATTCCCATTTTTATTGGCAAGTCATGGTGCATGATGATGGCTTGATGGGCAATGGTTTGCTTTGCTGGAATATACTTCACGTCCATGTGCGTAGGAACTTCATTTTGGCTGTGACATGACCTCAGTATTTCATTTATTAGTTCTCCAGGAGTCGTGCGTTATATGTTAGAGCCCATATTGGCAGGTGTAACATAAATGAGAATGGTGACCTTTACGGGTGTGCATGGGTTAGGGTAAGGTAATATTTAAAATCTGTATCTTACGCTATCATATTCTAGTTACTATAATTAAGTGAATTTATATAAATATAATGTCAACATAAAATCTAAATTTAAATGCCAGTACATAATCTTAAGAAAATTATTATGAACATATTTTTTTCGAGTAACAGAAATCATCAAACTAAAAAAATACTTTATACAAACTATCTAAAAAATTATATAAGAACTATGACATCTTTTTATTTACTAGTTTAAAAGTTTAGACGTGTACCTCACTCATGAGTTCTAAATTTATAACTTATGTTACCCTATGAAAATCAGGATTATGTTAAGGTACAAGTTCACCTTATTCATTTTGCTCACCTTGTGACTGGAAATTTCGAATGGAAGGCTGACGGATTATTATGGTCTATGATGGAGGGCTGAAGTGTATGATACTATGATGTATATTTAGGCTCAGAGACAAGCAAATGTGAGTAGTCTATGACTATTGGAAAAAGACGAGTTAGTTGGATCGCCGAAAGTGATGAGCAGTTTTCCCTAATGTTTGTTTATTGGTCCGATGATCAGGGGACATTTTATTGGCTTCGTTGCAGTAATATGCGTGATGTTTCTACTGATCTCCATGCCCCTTTTTGTTCACGATTTTTAAGGCAGAAAGTATCATCTATGGTTACAAGAAAGGGAGAATTGCCTAAGAACTTCAGAAGAACCAGTCCTGAGAGTCATCTCGAATGTGTTAATAATTACTGATGTGGTTCCCTTTTGGGTTTCAAATCCCATTTGTGACATTGATGGTGGTTTAGTGATCCAGTGGTCAATAATCTTACCCTTGTTTCTCTGGGCAAGTGTTACATTTGTCATTCAGAACAGGAGTAATGAATGGTTGAACATCATTACAGTTTCGGTCAAGATTATATACAAGTTCCCAATTCCTTTATTTTCTGTTGCAGAGTCCAAAAGTTGCATTTTTTTGTCAGATGGACTCTGATACACGTACATTCATAGATGACCTCCAATGCAGCCAAAGCAATGGTTACTTGCATTTGATTACCGGACGGAGCCATGTTTATATTCTCGAATGCCTAACGCAGCTTAATTTTATTCGTGCTGAAGTTGCAACTAGCTATTTGTATTGTAGCAGTATATTTAACATGCAACTCACAATACACAATTTTGTTTGCGTCTTTCCAAAGAGAGAAAAATCAAGTACAGATCCAGTGAAAACTCGAGATAAAAGGGTAAGTGAACTTTTCTGAATTAACCCAGTAAAAAGGAGTGGTAGTAACGTATGTTGACTGGGTAATTATGTCTTAAATATGAGCTTTCATGGGCCATCTCTGATATAATGAACCTGGATGATAAGATACTGATAACCTAGAGGCGTGCCTGCTTCTGGCAAGTGCCAACTGCCAACTGCCAACTGCCAAGAGACGGCAATCCTAATCCACGAAAAATGGTCAAACCAATCTCGTACTTGTTTCTCTTTGCCTTGTTCCTAGGGCTCTCCGTCTCACAAGCAACAAGATCCATTCATCCAACAGAGCATCCATTGCTGAAGGATTTGAAGATCAAACCCAAACAGGTAAAACACAAGATTCCCGGAATCTATCACTGCATTTTCCCCTATGCAATTTCTTATAGCAATCAGTAGCAGTAATACATTTCTTAGGTCGAATCTGATCAGTCTGCTGCGAGTGCAAGGAGCTGTTCATACAGTGTCACAATCAGGACCAGCTGCTCCTCAGCAGCTTACAATAGGGACCAAGTCAGCCTTGACTTCGGTGATTCCCATGGCAACGAGGTCAGTGTCCAGCCTTAAAAAATCCCACGTACCCTTTAAAAGAAAAAGATCCAAAAGCATTCTTTACAGCCAAATAATGGGTTGCATTAATTTTTGTTTCATATATGAAAACAAATTTGGTAATGTGGATTGGGTTTGGGGGCACTGGGCAGGTCTATGCTCCAAGACTGGATGATCCTACTTCCCGGACATTCGAGAGGTGTTCCACTGATACTTTCCAGATACGAGGACCCTGTACCTACGAAATCTGCTATCTCTACTTGCGGAGGGTAGGGTACGAGCACGACGGTTGGTTGCCGGAAAGTGTGAGGGCGTACAGCCCTGATGGGAGGACATACACGTTTAATTTCAACACTCATCTGCCTAATGGAGTTTGGTTTGGGTTCAATCGCTGCAATGCTTTGTTGTCCAAGCCCAACTCTGGTGTGGCTATATGATAATATCAAGCTTTTTTCCACTGGATGTTTGTTGGTACTATCAACTATGGGGTTTAAGAATAATAAGTGGAGGGGTGTTTGAATTCTTTGTATCGTTTTTGAGTCATTTTGAGAATGTTTGGCTACCTCTACCTAATCCAGTTTCCGCAGGAAGCTTCAATCTTGTTTGTTTTACTTATTCTCGATTTTGGCATTAAGTTGACTATAACTATTTCATATCTGCTGGCTATAGGTGTCGATTCTGTCCGTTTTCCTGTCTAGAATATGCGCATATTACTATGAATATCTCCCGTGAGGGAATTTGTTTGTTGGGTTTTTGCTGAATCAGTTCTGTTTTGGCCTTCTATCACGGTAGAAATTCCGAACACAGACAAAGATGGCTGCGCCTGTAGCTCAGTGGATAGAGCGTCTGTTTCCTAAGCAGAAAGTTTCGACCCCTACCTGGCGCGTTACTCCTTTCTTCATTTTTCCTTTAAAAAACAATTAAATTTCACTATTTCACATCCATTTATCTTTTCCTCTAAAAAACAATTAAATTTCACTATTTCACATCCATTTATCTTTTCCTCATTAGGCACTAGTTCCAAATGGCTCAGACTTCTGATGCCTCTTTTCCACCATGAAATGGATGGTTAAAAATATACAACAGGACTAAGTAGCTAAGTTCTTTCCACAGAGTGAATTAATAGACTGGCTTACAAGAATCACTTTCACATTCTCATTTTTTGATCCAGCACTTTCATAAGGTATTTGCAATTTCATGCCCTATAAAACATTGAAAAACTTAGCAAAATGACACAACAGGAAGACAGCAAATTCAGTACACATTGTCCAAAAACTAAGTTGATATTTCCTTTATAAGGCTCTTCTTACTTCTGCTTGAAAAGGCACACTAGTCATCAATAGTGCTCATGATTCCACCCATGAAGCCAGCTCCATTGCAGTCGCCGCATAATATCTCCCTTTTACCTCTGAAAAGGAAATCATAGAGAGAGTAGCACCAATTAGCAACAATTTTAGGGCGTTCACAAAAGCAAAGATATTGTGCCACGAGTGGTACTCTTTTACCATGCATTATTGTCTAAAAGGAGATCACCATTTGCACAGTACCAACATTCAGAGCTCTATAATGGAGAAACAGGTTAAACCAGACCTTGTACTTTAAGTTTCTAATGTTAACTACCGCTGGTCATCTAATGGATCCAGTCAATACGACTTTCTCTTGTTATCTCTGGACTAATATGCCACCCTCACAACCAATCACGGCCATTACTGAGAAAAAAGAAAGAAAAGAAAATAAGCGTAAAAAGCTTTCATCTTCCTTATTGAGGAGGAGGATGTGGGACAATTATAGGATATTTTGAACTATGGGCTCACTTGAGTAGAGAGGAGATGGATTGGGAGTTGTACTGAAACTATGTCATCTCTCTCAGTCATATTCTTAATGCTGATATTTGTTGTTTATACCATTTGCATGAGCTAGCCACACTATAGGCAAGCCCCAAGTGGTGAATGTAATAAATACTTCTTCCGATTTCTTGAACTGCTAAGGCAAATCCTAAGCTCGGCTAATAGTTCAAATTTTTGGATTGAATGTTAAGAAAATTGCAGACCATATCAGAAAATTGATGAGATACCTGCAAAGCCAACACAATCCACCAGCTTTGAACTGTCCATTGAAGTGATCAACAGAGTTCACTCCTGTACCTTTGCATTGCGTACAGTTTATAGCACCTGCAGACAATCAAATAATTAAGCAGATTTTGATGCAGTTCTCAAGGAAAATTCTGTATGCACCATGCAGCCATCAGTCGGCAATATACAGCAACTATAAATGTAGTCTAAACATAACTGTAAACATAGTTAAAATTGATGAAATTCAATGTCTTCAGGTGGTTGCAACTTGCAAGGAACCACAAGTACATAAAACTTCTGAAAGTTACAAAGAATAAGGAACAAGTATAAGATCAATAATAAATAATTTACAAAGCAATTAAATCTTTGATTAATTACATTACCATTTCCATCACATTTAGTACAAACGATGCTATTTCGCTTCTTGGTTTGGTCACTACTTGTTGCCTGTAAAAGCAAAAAAGAAGATGCATTAGTCCAATATGCAGTAGGGGAGGTTGGTGGCTGCCAAGTTGGTAATGCCATAGAAATATAGATATAGAGCAAATTTTCACAAAACCAAATAAGCCAATGATTCGGTAACATTTCCTTTAGTTGAGCTTACAATGATCTCACTACATTAGAGTATTTCAGTGAAGAAACTCTATGGTTTGTTACAATGGTAGGAGAAGAAATTAACCAATGATATTCATTTCCAACAGAGCAAATACTGAAGGAACTAAGCTATTGTTGGCTGTAACTTCAGAATTTACTTACTGAAGCCAATTATGTGCAAATGAACACTCACCTTGATTTCCAAAGACCGCAAGTTAGAATCTTTGGAGCTGCTGCTCACATCACTCAGCCACTGAACCTTTCTAACATTGCAGTTGCCTATAGTGGTACTGGCTAGAAGCAATATAAAAAATTCAATCAGAAGATAACAATTCCATAAAAGGAAACGAGCATTAAAGAATTCCAAAAGACAGCAATTCCCACAACAGACACAAACACAGAGACTACATACAGTGGAAGACATAGAAAGAGAAGAAAACCACGATTAAAAAAAGCCATCTTTCTGCAAGCCCAATACCCAGAAACTCAAACAACTTCCAAACATAGTCGTCATTTATAGTCCCAAATAATAGGTGTAAGTTACATGGAGAGAGAATGTGAATACCTGGCTTATTAATGGGCTTGAAGGAAGCAAGAGGTGTGAAACACAGTGAACTTGACATTATCTTAGTAGGATGGATTTAAAGAGTACTACTTTCTTCTTCCACTTGTTCTTAACTCGAATTCAAGAACCCAAGAAAAGAGTCCTCACACTTCAGGCAAAAAGAGTATGGAAGGTTAGGAGGGAAGAAGATTATAGGATTTTCAAGGGGATGTTGGTGGTAACGAATACTAGCTACAATTGTGAAGTTCTTGGTGAAGTAGATAAGGCTCTACCCTTGCTTTGAAAGCACTATCTCCTTGGATTTTTCAGCCATTTATTACCACACACAACTTGGCTTCAAAAATAAATCCAAAAAACTCTTTGGAAGCAAAGAATTAAAGAAAACATACCTATTTCGTTATTTCAAAAATAACTGAGGACATAAGAGTCAATGGATTCTTCCTCCAAAGACGACGCGAAAGCAAGCACAACCTCTCACTCCATTCTCGCTTAGCAGATCGTTTTTGCTAATTTTCATTCTTGCTAAACAGAAACAACTAGAAGAAAAGACAGCAGAAAAAATGGAGAGCACTCTTTTATCTCATTCTCGCTTCGTCACTTTGCAAAGTAAGCATTTTGCTTTCTCTTGTGTTGATCAAAGTGACTTCTTACAAAAAGTTAAAAACAGAAAAGAGTCCACAAGGATATATCAACGTCCATTAAAGATAAGGAAATTGGGAACAATTCTATCAAAACAATTTTCTTCAGTTGGTCTTTACCATTCCTGTTGCTTTAAGCAGATATTCGAAACCTCCAATGAGGAGCCTTGGGTTCTGTAAATTGTCCTAACGTTTAGTTTTTGGAAGTCATTTGGGCTGTGAAAATCATCTACTAACATTTGCTTTTTGAGCAGATAAAGACGTGAGCTACCTTGCAAGGAAGTTGCAAGGCTCATTCTACGGTAATGTGATGTCTAAAAGCTCTCTTATGAGAAGCAATATCAAGAGTGGCAACAGAAGCTGTCTCGTGATCTCCTCTTCGGTTCTTACTTAACTCCTATGTTTTACTAATTTCAAGACGAGCCCCAGTTGATTTTTAGCAACATAACACACTACTAAGCAAAGCCATGCTAAATCTCAAGATATAAGTGGAACAATTTATTGATTGCCTCGAATCCATCATTTTGTGTTTGGCAGCTTGGAAAGAAAATCAAGAAAGAGACTGTGGTTCCCGAGCCTGACTACCGGATTCCCATAGTCCTTCTTGGTGGGCACTTCATAATTTTAGCATTGATTACGACGGACTAGCAAATGCTACTTGTGAATTCTTTAGGCTGCCTATGCAATGCATGTTACATATTGAGGTTTCAGATGATGTTTGTCTGTGTTATGGTTCATACTCTGGCACCTAATTCATTTCCTTTATTTGCAACATACCAAAACATCTTAGCATGTTGCCAGACTTGCATATGATGTTTACTCATAAAAACTGTCTTCATTTGAACAAATCATTATTTTCCTTCAAATTAAGATAAATGTTTTGGTGTCAACAGGTTGGTCTGGAGGTTTGATCTATGCAGATAACCTTCTAGCAGCAGTTCCTGTAGGTCTACTTGGATTGCTCTTGTTAGTCCAGGTATGCTGATAATTCACCTAGTCTACTCACAAATATCTGAACTCGTGTCCATAGATTTTGTTGCTTCTTTCTTCATTTGTTTTTGTTTTCCTCGAGGTCTTCAACATTGTATTTTAGTACTATTTCTGCTTCTTGGCTGACATTTCCATTTTTTGGACCAAGCATTTCAAGGGCTTTTGTCTTTCTTTGGTGCGTGAAACCATGAGAGACTTTCTTTTGGGTACATTTAGTGTAGCTTGCATGATTTTGCCATTTTCTCTGCACTAAGCCTAGTTGATTGTCTTGCTCTATGTCGTCAGTGGTCAACTAACACACTTCATTTCCTTCTTTCAGACAACGAGAGTGAGATTTGTCTTCGATGAAGAGGCTCTGGTTCGTTCTCTCAACCCTTTCCAAATACTGCAGCTCCTTCTAGTTTATGGTTCAAGCTAGAGAAGAGGATTCTATTATGGCATTGCACGATTATTTCTCATCTTTTGCATGCTAAACGTATACATCAATCACAACCAACTCAATTTTCTCCTCCTTGCATTTTTTAACTCGGGTCATATTAAGTTACTTTCTACAAGATCGCATGCATTGCAGTGATGGAGGAACCTGGTGTTGTCTTGATATGTTCATCAGAAAACATTAAAGCATGTGTAACAAGGAATGAGTTTTAACATCCATACGATGTGAGGCCTAAGCCAACATGGTTGAGGTTGTTGTCACTTCCATGAATTTAAAACCTTAGTATTACGAATCGTGAGAAGAGTTACTGGATCATTTCAGAAGGTCTAATGAGTCATGAAAGCATCATGTTGCTATTTTAATATTGGGTGCACTTTGAGCTGGATCTAAATTTGGCATTTCTTGCGTAGGGCAGGAAAATCTAACTCTATTGCACTCTGATTGAGCACCAGATTCAGCCATTAATTACTCTCTGAACTCGTTATTAGGAGGTTAGAATTGGAGAGCAGCTTGAGGAGTCAGGTGAAAATGTTTTTGTGGGAGGAAAAAACCGTTGGAAGTGAGTATATTTGCTGTGCTTTTCTCCACTGAACTTGGCATAATCTCATTCATCTCACCTCTTCCTTACCTAGCAGATATTCGACATTTGTGAACTGGGAGCTTTGGTGGCCAAAATTTCCAATCCTTGTTTATTTTAAGGAGACACAGACAAAGCCTGAGGGACAAGTGCATTTTTTCCCCATTATTTTTGTAAGTATGTAAAGTCATTGGAACTTGAAAGATGTCCTATTCAGGTCACAAGCTTGACAGCATTACTATAATTAATCAGATCAATAACTCGTTCTGTTATTTTCCCTGACCAGAATGGGAAGCAACTATACGATGTTATGATGGAACGATGTGGCCCTTCACAAACTAGTGCGCCAAAAGAGTCCTAAGACTGGAAGTCCGAGGTAACAGTGATTCAGTGAACAAGTACTGTATTCTAAAGGTTTGATTTAGTGTTCCCCTTGCTAGTGGTAGTTTTACTGTAAACTTCGTAAAAACTGATGCTTGAAAACCCCGGAAACCGAATATAATTTCAATAGACACAATTATGAAAAGTTCGTTGACCACAATAGCTTGTTATGGATTTTGGATAATTAGGCTTCAACCTACGCTTGTTTGTCATTTGGCTTCTTTCTTTTTCTGAACTATGTCATTCCTCAAATGCTTAATGAGGTGAATATATCCGCCGAGGATAACAAGAGAGAATGGTTGGCCTTGATATTTCAAGTGGCTCTGTTACAATTTTGATGCAATCTAAAACAATTCACAATTGTATTTCTCTTTGCCTTTTGTTTCTTTTAGAATTTGAAATGATTGGAATTTGGTTGTTGAATACAAGTGCAACTTAAATCCTATGTAAGAAGGCATCTGAAACTCAAAACTCTCTCATAAACACATCAAGCAACAAAACATGGAAGGGAGAAAAAAAAAACAAAATGAATGATCTTAAAAGCCAATCATGATCCATACAAAACCATCCTTCCTGGCTATATGGTCAATACAACCCGCCTCTAAAAATCACAAAACCAAAAGCCACCGAATTCACTCTGTTTTCAAATGGGAACTCAAAATGAATGAAAGAACCCTAGGAACTCTAAATCCGCAACAGGCAGAAACAAAAAAATAAGAGAAAAAAAGAAGAAAACTATCAAAGTTGACAACTCAATGTTGGATGTTAGAATCAGTATCTATACAGAATAGAGTTTTCATTGGCGCATCACTTTCTGGGATCCTCAAGCTACATTGCAAAATTTTAGCTGATCGTATAGCAAGTCTATGGACTAGTTGCAAAGCTAGAATCCACACGTAGAAACCACTACCTCTGCAGCAAGCCTGGCAAAGCAATATCATGAGGTTCTCCAGCCATCATGACCACATGGCAAATAAAATGAGTTCATCTTCCAATCCATTCAAACAAATTATAATTCACAAACCCATTTTTCTCAGTAGCTGTCATGACCAGGTCCTTAAATAAATATCAACTAGTCATTCTATTTTTGTGCAGTGTGCATCTGTACCATGCTGAGTGCATTTACTATACCCTACACCGTGAAGGAACTCCCGTATCTCTTTGGCACTACTGTTGCTAGCTTGTAACAAGCGCTCATCTTCCTCATATATAAGGTAAGGAGCTTCTCCTTTCTTTCTGGATAGTAACTTTGAGGCCCCCTTCAGTACATGATACTCCCAACCCTGAACATCAATTTTAAGCAACAACACAGGCTCAGACTCTTGAATCACATCGTCAAGTGGAATTGACCTGACTTGAAGTTCAATCTCTTCATTGGACTTAAATGCCAATTTGGCACCAGTTGCTGAGACTGCACTATTGTCTAGCCGTCCAACTAACTAGTAGGAAGCAACAAAAAAACAAAACGTGTAGTTACTAATACAATGAGTAAATGTGGGGATCAATGCATAATTTGATGGTGAGGATCAGGATTGCTAACAACTTGGTTGCAAGAGAATGCTTTTCTACATTTAGAACATTAACAAGGTCACACCATTTCATGTCACTCCAGTTGTGGCCGTGACACAATTCCTGAGAGAAGATGGGCAAGAGAAAAAATTTCTGGAAATACAAGGATTCATAATACAATATCTTTAAATGCTCATCACCCTTAACAGATTAACAAATTAGCTGAGAATCGATATACATAGCTTCTCAAAGCAAGCCACATTGGTCAGAGGGCAAGCTGAGTGATGACTAGCCAACTACAGGAGGAAATACTTTGAACTAGGCATCCTGTTATCTAAGAGGAAGAGACTTTCTGTTAAAAAGGGCATTGCTCTTACTTTTAAAGACAAAGTTCAGCAGTCATAAGCATGGTGAAAACTCATGGCTTTTGAAGAGAAGATATCATGCACGAATGAAACAAGGCAAAAATCAAGATTAGATTACTAAAATCCCAGGATATTCACTTTCTCTAGTTGATTTGACTAAAACTTGCAAAAGATGATAAGCAATATACTCCAACAAGAAGTTCAAATTTCATCCAAGTCCAAAAGTGAGTTCCTTTCCAAAGCAAACTATAATATGTAAATCTTAAACCCAAGGCCCCCTGTCAAGCAGTCTACATGCCTCATAACTTCAATCACGTGAACAAGAAATTTACATACACAAATTGGATCATAAGGAAAAATCGAGGTTTTGGTCATAAGATGCGCAGAGATAACCAATCTGGAAAAAAGACTATAAATGTTAGCAAGATGACTTTTTCAGATTCAAATTAGATATAAAGATCTGCAATTAAGAACATACGATATCGAGATTGGTTCGACACTAGTCTGAAATGAACAATACAAGTAACCAAACTATTAAATAGGCAATCATATTATAAAGTAAACTCAACCAGAACACCAAAACGGGCATAAGAACACATTTACCTTATGAAATGTGATGTTTCCTGACTGATCCGAAGTTGCGGCCTCAAACAGCTCAACCAAATGCCCAACTCTGTTGAAGTAAATCCCCTCACAAATCCTCTGAATATTCTCAAAAACAGGCTCAAAAGCCAAAACTCTAAACCCCATTGCAGCGGCAGCAAATGTAGCCATCCCCACATTAGCACCCACATCCACAAAGATCCCTTTTTTATCCCCCTTCATCCCTTCCAACAATTCCTGCACAGTCCCGGAAATATCAGCCTTTCTAAAAGGCTTCCCTTTGAGAGTTCTCACGATGTTCTTATGAGGCTTTTCCGGTAAATTACCAAAATCTGAGAGCGAATAAATAAAAGGGTGTTTCAGGCCTTCAACAATGTTGGCAATTACAGGGTGGGCTTGGGGTGAGTTGTAGCAATCAAAAGGCTTAATTTTTCGGTCAAAGATCAAATTTTGATCAAGGCTTTTAAGTGTTTTAGGGCTGGGAGTTTGGGTTTGGGAAGCCAGGTAGATAAATATGAGGAGTAGGAGTGAGGTTGAGAGGAAGAGGAGGATGGTTTTTGGGGTGAGAATTTTTGTGGGTGGGTTTCTTTTCCAGGCATTCGCCATGGAGAATTTGAGGAGGGAAAGGGGGAAAATACTTCGAGATTTTCCCGGAAAATTTCAGCAGGAAAAAGAAAGATTGGATTTTGAAGCTGAGTGAGATGGTGGGACTCAGAATGACAAACGTTGAGCGAGATGAATCTCAGAGAGATAGGCTAATTCACATTAATTTCCTGGACTTCAGCCCATACATTAGCCCACTTGCATTTTAGACTTGCAGTGATGGTCCGACAGCCCAATCAATGCAAAATTTTCCTTTATGTGCCGCGATTTTTTAAATGTTTTTTTTAAAGATAATTTAAATATATTTTTTTATCTTATAACTATTATATTATAATAAAAAGTACAAAAATATATTTTAAAACTCAATTCATACACTTTAAATTTAAAGCTTTAGAAAAAAAATTTCTCCTCCTCATCAAATGGAAATTAAAATATTCTAAACTTGCGTTTTTTGACATGAAATTTTGATATGGTATGATAGTATTGAAAAGCTTGTAACGTTTTTAGGCGTTTCATTATACATTGAGTTATGCTCAATTTTTTTAGTTATTAATTATAATATCTTTAATGCACAAAATTTTTAGTTATTAATAATAATATTTTTAATACACAATTAATTTTTAATTATAGGTCACACGTACTCATTACTAATGAGAATACTATTGGAATTTTCACAAAAAAAAAACTATTTTTTGAACATGCAAAGTCTTAAAATTAAACTTTTTTTTTTTAAACACATTGATGCCTTCTAAAATTGGTGTACATATACAGTTGTTGACTGCGTTTTCAAAAATATATATTAATTGCCGGCTAGAACCTTTTTTTTTTTGTAATTTATTTCAGGAGTATTATATCATTCATAAACATTGAACATGACAATTTGACATTTTTTTAACGAAGCCAATTCGTCTTTAGATCCTTTGGCTACTTATGTGCAAATTCAACAAGAAACACTAATTTTTTTTTTCCCTTTCTTTTTCTTCTTCTTTCAAATGTAATCCGCCACCTGATTCAAGTTAAACAAATTTCAAACCCTTCGATTGGAATTAAATCTACAAAATAGATCTAGGATGGTTATCACAAGAGATACTCCAATACAAAATAGATCCAATGTATTTATATTTCAAATCAGAAATGATTAAAAAGTGTTCAATTACATTTATTATTTACGAAATCCTTTATGGGTTGGACCTATGGATTTTATACATTTGGTTGAAATTCAGTACCCATTACTTCCTTTATTAATTAAAGGTTTACTTAATTTAATTTCTTTAAATAGAGGAAAATTTTCTTTATTATTTACATTAGATAAAGTTTTTAAATTTAGTAATAATCATGCAGCATAAATGATAAAGTAATTTAATGCCAACTCACCTACCGACATAAGGCTACTTTGACCAACAAAAATATTACATTTACATACTAAAATTTATTCCCTTTTGGTTTTTTTTTTGTGTGTGTGTGTGTGTGTAAAGAAAATTAAATTAACTTTCAGCTAGTAATTTTGTATTGGCGTGCAAGTCAACCTTTGATTCTGTACTAATACACTTATGACCTTATTAATCACTTCCGTCAATGATCATTAGAAAAATAAAGGATCTCTGACTTTTGGAATTTTGTTGGATAATTTTCTTTTCTTGATAACATTCTTATTCTTTAATGTATGTTGCAAATTGCTAAATTTCACGTCTAAATGTCTGTTTTACATTGGTATTAATCATATTTAATTAATAAAATGGTGCAACTATTAAACTTTAATATTAATAAAATTAACAAAATTAATAAAATTATGTGGTTTCATGAATAGGATATATATAATTAGTACACATTAGTTGACGCAGAAATCTCATTCCTCTTGCTACATCGCCTTTTAGGCTGGATTTGCCAGGGTCATATATGCATCAAATATGCGTACATATTGCATACAACACTTAAGTTACGTGACATTTGGCTAGTTTATTTGAAAGGTTACTAATTTTAAAGATGAATTAGTACTAAAACTCAAGGGAAAAAATGGATTTTTTTTTCGTGCAGATTAAATGCATGATGAACTATCCAGTCTTTGAGCCTCAGGAATCCGTTATTCATCAATGAAATAAGACAAATTCTTCTTTATATCTCTGCTGTTTTCTTCTGGGGCAATTCTATACAGCAGTGAGTTGAGATTTACATGATCCATAGCAGTGTTCCCCAAAGCCAAATGGATTATCTTCTCTAATTCTATATATACAAAGCCAGTTCCTGAGTTTTTCACTCGTCCTTCAGATCTGTGAAAGCAAGAACACATTCAGAGATTTTTATTTAGAGGTACAATTCTATATATACTAATGTCATGACCATGGGAAAACCAAAGATTCCCTGATCATGTACATTGATTAAAGTAGGAGTTTAGCAGTTTACCATGATCCTTTTGCTTCACATAACGAGCCCTTTTGCTTCCATATTTCTGAGACATTTTGTTCTCCGTAATATTTCCTAAAATGCTCTGATTTATGCTTTTGTTTTGGCAGATAATTCTAAAATGAATCTGTTGGTCATCTCCACTCCTATATTTATCATGGTTAGATAGTATAGTACTTAATAAGAACTTTTTTGTTTTTCTA
This sequence comes from Gynochthodes officinalis, assembly GCA_020080225.1. Taxonomy (NCBI): domain Eukaryota; kingdom Viridiplantae; phylum Streptophyta; class Magnoliopsida; order Gentianales; family Rubiaceae; genus Gynochthodes; species Gynochthodes officinalis. Next base: position 45,765,502 of record CM034615.1, on the reverse strand, counting down.
GTTAGTGTCACCTAGGTGTTCACGATCATGACGATGTCTTTGCAGAATATCTTGTCATTTTTAATGATGAATATAGGAGCCAGTTTTGCGGGATTTGATCCCTCCTATTATTTTGATAATAATAGAGAGGAAGATGTTTACAATGTCTTCGATTATGGTGCTATCAGCAATGGCCACAAGGATGACTACTCCCAAGTAAAGGGCCATGTTTTTAGCATTGATTGATTTACAGAAGAAAAGCTGCATTAATTAATAACTGAGTAGACATAATTAATTGGATTTTCAGGCGTTTTTGAAGGCATGGAATGCAGCATGCAATGCAGAAACACGAACGGCTAAAGTCGTCGTTCCTGAACACACAACATTTAAACTATTTCCAGTGACTTTTGAAGGCCCGTGCAAACCTGGGAAAATTATATTTATGGTACAGAAACGCAATCATGAACATCAAGTCATTCAGTGCTAATCATTCATGGATCTCGATTGATGGCAACTTTGTTCTTAACTTTTTATTCTGTGTCCTAATTTGGAATAGGTGTTAGGAACAATTGTGGCACCAGAGTCACCCAGATTTTGGAGTGGACGTGATCCAGGCAGATGGCTTGTTTTTACAGGAGTTAAAAGGCTCACTTTGGATGGATTTGGAACTATTGATGGACGGGGAAAGCGTTGGTGGGCTCAATCATGTAAACTTAATCCTAAACTGGTATGCATTTTTCGAGAATTTGTCATCATTAATCTCCATTAATTTTTTCTGGCATATAATTGCATTTTGGCTTACCTTATCTGGTTGGTTGTTTCAATTTTCAGAAATATTGCACAAAATTGGCTCCAACCGTAAGTACTTTGTGCATCCATCTATAAATCAAATCCTGTTTCTCTTTAGTTTAAATTATTCTTTATGCATTAACAGCTGCAGATCTCTGCAGGCTTTGAAGTTCATTGGATGCAATGAAAGCAGATTGAGCAACATTCACTTTACCAACAGTCCACAAACACACGTAACAATAGCGAAGAGCTACGGGTTCAGGATTGACAAGCTCATCATTCGATCTCCAGGAAAAAGCCCCAATACCGATGGTATTCACATCCAGGCCTCCCACCATTTGGCTATCACCAATTCCGTTATAAGGAGTGGTATACTACTGATCAACTCAAAGTCACAAATTAGAACAATTTAGTCTGGAATATTGTTACTTATTTACGGATATGCTTTTTTAGTTAACATGGCTGCAATCAACTTGCAGGTGATGATTGTATCTCCGTGGGTGATTACACTTCTGACATTGAAATATCCAACATCACCTGTGGCCCTGGCCATGGCATAAGGTGTGGTTTTACCTCATTATTCCAGATGTTTATGCATCCTAATCTGTCATGCCTAGCCATACAGGAATGTTTAGTATCTATACTAGTAATAGATTGAGTGATCATTAAAAATGCAGAACCTAAGTTAGCATGATCCAAATCATTAAATGATTTGAAAAGCCCTTTTCTTTAATCATTCTTGGAGAAGAAGAATAATTCTATATATCTGTCTGGAAGTGAGATTTTCAGCAATTAACGCGTGCTTTTGTCTCTTTGGCATCACTAGTGTTGGAAGCTTAGGAAGGAAAGGTAACCTGGTACAAGTCAGTGATATTCGCGTCTCCAATTCACTCTTCGATGGAACTACAAATGGAGCTCGGATCAAGACATGGCAGGTCCTGCTTCAGTAGCATTCACTGTGATACTATAAAGTCTTCGAGTTATATATACCATGTTATATTTTTCTTGGGCAGAGATTAGCCCTGTCATATACATATATATGATTTTTTTTTCCTCACGTTACAAGAACTATACAACAGGTCGGTAAAGGTTACGTTCGGGATATCACATTCACAAATCTGCAGTTTATCAATGTCAAGAATCCCATCATCATCGATCAGCATTATTGCGACGTTCGCGGTGCCTGCAAGGAACAGGTAAGAGTAAGTCATTAACATCCGTTTTGCATCTGCATATTGAAGCTTCTGTTAATATTGCTCAATTAATCATTGAATGTGAAGGACACTGGAGTGAAGATCAGCAATGTGGCCTATACGACAATGTCTGGAACATCAAGCACCGACATTGCCATCAATCTGAACTGCAGCAGATCAGTTCATTGCTCCGAAATATTACTGCAAGCTATTCATTTAGCAGCTGCAACCGCTGGAAAGAAAGTCACAGCTAGTTGCGCCAACGCTTATGGACAAGAAATAGATGTTATACCTGCTCATTGTTTACTAGATTCAACTTCTACCTCACCAATGTGAAAATGTTTGATTATGCATGGGAATGGGGAAAACTTCAAATGTCAAACATGAAGTCTTCCCTTGAAAAAGTTTTCAAGATTTTCCCGGAATAATTTCAGCAGGAAAAAGAATGAATGGATCTTGAAGCGGAGTGGAGATGGTGGGACTCAGAGTTTTTTCCCTAATTAATATGATTTTTGAAAAATTGGAAACTAACCGGAGGATTAGTCCAAAATAAGGAATTAGCATTTTAGAAATGTGAATTCCAATTATTGTTCGTATTGCCGAAATGCGAGCACGTAGGAATTTTTTTTTTTTTTAATTTCGTGCTGAGTTCGCATGTACCATATGCGAACTCGGCAAATTTTTTTTTTTTTTTTTTTGCATTTCTACTGAGTTCGCATCTCGAAGGTGCAAACACAGTATTTTAAAAAAATATATATTAATGTGTTTGCATGTCAGACGTGCGAACACATGATGGTAAAAAAAAAAAAAGAATTTTTATCAAAGTTTAAATTTTTATCAAGAAATTGAAGACTATACAGCTCACGAAAATATCAAATTTTGAAATTTTTATTTTTTTTTATTTTTCAACTTTAATTATTAGTTCTAATGAACCTAAGTGGTTTGGGATGCAAAATAGATGCCATTTAATGTTCAATTAGTTTGTTTTTCAAAATTTTGATTTTCATCGAAAAAATAAAGATTATAACCCACGAAAATGTTAAATTTTCAGAATTTCTATTGTTTCTATTTCTCAACCTTATTTATTAGTTCTCATCAAAGTAAGTGGATGGGAAGCAAAAAATGGGCCCATTTAATGTTCAACGAATTAGTTTTTCAAAGTTTCGATTTTTATCAAAAAAATCAAAGGCTATAGCCCATGAAAATGTTAAATTTTAAAATTTTTAATTTTTCTAGTTTTTACCTTTAATTATTAGTTCTCAAGAAACTAATTGGATGGGATGCAAAATAGATGCCATTTAACGTTCAATGAATTTATTTCTCAAAATTTCGATTTTTATCGAAAAATCGAAGTCTATATCTCATGAAAATGTCAAATTTTTAAAATTTCTAATTTCCTAATTTTTTTACCTTTATTTATTAGTTCTAATTCAACTAAATGGATGGGATTCAAAATAGAGGCCATTTAATTTTCAATGAATTTGTTTTTCCAAATTTCAATTTTTGTCGAAAAATTGAAGTTTATATCTCATGAAAATATCAAAATTTTAAAATTTCTAATTTTTTAATTTGTTACATCTATTTATTAGTTCTCATTAAACTAAGTGAATGGGATTTAAAATATGGGCCATTTAATGTTCAACGAATTTGTTTTCATAAAGTTTAAATTTTTATCAAAAAATTGAAAACTATAGCCTATGGAAATGTGAAATTTTCAAGATTTATATTGTTTCTATTTCTCAATCTTAGTTATTAGTTCTTATCAAAGTAAATGGATTGGATGCAAAATAGGGGCCATTTAATGTTCAACAAAATTAGTTTCTTAAAGTTTTAATTTTTATCGAAAAATAAAAAATTATAACCCGCGAAAATATCAAATTTTCAAAATTTCTATTTTCTCAAATTTTCATCTTTAGTTCTTAGTTCTTAGTTCTCATGAATCTAAGTTGATGGAATAAAAAATAAAGGTGAATTTGATTTTCAAATTTTGATTTTTATCGAATAATCGAATGCTATAGCACATGAAATATCAAATTTTAAAAATTTTTAATTTTGTTGCCATTAGTTGTAAGTTCTCATTAGACTAGATGGTTGGGATACAAAATAGAGGCAATTTAATGTTTAACGAATTTGTTTACAAAAATTTTGAATTTTATTGAAAAATCAAACACTATAGCCCTCAAAATGTCAAAATTTTAATAATTTTTAATTCTTACTTTTTTTACCTTTATGTATTAGCTCTCATTAAACTAGGAGGATGTGATGCAAAATAGGGCCATTTAACTTTCGACAAATTGGTTTATCAAAATTTTGATTTTTATTGAAAAGTCAAAGTCATAGCCCACGAAAAAGTCAAAATTTCCATTTTTTCTATTTTTCACATTTAGTTATTAGTTCTCACAAATATTAGTTTATGCCTTTATGGGATGCAAAATAGAGGCCATTTAAAGTTTAACAAATTTGTTTTTCAAACTTTCAATTTTTATCAAAAAATTGAATACTATAACCCATAAAAAATGTCAAATTTTGAAAATTTTAGTTTTTTCCAATTTTCAGCTTCATTTATTAGTTCTCATGAAACGAAGTGGGTGGGATGCAAAATAGGAGCCATTTAAAATTCAACGAATTGGTTTATCAAAGTTTCTATTTTCATTGAAAAATCAAAAACTATAACCTACGAAAATGTCAACATTTCCAAAAATTTCTGTTTTCTCAAATTTTCACCATTAGTTATTAGTTCTCACAAATCTAAGTTGATGGAATGCAAAATAGAGGCCGTTTAATATTCAACGAATTTGATTTTCAAATTTTGATTTTTATTGAATAATCAAATGCTTAGCACACAAAAATATCAAATTTTAAAAAATTTTAATTTTTAAAAATTAAAAATAGAGTCCATTTAATGTTCAGTGAATTTGATTTTCAAATTTCAATTTTTATCAAATAATTGAATGCTATAGCACATGAAAATATCAAACTTTCAAATTTTCTATTTTTTCTAATTTTCACCTTTAGTTATCAGTTCTCATTAATCTAAGTGAATGGGATGTAAAATAGTTGCCATTTAATGCTCAACGAATTTGATTTTCAAATTTTCTTTTTTCATCGAAAAATTGAAGGCTATATAACCCTCCAAAATTGTCAAATTTTCAGCTTTAGTCATTAGTTCTCATAAAACTAAATGAGTGGGATGTAATATACGGGTAATTTAACAGTCAATGGATTGGTTTCTCAAAACTTCAATTTTCAACGAAAAATCAAATATTATAGCCTAGGAAAATGTCAAATTTTTAAAATTTTTATTTTTTCTATTTTTCTTATTTTCTCCTTCAGTTATTAGTTCTTACAAATCTAAGTTGCTGGGACACAAAATAATGGCCATTTAAAGTTCAATAAATTCATTTATCAAAGTTTCGATTTTTATTGAAAAATTGAAGATAACCCACGAAAAATGTCAAATTTTGAAATTTTTAATTTTTTCAAAATTTTAGGTTTAGTTATTAGTTCTTATTAAACTAGGATGTTGGGATGCATAATAGAGGTCATTTAATGTTCAACGAATTAGTTTATCAAAATTTCGATTTTTATCGAAAAATCGAACACTATAGCCCACAAAAATATCAAGATTTAAAATTTTTAATTTTTTCTATTTTTCAAGTTTAGTTATTAGTTCTCATCAAGAAAAGTTGGATGAGATGCAAAATAGAGGCCATTCAAGGTTCAACGAATTTGTTTCTCAAAATTTGGATTTTTATCAAAAAATTGAATACTATAACCCACGAAAAATGTCAAATTTTCAAAATTTTAATTTTTTCCATTTTTCATCTTTAGTTATTAGTTTTGTTGAAACTAAGCGGGTAGGATGCAAAATAGAGGCCATTTAACGTTCAACAAATTGGTTTATCAAAGTTTTGATTTTTATCGAAAAATCTAATACTATATCCACGGAAATGTCAAAATTTCAAATTTCTATTTTTTCTATTTTTCACCCCAAGTTATTAGTTCTCATGAAGAAAAGTTGGATGGAATGCAAAATAGATGCCATTTAAAGTTCAAAGAATTTGTTTATCAAGTGTCGATTTTTATCGAAAAATTGAAGGCATATAGTCCACGAAAAATGTCTCTTTTTTCTAAAATATATTTAGCTTGAATCTTTAATTCTGAACAAAATGCTAATCCTTCTTTCTTAATAAAAGCAAATAATTGACCAAAAGTCATTAAATCAAATTGAATACGTTCCGTTCCCATTTCTTTTTATAAATTATTCATAATTCTTTGAGAAAATAAACTTGGCAATCTAGTAATAAAATTTTCTTTCCAAAAAGGAGCATTATGATCAGGTCTTCTTAATATTTGAGTTAAAAACATATCCTTATACCATCTAAAGTCAGACAGTGTTGGACATATTAAATTTGTTAAAAACACTTTTGAAGATTGTAATTCTTCTTTTGAGTTTCCTACAAAAAAAGTCGGACGGGATGCAAAATAGATGTTATTTAAAGTTCAAAGAATTTTTTATCAAATTTTTTATTTTTATCAAAAAATTGAAGACATATAGTCCACAAAAAATGTCAAATTTTGAAATTTTTAATTTTGTCAATTTTTTAGCTTCAGTTATTAGTTCCCATGAGACTAAGTGGGTGGAATGCAAGATAAGGGCCATTTAATGTTCAACGAATTAGTTTTTGAAAGTTTTTTTTTATAAAAAATAAACTTTATAGCACACAAAAAAGTCAAATTTTCAAAATTTTCATTTTTTATATTTTTCATCTTTAGTTATTAGTTCACATGAATCTAAGTTGATGGAATGCAAAATAAAGGCCATTTAATATTCAATGAATTGGTTTCTCAAAATTTCAAAATTTACCAAAAAATCAAATAGTATATATCCTATGAAAATGTCAAATTTTCAAAATTTTCATTCTTTCTGTTTTACTCTTCTAGTTATTTTTTCTCATGGAATGCAAAATAGAGGTCATTTAATGTGTAACAAATTTTTTCTCAAAGTTTCAATTTTTATCAAAAAAATTGAATACTATAGCCCATGAAAAATTGTCAAAATTCAAAATTTTTAAAATTTTCAAAATTTGAGCTTTAGTTATTAATTCTCTTGAAACTAAGTGGGTGGGATGCAAAATAGGGGCAATTCAAAGTTCATTCAATTGGTTTTTGAAAATTTCAATTTTTATCAAAAAATCGAATACTATCTCACGAAAATGTCAATTTTTCAAATTTTTTATTTTTTCTATTTTTCACATCTAGTTATTAGTTCTTATGAAGAAAAGTTAGATGGGATACAAAATAGATGCCATTTAAGGTTCAAAGAATTTATTTATCAAAGTGTTGACTTTTATTAAAAAGTTAAAGACTATATAATACACGAAAAATGTCAAATTTTGAAATTTTTAATTTTTTCCAATTTTTAGCCTCAGTTATTAGTTCACATGAGATTAAGGGGGTGGGATGTGAAATAGGGACATTTAACATTCAACAAATTAGTTTATCAAAGTTTTGATTTTTATCGAAAAATCAAACATTATAACCTACGAAAAAGTCAAATTTTCAAAATTTTCATTTTTTCTATTTATCACCTTTAGTTACCAGTTCTCATGAATCTAAGTTGATGGGAAGAAAAATAGAGACCATTTAATGTTCAACTAATTGGTTTTCAAATTTTGATTTTTATAAAAAAAAACCAAATGCTACAAGACACGAAATGTCAAAATTTTTAAAAATTTAAATTTGTTTACCAATATTTGTAAGTTCGCATTAAACTAGATGGTTGGGATGCAAAATAGATACAATTTAATGTTCAAGAAATTTATTTACGAAATTCCGACTTTTATTGAGAAATTGAATACTATAGCCCTAAAATGTCAAATTTTAACAATTTTTAATTCTTAGTTTTTTGACTCTTATATAGTTCTCATTAAACTAAGAGGATCGGATGCAAAACTATGACCATTTAATGCTCAACGAATTGGTTTATCAAAATTTCAATTTTTACCGAAAAATCAAACACTAGCCCATGAAAAAGTCAAATTTGCAAAATTTTCATTTTTTCTATTTTTTACCTTTAGTTAATAGTTCTCATGAATCTAAGTTGATGGGATGCACAATAGAAGTCATTTAATGTTCACCGAATTGCTTTCTCAAAGTTTCAATTGTTATCGAAAAATCGAATACCATGACCCATGAAAATGCTAAATTTTCAAAATTTTCATTTTTTTCTAGTTTTCATCTCTAGCTATTTGTTTTCATGAAGAAAAGTTCGATGGGATGTAAAATAGATTCCATTTAAGGTTCAAAGAATTTCTTTATCAAGATTTCGATGTTTATCGAAAAATTGAAGACTATAGTCTACGAAATATGTCAATTTTTAAAATTTTAATTTTTTCAATTTCTAGCTTTAGTTATTAGTTCTCTTGAAACTAATTGGGTGGGATGCAAAATAGGGGTGGTCATTTAACGTTCAACGAATTGGTTTATCGAAATTTCGATTTTTATAGAAAAATCGAACACCATATAACTCAAGAAAATGTCAAGTTTTAAAATTTTTTATTTTTTCTATTTTTCAACTATGGTTATTAGTTTCTATGAAGAAAAGTTGGATAGGATGCAAAATAGATGCCACTTGAATTTCCAAAAAATTGTTCGTCAAAATTTCGATTTTTATTGAAAAATCGAATAGTATAACCCATGAAAATGGTCAAATTTTGAAAATTTTAATTTTTTCAAATTTTCAACTTTAGTTAGTTGTTCTCATGAAACTAAGTTGGTAGGCTGCAAAATAGGACCCATTTAACATTCAACGAATTAGTTTCTCAACATTCAATTTTTATCAAAAATTCGAAGATTATTGCCCATGAAAATATCAAATTTTTAATTTTTTCTATTTTTCACCTTTAGTTATTAGTCCTCATAAATATAAGTAGATGGGATGCAAAATATGTGCCATTTAATGTTCAACGAATTTGATTTTCAAATTTCAAGTTTTATCGAATAATTGAATGCTATAGTATACAAAAATGTCAAATTTTCAATTTTTTTAATTGTTTACCATTATTTGGAAGTCCTCATTAAGCTAGGTGGTTAGAATGCAGAATAGAGACAATTTAATGTTCAACGATTTTGTTTATGAAAATTTCTACTTTTAATCAAAAAATTGAATACTATAGCCCCTCAAAATATCAAATTTACAAAAAATTTCATTCTAAATTTTTTTTACGTTTATCTATCAGGTCTCATTAAACTAGGATGTTGGGATGCAAACTAGGGGCCATTTAACATTCAACGGATTGGATCTAAAAGTTTTGCTTTTATTGAAAAATCGAAAACTATGACCCATGGAAATGTCAAATTTTATTTTTTTTAATTTTTCAATTTTAGTTGTTAGTTCTCATGAATAAAAGTTGGATGGCAATCATAATAGAACCCATTGAATGTTTAATGAATTTGCTTCTCAAATTTTTTATTTTTATAAAAAAATCGAATATTATGACCAACGAAAAATGTCAAATTTTGAATTTTTTCAAATTTTAAACTTTAGTTATTTGTTCTCATAAAACTAGGTGGTTGGGATGCAAAATAGGGCGATGTTCAATGAATTGGTTTTTCAAAGTTCCGATTTTTATCAAAAAAATCAAAAACTACAACCCACGAAAAAGTCAAATTTTCAAAATTTTCATTTCTTTAATTTTTCATCTTTAGTTATTAGTTCTCATAAATCTAAGTATATGAGATGCAAAATAGTGGCCATTTAATGTTCAACGAATTTGATTTTCAAATTTTGATTTTTATTGAATAATTGGATGTTGTAGCACACAAAAATGTTATATTTTAAAATTTTTATTTTTTCAATTTCTCACCTTTAATTATTAGTTCACATGAATCTAGGCGGATGGGATGCAAAATAGCGGCCATTTAATGTTAGACGAATTTGATTTTCAAATTTCAATTTTATTGAACAATCAATGCTATAGCACACGAAAATGTCAAATTTTATCTTTATTTCTAAGTTCTCACTAAACTAGGTGGTTGGGGTGAAAAATAGAGGCAATTTAATTTTCAACAATTTTGTTTATGAATATTTCGATTTTTATCGAAAAATCGAATACTATAACCGCTCCAAATGTCAAATTTTCAAAATTATTAATTTTTTAAATTTTTTTGCCTTTATGATTAGTTCTCATTAAACTTGGAGGTTGGGCTGCAAAATAGGGGTCACCTAACGTTCAACCAATTGGTTTCTCAAATTTTTTATTTTTATCTAAAAATCGCAGACTATAGCCCATGAAAATGTCTAGTTTTAAAATTTTTAATTTTTTTTCTATTTTTCAACTTTAGTTATTAGTTCTCATAAACCAAAGTTGGATGGGATGCAAAATATAGGTCATTTAAGGTCCAATGGATTTGTTTATCAAAGTTTCGATTTTTATCAAAAAAATTGAAAATTATAATCCATGAAAAATGTCAAAATTTGAAAGTTTAAAATTTTTTAACTTTATTTAATAGTTCTCGTGAAACTAAGTAGGTGAGATACAAAATAGGGGCCATTTAACGTTCAATGAATCAACGAATTGGTTTATCAAAGTTTTGATTTTTACAAAAAAAATAAGGAATATAATCCATAAAAATTTGAAAATTTCAAATTTTCCATTTTTTCTATTTTTCACCTTTAGTTATTAGTTGTCATGAATCTAAGTGAATGGGATGCAAAATAGTGGCCATTTAATGTTCAATGAATTTGATTTTCAAATTTTGATTTTTATTGAGCAATCAAATGTTATAGCACACGAAAATGTCAAATTTTAAAAAAATTTTACCATTATTTGCAAGTTCTCATTAAACTAGGTTGTTGGAGTGAAATATAGAGGCAATTTAATTTTTAATGAATTTGTTTATGAAAATTTCGATTTTTATCAAAAAAATCAAAATACTATAGCCCCTCAAAATGTCCAATTTTTAATTTTTAATTTCTTTAGCTTTATGTATTTCTTCTCATCAAACTAGGAGGTTGGGATGCAAAACAGGGGCCAATTAACATTCAACGAATTGGTTTATTAAAGTTTCAATTTTTATTGAAAATTTGAAAACTAAAACCCACAAAATGACAAATTTTAAAATTTTTAATTTTCTTTTTCTATTTTTCAACTTTAGTTATTAGTTCTTATGAAAAAAGGTGAATGGGATACAAAATAGAGGCTATTTAAAGTTCAACAAATTTGTTTCTCAAAGTTTTGATTTTTATAGAAAAATCGAAGACTATAAGCCATGAAAAAATGTAAAATTTTGAAAATTTTAATTTTTCAATTTTCAATTTTCAATTATTATTAAACTAAGTTGGTGGGGTGCAGCTTAGGGGCCATTTAACATACAATGAATTGGTTTCACAAAGTTTCAATTTTTATTGAAAAATTGAATGCTACAGCCCACGAAAATGTCAAATTTTGAAAAAAAAAAATTCTTTTTTTCATCTTTAGTTATTAGTTCTCTTGAATCTAAGTGAATTTCATGCAAAATAGAAGCCATTTAAGGCTCAAATAATTTGTTTATCAAAGTTTTGATTTTTATCGAAAATTGAAGAGCAGCCCACGAAAAATGTCAAATTTTGAAATTTTTAATTTTTTCAAATTTTCAGATTTAGTTATTAGTTCTTATGAAACTAAATAGGTAAAGTTCAACGAATTAGCTTCTCAAAATTTTGATTTTTATTGAAAAATCAAAAACTATAGCCCCCGAAATGTCAAATTTTCAAATTTTCCATTCTTTCAAATTTTCACCTTTAGTTATTAGTTCTCATAAATGTTTGTGGATGGGATACAAAATAGAAGCCATTTAATGTTTAGCGAATTTGATTTTCAAATTTTGATTTTTATTGGACAATCGAATGCTATTGCACACAAGAATGTTAAATTTTCAAAATTTTTAATTTTTACATTTTTTGTTACCTTTATTTGCAAGCTTTCATTAAACTAGGTGGATGGGATGCAAAATGTAGGTAATTTGATGTTCAACGATTTTGTTTATAAAACTTTCGATTTTTAGATTGAAAATCGAATACTATAGCCCCACAAAATGTCAAATTTTTAAAATTTTTAAATTTTAAATTTTTTACCTTTGTGTATTAGTTTTCATTAAACTAGGAGGTCGAGATATAAAATAGGGGCCATTTAGCATTCAACGAATTGGTTTTTCAAATTTTCAATTTTTATCAAAAAATTGAAGATTATAGCCCATGAAAATGTCAAGTTTTAAAATTTTTAATTTTTTTTATTTTCCAACTTTAGTTATTAGTTCTCATGATGAAGAGTTGGATGGGATGCAAAATAGATGCTATTTAAGGTTCAGTGAATTTATCACTCAAATTTCGATTTTTATCAAAAAGTTGAAAAACGCCCACAAGAAATGCCAAATTTTGAAACTTTTAATTTTTTCAAATTTTCACCTTTAGTTAATGATCCTCATGAAACTCAGAGGGTGGGATGCAAAACAAGGAACATTTAACGTTCAATGAATTGGTTTATCAAAGTTTCAATTTTTCACCAATTCAAAGTTTCAATTTTTATTGAAAAATCGAAAACTATAGCCTAAGAAAATGTCAAATTTTCAAATTTTCTATTTTTTCTATTTTTCACCTTAGTTATTAGTTCTCATGAATCAAAGTGGATGGGAAGCAAAATAGGGGCCATTTAATGTTTAGCGAATTTGATTTTTAATTTTCAACTTTTATCGAACAATCGAATGCTATATGGCATACCAAAATGTCAAATTTTCAAAAAAAATTACCTTTATTTGTAAGTTCTCATTAAATTAGGTGGTGGGGATGCAAAATAGAGGCAATTTGATGTTCAACGATTTTGTTTATGAAAATTTCAATTTTTATCGAAAAATCAAATATTATATCCCCTCAAAATGTTAATTTTTTAAAATTCTTAATTTTTTATTGTTTACCTTTACGTATTAGTTCTCATTAAACTAGGAGGTTGGGCTGCAAAATTGGGGCCACTTGACGTTCCACAAATTGGTTTTTCAAAGTTTCATTTTTATCCAAAAATCGAAAACTAGAACCCACAAAAATGTCAAGCTTTAAATTTTTTAATTTACTCTATTTTTCAACTTTAGTTATTAGTTTTCATGAAGAAAAGTTGGATGAGATCCAAAATAGAGGCCATTTAAGGTTCAAAGAATTTGTTTATCAAAGTTTCGATTTCCATAGAAAAATCAAGGGTAAAAAACATTGGAAGTCACTAAACTTTTGAAATCGTATGCTTTTGGCCACTCATCTAACAAAATTACGCGAATAGCCATTCAACTCGTAAATTTGGCAACCCGTGACCATTTTATTACTTTCAACCATTAAAAGCCAAACAACAATGTTTCCAAGTGTTTTTTACAGGGGCAAAATGGTCAGTTTTCTCTCACCTTCAAATGTAAGCTTCTTCAATCAATTTTATATTAAAATATTTTAATATAAAATAATGTATTAAAATATTTTTAAAAAGTATTGTACTCATTATCCCAAAAAATAGAATTTGTTAAAACACTTACCATATTTCAAAATGTAAAACTGACCATTTTGCCCCTATTCGTTTGGCTTTTAACGGGTGAAAGTAATGGAATGGCCACGAGTTGCCAAATTTACGAGTTGAATCGCTATTTGCGTAATTTTGTTAGATGAGTGACCAAAAGTATATGATTTCAAAAGTTTAGTGGCCTCCAATGTATTTTACCCAAAAATCAAATATTATATAGTCCATGAAAAATGTCAAAATTTCAAATTTTAAATTTTTTCAAAATTTCAACTTTAGGTGCTAGTTCTCATGAACTTAGGTGGGTGGGATGTAAAATAGTGGCTATTTAACGTTCAATGAATTAGTTTCTCAAAGTTTCAATTTTTATTGAAAAATTAAAAACTATAGCCCACAAACATATCAATTTTTCAAAATTTTCATTTTTTTTATTTTCCAACTTTAGTGATTAGTTCTCATGAATTTCTGTGGATGGGATGCAAAATGGAGGCAATTTAATGTTGAACGAATTTGATTTTCAAATTTTGATTTTTATGGAATAATCAAATGCTATAGCACACGAAAATGTAAAATTTTAAAAAAAATTAATTTTTAAAATTTTACCTTTATTTGTAAGTTCTTATTAAACTAGTTGGTTGGGATGTAAAATAGAGGAAATTTAATGTTCAATGAATTTGTTTATGAACATTTCGATTTTTATCGAAAAATCGAATACTATAGCACCTCAAAATGCCAAATTTCCTAAATTTTTAATTTTAATTTTTTTACCTTTATGTATTAGTTCTCATTAAACTAGGAGGTTGGGATACAAAATAGAGGCCATTTAATATTTACTAAAATATTGATTTTTATCAAAAAATCAAAAACTATGGCCAACAAAAATATCAAATTTTAAAATTTTTATTTTTTTCTATTTTTCAACTTTAGTTTTTAGTTCTCTGGAAGAAAAGTTGTATGGGATGCAAAATATTGGCCATTTAAGGTCGAACGAATTTGTTTCTCAAAGTTTCAATTTTTATCAAAAAATCAAAAATTATAACCCAAGAAAAATGTCAAATTTTAAAAGTTTTTTTTTTCAATTTTTCAACTTTAATTACTAGTTCTCATGAAACTAAATGGGTGGGATGCAAAATAGAAGCCATTTAACCTTCAATGAGTTGGTTTCTCGAAGTTTCGATTTTTATCAAAAAATCGAAACTTATAGCCCATGAAAATGTCAAAATTTCAAATTTTCTATTTTTTCTATTTTTCACATTTAGTTATTAGTCCTCATGAATCTAAGCTAATGGGATGTAAAATAGAAGCCATTTGAGATTGAACGAATTTGTTTTTCAAAATTTCGGCTTTTATCGAAAAATTGAAAATTGTACCCTATGTAAAATGTCAACTTTTGAAAATTTTAATTTTTTCAATTTTAGTTATTAGTCCTCATGAAACTCAGACGTGGTATGCAAAATAGGGAACATTTAACATTAAATGAATTGGTTTCTCAAATTTTCAATTTTTATCAAAAAATCGAAGACTTTATCCCCACGAAAATGTCAAATTTTTTTCTTTTTTTTTTCTATTTTTCACCTTTAGTTATTAGTTCTCATGAATCTAAGTGGATGGGATGCAAAATAGAGGCCATTTAATGTTCAGTGAATTTGATTTTCAAATTTCGATTTCGATTTTTATCAAACAATCGAATGCTATAACATACAAAAATGTCAAATTTTGAAAATTTTTAAATTTTTTACCTTTATTTGTAAGTTCTTATTAAACTAGAAGGTTAGGATGCAAAATAGAAGCAATTTAATGTTCAACAATTTTGTTTATGAAAATTTGGATTTTTATCAAAAAATCAAATAGTGTAACCCCTCAAAATGTCAAAATTTCAAATTTCTTAATGTTTTTTTTTTTTTTTTGCTTTTATGTATTAGTTCTCATTAAACTAGGAGGTTGGGCTGCAAAATAGGGGTCACTTAACGTTCAACGAATTGGTTTCAAAGTTTCAATTTTTATTGAAAAATCGAAAACTATAACCCACAAAAATTTCAAGTTTAAAATTTTTAATTTTTTCTATTTTTCAACTTTAGTTACTAGTTCTCATAAAGAAAAGCGGATAGGATGCAAAATATAGGTCCTTTAAAGTTCAACGAATTTGTTTCTCAAAATTTCAATTTTTATCAAAAAATCAAACGCCCCTCATGGATAAGAAATAGATGTTGTACCTGGTCATTGTCTATAAGATTCAAGTTCTATGAAGGACGCTGGAGTGAAGATCAGCAATGTAGCCTATACGACAATGTCTGGAACGTCAAGCACCCACATTGCGATCAATCTGAATTGCAGTAGATGAGTCCATTGCTCCGAAATATTACTGCAACCTATTCATGTAGCAGCTGCAACCGCTGGAATGAAAGTCACAGCTAGTTGCACCAACTCTCATGGACAAGAAATAGATGTTGTACCTGGTCATTGTCTATTAGATTCAAGTTCTACCTCGCCAATGTGAAAATGTTTGACTATGCATGGGAATTGGAAAAACTAAAAATGTCAAACATGAAGTTTTCCCTTGAAAAAGTTTTCCCATTAGGTAGGGTGTTTTAGTGAAGTTTTGAAAGTGGTTTATGTTAACTTTGTGTATGAGGAAGAGAAAACAAACTATCAATTGATATGGGGTTATTTTCAGCAGCATAAAACAAACAATCCCACTGACCTTACAAATTGGTCTAACAATGTATCCATTAGTCCAATACCCAGGAGCTAGATTAACGAGATAGTCCAAAATAAAATCCAAAAAGTTCAGAATACAGTAGGACTTACTCCAAAAAGTTTATAATCAAATTATGTAGGATCCAATCTCTTAAACAACATCTCTCCACAAAAAGTCTATTCATTATGACGTTTTAGGATGATATTGTAAAAGTCAATTTGTTATTATATTGTTTCCCAATATATATTGGACTTGACTGTCCCTTCCCCAACCTTATTATCACAAGCATACACAAATCCTCAAAAATATAAAATCCAAAATGTCCTCGAGGCTCATGAATCAGTTATTCATCAGTCAGATGATTCAGATCAGTCAAATATTCTTTTCATTTTTATTTATTGCTGATTAATGAACCATTGTTCTTAATTGGAAAGTCAACAAGTGTTCCCTTGACCCGTTTACAGCTGTGTTTTGTAGTTGGGAAAGTACTAACACTAAATATTCAACCTTCATTCATGCATTCCTGAACTGTCTAAGGAACTGAAACTCTTGAGTTCCTTACCATTCTAAAGAAGAATTCAACCACCATATTGTGGTAATCCAGTTCTCGGTTGGCTTTCCTTCTAAGGCAGTTCTATACTGGCATACTACAGTAGTGAGTAGAGGCATGGTTTTCACTGTTCCCACAGTCATAATTTGATCCCACATTTCTGCACCTTTGCTACGCCACTATTACTACTAGTATACATGCATCATCTCCAATTCTAGTTCCAATTCTCTATAGAGGCGCCTCGAACTTTAGCTCTATAAAAACTTAGGAAACTTGATTTGGAGGTAACATTCCACATCAAATCATGTCTGACCATTGGAAAAATCAAACCCGGGCTCATGCACATTAAAGCTTGCATTTTCTTTCTTTTATGGCAACTGTTGAATAAAACGGAAGGGCAATAATCACTCTGTTCTAATAGTCATTTAGTACGTCCTAATGACATAACGTCACCTTGTTGTTATTATTTTGGAAAGGGAGAATATATAACATTTTATTCCTGAACAAGTAGCGTCTTGGAGAGAGCCCCCATTAAAACACTAGGTCCCAGTTTTTTTCTGATTGAAAGGGAAGCTCTTATGAAGTGATCGATGTTGCAGAACTGAAGCCTGAATTGCAGCAAGAATTTGGTCTGTAGAAACAAGAGCTCGCGGGAAGATAGCTTTTCCCTAGACGCCCAAAGGTGACAGACTGAGCCTCAGGCTGCCAATAACATGACCCTCCATACATGAAGCACAACAGAGCCATTTTGTTTCTCGTTCCTACTATTTACGCAAAATGCTTTGATTGAATGGTTGATTGATTTTATTCATATTTTCGCAGACAATTCACTTGTGACTATGTTGGTCATCTCCAATCCTTTCTTTGTCATGGTAAGAAAGTATTTAATTAGGATTTACAGGCTGACCAGTCTCATTTTGCGTAGGTTTGTCCTTGTTAGTAATGAAGGTTCAAGATCCTGATGCTGCACTATGCATGTCTTGCAGAATAAGTTCTGTTTCATTGTGATGATCATAGGATCGATTTATCCAGGGGTTGCTCCCTCCTACTATGACGCGGAGGCAGACGTTTACAATGTCTTGCATTACGGTGCAATCGGCTTTGACTTCATAGATAATTCCCAAGTAAGCGCAGCCACGTTTCTAGCACTGATTTACAACGTTTCTAGCACTGATTTACAGAAGAAAGTTAGCATAAGTTAAAAACTGAAACGATACATTTCATTCGCATTTGAAACTCTTCCTGCAGGCATTTCTGAGGGCCTGGGATGCAGCATGCAATGCAGAAACAGGAACGCCTACAGTTGTCATTCCTGAAAACATGGCATTTTTAGTATTTCCTGTAACTTTCCAAGGCCCGTGCAAACCTGATAAAATTACATTCATGGTATAGAAAAACAATCACGATTTTATCAAGTCACTTAGTTTTCTTCCCTCTATCTGATTACTTTAAATAGCCATTTTCTCAATTACAAAACGTTGTAGAGTTTTCCTTTGCGTCCGAATTTGAAACAGGTATCAGGGAAAATTGTAGCACCGAGCTCGACCAGTTTTTTGCTTTACCGTGATTCAAGCCAATGGCTGGCTTTTCAAGGAGTCAAAGGGCTCACCGTCGACGGTTATGGGACTATTGACGGACGAGGAGATGGTTGGTGGTATCAATCTTGTAAACTTAGTCCTGCACTGGTATGGATTTTGAAGAATTTTCTGACCCTTGACCTATATTAGTAATTTTTATCAACAACTATTTCCATCTTGGCTCAATTTGCTTACTTGCGCGATTCCAATTTTCAGGAAGGATGCACCACACTGGCTCCAACGGTAGTACTACTCTTTGATGGACGGACTTCAAACTTTGAAGTTCTTTGTGGAATCATAAATAAAGCATACGAAACACGCATACAGATTTAATTAGATTTAATTACTGAGTAGTATGAGAATGTAACGGGCAAGCGTTTATGCTATGACCAGTCTTATGAGTAACTATAAATCATAAAAATTCCACAAGAAACTGCCCAAGTGAAATGAATCAACAAGAAGGCAGCAATGAATGAATAAGAGCATTATAACTGTTCCTCTTTGGTTAACCATGCAGGCTTTGAAGTTCATTGGGTGCAACGAAAGCAGTGTGAGCAACATTCTCTTTACCAACAGTCCCCAAACGCATGTGCTCATAATGCATTGCTACGGGTTCAGGGTTGACAAGCTCACGATTCAGTCTCCAGGAGATAGCCCCAATACCGATGGCATTCACATCCAAGCCTCTCGCCATTTGGATATCACTAATTCCAAAATAAGCAGTGGTATGCTTAAGTACCATCACCACTAACACGGAACTTTGCTAGTCTTTGTAGAAACGCTCCTTTTCTTTCTTAACAGGGTAATTTCATTTATAGTTTTTAAGTAATGTGGGTGCAATGAACTAACAAACAGGGGACGATTGCATCTCTGTGGGAGATTACACTTCCCACATTGAAATATCCAACATCACATGCGGACCTGGTCATGGCATTAGGTGTGCGTAGTTATCTATCTCATTCCTGTTGTTCATGTATCTCAACTCAATCTGACACCCCTTGTTATGTTTTGTATGGCATCGCCAGTATTGGAAGTCTAGGGAGAAAAGGGAACTTTGTTCAAGTCAGAGACATCCGGGTGACCAATTCATTCTTCAATGGGACTACAAATGGAGCTCGGATCAAGACATGGCAGGTACTATTTCACTTGCATTCACATTAACCAATACTACTAGTAACCAAGATCTAGCAGTAGTCGACTAGATACCATCTTCACTAGGCAGTGGGGCAATATTATTTTTTCCCAAGCCCTGCCATATCATTTTTTTTGGTTTTCTTTCGGTTATTCACACGATATAAGCATGTTATACAACAGGTTGGAAAAGGTTATGTCCGGCATATCACATTCAGAAATCTGCAATTTGTCAACGTAAACAATCCCATCATCATTGATCAGTATTACTGCGAGGTTCGGGGTGCCTGCAAAGAACAGGTATTAGAAAATTTGCATTAAGAAAAATTCCCACTTGGTTAAACCCCTAATGATGTTTTGATCCATTTGATGATAATGAAGGGCACCGGAGTTAGAATAAGCAATGTAACCTACATGACAATGTCTGGGACGTCCAGCAGCCCCATTGCCATCAACCTCAATTGCAGCCGATCCGTCCATTGCACGGATATATTAATGCAATCTATACAATTAGCATCTGCCACATCTGGAGAGCAAGTCAAAGCTAGCTGCATTAATGCTCAAGGCCAAGAAATAGATGTTGTACCTGGTCCTTGTCTACCAGACACAACCTCTACCTCTACCTCACCAACGTCAAAATAGTTACATGTCATTCGGGAAGCTTCAAAAATTCAAAAATAGTCTTTCCATCAATATTTTTTTTTCCTGCTTGGTTAAGTTGTTGAAAATGGTTTCTATCAAGCAAATTTTCACAATTTAGCACCTAATTCTCCCCCTATCCCTTCCAAGCCACAGCAATCCAACTAGAGTTGTAGCCCCTAAGTCTATAGATCCGAAATACTTTCTAACCTCCTGAAAAATTGTGTAGGAATGAGGAAAATCCAACTCAGTTCACCAGAATCGTCAAATCAAAAATCCAACTGGAAATAGCTCAAACAAGTTTAGGGGGCCAATACGCATGGTTTACTTAACCTATCATTGGAAAACACATGCTTCTTGTTTTGTCATTCTAGCTCAACACACTAAAACATTGTATACAACTTTAAAGGGCCTCAGCAAAAACAGGCTATGGGCAATCGCCATTTCATGTCCCAAATCCTCAACATTCCCCCAACCCATCGATGTTGATGCACTCATAGACATTTAATAACATCTTTACCCAAAAAAATTGGGAAATGCTCCCGGAGACTTTTCTGATGTTCTCCAACTGAAGAATCAATCCCATAAAAAAAAATCAGATTGAACTTTACAACCCATACATTTACAATTAAAATTTACAGAAGAAGGACAGTCAAGACAAAATTGATAATGGATTGTACACATCTAAATCATACAAAAAAGGTTACTAACAGAGTGATTAGCATGACTCACGTAGCCAGCTTCTGAATTGAGATTTCCTTCAGAGAACCAGCTAATCTACAAAATACCTTAAGATTATGACCTGTTTTATCCTGCAAAAAGAATAGTAGAAAAGAAAGGAGAGCAAAAATGAAATTAATAGTCAGGAAGAACCAGAGAATTCACATGACATCAAATTGTGAAATATAGGCTAATAAGGACTGCAAACAATGGAAGATCACAACCATAAACAACAGAAAGCTCCTCAGAGAGATACTGGAAGCAGAAAAATAACCTAATACTGGAGTTCGACGAATATTAACAATAGTTGCCAGAAACAGGCACTCAAGGATTTTATTCACATTTGTCCATAGAAATAGGTAGAGCAAAAATGGAAAGGGGAAAAAAGAGAAGCAAAGACAACATCATAGGTAGAAAAATGAAACCTCTATAATGGGGATAAAACCAACTAGAATTGATGATTAGCACTTGCCTCATCAAATGAAAATTGTTTGCATTACCTTAGTGTCAGGAACAAATGGCATTTCAACATAGGCCTGTTTGGTCTGCATTTTGAAACCCATTTTTGTCTCAAACACGCTTTTCAATATATCTCCTATCTCACAACCACTATCTCGGAAATTATGAAAACACATTTTTGGACTGCAAAACATGTTTTAAAATGCTGTCCATACAGGCTATTCAGTTCTCTACCACTTTTATGAATGATATACAAAAAGATACATTCAGCAGGGAAAGCTTTTAAAAGATGCTCAACAATGCAAGACTCCAAAAAGACCCTCCCCTAAGCAAGGATGGAGGTAGGAACCTTGGCAACAGATAATTTTATTTTGCAATTTTTTGTCTACATGAGGTTATTGTTGCGTGGCACAATCAAACTATGGGTTGTACAAATTGGTCATTTGGTGCATCCAATAAAAAAGAAAATACGTATACCTTGTTAATTACTTTTCCAATAATCCTTGCACCACGTATGATTCTAATAATGCCCAACACAATTGGCATCAAATAATTCAGATATTGTTTTTCTACAGATTTGATGGACAAAATTTGAATGCCAACACATTTAATAAGATCCTTCATCCTTTGGGCTCCTAATACCCAAGGCTAAATTGTATGAAATCATCTAAAAATAAAAGCTGTTACACACATCTGAGAAGAAACCCAAAAATCTGGTCTAATTCGAACATAGACCTTAACATTAAATTCAAATTGAAATCTGTAAAAAATTTACATACATTTAAGGCCCAATCTCTTAAAAATTTCTCCCCACCCCAAAAAAAAAAAACCAACTCTCCTCGCAATTGTAAGTCGGTAAAATGCAAAGAGAGCGAGAGAAGAGGAGGAAAGAGAAAGCGACGAGAAAAAGGAAGGGGGTGTGTGGAGAAGAGAACTGATACTGAATCAATAGTTTTCATAAAGTTTCCTCAGGCAGCAGCTCTGCCATTGCCTCTAAGCAGCAGCCCTCACCCCCTTAGATTTTTTTTTTTTTTTAAATACTCTTAAAAATAATTTAAAAGAAAGGAATAAGGAGGCAAAAATTTAAAAAAGTAAAAAACACAGTAACAAATAAGAAGATGAACATGAGCACAAACAAACAACAGAATATCAAACCCAACCAAGGAAAACAAAGAACCAAGAACGGAAAGAGGATGTTGATTGTGAAGGTAGTATAAAATGCAAAGAAGAATTCAGCAGCATACCTCGGTTAGTGATTCAAGTCTTTCTAGTGTTGGAACTAACTTCTGACAAAGTATATTGATGTCCTCAGAAGAGTCCAACTTTCTATCATATGTAATTGCTTTCATAGCTTGACTAGATCCAGAAATGTATAAGCTGCAAAGCCAATATAAGACATGACCACAGAGTATGAGGTCCACATGACCACAGAAACTCCAAGGAAAGTGTATGACAGAGAGATCTACATACCCATCTTGAAAATGGACAAGGATAATGTTCATCACATTTTCTGCAAGCAGAAGTAAGAGGGTAATAAGACGATTCCTGTCTGCAATGATCTGGCACATCTCTACCATGGCAATGTACCTCCTAAAGAAATGAGGGAAAGAAAGAAAAAAAGAGGCATAAGTCAGCTAATTATGTAGGGGTGGCTTAAAACATCATATAGATCATAAACAAAGCCCATTTATGCTCATATAAGTTCAGTTTGTTTATTAAACGAACTGAATTTTAATGCTCAATCATTGAATGAATGAATACAGACCCTAAAGTACAATTGTTTACGTTCATCGTTTTTTATTTGTAAATAAAAATTTAAACAAGGTCAATGAAGAGTGAATTTGCTCGTTTAACATTAAATGAACGAGTCAGCACACAAGATTGAATATTAAATTTTTTATAAATGAATGAACATTAACAAGAATTTCAAGCTCATTAAACAAAAGGGAAAAAAAAAAGAGCTTGTTCGTTCATTATATAAACATGACGCAAACACTCAATACTTGAGCTCATTCGATTCGAAAAACAGCTCTATGAATAAGCCAGCATGCATGCCCAATGAGTACAAAATAAAACATAAATCATTACTTTGAAAATCACATCAGTAAACATATTTTTAACTATCGTAAAAAGTAATCAGGAAAACCTTCAGTGAACCTATTCTACATATAAACACAAACACAGAGAGAGAGAGCGGTATGCACCTTCTCTGAATGTTCTCAGATGAAGAAACACGATCTTGACGTGAACACAAGTTAATTATTTCATCAACCTCCTGTCTTGATAGTTCATTAATATCTTGAACCTAAAAATACCATAAATGTTTCATTATGTGCTTTGAAACATCTTATAAAGAATGATAGTATGTTTATTAGCATTTAGACCTTGTTAAGCAACAAAAAATTCTCCTCAGTGGCTCGTTCAAGTGCAGTAGTCAAAGAGTTGAGGAAAACACCAAGTAAAGTCAATGTAGGCTGCTGTTGTCCAGTATAAGGACGATAGTCTGTTGTACCATCTGAAATCTGTAATACGTACATCGGGGTCCATAAAATACTGATTTGACAAATTTGAATTACGATACAATGCAAAAACAATACGTTGGGTTTGCCTACAGTGAAATTTTACAGCATATACCTGTAGTCTCACAGACTTCTTCTTCACCAGAAAATATAGATAGGAGCTCAAGCTGAAGCAAAGGCGAGATCTGTTCAATTCTTCCTTCCTCTTACCCTGTGTTAACACGCAATGTGCAGATGTTTACATGATTTCGTATATCAGAAAAGAAGCCAAAAATGAAACCTGATATTACCTCAAGAAAACGTGTTGACTCTGTTGAAGTAAAATAGTCCGGGTCACGTGCATAAAGAGCATGCATCATCCCACAGAGGCCTTGTATGAAACCATGATCATCGGTCTCTTCATATGGCCAAACCTATAATACATCCAATACAGTCATAGAATAAGCTGCAGTGTTTTCACAAGGTACAAAATCACCTAGACAAGCATGCCAAATAAAGCAAGTGGTAGAATAAGATGGATGACTGGAGGCTTAGGTAGGAGATCCAAGAAAATTTTCAGTTCTCCTGCAAAACTGCCACATATATTTGGCAGCAGAAGTAACAGAATAGTGGAAGAGATAAAATCAGGGAATATTGCTGCAGCAAGACTTGTACATTTCATGAAATTCTGAGTTCATGTACAGACTTGTAATACCTTGCTAAGTATCCCAACAACAAGATTTATCTGCTCCATCATTAGCTCATCAACATCTGAAAGAGTTTCCCGAAGAATTTGATCAAAGAGCAACTGATGCCCTTTAACAAATTCTATAACTTCACGCACAATTTTGTTCTTCACCTGTCATAGAGAAAACAATAATTAGCACATGCTCAAGAAAGAAACAATGGAGAAGCAGATAGATATTTTCTGCTGACATGCACATTCCACAGTTCACATTTCATCTAGTTTTGAGCTGATATATTGATCCTGATCATGACAAGTGTATGGTATGTAAACTTGCCATGTCATGGTTTGGAAGCAACCAGATTTTGATATTCAGCAAGACTTCCCATGCACAAAAATCACCAAATTATATATCAAATTTTTATCATATGAGTTGTCTGTTTTCTCTGCTGTAAACACAAAAGAAGACTAGTAAAGAAAGAAATCCAACCTCAAAAAATTCAGATGTATCAACTAATGAAGTCAAGGAGAATACTAATCGTAGAATTGGAGCAATGACCATTCGTTGTTTATCAACATCCACAGAAATGTCTCGTCCAAATTTGGGGTCAGTCCGACGGAGACCTCCCTATTAATATTTTATCCAATTAACAGCAATAAGATTGAGAAGGCAACAAGTGCAAATGTATACCAGATAACCCAAATGCAGTACCTTAATTTGCATACTTAATGCTCTACAAGACAAAAGATGCTCTAAAGCGCCCATCGAAAAGAGAACCTGAGCACCTGATTTCCCATACTGGTGGCTAATTCTCAACAAGAGAGCAAGCTCCGCTTCAAGAGTGTATATCCGCTGCATTGACTCTAAAGAAAGCCTGCCATCCTGTTAAGGGAATCAAATGACAATTCAGCACTATAGGTATGGAAAAATCATATGCATTTCTACAATGAAAAATGGCAACCCACACATACAGTACCAAGATTCACTCATCCTCATTTCACCAGGAGACAGAATGCTAGTGTATCAATTAAAAATCTTAAATTCCACAATCTCATATATCACTTGCTAAACCGTATCTGGCGATATATCAATAACTGCATCATTTTAGGATAGTAACCCAGCCCCACTGTTTGTTTATTTGAAGATGTATTCATTAGTGAATGCAAGCTGTGCAGTAGAAACATGCAATTTATTTCAAGAAATTTCATCATACTACAGGAATACACTTCAAAAAACTGAAATAAAACAATTTATTTATTTCTTCTAATTAGTGGCAAAAAACTGAAATAAAAATATCATGAAGAGCCAAGAAAAGCCTTTCTTAAAAAAAAAAATAGAATTTTGAGAACTAAGGGATACAAAACTTAATATTATAACCTCAGTTTTCAGCTATTTTAACATCTTTACTGCATCCCATAACACAAGTAATGTGGAGGACAGGCACATACCTGATAAGACATGTTGCCGATATTCATGAAGCAAGACCTCAAAAATCCTCTGCTCTGGAGTTGGCTTAGGAAAAACTTATCATGATCAATGCAAATCAATGCATTCAAAATATAAAGGGCCATGGCCTTTCCAGATTCACTGCCTTGAGTTGCATCTTTTATTACCTGTAGTTGAGGCAATTAAGTAAAGAGAATTAAACTTAGATAAAGAAAACACAATGTCAATAGTCAACATCCACGACAGAACACATCCATATCATCCACAAGGAGGACAGGACTGTAACAAACAATCAAATTGATTGCAAGCTGAAGACATTTGGTCTAGTATAAAACTTAAGAATTTAACAATCTAAAACAAAAAGAAAGTATGATGCTGAAAAAGAAAGCTGTATCAATTACCCACCAAATCAAGGATTGGCTGACCTTCCTTCCTTATGATAGCAAAATTTGATCGTGCCAATTCAGCTTGCTCCTTGTTATACTGCTGAAAAAAATTGCTTAGTAACCTCTAATAAAATATACCAGGGGAAAAGCAAAAGCATAAACCTTCTGCAATAAAAATATAAAACCTTGTGTAGATCCAGATCATCCTCTTGCTCATTAGCTGATAAAAACTGGAGAACCGTAGCAGGAATATCAGGATCAAGCATATGCCGACAGTACTGGAGGTAGCTAAGAAGCAATGCATATTGGCTGAATAAACCAGGAGGAGGAGAATGAGAAACACTATTAGCAAATTCTGAAATAGAAAATACAAACTTAACTCAAACCCAGATAAAATCATACCGTCTCCTCAAAGTTTCTGATGTTTCATGTCTGAGGATTGCCATGATAAGCTTGAATAAAATAGATTGGCATGCTCCATTAGACAATTGTTTTGTCAAGATGACATCAAAAAAGGTGCCCGTATCGGCATTCAAACCACCAGGCCATAAGAACCGTTCATCACGTAATTTAGCCATGCATGTTAGAGCAACCTTGATAAAATTTGCAAAACAAACATCAATTACAAGAATATAATTTTATTTTATTTTTAATTCAGAACAGCAAGCCCCAATATGGGATAGACAAGTGTAACCTGTGAGAATATTAAAGCCATCTTCAGTGAACAGTCAGGAGAACCAGAGGCACTCAGGGAAGCATCTAGCAACCTGTACAGAGCATAAAGAAGTTTAGTAAAAAGCCAGAACAGAAGGGAAAGAAATGCAAAAGTTACAACATAACCCACTGAAATAATGTTTCTGATCTGTTCTGAAGTGCCAAAATTCTCCTAGATGCAGAGACCTGGGAGCCAGTAGTAAATTAGAGGATAAAGAAAAAGTAAATAATGAACCAGGACAAATATAGTTATGTTTGTCCTGGTTCATTATCTAACTAGTGGAGAAAATTATGGGAGAGACAGAGAAAACTTAGAAACAAAACAACTGACCTCAACAATCTGAGACCAGCCTGTTAACATATGAAGCTGAGCCGCTTGCTCTTCAAGGTTCTTGTTAAATTTCCATCCCCATCTCAGTAACTGTTGAATTGTCTCCCTTAATTCATTTAGTTCAACTTCACTACCAAAGGAGCCGAGCTCGGGGTTCAATGAATTAAATTTCTGGGATAAAAAGAAAAGGCATGAGACCAAATCATTTTTCATTATGATGTCCAAATTAATGAACATATAGAAATGAGCAGGAAAAAGAAGGCAAACTCATGTTTAGACAAACACCTGCCAAAGTTTGTCACGAAATGAAGTGAGATCAATCAAGCGATCACCCCGCTCTGAGTAATAATAAACACCACCCTTTGCAACAGTCGATGGATTCCTAAGGATATCCTCAGCCTATCAGACATAATGGAACAAAATAAAATAAAATAGGTGGTCAAATGTGCTGTCAGAGAGATACACAACATCAAATCCATAATAATCAAGCGACTTTCTTGGTATCACCATATACTAGCTCTCACCAGAAAACCATATTTAATATTAGAAATGGCCTGTGAAGACTTCAATGTCAAGTCTGGAGATTTGAACTGGACAACTTCAAGCAATCCTAACACCTACATCAGAAAACAGAAGGGCTATAACATCTGAACAAACAAAGTGCATGATCACAAGAATGTAATTCCCTTGTCAAAAGGCAAAAGGGGAGTTCCAGCAAAAAATTCATGTTAAAAGGATTAAGCAGTTATAAGAAATTAATGGAAATAGAAAACAACAAAAAAAAAAGGTATTTCTTAAAATCTAATTCAAGATCTTGATTAGTTTTGGTGAAGCAGTTACAATCAAGCCACATTAACACAACTTTACTGTGAAAATAATCTTGAAATCTATTTCAAAAATTTGATTTGTTTAAGCAGTAAAAGTCTGATATGGAAGCCAAAATAATTACACTTAGTGATAATTATCCGACAAGCATTCTTGATAATTATTCAACTTTGCAAGTTTGCAATCAAATAGCAAAAACGCCAACTTGTGTTCATGAGCCTTTGATCGGCCTATGCAAGGATAAGTTCATTAGAGCTGCCCTTCTTCAATTTATTCTAATTATCTCTCCATCAGAGGGCCCAAGTATTATTCATACGGTCATACCACCATTTTCTCTAATTTAGTAGGGGTCAAAAAAAAATTTTTAGGAGCAAACCAGATATTGCAACCAAGAGTCACACTGAGACCTTCACATATATAGCATCTCTCTCTCCCCCCCTCTCTTTATCTCCCTTATATTTATAACCCGAAAAAAAATTTCCTAAAAACGAAGCATAACACCGAGATCTAGCAGCTTGTACAAGTATAGCAAGACACAGTTCCAAGCATATATACCCAAATTAACTACCTACAAAACTGAAAATACCGAAACAGTGATACCCACTTGTACATAAAACATACAATCAGCTAAACTCCTACCACACTAAAGCTACTTTCCAAACTTTGCTGCATTTCCATTCAATAACAGAATGATTGTTGTAGAGGATGAAACCATAAGCAAATGCTTTGGGCATCAAGAACTACAGGGTAGGGGACTCTCCGCCAACTTAGTCACTAGCTGGATGATATAACTCGAGTTCTGTGCAAATTATTCCAATAGTCTAAAGACTAACTGATAAATGAATTATTTTTCCATAAAAATGGGCTAAAAAACTAAATTAAAATCAGAATAAAGACCAAGAAAGCACCTGTTAGCAATGTGAAAATGGTAAGGCATAATACCTTGTTTTTGCTGATCATTTTAATTCCACCAATGTCAGAGCTGTTTGAAACAACAGGGGGAAGTGTATCCTTATCAGTGTAACTCTCAGTAACATCACGTCCAAAGAGCTGAGCAAGAACACATTGACATGCTTCTTGATGACTGGAACTGGCAGCATCCGCACCATGTAATTCTACTGCTAAAAGCTTCAACAACCACGCCCGCTGCACATGTAGAGAGCCATTCAGGGATGTTGTTGGAGCAGAAAAGGGTAAGAGCAAAACCTTACTAAGTTACAGCCAATGATCAGCAATCGGAAATTTTCCATACCACTAAGAAGCAACGTTTTGCAACAATAGTGTTCAAGCAACGCATTCAGTATAAAGCAAAAAACATGGCAAACATACCACACATTTCCAGACTAGGAAGCACATCTAAGTATCTAACATTCCCATCACAGTAAATAAAATAAAACTCTTTTAAGGGTTTCTCATATAAAACCATAGCTCAAGTTTGTATCATAAAAGATTGCAGTATTTTACGAATCTTTAGCACTATCTGCGGCCACTTTGGGGCTTTCCATTGATACATCTAGCCAATAAATGGAAAATCCCTTAAGCATTACAATAAAGAACACCTCCTTATAAATAAGCGCAGCTATTTATACATTACAAAGTCAGGGTTCTCATACATCTTGTTGAACATGAAAATATAGCAACCCCAAACACCAGAAAATATTAAAACACATTAAGCAGGTGGAATGATTTTAATGTACATAAACTCTCATGAATGACTACAATCATATATTTTTCTAATTAAAATGGTGCAAAAACAGAAAAAGATAAAATATATATATATATAGTCCTGTAAATCTTTTTAAGCTGGTCAGGACATTAGTGCAAGAACCAAATGTTCTGAAGTTCAAGTCTCATGCTCTCCCCATCCCCTTTTACCGGGTACAGCCTAAAGCCTCCCTTGCACCACGTACGTAACACAAAATAAAAAATAAAACTGAATAAAGGAGACTGTACCAACCACTGTAGTTAAATAAAAATGAGCGCTAACTTCTGTAACAGAATATCTTAAAAGGTATCCACATGCAAAGAGTATTATTACAAAATAGAGGCAGCAATTACAGCATTAAGTAGGACAAAAAGAGCACTAGAAGAAAAGGTCATTTCAATGTTGCGAACAAAAGACTAGTTTGCATTAAACCTGATGAAGGGAGCTGATCCGAAGGGACTGGTTGTTGTTCCTCTTAGGCAGTGGAGCAACAGCAAATGTATCTAGATGCTGTCATGACAACAAATAACAATTAATTATGCAAATGAAAAAACTACTGGAGATAACCAGAACAAGAATGGCCATCACAAACAAGTCGAAGAATTATAATATAGAGCAACGTGTACCTTTACAAAAAACTGATACTTCTTGGCACTCAACAAATCCATAGTAGGGCCACAAGTAAATGGATCCAAACATAATTCATAGAGGAGCTGCATGAAACAACTGAATAAGAGCTATAGAAGAAGAAATATCAAAGAAGTCCAAAATGAGTACCAGGAAGTCATAGTGCCCATTAATAGCATCGGATGACTGACCTGGAAACCAAATTCATGTAGCAACGCATTCACTTCAGGTTTTGACAGCTTTTCCAAAATTTCAAGAATGACCTTCAAGCAACTGCAGTCATCGTTACAGAAACAATAGTTGGTATTGGGAAAAGAAAATTACGAAAATTCAGATGATTATGAAATAAACCCAGTATAAATCACCTGTAGTGAAATTTTGGCTGAAGCACGGTTCTTTCAACTGGGTTATCAAGCTCAAACTTGAGGAGTAGATGTGCAATATTTGGAGCGGGCCTACTGATATTATCTATGAGCAACTGCATATGGCAGAAAGAAATCTCAAGGGCATTGAACTTCAAATAATAATTATTCACAAACAAACAAACAAACCCCCCCTGCTGCAAAGGGTGGTCATTTTTTATTACTCAGACGAGGAAGAGCAAATCACGGACTAACTTGCAGTATCAGCACACCAGGATCTTCACTGCTGTCTTCAATGGTTTGAGATTCCTCAGATCGTAACTCCAAGCAGGCAGCATAGTCCTCAATCAAAGGACCTGCAGCATTGGACTTCAAAAGCAGTTGAACAAGACCAACAATTCTGGAACTGCCATAACAAACCACAATCTAGTAAATATGGGACAAAAGATCATTTCAACAAAATGGCACTCCAAAACACAATTATGATCTCAAGAAACATAAAATACGGGTACCTAAGAATGCTCAAAATTTTGATAGAACACAGCTGAATTCGTGGTTGAAAATCATATCTGACATACTCCATCAAAGACACTATTTGATTATGATCCTGAGAGAGAACAACATCTAAAGGCTGCAAGGTAAAAAGGAACAAACAAAACCCCCATTAGAGATTCTAGCTTACAGATTTGGGAAATCAAACCAGGTTCACATGCTAACAAGCACATATAAGGGCAGATGGATAACAGGTATAACAATATTAACAAGGTTGCACAGGATACTACATGATGTGTAGAAACATATCACGAAAGACATCATGCAAGACGTTGAGAGCAGCTCCTACAAATGTGACATGCCCGGCCAAAGAACTCATAAGACAACTAGCTTGCAGATGGAGGAAGAGCATCTTCAATGCTTGGATCTTATATCTAAAATAGTTGCACACCATGACAAGTGAACCTAAGTTTTCCAACATGAAGTTCCCATTTAAAGCAGTTGTAGGCAGTTTGAGAAACTAATAGCATTCAGGACAATCACAACAAATAATCAATTGTCAACACTTCTTTACCATAGCTCAGCTATAAAGAAAAACATTGGCTCAATATTTGACAATGGTCATTGCACTCTATCCACCTCACACAGCACATAATGTTCCAAAAAGCAATGGTTAAACAATTGTAATAATGCTGCTAAGTCCTGTTGAGCTAGTCTGTTAGACATGTGGGGAAAAAAGTGCCATAACTTGGCTTCGTCATCCACAACACGGTTGGAGGCAAATATTAGAGTTAAAACTTCAACTGTGTGTGCAAAAGTCACCCAGTAGACCCCTAGAGAAAAATTTTGCAATTTCTTGACAAATCCTATGGGATGATAGTATCCAGTGTGAGCAACTCAAGCCATATTTGATCTTTGAGGATTTTCTATAGTCATTTAACAGCAGTTACTCCCACCAGCCCACCATTTGAAATCTTTTCAGATATATATTTTTATTTGAAGAGAAACCTCCAAAGCAGCTATATTAAGTTACCTTTATCACATCTATCATTTCTGTGCATGTGTGTATAGCAGTTTAAGATGTCAACAATTTAACATCTTCATATACAACAAATCTAACTCTGAATATTTCTTAACTAGCTGTTTAAAGTCAGAACATTATATATCTAAATTTTTAGCTAAGCACAACAGAAAATTGTAAAAATCCACAACCAGTAAAGAGGTCTATTACCTCAAGATTGAGACCAGAAATTCCTAAAATTAAATGGTTAAAATGAACAGAACACCCATATCAGCCTTCAAAACAATTATAACACCCCGGCACACAAGCAAGTAGCAAGGATAGCCAAAAAGTTCACCATCATACCTGATACAGTGGGCGCCAGAAATCAGAAACAATTGAATCTTTCTCCAAAACAAGAACAATAATTTCTAATGATAGGAGGACAGCTTTTTCAAGGATTTGCCCATAAATTTGATTTGTGCGTTCAGAAATAATGGAGTTCACTCCTGGCAAAAGAATGCCCATAATATTTCGGAACACTGTTTTGCCACTCATAAAATCCTGAAAAAAACAGAAATCAGGACAAATGATAATCAACAAAATCCATAGCTCCAAGAAATGCATGTTTGATTTCAGGTTCTGTAACAAACTGCCTCACTAAATGCACCACATCAAGTGGCAAAATAAAATTGAACAGGTAAATGTGATCAGCTTAGGCAACAGCTGTGGAACAAGAAAATCACATACATCAAACCGTTAACGACAGCTGCGCAGCTGAAGGTTAAGAGTTCAACTCAGGACAGACACCCTCGACCCAAAAATTCTTTATCTTTTTTAAAAAGAAACAATAAAAAATATATTACAATACACATTATTCACATCAATATGAAATTTAAAAAAAAAAATCAGAAAATGAGTGTGCCACATTTTCAAAAAACTATATCATGCAAGTACAACATTGTCTAAAGGTCTGCCTGGTTTGGGGGTTTGAGTACTCCATTGGGGGAATGATTACCCCATTGGGGGGTTGCCTCATACCCAACCCCCCAATATTGGGGGGTATGAAGGGGGGAATGGAAGCTATTAAACACTAAAAAAAAAAATTTCTTTCCCCTTTTCATGATTAATAATGATTTTAATTAATAATAAATTAGTTTAATATTATAATAAATAATTAACTAATATTAACTAATTAATTATTATTAATTATTATAATTAATATAAATTAATTTATAATTAACTTATTATTAATAATTAATAATTAATTAAGATTAATTTAATTAATCATCCATTTACTTAATATTGTAATTTAATATTATAATTAATAATTAATTAATCTCATTCATTAATATTAATTATTATAATTAATATTAATTAAATTATAATAATAATTAATTACTTAAGATTAATTTAATCAATAATATTTTTATTAATAATTAATTAATTTAATATTATAATGAATAATTTACTAATACTAACTAATTAATTAATATTAATTATTACAGTTAATTTATAATTATAATTGGTAATTATACCCATTCCCCAGCACAAACCAACCAGCATGATTATAATGAAACAACCCACTATTATCATTTCCATTCCCTTTTCCATACCTTTAAACGAACCATTCGGCCCTAAGACTTCTCTCATGTAAGTACCAGTCAAAATGAGAAGACAGGGAATTAAATCATTTTTGTCCCAAACAACCAGACAAGATATTTAGCACGCATCAACAACAGCAACTAAGGCTTTATCCCAAATAGCTATATGGATGTCTCGCTGTCATGTTCTATCATGCATAAGTGGAGTAGAAAACATTTTAAACTTTTAGTATTATTTATTGTAAGAAGAATCAGAAGAAGCAACTTTTCACTCTTAAAGCTTAATTAAGAGAAGCCGGAGACTTCTAAACACCAAAGAAAAGAAGAATATAACCACTATCACAGGCTTGATTAATCAACCCAGATAACAGGAAATTTTCAAGAAGCAACTGGGGCTAATTAGACTCCTTAAGCAACAACATTAATTACGCAGGCTCCCAGTAGAGTGATTTAGAAAAACAAAAACAACCAAAAATAACAAATGATACAACTGTGACATATCAAACAAAGTATAATAAGGGACAAACCTAAAAGGTTTATTGACTTATAAGTATGAGATTATTTGGAGCTTTTCTGAAATGAGAATACATTCACCACCTAAAGGAAAAAATTGCATGCCAAGCTCTAGACAGATATTCTCATACAAGTAAACCATCAAATACACTGGCAGTGTAGCAAACTCCACAATGTAACAAGCTTTCCATTATCAGCTTTCATTGACAATCAAAAGTATGCAAGAGAGTTTAACCAAGACCATTATGGCAAACCACAGTAATGCATACGAAATTATGCAGATGAACATTGCCAATGGATGGTAGTAGATTTACCAGACCACTGCAAATTCAAAGTAAAATTTCGCCACGCTTCATTGTGGAAATTGAGAAGCATAATTGTCATTACAAGATCATAATAAATTTTAACATTATCAATGGAATTATGATGAATGCAAAACAACATAAAACATGACGACCAAAAAACCTCTCCATACATGTACGAATGGCAAAAGGTAAATACAAAAACCCAAAGGGACACTTGCTTTAACTACCCAAGACACAGAAAAAACAGAGGGGAAAGAAGTACAATGATTAAAAGGAAGAAGCAATACTTTCATCAACTCTATGATAGGAAGCTGCATCTCTAGTGGAGTAGATTGTCCCCTTGATGAATTTTGAGATAGCTCAACAATTTCAATGTCTTCATCCTTGATATCATACATGGTGAGTATCCTAAACATGACAGTATTCAAAAATCAAAATCAAGCCATATTCATAAATGCCCAAAGAAGGCACATGAAGATAAGAAACTTCAATGAAGGTAACATCCCACGATAATTTACTTTCGAAGACAAAAGAAAGACCCAATGCACAAGAATGTATAGCAGCAGAAACCAATAAATATCGGAAACTAGAATGAAGTCTCTAAAAAGTGCATTAAGAATGGAAGAAGAAACCAATAAAGAGGAATACAGCATACATCCTAAAGTGCTGAAGACAAGCAACAACCAGCTGCCATTTCTCACAAGGATCTGCATAGGCTCTCTGTGGAAAGGGTCCAAACACATGGTCACATATGAATCTGAAGATGCCAATGAATCTGCCACATGTTGCTCAGGATTAATACAAGTGTAACTTTTTATGGGAGGAAAACAGGAGAAGCATCAAATCTCATAAAATACCAAACCTTCGCCCTCGATCACTCACATCCCTTTCATCGGTGATGAGAGCATTCAGTAGATTAACAAAAGATAGAGTAGAAGGATATTGCTCTCTTCTAGCTTCAATCTCATTCAACTCAAACCGCATATCATACACCTACAATGTGAAGCAACTCAGCTTTAAAAAATAGGGCACAGGGTACTAAGCAACAAAAAGCAATTCGCACATATTTAGTTCAAAATTCTGCTTAATAGCAACATAAACTGAGAGAGAATAACACAAGGCAAACTTTGCAACACAAAGTGAAAGAGAGGGCCTCCTTTATGGGCTCAAGCACATTTTACTAGTGCATGAGAAAATTGGTTTCTAACTGCTGTTGCTAAGTTCATAACAGACGTATTAACATGTAAGACACAATTGGACAAATTTTTTGGCAGCAATGTTTATTATCTTTATACGGAAATATTCAAAAGAGGAAAGGTGACTCACACACAACATTGCTATTTTAGAGTGTCCAGCTTTCTGATGAAACCAAAAAATTTATTTTCGCACAGCAATTTTTGAAACGGAAGAAAATAAGAAACTTAAAAACTCATAGATGTTGATATATCAAGCTCCAATTTTAATCAGAACATAAGTGCAGTCCTGACTGCCCTTTATAGTTTTAGCATTTTTATTTATTTCTTTATCTATTTATCTATTTATTTTATTATATTTTCTTTATTTTATGGATTTATATCCTTGGGTCCATCGACCACCGACCCCAACTAATTTGGGATAAAGGTGACGATGATGATGATAATGATGATGATGTGTCAGAATGAAAAGAAGTAGAAATGCAAGCAGAATACAAAATTAACACACTAAATAACATATGGAAAATTTTTCTAATCAAACAGAAACCAATTTAATAAAATTAGTAATCAACCTGCGTGGCCATAGGCTGCATTTTGTTCCCAACCTGAGGACCAACAACCACAGGTAGATCATATTGATCTAAATATGTCCAAATTGCATCTCTTAAAGCAGGAGAAACTTTGACAAAAGAAGCAATGGTATCACGCAATGCACCCTGTAAAACATTAAAGAGAAAAAAGGGAAAGGGGCGGGGGGAGAAAGAAGAAGACAGAGAATTAGAGAAACAATGTGGTTACAAAGTTGGAATGCAAATCAAGGACTAAAAGACAAGAATAAAGACTAAAATTAAGAAGAAAAAGAGATTAAAAAACCCTAACCTTCAGATATGGAGGCACATTTTCATAACCAAGAAGTTTGAATAATGGCTCAATATCTGGAAACCAGTTCTTCCTTTCAATTGGATTCCCATTCTCAACAACCTTTTCCACAACAAGAAATTGTAAACTGATTAGCTTGATATTTCCTAGGAAACATAGAAACATCACAACTTCTCAATTGAACCAAACTACAATCCAAAACAAAATTAAGCTGCACAGAAAGTGGAACATTCATACAGAGAGCTCGTTTGCACACAGAGAACAAAAAAAAGCAGTTAAAAGAAAATCAAAGTGGATAATCCACCATATTAAAGAAAATTAAGTTACACAGAAAGTGGAACATCCATACAGAAAGCTCTTTTGCAAGCTTTATGGCTAATGGAAATTAAAGTCAAAAGTTCCAACAACTATATAACCAGTGTTGCCCAAAAAGGTAACTAACCTAAAAAAGGAAAAAAATATTTCACAAATACAAACGTAATGAAGTCAAATTACTGAAGGAAAAAAAAACAAAATTTCATTTACACATAGAAATTACATTAAATACAAATATAGGATGCTTAAAAGTCAAAAATTCAGTAGATAACTCAACCTAAAAACAATTATTTAAGACAAGACAAGCACTGAACAAAATCAAATATCTCAAGTTCTACGGTCACAAACTGATTTCTTTTCATCTAAACAACAATTAGTTAGAATAATGGCAATAAATTACACTATTTGAGCTAATGATCCCAGACAAACATAAAGAAGATTATAAAATACTGATCATTAGAACAAAGAAATCAATATCATAAACAGCCTCCTTAGATAGACATTAACATCTATCTAAGACAAGAAAAAAATCCAAAATTGTGTTAGTATAAACATCCAATTGTTCCACCTCAACGAATCAGTAAACAGCAATAAAAACATTGAGAATCACATTGTCAGGTGCCTGTTACTGTTGACTCAGCTTTTCTGAAGCTGCTTAAAGAAAGTAGAATCCAGAGGTTGGTAAGTATTGATTGAGGGACGTATCCCCCTTGTCAAGCCACCAGAGAACCAACTTGCACATGACCAGGGGGCAGGCACTGATTGCTTTTACCCTCACAGTGGGAAGAGGCAGTTGTATTTGCATAGGGCTTTAATATTCTGCCCTAATGAAAAGTCTCTTTTCTGTTTTACCAGTAAAGACTAATGGCCCAACCTTTGAAAGTGTTTGTGCTTGAAGATTGAAACACCAACCACAGTTTTCAAAAGCAATTCCCAGGCAGCTTCTCATGAGTAGCTTTTTTGAGCTTACAGTAAGAAGGGAAAAAATGAAGACAGATTTTAGCTTTAAGAAAACATTATGCTTTCCTTTTAAACAATCAAGAATAGCAAAGGAGTCCAAATATCCAATAAACAAGAGACTTCAAATTGCCATGAAATATTAGGAGTGGTTACTAACTACTAAATAGCTCCATCGAACAAAAAATTCACTGTTTAGAAAAGTGAAGAAAAGGAGAAACTTTGTTATGCATAGTCAATTGTATTATCCTCATGATTGTTGTGCCATTTTGGGCAAGGGCAGCTATTCAAATGGCCATCCAAAAACAAATTTCAACATCACAAGAAAGAATAATGGAAACATTAAACCACACCAGTTAAAATAGCTTTTGCCTACATAACCCATATGCATTTCAAAACCCACACAAACCAAGAACTAAAAGATAACAGATAACATCAAACCCCACATATATGTAAACAGAAACAAAACCACAAGTGCTTTTTGTGTTTCTACTTGTGAGTCAGAAAGAATAAAGATACAAATTATGCAGGTTGAGATAGTATCACCTTTTGTAGAACCGTCAAATACGCAACAAGAGCTTTTGCATCTCCTTCCTGAAACTCTGGTAACAAAGCTCCAGGATTCTGAAGGGACTGCTTGAACTTTTCCTCATATATTGACAAACAATCAAACAAAGTGCTCCACCCAACAGACCGAAATGTTTTTCCTTGAAGCAGTTCAAAGACTTTTGAAGCACCATCAGGATTAGAAGCCTGGGTTAAAATGAGTTACCATCAAAATCTGGGCCAGTGATTGCTCTATAGCATATTGAACAAAAATTAAACAACATACCAAGGTGCTCAGCATCTTCAAGAATGCCACTAATGTTTGAAAATTAGTATGATCCTCTCCAGCAAAGTTGACAAATGTCCACAAGACATCATTTCCAGACAGCAGCTCAGGTTCTCTCTATAAGAAAGATAGGAAAAGAACAGAATCAAACAAGATACTCGAATGAACTCAAGAAGACAGCAATTGCAAGTCCTGCTTAACATCGTCAAATGCAAAATAT
Source organism: Gynochthodes officinalis (assembly GCA_020080225.1). Taxonomy (NCBI): domain Eukaryota; kingdom Viridiplantae; phylum Streptophyta; class Magnoliopsida; order Gentianales; family Rubiaceae; genus Gynochthodes; species Gynochthodes officinalis. The sequence goes on along the minus strand of CM034615.1, from coordinate 45,726,346 downwards.
ATTTAGGAAGCCAGTTTCATCTGCTGTTAGAGCACACAAAGGGATTGATGGATTTTAGTTTTATATTTAGATAATGACCTTGTTGATTTAAAAAACCCGTGACTGATGGCAAGACAAGTAAGGCAACCAACTGTGAATGATCAGTGACAGCCTGACTTTGCTTGATTGGCAGGCATAGGACACTAGAAGCATACCAATAGAAAGCTTTAATTCAAATTGGCTTCGTATCTAACATAGAATCTCCAGATTTTTAAAGTCTAAGTCAGAAATCAAAAGAAGGTACAAGTAGCCCAAAACCAGAGGTAATTAACTACTATCCCAAAGACAATATTTACAATCAAAACTAACACTAGTATCACATAAGGACATGAAAATTGAAAAACCGATGCCACAAGATAAGAATATAACCCAAAGTCCTGGTCCAACCAACAGTAGAGCAAAACCAAGAGCCTAGGGTCAAATCTGCAGGTTCCCCAAAAAAAGGAAAAAAAAAAGATGACTAATAGATCCAAAATCCTAGACTTAGTGTCAGGCAAAATTTGGTGGTTTTAAACCGACCGAAACAAATAAGTAATTACAACATTTGTAATTACAACCTCTATCGCATGCCAATACAGCAGTGGACAGCTAAGTTGATATGGAAGACTGTAGCCCTACAGGAAACTCTATATAAGCTTTGAACAAGATTATTGGGGTTGGTTAAAAGGGGCACCACTATCCTTTCCCATAGATTCGGTCAGTTTCTTTACTTGATTTTATTGCCTACTGACTGAGAAAAGATAGGCTGGTTAACAGTTTCTGACCTTGCACCTACAATCCAATGGACCATGACATAGAGAGAAAAATGTCAATCAGGAGTAACCGGAATGTAAAGCACAATTAGTTCCTGTTAATCTATGCAAAGCAAGTGGAAAAGAAACAAGCTTCTGCCACATAATTCTAAGCAGTCCCATTCTCTTTATTTGAAAATACTGGTCCTCTTCATGCTGAATATAATTTATTCTTCACAATCATTATTTGGACCAAGATTGTTTCAGATAGCCAATAATCATTTATTACTTTATTTTTTTCTGGCATTAAAAGCATGCAATATTGTTACATCTCAAAAAGTTCCGACTCAAATAGGACAATTTTCAACCAAAGAAAGCAATAATTAGAGCAGCCAAGGACAGCAAGATACAAAGAGACTGATGTAAGTCTATTCAGATGAGTTAAATTCATTAAACAAACCATTAGTTATAGAAACCGCAAGTTCTCAACATTCACCCTTTAAGATAGTCCCTAAGAGGGCTTGGTTGATCCATGATTTTAGTTTCATCTTTCATTTCCTTTTCCTTTCCAATCCAAGAAGTAAACTACAATGATTTACTTCTCGTGATTCATAAGTTCACAACAACTCACTGATATTTCCAATCACACTTCCCATTTGTCAGAGTTCTTCCCCCCCCCCCCCCCCCAAATTTACCTACACTTAACTTGCTTGATACCCACTAGTAAAGGCTCAACAAAGATACACCTACAATGGTTCAAAAATACCTCAATAGTGTCAAAGGAAACATCCATAATTTCACAATGATGATCCCATGGCTAATTCAGTAACTTGATCCTTGCCAAGATAATTCCAATCAATTCAACCGAAAAATACACGAGTGTAAGGACCAAAAGCATCAACTTGTACAGATATTTTTAGGGGAAAAGATAATTGAAAAGAAAGCCAACCTGATAAATTTCACTCACAAACTCTAACACACACACAAAGGGTTGAGGAGATGTTTCAGAAGAATGTTGCGAATCAGCACCACCATCCACCATAGAATTAGGTGAAGCCTTGCGGTATGCACTAAGCATATTCATAGCTTTTTCTTTTGCCTCTTTAACCTACCAATTAGATACACAAGGAGCAAGTTAAAATGACAACTTAACACTTTTTATGCAGCCAAATGGTAAAAAGACATTTCAATTCTTTATTACAGACAAGAAACAAGCATAAAGAACCAATAGATATACACTTCAAACTTTCATCAGCATCAGCAAGAGACTTGAGAGAAACGATGGCCTATTTCTACGTGGGTCTTACCAAAAGGGGCATTTGCAACTTTACCCTAGCTAGTAAAATCTTAAGCAAGTTTTCTTGCAGCCAAGAGAATATAGCACTATCTACTCACTGTAAAACTAAATTCGCTACAACTCATCCTCTTTACTGACATTGTTTTAGTTCCCAAGTAACTGTGCTTAAGCAAATTTTCTAGCAAACTAAAGAAGAAAGTGATTACCTTGTCTCTAGCAAGCGGATGTGACAGAAAACATGTCACCATTTTGTGCAGGTAAGCATCATACATATATATCATATCCTCATCATCATTCTGCACCAATAACAGAACCCCAAAGAAAATAACAATAAAAATAAGATGAAAGTATAACAATTCTTTGGGACTTGAAAATTGAAAAGTATTCAACAAAGAACAGCATTAGAAAGACGCAAATTCAAGTGAGGAAAAAACAGCATTAGAAAGAGACAAATTCAAGTGAGGAAAGACTATGTAACTGCAACTACATAGTGAGTCATAAGCATCGATCATCAGGCAGAGATAAGGCTATCCAAGACCTTGAAACATGGTATACCCCGTGAGAGGTTGAATGACATAATGATGGCAACCACCTAGAGACTTTTTCATGAACTTACAGAACAAAGAACAAAAACCTCCGCGCCAAATGGCTAATCAAAAATATTAAAAATAAACAGCAAATGACAACTTGGATGGGAATTAAACAAACTTTACACACCCCAAAAAAAAAGCAAATAAAATTAGGTTAAAAGGAATAACCTTTTGGATTAATCTACAAGCTAAAAATAAAGTTTAACTCGTAAGTGCCAAGAGAAAAGGCAAACAAAAAATTCCAAGGGAAAAAAAAGTACCAAAATTGGCATCATACTTCAGCATCATCATAATAAAGATTAGATAAATTTTACAATTTCAAAATTTTGGGCTGGAATAATAAACTTCAACACATAAAGGATTCAAAATAAACCTTTGTTTTTAAGGATTCAGACATGGCTTTCCATTTACATAGGCACAGTCCCAACCTCAAACCAAAAAGTCACCTACTTGATATGAAACATTCCTAACCTAGCCAAAGATTTCAGTTTAGTTATTGCTGATTGACTCACAAATATGTGCATACATACATATCAGACAATTATAAATGTGCTCTTTTATCCTCAACTCTCCTTATGTTCATCATTTTCAGTTATCTGAGAGTTGGATATGAATGTGATTATTTCATTCCAAAATCATATATTACAATAACTTATATACCTGAAACACCAAGAAATAAATGCTGGTAAGTAAAATTACTTCGGCTTTGTTCTTCTATAGATTATCAGCATAAGTATTCACGCAAATGGTGAATTCGACTTATTATGCTGACACAGAATAGAAAGTAGGATGATTGCTCAAAAAGCATGGGAAAACATGAAATCTGACTCTGAGAACGCTTGGTGGAAATAGACTCAGCACACTATCAACATACACTACCACCTGGGGGAAAAAATGTTATAATAAACAACCATTCAAGAAGAGTAAAGAACCTGAAAAGCTGCAGTTTGAAGAATCTTATCCAGCCAAAAATGGAAAACATTGTTGGAGAAAACAACTTCCAAACACGAACAAATGTGTTGCATATAATTAGATGAAGCATCAGATGTATCCTTTGCATCCAGTGCATCCTGTGCTAACATCATATGTACAACCCAAGCAAGCCTTACACAATCCACAAAGCCCTCGACTACAGGATTTGTTCCAGCCACCATAACCTATAATGAAAATTATTCAAATTAAATAAACGCACAACCAGGATTTTAAAAAGACAAAAAAAAAAACATAGCCTAGCTTACAGTTTTCTGGAAATCATTCCTAAATGTAGGATCACTTGACAATACAGCAATTTTATCGGGTAATGTGCTCAAAGCATCTGAAATGAGAGAAATCACAACAGAGAAAAGAATGCTGTATATAACCTGCAAGAAGTAAACAAGCATCTATCATGCTGAAACAAACAAGAAAATCAAATAAAAATTCGAATAGAGATTCTAAGGAAAAAGCCATTATCCACACTCATTTTGTAAGGTCTATTTGTCCATCTAAGGGTGCCAGTGTGCTAAAAGAAAGGTCCTACTGTAACTTACAAGCACATCTTCCCACAGCTCAAGGATTTCAACATAATAAAAACACACGGCAAAGACCAACCAAATTAGATCATGTATTTTTTCCCCTCGACATAAATGCCTAGCAATTCTTTTCCACTACCAAAGCTATGAAAAATCAAAATAAGTAAAAGTACCAAGTAGTTTGCAACATAAAGGGAATACTTAAATAGATACAGCATCCATAAAGGCCAACAAAGAAGACATACTAGCTGGAACACACTATTCAGATATGCAATTTGCTCCCTGAATATCAATTTAAATAAGGCTTCACAACTGATACAAAACTCTTAACGATCCGAATTCTACTACATTGAGAAAAGAATTCCATTAACTACTAGAACTACCACTTGCATCAGCAGCATGTGAATATACTGGAAGTCAAAACAAAATAAAGTTAACAACAGTAACTCCAAAATAACAATAAAAATAATAAATGCCAGGAAAGAGTTTATATGGCCCAGTAAGAAACCATACTATTAAATCTACAAGCAAAGATTGCATATCTTCCATTAAGACCAAACTCCATCAAGTTGGAAACTTGATAGATTCAATTATTCCATAACTTTCAATAAATAAGTGACATCTGCATGTAAGTATGTAAACAAGTAATGGGTAGACAAAAATTAGCAGTCATTAAAATCACAAGCCATAGAGGACCATAAAGTACAATCCTTATGAATGAAATGACAAAAAACCTGATGCTTCAGAACATTGGTGCTTTCAATGAAGTCCTCAGCACTATCTTTCAATGTAGAGAACATGTCTTTCACATCTTTAGGACCTGCAAGAAGCAAATACCAGTTCTCAGATATTCATATACCTACTTCCCCTAAGGCAGTGGTAAGTGAGAAAAGATTCCAAAACGCCATACTATAAAGCAGTGGCAGATGTAGTAATGATCGCTGATTAAAGGTAAGTATATCACAAGTTGTAGCTAAGCTCATTCTACCTGAAGAAGCAACCAAGGCTTACAAATATCCACTCCAACAAAAGCACAAACAACAAAGATTTATTTCATAAAGGTTTAGAGAAGAAAACAAAACAGAGCCAAGCCAAAATATGGTGTTGCTTCCCCTAATATTACAAGTTCTCTATAGCTGTTTCAAGAGTTATTCCTCGTAAATTTGAGATAGCAAGAATCCAGGAGATGTAGCAGATATTAATCACTTGAAACTCTAGGCCCCCACAAGTTACGCCAACTAACATAACTGAGCATGGGAGGAGAATAAATAGTTGGGGACTGAGATATTGTTTTGTCTTTAATGTCCTTGTCCAAACAATAATAGTACTGAATTATTCCCCTTACTAACCCAAGACAAGTAGAGCTCAGAATTTAAAGAATATTTGGTACCCAAACAGCAAACAAGAATAAGCAAGACGAGGAAAAATGGAAGAAATGCTGTCGCAGCAGCTATTTTCATAGTCAAAAGAAGAGATAAACAAGTTAACAGAAGTTGGCACTTATAACAATCAAATCTTTAGTAAAATAAGCCCATGCAAATGATAGGGATAGCATCAAGTAAATAAAATTAAAATTCATGAAGCACTTGAATTGGGTGTGGCGTGATTCTTACGCACTTTCATAGGAAGAAGGCAACCTATTGGACATAAACAGACTTCAAGTTGTTGATAATCCTCAAAAAAATTGAAATAAACACTTCTAAAACCCAAGTCCAGAGTATACTAACCCAAAGGAGCAGGTTAGGGATAGCATCAAGTAAATAACATTGAATAAAAATGAAATTCCCAAGAAGCACTGGAATTGGGTATGACAACATTTTAATGCACTTCCATCCCCTCAAACCCCTGCCCCCCACCAAACAAAAAACCAAAAAAAAAAAAAGCCTCATGTTAGGGGCACTTGATCTAGTCGTGGCAAATTTTTAATGCTCATTAATTAGAAAAAGGCCATCAGTTAGGAGTACTTCATTTGGGCAAGGCAAAATTTTAATGGGGTTTAATCAGAAACACACCATCCATCAGAAATAAACAGACAGCAAGTCGTTGCTGATCCTCTGAACATAGAAGTAAAATCTTTTGAATGTTAGCATTACAGTTCCCCCCCTCCCCTTGCATGAAGAATGAAGTTTCAAAAGAAGGAAATAAGCATCAGAAAGAAGAGTTCAAATTATATCAGACCTGCTCGAACGACCAAAATAGAAAGAACAAGGCAGTGACCAAGAATGAGCCTTTCTCTACAAACCACAGCTCGACGTTCCACCAAAGCACCCCTTGAGTCGATGACATAGAGTTCCGAATTAGGCCCACCCAAACCAGCAGGTTCTTCTCGATTCAGTTCCTATAATCAATGAAAAAGGCATATGATTGGGCGGCATAAGAACAAAACTTTCAACAGTAAACATACTACAACAAGTTCACATACAGCAACCAGAAAATCAGAAAAAATCCCAAAAGCTACAACATATAAACAGATATGAAACCAAGATATGCCAAGAAATCTGTTCAACTGCCCACAGTATCCACTGCTGGGCACTTATCAGAGTGTATTTTGCTCATGAATAAAAAAATTCATCACAAACTTAACTTTTTGAAAAAAAAGATAGAAATGAACTCTATAATTAATTTTTTGCTAATTTTTATTCAACGAGAAAGCTAAAAATGAAGCTAGACTCAAGAGAATTAAACATTCCCTACGAGAACCTTTATAAGTGATAAGAAACGCTGTCTAACTCCCGAAGTAATTAGATCTTCCATAAATCTTTGAATATCAGCCAAAAGATCAACTTCAAGGCCTTGGTCAAGAACAACAGCCTGCAAAAGAAGAGCAAAAGTTTTCCCAAATCATTAATCTAGAAGAAGAAAAAGACAAAAAAGAGAAGACCAGTTATCGTGTAACCAAGAGGTTCAAATACCCGTAACAGAGTGTAAAGTGCAGTTACAAGATCCCTTCTTTCAGTATACCAGAGTCCTGCTGCAAGTCGCATAATTTCTAAAGGATCTCTTCCAAGTAAGCTCCACTAGATGGTAAGAGCTAGAATTTATCAGCAAAATGTGGGAAAAGCAACATCCCAGCTTTTATTTAATAAAGCCACAGAATGAACAATGATAAACAAATATTAATAGTTTTAGCATTCCTCATTATCAATAACAAAATATGTTAAGTCTAGCCCGCATAACTGTTACGAGCTTTAAATAAATCTCAATGCAGCAATGCCAAAAGATAATAAGATGAACCCAAAAAATTAAATTAAATTAAAAATTAAAAAAAAATTAGAGAAGGTCCACCTCTTGGTTCACAGAAACAATCAAGCGAACACAGTCAATTTCATTAAGATGGAGATCATCACTGAGTTTCAGTGCCTGAAAGTTCAACAATCGGGGCAGTATCAATCAAAAGGATCAACAAACACATAAAGGAATAACTAATTATATAAACATTAATACAAGTACATCAAGGCAAAAGCCGATGGGAAAAATCTCAAACAACAATAATCTGATTGCAAGAAGCCTTAACCAACATATTGATTACCAAACTGAGGGCAAATCTGATTAAATCTCAATAATTCAAGACACAAAAAACCAACCAGACAATTGGAAAAGGTCCAAACAAAAGCCCAGGTCATTTTTAGCTCCTTATAGTACCTTTCCACATTTTAAACCCATATAAGAAGGTGTGAGGACCCTGATAATTCAACACTATGAAATCTACAGGAATTACCTTTCTCACCAGTTAAATAGTGTCTTTTACAGAACCCGAAGTGGAAACCCAAATCTGTTTGGTTACCAGGAAACAATGCATGCCTTGAAAGGGATAAGACAGCTGACTGATTTCATCATGTCACAAGAACGATTTGGAGAGTGATATAAATGGCATGAAGAATGGTTAGAAGGTTGAGGTAAATGACCATGTCAGTTAAAAGAATGCAATTTTTGACTCTGGAGTCAGCATGGTGTGATATTGAAACTAATTTGGGGGAAAACATAGTCAATCGAATCAATAATTAGCTTCAAACGAACACTTGAAATAAGCCAACCCCAGAAAGAACATAACCTTTGGAGAACCCAAAAAAGACACAAATTAATTGACAAAAAAAAGTTATTTCAAAGTAGAGTAAGTGAAAACTTGACACGACTACTATTCAAGCGCAACCTGGTATCATTCAATAGTTAGACGAAAATTAAACGCTTAAATAAGCATCACTCTCTTTAAACAAAATATTGAACAAGAAGAAAGGAAAAGACACTGACAATCTGAACATCTTGGTCATCAAGAGTGATGGCTCTAGAATCCGGAAGTCTAATTTCTTTAGACTGCACTTGCGATCGGTCCGACGGTTTTGGCAGCTGAACATCACAATTACCAAAAAAAAATGTAAATCGTCAATATCCCACAAACCATTACAACTGAGCATTCTTCTCGGAAAACAGATATTTTCTAAGACTGTAAAAAAAAAGATAATAGTAACACAAACAAAAGCTTCCCCAAAATAAAACCAGAAAAACCCTCCGACCAACTAATTGAGCACACTGTCCAATGTGGCGTGTGGGTGTGAGAGGTTTCCGTTAAACTTAGTGTCTACATACAGGATAGGAGAGAAGAGAGCGAAGTGACGGAAGAGATTGGCGAATTGCGTGGATGAGCTCGATCCTCTGCGATGGTGTCGGAGGGTTAGGCCCAAGCAGCGACTCTTCCACTATCGACAAGAGTTGTTTAGGAGATACCATTCTATCAACTTTCTTGAACTTCACTGTCAACTCTGAGGTTGATTTCTCACTTCTTATCGAAAAATCATGAAAGATACAGAGCAACGCAGAGAGAAACCTCGGAGAGAGAGGAGAGGAAGGGAGAATGAAATGGAGAATGAAGAAAGACAACGACAGAGATAGAGGGCGGGAACTGCCCTACTCGTACTATGAGAGAGAGAGGAGAGATACTAATGAATTACGGATGGGCCGGGTCGGTCGGTTTATATAGTTTTTTTTTGTTATCGTGTAAACGAATTAGTACATTTGTTTAGAATTACGGATGGGCCGGGTCGGTCGGTTTATATAGTTTTTTTTGTTATCATGTAAACGAATTAGTACATTTGCTAAACAACTCGTAAACAAGTTCAGTTACGTTTGTTTATATTCGTTTGATAAAGTAAATAAATAATAAATGAATATATTTTACCATTCATTTAATAAATGAACCGAATAATTTTACCGTTCGTTTAATAAACGAACACGAATATGAACATGAACAAATATGTGTTCGGTTCGTTTATATTCACGAATAAGTTCATTTAGTATTTATGAACAAGTTCGTTTAAAGTTTGTTTATTTCTCATTAACAAGTTCGTTTAATGTTATTATATTTTTGTTTATTGGAATAGTTAAATAGATATAATTGTCTTTTCTTGGATGATGAATGGAATATTACTATATTTTTGTTTATTTGAATGGTCAAATGAGATGTAACTGCCTATTGAAATGTTTAATATATTATGTTTATTACGTTCTTATTATACAGGAATGTTTAATTGTCAAATTAGAATGATCATGAAAGTAATGTTAACCGTTCACGAACTGTTTGTTTAATGTTTGCGAACGTGTTCATTTACTTATTCACGAACAAGTTCATTTACTGGTTCGCCAACATGTTCGTTTACTCGTTCGCAAATGTGCTCATTTACTCGTTTGCAAACGTGTTTGTTTAATGTTCACAAAAGTGTTCATTTATTCATTCGCGAAAGTGTTAACGAACTGTTATTGAACATGTTCGTTTAATGTGTTAATGAACATATTCACGAACACTTACGAATACTAATAAACGAACATAAACGAAAACGAACATGAACACATATTTCACACTAATAGATGAATATAAACGAACATGAACAGTCTAAAAAATAAACGAACAAGGCTCGTTCATTTATATTCGATTCGTTTATAGCCATCGCGAATGCTTTTAATTATGGGCCTTTTTATGAAGGTCGTTTGGGCGGCCCAGCGTTTCAATAAAGCGATTCTTAAAAGCTTGGTAAGCATTAGCACAGCTAAGTGTGTGAAATATGCTTAAGCCTTAAAATAAAGGCCAGTAAGAAAAAGCCTTTTGCCAAGCCCATTCGACCCCTCATAAAAAGTAGTCAAGCCTAACAGAGTATTAAAAATAATAATAAGAGTAAAAGACATTGGCGGCCACTCAACTTTTGAAATCGTATACTTTTGGTCACTCAACTCACAAAATTACGCGAACAACCATCCAACTCATAAAATTGGCTACTCGTCGCCCTTCTGTTGCTTTCCATCGTTAAAGGCCAAACAACAACCTTTCCACGTGTTTTTTTAGGGGCAAAAAGGTCATACAGAAGTCTTCAGCTAATGCTTGGGATATTCAAGGTTGATAAGATCTTAGAAAGATAACCATGGCAAGTCCGCTGCTGGAGAGTTTACGAGAAGTCTTCAAGAGCTGCTTCCTTTTATCACCGGCATCACCAGTGGTGTTTTCAAAGGCATCCAAACAAGTCTGTTGGACTGTATTGGTAGCGCTAAGCCATTTTTTCATATCAGCTACATTCTCATCAATATTCTTGATGTCAAAGTTGCTAATTTTATCTATTGACCTCTCGAAATCAAAGATAACATTTTTCAACACTTCTTTGCGAATGTCCAAAGCCTCAGAAGTCTTTAGCAACATCTTGGATAAGAGCAGACTTGGGGATAACATCTCCAATGTTAGCAATTCAAACATTGAATGCATGCTTGATGAATTATTTGGGGCCATTGCTATTAGCTCCAGAAAGGCTCTGTTGGCACGTTTCCTTATAGTCAACATTTTAGCACAATGAATCCACAGATGTGGCCACTGCAGTTGAACTATTGGTCTTCAACCTTTCAAGCTTTTCGTCTTCAATCTATCCTGATTTTTTGTTGATTTCTGCAACTCATCGAAGCTTCATTGAGCGAAGTAACGGGTTCCTCAAACTTTCATCGTTACAACTTTCCCATGATTTTCTGATGATCTATGGCTCAAAAACTCATGGGTAAGAAGAAAAACAACCTGCAAGCTCCCAATTTCCTACACCGAATACCATAGATGAAGAATTTGAGATGGGTCATCAAACGGGTCTGTCGGGTCTACACCGAAGACCTTTTTCTACATTTATTTCTTTATCACCATTAGTTACTTCTTGCTGGAGAAACAGCTTTGCAAAGCTCTATATAGGGTGTGAGTGTTGTTGTTCTTCTTCTTATTTTCTTCTTTCATTACAAACACACAGAATCTCCAAGACAATTTTGTGGATAGTATGATTTTTTTTTTCAATTTTTTGTGTAGTTTATTATTAATTTTGTTTTTGGCAATATCCTCTGATGATGTTGGTGTGGAAAGCCCTGATTTTGGCTATCCCACAGCTCACGCACAAACAAAGGAAACTAGTTCCCTACTCAAATCGGAAAATGCACGCCAGCTGCTTGATGAGTTGCCTCAGAGAAAGACCGTGCAAGCTAAGTTATTCACACTGACCTTTTGGCCCCTAAAACAACACGTGGAACACTAACTCATTCACATTGACCTTTTTGCCCCTAAAAAAACACGTGAAAGGGCTAACGTTTGGCCTTTAACAGACAAAACTAACAGAATGGCCACGGGTAGCCATTTTTAGGAGTTGGATGGCTGTTCGCGCAATTTTGTGAGTTGAGTGGTAATAAGTATACGATTTCAAAAGTTGAGTGGCCGCTAATGTTTTTTACCCTAATAATAATAATAAGGGAAAAAAATAATATTACTGGATTTCTGCACTTAAATTTTTGGAAAAATACAAGCCACAAATTGGAGTTAATATAAACGTCTTCAAGCAAATATATATGTGCTAATTATGTTTTCATGAGACAATTACAAAATCAGTTTAATTAAATTTATAATTAGCTAAGTGATACTAGTAGTTTTGAAAAATAAAAAATGTCTATTTTGAGTTAAAATGGATTATTTTGTTAAATTTATAATTCCATGTCTATGATGGTGTACATTTGTTGTAAACTTGAGATGAGTGAAAATTATAGAAAATTTATAAATATTAGAAGAAAAAATTGAGTATGTACTACTCTATCCATCCAAAAAAAAAATCAATCTTAAACAAAAATTACTTGTATAAAAAAAAATCCATTTTTATGTGAAAATTTTGTATCACTTTTACTAATAATAATACACAAACTAGATTAAAAGCTAATGATAAAAATATAAAAGTATACATTTAATGATATATTAAATATGTTATATTTTATAATTAAATAAAAAATTATATCAAATTAAAAGTATACTTTTTTTCAGACGAAATAAGTAAGAATTAATAAATGATTAATATTTTGATGATTTTATTTATTCATCGCTCAATTTGGGTTCACTCAAATTATACAGTATAGCCCGGATAATTAGTTTTGATTTATATTCTACCAATAGTAGTCTTTAAAAATATAATTAGTGCATAATTCCCATGCAAGGCATAGGATTTCCAATAATTTTGTTGATAATTTGTTATACACGTATTGCTAAAAGTTTAGAAATAAAGACAGTTTTAAAAATGTTTGTTGAATAAAAATTAAAATAAATAAAAGTATGAAATAATATTTATTGAATAAGAATATGTATAATGAATTCATAACCTATGGTTAAAAAAAATATTTTAAAATAGAGTTAATATCATTTACCCTTCTCGTGGTTTTACAATATAATTATCAGTCCCCCATGGTTTGAAAATAACAACCAGCTCTATTGACTAATAGTCAACTTAGAAAAAAGACGAAAAATCCCTGAACGGGCTAGTTGTTATTTTTTAAACCACGGGGTTGAAAAAACTCAAGGGGGTAAATGATATTAACTTTATTAGATTTTTAAAAAGAAAAAAAATATGAAATTTAAAGATAAAAATTTAATAAAATTATGTAAAATTTTGAAGTCTTCTTTACCCCCATTAAATTTTTAGACTAATTTGAGGGTTTCACAAGATCTTTTTTTTTTTCTTCAAAATCATCTATAGTATTATATAATATGGTTGTAAATATAACTTATGATATAGTTTAAATTTTTTTTTTTTAAAGATGAAATTTAAAGACAACAATTTAATAAAATTATTGAAACTATATAATAAAAAAATTTAAACTAAAAAGATGAAATTTAAAGATAAAAATTTAATAAAATTTAAAAAAGAAAATATTTTTAAAAATTTAACCTTAAAAAACAAAGTAACTATATAATAATTTTTTGTCTTTTTGCATTAAATTTTTTAACAAAATTTTATGTAATTTTATATAATTTTTATCTTTAAATTTCTTATTTTTGTCTTTTAAAATTGAATAAAGTTAATATCATTTACCCTCTCGAGATTTTGTAATATAACAACCCGCCCCCCGTGGTTTAAAAAATAACAACTAGCCCCCTGGGGGTTTTTTCGTCTTTTTGCCAAGTTGACTATTAGTCAAGGGGGTTGGTTGTTATTTTTCAAACCACAAATTGCTGATTGTTATATTACAAAATCTCGAGAGGGCGTAAATGATATTAACTCTTTAAAATAAAGTTACTTAATAATTATTATAATTTAAAAAATAGTATAAAATGTAAAACTTTCATGAACTATCTGCATATAAATCATAAAACTAGTTGTAAGTTTGACTTTAATGATAATTTTATATTATATATATCACTACAATATTTTGAAATTTTATATATAGATAAAGTGAATGATAAATCCCTAAAAGTAAAAATATCAAGCAATTAAAATAGTTATAAAACAAAAGACTAAAACTCTTATAAATAAATGTGAAATGATTCTACAAAAGTATAATTCATAATACCCCAAAACTCACAACACAACAAGGCATGTTAAATTAGGGGGGAAAAGTAGATGAGGCTATAAAAAAAATAAAAAAATAAAAAAGTATGTTAATTAATGATATAAATGTTATTGTCAAAATTCTTTTATAATTAGTACGAAAATAGTAAAATAATTAATTAATTATGAAAAAAATAGCAATGAAAATTAAATTATTAAAAGGAATAAGAATTTTACCATATTCAAATTACTACAAATTAATAGATAGTAAATAGATAATATTTTTAAGAGTTTGTTAGATTTATAACTTTGATTATATTATAATTACTAAATATTAATATTAAAGTACAATAAAAAGACAATTTAATCATTAATATTTATGATAATTATCAAACTAATGAAATTAAATTATTAAAAAAATAAGAATTTTGCCTATCTTTAAATTACTAAAAATGAATAGACAATAAATATATAATATTTTTAAGAGTTTGTTAGATTTAGAACTTTAATTATCTTCTAATTACTAAATTTAATATTAATATTAATATTAAAGTACAATAAAAATATATTTTAATTTTTAATATTTATGATAATTATATTGAAACTAAGTGATAATAGTAATTTTGTATAGCGATTGATGTGGTAACTATGAAAAAGACAAAATTATCACTTATTATTTTGTGTTTTGTAATGAAGATGAATGAATAATTTTGTTTTTTCATAATTACCACGTCAGTCACTATATAAATTCACTATAATTTGTCAGTATGTATATTATTAATCTTTTTATATAATAGTGATAGTGATATTAGACATGAGTAAATGCGAATTCATTCCTGACTATCGCAAATAAATCAAAATATATAATCTTTTGTTGACAAAGGAATCTGCAGCCGCTACCCAAGGGTGCGCACTAGATAAACTCTGCTCTTGTGAAATAACCCGCAAACTCTCACAAGAGAAGTAAATTGGGCTTGCAGTAAACTGCACAATCCTCACAGGCACACTGAATAAATTCCGCTCTTGTGGAGCCTTGTGCAATGGTTGAGAATATATAATCTTTTATTAACAAATGAACCCGCAGCTGCTACCCAATGGTGCACACTAGATAAACTCCACTCTTGTGGAATAGCCCACAAACCTTCACAGAAAAAGTAAATCGGGATTGCAGTAAACAGCACAACCCTCACAGGCGCACTGAATAAACTCCGTTCTTGTGGAATAGCTCGCAAACCCTCAAAGAAGAAGTAAATCGAGCTTGCAGTAAACCGCACAATCCTCACAGGCGCATTGGATAAACTCCACTTGCTCTTGTGGAATAACCCACAAATACTCACAGAAGAAGTAAATTGGGCTTGCAGTAAACCGCACAACCCTCACAGGCGCACTGAATAAACTCCGCTTTTGTGGAGCCCTGTGCAACGACTCAACCAAGAAGTTGTCAACAGGAATATTTGAACTCGTGATTTTACGGTTACGCGCTCACCCGCTACACTAACTTTACCAATAACTTGATTACCAAGGGAGCAAATCAAAATATATAATCTTGATAATTAAGCTTGTCATTTCAAGAAAGGCTGGATGTGACAGCCGAGCAACTTTGAACCTACCCTTGTCCAGTCGTTTCCATTTCTACATATTCATGCAACAAAGTCATACCGTCCATGTTAATGGCGTAACTTTGGGGTGCATTGTCGATTCATGTTTAGACTTTAGAGTGGGGTTTTGCTGTGTAAGCTGTTAGCATTCGAATCCTTAAGGTATGGCGTAGCTTTGGTCCAGGTCCACAAATGGGTTCCACGTTTTGCTCTCACGGCGTGGATATTATGTCCTACAATCAATCGAGATGGTGGGTCTGAATTTAATGATCCATGTCTTAGTGGAGGTCAAGTCAGGAGCAGAGCATTGCATTTTGCAGACTCAAACACGGTAAAATCCAGCAACTTTGTCTGGTGCAACAAACAACTGGAATGCACTAGAGACTGAACAAAATGAGTTATAGTCAGTGATTATTGTAGTGTTTTGGGAGAGAGTAATTCGTATTAAGAGAAACTGGGATCTAGTATTGCTTAACTGAGGATTGTACTACTTCATACAAATGAATTGAATTTAAAGCTTCTTAACAGAGAAACTTGAAGACTACCGCTACAAAACTAGGTACTTGATCAATAATGGAGTCAAAAACCATCACAACCTAATACCTTAGGAAGGCTTAGCAATTTGTCAGCTACCCAACATAACCACAAAAATCACCATGCCGAAGAATATTGTAGTTGGTGAGGCTCAATGACTAGGATACGATAGAAGAAATGAAATTTACCACTCATACAAAGAAAAAGAAGCAGCCTTGGCCTTTTTACTCAACGATGTGAAGGGTCTTGAAAAATCATAATTACAATACAATTTAGACATGTTTTTTCTCCCACCTAAAAGTCTATATATATCTACTGCCATTGAAGTGTTACTTCGACTTCATACAAAATTAGTAGAGAAAAAATCACAGTGAGAAGTTCTTTCTCTAATTCGAGAAGTTACTTTTGATATGGAAGTAACAAACAGATACGTTGTCATTAGGCATCACATTGATGGAGCGCCTCAAGAGTCTGATTTTGAGCTCAAGACTGAATCTCTTTCTTTATCATTTGATCATGGAGAAAAGGAAGTCCTAGTGAAAAACCTATACTTATCAGTGGATCCTTATCAGTTGAACCGCATGAAGAACCCAACCTCCTCGATTCATGCCATGAGTTTTCTTCCTCCCATTAACCCAGGCGAGGTGAGTTTCAGAGTTCTGTTAATATTACTCTTATATTACATGGGATTTTATCAAATGACAAGCAGATAGTACTCCTCTTTTCATGGAAATTGAATCTTCTGCATATCTATGCAGCACATTTATGGTGATGGAGTCGGGAGAGTTGTTGCTTCCGGACATCCTGAATTTAAAAAAGATGACTTGGTTGTTGGCTTCCTGAACTGGGGAGACTACAGCATAATAAAGGAAGGTGGCAGCTTAAGAAAGTTGGATACAATGGGATTTCCTGTTTCTTACCATCTGGGAGTTCTAGGTCAGTTCTCATCGTTTCACTGGGATCAGTAGCTTGTTATGTGTACTGTTAAATGGCTGCTTTAGAGAACCGACATTGTAGTTTCAGACAAAAGCGATCAGTGCAGATTAATTCCGTTGAAAAGACCGAAGTTTAATTTATTAATGTTTGTTGTGCAGGATTCGGAGGGCTTACAGCTTATGCTGGATTTTTTGAGGTCTGCAAACCAAAGAAAGGGGAAAAAGTGTTTGTCTCCGCAGCCTCGGGATCCATAGGAAATTTAGTTGGACAATATGCTAAGCTGTTCGGATGCTATGTTGTTGGCTGTGCTGGTACCCAAAAGAAGGTTCTACCTTAATTTCATTTCTTAAATTCGCTAAAAATATTAATCTCTATGTTTCTTCCTGTACTTCTAAATAAGATCTTGAAAATTATCAACTGATTTCCAAAAACAATGTACACTAACATGCCCGTATATGCGGTATATAGGTAGACTTGTTAAAGGACAAGCTTGGTTTTGATGAGGCATTCAACTACAAAGAGCAAACAGATCTTAAGTCAGCTCTCACAAGGTGATTCAACAGTTTATTGTCTGGAAACTGATTGATTCCTCTAGCTTCGCTTTCTTAGTTTCAATCCACAGAAGCGAAAACAAGGATGCAGGGATGCCACTGGGCTGATTTCTGAATTATGTCACACTCTATATGTACAGGTACTTCCCAGATGGGATCGACATATACTTTGATAATGTAGGGGGAGAGATGCTAGAAGCAGCAATAGAAAACATGAATGCATTTGGCAGAGTTGGTGTTTGTGGCGTCATATCTGAATATACAGACAAGGGGAGACGTGCTGCTCCAAATATGATTGATGTCCTTTACAGGAGCATCACCATTCAAGGATTCTTAGCTTATTATCAGTTGAAATTCTTCAACAATTTCCAATCCACCACAGTCCAGCATCTCAGGAATGGGAAACTAGTCGTCCTGGAAGACATTTCATGGGGCCTGGAAAGCATTCCATCAGCGTTTGCTGGACTTTTTCGAGGTGATAATGTTGGAAAGAAGATAGTTCAAGTTGCAAATGATTGATGTGGGGAATGGGAAAAGGAATGGAAATGATAATGTGTTATTTTATTATAATTGTATTGGTTGATTTGTGTTGAAAAGTGATTATAATTATTAATGATGATAATTGGTTTGTGTTGGGTAATGATTATAATTATTAATAATAATAGTTGGTTTGTGAAATATTTTTGAATAAAAATTTAATTAATTTTTTATTTTATTTTGAATTTTAAATATATTATAATTATTAATAAATTATGGTATTAATAATGAAATTAGGTAAAGAACAAATATAACAGGAGATATGAAAAAGAGGGAAGATACTGGTGGATATGATTTTGTAGGGCAGCTGCAGAGGATGGACGGTGATACGAGAGTGCTCAGAAACCAAGATGGATTAACTATGATTTGTTAGCATTCTCCGATCTTGTAAATTTCTTAGTCACCAGTCAGATCATTTTCATTGTCGTTAGTGCTACGTCAAGGAATTGAAAACTAGATTTTTCCTGAATCAAAATGGAAGTTATTTCCAGTTTATTGTAATTAAGCCTTTGAACATCAAATTGGACGATGCTCAATGGAACTCCCTTTTATGCTGACATACTATTGTTGCATTTTAGAGGCGATTAAATTCTGTTTAATTTGTTACTCTGAATCAACACAAAGTTCAGATCATGTGTCTCATTACATTTTTAAGCATTTATGAAGAATAAGTGGGTCTAATTTTAAGGTGAAAAGATGAACTTCATCCGCAGCAAATTGGCCTCCAGAATCCAGATGCAGGAAGAATGAACGAAAAAATGATGGGTGAGATCATTTTAAGCCAATTCATCTTATTTATATTTTCTGACGGTGAGCAGAATAACATGAGATCATCATTAGCCAATGCTTGTTTACCGCCTAGTTCTTAAGTTAATGTTAGACAATGATGTGTATCCATAAAAATGTATAAACAAAAACTGGGACAAGGGGCGGAGATAAGGAGGCCACCCTTAGCGATTGCAAGAAGCCAAAGTTCCATAATAATTGCAGTCACTACTACCTACTAACAAGTAACTATGACAACAACCAACCGCGAAGAAATTACAAAATAAACGACAGAGGAGGGACGTGGGTTTTGTTTTGCCCTGCTCCGCCTCCGGCCGGCACCTACCTCAACCCCAGAAGGACCAAAACCAGTGTATGACTGTTGCTCTGGCCTCTCTTATTTAGTTTTTGTGCTGACTGCAAGGTTTCCGTCCTCATATTACAAATTTTGTTTTCTTCAAACGGTAGATATTTTATTGCAATTTACAAATTTGTACATAGTCAAAACAAGGCTAATGGTTCCGTGAAAGTAACCATTAAGGAAAGTGTGACTAAAAGAGTCTCCATAATACTTCTGACATGAAGAAAATAACCCTAATAAATAGGGAAACTAACCTTAATATGTAGGGATAAAAACCAAACTAGTTAATTACAAACGAACTATGAAAAAGTGTGAACTAAATTTCATCGAGGATGCAATCTCTCAATTCTCCCAAGAAAAAAAAGCACGAATTATCTCGTATCAGTTGACCAGAATCCATCAATTCTTCCTGCCGAAAAACTGGGAAAAAAAATTTATTGACCATAATCGCTTACAGTGGTACTATGGACGATTTGGACAGATTTTGGCAGCTTCCAAAAATTGCACAGTGTGTGTAGTGCACTAATGCAAATATCACTCGTATTACAATTCACAAATGAAAATACGATACAAGCATCTAATCACTTGCTAACATTATTATTCTCATTTTGTTTTGTTATGCTGCCCATTTCCCTCTGCATCAATCGTACTTTGTATGATTATATTCTAGTATCTGACAATGGGACAACGGTCGGTATACCAAATAAACTAAATTATAGTGATTTATTGTGTCCCTATTCCTGTAAACTCTTATGAGAAAAAATCATCAAACTATGTTTAATCTCAAGTAATCCCAAGAGATTATTGGTCACCAAATCCTATTATAAGGAATTTCGCCGTACAAACATGAAGACATCAATATCTTGAAGCTCGTATACTTAATGTTTCTGAGTTCATAAACTCATACACAAAAACTTTTTTTTTTA
Organism: Gynochthodes officinalis; assembly: GCA_020080225.1. Taxonomy (NCBI): domain Eukaryota; kingdom Viridiplantae; phylum Streptophyta; class Magnoliopsida; order Gentianales; family Rubiaceae; genus Gynochthodes; species Gynochthodes officinalis. The sequence continues at coordinate 45,706,161 of CM034615.1, read as the reverse complement.
ATCCCTTCGACCAAGGCTTACAAGTAATCATAATTCACTAGTGTCCAAACACTTGTGTTCCAATTCCGCTACAAGCATATGTAATGGCGTCAATATTTAGGGAGTATGTTTATCTTATATATACCAGTGCGCTCCATTCTTTCAGGTGTTGCCTCATCTTCTTATTCTTCTCAGGACCAATTCATATATACCAACAATGGAAGTAACAAACAGATACATAGTCATTAAGCATCGCATTGATGGAGCACCGCAGGAGTCTGATTTTGAGCTCGAGACTGAAACTATTTCCCTATCAATTCAGCCTGGGAAAAAAGAAGTTATCGTCAAGAATCTTTATCTATCCATTGATCCATACCAAGTTAACCGCATGAAGAGCAAAAGTTCCTCGCAGCAAGCCAAAGATTTTGCAGGTGCCATTTCCCCTGGAGAGGTAAAAAGTTGTATTCACGTAATGCAAAATTTCAGTAGTACTTATACAGTTTTCAGTGTATATAGCACTAGCAGTGCTGATTGGAAGTTGATTTTAATCACAGGCCATTGATGCTTATGGTGTGGGAAAAGTTGTTGCTTCTGGGAACCCAGAGTTTGAGAAGGACGACTTGGTCGCGGGGCTTCTGAGCTGGGGAGAGTACAGCAAAACCAAAGAGGGTGGCCTGTTAAATAAGGTGGATACTACCATGGGATTTCCACTATCTTACCATGTAGGAATTTTAGGTAAATTACTCTCCCATTAAACTTGAGTGAAAGGCATCTGTGTGATTGATTGTCCTACTCCTACCAAATGAAAGCTTTTTAGAATTAAAATGTTATCATGATGCTATTATAGGGGTTTTTGAAAAAATGGTCAGTCTTTTGCAAAAGATTACAGTTTTGGCTAAAAAGAATTGGAAGGAACAGGGGACGCGAGATGTGATGCATAAGTAGATGTGGCCTCAGGCTAATGACTTCCGTACAAACGTGACAATATAAATGAATTGGAGAAGTACTTTTCCAAGAAATAAGATTAAACGTTAATATATTAGTGCTACAATTCTTAATTTAGATGAATTGAAGAAATCAAATTCCAAGTGAATTCTCATTTTAATGTCAAACACCTTCGTGCTTTACAAAATACTATGGCTTTTGGCCCGAAAGACAATAGTATATTTTTGGGCTTTCCCCCAGATTCTTAAAGAGTTTGTTGATCTGACGTTTGTGATGCAGCATTCAGTGGGCTTGCAGCTTATGCTGGATTTTTTGATTTGTGCAAACCCAAGAAAGGGGAGAAAGTATTCGTCTCTGCTGCTTCGGGATCGGTTGGAAATTTAGTCGGACAGTATGCTAAGCTCTTCGGATGCTATGTTGTTGGCTGTGCTGGTACCCAACAGAAGGTCACCCTTTCTTCTTTTTAAGTCTTCATTGATGTCCTAAACATGTGCTTAAAGTTCTAAAAATGAACATGAACTGAACATGTTTATCTTCAATTGTTTATTGACTTTTGGGTTCCAAAAATTTGCGATTGCTGAATAATGGATGTTACGTTACGCTGAACATATAATAGGTAAATTTGCTTAAGGAGAAGCTTGGTTTTGACGAGGCATTCAACTACAAAGAAGAAACTGGTCTTAAGTCTGCTCTCAAAAGGTTCAATTCTTTCTTTTTGTTTTAGCTGTGTGACTAATGACTATCCAAATTCCAGCAAAAGGTCAAAGCCTGAAACGTACCTCGGTAAATTGGAGTTCACATCTTAATTATATAACTATGCTTACTATGAATTTATTTTGTTAATCTAGGTACTTCCCAGATGGGATCGACATATATTTTGATAACGTGGGGGCGGAGATGCTTGAAGCAGCTGTTGAAAACATGAATGTGTTTGGTAGAGTTGCTGTTTGTGGTGTTATATCTGAGTACACAGACAAAGGAAGACGTACTACTCCAAACATGATAGATGTTGTGTACAAGAGGATCACGATTAGAGGATTTTTAGCTGCTGATCACATGAACGTATACGACGATTTCCTGTCAACCACAGTGGAGCACCTCCGGAATGGGAAAATTCACGTCCTCGAAGACATTTCCCATGGAGTGGAGAGCATACCATCTGCTTTTGTAGGACTCTTTCGCGGCGATAACGTTGGCAAGAAGATTGTTCAAGTTGCAGATGATTAAAACAGTTGGGATTTTGCTAGGAGTTTAGTTTGAACAAAGTAATCAGGGTTGTCGTTTTCTTAAGGATAAATGGAAATGAAAGAGGGCTATTACATGTTAGTACAGATATTGGTCAATGTTTTTTGGCTTGCAAGTTATAACAGATCTTGTTACCATTACACTACCCTTTGGGACAGGAATCCTGATTTTCTTTTTTACCTTGGTATTTAGGTGAAAATAAAGCAAATCTCTATAATCCATCTTCCAAACATGTTACATCACCCTGTGATGCATGTTAAATATGTACTGTCTGCATAAAGTTATATGAAAGGCTTGAAAGCAACAGTGTAATGTCCAAATGAACATTTATATTATTTTAAATATTTTTGCAGGAATTTTGGTGTTCATTAATCAAGGGTTGCACAAGTGTTGCAGATTACTGTCTAATTGTAACAGTTGAAGAAGAAGTTCAGGCCCTCAGGAGCTAAAAGCAGCCCGTCATATGGAGGAAATCAAAGCATTTATTGCGCGCTAGATGTCGTGGGTTCGAATCTTTTAAATTACATTGTTGGAAAGATTGGGCAAATGGGTTCAAATCTTTTCAATTAGATTGTTGGAAGGATTAATAGTCTAACTTCTTCTTCAACCACATATATTTTCCAGCCACACTGACTACAACCACATATATTTTCCAGCATTTCACGTTTTCCAATAAATATCCCAAACATTGTGCATTCAATGCATTTTATCCTTCTTCACTTGCTCAGAAGTTCTCGCCCACTCAAAACAGAACCTAAACTATACCCCACAATCCACTCCAAAAGCCCCGCGGCCTAACTCCAATAATTGAACTAAGGTTTACTACGACTGTCAATCTAACAATTAACTACTCGGTACATATATCAGAATGAACAAAGGAAACTCGGAAATGTACTACACAGAAGAGTCGTCGGGTTAGACAGAGTGTGGTCCTTCTTTTACTCCACACTGACACTCAATCCAAGCAGAAAAGATCACTGCTGGTAACTCTTAGAGAGACGTAAGAGCTTTAAGAGTTGAAAAAGGCGTGCGGTTTCCCGATTCCCTTCCCTCGAATTGTCAAAAAAAGAAGTTCTCGCCTTCCCAGCACAAGAATTTATGTTCAATGGAGGCAACCAACAAGTACATAGTCATTAAGCATCACATTAATGGAGCACCACGAGAATCTGATTTTGAGCTCAAGACGGAAACTCTTCCTTTACCATTTCAGCCTGGGGAAAACGAAGTTATCGTGAAGAATCTTTGCCTATCCATCGATCCATACCAGGTTAACCGCATGAAGAACAGAAGTTCCTCGTATGAACCCTTAAAACATTCAGGTGCCATAACCCCTGGAGAGGTAGTTAAATTGAAAAATCATATTATTAATGCATGCAGCAGCAGATACTAGTGCTCAGAGTAATATACTGACTTTTGTGCATATATAGGCCATTGATGCTCATGGTGTGGGTAAAGTTGTGGCTTCTGGCCATCCAGACTTGAAAAAGGATGACTTGGTTGCCGGGTTGCTGATATGGGGAGAGTACAGTAGAATTAAAGATGTCCGGTTAAGAAAGGTGGATACTATGGAACTTCCCATTTCTTACCATGCAGGAATTCTAGGTTAGTCTTAATAATATTTTTCAACTTTTTCTCCAGTGTTTTTTTTTTGTGCTTTTGTCATGGACTGACTTTGTGCGGACTTTGGGCCTATTCCCATGATTCCTCTGCACGAAAAGTTGCCATTTCTTTCCCATCTCATGGATAAATACTTTTGCAGCATTCAGTGGGCTTACTGCTTATGCTGGATTTTTTGAGGTGTGCAAACCAAAGAAAGGAGAAAAAGTGTTTGTCTCTGCAGCTTCCGGGTCCGTGGGAAATTTAGTTGGGCAATATGCTAAGCTCTTTGGATGCTATGTCGTTGGATGTGCCGGTAGCAAAGAAAAGGTCAGGCGTTTATTTTCTCAGTGAGCTCTTTTTCATATCCGCTTATGTCAATGCATTTTATCAGAAAGAAGATGAACTTCTTCATGCTCAAAATTTGATCTTTTTGTGAATATAGAATTTTTGGTGGCATAGCTTGCAATATTCCTGTTTCAAAAGTTCCAACTCGGGGAAGGTTGAAGATATTTGGCTAATTCAGAATTATTTTATCCGCTTATGTCAGTGCATTTTATCAGAAAGAAGATGAACTTCTTCATGCTCAAAATTTGATCTTTTTGTGAATATAGAATTTTTGGTGGCATAGCTTGCAATATTCCTGTTTCTTACCTGTTTCTTACTGCACTTGAAAATTTGTTCTGCAAACATAATGCTACCTTAATTATCAGGTAGAGTTGCTCAAGGGGAAGCTTGGCTTTGATGAGGCATTCAATTACAAAGAAGAAACTGATCTCAAGTCCACCCTTAAAAGGTTCACAGCTACCTCTCCATGTCAGAAATTCAAGTGATTCTTAAATGTTGTGGTTTCGAAACTTCACTTCAAAAGTTCCAACTCGGGGAAGGTTGAAGATATTTGGCTAATTCAGAATTATTTTACCCTCTAGGTATTTCCCGAATGGAATTGACATATATTTTGACAATGTGGGAGCAGAAATGCTAGAAGCAGCAGTGGAAAACATGAACCCATTTGGTCGAATTGCTGTTTGTGGTGTTATATCTGAATATACAAACGACGAGAGACGTGCTGCTCCGAACATGATAGACGTTGTGTACAAGAGGATCACAATTCAAGGATTTTTAGTTCCAGATCAGATGAAAGTCTACGATGAATTCTTTTCAACCACAGTGGAGTACCTCCGGAATGGAAAAATCCACGTTCTTGAAGACATTTCGCATGGTGTGGAAAGCATACCATCTGCTTTTGTTGGGCTCTTTCGTGGTGATAACGTTGGCAAAAAGATGGTGCAACTTGCAGATGATTGAAATGTTTTGAACGAATAACTTCCAGTAACTCATTCGTATTAATGTTACACATTAATCCTAAATAAACAAAGCCCTGAACTTCAACGTGCCCTTAAATCTTGAACTACGTACAGTTAGTCAATTGCCCGGCTTTTTCTCCAGCTTGGGATGATTCATGAAACAGTTGCTAAAACTAGCCATACAAACCCAAAAGCCATCCTCGCATTTCTTACAGAAAGATGCAAAACTGTCGTCCAGCTCAAGCAATTCCATGCCCACCTTCTCAAACTCTACCACCCCGAAATCCCAGCCACCATTGCTCCAATTGTCTCGTTCGCTGTCAGTTCCAAGAACCCTTCTTTCTTTTCCTACGCCTGCTCTATTTTCCAAAACCTTCAGTATAAGAGCACTTTCTTGTACAACACAATCATTAGAGGCTATGTACAATCGCATTTAGCTACATCCGCGATTTTATGCTACAAAAATTTGCTCAGAGATGGGGTTGTTGCGAATAATTATACTTTTACGCCTCTGATTAAAGCCTGTTCAATGGTGTCACACGACTTTAAACAGATGGGTTTTTTGGTGCATGCCCATGTAGTAAAGTTATGTCTCGAACATGACCCATTTATAGTCAGCTCGTTGATCGATTTTTATTCGTTTAATCTTGAAATGGATATGGCAAGAATGTTGTTTGATGAAATTCCTGAGAGAGATGTTGTTTTGTGGACTTCGATGATTGATGGGTATGGAAAGGTAGGGAATGTAGAAGAAGCGAGAGCCCTGTTTGAAGAAATGCCTGAAAGGAATGTGATTTCTTGGAGCACAATAATGGCAGCTTACTCCCGGGCTACTGACTTTAAGGAAGTGCTTCATTTGTATAGGCGTATGGAAGAAGCTGGGGTGAAGCCTAATGAGTCGGTGCTTGTTACTGTTCTTACAGCTTGTGCTCATCTTGGTGCACTATCGCAGGGCTTGTGGATACACTCGTGCGCAATAAGGTGTGGATATGGGTCTAATTCAATATTAGCCACTGCATTAGTTGATATGTATTCCAAATGTGGTTCTTTGGAATCGGCTTTTTCTGTTTTCAAGGGGATTGACAACAGGGATAGTGGAGCATGGAACGCTATGATATATGGGTTTGCAATGAATGGTTATGCGGCTAAATCCCTTGAATTGTTTCATGAGATGGTGCTCAGTGGGACTCAACCTTCCGAAGCAACATTTGTCGCTGTCCTCAGTGCTTGTACACATGCAAGTTTGGTTGACAAAGGCCTTTTGTTATTTGAACAGATGAGTGGTGTTTATAAAGTTGAACCGAGGCTCGAGCATTATGCATGTGTGGTTGACCTTTTGGCTAGAGCTGGTAGATTGGAAGATGCGGAAAAGTTCATTGAAGAGAAAATATGTGGAATTGGTACAGGGGATGCTAATGTTTGGGGAGCTTTACTTGGCGCGTGTAGAGTTTATGGGAACATTGTAATGGGGGATAGAATATGGAGAAAACTTGCAAAAATGGGAATAGCAGATCAGGGTACTCATGTCCTTTCCCATAACATGTACAGAGAAGCTGGCTGGGACATGGAAGCAGGCAGAGTTTGGAGACTGATTGAGGATACTGGGATGAAGAAGCAACCAGGTCGTAGTGTTATAGAGGTGAATGGTTTGATTGAAGAATTCCTTGCCAGTGACTTCTTGCATCCCAAAGCACAAGAAATTTGTCAAATGCTAGATTCTTTATTCAATGCAATGTACGTTGCCAAGTAAAGTGTATGCAGAGACTCTAACATGTTTATGAAGAAGCATTCATATTCGCCACCAATCCATGTTTTTCATCTATTGCTTTTCCTTACCTCGCGTGCGCACTGTGCCAGTTTCTTACCTGTTGCGTTAGAACCCGGTTTAAACTTAATCAGGTGACAAGCCTTGAGCAATCTGCTCCGATAGCCTTTAGTGCACTCGCGTGCAGGGAAAAAGAGTTTAGATCTGAGGACTGGATCCAGAAAACCGTATGGAATTCAATTATCCGGGGTGAGAAACTAAAGAAAGGTGATCTTCCACCAATATCCTACGTTGTTCCAGGGATATTATTTATTATGTTTCCATTTCAACGGCACCTGTTCCTCCAAAAACGTCCAACTCACAAGCTTTTTTTCTTAGCGCTTCCATATTACAGAATCTTTGTTGTATTCATGGAAAAATGAAATTAGTATCCATTTTATTTAACCAGTAAAAGAAATCAGCAATTCATTTCTTTAACACACAACATGTTCACAGAGAGAGGGAAATATGCTTACGATTCTTTGCTGTACAGTTTCGACTCTTTGTCACGTTCTATAATCTTCTAAGCAGTCTTACAAGCTATAATCCATTATTTGTTGATAAAGAAGCAGTCATCAGCTTTCGAATTTTGTCAATGCGTTCCTAGGCTCTCAAATTGCCCGACTCTATAGCTAAACACAATGCTTTGAATCAAAATCTTTATCAGCTAACAAACTGTTTATGAGATTTTTGAGTCTTTCAGCACCTTGCCCAGGCCTCAGGGTAGTTATATTTGCAGTCGTGTACTGAAGAACAGTCGAATTTGTATCACCTCCATCAAACCAACTACCTGGGACAAAACCATCAGGTTTGCGGTGTAAAAGCTCTGAATCTATCTTTTCAAGAACGCCTTCCCCTCTGCCAAATTTTCTGGCAAAGGGAGCATTGCTATCTACCATTCTCTGGTAATCATTGGCAGTGAGGAAATGTGGGTGCTGCTTGGGAGGGTTGTCCCAGGATATGAAATGCAGATCATGATTCACAGTAGTATTTCTAAACTCTTCGGCGTTACAGATAACCGTGTGAAAATATCCTTCCGGTGAAGAAAGAAAATTAGCATAATACATTAAGACAGTTCGAGGCAAGTTATCCCAACCCCATAAACAGTACTCGATAAAGCACCGTGAGAGCATCATCCAAGCAGAACCTGAGTGCAAAAGAGCCATATCCATGGTCAGAAAATTTCTCATCTTGCAAGTTCAAATAGTTCATCAAATTGACAGATAAAACTAACAGTAGGCAGCTAATTTTGAGGTCACGAGTAATTGTTTCCTAGCCTGTGCTCAATGTATGGCTTGGTATAAATCTGATAGGGTAGGAAAAAAGGCCGACTCCTAGTGATCATCTATTGATAATGATTTTGGTTACCAAATGATTGAACAACCAGGAGCAAGTTATTAATGACACTTAGTTGACATTCTGTCTCACTGATGTAGAATCTTAGAATGAGAGGTGGCTCTTGAAAAAAGGGTCGAACCTCCCAGAAACCACTATGATGTCACTCTTAGGAAGCTTTAGCTTCTAATAGTGTGCGCTTAACTTCTCAAATTCCTGGAAAATGTCACTGATAAGCAAGCTCTTTACTTTGTAAATGATCAGTCAGATAAATTACTCTGAAACTAGAATGAATGATTGGAATCTATAAATATAAAATATTTGCCTTTGGAGATACCGGGTTCTACAAATTTATGCTCAACTAGTCAATAAAATACTTTTATATACGGTTTAAGATCATTTTATGATCAATTATAGATTGCATTCCCAACTATCCATGACAACCAACATTTAGGCTTGATGGTTTCATGGGTTGAAGGACTTTGGAAGGAAGCTAATGTCTAAGCAAATTTGACTGATCTTCTTATCCAAGTATATGGGTACTGGTACAGAGAAATTTCTATTGTTCAGAACTTATTAGCAAAAAATGTCAAGCAATCTGAGCAGCTACTGCCTTTAAGTGTCCTTTCGATGCTATACTCTCAGAAGAAATTTTGCTATACTCTCAGAAGAAATTTACCTCATACACATTTTGGTTTACTCTAACTAAAACTTAGGTTTGGTAGAGCAGCGGGCAAGTACAAAAAATTTCCAACTCTGTACAAATTTTTGCTCTCCTGGCAAACTGTTGGCAGAACAGTGGCCTTGTTTTGATAATTATCCTCTTTATTGAGATTAACATGATACCACTTTCTTCTGTTCATGGCAAACAACAATAGAAACATGACAGGGGAAAAATGGAAAGCTGTTAACAGACCATCCCACAGGAAACGAGAATGGAATTAACAATCCCTAATATTAGCCAACACTAATATTAACAAACAAGTTATAGAATCGTTAAAACAGATATTTCTGAAACCAATTAGGTAGAATCAGACAAGAAACACGTGCTTTTTTTTTTTTTTGCAGAATACATGGTACACATTCATCTCGAACAGGATGTTTTTATTGGTCAAAAACCAATATCCAGTTTTATGGTGTTGAGTTTGAACTTCAAAAGAAACTGAATGCTCACATCCTCACCTGTAAAGAGTTTGAATGCTGTAGGCACGCTCCTTTTCTGTGTGACCCAAAAGACATCTGATTTTTTCAGGCTATAGAGCCCTGGATCAATTATAATAGGTTTGGCTCTCTGATTCCTACAAGACCGGAAAGTGCACCTCTTTAGAACAATTGCACAAAGTAGTATATATGTATATGTTGTTTTTTACAGCAAAAAAAAAGAAAAGATGAAGCCATGATGCTACAAGACAGGGAATAATTAAGTACATACTCTTTCCAACCAATGTCGCTGGTGTGCTCAAGGAAATTAAGTTCTCTTGGAATAGTTGATAAAGTGTGAAGCATGTCTGTATAAATATGTAACAGAAACAAGTAGGAAAAAAGACATCAGCATGGATTTAGATAATTTGGAGGTAATTCAGGTGAAACAATACCAAATTTAGCTAAAGAAGACATTCAACAGTTCCTTTTACATAAAACTACATCTTTTGGTGCAGTAAAATTTCAAAACACCTATTCAGCAGTCACAGATGACTGTTTTTCCCTTGTCAAATGAAACACTGCTAAAAAATATACTAATATAATTAAGCAAATACAGTGCAGCAAATTTTTAACTAACAGCATCAAAGGATACTAAAGAGTGAAAATCTTAACTCTTAACAGCAAGAACATAATCGCTATTGGAAATCACCCATACAAGTTTCGTAACTGGTTAATCAAGAATAAGGCCTAAGCATATACTAGGGACAAATGGCTAGCCACATCCCAAGGGAAAACAAAAACCTGATACTACATGATGGAAAAATAGGTAGACAATAGCATCAAGTTCGTACCATCTTGGGTGATGAGAGGATAATCAGAAGCACTCAAATTTATAAACCAGTCCCAGTCTCCACCTTCTTTCAACAAAATAGCAGCAGCATGAAGTGTATTAGTAACCATGGTAGGTCCTCTATAAGTCACTAAATTGGATATCTCAACTACCCTCACGTTTCCAACTTCCACAAACAAAGCTTGATTCTTGACAAAATGCACCAGCTCCATTCTCTCCTCAGCTGCAGCCTCAAGGTCCAAGTGCACCACGTACTGATTCAACGGATGGTAAAGGGCCATGAGTGTTCTCTTCAAACTCCCGCCGTCCCCACTTGAGCCGGAGATCAAGTAAGCCAGTCTTGGAATTCTGGATGAGGGCTGTGTTTGAGCTACATGTAGCTTGGATTCAACAAAGATCGGAACTTCATCTTTGATATTGGATCTTTGCTGAAAAGGGTTTGCGGTAAAAAGTGAAAAGACAATAATACAACATGATACAAATAATGAGAAAATTAGAGGGAGGACCCCTTTTTTCTTCTTGAACAGTTTGTTCGTTTCCATTTCTGTGTAAGGAAGGAATAATCAACAATGGCTTCCGAAAAATGACACTTTCACATTTGGTACCAGCTCATTGTTATCCTCAACACTCGCAACAACTATTGCTATTGTTGCCAATGCTCTAGGCTCTGCCGCTATGTTATTGATTGGCTGCTGGGGATTGGGGGATGCCGTACTTTTTATGGTACTGTGTGAGTGTGTGAAGAAAGAGGTGGAAACTGGGAAGGTGTGTTTTTGGGGTGATTGTGGTACATCCCAATTCCACCGCTGGTCGCGGAATCTATGGATATTTGTGAATTTATGTACGGACGTCTCAGCTGTTCTTCCTTGTGCTTACAGTTCAATTGTTTATTACTACTCCTCATTCTCTGTTTACTGTAGTACTTAGTATAAAAACGTTGCGAATTGGTAAAGTTATTGCGGCATAATAATGGCGGTAAATACTACTTAGTAAAGGCAATCTACGTGTTGTTTAGACACGCGCCGCTGGATTGCAGCCGCCAGTCATATAGAGTTGACCTGTAAATGTTATGCTAATTTTCTCTGAAACCATATATATTTATTGATTGCCCGGCAAAAAAAAAAAAGCTAAGGATGCACAAGCCTTCTTATTTGCAAATAAGAATATTTTTAAATAAAAATAAATTATTCAAATATATTTTTATTTTAAAATTTAAAATTTAAATTTTCCCACTCAAATTCCTCTCACATAATTTTAAAAACACTTTCTTCCCTCCAAAACACGTTTTCTATCAAAAAATATCCACCAAAATTTTCACACATTCCAATACAATTTTTTCCATTTGTAAATGAAAACTACTTGTCCACACGCAGCCTAAATGATCTTCATGGATTTACAGTAGATAATTGAACCATAAAAAAAAGTGTACAATTAAACTAGACCAATAAAAGAAAATTGTGCAAAAGATTGATGTGAATAGTACATATTACATCAATAGCAATATTAGACATCTATACAAACTAGTTGATTTACTAGAGAATCACAAAAATGTATGAAAGCTATACATCAATGAACGGAAATCTAGTCACGAGCCTTGTCCCTAACGTTTGCACCATACCGATCATGATTTTACCGCATACGTTAAATAGCCCGGCAACCAAATTACTACCGTATACGTTGAATAGCCCTACAATCAAACTAGTAACAAAAAATCTTCAAAATAGAGGAAAAAAAGTCCTAATAAATAGAAAAGAAAAAAAAATGACGCAGAATTTATCTGTACCAAATTCCCTTACAGTTGCCATCGAATTTGGTAGCGCTTTGGACGAGCTCACCCATAAAAATGTAGATGTGATGCTCTTAACAGGAAAGTGTCGGAATCCAATCAAATACGGTGAATGAAAGTATTATCAAAGTAATATTATTAAGACCCCTTAGGAGTAGTTAAGTTGGTGTGCTAGGTGAGGGCGTAACCGTAAGGTTACGAGTTCCAATCACCCTGCTGACACAATCCCCCTGCTGACACTTTCTTGATTGGCGTCATGTGATTTGTCTAGTATGGTTTTCATCTCTTGTTGTTTCTGGTTTGTGCTATTACACAGCGCTTATTTACCTGAGACATTATTGCGAGCTGCGAGTTCCTTAGTCAATAAAAAAAAAGTAATATTATTAAGACTAAGTGGCATATTTAGTAGTTTATAAATTGTTTTATGGATTTTTTTATTTTACAAATTTAAAGTAATGCCTTAATATTATTCTCGTGTAGCCCTCCAGGGCTAGACTAATTGGTTTCGTACAGAGGGAAACAAATATTCTTGCATCGTAAGAGTTGAGGTTGAAACTCCATGATTAAATCTTGAAAGAGTTAGAGACGGTCTTTTCTAATTAAGAGAATTAGTTTCACGCCTAAATTTGTACAGTACGTGCACAAGTTTCATAGCCAAAAAAACATGAGAGTGAAACTCTCATGCTCAGAAGTGTGGGGTGCAAGCTAGTCACATAAGCTCAATAAATGTAGAAATATTTTCAGTGAAAAAAAAAATTTATTCTGATGTATTTTTGTCCAAAATCAACTCAAAATCAGTTATAATTCTTGCCATAACCAATTCGACAACATCCACCGTTACATTTATATTTTTATTAGGAGGAATTAATAAAATAAAACTTATGCTTGGAAAAGGTGGCTTACTGCCATTAGCTGGATTAAATTATACTAATCAAGCTTCAAAAAGTATCAATGTCGTCAACTCAACATTTATAGGTTATGTTTTTTATTCATGTGCATTTCATATATTATATTTTAGAGATTTAAATTCTTTTTCTTTTAAAAAGGTAAAATAAAATAATCCGATTGCATCATAATGATCATATAAGAACTTCACAACAACAACAACAAAAAAAACAGTTTTATATAATTAAATGGACAAGTTGGGCGTTCAAACTGACAAAAGTATCGTTTTGAAAGTACTGATCGAAAAATTACTGCAGCTTGAGTTGGACAGGCAATGAATCGCCGGCGGGATCCGTAGCCGAAAGGAGAGACCGAGAGAGTAATTTCCACTACCGCAACCGCGAGAAGTCAAGAACCACTCGTAGAAGGCGTGACTTCCACGGGCCCCAGTTTGGTAATGGCTATTTTTTGTGTGACTTTTCCATCATTATTTCTTGAGGTAGGTTGGCTCCATGGCTGTCAAATATAATGACAGGGACCCAAAAACTTCTTAGGGTTCGTTTGGGTAAAGAATTTTTATTTGTAAATAAAAAAAATTATATTAAAATGTGTGAAAATTTTAGTGAGTATTTGTTGATAGAAAAAATATTTTAGAAAGAAAAATAAATTTTAAAATTATGTGATAGGGATTTGAGTGAGAAATTTTAAATTTTGAAATAAAAATGTGTTTGAATAATTTGTTTTTGTTTGAGAATTTACTTATTTATAAATGAAAATATATTGTCCAAACAGGTCTTTATTGTTCTTTCAACAATTATAGATTTTAATGAATAGTTAAGTAAGATTCGAATTTAAATGAAATTCTAACAATCTATAAGAAAAAAAAAATCATGCAAATTGTCTAGATTTTAAAGAAATTTTTTAATCTCTTTCGGAAACAAATGATCTCACGTTACATGAAATAGCCGACACATTCAGAGAGTATCCAAACACGGTGCATCGAACGCGTGAATAGGTCAATGCACCTGAACACTGTAGCACTTTTTCTATACTCGTGTTTTCAGAGAAAAAAAAAAATTCTAATTTTTATTTTCCTTTCTTTTTTTTTGAGTTGGGCTAGTCTTAACTTTTCTGTCCGAAATAGATGGACGACTATGATGATGGGCTCCAAAGATCTCTAAACTTAAACCTGAATTATTCAGCCCAATTAAGCAATGTTTTTGGCTATTCCATGTTTTTAACCCAATTTGCAATTTGGACTCAATTTCTCAGCCCAAAACCGACGGCCTGTTTGGTTAGATGGTTTGAGAGGGAAAAAGAATGGGAAATGAATGAAATATTAATACCAAGAGCATGCCTGGTTGGAAATAATGGGAATGAAAGAATTAATACCAAGAGCATGTCTGGTTGGGCGAATGAATAATACATAATAAATTTTAATTATTTCATTTGGGGTTTCTTAATATCTCTCAATACTGGAGTATGAAACCCATTAAATCCAAAAAAAAAATAAATTTATTTCCTCTTCTCATTAGGGATGGCAAAAAACCCCCGACCCGACGGCGGGTTCAAACTCACCCCAAAAAAAAAACCCGGGTTTTTTTTTTTTTTTCGGGTTTGGTTTTTTTTTTAAAAAAAAAAAGTTGGGGGGGGTAAAAAAAAACTACTACGACCGAACTTGACGAATCGGGAAAAAACAAAAAAAAAAAAAAAAAAACCCCCCCCCGTGTTTTAAATAATATTTTATATTTTAATTTTTACATTTAGAATTCCATTTGTTGAATTATACAATTAATTAAATTGTTAAACTCTTTAAATTTCACTTCTAATAGTTTGAAATGGATTTTTTTTTTAAATTGTTGTTATGTTTTTGTATTTAAAAGAATAGAGGATTCATCATAAATTGTGGAGATTTAGTCTTGAAATGTCAAATCTTAATTTGTCATGAAAAAATATATTTTGCAATACAATCCTAATAAGTGAATTTATGTTCCTTCAAAAACTTAATACCATTGCTAATAGTTTAGGCTCAAGTTTTCCTGTGTTTGTAGCATTCATTTGATTCGATGCTTTGTTATTATTACTGCACCATATTATTTGCAAAATTGAAGCAAAGGTTATTCTAAGTAATTAGAAACTTTTAGAATTATTTTTTAGCAATCTCAAAAGGATAACATTTAAATTATATTTTATTTAAAATAATGAATAATTTACCACCAACTTTAATTATATCATGTCAGTTTAGTTAATGAAAGCGATTTGAAAGAATTAAAATATAAATCAATACCAATAAGTCAAATTAATAATTATGATTTACTTAATATCTATTAATTCTAATCTAATCATTTCAAATCGAATTTGAACATTAAAACATCCCTATTTTTCACTCAACTCTAATGTTTGTGATTGTGGATATGCCATTAGTAGCTATTTCTCTTACATTTGATGAACAATAAAATAACTTTATTAATTTTTTCATTAAATTATTGCTTTTTTTCATTAAATTATTGCTTCATATCTTGTTTATATGTACTTTATCAAAATATATATAAGATTATGGAACTAATTAACTAAATGCTAGTGTTTTGAGCATTTGACTAATTGATTTGTATTCTTATTACATATGACATGTATTTATATTAATTTTACTCATATATTAGAATTGATTAAATATAATATAAGCATTGCAGAAATGAACATATTTATAATTTTGAATGCAATTAAGTTAAATAACAAACAAAATGTTCTTCTATATAGTGACACTATTTTCTACTTTTAATAATCTTTGTAAAATTGTATATGGTCCTAGTATTTCATATACACTAAGTCACTAATCTTAAAAACTTTATTAATTTTTTCATTAAATTATTTCTTTTTTCATTAAATTGTGTACATATGAGAGTGCAAATTGTGCAATTACCTTCTTTAATAACTCATCCCTATTTCATTTGAGTGTGTAACTTTATAATTAATCACCACAAAGTGATTAGTGAATATTGAGTAGATATTTATTATTATTAACCTATGAGAGAGTATTAAATTGAATGACAATATTAACTTAATAATTTTAATTTAACAAGAATTTAAATTTGGAAATTTGAGTTTGTACATTTTGAGGAAAAATTAATAGGAAAAATTTGATCATGACAAATTAATAATTATTCAATGTGCATCTAGAAATTCTAATTGATCATACTAATATAAAATGTTATATTAATTAGTTAATTTTTGCATTAACATATTAACTTATTTAGGGTGTAATTGAAAGAAAGAAATATATTTCAAGGATATGAGTAAATAAAGTTAGGTTTATTAAGAGATTAAACTAAAAATAGAGAAAATATGAGTATTATGATAATAATAACTATTTTAAATGGGTCAAATTGAGAATAAAATTATTTTAAATTGAACCAATTTTGCAATTTGACAAAATCAAAACTATCTAGGGCTTCTAAAGTTCTAATTTTATCAATTATAATTGCTAACGAAATTATAATGAAATCTATAAATTGATAATGAAATCAATTGATTAACCTTGGATTTTTAGTCTTGCATTTATTAAATTATTGTTTATGCATGATACTCCAATAGAAGGTTTTTAGCCCCCTCATGAATTTTACTCATTTGGCTTCCCATCCGTGATTTTGAAGTCTTTGTTTGAGTGTTCATTTGTCTTCTTCATATTCATTTGTCCTAGAACCTCTTGCGATAGTAGTACATTTGTTTTCTTATGTTTTTACTTTTGTTAAGGGACTAAAGGATAAATTTTGTTCGTTATTTTGAAAAATGGGTAGGTGTTGAATTAAAATAAAACCATTGAAACTATGCTCTTGGTAAATAAGACAAATTATGGAATATTTTTTAACAATGAAGGAACAAAGTTCAATTTTCTTAGAACTTAAAAGGAAATTTTTACTTTTTGAGAATCTGAGAAAATTTCAAGAAAGTAATATAATTTTATGCTTTCACAAATCATCAAGCCCACTTCAATTTTAAGAATATACCAACTTTTTGTTTTTAAACCTAAGTGAAGAGAAATATGTGTTTCTTTTTCACTCTCAATCCTTTTCTTATTACATCACCATGCAAGTATCTATTGAAGATGAGAATGATTATTCTAGCTAGTGAGAGCTTTTATTAGGTTATAAGTTTAATATTTTGAAGGTTCTTTTGATGCTTTGTAATATGTTGAGCGTTTGTTAAATCTAATGTGTTTAACTTTTTTTGAACACTTGAATAGTTTATGTATGTCAATTGAGTTGTTTTTAGGTTGTTTGATATTTTATTGAGTTGTTTGACATTTTATTAAATTATTTTTATGTTGTTTCACATTGTATGGAGTTGGGAGTTTTTTCCATTTTATTGAATTGTTTTTATATTGTTTGACATTTTATTGAGTTGTTTGATATTTTATTGAGTTGTTTCACATTTTATTGAGTTGTTTTTAGGTTGTTCGGTTTGGGTTTGGGTTTTTGTTTTTTTTTTACATCTTGATCGGGGGGGGGGGTCGGGTTTTTTTTTTTTTGATATGTATCAGTTCGGGGGGAACGAGACGGGGACGAGAGTCCCGATCGAGAGATAGGGATAGCAAAAAACACGATGTGGTTTGGGGGGGCGGCGAGGATAATTTTCCTACTTCTCATGATTAATAATTAATTAATTTAATATTATAATAAATAATTAATTAATATTAATTATTATAATTAATTTATAATTAAATTCTTATTATTAATTTATAATAAATAAATAAATTGAGATTAATTTAATTAATCATTTATTTACTTAATATTATAATTAATAATTTATTAATATTAATTAGTAGTGAAAAATAATAGTGAGTTCTTTTATATATTAAAGTAATATTAATTTAATATTATAATAAATAATTAACTAACCACTATTATTGATAATTATAATCATTTTTTAACACAAACCAACTAACACAATTATAATAAAAAAACTCACTATTATTTTTTACTACTATTATTTTCATTATCTTTTTCATTCTTTTAAAAGAGTTAACAGCCGCTAAGAGCACGGTAATCATTCCACCATCTGCGTCTTAAAGTCTTGACTTTGTGGGTATGCATTATACTCCCATAGGATACGAAAGTGATTAATCTGCGAAAAAGGCGAGCTCCTTTTTTTATTTTCTTCATTTGTTTCTTTTTCATTTGTGCATTATTCCATCTTTTCATAATTAATTTATAAACACGTTAGGCATTAAAAAGCAAGATAACAAACTTAAACATGTCCTGCCATAATTTACATCATAATTTAAAGGTCATAATTAATTTTTAATACATTAGAAGTTTAAAGCAAGATAAAATGTTAACTAATTTTAAATTCCTAAATATTCAGCAAGCTAACGATTGAACCCTAAATTATTTCTGATTCCTTGACATTTAATCATATTCCTTTCTTATTACTAACCAAATAACATGATTATATTAAAAATACCTATTATCATTTATTATTATTATCATTCTCATTAAATCAATTATCTCTAATAAATCAATCGATCCTAAATTTTTTCAAACTTCATATCAAAACAAACAAGCCTATCAATCTATGAATGAACCAACGTGAGCAACAACATTAGTACTATACATTTCAAACTGAAAATATTTTCAACAAACTTAGGGGGTGTCTGGATTGGGAGAGTGGAATTGTTTTTTTATCATTATTTTTTAATGAGTAATTAAATATATATTTAATGAGTAATTAAATGCATATTTTTATCATTATTTTTTAATTTAGGTTATACATCATAATTATTAATAAATGTAATATAAAAATTTGACACTAAAAATAGATTATTTTTTTAAACAATAAAATTTATTTTTTTAGGACAGAGGTGGTATTTTATATATACAATTAAGTAAGTAAATGTATTTTTTATGTATTAAAAAAATTGATAAACAAGAAAGATAATAATAAAAATTATGATTTAGGAAAAAAAAATGTATAATTTCAAATAATCTTTGAAAATAAAAAAAGGTACGAACATGTATACGTGGCCTTGATTCTTTTCCATGAACCTGGGAACACGTGTTTGTGGCAGACGGTTCTTGCAAGCAATTGGGACTTTGGGACTTCGAAATTAATTAAGAATTAGACTGATTGCACCGTGGAATTCCGTCTCCATTCCTTCGCTTCAAGTTTCAACATCCTGACCCCATACTCGTGTCTTTCTTTGTTCAGTCTACTTCCAAATTATTTAGAGAAAATACCCAAAATCGTCCTCCACATTTCAGTAAATAATTTTTTTCATCCTTCACTTTTAAAATGTGAACAAATAGTCCTTCAAATTTCATAAATTGAAACTTTTAGTACTATTTGTGAAATAAGCGAGAAATTTTAGTCCTTCAAATTTTATAAACGAGAACGTTTAGTCCTGAAATTTTCCTTCAAATTTTGATCCTAAAAATTTGAAGGACTATTTGTTCCCGTTTTAAAAGTGGAGGATGAAAAAGATTATTCGGTAAAATGTAGAAGACGATTTTGGATGTTTCCTCAATTATTTATTTGAATAAGTGTATAACACCAAATTTATTTATTTATTTATTTTCAAACAAGTTATCTAGACGATTAATAGTATATTTTTAGTATCAAACTATTGTTTATTGTACTTTAATCGCTATTTTTATTTAGAAAATAACTTTTGACCATTCCACAACAAGTACATGGTTTGCATAAATGTATTCAAAAGTAGAGTTATGGCCAATTGGTGATATTAATTGAATCATGAAATTGAAAGCACAATAGATTTCTAAAAATATGTCATCAGAAAAACTTCATGACCAATTGAGAAATGCATCAAAGACTATCTATGCAATAATAATCCAAAGCTGCGTATCAAAATGGAAATTCAAGACCTAGATAAGAAATTGCACTCACTAATAAGTGTAGACTAATTAATTTATATTTTAACCTAGTGTGGTATACGAGTGACATACCACATTTAAAAACAACGCAAGTAGAAAAATGCGACACTAACACATTATTTGATGCGCTATCGTTGAAACGGATGAATGATTCAACGTATATGTGCTACTTCATATCCAAAGTAAAAGGAAAAAAATTCAATTTTTAAAAATTTAATAAATACATTCATGTACAAAACCAAAATTGAATTACGCTAATAGCAACTCAAACGTTCAGCCACTTTTTTGAAATGAATGCACAGTCCAAAGGAAAAGAATAATGAGAAAATTTTGTCATAAAAAATAGTCAATTTTTTAGTAAATGTCTCAAATAAACATCATACATTAACTTAAATAATAATAACAACACATGATTTAAAATTAAAAATATAAAATCAAACATTAAATACATTGTATCTCAAAAAAAAAAAAAATATTTTTTGGTTTTAGAAGGAAGGGGAGATATCAATGAATCTATACTCAAGACTAGTATAAAAGTACATGAAATATAAATTTTTGTCAATATTAATAGTTCATAATTCAAGTGCACGCATCATGCACATGCACTTACAGAAATGGAAAGTGAGATTAAGAGCATAAATAGGAATATTTTCAAAACCAATTTGTTTACCAAAACTACCAATTTGTTAATAGGAGAAATATTATTTAATGTTTTTTCCAAAAATAAAAATTGTTTTTGTTAAGATTATTTATTATACAAGTCCTTTACACGAAAGTCATCAAATTCTAATCAAACCATAAGTAAGCCGATAAATATATAAATAAAATAAAAAACCGAGTCAAACCTTGACCAACGCGAAGAATCACATGTTCACGCGCTCTCCACTTTCGGACTTTCCATTCGTATAAGCGCTCACACTTGAGACTTGGCCACGCCAAGCCTTCTCCTTCTCTGTTAAGTCCCCAACTCCCATCTGCCACCACCTGCCCCCCTTCCCCCCTACTGTAAGTCTGTAACGCCTCCCCCACCCTCCCCTGTTTTCTCCTTCCCTGCAAAGATTAAGCATAATCCCACCTCAGCCTCCTCAAAAACCCATAGTCCATAGATCTGGGATTGTTTTTTGTCCAGCACTAACGAAAGAACGCACAATGGGCAAAGGAGGGGCGTTTAGCGAGAGTGTCCTGAAGAAGATTTTCCTGTCTTACCTGTATGTAACGATCTGGATCGTCTTATCGTTCAGCGTGATTGTGTACAACAAGTTCATCTTGGATCGCAAGATGTACAACTGGCCGTACCCGATTTCACTCACCATGATCCATATGGCTTTTTGCTCGTCTTTAGCGTACCTCCTTGTCCGGGTATTCAAGTTTGTGGAACCCGTTTCCATGTCTTGGGATCTCTACTTCAAATCCGTGGTCCCCATTGGGTTTCTATATGCGGTATCTCTGTGGCTTTCTAATTCTGCTTATATTTATTTATCGGTTTCTTTTATACAAATGCTTAAGGCTTTGATGCCGGTGGCTGTTTATTCAATTGGAATAATTTTTAATAAAGAGACGTATAAGAATAATGTCATGGCTAATATGGTTTCGATCTCCGTTGGGGTCGCTATTGCTGCATATGGCGAGGCAAGATTCGATGCCTGGGGGGTGATGTTGCAGCTCGGAGCTGTGGTTTTTGAAGCCACCAGGCTTGTTATGATTCAGGTTTTATTGACTTCGAAGGGTATTAAGTTGAACCCAATTACTTCTCTTTATTATGTTGCGCCTTGCTGTTTGATTTTCTTGTCTGTGCCATGGATGGTTGTGGAGTACCCTGTGTTGAAGGAGACTTCAAGTTTCCATCTTGATTTTGTGGTGTTCGGGACCAATTCCTTTTGTGCGTTTGCCTTGAATCTTGCCGTGTTTCTGATTGTTGGAAAGTTGTCTGCTTTGACGATGAACGTGGCTGGGGTAGTTAAGGATTGGTTGTTGATTGCGTTTTCCTGGTCTGTAATTAAGGATGCTGTAACATCCACGAATTTGCTGGGTTATGCTTTGGCTTTCTTGGGCGTCTGTTATTATAATTACGTCAAATATCAGAATATGATAAAGGCCAAGGAAGCTGAGGAAGCACAAAAGAAGGTGTCCCAGAATGATGAAGAAGCTGGCAGGTTGCTTGAAGAAAGGGACGGCTCCCATGATTATTCAATCAAGAAGGAAGCTTCTCAGCATTAATTTGATAACTTATTTTTCATAGGAGGGATAGTAGAGAGGAATTGGAAGCAGAGGACTTGGTTTGGTTGTTCTCTGGTTATGTTTAGTGTTAGAATTTTGTTTTCACATCTTCCCCCGGTCTGCTTCCTGATTTTGTTCACTTCATTTTGGTAATATGAGGATTCATGTTGATCCTCAACTTGCCAATCATGAATGTGACTTGAGAATGACTTGAGGCTCTTTATATTTTTAGCTCCCCTTTAATACAATATCAATATTCCAGAACTTTTTCTTTTTTGCCTTTAGAAATTTGGATGCTTTTCTGTTTCATCTTGGTCGAGATTTGTTTTCTTACACTGTTTTTTGAGGATTCATGTTGATCCTCAACTTGCCAAATCATGGATGGTGCTTGCTTATTATTAGAGTTCAACAGTTTTTACAATGTTGATCCTCAACAGTTATGACCACAGTGCGTTATCCATTATCATGTGAATCTGAGGTTGAATTCGATAATCCCGTAACGGATAGTTGTTTTGGTAAGGCAATGTTGCAATTTTTAAGCAGTTACATAGTTGACTTTGTACTTCTTTTGCCAGGTTTCGGCTTAGTTTTGGTGTAGTGTAAACTTGTGCGGTTAATTTGAAAGGTATTTCTTTTTTAGAATCTTCACTCAACTGAGTGCCTGTTGTCAGGATTCTGTCAAGTTATCTGATTTCTTTAGTAGTTTTTGATTGGAAGAGAACAACTGTTTTATTTATTTTTGTCATTTTAGGTGTATTACTTAAGCTATTGTTTTGCGAGTATGCATTGGCTTGTTGAAAGACTTACTATTGTTTGAATTATCAGTTTCTCTTTATAGTTCACTAAATGGTTTCATTTAAGTCACGGACAAGAATATTATTGTTCATCTCTAACTTAGAAAGAACTTGCTATCATAAAGGAACCAGAATTGAATTCTTGAACCATCTTGACTAGGAAACAAATCTATGCTTGTAGATGAGGAATGGATATCGCTATACTGGGTGATCGCGGTGTTCATTTATTCTGGTTCTTGTATATTGGAGTGGTATCTGGAGCTGTGCTAGCTGCAGATTTGGAAGCACAGTGGTATAGCTGTCTCCATGGATGCCATTGCTAACCTTAAATGAGTACTGATGAGTAATCTGTTCCGTGTTTTCTTAAAATATATTTGAACTTTATTGTGGTTCAAAAAAGCTAAGCTGGTCTTGTAGTCATTCATAAAAGCTATATTGCCCACCAAGTAAAAATATTCTTGTATTTTTATGTAATGAAGTTAGGATTGGTTCATTCGTACATGATGAGGTTGAGATTGGTCTATATACTAATACGAAATATTATTTGCTAACCCAACAAGCTTTTGGTCATTGGTGGAGGAAGCTCATTTTTGAAAAATTAAACAATTTTTTAAAACTCTCATTTATCATGGAATTATTATTGCTTTATCACTAGTCTCCAATTAAGGTAAGGTTTTGCGGCATTTACGAAATTTTTCCACAGGCAACACCAGTTAATGTAATCGTCCACTGCACCGAGATGTGCACTCTGAATTGGTTCTCTTTCCAAGGTATTGGTTCTTTTTCCGAGTGGAGTACCTCAGGATTTCAACCTTGCAAAGCCCTTCGATGTAGAGTGAGTACTCACAATATAGGTCTCAACCCTACAAAATACTCCAATATCTAAGTTAGTAAAACAATCCTATGTTTTTGTGTTCTTGCTCTTAGAACAATCAGCGTACTTTATGTTGCGGTAATAGAAGGTTTTTTGTACTACGTTCTATTTAAGGTTTATCTTCTAATAAGAGTCCAATTGTCGAATTCTAACATAACCGTACCCTTTTGGTACACTTTATTATTCAGGAGTAGATATCACCATCAATATGGTTCTTTCATGTACTGGATTTGGAAGTGACTATTGAGTGTTCAAGGAGTAATAATATTGGGGTTCTAAGTTGTTGAAGCTTCAACCTGCTCATTTGGCTTGTGGATCGGATGTCTGGAGGAAGCATTCTTTGTGTGAATGGTGATCGAATGTCTAGTTTCTTATCTTTGCAGCAGCTAATGTAAACCAAAGCGTAAAGATAAATATCAATGATGGCCAAATAATACGAGTAGTAATATTTTTCATTGTGGTTGACTTCCCTAAATAGATAAGGGGACAATATTCGGAGCCACCATGTTATGTTAAACCGATATCACCTTGAAGGCCTTAATCGAGTAAATGACTTAAGCTTGCACTTGACTTTTTGTTTCAAATTTTGCTAGAAAAGAGAAGGGAATATTTCGTAAAATGCCTTGCATTAATTCTAAAAGGATCTTTTTGCTTGATGATCAAATTTAGAAAACAAGACTTTAGTACATAGTCTACGACAGCAGAACTGTTGATGTTTGACTGGCTTGCCGAGACTGATTCATGAACACTAACATTTGTCCTCAGCAGTGCCACCATTCACCACCGAGTCTGTTTCTAAGGCAGGAATTGGTTTAGGAGACTTAAACGAACATGCACAGATGAGATACAGAGCGTAGTTTATGACTCCCAGTACAGTCAGAAGTGCATAGAAAAGATCAAGCCTTCCATGATTTATGTTATCCGCAAGCCATCCTTTGCCTCCACCGCTTCCTGTCGCCAATTTTACGAGGGACACAAGAAGGCTACTCAAAAAGAAACCAAGTGATAGAGTGGTCAAGAAGAGGCCGGTGCTCATTGATTTCATTCCTTTGGGTGCATTTGTGATGAAGAAATCAAGTTGTCCCGTGTATATAAATGCTTCAGCTGAGCCAACCAAGAAAAATTGCGGGACCAAAAGAAACGCACTAATGGGCAATGTTGAAGTACTGAGCCCTGCAGATTTTGCAACTGACAATCTTTTCATCTCAGCTAGAGCTGCAGCTGCCATCCCAGTTGTCGAGACTACAAGACCGATCCCCATTCTCTGTAGGTTGCTGAAACCTGCAGCCAATTACAAAGGCCATTAAGTTAATTTTATCATCTTTTATCAAATTAAGAGAGAGAGCATTCTTAAAGTCAAATTGAGCCATATGTACCCGGTTTTCCTTTCCATTTCTTCCATAATGGTATAATGAGGCGGTCGTTAACTGCCAAGGTGATTAAAATGGCTAAAACAAAGAAAACAGAAAGGCATCCTGCTGGTATTTCGAAATTGCCAATGGTTCTATCCATGGTGGATGCTTGTTGCACAGAAAAGGTGATCATCTGTGCATAAGCTGTCCAGAAAATGATTGTTGTGGCCCATATTGGAAGTAATCTTGTCATCATTTTGACCTCTTCAACCTGAGTGACTGTGCATAGCTTCCATGGATTTGGAGCTGAAAGAGCTTTGTCCCCGAATTCTTCTTTTGCTACAATTGAAGCCTTATCCAGGAAACTAAAACATTAAGGCATGAGCAAGAATGTAAGAAAAATATTTGCAGAGATGCACTTGATTAACAACCTGCTTTTGCAACATTACAAGACTTAAAATTTATGTCAACATCCGATATTTGAAGAACATACTCACCGAAACTGGTCTGTGTGATGGATTCTTGCTGGTTCAGGAGTGGTCTCGTATAGCAAGCCAATATCATTAGGGAGATCCATCTTTCTCTTCCCAGTAGCAGCTGCAATGACCTGAAGAATCTGAACTATAGGGCTTCCCATGCTTTTTTTATACCTGTAACTTCTTGTCCCCGAAAAGAAGATCATTATGGCAATCGACATAGACATAGTACAAATCCCATATGCTAAGCTTCGACTCACATGATCTTCTACATAAACAAGGACAGTTACTCCTGTCAGTGTGCCAATGCTGATGAAGAAAAAGAATCTGCCGAAGAAATAATTCATCTGTGCCTTCTCCTTCTTATCCTTCTCATCAAATTGATCAGTTCCAAATCCCGAGACGCTTGATTTAAGGCCGCCAGTGCCTAATGCTATAAGATATAAAGCAATGAAAAGCATTCCCATTTGGAATCCATTGGCTTGTTTGCAGTAACCATTGGCATCACAAGGCGGAGGTCGCAGTTCAGGCAATTTGGTTGTTATTGCTAACGCCCCAGTTCCCTGAATCAGTTTCATTTCATTTTTTTAATGTAAAAGCCTCTTTAGTATCTTTTGGGTTAAAAATAATAATAAAAATAAAATATATAGGTGTTGGCATACACATCATCCACTTACAATGATATGTATTACGGTGAAAACGGCAATAGTCTTGTATCTGCCAAGAAAAGCATCAGCGAGAAATCCTCCGAGCAAACATAGAAGAAATGAAGTTCCCAAGTAATCTGTCACAATGTTGGCTGCAGTTGCACTAGGCAGATGCATGGTTCCACCCAAATAAGTAACAAGGTTCACTGATATTCCCAGCGTTGAAAGTCTCTCAATGATTTCGATTCCTTGACACACATTATTCAAGCAGTATAATCAATAAAACCAGAGGACCATCGTATTTACATATAGTATAGTATAGTAACATGAATGGTGAATGTTGCGAGGTTGTATGGAGATGATGCAGGTCAGAGGTCAGAACGTTTGTGCATTTCTGTACAATAACCGGGATTCTTATGTGGAATGAGATGACCAGTTGAAGTAGAAATTGCATGCAAACTTGAATCTGAGTAAATGAATTAGGTATGTAATACATAGTACTCCAAAAAATGGAGAAGAAAACAAACCTAAGATAAGTGCAGCTGACACCCAACCACCGGTTTTGCTCTTGTCAGCCGGCAACCCCTTGTAGTTGACAACATCTGGAGCAACGCTCCAAGTCATCTTCCCTTCCTGCAACATGGCAAGTTATCGGCAATCAAGGGAGTCCAGTTAGTTTGACTTTGTTGTGTAATGGGTGGTTAATGATTTTGCCTATGAGTACTTAAAAGCTTTTGTTTCGGTGGCAGCTGAAAATATAGCCAGGAAGGACTTGTTTGCTCTGAAGGCAACCACAGTTGAGGGCAGGATGGATCTGTGGCTTAGACCTCAGTCCTTTTATAGGCAAAGCAACATGATCCTCCATTGCCTTTTCTGGGACAGAGCACTGTTTCTTGAGGATCAGGCCTATCGCATTTTTGAACAGAAGCTTCTGGGACTGGCAATGATTTAGCTAGTGATAAATATGAGAGGTTGATCGAGCGCTGGTTCTTATCAGGTATGCGTCTTTCTTGGGGAAATGAGGTGAGCTTAAAGGTGATGTTGATTTGTTGAAAGTTGAAAGTGGAAAGTAAGATGAGCAGAATTTGGAATGTGTCTCTAAGCATATGCACTTCCATTCGTAAAATGATATAACTAACGATTGGTTCAATTATTTCACACAAGTCTTACATTACACATGTTATCTCTAGATGATAATTGATGAAATACGCGTATGCGAGTTCTTTTGGAGTTTTTTGCTGGGTAGGGCGCTCCTGTTTCTAGCCACAAATGTATACATTTCATGACAAATTGTCACTTGTGTAACCTTTCTCATTCACCAATGGCAAGTCATTTTAATGTGTGAAATTCGGCCGACCTTCGTACGCCAGTCACTAATCCTATGGTACTGAGCACCAAGGTTCAATCAAGGTTGGGAACTGGCCCTCGATGATCACAGCCTGTTGTATGGACCCAACTTGAAGCTCCTTTAACCATATATGGTGCATTTTTTTATGGAGGGAAATGGTTTGTTATGTACTACGATGTGATTAAATTAAAATGTGCAATTTTGGGCCATCAATATTTTTTTTCTCCTTTTGGAATACGTACTTCTGTAAGTAAACATTTTGCACCATTATTTTTTAGTCCCATCACACAATTTAATATTGTGAATGAAATAATGGTTGCATGTAATTATTAGAGTTTTCAATTATCTACTTAATTATTTGCCAACTCTAATTGATGAATATATTCTATACATACATAAAACACAAAGCCCATGATGAACAACCTGATAATGATGACCACCATATCTGCAAGAGCGAGAGATGAGTAATTTGGCAATACTTCAATCTTATCACAGAAAAATAAAACACTATTGTAGATCTGATTAAATTGATCTGCTCTGATCGTGGGAGTTGATACTGACAGTTTCTTTTATTGTCATTATCTTTCTATCGTGAATAGTGCATTTATTTGTTTGGACATATGATTCTTATTTGTAAATAAGTAAATTTTTAAATAAAAATAAATTATCTAAATATATTTTTATTTTAAAATTTAAAATTCAGATTTTCCCATTCAAATTACTCTCACATAATTTTAAAAAAAATTTCTTCTTATTTTTCCCTCCAAAACACTTTTTATATTAAAAAATACCCACTAAAATTTTCACACATTCCGATACAACTTTTCTCAAATAAGAACAAACAATCCAAACGAAACCTTAATGTTTTCACTTTTGCAATCTTAACAAGAACAGGAGGTTCATTATAAAAAGTTACAATAAATTCTTTTATTAATTAACTGATGGGATGTCAATATAGCAAACCATCAATGGATCATTCACAATGATGTTTTTCATTAATGCGGCTCATGTGTTTCTTAAACTATTCGCATCAGTCATTAAAAGAATTCACCGTAATTGTTTTCACCAAATCCACCATTACTTAACCATAATCACATGCATGTGCAGTGGGAATGCCAATGTAGGAAACCGTGTGCTAAACCAATTTAACCAACCACAGGAAGCAAAGGCAATCCACTTTGAACAACATGGAACGTAAAGCCCTGCATGTCACGGCAAAAGATTGCAAGATTTAATAATGGGGAAAGGTCCCTCTCTAAAGCAACAGCTCACCTATCAATCCCCATGTGTTCACTTTTTTTACTTCCCACGTACTAAATCACTCTCGGAGTAGCATTCGTTGTATGCATTCTGAATTTTGACCCCTTCACCATCAAAACTTAGACAAAACAATCCACCGACTATCTCTCTGTGTTGTGCTGGAAGATTGGCAAGTTCCCATCGCTATGGAGTTTTCTTTTTCTCGTTTTTTTAGGTGTACGTGGTCTGTCAAAAAAAGTGTCCTGAGCCATTCCTGATCATTTGCTTTTTTTCCTGGTTCTGAATATTTTACGTTTCGCACTAACGTTTGTCTTCCACTCGACCACGTTTCCTCAGGTGCAGCCCACTTGTGGCCTGTCGTTCGTATATCAGTTGCTGTGGTAAACTCGTCCTCTTACCCCATTGCTCGCTTAATTATTTGACTTCATTATTAGCCGCAGGGGATGTTTGATTGATCTTATGTCGACCCGATGAATATGATAGAGGAGTACGCGACATGGAATGCTCACCAGCCAGATATTTCTTCACAATAATTCAGGAGAGAGTGTGCCATTTGAGACCATAATTTGTTCGTGCCGTTATGAAGACATGAGACAGAATGCTTTCGACTATGGCAAGATGAATATTGGTTTTCGGTGTACGAAATAATATTGAGTAGATTTTCTTGATGAATGATTTGAAATGATAAGCTATTTATTTAGTACATTGAGGTGAAAAAAACTCACTTCTCGTATCATTATTTTTGTTTTTACTAAAACAAAAAGGGGTGGTATCAATCCAAAATTGTCTATAAAGTATAACTTGTGGTTGAAATCGTTTATTTTGATTCGGGGATCAAATCCGCATATATCAACCTTAGAACGGACAAGCAATGATATATGTATTATGGGATCCGCATATTATATTTCTAATTAGAACGGACAAGCAATGATATGATCTGATTTGACTTTTTTCAATTTAGATTGCAAATTATAACACTCTTGCATGAAATTGGAATTCTTATAGTTGTTGGTCAATTATACAGTGAATGCGTTCCCATTCCACGAACATGGTCTCCAGTGTTTATAACTATTTCTCTTATTACGTGATACTTATCTAACAAAATATATACTCTTTCGTCCAAAAAAAATAATTCACTTTGGTTAAAGTATAACTTTTTATCAATTATTAAGTATAACTTATTTAATATACTACTAGATATATAATTTTATATTTTTATCATTATTTTTAAATTTTGAGTATATATAATTATTATTAATTTTGAGTATCCTTATATTTAAAAATTGTAGTTTAAAAGTAAACTCTTTTTTCGGCATAAGAAAAAGTTTTCAGAATAAATATTTTTTTTAGGACGAAGGGAGCATGTCATTGGCATTCATTTATAATTTTATTTAACTTAGAAAGAAAAAAAAAATTAGATCAGTTGGGATAAGAAATAAACAGATCTATTTTAATGCTTGAACAGTCCTAACTCCTAACTTGTACAAATCCTTCAATTTCCTAGCCATGGAAAAGACAAAAACTTATCAAGATGTAAAGCATAGTATCAAAGAGCAATAAATCCACATCAAACATCTTACATCAATTCAATCCTATATCTACATACTGTATGAAACGTCCATCCTACATGATACATTCTATATCAATTCAATCCTATATCCTAAACTGGCCATTGGGTGCAAGAGGGACATGACAAATTTTAGTGCTAGATCCACCAAATACCAAATGTGTATTGTAACAGGTAGTCGGTCTATTGTTGCCTCTCCACACTGCTGGGGAAAAAATAATAGAGCCAGCATATCCAACCACACCGGTGGGGATTCTTCTTCATAAAATAATGCATCTTTTTATATTCTGAACTAGTTATACTTCTCTAAGGTTTTGACTTTCAAATTTCAATCAATCTGTCCCTTCTTTTCTTTTCTTCAATGGCAGAGAAATCAGGATCATTTGACCCGATGAATGCATGAACATATGATGGAGGGGCTGTTGACGGGTTGAGTGTTGATGGCCCTGTCTGCCCCATGGCTTCCTCCTTCAATAGTGGGTAAACGGTACATGAATGATGAGTGTGTGGAATGAGGACTGCCCTCGCGTTTTGGAAAAAGATGGGTCGCTGTGTACTTATTCTTTTTGTGTGGTTTAAGATTAGGATTGAGAGAATGAAGGGTCTTAATTTTGTTTCCTTTAAATTTGATTCACAGATGTTCGAATCAAGAGGTACAAAAAACTTTCCCAAATCAACTTATTATATGTAATACTAATTTGGTGGATGTTCTTAACCTTTCAATATCAGCCTAGAATACTCTTGACTTTTTCTCTACGGAATCAAATTTCTAAGCTTCGTTTGGATTGTTTTTATTTGAAAAACATTGTATTAGAATATGTGAAAATTTTAGTGGGTATTTTTTAGTAGAAAAAGTATTTTGGAAGGAAAAATAAGGGAAATTTTTTAAAAAAATTATGTGGGAAGGATTTGGGTAGAAAAATTTAAATTTTAAATTTTGAAATAAAAATATATTTGGATAATTTGTTTTTATTTGAGAATTTTCTTATTTGTAAATACAAACTCCCTGTCCAAACGAGACCTAAGGTTTGTTTGGATTGGTATATAAATATTTTTGTATATTTCTCATTGTTGAGACCCAAAATATATATATATAAAACAAATTTAATTTTTAAAATATAAAATTAGGGTGATGGGGCACACAAATATTATAACATATCTGATGGAATTATTGGTACTACAAAAATCATTTCAACATTTTACAACTCTTGCAAAGTGGTGTCGGCGGGTTATTGGTACCACCTCTCCTTTTGCTGCCAAGCCTACTTTTTTTTCCCAACAAACCCCAGCCCCATGAAACAAATGAATTATTACCAATTGTCCAAGAGGAACCGACTAAGATTTTATTACAAATAACCTTCCCTTGTGGCTGGTAACTTTACCTTGTCTTTTCCTATAGTTGTACTAATTTACTCATTGAAAATTAGATGACAAGTTATCTAGAAATATCCATTGCATGAAATGTATGAAAAATAATAACAGGGTGATGAGATATAAAATATTATAGGTAATATACTTGATGGGATTATTGTTAATATAAAATGTCATTTGAACACTTAATAATTTTTGTAATGTGGTGTATAAGTGTTAGTGTGGTCGTTAGGGTGAGGTTAATGACATTTTACCTCACTCATTACGAATCGTTGAGAAGATGTTATTTAAATCCTATTATAAATATTCTTCATATGTAATAGATAAAGGAGGGAAGTGGGAAGAGTCCAAGGGTTTGTAAGGATAGTAAATGTGGTTTCATATTTTTCAAAATATAGTTGTAAAATAAGAATTGTATTAGAAACTGAAAAAGTATATTGAAAAACGCAAAAATGAGTTTTAAAAAAAAATATCATACAAGTCCTAAGTGTTTGGTTAATATTTTAAAATATTTTTTAAAATGCTTTTTCAGCTTCTAATATATCTTTTATCTCATAATTGTTATATTAAAAAATATAAAACCGCATCTTAAAATACTATTTATACAAACCCTAAATCTTGACGTATTTTTACTCTTCATGTATCTCTCCATACTTACCATCACCAAATCATCGAAGGATTTTAAAGGACAGTTTCCCATAACGTCAATGCACCACCTTTTCCTTACAGGTTTTGACCAAATGCTAGTGAGGCCCAATCCATGTCCTACGACAAAACTTGCCAAGTCGATCGTGCCGGATTGCCCTTCAACAATGGGCATTTCTCGTTTTCTCCTTTCCAAGGCCTAACTCCACCTACGCCGAATTGCTAAGCCACTTTTTATATTTTACTACTTTTCTTCTTTTCCTCCCATCCAGGGCCTAACTACAGGCACACCGCACGCAGGTGGCTTGATGTGATCCCATTTTCTAGCAGGGTAGTTGTCGTTGAATTGAGACTATATCTATTATTGCTGACAAATGTCAAACCCACTCAGGAGGATCCTCTTTTCCGTCCAACCCATTAATTTTGGACGGTTTAACTTGCTCCTGCTTTTGAGAATAACACCATCTGCTTCGATTTGATATTGCCTTCCAGCCATACTCCCGGAAGCAAAACAACAACGTATGATATACCTCACGTGTCCTGTCATCTGGAGCCCCACCCCCACCACCTGAAACTCTTAAGCTCGAACAGTAACCAGCTGCACAGCTGCCAATGGCCATATGCTCTGTCATCAGTTTCTGGGCCCAACGGAATTTTCATATTTACTGGAACCCCG
Source organism: Gynochthodes officinalis (assembly GCA_020080225.1). Lineage (NCBI taxonomy): Eukaryota > Viridiplantae > Streptophyta > Magnoliopsida > Gentianales > Rubiaceae > Gynochthodes > Gynochthodes officinalis. The sequence continues at coordinate 45,673,172 of CM034615.1, read as the reverse complement.
TCGGCAGTAACTAGAAAATTTCTTATGATTGCCCGCCAAATTAGACTGAATACTTTGTATTCTACAACCATTCAACTGCTGACGGTTGTAGGGAACTATCGCGGATTCTATAATGAACACGCATTGTTCGACAAAATTCCCCAACCGAAGTTTGTTTCTGTTCACCACTCGATGCTCAATCATGTACACACAAATAACAAATTTGAAGTACTTAAGATTTTCAAGAAGCAGGTTCAATTGGGTCTTTCAGAAATTGACGAAGTTAAAGTTGCACTTGCTGCAAAGGCTTGTCGTAATGACCCCGATATTGGGACTCAAATTCATGGCTTCGCGGTGACAACAGGACTAGTTTATTATGTTTCCGTCTCAAATTCCTTGATGAACATGTACTCTAAATCTGGCCATTTTGATCATGCTTTCTGCATTTTCAACAAGTTGGAAAACCCCGATACTGTTTCTTACAATACTTTGCTTTCCGGGTTTCCGGCTGGGGAAGGAGCACTTAATTTCGCTCGCCATCTTCATTCTGTTGGAGTTATTTTTGATGCAGTGAGTTGTACTACCATTTTAGCAATTAGTGCTGATATTGAGAACTTTCATTTTGGAGTACAATCGCATTGCCTTTTACCTAAACTCGGATTGGAAACTGAAATATTTGTAGGGAATGCACTTGTGACTATGTATTCCAAGTGGGGGAAGATAATCGAAGCTGAAAGCGCATTTCGTCAAATCCCCAACAAGGATTTGGTCTCTTGGAATGCAATGATATCAGGATATGCTCAAGAAGGTAGGTACGCGTTGAAAGCAATGTTGGGATTTATCGAAATGGTAAGAGAAAGCAGAAAGCTTGATCATGTATCATTCACCAGCGTTGCTTCAGCTTGTGGCCATGAGAGAAACTTGGAGTTTGGGAGGCAGCTTCACTGTTTGATTATCAAGAGAGGATGGGAAACACATGCTTCAGTTTGCAATAATTTGATTTCGATGTACTCAAAGTGTGATGTTGTAGAAGATGCAAAGTTGGTGTTTGGGAGGATTGTTGAGAGAGATGTCGTCTCTTGGACAACAATGATTTCTATCAACGAAGATGATGCTGTCAATCTATTTAAGAATATGAGAAGAAATGACGTTTATCCAAATGAGGTTACATTTGTCGGACTGCTTCATGCAATAACAATAAAGGTTATGAAACTGGAAGGCTTAATGGTTCATGCGTTATGTATAAAGATGAATTTTTTGTCAAATGTGAATGTTGCTAATTGCTTTGTGACAATGTATGCTAAGTTTGAATCAATTGGAGACTCCGTGAAGATTTTTGAGGAGCTTGATTACCGAGAAACTGTATCATGGAATGCTTTGATTTCTGGTTATGTTCAAAATGGGATGTATGAAGAAGCTTTAGAGACGTTCTTGTCATCTTCTTTGGAGTTGCAGCCTAATGAATATACTTTCGGCAGTGTCTTGAATGCTGTGGGCTCATCTGAATCAGTTTCCTTGCGTTATGGACAGTGCTGTCATGCTTATTTAGTAAAGCTTGGATTGAACTTCAATCCAATTGTTTCAGGGTCTCTTCTGGATATGTATGCAAAGCGTGGAAGCATTTGCGAATCACTGAAAGTGTTTTATGAGCAAGGAGAAAAAAGTCAAGTTGCTTGGACAGCCATAATATCTGCTCACTCGAGGCATGGGAATTATGAATCAGTAATGAGTTTGTTCAACGAAATGACGAAGGAGGGTGTGAAGCCTGACTCAGTTACTTTCCTTTCTGTATTGACGGCGTGTGGCAGAAAAGGAATGGTTGACGCAGGATTCCAAATTTTTAATTCAATGATGAAAGACCATTCAATTGAACCATCTCCAGAGCATTACTCTTGCATGGTAGATATGTTGGGAAGGGCTGGGAGACTGAAGGAGGCTGAAGAGCTAGTAGATCAAATTCCAGGAGGGCCAGGATTATCTGTACTGCAAAGCTTGCTTGGGTCTTGTAGGATTTATGGCAATCTAGATTTGGCAGCGAGGTTAACTGATGCTTTGATTGAAATGGAACCTGACGAGTCTGGTTCTTATGTGTTGATGTCGAACTTGTTTGCAGAAAAAGGGCTTTGGGAAAAGGCAGCAAAGATAAGGAAAGGAATGAGAGATAAAGGAGTGAGGAAAGAGATAGGATTCAGTTGGGTTGATGCTGGCAGTGCTAATGATTCTTTGTATATGCATGGATTCTCATCAGATGACAAGTCGCACCCCAAGTCTGAAGAAATCTATAAGATGACAGAATGCCTAGGATCAGAAATGAAATATTTAGAGAAAGAGAAGGAAAACGATTGTTATTAGACTTAGTTCGTTTGCTATTCTTTGAGCCTTACACTTGTTAGATAAAGGTTTGGCAAGAACTTCTCCACTGCATAGAAAGTCTAGTTGGCTTAAAACCTTTTGTTAATTATCCACCCAACGATTGAAGGTCGGTCCCTCTCAATATGGAGGAACTCAAAAGATCAACTCAGGTAATAGACTGAAAAGCCATAATCTTGATTCATTGACTTGGGAGAACTTGCTTCATTCTTGCTTCATTGAATCCAAATGATAAAAGAACGGAGGAATATAAGGCAAATGTTGACGTCCCCAAGCACTGGTCTGAGTAATTTGGGTGATTGACTGACATTGAGTGGTAGGGATCAAGGGAGAGAGAATGTTGTCTGAGCTCCGCGAATCTGGGAGAAGTGTTGGCGGCAGGATCCAAACCTGCTGGACTAGGCCCCATCCCATTTCTGGTCATGCCCATTTCTGAAACCGGGACGCTCACAATATCATCTTGCTTAATCATACGAAACCACTTATTTGTTTTTTTTTTATCATAAAAATCAAATATTCATACAGCTTTTTATTTTAACATTTAAAATTTAAATTTCCTTTAAAATTATTCTCATGTTATTTCAATTTTTTTTAATCATAAAAATCAAATATTCATACAGCCTTTTATTTTAACATTTAAAATTTAAATTTCCTTTAAAATTATTCTCATATTATTTCAATTTTTTTAAAAAAAATTCCCACAAATACTTTGACATATTTCAATACAAAATTCTCAAATATAATATAATCCAAACATAATTCGCTGTTACAAAATTCCTATCTGATCTTTGTAAATTTCAGTTCAGGTTCAGCACCATATGCTGAACTTTTTCTTCAAGAATGCAAGAAAATTTTGGATTGCCGAATGTCAACACTACTGAAAATCTCATCCTAGGTTTTAATTCATAATTTCCCCCCAGCACCTGTAGCCTCTTTTTCATCATACCATGGATGGACAGAAAAATCCCAACAGAAGAAACAGATATACATTGCAAGCATCACGATTTGAGCTCAGGAATGGCAAGCACACTCAATAGCGCAACTTAGATCAATTATTCAAACACATACATTTTTCTAAATAGGACACTCAACTTCACTTCTCACTTAATATGAGTCACAATAATCCACGAAGAAAAATACATCAAAAAGCTTGCGATTCCTGATACCACAGCAACTTCACTTCTCACTTAATACGAGTCACAATAATCCATGAAGAAAAATACATAAAAAAGCTTGTGATTCCTAAGACCACAGCAACTACATCAGTCAAAGCCTCTGAAGAAGTGACTTCTAGAGACCCATCACTCCGAACGTACTCCATAACACATCAGATCATGAGCTTCTCGATGGCATCCTATATATATATAAAGCACATTATGAGCATAACAAACAAAACCAAAAGGGAGAAGTTAACAATATATACAGAAATATCATCTTCACAGAACACTCATGTATCACAGTCTAAGATAGCAAATCACCTTGAGTTGCTGTATTTGGGACTTCAATTGGCTTCCTTCATTACTAGTTACAGAACATGCAATGACAGGTCTTGTGACACCACATGCTCGGCCGAGTGCTTGTTTAGAAGGGACAAAAACATACGGAACATTCTGCCACAAACCACCAGTAGAATTAAGTAATGAAGTCAGCATTTATAGATAAATGTAATCCTATTATCAATCAAAAAGAACAAATATGGAATAGTACTGAAGCAGCTGATGTCTGACTTATAAATGCCTCAAGTGCAACCAAAAATGGCAATAAAAGAACAAAACCACAAACATCTGACAATCCAAATACTAACATGGGATGAATGCTTTTACTGCTACAAGCAAGAGCTGAAACCTACTAGTGAGCCTCCGTAGATAACCATTAACCATTAACTTCAAAAAAATAAAGATCTTATCTTAGGGGTTGGGGGATGCTTTTAAGTAGGCAAAAATGCTAACTGTAAGCTTCTACCTGAGTCCTGACCAAGTTCAAAAGAATTTCAATACTGCAAATCCTGTTCAGAAAATCTATGGTCTAAGCAAGAATTGTCATGTCTAATACATTGATAAGTTAATAGCTTTCGTAAAGTTATATATCAGATGAAAGACAAGATTTATCAATCCTGCATCAAGACGCAGCTTCAAATCTAAAATCTCTGCCTCATGTTTTTCGTTACAAGTCAAAAAGAATAGAAAGGGTAAAAATTAATTATGAACAGCTACCACTCACCCATGACACAACAAAACTCAATCTTGCGGATATAAATGTACAAACTTCCCTTGTTATATTCAGAAGCATGCATTGAGTACGAAACAATATCAATGGAAAGAAAACAGTTTGTGCTGACAGAACATTTTTTTTTAAAGGCTTCAGAATTGAGCAAAAAAATTATACCTTGTCTTCGGCAAGGAGGGGAAGATGGAGGAGGATCTCAAGTGGCTCGGTGTCAGCCGCCAACACTACGAACTCTGACATTCCCCTGTTTAGCGTCTTCGTTGCTGTGATTTAAAAAACCCATCAAAACTCATAACAATGTTAAGCCAAAAAAAACCAAAATTTCCATTTCCCAAATAATTATGCTATTCAAGTAAACAAAAAACTGAAAAAGGAAAAAAGTAGAAACCTTCGTTAGCACCCTTTTTGAGCTGCTTGTAATTAGCAGCCTGCTGAACCAGGTCCAGTATCGTAATGGTCAACTGGGAATCCGCCAGTGGGTATGCTTTCGGGTTCACAGCTTCCCCAGTCTGAATATCACACACAAACATACACAAAAACTGAGTAAATTAAACCACGAAACGAATACTATACTTACTGATTCTGATTTAGAGATTGGGAGATGGATAAAGCATGGATAATTACCATGGCGGCGTGCGGCTTTGACGATGGGAAGAGGTGGCGAGGATTAGGGTTTTGTTTGATTGAATGAAAGACCGGAGGCAGAGTGGGGAGATTTAACTTTTAAGGCCCGAGGATGTTGGTAAAATGGATTAGTACGACAGTTTCATGACTCCACGACGTCGTATACATGTCACTAGTGTTTCTCGACTTTCTATTTTTGGAAGGGGATTTTGGCTCCCCTTTACGATTAGTACTTATTACAATAGTTTATAGAATCATAATACCAGGCAAAACCGATTTAGGATAGCTGGATTGCATCGTGAATTACATTGTAAGATCCAAAAAGAATGTAAAAATATAAAAAATTATTAATTAATATATGATTATATATATGTAAAAAATTTATGTATAATTTATAATTAAATATTTATATTTGAATTTTTATTATTTATAATATTTTATGTAATTTTTTTAATATTTTAATTATTGTAGTAATTGAAAGATATTTACTTATTGTTAAAAGTTAATAAAAGTATAATTAAATTAATTATATTATTTATATAATGATAAATTTTAATTTTACTTATATATAAAAATTTTTATTTAGTAAATTTAATTCTATTTTATTTAAATTACAAAAGATAGAATCATAGTTGAGATTAAGGTGAATAATCTTTTTAGGTAATGATTGTGAAATAAAAAAAAATGTATTAAAAAATAAAAAAATATTATAAAAAACCATTCAAATAAATTTTAATTATTTTAATAAATTTATATCGTAAAATCGAATTTTAAAAACTATGGCTAGGTGCGCGACAAAATAGCCCACATTGGACAAGCCACATAAGATAGATTATGGGTTGACCCATAACGTAAGGAATAGTAGCCCACTGCGTATAAAGACCAGTTTCGTTTCACTGAGAGTGAGACGAGAAGCGGGCGACTTGAGTTCTCGGAAGCGAGAGAAGTCAGAGTTAAAAAGCACACACTCACACAGTGACTGCAGCGAGGGAGAAGAGAAGATGGGTTGGATCGGCGAGCAAATCGAATCCATCAAGTCTTTACAGTTCAGACAAGTTTTCACCCAAGCCGTTAGCCTCGGTTAGCTCTTTTTTTTAATAAATTTTTCTAGTGAGTGGATAATGTCCCGTGATTTTTTTTTGAAATTAGGGCATACCTATCCTGCCGATCTACACATCGTATAGTGTATTAAGTGTATATATATAGAGTCTGATCTTTTTAACTCAAGCAGTTTGGAATTGACTCATTGTAGCTTGTGCGAGTAAAAATTTGGTCTTTTCTTTTTTAGCCCCTTCGAGTCTTTTAAGTTTCAGAAGCTAGTTTTGACTAACAAATTTGGAATTTGGAATGAATGTTTTCACAGGAATGATAGTTACATCGGCATTGATTATATGGAAAGGATTGATGTGCGTAACTGGTAGCGAGTCCCCTGTTGTTGTTGTCCTTTCTGGAAGCATGGAGCCCGGCTTCAAAAGGGTAAGTTTTAGCTGTTCTTGGTTTAATTCTTTCTAAGGTTGTATTTATGGTACCATCTTCAGAAGCCTTTAAAGACTCCACCTTTTTTATCTGAAAATTATTGCCTTTACCATTACCTCTGTTTTTAAAGCTCAATATGTTATAGGCATTTCCACAATTCTGGATAATTTTGACCAGGCTTCTGATGCTTATCTCATTTTTATGTACCGTACTTCCAATTTTAATTATCTACTTTTGTGCAGGGTGACATTCTATTCTTGCATATGAGCAAGGAACCCATTCGTGCAGGAGAAATAGTTGTGTTCAATGTTGATGTATGTAGTCTTTTGACTATTTACTCTGTAGTTCTATGCTTTGCTGTATGATTTTGTACTTTGTAGTAGCTGATTGATAGTTGATTAAGTAAACATTTTCTTTTTCAATAAAGAATTATTATCTATTCTGTATGCTGTGAGCTGCTGCTCCTACAGTTGTTTTTTTTTTGGGGCGTGAAATACATCTTTGAGTGATGGTGAGATCAAGGAGTTTGGAACCTTCATATTCAGTAATTATGGTTTCTGAAAGTTGCTTGTATGTCCATATGACTATGTAGTTCATACTCGTGAGTTACCACAATATTTTCCATTTCCCTTTGTAATTAAAGGATGGATCTCCTACGGAAACTTTCAGTTTAGTTGGATGGTTGATGAGTGTCATTGAGTGGATGTGGAATTATTTCATTGGCTTGCTTGTATTCTTTTTTCTGCCATTCTAAATTTGTCTTGACCTTGTTTTTTTTTTTTTTTTTTTCTATCTTTAAATCTTTAATGTGTGTGCTTGTTTTACAGGGACGTGAAATTCCTATTGTCCACCGAGTAATTAAGGTAAACATGTCTGCACCATTATTTTTCTTGTTTTAGGTTCTACCGTTTTTCCCTCATTTATTGATAGGAATAAGGAAATTGTATGTCTGGGCATTGGGTGGTTTCATTTCTTTTCTTTTCTATCTTTTCTTTTGTTTCTTTTGGCTAAAATGTCTGCATATAGTAACTTCTGTTGTTTTGGTCTTAAAAAGAATGGAGGAGAATCTAGAACTGGACACAGGTGCGGGAGGTATTTGGTAATGGGGCCTCATTTTGTGCGCTCCAATTTGCTTTCTAAAGAAAGGGATATTTCATGGAGAATGATCTTCTTTCTTTTCCATAATAGGTTAACATTGTATAGAAAATGCCTCTTTTTGTGCTTTTTGCAAAAATTATTGATTAGAATTTTGTAAAGAAATGTCCTAATAAGATATTTTATTTGTGGGACATTTTGTTTTTATGGTAATATGAAGTTACATTCTTTTACCAGTATTGGAGTTATTTGGCTCAGTTTTAGATAGTTTTTTGCTTTTAATTTAGGTTTAGGTCTAGCAGCAACAGAAGATAATCCAATACTTGTTTTTCACTTTCATAGCATATTCTTTTGCTGACTTTGTTTCTTGTAATATTTGCACAATATTTTACTTTTGTAGGTTCATGAGCACAAAGATACGGGAGAGGTTGATGTTCTCACAAAAGGTATTAAACACTAAATAAAAAAATTGTTGGACTTCTCCTAGATCTCATAGAAGAAGAATTCTTTTTTTTTTTTCAATTTTTCAAGATACCATTGCAATAGAGGAGAATTCTATAATTTGCAGGACAAATCTTTATCCTGCTTTATACAACTTCAAAACATCTGCAAAAATGAATGCTTCTTCTTATTGAACTTTTAACCTTAAATTATTTTAACTCTACACCTTTGTGTTAAATGCTCTCAGGAGATAATAATTTTGGGGATGACAGACTTCTTTATGCTCATGGTCAGCTTTGGCTGCATAGACATCATATTATGGGAAGAGCTGTTGGGTAAGTTTAACATCAGGATATATTTCCGCATTGTACTGGTTTTAGTGTCTACTATAGTTGTGATTATTGAGACGTCCTTATGAAGTTGTCAAAACTTTGATGGCATTGTTGTCTGTTAAATAAAACTCAAAATTTCACTTGACATTGTTATTAATTCTAATGTTTCTATGGAATTCAGTCTTTATCAAAAACACCTTTGCATTAGTCGTAATGCGTCGTTATTCTGAATACACTCAGCGTTAATCGCTGACTCTGAATGTTCCCGTCCTTAATGACATGTTTTTGAACTTCCCATATCTTCAGATTAGTTTGTCATTTTTTGGTTATATATTTCTAAACTTTTTTTGGTTGTCTACTTATTTTTGTGCATGTATCAGAATTGAGTGAATAAGAATTTGATGCAAACTTTACCCTGAATTTTTTGTTGCATATGCTACTTTTGAAACACATTGAATTATGCACTGTGTGTCTTTATGAGATCAAACTGTGCAGAACTTACACGTGAGCTTATAATGATGGCTTTGTAGGATTTATCTATTAGGAAACTATTAGTATTTTTTACCAATCAGAAAGTATAAAATTCACATTTCTCGGACTTTATGAATTCAACTATTTTTTCTTTTTTCGTGTCTCTACAGGTTCTTGCCTTATGTAGGTTGGGTGACTATAATTATGACTGAGAAGCCGATAATCAAGGTGTGTATTTATTCTTGATTTTGAAGTTTGAGCAGCAATACTGGAACTTGTATTAAGTTTGTTGGCATGAAGATTGACTGATAACTTCTAGTATTTAGTCTTTTTTGTGTTTTTTCCACACTTTTATTCTTGTTTTACACTTGGAAGTTTGGTAACTTTTTCCTTGGTAAGATGGGGTGGAGTGTGTATTGCTTTTTAGTTCACAGATATATTCATGGCAACTGAGTGTTGATTGGGGCTTTTGTGTCTCTTGCAGTACATATTGATAGGTGCACTTGGACTGCTGGTTATTACCTCAAAGGAATAGAAAATCAACTAATGGCGCAAAAGCCTTGTCAGAAAAAGGCAGAGCTGACTTCTCTTTTGATTTGCCATTTCGGCTTTTCCTATACACTTTGTGGAATGGAAATTCGCAAAAATACAAATCGATTTTCTTTCTAATATATGTCTTCACCAATCGTTATGCTTTCATTTTTCTCCTTTAGTTCACTAGCATGTCTGCCTCTGTGTTCGTGCTTGCATCATCTGTTCTCTGGCCTGCTATTTGTGCAGGAATCCTATCCCTTTCGCACTCTTAAATTGCATCTATTAGCGGGTTTCTGAACTGTAGTTGTTGAACGAGAAATAGGTACACAGCCATAGTATGACATTACATTTTTTATCCCCATAGATTGCCTTTGCCTTTTCTCACCCAACATTGAAACTTCATCCTCTGGCCCTCATAGCTTGGCAGGCGACATCCGTTTGTTTCCCACCACAAAAGAAATCAATATGAAGTTGATTCGCCCACACTTTCATGTCTAGGTTCACACCCTACTAATTCAAATAATCATCTCCAATAAATGAGAAGGTAGCAGTAATTTTAGCACATGAAATTTCAAGGTAAGTGAAAAAGACGACTGGACGTAAAACCTTCTCCCGTTATTGTTTGAGTAAATGAACAATGCGACCAAACATGACAACTTGATTAGGCAAGCAAGGAACGTCAAATTAAGGTGCTAAGCACAAGTGTAAGTCACTGAGCTTCCCGGGCAAACATATATTAGGGAAAGTAAACTTAGGTACATTATTAAGATGATTGGCATAAAAGTTGGATGTTGACAAGTCAATTATCACACAGAAAAACATACTGTGCTTCATTATGCATATGTAATTTCTATGATTAAAATTTTCTTCATGTATCTATGCACCGAAGAAAAATTGAACCACTAGGTCCAAGATATCAAACTAGAAATACAACCGACGTGTTCCACGGAAGGCAACCTGAATTGCACCACATAAGACATTATCCAATGATCTTTAGAATCCCAATATCGGCTCCTTATCTTCTAACAGCACGCCTGAACCAAAGAACAACTGTAAGTGCATTCTTTACACATTTACTCTTCCATGCTCAAATAGAAAAAGCTAATTCTCACTGCCAAAACTAGAACACAATTTTACCTCAAAGAGATAACAGTCCAGCCAAACACATGCAAGAACTATAGATAAAGTAGGTAAAGAAACAGAGCATCAAAAGAAAAGAAAAAAACTCATGCACAAAAACTCGAGTAGGAGCAGACGTGAAATCAACATGTCAGCAATTGCTCCACTACCCTAGGAGGAACCTTTGAACACCAAAAATCAGATTTCACATGTCCATTCTTTGCTAGGAATACATTTACCATAAATGCAGACAAAACAAGTTCACCCAAGGACAATTAAAGGACCCTCATTGGAAAAAGCTTCCATATTTTGAAAGTTGAATTCACCATGCAACAGAACCTCCAGACAATTTCATACGTCCACAAAGCTTGGATGCTGGAAAGGGTCTATAAATGTTCTTTGTTATTTTCTTTAAAAAACTTAGTCCCACCATTTCTGGACTTCTACCTTGGAAAAGATACATTTTTGGTCTATAATGTGAACTTGAAATCAACACTTTTTAATAACCGCCTCAAGGGTGAGAATTGAGTTGTCATCAGCTTCGCGTACATGTTATATAAGAAATAAATTTTTTCAGAAAAAAGTAGTCATCAAGGTTTCCTAATGAAAAGGTTCAAGTTCCTGATGTCAATAAAGACATTGTCTAACTTATTCGGTGAATACTTTTTTCATATTTGAATTGACTTCAACTCCAATTACACAAACAATAAGAAGTTTTGGTCCACAAAATAATGAGGACACAGACCAAAGATTTAGCCCAAAGAAAATAATTATAGAAGGATAAGAAACTTAGATAATTTGGAGTGTAAGTAGAGTGAAATTATACAACCACAATATAATAACTAATACTATACCTTCTTGATGGCATCAAGCTGTGGTCTCCTCAAATCGTTTTAAGGCATCACAAGTGGGTGTTTCCCGAACATAGCCCCAGTAAAGATGTTGCATTTCAAGTCTACAATTATGCGAAAGGATCCTATAATATTCACCCTCAACCTGTTTTTCAAGTGCCACCCGCTCTGTACTAATTGGCGGATACTCCTGTTCAAACTTCCCTGACTTCACATAATAATTCACTCCTTTTTGCGTGGTCAACCGATAGTTGTAAGGATAGGACCTCGAAAGTGAATAAAGTGGCTGCTGGGATGGCAGGAAATTCACCAGCAATATCAAAATAACAGGCAATATTTGAATTAATGTTCTCAGAGACCCATTCGACCCCTGATTACCGCCAAATCTCACCCCAACTCCACCTGGCCCAAAACTAAACCCACCAAACTGTGTCGTGGCAGCTGGATTCATTCCTCCATAGAAGAAATTCCTGAAGATCTCATCAGCATCAAAGTCTCGCTCATAGTAAAACCCATTAAACCCTTGACCACCACCACGCCTATGCGCACGAGTCTCGTAAACAGGCTCATCAGACCCAACAATATCATACTTTTTCCTACTTTCCTCGTCACTCAAACACTGAAATGCCCTTGAAACCATCTTAAACACCTCCTCTGCCCCAGGGGCCTTATTCTTGTCAGGATGAACCTTCAAGGATAACTTCCTATAAGCCTTCTTCACATCCTCAACACTGCAATTTTTTTCCAACCCCAATATCTCATAATAGTCCTTTTTCCTCTTAATTTCCCTCACAATTGAAACGTGTTCCTCAGTATACGCCACCGACGATGAAGTTGCCGACGATCCATTTGCCACAACCCTACGGCGAGGTCCGTTATCTCCTTGAGTGGATGAATTTGAGGCTTTTTCATCCGTAGTGTTTTCGGATCCTGATGAAGAATCGAGTTCCTTTAACTGATCTTCCATTTCGACGGATGGGTATAAACGTCGGGCTTTGCGGAGGAACTTTAGGGCACGGATTTTATCGCCTGATTGGAGTGAAAGCTTGGCTATTTCCAAACATTTCAGCGCTTCATCTTTGTTCCCATCCATCTCAAAAAACGAACAAATCCGATCAACTAAACCAAAATTCGCTAAAAAAAAATTAAACGTAAGCTGAAGAAATTAAACTGCCGTACATAAAAGCAAGCAAAACTCACAGTTAGGTTTGGAAAAAAATCGAGATTCAGAACCAAAAATTGGGGTTCTCTGCGATGATCGATCAGTTTAGGGTTTGGGCACGGCACTATTTGTCAATCTTAGAGAGAATACCCCGATTTTGGGAATGGGGGTAGTCCACAAATGTGATTAGAAATTCAATAAATTGGAAGGGAATTTTGCACTTTGATCCCTGATATTTGGATCAAATGTTATTTTTGGTACATAATATAAATTTTGATACACAATTGCCAAGTATTTGCTAATTCTTTATAAGGAACAATCCCAAGACAAAAACAAAAAATAATTCCACCAATGTTATTCACATAGAAATCTATACTATTGTAATAAATTAATTTTTTAAAATTTATATGTATCTTGATTTATTAACAAAACACATCTGACAATAAAAAATAAAATAATTATTAGTAAAGAAAATAATTTGTATATTATTTTGCAATTTAATTCTCAGTGATATATTAAAAGAATTTCTTGATTTCCATTTTTTTAATCAAAGGCAACAAACTTTTTGTTTTTTTGGCACCTTGCATCTTTTTTTCCCGAAAAATTATTATAACTTTCATCTCACAAGATCTCGAGGGGTTAAAATGCAAATAACTATTAACTTTTGAGGACTTTCCCCTCCGGTTCTCTTTCCCATTCATAAACCCTTGCAGCTATTGTCTGCTTGGCTGCTGTTTGTTTGTCCGTTCATTCGTCCTTCCGTCGACCATCCTTCCCCGATAAACAGAAAATACCACAAGCCTAAGTTAGTTTTAACATATTCACAGAGCTGTACAAAGTGATAAAGAAATGGCAGAATACGAGATAGACGTGGGAAACCTCATGGCGTTTGACCCTCGTCACAGTTTTGCTTCTCCACCTTCCAGGTTTTGTCTTCTCATCCTTATCTCCTAATCCCTTATTTAAACCCCCAGCCGTGAGTGTTTTTGCTAGGCTTCTTTTTATCATGGTGTTTCTACTTTTATTTATTTATTGATAGTTTGTGTGCTACTGGTTTAACAGCCCTTTGTAGTTACTTACATGGTTTTGGTGTGAATTGTTAGTTATCTCGTTGTTGATGGTTTTCTAAGCTGAAATATTGGAAATTTCTAAGATTTCGTAATGAATATATTGAAAAGTTACAAACTTGGAAGAAAAGATTGATCTTTGCATATGGGGCTACTGGAAAATTAGTCAATGCTTCATTTTTTGGATGATAGTTACTTTGACATTTTGGTGCAGAGATACTGAAAAATGGGAACTTATTGGGTTTTTGTTGTCGTTCCTCTTTGTTGAATGCGTAGGGAGGAGCTAGTGAAGCAGACTCTGGAACAGGGCACAAAGTTAGTTCAAGCTGTTGCAGATGCCCTTTTTAATTTGCCTTCCACAGAAGACCCTGATGGTCCAATTGTCACTTTGCCTCCACCGACAACAAAATTACCTCGGGAGAAGCCTGTAAGCTTTTGTCTTTCCTCTGCTGTAGTTTGAGTTTGTTCTTTTGTCTTTTTAATCTTACCCAATTGCACACTTGCATAACAAAATTTATCTTATGCAGTTCTATTCTTCTGCATTTTTACACCAATACATTTTTGGCATGTTTCTCTGTAGGTTAATACGTTTTCATTGCTTTTTAGTCCATGTTGGGTTGAAAGAGTGGAAAATATCTTCTAGTGTGCTTGAGTTGATGCCTCAATGAGAAAATGTTTAGAGTTGATATGTTGGGTAGAACTTCGAAGATTTGACCCAATCCTAGAAAGGCTAGAAGAGAACAATGTGTTGGTCCAGATAAATCCTTTGAAAACATATATATATAAAATGGAATATTTTATTTCTGTATTGACCAGAAGCTGTGAATGTGTGCCTCTGGGATGGTCACGTGTATACATGCACATAATTTTGATTAATTTTTGTGGAATCTACTTAGATTATTATTATTTTTTTAATCCAAAAAGGGAAGAGGCATGCTAAAACAAAACTTGTTTCTTGATCATGAATTATCTGACTATTATTGTGTGACACCAAATTCTATGTGACATTTTTTCCCGGTATTGTTGCACTTTTGCTTGCTTGCTTGCCAACGATAAAAGATCCTTGCAGCCAGCAATATGCTTCTGCTGATCCTTTTACTGGTTGGACTTTTGTCTGCTTTTCTTGTTTAGTCTTCATCTTGTCATTGGACATCTAACACTTTTCTTTTTCAGCTACCCAAACCAAAACCTCCGACTAGATGGGAAGTGTTTGCCAAAAAGAAAGGTTAGTTATTGATAGTGTCAATTGCCTTTAAGACCAACTAAATGCTTATGTCCGTCTACCATTCAGCACATGCATGCTGTTAGAGCATGAGGTAGGCTGGGATTAAAATGGCTCATTATCTTAAATATCATCTACAGGCATCCAAAAACGCAAAAAAGACAAGCTTGTATTTGATGAACAGACTGGGTCTTGGAAGCGACGACATGGTTATGACCGTGTCAATGATGACAAGGATGTACCTATCATTGAGGCCAAGATGAATGATGGTAAATGGTGACTTTCCTCTTTATCTCTTATTAAGCGATCACTATTATTATTGATGTGTGTGACAATTAAGGTCGTCATGTTTGTTCTTTTATGCTATTATCACTTATTAGGGTTGCTAATCAAGCCATCATTACTAAAATAGAATACTGAATCACATATGCTGGAGTCATATTCTGTGAGTAAGTGCCTCGAATCAGTGGCATAATTATTTTGGAGTTTAGCTGAACTCACAGCTGGTTTGCTTATTCAAACTACTATTGGTATGGGATGAGCATAATTGGTGGTGAATTTATCCAGGACTGGAGTATGAAAAGACACATAATGATTTTTGAGATGTGGTAACCAAAACAAGAGTCAGGGATTGGATTAGTTTATTATGGTGTATTCTGCCTTCCCTGGTTAAAATTGGAATTCTACTAGTTTTGGAAATTTAAACTGCATGAAGGTAGGGATTAAGTTGGACTAATAATAGTATCCAATTGGAATCTAGTTTTGTTTAGAACTTTTGAGTAAGTCTAAGTGTTTTTATTTTTTATTTTTCCTTTTGTCAATTCAATTCATTTTTCACTCTCCCTTTGATTGCTGTGGCTTTAATGAGTTGCAAAACCAGGTAGAAAACAACCTTTTGTTCTTAGTTTCAGATACATTTCATGTGGTAGAATCATTCTAGTAGTGTTCAATTATAACATAGCATTTAATTCTCATGTATGACATTACTCAGAGCCAGGAGAAGACCCTTTTGATAAAAGGAAGGAAGAGAAGAAAAACAGAGTTGATAAACAAGAGAAAAACCGGTTGCACAATTTGAAACAAGCTGGAAAAGCTGGCTCCTTACCAAGGTTGGTGCCCTGACTTCATCTTTAGGCTATTGTATAGAACTCTCTCACAGATATCCCTTCAATTCCTTTTTTTTTTTAATATATATATATTTTTTTTATAATGTCTGTTTCCTTTTTCATTTTCATTTACCTTAAGATATCTTGTCTATTTTTCTGAACAAGTAAATGCATAAATCTCTTAACTCTCAAGTCAGCCAGATATCTAATTCCCCGCTTAAATTATAAAAATATGGACCTTTTTTCATCATCATATTGTCTAACCAGGCCCTTTTCCTAATTGCTTACTGAGAATATAGATCAAGCACACATGGTTTGTCATGGCATTTGATTGTGGATCTAGGTTTCTAAAAGACAGTTTGCAATAGGATGGTATCCGGTATCTTGAATCATTGAATATCTTTCTTCTTTGCTGGAATTGTTTCAAGCTTTTTGGAAGTCCTTATATACAAGAATATCAGTTTTCCATCTTGAAACCAATTCCATAGATTGCATTCTGTTATGTGTACAGAAGTTCAATAGAATTTTGCCTGTAATGCTCTCCATGTGTGCATGAAAACATATGTTTTTTGAGCATGCTGCAAATCTATATAAAATTCATGCTTCGCAGCCATATTCAACTTGCTGCCACAAGATTACCCATAACAGGGAGTGAAGCTGCACCTAGAAAAGTCAGCAAGGATGAACTACAAAATGTCGCTGGTATGGCAGCAACTGCTACAGCCAGCGGAGGGAAGTTTGACAAGAAGTTGCCTGGGGAAAAGCCTCCTAAACATGAAAAGAAGTATCGCAAGGTTGTTAATAATCCATGTCAATTCTCATAAGTTTTAGTTATAACTTTTCATGACCTAGGACCTACTAATTACTTTTACAAACACATTTGTGCTTCATTTCATTCAGTACCTGCCAGCTGTGGAAGGATCAGGAATGGGCTCCTTGGAGAAGCAGCAAACTGAAAAGGTTTTGAATAAGTTGATCTCAAAGAATTCCCACAAGATTCTCAATGTTGAAAAGGTATGCTCTTGCTATCTAATTGGAGTTCTGCATTTAGGGTTTGATTTATAGCCTGGGAGGAAATGTTTCTATGCTTTTGGTCTGAACTTATGTTGTCTGGAATATAGGCTGTGACCATGTACAACGTGAAGGAGGAGAAGAAACGGAAAAATCAGAAGGGGAGGTCATCCTCAAACTCAAGCAAGTTAAAGCCGGGCAAGAAATCATTTAAGAAAACGTCGAAAAAGGGTTCTTCAGATAAAGGAAAATCAAAATGACAACTTTAACTGCATCTTTTTCTGTTCTGGTGTTTTTTTTTTAGGCTTATGTAGTTATTGAAGCTTGCCGGATAGTATGCAGTTTTGTATTGATTGGTCATAATCCTCTTTGCACTTTATGGAATGAATATTACCAGTGCTCTAGCTTAAAATGGGGTTCAGGATACAAGGAGAGAAAAAAGACGAAAGTTTTTTCCCTACTTTGTAGCAGTTTCCCTTTGTTTTTTTGGGGGGTTTTGGTTTGTTTGCACTGGGGAGGAGAATGGTGCTGTAACTTGTAGATGAATTTGGTTTTTACAAGGGCTTACCCATTTGCTGAGATCCCCATTTTGAATCTTGAGACAGTGATGGTGACATTGGAAGGTAAGTCTGTCCTGGCACTACATGAGCACCACCAGCGCCTAGGTGATGCAGCCGTCGGAAAATTTTCAGCATGAAGAACGGGATTTGTTATGAGGTTCTGTCTGTTAATAGAAGCCAAGAACGTTGTGGTACACATTGATTACTTAGCAAAAAAATGTTGATCAGCTCCAATGCAAGGGAATTCTACGTGCACAATTTACATCGTTCCAGAGAACATTGTACTGGACCGATTTTATTCTAAATTTAGGAAGTTTCTCAAAGTTGCTTGTATGAACGATTGGGATATGGTCTGTTTGATAAACCGTGTCGACAGTCGCTTCAGCAATCACGAGTCAATGAAGCGTTGAAAAGGGAAAAGGTTGCGCCGACACGGCAAATTAAAAGGGACCCATGCAACGCAATGCAAAAATATCGCCTATCATTCTCATGCGAAGAATATTGGCTCCCGGGTAGCACGTTGAATCATCCAAATTCAGATTTGACCATTTCGTTTTTCTTTCCCTTTCGTTTAATTTAATTCTTTGATGAGCAATTTCTATATCACAGATGGTTGTGTGTGTGGTCTTGGAAAGAAATGTAATTTCCCATTCGGACAAGACAGGTTTATCCGTTTTCTATGGCAAAGAGTAAGCCGGAAATAATCCTTGAGCCAAACAGACAAAAGCCCAGACCAGGTTTAATCTGCGATAGCCACCGCGATTGACATTTTGGTCTTTTACTTTTGGGAACTAAAGTCCTTTTATCTCTTAGGATTTAGACATTCCTCCCTCGAACGTTGTTGATTCGAGTCAATTATGTAGCATTGAATGATTGATGGGGACAAAAGGCATTCAACTTGTGCAACTCCTCCATTTTATCTTTTGGTATTAGTTAATCCCATTTAGTAAAATCTTTCAAAACTGTAACATAACATAACAGTTATTACAAGAAAACAATTGAATTAAACTTAGTCGATTGACCGTTTTCACATGAATAGAATTATTAATCTAATTCATGTTGAGATTCTTTTTCCATTATGGAGGCTGTAAGGTTTGAAATCATAATTAATGTTATGTACTATATGGGGATTTTGTTGTCAAAATACATGAATCTCACGTAATTAGCCATATTTGCGGGTTTTAACTTATGGATGGTCCAAAAGTGCAATTTTTCGATGGAACCCACCAGCCCCCCCCCCCTGTAGGGCCGTTATTGTCTCTGTTGCACTTTTGCTTATTAGTATAGTACCATATAAGTAGAATTCTCTCTTCTCTGCTTTGGACTCTGAGTTGCGCCCGAAGCCCTCTGGCTGCCGCTGATGGTAGGTGGAGGAATAGTATTTGGTTGAGGGATTTATTCAAGTAAACTGTAAGTCTTGGCCTGTTGGCGTCTCCCAACCACCAAAGGCCGCCTCTTTTACGGCTAAAGCGAGGAAATAAATAATACAAATAAAGGCTAGGCAATCACCAGTTAGGCCATTTGCCTTTTATTGCTACTGCTCATTGTAATTTTCCTTCTCTGCTGAGTTCTCTTTCTTTTAAGGGGACTTAGTAGAGAAGTGAAAGGGCTCTTCGGGTTAGTTTTCGATCACAGCATACCTGGTAATCTTCACCTTCTCGGTAGTTTCGCCATCTATTTGGTAGAATATTCATATACTGATTGTATTCCTTGGTTTATAAGCTCTTGTTTTCTTTTATCTTTGCGAAAGATTTTAT
This sequence comes from Gynochthodes officinalis, assembly GCA_020080225.1. Classification (NCBI taxonomy): domain Eukaryota; kingdom Viridiplantae; phylum Streptophyta; class Magnoliopsida; order Gentianales; family Rubiaceae; genus Gynochthodes; species Gynochthodes officinalis. The sequence continues at coordinate 45,653,769 of CM034615.1, read as the reverse complement.
TTTTGGCATATTTGTTGAATCCCAATTCGCGCAACATTTTTATCAGATATACATATGGGCAAAATTTGAATCTTTTGGTTATATTTGGCGCAGCTGTTTGTTCCAGTTATACAAAGCAGTACTGAAGAAACAGGGATACTAGGAATACTTTGTAAGCTTTTAATATGGGCAGAAAAGGGTTGAATGGGATTGATGATAGCGGTGATATGTTAATTCCAAATTCTGGAATTGGGTTTCTATGGTGCCCCTTGGATGTAAAGGAAAGTCATAACCGAGGTGGGTTTTTTGCTAGTGTGGGGCAGATGGGTATGGGTTTTGGTTTATCCCCAAATTCTCCGAGTTCTGCTGATAGTGGGTTGAAGTTTCCACAGGCCAATTTGCTTGAGAAATGTATGTTGACGGAACCTGCTTTTAGAATTGGTGGTGGGGTACCAAAGTTATTGGCAGATGAAGACTCTGAGTTAGGAGAGCATGGGGTATTGAAGGAGAAGAAGACTAAAAGGGGTGGTTTTAGATTAAGAATAAAGGTTGGGAACCCATCATTGAGGAGGTTGATCAGTGGGGCAATTGCGGGTGCAATATCCCGGACATCAGTTGCTCCACTGGAGACAATAAGGACGCATTTAATGGTGGGAAGCTGTGGAGGCTCAACGGTTGAAGTGTTCCAGAATATTATGAAGGATGAAGGGTGGACAGGCTTATTTAGGGGTAATCTGGTGAATGTCATTCGGGTTGCACCAAGCAAGGCAATTGAGGTATATACAGTTTTTTCTTTTTCTTTTTTCTGCTTTAATTTTTTAATGTCTTCTCTGCCTTTGTTGAATGCAAGATCTGGTTCGCTTGATTCTATTAATGCTATTCATTGGTTGCTTTCTTTGTTGCCAATTGCCTGTTGAACATCATCCTTGTATTTTGTGCATGTATGTTCTGTACTGATGCACTTAATGACTTCTCTGGCTCAGTGCTGTTCGTTAATCTTCTTCCTATTCCAGTTTGAGATCCACAGATCATCTTAGCGTGGGAAAAACTGGCTTCATGACTCTGATCAAGAAGGAAATGTCATTGGCAATTGTGTCATGTTATGATAATTCACCGGTTAGACCTGTGTTATTTGCAACTTGTGTTCACAAGCCACATATTACTTAAACCAAGTCATTTTAATGCATCAGTTTTCTTCTTGTTAATACTTGTTGCGGTACTGCTGCTAATTTGTCTTACTTCTATCTTATTCAAACTGCCTCTTATGCTATTATATTTTGACAAGAGTGCCAGAAAGAACCACATCTTTTGATAACAAGAATGTAAATTAAGTGTTTTTCTGAATTTATTCAAGGCTTCAAGTAATTAGGCACTCCCTATGTTTACAATTTATTTGTTTTCTTTTTTCTCATTTGACGCACTTGGTTCCATCATGACTTGGTAAAATAAATTCTTTCTCAAAATCTTCTCGTTTAGTGGAATTGTTTCCTTCCAAATTGAATTTTCTGTAAGCAGTGTATAGAGTTTGAAGTAGTTTGGCAACTTCCTTTAAGTTGACCCGACTTTTGCGACGAAGATTCTGAATGTTTTTGAGACACAAAAGTATACTAATAATGATAATTTATTTGTTAGTAAAGAGTTTCAATTGTCAAGAAATATGATGCCTAATACTTTTTACTTTATCATTGATGTCCTCTACAGATTCCTCTATCAAATTGTTCTGGAGTAGATAAATATTTCTTGTCCTTTGATTTTTGACCTTTAATTATGTTCGTGGCTGTAAAATTTCAGCTGTTTGCTTATGACACGGTTAAGAAGCAGTTGACACCTAAACCTGGAGAGCAGCCAATACTTCCTTTCCCTGAATCTTCAATTGCAGGTGCTGTTGCTGGAATAAGCTCAACATTAGTCACATATCCACTCGAGTTATTAAAAACTCGGCTTACTGTGCAGGTATGTATATTAAACTTTGAAAGTCTTCAATAGTTTGCCTACCAAGATATTAATGCTCTCTAGTTTGATGTTGTTTCTCATTTTATAATTTCTATGACAGAGGGGAGTATACAAAAATATTTTGGATGCATTTCTGAAAATTGTGCAAGAGGAGGGACCAGCAGAGCTGTATAGAGGCCTCACTCCAAGTCTAATTGGAGTAGTCCCATATGCTGCCTCCAATTACTTTGCTTATGACTCATTGAGGAAGGCTTACAAGAAAGTCTTCAAGCAGGAGGAAATTGGAAATATAGCAACTCTCTTGATAGGATCAGCAGCAGGCGCGATTTCAAGTAGTGCAACTTTCCCACTTGAGGTGGCTCGGAAACACATGCAAGCTGGGGCCCTGAATGGGAGACAATATCAGAACATGCTTCATGCCCTTTTAAGCATACTTGAGCAGGAAGGTGTCCCAGGTTTGTACAGGGGTCTGGGTCCAAGCTGCATGAAGTTGGTACCTGCAGCTGGAATTTCTTTTATGTGCTATGAGGCATGCAAGAAGATATTGGTGGAAAATGAAGAAGATCCATAGAAGTCTAAAGATAAAAAAGGATGAATATCGAGAGACGTTTCAGGTGCTGGATGGGGCTAGAACCTTGTTTTTTTGAGAGTTGAATCTATTGATTTGAGGTTGCGTAAGTTACTGCTTCATTAGGAATTTTTGCATTTTGGAAGGAACAAAATAAACTCACTCTTGACATGAATACATAATCGACTTTTCAAGTTGTTGAGTTGATTTTGCTTTAGAAACTCATGCCTTTGGGTGAGATAGTAATCTGAATAGGTATCTTTAGGCAGATATTATGTGATGCGTGGCAACGCAGCATGGAATATTACTGCTCGGTGCTTGAAATATGTATGTGTGGTTTACATAATATTGCAGGCCAAACTGTTGCGGCAACCACGATCTTCAAATTTCCATGCATTCATAGTCTAGGGCCGATCTCAATTGATAGTGGCTTCACAGTTATTATCTGTATCTGTAACTATCTGTACTCGCTGACACTTGGAAGAGTCCCGACATAAATACTTTGTACATGGTGTTAATTTAGTATTGCTCTGCCTTAGAAAGCTTCCAAAACTGGCATGGCCACTTGAGATTCCTCGAATATGACTGTGCTGTGGAGACAATTCAAAGATTATGTTCAATTTTTTTTTTTTCTGAAGATATTCCTTTGTATTAATTTTGTGGAAAACAAAGTAAAATATTACATCAATGGTTCTTAAAATGAACCCTCCTTGACTCTAATCCTTGGTCAAGGCTAAGATTAACCCCTCTATCCTCCTTGTACCTACTTTTCTACCCCAAAATACAACTATTTTCGGGGTCTTAAGTGGTCGTGTTAACCCTCCTGGCTTGTAGAAGGTTATTAGCACTACTCAAACCCTTGATAGTTATCTTCCTCCTTTCTAGAGTAACCACTGGCCAAAACTCATATGAGCAGCCCTAGTTACTATGATTTATGATATTTTCCTTAATGTTTGTATTGATGAATTCCATCCATTCTTCCAAGATTATGTTCAATAATTCACAGAAATCATGCATGTAGATAACAACCACAATTAAATCATCGTGTCATCTCTTCCTGGAAAATCTTCAATTTTGAGTTCTGAACTTTTTTTTAAACTCTAAAGTTGGTCAACTCCATTCAATTCAAAATTTGCCCTCTATAACTCGTTCGAATCATCCAAAAGCCTATGGTTTCAAGTTAAGCGCATCAACTACATCTCGTTTAGGACAACATAATGCTTAATGGTAGTAGCATCAGTGTTAAATTACAATGGAAAGAAACACCAGGTAGTAAAATTCAAAGTAACATTTATGGAAATCAAACATATTTGCACCGACCTCGTGTTCCCCTATTTAAGTACGTATTCATCAAGTTAGACGTGTTCCGAAAATAAGACTGAAGATGGACAAAAAAAACAAAGAATTTTAAAGAGCAACCAGGAATTAGTCCCAATAATACTAAACATCTATGGCTAATGTATTTGCGTGACAATGCCATTTCACCAAACTTAGACGCGCAAAAGAAAAACTGCAGAAGACAAACAAGCCCCTTTCAACTCTACTCTTCACCATCAGCTGCTTCCCTCTCTGCAGCTGCTGCCATTAATTCATCAAAATTCTCTGCCTTTCCCAGAACTATTTCAATCTGAAAGAGAAATTACCATTCATGCATTACCAAGCAATGTTCTAATTCAATGGATAACTTGCAAGTATTATCATGCACAGCGTCATGGAGAAAATTGAAAAAAGAAAATCCTAGAATATGCTGTCAATGCGGTTGACAAACACATCAAATAATTTGAGCACAGATTAAATTGAGAAAAATGCATGAGAGGCTGCAGAGCCACTTTGCATGTTCAAAATCATACAAAAGCAGATAGAGCCCCCGTTGAACATTGCAAACAAATACCATCAAAGAACTTACTTTAGCCTTGGAGATGGGACGGCCTCTTGAATCATCACTCATTTCAACAGTGGATGTGGTGATTTCTGCAATGCAATCATTGTGTTATTTCATCATAGGAAGAAAACCAAGAAAGAAAAACCTTTTATCAAAGAAAATGGAAGAACGAAATCAACAAACTACTGGGGAATAATACTAAGAATTATATCGATTGGATTATATTAAGTGACTTACTCTTTTCCACGGCAAATCCATTATTCTTCAAAATTTCAGCAACACTTACAACAGTGGAAATAGCTGCGCAAAAATAAATAAATAAAAATTTAAAACAAGGAACAAATGCATAGGAAAATCCAAAGCAGCCATATCATATTTAAAAAAAAAATTCAACAAACAGAGACTACCAAAAACCGATACGTGAATCAAGCCAACTGAAAAAGCAGGGAAGACATGAAAATCAAATCTTAATCCCCACCCCATAAGAATTGCAGATCAAACTAGTACTATATTAAAGCAGAATCTAACATTACAACAACTGAGTGCAGAAATGAATTTAGAAAAGGTTAGAAGTAGCAATAATACCTAAGCCAAGAGCAGAGAGCTCCACCTCGTTATGTTGCTGCATATACCTCTGCGACGTCGCATTTGGGAAACAAAAACAATATAACAAATTAAAAAACTGTTCAAGAAGCAATAAAGGAAACATTTCCAGTTTAAATCAACCACCCTAAATTTTTAGGGTTTATAGGAGATACTGATTTTTTTTGATTTCCATGAAAAAAGAGCTTTTAAAAAATACTAATTATAATTTACCTTGGCGAGATTGACGTAGAAGAACAGGGGCTTCTTGGAGTTAGAGACCTGAATGCGATTCTTCTTGTGAAGATCGCCGCCGCTAATGTTTATATTGTTTACTCCTTCTGTAACCTCCTCCATTCTTTATCAAACCTACCCTCACTTTCTTTTCCTTGAGTCAGGCAATGAGGACTATTATATGTATAATACGAATGATAAATTGATAATAATATTCAGACAATCACAAAATAACAGCTATGTATTACAAAAAACAGTAATGGCAATGGCAATGGCAATGGCAACGGCGATGGCGATGGCGATGGGGATGGGGGAGGCGGCGGAGGTGGAGCCTGATATATGTATACGTGTGTGTATATTTTGTCGGTTTGGGATGTAAGTGTAGATGGATCACTGTTATTTTGTCGGCTATATAATGATGCCTATATTATTACGATGCCTCTTCCAGATGGGTGACTTCTTCGTTAAGTCGAAAATGGTCTTTAATACCGATAGGGTAACATTGGTCGGTGGGGTGCGATGACGTTTTCATTCGATTAGCATGGAAAATACGAAACACAAAACTAACAAAATGAGAACAACCAGTTCAATCATGTTTCTTGAGTAATGATCAAAACAGGTTCAAAGGTGATTTTGATCAGTAAAGCCCATCAATAAATTTACCCCATCACATAATATCAGCAAATCAAATGCAAATCTCTAAGCATCATTCACAAACAATCCAATCAGATGGCATGCAGCATTCACAAATAATCCTGCTTTAACAACATTGCAGCAACAGTAACAGCAACAAAGCAGAACAAGCTTGATACTATACCAATATACCATCATTCATAGTTCAACTTTCTTCCAACTATTTGGCATGGAGCTGGAGTGAGGGCTTTCATAGCTACATACGCAGATTTGAACTGAACAAAATGGAGGTTAACCTTAACCTTAGCAGCCCTGTTAAGTAGCACTTGTCAATACTACGAAATAGTACCAAATAAAGTCTGACCCAACATCAGGGTTAAGAGTATACACATGATGCTACCATCAGCCTGTTAGCCTACACCAACCAAAACTACCAGCATTAGACCTAAGCTGCAGCCTAAACCTATGGGAGTATCAACAAAATAAGATTGGCAGTCTTCAATTTAAGCCACTGGCGATGACAGGAGGGTAGCCATACATGTGTCGGTACAAGCCATCACCAAAGGAATTTGCTCTGGCAGAAGTAGGATAACCAGTATCAGAAGAAGTGTGACAGGAATACGAACTCGAAGCTCCTGCTGCAGCATAAGACTCCGAAACACTTGTATCCGCAGTGTGATTAAAATAGTCATAGTTTTCGTTACTGCTTGTGGAGGCACCTCTCCTGTAATCATGCCCGCCAAACTTTATGCCACTGTTGCGGTTTGCTCGAGGAGTAACACCACTGCTGTATGTCTCAGCATAATCAACAAGCCAGGAAGGAACCTCTTGGTGTGCTCCCGACATCAATTCAACAAGGGCCTTCGCAAGAGGCACATTCTTTTCACTGAAAAACGCAGTTGCCAGCCCAGATTTACCAGCACGCCCAGTTCGACCTATCCTGTGAACATAATCATCTATGTCCCTCGGCAAGTCGAAATTTATGACATGAGCAACATGTGGAATGTCCAAACCCCGTGCTGCAACATCCGTAGCTACCAGAATGGGAGTGAGTCCGCTCTTAAAAGATCTCAATGCTCGTTCTCTCTCCTTCAATCCATCCAAAAGGGAATAGGAAATTTCAGATTCTTAAGATGGATAAAAGGAGAGACTACACTCAGAATTAGAATCCAGCTTATTCAAACAGAAGAAAAGAAGAAAATGGAATGTCAATAAATTTGTCTATGCCACCCTATCATGAACCACACCAGCACCAAAACACTGCAATAGCAGGTTACCCACCAAGTTCACAATGAAATTTGAGCTAGCGCCTGGTGTGATTGCAGTTAGAAACATATTGGCAGTACAAAAAGACCTCCAAACACTTCTCAGGAGAAAACTTGCCAAACAAAAGACAAGAAAATGTGCCCAAACTTCATAATCCATAGATTACACCACCTTAGACTTTATCAACGCAATAAGTACATAAAATTAGACTAAACATAACACAATGCACTTAAAACATTTAATACCAAGATAAACTGAACATAGTATCAATACCATACTAATTTGACTAACCACTTGTACTTTGTCACCATGGATAGCAATTGAAGGAAAACCTTTCGTGGATAACCAGTGCTGCAAGGCATCAGCTCCTCTCTTTGTCTCCACAAAAACCAAAGTTAAAGCAGGCTGCAACAGAATACAAGACATGGTATTTCAGCAGGGAAATCTTGTATCCACTTGGGAATGTGGTCTAAAAAAAATCATATCGGTATACGGTCAAATAATGAGTGGAAAAATAACTGCCCCCGGGGGATTTAGATGAACAAATGCAATTGTTAAAGTGAAAGATCCTCAGCTGTACCTTTCCTTGAGCCCCGTTTGCTCTCTGGGCAAGAAGAAGGCTCATCAAACGACTTTTCTTGTCCACGTCATGGACAAATTGTACCTTTTGAGCTATAAGATCAGTACTCGAACCGACTTTTCCAGCAGCTAGAAAAATGTATCTTGACAGGAAATCTGATGCAAGTTTCTGCAAAGTAAGTTTGAATGGTTTGAGGATATCCAAGCTAGTATATCAGGGGATCAAATAAACCCAAATAGAGAAACATAAATGGATTGATCATACTGACTTGGATTTCAGTAGGGAATGTTGCACTGAAAAGCATAGTCTGTCTGACACCTGCAGGTGGCATTTCCATTTGCTGAACAATCTTCCGAACTTGAGGCTCAAAGCCCATATCCAACATCCTATCAGCCTCATCTAGAGCCAAGTATTTGACATTCCTAAGGGAAACTCTTGCTCTCTCTATCATATCAACTAGGCGTCCAGGAGTGGCAACTAAGATGTCAACACCCCTTTCCAGATTACGAAACTGCGGTTATACATTACAGGGGGGCCATAGTCATGAGCCACACAGATAATAAATAGAGCACTTAAGATACTCCGAGAAACAAGTATACAATCCCATCCAATAAACCCAGAGCAAGAAATTGGAGAAGCAGCAAACCCAAATGAAGATTATTTTTACAACACAAAACAACGAATGAGTTACTTTTTAAACTAGTATCAAAGGCAGTAAACAAAGCAAAACACCAAATTACCTGCTGAACAATGGGTGCTCCCCCATAAGCCACCACAATCTTCACCCCGGTCTTGAATGAAAACTTCCTAGCTTCCTCATATATCTATGCAAATATATAATAACCCACCCATTCAGGTTAAATGAACACAAGCCTAGCGCAAAATGAATCGTTATTATATAACAGTAACTAACGCCTGGAAGATTAGATTTATAATACATAAATAACATTGAAAAAGCGCCATAAAAAATTTTTTAAAAAAAAATGAATACGCAAAAAATTAAAGTACCAACAAAAAAAATTTAAAAATAAACAAAAGGCCCACCTGACATGACAACTCCCTGGTTGGGGCTAGGATGAGAGCCAAAGGACAAGCCATGTTCAAACACACGCCCCTACCCTCAGCTAGTATTTGTGCGGGGGTTTTGGAGTGGTCTCTTAAGACCCCACTTATGAGAGGGAAGCAAAACGCCGCAGTTTTACCGGACCCAGTTTGAGCACAAGCCATGAGATCCCTTCCCGCCATTGCCACCGGGATAGCGTAACGCTGTATCGGCGTCGGCTTCACATACTTGCATCTCTTGATGTTATCCATCAGCTCAGTGCTAAAGTTAAACTCAGAAAACGACGTCACCGGAGGAGGAACGTCAAACCCACTAGTCTCCACCGGAGTGTCATCATAGGCGCTGATGTTTACGTTTGGAAGGTCATCGTCTGTTACCTCAAGCTCATCAAATTTGTCAGAGATATGAAACGGTTGGGCTTGGGTGTTTGGATTTGGGTTCGGGTCAGGATGATCGGAGAAGCTTTCTCTGAATCGGCCGCCTCCGCCCCATGATCGGGCGCCTCGACTGCGACTGCGACTGCTACGTGCACGTCCCCGGCCCTGGGCAAATCGAGGCGAGCGAGCGAGCGAGGTGGGAATGGAGACAGTTACGTTGGCTTGATCACGGAGGTGGGGTGGAAGGTAGGTGGGTCGAGTGGGTCTTTGTGCGCGAGTTGACTCGTTCCAATGGGTCGTCATTTTTTTCGTTAATGATGAACCTGGATTGGAAGCTGATAAACAGAATGACCAGAGCGATTCATCCAAAAAAAAAAGAAAAAGGAAAAAAGTCTAGACTGCGGAGAGACGAAAACGCAAAGGAAGATGTAGAGGGTGTAGGATGAATTACTTTACGTGAGAGAGAACAGGGGGAAGGAAGAAGAATCCATGGTTGTACGGACAAGCAACGAGGGCAGTCTGTAGAGTTATTTTCAGTCACCACAGTAGTAGTGAACCAACCATAGTGGAATAGTAGGAGGAGATAGAAAATCGCGCGCGCGGGTGTGTTTGTGTTTTTATATTACATGGTGAAGAACGGAGGAATGGAGGCTGATGGGTGGGTGACTGATAGACTGGTGAGTGTTCCCGGAGAAACAGAAAGGCAGAGAGAGATGTATTGTGGCTTTTCGTTTATTTTTCGGGCTTTTTGGAGAGAAGAAAGAACCCCCTCATACTAATTACTACGCAGCGTATAGTGTGAGGTGTGTGAGTGTGTGAGAGAGAAAGCGGAGTTAATTCCATGGTAGTGGGAATGGGAGTGTGTGAGTGTGTGCAGAGACTAGAGAGTTTGTTTGTAACTTTGTACGCTTAGGAAAGTGGACCGGGAGAGGTCTGGTGAGTGGCAGCGTAACACTATGTATGTTTGTGATCATACTAGGAAAGCCAATTGACCAATGCAAAATGTAGCGTGGACATGCAAAATGTACGAGTCATGGTACAAGTTCTGATGCACATAGTACAATCACAATATAAATAGCCGATTTTTTTATTTTTTATTTTTGTAAACGTAAGAGAAAAGAAAAATCTGTGGGCGGCAGATTTGCTTACTCAATAATGCTTGCTTTTCTTCTTCCTTTTTTTTCCCTTACAGTGGGTTACTATTGTTGGTCTGGCCTTTTTTGGTGATAAAATTTGCTTTTATGGTTTGGTGTGAGGACCAAATTTCTGAGAAAAACGTGGAGGGGGGTGTTGAACAAGTAAAAATGGAGCATTTTTGTTTCGCTTAACCTTTGACAAAAAAAAAGGAACAAATTTAAATTTTTGCTTTTAGATTGTGGTTCTAAATTTTTAATCCTGAACAAACATTAATGTATTGGTTGTGTTAATTTTCACAAATCAATAAAACCACATTGGTCGCTACCAATTTCAATCTCCATTTGTTCCTAATTATAAATTGTGTATGCCTGCGCAATATTAAGTGATGCAGTCGTGTTTGAAATATTTTCTCAATTTATCATAATCAAAATAAGTTTTTACCTGCAAAAGTACTTGCTCTTTTGAGAGGATATGAATATTATTTTTGCGCCTTTTGACATAAAAATTGTGCAATAAAAATTATTTTAAAAATATAAAAAATATCTTTAAAAAATATTCTAAAATACAATTATAATTTTTTTCTTTCACTAATAATATGAATAAACTTGTACAATTAGTATTTTTAAAATATATTTTTTATTTTATAATTATTATATTAAAAAATATATAAAAACTCATTTTAAAATGCTTCATTTCAACGCTATATCTTTTTGCGAGTACTCTTATTCCTAAAGTACACCGCTAGTCGTACAGTGCAATGTGTGGCCTTTAAGAAAGAAGAATTTAAAAAAAAAAAAAAAAAAAAACTTTTCACTGTAATCAAACTCCGTAGGTTTGAAAAGCCGACATCTTCATTTCCCCATATCTGGAAAAGCTCACACAAACAAAAAGCAACAAAACGTGCAGCTATTGATTGATCTTGTTAAACTAACTTGCAGTACTGTTTTGTGTTATGTGGAAGCCATTGCCCGCTTCTCTTCCTCCTCCAGTCTTTTTAACCATCTAAACCCCAGGTCACATCCAGCTTTCGCAGCTATTTCAAATTGCTTTCTTGCCATCTCAACTGGATTAACCTCTGCTACTTCCTCCTTCCTTGCTCGATTTCTGATCAAGGATCTCGACTTCATGTCCAATCTTGTAACAGATTCTGGAACTTCCACACCTAAAACAAGGAGGGTCATGCCTAGGTACCCAGATCGAAGTTGAGAACAAACTCTGTTTCCCCATAAAATTATCAGCTGTTGCTCTTTTGCTTATCCAAATAATTGGGACAATTCAGGCGCTGAACCTTTGTCTTGTCGATAGTTTTATAGCACATAGCGGTCACACTTTTTGTTTACTCGCTCACATGTGAATATAAGTTAACAAAAGACACTGCATGATGTTAAAGCACATTTTTCTTCATCACATGCAACTATGGCAGAAAATTAGATGGCATATTACCTCTAAGAAGCAGGGATCCATAGGCAATGGCAGCTCCTGCATGACCCTGCAGGAATGTTATCAGCAAAGTTTCTCGTAGGAACAATCAATTGGTCAACCAGAGGCAAACTATTTTTGTTGGAATAATATTTTTCACTGACAGTGCCTGCGGAACTTCCCAAAATCTTATGCAGCACTAAAAGTAGAAATTGCCATGATGCCAATTCAGGGTAATACACTTTAAGAAATCATTTTTTTTCTAATCACTCAGTTACGAAGAAATAGTTACTGAAGACATAATCTTCTCTTTACCAAAAGCATCTTGGTTTAAGAATTACTAGCTGCACAACAAGAACCACTAAAAGAAAAGTGATTACCCTTTCAGATGCTCTATGGAAACACCATAAAGCCGATGCAAGATCCTTCTTCACACAATCCCCGGTCAAGTAAACAGCACCTAAGAGGTAGAGAGCACCTGGATGCAGCTACAGATGTAGATAGTTATGATTAGCATTTTTACAAACTTAAAAAGATATGTTAAGCCTGAGCAAGATACAAGAATACATGTGAAAAGACTATCACAGGAAATCATACTTGGTCGACTGCCTGTTCTATATAGTAGAAAGCTTGTTGATCTGATTGAACATAGTCATTCTGCAAAACCAGCCCAATATATATTGGAATTACAGGTAGCCAACATACATTTTGTCCTCCAGACAAATGAATGCCAATCACGTATAACATAGCTTCAAAGTAAATTAATCTATAATTATAATTCACAATCCATGTGTATGAAGCCTCACCTCTACTCTAAGTTTGCAGCCTAAGTCATACAGTGCGTCTTTGTTACCCATTTCAGCAGCTTCCAATAACAAAGCAGCTCCTCTGTTATGATTGAGGAAGAAATATGGAAAAGTATTCATGTAAATAATCTCGCATCAAATTGTTAAAAGTGAAATCATAAAGACTCTTTTACACATCCATATAACAATTTTGTGGAAGTTCATCTGACAATTCTCATGCCAGCTGTATTAAAATTTCACCAGAACCTGAAAACAGTTCCAGCTTACCAAGCAGAGAATAATTCCAGTATCTTCTTCTTCTTTATTTTTTTTTTTTGTTTAAAAACCCCACAACCCCCTGGACAGAAAAAGATGCCAAGAGTGCTGAATTGAATGAAAACTGTACATGTAAAAGATACCCACAGTAGACTGTGTCTTGTGTACTCATACAATAGATTCCCTCCACATCAAATATTTGGTTTAGAAGGAACAACAAGAATTAATTCATGACAAAGAAAGTAAAGTTCTTACATAGCTTTACATGCACCAGGTGTATGATATTTCAGATGCAGTTTGGACAACCAGTATCTGGCATGGGTATTTGAGTTGTCAGCCTCCAGGGCCAATTCAAAGTTCTCCTTTGCTGTCTGATGCAACATCATAAAAGGTTAACAATTATGAACAAGTATGAAATTTGGTAGGCTCAACAAAAACAAGAACAATGAAAACTCCGTACTCAAAGGAGTAGCAATGTGCATTATTTCAAGCCAGGGATTTTTTAAAAAGTTAAAAAAATAACATAACCTAAAATGTCATTGATATAATATCTCAAATTGCATCCAGTTTAATTTGTTTTTCCTTAATTTCCAGCCAATGTTTAATTTACTTACACCAGCCTGACCTACCATCACTTGGCAAACGCACTGACAGCATACAACCTCTCATAAATTTGATGGAAGGAATAATATAAAAAGAAATAATTAATCCAATTAAAATTAAACTTAATAAACTTGATGTTCATAAAGGAAATAGAGTGAAACAGAAATTCAACTACAACTGCCAGACAACGAGATGGGAATAGAGGCATGCATGTAAGAATACAAGCATACGTGATTAGAAAATATTGAAGATAGCTGATGAAATTTACCCTTAGCATAGGGATAAGTCGCTTGTCTTCATGCTCGCAATAATCTATCACTCTATCAACTTCCTTAAGAGAACTCCATCCTTTGGCTATGAACTCCGCTGCTTTCTTATTTCTACTATGCATGCCTCTCTGGAGTTAAAAAAATTTTAAGAGTGAGCAAGTCCATCGGAGATTAATGCCCCGTGTGTAAATAAAACTTACTTGAGGATTGAGCTGGACAAAATAAAGGCCATATTTTGTGTGAATCCCCTTTGAAATAAGTGATCTCAGCATCTTTCCCCTGCTTATACAAAACACGTAAAAGTTTCTAGCTTGAATTCCAATACATTAAAACCTGAGTAATGCAGCAAGTATGTGACCATAATGCAAACTAGTTCGGAGACATTGCTTAAACTAGTTCAACTCAGCAAAAGCAATATCCATGCATCTAGAGATATGCAACAGCGCCAGTCTCTGCTAGTTTTACACGAGATTGAAATTTGAAATTCTACATGCCTTTTCCCAATTTAAATTACAAATTGTAATTCACATTGTATAATTATTTTAGAACCCTCGATACGCAAGCGACAAAGAATTATCTTTTGTTTTGGTCCTCTTTCATTTTCCAACAATAATGTCGTAAAATACAGGTGAACTGCTCAACAAAGCATAATCACAAACAAATAGCGGGCGTATAGAAACCTTCCATATATAAAGTTCTATAAACCAACAACACAATTATACTATTGTAATGTTTTCTTTAACACGATCTGGGACAGGCATGCTTAAGTTGAATCGTCACTTATCAATACAAACAACGCGGCCGAGAGCAGTGAGTAAACATAAAAGGACACTTTTCAAAACCAGGCGAGGATACCTCTATCTGGGCTCTTTCTGGGTCTTCCGGGTTTTCAATGGCGGAATGATTTGTGGGTCTACTTTTCTAGCTGTTCAGCTGGCACAAGCTTCTGTATAGCTCCGGGTGAATTGCCAATGCGAAGGTAAATAGCAGAGGATTTGACTGGTTTGTCACAAACTCCAACGAGCGAGTGTGCTTATAACTGCTCTTTTTTCAGTTCGCCTGGAAGTTAAGAAATAACAAATTTATTTATTGCCTTGAAATGAAGAAGTAAGCTTTCATTTTCACAAATTTCACAATGAATTATAGAAAATATATCTCTGTATAAATTAAAAAATAATGCCACATATTAAGCTTTTTTGGAAAAAATATAGGCTGCGTGTAGATAAGCAGTTTTTATTTGTAAATAAAAAAAATTGTATTGGAATATGTAAAAATTTTAGTGAATATTTTTTGATAGAAAAAGTATTTTGGAGGGAAATTTTTTTTTTAAATTACGTGAGAGGAATTTGAGTGAGAAAATTTAAATTTTAAATTTTAAAATAAAAATATGTTTAGATAATTTATTTTTATTTAAAAATATTTATATTTACAAATAAAAACAACTTATCCACACGCATCCATAGAGTTTGACCCAGCCATAGAGTTTGACCCGAATACATTACAAGCCAAAATGATTTTCTTGTTTTACTTTTTCGATGTTGAAGCAACTCCAAACGGTAGAAAATGAAATCACAAAACATTAAGTTGAGGATAGAAAACGGTGGTCCTCTGTTTTGTGGCGGTAATTCGCGGCGACACTCAAACGAACCTAGCACATATTTAATAAGTATAAGTATATTTTTTAATGGATTTGGATTAAAATTAGATTGGACTCATATAACATGTAAAATAAATAAATTGTGTTTGTAAGTCAACCTATTTAACCCATTCAGTAATTTGAAAAATTATGTAATTTTGAATTTGGATATTTGAGATTTGGTTTAGTTTGTATAACTTTGGACTTAGATATTTGAAATTTGATTTATAATTTTTGACATTTTATTTGGTATTAGTACTTGGATTGTAATTTGGAAAATATTTTTATGACTTTTTGATTCGTAATAGTTTAAATTTTAGTTAGAAATATTTTTCAAATATAATTAGATGTATTTTTAGAATTTTTTGTGTGTTAATTTTTCACAAGTAAATATTTTCAGGTCGTGTTAAATAGATTATTACCGTGTTAAATATGTTATTTAGGTATTTTAGATATTTTCGTATTAAATAAGTCTTTCGTATCATGTTGTTTTATCTGCAAAATAAACGGTTTGTATTCAGATTCGTGTAAAATCTGTAATGTCCGTGTCAAAACACGACTTGCGAACTCAAAACACGACCGGATTGTCAAAAAAATAATTTATTTTATTAAAATATAATTTTTTATTATTTATTAAATACAACTTATTTAATATAATTTTATTTTTACTATTTAATTTGAATTACACATAATTATTATTATTAATAAATATTCTTATTGACTTTGACTTTTTATTAATAAATATTCTTATTAACAAACCATTTTTATCACAAGTTGAAGAAGGTGAAAATAAGGGAATAAATAATACACATTCATCAGTGTCACATTCCAATAAATGTCCTGACTGAGGTAGAGCCGAGAGATGGGTTAGTTGGATTTTCGTGATGTCCCGATCAGTTGGCTCAAAAGATCATGGATTATTTGATTGCGACTGATTTTACATAAGGATAAACTAATGAGATCATATAATCATGAATTACGTAGAAGAGTTATTTATTAAAACAATATTCTTATCAATTTAGTAATGACTTTGACTTTTTTCTAACATATTTTAATTTTGTCGAACCTAACCGACCTTTATGCAATAATTATGGATTATTGCCTATGCATAAATCACAAATAAATAAAAATTTGATTGATAAAACTTCTCCAGTTGCAGCCAATATGATAATATCATTAACGGTAGTCAACTCTTGCTTAATTGTTCATTCACCACTTAGATATAGATTTTAAAGAGTAAAACTTAGTCCGTGCGTGAGCCTCCGGTAGTAAGCCTTAAATTGTAATTTCGAGATTTTATGATTAAACCCCACGCATATCTGTTCTTAGAAATATCCGTAATTAACATCCAGTGGGATTGAACCCTTAAAGATTTGTAATTCAACTCTTTTAAATAGTAAAATATAGTATGTAATAATTACTTAAATTGTTAACCAATCTGCTGAACACATTTACTAACGTCAATATTCAATCTAAATATTATTATTATTACTCATATAATCATAAAAATCATTATTACTAATAATATTATTATTAGTAATAGTGGTTAGTTAGTTCGGAATTTCATTAATTATTATTTAATCTAGAGTTTCATTTATCATTACAAATAAAAATTTAAAAGTGTATTTAATTAATATTTTAAATCTTTTATTTTATAATGACGTGGATACTGGCATTAAATCTCCTGATGGCTGGAAGAAGGTTAAAGTCCAGAATCAATTTGAATAATAATGATGATGATGCGAAAAATCTCCACACAAAAATCCAGTATCCTACTCATAATACAAAATCATTAAAACGTGGCCCATTGAAGTATACCACTCTATAATTAAATCATTACGTGGCCAACTGAGATTGGAGAAAGAGTTGAAAAAGACAAGGTCAAACTTTTCTTTAAGAAGTATCCCGGCGGCATTATAATTCATAGACACGAAAGCAGCCTGGGCTTGCCCTTGAAATCCCGGCGGCATTATATAACTGGGTTGTTTTTTTGGAAGCCTAATCCACTAGGATATGGGTGAGCCTCCAGAATCTTCTAATATGGTCTTAACACACATGTTGGGTGATTCTTAAAACAAATCCAATAATTGAGTTTGAATTATTAAGTTATAAGCATACATAAATTCTATTTTTAAAATATAATTTTTTATATATTTCATATAAATTCGTTTTACAAATTTTACTCGTACATTGAAATGTAATATATATTAATATAGTATTTATATCTTTCCTCATTTCTCTTATATTTATAGCACTTGTGACATGGTTAATTAATAATCATTTTTCCTGTATTTGTAACATATTTTTTGAATGGTATAATATTATTAGCTAGCTCTCTCGAAAAGGAAGTGATAAAAAAATAGAAAGTTACATTGGAGTTTAATTTGGAAATAGAAATCTTCTTTTCTTTTTTGACAGTGAAGTAAGACTAAACTCATGAATTTATTATTTTAGGTTATAATAAAATAAATTAATAAGATCTCCTTTTATGCCTCATGTCCCTGTGTGACGACATGGGAATGAAAAAGAAAATGAGAGATAAAGTTTATTTCACTTTTGACATAACGAACATAAGTAGAAGACTCACGCAATGGGTTATTAGCATTAAATATCCCCTTCTGTATTGTCTTTGCAGTTAAGATAGTTAGAGCAACAACTACAAGTATGATCAAACTCTCACAGTGTGATGGATGATATATACAAAATTCGAGAATTAATTCATTGCCATATGACTAACTGGTGACTATTAGTGATTCCGATTGTGTGCAAGAGAGTATTGCAATTCGATGAAATATTTTATTTTGAAAATAAAACACAACGTTTGATTGTCCGTTGAATCGAAATTTTAAATCCATATATTATCCTGAAAGCTGGGAAGGAAGTTAAAATCTTGACCAAATCTGAATAATAAAAAGCTAAGAACCAATGCACACCACTTCCTCTCTCTTTTTGTTTTTTCCTTCTTCTTCTTATTGTTGGATATATTCCCACATCCACCACATAAATATATTTTGAACTCCCGAACTCTTCTCATTCAGAAACCCACTAAGGTCTTAGAAATCATTGCGATTACGTAATTTATCAGATCAAGTATAAAACTAATTTTCTAAATTTAGATGAAATCGTCCTAAATTTCACACAAATAATAATAGTTAGAATTTGATCTCTTAATTCTACACAAAATAACTCCAGCGCGCTACAAATTGAACCAGCCCTTGGGCAATGCACACCACTTCCAAAACGATCAAAGGTGGCCAGCTTTGACTGGAAACAGATTTAAAAATCAAGGTAAAACATTTTTTAAGAAAAAAATCTAGCACAAAAAAAAAAAAGGGAAAAAAACAACAAAGGGCAGGGAAAGGCCAGCCCACGTCAGCGACGTGGCTCTGCAATAAACTAAGAACTGTACAATAAATAAATATGAATGACGAAGCAGCTCTGGCTTGCCTCCTTAAATACAGCACTTAACGCGGCAACCAAACGAGGAATTTCATTTCCATCTCTCTCGTTCATTTCATTTTGGGTTGGATTCGTGCCAACTGCCAAGAACAAAGCTAAGCTAAGCTAAGCTAAGCTAAGCATTCTCGATACGTAACACGCGGAGAAAAATTGCAAATGGGGGCAGTGAATATTTGGAACGCCGTGGAAGTGGCAGAGGGAGCTCGCGACACCCATTCCTCCGATATTCCTTCCTCCTCTCTCACCGTCGACCATTCGCTTTCTCTTTCTGATATGAAGCCTCGGATCGTGTACGGTTTGCTTTTCTTTTTCTTTTTGTTTGGTTGGGAGGGGGGGCGCTGATTCGTTGATAATTATTATGTGTAATGATGAAATTTTCGCGGCTTTCTTAGGGTTAGCTTTTGTTGGTTACACTATCTTCATAGCTTTGGTTCATGTTCTTAGCCATTTTTCTTAATGTTTATACTTTATATGGATGCTTACGTCCTGTTTGGACATTGGAAACAAAATCTAAATTCCGGGAATCTTAGCTTAATTGGAGGTCTTAATTCAGAATATGATTGATCTTTGGTGTTTACTTTAATTCAGTAGCTCACGGCGACAGCAGTTTTAATGAATATCTCTGAATTCATATGGACAGGGCGTTGTGCAAGGATCTATTCAAGAACTGGGCCAATTTGGATGAGTCTAGCTTCTCCGTTGGGACGGTTTCTGGTGGCATAACAAATCTATGTAGGATTTCTCTTTCCCATGAAAAGGGCTTGATTTTGTGGTTATAAACTTAATGTTTTCAATAAGCGTGAGAAATTATGCCCATCTATTTGTTGTTGGTTTTGGTGGGTTTTCTACCTAAATATAATCTGACCAGACTTGTCTCTTTAATTGCAGTGTTGAAGGTTTCTGTTACTGAAGCGAATGGGATAATTGTGAATTTGACTGTGAGATTATATGGGCCTAACACGGAGTATGTCATCAATCGTGAAAGGGAGCAACAGGTCAGTCCCCAGCATGTTATTAATGTAAACAAATAAACAAGATTCTGCAATTGTCAAAGCGCTTTATTGTGATTTGGGAATGCTGCTTCACCGTGCAAGAATCCGTAGTTGCTGTCTTTGTTAAATTGATGTTGGCGATTCAAACGATGAAACTTGAAATTAAAGAGCGGTTTTGTAAAAATATTTTAAGCTCATAATTCTTTTACTACAATGATAATACGACTCTTGTATCCTAATGTATTTGTTATTCTTTGCTGATATACTGACTGCATTTTGTTTTTAGTCTATCCCGTATCTTTCAGCTGCAGGATTTGGTGCAAAGTTACTGGGGATTTTTGGGAATGGGATGGTTCAATCGTTTATTAATGCAAGAACTCTAACTCCACCAGGTGATCCTCGGAAGCAGACATTTAATATTCATATTGTCATTTACAAATGAACTCAACTCAACTAACCCTTATTTCCAAAGATGTGCCACAAGTGACATATAGATGGAGATGAATAAAAGGGTGCTTTAGGAATTTGTTTACTGTGCTTGGTTTATTTTTTCAACCTGTTAACTTGTGAAGAATTATTTGTCTAAATGTAGAATTGTTATTGGGACTAGTTAGGATCATCCCAACAAACCCCCCCGCCCCCCCCTCCCTCCCCTAAGCTTTTGAACCTATGTAAATCATACTTTTGATCAAGGCAAATGGGACATTAATTGGGATGAATCATATAGCTAGGTCAACATACTAGGTGGGTTGGAGGGAGTAGCTGAACAAAATATGTCACATGGATCACAAGAGTAGGAACTTTTTTTGTCGTTATATTGAACCATTACCTGATATCAGTTTTTCATCCTCCTGCATTGGAGGGTTTGTGACATTTGCCAAGTTGGTTTGATCATTGTTTGTATGTTTTGAACTCTTGACAGACATGAGTAAGCCAAAGATAGCAGCTGAAATTGCTAAACAACTTCATAAATTTCATCAGGTGGAGATACCTGGTTCTAAAGAACCTCAATTGTGGAATGACATTTCCAAATTCTATGGAAAAGGTTTGTTTGCTAACATTTGGATTATCAAGTTTAGCATCCGTCTTTGTACTTGTGATAGAATAGTATGACCTACATATCCCGACTGAGGAAGCATTCTGATTTACACTAAATAGCAAGTCATCTGTTGTCTTGTGCTTTTCTCATGCTTGATATGCAACTATTGTTGCCTGCAGCATCTGACTTGAACTTTGAAGACTGCCAAAAGCAAAAGAAGTATGAAACAATTTCATTTAAAGAAATTGATGGTGAAATTACTGAGCTCAAGGTACCTAAACGGGTGATCTTTTAATCTATGATCTCAGTTTGGAATAAGGTGGTCATCTAGTTGCTTCTCTTGTGAAAATTTAGCTTCTGTTTATGTAACAGGAATTGACTGGACATCTTGATGCACCTGTAGTCTATGCTCATAATGACTTACTTTCTGGAAATTTGATGCTGAATGATGATGAAGGTGCTTATTCTTTTTAATTAGTTTGCATACTGGGACTTGTATGTCTTTTCCTTCTCTTTTCTTTGTTTGAAGTGCCCTCTCTCCCTCTCTCTCTTTGCACATCCGTAAACCTATTTCTATTGCCTCTTTTTCATTTGATTATTGTTTTCTAGGTGTCTGAAACAGATGCTCTGTAGTTGCATTAGTTTTCTTTGCCTACCATGATGAAGTAGAGGTAGATTATCAAGAAATTTTGTCCTGCCACATTCAGTTAGAAACATAAGCTTAATTTCTGCTGACCTATATGCTAGATATCATTGCATAAGATGAGGTGCATAAGTTTAAAAACTTTGAAGTAATTATTTAGTCAGGCTCCGGGAGGGTCCTCACATGTAATGCAAATCTAGGTTAGGAGGTAAACTGGAAATACTCTGAGTATTGGTCTTGTTTGATAGTAATTGCCACTGACTCTGAAGGGAGAAGGAGTATATATTTTTATAAAGTGTGGAAGTTAAGCTCGTCAACAATTCTTTCTAAATTTGTTGATACAGCTACAGTGATATTTATTGACTACCATATCTCTTGATGAATGACCAGAAAAACTCTACTTCATTGATTTTGAGTATGGATCATACAGCTACAGAGGTTTCGACATTGGCAATCACTTCAATGAATATGCTGGATATGACTGTGACTACAGCTTGTGCGTAGTACTTCTATCTTTCCCTCTTTTTACTGGTATTTGTAAAATTTGAAGTGATTATCAAATTTGATCTGCCTTTAGATATCCAAACAAGGATGAGCAATATCATTTCTTCAGACACTATTTAAACCCTGAAAGACCAGAAGAGGTACTTATTTGCGACAAGCTTCTTGAATTTTCAGTTATAATCTTCTTTATCTTTTCGGCTCTTGCATATTTGTTCTTTATTATGCAAAAATGACTTTTATTTTGGCAAATGATGATGTCCAGCTGGCCTGATAGACTGATGATTGTATTTACTAGAAATTGGCTATATTTTTCACAAATGGTTTAATCAGATATCTTGTTTGTACTTTGATCAAACTTTTATCTGGTTTGGTGCCTAGATCATCTTCTGTGCTGTTATTTTATTTGTTTCTGTTTCCTCCGTATTGCCATTGTAGATTGATTTGGTAATTGAATACAATATGATCATTTTTGTTTGGGACTTCTGAAGAGTCAAGGATTGCTTAATAATATTGTAAATTTAATTTCTTTGAGATGTAAAGAAACAATTGCTTTGAGAATGTGATGTCTGTTTCTGTCTTCAGATTGCTATTAGCATCCTTTGCATGCAAGAAACTTGTAGTGCACAGTTTGATGAACTTAAATGTATTCAAATAAGATGGTTGTTTCAACAGGTATCTGACCAAGATCTGGAAGTTCTTTACGTTGAGACCAGTTTGTACATGTTGGCGTCACACTTGTATTGGGCGTTATGGGCTTT
This sequence comes from Gynochthodes officinalis, assembly GCA_020080225.1. NCBI lineage: Eukaryota > Viridiplantae > Streptophyta > Magnoliopsida > Gentianales > Rubiaceae > Gynochthodes > Gynochthodes officinalis. The sequence continues at coordinate 45,631,132 of CM034615.1, read as the reverse complement.
GATCCAGGTTAGATTGCATATCATTAATCACTCTTTAGGCGTCATTCTCCCAAATAATAACAATAAAATAGGTAATCAGAATCAGATTGGCAGAAAAATTTCATGCTTAACTATCCAAAAATCACAATTTTTTGGCAGGCAAAGATGTCTCCGATAGATTTTGACTATCTTGGTTACTTTTTCCTACGATACAACGAATACAAAAAGCTGAAGGAAAAGTGTTTTGGGCTGGGAAAATCATACTTGTCAAGATCACGCAAGGGGTGAACTCTTTCTTGTGTTTACTTTCATATCGTGTAAGTTGTGAATGTTCTGTTAGAGCAACATTCTTTTTGTTTTCATTTTTTTGGGGTAACCTTTTACAAAATATTCTTTACAGGGTAATTAGGGAGATGAATGGTAGACTGGAGAAGTTATAATGATTTTCCATGTTGTTGTAATGGGTATTGTAGTACAATTGCAGTCCTGATTTTTGTTGTTTAGAAATAAAAATAATAGCTCCTTGGTATGATTAGTAATTGTGTGATGAGACTTCAGGAAAACGTGTTTGAGTGCAATCAACTGAACCATAGTGTTGGCCTGAGGCAGTAGGATACCATTCGCAATTGTTGAACAGTCGGAGAAAACCATAAGAAATTCCAGTGTCATTGTTTACAGCGGAAAAAGAAGTTACATTGTATTCCATTGCGTAAGATGAAGAACTACAAACAAAGATACCTAGAGCAATATGAACAACGAACTAACAAATAAAATACTAAGAAATCTACTCAGGAAAACAGGTGTTTGTTTTAGCCGCAACAGGATGATCCTCCGCCTAGCATGGTTCTTGGAACAACGTTCGAAGGGAAGATTGTTATACCACGCTTTTTTAACTCATCTCCATTTGATTCATGACCCCGGATGCTCTCACGTATTGCTACGGCTGTCCTTATAAACGCATCCTCAACATTTTGAGCTGTCTTTGCAGAGCACTCCATGAATACCAAACCATTTGCCTGGGCAAATTGGGATCCTTCTTCTGTGCTCACAGCCCTTTTGTTATCCAAATCAGACTTGTTGCCTATGAGCATGATGATTATGTCATCCGTAGCAAGTTTGCGGACGTCTTCTAACCAAGATGCAACATGAGTAAAGCTTTCCCTATTTGTTATGTCGTAAATCAGTAGTGCCCCAGCGGCACCTCTGTAGTAACTCTGAGTTATCGCCCTGAACTTTTCTTGACCTGCTGTGTCCCAGATGTAGAGTTTTATCTTCTTGCTGTTCACGGTGATCGTTCTATGCCCAAAACCTGCGCCTATGGTTACATTGTGCTCGCCGGAATTGAATTCCTTATCTGTGAAACGATGAGCAAGACACGATTTCCCAACTCCAGAATCTCCCAAGGTTATGTATTTGAAGATGTAATCGCACGACATGTTGGACGAAATTGGAATTATTTCAAAGCAAGGATGCAGAAATTGGAGTTAGTTCAAAGTTATCAAAGCAAGGATGTAGTATGAGCATCGTGTATATTTGAAGGTGTATATATAGAGAAACATTCCCTTTAAAGATGAGGGAGAAGAGTGAATCCTACACGGATTAACATTTAGGATTCAACATCAAACTACATTTTCTTGGCGGCTGACAGAAAAGTTAATCCTGTACGTATTAGGATTCAATATCAAATCCCAGATAGTTCAGGATTCGGGAAAATTTTCTAAGTTATTTGTTTGTAGTTTTCCATCACAATGTGTGAATGCTGATGTTCCGTGGGAGGAGAGCTCTGGACGCTCTTAACATTTATGACAAACGTTGGAGAAGATATAGTCAGTTTGTGTGATATGGTTCACCATTCAATTCTCCTGGACTTGAAGGAGTTGTCAGGGAAAGATGGAGAAATCATTTTTGAGCTTTACGCGTAGCTATCCTTCATGGGAACCAAATTCTCAGGGAAAAGCCTTCCTGACAAACATTGAGAAATTCATGGAACAGAAGTATCAAGCTCTGGCAATAAGAACACCTGCAGCTTATATCACTTCCAAGATGAGTTATATAGGGATTGACTATCAAAGTCAGTTGAGTTCAATGGAGTTATTATATAGCTCACAACCTCAGCATTTTAAGAATGATTCAAGAGAGGCTCCTCCAAGAAGCCCTTTTGAGGAACCTACTAAAGATTTATTGATGTCATCACCCTTGACAAAAGAAGTAGAAACTACATTTTGCAGACAAAACAAAGCACAATATTTGTAATGAGTTTTGGGATCAACTCTTTAATGATAGGGTTGTCAACTTGAAGCTTCAACATCAGCACCTCTCTCTCAGGAAAGCGTGCTACAGCATCAGGACTTAAACGATGAGAGAATCCTAGCACTAGCCATTGGTAGGCAAGACAGACCGCAAGATGCAAATCTACAGACAAGTTTTCTTGAGCCCCAAGAGTTCCGATTATTATCATGATAATCTCTCCGATTCTACAAGTTTAGATGGTAGGCAAACAAACAATACCTGGATTGGAGGAGAAAATCCAATGGTTTGTCTGCAACCTACTCAGACATTGATGATGGATATGGTTATGGAGGACAAGTCAAGTCTTCCATTTGACGATATTTATACAAGGGAGCTGTGACCCTGCGGATCCTATGTGATTCATCTCCTCTTTAAAGGATGTAAGACCATTGATTGTTGATAGCATGTTTTAAGCTTGTTTCCCCATTGCATTTCATTCTTTGTTGTATACTAGAATTCATTAATGTTGTCGTTGGAGACGCTCAATTTGATCCCTCTAAATTTGTAGTAGAAAGTAGCCAACATGTTAAATTTGATCATGTTCTCCATTTTATCAGCACGAAGTCTGTTTCCCCCTACAAAATGCAAGTCATTGCACTGGTCACAAATGTTCATTTACAGTAATTTTTTTATTTCCCCCCACATATAGAAGTACTAGAGCATTTCTTTAATGGGTGAGAGTTATGTAGTCATTCACATCACTGCAAGCAATTTCGACTCTTCAATGCCAAGAAAAAAAAATCTATGGTCACTGCAATTGCAGTACATTACGTTTGAACGACAACCGTACATTAACTATTCTAGAAATAAAATATGATATTCTAAGACATTCATTTGAACCACAACACACACACTCTGAGATTTCTATGTGCGAAAGCTATACAAAAACACAACTTCAGGATGGTAACAATTTCACGAGAAAGTTCAACTGAGCTGAAGTCAAATGTAGCTCAGCAGATGAGGAACTCTTGTAAGATACTCCCAAGAGCAGTGGCACAGGATATTGTCGAATGAAGTTGCTATATGTACAACAAAATAAGAACTAGTATTACCACTTCGAGAGGCTGCTCAATGTATTGAACTTTGTATTACAAATTCTTTCAATTGCTACAAGCCTACATCCAAAAAAGTCAAATCACCATGGTCACCTATTTGGATAGAACCTAGAGATGAACATACTAAAGTAAATTAATACTGCACCTACAACGAAAAGCTTGTTTTGTAGAGTACCATAAATTGCCGAAGCAAGTAAAGGCACAAAATTCATGCAATTCCATTTACCAACTGTAATTCCAATGTTCAAGCTTGAAGAACCTGGCAATAAAGAACATTATTTTTCATGCGACTCCGACCAGCAAGGTTTGACAAGAAGTTTGTAACCATAGTCTTGAACTGCCCTTTCCCAGAGATAGTTTCCCACAAGTGTTCTGCTGGGGCTCCATTCATACTATCATCAGATTTGGAAACATCAACTAGAGAAATACTCATATTATTTCTTATAATGCACAATTTTCCGTTGAGAGGAAGGAGAACTGCTGCCTCCAAAGCTTTGGAATTACCTAAATGCATCTTACTGTCAATGTGCTTGCTCCAAGAATCAGTTGCTTCATCATATACCTTAAGTTTGCATCCATCTTTGCACTCCAATGCATAGAGATGCCCGTTCATTGAAGTGCAAGGGTTCCTCCATCCAGCAACCATTCCATCATACACAGGGTACCAACTATCAGTTTCAGGTTGGTAGACCTCACTCAGAACCTGTCGGTGAGCTCCGACACCCTTCAAGAACCACTTGCCTTCATAAACAACACCAATGAAGGGCACCATTTCTGTACTCATATCAGATATAAAGGACCATCTGTTCTTGTTGGGATCGTAAACTTCAGCTGATCTCAATGACCTTTGAATCCCCTCATTTTCTCCACCAGCTACATACAAACAATTATTTATGACACATGAACCAAAAAAATGTCGCCTACGAAGCATATCTGGTGCTCGGTGCCATTTATTAGTTCGTGCACTATAAAAGATGACTCTTCTCATAGATCCCTTGACAGGGTCTTTACCACCAAACAGATAGAGGTGACAACCACTGAGTACAACACATCCAAACCCAAGGGCTTCTGAATATTCTTTTGGAACAGGAGGGAGAGGTTGCCACATTTGATACATGGGGTCAAAGGCATGCCATGATAATTTTCCATCTCGATCTCTCTTCAAGATGTATATCCACTCCTCTGCAATTCCTAAATTTTTCCGAAGAGAATAATAGAAATTACCTGCCAAAAGCCTATACCATCTTTTGCAGACCAGTCGCAGCTTACGATGTTCAATTCTTGGGACACGGATTAAGCATGCAATGGCAAGATCATCTGGAAGTCCTGGCAACAAAGGAGATAGACTCCGATTTCGGTCTCTTGGTGGTTTCTGTTTTGTAGGATGAATGGAAGGTTTGATGTCAGGTTGAAGACAGAGCTTTGACCGGGGAACATACTTTTTAGCTCCTGCAACAGTTTTGAGGCCTGCATCTACTCTACACAGACAAGCTGTTGAGTCAACCTGAAAACATAAGATTATAAATCAGTGGAAGTCTTCCATCTATTTTCCATGTGGAAATTATTGCACAATGTATCTATTTGCATGTAACTATTGAACTACTTACTTATTCATGACCCTTTAACAAATATAAGAAGCAAAAATTTATCAATCATAACAGTTAGAACTACAAGTGAAAACTTCCCAACTAATCCATAAATATGACAAAATACATCAGCACATAGCAGGCTATTCTAATTCAATTCAAATCTTGGATGTGTCAATTAAGATCGGACATAGCTGAATGTTCTCCAAAGAATGTCAATACCAACAAGAGGACTTGCTTGAAGCACCTAATTAATATTTCTGATCGAAACCCAGAGCTGTTTTTAAAGGTGAAACACTACAGTCATGCGTTCTCATTGCTAAACTCAAAAAACGAGTGCCCAAAACATACTTTAACCTGCATCATTTATGAATCAAGAACAAAAACGACACTTGGCAATTAAAGGCAAGATAATTTTTCAGAAAACGTGACACCTGTGGCAAAAACTACTTTCCTTAAGGAAATTTTCTAATTCCCGACCATTGAAGCAAAAGCTAAGAACCAATCCTACCCCAGCTTCTGATAACAAATTGTAATATCACAAAAAAAATTTAAAAAATCCAAAATTTACCAGGGGAGGCTGAATGACTCTGTCCATCCTTGATTGCATGTCATTCAAAAGTCCCTAACATTACAAATGCATCAACGAATGACAACTCCACTATCAACTTTCTGTCTTCCACCTGCAAAGGCACCAAAAGAATCGCAGGAATATCAGAGCTGCTCAGCTCACCAAAAATCAAATTTTGTATGAAGAGAACCAAAAATTAAACAAAAAAACGTTGAGATGAATTTGGAACATTTCAGCAAATGCAAATTATAGAAAACTTCTCACCTCGAAAAAAGATCTCAGCTTTCAGAAGGTAAAAACTCAAAGTGATCAAAATCCCCCCTTAAACCACTACAGACCAGCCAAAAAAACAACTAATGTAACAGAATTACCAAGTCAAGACGGTCGACCAAGTCAAAAATAGAACTGACGGAGAGGAGCTAAAAACAATACATCAACAACTGACTCTCTCAATCAATATTCAAAAGCCCATCTACAAAATCAAAACCCAGAAGAATAGTCACACATTACACAATCGCCATTGATCATAAAGAAATAAAGAGAATCAGAATCCCATTAAAGGTGCAGTCTTTGAAAAGAGCCCTAAAACCCCAAATGCGAGACAGCATGAAAAATGCGAGAAAGCACCCAAGAGAGAAGAGGCAAAAATAGATAAAGACTCTCACCATTGAAAGATTTTAAGTGGAAATTCGGGCCCATAAACTCCCAATCGCACAACCTACCAAGCACAAGAGTGTGTACAACAAGAGACCACAGCCAAAGAAGCAAAAGCAAAACCTCAAAAAACCATTAATGGGTCTATGAGCTGTTGTATCAATCCGTCTGTGTTGACATTTGGGTACTGTTTTTGTTTAATTTGGAAAAAAGGAAAGCGATTTGAAAAGGCAATGAAAGACAGCCGGTTCACCTGATGCCTTTCTACTCACAGTATTAGTATAAACTCTCAGTATCAAACTATGGCGACAAGAAACCATAATACCAACGAAAATACTCCCTCTCTCTCTAGTCTCTCCTTCTCTCTTTTCTTTTTTTTCCTTTTTATTTTTTTTAATACCAGAGTCCAAATGACGAAATTAAAAAGGAAAAAGTTTATCAAGTAATTATACTTCTTTATATTTTGGCTGTAAGAAAAGGTGACAAGAGTTTAATTTTTTAAACAAGGCAGTTCATCTGTCCATCCCAAGTTCCCAACTAAGATAGAGATACACACTATCTAAATCTAAGATTACAAAATTTAATTAAAACATTAGTTGATACATACTAATTAGTAGTTAGTACTAGCTGTTTTTAAAGGATTCACAACATTTTTGAAAGTAGAATTAATCACTGAATGAAGTTAAGGAAGCAAACATTTGATTAGGCAAAACAAAAGTTCTAATTTTGAGAACTAGCTAGTAGAAAATATGACTTTCAAAACAAAACCTGCTTTAGATTTTTTTTGTTTAAGCAGTTAAAAGGGATTAAAAGGGATTTCCCTATGTAATAAAATGGGGAGTCCAATGCCTAGGAAAATTTTGGTGGTGTGAAGGCTGATGAGTAGAAATGTGGAGTATTAAATACAAGACACAGGTAGAAATAGAAGTAGAAGTATTGTCAAAGATGGAAGCAAGAAATGGAGGTATGCGGTATGCCCCACAATTCCAGAAATCCAACAAATGTGCCTGAACTAAAGTAGGAGGAGAAATTTTCAAACATGCATGGAGCCAAGCCAACTTTACATCAATGCCTCTGGGCATGCAGTTTGCTTTACTCCACCAAAGACTGGTAGTTTGGTCATCAAGAAATTTGGGTCCAGTAGGGATACTCTTTCATTCTTTATGGTTTATGACATGGTATAGACAAAAGCCAGGAGGATACACGGAGATTAAATTGAGAGCTGGGAACATAAAATTGAGACTTCGGGATTTTGGGACGACAAATTTGGACTTAGTTATTACGATGACTATCAACAACTGTTATGTCGGGTCCCATTATTCCTTCAATGTTGCACTTCTGAGATGGGACAATTCATAATTACCAATACCTAATTTCCTTAATCATTAGTCTCACTGCAGTGGGACCTCCCATATTTCTTCTTTTACTAGTACTGTTCTATTTTTTTCCTTAAAAAAAATCCTTATATATTTCAAAAAACCTATAGTAAAAGTTCAAGTCATTTGCTTTTACAGCGCCTAAAGGGTTCTGTTTTATGCCATTGTCTACCTTCAAAATGGTTACAGATATGGTATTCCATCAAGGCATCAACAGTTGGTTGGCGAAGACCACCAAAATTTCTGAATTGTAACGTGAAAGGTACTTGAGATTCCAAATTAAAACTAAGCAAAATACGTGCAAATGGGGCTAAAAACCTTTTCTTGTGTTTACATTTTACAAGTTGCTCCACGTCAACTCCAATTCCATAATCAAATCAACTTTTGAATTTGTCTTCTAAGCATTTGTTGGCATCTAAAGCTATAGTCAAGTCACGCATAATAATAGTCGAAAACATCATGCAAGAGCGAAACTCCCACATTATAGAGACCATTTTACTGATCATCTTAGTTACTATTATTTGTTTTCACAATACATATTCTTTTGAAAGAGAATAAGAAACAGCTCTAGTTGACTATTGAAGGAGTTTGAGTAGGATCTTTGTTCGTGCAACATCCTTGCCTTCCTACCAAACACTATAGTTTTCCACAGCCCACTTAACACATTATGAAACCATGGACAATTCAGTAGCGTGGCAGCCACTCATAGCAGATCATGTCTACAGCTACTGGTACTAGTGTATTGGAATGGAAGAACGATCGATTCCGTTCTTCATGGGAAACGTATTCAGCATTAAAAAAGAAAAACCAACTACAGCAAGGGCCAAGGACATCAAATTGCACCTAAAAAATATAATCCAATATATTTCTGTGTTCTGTAACCATTGCACTGGCAGCAGCCTATCAAGAGAAACTGATGTCCTATATAACTACGATCCATCCATGTAATTCTGGCACTTTACTTGTCTGGAATGAAACCTAAGTTAACTATCGCCCCGAAAAAAGAAGTGTGAAATATCATCCACGATGAATCTATGGATAGAGTGCCAGATAACCAAATCTTCAGAATGCCATCAACAGTCATCCATGCTCTGTCAGCTCCTCCCCAGTTAAGTCAGCAAATTTATCCAATTGAATTCCAAAAATGTTTAATCTGTACGAAGCAAATCAGTTTGTGGCTTGAATGTCCCAATAACCAAATATGGCAAGATTACCATGCCCGACATGAACAGAGTGAACTGCAAAATTTGGAAAAAAAAAAAATTAGGATCATATGACAAGCTCAAAACTACTTGGTTCATGGCTGGTTTTCAGAAATTATCCCTTACTCTTCATGCTCTTATTTGGGTTTCTCTCGATGGGGTCAAAAAGGGATCAAGAATAGAGGAATTTCGGCAGGGATTTCCTCAATATGAAATTACAGAGAACATAATTACAATTTCATAAAGATTTAGAGCCTCCCATTCACATGATTTGTAGGAAACCCTCCCAAGCATTGAAACTTATGAATAGGTTAGAAGGACAACAAACTAAAAGCCATTATGGTCAGCCAAGAAAATTTTGGACTATCTAAAACCAAGACGAGCAACAAGCATAAAGAATATACCACAAGCGGTAGGGTCAAGAAACTCCAGATCGGCCACAATGCAAATGTGAACCTGATTTTCATAGAACAAAGATCTTAAAAGATTAGTAGAACCATTTCAATTAAAGGTTATAGTAAAAAACAAAATAGAAGGCGCACTTACAAGCAGAAAGACGTGAACCCAAGAAGAGTAAGAAATGGCAAAGCAGCTATACTTGAAATTTCCCAATGCTCATTGGTCTTCCGGACACCCCAAGCTACCATACTTGTATACAAGAAAAAGAGAACATTCAAACTGACACCTAACATCCCCATGTACAATGGAATCCTGCATAATGACAACATCATTATAGAAAATATAAGCAAATAATTAGATAATGAAAACATCATTATCTCCCATGTGTGTGGTGCAAAGAGAAAGTTGCTGGGAGGGGATTATTGTTCAGAGGAACAAGGCGTAAGCCAGATTAAAGGGCTCCAGAAAATGGGATATTTCTAAAACATTACTGGATCAAAATTCAAACAAAAAGCAAATGATGCACTGAAATTATTGATTACTGTGTTCAACCCAACATTTATTTATGTTAGAAGAGCACTTCTGACCAGAAAATTTTCTTCAAACTAATAACTATGCTGTAAAAGGTGAAACTAGCAATGGCTTCCCAAGAAATAAATCCAAAAGTGTAGACCTTTAACTAATCGAGTTGCACAAGTTGTCATCAAATTTTCATCATAGAACAAGTGAAGCAGATGAAGGTACACATCAAACCCATAAGAAAATCATTTTTGCTTTTTTGACACACTTATTTTCCTCCTATTTAATTATTCATAACACTAGAGTTTTCCACAGCCCACTTAACACATTATGAAACCATGGACAATTCAGTAGCGTGGCAGCCACTCATAGCAGATCATGTCTACAGCTACTGGTACTAGTGTATTGGAATGGAAGAACGATCGATTCCGTTCTTCATGGGAAACGTATTCAGCATTAAAAAAGAAAAACCAACTACAGCAAGGGCCAAGGACATCAAATTGCACCTAAAAAATATAATCCAATATATTTCTGTGTTCTGTAACCATTGCACTGGCAGCAGGCTATCAAGAGAAACTGATGTCCTATATAACTACGATCCATCCATGTAATTCTGGCACTTTACTTGTCTGGAATGAAACCTAAGTTAACTATCGCCCCGAAAAAAGAAGTGTGAAATATCATCCACGATGAATCTATGGATAGCGTGCCAGATAACCAAATCTTCAGAATGCCATCATCAGTCATCCATGCTCTGTCAGCTCCTCCCCAGTTAAGTCAGCAAATTTATCCAATTGAATTCCAAAAATGTTTAATCTGTACGAAGCAAATCAGTTTGTGGCTTGAATGTCCCAATAACCAAATATGGCAAGATTACCATGCCCGACATGAACAGAGTGAACTGCAAAATTTGGAAAAAAAAAAAATTAGGATCATATGACAAGCTCAAAACTACTTGGTTCATGGCTGGTTTTCAGAAATTATCCCTTACTCTTCATGCTCTTATTTGGGTTTCTCTCGATGGGGTCAAAAAGGGATCAAGAATAGAGGAATTTCGGCAGGGATTTCCTCAATATGAAATTGCAGAGAACATAATTACAATTTCATAAAGATTTAGAGCCTCCCATTCACATGATTTGTAGGAAACCCTCCCAAGCATTGAAACTTATGAATAGGTTGGAAGGACAACAAACTAAAAGCCATTATGGTCAGCCAAGAAAATTTTGGACTATCTAAAACCAAGACGAGCAACAAGCATAAAGAATATACCACAAGCGGTAGGGTCAAGAAACTCCAGATCGGCCACAATGCAAATGTGAACCTGATTTTCATAGAACAAAGATCTTAAAAGATTAGTAGAACCATTTCAATTAAAGGTTATAGTAAAAAACAAAATAGAAGGCGCACTTACAAGCAGAAAGACGTGAACCCAAGAAGAGTAAGAAATGGCAAAGCAGCTATACTTGAAATTTCCCAATGCTCATTGGTCTTCCGGACACCCCAAGCTACCATACTTGTATACAAGAAAAAGAGAACATTCAAACTGACACCTAACATCCCCATGTACAATGGAATCCTGCATAATGACAACATCATTATAGAAAATATAAGCAAATAATTAGATAATGAAAACATCATTATCTCCCATGTGTGTGGTGCAAAGAGAAAGTTGCTGGGGAGGGGATTATTGTTCAGAGGAACAAGGCGTAAGCCAGATTAAAGGGCTCCAGAAAATGGGATATTTCTAAAACATTACTGGATCAAAATTCAAACAAAAAGCAAATGATGCACTGAAATTATTGATTACTGTGTTCAACCCAACATTTATTTATGTTAGAAGAGCACTTCTGACCAGAAAATTTTCTTCAAACTAATAACTATGCTGTAAAAGGTGAAACTAGCAATGGCTTCCCAAGAAATAAATCCAAAAGTGTAGACCTTTAACTAATCCAGTTGCACAAGTTGTCATCAAATTTTCATCATAGAACAAGTGAAGCAGATGAAGGTACACATCAAACCCATAAGAAAATCATTTTTGCTTTTTTGACACACTTATTTTCCTCCTATTTAATTATTCATAACAGATCAATTTTGCATTCCTCCAATTCTAAATTCTAATTGTTATGAAGAATAATGTTAAGTTTTAGCAACATAGACGCAAAGAAGTACACGTCTCTCGGCAAAACTTTTAATAAGCATATTTTTCAAAGTCCTAAACTCCTAGAACAGATTTGGTAAATCTTAAAAGCAATTATAATCCGAGGATCTTAAGCATATATCAGCATAGTTACAAAACAAGTACATCATCAAGAACATTGCAAACTGCCAACAAACAGAACAATTATCTATGAGTCTGAAGTTACACACTTCTGGAAGTATCGCTTTTTTCCCTATTTTTATGCCCTTTCTTCTAATTCAGAAAAGCATACACGTTAAACAGCAAAAATAATAGAACTACGGCATAATCAGATGACAAAGCATTAATTCTGTTTGTTTACCTCCTGATGCGTTCATCGTGCCATAAGAGGAATATAAAATTGGAATGTCTATCACCGTAATAGATGATAAAAATTGCACTTGCAATCCAAAGAAAATTCTCTACGACCTCAACCCATGTCCGCGGTTGAGGAAGTGTAGGGGTTGAAGGAACTGGTCTTGAACATGCATCATCCTCAAGATCATCACTACTTGATGCATATCCTTGACTGTGCCTTTGCCTCATGTATCCGCCACCCCCAACAGGAGTACCGCCAGACATACTGGCAAATTGAAGAATAATCACAAATTCCTCCCCCAAATTCGTTCCTAAAATTAAACTACTACACTAAAAATTAATTTTTGGTCCTCCCTTAGCTAGTTATAGACAGCTAAATTGTAAGCTAGTTAGACAGCTCAATTGTAAGCCATAAAAGAATGCCAATATAACAGTCCTATTATCTGTACATATAACCTACCAGCAGAGAATTCTCAAGCCACAACTAAAATTCATAATCATCTCAAATCCAAAACCCACACGCCCATCCACCCAAGATGCAATCTTTAAACCAATGAACCAATTTTGAACTCCTAAACCTACACGGAAACGCAAAATTCTGACAAAACCTACTGATGTAATCAATCTTGTCACAGAACCCACCTCATGAAACGGCTAAATATCCTAGAATCAAAGACAAAATCTCACTGAAAACCATCTCTGGCCTACAAAGTCCACAACTTTCCAATACTCTAAAACAGTTGAAGCCCAGGAAAAAAAAAGAAAACCTCGAAACCACCGAAAGAGGCCAGAATGTTTCCCTTCCCGAATTTCACTTGATGGAATCCAAAATAATCAATGCCGCAATAGAAGGGGACCAAAACAATATGAAAACAAGAAGGAAGCTGCGTAATAAATGAGTGGAGAATGTAAAGAAGCCAGGAAAAATAAAAAGGGTTTTAAGGGACTCTGTAGTGCGTCGGGGCTGTCGTGTTTTATTACTCTTAAATCTCTTAATTGAGGGACATGCTGCTTATGCGTGTTGAGTGTAAGCGTGCGTTTTAGAGATTGGCAAATCCCTTAACGCCACATTCGTTTCTTCTAGCCCTCTGGATTCTGTTTTGGTTAGAAACTTCTTTACCCTATCTCTGTATTCATGATAAACATGGTACGATAAAAATTACAAAACTTATTTTTATATTTTTTAAAATAATAATTATAAAATAAATAAAATATTAAAAGTAAAAAAATATATAAAAAATTCCAAAAACATGTTTTGAAAGATTTTTCATGCATGTTCCAATTGGTTGTCAATACGCAAATTGTTTAATTTTTTTTTTCCAAATCTTGTTGATTTCTGTAATTCAACTGTTCTTCAAAAGTGATTCAAATCTTACTTTTAGCTGCTATTTTTTTAAAAAAAAATTTAAGTGCATATATGAAATCACTAATTAGTGTTGTCATATTTTGTCACTTTTCTTTCATATTATTGTACTACTTCCTAGTTAGTGGCGTGATTGCCGGGGTATGAATGACTACTCTTCCAACCAAACAAATAAACTACCAAGTACTAACACCACCAAAAAAGAAAGAATGATTTGAGAGAGTACTAGTGGTCACCATGTTTCGAGCTGCATCATTACTAGGTCTAGACTTTTCCAATAAAGTTAGCACGAAAAAGAATCTTTAGGTTTTATTGCTTCTTGGCCTAAATCTGCTCATTCATCTCAGAAACTGTCAAGAAAGCCCTAGCTCCACAAACTTTAATATCCAGCTAAATTGCCCTAAAATTCACTCAAAAAATATGTACAAATCGAAGCTGCAGAAGGTTTGCCAGAAGTACTCGTGGGATTTGCCTATTTACACCACCGTGAAGGATGGATCTGATCATAGTCCTCGCTTCACCTCTACCGTTATCGTCAATGGGATGTCATTTCAATCTCCCAACAATGAATCCAAGTCCTCCAAAGAATCTCAAAACATGGCAGCTAAGCTAGCTTTCGATTACCTCTCTTCTTCCACCAACTCGTGTGGGCCCTCAACCCCCTCAGTGCCTTCTTCTTCATCTTTACCTGGTTAGATATTCCTCAATGCTAATGTCATGGTGTCATTTTCTTCTTTTATTCATACTCACCCGTTGTTGTTTTGGATTTTTGTTTTGATTGGTGGGCAGTACCTTGATGAACTAATGGCGAAGGAATTTAAAAATTGTGATTATATGTTAATTTGATATATTGATTACTAGGTGAACAAAATTAACGGGCTAAAAAAGCTTGAATTTTTCTGTTTTATTTGATTTGCTTATGAGAAAATGGCAAGTATTGAAGGGGAGCCAAGCAACCTGAATTTTCCATATTTTCAGAGTTTTAGTTGACATGCTCTGAATTACCGTTCCGGTTTATTTGTGATTAATGTGCAGCGTTATGGTGTTGCAGATCATGTCAGTCATTCAGTATCAATGAGTTGTATGTGTTCGTGAACTTTTGATTAAGTTTTAAAATTGTTCTGTATCATCAGGGAACAAATTGCCTGGACCTGCAACAAATCAGATATTGCAGCAAAAGCTTGGAGGGAATGTGCAAAATAGTATAGCCACTAAGCCTAAAGGTAAGAAAACAATAATGGAAAGTTTTCATTCCTTTTATATTTTTCTCATGCTTAAATTATTAGAAAGTGAGATTGACTTATAATTTTGACAAGTGGAGAAAAATCATGATTTGTCAACTTTGTCACTGGAATCATCTAATTGTGTAGAATAAAGGCATTGTTTTGTAGTCAACTCCAGAGAAGAATGCCCATGGTTTTTAGTTTTTAATTGCATCTTTATATGGTAACTAAGAGAAGTTTTGATGTGTTTCTAATCTTCTTCGTCATGGCCAAATTTGTTCTTTCCAGACTTGTTACATTTGCATAAGAATCGGCTACAGCATTATGCACAGAAGAATAATCTTTCTCTTCCTGAGTATTCTTGTGAATTTGATGGCCCTCCTCATGCCCGTCGGTTTAAGGCTAGTGTGATTATTGATGGAAGAACTTATCAAAGTTCAGAATATTACCCCACTTTAAAGGATGCTGAACAAGCAGCTGCAAAATCTGCATTGGAGTCTTTGTCAGTTGTCGAAATTCAGGAGGTTAGTCTACTGGTAGCTTTTCTAAAATTTGCCCATATTTTTCCATCATATTCATCAATTGTTTTCTTTTCCCTCTTCTTTCTTAACATATTGTATTCTTTTGAAAATGACTGCAGAATGAAGGATTATGCAAGACTCTCTTGCGGACTCTGTGGCAAGAATTGGTACCAAAAGGGGATTTTCACTTTCCCTCATATACAACTTCTAAAAGTGGGGAATTAAATATGAATGAGTCTCAATTGCAATCACTTGATGAGATGATACCACCATTATCAAATCCGAGGGGGAGCACTATGGAGTATGATGAGTTACAAGGTGAACAACCTTCTATACGACGATCAAGTCGTAAAAGCATTCCCCGCCGATGTTTTGACATTGAAGAGGAAGTTTTCATGATCGCTCCACAAGAAGAGGATGAGCCAAGGAATGTAAATGAAGCTATAACATGCCTTGATAAGGAAAAATGGATAAAAGCAATGGAAGAAGAGATGGAGTCAATGAAATCAAACCAAGTTTGGGAATTGGTTGATCTTCCAAAAGGACGCAAAGCCATTGGGAATAAGTGGATTTTCAAAATAAAACGTAAATTTGATGGCTCGATAGAAAGATATAAGGCTCGTCTTGTGGCAAAAGGGTATAATCAACAGGAAGGAATTGATTATAAAGAAACTTTTTCCCCTGTTGTAAGATTTACCTCAATTCGTCTTATTCTGGCAATAGTGGCAGGTATGGATCTGGAATTACATCAAATGGATGTAAAGACTGCTTTTCTCAATGGAGAATTAGAAGAAGCAATTTACATGAAACAACCTGTTGGTTTCATAATGAAAGGCCAAGAACAAAAGGTATGTCGACTTTTAAGATCAATATATGGCCTTAAGCAGTCGTCAAGACAGTGGTATATACGTTTTCATAATGTCATAATATCATATAACTTTGTCATGATTGACGAAGATCATTGCGTATATATCAAAAGAGCCAAAAATCAATTTGTGATCTTATCATTATATGTTGATGATATACTTATTGCCGGAAATAATAAGAAGTTTGTGAATACTGTGAAGAATTGGTTATCTTCCAATTTTGAAATGAAAGACATGGGTGAAGCTGCATATATTCTTGGAGTTAAGATTTCAAGAGATCGTTCAAAGAAATTATTATCTCTTTCACAAGAAACATATATAAATAAAATCCTTGAACGATTTCACATGCAAGATTGCAAACCCACAGATACTCCTATTGCAAAAGGTGAAGGTTTGAGCTGTAGATTGTGTCCTGAGACTCCACAAGAGCAGGAACGAATGAAACATGTTCCATATGCTAGTGCTGTTGGAAGTTTGAGGGCTGTTATGATGTATACAAGACCTGATATTTGTTTTGCAGTTGAAATGGTGAGTAGATACCAATCCAATCCAGGCCAAGCACATTGGATTGCCGTTCAAAGGATATTAAGGTATCTGAAGGGTACAGCTGATTATTCGCTGTGTTATCAAGGAAATGATTTGCAACTTGAAGGCTATACTGATGCTGGTTGGGAAGGAGATTTAGATGAAAGAAAATCTATCTCTGGATTTGTTTACTTGCTAAATAATGGTGTCATTTCTTGGAGTAGTAAGAAACAAACGTGTATATCCTTATCAATAATGGAAGCCGAATTCGTGGCACTTTCAGCAGCAATACAAGAGGGTGTTTGGCTTAAAAGATTTTTTGATCACTTAAGTGTTGCTAAACATGCTGCAAATCCACTTTTGGTTAACTGTGATAGCCAAGCAGCAATAGCATACACTAAGGATCCTAAATTTCATTGTAAGACCAAACACATAGATACCAAGTATAATTTTGTAAAAGACATGGTTGCACAAAATGAAGTGAACGTACAGTACATATCTACGGATAGAATGATAGCAGATCTTATGACAAAACGAATCCCTAGAGATGTGCTTCTTGGTCATGTGAAATCTTTAGGATTGCGTAGAAGTTAATGTACTAAATATTTTGCATTTTTTAAAAAGTTCACAATTTAATGATATTTTCTTACTTATTATTGCCTAAGAGTTTATTCAATATTTATGCATATTAATGTTTAGTGCATTATATTATATTATCGAGAAAGTATGTTGGACAGATGGAAAATTAGCCCATTCACATGGGTAATCGCCTCTATTACTGTGTAGGGGTGCAATTTGAGTCAGTTTTCGGGTTGTTCGGGTTGGCCATTTTCAAAGGCCAATTCGAAACTCGAACCGAATTCGATGGAATTCAAATTCCAACCGACCAAATTCGGAATTCGGTTCAAATTCGAATTCGAACCGAAAACGGAATTTCGAATTCGTTTTGAATTCGAATTCGAATTTGGTTTCCAATTCGAATTCGGATTTTTTTTAATTACAAACCCATATTTATACCTAAATTAATTTTATTTTTAATATAGCCCAATTAAAATAGTTATTATTATAATAATACCAATAATTTATTTTTATTTTAATTTTAAACTAAAAAAATCTAATTTTATTCAATCACATCTTCAAAATATATTTATTCCTTTCAATTGCACCCTCAATATTTCAATACAAAATTTATTGAATTAATATAATATTTCATATTAATATGATGAATTAATAAAATAGTAGTGATCAATTATAATTTCCAAATGAGGACCAAATAATTGTTAATTTATCATTATCAACTTTTTTCCCATTAATTTTCTTCTACAAAATCTATACATGTTATTCTCCATATTTTTTCAATTATTTATCATTCTTATAAATAATTTTTACATTTTTAAAATAATTTTCTTTTTTCTATTATGATTTAATAGTTATCAATTTTTCAAACTGTACTAATTTATACATGTTTCAATAGTAATGTCAGTAATAATATATTTTGATTACGATATTTGATAATATAATCTCACCAGTGAGGCAAGGAGGGAGCCATTTTTATTGTTACTATTCCAGCTGTTCAAATTAGATTCACTTGTTTATGATTTGATTTTGATACTAGCCTATAAATTTACAACTATCAATGTTGAATCATTACCTTATTAGAGAAGCAAATTCAATATATATATATATTGAATATAAATCAATTAGTTTTAGAAGTAAGTAAATAGTTACATTATATTACAATTATCAAATCAGATTTGTTAGTTATGAATTATTTACTTAGTGTTAGTTATGGATTATTTACTTAGTTAACAATTCAATAAAACTAAAATCACAAGAATTATATATATCTTTTTACCATATAGCAATTAGCATATGTATATATTGTAATGTAAATCAAGTAGTAATACAGAGAAGTAAATAGTTACACCATCTACGTTACATGCACTTTATTCAGTTATTTGTATCTGATTTACAAATAAATATGTGTTCTATACAACAATTATAAATTCAAAAGTACATAAAACCACACATTCAATTATTTGGCAATTTTTTATATTTCAAACTTTAGAGTTTTGAATTATTAGTAATTAGCAAAAGTTAGAAGTAAAAATTACTAAATAAATAAAATTTCGTGATTATTAAGTTAATAATAACTAATGCCTAATTATTACTCACTAATCAATTTGCACTTTTGTGGTAATTATTATTAAATTACAAAGTTATATGTTCAAATGAGACATGGATAAGTTAGGTTGGATGAGAAATGAAATTTTTTTTATCATATTTGTATACTATATAGTATATACATAATTTTTCCTCACTTTTTTCATTTACTTATCAATTTTTTTCATAATTTTACACATCTTTAATAAATTTACATTTAATCTTCTTCAACATTAATCTTTTCCAATTTACTATACTAATGACAAGAAGTACAATTATATATATACACATTATTTGTATATAATTTATAAATATGTGTTGTGTTGAATACAATAAAATGCAAATTAAAATACAGTAATACACATCTTAACAATTTTATAAATTCTTTTAATTTTTAAAGTTTCACACACATATATAATAAATCAAATATGATCAAGCATATTTTTTATATTATATAATTATATATATATGTATATGTATATGTATAAAAATCCGGTTTCCTCGATTTTTAGATTCATATTCGGTTTCCTCGGTTTTCGAATTCATATTCGATTTTCGAATCTATATTCGGTTTTTGATTTTCGATTTTCGGTTTTCGAATCCATATTCGGTTTTTGAATCTAAATTCGGTTTTCAAATCGGTTCTGTTCAGTTTTCGGTTTCAGAAACCCAAACTCGAAAACCAAATTCGAATTCGGTTTCGAATTCAACTCGATTCGAAAACCGAAAATTAGAATTCAATTCGATTTTTTTCGAATTCGAGTTTTCGAATTCAGTCGGATATTCGAATTAATTCGAAAATTGCACACCCCTAACTGTGTGATAAATATATATGTTACAATTTTAAACTTATTATTTATGTACTAATTGAGAATTCAAGCTTAAAATATGAATGTCACCTTAATAAAGTGTTAAGATGATGCCATAATATTGATTATGCCTAAAAGTGAAGTAACTCACATATTTCACTTTATTTGTTTTTAATGCCAGATGTGAGTTATGATGGATTGATATTTAAAAAAGAGTAGATATGTACAATTTGAAATTGTAAGATAGGCAAAAACAGAGAGAATCCACCAAGTTTTCATTAATTGAAGATTTATTTGAAGACATTCCTTCTGATGAGTGGATAACAGAGAGAGAGGTCTAGCGCTACCAACGGGAAACAAATGGTTGAGAGTTTTGAATGAAATCCAAATCATGACACTTCAAAATAAGAAGGAAGTGAGAATGATGAGGTTCATTCTATTACAAGAAATATCATGAGTGCTTGTAAGTAATTTAATTTGTGAGTTTTATTATTACTTAATAAAGTATTTTTTATGTAAAATTGGGCCATATTTGTTTATGTAGATGATTTTAGACCAAGCGAATGTCGTGGCAAGAGGCCACAAGTCAATAAAATGAACAAATTTCAATTAATTGATGAAGATGAAAATAAAGATGAAGATGTAGATGCAGATAATCCAACCATCATTGGTCCAAATGAAGTTAAAAATGAAAATTGTGATGACAAAGACGATGGGTTTAATAATGATGATATAAACTTTGATGACTATAAATCAGGATTTTTCGATAAATATGTTGACAATATGGGCTTTGATGAGGATGATTTGTAGTTTGTTTAAAAACATTCATATTTTTAAATTTGAGTTGTACTTTAATTTGTTATTAAATTTAATGTTTAGCTAAAATTTTAATGGATTTATTTACATTGTCTATTTGGATGTGAAATTGTTCATGTTTTGATAATTTAAGATGCATTATATATTTTATTTAGTACTATTACTATTTTTTGTAGAGTATGTTTGAATGATCGAATCATTGAATGATGGATGTTTGTTGTTAAACAGGATTTTGACAAAATTTATAACGCATATACATCGTATATTTTATAATGTTGATTTTTTACAATTTAGCATAAGTACACAACTTATTTTTGTGAAAAAATTAATATATGTGATAAAATATGAATAATTATAATTATTTTGGTTATTTTTTATAAGATCTTACGATTATACGATCCGATCTTGCTACTCCAAATCGATCCTACGTAAAATCCCGATTTTATGAACTATGGTACTAGTAATTGAAAAAAAAACCCAAAAAGAAAAAGAAAAGAGAAAGCATAAAGAAAAGAAGATCAGCGATATAGGACAAGGAATATGTGTGAAAGTGTGTTAGAAAGTGAATTTTTAAAATCTAATGCCCATGTTTTGTGTGCTTGACAACTGTTCCTGTAACCAGGAGTAGAGTAGGTAATGATCTCCATCAAGCGTGCTTTGCTCAGTTGCCTGCGCACTACTCCATTGAATGTTCGGTATATATCCCGATTACGTGAAGCACCAAAAGCAAAGAATTATAAACCTCCCACAAAAGTTATGGAGAATGAACGGAATGGTCGAGGGATGATGTCTACAGGGATGAACGTGGACAAAAGTCGGTTGGCGTTTATAATAGAAAAGAGTTTTGGGTTCAGCGGGGCGCCGCCTCATGAGTGGTTCGCACGATCAAAGTATTTTTTCAATTTTGTGTACTTTGTGGACAAAACCAAGAAATAGCAGTTGAGGTTTTTTCTGTGAACAAACGATTCAATAAATGCTTTCTAAAGTACGTGCAGATAAAGCTGCAGTTTCGATCAGGGAGATGCACTAAATTCTTGTACACATTTTGAGCTTGTGTTGCTGTATTAATGTCTGAATCGAATGTGTGCACAGAAGGAAGGCAGTTACGTTGTTTGTTGATGTAGTTTTTGAGGCGTTGGCAGTTTTTAAGTTGCAAGCAGGCGTCCACAACTGCCGCAAACGTAGCAGCCTTCTTGCAAAAGTAAAACTAGGATTCCTTCTACCTGATCCTTCTGGTTTGTCAACTAAGATAATTAAAATCCCCATCCCACCAAAGATTCCAGGAATTTCCTGGGAAGAATTTTTTTTTCCTTCTTATAAAAAGTCCAGCGTGAAAGATACCTGCCTTGGAAATTTAGCATCTAGAACATATAGTAGTGAAAAAAACTCTTACAAAAGCTCTTTTCGGACATCTGGGAAGCCCTTCTTAGTTTGGAATCTTTTGTACAAGGCATATATACTGCTACCATCATACCCAATCCTACTATGCCTCCGCAGTTAAGATTATTGAGAACTGCAGCACAGAGGATATCAACATTCATCAGATAACCCAAAATCTTACTTTTTTTATGCTCGTCAACTCCAGGAGAACGCTTTCAGAGACGCTCATGGGGATTAATCAGCATGTACTCAGAATACACAGAATAATTTCTATCCCAAGGTACAGTGAGAACTCATAATAATCAAAGATTACGTGATTAACTCTGCTTGAGCCACTACTACAACACATTCAGCGAATCCCACCGCCGCCACCACCACCACATAGGCCAACCAAATCAAACAATGTTGAATATAGAGTATCCAAAGACAAATAGCCCAAAAATTTCCTGGTAGCAGATTCACTATTGGTCATATCCATATGAAATTTGTTCTCCTCTGTAAAGCCATCCTCCATCACTAACCACCAGGAGATGCATCCCTGAGCATCTTCAGGGTCTACATGTGACACCAGACTCAATATTTCGCCTTGCTCCAACTCAAATGACAAGGACAGGAAGTCTCTACTTGATTTAATACCCAATGCACGGGCTTCATCATGAAGCCACCTAATAATTTGGCTAGCAACCTATAAAAAGAATTCATCACATCATTATCAGGTTATATGAAGCAGATAAAAAGAGTGCCAGGAATTAAACAAGACACCATAAGACTTGGCCAGCAGACATGCAAATGAACTTTTGTTTGTAAGTTTGAATTTTTAACATGCGATGATACACTAGCAACTCTAATCACAAACACCTGAAACAGACCTCTCTTCAAGAATTATGGGTATATAGCGGCAAAGAAGAAAACTGGATTTGGCAATGGAGCTAAACCAACATAATCCAACTATCATTCTAGCATTTCCAGAATAACTCTTGATATGTATTATGTAGGCAAATTCAGATTAACCTCTAGACATTACTGTGCAAACAAGAGCTATCATTCTCTGAAAACAACAGAAAGATGCTAACCTGCTGTAGGAGTATCACAGGAAGGTCTGCCAAGTCACATTTGTATCTGTTCATAGGACAAAAAATTTCAGACTTTCCCTTGAATAGACCAATAACATTAGGGGCACCTTCCCCTTCCACGCTTATGCAATCATCATTAACCAGCACCTTAGTCGATAACTGAGACTTTAAACTCTTCGCATGGGTCAGGGCAGATATTTGAGTCTGGCTTCCAGCAAGCAAAGCCGACTGAGGAATCTTGATGAAGAGCGTCCAAGATGATGTCTGAGAATGCCAAGTTGGATGTGACATCAAATGGACGTATGGCATCCCATGCACCTTCCAAATATGAAATGCAAACATGGTAAGAAAAATTTGTACTGAATTCATGGGGTAGGGGAGGGGGAGGAAAAAAATAATATAAAAGGTCCCCCTAATAGTCGCCTTACATTCTGATTCTAGCAAAGAATCAAAACATACCAGTTTTTCCAATACAGTAAGAACTTTGATTGAAAAGATCCTATGTCCCAGAGACAAGCTGAAATGACCCAGAAGATTTAAGCTGTCCTTCACTGGCTGACCAGGAACGTGACTTCTACCGGAAGAGGCATCTCTGCTTTTTGCTTTGACAAACACATGTTCGTGAAACAATTGTTGCAAATAAATTTCAAAACTGGTCTGCACTGAAAATGCTGGGTTGTTAAAATTGTGTTCTGCCTCTTCAAATGGCTCCATAGATACATCTTCAGTTTCTAGATTCTCAACTGTTTGATTGTCTTCACTGGATTGCACAAGAGAAATGGAAACTGATGCTTCTTCACCAATGCTTAACCTTAAATAATTTTCTTGTATCCCAGTTACATTGACACTTCTAGATGAGTTAAATGCTTCACGATTCACCAAATCAAATACCTGGAACCAGATTAATACAAAAATGGTGGCTCGACAAAATAGAAGTACAAAAACAAAGACTACAAATGGAAATCATTACTAGCGCCTGTTTCTGCACAAGGCAGAGAGATGTGTCTATTTATTTGTATCTTTATTCGAAATGTCAGCAAATTTGAAAAGGGATCTTACCTGCTCACAGAAAATGGCCTGACGAACTCCACGAAGCAGTTTGTGTGTTTTCCTCACACAATCATCATCACTAACATGTTCTTTCTTAGTTTCCTCACAGCCAATCTCAGCCACATTTTGTACTTTTGTTTTGCAGGATTTTCTAGCATTATACATTGCATGTGACCCAAGAAACCTAAAACAAAGAGAACGACATGCATTTGGAGGCAAATTCACGGCTAGCATTCCAGCTGAGTCATGTTCCACACATAGAGGAGGCATAGAGGATGGCCGAAATGCTGCTGCTGGATCATTTAATGAATTATCAAATAAATCGATGTAGAAACCCTCGTTCCCAGAGGCAGCAGCCACC
Organism: Gynochthodes officinalis; assembly: GCA_020080225.1. Lineage (NCBI taxonomy): Eukaryota > Viridiplantae > Streptophyta > Magnoliopsida > Gentianales > Rubiaceae > Gynochthodes > Gynochthodes officinalis. Next base: position 45,606,858 of record CM034615.1, on the reverse strand, counting down.
ATACGATGCCGTTTAACTTTCCAATTTTGCTGCAATCTATCAGCTCATCAGAAAACAAAAAAGAAGATTTGAAGGAAGAGGGTCTAAAGAACATGCAGATCAAGTTATTCATAAAACATGCAGGGACTTACCTAATGAGAGCACCATAAAATCTAGCTTCTCTAGCCACTTGTTGTTCCAATGCTTTGGCAGATTGCTTAAAATATTTCCCCAAATGCTGTTAATCAGAAAAATGTCAGATCATAAACCTCTTCACCCAAAAAGTAAGGATATATCTTTCTTTTATTTATTTAATTTTTTTTGAAAACAAGTAGGCATATATCTTTACAACACTTATTTAGATTGCACATCAATGCACTTTGGTCATCCATCGATAGAATGTTTTATGTGAATTGAAAACTTTACTGAGCAACAACAGAGTTACCAAAAATACGAACAAGTGAAAGAATGAAAATATGGGATAGGTATAGATAAGATACCCGGAAGCATTGTAGCTTTGTTGCTGTAGATACAGCAAGGTCAGACAGAGTCTCATTAGGTAACTGCTTTGGCCTGGTCATGCCAGCCACTGTGACTGCATCATTCGCCTCCACCTGTCCAAAGTACAGGCACATTAATTCATAGGCATACTTTCAAGATTCAGTCAATCCTTAACGAATCATTGGACAAACACATCCAAATTGACTAAAAGATAAAACTTTAATGAACAATTATTGCAAAATTTTTCTCTTCATTCAGCTCGATTAACCCATAATGATTGCTTAGAATCAGCTAATTATAGCTTCTTTTTCCAAGACAAAATTCAGCTCAATTCCAACCCCATGGTTGCTTTCAATTTGTACATTTAGCTTGTATGTCAAACAGAATATATGCTGATTTCGAAATGCAGCCATGGAAGCCAAAATTTTCTGAATATATCCACATAAATGCAAAATGAACAACAAATTGCAATATAAACAGATAACGAGATGGTTTAATGTGGAATCAGCAAAAAGAAAATAGAATATCATACTGTATTGATGAGATCGATAATGACGGACAGCTCCTGATGAGCCAATTGTAAATTCTCCACCAAACTCTGCCACTGCCATGGCTGATTATTACTACTTGAAGATGACGAAATCTGAGCTGCCTCCTTCTCCTTCGCAGTGGCACTGATCTTCTTCTTCTTGCTGGCTGGCTGCTGCTGCTCCTCCTCTCTCTCCACCGCCCACGCAAAGTCGATTCTCCTTATTAACTCTACCCGTTTCTCATCATGCCCTACATCTCTGCAATTCGTTCGTGTCTACACATTAAACATCACAAGTTTAAAAGGAAAAAAAAAAAAAAAAACCACAAATGTAAGTGTTTGTAAAATTGGCAAGAGAAATTACGAAGGAAATCTTTCAGAGCCGTTTTCTTCGATGACTTCGACGCGTTTGATCGGGAGCTTATCGATTGAGATTTCCAGGTTCCCCTCCATTTTCAGATTGATTTCTCCGTTTCGCGGGAATTCCGTTCACGGAAAATACTAAATGGAGCCCTAGGCCCAAGGAAGAGGGTGATCAGTGACGGTGAGCTATGTTTTACCGGGCTACGCTTGGGCCTTGTAACGAAACCTGACTCGAGATGAAAAGGGCGGCAGAAATAGGCCTGCTCCTAATTAGAGTTGGCCCATTTTATTTGGACTATGGTCGTGTATACATAGCGTTTCAAAACGTGTTTTGTAATTTAAAAATGTATTTTTATATTTTTTAAAATAATAATTAAAAAATAAAAAATATATTAAAAAATGTGTTTGAAATAAAAATAAATTTCAAAATACAAACCAAACATGCTCTATACATTTTGGAAACTTCTTTGGCGTCCAAGCAATTGATACACATGTTCATTTTAATTTTATATTTAAAATTATAAAATTAATGAGGTGAGATTAAAAATGCATATTATTTCACTTTTAACGTGAAAAAGAAGATTAAATATCTTTGTATGTAATTGAGAATTTCTGTGATATTGAAGGCTCTTAATACGTTTGTTGATTGGATAAACTCCTGAATTCAGTTCTAAGGGTATGTTTGGAATGTGATGTATTTGAGAAAAGTTGTATTGGAATGTGTGAAGATTTTGGTGGGTATTTTTTTTATAGAAAAGTATTTTAGAGGGAAAATTGAGGGAGAAGATTTTTTAAAATTATGTGAGAGAAATTTGAGTGGGAAAATTTAAATTTTAAATTTTAAAATAAAAATATATTTGGAGTGTAGTATTTTTATTTGAGAAAATGACTTACTTTTTCTATTTGCAAATAGAAATATCTTGTCCAAACATACCTTTACTTATACACAATTAAAACCTATTACTGATTTGATAGACGGAGTGTTTCTAAAAATCTTATCCCACATCGCAGGTTGATAAAAATCATTGGAGGTCGGAAGAGATGATAGATCGGTCGACACTTCTGTACTACAAAAATTAGTCTTAATTTAGAAAGTACTATGTTCTTGGATTCAGTTAATTCTACGAAACGATAGTAAACATATTTCTTTTATTGTTTCACTTTGAAAAAAATAATTCTATGATTCACTTTAAATGTTTTAGGCATGCTGAATAAATTTTGTGGGTTGGCTTAAAAATATGTACACCCAAAATCAAGTCACAAATATTCAGTCGAAAGTAAAATGAAGAATTCTTGTAACTGTCCATAGTGTTTATTTCAACAAGAAACACCCAGAACGAATGGCCAAAAGAACAAAAATACATGTGGTTTAGTCACGGGATGCTTCTGCTGTCAATTGTTGTTATGTGCTTCCGGAATTCAAGTTCTGCCCATCCCTTCATTACGGCCACCGGGGCTGTTATTTATTGCACTTGCACGCTTCAAACCCCACCAGGAGTGGGAGCAATGGTGCAGTCTCCTTATGATGAGATATGGAAGAAGACGAGATGAAATGTTTGCCCCAAGGCCATTTCTGTCTCCGACAAACATTCCACACTTTGTTCCTCCCTCTATATTTGGTAAAGATATGCTCAGGCTTCCTATGGTTGTGAAAGCATCAACATTGAATTCACTCTGCTAAAACAGTACTATTGTCCAAGAAATGATATCTCCTGAGCTTCAGTTCCATACGTTTTTGGCTCATTGGTTTTCCCAGCTACTAAGTTGCCAAATGATGTGATTAAGGGTGTGGGAGATTGCTGCTGCGTGTCATGTGGCATGTGAGGCCTAGCGAATAAATACTTAGAAAAAGAAACATCTATGATGATAATGGAATTTGGAGGCTGATTAACAAGTTGGCAACCTAATCAAGGATAAATTCCTTAATCATGGTTCAGTTAAATATTCAATATATGCTCATGCTATGCTTTTCCTAATATACCTATAGCACGAAGTGAATTTTCTTTTTTTTAAAAAAACAGAAGTAATGTTATTTATAAACTCCACCATTCAATAAGTACTCTTGATTAATTATTATTCTTGTTACTGGGGACTCTTACTATGTAGATTTAACTACTCTAAGAAGTATATACTTTTACTAATTTCAATTGATATTTTTTGCTTTTCTTTTTGGAGTTTCTATTATCTAGGGTGTCTTCTAACATCCATTCCTTAGAACTCTATTTTTCCTTGTTTACATTCATATGATGGTGGAGGAAGATGACGGTTGGCCAGTTTGTAAGATATTTCATTTCTACTATAGAACTTTCGATTCTAGGCCAAAAAAAACGAAAATTATTCTTTAATCAAATCATTTCATTACTAGTGGAGTAGAATAATAGGCCCTCCTAAGCCTCTCATTAACTTATATGCCATTCCACGATTAGTTTTCAAAGATTTGATTCTCTTGTTTATCCAGGAGCATACATTGACATTATATAATATTCACCTAGGGCTCAAATGAGGCAAGAAAGTCTTCCACGGATCAATGATGGATGGAAATATGACAAATGAACTTTGCTTGATTAATTAAGCAGCCACTGAGAATTGAGATACAACATGGAATAAGAATGAGAATGATGATATTGCAAAATGAAATGTAGGCTACACTGAAAACGACCAAACACCTAATTAAGTGTCCATTCACAGTGAATATTATGAGAGCGACAGTCTGTTAACTTATTATATGTATTGTCCTCGAACTATTTGTACTTTAAGAGTGACGAGGGCTTTGTTTTCTGTTGTTTTCATCTCATTGTCATGCTCCCTCCATCACATCCTCATTATCCAAATATCCCTCCCGAAATATCCATCATGTACTTTTGTATATGTTTAACCTAAGTATGTAAAATCAACGAATGCATTACTCCGACAAGTTAAATTTACGTCGTTGTTATGGGAAATCTAGTGGCGAGAAGAGAAGCATCACAGTTGGCACCAAATTTGGAAGAAGGGTAGGGCCATGAGAATATGAGAGTGGCCAGTCAAAATTAATTAGGTTTGATCGAGAATGTTTTTATCATAACTTTTTAATGGTAAATATATACCATTATTATTATTTTAACAATTTGATTTAAAAGTAAATTTATTTTTTTAAAACAAAAAAAGTACATTCCATAATTTAGGGATTGACGACTTACTTATTTAGTGATTTTCGCACTAAACTTTCTCTAAATAAGTGCTCTCCAGTCAAGTAAATTCAATAATAGACATCTATTGACATTCCAGCTTTCCATGTGTGTGTTGTATGCATGGGAACAAAGCCTTTGATGCCAAATAAAATACTCCTATGCTCCTATCTTACTACATTGTTGCATAGAAAGAAGAGACCACTAATTGCCTAATGACAAGAGAGATAAAGCCATTGTATAATTAAGTAATTTTGTTGGGTTTGTCTTTGAGTTGAATGAAGAGAATACATTATATGTCAAAATCCTTTCTTCAGTGATGGATCAGTCAATCCCCTCAATAAATATTTGAATATACATATCCACCACAATAACAGGCAATAACACATGGTTTGCCTATACTTTTAATCATCTTCTAGTCTTTACCGACTTTCTAATCAACATTATTTTAGTTTGTCTTAGTACGTACCATTTTTCATTAATATGGGCTGCCCAGCTGCCTAATCCCCTCGTAATTTGGTTCCTATTAACACATTCTTCCAATTCACACACACACACACACAACAACAACATACACAGCACATATACATGCATCATCCTCAGTCTATCTATTTTTAGCTAGTTGAAAAGGGTCTTTCCACAAATTAATAAATCGGAGAGCAATGGCAAATGTTGGTGAGATTAAGCAGAAGAAAGGAGGAGGTGGGATGTATGTGTACAAGTTTGACGCTGGTACTGGAAGTCATCAGAAGTCGCAGGAACCCGAGAAAAAGAAGAGCTTTCCTTCCGGGATCAGTTGGGGACTAAGGAGATCAAAAACTGTTCGAGAAGTAGTTCATCCTCATTATAAAGGCAGCAGAGTTAGTAATAAGAATCCCACAGACTATAGCCATGATGATGATGAGAAGGAAATTGTGGAAGCAAGGAAATCAGCGTGCAGCGAGGCGGCTGCGGTGCACAGGAAATCGGTGTCACATTTAGAAGTAAACATAGCTTCCGTGGCTAATCTTCTTCAGGTGAAGGTCTTGGTTACGGACATGCCCGGGTTCATGCAGGTCCATGGTTTCCGGTGTGCCAGGACAACTTATGATAGTCTCGAGAAGTTCAGCTCCAAGCACATGGCTTACAACCTCAAGAAGGTAAGCTGGTCATTGTTCAAATTAATAAATGGTTCAGTATTGGTTGATTGAAATCGTGATTGACTGAAATGATTGAGAACAATAATGATATGAAGTCTGAGAAACCACATATATAAGTCGTCTAGTCCTTTTTAAGTCATCATGATTTGGGCTTGTTGATTAGTTTTGTCATGTAGTTTTCGTAGTACTATAGCTAGTAGAACTAAGAAAAGGGATCTTTGGATAGATAACATTCCTTTCTTAGCTAGGCCATCATGTTGGTCCATGTGGCTCTTTCTCCTTCCAATGGCCATACAATGTTCTTCTGATTCATGGTACACGAGTTGGTTTGTTAGAGTTCAGTGATTTGTTCTGCACTTTTCTACATAAGCTAGGTTCCAAGTTCCAACAAACAAAACGGAACTCCAGGACAATAACTAAACGATGGGGGGATAACTTTTCCTTCCTCAATCTTTAAGATTCCAATTGCTGCTTTTGTTTTTGCCAGAATGAACCTAGCAAATCACAATGTCTGGCCTTAATTCTTCAGAAGCAGTCAGGCCATTTGCAATGCACATGTATGTGTCGGGAAATGAACCTTTGAAAACTGACAAACCCATCTCGATTCAATTAATTGCTGGTCAAGTTTGTCAAAGGAAAAAAGGGTTGGTTCAACATAGAAAAACTGGAAAGCCCATGTTACGTTAGAATCTTGCCTGAGATGATTAATAATTCCACATCTTCACTGTTCTTGTGCTAATGATTCTTCCTATTTCATTTATTAGGGAGGGATATTTTTTTATTGATTAATTGGAGGCCCAAATTAAGACCCATTATTTTTTTTGGCTTGACTATCTGAAAAAAGTTCAATTTGCATCAGGATTTCGACAAGGTGTATGGGCCGGCCTGGCATTGTATCGTGGGCTCAAGTTTTGGATCGTTCGTCACGCACTCAACGGGTTGCTTCTTGTATTTTTCAATGGAAAAGCTGTATATTCTAGTGTTCAAGACCAAAGTACAAAGAAGTCTACTGCAATAAGTGATTTGAAGGGGCATTTGCAAGCCAGGTTTGGGCTTTGGTGGGGGAAATGAAAGGCATTTTTATGAGCCCACACCACATTAATGTATTTCATTTACTTCTTCTTCTTCTTTTCTTTTAAATTTTTAGTCTAGTTTTTGGTTTTAATGGTGATTCTTGTTTTGTTTACAAGATATCTATATATTTTTCTGAACCTTGTAAATAACAAACAAGAAGCTGCAAATGGAAATGTATGATCACTTGTATTTGATCATGTATATATGGGTTCTCCTCCAAGTTAATAGTTTCATTGACTTTAAACTATCACAATTACTATTCCAATAAAAACTGGTGTCTCAAAAAATCGTGTATTTTGGAATAGTTATAACGTTTTATTACTTATCTTCTATTTTTATTTTTACTTATTAATTGTAGGTTATATATATTTAGATACATAATTATAATTAATAAGGATAGCTTAAGTAACTTTATTCTAAATTAGACTCTCTTTTTTTAATATATATTTTTGGATAAAGAATTTAGAAAGTAATTTTTTTTTTTTAAGATGAAGCTAGTAAAATTCAAAAACATCCCGCCTTTTATTTTATTTTTTTCTTTAAATTGAGAAACTAGCTGCTGCCTTAAGAAAAGCTAATGGTCAAAGTAGAATTCACTTTATTTTATTTTTATCAAGATAAGATAAGATATCTAATAGATAATTAAAAAAACTAATAGTCAAAGTATAACTTCTCACATTCTTCTTTAAAACACTTACTTTATTACGTGACTTTGCCATAGAATTGAAGGCCACACTATTTGATTCAAATCAATGGGCCATTGTTTGAACACAAAAGTTCATGATGTATGATATTGATGTATCCAATAACCAATCATTGTAAATGTTGAAAGTCTCCAAATTTCCATATTAATCTTCCTATTTAGGAGCTGAAAAGTTTCCCCTTAATTCCGTACCTTAAATATGACCAGTCAGTAGGTTCAATATTATAATTTGAAAATGTTGAATGAATAGGCGGCCATAACAAATGAAATGCCCAAACAAATGAAATGAGGGCCGGCAGCTGACGCCTTTTGTTGCGTTAGGCAATCAAACATTGTAATTTTCTCATAAGTGGGGACAAAACCAAAACTGAACACGTCGTTAACCTATTATGTCAAAGCAGGCAGGTAGTCTGAATTCAATTTGTGCGCCTGTCATGGTTATCTTGGTGATTACAAAATCTGAATATACTAATACCAAAGATTAAATGGTGGAGCAGGTTGGACTCCAAATACAAGATATATCAGCCAATTTGGATGTTGGCTTTTCTGGGGTCCCATTTTTTCCATCGATTAATCCAATCAAAATGGATTAATGCTGTGGTTGAGCTTAGGTGTGAACGTAAGAATCTGGTGCATAAGATATGGGATTAATTTTATTAATATTCAGGCAGCCATCTTTGTAACAGCTGCAAATTGATGTCGTCGGTACAAAATTGAATGCCAGAACAAACCATTTGGGGCCGCCCATCTTTGTTGAAACTGTCAAACTCCAACCTATCCCAGGTCTCCCAAGGTCCCAGAGTTACATGAACTTGAATGAAGATGGGGAAAAATAAATATGAAAGGGCCAAAGAGAGGAGAGGATATTGGATGTAGTCACTGCTTAGCATGTGACGATAACAAATATTTCAAACCCAGAATTGAGAGCCAGAAACATGATTCACTCTTATACACAAAGAATTACAAAAACTAAACCATAAGATCAACAGGTCTGCAAGCCAAAGGACATCCCCATGAGCTAATTGGATAACTCAAGATCTAGCTTCTACATCCATAGATAGAATTCTCCAAAGATTCTCATCCCACATAGTTGGAAATTAACAATAACACACGAGTGACTAACTAGCAAAAATAAACACAACCATGGAATGAACATAATCATCTTTTTAAGTTTTCCTCTATGCACCACCACCGAGCTTAATTTTACATAAGAAAAAAAATGGAAGCAATGATTAAGAACATGCAGAACATACACTGCTGTATAGCACAACAACTAGTGGTATTATTACTTACGACGTTGGCCGTGTTTTCTCTTCTGGGATTTTGATTCTGGCTTTCCGAACATGCCACAAACTCCACAGCCAGAGACCTTAGGAGAAGGCGGATCATATGCTGGTTCAACGTTAACCGTTCTATATGCATTCGATTTCGCTTCTGCTTTTGTGGTTCTGTTATCTTCTCGAGGATCATCCTTGTCGGTGGTGTTTAATTTCCTTAATTCCCCGGATAAGAGCTTGTCATCCCATACCAACCCTGATGAGCCTTGCCTTCTGAATGACATCTCTGACCTCTGTAATCCAGCCATGTATGCTTTGATTAACTTCGCTCTGCAATTAAAGTATGATATGTAGTGATGGGATTTAGTTTAGATATGTAGATATGGTGTTTGATCTGTATGTTGTGACGGGGAGTGAGGGAGTTATGGATTTTGGAGAGTACACCTGGGTTGTTTCTGTGGAATTCCGTGTCGATAATGGATGCATATATAGAGGGTACAAAATGACAAAAAGAAGAGCTTTAAATGAAATTTTATGGAAGTAGAGGTCATTAAACGGTATCGGCTTATTTCTGTTTGTACAATTATTTTGTTTGCAAGCTTTGCAACTGGGGCCGGTTTACTTGAAATATAATTGCACATTCGCCCTTTGAAAACGTGCGAGGTTTTGTGTCTTGTTTTTTTTTTCTTGTTTGGTTGGCTGAATTTGTTGCAAAGGCCAGAACTATCAAAGCATAATTCAAATAATGTAGACCCAAGTATTATTTTTCTATTGGCGTTGATATGTTAACAAGACTATCTATTATTCGAGGTGTATTTTTCAACTTGTTTTTAGTAATTCATTTACGATGTAGGATTTTAAGGTTTTAGTCAAAATTTTCAACTAATTTGATGCTTAAATTTGTAGATTATTCATAGTGATTAGATTACTTAGAATGAAAGTTAATAGAACGAAAAAAGTACCTACATCAATTGTTTGTAAACTTTTATATACATCTTATGATTTCAGTGTTATTAACTGTTAGAACATTAACATGTTAAATATGGTTTTTTTCGGATCAGACACGTCTTACGTTGGCCGAGTTTTTAGTAATAACGATGGCCAGTTCAGAGTTATTTTTGGTCAGGTCAGGTATTATTATGCAAACTTTAAGAAACCAAATAATAATAATAATAATAAGAGTCAACACTGCTCAAGCTGGACGACTTCAATTCGGCTTACATGTTCAAGATTTTGTTTCAAATTGATCTGCCATGGTCCAACAAAAGTAATCTCCGGTATGCTGATGGCGTCGCAAGGCTCTTGGCCTCTTGTACAATTGCCCCCTGACTGGTTCAACTTTGCCTCGTGAAAAATAACATACCATCACAGGCTCGTATGCACAAGTTGTTACTTTTTTTCTTTTTTTTTTCTTTCCAACAAGACATTATTGACTTGTAAGAATGAAAGATCCCACTTCTTCTTCAAAATTGGTGGCGAAGCTTTGTTATTTGTGAAATTGATCTAGTTACCAATGTGTTCTTCAGATTTACATTCATTCGTGTTGTTATGTTTTGTGTTTAGGGCCATTTTGGATTTTGTTTTTGATTTATGAGCAATAATTATTATATTGATTTATGAGCAATAATTCATTCGTGTAATTATTATTTAGTAATTTTTATTACATAAATGTAGAAATTAACCCTTGAATATAAAGACAAATAAAAGTTTAATTACAAGACTCACCCATTGACTAGGGGTGAAAGTCAAATATGATAGTATTGGATGGAAAAACTATCACCATGAAATATATATATTTGGTGTCGAAAATTATAATAATGTGTTACGAGGAATTTGAGGTCGAGTCTACACGGAAGTTTTTCTGAGCTGGACCTTTTAGGTTTTACCTTAAGGATTGAATTTCTATACACATCAGCGGGGGTTGACAATATTTTGCCACTCCTTTCATATGTAGGCAAAAGTTTAATTAATGATGCACGTAATTGAAAATTCCGGGGTCAGCTAAAGGCTAGATTTTGGGAGTACTTTTTTTGTCACACACAATCTTATGAATAATGTCTCGTTTTACTAAAATAATATTGTTTTATTAATATTTTAAGCAAAAAAAAAAATTCATTTCATCACTAATAAATTATAATGGGATAGAAAACTTAATCTCGCTTCATAAATATTTGACTTCATCATGGAAAAAATAATTAACCAACCAAATGAGGATGTTGTATTCAACCTTGGTAGAAAATACTTTTTTGAAGAAATAAATGATACAATAAAATAGAGCAGCCGTTTCTGATTATACAAAACGAGAATAAAATACCATGAAAGAAGTCGTATTTTTGACGTGAAGGCCCCAAATTTGGGTGCATGGAGTTGAGTCGTTGGAGCTCTCTCTATTTTGACTTGTATTAAACGGCATCCGTGGGTTAAACGTATAATAATAATTGCATCCCCAATAATATGTCGTAATCAGCACACGTAAACTTATAGTCGACCAAGTCTTGCATTTGACTGGAATTTCTCTAAATAAGCTCCAAATGTTGGCATTTCGTGACATATATTTTTTTGGTTCATGTAATTATGTATGTTCCAATATTTCTTTGATGTAAGGAAATATTTGCCAAGTGAAAAACCGATGAAAGCCAACACTAGACTTCTGAAATCATTCATATGATTCAAAATTATGATGGAGGAATTCAGAACAGATTTGTGGGGTTGTTTCCTTCTAAAACTATCAATCAGGCTGGAGAAACTCCAAGAAAGAGCTAAATCCGGCTGCGAGAACAACATTTTGTAACACCAAGCTTCCAAAACACCAGGATTCCGGCAGTGAGATTCTAAGAGAAATAAGCATTAGAACAAGATTAAAAAGGTTGCATGATTCAAGGATAGCAACAAACTTTCCGAACAGAAAATTGATTATAGCGAAAAGTTCAATGGAAAGGAGAGAAACTAGCCTTTTACAACGAATATATCAAGTCACCACTACCACCTCACCATGTAAAATAAGAAGTACTCTCACTCAGAATTGAGAGGCCCCTTACAAACCAGACAGGTCAATGACTGATGATCATTCGCGTTACATTGACCTCCAAAAAGTCTCAGGTGAAAACTAAAAAGTTACAACCAGAAAGCGAGCTTCTGTTTGGCCTTTCTTTTGTAACTTTCCAGGACTTTGGACGGAAAAAAGAAAATCCTCCAGCACGAACAATGAATGCTGGTTAGCAGCATCTTTCACCAGGCCTTTGTTTGTCCATTTATGGTGATATAATATGAACTTGACAGACAACGATAAGCTCTTGAACATAACTAGTTCAGACTCCAGATTGATTTCCTAAACAACTCTTGCTATCGTCCTGTGAATAGTTGTTTAAAGTTCAAATATAAGTTTCATAAACCCCAAACTTCACATGCACTGCCAAAATTACTAGATCAACTAACAACTTCCTTTCACCGAAACAACTAGGACGCTGAAATTCCTATTTATGCTTTGCTGCTTGATGGCCCAGTTCCGTCACAGGAATCTATGCTACCTTGCACTTTTTTCTTCTCTTCTTTAAGTTGAGCAAGGGTCTTTGGCCCAGTAAACATGGTAGAGTCCTCAGCGGATCTCCTTTTTCTTGAAACTGTCTTTCCTGAGATTTCAGGCAAAATGTGCCGCTTACCCTGTCTCCTTTCTTTTGTTTGTTTTCTGGCCCTCTTTGGAATAGCATGCCTTGTCCGGGGATGCTGATAAATACCACTCTGACGAGGTTCCCTCCCAAATCGAGATTCAACAGAAATTTCCACTTTCGATGCTAGTCTTCCATGCAGACCTCGGTTCCCGATAAAACCCTTCTCAGTGAATTTACCCATCAGACCAGTAGAGTTACGTCTGCCAAAAAAAAGGTTTGAATGCCGACTCTCAGTCATCCGGCGTTTCTTCAGATAATCCCTCAGGTCAACACTAGTCAGTTCCGTCTGCAATAATCCCCTTTTCCTTTGCAAAGTGCGATCCAACACTCTTTCTCTGGCAGAAATAGGAGTTCTCCTGGCAGTGTTACAAATATCTTCATCCAGATGGTCATAATAATCTGGTAATCCCCGCTCAAAAGAGACTCGTAAGTCTGGATATGTAGGATCATACTCCATAACGTCCTCATAATCATATCTTAAACGTTGACCGTTGATCTCCCTCTCTTCCATATCACGGTGTAATGTGTACAATGCTTCATCTTCATAATCCAGGCCTTCTGATCGATCATTAACAAGGACATCAAAACCAGGAGACGATTCCAGCCAATCTTCCTGCTTAATATGATCATCCAATTGATCATCTGAGCTCTGATCAGGTGATTCATGAGATCTGTGGACAAGATCCTCTGTGTGAATTGAGGAATTTGACCTGATTGTGGCAGCCTCTTCAGATGGTGCTTCACAAATCTGTGGACAAGCATTTTGTGGGGAAAGATGATGAAGAATGGGTTGCTGGGACTTCTGTTCAGGCATAACCTTTGTTCCTGCTGTGCTCTTGGGATCAGTTCCAAATGAACTAATTTCTGCAGGTGCAGGCCTCGAATCACTTCCTTTAGACATATTTTTCTCCACAAGTGGTTCATCAACAACTGCAGACGCTTGTCTTGAAGATTTCCAAGAAGATGCATTTCCATCAGGTCCATGCATATAGAGGCACCTCTCTCCTTTATTGCAAAATCCATTGTAAAAGTAGAAACAAGGAACATTAGTCTTATTTACAGGCAAAGTAGAATGCTGGTTTGCAGAAGCAGGCTCAGATCCTGTTTCAGTGCGCCCATCCAATGGCTGTGAATGCACAGACAGTAGTTTACTTTAATAGATCAAGCAACGAATGAGTGGTATCAAAAAATAAAAACAAACCCCAACTCCAAGCTGGACAGTAATTCATTTCATACTAAATGATGTAAATGGACAATGGAGATTCAAATTATCTTGAAGCAACAAAACAGGAAAAGTAAATAACCAATCAACATTCCATCTCAAATATGAGTCTTAATATTAGAGGAAACACTCTCTCTCCCTTCCCATATTTATTCATATCGTTCTGGGAAATTGGTTAAAGCAAGCAACCATTAAATGCTGGGATAACATAATCATTTGCAACTCTTTTGTTCAAGAATTGTTGTAGAATAGTTCTTGCCTTGTCTCCATAGATTGTGAAATCAAGCTAATGCTTCAATGGGGTTTCACCCTGGCCCTTCTCACTCAACCTATTCTAATTTGTGTGCTTTGAAGGGAAAAAAGATTAAGTAGTACCAGGAGGTTAATCAAATCTTTAGTATAAGGATCAAAATCAGCTTGGAACTCTACATTACCCATTCTGTATGTTCGTGTGACAAAGTTTTCAATACAAGCAATATCAAAAGCCTCTAAAGTCAAAGGGAAAGCATGCAAAAGAGTACAACTTTAAATTTTTGTAGTTGCTTACAGGATGTCGAAAAGCACAAGTTGGGTTTAGGCAACTCCCTGCTAACCAATACCAGCAATCTCTTGGGTTAAGCCTGGCAATCTCATTGTGCCTGTATTCACACTCAATACCCTGAAACACAATATCCATGACAACACCATTATAGCAACACCCAAATAGTATTAACAGTAATAATTGTACTACACATAACATGATTCAGTGACAACCAGTGCTCCATTTCCAAATTAAACTTACAATAAAAAGTCCTAAAAAAAGGGGAAAAACCATGCGATGTTACTGATAAAATGCAGCAAATAATAGTTGTCAACAAAATGTGTTCCAAATCTAACATGTGATAAAAAATCAATATCTACGGGAAATCACGGCAAGCAATAATGAAGCAAAATCCTCAAATCACAGAGGATCATGCATGTGAAGATGGTGCAGATTCCAAACAAATCTCTTGTAAAACAATTTCGAAAATCATTCATCATCTTCTATGTCTATAAAAATCTTAAAAATAATCAACAGGCACAAATCTTTCATGTAAGAAAAGAAAAACCCTAAACAGATAAGAAATTACTCGTAAAATTGCAAATTTAGTACATTCATTTATTTGGTCACTCACAAGAAATTAAAATGCAAATTCAGTACATTAACTTACAAGAATATGCTTCCCATTCAGGAAAAAAAGAGAAAAACTTGGGGAAAAAAATCGAAAATCATTTATCATTTAGCCAAAAGAAAATTGCATTTTCTACGCCAACAGCGATCATCAAGTTCCTCAACAGAGACACAAATCATCGTGCTAGTAAGCAAGAAATGCCCGAAAAATTATAAAACAGTTAATCGTAAAATTGCTAAATTTAGCACATTCAGTGAAAATTTAAGTAAAATTATACCCAAAAAAAAAAATCTGCTTGACATCTAAGAAAAAGTTTTCTTTTTTTTCTTTTTTTCTTTTTTGAAAAAAGGACCTTCTTGCAGGTGAGAGGGGAGGCCAAGAAATAAACGCAATCTGTGTTTCTTTTCTGCAATTCTTCCTCCATTTTTTCATAAAATGCTGATTAGTTGAGCTTGAATTCAATCGCCGGAGAGAAAAAGAGCCCGCACTGAAGAATATTTGAGTCAAAAATTGAAGGGCATTTTGGAGGCGTTTCAGAAAGGTGAGAGACGGGGTCACAATCTTATGAAGTTATGAACCCCAACTCCCCTAACATTACACTTTTTAGAGTGTGACTGTGTGTACGTATCTCTCCCTCGCGCCCAGCCATAACGGCTGTGTAAGGAAAGACGGAATCAGATTGTGTGTGGGGTTTTCCTTGGGCCTTCCTTGGGCCTTTTTATCCAAAAAAATATTCTGGGACTTTCTTTGGTTTTTTCAATCCACCTAAAACTCTTCTAAGATTAAATAAATAAAAAAGTAATAGAAATGATAATAATGAAAAATAATAATAAATTTTTTTTATTATAAATGTATTAATTGATTCATGGTGGATAATGATTATAATTACTAATGATGATAATTGATTTTCTAAATCTTTATAATTAGAAATTTAATTAATAATTACTAATTATGATATTTAATAATAATAATAACAAGTTAATTATAAATTAATTTATATTAATTATAAATTAGTATTAATTAATTAGTTAGTATTAGTTAATTATTCATTATAATATTAAATTAATTAATTGTTAATAAAAAAAATTATTAATTAAAATTAATCTTAAGTAATTAATTTTAATTATACATTAATTATAATAATTAATATAATGAAGTAGATTAATTAATTAATAATTATAATATTAAATTACAATATTAAGTAAATTAATGATTAATTAAATTAATCTTAATTAATTAATTAATAATAAATTAATTAATATTAATTATAATAATTAGTATTAATTAATTAGTCATTATAATATTAAACTAATTAGTTATTAATTAAAATTATTATTGATTAAATTAATCTTATTCATTAAATTAATATTAATTATAATAATTGATTTTTAATTATAATATTACATTACAATATTCAGTTACTTAATTATTAATTAAATTAATCTTAATTTATTTATAATAATAATAATAATAATTTAAAATCAATCACTTTCATACCTTCCTATTTTAGGGATATGAAAAATACCTTTAAAATGGTATATAAATTTACTATTTAGGAAATTATTCCCCCTTAACCAAGCACCTCCTAAATATTTATATGTGATTTTCTTTCCTCCCTTTTATTTTTTTTTTACAAAAAAAATAAAAATAATCACTATGAAATGATATCTTTATAGTGGATTTTATTTTGTGGTCTGAAATGAAATGTAGATAAGCAATACGAGGTAAATAAATATTTATTTATCCAAGCAAGTCAAAATCTGTAAAACATGGTAGCTTCAGGAAAGAAAATTCTTGAAATAGCTTTTCCACAATCTTCTACATCTTCATTCATGGGGGGGGGGGGGGGAGCTCTAAAAAACCAGGAAGTTGCCCAGTAAAATGATTTTATGATCACACAAAGGCTAATAGGCCGGAAATTTTGTCTGCTTTCCTTACAACTCTCTTATTTGCATACATGTTACGTGTGGCAAAACCAAGTACATTCTCCTTAGAATTTGTAAACCATGCTTTCTGTATAACCTGCTTCCTTGAGTAAGCCTGTCAGCTGAAATGAAATAAAACAGGAAAGAACATTAGAAAATAGCATTCTGAAAAGGAAAGCGAGATGATCTATGTTGATGATTAAGGGTAAGAAAAGTAGTCAATATCAGAAAACCATTGAGGGCATGCTCTCAACTGAAGGACATATGATAGATTACAAAAGCAAGTACCTCCCCTTGTGAATAATCCTTGGCCTTGTCGCCGGATACAAGTTCCATCATCCCAGGAGGACCACATACCTGGAAAGGGGACAGAAAATTATGAGTTGATTCATGCTCGTTCGGCTTTACATGAAGTATTGGAATCAACTAAAAAACACTCAGCAGGGAAATGAGACAAAGTTTGCCCGGCTATGCATCAGGTAAACCAAAGTTTCAAATCCTACTCTTCCATTCTCTCTTTCTCACACTAGTCATCAGAAACAAACAATTCATGGATGCATAAATTAATATCTAATGAGGCATTCACACAAGCATGCAGATCTAATTTGTCCCATCACCTAACACTAGGTTATCGAATTAAATGCATTCGCTCTGAATACTTACTAGAATAAGTGTATCATCCCCGGGCCCAGGTAATCCTTTCACAACCATGTCTTTTGATATGTGACCTTTGCCACCGATCCAGTCATTTGTTGGATTATCAACAGTGTAAAAAATCTGTAAAATTAGGTGCAGATGTTGTTTTAAACATCTATAATACAGGCTTTTATTACATAAAAGTATATCATTGGATATTTCTGCTATACCGTCAGATTTGGATGGCTTGCTGTTAGCACATCGAGCTTCTTCTTGAGAAGTATATCATCAGGTGATACATTAGCATATAATAGGGAGACCTACATGAAACAAAAGATAGACATCAAGAAACTGATATACACAATTAGATACAGTAAAAGAATATGCAGTATGATGAAAATGTCACCCACGGCAAAATCATGAATCACCTTGTGCTCATAATGCAAAAAAAATAAATAAATAAATAAAATTTGATAACAATCTTACCTGTGTATTGTCATCAGGGATCCTAAGGATAGCCTCTATAATTTGAAGCATCGGGGTGATGCCACTTCCCCCAGCAATCTAAAAATGAAAAGGACAGGTTTCAAAACCAAGTACAGAACGTTTACATCATGTCTTCCAGTCAATCCAACAAAGTCAAGCTAATACGATTACCATGCCAATGTGTTTCTTCATGTTTGGGCTATATCTGAGCTTTTCAATGGGACTGCAAGGACAAATTTTGGTTAGCAACAAACTATGTGATGCTCTATATGAAAATGCAGTAACATAAATCAGATGATAAAAGGCAGCAACTCAAAAAATTCTTCTCAATATGCAACTTACCCTTTCACTTCCAGAACATCACCTGGTTTTAACTTTGCAAAATGCTGACTCATTTTACCTTCTGGATACACCTGTTAAAACTTGCAAGTTCAAGGGTAGAAACTAAATGCCATATAAGATTAAGCCACATACACTAAGATGATTTAGAACAAAAAGGCACACCTTGATCATCAAATCAAAAAATCCCTTGGCATCTGGATCTGATATTGGCGTATAACTGAAATTGGAACATTCCTCTTGTAAGAATGCAAAACTACTGGTCTTAGCTTATTCACAATTTAATTAAAGAAAAATGTCTAACCAAACATTGTTAAAAGATTAAACATAAATTATGAAGCTATTAAATTTTTTCTATTGAAAGCAAAAGTGATCTGGCATAAATTCCTAGAACAGCTAGTGACTCCAGAGTAACCATAGTCGCACTAGTTAGTCTGAATTTCTGAATTTCAGATCATAAGCAAAGGTTACAAATGAAAGTTGCAGCACTAAAGTTTTGAACAACAGATTTATTTTGGCCAACAAAATAAACATTTAGGCAACAGACCATAAGGAGTATCACCATAAAAATATGAATCTAAAGTAAATGTTTCTCATGAAATTTCAAGTTGACAAGAGTAGAAACCATGATATTTGCTTTAACCACACTAACAATGAAAAGAAATGCTTACGGTCGAATGACGTATTTCTTTTTCCCTTCAGCATCTTCTCCAATTGGTGCTCTAAAGTAGAGAGAGTATTTATCAGATTCATCAAATAATCTAATTATATATCTTCCCAACTTTAAGAACCTCAAACTTCCAAAAAAACATCCTCAAGCATGAAGAACCTACCTAGTGAGAAGACACGATGCAATATCAAGACCTAATTTAACAGATGGATCAAATGAAAACCTGCCATATGAGTTAAAAGAAGTAATAAGTCAAATATGCATGCCCAACTAAATCTCCAGTGTCAAACAAAAAAGAAAAAGAACAAAAGTTCATAGAAATACACGATACATAATTGGCTAATTTTACATGACATAAAAATTTTTAAATTAAACTCATAAGCAAACAATCAACCTCCAAGCCTAAACATCATTGGACTTATTAAATCATGACGCACCAAAATGGTGGATACTACTGTCTATGTATGAGAAATTAAGCTTTATTTTGGTTCTAGACTGTAAAGAAAGTGTTCCGAAACTAGTATGAAACCTGTAAAGACCACCAAGAAGAAAGAAATGTGGAAATTTTAATAGTACTCTACTGCTTAATTAGCACTGTTCTTCACCTCAAGAGAGCCATAAGGCAAATTCATGTTAATTGTAGCATAACCAACAAAAGGAAATTTGTATTCTCTAATGCTAGTATCATTAAAGCATGAGAAACAATTATTTTCAACTACCCTTCAGCTTTTAGATTATCGATGGTTTCTATAGGCTGAATCAAACCTGAATAACTGAGTATTGTGGCTGACTTGTGCCTTGTCTTGCAGTTTAAATTCAATCCATTTATTAGGATTGAGTGCTGAAAAAGAGCACCAATCAAGTGTAAATCACATCGAACATGACTAGCAAGCATTTAAGGCAATTTAATGCAAGGATAACTAGCATGGACTATAGAAACTTTAGCTAATGCACATGGGTGATAACTAATTACAAGGTAATGTGCACTACAATGGAGACAAAAACGATAAAGATACATGAAAGGCAGAAAAAAACAGTTCACAGCCAATAAATAACAATATTATAGTATTTTTAGACATGGCAAAACTTATCCAGAATAGTTAAATTCATTACTATAATTAACAGGAAAGCACTTGCACAGATGAGGTGGAAATATGAACCTCCAGGATTCCCTTCTCAGCTTCTTATGGCTTCCCCAAACCTCCTACAGTTTACAATTATTGGAACTCAAGCCTTAGAAACAAAATGTAACACATGCAAGCCCTGGTGCATGGCCAAACAGTTTAGAAATAGCAAAATAGAATATCTGCATCTCAAAGTGAGGATATTTCTAAATAGCCCTCCTCAATGAGTTAGCCTAGTCTCCTAGGTTTGTCTTTAGAGAAAAGATGTGACACAAGGGTTTGTTTTGTGGACTTCAAACAAAATACTACACTGTTGAGGAAATCATTAGCAGATAAGACATGAAACCTAATAGTTAGCTTTCAAACAGAGACCATGTTTAAGTTAAACATTGACAATCATGTTGAAAAAAAAATGCAGGTATGCTTAACCGAAATAGGATGTGAGTCATTATGTAACTCACTTAGAAACATGGTATACAAAAAACAACTCACCCATTGGTGGCCCTGAATCATCTCTAGCCTCATCTAGGTAAACCTGAAATTACCAAAGAACAAATTAGGTCATGGCTCCCAACGCTCCATACCAGGAAACCAAAACAGAAAGTGTACTTGAAAAAAAATAAAGGTGTATTGTAATGCCAAACTTCTAAGCTTGATAAATTAGGAACCATTAAGCTGCAAAGACAAATTACACTTCAGGAAAACTATCTTCGAATTTCCATATCATTGAACTCCAGCAACCCAAACCTCAACCCAAAAATTAGACACAAACTATTCATATCTTTTTATACATTTAGACCAGCTGTTCCAACACCTGCCTCCGCTATAAGATCCCGAAATGCTTCATCAAATGTACGCAGCAAACATTCAGCATTCTCACATTGAAGACCAACCGATTTCTTTCCTAAGCAGGTTACTAAACCTTATTATTACCTTTTTGAAAACTTCTTCCTAATTTTAGCAAGTTTAGTATCAAAGCAAACATGAGTGATCCAAAGACTGCATTCTTCATGTACTTTTGCGGAAATCAAGGGGAAAAAAGCCCTAGCTAAAAATTGCAAGGAGAAATTACCACGCCTGAGGAAGAGCAGTAATAATAATAGGATATGGCACCAGAAACTGCGGCAATTGCTCCAAATGGGAAGCGAGAATTGGTGAAAGTAGACTTGGATTGGCCTCGATAAGCTTGAGTAAATGCGATCGGTGCTGCCTTTGCCAATCTCTTCAAAAATAAGGCCATGTTTTCAGTGTGTGTGTGCGTGAGAGAGAGAGAGAGAAATTGGTCTTAGCTCCTTCTCTTAGTAGTGTGTCTCCTCCACGGGGGGGGCGGCGGCGTGGAGCAGTGAACTCAACACTCCTCGTGAGGCTCTTTCTTCTATTCGGAACGCTGTAGTCCTCCGCGGGAGAAGGATTCCACTGGGATTAAGCTCGGAAAACAATTTTTACAACCTACACGTGTTTGTCTGAGGAGAAACATATACATTTTTAAAATCTACTTTTATGTTTTTCAAACAGTTTTATATATTTTAATATTTAAATACATAAAAAATTATATTTTATATTACAACTAATATAAAAATATATTTTAAAACATAATCAAATTGGCTCACATACACACCATAGTACGCGCCTTTAAATTTTCTGTGGCACAATAATCCATTTCTCCATTCCTTTCCTTCAGATCTTCAAACTTTTGGCCTCCCTAACTTCATACTACTGGAGAGGTTGCATAAATATAGTCCATAAAAGTGATGTTATTGAATCGACATGTTATTGTCCACAAGGAGTACATAAAAACGATGACGTACCGAGTAAAAAATACTACCATATACTAAGATACAAAAAATATTTCACAGGTACAAAAATTTCTAGAAAGCCTTATTTGGTACAACCCTTTTTCTTTTAAAAAAAATGGTAAAACATTTGCTATAAACTAGAAAGAGAGGTAGCAGGTTGCTTATTGTGTGTTTCTGCACCATTCACCACAATTTGATTAGCCCAGGAAGAAATGAGATGGTGAGCAATGGCAAAAGGTCCAGGAAAGAACATGGTAGCAAGTTCTCCACTTTCCACATTGAAGTCAGCAGTTAAGCTCTGTCCTTTCTCAACTCCTTTACAAATCTGGTCTACCTTAGCTGCGGCAGTTCTTTGAGCTTTCTTGTATTCGACAAATGACAATGCCTTTTTAACATCCTCTCTGCTGTGCCATTTTGCATCTAGACAAGCAAAAATTAACAATACCATCATTACTATATCCAGAAAAGACTAAAACCATAACTTGCATATTTTTGTTTCAACCAAATTCAACAGGCCATCATGTTAGATGAACTAATCTTTTCTAGAATTCATGGGTGATAATGTTATCTGAACTAATCCTCCTATGGTGAGAAAAAGCTACATTGAACAATCAGATGGGCCAAAAAATCATGCAGTGGAAGAGTTTTCAGAAGCCCATAAAACCAGAGTATGACAAGAAGTACCTTCCAGCTCTTCCTTGTCCACACTTATTTCTAGTGATTTAGCATATGCATAAAACCCCACCATTAGCTGACACGGAATGCCACTCGGTCCAACTGCAAATAAACCGTGCAACAGGGTGTATCATTAGCCAAGAGATATACCATTTGGCTCAATGGGAACAAATAGTCGCTAGTGGTATCTTCTAAATTCATTCCTTCCTGCCAGTCAGCAAAAGATGATTGAATTCAACTAAATATCCTTCAACACTATGGTGTTTCTTAAAAAGCCTGTCAAACAGGATAGATATTCTGTTTCAGTAAGGAGACTTCGCACAATTATGAACCAATGCACCGTGCTATTATAATCCAAACTAAAGCAGGTCATCAGAAAGTCCATTTTCAGGAGCAAGCCCGACAATGGGGGCTTGACATGCACAAATGGATGACCTAGGGAATATAAAGTCTATTGTCCATCCATAGGCAAGCATGTCCTAAATGCTTAACATTTTTGCACACAGATAATAAACAACGGAAGTGGAAGTAAAGTCCCGATACTGAGATTTGGAAAAATGAAGATATAGTCATTTTTCCCCCATTAAATGGAAGGGGCACATTTTACTTTATGAATCACATTTGAACTGTTTGTTCATAATAAACACTTGTATTTCATAGTCACCCCAGTTAGATCATGTTAATCGGACCATGATATAGAAACAGTTGAAGCATGGCAGAAAAATAATTTACCAGGCCATGGCTGAGAACTATGATAGACTACTTCACCAACTTCGATGCCAGCTTCCTCCCAAGTTTCTCTTCTCACAGCCTCTTCTAAGCTTTCTCCTGGCTAACAATACATTTAAAGAAAAAGTAGTAAGGAAGGAAGGATGAGAAGGATGAGAAGGGAAAAAGAAATGCAATTGATAACCTCAAAAGAAGCATAATTTACTGACATAAAGCGGTAGGACATTACACAGAGAAGTTCCTTAATACAACTTACTAAAGGAATTATAAAAGAAAAGTGCCAAAGCCTCATTAACTGAATCAGGAATGAACATTTCCACATACTTCTATAAAACCAGCCAAGCAACTCCACATGCGTGGCACAAATCTTGACTGCCTACTCAACAGCGCACGGTCATTCTCTTTATCAATTACTAACATAATGACAACCTGTAAAAAAGTAGAATGGACAGAGAAAACTATGGCTATTAGTAACCTGGTATGTCAACCTCTCCGCTGCTCCTATTTTTACCCTTCATTTTCTTGCACACAAAGGGAATACTTGTACATGGCATACCGGATCCACTCGGGGATATATCCTCTTTTTGCATAACTCATTTGAACAAGATTTCCGTCTCCCAGCTTCCATAGGTACTGTTTTTGCTCCACAATATCCACAAAAACGTGACGTGTTATGCCATTCCAGTAAGGCTCTGGCCTGATTCAATGCAAACCCATTGACTTCATAAAGAATCATCCAGAAAAAAAGCTACAATTGCGACAAAGCATCACATAATAAGCAGTATGGGTTACATGCCAATCAGACAACAGAAATGAATGAACCAAACAAAAGAATTATTTAATAATGCACTTTAGTTTATAAAATCTCACATTATGATTATATAACAGCTACTTTAAGTTCACCTGGCGTTTCTGCATAAAAAAATCTAAAACAAGAAGTTTCATTATGATTCGGGGAACTAGAATATAGCCATTTGGAAAAAATTTAGTATTTGATCTTCATGTATCAATTGACAAGATTGTGTAAAATTGTGAAATGTTTATTAAAGTTGAAAACTGCAGCTAAGCAACAATTGTAGTATCAAATTTCCATTCAGGGACATACACATAATCAACACAACGACACCTTGCAAAGTTTGGAGCTTGAAGTTTACTGCATCCTGAATTACTGAATCATTAAGATATGATAAAACCTTTGAGCCATCATTCTGGCAATCACATTCTCAATCACTTCTCATTGGCATTTAATTACCCGACAATGACATAAAAAACGCAGTTCATGAAGATTGGAGGTTTGACATTCCATTATCTGAAATTGCATAAAATAGACCCAATCGCTATTAGATTTAAAACATGATAATACTTACATGACCAGCAACAGCAAGATCACCCATGGCTTTAGAATCAGCCCAATCAGTGGCTACCATCAAGGTCCTCAACTCCACAAAAGAAAACTGTCTGGTGCCCAATTCAGTCACCATGCCACTAGCTTCAGATGCATCAATAGCCCAATAAACAACATCTTCTTCAGCCTTAAAACCCAAGTACACCAATGAATCCTCAACCAAATTCACCTCAGAGTTCTCCAGGAACATCCTGCACTCGCCCAAACTCAACCACCCCAAATGCCAATTAGGCCCACCTGACCCAGCATCTCCAATGGAACCCACTAAAGGTCTGCCCTTTATAAAAGGCAAGACCTTGAAATCAGGAGAAGATGGTTCCTGGGTGGTGCGGCTTAAAAGAAGAGTCTTGAGCGTTTGGAATGCAGAAGTAGGAGAAAAAGGGTCAGCTGGCTTTGGGGTTCTTACTCTTGTGGGATTGCCTGCAAAGGCATGGAAATTCAAGCCCGTGGACATGGTGGTGGAGAATTGGCAGTGAGGGGTTGCAGTTGAAAGGTTCAAAGTGCGGACGGATATGGCTTTGGAAATGTAAAGAAGGTGGGAGGCTGCTGAAGAAGAGAGAAGGAATGGCATTTCTCTTCTTCTTGAATCGTTTCCATTGGCCTCTATTCTTCAGAAAGGGGAAGTCAAGTTAGGTGGGTTGTGACTTGACATGTGGACGTTTTTCCTTCCACCTGGGCGGTGGGGCCTATAAGTGGTTGCCCTCTTATGAGCCATAAACGTTTTATTATTTAGTTTTTTTTTCTTTATTATTTAGTGTATTTTGGATCAATAAAATTTACTATTAACTGTGTTTTAATTTCAATTAAATTACGGTCTATCTTAACCTCTTTTTTTTTGTCAATTTGTTATAAGAAAATTTTGGTAAATTCTCTCATTGTATTTACATATTAGATAATTAATAGAATTAAAATGTATTGTTGTTTAATAAATTATACCATATAAACGTAACGTGAATTAATGAAAGAATTCGTTATTTTTTTCACTATATATAATTATTCAATTCAATAATTGGTTTAAGATCATAGAAGAAATGGAAGTGAATAGGACTAAAATTATTTAGTTAAATAAGTGAAGGATGACATGACAAAGGCTAAAATATCTCTAATCTAGAGCAGCCTCTTGAAGTTTAATTGTACTCTTTAGACATGATACGTTTTAAAAGGGCAAAGAACACGATGGATGTGCTCATGGATTGGGTGCCAATTTTTAATTAGGGAATGAAATGCTCAATCCTAAGTATCATGTATCAATGGTGTACTATACCTCTAAACAATGTCATTTTACTTATAAATTAAATAAAATAATTTTTTTTTGCCAATAGTGTGGCACTTCTAAATAATTTTGTTTTATTTATAATTTAAATGAAATGACATCGTTCAAATAGATAAAATCTTATTGTTCAATTAAGTAGAATCATTTTGAAATATGGCACATGATGACAATGATTGTTGAGGGGTTGATTGTTCCTTGAACAATTCTTTGAAAAGATATTCATCTACCCATTTGAGAAGTCATAAGAAGATAATTCACGGCTCAGATACTACTTATTTTATTAGTAGGAATAATAAAAATTGAAATTATCTAGTCAATGATCAATACCGAGGAATAGCATAGTGAATGTAGCCCACCATTTGATTATGGATGAATTTTATGGTTTCCCCCATCCAAATCCAATCAAATCAAGATGAGAAGTCATTTTCCATTAGTAACAAACGGTTATTGGCGTTTTTTTATGGATCGTCATTTCAAGTGTTGCTCCTGTTGGACTTTTTATGTCGGGATATGAATCAAATAATAAATATTCCTTTTTAGGTGGTCTAAGGGTTGCTATTCAATCAATTAATTATGAAATACCATTACGGATATTACCAGGAAATAGAGTCAAAATTGAAGTAAGTCGTTATGATTCAACCGGGAGATGCATAATTTATTAACTCCGAAACAAGAAGGATTCGAAAGATTAATCGGTTTTTTAACTTGAACATTCCTTTCGTGAGAATATGGAGTTGTGCCTTACAATGTACGTCTAATAATATACCTATGAGGTGATGTCACAACTCCATATACATTCTGATATTTAAATTAATAAAAAGAGTTATAATATGTAGAATAGTATAAAATGATTGTGTACTTGAAACAACCGTTGTTAAGTCCTTGTATAGGTCGCATAATTTTAAAATTATTAATTAGAAAACGTTATCATGTATGAGACGTTCTCTTAAGTTTTCAAAATCAAATATATTCATACACACTGAGTTTATATGACTTAACCGTAATTAGTTAGAATATTTTACGACAATACCACCACACTATTAGTATACCTTAATTAAGATAGAAGATCCGAATCCTTTAATTAGATGGCATACTTTGAAAGTCCATGGCATTTTTTATAGCATCCCACCAGATCTACTATTATTTAGCCTATTAACCAACAGGACTTTAATGTAATGAACCAAATGAGGAACCATAATGAAGCATACTTTGCCATAAGTGAATGTGGGAGGCTTCTTTTGGGTTTAGATGCCAAAGAACAAAATTAATAAAAAGACAACCATCGTGTGTTTGTTCCGGATGTTCTTATTTCTCTCACATATGTTGGAGATCGATGTTGATGTGTTATATATGGAAGCATTTGACTTTATTTGTGGTTGTACAAGTAGATAGTTTTAGTGCTGTTTGACAATGGAAGTCATGTTAGTCTTTGCTTATTTGCAAAATGTTTGATGTTCAGCACAGCTCATTATGTATTATGAGAGATCAAAAGCTAAGATGTCATCATTTTGCTGGAATCTGTGAGTGCAGTTTACAGTTTGGCTGCTCCTTTGTCCTTTCCGAATATGGAATATAAAACATCCCTCCACTTCCAAAAAAAGAGTATATATCTAAAACAATTCATTTCTAAATATAATTTTTATGCTTGTATAGTTTCAAATTGAAAAGTAACAATAAAGATGAAAAATTATACAAAATTGATTATATTTTATAACTCAAAAAATGGTATAAAACTCAGAGTAGATTTAAAGAAAAAAAAAAAAGTAAGGAAAAAGAAGTGCTTAATAGGGGAAAAGAACTGATTGATTATCTACAATGGATTGGTTCTCAGGACACAAATGACAAGATATATGCTGAGAAAACAAGTCCACATGGACTCCAACTCCAGCTTGTCTTCCATCCAGATAGCATACATGCAAATTCTACATAGTATAAAGGCTAGAAAATACATATGATAGGAGGGACAAGAATCTTTCAAAAGTTGATCACTGTAACATTGTAGGGGGTAGAGCATTATTTTTGTTCCAAAAATGAATGGCCATAACCAGTACAGTCAACATTCCAATCTAAGTCACAGATGATCATGGGGGTCATTTCAAACTAGCCTTGAAAATTCTTAGCTGATCATTTGAAACCATTTTTCCTCATCTGGAACTGCTATTAACTGTTCAGAACATCAATTTTGTGATCATATATTTGTAGTTAGTCCTTTATTTGAGCATGTTAAGCTTCATTTTGGTTGTGAAGATGACAGGGAGCTACACAATCAGAAGCCCCGCCAAAAAAAGAAATGCATGGAAAGTTGGAATTGACTCGAATACTTGCCCCAAAAGAGGAGCATCAGGTTCTTATCTACATCAAATTATTTCGATTTCTTTGAGAGTAGATGCTTGAAGGAATCAAATACTGCTCGGAACAAGACCATCTTTCGACCCGAACTGATCAATATGATTCTTGAATCTATTATCTGATTCTTGCAAATTTTGTTTGCAGTTACTTAATTATTGCTCTAATGTTGGTCCATGGCCAGTCCCTTTGAATTATTCCGGCTCGATTTGCAGTTGATTGATATAGACAATACCAGGAATTACTTGGACCACCATCGCGAACTGAATTAACTTCCTGTAACACTTCATACACTGAAGAGATGGTTGTAATTAATTGGGAAATGAAGAGATTTCACTAGTTTCATGTCAAAATACAGCACACTACTGATATTGGTGTTAGAAACCTTTCTTCCAAAAAATACAGCACAGTGCTGTACAAAATGGGTCAAAGGCCTAAGTTTATTGCACTGAAGAAGAGTGGAAAGACTGATAAATTGCTTTAGTAGAACAATGTAGCGTTTTTGGAGGGTTACTGTTGCTGCTGGTCATATAATTGGATACATCTAATATCGTTTAATATGGTTTGAGTTATTCTCTTCCTTGGTTCACATTCTGTAGATTTCGTTCCTGAAAAGACAAAAGAATGTTAGGTTCAAGAAATAGCAATTTTAAACAAATTAAAGGGAAGTGCAGAGAATAATTTCCAATGAATGACTTACAGGAATTAATCCCTAATCGCCTTGCACTTGTGGCATTCTATCCTACTAGCATAGTTGTGCTCACCGCATCCATATCTGGTGATAAAAAAAATAAAGACGAATATTGTGAGGTAGAACTTTCACATAAAATAATGACTTACATTCATTCGTGAACAATTGCAACTTCTTATTATGGAATCATGTATTGGCATATGTTTCTTACACTACAAAGGCTACACTGGAGAAAAAAAGAAAAAAAATCAGCTCGATGAGTTGTGGCTATGGACTAACCTGGTGCAAATCCAATCACCAGTTTTCCAACCAGGAATGGCAGTGGGATCACATAGGTAGCCTGGTGGTGCTACACCAGCATATCCACAATACTCACTCTTTGATGCACCACATTTATAGCAGTTTGTTCTGCTTGCATAATTATGTGCACCACAGTTCATCACAGTGCAATACCAATCCCCTGGCAAGGCTTGTGTTCTGTTAATTCTATATGAAGCTACATCGGCCGCTGAAGCGAATTTTGGGCAGCCACATTTTTGACATGCATCTCGTCTCTTGAAGTTTGGGTACTGGCAAGCAGCACACATCCAATCTCCTTCCCTGCTCATTTTCCTCTATATCACTGTCGACTGAAATTCAAAGTAAACCAATAACATCGTCAATTTAGGAATCTGTAAATGTATATATGCGTCTAAATTAACAAATAAGCTAGGTAGGCCGCATGAAAATGCTATGCAATGAATGAAACATTCACTCTTCATCTCTGTAATCAAAGGAGAAGATTAAAAAGAAGTTGAGCTAGTCCAGATAACCTAAATTTATGCAGAAGAAAGAACAGGAATGAATGTTGCCTCACCTAAAGATAAAACACCTAAACAAGGAGGAGGAAAGAAACAATAGCAGCACTCTGTAAGTCCGCAGTTCTGCTTGTTTGTTGTTTGCTTTGAGGTCGTTGGTGATTTTGGATGAAAGGGTTGGGATTGGTTTATATAGTAGTTGGTCAGTCTGCTTGAGGGTGGGGTCCTTAATTTTCTTTATTGTTTAAATGGTATTTTTCTTCTGATATTAGATTCCAAAAGTAGTAGAGATATACAGATAAAACCTAGCACTAGCTACTTCCCTTCCTCTGCCTTCTTTTCTTTTTGGCAGTGGAATGTGGAGGGATGGGGAGGTGAGCTTTCTTAAGTTTCAAACTATCTAATGTATGTATAGAAGCACATTATTGTCATTAAAAAAAAACTCTTTCCATGATTCCAAGCCTGCATTATTTGACCCTGAAATTTATTCAATTATTCTTTATTCTGCTATCCATTTCTAGTAAAGCCACGAGATCAAGGCAGATTTTATTTGTAAAAGGTGACTAGGTGATCAGTTAAGGATATTTGAGCTCATTTAATTAGGAATCGGAAATCATTGGTTTAGAAATCGACGTACATTCATGGTCAAGAAACCTATATAGAGTAACAATATTTCTTTGAAATCATTGGTTTGCATGTCTCCTATTGCTGTGACCTTCCAACAATCAATGTAACATGATTTAAGCCATTCTTAATTGTGAACTCAGGATACGCATATCTCCGCTAAGGTATTTCTGAGGATTTAGGATTACCTTTTTCTTCTGAAATGTGGTCCATTCATAGCGAAAGAACCCAAGTTATAATTCATAATATGATCTGAAAATATCGTATGTATTCTACGTGCAAAAATAACCATACACCTTAAGAGGATACCCATTCTAAAATCGATGCTCAATAAAATGTACCATAGCTAGAAATTAGAATTCCAATTTGGTGCAAAACCAACCATTTTATGCCCCCCTTTTCCGGCCTTTTCTTGCTCATGACATAGGGGCATATGTTCAAAATTTTCATGCATACCTGTCTTTCACGTAACACCTTCCTCAATGAGTAGGCTTATTTGGTTCCGGGCACACATAGTTCAGGTTACAAATGCGAAAAAAAATCTCTGTAAGGCAATTTTCCAAATGGGAATCAATTCCTTATAATGCACCTCCATTGCCAAATTCTATTATTCTCTCCTTGTTTTTTATTCCTTTCTTTACTGCAATAATTCAAAAGCTAACTTGAAGATGCATATCCAGCTGCCATTCTTTTGCCCCGTCTGCTCTTCATCTTTCACTGTTGGGGGAAGACACTCCTGGGATTAATTGCATGTGTTGTGTGACGTGCACTATTACAGCAACTTTGCATGCATGGGGAAGCTTTTCACTTTTTGCATGAACATTCCATATGCTGCTCATTATTGGAATAATGTTGCCATTTCATGCGTCAGATCAGATATACTAAGATGGAGCTTGTAATCATACGATTCATGGGACAGATGAAGACTTCAACAAGTATTAATTTGCCGTTGTGTTTAATCATGTGAACTAATTAATACTGGTATATTTTTCTTTTGTATTTGTCAATTTGCATATTGCATCCTGAAAAAGTGATTATAATATGTAGGCATCGAAAGATAGAAAAAAGCAACAGACTGGCCTGTGTCAATATAACATCAACATCAACATCAACATCAACATCAACAACAACGTGGGGTTAATCTAATTTATGCAATTAATTAACTAATATTTGTCCAATCATGGGGCATCCAAACTTAATTATTCCATTAAAGTCACATAAGCAAAGGCAGAGGATAAGTGAACAAATTAACAGTAATTCATTTGCAGAATGGAATGGGATTAGCATTTGGCTTCTCGAATACAAACATGCACACAGAATCACAGGATATCGATTTGACAGACTTTTTGATTTGACTCAATTTTGTATGTAGTATTAATTAATTAAATGGCGGTAAAGGCAGATTCTGTAATATCGATGCTGGAGTTTATTAAATATAAACGTGATGTAAGGAACAAATATTTTATATATTTGGTGTATTCTTTTCTTCAAACTAAGTCATCTATATAAACTTTTACTTCTTTTTTTTTTTTGTCTCTTTATTGTCTTTAAATTATAAGTTGCCTTTTCCTTTGCTTTTCACTGTACCATCACTTAAACGATGGATGCTTTTCATTCTGATTTTTTCTCGCCCCTTTGGCTGAGAAGAAAAGAAAAAAAAAATTGTATGAGAAATATATGGAATATTTGTTGTGACGTAAGGGATGAGATTATTCAAGTTTATCCTGAGTTTTTCTAAGATTCGATAGTTGGGGGGGTTGTACGAGGTTTTAACTTTTAAATAACTGGAAATCGAAATAGATACCTTAGTCTTGAGTTTCATTTTTAGTTGCAGCGGTGAGTTATATATAATTTGGTGGAAAAAATGGGACCAAATTTTTGGTAGCTCATTAGAATCTTGTATCAACTAAGATCAACTAGCGATGTCACATTATATTACAATGAAAAATGGTTCTCTGTCTTGAAAAGGAGTACCATATCTAACCGGGGAGTGGCAAAATCCTATGTCTTTTGAGATCTTCCATATATCATGTCAATCTAGGCTAATAATATTGAAACAAACTACAACAAAAAGTATTTAAGTAGAACTAATCTGAGTCTTGTGAGCATAGGGCAGTTAGGTTACATTTGGATTATATTTTAAAACGTATTTTTATGTTTTTTAATATAATATTTTATATTTTTAACACACTTTTATCTTGCAATTGGTCTTTTAAAAAGTGCAAAAAAGAGTTTTGAAATGTAATCTATATGCACCCGAAGTTTTAATAATTAATTTTGAAATGTAATCTATATGCACCCGAAGTTTTAATAATTTGAATCTTGCAACGAAGCTTAGATCTTGAAAGGTTGAAAGTGATGTATTGATCCAATACTAAATCATGAGGAAGTAGAGATGAAAATTTTAAAAGTTATAAATCTTAATGAAAAACAATAAAAACCAAGTTAAAGAAGATGCTTGATTAATTTATTTTTATTTTTTTGTGATTAATTTGAATTGAATTTTAAAAATAACTAATATAAAGTAAAAGAATAATCAAAGTAGTGTGCGCGGGCGAGTACGTAATAATAAGGTCACGAATTTGAATTCTCCTACTGACATCTTTTGCCTAGTGGGATTTGCGGAATTTACTCAGTGTGCACATTTAGTAGTGATTGCGAATTTCTTGTCAACAAAAGAATAATCAAAGTAATTAATGTTTGTCAAGTAAAGCATTAAAATATTTTATTAAATTTTTTTATTATACGTATCTTGACTACATACGTTTGAAGAGTAGCATGGGGACACGATGTGACGATGACATGGCTTCAACGAAGGAAGGAATGGACCCACGTACGGCTGACATGGCAAGTAGAAACGTTTACAATGCTCGCGTGTTGACGTAGGATTCGATAAGGAAGAATCGCGGGGAGCCCCACCCAATCAACATAATAACCAGACCAACTGAATATTCGTCATTGTAAAACCTTAGACAAAAGCTGAAAGACCCCATCGCTTTATTCTAAATCTGTGACCATTCTCTAAAGGGCAGCCAATTCTCTTCTCAATAATACTCCCCAAGAATCCCAATCCCAATGGCGACGCAAAAAATAGCCGTAGCTTTTGAATTTTAGGATATTCTGGGACTGTGTCTGCAAGTTTACTTTCACAGCATTGGAGGAGCTGTCAGACAGTGGTAGTGCAGTATGTGTTTTCCTTGGGCTCATCTTCAACATGGGTATTTCTCAAGAACTACGTACATCATCAATATCAATCATGTGTGTGTATGAGTGTGACCATAAAAGCAAGATGATGACACCAAATTCCCTTCTGTTTAATTTCTGAATTTCGAGATAGAAAGAAGAAATGGGTATATGTGGAGGAATCAATTTGGGGTCGTTTAGTGTTGATCAATCCTCATCCATCATTAAGTCTTGATGCTATAGGAGAGAATGAATTTTGTAAATTCTCTTCGAATCTAAGAAATTAGGATTGGCTTGTTAATCTATTCATAACTTTTCGGGTCGAAACAATACTTAACAATAGATTTTTGTTACATTTTTAGTAATGTAATTCAAGCGGACGCAAATATTTTAATATTAATTAATACATATTTTTCTTTTTAAGATTAGACAGGGTCTTCCAAACTTTACCATTATCTTAAAATTAATTCATCAAATTGATAATAAAATCCATTGCCATTCAAGTAGACATTATGCACTTGTTACACAACTTAATTTACTTGGACCAAAATGAAGAAATCGTTCGAATCTTTCACTTATTTTAGGTAAATTTAAGTTTGGTCAAAATAATATTTTAACGTATATTTTATGGTAACTATTGAAAATAAGTATTAGAGAGTGAATATTTTGTAGATTTAATTATTACTAATTGTCTTTTAAGGTTTGAAAATATAATAATTTTCTATTTTGAACATTCAAAATTTAGTCTTTCATCATAAAATTCATAAAATAACTAAAAAAAAACTGGAAAATGAGGAATATGTGTTCTTTAAATAAGGAATGAATTAAATGCATTTATTTAAAAGGGATATGAGTTAGCTAAAAGTAGAACTATAGTACAAATCTAATACGAAAAAGCGAATTAAGTGTTACTGTATTATCTCTGAAGTATTTTCCTCCAATTAAGCACTTTTAATATTATTATAGAGTTGTGAACAGAAAAAATTAGGTCTACATAAAACATGGTCATTCTAATTAATTGTGTTGTTAAAGTAAAAAAGTATTTTTTTATTCAAAAAAAAAGATTTTTTTCCCTAATTAAATGATAAAACGGCCACCTACATCTACAAATTCTGATAATGTGATGTCACTTTCTACTAATTATCACAATGCTGAGTTATTTTTATAATTTTGAAAATTAAAAGTATGGACTCCCAAATATTAAAGGCTAAATGTGCCAACCTTTCAAATTTCGCGGATAAAATATGCCAATAGAAAATTAGTTTAACCTAATTTATTTTAGTCGGATTGAAAGTGATATATTTTTTTAATTTTGCAAATTAAAAATATCAATATTTAAATATTAATAACTAAAAGTGTATTGTTCCTTAAATTCAAGGAACCAAAAATATCATTTTCTCATGCTTTCTTAGTACCTCAATAAGGCTTTAGGGACTCATTTCAACAACTCTCAATAAATCCTCATTCATTCCGACTCCCGAGTGATTAAGTTCTTAGAAACAATTAAACCTGGAATCAATCTCAGAACTCTTGTACTCCACATGAAAAATATGTCCTTAATTGTGGCTTGTTGATTTTGTTATTACTAACCTAGTAGAGCAATCCCTTCAGCCACTTGTGGTCTTATGCCAAATGGAAATGTGTTCCAATCATTTCTTTCCACCTTCCATGGTGTCGAGTATTTAGACCTACACATCCTCCATAACTTTTAAGCTGGATGTTCATCAAAGTGCTAAGAAAGAACTCAATTCCAATTCGCCAGATAAACGGCCAAGCTTTTGACCAATGTTCCTAAGCCCTTTCCAGCCCGGCCACAAACGCAGATGTATCAACCTTATCAAGCCCTTCCATTATTCCACATTCATTTCATTCTGTGTTCATGCACTTAAACACTTTCTTCATCAGCAAGAGAAAATCTTCTGAGGGTCCAGTGCTCCCTTTAATGAATGGAGTGCTAGTATTCGGTGTAGGATCTTTTGGACGGCCTCACTGATTGCTGGGGCTGGAGCTGGACCGGTGTATCCTCACACCCTTTGCCACGTGATGTGCCTACCCCATCCTCAAAATGCCAATTACCAAGATAAACCATAAAAGTTCTGCTCATGCAATCCGATCGGAATGGCATCATTCTCCTCAGCTCCACCATCATCATCCAATTATCAACAATGATCCAAGCAAAAGTGGACAAAACAAAAAATTTCACCTCTTTTTCCGATTTCATTTTTGTTTGGTTTTAAGGTCTTAGTCTTAAAATTTTTAAATATGACAAATTTAATTCTTATAATTTTAATTTATAACCATTTAATTGATCAAAAAATGAAACCCATATATGTAAAGCTGTTGTGCTGTCTCTCACTCGGCTTCTCCTGTTGTGCGAGCGATGGACATTGCGATTGCATTTTTTTTTTTTAAGTCAAAGTAAGAAAAAAAAGAATTGAGGGATTGCACTATACAATTCATGCTTCTTCTTTTTTTAAGAGTATTATGTCCTTATTTATTAGGGTTTATGTCCTTATTTATTGAAGTTTTGTCATCTATATTGAAGGTGCATGTAATTCTTCTTTTCTTAAAAGTATTATGTCCCTATTTATTAGGGTCTATGTCCTTATTTATTAAAGTTTTGTCATCTATAGTGAAGGTGCATGTAATTCACTTGGGAAAAGAGACTATAGAGTTACGGGATAATATCGACAAAAGCACGGGTAAGAGTTAGAAACCGTGTCCAGAGGTTCTTTTGCAATTTGTAGTTTGAGATGCTTCAATAAAAGTCGACAAGTTAGGATATGCAGTAATCCAATTGTTATTAATGTAAAAGTTATCGTGCACTAGTCAAAAATATCAATCTTTTGTGTAATTTTTTTTATTTTTTATTTGTCAAATATTATCGTACTTTTTTGTGGTTAAAATCAAAATCACAAAAAGCAATTAATTTTTTTAAGTTATATACAGTACAATTTACAATTGCAATGAAATTTATGTTGTTCTTGTCAAAAATATATATATATTTGTAAAGCTGTTTAGTGATTGGACAGTTTAGTTATCAAATTTTTTAGAACTGAAGCTTGGCTGCTTGTCATCTCATCAGTCTTTCCCGGAAAAACCATACGATGGCAATTCCTGCTTTACCATTAACCTTCAAGACTTCGGCTTTCTACGTCACTCCAGCATCTAATCCCCCTTTTCAGCTCCTGCAAACGCATCCCTCTCTATCTCTTCTAGCGCAATGCAGAAATATGGACTGCTTCAAACAAATCCACGCCAATTTCATAAAATTTGGCTTACACAACGCCCATTTCGGGCTAAGCAAATTGGTCGAGTTTTGCGCTGTGAACCCACTAGGTGACTTAACGTATAATCTTTGAAGCAATGAAAATCCCAGTGAAATTTTATGGAATACATTAATTCGAGATATGCATTAAGCTCAAATCCAGAATTAGCTGTAAATTTGTACATAAAAATGATTTCTTTAGGGAACTACCCCAACTGTTATACCTTTCCTTTCCCTTTTAAGTCTTGCGCCAAAATAATGGCAGCCCATTTAGGGAAACAATTTCACGGATGTGTGTTAAAGCTTGGGCTTCAAAGTGATGTCTTTATACATAGTTCAATTATTCATATGTATGCTCAGAGTGGTGAACTTTGTTATGCTACGATAGTGTTTGATAAAAGTGATTTTAGGGATGCTGTGTCTTTTACGGCATTGATAAGTGGATATGCTTCGACGAGTTGTTTGGATGAGGCTCGGAAACTTTTCGATGAAATTCCTGTTAGAGATGTGGTCTCATGGAATGCCATGATTTCAGGGTATGCTGAAGTGAGAAAATATGAGGAGGCTCTGAGCCTGTTTGGAAAGATAAGGGAGGCAAATGTTACACCTAATGAAAGTACATTCTTGAGTGTTCTTCCTGCTTGTGCTCATAGATATGGGGAAAAAGGTAGCTTCTTGGATCAATGAGCACGGGCTTGCTTCAAATCTTCGCCTTGCTAATGCACTTATTGACATGTATGCAAAATGTGGTGAGATTTATACTGCACGAAGCGTGTTTGATGGCATGGAAGCGAAAAATCTTGTCTCATGGAATGTTATGATTGGCGGTTATACGCAAATGAGTGAGTACCAAGAAGCTTTGGCTGTTTTTCGTCAAATGCAGCTTGAAAATATAGAGCTTAATGATGTTACATTCTTGAACATTCTTCCAGCTTGTGCACATATCGGTGCTCTTGATCTGGGTATTCGGATACATGTTTATATGAACAAGTATTCCTCTGGCTCACAAAATTCCTCTATTCATACTAGTCTTATTGATATGTATGCAAAATGTGGGAGTATAGAAGTGGCAAAACAAGTTTTCGTTGGATTGGAAACTAAAAATTTATCTTGTTGGAATGTGATGATATCAGGACTAGCCATGCATGGGGAGGCACGTGGGGCCATTGAACTTTTTGAAAAAATGGTTGAAGATCAAGAGGGTATTAAGCCAGATGATGTTACTTTTGTAGGCGTGTTATCAGCTTGTAACCATGGTGACATGGTTGAACTCGGTCGCCAATTTTTTGATTCCATGATCCCTGATTATAATATTGCACCAAAATTGCCACATTACGGGTGTATGATTGATCTTTTAGTCAGAGCTGGATTGTTTGAGGAAGCAAAGGCACTTCTAGAAAGTAGGGATATTGAGCCTGATGGTGCCATATGGGGTTCCCTTCTGGGGGCTTGTAGGATTCATGGAAACCTTGAATTAGGTGAATATGCTGATAGTAACCTTTTTAAATTGGAACATAATAATGAAGGAGCATATGTGCTTTTATCAAACATCTATGCAGGAGCAGGTCGATGGAATGAGGTAGCTAGGATAAGAACCATGCTTAATGATAATGGACTGCAAAAAGTTCCCGGCTGCACTTCCATTGAGGTAGATAGTGTCCTGCACGAGTTTCTTGTTAGTGACAGAACACATCCACAAAGCCAAGACATATATAGGATGCTGGATGAAATGGATAAGCTTCTGGAAATGCTTGGCTATGTCCCTGACATATCCGAGTTGCACTACGACATAGATGAGGAATGGAAGGAAGGGGTATTGAGCCAACGCAGTGAGAAGTTGGCGATTGCTTTTGGGTTGATCAGTACAAAACCTGGAACAACTCTCGGGATTATAAAGAATCTGAGAGTGTGTGGCAATTGCCATTCGGCCGCAAAGTTGATATCTAAAATATTCAGCAGAGAGATCATCGCTAGGGATCGCAATCGGTTTCATCATTTCAAGGATGGCTCTTGTTCATGCATGGATTATTGGTAACAATCAAAGGAGTGCTGTATATTATTCTGGGGAAAAATATTGTTGGATGCAATACTATTTCTGTATGGAGTTCATAGCCAATGTTCCAAATGGAAACAGTAAAACGCCATAGCTATTGCCAGTGAAAGCTCAAGTTTTTGTAGCAAGAGTGGATTTTATACTGTCAACCTCCATCAACAACAACCAATCGAGGTTGTGAGTTCCGGAACAGTCTTCATGTACTATAATTAAAATTACTAATCCGAGCATATGAATATGACAATGTATGCCAACGAGAATAGGTTTGCACTGCACACTCGTTTGTCTCTGAATTCTAATCAAACCTGACATTAAATTCCCCCAAACAAACAAAGAAACAGAAATTATCAGTAGCATCTAGTGATGATACTTGTGACCTTTAAGAATGGTCCATGCCCTGTAAAGTTGCTCCATCAACACAACCAAGGCAACTTCATGATTAAACACCAACGATGATAATTTGATGGACACGTTAGCCCTTTCCCGCAAAAGCCTTCCATGACCATAAGGTCCACCTATGCAAAAGATGAGATAAGGAGCTCCAATATTATTCGCAACGTCCCCAATCAAAGAAGCCATTTGCAGAGAATCAAGGTCCATTCCACGCTCGTCCAACATCACCACCCATTCATCATCCGACTTTATATGACGCATTGAAGCCAAATCTTCATGTTCAATCTGAACCATGTGATCATGAGCATTCTTTGGGTTGGATTTGACCCGAATATCATCAACTGGGCAATATGGTCTGAGCTTTTTCACGTAATTGTCCACAACCAGTTGGACCCCGGGTGACCTCTTCTTTCCCACCGTCAGTATCCGAATGGGTATTGCTCTAACCGATTGCCCCGTGAATTGGTACCGACCCGGAGGATGTAATATTGAGTACTTGGCTGTTACACCGTAAGAGTGCAAGGCTTCCATGCATCAAATGTTTGTTCGGTTGTTTTTGATGGATGGTTTCAGCGCAGAGAATGGGGGAGGAAGATGGGAGAAATGGCGGCCGGGTCATGAAAATTGATGGATCGGAACCGAAACATATGCTTTATTTATTTGGATTTTTTTTAAAATTCATATATTTGGAGCGATGTGGATGAGATAGGCCCACTCTTACATATGAGGACCTCATGTCAATGTAAATGGAAAGCCCAATTGTATTAGAGAAGGCCTGTTTACTTTGTTCCACAATTTATTTATTTTTTTGGACGACAACAACAAATTGGTAATGATATTCACTTGTTATGTATATAATAGTGTAGCAATGTAGGAATTGTAATTTGAATTTCGCCAAAATAAAAAGGGTCATTAATTTAATGGATGGATTAAGATAAAAGGAAAGATGGGATTGGAATTGGAGAATTACACATGCATGGATTCTTTTATAACAGAAAACATACATATATAGAGAGAGAGGTTTATTTAGAGATATTCACAATATTACAGCCAGCGGCTAGCTAGGTAGGAATTACGGGCACACCAAAACTAGGTGAGCATTGAGCATGAAAAGCAAATGTTGATTAATTTGGATCCAATAAATTCTTGGGGAGCCCGGAAAGTTGCGAAGATTAGCAGCTTTGGTGATCAGGGTTGATGATTGAAGGAGTTCCGCCTGGCTGTGGCCAAAACAGTCTTGTCCGCCACAATGAAATAAGCCATTCCAGCAACTGAAACAGTACATTTGGATGTGTTCAGACAAAGAAATAAGAAAGGTGATTAAATAATGGAATGTTACAGAGACGAGTTAGAGGTAGCCAGGTTGGTAGCTAACCTGTGGAGACGATGAGAGCTTGGGCAGTTGGGTTCAGATTTGCCCTTGCCCATGGGAGCAGCCTTGTACTAGCCACCTGCATTTACATCAATTTAATCAACAATCATTTTTTTTTCCCTGAAACGGCTAGATAACTTCATTTCATTTGTTTTATAACATGCTGTGATCATGAAACGGTTGAAGGTTTAATTGCTGGGGAGGCTTACAGTTGGGATGGCAGTTGCAATAGAAGCAACAGCAGCCGCTTTTGCTCCGGCAACCACACCCTCTGCAACAATCAACATATCCATTCAGAATTATCGAAAATGTCGAAAGAATCAAGCATGTATTGAGAGAAAAAGAATGCAATATTGTATAGTTATATACCGTGAGAACAACGTTTGGCCATGGCAAGCTT
Organism: Gynochthodes officinalis; assembly: GCA_020080225.1. NCBI lineage: Eukaryota > Viridiplantae > Streptophyta > Magnoliopsida > Gentianales > Rubiaceae > Gynochthodes > Gynochthodes officinalis. The sequence continues at coordinate 45,565,900 of CM034615.1, read as the reverse complement.
CTGGTCAAGCGAAGCCAGGCTGGAGCTTCTTTCAAGGGGAGACTCGGCTACATTTACATTTTTAGCAGCCATTAGTGGTAGTTCTGAGGAAATGCTTGTAAGCTGTGATTACTTTGAAGGAGTTAAAAAGAAGGCTTGTGGTGAGTTGAGTTGTTGCTTTCTGAAAGGGAGGAGTTTGGGTGGTATTTATAGATGGGGTGAGTGTTGCTGTGGGATACAGTGCCAGAGAGAGTTTGATGGTTTCAGCTGATATCCAACGTCGGAGTCACCTGTTTTCTTTGTCATTAGAGCGCCATTTTCTTTCACTTGTCGGTTATGACATCGATCTGGGACTCAGTGCCCCCCATAAATAGATGTATTTTGTATGTTACATTGAATTTGAAGCACTTTAACAACAGTTACCCGGAAACATGGACGTTAAACATAGAAAACACCAAGAAAAAGAAAATGGTGGAACGTTATAGTAAGAAGTACTAATGATAATTATCTTCATTATTTGGTAACATTTTGCCATGTTGGTCTCTTTTAACACTTGGCAAGAGTTCGCTCTCATAGACAAAATTTATATTTTTAATAAACAATCATTCTGTCTTATAATTATTTTTATTGAGAAACATGGTTCCCAATAATGATAGAATTTGTATTTCAATAAAAAAAAATTGTACAAAACATAATTAAAAAAAAAAGACTAATTGATTTTCATGATTTTATAATTTAACCATGAAGGAAAATGTGATAACTGACAAATAAAAATCTAAAAAAATTACACAAATGTTTGGTATGTGTAACTAGCACACATTAGCCATTTCACCAAAAGTAATTTGGATTACTGTAGAGTCTAACGTTGTGACCTCTATTGGAGCATTTCCATGCAACAAAAGACTATTAAACTAAAATCCTGGTTTTGAGCCTCTAGCTCTTAACTTCTGCCCCATACCTGTTGTGAAGCTACTTGATTCATTAATAGTCTCGTCTCCCAAATTAGTGACAAAATACCTTCAGCATGGAGGACAGAAGTCTTAATAAATAGGGGCGAAAAGGAATAAGCGCGAATGACACAGTAATATAATTTCTTAATTATTCTAAAAAAAATTATTTAAAAAAAAAAAGAAAAAGCATGAATTACACGTAACAAAGTACAATGGAATGTAATTTCTCAATTTTTCAAAAAAAAAAAAAAAGCAATTACACACACTATTGTACCATCAACCGTACCGCCCACAGTTGTTCCATTAAGAATTGAAAAACCAAGTTAAAAACCGGGTCATTTTGCATTTACAGCATTACTTCATTCTAAACAAGCGAAAACTGAGTGAGTTCATCAGTGGTCAACAAATTTAAGTGAAAGTTTGGTAGGGTTAGGTTGAGGGAACAACAATAATGTTGCATTCTTTAGTTTCCCATTACTGTATGTGGATAATTAAGATGGGGCAGGCTTATCCACACGAGTTTCTCAATAGACACACGTCACACACCTGAAGATGCAAAAGAGAGATTCCATATGTTTAGGCTCTTTTGCATTTTCTAGCCCTTAATTTAATGGGAGTTGGTTGCAGAGTTGCAGCAGTTTATGCTTTGGTCAGTAAACAGAGGAGAAACGCCACCGGTTTGAGTAAAGCCCCAAAAAAAAAAAAAGTAACATCATAAACCAATTCCTCAAAACCGTGGGTGCGTTTTCGTACAATAACCACGTGATCATTGGATCACTTGCGACACTGAAAACCTTAGACATAAATTTGCTTCTTAAGACTCCTTTTCACGCTTTTAATTTTTAAATACACTTTTTTTAATTTTCAATAAATTTTATATTATAACCATATTTAAAAATATATTTTTTTAAATACTGTTTGTATAATTCCTTAATTTAAAATTTTTGGATTTTCCATGTGTACGTAGCTAAAATAAGGAAGACTATTTTTACATTTTTTTTTCCTGAAAAGAATTTAGTTTAAAAAAAAAAAACTTAGTTTTAGTATAAAATTCTTATATTACATTTACAACAATACATATCAAAAATTAAAAAGTAATAATAAAAATATAAAATTACACATTTAATTATACGTTAAGTGTATTACACTTTGTAATTTTAAAAAATAAACTATTTTTTTAGGAGGGAGGAAGTAGTTTTTTTTATATTTTTTTAAAAATAAATTTTATGTTATTAAAAAACGTAAAAATATGTTTTAAAACGTAATACTCCCTTCATCCTAAAAAAAAATCTACTTTTAAAATTTTTTATTGTCCTAAAAAAAGAGTTTACTTTCAAACTAAATTTTTAAAAAATCATTAGTAATAATAATTGTGTATACTCGTAATTAAAAAATAAAATTATACATTTAGTTAGTACATTAAGTGTGTTGTACGGCTGTACCTACTAATTAACAAAAAATTATATCTAAACAAAAGTTGACTCTTTTTTTAGAACGGAGGGAGTATATGTAAACATTCTTTTGTATTATTGGAAAAAAATACTATATATATTCATTATATAGATATTTTTAATGTAACAAGCTAATTATATAAATTTTATTTTTTATCTTTTTATTATGTAAATACGTTGTCCTTTTAATTGTTTCTTACTACATAATTTCCCGAGATGCATGGAATGCATGGAATATTTGGACCATCATTTGATCATTCCTTGATGGTGGGCTCTCACCTATATGCATTGATGGGCTATCCATTGAAATGGGTTGTGCTGATGGGTTGACGAGTGAGGGAGTGGGTTAGATTTTGGGCCCTCCTGGTTTTGACTCCGTGGTGTGTCGCTTGGACCAGAGTACTAAAGATCTGGTACGAATAAGGTCTCAACCAGTCATGTCATTTTCAACTGTTATTTTCAGTGCCAAATATCTTACTATTGTTCTTTATTGGATTCTCTCTTTGTCCCAACAAAACCAGTTTACTTTTCTCCTTATTCATTTATAAGAAATAATTTATTTTTTATAAAATTTATATAATTTATAAAAACTCCCTCAATTTCCAAAAAAAAAAAAATCATTTTATAAAATTTTATTTGTCTTAAAACAAAACACATTTTAATTAAAAATTTAAAATATTCTTATTAATAATAATTACACACACACGATTAATAAAAACTAGTTATAAAAATAAAAAAATTATATTATCAAAAGTGTATTAAATGTGTTGTATTTTATAATTTAAAAATAATTTTTTAGAAGGAACCCATAGAGTAATAATTATATGTGACGCATAATTAAAAGTGTAATGGATTAATTTATAATATAAAATTATATAGTTAATTATGCATTAAATATGTTATACTTTATCATCATAATAAATTGTACCATTCAAATTTAAACTCTCTTTTTTTTTAATAGCAGTAGTGGTATTTTTTTGAAAAAAAAGAATACTATATTCATTTTAAAAAAAGAGTCTAATTTCAAAAATATTCCTTGTCTCATAAAAGAGTCAATTTTTTATATGAAATTCTTATATTACTTTTACTAATAATGATAGTATATAATCTAAATTAAAAATTAAGGACAAAATATAAAATTATATATTTAATTTTGTATTAAATGTGTTATAATTTAAATTTAAAAAATATATACTAAATCAAAAGTAAACTTTTTTTTTTTAATAACCAAAAGAGTAATAAAGCAGAAATATTCTTCGGTTGAATGGGCTTAACAGAAACTGTTTATGTCGCTCACAGATATTGTGGGCGACATTTTAGAATTGGGCTGATATTCAAAGAAGGTCTTCTTTTGGGTTCCACCCGTTTTCAAACCCGCGTGCAAAGCAAAGCTTTTTTTCTCGGTCACCAAAAAAAAAAAAAACCATTTAGTTCAATCTTTTAGTCAAAAACAACAGGAACATTCGTAACACTAGTTACCAGAAGCAACAAAACGAGTGTGTGAGTGTGTGAGTGTGTGAGTGTGTGAGTGTGTGTGATTTTCCCAAATCTTTCAAGAGCACGTAAAGTTGTAATCCCTTTTCCGTTTAGACAGAAAAAGAAAGAAAGAAAAAAATGGCCATTTCGCTTTCTCCGCATGCAAACGGAACTGACAGTAACAAAGCTAAATTCATGAATGGTGTTGGTGGGCAACCCCCCAAAGAGGCTTTACTAGAGACACTGCTTTCGCTTGCCTCAATTTGCATAAACCGACCACCACACACACACACACACACCCACAAAAAAGTATTGTTTGGAATCCTAGAATACGTCCCTCGTTGTTTATACATGTGGAAATGATCATGGTAATTATTTCATTTGATTACTTTTAACCTTTTAGTATAATCTACTGATAAATCTAAAGATTGTTCTCATTGTAAAAAAGGCAACCCATTTTGTCAATCCCAGATATTCATTTTATTGAGTGTGGCAAAGCGGATATTCACTATTGGATTCCAGATGGGTATTTGCCTGATTTTATCACAGAGTTACACTTACAAAATAAATTTAAAGATTATTTTTTAATACACACTTGGATAGGGTTTCAAATTACCAAAATCGTGAATGCTCAAATTAGTATTTTCCCCTTATCCCGAAATCCAAAATAGTAGAAATTTGATATATGATCAATGAGTTACTAAATCACTGGAGGTCAAAATTCAATACGTATCAAAATGTTTCTTTCATGTTATTTATATTTTTTAAAACGAAATATTTTAATAAATTCTTTAATGATTAGTATAAATGATAGAAATGACCAAACATAAATTAATCTAAATATCTATTAGTAGCAAATTATACTCCTTTCATTTCAGGCGAGATATATATATTTCTTAATTATAAGATATAACACAGTTAATATATCGTTAAATATATAATTTTTATTTTTTATTATACATTTTAAATGTGAGCGATATATTATCATTACCGGTAAGAATAATATGAAAATGTAAACTAAGAATGAACTTTTTTTTGACAGGATAATAAAGAATGTGGACTAAGGATAACGTAAATATTATATTATCAAAACTTTAATTTAAGGTGAATGCCATTTTTTTATTTTATTATTATTACTATCTTAGACTTCTTAGTGGTCTCAGTTCCCAAGGGAAATGATAATAATTAGTGGATGGAGCCTCTGCCACATCGCCAAATTAGAGAGCTTAGTGAAGGTTATAAAAAAAAAACAAACAAAGAAAGAGAGCTTTATACTAATAATTTAAAACCCTTGGTTGGGTTATAGCCTTGGTCAAAAGAACCAAAACAATTGTGTGATGCTCATCATTCCTCTCTTTCTAAAGATTTTTCTTTCTTAATTCCTCACTCTTTACAACTTCTAAAAATAAAATATTTTCCTCTTCTTTTACTTCTATAATGCTTTCAAGGAATCATTGCAAATGATGCGGAAAAGCTAATAATAAATAATATCAAATTAATCAATTGTATCTCCATGGCTCCCTCATCCTCCCAAAAAGAATTTATAAAAAAAAAAAAAACAGTTACTTATAATAAAATTTAGATGGATGAGAGAAAGTAAACATATGATGGGGTTGTCTGATTCTCCTACTTTAACCAGTGAAAAAGGATAAATAAGCGCCAGAGAAATGAAAGTCCCTAAATGAGAAAAAGGTTAGAGAAGTAGAGATAATAACAAAAAGGGAAATTTGCATTAATTTTTTTTGGTTATTTTAGTATTGCTACATTTTCCATCATTGATAAAATAATAATGGGAGTCACATGAGGTCATGAGTTCTCTGTGAAATAGAAACATGGGTACAATTATGATCTGTCCCAGTCTCTTTACACCTATGAAATTTGAAATTGGAAGTTCAAATGGTGCAAGTTCTGATGAAAAAAGGAAGACTTAAAAAGTAGTAGTTTATAGAAAGTTTTGGAACCAAAAAAACAAAAACCAATCAAAAAGAAGTTTAACCATAGCCGCAGTTTTGGAGAACACTGAATAATTGGAGGAGGGATATGAATACAGAATTATATGCCACCTCAGAGATAAGCCACTTCATATAACTTTCAACTATTATGTTCAAGGACTAGACCACTTCTGCCTTATTTTTACAAAACAATTTCTTGTTACCAATAAAAGAATAAATATTAATTCATTAACCAATATCAGTGCAACATTTGCATCATATATAATTTTGGAAGGAATTTATAAAAATTTAGGAAGAGGAAAAAAAACTCTTCAATTATGGGCTGAATAATAATATTGTTAGTGAAAATCGTAGTACAAATCATACTAAAACAATAATAGTGATATGCAAACATCTAATCTAAGAGGTAAGATGTAATGCAACATTGTTGAATGATTCGTGCTGCTTTAACTCCAAAGTCCAAATGTAAAATGCCACTGATTAACCTTATAGTTTGCTAAACGAAACATAAGAGATTAATTAAACAGACAAATAGGTCACATATATAAATATGGCTAGTTGTCGTGGGTTACAATACATGATGATGATTAATCAAAAACTTGGCTGCAAAAACTCATTATGTACAAATAGAACTCAAAAGTAATCAAAATGATGAGGAATCTGATATGGGGCATCTCTATCTTGCTTGCTTAATTTGGGTAACATGAATCTATTATTCCTAATCTTGTGAAGATCGTTAGGGACCTCTGGTGGCCTGACGGATCTAATCAAAGCCCAGTTCACACCATTAAAGAACTCATGCCTCTTGATTTCAGCAGAACCCTTTGAACTTCCAATTCTCTTCTTGGGATTCTTCACTAACAATTTGCTAATAAGATCTTGAACTTTCAACAATTCCTCATACTCCTTGCTTGTACTCACACAAATTCTTGGGAAAGTTAAGGGCTGCTTTAATATGTTGAATAGAGTTTTCTCGTTGTTTTCTCCTATGAAAGGTGTCTTTCCGTACAAAAGTTCGTACAAGAACACCCCAAAAGTCCACCAATCCACCGCACTCCCATGTCCTTGCCCTGATATCACCTCCGGGGCTAGGTACTCGTGGGTGCCCACGAAGGATTTGGACCGAGCATTGATTGGTTCAGCCACCAATTCTGTGTTGTACTCTTGGACACGCATCAACTTGCTCTGTTGTTCTTCTTCTTGTTCTTGTGCTTGTGCTTGTACTTGTTCTCCCTCTTGTAACGGGATAGGACTAGTCTTGCTATCATTGAAGCCTTTCTTGTTGGAAGTTGAGAAACATGAAAGAACAGGCCGTATGGGCATAGCGCAAGTTGGGGTTGAGCACTTTGTGGTGGTACTGTTTTTACCGACCATGGTTTCAGGGCATACTTTAGACTTTATAACCTTTGGGACAACTTCTGATTTTAGAGAAAGGTCGAAATCAGAAAGCATGATGTGACCATCTTCTCTTACTAGCACATTTTCTGGCTTCAGATCTCTATAAACTATTCCCATCATGTGAAGATACTCTAATGCCAAGAGCGTTTCTGCCCCATAAAACCTGAAATTAAATTTAACGAAGAAGGAAAAAGATCATGAGAACGAGTCACAAATTACAAACTTTATACTGATGAGCTGATCAATTTCGAGCAACAACAACAAAACCTTGACTAACATATATTTTGGTTGGTAAGTATCGATTGTCGCATGAATAATGAATTGATCAGTTAATTATTTGACAAACTGAACACCAAAGAAACAAAAGCAAGACTCATACTTGTCCACAAAATAAGTAATGATATAACTTACTTGGCAGATGAAATGCTAAAGTGTTTTCCGGGTTGGCGTTGCCGGGAAGCATGCAAGTCACCACCAGGACAAAACTCCATAACCAAACAAGAGTAATGAGAGGCATCAAAGTCAGCATATAAGGTCGGCAAGAAGGGATGATCAAGCATAGCCAAAATTTCTTTCTCCATGTCAGCCCTCTGTAACTTCTTCCTTATAGCAAGTGCTTCTCTATCCACCACTTTCATAGCATAAAAACAAGGCTGTAACCCCACAACCGGGTTCCTAATCTGGCAAAGATAAACGTTTCCAATGTCTCCGCTCCCTAGCCGGCGAAGCAGCCGAAAATGGTCGAGCCCCACTTGTCCTTTCTCACACCTAAGAATCTTCATGGCTTCCCAAGCGGTTTGGTTCGCCTTGTGTGGCTTGTGACAGTTTGAGAAGTACGTGTCGCTGGAAGAACACACCGAGACGGAGCTCCGGCTGCTCTCGAAGCTGCTGAGGTTACTCATCCAGCTCCGGGTAGAATCCGGCACCGTTATCGACGAACAGCTGCTGTCATAGTCGGAATCATCTCGGGGTGTGACTGCCATGATGGTTGAAAGAGCATGTGTTTGAAACTTTGAGCTTGTGTTGTGTAACGAGCGCTTTGGCACTTGGGCCGGCTTTGTTTATATATAAAGCGTTATGGGGGTAATAATATAGCTTATGATGCGTATCAATTTGCACTGAGAAAGTTACAAAGTGCTACTTTTGGTGGTGGAATAATTCCAGTGTTTATTTTATTTTATATATTTTTGTGTGGTTTATATATTTTTTGTTTGTTTAATTGCGTAGGAGAGTTCTCAAATGCTCCTTGGCTTGTTAAAATGCAACTTTATCACATGATGTCTCCTCCTCTTTTGCATTTTTATGTCATTTGGTACTACTTTAATTGTTTTCCAACAATTATTAGGTCTTGGTTAGGTATTAAATTCGGCCTAACTTAGCAATTTAATAGAACACTAATTTTGCCTTTGGGAGGATGTACGTCCTTAGCTTTTTGGGACAAGATGGGAACAAAAAATATGATAGATTTTTGCCACTTATTGAGGACATTAGAGAGGCAATGCTGAACTACTACAACATGAACCTCAAGATTTGGATGTGTGTCTGCAGACTTGGTAATGTGCTTCCATAATCATTAATATATGGCTCCAAAATGTCCACTGATACATAGATACTGTATGTTATTAATTGACTTATCCATAAATCACGAGAGCAGTAGAACCTCTTTATCTCTCAACTTTGGACAGGCAGTGGAAACTAATAAAACTATAAAATACGTAGAAATCGAAAAGAATATAATTAATGAGATAACGATTTAATTGTCATTATTGTTGTTTCACTAATAAAATTGGCACAATCTGTGTTATACTAGGTAAGGCCAGATTGATACGATAGTAATTTAATACTTGTTAAATTAACACATTTCATGATATTACGCATGAATGAGGTATATTATGGCTAATGATCTGAAAAAATTTGTATCTTTCCCAATGAATTCAATAGGTGAGAAGTAATTATTTCTTAAAACGTTTCACTAAACACCATGAGAAAATGAGTACTCAAGTTAATCATATAATTACAGGTTTTGGCATGAAAAAAACTAATATGATAAGACATTAAATGAACCCAACTTTTTGGGGTTAGGAAGCTTTGGGCACCATTGAAGCAAATTAGCAAAGCCCACGATATAATGGAAGAGTATTATTATAAGTGGTGGCAGTATTCATGATGGCCATCCGTCAGTACAAAACGCAAAAGAATAGGCTTTTTCAACAGTCGACGGTCAAAAAAGCCCGTATGTGTGATTGTTAAAAAGATACGGTGGTGGGGGGAAATGGTCTCATGCTCTCATGGCCATTTTTATACTCAATTTATTACTATAAAGTTTGGGAGCTTTTGGTAAATAGAAACCAATGGATTTTAACTGGGATGCATTGATAATAATTGCATTTCATGAATCTGTGAATGGAAGGAAGGAGAAGAGAAAAAACTAAAAAGGGTTGAAACGTACATGAACGCCCCGTGCTCCTCCATTGATTTCCACCTCAGTTGAGATATGTATGTTCATGTTCATACGTCTGTAATGTACATTGTATGGTGAAATTTGTGATGATGACATTAAATCTGTAATGGGTATCAGAATTCTTCCTTGTCTTTAATGTTTAAAATTATCAAGCATGTGAATCCCTGTAGGTCACCGCTCGCGGACCATCCATGATATCAATCAGGCTGTGTCTTCTTCACGGTGCACTTTTTCACAGTATTAATACTACTACAATGTTTATTATCAGTACTTGTAAGCTCCGTTACGACGACTTCACAGAAGATATTTTATTGAAATCAGTTCTTATCAGAATTCTTTTCTTTCTTGTAAGTTGTAAGATCAATTCATTCTTTTTTATTTACACCTTTCAAAATATTTTTTTAATATCATAATTATCATTTTAAAAAGCGTAAACATGCGTTTTGAACGTAATGTCTTGACCCGAATTGATGCCTGAAATTTGAGTGGTAATAGAGAACTAAATTTCATAATAACTTCTTATCTCTTTTAAGGTGCTTTCTTTCTATGTGCATAATAAAATGGTAGGTTGATGCATGCTGGTTTTGTCAGTGATAGCAGTGTTTACTTACTATTTAAAGTAACCACGACTGGTGGTTGTGGTGGGGTTTCTGGAAGGAAAAGTTGGAGTTGCCAATAACACAAAATTTAAGCTAAGTGAAGAAACAAATTAAGAGATTTGATGAATGACCATGATGGAAGGAAAATTTGTAGTTGCCAATAACACAAAATTTAAGCTGAGTTAAGAAACAAATTAAGAGAGGTACTGAATGGCGTAGTAATTCGGCACACAATCTACTCTAACATGGTTGCCTTGGCATCAGGAACATATATGATAGGATATGACCATAGACAACAATCCAAAAGCAATGCTTTTGTATCTGTCCAAGTTGCAACCAACATGTTTTGTTGCAACCTTAGCTTTGATTTCTGCCTTCTGATTTGCAGATCTTATCAATTTCACTTTTGGTTTCAGTGCAGGCAAACAAACTCGGCAGCAGTTGTACTGTTGAAGAGTAACAAGTTTATTGAAGCACCCAAACCTCCCATATCTTTACCCATACGTTCTTCTCCCCTTTCTTACTTTTTCCATTCTTGATTGATCGAATTTCATAAACTACAGACCAACCAATTAAAACTCAAACAAAAGCATTTAAGACCCTTCATTTTTATTTCCCAAACATTGAATGGCGAAGTCCAAATGAAGATTTTAATGCACAAAATTGCTTTGACTGACTCCATATGATCTACCTTCATAAGAATTAATTAAAAAGGGGAAATATATATATATATATGGTTATTCTATGAGAACAAAGATTGTGCTAGCAACCAAAAAGGGAATAAGATAAAAGCATATACCTACATTTTTGTGAAAGTTGGGGAGAAATGGAGGACATGGATGCTCATGCCTCATGCCGCTAAGAAACGACTGCATCTGCATCTGTCTTTCTCTGCAAAAGCACAAAGCAATTGTCTGGGACATATCATCATGGGCAGCTTGAAATTCATGGGCTCCAACTGATCAACAACAATTTGTTCAGTGTTCGTACTTTCCAGTCGATCCCCCTTTCATTAGCTCTGATGACTAGTGCAAAGAAAATGGCCCGCACAGTGCACACCACTTTATCTCCAAGTTGTCCATGTATTCATAGATTCGTTTGCTTGAGTAAACAATCTATGGAGTATGGACTAAAAATTTAAGAAGATCATTGGAGGATTTGATTGGATGCTAATTTCCTTAGCTTTTGGCTTTTTAGCTAATGATCCGTAGTATTATTATTGTTCTTTTTTTCCTTTTAATGAATTTTTTTCTGTCCAAAGAAAAGATTCATCAAAATAATGAATCACTCAACATCGACCCATCTAACATTGTTAAATATTTGAAAAAAAATTTATTCAACTTTTTTAGAAATTTTTTTCTTATACTCTAACACCCACACCGAATATGAATCGACCTCATTGTTGTTGATAATTCACCTTTTTAATGTATTTAAATTAAAGCAAACTTATTATGGTGTTGGGAATAGGGAATATATGTGTATGTTTAGCTTGAAAATTTCTTATATATGTACCATTTTATTACTAGTTCCTTGTCTCAAAATGAGTTATAAAACTGGAAACAAACGCAGATATCAAAATAATTGAATTTTGTTAAAAGAATAAAAAATAGAAGAAGGATTGCTTCCTCAAATTAGTATTTTTCTCATAGATTGATTTTTGAAGCAAGTAATCTAAAATATAGGTAAAAGAGAGAAAATACTCCAGTGTTTTTTTTTTCTCTCTCTCTCTTAGATATTTTCAATTTTGGTTTGGATCCTTGACGTGGGCGGGGTGAGAGTGATGGGTTTAAGAGGAGGTGAGACTTTCTGTAACTGGAAAGCAAGCCAGGCCCAGTTAGGCCCAGGTTCTGTTAAGGCTTGGTTTTGTTGGGGCCTTAGACTTATATAAATCAAACAAACACGTCGTAATTCATGGACCCAACAAATTGCATGACATAGCCTTTCGGCGTTTCAAAGCTAGCCCATATGAAAAACTACAACAGTCTAGTCCATTAACTTTCTCATTATTTTTACGCATGAATTCTATTTCAAAACACGTATTTATATTTTTTTAATATAATATTAATGAAATATGAAATATATCAAAAATTATAAAAATATATTAAAAATCATTTTAAAATTTGTCATATTTGACGTCTCCAAATATGAAATTGATAGAGGGGTTGTTTAAGATAATTTTCCTTGCTAAATTTTTCATAGTATTCTTCAAACTTTACGTACATACCATAAGCATTTATGTGCAATTAAAGTGCTTATTGAGACGTGAAAAATTTTCAAATTCCTGATCTGGAGGAGCATTATGCATGAATAAATTACAAAGCATATGCTGGATTCTAATGATGGAATTTATTCAAGAATCAGTTGCCACTTGTGGTAGTCTAGTATTCTAAAGTGTCTAGATTCCAAAATCATAAACTATAGATCAAATTAGATAAGAACACCATTGAGGATAATTCTTTATGCAACTCTGATCATAAACAGTAATAACATCATAAATTTGAACATATCTGTAATTGTTAACTTTTATGATTCGAATACACATCAATTATCGAACACCTATTACATTGAAATGAGCTTGAGAAGAAAAAAAAAAGGAAACACGTAATACAAAAGTTTTAATGTTGATGTACCTAGTCCCATTTTTCTTGATTTATTGATGTTAACTTTGCCATTTAACCATTTAATTAGATACAAAGAGAATGATTTTATTGATTTAAGTTAGGGAGAAATTGAAATCTCTTTTCACAACCAGAAGTGCATGCACCATTATAAAATTCTCTATATTGAATTGTGAGGATATAACTAATTAGCCAAATATGTTATATTAATTAATTACAATTGTAATTTAATTAAAAGTTTGTTTAGTTCCTTATTAAAACTATAATTGAATAATTTTTATATTATATTTGGTTGAATTTTATGATTTTTTTTCTTATTTCAACTTATTTATAAAGTCTAGTTTATAATATTTTAAAATTGTTAAAATTATCTACAAAATTCAAACTAAAATTTATAGAAAATATATTTAATTTTAAAACAATTGTAATTCTAACAAGTAACTAAAAAACCATAAATATATTTCTATATTTAAAAAAGGTTGTGCTTTCTCATTGTGTAAATAAAAAAATTTCTATATTAGAGAAACAGAATGTGTAAATAATTAAATTATGAGGAATGCAGCCAAAATTATAAATTCATTAGGAGTGCATTGGCCGCTCTATGGAGTTTCCACATAGAAATATAGAATTTACAAAAACTTTCATCTTTTGCTTTGATTAAATTTAATTTAATTACACGATTCTTTTCTCCAAAAAAAAAAAAAAAATTCACAGTATACAACACGATTTTATTACTCTAAAAACTGCCAAATATCCCAAACGTTATAAAATAAAGATTTTTTTTTTTGGGAAAAAAATTCAAGGATCACAAAATATACAAAAAAGATAACGAGAGATGGGAGAAATTTTTTTTTTTCTTGTTTCTAATAGTGATCCTTTGACTATTTTAATTGTTTCACAGGGATTTCTTTATTAACAAAGTTGCATCTCCATTCAATGTGCATGTTCACATTGAATGGCCTTTAATAAAAGATAGCTAAAGTTTAGAAAAGAAAAAGAACAGTGGGAGGAAACATATTTTGATGATTAATAAACACAATAATACTTTGAATTTAGGAAATAATACTTTGATCACGATATCCTTACTCCTATATTTATTGTCAACATTTATTTTTATTGTTAGCAACATAGTTTTGTACATTTAATAGAAGTGCGAATAATTAAATATATACATATAGTTTCAAGATCATAGATTTTTAAAAAATGACAAGTGGGTGAATCAGGTAATTTATGGATTAAATTACCCGTGAATTGTAATTTTACGAATCATGATCTAACTGAATTTATATAATTACAAATTATATTTGAAGTGGGTTGAACATGACCCAATCCACCTATGAAAATTATTATTTTAAAAAAATTAAAACAGTCAATCGGTCCAGTATCATTGTCGCCAACTAGTTGGATTCCGACTAACTTTTTGAAGGTTAACTAGAATCCAATTGGTCGATGGTAGTTTTATTTTTTGAAATTAATAATTTTAATTTATTCATCATAGTTTGGTTAGGCTATATTTATGTTGAGTTAAACCCAACTCATAAATAATATTCTAAGTTATCGTGATCTATCTGACTAAGTTAAAACTTAAAATCATTGGTGAATTGAGTTGAATTTTTTTTGGTTAGATTTAGTTTTAGTCTAAATTTAAAATTTTAGAACATGAAACTAGACTCAACCCATTAATTAATTCATAAAATGCCAAAGGAAGTTATATCGTTGGGTCAAAAAAATTGAATTTATAGTTTGCTTTAATAACAACTATGATATAAAGAGTAGAATTCTTGTTTCTACGGATTCCTTAAAATGTGCATATATTTTTGCCGGGAATAATTTGGAGAAATCTTAATAGTTAATAACATAATTCAGGTAAACAAATTGAAGCGTTACAATTCTTAACAAAAGTGATGTTTGGCACTGAAACCGAGAATCCTAGGAACAAACAAACATTGAAAAAAACACAAAAGGAAAAATTTACATCAAGAAATGAATAATGTATAACCTGACACCCAAACTCCAAAGAAGTGGGAAGTGGGCCCTACTCACTCCAATTATAGTCCGTACCAAAATTCACAATCAATCCTAATCGAATTTCATCATCCTCAGGTTTTTCAGCTACTGTAGAGTAGTCGTCTACATCAACCAGCCTACGCTTTCCTCTGTGTCTTCAACGTTCTCAACGAAATTCATACCCGAGTTTCGCATCCCACATGTCTGTAATTCAACCAGGCATACGCATTTATTAATCCATCATACAAATTATATGTCTATGTCGTCTTCGTCGTCGTTCACGAAGTACCCGTCGGTCCCGTCTTTACTTCGTCGCAAAAGGACGCCTAAACTTAAGCTTCTCGTCAGCTTCAATGGCGCATTCTGCTGCCGTCCGCCGAACCGAAGGCTGAGGTACACTGGAGGGGAGACGAGGATAATCTCTGTGGACCGCAACATTAGCTTTTCTAAACTCAAGTATAAAATAATTACGGACCTTCTTCTTCCCAACGCTGCAGTTTCGGGTTTCGAGTTCTCGCTGAAGTACTATATTTCGGAGTCTTCCTGCGGAGGAGGGGATGGGAAAAAAGAGGGGGATGCCCCGATTCTTATTTCGTTAGACACTGATGACGACGTTCGGAGCATGGTGGATGACTACGGGACGATGGAATTCAATGGTAAATCTCTGAAGAGACTTTGGGTTTTTGTTTGTTATAGTAGTAATGGTCAGGGTGGTAGTGATGATCATGGCTTTGCAAATACTAAGCTGGAAATTTTGAACGTGGAAAGCAATGGGTTTTACGAGGGTAAAAAAGGGTTCGCTGGAATTCAGGGAGATCACAGCTTGCGTGAGGATGAAGGGTTTTTAAGTGAAGATCTATTGGCCCTTCTCTTAAAAGGTAGTGATTGTAAAGCGACTGATCATAGGAGTAAGAAATTTAATGATGATTCTTTGAGGAAAACGGTGTTGAGGCAGCAATTGCTGGCCAAGAAATTGGAAGAAATTCGCACTTTTCGTGGCCTTGCTGAACAGAGCGAGATGGAATTGGCCGGTGAGAACGGAGATTCTGAGGCTCCACTCATAGACTTAAGCTCGGATCCTGAGAGCCCGCCAAGTTCTCTGTCCCAAAAAATGAATACTGTGCGTGATGTAGGTAGGAAAGTGACAGATTTCAAATATGTGAATCCCCTCAAAATGGCTCGTGAGAGTTTGGAGAAAGATTTGCCAGTCAAAAAGTCTAATTCTCTTCCATTGAATTCAAAAGATGAGAACTTACATGGGGGATTAGGTGGTTTGGACGTTGGTTTCTATCAGGCCCGTAAGATTTTTGGTGGTGAAAGTCCAAATGAGTTTGGCGCAGCCGGGCATACTCCTAAGCTGTCACATTATTCTGGAGCGAATTCAAAGGGTAATGGGTTAGAAACTAATTACGATTTCAGAAGGGTATATTGGCCTTTGTCGAGTTACAAGAACAGGGAAAATATCATTCCATGTTTTGGAGAACCTGGAGATAACTTGATGAAATGGAATGAATATTTCCCACCTTTTGGTCACAATCAGTTAACTGGTACTCTCAATCCGTTGAGATCATCACAGGGTTGTGAAAGGGGGCAGGAAAGATATCAAGGTGTCATCCATAAACCCATATTTAGTTCAAGTGAAGCAAGACGCCAGAGAACCTGTCACCAGCGCAATTTTGGATTTGATGGAGGGCCTTGGGTAGGAAAATTTTACCCTTGTCTCGATTCCAAAGCAACCATATCAAAACAAGGGCCAGACTTGAGGATTTGTATTGATGTTTCCAGGAAGCCATTTATTAAGTCCTGTTACCATAAAAGTGAAGAAGTGGATGGAAGGGATTGTAGACCAAACAACCATACTAAGATGTTCCATCTGCCTCACCATGGGCAAGAGGAGACCCTAATGAAGACTGATTTCCTTGGAGATCTAAAACATGAAAGGACGAATCCTGGGGAAGGTTATGTAGCTGGTGGTTTTGCATGTGCCAGTGAAGATGACAGATATCCTAAATCCTTTAGTGTTGCGATGAGTTCATTACCACATGCAAAAGCACTAAATGCGCAGATAGATCTCTTAACTGGTCCAGGTAGTGATGAATATCACATAACATGTCAAGCACTTACTGCAACAACACTTGGTGAGGTGAGAGTCAATGGCAAATCTCCTTTAGATATCAATCAGGGAGTGAACTTAAGGAACCAAGAGGATGATCTTAACTGTTATCCGAATAACCTGAGTTACAGCGGTGGAACAGAGTTGAGCTATAAATATGCATATGGGGAAACAGAAACAGGTCATCGATCCAGTGTTCATAGAAGTAGCGTTTACACTAGGGATGATCATTCTGCATCAGCTGTGAATCCCTCTCCACATAATCTCTCCTTAGAAACGTGCAGCAAGTTGCAACAGTCAGCTTCTTCGTGCGCCAGAATAGACAAATCCGAGAGCCTTCTGACACCACATTCAAATGATTTGGACCTGATGGATGAAAAACCCCTCAAATCAGGCCCTAAATTTGAAGAATCAAGTAATGTATGCTCCAATTTTTCTTCAGAAAAAGCTTCAAGAATGAGTAAAGATGATGATGAAAAACAAGAAGCCCAGCAGGACACAGGGGCCAATTTAAGCATTCAGGCACTGTTATCAATTTTTAGAGACATTTCATAGCGGTTCAATTTGGATCCATCATATGTCTTAACAATACATGAACTTTTGCAGGACGAGAACGAAATGACAACCGAATGCTCGAAGGCCAATAATGGTGCATTGCCCGCTGACGTTTACCCTTATTCAGCTACTAGAGACCTTCAGGTAAGTCTGAAATTCGCATTATCAGTTATTTAAAAGTCCAATTGAAGTAATAATTACGCACACATTACCGCATGATTTTATGCATTCTAATAGGCTGATAATGGCAACTAAACTCCATATTTGTTGCAGAATATAAGAAATTCTGACCTTGAATGTATCAAGGAACTCGGCTCGGGAACATTTGGAACTGTGTATTATGGGAAATGGAAGGGCTCCGATGTTGCAATCAAACGAATAATTCCCAGCTGCTTTACTGATGGTGCAAAAGAGGAGGACCGGCTGGTAATTCTGTTACGTTCATGATCTACTAACTGAACAATGTGTTTCTTCTTTTTTATTTTCGAAAGTCACTCTGTTTCCATGTTAGTTCAATGCATGCTTTTATCTCATGATGAATATTGAAGGGTGGGTAAAGTTTGTCCTAAACTAGGCCCCGCCCTGGTTGAAATTCTGATGGCTTTCTACAGGAATTTGGCATTTTTATACTAGTCTAATTGACTTGCATTAAATACAGGTTTTCTCAAATTTTAAGAATTTGACTGGCATTTTTTATGATAAATCTTCAGTTTTGTTTTTTCTATGTTATGGACAGGTAGCAGACTTCTGGAAGGAGGCTCACATTTTAGGTCAGCTTCGCCATCCGAACATTGTAGCACTGTATGGTGTGGCTTCAGATGGTCCTCTCAATAGTTTGGCAACAGTGACAGAGTACATGGTTAATGGTTCGCTTAAGCAAGTTTTGCGCAGAAAAGATAGGTAGAGATTTTATGTTCCTATCAAGTTATTAACTTTCATGATGCATTTCGTTGTTCTTGAAGTTCCACGTTTCTATTAACCACATTTTACACAACGCATAACTTTCTGCTCTAAATCTTACAGTGGAGATAGAGCAAGCAACTTTTTGTTGCATTCTAAACAGTTGGTTCTTTGTTTCTTGGGGGTTCAGATTCCACTTCTGACATACGCCCCATTTTAGGACTTCTCTGGACCTTTTCTCCAGTATTTTTTGTGTGATAATCCTCTATACTTGTGTCCTATGTGTTTTGAACATCATTCTTTCTTCCCCTGAGTGACAAAATCCTTGTGCCCTTCAGGACAATTGATCGTCGGAAAAGGCTGATTATAGCTATGGATGCAACTTGTGGGATGGAATATTTGCATGAAAAGAATATAGTTCATTTTGATTTGAAGTCTCACAACTTACTCATGAACACGAGGGATCCTCATCGACCAGTTTGCAAGGTAAGTTAGAGTTACTTGGAAAGGGTGTCTTATTAGTTGGCTTTCATCTACATAATGATTTTGCTACTGGTGATCCCTGATTTCTAGCACCCAGTTTGTTTGTTTGTTTATAATAAATCTATCTTGGTTCCTTTCAGATTGGTGATCTTGGCTTGTCAAAGATCAAACAGCGGACTCTTGTATCTGGTGGTGTACGAGGAACACTTCCATGGATGGCTCCAGAACTTTTGAATGGAAGTAACCTGGTATCGGAGAAGGTTGAATTTTGTTAATCTACATCATTTCCTTATACAAGGTCATTCGTTGTCGACTAATGTTTATTGCTATATTCATCTGCAGGTTGATGTCTATTCATTTGGGATTGTCATGTGGGAACTCTTGACTTATGAGGAGCCTTATGAAAATATGCGATCACAGGAAATAATTGGTATGTTAGTATGTTGTCGTTCGCATTGAATTTTTTGTAGATGAAACTGTAAACTTTCAGGCATTAAGGTTTCTTTCGTGCTTGCTTTTGCTGAATGATTTCTCTATTGTCTTTCTGTGCTTTTATGTCAGCTGGTATAATCAGAGGAGACCTGCGACCTGAGATTCCAGGTTGGTGTGACCCGGCATGGAGATCACTGATGGAGAGGTGCTGGTCATCCGATCCGGACTCAAGGCCAGCTTTCTCAGAGATCGCAAAGGAGCTGAGGGCCGTGGCTGCTTCTATGAACATCAAGTGACAGAAAAATTGTGTCTGAGCTTCTAGCGGACGAAGTGACCTTTTGTCTGCTGACACATGAAGTTGACTCTTCCTAACTCTACATAGCCTGAGCCATCTATCATAATTGACGCTTTCTAAGTTCTACCTGACTGCAGTGACCTCCGGATGTTTCAAAACCATTCCCATTGCTTGATCTTCCCAGAGTTCCGAAAGCTGAGGTACCTGGTGTTGATGTGAAGCCATTAGGCAATTATCTGGAAGCAGTACTGATAGAGTCTGTACATTTCAACCTTAACAGGGTCTTCTTTCTTTTGTGGTTCATTTTCCTTTTAGAAGAACACAAGTTTGTTGTTCATATTCTAGGCAAATGTAAAGTGCTAAATGGCATTGTAAGCAGTAATTGTGAGTGTATTTGCACAAAATTGTGAGTTTATTTGCTTATTTTTCATAACACTTATACGTTGTGATGTAAATACGGAGATCTATCGGTAAAATGTTTCTGCTTCTGCTGAGTTCTACTTAACTGCCAAATGAAATAGGTAGAAAAGTGTGTCGTTGTAATGCACAAAATAAAACTATACACCCAAAATCACATATAGCAGACAATCACTTAAAGGGCGGAAAATCTGCTGTGCGTGTAACTAAAAATCACGTAGAGTCTAGATCAAAACTACAAGAATCACATATAGACCGGCAAGTGCCAACTGTGCACCTCCTCCTGTGTCAAACTGAGCCCTCGCCCTCGCCCAGTACTGTCTACCGTCAAGAATCCTTTTTGGGAGTGGACTAACTTGTTCTACTTCTTATGGGGAAGCTCTTTTTCGGAGAAAGAAACACAATCAGTACTGTGGGGCATAGGGAAACAAAAGTCAATAATAATCGCTTGCAAAAGTAGCCTCCTTTGATTGGTTAACATTGTCAAGAACCACCAGGTTTATGGATGGGGCGAAAAGCCCTGATGCTTTTTGCCAGCGGTGTCAAACGTTTTACATGGGATTTGATCCCAGATGTTGCATTTACACAAAAAATCCAGATATGTTGTCCGTTCTTTTGGGGGGAAGCATATACTTGGCATGGTTTGGTTACTCAAAAGAACTTCAACAACATCGTCTCAATAAGGTGCGTGAAAATATGAGCGGATTGATGATGCAAAAGGAAACATAGTTATTTAATGGTTACTATATTAACATTCATATTTTCTCCAAACTGCAGAAATGCTGAAACGGTGTTCAAAATGGAACTGCAAGCCTGAAATTCGGCAATAGAACACGGCCGCAATTGATGGGAAGCTAAAAATTACTCCTGGTCCTAATGTCGATGGCATTGACAAAGATGATGGGAAAGCACCAATCTCATGTGGTCTCCAGCAGCCCTGAAGCTAAATACTTGCTGGAAAATAAGAACTCTTCGGCGTCAACCACAAATGATTTGGGGTCGATGATGGAAATTCTAGAAGACAGGGCCACGAAACTAGAAAACACGGTGCAGGAAAATCATCAGAGATGATTTGGAGAAAAACCAAGATGCATGGCAGACAGTAGTACTGAAGAAAATGGAGGAGGATTGCCAGAGGTTGGAAGAGCATAACAATGGCATGGCGATGAAGCACTCTGCTGCAACAACATCCTCTCTAACTCTACCGCAGCCTTCGTCATAACCATTTACCTCTCTGTGATGAGTAGCTAAATTAAGATTCAACAGCATCCTTGTCATGTTACTATCACTTTCTGTATCACTTTTTTCTGAATTTTCGTTTTATTATTTATTAATAAATCATCAAACTTCAACTAGAAGAAAAATGCTAATATTATTCAATCTGCTTAGGCAGAAAGAACTCCGTTTTCTTTTGGTGTTATCTCGAGGCCAAAACTGGCAACAATCATATTGCATGTTTACAAGTTGTCACCAACTTAAAATCTAACTAAATACTTGTCAATCAAATACAAATAAGCTTAAAAGAAAGAAGTGAAAAATTGCAGAATTTGAAGGTAGCTGAACTAAGCTGGAGGACTGAACAATTTATTGAGGTTCGTCAGGTCTAATTCATAACCGGTTCAGAGAATAACCAAAGAATCAGAGCACAAATAGTAAGCACCAACGGGATAAGGTGCACTGCTTTCTCTCCTGACGACTTTGGAGGGCTTTCCTTCTTTGCTGCATCAAAAATGGGATTACGTATATGGAAATCATCATCCGCAGCAATCAGTACTTTTGGCGATGCTGAGCCCTTTGAAGCTGGCCACAGGTTCACCAAATATTCATCTGAGACTCGTGAAGTACTTGCCGTTCTGTGCATTTTCTTAGTATCTACCGCAGCAACACTTTCAATATAAACCTAAAACAAAACTGAAAACACACGAAAATCTTACAAATAGTGATGAAATGCTGCTGGAGGTGCTCTGTTTTATAGATTGGCCTAATCAAAATGAGTAAAAAGATGGTAAGATAAGGGAACCTTTGCTTTCCAAAGGATCAAAGTGAGAGGGAACGAGAGCCATTAGCCCTTTTGAAAGTAGGCTACATTGACTTTGGGAAGCCGAAGCAATGTTCTATTTTTCATAGGACCAGCTTTAATTTCAACGCAATTAAAGGACATGCATGTGATCCATAAGTATAAAATAAGGGTCACCATATGCACTGCTTCCCGTAATCGCAAGATCAATGGATTATGTCAGCTATGGCTTACGCCTTACGGTCAACCCTCAACCCACACACTTTGGCTTTGCTTCTATCACATTCCTTATCAGAGTTACATAAAATAACCATTTTCCTGTTTTTCTGGGTGGATGTATTGTCCTTAATTGCTTTTTTAAGTTACAGACTACAGTCGCTTGATTTGAGATAAAATGTTATACATATGAGGATAATTCGCAATCATTTGGCGCTACTAGTTATTGAAATTTAAACCCAAAAACCATTTTTTTCTGGTAATGGCTTGGGCAGGGCTCCAAAGATGATAACAATGAGTAGCAGGACACAAGCGCAGAAAGGCTGAAAACATGAACAAGAACCATAACAGCTAAGGAATTAAGTGCAGGGGAAAGGTGGGCAAACAATCGATCCTATGTATTACCCAAATCAGTTCAAAGTAGCGGTGTTATCTATTATGTGGTGTACAGTGTGCCCCTTGTCACTCTCCCCCAACCAGTAAAACCTAAAAAACAAGCTGCTTAAAAAGTGGAAGAAAGAGGAGAAAAATAAACAAGGAAATTAGACCAAAATTTAAAATAATAATAATAATACTTTCCTCCCACACAGGAAACCCGAAAATTGCAGCAAAATTTGGAAAACAAAACCCCAAATACTGCTCAAATACATAAAATTCCACAAGAAGAGGCACTCGAACTCCGTCGTTCACTCACAGAATGGCCAGGCATGGGAATCCAGCTAGATTCTAGCTAGGTAGAGTAAGGCAATGATAACCAGTGCCAATCACCACAAAGAAAGCCACAGAGAAAATTACCCAATGCACCTGAGAATGTAAATTACAATTTATGAGTCAATTCATTTCCCCAACTCGGATCAAAGAAACCAAACACATTCTTCCAGACTTGAACATAGGACACGCGATTCAATACACAAAAGAATGACTAAATTCTAGAACTTGGGACACCACAATTCATACTAGTCTTACAGAATACTTCAAAATCGGATGGTGGGCTCGGAATCAAATGGGCTTAAAACGAAATCTTAAATGAGCAACATAATCTGGCTGCTAACTCATTATAAATCATTTTATCGAATTAAATTCCTGATTAGGTAACTTATAACCATGTTTGTGACACTGAAGAGCATAAATGGTCACCTGCAGGTCTTGCAGCAACCTTGCCACCTCATTCTATGTGAAATTTATTTTTGAAATGCGGAAGCAGCCTTCCAGAAGAACATCTTATCTCACAATCAAATTCAACCTCCATCAGTCGATGGTTTTCTTGAGATCGATCCATTGAGACATGAATGATTAATTTGTCCCCATTATCAACATTAACAGAAGGATGTATGAGGAACACCTGGCCAAAAGTACAGGACAATTACAATTTTAACAATATCTTCAGCATCCATGAAGAAATCAATCTTGTAACAGCATTAGATATTGCATAGAACAAACTAAAAGGACAAAATGCAGGAAAACAAAAATGAAGATCAAGTGTGAAAATGAATATAATTTTCATATTGCTCCTAAAATTCACTGCAGTCATGAAAGTTTAGCTTCTAGAAGTTGGACATTACCCTCAAAAGCCATTTAGGATGGCATCACACACCATAAAATGAGACAGACTAATAGAGATTTTTATAAATCCTGGAGACATGTAAACAACAACAAAACATCCTGGTATGTCATAGATAATGGAAACAGTAACTAATACTGAACCAAGCTAGATATTTACTACATTTCATCCAGTATGCAAATTGTATTCAGAATAGTACCAAAAAAAAATAACAGTTAAAAAAATGGCAAGGTCAAAAAAATATAGAAACTTGAAAATCTAAGATAAGGGATCCTAAAGGAGATGCGATATGATTACCTCCTACGATTACAGAACAAACACATACTGAAGTTCCACGCGTCAGAATTGCTGAGAGCTCTATTTTTATGTAACTTAAAAAATTACCAAACATACTTGAGATCAATACAACCCTAAAAAGAAAATGATGACCACATAAGGAGCCAAATAGTCCAGAAACTAAAAACCACCACAGAACTTCTCTCTGCACCCTACTTTTACTTGAATATCTTGTAAATCAAAACAGTCAAACTAAGCAATAAGAAACTATGTAGAAGCAAATTAAACAATGATTGCCACCAACCTGCTGGCCCCAATGGGTGCCATAGTCTTCACTTGGAGCAGTCGTCAATTCAATTTCCTGTTGTGCAGGATTCTGCATGCTTCCCTGTTGGACCAAAAAATAGTAGATCTCATTATATGCTTGCCTCTTCCCATAAGACACAACTACTAACAGACAACTGAAGCTCTACTTACTCGAAAATGGACATCAAACCATCCAGCATATCCACAGAGCCTAGCATTTTCAGCAGAAATTGAAGTTGAAATGCTTGACCGAATACTACGTATATCATCTATTGTTGCTGTTGAGCAATCTATTTCCTTTATAATGCCAGCAGCTCCAATAAGTTGATTTGGGTGAAGGTTGTTCCACAGCGATGTCTACAGCAATCAATAGCATATCATGGACTTTACTGTGGCACACTCCAAGTAAACAGTAGTTATAAAACACACAGTCCTCAATTTTCATAGCACACAAGATAAGACAATCAAGAAGGTGCCAATGCTCTTTCTTTTCTGAACAGGTGCAGGAGTTTCATGTCCTGGCAGTCAATCATTGGGTAATAAAAGCAACTATAAGCATGTGGTTGCTACAGTAGATTGAGTTTTTTCTAGTGTTGGAGAGAGAAACAATTTTTCCAATGGAATGTCAATGTTAACTGAACAGAATTTCACAAATTCTACATAGAAAAATTAATTCTTTTTATGATGCACATATTTGAGTGACCCTGGGTGCATTCATCAATTCTTATCTGTTATAGTTCGAAATTAACAAACTATAAGCTATACACCCCCTGCCTGACTCCATTTTTGTGTTGCATCCCTTTTAACTATGTAAATACCTCCTATGTCCAACTTTGTTTCTTGAACCATGCCACAGATATATTTACTTGCTTGCAGGAACAATTCAATAATAACCAAACACTTCTCTCTATGTACTTTGTACAATAACAAATCAGAAATAAAGACTATTTGTAGGCATTGTTCTCCACTTCAAATTAACTAATACAATGGCCCCACAAATCTCCCACTTTCTACCTACCACTATATCATCTAGCATTTCCTATTATAGTGCTCAATCTACTCAAACAGCCATTTTGAAATGGCAGCAATATATGTCAACCAAGCAATTGATTCGTCTTACACTTAATGATATCAATAACAGGTGAATTGTTTTAGATTCAAAATAAAATCACATTCTATAATCAATTCATTCTTAGAAGTGAAAGCACAGCAGTAGAATAGGAAGTATATCAAGTACAGCATTTCCTTCAAGAACAAACTTAAACATTCACAAGTTATTAAAGAAGTTTAAAAATGAAATTTATAACTCTGGAGTGGTAACCTGTAAATAATATTTTCTCTGTTCATCAGTGAAAGGCTTTGTAAAGATACTCATGTCAACACCATAATAGGTTTTAGTTTTATCAACAAAGTTATACCAGTCATCCATGACTCGATCATATTCGCACTTTTTTTGATCCCCCAATCTAGACCTGATGGGTGCCACCCACATGCGAGCATGACTTGGATACCTGCAAGGCCAGAGCTCAAGGAATCAACTGATAAAGCACTAGTAATCACAAAAAAGAAATTTGATGCAAAAGTTTTCCATTAAGAAACCTACTAAAAACCGTAAAATATGTAAGATGGGTTTATTATTTATAATTGTTAGACTATAAGCATGTAATGTTGTTCGTCCTTAATAATAACAATAATGATAAAAGGAAAGAAGACAGGATGAAACTGAAACCAAAATGGCAGCTAGAGTTCAGTGAAATACTCACATAATCCCATCTGGCTTCAGCCAGCGGTCACGGGCACAAATTACCGAGTCAAACATTGATTCACGTAGAAGAAAGTATCCCATCCATTCAGAGATGATTATGTCAACTAGCCAAATACCAACAAGTTAGCAAGACTGGGAAGCAAAATGACCTCATAAAGATCAATTTCCCTGTATTAACAGAACCCGAGCCAAACCAAAAATGAAATAATTAATAAACGATATAACCTTTCTCTGGAAGTGTAACATCTTCAATAGATTCCTCAATCACTTCAACAATATCCTCGAGTTTATTAGCTTTTACAAGTTCCCGGGCATGTTCTGCCATCTTGGTAGCTTCTACAGCATAGACTTTCCTCGCACCTGCTTGAGCAGACCATATGGCCAAAATCCCACTTCCTGTTCCTACATCCAGAACAGACTACTCCATGGCTCACCAATTTAGTCCTTGTCACTATCGAAAGTCTCCCCCACTTACATAATAATAGTGATAATAATAGAGTTCCCATTAGCCAGATGAAAAAAAAAAAAAACTATTTCTCTTGAATTCCAGGTGACAATAAAATAAGCCCACTTCAACACAACTATGTGAAAATTGATAATCAATATTTAAGTTTTCCTTTGTCCAGCTATAACGTATTATGCAAAGTACAATTTCTTGCAAACTTTTATCTTGAACAAATTTTTAACAAACAAACAAGTAAGTTCATCTCAATCCCAAACAACCGCAAGAAACCCAAAAACGTAAATGGCACTGGGATGAAGGGAACGCAAGAAAAAGAAGAAAAAAATTTTACCTTTCCATGGAAGTGATGCTTGTTCTCAAAAACAGCATTGAAATAAGCGTCCATGCGAACCCGGTCGGAGAGCATCTCTTTCTGGTGGTACAGAAAGGCGTAGGTGCAGAAGTAGTTAGCGAAGTCTACACCTTTGTCAACGATGGCGCCACCGCCGTTGACGGAGGTAGTGGCGCAGTTGCTTCCCATCGTCTCACTGTATGGGATCTCCAGACTCTCCACTCAGGTCAGCCAGAGAGTGAGAGAAGAAGAGAAGATTTGGAGCGTTAGGGCAACTCATATTTATACTGCGCTTCCTTTCTATGGAGGGAAGAATATAAAAACTACTGTTTTTTTCTTCTTTTTTTTCCTTTAACATTTATATTTCTTAAAATTTCAATTTTATTTGTTAATTGTTATCCTTAGTATATATCGCCAAAATAATTTGAGAAATATTTTTCAAATTAAATTTGCATTGTCACCAAAATAAATTACACATTAATAGTACTAATTCAATTATTTTAAGCAAATAGGAAAATGGCTAATTTCTCATCCTTTTTATTGGATTTGGATTTTGTACCACAATTACTATAAACTAGTGATAACGGAACATACATAAATAGGCTTTGAAGTTAATTGAGGAAAAGTTGTATTACACAACTTGTTGCGAGTTTTTGAATACAATAAATCAAATGTATAAATTTTCACTCGTATCTGGGTATATTTGGAGTGTGATATATTTAAAAAAAATTGTATTGGTTTGTATAAAATTTTTGGTAGGTATTTTTTTTATAGAAAAAGTATTTTAGAGATAAAAATGGGAAGGAAGATTTTTTGAAATTATGTGAGATAAATTTGAGTGAAAAATTTTAAATTTTGAAATAAAAATTTATTTGAAGTATGATATTTTTATTTGAGAAAATAATTTACTTTTTCTATTTACAAATAGAAATGTTTTATCCAAACATAGTTTTAAAAACGTGATAACCGAAACTAAATAATACTTACATTTATAAACATTAATGTCAACCAAATCACTATAAATATATCTTATTATAGTGCAAGGTAATTTCAAAATATAGAATTGGTATAAATTGTTAACTGATAGACTTTGAAAAGGTTTTCTCTCACACAATTTATCCTTTTTTTTAATTCTATGTTTCTTTATTCTATTTTTAAAAAATTGAATATGTATTTGTTCATTTATTTTATTCGAGTGGTATACATGGCCTCGTTGGCGGGAAGGCCTACCTTTGCATTGGTTAATAAATGGATCGAACTAAGACGGACTTTTGAGTGGTAAATCATACTGGTTGGGTCCGGTGTGATTTGTAAATGGGCTAAGACCGGAGAAGGCAAATCATCTTGGACTTGGGTCGCCTCTTGCTATAACCAAGGCATTTTTTTTATTTTGTATTTTTTGGATAATTCTATTATATTATAACAAGAATGATAGAGATTGGATTTGAGCCCATCTCAACACACGTTGCCTAGTCAATAGGGCAAACCCAAATCATTATCAAGGCATGTTTGATGAAATTAATGTTTTTTTTGAGCATTTCATCATTAAAATTCAGCATCAAGGAATGTTCGATAAAACTAATGTTCAAGGGTGAATGTTGAATTTTAAGGTTGAAATCTTAAAATGTTGAAATATTTAATTTTTATTCTTTGAATTTTGAATACTGGTCAATTAATATTATTTGATAAAAATATTGATATGACCAATTAATATTATAGGAAGGAATAAGTTTTTTAAAAAAATAAGAGGCACAGCTGATTCAATATAGTATTTTATGGCGGAAACTTTGACTTTTTGCTCTTAATGACTTAATTTTAAGTCATCAAACACTTGATATAATTAAATACAAATTAATTAATTATCAGCAATTCGAATAAACCCTTTGAATATTAGAGATACTGCAATTCATTTTGATTGCATGATTTATTTATATCCAAGCAACCCGGATACGAGAATTACTATTTTTTTTTCAAAAATAATAGTTGGTTTTGGTTTAAATATAATTTATATTACTTATTAGATACAACACGTTAAATTTACTAATTAAATGTATAATTATATATATATATATATATTTAATTGTAGACATACATAATAATTATTAGTAAATATATTTTTAAAAAATTATTTAAAATTAATTTTTTAAAAAATAACAAATATTTTTAAAAATATATATTTTTTTTAGAACCGAACGAATACAACAATTTTTCGTGAAGTGCAATAATTACATAAAGTTGCGCAATAATTACATAAAGTTAAATATGTGCGTGTGAGAGCGAAACGTGTATATAAGGTCAACCACTGAACATAGCACTAGACCGAAGTAAAGCTGAATATAGGGGCCTACAACTGGCGAAATCCAAGTTGGGAAAATCAAATGTTTGACCTGACCAAATTTTCTAGGCCTATCATGTGTTATTGTCATTTTTCTTATAGATTTGTCTAAAAATATTAACTCATATTTTGTAAAACTATCTCACATTTACATCCTATGGCACAAAAATGAGACACTATTTTTTAAAGTTATACTCGAGACCAAGTAGGGGTACACGAGATCAATTCAAATACAATATTATTTTTCCTCTCCGAGAGTGTTAATTCAGACTCATGGAGAGATATTAAGAATATTACAGTATTTTTAAATTGGTATAAAATAGTTAATAAAGAAAATGAGTTTTGATGACGTTGAAATCCATTACTCACCCGAGATGTAAGTTTGATCAAATAATCACCACAAGTGTACTCTTACAATACAAATATTAGGATTGATCTCCAAATAAATCAGAATATTATATTTTTGTAAAATATTGGTATAAAATAGTTAATAAATAAACTGAGTTTTTGTGATGTTGAAATCCATCATATGGCTCGGGGTGTGAGTTTAATGAAAAGTATACTGCATTGGCATAGGTTGAGAGTTAGGAAATTTAAGTTTTAATTTCTTCAACGTGTGCGTCTTTCAGTATGCCGTTTGAACCAGCAACCTAGTTTTTAGAACTAGTCATAAATTGCTCCAATTTAGTTGGGTGCATTAGTCCATCCTCGCGATCACTTTTGTAGGCTTTTGGGGCCTTTGTAGTCGTAATTTTTTCTTTTCGAATGTTTTTTTTTTTTTGGTTTGGTTAAATCCAACACCACGAAATGCAATTGGTCCTTTTGTGATTTTGTAATTTTGCACTTTGCAATGTGAATATACTATCGTTTTTGGAAAAAAAAAAAAAAGAAAAAAGGAAAAGTATAGTGCATTGCAACCATAATGAGCATGAAAAGAAAAACCATAATTTTGACCAAATCAAGAACTAGAAGAAGCCAACCACTTGTGACTAGCACCCTTAGGTAAAGACTAGGAGGAAAAATCTGACACCCTTGCATCTTCTTTACTTAATCTTTCATATTTTACCTAATGTGTTGACTTCGTCCTGGTCTATTAAATTGATTATTTAAGTCTGTCTTTTACCCACAAAATAATAATAATAATCCGTATTAAAAATTAACCTTAGACTAAACAAGTAAAATTGAATTGAAAACAAATGCATGTGTATATATATATATATATATAAATAAAAGGAGTACAATGGTCGGCAATAATCCAAATATTTATTCCCACAACTTTAGTGATTAGAATGTTCAATTTTATTTAACTTTTCCTTTTGGCTTGACAATGATAATAACGGTTGAATGTTTAATCACTTTTTACTTCCCACAAAAACAATAATTATGAGATAATTAGGTGGAGAAGGATAAAGAATATATAAGTTGTTAATTTAATCATAAAATTTTATTGTGATGTATTTTTGCTGTTTTTTTTTCACGTGAAAGTTCTATGATAAAAATTGTTTATAATAATTACACACAAGCCAAACCAAAAAAAGAAAAGAAAAGTGGGAGAATGAAATGGAGAAATTTAAGAGAACATCCCTGTATATTAAATAAAATTGGTTGAAAAATCCTTCTAAAGTTTTTATGGAACATATTTTGCTGATTTGATCCACTTTGAAATTTATTAAGTTATTGAGAATATGTAATTAACCATATATATTTTATATGCTGCCAAAGTCAATCATATTCCTTTCTAATCTGTGCAATTTATGAATCACAATCAAAAAATCAACACGGTGATAAAGAGTTCTTCAATAGGACTATAGGAGTAGTAGCTTGACTTGTTTCTATCATCCATGGAGGCCGAGTTAAAAATGCAATAAGTCGTTCAAAACATTAACAAAACATTAACTCCGAGGTCCCATTTCCAGCACCAACCCTCCCATATGAAAAAAACCATTATTGACATCAACGCCCAAACCCAAAAAAAAAAAGGGAAAAAAGGATGAGAATCTTCACGTCCGTTAATTCCTATAAGCAGTAGCAGCAGGAGTGGCAATGATTCATCAATGGAGGATCGCAAAGCAAACGTAATTGTTGTTTCATTGCTTGCAATTTTCACCATCGCTATCATAGTTGCTCGCATAGTTTTGAAATTTTCCAAGGTATTTTTTCTAATATGCGGAGCCAATATTGCAGCGATCGTTGCCGTTTTGGCAGTTGTTATAATTGGAAGGCGATACGACAGGCGGAGAAAACTTGTGGAGAATAAGCTGGTTTCAGAAGGCCGGGAGCTAAGAGTTGAGTACAGTTTTCTCAGAAAAGTCGCTGGAGTTCCAACTAAGTTTAGGTTCAAGGAACTCGAGGAAGCAAGCGATGGTTTTCGATCTTTGTTAGGCCGTGGATCATCAGCTTCTGTATTCAAAGGAATCTTAAACGATGGCACCCCTGTCGCAATCAAAAGGATTTCTGGAGACGAGCGTGGAGAGAAGGAATTCAAGTCAGAAGTCGCAGCCATTGCTAGTGTACAACATGTCAATCTTCTCCGCCTTCTGGGATATTGTAGCGTGCCATCTGGGCCACGGTTTCTAATCTATGAGTTTGTTCAGAATGGATCATTGGATAATTGGATATTTCCCCAAAAAGAAATTCAGGGCTTACATTGCAGGGGTGGATGTTTGTCTTGGGACTTAAGGTGTAGAGTAGCAATTGATGTTGCCAAGGCCCTTTCTTATTTGCATCATGATTGCAGGTCGTGCATTTTACATCTTGACGTGAAGCCGGAAAATATTCTTCTAGGCGAGAGTTTTCATTCGCTTCTGGCTGATTTTGGGTTGTCCAAGTTAATGGGAAAAGATGAGAGTAGGATAATGACGACAATCCGGGGGACTAGAGGGTACTTGGCCCCGGAATGGATACTGGAGAATGGTGTTTCTGAGAAGTGTGATGTGTATAGTTTTGGGATGGTGCTTTTGGAGATCATTGGTGGGAGAAGGAATATCTGCGTCATTGAAGATGGCAATAATCGGAAACCAAAGAAAAAATTTCAGTGTTTTGCAAAGATTGCGGGTGAGAAATTGAGAGAGGGGAAAGTAATGGAGATTGTTGACCAAAGGCTGGTGCAAGCTGGAGGCGTTGATGAGAGGCTAGCGAGAAGATTGGTTTGTGTAGCTTTGTGGTGCATACAAGATCAACCTAAGGTTAGGCCAAGCATGGCCCTTGTGGTAGAAATGCTTGAAGGGCGTGCACATGTGGATGAGCCGCCTGATAATCAAATGCTCATTCTTGATTTCTTATCCTTTGATGAAGGGTCAACCCCTGATGCTGGCAACCCTAGGTTAGCTGCCATTGAAATGACTCGAATGGAGGGTACAATCCCTTCAACACTGAGTTATTCATTTGCGTTATCTGAACTTTCGGGCCGGTAACATTGAGAGCTGAAGCTGCTGTTCCATTGGCCTTTTCTCACCCCCAGTTCAATTTTTGATGTCCTGATCTGAGTTCTAGCATGCTCTGGTTAAATTATACAATTAGTAGTTCCCTTCTTGTTAAGGCAAATTTTGTTGATTTGACTACACTTCTGTACTTACTGCAGTTGTTTTTGAGGGTCACTGCCAAAACTTATTGTAATTAGAAGAAGTTCATAACTCATTCTCCAGGGGAAAGGGCTGGGGAATCCATATAATGAAAATTTGTGCGCAAGACTTCTCCAATCTCCAAAGCATCGGTTGGAAAGATGAGAGCTCTGTTTCTGGCTCATGAGTATCCTGGAAATGGAAGTCAGGCCTCGTTTTAAACTAATTCATGGCGATCCCAATTCTCATCTCACGTCTCAGGGTCTCGTCAACCTGGGCATGGGCTGTCATGTCGGCGTTTCCCATGCATAAATTCCAGTCTCATAAACTACAATACCAGTATGCAAATTCTCAAAAAGCAGCACTTTTCTGGCTTAAATGAATTTTAGTTCTGAGCTGTATGAAAATGGAGTCAGCTACACATGAATCCATACTCAATAGGCCATCTCAGTTTGGAGTAACAGGCTAAAACAGTTCTTACCAATACTATTCAAGAAGTCAGAAAATAAAAATGTGGAAATCGTAGCCTCCCAATTTTCTTCACCCATCTCTCGCTTGGAAGAAACAGCCGATTATTCTCATCTTGCAAGCGATTGGATTCACATTGTCTAGTTAATATTGATGTTATTTATGTTGCTAGAATGTTTTTTATTGGTTTTTGCTGAACAAGGCAATAAAACCTTGGTCTTCCCAAACAATTTGGCTCAATAGTTTTGTTTGTATACTTGGCTTCCTTAAAACATACCATGTAAGCATCAATGGCATATTTCTCATCATATTTTCACTGTTGTCACATGCTCCATCCATTCTTAAAAAAAGAAAAATTTAGTTTTAAAAATCTTTTTTTATTTAAAAAAAAGTTTATTTTGGTGTAAAATTTTTATGTTACTTTTTTAAGTAACCAATAAAATAGCTCATCACAAATTAATGAATAATTTTTTTAATTTCTCATTTAAAATGATAAAAAAAATTCATAATATTTTATTAATATATTTTTTTAGTCATTTATTACAATTTCACCTAATTTTCTATCAAATTTTAATCATAGTAACTGTCATTTTGGATTATTTTTATTACACACAGTATAAAATTTTATTAGAATATTTAATTAATGCCAAAAATAAAAACCTTAATATTAAAATCAACTGAAAAAATACTAATAATATATATACACAATACAAATTGCAAAAATAGCATAACAAATGATCCACAAGGACAATGTAATGATGGTCAGTACTAATATGGTAATGGCAGTACTCAATTTGGGCTTGTGGTGATAGACTGGTCTCTCTCCTCAAAACACAATTATTCTTGTGGTGGAGTCAAAGTCCTGAAATACCCGAAAAAGGTAACCATGGCTGCCCCCCAGTAAATTTTCTTAATCGCTAGCATATCAAGATCATATCAACCATCAGCTCGTTCGATTTTAATACATCGGGTAGTCGGACAACGGCAATCTAACTCATCGTGTTTTATTTTGGGAAAGTTTGACTTTTGAATGATTTGCCACTCTTTTAATCGTACCAAACGAGTCATCGTCCTTGTTATCACAATACAAAGAAGATTTTTTATTTTTTCTTAAATTTTTGGGTGGGTTTGCTTGAATTTGTTGCTGTAATGCTTTTTTTTAGATGCTAAATCAGAGATACAACTTTGGTTCCTCTGAAAATGGGGGGACAGTTAGGGCAGTTCCTGGGGGAAGGTGGGGGGATTTACTATGTGGGGCAGGTTTTTAATCTGGTATAATGGCAAAAATCAGAACTTTGATAATTTTAGTACTTGTCCTGTGTTTCTTTCTTGAACTTGCCCATTTTCTGCATTGCACTGGGTGAAGCTACACGATTTAAGCTAGTATGGCAATTTCACTACATACACTGTTCTTGTGAATTAGCTCATTTTTATTTCTTTTGCTGAAAGTTTGATGGTATTAGCAATTTGCTTTTAAGTCCTATTTGCTTAATGTTACACAACTTCAGTCTGTGAAGCTTTTCCTTTTTCTCTGCAGAAGACGTTTTCAAGCATTGTAACTAGCAAGCACCTATATCAGAAGCAACATGAGTTATACTGGACCATCCGTGGGTGCGGGTTAGTTGCATTATCTTTACTACTGTCTCTGAGTAACATTTACCTCCTGATTAAAACTTTCGCTTCATTCAATCTGTATTCATCTGAAATACCAATCACACCATGGGATACTTTGTTTTTGGTCATCTGTAAGGACCTATTTCAAAAATGGCAGACAAACATATATGTCCTTGCCCAGGTAGTTTTGTATGAATCGTGTGTGTGACGTTGTGTTACTGTTGGAGTGTCCTAATATGTTTGGTTTATTTTCTTTTGCATCTGTGCTTGCCTATCTATTTTGAATAACTAGAATGCGCTACTCTGTGCAGGTGGTACAACTATTAAAAGGGCATTTGAGTTTGGAAGGACCTATGTTGTCAGGCCCAAAGGGAAACACCAGGCAACAATAGTTTGGTTGCATGGTCTTGGAGATAATGGCTCTAGGTAATAGCATTTCTGTCTCCATCTTGATTATCACTGTTTGAAATTGATTTTGGTTGTCCAATGTCTTAGGTCCAAGTTAGTGTTTATTTCTGTTGCATTTTAATTCCTTCTTCTTGCATTATGACAACATTTTCCCCATATGGTTTAATTCAAGTATTAAATCAATCCTGATTCCTGACTGTTCCTCTGCACATTTATTTTGCAGTTAGTTTTGGAGGACTACGTATCACTTGTATTCATTCTGAATATGGATTTCAATTTATTGTAATTTATGTTAAAGGAGGAGTGTGAGTTTGTATCATGTTGATAGCTTTCTAGTGAATGTCTCAGGTTAACACAATTACTGGGAAGACTGAAATGATTACATGTTCTATTTATCTCTGAGTGTAGCAATTGATATTCATGCTGATTGGATGTGATGGATGACTGAAACCTATGGATGTGATCGTGACTACAATTCTCATTCTTTCATTTCATGTCTTTTTGGCAGCTGGTCCACTCTGTTGGAGACACTTCCTCTTCCAAATGTAAGGATAGTCACATTGGAATTCGAATGACTCAGAATTTTTTGCATGATTGACCATATAAGTAGAATAGAAATGGCAAACCGAAGATTGTGAATTCTCTCACTTTCTGTGTGTGTATGTTCTTTTGGCAAGTAATCTTGCTATAATCTTCTAGTTGTGACATATTTTTATTTGATCTATCTTTTTGCAGATTAAATGGATCTGCCCTTCTGCTCCGCAGCAACCAATTACTCTGTTTGGAGGTTTCCCTTCAACCGCTTGTAAGTACTAATGAGTTTTGTTCCTGTTTTTTGGACAGGTATTATAATCACATTGCCATGTTGTCAAAAACACCTAGGAAAACAGAAATGTGATATGAGAATCGCTGACATTTATTGTTAAAGGGTAAAGTAGAATCAGTGTCAAATGACATATTGATAAAGGGCATAGCAGGATCAGTATTTATGACTAATTCATGTTTTGACTTTGTAATTTCTGAGACAAACCTTGCCTTTGAGGTAAATCTCCTGCTTTCAAGCAAATGACAGTATATCTGAAGTATATTCTTTTTCTGACCCTTGTACTAGGGTTTGATGTGAATGACCTTTCTGAGAATGCTAAAGATGATATGGAGGGTTTGGATTCTGCAGCAGCATATGTTGCAAGTTTATTGGCTACTGAACCCCCAGACAGTGAGTTCCTCATTTCACATGTGATATTTTCGTTTTGTTTGATTTATCTTTGATATCTTTTTTTTTTTCATTCTAGTTTTAGTTTTTTAAGGCTCTTTATGGTTTGAAATACTTTGAGATCAGTAGTTGGAAATCTGAAATCTGTTGGGATACTGCTAAGAAAGCATGAGTCAGAATTATGAGAACTTTAAGATTCATGAAGCTCGGAGAGCTAGTTGTGCCAAACCACAAGCATCCGGTTCTGGGTTTAAAGCCATGTGAAGTTGTATGAATTTTCAAGATAAATTTGTCATCTTTTTAAGCTATTTTAACGTCAAATTTCTTTTTCTTGTAACTACAAATTTACCAGGAAAATTACTCAGAGACATGTTATTGAAATTGTTTAGATGGTTCCACTCCATTGATGTAAAGTCTGGACATCACATTGACAAGGAATAAACCTGAATCAGAAACTTGTTCGCATCAAAGGCATTTCTAGTGAATGGCAAAAGCAGATTTAAAATGGTGATATCATGAATCATTAGAACTGTGGAATCAGTAGAACTGTGATTGGTTAGAGTATGACATACTTTATGCTGCATTAAGATTGTTTTTAAAAAGACAACCTTGCAAAGAAACCCAGACTATTTTCTCATGTCTACTGGCACATTGTAGGTGTCACTACAAGCATTTAAGATATTGTCTTCTGTTTGAGTTGCAGTCAAACTTGGTGTTGGAGGCTTTAGCATGGGTGCTGCATTATCCCTGCACTCTGCAACTTGCTTTGCTCTAGGAAAGTATGAAAATGGAAACACATATCCAGTCAATTTGAGCGCAGTTGTTGGATTAAGTGGATGGCTCCCATGTGCAAAGTTTGACTTCTAACTCCTTTTTTGGCAATGGAAATGTTTAGTTCTTAAAAATGATTGGCTGCTCAAAGTTGGACTTTTATCACTTTTCCAACAAAATTGTTCATTTTTCAAATAGTTGGCCCTTGATCGTTATCATTTACTAGCAGGAATCTAAGTAGCAAAATGCAAGGGATAAATGAGGCTGCAAGCCGTGCTGCATCCTTGCCCATTCTACTATGCCATGGCAGAGGTACTTATATAGTTTATGATGAAATTAGAAGTTTCTATAATCTCATTTAATAAGATTAGAGTTGGTTAAATTAAAGAAAACCAGTCATCTCTAGTTGATTTATCAGTAATTCACTGTGTACTGGTATTCTGTACTTGAAGAAACGTTCTTGATGATAAAGGTAATTGGCTGAAGGGAATTTCTTTACCTGTACCAATCTTTTTCTTCTAAAATCTTTTCACTTTCCAATTCTCCTGATCTGTGTCAAATTTTTAGAGAGCATCACAGTCAATTTGGTTACTTTTACATCTGAGGTTTAAGTCAGCTGTTATTCCTTCAATGGTGAAGTTGCAATAATTCTGAGGAACCTCATGCAGGGGATGATGTTGTACCTTTCAAATATGGTGAGAAGTCTTCAAAACAGTTGATTTCATCTGGATTTCAAGATGTGACATTCAAAGCCTACAATGGGTATGTTTCTTTCCTACTGTTGCAAAATGTGCTTGGTTTTGTATTTCTTGTAATGTTGCGAGTTTCTTGTTGAACAGTCTTGGCCATTATACGATCCCTGAGGAAATGGATGGAGTTTGTGCATGGCTGACCTCAAAACTGGGGCTTGAGGGGAAGTAATATAGCAAAGACCATTAGTCTTGGGAACTTTGGCTGCTTGTGGATCTTCAGTGATATGGAGACGGGCAATTATTAGTTGTTTGAAACATAAGCTTCTACTGAAATACATCTAGGCCATTACTGTCAGCAATTGAATGCCATTCAATTCAACTCTGAAAGCTCTCGAGTTAAATGTTCTTTCAATTTGGTATTTATGTTGTACGCGTTTATAGTGCTGATCGAAGCCGCTAGAATTTGAGAATGTGGCAGCCATTTGATGTCTATATTAGCAATTCAGATACTTCAAGATCAGAGGATAACATTGCCTTGCAAGCGTTTACATATGTTGGCCGTTGAATGCAAGCGTTTGCATTCTATAACATCATACCAATGGACGAATACATGATCTTTGCTCTCGTCCACTGGAAGGGAGCTTGCCCCTTGGTGCAGGACGTCAGAATTTTGACTCTTGAATAATCTCCACCAAAGAAAAAAAAACCCAGTAATTAAATCAGAAAAAAATGCCAACTGTCAAATATAATCTTGAGATTAACAAATGCGATTTCCCAATGGGAGCACGCAATATTGTGGTATATTCTATTGCATGGTACAAAGTGAACCAAAAAAAATCTCTAAGGCATAAATTACCCTGATCTAGTCATGAACAAAGAAGGAAAACAAGGAAAAAATTTGATACAACAGATACTTGTGGGTTCAACTGCTTTAGCCAACTTCAAATTTACACAATGGCAATTAACAACTTCGAAAACATGAAAATTGGGACATGGAAATGTGCATCTTCATAGAGCCCAAAGCTGTGTTTCTACCTTCTTTCCTTTGGCCAAATACCATCTCTGCAATCCCCATATCTAACAGATTTGATATCAAGCCATTTCTTTGTTCCAAATGGAAAGTCACTACTAAATATTTCCAAGAGATCCAAAAAAAGGTACTTTAACCATCGCAAGTGATGAATCTGCAACTTCTGAATTCCAATTTCTTGGTCTGTGAGAAAACAAATAACAAGCAAAGCTAAAAAAAGAAAAATGCTGAATCTAACAACAGTACTTCACCCCAGAAATAAAGAATTTGATCAGTAGCAACTCTGTCCCATGTTTTCCAGTAGAAATTGTTCAAGCAGTAGATCCCAAAAATGACTCGGCCAACCCTCGAAAGGAGCAATACTATCTTCCATCACGTCAACACAGATTATCATCTTGACACCTCCTTTACAAAAGCTACTTCGGCATATCCAGGAGGTGGTGACATCAGGAGCTTATCCTGATCACCATCTTCACTCTCTGTCGGCTCATGGGGTGTGGTACTCGATACAGAAACACTTCCATCTTCCTCTAAATGTTATGCAATTAATTCAGAGCAAAAAGAAATGAAAAACTAATAATTGTATACTTAGAAAATAGCATAACAAAAAGATTGTATTCCACAAAGAAAGAAAAGATAATCAAATAAGGAGGGGAGATCAGTATGTTTGTATTTTCACAAGGGAAGGTGAATAACTGGGGCAATTTGAAAAAACAGAAAAAGGGAAACAGGCTTACCAGTACAGTTATGGTACTCAGGTAGCTGTTTAACGGTCGTTACTTGCAGACTTTCAGGGAGAAGACAACTGCAGAAAGCACCTAAAATTTAACTGGCCATTAGACTCTTTTGGGTATATAGATTTGAAGACAAAAAAATCACATAAATGTTAAAAAACAAGTAGCAGGTTTCCTTTTGGTGATTGATGGAAGAAGGATTAGAGTTAATTGGATGCACTTTCAATCTGCTGATAAGAGAGAATCACATAATGACAGCAAGAGAATTATGCACTTTGAGTAACTCAATTTGAACTCAAAGTCAAACATACCTACATGAGCCAGCCTATTCACCCACCCAGGAATTCCTTTTCCTACCAGCCTTTGGGCCATATCATCTGTGAAATGATTACAATTCTTGCTAATGAGATGATAGGTGTCACCATGGTACTCGGAAGCCACACTCTCAATAAAAGCTCGGAATTCTGAAGGAGGCATGTTTACTTGACCTAGCGGGACAGAGCATCTATATATAAAACCAGGGCAACTCTTGGGCTCCACTTCAAAAACTCCGCTGATGGGGAAGTCATGAGCTCCAAACCCGTATTCCATTCCATGAACTGCAATGCAAATACACATATAGGTTTTCTG
Source organism: Gynochthodes officinalis (assembly GCA_020080225.1). NCBI lineage: Eukaryota > Viridiplantae > Streptophyta > Magnoliopsida > Gentianales > Rubiaceae > Gynochthodes > Gynochthodes officinalis. The sequence goes on along the minus strand of CM034615.1, from coordinate 45,525,424 downwards.
TCATATAGGAGGTACAAGAAATGGTCAATGTATATGCTATCAGGAAAAAAATTGTCAATTTCCTCCCAGCAAAAAAAAATCTCCAACACCTATGTGCTGTAAATGACGTAATAATTTTAGATATTTTTGACAACTAAATTTTACATAAACAATACACAAATGCTACACATTGACCCCAGAAAAATCCCTTTTTTCTACAAGTACATGAAATTCATTCCCATTTCCAGGATATGCAACATAAAGTAGCAGACGATAGGCAAATGACAGAAAGAAAATAAAAAATGGGCGATGACCGAAAGCAATCATCACACTGTTTCTAATACATCCAATATTAAGTACATCAGTTCCAGAACTTGATTCCCAGTTAACTAGCATATTTCGTTAATAAAATCACTTGCCCAATGGCAAGTTCATGAAAAGCTTATATAAATTAATTTCTACAGGAAGAAATACAAGAAACGTTATGATAACCCGTTGATGTTTACATAGCACACAAGCTGAATTCGAGATTGCAAGAAGGAAAAAACTCCAACTTCCAAGTTTAAGAAGAAAAATAACCGTAACACTGGAGTAATAACCTAAGAAAAGGTTATAATGGACCATTAACAAGTAAATCAAATTAACAAAAGCCCCCCGTCTCCAATTCCCTGTCACGATCCCATCAGCTCGACACGAGAATATTCCAAAACTTAAGCAGGAACCCAATTCATAATCATCCATGGAAAAAAACACAAAGCTAAATCTAACATAAATTAACCAATCTCGTAAAACAAATATGCATTGCAAAAAATAAAACCCTTTTCTCAACATTTTTTGCTCACCTTCAATGCCAGAATGGAAGATGCCAAAACCAAACCAAACGGTGTAATTATTGAGAGGGGTCAGGTCATACACATTAAGCATAACACGGGTCTCGGAGCTGCTATTCAGGTCACCACCACCATCACGTTCAGATGTGGCGATTGAGACGTTCTCTTCCCCCATCTTCTTCTTGATTGAAGCTGTCTACTGCTATTATATTTCTCAATTTAACCAAAGAAGAAAAAATTCCTCCAATCTTTTTCCTTGATATTTTTACATGAAATTTTCAACCCACGTAACGAATTCTCTTGCCTGAGTAGATTTGAAATTTTCTGATACAAAAGAAATAAAAATAAAAATAAAAATTGCCAGATTCTGAGAGAATGAGACTCCTCTTTGACTCCTCTTCCCCTCTCTTTCTCGCTCCACTTTTCTGTGGCCTTTTTTTTCCCCTGTTTTTCTTTTATTTTATAATATATGTTTTTCTTTTACCACTCTGGCCAGAAAACAAATGGTTGGAAAGGCAAAGGGCAATTTCGGGACTTCATCCGGAGTTTCCTTATCAAGTTGTCTTTTACATGTCGGCCATAATTGTTAATTTAGGAAAGTGGTACCAATAATTTCATTCAAATCAAACTAATTGTGTATAAAATTTGATAACAAAATGCTGCTACAGTTTTTTCTTTCGAGATTTTTTCAAAATTTTTTCAAAACAAAATTTACTTTCGAGATTTTTTCTTTTATCTGAAAAAAGAGTTTATTTTAAAAAAATATATTGTTAAATTACTTTTATTAATATCACACGTCTTTTACTCAGTTTTTCAGTAATTATTTTCTCTCTTCACAAAATTCGGGCAAATAGTTTTCAAATAATACTACCACTCTAATCTTTTTAGTTTCCATCGAATTATTACATATCTTTAAAAGTATATAAATTATTAATATTTTGAAAATAAAAATTCTATTCGATCTTTTAAGTTGAATTATTTTCACATTTATTATCATAATTTTCAGATAAAATAAACTATGGCAATGCGCTCAGTTCATTTTTCCTAGTTAATTGAAAGTGGTTCATTTCTGTAGCTAATCTTTCCTTTTTAGCCAGCAACAACCAGAGATATTTAGCTTATAGATTACATGCATTATACAACTGAATTAAGACATCTTTGAAAATATCTGCAGCATCAGAAAGCCTTGGAGTATTCGCGAAGCCAGGCGGACACGCGACAAGTCATAATCCAAAATCAGAATTACAAATTTCCCATTTCTCTCCCCCTCTCTCCCTCACAAACAACTGATGCCAACAGGAAGCTCTTTGGCACCCTCAAATTTATTCCTCTAATGCTGCTTAGCTCCAGCAGCCCTTTGCATGCTTCCATGGGTGAAAACCTGCAAAATAAGTAAATATTTAGGCAAAGAATGAATATGAATGTGAACTTCCAATTAATTAAGAATAAAACAATACATGAACTGCTCAACAAAATAAGCATTCTCTGTGAACTGCAGTACCTACTACCTAGTACTCAGACACCAGAGGAGAATCAACGCCGATGCAACACCATCATGCGGAGCCTAATTATCCGGTGTTGGTCTACGCTGTACTCTCTCATGGTGTCCCCAGGAACCACTATCTGAAGTTTCATTATTATCATCCCTGGAGTCTGTTTCCCAATCATATGTCTCCCCCCAAAGCCTTCTTGATGGTCGTCTTCTGATGGTAAAACGGGCTTGGGCACTTGAACCACCAGACCAGCTACTGCTCCGTGAAGAACTCCCAGATCGTAGGATTCGAACAAGGAAAACAACAGTAAGAAAACGACCGTCATCAATGGTCAAAGCACTATCCTCGTTCGTTTCTTCTCCAAAAGAGGATTGCAGTGTACTGAGCAAATCTCCCAAATCCCTCTGCTGCTCTAACCTTCTCCAGCTGCGCTGCCTCTCTGGATCAGCCTCTGTTGGCCTCACAAGAGGGTGTTCCTCTCTTGCATGCTTCCGCAGCTCTCTATATGTGCCATTGAAATCACATGTTTCACAGGCACAGCTTCTTAATTTTGCATTCATAAATCGACGAGCAGACTCCACAACCATCCACCCATTGATCTGCTGTCGGCACAAAGGGCACACCAACTTTGGCTTTGCATTATCTTCACAAGACACAGCTTGCACTGATGTAGACCCTCCCTCCATTCTTTCAACAGTTAAATCAGTAACTGGTGATTCTGAGATTGTTAAAGGAGGGGCCAACACCAGTTCTTCTTCTCGCTGCAGGGTAGCAGAAGCTTCCCCAAATGACTTCCGAAACTGGTCAAAACAATTTGAATGGCGGTAACTAGTGTCACACATGAAGGGGCGGCATCCTTTCTCGTGAGATGCACATAAAAGGAGTACAGCATTATGCGGATGTTCCATACAAACTGGACAGCGGGCATCTTCCCACTCTTTTGCATTCTCCTCATTTTCCAAGGGATTTTTTGGCAATGATTGCCGTGATCGACTAGAGCTGCATGTGAAAGGAGATGCCCTAGACCTATCAAAAGACACAGAACGATCCCTTCTTTCCTTAGGCATTTCTATGTCAAATACCTAGATAAATCTTCTTTTGTTGAGAATGTCTTGAAAATGCCGATGAAGTAGGTAGAAATCAAAAGAACTCGAATATTGGTCGTGCAATAATTAAAATCTATGGGAAAAAAGGGAACAATCAGAAACAACAAAATGAGAATCTCCAGAACAGTTAAAAGACATCCACAACCAGAACTACCAGTGATGTTATTCAAAACTTTGTCAAGATGCATGTATATCATCAGAAACACAGAGCATCAACTCTCATCAGTTTCCTATGTGACACAGTAATTAAGAGGTTTTTCTATCAGTCTGGACTTTGCAAACACCTTAAACCAAGACAACACAACAGCAGCACCCCAATAAACAAATCAAGGAACCATAAATAATCCAAAAAGGATTCACAACAAATAATACAAAAAGAACTTTTTCCCACACGATATTTTTAATGTAGCTAGGATAAGGGTTCAACTGTCAAGTCCCTAATGCAAACAGATTGAATTATTTGCTCGACACCACACTCCTAAACCATTGCATATGCTCAAGCCATTAACAGCCAACTCAACTATCAAAAACTTTCACAGTTTAATTTTGTGTGGAAATTAACCACTCAGAATGATCCTTCAGTATGTCATGGTCCCAATCAGGATTGAAAGGAACTATGGACATCGGCTTCCCTTTTCTCTGGAATACTGTGCTGTAATTAGTGCGGAAATGGGGTAGATTGTGCAGCATAAATGGCTTTTAGTTTCATATCGTAGTTGGAGGTGGTCATATTAGGCGATGAATAAAATAACTTAATGGCTTTCCGCGAATCTGTATGAAATAGACACAGCATCACATGTGCAAGGGCTTGCCATTGAGTTTAATGCTTCAGAGCACAACAACAATGGTACTTAGATTTTAACAGTAAGGTCGTCGACCTTTCAAACACCAAATGCCCGCAAATTGTGACGCTTTGCTCAAATTTGGCGTGAACTTGCAAAAACAGAAATCTGCGTTCCAAAGTTGCATCAGTTCACACTGCTATGCAGCGAATTTAAACAATCACATAAGGAAAAACCCGCGGTTACCCAAACTACAGCACCCAAGTACAAACAATGAACTAAAAAAACCCCTTTCATGGATCCTAAATTTCGTCGGAGATAATACAAAAGCAAATTCACTGGTTCCATAAACCATCAAAAAACCAAAAACTATAAGCACAACCAACTCAACTTGACCTTACACAAGCCAAAGATACAAAGCCCCAGAAGAAAAAAAGTGCTTTTGATCCTAATCAATCTTTTACTGACTCTCAATCCTATTGAACCACAAACATAGGAAAAATCCGCTTTCTGCAAATTTCATTTCCCCCAAATTCACACAAACGATAAACACAATCGAGAAATCAGCCGACAAGCCATTGAAAACACAAATTAAGCAATCAGCGACCAAAAAATGACCTAAAACCAGTAAAACCACCAGATCCCTAATAATCCAACCACAAGTCAGATTAATAAAAAAGGTTACCACGAGTCTTTCGATTCTGAAACGGCTTCGATCTTTAAGCCCTCGGGTTATCCCTATCCGACTGATTCATAGAATCCAATACATATAAATAAATCCTCGGATGCTATACTTTTTAGAGTCCCGTTGACGAATCAAACGACGAACCCTAGCTCTCAGACCTTCGTCCAGATGAGGAGAGAGAATGAGATGCTGTTTCGTCAGCTGCGCTTCGCAGCTGTGTGCGTGCCGTAGAGTTTGGGAGAGAGTCAAAGCTGTTAAATCGGTTCAAGTGGTGGCATTTATAGGCGGAGACGGTGGGGCGCGAGTGCTGACGTGGCGTATGATGGTTCACTTATTTTTATTTTTTTGGGGTTGGGGGGCGCCCTAGAATCCACGCAGTAAGTCAGTAAAAGGGATAGCCGTCCTTGGTTTTGTGTGGGAAGTAGTGACCGGAAGTGTTCAGAAACTGAGAGGATTTGAATTTTGAATTATTAGTGGTGGAGGCGGCGCCGTTTCATGCTTTGTTTCGGTTTGGATTTTGGCATGCCTTTGAGGGTTACTCAAGCCTCCACATCCACAGTCCACGCCGCGTGAGATTCGAGTTTGTAGTATTCTAGGTGATTTTTTGAGAAATTTATAAAAATAGCACCTTTGATCGTGAATTTTATAAAAATAATATTCTTTTTTTTTTACGGTTATAACACTTTAAAGATCACATAATCATACGCCACCTCATCTTCTTCCTTTTTTCTCTGAGTCGTTTCATTGATTCATCAAAATTTGTTCTTACACTCCATTGTTTGCACACTTCACCGCTCAGACACTCGTTAAACTATCATCTTCAAGCAAGAAGGCCGCAATCGTAGAGAAGAAATTGCATAAGAAATTACAAAGTTGAAATTTACACTTTTATAGTATTTGAACTGGGTTTGTGAATTTAAAGGAAAGAATGGTCGAGCTCTAGGTCAAGTTTTAGGTCAAGCACCAGGTTAAATCGCATTTTACGTCAAATTTTAAGTCGAGCACTAAATTTGGTCGAGTTTTAGGTCGAGTAGGTTGAATTTAGGTTGAGCTCGACCTAATACTCGACCTACTATTAGGTCGAGTTAAATTTTTTTAAAAAAAAAGAAAAAAAATTGATTTAAAAAAAAAAATTTTAGGGTTAAGTTCGACTTAATGCTCGACCTAATACTCGACCTAAACAAGTTTTAGGGTTAAATTAATTTTTTTTAAAAAAAAATAATTTGGTCGAGTATGGAGTCGAGCTTGACCCTAAAACTTGTTTTTTTAAAAAAAAAATTCAAATTTTTTTCTTTTTTTTTTTAAAAAAAAACCAAGTTTTAGGGTCACGACCCTATCCTTGACTAAATTTTTTTTTAAAAAAAAAATTTAAAAATTTAAGTCAAGTATTAGGTCGAGCATTAGGTCGAACTTGACCCTAAAACTTGTTTTTTAAAAAAAAAATAAATTTTTTTTCTTTTTTTTTTAAATTTAACTTGACCTAATAATAGGTCGAGTTTTAGGTTGAGTATTAGGTCGAGCTCGACCTAAATTCAACCTACTCGACCTAAAACTCAACCAAACTTAATGCTCGACTTAAAATTTGATGTAAAATGCGATTTAACCTCGTGCTCGACCTAAAACTTGACCTAGAGCTCGACCATTCTCTCGTTCAAATTCACAAACCCAGTTCAAATACTGTAAAAGTGCAAATTTCAACTTTGTAATTTCTTATACAATTTCTTCTCTACGATTGCGGCCTTCTTGCTTGAAGATGATAGTCAACGTGTGTAACAGCATGAGGTGTGCAAACAATGGGGTGTAAGAACAAATTTTGATGAATCAATAAAATGGGTTCAGAGAAAAAAAGGAAGAAGATGAGGTGAAGCCTTAAGGGGTATTGTGGTCTTTTGCAGCCTTAAAGTGTTATAACCATACAGAAAAAAAGGAAGGTGTTATTTTTGTAAAGTCAACGGTCAAATGTGCTATTTTTGTAAATTTCCCTGATTTTTTTGGAGCTTAATTTCGTAGAAATGGTTCTTCAATTTGGGAGTAACTTACAAGTGTTCAATTGTTTGCGTTTTTATTTATAAAAAAATTAACTTTTTTCAATAATAAAAATAAAATATTTAAACAACTTTTTAATTTAAAATTTAAATTCTCACATTATTTCAAAAAATTTCGCCTTCCAATTTATTTTTTCATATCACTTTTTCCTATGCAAAAATTCTCATCGAATTTTTTACACATTCCAATACAAAATTCTTAACTACAACTTAATCCAAACATAGCCATAGTTTTGGAAAGACAAAAATTGTATATAGATTGTAATTTTAAAATTTATTTTTATACTTGTACCAATATTTTTAGGCTTTTTAATATGTTTTTTTATCTCAAAATTTGTAAAAAAACGTTTTGAAAATGCAATTTATGCAAATATGTTTCAAAAAATATTTTTACAAATTTCAAATTAACTTTTTATATTTGAAACAACTCTTATTTCACAATCTTCACTTACAGCACGTTTGGTTCGTTGTAATGAATAAGGTTGGAATTGAATATAAATTCGGTGGGAATTAAATTGGGTTGTAATTGAATTAAACGGGTTTGGTTCAAATGAATTGTATGAGGTGCAATCATTATTCTTGTATTTGGTTGGGGTAAATAGAACTATTGAATAGTATTAAATTACTAAAATACCCTTATTTTAAACATTTTATTATTGAATGAGAATATAATGAGAGAAAAAGTAAAGTGAAAAAATGACGAAAGAGAAGGAAGGGTGAGAAAAATGATGATAGATAAAGTAGAGTGAGAAAATTATGAGAGAGAAAATATAGTGAGAAAATGATGATAAATAAAGTAGAGTGAGAAAATTATGAGAGATAAAATATAGTGAGAAAATTATGAGAGAGAAAGTAGAGTGAGAAAAATACTGAGAGAGAAAGAGGAGTAGGAAAATTATGAGAGAGAAATAAGAGTGAGAATGGGCTGGAGAGAGCTGAAAGGTAAAATTAGAAGGAATTTTTTTTTTCACCAATTCCTTGTTGCATGGAATTGCAATTATTGACTAATGTGAATGAATTCCAATTCAGGCTTTGGAAGGAATTGGAATTCATGGGAGCTTCAATTCCTTTGAACCAAACAAAAAAATTAGAGTTTGTAATGAATAGGAATAAGATTGTAATGAATTTGTAATTCTCTTGAACCAAACGTGCCGTTAGAGTTTTATGAAATAGGTTATTGGTTAGTATAACCCACATGTTGGATTCATAAGTCATTTCTAACCAATTGGCGTTACTTGTTGACGGTTGGCGTCAATTTAAGGATCCGGTTATTAGAGCAGGTAAATTGAGTGATTTATGAGTTAGAGCCATTTCTAATGTTTAAAAGTTAGTTGAATTTCCTTTGATGTCTTTTGATGTTTTTAAGGAAAGGTGGAGTTTCGAGCAACCTTGAACGTACTAAGGGTTACTGGCTCTTTTTTACATTTTCAGGATAAAAGTCTCTCTACACCTATTATTTTTTTTCCCTCCAAAACTTATATAGATGGTTGATGTGTTAGTGATTTATGAGATTTTATAGAGTATAGAATTTGACCCTCTACAAGCCAGGAAACATTTGTGGGGCAAATTTAGCTTGCTTTTGACTTTGAGCAAACGTTAATGAACATTGCTTATAATTTGTGGGCTAATGAACGTACATGAGACATTGGTTCTGAATGGTTTGTAGAACTTTGAATTGTAAGCATTCAATGAGCATGCATACTTCTTAGCCCGTGAGTTAGACATAACACATTGATGGAAGAAATTTAGTTAAGTTGGCTAATGACGATGATTGTACTTCTATTGATGTGGAAATGCTATAATATGGCTTGGTAGATGGTATGCTGAATTGGACGGGGCATTTATGCATGAAAAAACCCACTACCCGTGTCATTTAATTCTCATTGGCCTAAGCTTATCGATTAGAGCTGTCACTTGCGCTACTACTAATTTTGAGATGTAAGTAAGTAGCAACTCCATAGAATTAAGTTTGGAATTTTTTGTATTGCAAGCTTGAGAATTTTGTTCATTATAATTTTACTGAACAATTGAATTCGAAGTTGAATTTTTTGACTTATAACTCTTGTTTGTGTTTTTTGCTTGCTTTAGTTTATGCAAACTCTTGATATTATGTGCTTTAAGTCGGGTTGTGTGAATTCATACACGATATAATTTTGTGGATATAGATTAACAAAAAGTCAAAAAATTCATTTGAGTGTTGGAAAATAATTTGTAGACGGAATTTTTGTCACACCACGTGTAATCAAATCCCTTGTCATTATTTCCTATGAATATTAACATAGTACTTACATACTGAAAAATATAAAAATAGACTAAAGTTATGTGTGAATGCTTTTCAAAACACATTTTTAGTTTTTTTAAACTTTTTATTTTAAAAATTACAAAAATATATTTTGAAACGTGATTTGTAAATTCCTAAATAATCTAAATAGTTGTTTATTTTAGTAAAAAAAAAATCAAATATTAGTGCAATATATTTAACTACACTATTATATTTGTTCCATCATTTGGATAGAAATTAAATCTCTATTTATGAAAAAACAAAACATTGTCTGATAATAAAACCAATTCCAGTTTCTAATGTCGCATAATTGAATTGAAACCGAAATGTGAGTTTGTATCAAATTAGAGTAATAATGAAACTCACAATAAAAAATCATAGTGAATTTTATAGCGATTAGTCGTAAGAACCTCCCATTATAGTGCTATTTGTAGTGACGGTCACTTAGTAACATATGCCGATGGGTGATTATAAATTTTCACTAAATATATCATTACTTATTAAATTATTTGTTTTTTTTCTTGAGCAATTATGTAACAATTGGATTGAACTCTCATGATTTTTATTGGACAATTGTGAACTAGCTAAAATGATATACTAAGTCCAGCCCAAACTGGCCATTCTTGAACAGTTGTCAATTTCGATAACAACATTATACTAAAACCCATGGAGAGACGACACAACAAGTCAACAACAACAACATTAATATTTTTAATTTTAAACTGATAATTATCTGTTGTAAATTAAAATTAAAAATCAAGAAAAAAAAGCCCTGATATATTTTATGTATATAATAATAAGTATGGGTCCGTTTGGACAAGATATTTCTATTTACAAATAGAAAAAGTTATATTAGAATGTGTGAAATTTTTTTTGGGTATTTTTTGATAGAAAAAGTATTTTGGAAAGAAAAATAAAAGAGAAATTTTTTAAAAATTATGTAAGAGTAATTTGAATGGGAAAAATTTGAATTCTAAATTTTAAAATAAAAATGCCTTTAAATAGTTTGTTTTTGTTTTAAAATTTTCTAATTTATAAATAAAAAGAGCTTGTCCAAATGGATTTTATATATTTTTTAAAAAAATATTACACATAATAATTTTTTTTATAATAATTAATATAACAACTATAAAAAATTAAAATTTATTTATCATAATTTTTAAAATATATAAAATAATAAAAAATAATTTTATTTTTTTATACTTATTACCTTAATATTAATAAAAAAAATTTCCAGATAAGACAGATGAAACTCACGCACAAAGAGACGGAATAATACACAAAATTAAAAAAAAATCAAAATCAAAATAAAAATCAGAACAAATTCGAAACAATCCATTCCCCACCTCGATGTTTTGTTCCTTCAATCTCTGCAATTTTTCCTTAATCGACAGCAATCCAGAAGTGGAAGTTGGTAAATCTCTCCCCTTTTTTTTCTTAATTGATTTTATTTGTTTATTTTTTGGAATTTGTTTTATTTGAAATTTATTTGACTTGCTGTTGGATTTAATTTCCGAAACTAGTTAGATTTTGTCTACTTGACGTGGTTTTGATTTCGGCATGTTGCGAAAGCTCATGTGTTTTCTGTTTAATGTTTTCTGAATTTGGGAAGCAGAGTATGGATGGTTTGGTTTTGGTTCTGCACTGTTCGATTTATCTGATCACTACTGTGTTGTGTTGTGCATATCTAAGTTTATGGTGGTTGTACGTGTGTATGTCAATGTATGTTATGAATTTATAGTTTTTCGTCTATTTGCTCGCATTGCAGATATAATGGAAAAGCAGTTTCGAATACGGTGATTATTGCTTCTTATGATATGATACACCGCAGATTATGGATCCTCTTTGCATCCGAGTATGCTTGATGTTTCACGAATTTGATATTGTGATTCCATTTTTGCTAAATTTGTGTCTGACGTTGCTTTCTGTTTCACCACTTTAATATTATTAGTCTTTGCACTTTAAATTTTTTTTTCCCGGAATTTGACTAGTGGAACAACATCAAGATCAGTGGGATTGCTTTGTTTTATGTTTCAGTTCTGCCAGTATCTAGCTTCTTCAACGGAAATGAAAGACTTTTTTTTTTTTGGGGTCAAATTTGACCGCTGATTTTATCTTTTGATTGTGAAATTTGTCATGTCAAACATTTTATTTTTTTTGTATTCCATGTTTAGCTTAAAGCAGGTTTCTCGAGCACCTTGCATACAAATTGGAATCACTTGCTGTAACTGACACCATGAGAATTAAAAAGGGGAGTAAAATTGAAGTATTTTTCAAGGATGAGGCGCCCTCAGGCTCCTGGCGTTGTGCAGAGGTTATATCTGGAAATGGACGCAAGTACACTGTCAGATGTGCAATGGGTGCTCAAGATGAAGCAATTTTTGAAAAGGTTTCTGTTAAGTTAATTCGTCCATTTCCTCCTCTTGTGACAATCCCTGCATGCTGGATGGCTGGTGATGTTGTGGAAGTGTTGCATGATTACTCTTGGAAGATGGCGACAGTCTCGAAAGTTTTAAGGGGCAACAACTTGTTGGTGAGGCTGGTTGGAGCCTTCAATGAGTTCAAGGTTCGCAAGTTAGATATTCGGCTGAGGCAATATTGGATTGATGGACAATGGGTTAGAGTTGGAAAGGTACTTATATCGAAATCTTATCTATCAAGCATTGAGTTTTTTTTTAAAATTCTTCTTTTATAGTGCGTTCCCCTGGATTTTGCATTTGGTGAGTTTACTCAGTCATTCTTTCTTTACTTCGTGAGCATTTGTGCATCTGTCTATTTTCTGTTACCTAATGCAGTACCGTGATTCTTATTCTTGTGTAGTTAAAACACACAAGACTCATAGCTCTTAAGGTTTAGTAAGCTCAGCTTCTTATGTATAACCGCCTTTTATTGTACAGACTTTTTGAATCTTGGTGTGGCTTGTGACAGTAAGATTCTACCTCTTCCCTTAAGTTTGTAAATTAACTGTCCTTCAACTTTCCTTCTTCAAACAGGGCTCTGGAAATTATGATGACAAGAAATGCAATGAACCTTCTTCCGTTTATAAATGGAAACCAGGCTCCATTAAGTGGATAAAAGCAAATTTAGATTCCCATGGAGAGAAGGACTATGTTGGTACTGAAAACAATATTGGCTTCCAGGAATCACATCTAGTTTCCAGAAAAAGTATGAAGAGAGGATTTCCCTTGCACAATCTTTACCCTCAGGCCAAAGCACATGAAAGTACACAAAAATTTAGAGCATTCGAAAAACATGGTAGATGCCATCGAGTAAGAGTTGAAAATTCTACCCCATTTCCTGATAATTTAGGGTATTGTGCTTGTGCAAATAAAAATCCAGGAGAAAAAGAAATGTATTCTTCTTTAAACAATAGAACAGCTCAGTTTCCTGAGATGGATGAGGTGGAGATAAGAGTAAATGGTGCTTTTGGGTTTTCACAGTTTAGAAGTTCAGAATTCGACAATGCTGATGATGTTACAAGCTCTGTTGGCAGCTGTGACATTATATGTGACAATCCAATTGAATGGCCTTCTAGGATTTTGTCATGTCCAGTTGAATACATTGAAGGTCATTTCAGTGATGCTGAATCTGTATGTCAGTTACAATATGATGAAGGGAACACTTTATGTTCCAGTGAGAAGTTGGCTGCAGCAATTCATAGGTTAGAGTTGCAAGCCTATCGCTGCACTCTGGAGGCTTTACATGCATCAGGACCTTTAAGTTGGGAACAAGAAACATTGATGACAAATCTACGTATATCTCTTCATATATCAAATGATGAGCATTTGACGGAGTTGCGAAAATTAATATCTAATGCAACCAGCATTCCCGTTTGTTGACCAAAATCTGGACATATATTTTCCTTTATCTTATGATAATTTTTGACTTGTATGTAGAGTTTCTGTTGCATTTAGTTAATAACTTCTTAAGCATTGTAAGAAACAAGCTGAAATACTATGCTAGTGCTTTGATTTTGGTCACAAAAGATCTATATCTTGACTTATATTGAAATTCTTGTAATAAGGATCTCTAGAATGCAATGATTATTTAGTTAGATTTTCCTTTATTCTTTTCAGGAATGATGTTAAACACTGTCTTATGTGGAATTTTTGCAAAATTGCAGTGTGCATTAAATATTTTGCAGATTTTTTTTTTCATGTAGATTATTGGAGCTCTCATATTTGTGCAAGTAGATCTTTGTGGTCTATTAAATTTTATTTCATTCCCTTCCACAGTTTAGCGGCACAACCAGCCCTTTTAAGGATGTTATTGACACTTCACCTACATTTCCAGGGGCCCATTTGCAGGCTTGTAAATCTTGCTTAATTCTAAAGGTGGTGTTGGGTTTGCCTCCTCTCTCTTCATGGAGACAATGGGCAACATCCGCATCAAACTAAGTAAAGATTATCAGCTTATTTCCACCAGCTGGTATGATTACTTTTACTTTTAGCTGCATCCTTTGATTTCAGCTATCAGCTAGCAGCTAGGGATAAGTGTTCTGTCTGTATGCATGTGGGTAGATACTTTGTAGGACTGGAGACATATATCCTGATGGCTTCCCTTGTTATGCAAATGCTATGAGGTTTCTTGCTACCATAACCTCATTTTGCTTACGAACATATGTTCCATTTGCTTCTTATTTGGCTGTTTTGTTCTCTTCACTGATCTGTCTCCTAGATGCACACAAATAGATATCTAGTTTGTCAAAGGTTAGAGAATGTAGATGCAAAAGACTCTCTTTTTGCTCTTTTGTTCAAGTGGTTCAAAGGAATTGTTCTCTGGATGTAAACATAAGAGATGCGATGATCATGCTTTACTCATTACTTTTCTATCATCAAAGATTGCTAATTTCTGCCCAGATGGATTCCTAATCAGGTTGGTGGAATTCAGTGTTTTAGTTTCAGAAGCAGGTAAAAAATTGGAGACGAACGTTTCATGGAAATTACTTCCTCAGAAAGTCTCCAAGCCAAGGGCATATTGGAAAGAAACTGGTTCCACTGCCAACAAAGACCAGGGGCTGGTCTGTCGCCAGCTCCTCTGCACCAGCCGTGGTTTGTTCCAAAGCTGACAATATGTGAAATCCCCGGTTTTGTCCGATATCCAGGAGGAATGGATCATCAAACTGGGGCGTAAGTGAAGCCCAAATTAGTTTTTATGGACTCTCAACATGATGGGCTCTTGCTCGATAGTATAGGGCCCCAATGTTACAGCTCCTCAGAGTTCAGTGCAGATTAGTCTGGTTCATGTGGCTCTTAAAGATCTTCGGTTTTGACAAAGATAAGTGAAAATTGCAGATCAAAATGCTCCAGCATTTAATGGCCCAAGAAATGTACTCTAAAATGAGCATTAAAATAAAACAACTGGTTTCTAAGTATGTCTGTCGTTAAAAATACTTTATATATTTGCAATATTTTTATTTTTAAATTAACAAGGCAATCAAATAAATTTTTATTTTTTTGGTCTCTCTATACGTAAATAGGCTTGATTTCCTAATTGTCAATAGTTCAATGAATGTATGACATATATTTTCTTCATTATAACACATGTTAAACAAGGTAAACTCAACTAAACAAATTAGAACAATTAGGGATAAGCATTAGTAACTTAATTTTAGGAAAAATCATACTTTTAGTCTATAATGTTTTATCCAATTTCACTTTTAGTCTTTAATGTTTTAAATCCGACACATTTAGTTTTTAAATTTTAACGTATTTGGTATAATTGATGCCTATTAAGGTAGAAGATGACAAAATTTGTTACGTAAGTGTCACATGGCTGTTAATCAATCTCATTATCAATTTTTTTTTAATTTACAAAATTTGAAAATTACTTTCTTTTGTTTTTACTTTTCATTCCAAATTCTTCTTTTTTAATTAATTTATTTCACAAACCTTTAATATTTAAATATTAAAAGATATGAACTTTGAACAAAAAAAAAAGAACTAATTAAATTTGTGAAATAAAAAATTTGGTAAAAAGTATGACTAATGACTTTTAATATTTTACATGACAAGAATTGCCATTTTCTATTTTAATAGCCATCAATTGTATCAAATGCGTCAAAATATGAAAATTTGATAACTAAATATGTTGAATTTAAAACATTGGTGACTAAAAATGTGATTTTATCTTAATTTTAATAAGCTTGCCCTATCTTTTCAATATTAAGCTTCTTAAAAGGATATGTTTTGTTTTTGTGTTGGTATTCCAGATCAGAAAAATTCAAGATGGCGGTATAACTATCTTTTGTTTAAATAGAAATATTACACTTTTCATGCATGTTACTTTTTTTTTTCTTTTGAAAAAAAGAAAAGAAAATATATACTCTCACTGTGCATGGTTGTAATTTTGTGCATTGCATCATTGTATGGATCCTGTTCTTGTAGAGTGGACAGTGTCATCGTTGATGTCCCATGAATTCTCTACAAGGTTTCCATGTGTCATTCCAAATAATAGCTTGGTGATGGTGCACCCTTATAAACCTTCCTTAGTGATGATGCTTTGTATTAGTAGTAAATTAGAAGTGTGATTGAGTGACATTTTGAGAGGGATATGAGGCCCAGCCAAGGAAGAAAACTACAAATGAGTTGTACATTTATGTGGTTCCACCAAATCCTCTGCCATTGTCTTATTAGCATAGTTCATGATTGGGGTACTCCCATGTGATCATGCCTCCCCTCTTTTTCTTTCTTTGTAAGAGGGAGATATGTGTTGGAGTTAGCCTTTTAAGATCTACATGATCTGATTCCTGTCTCTATTTTTTTTTTTGTTTTTTCAAAAAATATCTTCAAATTAACTTTTCTTTGTGCTTCTCAGTGTCTAGTGTATTTCCAAGTAATGATTTTTTTTTTTTTTTTTGGGTTTTTTCACAAGGCGAAAATAACACAAAAACATAGTTGTCAAATTAGGCAGTGAGCAACTCTAGATGATTAAGATGCCATCGTTGTCAAATTAGGCAATGAACAACTAACCAGAAAGAATTTGCGGTGAAATTAATGAAGAAGATTGATTCGGCCACTTAAATTTTGAGTGGATGGAAGAGTGAAAACCACAAAGACATTTATTCTCTTGGCTAAAAAAGCATACATACATTTCAGTACATTTGGTTTGGTGGATAACAAATCGATAAGCAAAGGTTACCAGCAGCAGTATTTGAGAATTAATGTGGTAGAGAATCACTATTGTATATAGTTGATATTACTATTGCTGGCTCAGTGCTCTATACAAATTAAGTAATGGAATTTGCTAATTTTGTTTTGTCCCCATTTCTA
The DNA here is from genome assembly GCA_020080225.1 of Gynochthodes officinalis. Taxonomy (NCBI): domain Eukaryota; kingdom Viridiplantae; phylum Streptophyta; class Magnoliopsida; order Gentianales; family Rubiaceae; genus Gynochthodes; species Gynochthodes officinalis. The sequence goes on along the minus strand of CM034615.1, from coordinate 45,508,952 downwards.
TATACAACCACATGTAGACATGTGACCTGCTGGTGCTGCTGTAGACATGTTCTTCAGCGAATTTAGCATTCACAATCTGGGACATCATTTCATTGCATTGCATTTTTTATGGCAATAAATAAAACTATTCAGATTCAATACCTTATTGGTCCGCGTGGGTGCAATGCATAGATTGTGAGAGAGTGATATTCAAGATGGCCGGGCTGGCCGGCTAGGATAATAGTACTGTCCTCTATGACAATGCACTACACGTAACAGCAAGCTCACATGATTTTTATGCATCTGCTGCTGCAAGGAGGATGATTAGCTAGCAGGGTGTGTCAATATGATTAGAAGTTTTGGCAAACCCATTAAATTGATGATCCCTGCCGCCAGACGTGGACGGAATAGCCCATCAATCTTCTCATTACATGTAGCCAGAATAGGCATTTGGCGCCATCAGACATTGGAATTGACAGAAAGGGTTGTCAGTTCTAATTTCTCAACGCTGAGAAAGCATGGTGGTCCTTTTTGCCCCAGTCTTAATTTGCAGACCGTCCTCAATATTATCATTAATATTTCAACTCTGCATGTGTTGTGGGTGTGTGTATAATTTTGTAGGAATTATAGGCTGCTCCATCTGTCAAATGAGGGGAGGTTGCGATGGCCCAAATTAATGAGTTAAGCAATCATAAGGCAGGTAGGATATACTTGGATTATCATCATCATCATCATCATTCATCGGCTAGCTAACTAACCAAGTATATTGGACACTAATAGTGAGATATGGATTATGGGGAAGTTGATGTATGAATTATGAGGCTAATCATACAGAGAGAATAGTCTTTAATCGCCCCATGGTCTATTACAGTCCAGACAAGTCGCCTTAATCAGGGCAGACAGAAGCCAGCTCATTTTCCAAAACTTGAATGCAACAGTAGGAGACAATGGAGATTAGATTAATCTAGAGCTTCTCTAATTGTATTCTATATACAATTAGAGATGACTTTTTTGCAATAATTACAGATCCTAAGCAATTACTTCAAGGGATACGCCGAAGAATCAAACACAAAAATATTTGTCCAGTTGATGTCCTAAATTCCATTATTTATGCTATGGATGAGGGGTGAATGAGCTGGCAGTTTTCTGGAGGGAGTAAAGTCTGGACTATCTTGAGATGATGTCTTGTTCTTATTGTCAGGAATTGCTAACCATCTGATTTATGGGATTCTTTCAAGAAGCTTTGGATCAGCATATCAAATGGTCCAATGCTATGAAACTGCATTAACTTTTGGTCACATGAATCTCTGTCTGCATGGATCCTTTCTTCTTGTTGGCTGTTAGTTGTCACTTGTCAGACTATATATAATCATGCAATGTAATGTAATCAATCCATCTCTGTTACACACGTAATTGCCTGTATATTGCATTTGCAAATCCATTTCGAGAGTGTTCCATTTTTTGTACAAGTAGTAATCCTTCTTCATATATTTGAGTATTCAGCATTTTCTCAAATGAACAAGAGTATTTTCGAAAGTTATAAATTCATGGAACTATATTTCTACACTAAGACTCCTACGGGCTATGGTTAGCAACATGAGAAAATCGAGTATGATTCAATAATTAAAAACTTTTGTGTTTTGTAAGAGAACGAGACATTTGTTAATTTTCATTCATTCTAATTTTTTAACGCTATTATCCGAGTTGATAAGCATACCGTTTAATATCTATCATTTACAATTAGAACTAATGAATATTTAATTTCATTAACTTTTTAATTTTTGTGTTTGAATGTTTATTCGGTAAAATACTGTTACTGTTGGTGTTTTTTGAATCTCTACACATTTCACCGCTTTTAACAACAATTCACTATACAGATTATTGCAAAGCACATAAATACGATTTTTAATTAAAAGGCTTGGAAAACCGTGAAATGCTTTTGGCGTAGAACTCTAGCATGTAATGTAAGGTTATGATAGATTGTACCTTTTCACAAAATGATTTAGGCTTTTTAATTACCTCAACTCAACAGCTTTGTCCCCCCAAGAATTACTTACTATAATACTACCAAGACAAACTTTTGTATGAATTATTGCACTTAAATCAATAATTTTAATCATGCACACGACAGGAACATGTTTGGTACTCGTAAATTAAGTACTTTGGAATGTTAAATTTGTCGTTTATCAAACAGTTGAAATAAACATTTGTGATCTGCACATTATCTAGATTATTAGGGTAGAGAGCAAAGCATGCTCTAGACAACACCACAGAGTTGAAAAATTCCAAAACTAATTAAGGACCAACATTAAAATATCAATCACTGCAGCAAGGAAACGCGTTGTTCATTAAGTAAGAGGGGGCCAAAACACATTAAGAAGGGTGGATCATTAACATATTGATGCATAATATATGTTTGAACTCGAAAGCTACACGATTGCAAACAGCTGTTTGTTCACTTGTTTTGATTGTACTTTGTGATTTTATTTATGTAGCCACCCTGTTGTACTATACACGTAGAATGCAGATTAATTAAACCTCAAACGTACGAATAATCTTCAATTTTTAATGGCAAAATCGCCATGAATGATTTAGGTGATTAATGAGGGTGGAAGGAAGGAACTTTGGATAATAAAATATGGGATGATCAGTGATAGCAATACAAATTTAGCATGGAGCAATAATCAAATGGATAGAAATTCTGCAGCGCACAAATTTCAAGATGGGCACCGTGATAAAAGAAGAATAAACATGTTACCATGAGGGATTCAAGTGACAGTGAGTGTGTGTGTGTGTGTTTGTGTGTGCATGGTTAGAGCATGTCAATGGCAAAAGAGGATTTGCATTAAGGACATGGCTTTTGAAGCTAGGTAATTATGGATAGGATCACATGGTAGAGGGCATGCTTGGATTCCTTTAATGAATGGTAAAAAAGCACCCCAGAGAAAATTAGAGAAGAAGAGAGATGGAGAGGAGTGTCTCTCTAAACTCTATAAGTCACATGGTTTCTCGTGGGGACCATCATCAAAGCCCAAAAGAGAAGAGCATGAGGGAATTGAAAGAAGATCCCAAAAAACAAAATTCATGTTTGAGTGTGTGTGTGTGTGTGTTTCAATCTAATTGTTAATTGTTACTACTACATATCACAACTGAAAGTTCCAAACCCCATAAAGGAGGATGCAATATAAAAAGTGGGAATTGCACACTGGAATACAGTTAGCTTTGCTTTAAAAGAACAGATGTTACTGTTCCTTGGGCACCACAATTGCATATTTTTAAGCTTTATAATCTTTGTAGTAGCACAAGATGAAACCATCCTTTGTTGCGAGGGGTAACCTTGTTCTTCACAAAGTCCACCTCAACTTCCAAGAAGGGGGCGGTGCTAGTTCTCTTATTTATGGGTGCCCTTTTTAAGGATAAATGCAACATTTGTTAGTAGATGAATTGCTGATAACTTTCTCTTGGTTTCTCTGCTAGTAATGTGGCATTCCATATTTCCATTCCATGCTAGCTAGCTACTATTTTATTATTACCGGGATCAAGTCTCAAGTAGTCCTTTACCTGGATTAGACATTCCAATTCAAATTGAATGCACAAAACATAAAATAAAGCCACAAAAACAGGGCATACCCAAATACCACTACTCATTCATATCTAGCATTTCTAGATCAATGAGAAAAAAGGGATTGTAGGATTAAACATTACAAAACTGTGTTAGAACTTTTGGACAATATACATTCATTACATACATAGCTGAGGAAGCACCTGATCATTCAATTAGTCACAAACTAAATCCTAACACTAGCTAGCTAGCTTGGCTGCCGGCTGCCTGCTTCTTCTTCTACTTTTGCTGCATAAATCCAATTCCTTTGGCAACAACAGATACCGTCTTCTTCACTACTTCTTGGGGTGGGGAGAGATCACTCGTCAGTCAGTCAGTCAGTCAATTTAGGTGGAAAAAAAAAAACCCAAGAAAAAAAATTGAAAAAAGATTTTAGCAGGTGAAGAATGTGACAATGTGGTATCTCCTAGTTCCTAATGTGGGCGCTTTTTCTTTTTCCATTTTTTTTTTTTTTTTTTAAGGGTCATGGCACAAATGAAGGGCAGGGGGGCAGGAGGGTAGATATCCAAGGTGTGTAGTACTGTAGTGTGGCTACTTTTAACTAGGACCCTTGATTTTGACCAATCATATGATCGGGCAAACGCTGAAAGATGATTGGGGCGCCATATTGCGGGTAAAGAAGCATCAGCACCGTTGGTGCGTGTTGATAACGTGGGGCCAAGCGAAATGTACACCGTTGAAGCATGATTGCAAGAGTGAGCTTGGCTTGCAGGATCGCTAGATTCTGGCCTATGCATTGCCGAACCCCGAGGCCGAAGGGAACGAACGCCACCGGGTGTTTGGCCGCTCGGGCCACCCCTTCGGAAAATCGAGCCGGGTTAAATTCGTTTGCGTCGCTTCCCCACAAGGCCTGATCGTGATGTACGGCTAGGATTGGGATCAAAAGCTCGGTCCCACTTGGGATCTTGCATCCTCCTAGCTCCACGTCAACCTTTGCCCGTCTGATGGTGGCCACTATGGGTGGGTATAGCCGGAGGGCCTCGTTCAGGATCATGCTTATCTGTAACAATTATTTTTACTAAATATAAAAAATATATATATATATTTTTTAAAAACGTAAAACTATATATTCAGAAAAATTCAATTTCGAATAATTTTGTTAAATAGTGACGGGCATTTAATTACCGTCTTAAGCTTGACAAGATCATCTTTGGAGGGAAGGTCACGTGGTCCGCACGCCTTGAGCACCTCGTCACGTGCTCGGTCCTGCCATTCTGGGTGCATAGCTAGCAAAACGGTCGTCCACGTCAGCAAGTTGGATGTTGTCTGCTCGCCAGCAAAGAAGAAGCTCTTGCATTCCTCGGCTATGTCATTCACCGTGATTACAGATGAAGGAAAGGGGGAGGAATGGCCGCCGCCCCCGCCGCCGCTCTTCTTCAAATTACCATTGACACTCGCCTGGATCATTAATCCCAGTAAATCCTTTGGCCCGTTTTCTTTAATCTCGCTGCCCCAGTTTTCTCTCCTTTGGTCGATCACCTTCACCAGTGATTTCTTGATCTCCTTGTCCAATTTCCAAGACTTCATGTTCCTTCTCGTGGGCAGGAATCTAATTATGAGTGTACAGCGTATAATACATGTCAATCATTCTCAGTACGAGTACTTTAGCACTAAATTAATGTTGTGAGTGTTGATTCATGAGTGTGAATTGGAAGTTGGTATGTATTTTTTTTTTTACCTGTAACCTGGGATGGAAACTTTTTGGAAAGCCTCAGAAGCGAGCACCATTTGCTGAGCTTGGAGTCGGAAGATGGCTTTTCCTTCCTCGTAGCTGCGGCCAAATGCTGCTCGGGTTACGATGTCTTCTGTCAAGTTCTGGAACCATTCTGAGACTTCAATTTCAACCTCATTAGCATTGCCAAACCATTTGTCCAACATTTGAACCACGCTGTTTGCCCCCATTGGTATTAGCAACTGTTTATGGCAAATAATTTATACCCAACAAATTAATTTATTTTCTCAAAAAGGAAAACATCCCCAGTAACAACAACTGTAAATGGGGAAAATAAACAATAGTGCTAATTTAAAGGATTAATGTTAATTTGATTGCGTACTTTGAGATTTTCCATATGGAAGGTAGGCGTGATGATTTTTCTATGGTGAGCCCATTTTTCCCCTTTGAGGCTGAGCAAGCCGTCGCCTTCAAGTTGCCTAATCAGCGGGTGAGCTTCGTTTTTCTCATAAAATTCGGATTTTGATGTGAAAATTTCTCTAATGAGGTCAGGATCAGCCACTGTTAGCCGAACGTTTGGTCCAAACCATACAAGAAACGTTGCACCTACAACAACACCCCATTGCCAAATTATGCAACATGTTCCAAAACTAACTTTTTTCGTCATCAGCTGGCATCACTAAGCGCAGCAACATGCGCAAAACAAGGAAATTCAATTTCATCTTCGAAAGAAACAAGCGGAAATAATTAGAATACAGCTGGGATTGAGATGAATGAAACGAGGCAGGAAGCAGTAATTCAGCGAAAGAATGTAGTGTAGTGTAGTGTAGTGTAGAGTGGGGAGTGTGGAGTGTAGACCCTACAACAGTTGAGAAAGAGAAAGAGCAAAACAAAAGGGAAGTAGGAACAAGACAACTGCAAACTATACAACTACCTAACAAAATGCAACTTCGTTATCAAAACTTACAGACTCCAAGAAAACAGTGATCACAAATAATCCCACAAGAAAACACAAAACTTGGTGGTGATGATGATGATGATGATGAGTTGATAACTTCGCCGACCATCGACTCCAAAAACCATTAATGAAACACTGCCAAAAATAAAAATTCAGTCTTTGAGGGGGGTTAAAATATCATGATTGATGATGATCACTGGCTGCAGTGATTCGGGGAACTTGAAATGAGTTTTATGAACATGGCAGCTAGAGGTAGCACCCAGCAGAAGTGTAATGATTTGCTGGTTAAATGCCTAAAATAAGTTAATATATTATGTGAATGAATGTAGAAATATGGAGAGAAGAGAGAAAGTGGTCCGTATCAAACTCCACAGGTTCTCATCAAAACAGTCACCAACAAAGGCCTAAAGAAACACAATCCTTTAATGAAGTACTTGGACTTTTGGACACAAGCATTTCAATAGTTACAAAATCTTTCAAACAAGTCCACATTGCTAACATAGACATCATAACTGAAAAGGACACCCTCAAGTAAAAAACACGAGGCCCCCAAAAAAATTCTTTTTTTTCCGTTTTGGAAGAGAAGTAACTGAGAAAATTTCGGATGAAGAACTCAAAGATTGGATTTTTATGCGCAAGAAACCGTTGTTGAATGAGTGTTTACAGGCCAGATTGAGAAGAGGGAAGAGAAAAGACTGAAACTTTGAAGAAGAACTCACCGTAGATTTTCTTCCAGTGGTGATAAAAGGAAAGCACCCTGGGAAGTATGTTGTGATCAGAAGAAGACATGGGCTGAGAAGCGGCCTTCAACATTAGACTCACGAGCTCCTTAGCATTGCCGACTAAGAAACGATAAGGGGGTCCTCTGATACCTTGTTTGGAGAAATGCTCCTCTATTTTTCTCGGTCTCCACCACAGCAAAACGAAGCCTTTAAGCATAAAAACCGTGACAACCAAAGATACGAACAACAGCTTCAACAAGTTGAACAACTTGTCTACTTCCATATTGTGCCGGGACTAGCTCTATTTGGGTTTAAGCTACTGGTATAGTTTTCTTGATTTAATCTCCACAGCGCAGCAGCAGCAGCAGCTTCTTTTTTTTCAAACGTGCAGCGCCTTCTTCTTCTTCTTCTTCTTCTTCCTCTTGTGTTCTGTTCTGTTATGTCACTTATTATTATGCTGCCTGTTGTTGGTGCTTCTTAGCGTCTTCGCCTTTTAATGCCAACAAAGTTTGTGTCTGTGTGTGTCTGTGTGAGAGAGAAAGGGAGAGATTTGTTGGGCAAGGCCAACGGCGTAGGGGCCGCCATTGGAATTAGAAGGGTCAACGAATGATTTTTTTTTTCGATATTTTTATTTCCTTAAGACAATGTTGCCCTTGTCTTTTCTAGCTAGTATCTTTATATCCCTTGATTCTGTTTTACCTTTTTTTTCTTTCCAAAAAAAAAAGAAGAAAACTTCACCCCATAACAATAACAGAACCCTTTTTGCCTCCTACACCCTTTCCAAAAACAGAACACTATTAAATTGTGATAATTTAATTTATTCCAAGATGTATATGATGGAAATAAGAATTATGTTGGTTTTAGATGGGTAAAAAAGATATTTTGATTATCACAATGCCATTTTAATTTCCATGCAATTGGATTGAGAGTAAAATTAATTGATAAAAATGGGGGGAAAAAAAAAGTAAGTAGTTTGGAGTTTGGAGTACCCTTTTTGTGTTATTTTAAAATATTGAAAACCCCCAAGTGGTGAAATACGAAGATGTCACTAGGTAATTTTAATATTGTTTGAATGCAATATCTTTGTTACCAATACGAAAGCAAGGGAAACGACTTTTATTCCTTATCCTTAAAAAAGGGAAAAGGAATGTACACCTCCTTATTCTTTAAAAGAAGAAAAAAAGATGGAGAGAATAATCGATTTGAAGTTTTCAATAAAATCCCATATTTTTGCACACAACCACATGAGGATACAATACTCTTTTCTTTTGAAAAAAAAAGTTTATTTTAAATTTTGTATAATTTTTATTATTTATAAAATATAATACAATTAATACATCTTTACATGTATAATTTTTTATTTTTATCATTATTTTTAAATTGTGATCCATAGAGTGACATGATTAGTAAAGATACTAATATAAATTTGATAATAAAGTTATTACATGGTATTGGGAGTTTCAATTAGTTGTAGAGTACTAGAATGGAAAAATGTAATTAGTGATTGAAACAAGGGATAAATTGTTGGTCCATATCAATTGTATTTTAAAATATATTTTTACGTCTTTTGAAATTGTGATTGTAAAAGTAATATACTATCTCCGTCCTCAAAAAATAGTTTAATTTTGATTTGGTACAATTTTTTTTTTCAAAAATTATAAAATACAACACACTTGATACACAATGAAATGTCTTAATTTATATTTTTATCTTTACTTTTTAATTTAATATGTATATTATTATTATTAATAAAAATAATATAAGAATTTCACAGTCGCGTAAGCATAAATTGATTAGTTGTAAATGGGTTGTTTTGTGGCATCCCTCCCTCCCATAAATACAAGATAGAAGAAGTGAAAAAAAATAAATAAAAATCAAGAAATGGTCCATTTCTTGAAACAAAAGAAAGTGGGAAAGAGGGGAAAAGGGGTATTTTAGTCTGGAGAAGTTAAGAGGAAGAATGGTCCAGCTATACGTGTCGTCGATCACACTACCATAATTTTGGGGTGTATGGGCTATTTAAGGCATAATAATATAAGGGGTCGAAGGGATAACAGACAGGCATGAGGTGTCTATTTACGGATTCTTATACTCCTTGGGACGTTTTAGTTTTTACGTTAAAAACTCCTTTTTGTTCTCCCAAAGGGATCAACCTAAGAAAATTCTTAATAATAAGCTATGTCAATTATCTTATGTCGGAATAAAATAAGTTAATAGAATTCTCTTTATGTCCTGTATCATGACATAGGGGCAAAAAAAAACAAAAAAATGAAATTTCTCTCACTTTTGACATAGTGGGCTCAGTAGTAAAGCGTGCCTTTATAACTGCATCATTGTGTCTGGATTATGAGAGTTTTCAACCACAAACATAGTTCAATAGACTCATTATGTAATCATTAACATTAAACCTTGAGATGCGAATCATTCAAAACATATTAGCATGACACATTCCTCTTGTTTGAACCAAAATTTTGAAATTTGACTATACACTCGGTTACACAAGTCATACTACCGTTTTCGCATCAACCCAAAATAAACTCAAAGGTCACATTGAAGAGGAGTCCTGATTCTTCAATGGTCCCCTGTCATGTCAGCTGCGATTGGAGAATGAGAATTTTGATATCAACATCTCCTTTCAACAATGGCAATCAAACACCTTAAATACGCAAGTCCTCTTTTTTTTTTTTTTTTTGTTAAAAAAATTCAGTTCAGCCTATTGAAGTTTTGTATATAAATTTTATTTCAAAAAAAAATATATTTTTCAGATAATTTTTATATTATCAATATAAATTTATCGCACAAGTTTTACACTCAATCTTCAAATTCACGGATTACTCTCGAAGATGTTTATCATCCACAATGCTTAACTTCATTTCAACAGCTCAAGCTTAAAATAAAATAGAATAGCTTAGTGATTAAAATGCATAATGAGGGGGAACAAAGAAGAGATTTTGGTATCTAAGATTGACTCAAGATTTCCATTTTAAACACCAATTTACTAGTTCAAAATTCCGTTTTTCTTATTTGGAGGTCCAAAGGAAGACTTTTGATTTCTTCCAAAACAATTGATTTGATGCATTTAATTTCCATACTTACGTCCAAGCCAATTTAGTTTTTCAAATCCTTTGACTTGTGGAAAAGTTAAGCTCATAATTAAGTAGGCGTGATGCGTATGGAAAACGAAAGAGAGAAAACCATTTTTTGGGTTATGGTTTTTGTCCAATTTCCACGATGACATTCCTTCCAGTCTATCCATCCATGCCAACCAATATGAAGAAAACCATGTCGGAAATTCAATAATAATAATAAATAAGAAATAGAATACGTCAACTTGAATCCAAACCGCCATCGTTTTTTGCATTCAGTAAAGACTGCTGCTTAAAATGGTCATTAATGGTGGTGTGAACCACAAATTTTTGTTATTCCTCGTCAAAGATTAATATACTTAAAACGTTGCAAAATGTGAACCTCAAACTACGCACATTCTGACCAAACTTAGTACCATAATTTCCTTAAAAGTGGTTCCATTTTTCGTATTAAGACGTTGAAATGTGCTGATAATTCGAGCTGTAAACAAACAATGTCAGCGCAAATAGAAAATTTATCCTCATGTTGGTCCCAATGGGAAAAAAAATAAAATAAAATAGCCTTGAAATTGTAAATTCTTAGCCAGCAGCCAGCCACTATGTATAGAAATTAATTCACAAGAAAACATAAATAGTCACATATAATAAGCAGAAATGCAATGTATACATACAGGGTTATTGAAAGGGACTACAAAATTCAGGGCCATGCCGTTGAATTTGTGTTGTGTTCATAATTGCAAGTAAAATAGTATAGGAATACGCATGAAAGAGTACAGAAATTTGAATTAAATTCTGAATTCAGTTGGAGGGTCACTCTCAAACTCCCTTAAAATGACCAAAACTAAACGATGTGGTAACCAACTACTACGACTTCTGGTGTGCTGAGCTGCTTTTCTATTTCATTCATCTTTCTTTCTTTCTTTCTTTCCGCGTCTTTGACGGACAGATATAAGAACCTTAATAGCCTCCCTTCCTTGGAAATTAATGTTAATGGGCCAATGTTATTGGCAAGGAAATTAATTATTCTTCTTGTTTTTTGTGGAAAAATATCATCCCTTTATGTTTGATTATGTCTTGACCGTCATTTAATGAAACAATTGAATAAGTCGCCCATGCATTCTGTCATTCCCCCCTTCAACGCATCCTGCTAATATTTCCACACTTGAACAACGAATGACCAAGCATAATAAACCAAAACATCCCTCTCCACCCAACCATAAGCCAAAATGTGAAGGTGTTTGATGTGGGAGCACGTAGTTTTGTAATATCGTTTGAATGTGGACCAAAATTAATGAATTTGGTTTCTAAATTGGACACGATTCCTTCCTTGTGCATGTTGCACACCTCTTCACGAAGTTTTGAACGATGTATTATGAGTTCTAAATTTCATTTCGATAAGATTTTGTTTACGTTGTACTCAAGTTATTTGAATGTGTTCTTTTCATATTTATCTTCCGGCCTCAAGTGTCGTGTGCATGTGAAATTTTCTTTTTTAAGAAAAAAAATGGTCCATTTTGTGTATGAAATTTTCGTATTACTTCATTGATAATGATAATGCATAATCTAAATTAAAAATTAAGAATTAAAATATAAATTTATTTTATTTAATGATATATTAATTATGTTGTATTTTATAATTTTAAAAAATTTTGTCAAATCAAAACTGAACTCTTTTTTTTAAACGGAGGGAGTATTCCTTAAAACTTTACATCTCAAATAATCCTCTAATTATATAGAATCAGATTTTCTATATCACTTATGATGTATCAATTATGTATTACATTAAAAAAATTATCATTTTGACCAAAATGATGTTGTTTGATTTAAAGAAATAACATCTTTTTAAAGTGTGATATACTACTAATACACCATAAATCAAATAAATTATCTAATTACCAATTACAACATACACAAATCATTTAGGAGATGCAGATTTTTTTTTTTCTAAAAAAAAAAACCAATTATCTTCATTTTATTCTACCAAAAGTAATCATCTTTCCATGAATCAAGTAAACCTTACACACCACAAGCAAAAAAAAAACCATTTATCTTCATTTTATTCTACAAAAAGTAATCATCTTTCCATGAATCAAGTAAACCTTACACACCACATGCAAAATCAATTTCCCATGCACACACACACACATATATAATATATTCTTTAAACTCTTATTTATTTTTCTTTTAGTTCCCAAAAAATATTGTTTTTGAGTTGAGAGAGAAGGGGAAGGGCGCAAAGGGGGTTGTTATTTTGGAACGTTGCTCTTAAATTTATGCACATGGAAACAAGGCTGTCTATTTAAGGGTTTTTTTTCCTGTGCTTTTGGTGGGGAAATATGCCCTGGTTCAGCCAACAACGAGCGCCCATCCAAGGCCCCTTCCCTAATCCTGTCCTAATAGTCCCAAGACATGTTTGGGGCCATGTGCCCTTCATGGGTCCTACGTTTTCCAACTATATTAACTCCACAGTTAAGTTTTTAATTTTAGTTAAGAATGGCCCTACATTTGGTAAATTTATTTAACAAGAGATTTAGTAATTAACGTGGTAAAAAAACCTACAGCATTTATAAGAAATTAAAGACAAATAATTAAGGGGGCATACTTGTATCTTTTATTCACTTCTACATTATTCATTGCAACGTTTAATTTACTAAATAAATTCCAAAAGGGGAATAATTAATGATTTTAGATATATATGGAAGCTCAATTAATAAATTGTCTTGTGTACTTTTATCCAACATTTACACCTGATTCTTGAATGTGTCTTATTGAAATCGAACTCTTCCAAATTGGAAGGAAAAAAAAAAATTAAATATCTAATTCAAGAATTCACTTTTAATTTACTATAAAATTTTTTAATGTTACAACATAATTAAATATATAATTTTACATTTTTATCCTTATTTTGCAATTTTAGTTATACATTATCATTTTAATAAAGATAATACATGAATTTCACATTACATTTTTTTTTTGTTTGGAAAACAGAGTGGTATTTTTTTTTCCTCATTTGATTGTACTAATTAGAAACATCAAGCACTTTATTGGTTGTACTAATTAGAAATTTCTTAATAGAATAATGTTAATTATATAGTAGCAGCATATTTTATTTATATTTATTTTTGTCTTCTTTGTTCATGCCTCTCAAAATCAAGAATATCTGAATTTGTTTCTGATGAAGGCCTGTTCACCTGATACATCGCCAGCTTTTAAGTCTTTAACTTGCTCTTGTTGAAGCTGATGCAAGTAAGAAGAAGATTCTTTCTTTTTTTCAATATTTTTGGTTGGTCGAAGTAAATTTTTTACAAAAGAAAAAAGAAAAGATGAAAAATTTTCTGTGGCATGAGTGATGACAAAAAGGAGAAGAAGACAAAGTAGAAATATGCAATCAGTGAGACCGAAGAGTGGAGGTATCGAAAATAACCAAAATCATCCATCCAACAAAGGCTGCTGCTGCTGAAAGTGCCTTTATTTGGCGATATTTATCCATTTTATACACATGGTTTTGAGTTTTCTTTTAGCTCATCTTCTGTGTTGTCAGACGATAAAAAAAAAATAAAGCTGCCCCCCAAGTTTCACATCTGCCTGAAAACCCAAAAGAAAAAAAAGAAAAAGGTACCTACTCATATGTTTTGTCATTTTGTTCAAAATTAGGTGACTATTCTATTCCTTAATTATGCCTCATTTCTACCGCCATAACCAAGATCCAACAAGCAAATCAAACCTAAATTTTATGATATTTTATTTGTTTAAAAAAAATCTAATTTGTATATAATTTTAAAAAATTATATAACAAATTAAAAGTGAAAATTATGATAAAATTTTTTTGAAAAAAAAAAAAAAAAAGAGAGGGAAGAAAGTGAGGTCCGAAGATGATGGGAAGTTGGTCCCATCCCATGCATATAGAAGAAAAAGAATAGACATTATAAAGATTGGATAAATTTGTTTGATTTATGCATGCAAAGTGAGGTGACTTTAGAGGGTCACTACCAGATTCCGTGGTTAAAGTTAAACACAAGCAACAATGGGCATAAAAAGGGATTTTGCAAGATCTCCTCCCAAATCCCCTCCTCACTACCTCCAAATCTTTTTCCATGGATCTTAAATTTCATTTCGTCTCTCACGTCCCTCAAAATTCACCCCTTTCAAACCTCAAACCACTCATGTCCCATCAACCTATAAATGGCAATTAGAGCGAATGTGAACCCCACCCAAATCCCCCACATATATTTGGAGGGGAATATCTTCTTTCTTCCAACAGTGTACCTTTGAATAAGATGATTGATTATCTACCCATCCGCCATTGCCATTTCTGGCCATAATTTGACCATTAACTTGAGTGTTCAAGTGTGAAAGAAAAACCCTTTTCACTTTGGCCATTTATTTCCATAACCTTTGCTTGCACTCATAATATAAGTTGGTCATGACTAATAGGCTGATGATGATGATGATGATAATAACTCCTAGGCTTCATCGACTACTTTCCCAAGTGGCAAATCTCGATCCTCAAGTGGATTATCTTCACATATCACCATCACAAGAAACAGCAATCCTTAACTACGAATTGCATCATCCAAATCTCTACAATAATGTTCATCAATTCACAAGTCAAACCGATCCAATCACTGACAGAACTGATCCTAGTGATCATAATTGCTTGGCTCACACAAATCAAACATCATTACACTGTGATCATTTCCACGGGTCAAACATGCTAAACCATTCCTTACATGGGAATCACATATGGGCCGGCGCTTGGCATAGCTGTGTCAAACTAATTAAGGGTGCGATTGATGCAACCAATGTCATCATGAGGCATAATTTTCATATCTTCCACAGTTGGGAGAACTATATGCCGACCTTTTATAGGGATCATCATGGTGAGGATTTTGCAACCTTGGATCTTGGTAAACAATTGACAACTTTTCTCCCTCTAATTTCTATTTCTATTTGAATTAAATATTGGTTCAAACACAAGAGGCACTTTTTTTAGAAAATAATTTTAGGGTATCTAGGTGACAATGTTTTGGGTGTGAATGAATTGTTGTTCAAAATGTGTTTGTGTAATTTTTTATATGGTATTTAGAAAATAAAAAATATATTAAAAGCGTAAAAATATATTAAAAAAGTATTAATGTGTTTGAGATTTGTATTTTTCCAATGAAGTTTAATTCGTCTTAGGTGTCAAAATTTACTTCCTAACCTAAATATTAAAAAAACAAAAAAAAAATTAACTGGAGTGGGGTACTATATATAATATATTATTAAGTATATAATTTTTTTATCTCTATTTTTTTAAACGTGAATTATATATATCTTAATATACAGACTTTTAAAATTTATTTTTATATTTTTAAAATAATTTAATACTTAATAATTTTTTTATTTTATAATTATTATTTTAAAATGTTTAGAGATGTTATGCTATAGTCCATAATTATTATTAACAATAATAATAAAAATAATACATATATATTTATACTTATTATTTCATTTCAGAAAAGAGAAAAGAACAAAACGAAGTGAATAAATTCCAAAGGGTGAGCATAGAGAAAAGATGGAAGAAGTGACAAGTAAATGACATCAAGTTTACCAAATCAATGTTTGTTGATGTTATCATGGATTGGGAAGCAATGGGATTCTGCGATTGATTCAGTATGACACAGAAAAAAGAATACTAATACTCTACTCTATTCCCACCTAGGCTATGCTTGATGCTTCAATTGAAATTTTTTTCGTTACAAAAGAATCTTAGTTGAAAAATAAAAGAATTTTTTAAAAAAATTATATAAAAAAGAATTTTTAATTTTATTTAAAAAATTAATATTTTTATAAATAAAAGACAATCCAAACGGAGTTTATATCCCGACACAAGAAAAGAAAAAGAAAAAGAAAGAGAATAAACACCGGCCGCCCCCTAGTTTTAGTGGTGTACACAAGGATCGAGTTTTCGTCCACGCAATCAACGGGTGTGACGAGTCCTCCTTGCAACTGTCCCGCTCTTTCTCACCCTGTATCTGTGCGTACGTTCAGCCACGTCAAATCAGGAGACGCCACGTGTCGTCCAATCATTTAAAGGTGGTATTTCCCACCATTTGTCGTCATCCGATACATGGATCACTTTTGGCTTTTGTTAGGTTACGTCAATTCAGGCCTCGACTCAGCTCACCGGTCGTCTCTCAATTCAGAGTTCAGACCAGCAGCAGAAGCCAGCAGCAGCATTGCAGCAATGGGGAATGGGGAATGGGGAATGGGGTGACTCGCTGGATACCATGCATTTGTGGGTACGCTCCTAGTCTCTCCTTTCCTCACTTTGTATGTAGTTGTGTTTTGCTTTTTCTTTTGCCAGTCACAGTTCAAATGATTCTCTGCTAACACTTTTTTTGGCTACTTTCTTGACATATCAATATCTCATCAATTTTTCCCTTCTTCCTTTTCTCCACCCCAAAAAAAACAAACTACTTCTGATTTAATGAGATGACAACCAGAGCCAGATATTTGTTTACACCTTTAGTATTTCAAAACGTAATTTTATACTTTTTAATATATATATTTTTTAAATTTTAATATATCTCTTATTTCATAATTATTATATAAAAAATATAAAAATACATTTTAAAATACTGTTTATACAAAAAGTAACTTTTATTTTATAATTCTGTCTTGCAAATATAAAAATATAAAATGAAAATGCAATTTATACAAACACATAGCTAAGTTGGCACAAAGTTAATGTGTCCCTTTATTTGATTTTTCTTTTTAATAAACTGAAAAAATAAGTAATGTGGAGATAAAGGGTATTTAAGAATTGTATTTCAAAATATATTTTTACACTTTTTAATATGCTGTTGTTAAAAAAAAAATTTGCTTTAAAATATAAAAGAGTTATTTTAAAAATATAAAAATACGATTTAAAATGTCATCAACATGAACTTATAATGTTTAGTCAAGGATCCCATTAATCTAACAATTAATTATTTGTTTGTGTGAATATACGATCGAAATATAAAAAAGTTATATTTTATAACTCAAAAAATTATGTTAAATTTAAAATACCCTTTTTTTTTTAAGAACAAATAGTATTTTGTTTGAAAGTGTTGATTGCTTTGATTATTGCTATGTAATATTACTTTTTAACTATGTATCATATAATTTTATATTGATTCGACTTTAAGATAACATATCTAAAAATAAAGGTTATAGTAACTTTCATAATTGAATCATATTAACATTTTATTCTTTATTATTAATGCTCTTAATTCGTGGTGAATTTATATAAAATTATCACACGTTGTACTTTTTGCCAAAAAAAAAAAAACACAAAAAAATAAGAAAGTAAAATGGTGGTGCAAGTGGTGGTAGTGGTAAACTAGAGTGGCCGTACTACTAAAGTACAAATGTAGACAGATAATATGTCAAAAGACTATTACGCGAGGGCAAAAGCGTAAACAAACGTGAAAAAAAATAGGGAAAAAAATCAAAAGGCATAATTAAACAGTGGAAAATTAAAAAAATAAAAAATAAAAGGAAAAAGAGGACTGAGGGACTCAGGAGTTTTGTTGGGTAAGTACAGAAACATAACAAACTCTGACACGTCGAAGTAGAGAAAATCAAAACCCCAAAGCCGTACTTTTCTTTTGGGACCCCTCCTGAATCGAGGTCATGTCCCACCCCCCAACCCCCCACATTTCTTTTTGCAAAAATTTTTGGCTTTTTATTTACTACATAGTACTTTCTCCTCTCACAAATTTTTTTTTAATATAATAATTATTAATTATTAAATACGATATATTAAATATTTATTTTTTAATTATTATTATACATAAATATTATTAATAAGAATATTTTTAAAAATTATTTTTAAAAATAATTTTTTTTTTATAACAGAGAAATTTTTGTAAGCGAGGAATTTTTTTTGGGATGAAGAGAGTACCATTTTCACCATCCACAACCAGTTATTATTGTATTGCCCTAAAGACTTGAGAATTGATTTTTACCTACGCAGATGGGTTGGTAAAAAATACCTAGGTGTAAAATAATTCTTGACAAGATACTCTCATAAGTTTGGTTGAACATTTCACACTCCTCTTCGCCTTCTCAACCATCCCTCTGCCTAAACTGCCCCAACTTTGTTATGCCACAGAACCATACATACAATGCACTGTTAATAAATTAAGGTGGGATTAACATTAACGTTAGTGTAAATCATAGTACTAATCTCATGCTACTACATACGTATTTCATGCTTTGTCGCCATAAGACCATCTCTATATATCTCGTTACGTTTCCGGTGTCCCTGGTGACCTTTTTTGCTTTGGTGATTGATTATTCATGATTCTAGTCTAGATCCTCTGAGATGTAGGAATTGATCACCCTTTAAATCTCTAGAAATGATTATTGTTAGCAATTGATGATTTCATTGTTACATGCATGATGAAGTCTGCCAGAGATTAACTCAACCATGTCCATATGCTACTATTGATGTTGTACTTTGTTTGTTACTAGTATACTATGCATGACAAAAGCAGAGAGAAAAGAGAGGAAAAAAGGAGATCAAGAAAGAGGGCAGCAGACGTACTGTAATGTACTTTGTCAGTTTGGGGTGATGATGGTTTGATATGAAAAATAATTAAAGGTGTTGGAGGTGGCGATGTAATGTAAAGAAGGAGCAAGAGGAGGAGGAGGAAGAGGAGCGCTGGAGCAGGATACATTATGAATTATACAACACATATAGACAAGATGAAAATCTGCCAAAGAGAGTGATATCACAGATTGTGACTCAAGAATAAAGCGAAATTTCAGGCGGTTACCAGTCTTACACCTGCAAAAAGAGTCTCTCCTTGTTTGTTTCGGCTGATGAGTGATGATGGCCTTTTTCCCTACTCTCATTTCTCTTTTCCCCTCCTCCCCTGTTTTCTTTCGTTCTTTCTTTTTCTTTTTCTTCTTGTTGCCTATTGGGGTGAATAACCCTTTTTGCTTGTTCATCCAAAGAGCATGTATTTTAAAAAAAAGACAAGTGATGGCAAATTGTGAAATAGTTGGCCCTTTTGAGTTGCTGTGCAAATGAATTCTAATTCCATGATTATAAGAAAATCCCTCCAAGAATCTTAGAATCAATGGACAGTAAAAACATGTAAATGATGCATGATGGTAAATAAGTTGATTAAGCTCCCGGATTCAGATTTATGAAGTATTATAGGTCACAGACAATGACAGTTGCTTCCTACCCTCTTTATGTACATGTTCCTCCATTGCAAACCTTAAAGCACATGACACCATTGCAGGGTATGTCTCTATTCATTTCTGAGTTTATAATTTATTAATATCAAACATTGCAAAAGGGACAGATCACCATCGTTGTTCTTCTCTCGTCATCATCATCATTGTTCTTTCCTAGAACCTTCTTCCTTACCCTACGATAAGGACTCCCCATTTTTCATTTCTTACTCCCAGTTCTTATTATGGGAGCATCGAGCGTGTTAGAATGGCATAGGTCTTGGGACACAAATTTGTACATGTTGGTTCATGTTTTTTAATAGAGACACAGTCCTGCATAATTCCAGGTACCATTTTGGTTTCACCTCACTTGTTACATTTCTATCAATTCCTCTCTCTTAACATTTTTTTTTAAAAAAAAATTGGGTTCAAATTGGTAAATTTAGTTTGTTGAATTATCAAACTAATGTTAATGAATTTGCTATTGCTCTTGCCATGGAAATGCCATGCATTTAGTTTTGACTGGACAAAAATGGCATGAGAAAGACTAGACACGGACAAAGAAAGACAATATAAGTGGAACAACGATCAGGAAGACAAGGAAGGAATAGCCAATTCACCAAAAAATGGCAAAACAGTAGGGACAGAGAAAGAGAGCCTCATTCAGGCAAAATAGCAAGGGAAGATGACTTATGAAAAGATATGATGAGAAGAAGAGGGGAGGGGAGGTGTGGAGCTGTTGCTGTTGGATCACTTGGCAATTCTAGTGTGGTCGGAACTCCGACCATCCACCGACATTGAAAGTTACAACATGTTGGCCTATGGACACAGAAAACATGAAGTCCACTGTGCCTCTGTAGTAGTAAAACAACAAAACCAAAGCCAATGCGTGAAGGCTATATACTATAGACGAAGCTTTCAGTTTTAGAGGCCCCTGAAAAAATTCTGAGTAGCGTCCTTTTGAGACCGACCCACTTCGTATTCATCTTAACCCACTCTATCTGTTGGAATGATGAGGATGCCCAGTGTCCAGTGGTGGTCACTGCTCAGTCATCCATTCAGTCCACTGTGTTTACTCAGACTGGTGTGACAAACATCAAGGGTCTATTGGGCGTGGTTCGACCCGACACTGATAGAGACAACTCTGTTGGCACTAAGGCGATAAGGTTTCGGCCTTGCCGCTTTCGGTGCCCATGGCTTATGAATACATACATAATTGTGGTTGTGATCCATCGGACTGGACTCCTCTGAAACTTTTGCGCAGACCAGTTGATTTGCACCGTGACCCATTTACTCATGTCTTTCCAATTGGGATTTCATTTCCCTTCACATCTCTGTCTGTGTTAGGAGTAGTAGTATTGTTATGGGTCTACGCAACCCCATTTGGGCCATTTTCTTTTAGAATCATAACAAAAGATTTCAGGGCGGGCATGATAACACCTTCTCAATCCCTCTCGATCTTACTCTGTAAATCATCCAAGGAAAAACATTAAACTACAAAAAGCATAGAGTACCTGATCTCAATGAGTGTAGCAGAGGAAACCGTATGCAACCATCCACTCCCAGTCCCAGTTGGGCTCTAATGCTAAGCCATGGTCCACAGGAGGGGCCTTTCCATGAACCAAGAAGTGAGTACGGCCCACTGGGTTTTGGAGTTCTCTACGTTACTTGTCTGGTTCCAAAGATGAAAGATGCCCTGAAAAAAACTACAGTAACATTGAGGAGTAGAAGCAAATGGCGTTGGCTCTCCACCTCACATTCCATGAGAGCTACAAAGACAAAAACAAAGCAAAACCTGTAGATGGTAGGACAAATGGCGTGCTTCGTCAGTCTCGGCTTATGGTAGATAACGAGGAGGATGTTTTGATCTTTTCTTTTGTGTTGGGAGGTGGAAGGATTGTGGGGAGGGAGTTGTTTGAGTTTGTGCATGAGGTTGCCCAACAAATGGCCGGAAAATGCTCGGAACCACGTAGGAACCATGGCCCAGATAAAATCATGGACTGCAGCAACCCAAAAAAACGTTAGGGAACAAAAACAAGGGTCCCTTAATTTGGTTTGGTGTGGAAGAATCCAATCGGAACATAGTCTTCTTCTTCACGCCTATTACCAACCAACCACTATCGAACAATTTGTCCCAATTATAAAGCGACATTTGGCTAGAATCAACTGATTATCTGCACTCTGAATTTGAACATTTTTACGTGCCAGGAAACCAGCTTGTAATCAGCCATAGGTGATCGATCAAGGAAGATTACCGCGCCCACACACACAAAATCGCATTGGAATCCCATTTTTAAATTGTTAGCATGTCACAAAGCATTTGCCAATCTTTTTGGCTTCCATAAAACAAAACCCACAAAACCAGCGTTGTTTTTGCTTGTAACAGTATGGAGTGGGGGCTGGACAGAGGGAGAGGAGAGGGCCAGAGGCTACGATTTGGGCCCTTGTTAAGACACGGGTCATCAATTGTCAAAACCACAACAGTGTGAAGTGACTGCCTCTTTGACTAAGCTGTTTAAGATAAGACGATGGGCAAAGGTCCTAATGTTGATATATGTACATCACTCTTAATCTCACAGAAGGAACATCGTTTCAATAATATCGCAAACATATTGAACCTCCAACTACATGAAAAACAACTGCAGTAGTAGCAGTAGTATTAGAGTACTACTATCTCTGTAGTGCCATTTGAAAAGCACGAGCTAAGGCTCAAGGTGAAGCTAATTTTCACAAGAAAATTAGCCTATGTAGAGTTTAATACTTCTGCACAATGACCAAGTAACATTCAATCAAATGCATCATCATCCTCATCTGGAAGTGGTTGACTAGCCGCTTGCATAAGCTCAACTTCAAGCCTGGATGGACAAATAAGAAAAATGAGCCCTCACATTAAAGAACACAGTCTGGCAGAGAAAGTTTGTAGTAAATAATATGAGACTAAAAAAGACACTAGAGTCTTTTCCCTTTTGTCTTCAATTGCATTTTTCATGCTCATGAACAGGATACAAAGACATGGACCTCCAAATAAAGATTTATACCAAATAGACATTCAAAAGTTTTGCAGGAAACAGTTAATTTCAATAAATAAAATGTGCTGTATGATATGAAGATGATGTAACCAACTGTGCCACTCTATATGCTGCAACAATAGAAGTACCTATCACTTAAGAAGACTTGTAGGCCAAACAATTCAACACATATTGAGTTGGCATTCCACAAAACAGTTGGAACACAAAATATCCCATTTTCTCGGTAAAATGAGAAGAAAGGTAAAACCCCAGTAAAATTAAGCACATACTTGAGAACTACAAGAAGCTGAGAAGAAGAAAGTTCAAGAAACCATAATAATTCAGTATCACATCGAAACTTTTGAAAACACCGACATTCATACTAGTAATCCATTTAAACAGTTTTGAAACTTTAGACAGCAGTTCTACAGCATCGGCCAACTTAGTAAATGAGAAATGCAGCCAATTCTACCAGGAAAAACATCATCAGTAATCACAGGCTCTAAAAGAAAGGATTTCCCATGCATCTCTATAAAGAACCGAGCCGTCAATAAACACAGGAAAACAGGATTAAGCTTTAAGACAATCTTACTGTTGCTGTGCAACCAAATCTATTTGCACTTCTGGTGGAAGTAATGCAGGTGATGCCACAAAATGAAGATTGGGATCCCTGACATAACCAACAAGAAACCTCAAAAGGTTGCCAAAACTTATTCATTAATTAGAAGATAAGACAAAAGTAGACATATAATCTGTAATACCCAACGAGCTTCCTGGCAAGGTACAAGAAAGGCTTCTCGAAATTGTAGTTGCTCTTAGCAGAAATCTCATAGTATTGCAAGTTTTTCTTCCTGTGGAATGTAACTTGTTTGGCCTTAACCTGCCTGTTCTTGACATCAACTTTATTTCCGCAGAGAACAATGGGTATATTTTCACAGACCCTGTGGCATTAACAAAATATTATCAGTGTTCTACCAATTTCAGTAACTGAGGACTATGCAATGACATTGAAACATGATGTAATACACATTTATAGGATGCATTAGCAAACCTGCAGAGATCTCGATGCCATGTGGGAACATTCTTGTAGCTCAAACGTGCTGTAACATCAAACATTATGATAGCACATTGCCCATGAATGCTGCATTTCAATATAAAGAGTTTCAGGATGAGAGAGATCAATATTAAGTATTGGAAGCATTATTGATGACAATCATCAAAATTAACAGTCAACCAAAATCTAGCATCTCAGGAAACACCACTTCCAGAAGATGTTCTCCAAATGTTAACTAAATGAATATAAATAAACAACTTCTCTGTTCCACTTCCAATGAGAAAACAGAGTTCTGAAGTTTCAAGTGGATTTAAGAATATCAATATGATGTTTTGGGTAGTATATATTAGAGGATCCTACAACTAATGCTGAAATGCTTAATTAAACCAATACCACCCCATCCTACAGCCGAATTGCTTAATTAAACCAATGCCAATCCAACCTGAGTTACATTGCCCTGTGCAAATTGATAAAGGAGTGCTACATCTAGGAATTGCAGCAGTACCCAACATAACACATAAAATAACCAATGCCAAACATGTGTAAACAACCTGCGAAAGTCATTACAGTGGACGCCTAGATGCATAATTCCAATCATGTTCCACAACAAGAATGCTCCTTGATATCAGAGTTTTGATCTTTCAAAAGGGGTTTGCACTTGATTTGTTTCAGTGTTGCAACTAAAAACTCTAATCTAAGTAACACAGGCCCATGCCTCTCTTTTGTACAATTTACTAATTTTGTTAAAGAACAAACGATACTGAACTATGAGAGCATATCAAGATATACAGAAACAGCGAATAACTCAATTGATTTATTTAGCAGACCACAAGAATAATAGAAAACAACTACATGATAAAGCCATATGCACACTTGCAGATGATCATGTAAACCACCAAATTTGTAGATGATCATACAAGAAAAAATTGATATAATATGTACTCACTAATAGCCATCACGTAGACCACCAAATTTCTCCTGCCCTGCAGTATCCCAGCAGTAGAAACGAATTTTCCCACAGTTTGTGAAGAAATCCAAGGGGTGAACCTCCACGCCAATAGTTGCTGTTAGTAAGTAAACAATTAAACGAGTCAGAACAGTAATCACATGGAACACTAGAGATAGTTATGGAGATATTATATATAAAGTTTGACGCAATAGTAGGAGTACTATATATCTTTTATGGGAAAAAAATTTGGAATGCACAATTAGCCAGGAAAAATTTTAAACTAGAACTGACACTAAATTGGTTCGTGATGGAATGACTTACGTTCATATTTCTTCTCAAATTCACCAGTAAGATGCCTCTTGACGAAGGTGGTTTTCCCTGCATGCATGATGGTAAATCCAATTAGTACTCCAGCTTCAACTGACCTTTTCTCCGTCAAATTTCTTTTCCCTCCATTAAAGTCAGTCGTTCCTATTTTAAAGTAGTGATTTTCACAAAGAATTTTGCTTATTGCCCTGCTATTCGAAGCAAAACAAGAAACCCGAATTTCGGTTAGCCCAGTAGTATATTACTACTCTGTACAAGCAGGCAATCAATCCCGAATTCACAAATTCTAGCAATAAACAAACTAAGATTGTAATGTACCAGTTCCTCCATCGCCAACTATGACAAGCTTAAAGCTAGGGTAATCCACAGTCTGCTGATTTGGAAGCGCCTGCAATACAAAACAAACAACGCAACACATGGGTTATACACACACAGCACTTGGTGTATTTTCCTGGAGGAAAAAAAAAAAAAAAACATAATCCCACCATCGCAGGAGCTGCTGATATTATTGCTGATGAAGAATTCAGCTGAAAAGAAAGAGAGCAATGAAGGGTGTCCTCACGACAGGGGATTTATACAGAAGGAGAAGATTGAAACTAAAAAGAAAAGGGAAGCGTCAAACATCAGCAGAGCAGAGCGTATCACTGCTTCACTTGGACGCGATCCGTATTTTCATTTTCTGCCGTGCCATAATTATACTGTTTCTTATGCCATCACCATCTTCTGGTCTCTTCTCTTCTGTACATTAATTATATTCAATTTCGAATATTCTCCTTTGTCTTTTCTCCTTTATAATTTTCCATCTTTATTATCCTCTCCTTTCTCCGCAAAAAGAAAAAAAAAATTAAGTCGGTGGAATTTGTGTGTGTGTGCGTGTTTTTTTTCCCCCTTTTATATCATGTTATTTTTTGGGCTCAAATAAATTTTTGGGCCAGTCCATCGTGAAACACAAAACTTATAACATTCCAGGCCGCCTTAAATAGACCGCTGACCACACTGTCCTATAAGAGGAAACTGCTGTCGCTGTACCTCGGAGGAGGAAACAACTTCAAATCGAAATCAAAATCAATCAAGATTTGTTCGGGTTTTGGGTTTGTTCGAGCGAGCAAGATTAACAATTATGGCCACGCCGTTGGACACAAACCATCAGTATGTGTATTATTCTCTCTCTCTCTTGATTTGATCCCCAACTTTTGATGAAAAAAGAGTTCTTTGTTTTGATATATTCTGAGCTGATGATTTTGTTTTGTTGTATTGTGTTGAAGGGAAGTAGTCAGAAGGCAAAATAAAGGGCCCCCTTTTAAGTTCTTGGTACCGCTAGTTTATGCCCCTGCTCTTCCGCTCAGTGAGTTTCTGTTGTAGTTTTTGGTTTGGCAGCATAGATTTTGGTGTTGTCGATGTTCTAATGGTTGATTGTATATGTGTTGCGTCGGGGCAGTTCGATTAACGCTGCGGCATAGGCCAGTGTTGAGGGATCGGTTGTTCACTGCTGTTTTGGCTGGTGCATTTGCTCATGGCTTTTATTTGGTGTATCCTTCATCTATTTATTCCTTTTATTTATTCTTCGTTTTCTCTTCTTAGTATTATTTATGTTCTGTACTTGGGTTGTTCGAGTAGAAAGAAAATCTAGCTTAGATAACGATCAGATACATGATTTAGTTAACTATGGACTGCTCGTATTTCTCTAGCTTGTTGACATATAGTTTTTTCACATCCTGTATGATGATGATCTCATTATATAGTTCTTTGATTTGAGGATGTCACCATTTTAAGCATTAGATGTTTTAGAATTGAAGAGCCTTTCTGCTTAGTTGGTGCTTGAAGTTGGAAAGGAGAATAAGCTTATTTGAAACTCCTAGTTTATGCGAGCTCAACAAACACTTATAGAATTAAAGATTATGGTTAGAGGAATTTAATTAACTGAGGTATAGTTGCAAATAAAGCAACTTGAAAATAACAAATTGTAAAGGAAATGGATGCTACATGGTGTGGTAGTTGAGCTATAAAGAGGTGGAAACCTGGGTAGATTTCAATGACAAAACAAATTGGGGGAAATCAAGATGGTACTATTGATAAGATAAAGGATCGTCATGAAAAAGAGTTTTTTCTTTTTTGCCGCCTTTCTTCTTACTAAAGAACTGATGAGTTTTTGTGGTTTGTCTGTGCAAAAGTCAGCTTACTTATATATCTATTGAGGATAATCTCACTTCAATTGAAGAAGTCGACCAGTTCCTTTTTGTCCTGTACCAACCACACGATGAATGAAGTGAGAGGTGGTCTGTCTTTATTTATGATTGTTACAAGTTGATTCCCTGATCTTATTCACAATTCTATGTATTTGAAGGAGGCAATCTGCATGCTTCTCATATAGTAGTTCTGTTTTTTAGTTTATAAACTTTCAAGTCCATATGCAAATGGCTTCTGTATTCTAGGCAATTAGATTCGTTTTGTCTACAGGTTCATTCGCTGACGTTATGCTTGCTTGTTCTTCTGTCCTTAATCTCCCCTCTTTCCCCTAGAGATGTTCTTTTGTGGCTTAAATTTGTAACACTCGGGTTACTGCTGAAACCTTGCACTGTGAACTTTCCCTCTGTGTGTGTCTGTTGAGTGGGAATATACTTCCAATGCATTTACAGCAGACACACTACCAGCAGGAAATTTCTGGCGATTGATAAGCAGTGCATCTTGATTATTTTTTTGCACATCTTTATGTTCTCCTTAATAGGCATGGACAGTACAGATATATATGATGCTGAGAGCAAGTGAATGATGCAAGTTCGATTGTGGATTGTGCATTTTGGAGGGCTAACTATGGCAGACCCATTTTTGCAGATTACGTGATGATAATCTGGAGTTTATTTTCACCTATATTTACAGATATTTTTAGTTCAAAATACATTAATAATTCAAATGTGCTTACTGTTAGGTATCTTGACACTTGAGAAACAGAAATACTTTTTATTAAAGAAACGGAATATTCAACTGGCGCAGCCCAAAGAAATGCTTGATTTGAGTTGTTGCTTTCCAATATACAAGATTTGTTGCCATAGTGATTCATTTTCTATTCTTGTCTTGCCCACATTTCTTTGTTGCTCTTATTGCTTGTGTTCCCAAACTCACATTATGCTTTAGAAACTTGGAATGTTCTGCTACTGCTAGCATAATCCAGGATCATATTAATAGCTCTTCCTTGTACATTCTTTTTCTGATCTGTGCCGCCAAATGATGTGTGGGCCGCATGGTTCAACCTTTATCCAAGCTGTGCAATTTGTGTGATGCTTCCCCATCAAATTTGGAGTGGAATATTCTCAGTTTCTCACCTTTAATTGTAATTTGTGTATTCTATAGTGTCTCAAGTGACATTGTTTAGTAGTAATATTTTATAATCAATTTACCAGGTCCCTTATATATTAGGACAGAAAAAGATTTTTCCAGGACCCTGGGGCTGTTCCAAAAACTAAAATTTCATGATTTGATATAATGACTTGAACTTAAAAAACACATTGGGAGCATATTCCTTTTCCAATATTTTTGTGCTGGTTGATATTTTTGGAATTCAGTTTGTCCAAAAACAGAATCCAAAATATACATCCATTTAGAATAAGAAATTTGTCTTAACCTCAATATTTTTTGGGTTCATACAGAATATATAAATTCAATTGACTATAACATGTCCTAGTTTCTAACGTCAATGCATCCATCTGGCTTGAGAAGTTGATTATATAATCATAAACATTTTTTTAATAGCAATTATTGCACGAACAGTGGGACCAACTGCAATAATTAATTTGATAATCAATCCAATCCAATCCAATTCTTGTTTGGTGAATGCTAATCTATTCACCCATCAAATATTGGGAGATCAAATAATGAAGGAAGTGATGATGTTATTTACAAATTCATAAGCATTGACATAGGAAAAACAATACAATCAGTACATGCTTATATCTATTTGATCTAAGGACATGCACTCCTACTTACATGATAATCTCACCACATCTTAATTTTCACATTTTTCAGGAACTATCCAAATTTATAAAAGAAAAGAAAAGAAAGGAAAAGAAAAAGTAATACAACTGAACTGACGATATATAAACAATAGCATTAACGTTCGGAGAAATCAGAGGCGAGTCTGGAGGCTATGGCGGAGTGGTACATGACGTCATGAAACGTGGATGACTCCGTGGTCATCTTCCGTAGCTGCCTCGCCTTTTCCTCCGTGAGCGAACCTCGAGCAATCCGAGGCCTCGCCGACGGTTTAGGATCTTCCTGATCCGTTGCATCCAGTCTTCGAGGCTCAACCTTAACGGCGCTTTTCTTGTTCTCGGTGTCAATGTAGTCCGGCTCAGCAGACCAGCCGAAGAGCGGGGACCACCAGTTGGAAGAAGAGCTCCTCCGGCTGTTAACCTCAGGTTTCCGGTGACCGGAACTCGGGCACGCTCCAACTCCGGCCGGCGTGATCTGTAGCATCGCAGTCGCCATTTGTATCACCACAATACCATAAAAAAAAGATATGACCTGGTAGTGATTTGTTTTGCGATTATGGTAGTGTGTGAGTGCGTGTTTTTTCTCGTGTGTTTCTGTTTACTTTTAAGGTAAAGGAAGCTGTGCTGTACGACGGGATGGTGATGATGGGAGTTGAGGTGTCTTTTTTGTTTCCGGTTGGGGTGGTTTTTAAAGCGGGGTGAAATGGAAAAAGCCAAAAAGATAAGATGCACACGTGGCGGTGACCGAAAAAGCCAGGAGACGTGGGTGGGTGGGTCTGACCGTTTACTTTTAGCTCGTAGCTTTTGGCGATTCTTTACCCGTTTACCGTTTATTCCCGGTATTCAAGTTGCGTAGGTTGGACAAAATCTATCCGTCCGTTTGCGTTGATCACTTGATTGAGTGGGAGAGATAACATGATGGCGGGAGGGATGGAAAAGCCCATAATTCTCCGTCCGTTGCTTTGCCCATAGGTTTTGGTTTTGGGTACCCATCATTTCGAATGGTCCACACTCACATGGGAAAACGTCTCTTTTTACTGCTGTAAGCCTTATCCAATATCCATCACTTTTCACTGTTCCACAATGACACACTTTTTATCCATTTTGTATTTTCGTTAGTACTAGATGTGTTGTAGTTATGTGTTCAGGTACTCATTTTAAAACATTTTTTTTTGTCACTTTTGGGATATATATATAAATAAAATTTCAAAATATATTTTTATATTTTTTTAAAATAATAATTACGAAATAAAAAAATATTTAAAAATATTATTCAAAGAAATTCTTATAATTTTTAATACATTTTATATTTTATAATTATTATATTAAAAAAATATATAAAAATATATTTTAATCCGTGATCACTTCACATCCCACCCAAACTATGCGTATAAAACATTTCAAAATACTTTTTTTTTGGGATATTTAACATAATCTTTTATATTTTTAAAAAAATTTCTTATCCCACAATCTTTATTCCGAAAATATAACAATCATGTTGAAATGCAATGCATATGTGATATGTACCCTTAAAATTTTTTACTGCAAAAATATTTGTCGCATTTAGAAAAGTAGGCGCAAGCAGTAATCCATTCACAGATATTTTTATGAAACAAAATGGGGTGCATGGTGGACCAAGTCATTGTCGAAGGTGGAAAAATACGGTATGAGTGTAGCTCTCAAATTTCAACAGGAGAACTTGGAATTTGCTTCCCACACGCCCACGTTTTGCTTTTTCCTTTGAAATTTAACCAAAAAGAAAAACTCGAAAGAGGAATAGTACACGGCCAGAGGTTTGGTTGGTTTTGAAGGTATACGATCGACGGTGGAGAGTCACTGTGTCATTATCGATGATGCTGGAACGACAAATACCGCCGCGCCGGCGCCCTTGTCAGTATATCGGAAGCTACGTACTGAGATTCTGGAAATGGACGAGCCTGACCAAACGGGGTCTGAATATTGCCCCAAAAGCGTATGCAGATTGAAAAAGTTCCATGTGTTCATTGGCATATTCCTTCGCTGCCGCCCAAATTGAATCATGTGATGAATTTGACATCTTTGTTTGTATATTGCCAGTTTCCGACGGCATCTTCTAGAAATTTGATCGAACCCGACCACTACAGTGATTTTGGTTTTGAATGAAAAAGAGCGAATTATTGATGGGCCTGGATATGGATTTGTTTTAACTACTACCCAGATTTGAAAGTCCAAAAGAATGCCCAACTGAGAAGCCCGATGAAGAAAATGTCCAGAGGACTTCCCATGAGGAGCCCGACGAAGATGGTTGCCAAGCTCATAGGCTGATGAGGAATCAAGGGCCCATCATTGTTTAAATCATTTTCAGTTTGTTTTCCTCCTTTTTCGTTTACTTTTCCATCCGATTATTCAATTTCTTGTGTACATAAATTGCGATTCAAATCTCGTTTTAAAAAATGTTTAAAAAAATTAAATTATATTAAAAAATACAAAAAATACGTTTTGAAATTCAATTCAAATGCACTCTTAAAGTTCTCTCTAAAGCATTTTATTTGCATTATCAAGTAAAAGATTCACCCAAAGTTCGTTAAGCTAACATGTTAACCGCAAAAATCAAATATTTGCATTGCCAGCCTGCATACCATCCAAGTATTATCACGCAGCGTATCAAATTTACTGAAAGCTCAACTATAAACATGAGCCGAAATGACAATTTATGAATCCAGCTGTGTTGGATGCCAGAAATTTTGATAAGCAAATCAGTGAAAGAAGCTAATTAGAAGAAACAATGCCTGCAGGCTCAAAAAAATTGTTGCAGAAAGAGAAGCATCAAACGGAAGTTTCTAAGCCTCATCTGTTGCAGTTCATGGAGTCTTCCTCCGAGTATGGTCCAGCTATTATTCATCAGAAGGAATTTCAAAACCATTAAAATTGTGAAAGCAGAGGAAATATCAAACTCAAGGAAGAGTTCGCTGATAGAGAGGCAACGCTCCCAGAGCTTCACGCTCTGCCCTCTCCTTTTTCACCTGCCAAAGACAAAAAAATTTCAAACGAGTTCATGAATGATGAAACTGAAGCATCAAATAAATAAATTTTCAACAAGTAAAGGCCTCATGTCATTTACATTACATGTCCAACAAAAAAGGCAATAAGAATGAATATATAGAGAAACACGTTAGCGTCAAAAGGATTGACGTTAAGTCGAAATAAGACTGAATATATGAAGTGCGAATTCAACACGACAAGACGTGAGGACGAAGATTCCGTGAGTATGTTTGGGCAGGAAGTACCCAAGAAAGATGTTTTAAAAAATTTAGGATCAATATTGCAAAAAGGGGGAGAAATTGATGAAGATGTAAACCATAGAATTAGAGCAGGTTGGATGAAATGGCGAAGTGCAACAGGATTTTTGTGCGACCGCAAAATCCCGATTAGGTTAAAAGGAAAATTTTATAGAACAGCTATAAGACCGGCAATGCTATATGAAGCTGAATGTTGGCCAGTAAAGAGACAACATGAGCATAAGTTGGGAGTAGCAGAAATGAGGATGTTACGGTGGATGAGTGGTAAGACAATAATGGATAAGATGAGAAACGAGAATATTCGACGAAGAGTTGGAGTAGCACCGGTGGCAGAAAAGATAAGAGAACATAGATTGAGATGGTTTGGGTATATTTTTCGGCGACCTAGAGATACACTGGTAAGAACAGAAGTTTGTTATAAGAAGTATGATGTGAAGAAAGGGAGAGGTCGGCCGAAAGTTACGCGGGGAAAAGTAGTAAAACAAGATTTAATGGAGTTGGAAATAGATTGGCTGCTAATTTGTAGTAGAACAGAGTGGAGGAAAACTATTAGTGTAGTGGAAGAGCAAAACTCTAGTGGTCCCGACTGCCCTTTATAGTTTTAACATTTTTATTTATTTCTTTATCTATTTATTTTATTATATTTTATTTATTTTATGGATTTATGTCTTTGGATTCATCGACCGCCGACCCCAGTTAGTTTGGAATAAAGGTGATGATGATGATGATGATCCAACAAAAAAGGCAATTTGTCAAAACATATTATGCACAAACAAAATTCTGCCATAGCCACTACAACATTATGTTCAGTTTGTCAAAGGAAACTGAGTTAGGAACACTATGCTTAGTAGTCATTTTTGGGTTAGCAAGAAGAAAAGCACCTAACACCCACAGTTGAATCCCTGATGCAACCGAGCCCAGAAGCTCAGAGATCACCATCTGCACTAGCTGTTTTGCAGGGGAAGAGTACTGGCTTACCCACAAGACATTGACCTAGTTAAAAATTTGGCTTCAATATGTCAATAGCTTTACTGCACAGTATCTAAAACCACTATGTTGAATCAAACTCGTCTACGGTGACAGTAAGAGTGGTGCTTGTATTCAAATTTCCATATGATCTTAAGCATGACCCATCCAACAGATTTTCATCTTGGTTGCAACATCAGAAAGTACTCTTCCTTTAAGATTCATTTCAACCAAATTGTCATAAATGTTTTTGCATATTTTCATGCAAGAGTTCTTGTTCAATTAAAAATCTGAGTGATCATAGGAAAATAACTACCTTCCAGGAACCTTAGAGTTTTACTTAGACTACTGCCTGCATAACATGTGTTTGACAGAGAAAATGAAAAGAAAAACAAGGAGAAAGCAGCACAGAGACAAGCTACATTCATAAAAGGGTTATCAATAATGAATCACCTGGAACAAAGTTCTATCGCCTAGATTGCATGTTCTTTAGATATGAAACAGGCCTCTCATCTTGTCAGCACACATGCCTTTGATATGATCTTCAAAATTCTTAAGCATGTTAATTTTCTTCTCAAAACATTCGTTTTTTGTTCCAAACTTATATCCAGGTGAGACTTCAGTAATAAACATGACTACCAAACAAAACTCATGATGAATTCTACTGGCTTCCCTGACTCAGAGCAATGCAAGTATGAGAAGTATTAGATGCGGGACAGGCCAATGCTTTCTGTCTCAACTAGACATTGCAATGGGAGCATTTGAACTGGGCTTTGATAAGCTTTGAAACCTAAAGTAAATACCTGCCTCTCCATTCTTCCACCACCTCTTTCTTTCGTTTTCAGTGGTTGAAATGTCACTTCTCTCGCTTATTTATTTATTTAGAAATTTTGGTCAATTCAACATCAATTAGCAATCTCAAATACCAGATTTGCCCCATAAATCAATACACTTTCTTTCTGTTTAAATTTTAATCTTAAAATGTGAATGAAAACTAGGAATGGAAGCAGAAAGAGAAAGTACTACTTGAACAATTACACATAGCCTGCTTTGGCAGAAAGCAGTAATTGTGAACGATTGTGCAGATGGAATTATAAAGTTGAAACGAAATTGCACTCCTACTAATGTCTCAAGCAGAGAAATCCCAAAAAATAAACTGAGGAAACCAAAATCAAAGAAAAACAAAAGCTAAATCTTTCCAAGTGAGCACTCACCAGATCCAGCATATCTTTCAGGTAGCTTCTAAATGGAGTCTGCTGTGCCTGTGACAAAATAAAATCTTCACTTCTAGAATCCATTTGTCCATTTATTTCAACCATCAAAAGCAAAACTCTAACTTGCAATTTCATACTTAATCAAGTACATGGGTGTACACGAGTAAGCCAACCTGGAGTTCGGCGGGAAGGTACTGATGCTTCATGGAGAGATCTATGGCACGCAAGAGGCGCTGGTTGCGAGCGTCCACGACTTCAGGGGGAAGGCGTTTTAGAGCTTCTTTGATGTCCACGTCCTCCATCGGATCATACAGATCCTCAAACCTCAATCCTATCCATATTTCGTTTCCAAAACTAAATCACCCAGAATATACAGGAGAAAATGTTGAAGCCCTAACATTAATTCGGAAGGAAAACAAACCATATTTGCGAAGGCGCCCAGAAAGGGCTTTCATGTGCATAGCGGCGAAAACGTTCTTGCTTGGGTTCAGAATCCATTGCACCAATGCCGACGACTTCGCCATTGCTTCCCAAAACCCTTAATTCTTCCTTTGGCTGATTCCTTATTTTCCCCGAATGCTGCCGGCAAATACTAGTACGATGACTGAACATCGCAGGCTAAGTCCTAAGCCTTGGTTTCTCATGGGTCAGACGTAGCCCGTTCAAAACATGGGCTTCGAGTGATTTATTTCTGTGGGCTTTTCTATGAAAAATGGATGGGCCATTTGACCATCCCAAAGAGTTAATTGATAGCCGCCAACAACTTTTTTTTGTTTGTTTGACGTTGGGTATCCACGTTTGATTAATTTCTTCACAATGAAACATTTTTTCTTTGATAATACTCTGTTCCACTATCACTTACTAATTTTGTTTGTATGAATTGTAATTTAAAAATATAATTTTGTACTTTTTAAAATATTTTTATATTTTTTAATATATTTTTTATTTTATAATCACTATTTTGAAAAGTATAAGAACACATTTTGAAATATAATTTGTATATACCCATCTCGCTAAGTAACTTTTTTTGCTGTAATTTAAAATGAAACGGAATTGTATCATTACGAAAAGATGGGATACAAGAGTGAGACTTGTGCATTGCAATTAATCGAGTTGACATTTGTGCTTCGAATATCCATAATAAGTGATATATATTTGTGTGAACATTATTTTTCAAAAAATATATTAATTTACTTTCTTACAAAACTATACTATTCCATTAAACAAATTGCGCAAGTTGATTGGAGAAGCTTCCAAGTTCCTACACTTGGAAGTTGGAACAGTGCCCACAACCACAGGTAAGAAATTTATACTAGTCAACCATGAATACAACCCCCCCCCCCCCTCCCCCCCACCCACGCCGGTTCAAATCCCATGAAGGAGAAGCATATTACAGTACTTGTTATGCTTCTGACCCGAATCTTATTAAAAATGGGAACGTATGGGTTGGCACGGATCAATATGGAATTCATTTCTCACGCTCATTTTCTATTTTCGCCGTGTATAGTGATAATTCATTTCTCACGCTCATTTTCTATTTTCGCCGTGTATAGTGATAGGTAATAAAACCACTTTGCCACCCACTGCTACTAAATCACTGCCTCCCCATGTTAAACTGGTGCTTGCTGTTGCACCAAGTGCTAAAGCGTGGGTATTTTGTATATTTCTATAGGGCCTTTTTGTAGTCATTTTGTGTTGTAATGTTAAAACTAAAATTTTTTTTTTCTGTTTTCTTGATGTGTTCTCACGTTTTCGATAAAACCTTCTTGTAAAAGTATTTTAACAATATTTTCCATAATATTGGTAAATATTATTCGAACCACTTTTTTTATCCCTATTGGCATTTCGTATAGAAGTTATTATCTTAGCAATAGTATTCCTACTCATGGTAAGCTAAAGTTAGTGGTACTACATTCCTATGAAGATGGTTTTGTCGATTCTTTGGATAAATCATATGACAATGAATCAATCCAATTCTTTGGATCATTGAATGAATCATAGTGACTACAATCCAAATTCTTTGGATAAATCATATGACAATGAATCAATCCGATTCTTTGGATCATTTAATGAATCATAGTGACTACAATCTGATTCTTTGGATAAATCATATGACAATAAATCAATCCGATTCTTTGGATCATGTAAAGAATAATAGTGACTACAATTTGGATTCTTTGGATAAATCATATGACAATGAATCAATCCGATTCTTTGGATCATTTAATGAATCATAGTGACTACAATTCGATTCTTATGAATCATAGTGACTACAATCCGATTCTTCGGATGAGATGATTTTGTCAATTTTTTGGATCATTTAATGAATCATATAACAATAAATTATAGTTTTGATTCTTTGGATACAATCCGATTCTTTGGATGAGATGATTTTGTTGATTCTTTGGATCATTTAATGAATCATAGTGACTACAATCCGATTCTTTGGATGACATGATTTTGTCATTGCTTTTCTGATTCTTTGGATCATTTAATGAATCATATGACAATGAATCGTAGTGAAGCAATGACAATGAATCATTGTGAGTACAATCCGATTCTTTGGATGAGATGATTTAGTCATTACAAAGCAATGACAATGAATCATAGTGAAGCAATGACAATGAATCATAGTGACTACAATCCTATTCTTTGGATGATTTAATGAATCATATGATAATGAATCAATTCGATTCTTTGGATAATTTAAAAAATCATATGACAATGAATTATTGTGAAGCAATGACAATGAATCACGGTGACTACAATCCGATTATTTGGATGATTTAATGAATCATAGTGACTACAATCCAACTACAATCCGTCCGATTCTTTGGATGATTCAATGAATCATATGACAATGAATCAATCTGATTCTTTGGATCATTTAATGAATCATATGACAATGAATCATAGTCGGATTCTTTGGATGATTTAAAAAATCATATGACAATGAATCAATCCGATTCTTTGGATGATTTAATGAATCATATGACAATGAATCATAGTAACTACAATCCGATTTTTTGGATGAGATGATTTAGTGATTACAAAGCAATGACAATGAATCATAGTGAAGCAATGACAATGAATCATAGTGACTACAATTCGATTCTTTGGATGAGATGATTTAGTGATTGCAAAGCAATGACAATGAATCATGGTGACTACAATCCGATTCTTTGGATGATTTAATGAACCATATGACAATGAATCATAGTGACTACAATCCGATTCTTTGGATGAGATGATTTAGTGATTACAAAGCAATGACAATGAATCATAGTGACTACAATCTGATTTTTTGGATGAGATGATTTAGTGATTACAAAGCAATGACAATGAATCATAGTGAAGCAATGACAATAAATCATAGTGACTACAATCCAATTCTTTGGATGAGATGAAGCAATGACAGTGAATCATAGTGACTACAATCTGATTCTTTGGATGATTTAATGAATCATAGTGAAGCAATGACAATGAATCATAGTGACTACAATCCGATTCTTTGGATGATGGTGACTGCAATTCGCAGCATATACGTGACTACAATTTGCTATGTCTATTAATTATTTAATACTTGTTAGTAGTCAGTCAATTAATATAGATTAATTCAAAATAGTACTCACGCGTATATAAGAAATGTATAGAATAGAAATTTCGAATATAAAATTTAAAAATTAAACATAGTAAATAATATTCTAAATTATAAATTTATAGTAAAATATAGGATCAACAAATATTTAACAATTCAATCATCTTTATTTTAATTTCTCAAACTGAGACATTCGTTAATCAGATTGTTAATGCATATTAATGCATGTTGATACAAAAAATCTAATGAGATACAATGCTAAATAGTACAGACGATTGTGTATTAATACAATTTTCCTTTATTACTCTCTAATTCCATATAAATTACAATTGCGAAGTCTAGAAAGAACGAGAACTTTTTTCATTACACTTCTTTGCGCCTATATATGTTTACATAATTAAGTAAAGATTAGATACACAAAGAAAGAAAGAAAGAAAGAGCACAAATCAAAGTTGAAATCAACGAGGGAAGAAAGAGAGAGAGAAGAGAGAGAAAAGGGGCACTAAGACACGAGCAATAAAACAAAACAATGAACTGCGCTAACAGTGATAACTAAACCGAGAAGAACCAGGGACAAACAAACCGCACGCAGTCCATCCCGGAAAGAGTTGTAAATTCAACATGGTGGGCATGGCGGGCTTCAAATGTGCGGGCGCAGTGTAGCGGACGAGATGGAACAGTTATCAAGAGAATGAAGTCATTATAGCATAGCAACCGGAGTTCTTCCTTCTCTTGGTGCAAGGAGTAACCGGAGGGTCAAGCTCCGGAATTTCATTATATCCCCTTATGATCGCCGTTACAGGTAACTTCGATTTACTTCTTCAGTAATCGATGGGCTACTTCATCCGTCCATTCATCATGTGTTTCTTTTGTTCTTTTGGAGGTGGGCTAATCTACTTCTATTCTTCCACCTCTGACACCATGCCCGACTGTTGCCAAATTTCTTGACTTGTATTGAAAACCTGTCATAATGTTCCTAGTGCGTGTAATTTGTTTGTTCTTAGTTCGTGATGGATGCTAGTAACTTGTCTCGATCGTTTGGAAAAGTTTGCTGTAGATGGTTGCAGAGTTAACAGAGAGAATTCTTCCTCTGTTTCATACTTCATTCATCAATTATCAGTTTGTTTTGGTAAATGAATGGACTCCTACTTTCATTTTTTTTTCGGGTGCAATGACAGCAATATTTGATTGAAACAATGAAAGTAACGACTGGTTTTGCATTTTTTCTTTTCTATTGTTTTCCTGGTACCAATTCCGGTTTTTCTCTGGGGTAGAAAACTTAGCAGTATTTTCTTTGGTGGGTTTCTGGTTTTCAGCTCCTTTCCAAGATGTCAGCTGATGAACAACCTTGTTGGGATCTTTCCATCTTTTTAACTTTTAACTGTTTACTGAAAGACACCACTCTGTTCCACTCTTTATGGAATCTATGTTCCCATTACTGTATTCAACACTTTTGACTTAATGTCGAATTGCATTTTGCAGGGCATGGGAGACCTTTCTGATTGTTCTGGTAGTATATACTGCTAGGGCGTCTCCCTTTGAATTTGGGTTTCTGGAGAAACCACAGGGAGTAATATCTATTGTAGATAATGTTGTCAATGGGTTCTTTGCCATTGATATCATTCTCACATTCTTTGTAGCATGCCTTCATAGAACAACATATCTTCTTGTTGATAATCGTAAGCTAATTGCTTGGAAGTATGCGAGTAGTTGGTTGGCATTTGATGTCATATCGATTATTCCTTCTGAACTTGCTCGGAAAATTTCTCCTCAAGCTTTGCAGACATATGGCTTATACAACATGCTTCGTCTCTGGCGTCTTCGTAGAGTTAGTGCCTTATTTGCCCGGTAAATGACTTAAAATAGTTACAGCAATCTTTGGCATATTATTTCCTAACGCTATGGACAAGAATTCTTAAATACAAAAGTTAACTATTCTTAAATAAAAACAAAACATCCAAACACATCTTTATTTCAAAATTTAAAATTTATATTTTATCACTCAAATTTTTCTCACATAATTTTTTTAAAAAAAATTCCTCTTATTTTCGCTTCAAAATACTTTTTCTATAAAAAAAAATGCTCACAAAAAATTTTACATATTCCAATACACTTTTTTCAAATAAATCACACTGCAAACAAAGCCTGAAATAGTTAAAGCAATCTTTGGTATATTATTTCCTTTCAGGCACGAAGACTTTTTTACTTGTGTTTGTACTAATTCCTGCCCTTTTCTACTTTGAAACAGGTTGGAGAAAGATACAAACTTTAACTACTCCTGGGTTCGAGGCGCCAAGCTTATTTGTGTGTGTATAGCTTATCTTTTTTGATATTGCTTGTTTAAAGGTGGGTTCTTATGGTGTGCTCTGTGGCTTTATAGGTCACACTTTTTGCTGTTCATTGTGCTGGGTGTTTCTATTATATGCTCGCCGCTTGTTATCATGACCACCAGGGGACATGGATTGGGGCTTCTTTGGGTGCCGACTTCATGCATGACTGATGACTCCTAATGGAGCCGTTAAGTGACCTCAATGTACAGGACCATCACAAGCTCTGGTGATCTGCATGCTGAAAACACAAGGGAGATGATTTTTAACATTTTCTACAAGCTCTTTAACCTGGGGTTGATGGCATATCTGATTGGGAATATGACTAATTTGGTTGTTCGTAGAACCGAGAGAACTATAAAATTCGTGAGTAATTCCTCCTCATTTTCGCTTGCTTTACTCAAGTCTAATAATGTTTTAATATCGGATTTACTGCTTCTATATGCACCTCCACTTTTTAATTGAGGCCAAACATCCATTTCCTAAAATTTTGTAACAGAGAGAAGCCATTCAAGCTGCTTCAAGTTTTGCACAGAGGAACCAATTGCCTTCTCGGCTACAAGATCAAATGCTTTCTCACTTGTGCTTGAAGTTTAGAACTGACTCAGAGGGGCTGGAGCAACAGGAGACTCTTGATTCTCTCCCAAAAGCTATTCGGTCAAGCATTTCACATTTTCTCTTTGACTCCCTAGTAGATAAGGTCTACTTGTTTCGTGGGGTGTCCAATGATTTACTCTTCCAGCTGGTAATTCAGTGGCAATAATAGTCAATAAAATGCTTTCATTCTCAAGCTTAAGTTCTTATAGTACATAGTTTACTTGGTAATATGTTAGGTACCAGAGATGAAAGCTGAGTACTTTCCTTCAAAGGAAGACGTAATTTTGCAAAATGAGGCTCCTACAGAATTTTATATTCTTGTAAGCGGAGCAGTGGTATGTTTATAACCTGAAATGTTGAGCTTGGTATACTTGCGCTTTCCTTCTTTCTTGTTTTCTGTCAAGGCATTTTTCCCCCTGATGATCCCATTAATTCATCATCGGGTATCGCTGTTGTTTCATTTCCTTGCAGGATTTCATAGAGTTAAAAATTGGCCTTGAGCAGGCAAGTCTATCGTGTAAACTTACATAAAGAATTAACCATATTTCCTCTAGATTACACAATGTACTTTGAATAAAACTTTAAATCCAGACATCATTCTTTATTGTGGATATTGACTTTAATGCCGTCCCCACCACATCCCCCGCATCTTCACAAAATTGTGATCAATGATATGCGTGAACTCTCTGTTTTTAAGTAGTATTGGGGCCTCTGTTTAGCATAAAGTCAACTTAGCTTAACGTGCCCCCTCTTGTCTGCATATCTCTTGGCCTACTAAGTTTGAGCTATCTTTAGTTTAATCCTTATTTATCCTAATAGTCATCACATCTGCAGGGACAATTAGCGGCAAACACTTGCAGATTGTAAACGATAATATATCCCATGAGGTCTATTTGCAGAAACTGCAAGTTGCTTAATCTGTATTCCTTTGTCAATCTTTTTTTCCTTTCAAGGGTTTTGTTGAATTTTTTTCTAAATTATCATATATTATTCTAGTTTTGGACATTGAGATGTCTTTTACATCAACCAAAAAGTTGCCATATATTTCAGCATGCCTACCTTTCATTTTGTGTATTTATTGACTTTCATCATGCCTAACTTTCTAGACTTCGCCATTGCTTCCCAAACCCCTTAATTCTTCCTTCGGTTGATTCCTTATTTTCCCCGAATGCTGCCGGCAAATACTAGTACGATGACTGAACATCGCACTCGCAGGCTAAGTCCAAAGCCTTGGTTTCTCATGGGTCAGACGTAGCCCGTTCAAAACATGGGCTTTGACTGATTTTTTTGTGGGCTTTTCTCTGAAAAATGGATGGGCCACTTAACCATCCCAAAGATTTAATTGATAGGCTCCAACAACATTTTTTTTATGACGTTGGGTTTTTATATCCACATTTGATTAATTTTTTCACAATGAAACTTTTTTTCTTTGATAACACTCTGTTCCACTATTACGTACTAATTTTGTTTGTATGAATTGTAATTTTTGTATATTTTAAAATATTTTTATACTTTTTAATATATTTTTTATTTTATAACCACTTATTCGAAAAGTAAAAAAACATATTTCGAAACACAATTTGTATATACCCATCACTCTAAACAACTTGTTTTACTATAATTTAAAATGAAACGGTATTGTATCACTACAAAAAGATGGGATACAAGAGTGAGACTTGTGCATTGCAATTAATCGAGTTGACATTTGTGCTTCGAATATCCATAACAAGTGATATATATTTGTGTGAACATTATTTTTCAAGAAATACATTAATTTACTTTCTTACAAAACTATACTATTCCATTGATCAAATTGCGCAAGTTGGTTGGAGAAGCTTCCTACGCTTGAAACTGTGCCCACAAGCACAGATAAGAAATTTATACTAGTCAACAATGAATACAACCAAGATATAACATAGTGGTACTATCCATCAAAATGGTCCAAATATATGCGCTTAGTATTAATTGTTATTATGACTCTTTTGGTCCCTTCGAATTTGGAAATGCTAGACCATAGCCATCCTCCATTAATCTCACATGGCTATGGCTTAGCCTTTCGGGAAAAGAACAAACGTAGAGACCATAATGATTGTTTAAGAGTGAAAACCACGTCTAGTGGTCGCTTTTGTTTATTGTTTTGTGTAATTTTTTTCCCACTTGTCAAATTGTATGACTTGTTATGATTCTTTTGACCCTAGTGGTCTTTTATTTTCATAGGTTCAGTTAGAATCTAACATTACAAAACTCAATTAACCCTTTTATAATTATATATTTAGGCAATTTATCCTATTAATACATTATCGTTTAAGAGGAAAAAAAAAAAACCATAGTCTAGAAAGCTACTTCGAGTCTTCGACACTTAGTGGTATTATTGCTGTACTAGGAAAAGAATCCTCAAAGTTTCTTGATTAAAGCTGAATCGTTCATCAAATAAAGTAGCACTACAAATAAACATCCTGTTGGCAAAAGAGTTGCAACACGAGGCAAATCCTAGTCATTTTGTTTTGCAGATGCAGAGCAAGGCCGGAAAAGGAAGAGGGAGAATTGAATAGCTTCCAACGGTTGAGAAATTATTGAAATATTCCAAAACACATCCTTTCAATTAATGTCCCTTCCAAGTCCCAAATATGGGGAAGATGATCTTTGTTTTTCTCTTTTCGTTTTTGAAGAAAAGGCATGCATGAAAAATGATGATAATTCATTTTCGTGTATTATTGATCATATGCTGCATGGCAGTGATGCGACTGACCAGACACGGTGAGATATTAACTCCCCCGCATGATGCCGAAGGTAAGATAATAATTGAAGAAAAATATTTGATGGGGTTGAAGTTGGGGGATGGACCAAATCCGTGAAAAAACTTGTCATTCATAAACGTTTTTCAAAACGTTGGACCAACATTATAATCAGCTGCAACTTCTACCCAAGGGGGACCGACCTGCACCCAATACCTTAGGAACTACGATCGTGTCCTCATCAGTCTGTGTTTCAACCAAAAATGATCCACGGCCGCCTTCGTTTGCATAAAACAAGTCATTTCATACCAAGACCTTCAATACCATGTGCCTCATCCATTCTGTGT
The DNA here is from genome assembly GCA_020080225.1 of Gynochthodes officinalis. Taxonomy (NCBI): domain Eukaryota; kingdom Viridiplantae; phylum Streptophyta; class Magnoliopsida; order Gentianales; family Rubiaceae; genus Gynochthodes; species Gynochthodes officinalis. Next base: position 45,465,311 of record CM034615.1, on the reverse strand, counting down.
TCCACCAAAAATTCATAACGAACAATATTTACCCCAAAACAGTGTTGGTATATCTACAGTTTAGCTTTCATTATTAAGTAATGCGTGGAATGTTTCTTGTTCTCTTTCAATCAATCTTTTTTGTTCCTTTCTCAAATTAAATGCCGTGCATGTATTTGGAAAAAATCACGCATCCATCTCTTCTTTTGAATCATGCATGCCAACAACACAGAGTGGGAGGGTTGGTGAAAAGCAAGAGAGGTTAGGAGTAAAATCATAGAGTAATTTTGCATGTGCAATGATGAAGCTCAGTCCGATATTGTCGTCGAATCACCAATCTAGTTTGGATCGTGCTCCACCTAAAATTGCGGGTGTAAGAAAAGCAGTGGGTGATAAACTCAAATTTTATTTTTGAAAGTCCATTCTGATGACTAAGTTAGTAACTATAGTTAGATAAAAGTGTACAGTAAAAATATTTGTGTCTTATCTACAAACTAATAGAGTATATTAATTATATTATTTGGGTCAAGCCAATCAGAGTAATTATTTTTATGGGTGTTTAAAATTAATGATCTGATCTGATTTGATCCGATCCCAATCCGATTCGATATGCATTTCACATTTCAGCTTTTTGTTCAATTTGATTTTTTTTAATTTTTTTCATGCTTAATGTTAGGTGATTTAATTTAGATTTGAAATTAATAATTTCATGTTAAAAAATTATTTATTTTTATATAAAAATAATAAATAAATTTCATTCAAATATTTTAATTTATGTATTTTTATATAAATTAATTTATATTTTTTCATATAAATATTTGAATTTATTTTATTATAAATTGACTAATTTTAAATAAAAAAGTTATAATTATTTTCATTGAATCAACACGGATCAAATTTGATCAATTTGTCAATTCAATTCAATCCAAAAATATATTAATTCGACCCAATTCATTTTTAATTAATTTGATCCGTGAATCAAAATGCGTACCCTAATCATTCTGCTTCTCAATTTCGAGAGGTGCGGTGGTTACGCGACTTGTCAGTGCAATTGTTCAGTAAAAAAGTGCACTTGCGAGTTGCGAAATGGAATGGCATCCGCTCGTGAGCCCCATTTATTTTATCTCTCAAAATATAATATTATAATACAATGCTTCTCATAGAGGCAGCTGATTACTTAACCCTGATGAACCTCCTAGACCGCAAGGCCAGTCTCACATTAAATAACCATGTTTGCTAAGTGCCTAAAATGCATATAATCATGATGATCTTGGATTTGACTTTGTTGAGTTAATACATTAATTACTTCCCACATTCAGTACGTTGGCAGAGACAAAGCAAAGAGATTAATTAGATGAATAATGCACTTCTACTGCAGAGGTCAACATAATCAACCGATCTATGTTTCCTCGTTTCGTACTTTATCATCAGTGCCAACGAAAGTTTCAAAAGCCGGAATGAGGGACGATCATCATTGTACTGCTAAGTCACCTACACAATTATGGTATGGAATTTAAACGGTGCATGGAATGTTGTGGGATATTCCAAGTTTGGTCGGAGCGCACGCCGATTTTTGAGGAAAACAACCGGCCTAGATTCCGTAGCTTGCTTATTAATTATTACATTCTCTAACCACCCATTCTAATAGCAAAAAAATGACATCAAAAAATGTTTGTGGGATATTCCAAGTTTGGTCGGAGAGCACGCTGATTTTTTTTTTCCAAGGTGGGATCTATCTATAAAAGTTCGGAGTTGTTGTCTGATTAGAGAGTTCGAATAATCGTTTGGTATAGAAGTTTTCGAGTCATTAAAAAAAAAAATTATTTTGAGTTTAGGGTTAATTAAAAAATGACATTTTGGGTTAAGTATAATTTTTTTAATTGTAATACATAACATTTTGGTTTTTTATTTTTATGCTACTTCTTTAATTTTGAGTTATACATTTTTATTATTACTAAAAATAATATAGAAGTTTTATTCAAATTTATTTAAAATTAGATTCTTTTAGATAAAAAAAAAGTAGTTTTTAACATAAACCTTTTTTAACAATTTTTATCTCACAATTTTTATATAAAAAAGTGTAAAAACAACTCATATAATCCCACCAATGAATGGGCCATTTTCATTTTCACCGTTCCAACTTTTAAAATTAGATTCGCCTGTTTAGCACTCAACTTTAGTATTAACTTATAACAATGAAAATCAAATTGTAACCCTATTATAGAAGCAAATTCAATGAAGTAATAATTGATACTATAAAAAAAGTAACCTTAAATTAGAGAGTTTTAATTAATTTGAAAGAATATTTAATGTAATTAAAATAACTAAATTTTGGATTTGAAATGCAAGTCATGCACTCCTATCATGCAAACATGCCATGCCTACAGCATATGATGTTTGTCTAGCGGATGGACAGTTTTTTTCTTTTTTTTTTTGTTTAATAATGATTCCAAACATTACGACTCGATATTTGAACGAAATGTAAAGTGTTCTTTTTATGGTTACAACGTTAAATTTGATACTTACTGAATTTCAAACATTTTTCTTGAAATTTTGTGGGACCTCAACATCCGTCTTTCTACTGTTTGAGTCAATGCATATTATGAAAAAAAATATATTACATACATATGGATAAACTATTGCAATTTGCAAGTCCGAAAAGGACCACAGAATAATGCCACTGTGGATTCCTTAATCCTGTACACACACTGACAGTCTGACACAGTCCCAGAATTTGGACCCAAAATGAAAATGGCTGGCTAGAATCAAGGCAGGTACATGGAGCCCAATGGTCATGGTAATAATTAACGGACCCTTCCTTATCTTTTATTTCCTAGTATTTTTTTTTCAACTTGTCCCTTTGATTCATACGATGCAATAATTGAGTCATTCGCTTAAAAATATGTATCCTGTCCTTTCCTCATTGTTTATTAATGGTCTTTGTCCCACTCAATTTGTTAAATACTACATTATGATAGTGTTGAATTATTAATAACAGTATTTGACTATAATTTATAATATACTCTTTCCGTTTAAAAAATTTTCCTTTAATTTAAATATAATTTTTTTTATTTATTATTAAATGTAACATACTTAATCAAAATAATTTATTAAATAATATATATTTTTCCAATCAAATCAACATTATCATCGATGTTCTTTTGGAAATTTTATCTCCAATGAGATTGAATCTTAACAATCTAATTTGAAACAATCACAGTATTAAATATATTCTGTCGGTGCTCGTGACGAAGCATTCACTCTTCAAAATGGAAACTGCAACGTAGTATTGAGTATTGACGAACAAAAGTGAAATAATTTTTCTAATTAAAAAGTCAGTGGTAGGTATTTAGGTGGATGTATAACTGCAAGATGTCAGAAGTCAAATTAAAGGAAGGCTGATCCTTGAGACAATCGCCTGAAAACCTTTGGCTCTTGGATCGAGAGACAACTATAATTCTACAAATTTCCCTTTCAAATTGATTATAATATGAATGAATGTACTGATCATTAGTGATGTGTTATCTCATCACTTAGACTAAACTGATGAAGTCAATAAACCCCCAAAAAAAATGAAAAAGACAACTGATCCTTGCTAGTTTTGGATAATTGTCAACTTTTTTATTTTAAAAATAGTAATGTGCATAAGAAAGTTTACCAAAAAAAACCCACTTGATATTATTTTAAAGTTGTCAACAATGAAAAAATAAAAGTTTTTTTTTCTTTCTAATTATAGATTTATCCACATTGTGTGATTATATACGTACATTGGCTTGGATGATAGTTGGCTTTTGTCTTCCCTTTTGGGATAATGCATTTGTATTTAATATTAGGTTATGCTCTAGTTCATTCATAGTGTATGTATATAGTACCATTTCATCCATTATTTTTGGTTTGTTGAGCTGAAGTCAGAGGTACATCAATGCATCATATATAAGATTGAATAATTTACATAAGCTAATGAATGTTGACACTACAAGATAATCTAGTTTACTCATGAACTAAATAATGTAAGTGGATAATAGAAAAAATAAGCTTATAACTTGTCTAACAGATCATAAGCCCGATAAGAGTAATTTTGCTTTATTATTTCTAGTTTAGTTTTTATTTTTATTTTATTACAAGTGGAAGAAATTTTTGTTCACCAAAAATTTTTTGTTTATGTGAAAATTTGAAATTATGTCTAGTCCAAAATCTAAAAAATAAAAAAAGTAAAGTCTTCCCATTCATTTATTTTTATTTCTTTTCCAAAAAAAGAAAAATAGGTATTAGAGTAACGTTTTATCTTTATGCTGTTCTATTGTTCGTTTTGTCTTCATAGTTACTTCTCTCCACCAGCCTTTTTGGTACTTTTACTAAAAGAATAGGTGAATGAAACGAATTTTGATACCAAATTTTAATAAACATGTGGAATTATGATAAAATTAGTAACTATCTCCTTTGTTAAACATGGAAATATGTACTCTGATATATATTTTATAATCATTATATTATTAGTTTGTTATATGTATAAAACGCATGACGTGATTAACTTTATGTATATTATATAATTTGCTTTTGATCCAATATTATTTATGAATTTGGAGTTTATATTAAAAAAAATTTACTACTCATAATTTTACCACACACAAAAAGTAGTGTTTCACACATTCCCTCTGAATTTAGAGAAAAAACATAATTTCAAATTTTAGTACTGTTTGGTCAACAAGAATTCCCTCTTCTTTTACCATGTTAATGACCAGCTGACCATAATTTTTTTTGTGGGGGTCGATGTTTTAAGAATGTCTGCCACCAAAAAATAAAAATAAAATTATGAGTTCTTGCAGCTTTTAATTTCCAGCTAGTGAACCGTCCTTTTTTTTTTCAGGCACATGGACGTTGACCCACCATGCTCGATTTCATTCCAAGAAAATTCTACCTATCGATCAAATTAGCAAAGTATGAGACTGTCCCTAAAGTGTCCCTTCATATGGACCAAAGGTCGCTGAATTCATGTTGTAATTTTAGGACATTGCCTTTAACAAATTAACCATAATTTATAAATTTTTTGTCTACCAAACATTACTCAAAATAAGATCTCAAGCAAATGAAATGTTCTTGTATGTGTACAATAAACTCGTACGCAACGAAAATTAATGAAAGGCCAAAGACATGCATTGGACGTGATTTTAATATGAATTGGGTTTGGGACTTTTGGAGAGGCAGTCTTAAAGATTGAGACAGTTTCATACGATAGTCACATTTCCGTTGAGGTAACGACAAAATAATTTCTCTTAAATTGATGAATAATTTTTTTTTGTCTTTTATATTTAAAATAATGAAAAAATATCTTTAACATTTTATTAGTGTACTTTTTTAGTTTTTCTTCACAATTTCATCAAATTTTTCGTCAAATTTTGATCATAGTAACACTATCATTTTGACAAAAAATTATATAGAATTGTAACAGATGACTAAAAAAGTACATTAATAAAATATTAGGAACTTTTTTTATGGTTTTAAATACAAGAAATAAAAAAATTATTAATCAAATTGTGGGAGACTATTTTGTCGATTACCTCTTTTCCTGTTTGTTTGTTTCCTTAAGGGTGCGTTTGGACAAGGTATTTCTATTTGTAAATGGAAAAAGTTGTATTAGAATGTGTGAAAATTTTGGTGGGTATTTTTTGATAGAAAAAAGTTTTTTTGGAGGGAAAACGTAAGAGGGAAAATTTTTTTAAATTATGTGAGAGGAATTTAAGTGGGAAAATTTAAATTCTAAATTTTAAAATAAAAATGTGTTTGGATAGTTTGTTTTTGTTTGAGAATTTTCTTATTTGCAAATAAGAATAGCTTGTCCAAACGCAGCCTAAGTTTGTTTGCTTCGTATGCTTGTCTTTTAATGAAAAAAATGCTACTTCTTAAGTCTCAAAAATACAAGAAAAAAAAAATCCCATCAATTGGTTGTTTCGTTGAGGAATGTTGTTTAAGTAAGATCATTTTGGGATGGAATGTTAAGCAATATTAAGCACGTCCTTTTTTGGGCTAAAGGTTGGGTGATAAGGTAGGAAAGATTATAACTAAAAATCTTGAACTAATTATCACAAAAAGGTTTTTTTTATAATACTAAAAAAAATGATAATAATAAAATCGGGTCTTACCCTTTTTTAGAAAAAAAAAAGTATATATATAATAAAATTCCATAGAAATTCCAATGAGCTCCTATATTTTTAGTGGTCCTCATCATTATTTGTTTGATTTAAAAAATCAAGTAGTCATTCACAATGCTCCACCTGTTCTCAAAAAAAAAAAAAAAACTTTTGATTTGGTATATTTTTTTTAAAATTACAAAATACAATATACTTAATAATGTATTATTAAATATATAATTTTATATTTTTATCTTTACTTTTAAATTTAAATTATACATTATTATTAGTATTATGACTAATACAAGAATTTTACACAAAAATTTACTTTTTTTTAGGGATAAAAAAAAATTTTAAAATTAAATTCTTTTTTCTTTTGAAACAGATATAGTACTATTTTTTGACTTACCTTAGAGTGACACCTTTAAAATTATATATACCCGTTTTGTCTAAAAGAAAATTCTACTTTTAAGTATATATAACTCTTTTTAATTATAAAATACAACATATTCAATATATCATTAAATATATATTTAATTTCCTGTTTTTATACTTAGTTTTTATTATTGGGACTTGGGATAACATTATTAAACATATATCATCACGTAAAATTCTCTTTCATTTCACGTCTTTCTTCCCTGATATTTGATAACTGAAAACACTTATGCATGTCCAAAAAATGCTCCACTAAACAAACAATTCTAAAACATAAAATACTAAAAATTATACGTACGTCAGCTCTTTCCATTGCAAAATATTCATTTTATAAATGTACGACTCAAAGATTTTTTTAGATTCAATGCTTTTTTTAGATAAACTTTGATGTGGCCTTTTCTGTTTTTTGATTAATTTGTGTGTTTGTTGGCCAAAATTAATTGGTGGCAGTATAATATTTAAAAAACCTCAATCGATTGTCAATTCCACGGATGTACTACGTACGATCTGCTTAGAACACAGTAATTTGGTAAGATTCTACGATTTCCAATCTTAAGAATTACTTTCTTTTTAGACATTAGGTGCTATGCTTTTATATTTGGTGGGTGATATTGCTATAATAAGGAGGATTTGTCATCCTGATTAATTACATTTAATCAAATGTTTAAAAACTAAACTCAAAACAACACAATGTAAACAAGTTGATTTATCAACACCATATGTGTCAATTAATAAGAACCAATTAGAGATTCATCTTACTTATGGTTGTCATTGCACACATAAGTTTACACATAAATATTATTACTTCCGTCCCAACAAAAAAATTTACTTTTTATTTAGTACAATTTTTTAAATTACAAGATATAATACATTCCATATACTATTAATACTTTTACATTTTTACGATTACTTTCTAATTGAATTATGTATTATTATTACTAGTAAATGTCATATAAGAATTTTACATCAAAAGTAAATTTTTTTTTCAGGAAAACAAATAAATTTTTTAAAATTAAACTCTATTGTTTTTTTAGGATGTAGGGAATAACATATTCACGTCAAACAACAATATTTCTCATATATATTAATGATCCTATAATAATAATAGTAATAATAGATTTGATTAACTTATATATTTGTTTGTGTATATATATCATATAAGTTAACAATAGAGTTGGTTAATTAGTTACTAAAAACTCAACTATTTTTAGGTGGTGTTAGACAATGTTAAACTTAATTTTTTCCAACATAGGTTTATAATTGTGAGTAAAAGATCCGGGATTCCCAATTCCAAAAAAGATGTGATCACATAAACTCCAAATTAAACAATTGTGATCATACAAGTCGACCCCACACTTTCTCCAATGAAGAGAATCACGAGGGCTACACTGCCTTATGTGCAAAAAATCTGGGGTTATATTTAGAATGACAAAATTGAGCGGCGATGATTTTGTTACTCCAATCATGAATAGTAGTATTATTTTATTGTTGTAATCAAAATTGACCGTCTTTGGCCGACATACAATTTGACCGAAATTGACGGTCACCAATATTGAATTCAGTTACACAGAATGAAACTCCGTGTCATAAATTCATAATAATGGTGATGAGAGGGAAGTGGGGGAGTTAGATGGATTGGGGTTCGCCAATTGCCAAATTGTCCCAAAAAAATATTAGATATATCCATTGTGTCTACTAATTATTTGATTGCTATTGATAAGAACTCATCTTCTTTCTTTTTTGATTACCCTCCTCGCATATGTATAAGACCGAATCTATTCAATTCTAAAAAAGATTAGTAATTCTTAACTTTTCGAGAAATCCTTCATTAGTGATTGTGAATGGCTGATTTTTTTAATCTTTTTGACCTTGGTTCATTAAGAGCAAAGCGAGTCAAAAAGATTGAGAAATATAATTATCTGATTTAATTCGTTCTCAATAGCCATGATATGATCATCTTAGGGTGATCCATTTTATTATTAGTATTCAGATTCAGGCTAAACTCGAACCATCAACATCAATCACCAATCAACTACTATAAGTTTACAACATGTACTTATGTATATAAGTATATATAGATATAGCATATAGACATTTTAGTCACGTAGCAATCCATTCAGGAATTCATCAAACACCAAATAAGCCCTTTTAATTCAGAGGTTGAGGTCAATAAGTTAGGCTTTTTTTTTTTTCCTATAGATTGTTATTGATGTAAATGTTATTATTTGCTAGTCGAAAATATTAATTTTTTGTATTATTATTTAGTTATCGCATTTTCATTTGTGATTTAAATTAAATATTACGAAAATCAATTAGCCTTTTGCGGTTATGTATTGTAAAATTTGTTATTGCAATACTATATCCTATTGTTTGAATTTATTTTTTTATTTTTTTATATTTGCTAGTAATCAGTCAATTAATATAAATTAATTTGAAATTTGTTTGAAATCCAATATAGTACCTACATGTATATAAAAAATATATTTAATAGATTCAATTGAAATTTTGAATATGAAATTTAGAAGGTAGAAATAATAAATGATATCCTGAACTATAGAATTATAGTACAATATAGGATCAACAAACATTTAAAAAATTGATCATTTTTATTTTTATTTCTCAAACCGAGACATTCGTTAATTATATTGTTAATACATATTACTGCATGTTGATACGAAAAATCTAACGAAATACAATGCTAAATAGTATAGAGGATTGTGTATTAATACAATTTTATTACTCTCTCTAATTCCATGTAAATTACCATTGGCAAGTCTAGAACGAACGAGAACTTTTTAAGAGGAAACACCCAAAATCGTCCTTTATATTTCACCGAATAATTTTTTTCATTCTCCACCTTTAAAACGGGAACCAATAGTCTTTCAAATTTTAATAACCAAAATTTGAAGGAAAATTTCAGGACTAAATGTTATCGTTTATGAAATTTAAAGGATTAAAAGTTCTCGTTTATTTTATAAATAGTACTAAAAGTTCTGATTTATGAAATTTGAAGAACGATTTGTTTCCGTTTTAAAAATGGAGGATGAAAAAGATTATTTGCTAAAATGTGTATGACTATTTTAAGTCTTTCCTCACTTTTTAATTACAATTCTTTTGTTGAAGGGAATCAGCAGCTGCTGTATAAGGGATGCGCAAATCCAGCTCCTTGTGGAATAGAGATTCTTTCTGCCTATATATGTATACATAATTAAGTAAAGATTAGATACACAAAGAAAGAAAGAAAGAGCACAAATCAAAGTTGAAATCAACGAGGGAAGAAAGAAAGAGAGAGAGAAGGGGCACTAATACACGAGCAATAAAACAAAGCAATGAACTAAACCGAGAAGAACCAACGACAAACAAACCGCACGTAGTCTATCCCGGAAAGAGTTGTACATTTAACATGGTGGGAATGGCGCCCGGTGGTGGCAAGTATGGAGGGCGGGGAGGATACGGAGGAGGGTTATTTGGGGTTTCAATGTGCGGGCGCAGTGTGGCGGACGAGATGGAACAGTTATCAAGAGAAGGAAGTCATTATAGCATAGCAACCGGGGTTCTTCCTTCGCTTGGCGCAAGGAGTAACAGGAGGGTCAAGCTCCAGAATTTCATTATATCCCCTTATGATCGCCGTTACAGGTAACTTCGCTTTACTTCTTCAGTAATCGATGGGCTACTTCATCCGTCCATTCATCATGTTTTTCTTTTGTTCTTTTGGAGGTGGGCTAATCTACTTCTATTCTACCACCTCTGACACCATGCCCGACTGTTGACAATTTTCTTGACTTGTAATGAAAACCTGTCATAATGTTCCTAGTGCGTGTAATTTGTTTGTTCTTAGTTCGTGATGAATGCTAGTAACTTGTCTCGATCGTTTGAAAAAGTTTGCTGTAGATGGTTGGAGAGTTAATAGTGAGAATTCTTCCTCTGTTTCATACTTCATTCATCAATTATCAGTTTGTTTTGGTAAATGAATGGACTACTACTTTCATTTTTTTTCGGTTGCAATGACATCAGTATTTGGTTGAAACAATGAAAGTAACGACTGGTTTTTGCTTATTTTCTTTTCTATTGTTTTCCTGGTACCAATTCCGGTTTTTCTTTGGGGTAGAAGACGTAGCAGGATTTTCTTTGGTGGGTTTCTGGTTTTCATCTCCTTTCCAAGATGTCAGCTGAGGTTGTTGGTTGTTGGGATCTTTCCGTCTTTTTAACTGTTTGCTGAAAGACACCACTACGTTCCCATTACTGTATTGAACACTTTTGACTTCATCTCCATGGTGGAAGAAATTCATTTGATTACCGTATCTTGCTTGCTCCCACAAGAAAAAACGTGTTTGTTTTCCATCTTCTTTTGTTGAATCTTTTGGGTCCAGGGTGGGTCTAGTTTTCTTTTGTTCTCAAATCCTAATCAAAGTTTTATCAAGCTTTGAAGTCATCAAATTTTGGCTTGACACTTCACATTTTGACTAGTTCAATACAAAAAATTTTGCTTTGTTGAATTCTACGAAGAGTCAATGCTTACACTTTCTGCTTTTAGGGACTTGTTGAAGTCTATTTACAAGGTTCGCATAAGCTCGCTCACATTCACAATCAACTTCATTTTGCAGAAATTGTATTCTGCAAAAGATTAATTTGATAGGAATTGTTACCTCTCAAATTAATGTCCTTCCGCCGGCTTCTGCATTTAATTATTATGCTCTAATAGTGTATCTTTTTTGTGAATACAATTTAGAGTATCGCTCTTGTATCTTTTTTGTGAATACAATTTAGAGTATCGCTCTTCTTTCTGCTAATATCAACTTAGTATCGAGTTGCATTTTGCAGGGCATGGGAGACCTTTCTGATTGTTCTAGTAGTATATACTGCTTGGGCGTCTCCCTTTGAATTTGGGTTTCTGGAGAAACCACAGGGAGTAATATCTATTGTAGATAATGTTGTCAATGGGTTCTTTGCCATTGATATCATTCTCACATTCTTTGTAGCATACCTTGATAGAACAACATATCTTCTTGTTGATGATCGTAAGCTAATTGCTTGGAAGTATGCGAGTAGTTGGTTGGCATTTGATGTCATATCGACTATTCCTTCTGAACTTGCACGGAAAATTTCTCCTCATGCTTTGCAGACATATGGCTTATACAATATGCTTCGTCTCTGGCGTCTTCGTAGAGTTAGTGCCTTATTTGCCCGGTAAATGACTTAAAATAGTTAAAGCAATCTTTGGCATATTATTTCCCTTCAGGCACGAAGATTTTTTTCTACTTATGTTTGTACTAATTCCTGCCCTTTTCTACTTTGAAACAGGTTGGAGAAAGATAGGAACTTTAACTACTTTTGGGTTCGATGCGCCAAGCTTATTTGTGTATGTATAGCTTATATTTTTTGATATTGCTGGTCTAAATGTGGGTTCTTATGGTGTGCTCTGTGGCTTTATAGGTCACACTTTTTGCTGTTCATTGTGCTGCGTGTTTCTATTATATGCTCGCCGCTCGTTATCATGACCACAAGAGGACATGGATTGGGGCTTCTTTGGGAGCCGACTTCATGCATGACGGCTTATGGATCCGTTACGTGACCTCAATGTACTGGTCCATCACAACTCTAACCACAGTTGGCTATGGTGATCTGCATGCTGAAAACACAAGGGAGATGGTTTTTGACATTTTCTACATGCTCTTTAACCTGGGGTTGACGGCATATCTGATAGGAAATATGACTAATTTGGTTGTTCATGGAACCAGTAGAACTAGAAAATTTGTGAGTAATTCCTGCTCATTTTCGCTTGCTTTACTCAAGTCTAATAATGTTTTAATATCGGATTTACTGCTTCTATATGCACCTCCACTTTTTAATTGAGGCCAAGCATCCATTTCCTCAAAATTTGTAACAGAGAGATACCATTCAAGCTGCTTCAAGTTTTGCACAGAGGAACCAATTGCCTTCTCGGCTACAAGATCAAATGCTTTCTCACTTGTGCTTGAAGTTTAGAACTGACTCAGAGGGGCTGGAGCAACAGGAGACTCTTGATTCTCTCCCAAAAGCTATTCGGTCAAGCATTTCACATTTTCTCTTTTACTCCCTAGTAGATAAGGTCTACTTGTTTCGTGGGGTGTCCAATGATTTACTCTTCCAGCTGGTAATTCAGTGGCAATAATAGTCAATAAAATGCTTTCATTCTCAAGCTTAAGTTCTTATAGTACATATTTTACTTGGTAATATGTTAGGTATCAGAGATGAAAGCTGAGTACTTTCCTCCAAAGGAAGACGTAATTTTGCAAAATGAGGCTCCTACAGATTTTTATATTCTCGCAACTGGAGCAGTGGTATGTTTATAACCTGAAATGTTGAGCTTGGTGTACTTGCACTTTCCTTCTTTTTTGTTTTCTGTCAAGGGATTTTTCCCCCTGATGATCCCATTAATTCATCATCGAGTATTGCTGTTGTTTCATTTCCTTGCAGGATTTCATAGAGTTAAAAAATGGCCTTGAGCAGGCAAGTCTATCGTGTAAACTTACATAAAGAATTAACCATATTTCCTCTGGATTACACAATGTACTTTGAATAAAACTTTAAATCCAGACATTATTCTTTATTGTGGATATATTGACTGAAATTAAGTTGAATGATTCAGATTGTTGGGGAGGCGAAGAATGGGGATCTTTGTGGAGAGATTGGGGTTCTGTGCTACAGGCCTCAGCTTTTTACTGTGCGCACAAAGAGGCTGAGCCAGCTGCTGCGATTGAACAGAACCACATTTATGAATATCATTCAGGCCAACGTTGGAGATGGGACTATAATCATGAATAATCTTCTTCAGGTTTGTGTATGCTCCCACTTGATTGCTGCTTCTCCGGTAGTGTTTTCTGTTTGTTCAACATTTTGCTTTATCTAATGTTAATTTTCAAATTTTCTCATGTTTAATAAATCTAGTAAGTCTAGACTCGTGTAGAGGACATATTCTGTTGTTGATATTTAGATGTCTCATATTTTACTTCCTTCACTGTTTGCTTAGCATTTGAAAGAGCTGAAGGACCCATTCATGTCTGGAGTTTTGTTAGAGACAGAGAACATGCTGGCTCGTGGTAGAATGGACCTACCTCTCAGCCTGTGCTTTGCAACACTCAGAGGAGACGACGTGCTGTTGCATCACTTGTTGAAACGGGGTCTAGATGCAAATGAATCTGACAACAATGGGAGAACAGCCCTTGTGTGTATAATTTTTTTTTCCCTATATCACTTAAGTACAACATTGAAAGGGCATTTCTCTCATTTTGTTTCTTCTGCATTTTTCATGTCTCAGCACATAGCTGCATCAAAAGGAAATGTGAACTGTGTGATGCTGCTTCTGGATTTTGGAGCAAACCCCAACAGTAGAGGTCAGTTGAACTTTCTTATTGCTGCATCAATTAGATACCATAAAAACATCCTGCCATGCTGAAAGAAACTTAAACAGTTGATATGATAATAAATAAGTTGTCTCTTACAGAAAACAATTCACCTCTTTATGCTTTAAAAATGCCGTCCCCACCACATCCCCCGCATCTTCACAAAATTGTGATCAATGATATGCATGAACTTTCTGTTTTTCAGTAGTATTCGGGCCTCTGTTTAGCATAAAGTCAACTTAGCTTAATGTGCCCCCTCTTGTCTGCATGTCTCTTGGCCTACTAAGTTTGAGCTATCTTTAGTTTAATCCTTATTTATCCTAATAGTCATCACATCTGTAGGGACAATTATCAGCAAACACCTTGCAGATTGTAAAGGATAATATATCCCATGAGCCATGAGGTCTATTTGCAGAAACTGCAATTTGCTTAATCTTTATTCCTTGGTCAACTGTAACCCCCACCTCTCCTCTACTTTTTTTACTTTGAAGTATTTTGTTGAATTTTTTTCTAAATTATCTTATATTATTCTAGTTTTGGATGTGGAGATGTCTTTTACATCAACCAAAACGTTGCCATATATTTCATCATGCCTGAACTTTCATTTTCTGTATTGATTTACTTTTACTATTCTAGATTTAGGCTTTGTTTATTATTCCTTTTTTTGGGTGGTTATGTATTGTTAATTTGGAGGGCCCGGGTGTCCAGACCTCAGTAATTTTTAACAAATCATCATTTGAAAGAATCACTGGTGAATTGGTTATGCAGACTCAGAGGGGAACGTTCCATTATGGGAGGCCATGTTGGGCAAGCATGAATCAGTCATGAAGCAATTAATCGACAACGGTGCCAATCTAACTTCAGGAGATGTTGGTCAATTTGCATGTATTGCTGCTGAACAGAACAACTTAGCGTTGCTAAAGGAGATTGTTCGGCTTGGCGGGGATGTTACACGTCCTAAACTCAGTGGATCAACAGCGCTTCATCTTGCTGTTTGTGAAGGTAACATCGAGATAGTTAAGTTCCTCTTGGAAAATGGAGCTGATATTGATAAAACGGACGAGCATGGTTGGACCTCGAGAGATCTAGCCGAGCAGCAAGGCCATGAAGACATAACAGCTCTTTTTGAATCCATAAAAGAGACTAGAACTGAACCTGTTGTTCCAATCATTGAAGAAAAGCATGGAGTTCGGTTCCTAGGCAAATATAGAAGTGACCCTGCAATCGTCCCTGTGACCCAAGATGGCTCATTCTCAGGACTGGATGGATCATGGGGGAGACGACGGAGACGTAAAACTGATAATTTCCATAATTCACTATTTGGGGTCATGTCAGCTGCCCAGAATGGGGAGAATGACTTGCTTTTATCAGTAAATCAGGCAAGCCGCACCATAACAAACACAATCTATGTTGCGAGAGTGACCATCAGTTGTCCTGAGAAAGGAGATGTTGCTGGAAGGCTCGTTCCGCTTCCACATAGCTTTCAAGAGTTACGTGAACTAGGTTTGAAAAAATATGGGTTTTTGCCGGCCAGAGTTTTGAACAAGGACGGCGCCGAGATTGAGGAGATAGACTTGATAAGGGATGGTGACCATTTGGTATTTGTAAGCGATGGTGGAATCATCCAAGCACCTAATCAGCAAAATGCTGATTTTGGATTGAGATGAAATCTAACTCATGTCGGTTTGTTTAGGCCACCAACTTCTGCCCAACGGCATGAGCCAACTAACTGACATTGATGTACCAAAGGTCCAGTACTCGGATGAAACATCAAATGAGGAAGGCCGGAATTCAGACAAGCATACTCACAGAAACTGTGGTGTGGAGACATTGACAAATACTTTCCAAATACTAACAAGTTCTCGCCCAAACTCAGCAATGTGGAAAATGGAAATGCTACTCCGGCAGTTCATGCAGTTTATGGTAGCCAATCTGCAACAAAGAATCTTTAATGATCGCTGCATACTGAACTGAACTGGCATAAAATTTGACCAAACTCTTACCTTTTCTAAGACTTATGCATACATCCCACATTTGCAATGCTTGTAGACAGCATAGTTAATCTAGCTCTTTAGTTCATGCCTTTAGACAACATAGATTGGCCCTGAACCTTGCTTTTAACTTTTAATAAGCATCAGCTGCTCTTCGCAACACAACCAAGTCCAAGATCATCTTTGAACAAATAAAGTCTGAAATTAAAGGGGTCAAGAACATGTTGAACATAATCTTATACCTTTAGTTAGATTACATAAATTGTTCTTTTCTAAGTTCAACTACCCACTGTCAACACACAGCAAAAGGAATGTTATGAAAGACCTTCTTCGCGTTCAGTTACATTTTCTTTAATTTCAGAAGTCTGACTCGACCAAGGATTTTCTTACCTAATTCTCTTACCTATTTATAATTCAGGCATCAGTCGTCAGCGGGCTGGGATTCGATATTACTGTTTTTGTGAAGCTTTTATGATATAGCAATTGCATTTTCCCTTTCCTAAAAGGAGGAAAAAAGCTCTCGTTAAATACGTATAACAAAATTACGAGATGCTGATATCAAATAATCTCCTTTCCAATAGAAGCAAGATCAGAACTGCAATTCTAGTCGTGATGGTAGCAAAATATAAACTGCAAGTAGAAAATTCAACTAACGCATTAGATACACATACAAACACAGAAAGCTAATAGAACAGAGGACGTGTTAGGTCGAAAAATTTAGCTCTATTTATCAGCTAAAATATTTACTCGATGTGAGCATTACGAAAAACATACAAATTCCATACTCTTTCAATTACAGTAATCAGAAAGTAAAGGTAAGAAACAGCTTTTGCATCCTGAGTGATAAATTCAAAGTAACGCATAGTGTCATGCATATCCAGATACTGGCAGATAGCTCCTTCCTACAAAAGCTTCAGAACTTTGAGACGTTCTTCATGCTCAGGGTCCAATTTTGGAGGGGTATAACAGCCGTGAAGATCCTCAACAATGTACTCCTGCAACATTTGGAAAATTGTACATTCAGAAACAAGGAAATTAAGATGTAAACAAAGCCCAGCCTGAACCTTTAAACATTTATTAATCTAAAATGTTAGTGAATATGTAAAGATTTCTGCTCTGTAGACACGCATAAAAATCAAGTATCATGAATTAAGAGACATGAATGAGCAGTAAGTTTCCATAAATTTAACAAGCCTCCTAGGAAGCAAAATGACACAAGGAATTTAAGAACCTAAATATAGAGATTTGAAAAAAGAAACAATACACTGAATATATCCCCTTGACTTGGTTCTTCAATTGGTTTAAGAACAATTACTTCAATTTAGTTTGATTATCTATCGGAATCCAGACACAATCTCAACTATGGCCATGGTCAGAAGCTAGTTTCAGATGTACTCCATATATAACGGGCTAATACATACTACTTGACTACATGAACCTAAAGACCACCATGGGCTCAAATCTTTCACAGGTTCCACATGGTAACATCTAAAGCAAGTACACTATAATTCAGAATCATTTTTTTTTTTGGTGGTTGACATACATAGCTTTCCACAAGACAAATTGCAAAAGTTATATAACCTGAGTCAATTCTCTCTTAGTAAGGATGTGATAGTGTCTCTGCCAGATCCTCTGGACGGCCAAGGTGGCAGCAAGAAATCCATAAGCAATCCCCAGAATGGCAAAGATGACGACAAAAACAATTATCAGTCCAAAGCATGCTTCCATGGATGCAGGAAAACAATCCAACATGCCCCAACCATAACAACAATTCTGACAACCAGCAACACATGGATCATTGTTGTTCAGGGAGGAGCAGTGTAATATAAGCCCCAAAATTCCAAGCAGCACAAAGAAGCCAAGAACCCCTGTTCATTCACATGGTCAGACTGTTGAATGCATAAAGAAAACACTCACGATTTTATGAGAATATAATAGGAGAATTGCAAATGACACAAATTATAAAACTTCGCCAAAAGAAGAATCATCAGTATTGAGACTTGATTACCATATAGCTTCACCAGACGATGATCACAGAAGAAAAATTTCGCCACATATAATTAGCAATGCTGAGGATTGAGAAAATTAAAGTACAAATTATAATAAACACCCATACTAGAATCACTACTGTTATCTTGCTAAAACAATTTGAGCGAGTAAAAAAAAATTTAGGGTAAAGGAACCCAAATAGACACAGTTAAAGCTGCTAATCTTTGTAACACAGGCTCCTTCAGTCCAAAAATAACAAATCACATGGAACATTTCTACAAATTTTTACCCCAAATAGTAGGGCAGATCAGTCATCAATATCTAACCAGCTACTGAGGTCAAGAGTCTCTACCACAGAATGATTAAACCTACAACCGAACAGGATGGAATGGTTAATGACAATACTACTAGATGGACCATATCTTTCAAAGAAATTCCAATATGTCACACAAGACGTGCACATGTTAATGGTCCAAATTCCAATTAAGTATTAACCAATTACCAGAGCTTGTCTGCACTGTCCGGATATGAATACTTACATCGCACTAATAACTGAGTATGATATTTGGAAAGAATTACCCAAGGCAATACAAGAGTGACCCTCTCGCACATTTACTTTCTAACTCTATACCATCAATTTCTGGGCTTACCTATACAATAATAGAAAGGAATAGGATGCTTAGAAAGTAGGCGATCCCAACTATCATCAAATGAGTTCCTAAAAGTTCCGTCTTTATCCATAATGTATGCAGAACCAGCTATGAGTGCGATCACCTGCAAGAACAAAGCAAAATATCTTAGACACTAGAAGAAAAATCAGGTAGAGACTGAAGCATCATTCAGTTTCTTTTAATTTTCCACACAAATCAGAGAAGAACTACACAGACGTAACTACACAGATGCACGAACAGGAATATCATAGTTATGTAAGGGCCTCAGAAATTTCTAAACTTTTATCCTGATACTAGCAATATTCATGTTGGGCCAACTAGGAACTGAAAATGAAATGACAAAGATGGATTTGACAGGAAAGAGAATCCGGATATATTAGCCTTTATGAAGACTTTTTGATTATGTTAAAAAATAATGTTATTTTGCAAAACCATACATGAACTGGAAACTGATGAAAAGACATTATCCTTACAGATTGTACAGCAAGAAATACAAGGAACACATCTCTAGCCACGAAGAGCCTGAATTTAATTTTTCGCCAGGAATTGTCCTCCAACTCTGCCACTTGAAGATGAAATTGAGCTTTACAAGTTGTGCAATGAGAAAAAGCAAAACCTTCCTACAATAAGATACAAAACTTATATCAACAAAACATGATCTTTATCTTTAAATTAGAGCATATGGATGATTCAGAACATTTTGACCTTGACTGACCGCCAGTGATCAAGGCACGATCGATGAACAAATTGCTGGGTGCCCTTGCACATGCATGGAGATATCAATTCATCATCTATAAAGGAAAAAATAATTAGGCAAACATAAAATGACACAGACACACGGCACAATCAATGGTACCAAGTACGCAACGAATACAAAGAGCAGCATCACAATAAACTCCACATCAACAGCAGGAACAAGAAAATAACATACCGAAGAATGTGAAAGTTCCATATCAAAACAAATTTTAAATGACTAGAAGTATGACATCGTCAGAACTTAAACAATCTGAAAGCTCAGAACTTGAGCTAGTAAATGAATCATAACCACAAAATGAATTTTCCGGCTTTCAAGTTCAACAACGTGGGAAAATCTTCTGAATTACATAAACCAGTAATACTCTTTAGGAATTGATACCCACTAATTTAATGACACTATGCAGTTACAACAGCACACCCAAAAAAAAAATAATAATAATTGAGCCTTTAACAAAGCGAAATAGGAAAAAAAAATGTCAAAATTGAGAAACATAAAAGGGGCAATATGCCGCGATCATCCCATATCAAAGTATATCAAAATACATAATAGCAGTCTAATTTCACCAAAGAAAGAAAGACAATTAAAGTAGAAAAAGTTTACCATCTTCGCCATCGCACTCAAGGCAAATTCTACAAGAAGGCAAGGAACCGGACTCAAGGTCCTCCTCCTTCTGTATCTCACCAGAGCTAGCTGCTTCTGACGATAATGACGGCGGCGTCTCTGACTCGATACACTGTTGTGGCGGTTGAAGCAGAGGATCGGAGTCGCTGGGGTGGTTGGAGTCGCCAATTGACTCCAGCTGTACTTCACCTCTAACCATCGGAACCTGTTTGAAAAAATTAAATTAAATTAAAAAAAAAAAAACGGTGACATTCCCAATTATTTCTTTCCGTTCAATTTAGGTCCGGGAATAAATCAAACTCAAGAACCCTAACATTAAAATTAAACGAAGAGTAACGCAGTGAATAAATGAAGTGAGGGATGATCAAAACCGTACGTTTTGGTAAAACTGTTCTGAAATTTGCTGGGGAGAGAGAAAGGGATAAAGAGAACAAAACAAGGAAGAAGCCGAGGAAACGAGATAAACAAAGAACTGGGCCGAATGGATCCTTTTACGGTTTCGGGTGGGACCGAATCAACAACCCAAAAAAATTCTTAAAAAAAAAGTCCATGACGTATGAATGGGGTGGGCTTCGTTGGGAAATCCCAAAAATAATTTTTAAAAAAAAAAAAAAGAAGAGGAAAAGTTCGTCTCATTGACCATTCATTTTCTTGTAGGGTAGGTGGGGTGAATAATCAAGAGTAAATAGAGGAAAAATATTGATTCACCTTTGCCTCTCTATAAAGGTTTCATTAATGTACATATACAACATAATAAATTGAGTTTTTAAATTTTTTTGAAATAATAATTGTAAAATAAAAAATATTAAAAATATTAAAAAATATAAAAAGTATTTTAAAATTACAATCTATACATAACTCTTAATTTTTGAAAAAAGTTATATACCCTTAATTATTCCACCATTATAGATTATAATATTTTTTTTCCCCACCCTAAGTACACAAGTTATAAAAAACAATTAGGAGAATATCGATCATAAAATGATTAAATTGCAAATATAGTTCCTTATATTTAATTTTATGATTTTTTCAATCTATCGCATTTTAAAATGATATTTTTAGTTACTTACAATTGGTTTTATAAATCTTATCGTATTTTTTTTGGCATTTAAATTAGTTTTCGGTTAAAAAGAATATGCGGCACTCATGTGAAATAAAATTTAGAAATAAAACAAGAATTACAACCAATCACGTGATTGAGTAGAAGATAATTCAACCAAAACCCATCCACATGATTGGAAGATAAGCGATTGACATAGGTGAATTGAATTATTTTTGCAATTTAATCTCATAAAATTATCAACTCCATAGTCGCATTATAGCCACGACTTTCAAAATGCAAAAATTATCATGTGCACAATTGCATTATATGCCGACTCTGAATGAGAAAAGCCACATTGAATTCCAGGCACTGAGCACATTTTCCAGAGTTTTTAGTCGACAAAAATGGAAAAACCCAACATTTGGTGGATCTTCAGACTGATAAAACTACTCAGTACAAAGCAAAAACCAATAGCAAAAATAAAATTGAGATATTGAACAAAGACAACCATGAATTTTAAACAATTTGCAGTGGTAAAAATCATCTTGAATGCTATACACAGCTTGAATAATGGACAGAGAACTTTCCAATGACGAAACATGCACAGCAGCAGCAATCATCTGCTCGACCCTTCTTGGCGATGAATCTCGCATCTCTGTCGCTCACACCCTGAACAAATAACCATGGTAGGAACGAATTAATCAATCAGAAACTGTCTCCTTCTTGTTGTATTGTAAGTAATTAAAATTTCAATTGACACACTTAACTGTAGAAACTCAATGCTTATTGAGTCAACAGTTAAATTTGCAATGCTCCCGAATGCTGTATCTGATAATACCATGGTTTTCCCGGGAGCAGATGGGTTTGAAGGGGCCTGTGGAGCATAATCCACAATAATTATCTCAACAGTTTGGTCGATAATGCATGTTCCTCGATTGGTGGCACTGATACATTTAACCAAGTATTGCCTCCCACATGCAGCCCCATTATCCCAAATTCCAGCCCCTGCCGCTGCAAACAAATTGCTCGATGGGAATTGAGTTGGGTCACTACCATAACACGCAGTGGCTGCACAAACACACACATCCATACACATATATAGATACATCAAATCAATCAAAGGAAGCACTGGGAATGGACAATCATAAGGGGATGAGTTTTTCCTTACGTGAATAATGGGGGCCATAGTGAGCAGCAGTTCCTACATCACCAAGAGTAGCAGTATAGAAAAATTCCGCGAGGAGGAAGAAGAGCAGTAAACGTTGAAGATGAAGCCACGGAAGTTGCTGATAGCTGGTCTTAATAGCCATTTCAAAATGTGAGAGAGCCTGGCAAATGTCAGTCTGATTTTTATGTTAACCAGAAATCAATACTGGAAGAATATGTTCGACTTTTCCCACATTTTTCATAGACATATCTATAAATAATGGCTGGTCCCGCGCATTGCTTACGAGTCGACCAAAGTCATAGGGCTCAAAGCAGAAAAGTCTTAGCCAATGACTTGGGTCAACGAATTCAGTCACATAATATTGGTTCACACGCTGTAGGACCTCGAGAATAAATATCATCTCCAAAAGTGTTTCATCTTTATTGAATCTAATTTTTCATTTTTGTTATTTGACAATTCATGACATACTTCATGTCCCAGTAGATTTCATATGATCCTGGCCTCCGGTTTAGTTGCAGGAAATCCTACACTCAAACTTCATCCAGTTTCCTTATCCAGATAGACCAAAACTAGTGAACAAGTGAGTGTTCTTTTGTTTTTTGCCTTCTCCACAGAAACATAACTGCATAGATAATACAATGTAGAAGTTTGGCCAAATGTCTCATTCAATTCAGGGAACTGAGCAATTTTTTCAAAGCTTTTAGGTTCTTTGGACATTGTTCTTACAGGGAGCCAGAAATAGATTTTCTTGCAAAACCCATAACACCAAGTTGTCTACTTGCAATAAAAGCGGTATGGTTACTGTATGGAGATGGGAATAAAAAAAAGAGACAGACAACCAACATTAAGTGCATTTTTAGACTGATGCTACTTGAGAAGGGAAAAGCCATTTCATTCACCATTACTTACACGGAACAATATCCTCCTGGCTGTCACTTGGTCTGTCGCGCCACATGCGCGAGAACTGCTGTGATGATTTACATCCCAATGAGCCCCTTTGCAGACCCATCGGGAGAAAACCTTTTATCAACAACAAACAATATCATCCAGAAACTATTAGAATAATGTTTACGTGGGAAAGAGACTTTGAAGGCACTCTCGAGTCTCAAACCCAGAATTAAAAATTTAGGATAGAAAGAATGGTTCACTTCATCGTGAGCCTCACTGCAAACCTCACAAGTCACAACTTCAATTCCTACGCGCTTTTAGGGGCGACAATACACCAGGAAAAAGAAAAGAGACGTCGACGGTGACCCGAGACGTCTCCCGTGAGTCAACTACAAGACTCTTCTAACCCAAAAGCACTAATCAAGAGAACCAACTGATGGAGAAACCAAGAATGCATTCCACTCAAGGACCACAAAGATCAAAAAACGAAATAAAGAACAACTTGAAGCACAAGCCTCTCAAAATGATTGGCCTTTTGCATGGGAATAATTTGCAGTTTTGAACAGAAGTGGGGAAAAATACTTTTGCAACTACCCCCAAGACCAAACCCCACTTTTTGTCTGCCAAAAGAATACTCTGGAGTATTAAATGACTAAATTCCAGCTTCCTCATTGAATTTGAATCAAAGGAGAAGGCCTCCTTTTCTAATGTAATGGGCGAAAATGATGAATGATTGTAATGAAAAATTGAGAATCAGACAGGTAGTGTTTGTCAAAAATCGAAAGGAACGGCTTAATCGTATTTATATAACTTGCATTCAGAAAATTACATAAAATAGTCAAGGAACGGCCCTCCTCGTGAAGGAACGTTAAATTCAAGGGAAACGAAGCAATATTCGTGCAGATGCAAGTGTCAAGTCGCAGCTGGCTTTTCAAATCCTTAAGAAACAAGTGAACCAAATGCAACAATGATGCCATCTAAAGAAAAGCCATTCTGCTCCATGCATGTTAAGGCGAGTAGAAATTTCACGCTTTTCAAGTACATCCAAGCAGGATAAATATGTATATCTGCAATTACTTCCATAGCTTTCGCAGTGACATATTTTTCTCTGTATCCTTCTTCATTACCTTGGCAACAGCCATTTCAAAATCCTCTTGCGTCACATGAACCCTCCTCTCCCGCAGAGCAAACATCCCAGCTTCTGTACATACAGCCTTAAAAAGGGGAAAGAAGGTGTCAAAATAGTTGCCCCAAATAACCACGAAATGAACTTTTGGACCTGCAACTAACATAATTCTCCTATTTGTATATGAAGCAGTAAAGATATGTGGCCAACAAGTTTGAAGAGAATCAATTATAGCAGGGATCCCCACAATTTCTCATAAAATTGGATTTCAACGCAGCACAAGCAACAGTGAGAAGAAAGAAGAACTAGAAGCAGATAGAAAATGCACCTTCAATTCTGCGCCTGATGCACCATTCATCTTCTCTGCTATCTTCTTCAAATCAATCCCACGCATTAAATTCATTTTTCTCGAATGAATTTTTAAAATATCAAAGCGAGACTGCCAATTAATTAAGCACCAAAATCAATTTACGGAAAAGTTCAAACTTAACTCAAGAAAGGGTGCAAAAAGATGTGAACTGCAAAATGGTAAATAAATGATTTGAAGTTCAAATCAGTTATAAATATCCTCATACCTCTGCGTTAGGATTTGGAAATTCAATCTTCCTGTCAATCCTTCCAGGTCTAAGGAGGGCTTGATCCAAAATATCAATACGATTTGTTGCCATCAAAACCTGACAAAACAAATGGTAACAGGTAAGGAATATGCAAATGAAGAATACGACAGTACAACCAATGTTTGAGAAATCATCAACTTGAGCACCTACCTTGATCTTATTGGATGCCTCAAAGCCATCAAGTTGATTGAGAAGCTCCAGCATTGTCCGCTGTACTTCACTGTCACCATTGCCGCTTCCAGATTCCATTCTAGCAGACCCAATACTGTCAATTTCATCCATGAATATGATAGATGGAGCATGCTCCCTGGGAAACAACATCAAAGCCCGACATGAGACAATTTAGTATTTCTGTATTCTATAACATCCAATCCAAACTAGGTTTTTTGGACCCGGACAATTTAGTTTCAGATTTGGATTCTGTAGAGGCATAAGATGTGTGTGTGTGACAAAAACTCCTTTTTAAAGACTAATTATTACATTAAACCCTCTTCTGTCAGCTTATATCCTTCTTAGAATGCCACTTGCCAGAAGAAAACAAAATTTGCAGCTTTATCATCATAAACAATTCATAGAAATCCTATTCTCATGCCACCCACCATTGGCTACTCTGTTTCTAGTTATCAATCTCATATCACCAAAAGAAAAACTTTGTTGAGAAAATCATAGTCTCCAAAAGTAGGTAAAGATAAACCTATGGGGTAAGTCAAGAAGGAACAGTGAGCATACAGTCACTAGACAAGAATAGGGTACAAGCATCAAGGTTAGAGCATTTAAAGAGCAAGTCAGACAACCAACCTGGCCATAACAAAGAGTTCCCTCACCATTCGAGAACCTTCCCCAATATATTTTTGCACTAGTTCAGAACCAGAGACCCTGATGAAGGTACAATCAGTGTGATGCGCCACTGCCCTAGCTAACAATGTTTTCCCAGTTCCTGGAGGCCCATAAAGTAGGACACCCTGCAATTTGAAAATGAAAAAGGAAAACAGAGTGAACAAATAAAAGCTTGATGGCTAGTTACAGAAATAGCTTGGTAATGCAAAATTACCTTGGGTTGAGCTATTCCAAGACTCTCAAATAACTCAGGATGCTTGATTGGAAGCTCAATAACCTGAAAATAACAAGAGAAAACGCATATAATTAACAACATGATATCATTAAAATTTAGCCCTAACAATACGTTTAGGAAGAAAGCACTTTAGTACGAACCTCCTTAATCTCTTTGATTTGCTGGTCAAGTCCACCAATCATGTCATATGTGGAATCAGGAACTTTTTCAACTTTCATAAGGTTGACTAAAGGATCCACTTTGCTGGGCAAAATCAAATGAAGAACATAACTGTCATTGCGAAGAGCAACTCTGGTTGATGGAGTGATCTTTGTAATATCAATGCTCTTATCAATATCCACCACATATTTTCCTTCTGGATGAACCTGAGGGTAGCACAAGAGAAGCCATTAATATTCAACTCCCACAGTGCTAACCTTTTCTTTTACTTCCCCCTCCCCTTCTGGGTTTTCAGATGGAAATGGGAGGATCCATAGCAAACACAAAATTTTTCTTCTCTAGTCACAACAATTGATACCAAAATTCAAAAGAAACATAACAGATAGTCCCATTTTTAATATCATGCATCATTACTGGATAAAGTAAGCCATTGATTGAAAACCTAACTTCATTATGAAAATTTATCCTGGTAGCAATATCGCAAAAAAAGTACTTTATTATAACACAACCACTCTATAAGAGCACACCTATACTACGTCCAAACCATTTTGATTCAGAAACTAAACAAGTGAAGAGTACATAATGTAACATTATGATAAACATAGAATAAATTGGTTGATGTTTCTCATTTCTCAACACTCTTTCAGAGTTTCACCTTTACATCAAACATGCATGTGTGCTATAGTTGTTTAAACGTGACAGTGCAATGGATATCTCAGACACATCAAAGAAATGAATAAAACCTCCTAATTTACTAAAGTAATATATGTAATAGCAATGCAGGTTCCATGAAAAATAAAGAAACTTACTTTAACTAAAACTTTTGATTTCCCCATTACTTTGACAACTTCACCAACATAAGATCCAGGTTCCTGAAGTAACTGCAACTCCTCCTTAAGCATTCTCACTGTTCATAGCAAATACAGATCACTTCATTTCAATAATGAATGCAGTAAATCTAGCAAAGATTATATTTTGAATGTTAGAAACGTGATGATATGGAGCACGTAAACACCAACTCAAAATCTATGAAAGGCATAGATTACTGCCCTAAAAACAAAGAAGCATCGTGTCCATAGAAAAGAAAAAAGAAACAATCTTTTAGAGTATGGAAGGAAAACAATGGAATAAGCTGTTCACTGTTCTCTCTTACTGGATTTTAACCAATGCAGCCTGCTTCACTACACTAAATATACAAGTTCCTCTATGTGCGTGTGAAGACGTGCAAATGAATCTTCACTTTCATGTAACATGTAATACTAGGGTGAAGGATAGTCCATCCTCAGAACATGTTATGATAGATACAGAAATCGGCATGATGTAGTGTACTGATTGTCTTTGAAAGTCTCTCATTATTGCTCTGCTCTCCCAGTGGTATCAAAACTATCTGACGACAAATATTTATTACCACCATATCTGAGACATTCCTAACCCTTCCAAATATATATACTTTAGACCCGATTAGGGCTCAAGATTCGAACTTTACAAATTTCATACCATTCCATTAATTGACTTGAACTCTACAAATTCCACACCATTCCATTAATTGACTTTCAAATCAAACCCAATATAACTACTAGTTAAATACCTCAAATCTGCGGAACAAAAGTAAAACAAACCGAAATACAAATACCCAGGAAAAAAAAATCACCAAAATGGTCAAACAATTTGATCATTCTATATACTATGAATTAGGGTTCAGATGTTCCGTGGATTAAAAAAAAGGAAAACAAGGAGAAAGAAAGTTGGCACCTTTGGAATTAAGCTCGTTGCGCTGGGCTTCGAGTCGGTTGAGATTGTGGGTCTTTTGGCGGACCTGGAGTTGGAGATCATGGATATGTTGGAGATAATACTGCCTCAATCCTTCGCCTTGCTTCACCATCATGCCCTTGCTTGAGCAGCTCTCTTCTCTCTCCGCGGCTTCGCATTGGTTCTTCTGGACCTCAACTGTAGCCATGGCTTTTCCTGAGCTTAGGGTTTTGATTTTATCGAATTTGACAGGGATTCAATTGTACCGGCTGGAATGGCGATCGATTTTCCCACTGATTTTCCGATGACGTTTTCCTCTTCCCCTTTTTTTATTTCGACCTTGAGATTTTGGTCCTGTTCTTGTCTATATATAACCGGGTGGGTAATTCTCCGGGCGGTGCTTCATTTTATTCTTTTGGGAACCAAAAAAAACACATATATTTACACTCTATTTTTTAATGTGTTTTTTTTTTTTTTTTTGGGTGATTCCTTTAGTGTCTCTTGGACAACAACAAACCCTATCTTTATTAGTTTTGCTTTTTATGCACTCAACTCATTTGCAATTTCCTTAAAATATTGATAATGGTGACAACATAATAATTAGTTATTGAACATTAATATTTTGTTAGGAGTACATTATATCTTTATAATATATTTCACAAACAACAGTTGAAATTTTACCACACTATATGGGTCGACTATATGAAAATATCTCACCATCATTTATATTAGAGCACTTTCATTTAAATTTATATAATTCACAGCTTTTTTAATAGTTTTTTTTCAAATATTTCTTTTATTTTTTAAATTTGAGTTAATAATTATATAGTTTATAAATGCATACGGATCTCTTATGCATGTATCTAAACTACTTTTTTTTTTTTTTAATCTATCTGAGCTACTCATACATTTTTTATATCGCGTGCATTACTTATTATACAATATTTAATAACAAAAATAATCAATTGTGCCCATATAATTTGTTGTTCCTCGGCCCTAAAATATTTATGGGGTGGACTAAAGCCCATATCCATGTCGCCATGTGACGGCCCGTACTTGACTATATTTTCTCGTCAAAATATGTTTCGGACAACCAATCAAACGTTAAATCTTAAAATGTGGAAAGACAAAAAGGGCCTGCAACAATGGTACTGTATAAATATCAAGTCCCAGCCGCGCGTAGCCATCATTTCAGCCACACCGCCACCGCTCTCCTCTTTCCCGTATTCTTTTCTTCTTCCGCTCACGATTTATCTTGACAAAATCCCCCGTTACAGGGCTGGGAGGTTTGCGGATTCCCTTAAACATAAACCCTACTTTTGTTCCATACGACGAAGTACCGCCCTGATTCACTTACATTGACCATGTACAGAGTTAGAGATTAAGCAAGACTAGCTTTTTTTTCTTCTTTAACATTTTTATTACCTTTTAATTTCCGATACTTTTGTTAGAAAAAGATTATTTCTGAAGTGGGTTTGGTCTTATTTAATCAGCCAGCTCGGGAACATTGTTTTGTGTTTCTATAAAGATTTGAGTACATAGGTGAAAAAGCTCACCTTTTTTCATTTTGATTTGTTTTTGGGTTTAAATTTGGGAGAAATGGACAAGAAGAGAGTGGCGGTGCCGTTGGTTTGCCACGGCCATTCGCGTCCCGTTGTCGATTTGTTCTATAGTCCTGTCACGCCGGATGGGTACTTCCTCATTAGTGCTAGCAAAGGTTTGCATTTCTATTTTCTGCATTTTGCTTATACATTATTCGTTGACTTTGATTGCCTTCAGAATGATCAGTTGCTTTCTTCTTTGAGTTCTAAATGTGCTGTTGAGATTGTGGTTATAAGCGAATTCGAAGATTAATTTAGTCAATTTAGTGCGGAAGGGAAGTCACGTGTTTGCTTTGTAGTTGAATATCGGCTTAATCAGCTTGTTCTTTTTTCTTCTTTTTTTTCACTTTATGTTTTAATTTCAAATATTTGACAAGGATGAGAGCATTGATCACGTTACTGTTAGAGATGAGTGTAATTTGTATTGAACTGTCAAACAGTTAGGAGGATTTTCGTTAATGAAGTAAGTTTAGCTCAACATTGTAGCTGCAATTGGCATTCATTAGCTTACATAAACACTTGAAGGGTTGGCATGCATGTTTTGATTTTTCATTAGCTTAAACTATCATGTCATCAGCAATTATTTATTGTTATGAGATTGACTGTCTTTGGTTCCAGATTCCAATCCGATGCTTCGAAATGGTGAGACTGGAGATTGGATCGGGACATTTGAAGGACATAAAGGTGCAGTTTGGAGTTGCTGCTTGGATACAAATGCTTTTCGTGCTGCAACTGGTTCTGCCGATTTCTCAGCGTATGTATTACCCTCTATATTCTTCCACTAAACAGCAAAAGTTGCACATTTTAACTTATTTTGATGCCTCAATCATTTTTTAGTTATTGTGCTTTTTAAGAAAGATTATTCAGATGCAATTATGAGAAGCTCTCTGAAAAAGAAAGCTTATTGAAAATTAGTGTGCATTTTATTAGCTTTTTAACTTAGCTCAAATAAGGCAAATGGAGAAACATCCTCCATTGAGCTGACTCAAATAATTGTGAAAGTTTTAATTCCATAATTTTTTTTATGAAAAAAGCAAGAATGAATAAGTTCCAATCAAGGTAACATGTGCATTGGATTGATCAGCATTCGACTCATTAACTTACATGGTGTGCCTAATCGTGATGCAGAAAAATCTGGGATGCTATAACAGGAGATGTACTGCATTCTTTTGAGCACAAGCACATTGTTCGAGCCTGTACTTTCTCAGAGGTACAATTTTGAAGTCTCTTCCTCGACTTGCACTGTTGTCAAGCTTTTTTTTCCATATTTGTATTCCCTGTCTTTATGTTTTTCATATTCCCACGGGAATAGGATACCAATTTTTTACTGACTGGCGGAGTTGAGAAAGTTCTTCGAATATATGATTTGAATCGCCCTGATGCTCCTCCTAGAGAGGTGGACAAGTCTCCTGGCTCTGTCAGAACTGTCACTTGGCTCCACAGTGATCAGACAATACTAAGTTCTTGTACTGATATGGGAGGAGTCAGGTATGCTTTTAGGAATGTTGTGCAAGAAACTTCCTCTTTTTTTGGCTTTTTGATTTCTTAAAATAAAATCACTTTTTTAAAGAATTAAATGGAGTTTTTGGCGTGAGTTTAAAATTAAAGTATCTTAATAAATCTGGGATTATATATGGAAATGTTGCGTTCATAGGCAAGCTTTCATACATGATAAAGCTTTCATAATTCCTCCTACCCCCTCTTCTCCTTTTTGAGTTTGGTAGAAATGGGTATTAATACTTATTGCCCTTCCTTGCTGGGTATAAGGATTTCCTTGTGCCTTGAATGAAGGGGAAATTGGTGAAATTTGGAAACTCATGCTTGAAAAACTGAAATGCTGGTAGAAGTAGGTTCAGATTATAGAAATTCATTTGGTACATTTTTGGGGAAAGCTCAGAAGTAAATTTGAAGATCTCATATAAATCATAATTTCTGTTACAACATATGGCTGTTCTATATTGTTCCACCACCTCTGCAATATTTGTAGATTCAACATGCTTTTTGAGGAAAAATGGTCTAAATTCTGTAGCAACTATATGCAGCATCGGTTGAATCCTGAGTTATTATGTTGAAAGATCATCTTTAACTGCTAACCCAACAAGGGGGAACATGCAACTTCAGCTTCAAGTTCATTATATGATTGCAGATATTATCTTAAAAATCATCCTTTTCAGCTTAAAACAGCTGAAATTAGAGGCAAAAAGCTAGCAAGAACACTTAAAAACAACTTTTAGCTTAAAAGAAGCTGGTCTCATATATTGGCTGATTGGTTATTCCAGTGCTGTCTGAAATGTTGCTTGTAACGGTTGATAGGTTATTCAATCTGTGGCTGCAGCTTGAAAACATTTATGGCTTTTTGTTGTAACTCCATTTTACCCCATTTTTTTTTATTTTTATCATGGTCATTTTTCTTGTTGGAATTCTTTACCTGAATCATTTTTCTTGTTTATTTCCAGATTATGGGATGTCAGAACTGGTAGCGTGGTCCAGACACTTGAGACTAAATCACCTGTCACCAGTGCTGAAGTGAGTCAAGATGGCCGGTATATCACAACTGCTGATGGTTTCAGTGTAAAGTTCTGGGATGCAAATCAGTGAGTTCCACACGAGATTCCATTGCATGTGCCAAAATTAACCAACACAGTTTCTTATGTTGTTTGGTATTGTTATTGTAGTTTTGGACTAGTGAAGAGCTACAACATGCCATGTACAGTAGAGTCAGCTTCATTGGAACCCAAATATGGTTTCAAATTTGTTGCTGCAGGAGAAGACATGTGGATTCGCGTATATGATTTTCACACTGGTGAAGAGATAGGTACATCCTGCAGCATAAATTAGATTAGTATCAACTGATTTGTAGTTTGGATGGAACAGTTTTGAGATTTAAAATATGGATGGAATATAGAAAATCACTTTGGGTCGTCATACTTACATATTTGTGTCCTTCCCTTTGCTTCTGAAGTTTAAATTCATCCATCCCTGTGACCTTTTAAAAAGCAGCTCTTTTGGTGGCTTTATTATACAAGTTACATCTAAGTTTCTTTTATTGTTGTTTCAATTAGTTGGAGCTCGCAATTAGAATTTCAAGGTATAGAATTGTGTCATTGGTTGATATCTGGTTTCATGTCTTCTAATATTGTACTTGGATGCAGCGTGTAACAAGGGTCACCATGGTCCCGTGCACTGCTTGCGCTTTGCACCAGTAGGGGAAACATATGCCTCAGGATCCGAAGATGGAACCATTAGAATATGGCAGACAGGGCCACTGACCAATGATGATAGCGAGCCTATCTCAGCCAATGGATCAACCGGGAGGGTGAAAGTCAGTGCAGATGAAGTTTCCCGCAAAATTGAAGGCTTCCACATTGCAGACGAGGGAAAAACTAGAGAAAAGGAAGAGGCAGAGAGCGCCTGAGCCTCTGACCATACCGACTGTTTTGATTAAACAAAAGTACATTACGTGTAGAATGCTCCCAAACTTTGTTCAGTTATTTTTCCCTTTTAGAGTTTTAGAGCTTATATGGTTTGCATTCTAAAATGCATTTTTATGTTTTCTAATATATTTTTTTAGTTTTTAATATAATTTTTATCTCACAATCATATTTTAAAAAATATAAAAATATATTTTGAGATATTGTCAATATAAACAGTTATGCTACGTTAGCGATGCCACTTGCTTTTGCCACGACAAGATTTTGTGCTGATTTGGTGACCATTGTCCTTTATTTTGTACAGCAAGAGGTCCTACAAGAAATTGCATAATGGTATGCACGAATATGAGGGAGCATTTTTGCACCCCGGTTCTAATCTAAAGTAGAGGCTTACACCTTTGCTATGGTCAAATCAAACCCCATCAATGGCTATCCGTGTAGTAATGAACCCCACAAGAAAATTCGAATCCTAGTACGTAAGTAGCCTCCATTTCCTTTGAATAGGAAAACACTTTTGTCGGGAATTTGGTTCAACTTGGACAATTGTCCCACGGTGATATAGAAAAGCAACACGACTGCTTAATCCTTGTACGGGTGCGGGGTGCCGAACAAAAATAGTCAAAAGAAGCATTTAAACCCAGTTTGCTTACGGATTACGGCTGCTTCAGTAGAATTACTGTTTAATACATAATATCCTTGTAGTGGAAGCAGACTTGTAGCGCAATTTCGTACCAAATTCAAGGGTAACTTGGACACAAGGATAAAGCAACTCCATTACTGCCAGCCGCTAAGAGTACTGTAAAGACACAGGCACCGAGCGTTACAGAAATTCTCTCTTATTCCTCACTGAGATATTCTTCGACTGCTGAATGCTGGTTGTCTCTGTTACTCCTACCGTACTGTTAAAGCCTTGACAGTCAAAAAAAACATAATTACTTGGAGGGATTTGGCGGGAGGATGTCGGGAAAAGGCGCCAAGGGGTTGATAACGGGGAAGAGTTCTGCTAACGCTAACAAGGACAAGGACAAGGACAAGGACAAGGACAAGGACAACAAGAAGAAACCCATCTCCCGTTCCTCTCGCGCAGGCCTCCAAGTACTATTCTTTCCTCTCTTTTTTTTTGTTTTTCCCTTTTAAGTCTCCAATGTCTCATTTATCAGTTTGTTTTCTTTTAAAGGTGGAATTTTTGGTGGAGGTGTCGTTTTACATTTCATTTTTGCTAACTATTTGGCTTCTTGAATGTTTGGATTCCAACCGATTCTTTCCAAAATGGTAGTCTTTAGTTATTTTGTCGGTAAAAAATTGAGTTTTGGCTTTGTGCTGGTGATTAAATGTCGGTGGCGATTGCACGACGACTAATGCCTTGAAAACTATCAAATCTGAACTGTTATTTGCTCATGTTATTCGCTGCATGCATTAGAATTTTAGCGAGTTATTCGTTCTTTGTTTGACAACTTCATATACCTATGTAAAATCTACTAAATGCAACTAATATTTGCTGGGAATTTGAAAATATCGAAGAGATAATTTGGGCTCTAAGCTTATGGCTTGTTAGAGATGAAAATATGCTCTGAAGCGGAACATTTGATTTGTCAGCGTTTTCACATATAATAGTTGCTTTAGAAGACTATTTGCTTCTTTTGTTTAATGAGAAACTAGGCTTTTGATCTCCAATGAATGTGATGTTTTCTGGGCTATGAAATCTATGATTCAAATATGTTTTTCACTCCAGTTTCCAGTGGGCCGGATTCATCGTTTACTGAAGCAAAGAACAACAGCACATGGGAGGGTGGGAGCGACAGCAGCGGTGTACTCCGCAGCTATCTTAGAGTATTTGACTGCTGAAGTGTTGGAGCTTGCTGGCAATGCGAGTAAGGATCTTAAGGTGAAACGTATTACTCCTCGACATTTGCAGCTGGCGATTAGAGGCGATGAAGAACTTGATACACTTATTAAAGGAACCATTGCTGGTGGAGGAGTGATTCCGCACATCCACAAGTCACTCATCAATAAATCATCCAAGGACTAGTCTTCTGTGTATCTAAATTCTTGTGCATATTTGATCTAGTTGCTCGTTAGTTGTGGAAATGTTAAGTCTCAAGATATTATGACTGTGTTGCTTGAAATTCTGGTTTGGACCCTTGTCAATTTAGTTATGGCAGGCGGCTTGTTTCTGTGGACTAATTGCTAGCTATCTTGTTGCTTCTTCTTTTAGTGTTCGAGATTTATTACCGTCATGGTCTCTGGTTGTGCACTAAATATATGGCAATGCAACCAGTTTAAGGATTGTCAATGTGCAGTTACTAAGAATGATAACATGCAGCATGGACACCAATCAGTAGAAATTAGTTGTGCTACACCTATTGAGCGTTTAGGTTAAAATATATTCGTTTTTGGTGCACTATTTCCATTTACTAGTAGTTGTACCAAACGGTTCACAATAGAATGAATATTAAGGATGAAATTTAGCATCTATTATATGTTTTTATGTCAATTCGTTCACTCAGGCGGATTTGCAAGTTCTAACCATCTCACTGGTTCACAACTATGCCAACCAGATATTCAAGTCAGAACTTGTTCATAGTTCATTTACATAGTTAACATCTACATACGTGAGATTTACAGATACAACAGAATCAATGAAGAGGACCTTTAAATAAACAAATATAACTAAGCTTAATCTGGTTCTACAATCAACAAAAATCAATCAGCAAGATTAGAAGCTGATCATGGCAATCCTTAAAGCAGATTTCTAAAATTGTTTTGCTGTCTATTATAACTCGTTGCTAAATACCATCAGCCACATATATATGGCAATGGTCTTGGAAGTAATCCTGGAACTTCAAATGACTGCTACTTTAGGAACCTCAACTGGAAAATTATCAATCTCAGCCAACCAGGGGTTTCTTTCCTTTGCAGGCTTAACAGATCTAAGTGCCTTCCATACGGCACTGTTACACTTGAAACCCGAACCGAATGCTATCTGCCATACCCTATCTCCTCTCTTCACTCTTCCCTTGGCTTCTGTGTAAGCTAATTCATACCACAAAGAGCTGCTTGAGGTGTTGCCAAATCGATATAGTGTCATTCTTGATGGCTCCATATGCCATTCAGATAGCTGCAAGTTTTTCTCAATTTCATCTAGGACAGCCCTCCCTCCAGCATGAATGCAGAAGTGCTCAAAAGCTAGTTTAAAATCTGGAATGTAAGGCTTGAGCTTCATCTTGAATAGTTTCCTACCAACTAGCGTAGCAAAGAAAAGCAGTTGCTCAGACATTGGCAAAACGAGAGGTCCAAGAGTGGTGATATTGGTCTTCAATGCATCACCAGCTACAGCCATGAGCTCCTTTGACAATGAAACCCCAACCTTTCCCTCAGCATCTTCTTCTTGGACGACACAAGCAAAGCATTTATCATCAGCACCCTTGTGCGTGCGAACAGTGTGAACTAATTGGTACTTGGATCTTCTTCTCTCAGAAAATTTGTTGGAAAGTAGTATTGCAGCCCCTCCCATTCTGAACAAACAATTTGAAACAAGCTTTGATCTATCGTTTCCAAAATACCAGTTAAGAGTAATGTTCTCCATGCTTACAACCAAGGCATATGAGTTCGGATGGAACTGAAGAAGTTTTTTAGCTAGATCGATGGAAATTAGACCTGCACTGCATCCCATGCCACCTAAATTATAACTGGCAATATTTCCTCGGAGCTTATAATGATTAATAACCATTGCAGACAAAGACGGAGTTGGATTGAACAAGCTACAGTTCACGACCAAAATTCCAATGTCTTTAGGTTTCACTTTTGTCTTATCCAAAAGCTCATCAATGGCACCAAACATGACAGCCTCAGCTTCTTTTCTAGCTTCTTTCATTGATGGATTTGGAGGTATATTGAGAACAGCTTCAGGTAGATAAGTGTTATCTCCAAGGCCAGACCTTTGAAGGATTTTCCTCTGAAACTCAAGATTTTCTTCTGAAAATGAGCCAACCATCCGGGATTGGTCCATGAAAATCTTCTTTGTACACCTTCGAGCTTCATCAGGCTTGCAGCAAGCAAAATCAACAAGGTAAACAGGGCGAGGACGAGTTAGAAAATAGATGGTCGATATGAAAACTATGAGACTTGAGCAGATGATGACCGAGATGAGGTTGTATTGGAGATTATCCCAAAGCGCATAGAGGTCAGGGAGAGACCAGGTAGAAATTTGTGCAGCAATCACAACAATAAAAGGGGTAAGGAAGAGATACATTCCATGAGTAATGAGGTAATGATATCCAAGTTTGACATATTTCAACTTGATCGACTTCTTATAATCTGGGAACTTTCCTGACGAGGGACTGAGTAAGGGCGTGTTTGTTTTCGTTTCTGCCATGTTTAACCCTGCCCAGATAGAACAATACTGGGTGAGAGTTGGAGAAAAACTCCACAAAAGCATCAAAGAGAACAAAATAATTTACGGAACATATTCAGCGAAAGAGAGAATCTCATCTGCAGTTGATTCTAATTGACTGATCCTTGAAAATAACACTATATCTGAGGCATCAGAACAACATCTCAACCAAAGCAATGCCTCAACCTCCCTCAATGGGGTCTAGTTGGAAGGCGAAGGAATTGAAAATAGGCAAGTATAGATGCATAGTTATGAGGAAATGTTCTTGAAGATTTCCTAATTTATGAGTACTAACTTAAAAGCAGCTATGTTATACTTGTAAGGTAGCCACAATGTGGTTGCGGTTCCACAAAGAGTTACGAAGACCAGTAAATCTATAATAGCATAGATCAAGAATCGACACGACTGATCGTTGAACAGATTTCACAATCCAATTGTAAATTAAAGATACAAGCTTCAAAACAATTCCATGGTTGAAATATGAAATCTGAACGAGCACATAAAAAAATTCACATAAAAAATGAATCTTTCGCGCACTGGATTGCATACATTGTTAAAATTTTGCATCTTTAAACAAAACCCAAATACAAGTTCGGTCCCACAGCTGTTAAGAAACCAATTGCGTCGTAAGATTCAAGTAAATTTTTAAAAAGTACGTACATAACTATGACCAACCAACCAACCAAAAATTAAACCAGTAGTAGATCTCCATGTACTTGTTGTCAAGCTAAACACCACAAGATACCAACAAAAACAAATAACCCAGAAAAAATAATTACCTTTCGAGGCTAATCGCACCCCAGATATCGCTAATCTCTTCAAAGATAGCAAGCCAAGGAAAGAGAAAGAATCAGGGATGCAGGGCAAGAGCTTCAATATAAAACGTTGGTTAGGAGGAGAAAAGAGAGAGGGAAATGGGGGGTGATTGTGCCTCTAAAATAAAACTTAAAAAAAGAACAGTTTTTTGGCGAATAAACCAATAGTGGAAAAATGTGGGTCGAGGAGGCCTTCTGAGAAGAAGAGGGAGCGTACTGCAGAAGGAGAGAACAACATGCAATGCCACCAAATTTAAATGGTCAACGTTCCTATATTCACACTAGTGTCTGTACTATTCCTATTCCACTTACGTTACGTGTTTAGAATCCGTGTCAAACGCACACTCCTCCTTTACTATGTGTAGAAGGCGGCCGCTGCCGCCGCGCAGACCGGCCTTAGAATTTTTAAGGAATGCGAATTTTTTGGGGCAGCCTTGCTTATGTTTTTTCCGGTGGGATTTTTAACATGGGATGTTCGATTTGATCTTTGATTTTTGCCACAACTTTACGAGTAACACGAACAGCGGAGACGGGTATTATGGGAGAAACAAAGATTATGAGAAACGCATAGAATTAAATTTGGGGGGGAGCGTTCCGCGTACTTTAAGTGTGGGTTGAACAGGTCAAAGTTGGTTGGTTCCCTTTTCTTTCGATGGAAAGTTCTTTTATGTTTAATTGTTTACCTTAAAAAAAATACAGAACTGGAAAGGCCAAATATTTTGAAAGGTCAGTCAATTTTGGAAAAATCATATGACTTTCCGCCAGCCAAAAAAATAAGGCTAAACTATTTTGGAGAATTTTTTTTAGAAAAAAAAAAGGGGACAAGAACAAGAACAATTGGTTGGATTATAGCTGGAAAAAGGGAGAAAATCTTCACTGGCACATGGCCCTTTTGATTCAAAATGATTATGCTTTTGTATCCATGTGCTTGAATGTTTGTATCTGGAATCTCTATGGATTTATGCACATGAACTACTACACTACAAAATGAGATGCTAGTCGTTTGGTGCAATGGACTGGCTGGAACCCAGATTTTTATTTGGCCTTTTTTAATATAAAAGTATGCTTGTAATTTGAATAATGGCATTCGTAGTGAAATTTTTTATTGAATTTGACCGAGTGGTATTTTTGTTCAATCCAAAATGTTTGGATAGAATCAAATTCAAAATAAAACAAATAATAAATAAACGATATGTTTTTATCATGTTTTGAAGGATTGAAAAGCACCCAATGAATCCTTACACCAGGAGTTGAAATATGTTCTGACAGTGACAATTAGGCTATTCACCCATTAAAATAGTATATGAGTTAGGTTGATAACTATCAAATGTGACATGTTTTAAGAGTTTGACTTGTTTGCCTATTAAAATAATATATGGGGTGAGAACATTCATATGTGAATGTTACGTTTATAGTTCAATTCATATTGGTGTGGCGCGTTGAAGTATAGAAAGAACTTTTAGGGGCCGCTTGGTATAAATGGTGGGTTTAGGAATGGAATGGATTTGTGGAATGAAAATGTTTGAAATAGAATGGAATGATAATAATTATGTTGTTTGGTATTATTTTGTAATGGAATGGAATAGATTTTATATTAAAATTAAAATTTAATATTAATAATAATAAATTTATAAATAAATTTTATATTAAAATTATAATAAAAATATTACTATTTTACATTATATGATATTTAATAAATTATATCTTGTTCAAAAAATAGTCAAAGTGCATGTCATTTTGTAGAGAAAAATATTTTTATAATTTAGTGAAATTTGTTTTTTTTAAAAAAGGTAATTGAAAGCACCCAACGAATCCTTGCACCAGAGTTGAAATATGTCCCATCACAGTGACAATTAGGCTATTCACCCATTAAAATTTTTTGTTTTGTTGATAACGTCGTTTAAACGACGTTTTTTAAGAGTTTGACTTGTTTGCCTATTAAAATAATATATGGGGTGAGAACCCAAATTACACAAATCCAAAGGCATGTACCAAACATCAACAAATTACCAAAACCAATCCAAACCAATCCAAACCCATCAAAACTCATCAAACCAAACACCCCCTTAGACAATATTCAAGTATTTAAAAGAGTTGTGAATAGTTTTACATTTGTTATTACTTGACCCATTTATGGCCATTACATTAATCACTAAATCATTTTATTGAGATATAAATTTTATTGTGTGTATTGTTGCTCTTTTAATTTTTCCCCTGTCAATAAATACTTCCCTATTTCTTCTACCAATAAACAAAAAAAGAAAAAAATTACTTACCATCACTTTCTTTCTAGTTTCCTTTATTTCCATCTTGACATGTTTTATGCAGTCAAAGATCGGCTTTTTATTAAGCTTCAAAATCAAATCCATGATTCCATGACGTGCAGCAAAGAAGGGAAAAAAAGAGCTCGGCGTTCATAGGGGCTTTGTAGTTGCAGTAGAAAATTATGAGTAGGTTCAGGAGCAGTTATTCATGGTTAGTTAATTAGTTTTCCCATTTTTTCCATGAAAACCCAAAAAAAAATAAAATAAAAAGCCTTACATCTATTCCTCCAGTTTCAAGCTCCATTTAGACTAGAAGCAATAATGGCTATCAGCAAATTAATCAAATCCAAATTCACCATGCAGTTAGCACTTAAATTAGCGCATAAAGATGCTGAAGAAGATTTTAAGAAACTTTGAAGTATTACACGACCAAAACAGATAAGATCTCTGCCAGAAAGATCAATCACACTGTAATGCACAGTGCCTGCCCACCCCAAACATGGGGTCGAAGTTGTTGACTAAGAAAAATTGACATAAAGTAATTACTTCTATTTTGTTTTAAGCATATATACTTACTACAACCGATATACTTTTCTGCCAGATTTCTTGTGATCTTGAGTTATGTACCAAAGAAATCAACTACCACGGCAAGTCCAGCTAAAGAATACCTGCTCAAATTATCCCAGCCTGAACTCCTCAAGCCATATGAGCACCTCATTCCTCTAAAGCAAAGCAGGGGGAAAAAAACACAAATTGCAAGCTGCATTAGTAAAGTTCAAGCCAAACCATGAACAAATACAAGGAAAGATTTCCATTGCATGGGACATACCATTATAAAGCTCCACGTCCGACCTGGATCATTGTAACGGGCAAGCAAGCAACCAATTTTAGGTTTTAGACCATCTCTAATAAGATCATTTCTCAATGCTTTCTCTTTCTCTAGGACAGTATCCTCCTCTGGTTTTCCACTAAATTTTGAGACGGCAGCAATGCCTCCATCCACCTTCCTTAGCTTGATTGTTTCTTGATCTGGAGCTGGTAAACTGTACAAATACAAGTTTGTTGTGTGACCATTAACATGATAAAATTGTATTAAATTTTTTTTTTTTTTGCTCTGGAGTTTGCCTCTAATTAACTCCTAAAAAGGCCAGTACCGTGTTACTGGCTTGGTTCAGTTTCGGAGCTAGTAGCCTTGTGCAGTTTGTGTACCTCACCTGTTCAAATCCTTTTCCGATGGCAAAACTATCTGGATTGAGACGTTGGATGTTTCTGCATCTACTGCTTGAGTAAACACAGGAGTAGTCATGGGTATCTTCTCCATTGTTGAATTCTTGCCAAAAATGTAACTGTATAGGAAGATTTTAAGTTACCAACGCGAGAAACATATAACCAAATCAAACTAGAGAATGAATTCGAACAGAGAACTACCCAGCAACAGCGTTAAAACCGCTTGAACCAGACAACTTGTCACCTTCTGTTTCTACAACTATAAAAGGGTCATACTGTCTCACCTGTAGTAGGAGTAAACAGTTTAGTCACCCACTGCATTTATACGCAAGATGGCATTCATTCATTTCGACTAACAGGATGAATAATGCCAAAGCATAAAGGCTATTGGTTGCTGAAAATGTACTCTCAAATCAAGTTTGGATTCAGACCACCACAATTAAACAAACGCCATATTAATTAGCAGGTGCAACATAAAATGCTCAAATAGGGGAAAATACCACAAACCTCATAAGTTGCAGTTCTTCTCAAAATCTGATACTTTGGGGATTCTAGCTCAGGAGTCTTGTAAATTTGCAACTGTTGAAATAGTAAACAGCGTCATGAAACTAGAAATGGGAATTTAAACCAAATGAGGAAAAGCAACTAGGAAAATTCAACAGACTAATATAAGGAATACTTACCTGCTTTAACACATCCAACAGTCCTTCAATGGAGAAAAAGTTGTTGTTTGCTATGGAATCCCAGTAGTCCTACCAATTTTAAAAACGCATAATGAATTAGCACTAAGGTCGGTGACCCAATAAAAGTGAATTT
Source organism: Gynochthodes officinalis (assembly GCA_020080225.1). Lineage (NCBI taxonomy): Eukaryota > Viridiplantae > Streptophyta > Magnoliopsida > Gentianales > Rubiaceae > Gynochthodes > Gynochthodes officinalis. Next base: position 45,422,990 of record CM034615.1, on the reverse strand, counting down.
CTTTTGAGACAAGTACCAACATCTTACAATATGACTGCAGAACTTCTTGGTTTCAGGATTGATTCCCATGACAGAAGTGCCAGTGAAGACTAATTCAGGTTTCCATGGCAGAAGGATGAACTTCATTACCATAGTCCATCTCGTGGTTATCTCATAAGGCCCTGTCTACAGCAACACAATCATTCAAACCAAAAGTCCGAATGCTGAAGTTTGATTACTAAAAGCTTTCCAATATGCATCAGTAAAGACAAAAATTAAACATCCCTTCTGCAAAGAATTATAATGGAACTGGTTGGTGGTGTACTGGATCAACATCATGGGATAGGCTCGTAAGAACATGAAACCACGAAAACAGGGATGAGCAAATCTTCTATAAAAATCGTACCTTTTTTACCCAATGTAACTGAAAATCAGGCCTGAACAGCTGCTTTAACGTGGCAATATTAAAGAGATAGCCACTAATAGTATCATGTCTAGTGATGGGGTCCCTAAACTGGACACGTTCATCATAGGCTGTCCGGTCAATGCCTCGATCATCAAAGAGATGAGGCAGGTCCTCGTACAAGAAATCCACCAACCGTTCCACATCATCAACGGCAGGTTTTGACGGGCTCTGTTCGGCTACGCTCATTCTAACAACCCATTTCACCTTCGGCAGTTTCCCTTTAGTACTTAACGTTATTAATGGATTATTGCAGCGATTGGGAGGAATGGAAGAGATTGTGGCGGGTTTAGTAGCATTCTTATGATGACGGAAAATGGTGCGCCGGCGAGGAAGTGGCAAGGAAACAGAAATATGGTGGTAGATTTGCGCAGCGGCCATAATACGACCGTTTGATTTGTTGTCCACATTTTGGTAGTTTGATATGACGATATTCGGGTCAGGGGACACTCTGAGCTAAAATTCCTAGCCATAGAAAGGACTGGTTGGCATTTGCTGCAGTTTGATTGGGACGATTGATCATATTTTTGTGTGTTAAATAAATTTACATAGCCAAAAAAAAGGGAAAAAAACATAAATATCAAGCAAAAAAGCTTTGTGGGCTTGCTGCAACCTAAAAGGGCTAAGGCCCTCTAACTAAGGCGCGGCAAGAATTTCTCCACGCATGTGGGTCTGATCAGTTTAAGGTGTAGGTGGATAGCGCGAAGGAATAACCCAACTTTTGCGTTCAACTCCGTGGCATAATTTTCAGAATCTCAATATGATATTTAACTGTTTAAATTTATTAAAATAATCTCAATCATAACTAAATTCTATTTTATTATTTCAATAAAATATAATTAAATTTATTTAAAAAATTTTATATTTTAATAAAATTAAAATTTATCAGTATATAAATAATTTAATTAATTTAATCATACTTTTATTAACTTTTAATAATAAATAAATTAATTAAATATAAATATTCTTCGAATATTAAAAAAATTATATAAAATATTATAAAAAATAAAAATTAAATTAAAATTATTTAATTATAAATTATATATATATTCATATATTAATTAATAATTATTTTAAAAATAATTTATACATTATATTTTATTTCTTAAAAAAAATTACAATTTAATCTCACCTATCCGATCATGTTATTTTAAATTCATTTTTGTGAAGAATGTCAATCCGATAAAATATGCTATGTGCCTAAATTTCATATGGACAATTTATCCAAGCAAATGGAAGCAAGCTCAGATGATGGAATTTGGAAAAAGTAGGCCAACATGGCAATTTTTTCCATGCGAAATACACACTTCCCAACAATCACACCCGCATCGTTGCACGGGTGAATAACAGATTCGATGCTCCTGAGGTTATGTTTGAATGAAGCGAAAAACCTAGCAAAACACGATTTCAAAATGCACAAAATATTTTTGATTATGCAGTACTTATTTGTTATCATTGTTAACTTGTATGAATTATATTTGACCACTGTGTTATATTTAAAAATAATTAAAAAGTTAGACAGCACAATCTATCTGGTCATGCAACTGCTAGTTATCTCATTATTGGTTTACCCACACAATTTACTAGGGGTAAGCCAAAATGATTATGTCTTAAGGAATTATGTTCGCGCAGAGGACATGGTTCCTCCCAACGGGGATCGAAGTACATGTCACCAAGTTTCCTAATACTTAACTGTCAACATTTGGGGTAAAGTCTTATCCTAGCCAGAGTTTGGAGGTTCAACACGTAGTGGGTGCTCGATGATCCCTAATTGAAGTTTAGAAGGCCTAATGACTCGTGATGTGTAACAAAGGAGTTTGGCCCTTAATCGAAGTTTAGAGGGCTTAATGACTCGTGATGTGTAACAAAGGAGTTTGGTGAGGGATTTTGTACTACGTGGGGAACAGGAAATGTGGGATACTCCTGTTGGAAAAAAAAAATTATGGTTCGGCTTCTCTTTCCTAATGGCAGGCTGCAGGGTGGGTGACATGTCAAGGGGAGTTGTGATGTGGCGAATGGTGCAGGCGCCGCGCACGAAATCGGCGTCGGGCTGTGCTCGTCATCCCCGTGCCAGGCCGTGCCACTCCAAGTCCGTGTCCCTTGACCTCTGTACATCTTTGGTTTCTCTTTTATATACCCCCCTCCATTTTGTATAGCATCACTCAACTCAAGTCTTATATTATGTCATCATCTCAGTCAAGAAAAATGTCTGTCGTGTTGACTGAGAAGAACATTGACTGGTGGTACGACAGCAAGACCAGGAGGCATGCATGCATGGCGGAAGGCGACGGCGACGACGACGACGATGACTCAGATTATGACTATGCTCCTGCTGCGTCATCGGAGGAGGGTGACGACTACGATGGTGCTGCTGCTGCCTGAATCCAATAAAGTATAAAGCTGCGTCATTTTTAACTAGTGGTACTACTAGCATTATAAGCAGAACCATTGAAGCCTCCAAACCTTTCATTTGTATTCTAAGATGCATGGGTGGTGGGCTTCTGTTTTTGTGTTCTGGTTGTTTGAATATCGTCGCTTTAGGATGAAGTCAGTCCGATGATTTAAATAAAATTTTCTCTTACGTACTTGTTATGTTATCCACGATTCGGGAGATCTCTGTTGGTTGGTTCGATAGTGGTATATAATATTGGCTTTTAATTTGAAGTTCATTTTGCTACTTGCTTAATTTATGCGTTTTACATTCCACAATGACGCAAACTCCATCGAGTAATGAAATATATATAGTATCGTACGTTGTCTGTTGTTGTTCCTTTTTGGTTTCCATTTGGATTGGTTAATGATTTTTCATGGTCCTGGCCCTCCTGAAGTTTGAAGCACTTAGCGGCAGAAACGCCAGAAACAACCTGCATGAGCCTTGAGAGAGCAGGAACTCTAGGGGAGCAAACTGAAATACTTGTGCTTTTATACGATTATAAGATATAAATTATTTTTAAAATATAAAAGAAATTATATCAAAACATGAAAAAACTCAAATGCATGTGCTTAAAATGAAGTTGAAGTTCATTCTCAAAATTTTTAAAGTTAGAGTTAATTTGTGCATTCACAAGAGAAGACTTTCATGGCTTGATGGCGGCACATATCCATGGGGACAAATGGAAGTAATTGGCCGGATTGAGCTCAATTGACGATATATATACTTTGGATGCTGGAGACAAATGGAAGTAATTGGCAGGATTGAGCTCAATTGACGATATATATACTTTGGATGTGGTGAAAGTTTCAAAATATCTTAATCTTTCAAAATGAGTGGCTGAAGTAGAAGTTAGTCGTGGACCTCACAGTATTTGAGTGAAGGGAATTTCAGAGTGAAGGGAATTTCAGACCGCTCACAATCACGGATGAGGCAATATCTATGACCTAGAGTAGCTAATCTTTGACCTTTTGATACAGTTAGAATAATTTATTTTGGGATTTAGGCTCATTTGGAGTTCTAAGGAGGTCATTACTATTTAACAATATTGTAAATGTCAATTTTTTGAAAAGTTTAAGTTTGAGTTTGAGTTACAAATGATTCATATAATGTTAGAGTTAAAGTTACTAATGCTTCTAGAAGTTAAAGAGTTACAATTCGATGAAGGTTTGAATTAATTAATTTGTCCGTGTATATAAATATATTGATATAATTTTTATCATAAATATTATTACTCAATTAACAAAAAAAAAAAATGTTACACAAAATGTAATCCTGTAGCTTGTTCAATATGTGGTCGATCAGGGGATTTTCATTGTGATACGCATAATCACTTCGCGAATGTCATCTTTTGGCAACATCTTCACATAAAATTGTAACCATCTACATTTTGGCTTTAGCCGCCATCAGTCACTCCCATCAAGAAGAAAAGCCTACAAAATGTCGTGACCGTTTCTGGACCAACAAGAATCCTTTTCCGCCGTCCATAATTATGGCTTATTTTCCTGTCTAGCGATTTGCTTGCTGACTTGTCATGTGAATTTCCGAACTGGAATGCAAATTTTCTGATCTGGCTGTGCTGTTTGGTGACACATGTTACCGGAGTTGGGTCGTCCCATCCATCAGGTATCACTCCACGAATTTGCACGAGCCAAGCCTGTGACAGACTGAGCATACCAGTGCTTATTGCCTTTTTGCATGAGCCAATAAGACCATACCCTTTTCATGGAAAGTTTGAATTCATTTGACCAGTTTCCATTAGATGTTAATCTTATCATCCACTTAAGTTTCTGTTCATCAATAACTTCGTGTAAAGCTAAATACGAGATTTACTTACCTGGTAAATCATATTGCCTCAGCATGCCTGGCAATGTGCGCTTTTCTTGGACCTCGCATCCGGTTGCTGCAACAACATCGGGTGTCTTGTTCTCAGCCAGCAAATCAGAAGGCACCCCAGAAGGGGAAGGGGAAGGGGCAGTATGTTAAGGCTAGTTGCGCTACCCGCTTGACATTGGCCTCCATGCTCCCAGACCATCAAAGCTTGGCAATTTAAAGCAGTGAAGCATGGAAAAATTACTCATTTAAGCTAGACTTTTCAAGTCAGAAATACATGACAGATATCTTTTTCTTCATTTAGCTACCTCATTCAGCTTCTGTCTTCTGTGATGCATAAGTGGCTTAGCCATGCTAGACAATGGGGAGTAAGTTTCTTTCATTTCAGTGCTCAATTATATTTCCAGCAACGGAGACTTGTATATTACTATCAACCTCAATTGAACTGCATCCTGGAGACTTCTCAAATCCTTGCGCTCTCATTTTGCTCCTGATCTTTTTGACATCTTCCCACCTGTTGACCGATGCATAGATATTGGCTAGAAGAGAGTGAGTACTGGAATCACTAGATGCAATTTGCATCAAAGTCTGAGCTATGCGTTCGCCCATATCAACATCACCGTGGATCCTGCAAGCACTAAGTAAAGCGCCATAAAGGGGAATTATAATTTTGCTATCTTTGCTTGGTATATTTGTTATCAGGTCCTGAGCTTCCCTTAGTTGTCCAGCACGACCAAGAATATCTATCAGACATCCGTAGTGTTCTAATTTTGGTTCAATCTGAAAAACTTTTGCCATAGAATCAAAATGTTGGCGGCCTTCCTCTACAAGTCCGCCATGGCTGCAAGCGCTTAAAACTCCAATAAAAGTGATATCATCTGGTTTAATTCCAGCTTGTTTCATTCCTGAGAACAGCTCCAATGCGTCGCTTGACTTACCATTGATCGCAAGACCACAAATAATAGCAGTCCACGATGCAGTATCTTTCTCCTTCAACAAATGAAAAATTTCCAAAGATTTTTCAACACACCCACATTTTGCATACATCTCGATTAGAGCAGTACCGACAACAGCATCCACATGAATCATGTTATCCTGTATGTAAGCATGAAGCCATTTTCCTTGTTCCAGGGTTCCCAGCTGCGCACATCCTGTAAGTAAAGCAACCAATGTATATTTATCTGGCTTTAGGTTCGCCATTTGCATCTCCCTAAACAAGGCCAGTGCGTCATCAACACGTTTAAATTGTACATATCCATTGATCATAGCTGTCCAAAGAACAAGATCACGAGCTGGACTTTTCTGAAACAATTCTCTAGCCTCATCCAGCTGTCCACCATTCACATAACCTGAAACCATACTTGTCCAACACATCACATTCCTCTTCGGCATAGCATCAAAAATTTGCCGAGCTACAGTCAAACACCCGCACTTAGAATACATATCCAATAATGCATTCCCAATTATAACAGTCAATTCAAGCTCATTGCTCACATAGCCGTGAATTTCCTTCCCAAGTTCCAAATTTTTTAAAGCAGTACAAGCAGATAAAGTACTTACAACGGTAGATTCATCAGGTTTTACACTTCCATCTTGCCTCATCCTCCTATAGACTCCAACAGCATCCTCAAATCTATTACACCTAACGTACCCAGCTATTAAGACATTCCAGGAAACCAAGTCCCTTTGAGGCATTTCTTCAAACACCTTATTCAAACTACCCAAACAACCTAGAGATCCATACAAATCCATAACTGAGTTACAAACATAGCAATCGAACCCATCCCCATTTTTCAACACATACCCGTGAATCTTTTCACCTTCCTTCACCATTTTCAACTCTCCAATAGCCTTAAACACAAACGGGTAAGTATAATTATCAGGCCATAAACCACGTTCTCTCAGCTCATCAAACAAGCAAAGGGCTTGTGTAAAATGAGCAATTTTTGTACGTGCTTTAATCATCACGTTATAAACGAAGAGAGATGGGTTTTCAATGCGCTCAAAGATTCTCTGAGCATAGTCTAAGTTTCCTAAAAGAGGGTCGGCGGTGAAGGCTATGAGCTTGTGGAGAATGTCTAAGCTTTGGTGGTGGCCTAATATGAAAACTTGAGCTTGGATTTGCTTCAGTTGGATCATGGATTTGCATGTCTTGAGGAGGTCCATGCATGATTTTTTGGTGAGGATTGCTGTGCGTGGAGAGGTGGCAGTTGAGAAGTGAAATGCTAGCTGGGAAACAATATGGCGGGAAACAGATTTCATGAATGATTGACGGTTGCGTTTCCGTCTCATCAATACGCTGTTTGCAATCATGGGTGATCGGTATTCAGTGGAAAAGCAGAGGACTAATAACCCATAAAAAAGAAAAATCAATTTTTGGCGCATCAACTTTGCGAGAATTTCATATTAGCCTAGCTACTTAAAAACATATATTGGAGAGAGTAAAAATGTATTAAAAAATATATATATATATATGTTATGAACTGTGTTTTAAAATTGTAATTTATACACGCCATCAATTTAGTTTGGTTAAGTTGATTTTTCAAAATTCTCTTTTTATGTGGAAACACAAAGTAATGATATTTTGTTTCTTTGTTACTATGTTATTAGTCACTCCAATTTTTCATTGTAATTTTATTAAAAGTTTATACATTTTATTGAAAAAATAATCTACCATTTGAAGTAATTTATCGATTCTCTAACAACTTAATTAAGTGATAGAGAGAAGAATATTTAAAGTGTGTATGGTTAATATTTTAAAAGGTATTATAATATATTTTTATATCTTTTTTAATATACACCTTATCTCGTTAACATTATTTTAAAAAATATAAAAACGTGTTTTGAAATATAATTCATACACATTCTTAGTTTTATTTTGTATTTTATCTCCCAAATTAAAATATAGTTAATGATATTCATAATAATTTTTTATAGTAATTGAAGTAGCAACTTGAAAAAATAAAATCATCTCTTATTATTTTATATTTTTTTAAAAAAAATGATGAGTATTTTTTTTTTTACACTTACCATATTAGTTATTATAATTAGTCACTAAATTATCTCTTATTATTTTATATTTTTTAAAAAGAATGATGAGTAATTTTTTTTTTATATACTTACCATATTAGTTACTATTATTAGTTAGTAATGTGTATTACTACTCTTAAACTACTAAGGGTTCCATGAATTTGATTTTTATTTTACATTTTTATATTTTTACATTTACGAGTAAATATTGTAAGTCTTAAAAATATTTTTAATAAAAGTATTTGGAAAAAGGAAAATCAATACATACAAAGTCCAAATTTTGAGTTGCACCAAATTGAAGAGCACGACTTATGGGTTGTACCAAATAGCCTAACACGACTTATAAGTTCTACCGTGCACGACATCATTAACTCGTTCCTTCAGAGGACCGGCGAATTTTCTTGGGCGTCGCGGTCAACAATTCACCCCCGGAGCCGCTGTAACCAATAGGAACATCAAACCCAAGAAAAACGACAACGTTCTTATCCCCTGTTTCCTTCAGCCCTGTATTCCTCGATCGTACCATTGTCCTCTCCACCATTCTCCTCCGCTCATCTGTACTGCTATTATTGTCCATTCATTAAAAGCTCTCAGAGTGTCTCAGATCAGCCACGTGAGAAAAGGGTTACCATTTAAGTCTCCATCGTAGTTGTATCTATTAAAGGTTTAGCTCTTATTTGTCGCAATTTTTTTTCTCCAATTGATTTAATTAACCACAATTATATTTGTCGGCAGGGGGTTAGGGCCTGATTCTTACCGCCTCTATTTATAGACGCGTCTGTGTGTTCCTGCATTTGTAAGTTTTAGCTCGTAAATTGCCATTTTCACTCCGCTCCTAAATTTTTCCTTAATCCATTTACTTGTTCTGTTTACCCTTTCATGATTTGATTTTTTTTTGCCCCTACTTTACGCGATTTGCGTGTATCCCTGGTGAACAAGTTTACTTAATCTCCCCATTTCCACCTGAATTTCACCAAAGACTGATTTTTTCTGGTCTGATTTAGTTACATTGCTCAGATCAAGAAAACCGGAGCCACTGTAATCCTAAATGTGCGTCACGGAGCTTAGCTGTAGCTCGAGTCGTCCACGTTTTTGCCCGATGTGGTATTCCCAAATCAAACCTTTGTAGCAGATAGGCTGACCTTGCTCGATTTTTGCAGGAAAGGGAAAAGAAACGGAAGCCCTAGGAACTGTTTTTAGATTTTGAAACAATGGCTCCTATTAAATTTGACTCATCAAAACCAGCCTATGCTACTAGCAGTCTTGTGGTGGGTTATGCTTTGTGCTCTAGTTTGCTTGCAGTGATAAACAAGTTTGCCATTACTAAATTTAACTATCCTGGTCTCCTCACTGCGTTGCAGTACTTGACTTCAGCTCTGGGGGTTTGGGTTTTGGGAAAACTGGGGTTTCTGCATCATGATCCATTTACATGGGACATTGCCAAGAAATTTTTGCCCGCTGCCACGGTTTTTTTCTTGGCAATATTCACGAACACCAACCTTTTGCGTCATGCCAACGTGGATACTTTCATAGTGTTTAGATCTTGTACACCCCTTTTGGTGGCTGTTGCTGATACTGCATTTAGGAAGCAACCCTGTCCGTCAAAGTTTACATTTTTTTCATTGGTAATCATTTTGGGTGGTGCCATTGGGTATGTTGCTACTGATTCTGGATTTACATTGACTGCATATTCATGGGCTTTTGCTTATTTGGTGACCATTACGACTGAGATGGTCTACATTAAGCACATGGTGACGAATCTTGGATTGAATACGTGGGGTTTTGTGTTGTACAACAATTTGTTGTCATTAATGATGGCTCCTCTGTTTTGGATCGTGACTGGAGAGTATGTTGATGTAATCAGTGCCTTGGGAACAAATAGAGGAAATCTGTTTGATCTTGTAGCGTTTGTGGCGGTGTCTCTCTCTTGTGTGTTTGGATTGCTCATTAGCTTCTTTGGTTTTGCGGCCAGGAAGGCAATATCTGCTACTGCATTTACAGTGACTGGTGTGGTGAATAAGTTTTTGACTGTGGCAATTAATGTGTTGATCTGGGATAAACATTCTAGTCCATTCGGTTTGTTATGCTTGCTATTGACAATTGCTGGTGGTGTTCTGTATCAGCAATCTGTTACTGGAGTTAGCAATGCTCCTACTCAGCAACATTTGGAACTTAAGAATACTGATGATGATCGTCATACAGATGATGTAGAAAAGGGTATCCGGTAAACTTCTGGTGTTGAACTTTTTTCTTATGTTTATGTTTTCCACAAAAAATTGATTTAATACGCACTTGATGGATATCGAAATGGCATTAATCTATCTCTTTTATTGGGTAATTAATTAATTTTATTATTGAATCATGGTCTGAATGCGTCTCTTTAATGTGGTTTTTTGATGACGCATTGAATTGTACTGTGTCTGTCTAAATTTGTGATATATTGGCCAATATTGCATTCTTACATACCTTCTCTTTTCATCACGGGTTGACTATTCGTGAGTGGTGGTTTAGCTTATGATGTGTTTGGAACCCCTAGGCTAAATGAGTATTTCACAGAAAACCGACAGGGAATTCTATTAATAACTGGCCGTTTTGTATGGCATGATATCTTGTAGTACATATTTCCTGAGATTTTTTAGTTAACGTTGCTCGATTATTCCATCCTGTTCTCGTGGTCTTCCAACTTTACTGTCAGAAACTTTTCTTTCTTGCGGTAAAGGACTACTCACAGATGGACCATCAGTATCTTATTTTGTATTTTGATGCTCTGACCTTGGCTACACTCTTGCCTTCTGGCCGATTAACATTCTGTGTTGGCATATGGAACACTATCTCTTGCCATGGTTTCCCCATGGTATTTGGGATATTCTACCTGATTAGTGAGCTGAAGCTTGATATCCTCCTAGTCCTTTTTCTCTAAATTCCAAAAAATCTGAGAAGCAGCTGTTTAGTTGTTCAAAATTTATTGATGCTCATGAGTCAGTGGTGAAGTTAACCAATGTTTTAGTGGTTGTCTTGTAAAGGTTTTAAATTTCGACAGGGACATCTTTTGTTGATTGCCTGGCTAGGAAGGCATCCTTTTCAGTGGAAGTTACTACCCTTCATCCTTGAAACCTGGAATGTACTAGTATTTTTGCCAATGCGACTTCAGGTTTCATCAGATAACCAAATGGAAACAACCTCATAGATGACAGTTCCAAATTTACAGTTGAACCAGTGTCCCTGACTCGACTTTCCAGTCAAGATGCTATTGCTGGCTTTGCCTTATGCTTGTTTCTTACCTGCCTTATGCTAAATTGGAACTGAGTGTAAAACCAGTGAGCTTTTGTTTATGGTTGCCGAGTCATCACTTCTCACATTAGGATTAAAGAGGAAAATGGTATTGGTGTTTCACATGGGAGGAATTCTGTATTTCCTAGCAATGGAACCAAGTTCTGTATTCCTTCCCCAACAATTCCTGCTGCATAATCAAAAAAGAGTAACAAAACCACCTTGATACTTCAAAAACGTGAAAACCAAAAAATGTTCCTTTCCATCAAAGGCAAAATCTTGAAACCGATTTCATTATCAATTGCTGATCATACAACAGTACCAGGATTTGTCTATTTTAAGCATGGTAAAGGCAAGTGGTGTATTATTTATCCATCCATAAGGCCTTTCAATTCGCGAGGTAGAAATGAAAGCCTATTTTATTTGGTCGATGAACTCGTGCAGGCAGTAGGCTACTGTAATCTTTTTAACTTGATTATTTCACGTTTTAGCACTAGGTCAATTTACAATTTGTGAGAGAGAATATGGCGATCAGAAAAATTGTCAATCAAAGCTTACTTCAAAGTATCAACAATTTTACACGGATTACACTCTTTTTCCACTGCTTAACAATTTGTACGAGAAGTCTTTGTAATATAAGAGAAGTCTTTGTAATATAAAATTTGTGTATGAATTGTGTTTGAAAATATATTTTTATAATTTTTGACGTGAACATTGTAGATAAAAATTATTGTAAAAATACATTTTAAAACGCTTCGAAATGCATTCAATTGGCCATTTTTCTTTTATCATGGCTTTTCTGGGATTAGAAGTTATACACAACCTATTTAGCAATTGGCCTCTCCCAGTTTCAGTAGTCGCTCAAACTAAGTACCCCCAGCAAATGATGTTTCTTTTGATCCTTTCTCCCCTGCATCAAATGTAACCTGAACTGAGCTTTCATATCACTTTTTTTATTGATAATTCTCCATTATCCACTTTCATCGAAAATTCATTTTAAAAGGGTCAACGTCAGAGGAAGCCCCTATCCATGCTACCTCCACCATGAATGATCCAGCCAACCTTGCACATATATAATAACTGCACTCGATTTTCACTTTTTTTTATTCCGTTATTATACTTCAATTATCAATCTGAACCAGTCAAATTTTGCCTACCCTTCATTGTAAGATCCGCATGCCATCCAATTTTTCCAACTCTGACATTATAAATAAACATTAGATGCTCTCATAGTAGGCCAATCTGTCCTTTTCTTCCATGACGTTAATTTCGTATTAACCTATAGCATTATGCTTGTAATTAACAACAACCAAAAACAGAAGAAATTAGTTTGCTTAAACAGAAGAAATTAGTTTGCTTAAACAATTCCCTAAATCCAAGTTGACCATCACAGTATAAATCCAAGGCACAGTCTCAAAGAACTTAGCAAAGCACGACACAATAATCAGCCACCAGCCCCAGTGCCCCACTGCCAAAGTATGTCCTTTCCCTTGTTAATAATGGAAAGTCACCGGAGTTTCGCCACAAATGCCGTCGGTTTTATCCTGCTCCCATCTGAACTCATCCAGTACATAATCCTCCGATTAGCTTTACCCGATGTTGTCCGATTAAAGTCGGTCAACAAGTCCATTTCATCAATGATCTCAGACCAGGACTTCGTCCGAGATTATAATCACCAATCCAGTTCCTCCACCTGGCTATTCGTATATAAGAAAAGATGGCATCGGGATTCCATGCTCCACGGCTACACCCCCAGTTTTTCTAATGGATGGTTCAAAATCGTCATATCTGACATGTTAAAGTCAGTGGTTCCACCTGGGGAAGACCTCTATTTGTTGACAGCTTCCGGAAATTTTTTCCTTTTCGCCTTAAATAACAGTCTGGAAGTTATTTCGGTTAATCCCATGTCCAGAACTATTAAAAAAATCCCACCAAGTCCGTTAGGTCCCCGGGGCACCTCGTCGTGGCGGCGATCGGGGATGAAGCTACTCTGCTACCCGCCTGGTTCCGATCATTTTCAGTTCTTATTTGCAGAAATGAATGGGAATCAACCCATTTTGTTCGAGTATGATTCCAGGACTGACAAGTGGAACTCCACCCAAGTAATGGAAGAAATCAATGTTGGCGTGAAAAGGGAAGCCAATTGCTCCATCATTTTTCTAAGTGCGTATAATGGAAGGAGTGGAAGTGTGGTTATTGCAAAAGGGACGGATGATCAAGCTGACAGGGACGCTACCCCTGTGGTTTTACGGCCAAGATTCGTGGGGTTAGGTGAGAATCACGGCGGGCAATTAGCCGTTGGATTCAGCTGGGGGAATACGACTGATCGGCTACACGTGTATGGTGATGGGAATGTGATGATCATCAAATCCTGCGGCGTCGTGGATGAGAACCGGAGATTGATCAGGATGTTGAACGGAATAGAGCTGTGGGGATTGAGCTCTAGCGGAGGAAGGCAATGGGAATTGATTTCAGGGGTTCCGAGTGGGCTGATTGAGAAGATTCGGAAGCCTTATGGTGCTATGATGGGGTGTATGGAGCAAAGACATGGAGTGGTGAGGACAGTTTTGATGTCCAATTTAGAGGGTGTGTGGGATATAATTTGGCTGTGCTATGATGTAGAATGCAAGACTTGGAATTGGCTTCCCATTCCTGATTGCAAGATGAAGGGTGCCAATATGGCTGGAATTGCCTTCTCTTGTGGCCTTACTCTCGAGTAAAATTGATTATGTACCCCCCACCCTTGGCCCTTAATCAGTTTTATAACATTATGAACTGTATATTTTACCATTTTTCTACTGGAATAATCTGATTGCATGTTTGTCCATGTATTGAATGCATCCATGTTTCGTTTTTGCCATTTTTAGCTCGTGTGATGTACGAAAGAGATGCGCAATATCCCAAAATCCCGGTAGAAACGAGTACAGTTGTGGAACCAAAGCATAGTTTGGGCCGTTTCTAAGGCCATTACAGAAAACGGATGGTGAAAGAGAAAGAAAGAAGCCTATACAAAGCCTTGTATTGGTTTTGGGCTTCAATGAAAAGAAAAGGCAAGGAACATTGTCATTGCACCTATTGAACTTCATTACGTGACCAAAGGAAAACCCCAAAAAATGTGTAAAGATTGCATAACAAAATATATATTTTTTATACAACCATTTTTGATGGACAAAAAATGCCTAGATACTATACTAACGCATGATTCTTGAGTTAATTTGACTCTCATTCTGAGGAAGATTCCTCTAAGTCGAAAAGTGGAATTCGAAAAGCTGCCACATTTTGACTCCGTGAAAATGATGATTATATATATATACGTTTTTTGGGAAAGTCGACTTGTTTTAAAAAGAACGTGGACGTCACTGTTGGCACTGTCAACTGCAGCAATCCAGGGGTAAACGCCACTCATCGAGTGCAGTGATGACATTCACAAAGTGGTTCGGCAGCCAGCCCATATTTTAATTTGAACGTAAAATAGAATATTCACCCGCCGGTGAGGCTAACACCATAAGACACAAAGCAAATTAAACAAAGCAACCCCATAAAAGGAAAATTAAAAAAAAAAAGCACCAAAGCATACAGGACCACAAGATGTCTCTTCATGGTTAATCTGACTTTAACCCTCAAAGAACCATGTACTCCTTCCAACTTTGTACCAAGAAGGAGAAACAAATGTTTACATCAAAAGTGGTGGATATATCCATACCCAACTTTCTTTCATTTGCGCCAGTTTTGATTGATTGTAGCCAATGATGGTCTGTTATTTGGGGCCAAAGACAGCAAACTGTAAGCTGGGCATCTGGAACAACTCTAACAATACTGATCTTCTCAGCCTCACAGGTGCATAGTAGCTGCAGTATTACATAACGTGATGTTGTCAGCTACAACAACGGAGTGGACACACACATTCACATATATACATAAGAGTGTGTCTGTGCTCTACCCAGAAAACTGCAAAAACATGACATGTTCTCTTGGGGGACTGATCAATTAAGGTCCCTTGCTGCCAGTCTTTCTCTCACACACACACACGCACTCTAGTCTCTATCCTTGATTTCCAAAGTGCCGAAGCGTAGCGTAGTTAATAGGTGTCCATCGTCGGGGAAAAAATGCCAGACTATCAACCAAGTCAGTTGTCCCAGTTGAATATTCCCTTAGAAGTTGGTCTTGGTACTTGGCTTGGCTACACTGAAAACCGTGCCTTTTGGGCATTTGTGAATTGTGTGAGTGATCTTTTCTCCGATGGATGATGGGATGGTCCCTTTTCCACATTATGCTTCTCTTTCTGGACCACAGTCTCTTGTCAATTTCACGTGCTGCATGAAAATTTTCAATTTTATTGTTTGGAAAAAGATCCCAAGTCTAATTACGTATCTTGATTAAGGATGTTTAAATATATTGTTGGACTTTATAAGATAATGTTTTATATTTTACACATAATTTTTATTTTATAAATTGTAAAACCATATTTTAAAACAAAATTTATACTTACAACTACTGCTGAATCAGATAAAAAATAATTGGCGAATTAAAATATTTTAATAATTAGACAAAATAATATATAAACAATTTTCTTAATAGCGGTGAGTATAGTTTTCAAAATTTTGATATGATTCTATTGATTATACGATTTAAATTTATCAAAACGATTACGATACTAATTATGATTTTATCTTATTATTTGAATAAAATATAAATTAAATTTACTCAGAAAAACCTTTCTTTATTTAAATAAAATAAAATTTATCATTATATGAATAATTTAATTAGTTTAATTATACTTTTATTAGTTTTTAACAACAAATTAATAAATTGAACATAAATATTTTTCGATTGCGACAGCAACTAAAATATTAAAAAAATCATATAAAATATTATAAGAAATAAAAATTAAAATAAGATTATTTAATTATAAACTATATATGAATTTTCTAAATATTTATTCATATATTGATTAATAATTTTTTTAAAAATAATTCATAAATTATTTTTTTCTCTTTTTTTTTAAATCTTATAATTTTATAATTCGATTCTACCGACCTGATTCTATTATTTTAAATTTATTTTATATAGAATATCGATCCTATAAACTAGAAGCTCGAGTTAAATAGAAACAGTTTAAACAATGAAAGTGAGATTGTGAAAAATCAATACGAGTTTCGTACTCAAATTTTCTTCGTTGAAGTCGCAAGCAAGAGAAGAAAGATGGAAATCCGCAAAGAGAATGAGTCGCTTTGTCTCCCTACTTTTAGTGATTATATATTCATATGAATTTCATATTTTTATGAGTTTAGAATAAAAATTATTTCAAAATATAAAGTGTTTCTTAAAAATATAAAAATACAAAACAAAACAACCCTCATTTGAATTTGTCAAATTCCCTCGTTCAAAATTCGAAACATACTGTACACTTCGAGAATGGTGAAGCATCCTTGAATTAACCAATTAAGATTTGATAGGATTAGGTAACCGCAGAAGAGCTATAAACCACTTAATATGGTAGCTTAACAAGTTGACATACATGACAATTGATGTTATAGTTATCGATACCCTCCAAGTAAGACTTATTTTATTGCACAAAAACAAAAATGTAGGCACATTAAGATAAGATTGTACGGTGTATATGGTTAGTGAGTCAATTTTAAAATATTTTTATAATTTTTAATATATTTTTTTATCTCACATTCACTTTTATATACACTTTACTATGTAATTCGTATACATAATTACTTGCCAAGAAATTTTTATCCATAGAATCATGAGGAAGGAGAATAATTGGTATAACATTAATGAGGATTAAACCTAATAAAAAAAAATTCTAAATTTGACACCTTAGATGTATAAGTTAGTAAAAAATACATATATTATTAATCATGCGTATGAATTACGTTTTAAAAATTGATAGTATATATAATTAAAATTTGTGTTAAAAAAATAAAAATTTATTTACAAAATCGTAATAATTCGTTTTGAAAAAAGTGTTGATACACAAAATCATCGAAAGACAAACACTTCTTGATTCGTAGATGATGCATGTAAATGGTAAAAGGGTTTATCTCAGATACATTACATATATATATATATATACCACTGATTCAGAATATCAAGAACGAAGAAGGGTTTCACAGTTTTGGCTGTAAATGGAGCCAAAATGCCATTGCAAGTTGCAAACGGCCCCCTCGTCGTACAATGCGAGGCTGGTTCCATTGTCTTCAACCTTGATGGATGGACCAACTTGCAAGTGTAGTCCAGCATAAACATATCCCTGTGGGAAAGGTCTTTATCTATATATCCAATTTTCTTTTTATTCTTTTGTGACTTCAAACCTTGCAGATGTTAATGCTACATATTGAAATATATAAATCGTGATTATTTTATTTGTTTGGAAAAAAATTAATATCAAAGAAAATTTTAAAAAAATTACTTCTTTTGAGAGGACAAATGTAGCAGGGGGAGTAATATTTGAATAGGTCCAATATCTGAAACGGAAATCGGGACCACCCAGTACCGTTTTCAGCTCACCGTCATCATTTTAGATGCTGTTTGAGGGTCAATTAAGGTCAAACGTCATTTTCAAAAGTATTACAGTACTGCAATTTCAGTATTCATTTAACAAAGCAAAAAATTGGCCAACATGATAATGTCCCTTTCGGCGGGGTAATTCATTTTTTCCGTTCATGAATTGACCATTTATGTTCATTGAATAATGATAGATTTAGTGGGAAAATAAATGTAGTCAAAAAATTATCCTAATAGTATTTTTCAAAAATGTAAAAAATAATTTTATTTTTTAAAATTATTATCACATGATTTTTTCACTAACATTACAACTATTCAATTCATGTTGATTATAAACCTCTACCTCAAAAAAAAAATTATTTATTCTAAAAAAAGAGTCAATTTTTAAAATGAAATTCATATAATACTTAATGATTAAAAATAATGATCAAAATATAAAATCATACACTTAATGATCCATTAAAATGTTATATTTCTTTTGTCAAAAAAAAAAAGTTTATTTGGTATAACTTTTTTTTTTAAATTTAGAAAATACAACACATTTGATGCATAATTAAATGTGTAATTTTATATTTTTATCATTACTTTTTAATATGCGTCATATATCATCATTAATAAAGATAATATAAAAAGTTCACATTAAAAATAGAATTTGTTTTAAAAGGAAAAAAAAATTTTAAAACTGAACTCTCTTTTTCTTTTAGACAAAAAAAATTCAAAATTAAATTTAAAGATACCATCTAATAACTAAAAAGAATTACACTCGACCAAAATTAAACTCTTTTATTATAATAGAAAGAATATTAAATAATAGTGTCTAAGTTAAAACCAATTACGTAAAGAAAGATGAAAAGTTGAAAGTGAAATGACAAGAATAATTATAATGTTTGAAAAACACTACTTGGAAAGTCTTTATCAGGGCAGGAAAATTAAAATTACAGTCCATTATCCACACCTCAAATCATATGGACTTTTAATTAAAGAAGAAGATGGTCTTCCTCAATACTTTGACTGGCCAATTAATTTGAACCAAACCACCCTTCATCTTATTTTCTTATTCTCTCTGGAATAACTATATTCTAATTTTTATTTTGCCCCAGTACTATAATATTCAAACTTTCCTTCATAAGATACCGACTTCTCGTGCTCTATCCGTCCTCACCGTCACGTACGTTTTTATAGTTTATACCGCTGCGATATTCTTATTTCCTCTCTTCGCAAAATCCTTCAATTCTCTCACTCATTAGTCATTACAGGGTTTCTTATTTCTCTTCTCAAACACACACAGTCACACAGTCACACAGTCAGGCACTAGGCTCGGGCCTTGCTACAGATATGAAAAGACGTATGCTGCACAAAATCCATCGACGACTGCTGCAGAAACTCTACTGAACCTTAAAAAGGGACGCGCACACAGTCACACAGTGGCATATATCTATATAGAGAGTTTACTAATTCACCATGGGCCCACAAGATTCCTGCATTAGCAGCAGCAGCAGTGGCAGCTCCTCATCATGTTCCGCCGCCAGAACGCCGGACCAGATCGACCAACTCCTCGCCGGAGCCGGGTATGTGGTTCGCTCATCGGAGCTCACCCAAGTGGCCCGCCGACTGGAACATCTCGAACACGTGATGGAAGACCACGAACCCTTGGAAGTCCCTCAATATCTAGGTCACGGAGTCGTGCATTATAATCCATCGGACCTTTCTTCGTGGGTCGACACTTTACTTTCGGAGCTCAATTGCCAGCCTGGATTACCATCGCTAGCTATCCAGGATCCCAGCGAATCCACCGTGGCCCCGTCGGGGTGGAGTGACAGTACTACTCAGCCGCAGCCGCCTCCGCAGCTCCAGCCGGAGGTATTATCCCATGTTTTGTATGCAATGGACCAGGAGGATTCCAGCATTCAACTCGTCCACGTGTTGATAACTTGTGCGGAATGTGTCCAGTGCGGAGACTTCTCGTTGGCCGGCACTTTGATTGAAGAATTACGGGCCCTCTTGACTCGGGTAAATACTTCGTCGGGGATTGGAAAAGTCGCCGGATTTTTCATCGAAGCACTGAGCCGGCGGATATTCATGGCCCAAGGACTCAGCTCCATGAACTCGTCCGCCTCTGAGAACGAGATCTTCTATCATTGTTTTTATGAGGCGGCTCCTTACTTAAAATTTGCCCATTTCACGGCCAATCAAGCCATATTAGAAGCTTTCCAGGGCCATGATTGTGTTCACGTCATCGATTTTAATCTTATGCAAGGCTTACAGTGGCCGGCATTGATCCAAGCGTTGGCTCTTCGCCCCGGTGGCCCGCCATTGCTGCGGATTACAGGGATTGGCCCACCATCTCCGGACGGGCGTGATTCTCTACGTGAAATTGGGTTGAAGTTAGCTGGGTTAGCTCGCTCGGTAAACGTCAAGTTCGCCTTTCGAGGTGTGGCGGCTGCCCGGCTCGACGACATCAAGCCATGGATGTTAGAAGCCACCCCAAACGAAGCCATTGCCGTTAATTCAATTTTCCAGCTTCATAAATTACTCGGGCCGGATCCAATCCACGGTTCGTCAATCGAATCAGTTCTCGCGTGGATTCGGAGCTTGAACCCGACTATCGTGACCGTGGTGGAACAAGAAGCGAACCACAACAAGGTTGAGTTTTTGGACCGGTTTACCGAAGCCCTTCACTATTACTCAACAATGTTCGACTCGCTCGAAGCTTGTTCGGCTCAGCCAGATAAAGCCTTAGCGGAGATGTACATGCAGAGAGAAATATGCAACGTGGTGTGTTGTGAGGGATCAGCTCGAGTGGAGCGACACGAGCCGCTTGCCAAGTGGAGAGCTCGGCTTAGCGGAGCCGGCTTCAAGATATTGCATTTGGGATCCAACGCATTTAAGCAAGCCAGCATGCTCCTGACATTATTCTCAGCCGAGGGATATTACGTTGAAGAAAACGAAGGATGTCTAACGCTCGGCTGGCATAACCGGCCACTCATTGCTGCGTCGGCTTGGCAACCCGTACCCGATGAGCCAAGACCCGCCATTCAGAATAATTTGTATTAATTAAATCCATTTTTTTGTGGTCTTAAATTTAATTTCAAATTATTGAAATTCTGGAGATATATTTATATATATGTGGCCATCCTAATTATTCCCATTAAAATGGATTTTTTTGTTTAAAATTTTATTTTGAGTTCACTAAAATGTTCTTCAACTCAAGTTTTGGATGCTGTCTTTTTCAGTACGATGAAATTACAGTTCAGCACGG
Source organism: Gynochthodes officinalis (assembly GCA_020080225.1). Classification (NCBI taxonomy): domain Eukaryota; kingdom Viridiplantae; phylum Streptophyta; class Magnoliopsida; order Gentianales; family Rubiaceae; genus Gynochthodes; species Gynochthodes officinalis. The sequence continues at coordinate 45,402,209 of CM034615.1, read as the reverse complement.
GATGGAATCGGATCACATGACAAATAATTTACCAAAACAAAACAATCAAACGGAAGAAATTGATTGAAGGGGCCTACCTCATGCGTAACTGCGTACGTACGTTGTTGTGCCAATATTGACGATTAAAGCAGAGAATCGTTGATTGTTGGTTGGTTTTTTATTTCAATTTTAGTCCAAAAATATAGGGAGAGTGACTTGTGGATTATAATCACTTCGATTTCTACGTCTTTATTATTTTTAATTCACACAACGTCGTTCATAGGGTCTCGAAAAAATAGTTATTGTTTTGCAGGAAAGAATGTTACGCAATAAATATGCGTCGAATAATTCCCGGAGAGGCCGAGACAGTGAGCTACGTTGGGGCTCTCTCCGATTCGCCATTTTTAGAAGTGGCATGGTATAAATTAAGGATTGTGACATTCTATAATATATTTTCGCCAGCTTTTGTTTGCTTCATGGTGGGTATCGAATCAAACAAAATATATGTTAAGTTATTTTAGAGTATAGTAATAAATAAAGTATTTTGTTATAATTATCAAACGATGATAATTTTAATTTATTGATAATTAAGAAACGTTTATTTATGATTTTTTTCACAAATTTAATCATAAAATTTAATTTATTAATAATATTAATAACTAACATACTCAATTATAAATAATAAATATGTAAGTTTGATTTATCTAACATGATATAGATTAAACTCTTGTTAGATATAATTTTTTACAAGTATTAAAACAACCAAACAATATATATCCACTAGCTTTTGTTCGTTTCACGTACAGCTAGCTTTTGCCTCCACTGTAACAGGGTCTCTTTCTATGAACGTGAAAAAACTGTGACCATTTCTCACCCATTGTTTTTTGAGTTTTAAGGTGGGGTATGATGTGTTCACTACCCAAACACAATTCTGGAAATAGTGTTGTTCCTTCCGTTATTGAATTGAGGATTGTAAAGACAATATTCAAAAGGAAAATTCAGAATTAGGGCTAGTGTTCCCTCTCTCTCGTACGTGTCTTTTGCTTCCTCGGATTACGACATTACATTACGTACCATTTTATTGATTCCTTCATGCATATGTACGTTAACTTGGTACCCACAAACGATCGAAATTCCCAATGGGAAAAAAAATAGAAAAAAAAAAGAAGCTGTCAATAAAAATCTGATATTTCTTCAAAGAAAAGGGATTTCATTTTAACCAGAACCACACAATGCTTAATGATTTCACTGAAAATGCATGTGGGCAGTTGGGAGATACACATTAGTCCATAGAGGCAATTTCTGCCAGTGCTTGATCATCGAATGAAGCAGCCTAGGATGCGGACCACACGAGGAAAAATGTCAACCTAGCTTTTGTGCACATCCAAGCTTGGTGAGTTGTTGTGATGTTACACGACCTACCATTTTATTACACAGTAACAAGGTTTGGTTAATAAAGTACAACACGAACTCGAAAGATGCTGTTTCTTAGGTTTCCATGAAAGTTTTTCCAACTTTCTTCCTCAACGCATTGCATTCAACTTTCATGGCCTCTGTACAGAGAAGTAACAGAGCACAGGGCAACATGGCTAGTCACTAGTCAGTTATTTATATTTATTGCTGCTTTTAAGATTTACCATCTGCGGCAGTCGGGGTAAATTCATCTGCCGTTTCGTGTTTCTCCACTGTGAGCCATGCCGCAGCAGCAGCAGAAGCAGATTGAATTCGTTGATGAAGTTGGGTTAAGAGTTTGGGGGAATTGAAATGGGGGGCCACTGTTATTGTGGGGTGGTGAATTCATGAAACCATGGAAAAGACATCAATTATGGATTTACGAATGGAACGAAGGCGACCCCTCAACAGTAATAATGAGGAAGGTGTTGGGAGGTGGCATCCAGAGACGGCAGTGGGAAAGAGCTGATCACGTTCACATGAGCGAGCTTTCTGTTCTGTCCCCCACCTTCCAACCCTTACTGTCCCTTGTGTGAATTTATTTATTTTTTTCCCTTGGAAAATTATATTGCAAAAATAAAAGAAAATATGTGCATTTAACTAAAAAAATTACACTGAGTCAAGAATGATTTTTTTTTATTCTCATTACTAATAATAATTAGCTATGACTATCAGTGGTTCTTTTATAATTTACAGTTTGAAATGTTCAAGTAAAGGCATTAGCTATAGATCCAAAATATCAATTTTTTAAGTAATTTTTTTTGTTAATTATTTATTAATTGCTGTCATACTTTTCTTTGTGGTTAAAATAAAATATCATAAAAAATAATTAGTTTATTTTTACACTAATACATGTACAATTTATGATTGCAATAAAATTCTAACATTTTGAGAAAAAAATAGCATTACTCTGACCTCCCTTAATACTACTTTTATCATGCCACACCATCTCAAAACACTATAAATACATTCGTCAAAACATAGGTAATGATCATCGTACATAATGATTAATTTAAATATCAGTGTGGTCTTTTCAGAATTAACTCTGGGCTCATTACTCACTGCTTGCTGGTAGAGTTTGGTCGTTATGATTGTTGACTCATTTGTGCTGGACTGAGCATTATTAGTGTATTGTATTTTGCAATAAAAGAAAATTGTAACAAGTTAAAAATATATTTTTTTTAAAGATGGAGGGAGTATCAAATTACTAAGCAAAGCAGTAAAAAAAGGGAATAGTATTATACAATTTGTTTTTGTTTTCATCAAATATGCATTCATTTATTTATAAAGGGAAAAAAATGGACTTTTGAAGTCTTTGTGTGCGTATTTTTAGATCATTAAAAAAAAAAAAAAACCAAGAGAGGGAGAGGATTATTGGAGAATAAAGGAGGGAGACAACGGGGTTGTCAGATTTTCAAACGGAATCACGTGGTTCCGTTCCCACGACACTGAACAAAGACCCAACTAGTCTGGCCTCATTTTATTCTTGGGCCCACAAAGAAATAGAAGGAAAAGATATATGAGGCCATTGTTGTGGCCCAATTTCCTTAAAGCCATGACCCCTTCTCCACCTTTTTCTACAAAAGTCGTCCTCGCGACTCACGAGTTCAGAGTTTTTTTTTTTCACAAGAATATCCCTGCATTCACTATTATTTATATTTCACTTTAGACACCCCACAATTTGTTTAAAGATAGGGTGTGGACAATGACTCATAGTCAAAGTGAGAGGCCCTGTTCAAAAGAGTAACAGGGCTTCTTACTTTAACTATAGATCACCCTTGAACAAGCTATGTAGTTCAAGCACGAGATTAATTCTTTTAAATAGGACCTCTCACTTTGACTTTGATTATGAGTCTTGTTCATGCCCTATTCTTGAACAAAACAGGCCAGGCAGGTCAAGCACGAGATTAATTCTTTTGAACAGGGCCTCTCACTTTAACTTTGACTATGGGTCATTGTTCATACCCATCATTGAATAAGGACGAGATTAATCTTGTTCAATACCTACATCGTTATTGGAATTTGATTTCTGGTCTACCGGGTTACTACTCTGGTATAGAACCATTGAACCAAGCTCCAAGACTACTCACGTGTTTAGAGTTAAGAAAATGGAATAACACCCATAGCCACCGGGAAGATATGCTGGGGTTGAAGGTTGATCCTAAGTTTAAATGGGAGATATAAGGATCCCTAATTGCATTTTCATTTGGCATTTTTTTTATTTGCGATGAGAAAGTTGCGAAATATAGAATGTGAAATATAAGTTGGTTAAAAAACATAAGAACAATACAAAAACGTATGTCAAAACGCAATTTATTTAAAATATTTAGATTTTAAGTTTATTGAATATTCTCTGTTCAATAATTGAAAGTTATGTGAATGTGACATAAAGTCGCTTTTGAGTTTTCAATTTAATGATTATATATGAATGTCATATTGTTCACTAAGAAAATTTAATTCATTGAAATTTTCACGGTTAATTTTTGTTATGTTTGATTATGAACATAAAATTTCGATCAAAATTAGTATTCCAATGGAAGATTCAAACTTGCCAACTATCAATACCATGTTATATCTAATGTGACATGGCCGAAAAATCAGTCCAAATTATTATACATTATTGTTAAATATTCGACACACGTGAATTATGTTTAATTCTTAAAAAAATAGAAAAGCTATGTCAAACATAATAACATTTAACAATAAATGATTCTAAAATCATGGGACATTAGACATATATAAAAGTAGATTAACAACTATTTCCCGTACCTTTTTTACTCTAAACAATCTACTTTTTTAAAATAATATAAATTTCAACTTTTATTAAATCGAACCTCGTGATTTAAAAAATAACAATCGATTACTTTAACTAACAGTGTACCTAAGTTACTTAAGTAAAATTAACAAAAAAATGAAAAAGTCCTCAAAAGTTGTGTAAAAAAGAAGAAAAAATAGCATGATTTTGAAAATTTGAGCAAAACTTGTATTACACTTGTAAAAAAGTTCATTTTTTTTACTTTGCTTTATTTCTTAAAATCAGATTTTTTTAGAGGTTTTTTATCTTTTTATTAATTTCAGTTAACTAATTGTTAGTTAAGATGATTGATTATTATTTTTTAAATCACGGGATTCGATTTGATAAAAATCAAAAATTCGAGAAAGATAAATGATATTAACTCAATAATATACTAACTTAAACATGGATAAAGAGTCAAAACTTTACCTCGAAGTTAAATCAGTACAGTAGACAGTACCGTCATAATGCTAAATTGCTTCTCTATTCTATTCCATTCTAGAAAAGCCCCCTTTTTGGCTTCAATTTGATTAGCGATTCAAGCACAATTTCAGCTTACACATCGATTAATTTACACCATAGACACAACATGCATGCATTTTTTGATACATTTGGCCCATCTTTTTATCATGATTTAATTTTTCCCGTCTCTGTCTCTTTGGCCTTCCATCAAACTACTAACAATAAAACATAACATTCTTCACTCTCTCTTTTAATGCCGGAAGAGGCCGCACTGCTGAATTACTCGTTGAGTTAGAACCATTCGCATGAACCTCAGGATCCATATAAAATCTAGCTCTGTAGGCTGCTAGGTGTGCATAATATGCAGGAGGCACTGCATCAAAATGGCACCATGATTAATAGATGTTTGCATAAAAAATGAGTCTACCCGATTCAGTTCGTCATGCATGACGCCCATGAAGTCTGATGGATCGTTAAACACAGCTTTTTAAACCAATACTATCCATCCAAACAACAAATTAAGTTTGATGGTATGTGAGTATGAAGTGATAGTGAATTTACCTACAGAGACAGACCGAGTACACCGAGCATACCTGAAAAAGTTTACCAAATTATCATGAGAGCAATCTCAATTTCTTCTCTTGTGGGGTAAAAAGTGGGGTGGTTTTATAAACTAAAGAAAGAGGAAGAAAGGTTTTGTTTTTTTTACGTGTAACAGAGGTTGTTGGTCAGTGATTGGATTTCATCTGCAGTAAAATTATTCTCGTCCCATAGAACATGATAATGTGCTGGTCGGCTAGTTCCCTGTTAAAATGTCAAAAACATAATATTGAATTAACCATCTGAATTGGTGACATTGATTTTTTCTTGATGAGATATTGAATCCCACTTGAAAAGATAGTTCCTTCCAGTGCTAAGGAACTGGCGAAATTATATACCTGAATCCCAGCATGACTGCACAGATAAAAGTCGAACTCTGTGGGATGACAAATCTTAGTATCCACCACCGTACCTGCAATTGATCATTTCTTAAGGCACTAATGATCTCTATTGTTGTTTGTGAGTAAGATTTAGCAGTGAAATGTTACTTCAATTACCAGGTAAGATATTCCCACTCTTGTCAGTGTTACTTCTGTCATTATGGTTGTTTGCAAAAAGTCGAGTATGGTGACGTTTTTGGACAACAATGAAAGTAACTGGAGGTTGGTAGTTAGGTTCAAGGGACGCACAAGCCTGGAAAAGGTAAGAGTATGAGCAAAAACCAAAAGCCACAGCGTTAACAGTGATACATTACTCACTTAAGAATCAACTGTTTACTGACCTTGCGAATTGCATCAAGCTCATACAGTAGAATCTGGTAAAATTGGCCATCACTGACCCCGTCCCTGATTAAATGGTGCAACAAGAAAAGCCTTATATTATCACATGAAAGAATGTAACAAGGAATCCATAATCTAATTCATGTCTGAATTTTGTTCAAGCATTGCAGCATATTCAAGCCACAGCGTTACCTGTAGAATATTAGTCTGAGTGGTTTTTGTCCAGTGGACTTCTTAAATGATAGCAGCAGCTCTCTGCAGGGTAAAAGCAAGGTACACCAGCTAAACCTTATCAATGTTTAAACAATGGCATTCCACAGGGAACTTCTGATCAAAGTATTATTTTTAAAGGTATAAAATAAAAGATGTTCGGAAAAAAAAACCAGGAAGAATTAATTCGAGATCACATGACAACAAACAGAAAGCTGAATTGATACAAAATTACAGGAGAACTGAAGGCAGACCTGATCATGCCTCCAGATAGTGTCCCTCGTTGAGGATCTTTCCAGGTTCTATACAGATCCTGAATCAATTCTTGTCTACGAGGCTGAGCACATACCAACCCTGCATATCTAGTAACTTCAGGCCAGTCTTGCGAGGCCACAACCTATATTCAAGTTTTAGTTTGACATTGAAATACTCTGACAATTAAAAAGCTCTCAAGGTGATAGAGGTTGAATTCTTACAGCGGCGATGGATGGACTATACTCCTCTCCACACTCAGGATGAGTAACATCAGCTCCAAAAATTATTGTTGGAATGTCGCTTACAAGAGGAATTTTCCATCTCAAGGCATCTAAAAGCACAGTGTTTCGTCCTCCCATCTGAGACAAGAAGGAATGAGAGAGATCATGTACTTCACTATCATTACGAAATGCAAATTTGATCATCGCACCAATCTAAAGCCAAAGTTGCACTAACATTTACCAACAGACCTTAACATTGATCTTGAGAGATACATTCGAGAGATACTGTTTATTAACTTTTAAGACATGCTTTGTAAGACAGCACTGAGAGATCAGCCCCAAATCAGTTTCACAAATTCGCTTCAAGTCACCTGAATATGAAGCATGTCTAATTAGTAAGCAACATCACATTTTAATCTACCTTTAAATATTTGAAATAATTGATCAAACAAATTGTAGAGGCATCCAGTTGGATTTATGTAGCCATTTGGCAGCATACCGTACAGAGAGCCATTGTTGTCAGGAAGAATGGCAATGAGCAACTCTAATTCTTTTCCTCCTGATTTGTTTGCTGCAGCATTGTAAATATAACCCAGAGCCTTCTTTACTTGATCAGGTCTGGCAGAGTAGTTTGGGATCACAGGATCACAATTGAATTCCTGAAATAAGGATAAATGGATTTTCATTTGCAACAGTTTATGATATTGTGAACCACAGAGCCGAGCTATACTTCTTTAGAAGTAAACATTCAACAGCCATCAGAGAAGTTAATTACCATGCCTGAGACTTGACACATCTGGACAAGCTGCTGACAAAAACTAGCTGCAGTACTCTCTTGGACACTTCGAGAAAAGTTTATGCACGCCCAGTAATTAACAGTGCTACCATCGATCACTTTCTGAAATGTGACAACACTTTCTCCAATTAGGAACCTTTGAATAGATCCAGATTTCATATCTCGAGCTATATTGCTGTCATAGTCATGGAGGTTACTTTACCTTATTTATCATATTCCACTGACCAAGTTGAGGAAGATATTCTTTCTCTTTTCCAGTATCATGGTATTTCAACTGAATCAAACAAGTAATTTTTGAAAATTTGCACGTCATAAAACCAATTAGGACAACAGAGGAACTTTGGTAATTACCCATGGAGCTGGAAGAACTCGTGCCTCAACTGATGCAAGCTTTTCATCAATACTGATGCCAAATTCCTTTGCCAGAGGATCTTGCTTATAATCATTTTGGCGAATTGTCTGTTGACACAGCAGGAAGCCCCCAAAGTGAATGCATCGGGTATGCTATAGTATCTTGTGAGTTATGAATTGTTTAGATCGAAGTGAGATGGACAAAATATTTATTGTGCTCATTTAAAGAATGTGAGACTGACAAGGTAGCATTGCTATGCTACATTTGTTTGATACCAAATGCAAATATCAAAAGTTTGAGTAGAGAAAGTGGATGAAAAAAAAGTTGAGTTTCATAGACCTATTACGAATTATCTACATGCATAGAGAAATTTGATAAAGTATCGGTAAGAACCTGCAAAATGTCTGATTCTTGTTCTTGGGGCCTTTGGCATGAGAACTTAAGCAAGGAAGTTATCTGCTTGTCATTCAGCCTTTTGGTGTATCTTTGTCCCTCAACTATCTTGCAGGCCTGATAGGAAACCATAGCTTTGTAATTTCCATACAAGAACACGGTAACACAAAGAAACTATTAGTTGATAGATTCATCACTTTGCACATTACCTCCATTGGCAAGTAATTCAATTTCTTTTGACTTCCAACTTGGAGGCAAGGCAGATGGGAATGTTGGATGGTAAATCCGTACATCTCTTGAAAGTATTCAATGACGGATTTCATGTTCTTTTCCTCATCAACTGGAAAACTGTAAGAATATGAGCATAGCAACACAAAGAATAAACTCTAGAAGTAAAGCCAAATAAAGAAAAGCGTACATCAGTTCCCTTGTTGGCTGTGATGTCAAACCTATAATCCTGTATTTTCTTCGGATATTTCCCCTGTGTGTAACTTCAACTTTGACACCTCTAAGGGCTTTTTTCACCTGATTAGGATGGCAAAACCAAAGTGGAGATATTAATGATTAATTGCATTCAGCTTCTATCTATGACATGATTATGCAGTAGAAACTCTGAAATTTTAAGTCATCGTGCATCATCTGGCAATAAATAAATCCGAAACTTTACCGGTAGTTTAACCATAGAAATTAAAAGATTCAGAAACAAGTGTTTAGTCTTTAATTAACAGTTATGATGTATTTGAAGGTCTATGTTAGTTTTGTCCATGAGCATAATAAAACACATGAGATGCATATTCATGGAAACAGAAGCTATCATTGGAATCACCTAATTGTACCTTAACTCGATCAGCATCAGACAATGGCCGTAAGCAAACATCTCTTCCCAAGACTTGAGTAACAAACTCAACAACTGGGAGTGGTTCTATAAATGCAGTCGATGACATGTCTGATCAAAAGGTAAAATTACGAAGTCATTGATCAAATGGTAATTTCACCATTTTTATTATGTTAGGCATTAAGAGTTTCCATAGGTTTCAAGTAATTCTCATACCAATGTTTAGTGATAATCCCATTTGGGTAGGTTTTATACTCTGGTAGAAGCCCCTCCAAGATTGTAACCCGTTACCTAGAGATTGGGGTCTCTTAAGACTAGGTGAATAGAAGAATCTCCCAACTGAGACATACCTGGAAAAAAGTAGAAGGAAAATAATGTATAAGGTCCAATGATTTACAAGACCTTCAGAAACTGCAGTAAAGCAAAAAATATGTACAAGATGTAGCAGAAATGTGGCACCTTTGTGATGCAAGCTCCCTCAGCACAATGTCAATTATCTTTAGTGCTTGCATGTTGGTCTCAACTTGATTTCCGGAGAGAAGTTCACGCAATGGCAGCATATTAGCCTGAGCTACGAATTTGATGGTCACTGTAAATCTTCGTTGCCTGACATCATTATTCAATGCTTAATCAATTCTTCCATCATTTCCTAGGTGAGGTCAATACACCAAAATATGGAGGCGATTTCAATGATCATTCCTTACTTTGTGATGCTTATGCACTCATCAATATCAACTAAAGTTATGGGGAAATCTTTTGAGTAAAAAGGCAGTAATCCAGCTGTATAAAGGGCTCTTCTTCCATCGTAAACTGGGAGCATCATCCCCAAGTCAGTATCTCCATGAAGTTTCACCAATTGTTTCATGATAGCTTTGTTCATTGTCGTAGAATTGGTTTCTGGAGTTATGGAAACCTGCAAGGATAAAACATCAACATGATATCATTTTGGCAAGGGCGACATTTTTCTACAATATAGCATCAGAATAACAGCCTACACTGTAATGACAAAAGTTCTTTTCTGATATTTCAGCAATGAAATGGTTGGCTTTTACAACACATTTGGAACCCAGGCTGCCATAACCCGGCCTAAGAGGAAACGAAAGGTCTCTTTCTGAAGAAGGTGAAGAGATAACACCAGTTTCAGCTGTTGTATCCTCGATCTTTGTTAGATGTGTCCCTTTCCCTCTTCTCCTTCTCCTCCTCTTTACCACAATGTTCTTATTAACTACTTTGCTATCTTCACATGAATGCAACATTAGGGATTGAGAATTCTGATTCATGGACTCCTGTAATGGTGTCCGGGAGATGAGATGCTTTTGCTCCGGGTGCTTATTTCTCTGCCAATGAGGCATTTTTGTAGTTCTCAGCAGCACCTGTACATGATATAGTTACAGCACATCAGCAGGACTTCATGGCACTAGTTCCACCTTGCAGTTTAGAACAAACCAAAAGAAAATAAATAAATAAAAAAGAAAGAGAAAGGGATTATGGATCAGCATGGAAAGAAAAGTTTTGGATACTTTCTTCTTTTGCTGGTCTAGCAATTTTCACGTGGAATGGTAGAATCTTTAGAAAATAAAGGCTGTGGAAATAAAGATGTAAAAGTAGAGGAAAAGAATCAAAATCTTCAGTATTCTGTCTTGATACTTGATGTGAAGTGTTAAGCTAAAAAGTATACAAAAGGGGGCCATGCAAAGTATTGCTCACAAACAAGGCCATGCAACCATGCAGACGCCTACTGCAAAGTGAAAAAGAAGGAACCCAGAGACATTGCTAGAAGCATATCCCCCTTCCACAACTTTCTTCATCACTCAAAAGACATATGGGAAACACAAATGAGAAGAACAGGAGATGCATGAAAGATTCATTGCAAATCCTTTTACCATTTGAGGGTAACCGCTGGTATAAGCAACAGGATTGATATTCTTCCAGATTTTTTATTCTTACAGCAAATTAGCAACAATGGAATATGTGAAAATGATGCAATTATAGTAACAAAAAAGAAAAAGAATATGATGAAGCCATAGATCGAATTATGATGCCCAAGAAGTTTCAACTTCATGCTAAAGTTGCATGTAAGTCATGTGAAGGCACCTAAATTAATAATGAAAGTATGGCCATATTCGACTGTCACAAGTGCAGCTAAGAAGAGACAACATTAAGCAAAGGTAAGAAAGAAGACACAAATTCAACTGTCTACTTAATGCCTAACACCTCCATCTTTAACGGATTTTCTTTCTTGGGATGACCAAAACTGCCGGCAGAATCCCCCATTGAAGTCCGTGGACAATTTTTTGGGACCACTGGACCTCCCCCAACCCCTTGTAAGCCTTGAAGAGTTTTATCAGACGTGCAAACTGCAAACTCTTTCTCAGCATTAATTTATTATATGAAAGCACTTCCAACTTTATTATTCCACTTTGTAAGGCAGCCTGTTAGAATTTAGACAGATATGCGATGGACCATATTCAAATGCATAAATAACTAAGCACCTGGCTCAGTTATATGGGCTGAAAATGGTGGCCTAAAGTATCAAATCTACAACATCAAAAGCTGCAAAGTGCTTAACGAGATGTCAGTGTTGGCCTAAATCATCAAATCTACAACATCAAAAAGCTGCAAAGTACTTTTTTACAATTTAAAAGTAATGATAAATTTGAAAAAATTACAATAGCGCATTAAACGTATTATACTTTATAAAAATTTGTGCTTAATCGAAAGTAATTTTTTTTAGTGTGGAGGGAGTACTATGTAAGCAGCAAGTAAAAACTTGCTTTAACATTATTTTGATCAACCATTTATTATCCATCCTTCTAGTTTCACTAAGTTGCAATATAAGCAACATTAATCAACACCCAACATCAAATTAAGGTCAAAATATTATGATCAGCATACTAAATCCAATAAAGTCAAAGCACATTAGATTCTTCAACCAGTTGGGCTCCGAAAAATTAGTGGTTTGGGTCTGCTGTCCAAAACTGAATGGAATGAAGGCTTTGTTTCTAACTATCAGATGAAAAAGTGATCAGGACACATTACACTTCCAGTGGTCAAAAAAGTGAATCGATCAGACGGCCCACTACACACTGTGTGGGCTTATATATATCTATATATATATAAATCCGTACTGCGGTCGCACTACCCAAAATTAGTGCGCTGCATGCTGCAGCCTTCGTCCTTCTTTCGAGTTCTAAGGTGCACGATGACAGCCTTTTCCTTAGTCAAATTACCAAAAGAATAATGATAATTGAAAATTGAGTTTACTAAGGAATACACATTAAATGTTAAGGTTGCCCATTACATTTTGTTAGTCGTATCTATAATCAAAACAGTGTTGGATCAAATCAGAAGTATTCACTACATATTTAACACTATAGCTATCAGAGAAAAGTTTTCGACAGATCCAACTTATACAGCTCCTGTGGGATAAAGTGAGCATAGGACACTATTACCATTGCTATAACCAGAACATAAATGCAGCAACAGTAGCGAATAATTAGGCAGAAAATTAATGGGTGTTTTTTGGGAACAATGGACAGTCATGTCTTATGTTTTATAGAGTGTGGGCAGCAGTTCAGACAAACAATGATCCAGTGGCCAATAAAGACGTCACTGAAGGAAAACGACGAAGCACTGCAAAGATTTATTCTACCCCTTTACTAATTGGACGTATATGCATACAGATAGGAATTCAACTTTTACTGGCACCACGCATCAGTGCAGTGCGCCTCTTGTTACTGTAGTATACAAGAAGCGTCATTAATTTTTTCCCCATTGGTGTTTTCAGTCATGGAAATTAGATGGCATGCACCGTATCTTGGTCGGGCCCTGAAGTGTTTTAATTTCAGCTGAGACAAAGGACAAGTTATTACAGATCTGGTACGATGGAGGATGGCACAGTATACCTTTATTTATTGCCACAGTTTTTGTGCATGCCAACAACGTAATTCTCAGAATGCAACAAAATGTTGTTCATTTTAGCTACTGATCAAAATTGTTACTACTCACTTATGTGCATGGCACGATCTAGTTTGGCAGTATGCTCAACAGTCAACATAGTTGACCAACAAGAATAGATGATTCGTGCATGTTAATATGAAAACCAGAAATTTATCTGCACGTTGTTCGTGGAGATGATTTTCTCCGGGCTTGTTTTTTCGAGTCCGGAGAAAGTCAGAAATTAAAAGATCCAAAAAGAAAAGGCCAAGGGAGGATGTAAAGAGGAACAGTACTTGTGGGATGGCTGGATCCCTCACTATGCCATGGGTACAATGTATAAATGCACGTTCACACCGATTTATATTTTCGGTGATGACCAAATCACGAGACAATTTCTATCTACCCATCACGTGTGACAGAGAGCAATAGAGTCAAAATAAATGCATCCAAGACAAGAGCCTGTAAATTCTCCCTGTATCGATCTCTTTAGATGGGAAAGAGGACCAAAGGATGATGAATGAACGATACGGGAGTCTGTTGTAGTAGTTAGTCTAGAGTAAAATGCCAAAAGACAAAAACAACAAGTGCAATGATGAGAATGTACAGAGACACGCACAGGCCCCCAGCCCCAGTCCCAGCAGTATTGCTCCAACAAAAAGTCTGAAATCTGAATACGCCGACCCCAGCACCCCCTATCCTCCCTTGTTTCTGCTAAAATGCTAGCATTACGCCATTACCAATTCTACTGCTCCAAATAAATGCGTGCGCGCACACACACACAAGCTCATAAATAATCATTCAAACGTGAGATAGAGAGCCAAGAAAAGAAAACCTTGTGGTTTACGTTTGCTTTCACTAGCTGGCCTCCTCCTACTCGGCCCTTCAATGTTTGTTCTCTTCCCCTAGGAGTATTAACTGAACCTTGGACTTCTGCAACCACAATCCAACATAAGATTATTCTCATGGTAGGTCAGGGCCCTATAAATATTACAATACGATTTGTTGAGATTTTCAACTTGCATGCAAGTCATTTTTGTCCAGAACCCAGAAGTTAGAAGCCTTGATTAATAGACTTTGGCTCAAATGAATTTATGTACATTTAGAAGTCTGTAGTGTGGAAGGAGAAAATAAATTTGAAGTAGAGTAGCCAAAGCAGTAAAAGCTGATAAAGCTAGCAAGTAAAAAGGCCATTGAACTATGGAAGACTTACCTAAAGAACTTCAAGATTTGATCTTTGGAAATAGGACGATTAACGACAGATGATTATAGCTGAAGCACTTGTAGCAGCTATGGAAGTGGGTTGAGTAGCAAGAACACGTATAAATTGAAGGAAAAAGGGTACTAGCTACTAGAATCATCCAGGAGCAATTAGTGTACAATAATTTAAAGATTGGAAATGGAAAGCCGCAGGTGAGTTTGATTTGTTTAGTGGTCGAGAGAAAAAGTGAAAAACGGAGGTCTTTCTGAAAGGAAGCACGAAAAACTCAGGGAACGAATAAAAAGGAGAGTTTTGGAAGTCACAAAAGGGTGTTTGGGCAGGTGCGCTTAAGAATATTTGAGGAGCTTGATAGATTAAACAAAACTCAGAAAAGCTACAAACTCTACCTTTTCATGCAATGAAAATAATAATAATAATAATACTAGTAATTGGAAAGAGAACTTTCATTGAAAGCAAGAAAGAATGGCTAAAGATGAGCTTTAACTCGAGCGTGCAGTTGGATAAATTGTTATCTTTGTGTTGCAGGCTTTTGCATAAAGAATTATATGAAAATTCACGACTAGACAAATGCCCAGGTGACTAAAGAAGTGGCATTGAGAAGGAGAACTTGCCTGTGTGTGTGTTTTTTATTGATTGAGAGCTATGCACTACCAAGGTCCCATTACATGTATGAAGATACCTCTATCAAACTATGTATCTCTGGCGCACACAGAAACACACACTGCTTCACTTTCGGTTAATGGGAAATATGATGAAGTGGGAAATCCAAGGAAATGAGAGCCGATTGATCCAGGGCAGGAAGGGAAGAAGGGATGGGGGAGGTGGTCTAGCGCTAATTAAAGGGGAAGCAAAGGCAGAGAGAGAGGGGGCTTCGAATAAGGGAGTGCAGTCGCCTTTGTTGCCCATCTCCAGCCAGGCCCTTATATATACGTGCCTAGCCTAGTCTTGTCCACAGTTCAAACTTTAGGATAAAGTATTTTCTAATGGAGTCAGCATTTATGGTTCACTTTCAACCTCAGGGATAAATGGAGAACTGCAGTTTGTAACAGATTGATTTTGATGATACATACATAGGTCTTTCATTAATCAAGATCACAGATTGATTTGATGATACATACATAGGTCTTTCATTAATCAAGATCATGAAACGTTGCACTCTTCCATTAAGAAAAACAAGAAACTAATGTAACTAATAGGGAATAATAGGATGCACATGTTCGAAGTTTGATGTAGTTAACGAGTACTATGAAACATTTGACAACCTCAGGTTGTAGTTCTCACCAAGTTTTTTACTCCAAAAAGGTAAAACAAATTTGAGAATGTTTTTACTTGTGGGGTAAATTACATTTACTATCCCTATAGTTTGTAAAAGTTATCAATCGAACTCCAAAATTTAGAAAAATTACCAATATCTCTTTTGACCTAACAACTATTAAAATCAACTAACGGAATAAATCAAAAGACAAAAAAACCAGCATAGAAAAATAACATATACCCTTTGAGGTTTGTTCAAATTACAAAATGACCTCTAAAGTTTTAAAATTTTATTAAATAAAATTTAATAACTTTTATTTCTTTATTTTATAAAAGTAATAAGAATATAATATCAATAAAAAATTGTTAAAAACTGAATTATAAATTAATAATTTTTTTACCATATTACTATTTCACCATCTTCAAATTTGAAAAAATCTATTTTCTAAATTTATTATTATATCTTCAATATTAATCTACCACTACTGTCCCTTTAAATGATTAAATAATTATTTTTATTATTTGTATATCTCTATAAACGTTAAGAAATAATTATTTATTTAAATCTCTTGTAGTTTTATTTTAGTTATCAGAATTTGATGTAATAGTTGTAAAATTAAGAATTTTTTTGATTATTATGATTTGATGTAATGGTTGTAAAACTAAGAATTATATTTATTAGATTGAGTTTAAATTATTTGATTGGAAATTAAAAAACAAGCATACAATATCTAAACTTTATATCTATTTTGGTAAGATATTAGATTGTTAAATTGTGTCCAAATTTTGTTTATCAATAATTGTTATGAACCTTTTTGTAACACTAATTAAATCAAAAAAAAAAAGTAAGGAGAGATCTATTTTGTTAAACCTCAGGGGTCATTTGAAATTAAAACAAACCTCAAGCGGTTAAATGTAATTCAAATATTATAATTTAAAAGATAGTTTAGAAATTTCAAATAAATTAATCATTTATTTGGTCAAAAGTCAATAGTCAATGGTAGTCAATTAACGGTAAAAGATTAAATGTTATGAATTTATGAAATTTAAAGAAGCATTCATAGTTTTTCAAAATTTTAAGATTTGATTAGTAATTTTCATAAACTCTAAACATAGCAGATGTAATTCACTCTTGTAAAGTTGAGCATACATAGATTAAAGACGAATTTTTATATGTTTTAATATAAAAATTATAATTTTAAAAATGTTAAAAATACATTTTAAAACGAAATGTAAAATACACGCACACCTTTTATTCGGCGTTATGAATACAGCTCTTTTATCACCGTACCTCTTTAAAGTGCTGGTGATTGCCTTCTTTATTGACAAGAACCGATCAGTAGTAAAAGGATCATGAAAGGATCATGAAATTACTTTTGCTTATAATCAAAAGCTCAATGATTACATTGTAATACTACCAAGGGGTGAAAGTAAGTGTGGTTCACGTACTCATTTGCCAAAAAAGCACATAAAAAGATAACCTCACCACCCTAAATTCAACCCCTCAATCATAACAACACGAAGGAGAGACATGATAATCAAACGTGATGCTCCCACCAGAGAGTGATGACCACCACCTCCACCATTGGCGCAGAGAAAAGAGACAAACCATGCAAAGGCCCTAGCCACAGCAAAACGCTCTCTGCATCATATGAAGTGCCCTTGGATATCTATTGCCGAAGATTGCCTTTATACAAACAATCCAGCATATAATTGGTGATATGACCCAAGTGCTTCCTAGCTTGTTGTGTCCTTTTTCACTTGTGGATAGGGACCGATGAGATGATAGCTCTGCTGCATCATCCAATCCTCCACACTTCAAATTGCATGCACAAAACCAAAAAGCAAAAGACAGCTTCACGCTTATTTTTAGCCAGCTTTATTCTTTTTCACCTGCATATACTTTTCCCTCAGCTATAAACGTACTTTTTATCTTCACATTCTTTTTGCCTCTCTTCCCTACTTCCTTTTGCCAAGCACGAATTGAATCTTCACGAGGGATTTTAATCCATGGATATTCCATCATTGGCATCATCACTCGCAATTATGGTTGGAAGAGGCACATGAACTACCAGTCCAAGAAAATGACTCCACTTTTTAATAATTCTTTCGGTCAAGAACATATAGTCATCCAAACATTCCACGTCGTTGGGCTCTTTGGAGGATATATGATGTATCAATGTCACATTGTAATAGTTTATAGTAAAAAATATAAGTGAATTTTGTGGGAGATTGATATAGTGTTTATACGTTATCATTAAATTATTATTAGTACATAATAATTAGAAAGCATACGAACAAGATATTACTTACTGAAATAATGAAAAAATTGAGTAAAATTATTCGCCATTACTCGTATTAAATTTCAATTTTTAGCTTGTATCATCACTCAATATTAATAACGTATTAGTCTAGATTTTGGACTATTAATTCCTTGTTTCTCTTAAGTATTTTAGACACACAACAACACAATCAGAATTTATTAGTACAACCAAACCATTAGCACCAATTTTCCATTTGCCCAACTACATAGATGTTCTTGGCTAATACTAAAGGATTTTTTTAAATAATATTCTTTCTATCTAAAAAAAAAATCACTTTCAAAACTTTTATTTATATATATTTTTTTAAGTTGACTTTTGAATGAAAATTTTTATAATATTGTTACTAATAATCATTATGTATGACTAAAAATTAAAAGTAAGGAAAAAAAAAAGTCTTTGTCCCAATTATGTACAATTAGCTATATAAAACATATCTAACTATTACTTTTTATTAAAATACATCTTTTTGTTTAAATTTAAATAATTTTTTCAATTTTTTTTTAGATTTCTTTTATCTTAAGTTTGTAATTCTTTAAACTTGAAATGCCAAACTAGTGTATTTAATGGTTTCCTCTGCATATATTCAAACACCTCAAATGCGTTTATCTTATTTTCTTGTCTATTAAAGTTACTTCTACTTTATTTCTAATACATTCATTACTTAATCTATTTAGCCTAATATGTCTATATATTCATTTTAACGTTTTCATTTTTGTTACCCCTTATTTTCCGTCATGTTCGTAATTAATGTTCCAACACTCTAATCCATAAAATATCGCCCATGTCGTGGCTGTTTTATAAAATTTTACCATCATAAAGTATAACTAAAATAAAAGTTATACTTAAAACAAAGTGTTTAATTAAAATCCAACTCGTTTTCTTCCCATTTTTATGGAGGCGCTCAGGCACCAAACCGTTTTCCATTATTTGCCACTCCATTGTCACAGCCCGCTTTCCTCTTCCGGTTATGTATACTATTTATTGGATAAATTTGAGGCCCATATCAAGCTCGATGTCATAGGCCCAAGAGACTTATTGGTGATCTTTGCCCAGTTATGCTATTATTATTGTCGGGGGCTAAATTCATATATAAGAGAATTTCAGGGGGCAAACTGTAACTTAACTTAAGCTAACGTTTAATTTCCTCAGCAGCCGTACGATGCACTAGCCAGTAGCCGGAGAGTGTGAAGAATTTAGGCCGGGAAATGACGATCGACGATGAGAGCTCGATCTACGTGGGAGGAATTCCGTACGATTCCACCGAAGACAGTCTACGCCGAATCTTCGACATCTACGGCTCCGTTGTTGCCGTCAAGGTACTCCCTTTCTCTCTCCCTCCTCTGTGACTTTGAGGAAAAACCTGCCTGTTTGTCTTAGCTAGGGTTATTTCCGTTCGACTATTCTGTTGTTTTTGAGCAATTAAGTAATGAAAAGGTTCGGAGCATGGAGAAACTATCCTGATAATTAGGTTACCCTGTAACTAATGGCTGAGAATTGAGGTGAAGAAATTATGGCCGATGGAATTCAAAGTTAATGGAGAGAAAGAGTTGAGTTGCTGAGTGGTAATGAAAATGGATCACTTGTGGAATGTGTGATTTTCTTTTCTTATCATGTAAATTTTAAAGGATTTCTGCGGTGGTATGCTACAGACTTTTATTTACGGATATGTAGCTACTCTATTCTATGACAAGAATAAGCTCGAAAACATTTGTGCAGAAAAGGAAAAGCGAAAAAAGGAATAAACTTTACTGTAGGATGCTATCAAGCATGTCCCTTTAACCAAATTACCTGCGAACGAAAAGCCAAATAGGGTAATATTAAGTCCCAAAACCTCGCAATTGTGCTTAAATTTATTTTAGTATTTTTGTAAAAAATTTCCAAACTCTATTTTCATGAAAAAAGAGCAACCATTGATATGGTTCATTAAGGATTTCCATTTTATTTATTATTATGCCAGAAGTTATTCGGTTGGTACGATATAAAGTTCTATTTTTTCTTGACATGAGTTTCAACATTTATAGCATGGTTTTGGGTAATATGTTGTTTGTTTGTTTTTATTTTCCTGAGGTGGAGAATTGATCATGTCTGTTAACCTGTGTGGTAGTGTTGCCACTTTTGTTGTTTAAGTATACCTATACCTCTGTTTATGGCTAAAATATTGATAATTTCCAGATAATCAATGATCGTAATGTTGGGGGAAAATGCTATGCCTTTGTTACTTTCACAAATCCTCGATCTGCTATGCATGCCATTAATGAAATGGATGGACAGGTATTTATCTCCCTCTCTTCCTGTAATTGAATAGTTTACTTAATGCAAGAGATCATCCTTGAATACATTGTTATCATCAATATTTGTTTTGTTTTTAGTTTTATTCCCTTCTCTATCGACATATGGCTTTGTTTCATTTTCAAATAGACCGTTGATGGTCGCGCTGTTAGAGTAAATGAAGTAAGGAGCAGAGGTGGTAGATCCAATTTTGGTCGTGACAGTTTTCGAACAAATTTAGATAGGGGCATAGATGGTGATAGGGGTAGGTCTAGAGAAATGGACTATGATGATCGAGATAGATATCGGGATGATTTTAGAGAACGCTCTCGTGAGCATGATCAAGGACTGGAAAGGGGATATGATAACATACGAGGTCATGATCGAATGAGAGATAGACTTTCTGATAGAGAAAGAGTTCGTGATCATGATCATGATTTGGATGACATCTCACGAGAGCGTGAAAGGATGCATGACTACAACTGGGAAAGAGTGAGGGATACAAACAAGGAGATACAGAGGACTACCAATCACCATAAAGCTGCTGAGCAGGGTAAAGATGAAATGCCCAAGTTACGGGAAAGGTAAGATATATTTTCATTCCTGGAAGCTCGTTTTGATTGTTGAATTTGTGCTTTTCCTCCCTAAATATGTATAAGATGAGGTTTTTTATGCACTTAAGTCCTTTTCTTCTGTTAAAACTCAACATCAGACTTCTGATCTTGCTGCTGTGGTTGTGTTGTTTGTACTACTACTTCCTTCCCCTTTACAGTCCTCTTCCTTCAGATGTGCATGATAAAGAGGAAGACCATTACTGTTTGCATGTCTTGCCTGAGTAGTATCCAGTTCCAACTTCATTGAGGAACTAATTATGGAATTTTTTTAACTCAATTATCATCATTGGTTTGGTGGGTTGTATGAAAATCTTAGCATCACAGTGTCTTTAGAACATTTTGTTTGTTCTAGCAATTACTTCACTTCGCCTCATGAGCTAATGGTTGGTGGAGAATAGATAGTGAATTTGTGCATATGTTACTATTTAGGTTTTTCATGCAATTTATAAGGAGTTTTACTACCAACTTTCAAGCTGTTACCTGCTTCATATTCTCAGATCTTTGCATCAATCTTGTTCACTGTGTTTCTATTTTATTTAATTTCCAAAATTTTTTAGCATGCTTATGGACAATAATACACAAATCAATTGAGGTCTGACTATGATGATTTATTTAAGCAGATCTTATTCTAATGAACATGGAAAAAGAGATCGTTCGTCGGAATCTAGTGAAGATGATCAAGCTGAAGTAGAACCCTCGAATCCTTGGTCATTTCACTTCTGCATGAAACATCTTTCAGACAGGATATTGAACTGCTGTTTCTTATCGTTACATTGTTTCAATTAAACAGGTTTCAGAGAAATTAGAGATTTCAAATCACAAGTTCGAAGAACTTCAGAAGGAGGTCTGTTTTCAATTTTGATTTTAACTCATTAATGATATTTTCTGATATCCTAAGTTATTAGCTTCTGTAAAGCAGATTGAGAGCTTGGGTAATTTGTGATGATTTATTTGGTCTTTAGGAGCTGAGAATATTTTTCCCTTTAAATCTCTCTGCTTCTTTCCATTTTTCCTCTAAATGTTGTAAAAAGCATACTCTTTATCTGTAGGTCATTTGCATGTATGTCTCTATTTTTTGCGTACATAGCACCACAATCAAACTTCATCTTTATAATACTGCCTACAGAATTTCATGCAAAAATTTGTTTGTTGCCCTACATGTGGGAATCTACTGGAGTAAATGAGATAAAAGGCAGTTTTTGATGTTTTCTGATAGCCTTAATGGCAGTTTGTATGATGAATGGAAATTCATGCGTGACAATGTTCACCAGATAGCTCAAATGGAAGAGTTGGCTCAAGATAAAAAACTACTTGTTCTGAAGTTGGAGGAGAAATCAAAGGTTGAGCTTCCCATAGCCTCAAAGTTTTGCAGTACCATATTTTTCTCCTTGTCATCTAGTTGCATTATTTTTCCTAGGTATAGTTGTAATTTGCTCTCTTGTTTCCCAAATTCTTGATAAGCATGGTCTGATCTCTGATGAATAGAAATTGGAGGACTTATTGAGTGCTGCTAAAAGAGACAAGTCTTATCGTGAGATGCAATTGGCTAAGGTGATTTGACTAAATATCTGATTTCTCATATACTATCAATTGAAGGATTACTTAATAATTGTTGTTTGGAATTGTGCAGTTGAATAAATGTTACCTGCAAGTACGGGACTGCAATGAAAGACTTAAACACTCTGAACAGGAGCTCCAGGTATTCTGATGGGCATTTATCTGCTGTACTATTCAGGTTTTATGATGTCATGCCTGGATGGGAATTAAAGGGCATCCGTTTTGTGTATACTTTATCAATTCACTATGATAAGCAGTATCCTGGATTCCATGTTATTTACTGTAATTAGATTCTTATTCTCACTGAATTTGTTGTGACACCATTAAGTTGACAACATAAGCTACATTTGCTCCTTAGCATAGAAACTTTTTCTTTGTTTCTTTGCTTTAATATATCTAAATGTAAAGGCTAATTCGTTGAACTTTACTTGTGCAGTCTCTTGTTAGTTCAACAATGTCTGAGGTGGAACATGGGACTGGTATGGGTGCAAGGGATGGTGTTCTGACAAATGGCTGTACAAATTAGCTGAGGTCTTAAGAGTTTCTTTACATGCAGCTATTCATACATTGTTGTAGATATACAGACTGTTCAACGGCACAAAGCATGCTTTTGACTGTTTAGCATTTTGTATCATTATATTTAGTGTTATCTTATGGTTGGTTTCTCTTTTACTGCTGATATTTTTCCCTTTTGGGTAATTATGCTTAAAATGTTACTGAGTCTTAGAGGAAGCTTTACGAAGGTGTGACTGCTCTATGCTTTCTTTAAAGTAAAAATTGGTGTCAGTTGTGTGCCTAGAGTATACTGTTTGTTTGGTTTATATCCTTGAAGTCAAGAATGCATTTTTGGGGTCGTTTGGAACCTGCAACTAGAAAAGATGATTTACAACCATGTTAACTTAATCTTCATTGGTGTTAAAATACTCGTTGAACCCTTCAAATTGGGACACGTTGACTGATTGCAGAACAGAACATTTCAGATATTATATGACGGATTGGCTATAGTTGCAAATAACTTACTTACTGTTCAGGATCCTAGCCATTATAAGCTTTTTATGTGCTCAAATCTGACTTGGTTTCCTGGGTATACATTTTATATTTGCCCCACTGTGTAACCAAGCGGAATCAACCATTTCATCCACGCTATACTGGGTGAAGAAAATGGAATTAGGATCCTTTAATTGAGTAATCACAGTCAGGGGTGCCCACAGGGGCAACCCTAGTGGTTACTTTCATGGTTTAATGTCAATGCTAGCATAATGTCCTAAAATTGGTTGTGAAAAGAACCGTCTGAATCAAATACTAAAAACACAAGTGGGCTAGAAAAATGAGCTGATTATGCACTACCTTTGCCAGAATTAAAAGGATATTGGATAGCCCTTTCGGTGCACCTTTTGTTGATGTTGCTGATCTCGGGCTTGATTGGTGCAATTGTTTCCGTACCTTTTCCTAAAATAACGATGTAATTTCATTCCAGCTAATTGATTGACAACCGGGGTGAATCTAATGCAGCAGTTTTAAGTTGTTTTCATTGTCGTCTATTTGAAGAAATGAAACCACCTTCTCATTATTTGGGAAATGAAGTTCTATAACATCTTCAAGAGGCAGCTAGAAGTTCGATATTCTGGGCAATCTTAGCGTTCTCAGTCCTCGGTTATAATTTTTACACTCACCATCTTCAAATGACGGATGCTTTGTGTTCCCTGCGAAAGTGAGGCTTTCCAGGCCCTTCAACAAATTACGTTACTGAGATTATCTTCCTTTTCGCTTTCGGTTGATATACAATCAATCCAGTAGTAAAGAGACGACAGTCAGAAAACCAAACCAACCCAATCTACTATAAAGATCCAATCTTGAAAGGAGAACATAATATTTTAGCGATAGGACAGATCGAAGCATACTACAATGGAACTATCAGACACAAGAAAACAACAAACCACCGCTAGCTAGCTTGCTTACTTTAGCATTCATTTTGGGTTGATCACCGTTTTATGCTCAAGAACTATTCCAAGGATTCAATAGTGAATATCGAACAAAATGGATTTTTTATCAATAGTTAGACGCTCCATCTCTAAGCTAATTAACCTAGGCCTAATCATACTCCCAATTCTAATCAACAGCGAATTACACTTAAAGTTAGAACTTGAGCGTGATCTCGCTAGCGTTGCTCTCTTCGCCTTCTTCTCTTACCACCAACACTTTTCTCTCTCCTCCATTTTCACCATTGCTGTCAGCCTTCCAGCTGCTGCTCTCAGACTTGCCATCTTCAATACTTTCCGACCTGTCACCGGTGCCACGGACATCAGAGTCTGGCGAGCTTTGTGTCTGTGGTGGTGGATTGTAGAAATGAAGTTGGTTGTGGAGGGTGTGATGGTGCAACTGATGGTGGGCTGGCTGATGTGAAGGGGTGGGAGCGGGATAAAATTCTTGGGGCCCTGTGGTGGCGCAGTAGTGTGCTGAAGCATGTGCAGTGGGATGTGCGCCGTAGAGGGTGGCCGCCGGCGCACCTGCATGGGCTGCCGTTGCATATTCCGGTGGGACCCATATGCCCCCTAGAACCACCAACTGTGGTGTTGCGGCTGCGGCTGCTTGTGGACTTGGGCTAGGCCTTCTTGTGTGAAGTCTGAATTTCTGTTACAGACACACAGAAAGATTACGTGAGAATAGTGCCAGTGTATCAGATTCGCCGTTGGACTTTCTACTACCGAGGTTTGAATAAACAGAGTGCCGATTGTCAGTACAATAAACTTAGCCAAAAGTACTAGGATAATGATAAAGTCTATCATGCATGTCTGCATGTCTGCATGTCTGTTGTACTTTCTTTCTGTCTGTATGCGTTGAGTGCCTGTAAGAGAGAGAAAAGGGAAGGGAGTAATGAATTACCTGCAAGTGGCTTTTAACTTCATCATTAGTCAGGCCATCAACCTTCATGAGCTCCCTGATTTGTTTTGGGGTAGCCACTGCAATCATTAGCCACGAAAAGATTCCTAAGATTAGCCTTCTCACGCATATAATTATGGCTTCGGAACATTCATTACTTTTAATTCTATTACAACCTAATAATAATGATGATAATAGCTATAGTATTTGACTATCAATATATCAACTGTCTTAAATATCTTAGTTTCACCACCAAAATTTGCTAGAATAAAGTTTGTCAGAAAATTACCTTGAGAACCACCTAACATCTGAAGAGCATTCACAAATCTCCTGTGCAAGTCAGGGGACCAGCATCTCCTGGCCTTTCTATGGGTCTGATTGGTGGCAGTGTTGGGATTGTTGTTTGTTTGAGAATCTGCCTGATCAGTAGCTCCTTTGACTTGTCCCATTATTGAAGTGCCATTGCCGACCCTGCAAGAATTTTCAGGGTTGTTTTGGCCTTCCATATCTCTATCTGAAGAAGCAAGTGCCAAATCCGGAAGTGCTCTTAAAGCCTGACTTGGACAAGAAACTCTATCCTTTGAAAATGGATGGAAAGCTCCTCCATTCCTCTGCTTATTGTCCAAAGCTTGTTTAGGATGATTGACACCAAAACCATTGTCAGTATCTTTAGGAGATGTCACGGGGGATTGTTGCTTGGTTACTTCACTTGCTTGACTCCATAGTTGTGCAGACGTCATCCAATTTGCTTTGTCAGACATAGTTGCAGCCTTGTCTGATCCTTCAGAACTTGCATGTTTCAGCGGAATGAATTCCTCAAGGACCGGTTTTGGCCCTTGGTTAGCTCTGTAGGACTGTAGCTGCTGCCTGTAAGCCTCCATTGCTGAATATTCCAGAAAATAAACCACACAGCCAAAATTATCATTAGTTAATAAAGTTGAGAGCTTTACTCTAATTCTCAGAGATGGAACGAAAATACTACTACGAAATTGCCTAGCATAGGCTTTTAGTGCTTTATGGGATTCAAATGATAATCTAGAATAGCCCGCTACTTTTAATGCTGCGTTCATAAACTGTATATAAGTTTGTGCAAATGGAAAGCTATATATTTCTCAATCCTATCAATGTAAAAAGAGCAAAAGAAGGCTAAAGCTAGAAAATGCTTCCAGTAATATGCACGAATATTCAATATCAGGTATTTACCCATTGCTTTTCTATGACTCCATCGTCCAAAAGGTAAACATATTTCTCCAAATCTGTTGCATGAATCTCAACTAAAACTTGATCTGGCCATGCATGGAAATGGAAGAACCTCAATATATATAAATGTTGTTAGGTATACAAGGCTAGCTAATTACCATTGGCAAGGAGTTGCATGCAAAGAGGAAGCTCCCTTTTGAAAGCATCAATCTTTAGCCTTTCTTCTTCCAGGCGAGATAGGAATTCTTCAAGCTTCTGTGTCTGATCAGTCTGCTCGCCAACAGATTTTAGAAGCATGGAATAGCTGTGGGGCTTACAGTCAAGGCTAAGCTCTGAGGGTGAGGCCATCATTTCCGTTTATTTTCAGAAATAGTAGTAGTATTGATTACTATGCACTCTTTTAGAATAATTCTATATGCAAATTTTCATGCTCAAATAGGGAATTCGTAAATAGAAGCAAAACAATAGCCAAAAGAAGAGGGTGGTTGTGGCCTCTTGCTTTCTAGCTTTCAAACTCAAGTGGTGGTTTGGAGAGAGAGAGAGAGAGAGAGAGAGAGAGGGGAAAAATGTAAAGCGAAGTGATGTTGTTTGCGAACACAAGGAGGATTGAGTTTGAAGGGGGGGATGGTCTTCTTTTAGGGTTGAGTTCGAGGGAGAATAAAGCAGCGTTTTTTGAGAGAGAGAAAAGGAAAAGCAAGGTAGATAAAGAGGTGGGATGGTAACTTCTTGCAAAGAGCAAAGGCAAAAAGCTAAAAATCAAATGTGTGTGTGTGTGTGTGAAGAGGAGAGGGGGGTCCTGTCCTGGCTGGGAGAGAAGAGAAGAATCTGTTAGTCTTTCTCTCTCTGTGACACCTGAGGGGTCATGTGGTTACTGGTTAGAGAAAGTGTCCCTTGTTGGTTATAGAACCTTTGGGGGGCTTTGCTTTGTTCTGCTTTGGGATAGTCTTTGTACGAATTCAAATGACCATTACAAAAGATGATTCTTCTCCTTCTCCCTGTCCAGATTACTTTCCTTTTCTTTTTTTACTGTGGCACGATGTTTGTAATTATCGGAATGAACCTCAGTTTAGCATAAATTTCTTAGAAAGTTGTGAACAAAAAAGCTCATTTGGCTCGATGGGAATCTCAACATTTTTCACACAGTAGCTAAAGTGATGTTAACTCTAAAGATGATTCTTTTAGACATGAATAACCAACCAGGCAACTACTACTAATCTAATCTGTGATTGGTACAAGCCATATATGCATGTTTGATGCATGGGACATATATATCCTTGTACCTGTAGTATAGGATTCAGTCTTTTGGTCTAAAGGTATAATGGTATGAATGGATGAGGATCAGTCATCAGTCTACAAACCAGAAAGGAATAACTCGATTCACATTTTTTTTTTTGGCCTTTATGATATAGATGGCCGAATAAAAAGAAAAGGGTCAGCAAATGAAGCAAATTAATCAGTAGACAATATTATGGTTTTTTGATTTGCAGAGATAAACTGTATACTGGGTTCGGGACGAAACAAAGAGAAAGATGGGGTCAGGCATAAAAACTAAAGAATGGAAAAGAAACCCAAGAAAATGTTTTTGAATAGCTGTGATTGACTAATCATGAAGATGAAAACCCTCTACAGAGCCGACAAGCACCAGAATTTAGCATTTCACCAAGTTATACGGCTCATAGTACTTGGATGCGTCCTTTACTTTCCTTTCCTTTCCAGAGTATTCAATCATCTTTAGCTAATTGTTGAAGGAAGATGAAAAAAAATAATAATGATGATTCTAGATCAATTACTCGTAGCATTAATGCAAAAGCATATACTGGAAATACCATCCCCTTTGAATACAGATATATATTTTTTATTATATATAATTAGTAAAGGGAGAAGTATATATTCAGTTTGTGCTGAGTATCAATCCACCAAGAGCTAGCAGCTTACTTTTTGGTTTCAAAAGTTGCATAATTGTTGTGCATTTGAGTGCACTAAGGGAGAAAGATAGAGATAATAAAGAGGTGAAGAAGAAGAAGAGAATATCTAATCTGACATTTGATTATAAAGAATATAATATTTGCTTCTAAGTAAGGAATATCTGAGTTCCAATTCTACGATTCTAAATTATTATGGGAAAAAGAAAGAAATTGTGCGGCCTTTAAAGATGAAAAGGGAATTAAGAGAAGGTAGCCATGCATGTATGCATCTATCTCTCTCTCTATTCTGTAATCCAAAAAGAACAATAAAGATGGTTTAAGAGAGCTGGGAATCTTCTTCTGCTACTCACTTTAATGAAGTGGGTAGGAAGGTAGGAAGATTCTCCATTTCTCTCCTCTCCCCCCTCTCTTTCTCAATTCTTAACATTTTTTTACAATATTCGTTGTTTAATTCTAACTTAACCAGAGGGGTTTTGAACCTCGAGAAAGTTCGGATCTGGGTCAGGATCCACATGCTCTATGACTGTATTTTATTTGCATTACAAGGCTAGCCCATGTATGCGTATATATCCCAAGAATTGTTCATCTTGTTCTGGCCAAAAGATCATGCAATGCCACTAGTAGTGGTATATGCAAAGCCCTCTTTCTTTTGACTATAATTCTTTAATTTGGTAGTGTGGTACAATCCAGGGACTCTAGGACCTGCATGGCCTGAAGAAATATTATGAAAGCTGTAATACATGCAAGAGTTTGATTAGTGCCATAGCAGTTGTACTTTAAACATTCCTCTCAGAAAATGAAATTCTAGCACGAAGAGTCCGAACGTTCGAACTTCACTAACTGCATATAAGGAACATAAAACAAACATTAACGGTTGATCTAATTGATGAGTTTTTGGACTGAAAATGATGCTTACTTTGATGGATGGCCTGTACTTAATTAAATTTGTACACTAAGGAATTGAAGAAAAACAAAATACTAGTCCTAAATAGTGCATCGAATTCGCTGGCGCATTGCGGTGAGTCTGTGAGAGAATGTGAGTGAGAGAAATGGAGAAAGGCTGAGAAATGATGGGATGGTCACTTTCTATAACCAGTCTTCATGTACAAGACTCCAACCCACGCCTTTTGTGCAGATTCTCTCTTCTTTCTTCCTTTTTCTCCCTTTTTCTTTTCTCCATCTACTTCTCATTCTGTACTTCTCTGTAACACACTTGTTTGTGTGTGTGTGTGTTTTTTTCTTTTATATTCAAATATGGAATAAATTTAATCCATGTCCTGATCCTTCGCTGTGGCTCTGGAATTCATTTTCATTTGCATGGCAAAAAGATTCTCCTCCATACAGGTGTCACCATTTCTCTTCATATCCTCCTTCTGAATATCCCTTTTGTCTGTCTTAAAAAATGTGCAGCTACAACAGAATATTCGCTTCCAATGGGTGAACTCATACTATAATTGTTGTACTAATGATTTTTAACAAACATCCTTGCTAGTTGCTACTCAAAAATCCATCCACACTACCTCACTACTCTTTCATAAGTTATATGTTTTGCAATGTCTTCCATGTTTATGCATGCATATAGTGCTCTTAACTATGCGTTTTCATTTTTAATTCTCTATTTAACACTTTTTTTTGGTCGCAAAAATTATAATTCATATCAAGTTGTACGTATTTAGTAGCAATGAATGAAAACTGTTAATAAAAAAAGGTCAAATATCGACATCGATAATTTTATTGGGATTTTTGTCCAAATTTAAGCTAGAATCCCAATTCAATTTCTTAGAGTTAGTAATTATGAGATGAAAAATATATTAAAAATAAAAAAAACATGTTAGATAGTGTAAAAACACGTTTTGAAATCGTTAACCATATACACAAATTTCTCCTCTTTTCATTTTCTAAAAGATTAGTGGCTTTCGTATATTTATTTAATATATATATTTTTAATATTTTACTTCAATTTTTTAATTTTTAATCCCGCTCTTTCTTAAATGGATAACATCCTGGATAGATGCTCCTAAAATCAATGTCCCCCTCTTTTTTTAGAGTAATAATACTTTTAATGAGTAATTATAGTGACTTTTCATAATCTCACATCAGTCACTATGAAAAGTCACTATAAAAAGTCACTATAAATATCATTACTCTTTTTTTTATATAATTTTTATTTTCAAGAAATAAAATTTATATTTGGGGAACCAGTTTCATGAACGATTCTGGAAAAATCATGCATATCCGCAAAGAATCCGCCCCTGAGCCCTGAAATTTAGATGCTTACAGGCTTTGGATGGTGCTACATTTTACAAGGACCAACTAGGCAAATACATAACAGCCTATCAACATACTTTTGCAAAGCCCATCACGTGTGTTTCTCTAAAAGAAAAGCCCATAGTAGGACCACTATCAATCTCTTCCAATGTTCTTCTTTTAGAGACGATACCCCTAGTTCATCAATTTTTATTGGGACATTTTTTTTTTTTTTGGTCTCTCCTTTGGTACCTGTTAATTAGGTTTGCATACAAAAATAATATTTTTCTTAAAATGTTTGAGAAAATTTACTGGCTGAAAAAAGCAACCAATAAGTAAACCCGGTTAAATACTTTATGAAATAATTAGAGTAAAAAATATAGTGAGAAGAACAATTTCATAGCAGCATCAAAAAAATGCTTTTGCAACTATGGGATAAAGGATAGAAAAGTAGAGTCAAAAGGCGTTTTGAAAAATTACATTTTTTTTTAATTTTAGACCAGAAATATTTCCTTTTTTTTTTTCCATCATTGATATGATTCGACCTCAAATCCATTTAAACGTGATAAATAACAGCAGGGCTTGAAGATGTAATAAACACTGGCTTTCAGTAATTGATTTTGAACAATATATACTAATATGTTATCGTCTTAGGGAGGGGGGAAAATATGAGCTTGCATGTGTGATGCCAAAAATTTGGCATATATTGCATAGGATTCTAAATATGTTAGCAAACAGTGCAAGGGAAGTGACACATGGTTCTTGATATCACATACTTACGAAATCAATGAAGCATATGGAAGATGAAATTAACAACTTAAATCTCTATATATTAAGGTAGCCCCTACATGTATAAATTCATGCAAGTTGACATATATGTTTGAACAAGCATATATTAGTAGTTGAAAGAATATCAGTAAAGAAATAATGATCAATTTTGTGTTTGCCAGTACTAGTAAAGTTACTATACGAGAACAATCAATAAAAGTTCAAATACTAATACACAAAAATTTAAAGAGATTCTATTCCTCTTTATCCAATCCAACTAACAAAAACTTTGTTGCGCCTGCTTTAACAAATTGATTGAACATAAAACCAAAAAAGAAAAGCAAAAAGAAATGCTTAGTTTTTTCATTGTGTTCAAAATTCTAATCAATTCAAATTCCAAGGCCTAGGCTACGTGCAAAAGTTAGGAAGGGGAAAAAAAAAAAAATAGGGGGATGGTCTTCAATCTTTATTGGTGCATATTATAATCTATTGAAATGAAATATTCTTGGAATAGAGAGGGCCTTTGCGGAAAGCTAATGACAGGTACATTTACGGGCTGTAAGGCTTTCTCCTTAGAATCATTTTCACTGGCAGTATCAGAAGATGATAATTAGCATCATGATCAGAAACTGAATATCAGTAATTGCTGTACTGGTGAGCAAGTACTACTGCTAAATTCCTCTCATTTATTTCGTTTAGGATAGCAAGATTCGTCAATATGGGCATCGAAGCTCCATTATGCGTCAATGATTGGTGGTTTGGTTTTTGGATTTTGCATTTGGAGGATACTTATCCTCGTCAAAAGTTCATCTTCCTTAATCAAGGACTGTTTAATATTCATGCAGTACATCACATATATGTGCATGCCTATCCAATATTCATCTAGCTGGCTAGCTAGCTTGGGTTTTTACATTAAAAACATCCAAAAACGTTATTTTCTTTCAGTGATTGAAACTTTATAAATACAAGATTTTCCTTTAGTACGTAGCTGAAATGGTTTTAGACGATCAACTCTTGAATGATGAATAATGAGTTAAGTAATTAGAGTTTAACGATTTCTTTTTAAACGTTGTGAGTTAAAATCTCATATTGAATGAAATTATTTTCCTTTTCCTGAATGATCTACCATGTATTATAATAGCCA
The DNA here is from genome assembly GCA_020080225.1 of Gynochthodes officinalis. Classification (NCBI taxonomy): domain Eukaryota; kingdom Viridiplantae; phylum Streptophyta; class Magnoliopsida; order Gentianales; family Rubiaceae; genus Gynochthodes; species Gynochthodes officinalis. The sequence goes on along the minus strand of CM034615.1, from coordinate 45,369,802 downwards.
ACAAGTTGAAGCAATCCATTTTATCTCTTTCAGGCCAAACTTCATCTTCCCATGCATAAATAATCTGAAGGGCCTTTGTTTTTGTTGTTATTTCTGTCTCTGAAAATGGTGATATCTCATTTCATGACTTAACTACTGAATCATCATGAGGGCATGTACAGCTAGCGTTCAAAAACATGCACATATATCTTTCCACGGAAAACTCATGCTAATGCATAAATGTCGAAATTCGATATAGAGTTTGACCTAGAGAAGGCGAAGGAATAATCAGCATATAGCATCTGAAGCATATTGTAGAGAAAGTGGGGAATGAATTCAGAATCACTCTGGTCGGCCTCATTCATGAAAAAGACACATCTTCTGAATAAAGATGAATTTAGAGTATTGGTGAAGACAAGAATTCGAGGAAATGGACAGGATAGATAGATATAACACAAACACAAATACACAATACTCCTATCCTATAATAATCACATTATTCATTTCTCTCTCGACCCTTTGGCTTTGGCTGCCGTGTCAACTAAAAGTTCAGAATCAATGAAATGAAAAAGCTAACTTTCATCTTCCATAAAAATAACGTTTGCTTTCTTTACACATTGGCTTTCTTCACTTGAATATATGCTGCTGCTCCTTTTCTTCTCCATTATTTCCTTCTTGATACTCTTTCTTTCTTCTTTTTTTTTTTTTTTTTTTTTGGTTTGTCATTGGAGTAAAAAAGGTTCATTTGTTTGACGGAGGTTATTTAATCACTCATCCTAAAAAAGTTTACTTAAACCCGGCGGAGACTTGTTGTAGATTGTATTTTCATTCGTTGTGGAATTTGTTTTTAATTTTTTACAAATGAATCTTTTTTTTTTATTGTTTACATATTAAAAAACATATGTACCCTTTGTCGCAAGAAAAGAGTATATTTTTTCATAAAATTAGATAAAAATTTTATATTATTTTTACTAATAATAATATGTAGGATTTAAGATTAAAAAAATAAGAATAAAAATAAAAATTATATATTTAATAATATATTTATATATTATATTTTGTAACTAAAAAAGTTATATTTAGTAAAAAAATGAACTATTTTTTTTGGATCGGTAGAGTATTATGTTTATTTGATCAATTGATGAATATGGCTACTATTCTAGATTGCATTGAAAAACAAGAAATATTTACAAATTATATGGCCTTGGTATTACCATTTACAAATAGTAATAAAGGTGGGCTTCTTTAAATCAAAGGAATTCCTTAATTAAACATCAAAAGATCAAAAGAATTCATAGAGATGTCAAAGAACTTCAGTTCCATGGACTAATGAAAATTTTCATGTATGGGCTCGTTGTGGGCTTCAACTAGAGGGCGTGAATTTTACCCACTACACTATTCACCAGAGAAGCCCAGTCACCATTATCACTTTGGTTTTTTTTTTTTTTTTTGGTTTTTTTTTACCAACTTTTTTCGGGAAGAGCCAACCAATCAACATGGACTGGTCTACCACAAAAGTAATGTTCAATTTTTGCCTTGCATGGACTGGTGTAGACTTCAAAACGGATTGGGCAGACATCATCCAATTGGTGCCAATTGGGAGTTGAGACCCATCGACATGGACCCTCTTCCTCTCATCAAATGACATTTCGGTTCTCAGATTCTGCCATCTTGGGTTAGCTTCATCATGATGATATATCAGCAAAAATATTTCAATTCTCAATCTCTGCTACAAGTCATTCTCACATGAATTCAGAGAGTGAAAAATACCATTCTTGGAAAGTTTGAGTTTATGGTTAAGAACAATCAGATCACAGAGGCAGGAAAAAAAAAGAAAACAGAAGTTAAAATTTAATCTGCACTGATAGTCAGAAGGGGAATCCATTATGCATGCATTTCTTGGAGGATTCTGCCAATCGTTTAATACATTTTACACTTGTGTAGAAGACCATCAATTCCTTATATAATGATAATTTTAATTTTATTTAAATAAGAATTTTTTTTGAGTAAATCTAATTATATTTTATTCACATAATAAAAATAGTATCGTAGTTAAAATTGTAATCGTTTTAGTAAATTTGAATTGTAAAAGAATATGATCAAGAGGATAGGATCGAGATTTTAAAAATTATGGTTAGACCTAACTATGGTTCTAAAATTGTCAGTTACGGTTCCAAAATTGTTAATTTCCAATTTCTTTAATGGTGGAATTAAAACCGAATATTAAAAGTGTTAGTTTCTATTTGGTTATAAAACCATCGGTTCATGGTTTGGTTCCAATTTTGTTATGGTCCTAGTTTGATTCCAGTTCTAATTATAGTTCCACTATCAATTATAAAACACAAATTAAATAAACAGTTTAAAGAAAATATAACTCAAACTTAAAATTTTTTATATAATTTACACTTAGAATTAAAAACGAAAATGAGAAAAGAGTATATTTATTTATATGTTTTAAAGTTGTAAGTTTGTTAAAAAGAATATAAATTAGATTTAAAAGTTATAAATAAAATATAACTTAGATTTAGTTAAAAATATATAACTTGCTCTTACAATTAAATATTAAAATGAAAAAGAGTACATTTTACTTACATTTTTAAGATTGTAATTTATTTCTTAAAAAAATATAATTTAAACTTAAAAAAGCTATAAAAGAAATATAATTTAAATTTAGAAAAAAATTAAAATTCATATTTAAAATTGAAAATGAAAGTGAGAAAAGATATAGTTTATTTATATTTATATTTTATTTATATTTATATTTTATTTATATATGTGTGTGTGTATTTAATTTTTTAAAAAAAATTTACACAATTCCGATTTGAAACTAAACCGTCAGTTTCGGTTCCACATTTTGTGTAACAGAAACATAATTGTCGAGCCCAATTCCAATTACGATTTTTGGAACCTTTATCCACAGTTACCATTCATAAATGGAAACCGCTGATACAATTTTGATTTAGTTCCAATTCGAATCGAACCTTGGTCACCTCAAGGTGGGGTCTTGTAAATTTTTTTTTTTTTAATTTCAAATGAATTATGTGCAAAAAAACCATGAAGGATATGATGTAGTACCTTCCGAGGAGATTCTACATTTTGATTTTGATTTTGATTTTTTGAAATGAAGATATTGAATATATTGAATTTGTTCTTGAGCTGTATTTGGGTTTTCTTTCATTAACTAGAATATTAATGGTGTGTTTGGTTTGCACTTTGAACCTCATTTTTGTTTTAAACACGCTTTTTAATATATTTCTTATCTCACAATCATTATTTCAAAAAATATAAAAATACTTTTTTGAACTACAAAACGCATCCATACAATTATCTCTATACAAGATTTGGTGTGGACTAAAAATGTCTAAGTTTCATACTTTAGAGATAAGGTTTTGTTTACTTTCAAATTTTTATGATAATTTTTATTGAGAATTGTGAAAATTTTGATAAAAAAAAACTTAAAACCAAGGATTAAAGCGTGAATAAAGAACTGAATATAATCGTGTGAATGGGAAAAAAAATTAACAATTGAGCAAAAAAAAAATTTATTGTCTAAACATTAAGACTTTAACACTTTTAGGGTCTGTTTGGATAAGGACATTTCTATTTGTAAATGGAAAAAGTTGTATTGGAATGTGTGAAAATTTTGATGGGTATTTTTTTGATAAAAAAAAGTTTTTTAGAGGGAAAAATAAGAGGAAATTTTTTTAAAAATTATGTAAGAGAAATTTGAGTGGGAAAATTTGAATTCTAAATTTTGAAATAAAAATGTGTTTGAATAATTTGTTTTTGTTTGAGAATTTTCTTATTTGCAAATGAAATTTTCCTTTTCAAACAAACTCTTGTTTTTTTAGTATCTCACACTTAATATTTTTAGTCTCAATTATTTTCCTATGTCAAATATAAATCACAATTTTTAATGAAGACTAGAAAAACACCTTACTCGAGATAGGACAAAATAAAATAAAAGATTAACGGACGGCTTTCAAAAATATGGAAGTCTTTAGTGGAAGACTTGGAGACAAACATTATTGGATGCCTTTTACTTTAGTGGAAGACTTGGGGTCTTTGTCTTTTAATGGGGATATGGATTCCAGCTAAGTGTGTGAGCCTACCGCATCCCTTCACTCGCTTGCATCATGAATCGAAAAATACACTTCTAGCCTTGTAGGGTGTGGTATTAAATATTAATAATGAATGACTTGGAGACATACATTATTTATTGCCTTTTTCCCATCATAGAGTTATCTTTTTTACTACCATTTTGTTTATATATTTAAGTCAATTAGAAAAGATAAAAAAATAAAATTCAGTTAATTTAAATGAAAAATATCCACCAAAAAAACACTTTATGTAAAATTATAAGAAGTAAAAAATAGATTTTAAACTAGTTATCTACAAGGAGTTAGCTTGTTTGATTATACTAAACTTTTCATTTATCCATGCAACCACAAAACTATATTTGGATTGTGTTGTATTTGAGAATTTTGTATTGAAATGTATGAAAGTTTTTGCAGGAATTTTTGGTAAAAAAAAAGTGATATGAAAAGTATATTAGAGGAATTTTTTTTTTAAAAAAATAATATGAGAAGAATTTTGGTAAGAATTTAAAATTTAAATTTAAAAAAATTATTTAAATATTTTATTTTTATAGTTAAAAAAAAAGTTAACTTTTTACAAATGAAAAAACAAATCAGAACACTGCTTGCTTGTTTGTAATATTTTTTTAGGCAAAGCAAACGGAACACTACAAATTATTATTAATATGAAAACTTAAATGTTAATAATTTGTGGCATAAAAAGCATGGGAAAAAAAAATGGATGCGACTGATGATTTGTGCTACAAGCATGACCAAATTGGTTATGTTTGAATTGTAATTTATTTGAGAAATTTTTTATTGAAATATGTCAAAATTTTGATAGAAATTTTTTGTAAGAAAAGTATTTTAGATAAAAAATAAAAATATATTGAGATAGAGATTTTTTGGAAATTATGTTACTAGAATTTAGGAAGGGATTTTGAATTTTAAATTTTAAAATAAAATTTAAAAAATATATATATATTTTTTGTAAAAAAAATTTATTTTTGTAAGTAAGGCTCAATCCAAATGGAGCACAGGATCTGAGCCTGAATTGGAGGCTGAATATGATTGTGTGTGTAGAAAAAATCAATAATTGAGCCTAAGAGAAGATGCGATAATGAAGGGGAAAATCACATTTTTTTTATCTCTAAATTTTAAAGGGATGTATTTTGGGGCTCACAGAATTATAGAATCTAAGTCAAGTGGGGCCGTGGGCTCATGGACTTAGTTGCAATCCATTTTTAAAGTTTGTTTATAAATTTGTGTCCCCTCTCTATTAGTATATTTATAAATTTCTAAATGTTGGTTGATATGCCCCTTCTTTTTTCGTACTTCCTAGGTACATCTTCCATTTCCTACTAATTTGTGAAAAAAAAAAGAAGAAATAAGAGTAATGATGCTTATTTAAACACATTTAAAAAAATATATTTTTATATATTTTAAAATAATAATTATAAAATAAAAATTATATTAAAATTATAAATAATTATTTAAAAATCATAAAAATACGTTTTGAATTCTGATTTAAACACAGCTTTTAATTATTATTGTTACACGCATGGAACCTTTGTTTTTATTGAATTTGGAGTTGGTCAATAAATCGTCATCTGTTATTGAGGTATGGTTTCTTTCTATGATTTCTATACTATTTTCTCTTATTAAAACTGTCCTCCGTTGCGGTTGAGGATGATTGGGATATGGTTAGTATTCAAATAAAATTTAAAATTTAAACTTTTCATTAAAACTCTACTCATATTGCTTAAATTTTTTTTTTTTAAATAAACCATTATCCAAACCTAGCTTGAGTTCTTGATGCAAAATTCCACTTGTTAATATTGATAATTTCTTTCATTCTCTTGCATCAATTTTTTCTATTATTCGTAGCTTTAGAGATACTTCTATTGAGAGCCACTATTTGAAGATTTTGGACTTAGTCCTTAAATTAAAACTGCACATAATTCATTCACTGAGTTCTTTTTAAAAAAAATTTATGATGACCATAAAATTTAATGGCATGAGTCATATTGAACGACCGCGTCTAAATTCTATATAGTATTGTGCTTATCTAAATAAATAATAAGTTAATATAAAATAATGTGACTCGTTTCAAGTTTGTATCAAATTTCAAAATAAACGACAATTTAAATAAAATCAAGTATCATGATAAAACAATAATTCATAAATATATCTACACATATATAAATTTAGTTTATTATTTAATTTATCAGGAAAATTGTTGGTATGTTTTCTTTAGATCCTTACTAGTTGAAAAAATATTAAATACATATGTTATATCTTTATTTTTATCATAATAAATTAATTATATAAACTTTTATTTTTTATATCAAATTATAAATTATATCTTTTAATTGTTTTTAACTATATTATTTTACGTGATATAAGAAATATATGTAATATTTATTGTTACTAATAAACTTTTTTCTTTTTCAATAATCACAATCAATATTTACCCTTTAACAAAGATTTTTTATTACAAAAAATGTTACCAATGGATATTGGGTGGGGACAGTTTAGCATACGCTTTCCAAATAATTTGACCGATGCTTTCCCAAAAGAAAAAATAAGAATAAAAATGGGAAATAGTATTGACCTTTTTGGTAAAAAGTTACTCCATTAACTATTCATAAAGGAATAGCATTTACTAAAGGCCGGAAACAGGCATCCTGACGATATGATTAGCCAAAAATCCTGAAGATCCCGAAGATAGCCATTCACTACAACATGTATAGGTGTGAATTGTTATTTTAAAATGTATCTATTTATATTTTTATAAAGTATTTTTATATTAAAATAAAAATATATTTTAAAACTCAATTCATATCTTTCATAAGTATTATTTCCTCCATATTAGAGGTTTGTATAAATAGTATTTTAAAATATATTTTTATATTTTTTAAAATAATAATTTTAAAATAAAAAATAAATTAAAAATAAAAATGTATATTAAAGCATTTTAAAACGCTATTTAAATATGTACTAATTTTCTTGCCATCGTTATCAGTCAATTGGACCAATATTGCTCTCATTCGAGTTGTTGTCTTCTTATTAAAGCGCCAAGGGAGCAAGGCTCAAATTATTATTCCACTGGACGATTGTCCACTGCATGATTTTAAATGCTATTAAATTCTTAGGGTCCCGTGTTTTGGTTAACTTTTTGGGAAAAAAATAGTTTCAGAAAATATGAAATTAGTATGTGTAGATATATAAGAATGAATGTTCAATTTTATTCATTTATTAGAAATATATTATAATTTAATAAAATCACTTTTTCATGTGGTAATAAAAGAAAATATAAAAGTAGAATAATTACTTGAAGATAATTTACTAGAAGTGATCTTAAGTACAACAATTACTCTACTTAAAAATCACTTATCTATTTAAGTATTGCGGAATTTTTTTTAAAAAAAACCTTAATCGTACTCAAAAACAAAGAACAACAACAAAGAATAACAAATTCTATCCAATGGAATTGTATATGTCCTATACTCTCTCCTTCTCCCAAAAAAAAAAAAAAATCCAAAATTTTGGTTTGTCCTTAAAAAGTAGTCTATTTTTAATGTAAAATTTTTATATTATCCTCACTAATAACGATAATACATAATCCAAATTAAAAAACAGTCTAAAATCCAATATAATTTGATAAAACTAATTTTAAATGTTACTAGAAACAAAACTAAGTACTATCAAACCCTTATAAGAATTTGACATGAATCATGTAATAAATAAAGTAAGGTATTATACATTTTCTATAGATGAATTTGTATATTTATGTTTCCAAAATTAACAAAAAAAAAAAATTGTTAATACTACAATGACATAATGTGTCATGCATTTATTAGAGTAATAGACTATAAATGTGTTTGAAACAAAAAATAAAATGCGTAAATATTGTTTTAGTATGCTGTTTATTTGGAAAGAATTTGTAACAATTAAACAGTACTATAGTTTTCCCATACACATATAATATGCTCAACTCTTTCCCATCTTTTATTATTTTTCTTATACAATAGTATTTTCTTAGGCAAAGTTAGGTTCTCCATCTGTCTACTTTTCGTATCCACTCCAAGCAGGGGAAACCAAGCGCTGTGAATAACTGAATCAAGATATCCCTTTGATCACTCTTTGAGGCTATCTGCATACCCTCTTCTTTCACTTGTATACTCATTGTTGTGGCTTTTTAACCAAGAAAACCAGAACAAAAAAACCTGTGTCTCTCCATAATATATTATTCTGAAAGTTGCCTGGATTTCACTTGATCTACTATATTACATCTATAAGAAGAGAAAAAGGTACAGACTTGCAACTTGTTTGAATATATAGTTATTTACTTTATGTTAGTTTTCCATTCTGTGTTACGTAATTTTGCTTCCTCATGAATTACATCTTGATTCGTTATCTTTCTCCAGGAAAATGGCAGACATTTTCTCAGCGATTGTTGGAATTTTCGGTGTTTCGACCCAAATCAAAGAATATGTGATAATCCCATTAAAAAATCAGTACAGCTATCTATTTCGCTACAACAACGTCGTCGAAGGTCTAAGAGTTCAAAACCAAGAGCTTAATTCTTCAAGAGAACATCTGCAACAACAGATTCAAGCAGCTGAGAATAATCTTCAAGTTATTTTACCTCTCGTCAGGAATTGGTGTAGAAGAGTTGATGAGTTGAAAGAAAAAGCAGACAGAATTTTGGGAGATGAACAACAAGATCAAAATGGTGCTTGTATGCGTGGGACCTGCCCAAATCTGAAGTTGCGTTATTCGCTTAGCCGAGAAGCCATGAAATTGACTGCAGATGCTGTTAAACTCCAAAAAGAGTACAGCGAGTTTGGGAGCCACATAAGTGATCCTGCACCTCTTATGGGAATGGAAACAATCCCAGCAACATCTGACACCCTCGAGCTTGATTCTCGGAGGTGTAAAGAGGAAGAAATCATGTCCTATTTGAGGGATAATTCTGTCCGTGTCATTGGAGTTTGGGGGATGGGAGGCGTGGGTAAGACCACAATGGCCAAGAAAATTGAGAAAAAGGCACTTGACAAAAAACTATTTGATGAAATTGTCACGGCAGTCGTAAGTCAAGCGGCAAATATACGAGGAATTCAACAAGAATTGGCAGAAGGCTTAAGCCTTCACTTGACACAGGAGACGGTATCCGTTCGTGCTAGGCAACTTCATGCTAGACTGAAGGACAAAAAGGTTCTCATAATTTTGGATGATGTTTGGAACTGGTTGGATCTAGAGAAAGTTGGAATACCTTCCCAGATCAAAATCCTCTTGACATCTCGAGATCATCATGTTTTCAAAATGATGTCCACAGAGGAAGCTACCAAGATTTTAGCATTGGAAGTCCTAGATGTAAAGGAAGCTTTTTCCCTTTTTGGTAAGAATGCTGGTAGCGTTGTGGACCAATCGAATTTGCGACCATTAGCGATAAATGTAGCAAAAGAATGCAAAGGCTTGCCTCTTGCCCTTGAGACGGTTGGTAGATCATTGAGAGGGGTAACAAATGAATCGATTTGGAAAGAATCTCTTCGGCAATTGCAAAAGTCTTCACCAGTAAATATTCGGGGATATCTGAAAGATGTGTTTCAACCTTTGGAACTAAGTTATATGCACCTGGAAAGCGATGAAGCTAGGTATCTCTTTCTCCTTTGCTGTTTATTTCCAGAAGATTCAGAAATTGAAATTGAAAACTTGGTTCGTTGTGGAGTAGGCTTACGCATGTTTTCAGCCACAGAAAGCATCAATGATGCAAGAAACAGGGTACATTACTTAGTTAAGATGCTCATAGATCGTTGCTTGTTGATAGATGCCGGTGGAAACCCCTGGCCTACATATGTGAAAATGCATGATGTTATCCGTGACATGGCCTTATCAATTGCATCTAGTGGTAAGCATGTGTTTATGGTAAGTCACCACAGGGGCTTAAGAGAGTGGCCAGGAAATGATTTTGGTGAGGACTATACTTGCATCTCACTAACCCTGGGGGAAGCCCTGGCTTTTCCAGAATGCATACGGTGCCCGAGATTGAATGCCTTACTTTTGACATTTGATTCTTCAACTCCAGCATCAAAGCTGCCAGTCAATTTTTTAAATGAGATTGCAGATGTTAGACTATTAAGCATTAATTGGCAAGGTAGATTTGATTCCTACTTGCCATTGTCATTATCGTTCTTGTCCCCACTAAAAAATCTTCGAGCCTTGCGTCTGTATAAATGTGATCCGGAGAATATATACTTAATTGGCCAGCTGGTGAGTCTAGAAATCCTTAGTTGTCGTCGATCTGGCATTCGGGTGTTACCAAATGAGATTGGAGCCCTTGCAAAGCTGAAGTTATTGGATTTGACTCATAGTCAGCATTTAAGGAATGTTGCACCTGGTGTTATCTCCAAACTAGTCCAATTGGAAGAACTTCGGCTCTTGAAATGTCCAATTGAATGGGAGGGCGAAGAAGAAGGGAAAATGAGAAGCCATGCAAGCCTTGCTGAGGTATTTTCATTGAGAAATTTGAGGCTTCTGGAGATCTGGATTCTGGATTCAAAAGTAATCTCTCAAGAGACGGACCGCTTACAGAACCTGACGAGCTATTCTATATTAATAGGCGATCCGTATATGATATTTAATGTGGAGGGATCATATACTGATATGAAACGTATGCAAGTCGGTGTTAATGAGAGAAAAGTCTCTCTCAAGACAATTTCTATGTTGTTTAGAGATGTTGAAGAACTACGTGTGGAAGGCAACGGTTCCAAGGACTTGATAGATCCGTTGGCGAGGCAAGGATTTGAAAGTATAAAGGATCTCAAAATAAGGGGATTGGATTCGGTAAAACATCTAGCCCCGGGTAGTGGCATTTTTCCTGTATTAAGGCATCTTGACTTAGGTGGCATGAATGATTTGGAGAAAATTTGTCAAGGCCCTCCATCTGTGGGATCCTTTTCTCAGCTAAAACAGTTGTCTCTTTGTGACTTGGGGAGTCTCCTGTATTTGTGGACGAGTGTTAGTGAAAAGTTTTGTCTGTCCAACCTCAAAGAAATAAACATCAAAAGATGCAAGAATCTAAAATGGGTATTTCCACTATCAGTGGCTGAAAGTTTATGCCGACTTGAAAGCATTGAGGTGTGCCATTGCCCAATGATGGAAGAGGTGTTCAAGGATGAAAGGGGATCAGAAACTGGTGTTACTACTAGCAATCTCATCAAATTCCCAAGCTTGAATTGGATGATGCTTGACGAGCTACCAATGCTTTGTGCTTTGTGCAAAGCTGTTGATGTATTCGAGTTTCCCTCAATGGAAACTCTGCAACTTATCGAACTGTATTTGGTCAAGCAATTAGGCCAGGTAATGTCATCTTGCATCCTCTATGATTATTTTAAGAATTTGCATTTGAATTTGATACCCTGGAAAACATTAATTAAGATGGCAAGCGAACTAAAGTAATGTTATACTCCCAAAGCTATTTGAATTTTTGAAATATTTGAATGCCATCTAATCTACTATTCCTGGCATTAAGTATTAACACATCATTCCTTATCCAAATTAAGCGAAAAAAAAAGGCATTGGATTTTTGTTTGTTATTGGTAACGATTGCAAGATTGCCGTGGAATTAGTAATTTTATTAATGATTTGTTAAATATATATTACTAAAAATTTAGGAAAATAAATAAATAAAAGAAGTGTTAAAAGAGAAATTCTCAAAAAATTAAAATTAATAAAAGTATGAAATAATAGTTTTTGAATAAAAGTATTAGATAATGAATTTATAAACTATGATAAGAAAAGTATTTTAAAATAAAACTATGAAATAATGATTATAATTTAAAACTAGTATAAAATGTAAAACTATAAATCATAAATCCTTTGTATAGAAATAAAAAACAAATTGTAAGTTTAACTTTTATCATAACTCTATATTTTTTATTTCATTACAATGTCTTAAAATTTTATATATAAATAAAGTGAATAATTAATTCATAGAAATAAAAATATCAAGTAATTAAAATTATAAAACAGAAATTCAAAATCTTATAAATAAATATGAAATAACTTCACAAAAGCACAATTCATAGTACTCCATAACTCAAAATGCACAAACAAACATATCAAATTAGGGAGAATAGATAAGGTCAGTAAATAAATAATTTTTTTATGAGTTTATAGGATTTAAAACTTTAATCATCTCGTTAATTACCAAATATTAATATTAATGTTAGGGGACATTACAAACACAAATTTTACCAAACATAATCACATCAAATATAGTATACCAAACCACCAACAATGCCACCCTTAGCTATTATCAGCAACAACATTGTAACTAAATAAGGAATCTAATTTAAAACTACAGACTAACAAAACAAATAAGTAATAAGTAGTGTAAATAGTGTAATATTGTAAATTGAAAGAAAATAAAAATAAAAGGTCAAATTTAATAAAGGCTGTCCTTTGCCCAACTAGGCCCCAAATTATAAAACTTTCTTTTTTGGACATAGTCGAATTTTGAAACCTTTTTTTTCATCATTGCCAATTAGTTCCATCTAACCCGTCCCCTTTTTTTTCATCCGTTCCATTCCCATTTTCTAATATAATACCATACCACCAACAATGCCACCCTCATCTATTATCAACAAAATAGTAACTAAATAAGGAATTTGGTGTTTTGAAATTTAAATGAATTTAAAACTATAGAATAATAAAACAAACAAATAATAAACTGTAGAATAACAAAATAAACAAATAATAAGTAGTATAAGTAGTGTAATAATTGTTCTTTATAGTATGACAAATATTATTAGATTTAGAATTATAAAGATTTTTAAACATCTAATATCTACATAATTAATAGAGAAATCTGACATTTTTTATAAATTGTTTGATATAATAGTTTTTATTAATCTATAGTTTTAATCAAACTCCTCTAACTTGGTTTTAATGGACTTTAGGGTTTTTTTAAGATTTATAAAAATTATTGAATTACTGATAATATAAAATTATTTAATGGACAATTTAATTCACATTATGATTATGTTGAAACCAAATACAATAAATTTTATTAATTGATAGTAACTCTCTTAGAACTCTAATATTAGAATTATTCATCTAATCTAGTTTTAATGGACTTTAAGGTTTTCTAAGAGTTATAAAATTACTAAATTACTAAAAATATAAAATTAATGAAAAAACAATTTAACTCACTTTAATCATTATAATTACATTAAAATTGACTGACAAATTTTTTTACTTTATATAATAGATATAAGGAAGGTGCTTTGTGCAAGGATTTTTATATTTTAATATTAATAGTTAAAATGAAAAGTCTAAATTTCATTCTTTTTAATATTATTGAAATTGCACTTACATTGTTAAGGGGTGGAATTTTGCAGATTTTCAAAATATTCTAGACCATCTTTGGATGACTGCTAAAAGTTTCCATATTAATAGTTTTCTTCGTTGCAAATATTTCATTTAGTGTTTTTATTCTTCTTTGTAATGTTGGTTTTGTTTTCCAGAAAACGAATAAATAAATAGAAGCAAATTTTTTTGGCCTTTGACTTAAATAATTCAATATGAAAATTAAGCGAGGAAATCTTACTTATTTAAAAATTTATTGACTTTTCCCCTTCTATTAACCTAAGATTATTTATGAAAATTAAGCTAAGATTTTTCCCTTTTGACTTGGATGCTTTCAAATGCTAAATTATGGATAATTTACATTTCTATTTTTCTTTAATCAAACATATATTTTAAAATAGATGACATCTACAATCATTTATTTTATTTGTTTTCAAACATGTTTTTTCTTTTTTTGGTTTCTTCTTTAACCCAAATATATATTCAATTTATTTTAATTTTTTTAACATGAGCAATAATGGGGTCTTTTCCTTACCTATGCCCTTGAAATTCTACACATTAATAAATTTTTATGATGTATTCTAGCCATGAAATTTTTTTGTCATGCTTACACATGCATCTCGGCCTTCTTCACAATTTTGCATATACTTATAATTGAGTTTGACTTTTCTTTAATATTAACTATTACGTGTATTGAAAATTATCAATGGTTACGAATGATACTACATAAGAATTAATCACTTATGTTGTTGTCACAAGCATAGTGCTATAAATGTCTAACCTGAGACGTGGTTGAATGCAAAGCATCTTGTTCTTGTAATATTGAAACTAAACAATTCCATTTTAAACTTACTTATATAAATGTTACTATATATGTTCCTAATTATTGTACTACCTCTGTCCTAAAAAAAAATTACTTTTAATTTAGTATAATTTTTTTTAAGTTAGAACATATAATATATTTAATGCATAATTAAATGTATAATTTTATATTTTTATTTTTACTTTTTAATATGGGTTATACATTATCATTATTAGTAAAGATAATATAAGAGTTTCATACCAAAAATAGACTCTTTCTTGGGAACAAAGAATTTTTATTTTTTTATTTTTTTTAGGACGGAGGAGTATTAGATTAGACTTTTTAACTCAGTTTCTTTGTTCTATGTTTTGCTAAGGCATTTACATTTCAAAATCAATTCTATACATGTTACTATACATTATGTTAATCTGTATTATTATAGCAAAATGCTAGAGGTGGCAATTAGGTGGGAATGAGTAGGAATTTGATGGGCGAGAATTTAATGGAATGGGCAATTTAATACCCACCAAGTCTACATATTGGGTGAGAACGGGAGTTAATGAAAATAAGTAACCTCAATACTAATGTGATCTCAATTAGGTGCTATTATTGGGATTCCAATGAGATTCCATTTAGATACCTACTAAGTTTTCAACTAAAACCCAATAGATACTTCTAATTAAATCCTCTTTGAGTTAGTGTTATATGTTTTTTTTATTTGAATTGATTCTTAATTCTAATTTATTTTGTAGATTTTAATATTTATTTATTTATTTAACTCATTTTTTTCTCAATTTTTCTCAATTTTCCCTTTTTTTCTTTCTTTTTTTTTACTTTTTTTGCTATTTTTTCCATACAAATAGGAACACAAGTAACAAAATTTGTTGCCTTTGATAGATCAAAAATGAAAAAGTAATTATAATAGAGTAAGTAGATAATAAATGTGATTTTTTTTAAAAAAAAAGAAATATGAAAGGTTAAGATTGGAAGTATTGGATCAAAACTAAATCACAAAATAAGAAAAAACTTTTACAGAAGTAAATTTACAATTGAACATTACTATTAAACTTAAAAGTAACGAGAAACTAAATTGTAAACTATACTTATAAAGCAAAAATGAACAATCACCCTTAAAAGATAAGTTTCCTCGATGAACAAAAATTCATTTACATTAAAATCCTTAATTTAATTAATTTATAAGAAGAAGGAAGAAAAACGTGGATGTGTATAACAATATTTGCTTGTAATATTAATTTGGAGTATTTCGGGATGTCCAATCAAATTAGAACAAATTAAATATCCTCCTATAAAAATTGCATGACTAGAGAAAATCTTAATTTCTTTTTTAAAACTCAAAATTTTTAATTAAGAAATGAAGAAGATAATATTTTGAATTGAATCCCTGACAATTATTAATATTGCTTGTTTACCAAGTTGATAAAACATTTTGACATTATTGACTTTTAATTCATGAAGTTTATTTTTTAAATTTGGTCTTTTATCCCATTTAAAATGTCACTTTTGTATGTATGTATATATGTGTGTGTATTGTGAAACTTATTAATTGTAAAAGTTTCATATCTTGCATATTTATTAAAATTTAGTTTCAAGTTGATTTTCATATCATAATTGTTTATCAAAATTTTAATGTAATATAATTATATTTTCTTTCTTTGAAAATAAACAATTTAACATGAATAATAAGTAAAAAAATCAATTAACTATAAATCAGAGTGTTAGGGCATTAAATATAAGCACGAACTAAAAATGAAGGCAGTAGAAATGAAAATATTAAGATAGATATACCAAAACACTAGATTAGATAAAATAAATAATGAACACATTAGAAAGAAAGTAAGGATAATCCCAATAGATGAGAAAATAAGAGAAACAAGTTTAAAATGGTTTAGACATGTGCATAGGAAACACTTATATGTACCAATACAATATTTAGATATTAGAGAATTATTAAGTAAAACCAAAAGAAGAAGGGGAAGACCAAAATAAATTTGAAAAGAAATTATTAAAAAATGAATTGTTTAAATTTAAATGAAAATATGTATTTTAATCAAAAATGATGTTGAAATATCCAATATATTACGATAAAAACTTAGTTAGTTATTGTTATAATATAGTACTCCCTCGGTTCAAAAAAAAAATTCACTTTGGTTAAGGTATAATTTTTTATGAGTTGTTAGGTACAATTCATTTAATACATCACTAAATGTATAGTTTTACATTTTTATCCTTACTTTTAAATTTTGAATATATATAATTATTATTAGTAAAGATATTTTACGAATTTGGTTTAAAAGTGGATTTTTTTTTAGACAAGAAAAAGTTTTTAAAATAGACTCTTTTTTTAGGACGAAAGGAATAATATGTATAATTTGGAATGTTACAATATAATAATATGTATATATATATAAAGTTCTTATCTTGCCTTGTTTGAAGCGTGGTTATTGAGCATATGAAATTTTTATTACTGGATTATGAAACTAAGTTTCTCTTACCTAATTATTCATGCATTCTTCTCTTCGTTGTTTCTTTCTGCCTCTATTAGCTTGATTATGAAAAAGCAATGAGTATCTTCCTGTGTTTTTCTCTATTTTGTTTGAAGACTCCAAATTTTAATGCATATTTTTGCCACTCTCTTGGATGACTATTTAAGAAAAAAAATTGTATAATCCAGAATGTGCACTTGTTCAACTTTTTCTTTAATTGGTTTTTGTTTTTGTTTTTGTTTTTGTCAATTGTAAAAAGATTGAATTTGAGTAATCACACTTCATTATTGCTTATATTCTCCAATTGAGATGTCTATGTATAATTGGTGTTCTACTGAACTAAAATGCTTGAATAACTTAATAGTTAATATTACTATGACATGTTTTAATGGAGGACTTTTAATAATATAACATCCTATATATTTTAACAAAACCAAATAATATAACATCCATTAATAAGATAAAGGAGTGCAATTTGGAATCTCAATCGTTATTCAAACAATTAGAATGTTGTCAGTGAACGTAACAAAAAAATGAAAAAAAAACATAAAAAAATTATCCTTATTGCACTACACAGTTGCTTAAGCATGCGCTAATGTTCTTTTCTCAAAGATAAAACTTGACTACACTAGACTCATTATGATTCGTTCCACTAGCACGATATTCCGTGAATTTTCTGCATTAGTACTTTATCTTCCATAACTGCTGCTTGTTAAAAATTTTGTATTTACGGCATGTACAATGCCATTTTTGCTGTTAAATTTCAATTTTACACCAAAACACCTACATGTCTTTTATAAAAAAAAAAAATCAATCCAATCAATCCACCTCACAAAGGAAGCAAAGTATATACTCTGCATGTTTTGTTATTGATTTATTATTATATTCAAATGATCTGCAGGTCAAATGCACGAACTTATCATATCTAAACATGAGCGGCCTTGGCATGGAGATATTTTATCGTGAAGTCCATATTAGCATCTTTACTGAACTGAAGGAGTTGATAATTCAGTCTTTTGATAGTTTGACAACCTTATTTTCTTTGGACGTCTTCAGAGGTTTTATCAATCTTAGGATACTAATTGTGAAATATTGCCTGATGCTGGAAGACATTGTGAATAGGGAAGAGAATGAAGATGAAGGAACAAGCAAAATAATAATCCCAAAGCTTGAAAAGTTGTGCCTTTCAGAGTTACCTAAAATCCGTTACTTTTGCTCCTTCAGCAATGCTTTAGAATTGCCATCACTTGAAGAAGTCGATATCGAAGATTGTCCGATGATGGAAACATTTGCTATGAATTTGTCCTGCAACAGTAGCATGTCCAATAGCTCAATCCCAAGGTTCTTCCTCAACAAACAGGTTTGAATTTTCTTCTCCATTTTAATTAATTGAGTACATTCATTTGGATCTTGCTATTTAACAAACCAATTTATGAACTGGCTCAAGAAGTGAATGCAATAGTACCTTATAGGTTGTGTTGTAGGTGACTTTTTTACTGTTTATATTAATTCATAGCCAATAATTAAAATAGCACTAAATAACATCCAAAGTTATCTAGTTGATACCTTATTTGTTTTTATCTTTTCCAAACATTTGTGCAACTCTTTCAAATTTCTCATTGGATTGTACATGTATATATATAGGCTAAATTATTCTCCTTAAAATTAGAGAACATTTTGACAGGTTTTGTAGATCTCAATAGTAATAATGAAATTAATATATATGTGGCTAGTATGTTAATTATGAATTGTTAAAATAGTGTTTGAAGATCAAAATTTTGAAAATTTGTTGAAGGGTCTTATACATGAATCTTGATTTGTATTTATTGTCTCATCATGTTCGTAGTTGAGTCCTATTACTCCCATTCATTTGATAAAGAAATTGACAAATAAGAGTATTACTTTTTCAGGCTGTGGATAATCTTTTTGGAGATTTTAAATTAATTCAAGAGCAATAATAAAAAGAAGTGATAAATCAATGACAAAGCTTCATTTTTATTTGTTTAATAATGTATCTCATTCATGAATTAGTGCATAAACTAATTTGCTCAGGTTACGTGTCCTAACTTAAACCGGTTGAGGCTTCTGAAGCTCGAAGTTTGTAGCCAGTTATTTAGTCATGAAATTCCCATTGCATCTCTCAGTGCTCTTCAGGAGTTGGAAGTTGAATCTTGTGACAATTTGGAAAGCTTGTTTACTCCTCATACATTTGGTGGTCTCACTAATCTTGAACGCCTAGAGGTACGCTACTGCTTGATGTTGGAAGAAGTGATTGCCAAAGAGGATGTTGATGATGAAGTCGGCCGAGAGATGGAGGAGGTGGTTATTAGGTTACCAAAATTACACTTTTTAATACTTGCAGACTTACCAAATCTACGTGGATTTTCTCACATGCGCAGAGATTTAGAATTGCCTTCACTAGAACAAATGCTAGTGCGCAATTGCACTGAAATGAAGATAGCTTTCTCTCTGGGTCGTGGATCTGTTCGCATGCCAAAGGGTGCAAGAGTTTGTGGAATGGGAGATCCGGAATTTGCTTCCAAATTGTTTTTCAAGGAAGAGGTATGCCTTTCAGCCTTTATCTAATTACATAATTAAGGCACTTATATTATCTATTGCACTTCACACCTACACACAAATTTTGATGTCACGTCGTAATTTAAAAAATCAAGAGCTAATAAATACTTTCACAATTTCTCAACTGAATGCCAAAATTTTTAATCGGAATCTAATGGCAGCATTATCCCCTGAATTTACAATTTATTCCATGAAATGAATAGAAACACTATTCACTTACGTACTTAGGAAACTTCGCAGATTATATATAAATAAATACATATATATATATAAATTAGTTATCTGTTTAATTAGTGAGAGACAAATTTAAAATAACTGTACTATGTGTCTTCTAATTATATTACATCAGCTGCTACATAGTGAAAATGAAAAAGTATTTATTTTAAGAGTGGCCAACTGTTGTGTTCATGAATACAATCTTATATTAGAAAATTAAGAAGAACTAAAGCATCTAATAAATGGCAAATAACCAAGACCTACTAACTTAAATTTTTGGATTCATATGAGCTCCTATTACTTATTGGGCCACTTTAGTTGAACTCTTCATGTATAAAACCTCCCCAACACCAACAAATAGATCAAGAAACACAAAAGTAAGGTGCAAGTATCATACAATTAATTGAAGTTTAAACTAGACGTTGCAAATTGTTGCAAATTAAGGAAGAATTTATGGATACTTTTTTTAATTTTGGCAAGGGAAAGATAGTATTACGAAAGGTCCAAAATACATTCATTTGAAGTTTAAGTCATGCATCCTTTTGATGGCTTTTCTTCATAAAAATTGAGTACTGTTTTTCAGTATAGGCGCCTTGCACGTGAAGATTTTTAAAATTAATGTTGTTGAATTCAATTATCTATTTTTTGCAGTAAACTTCTTTTCTTTTAAAATTAACTAGCTAAAATTTTGGTATAAAATTTGTTAATTTAATTCAATTTTCTCTATGTATAAACTTTTAAAGATTACTTGAATATCTCAAATTATAGTCTACTAGTATTGTGTTAATTAGTTGTAACCAATTTTGTCCGTAAAGAGAATTAAATCTCGTGAGTTGTTAGTTTCAGTTCCTTTGACTTTGTAAGTCTTTAAATCCATTCGGTATAAATTAATTTTTGAGACGCATATTAAAGAATATTAAATGCACTATGTTGAACGGATCTGTACAATTCAATTATTGATGATATGACATTGTTATCATTTTTATTGATAAGATTATATTCTTAGATTTTACCCCAAAAGTCTAATCAATAAGGATAATTTATAATACTTTTCTTCAGATTAATTAGTAAAGCAGTCTACACAAAAAAAAAAAAAAAAGAAAAAAAAAGTAAGAAAGAGTAAAGCAATGCACTATGTAAAAAAAAATTCTAATTTTTTTTTATGGAAAATTAGCCTCTTATTTTGAGAACGCGTAACAAACAAGAATACAAGATTACTTTTCCCAATTAGTGAGTATTTTTGGAATAGAAACAAGAATTAAACAAGTATTTGGATGACCTCATCAATACTAAATAATTACTCTTATATTGACAAAGAGAGCGTATAATGTTTAGAGATACTTACATTCTCCTCCCTCAAGAATTGGTAAAACTATCAAAAACTCCTTATTAATTGAAAAAATTATCAATACCACGTAAACTAGTCAAACCTTATTATTTAACTGCTAATGATAATGTTAGCTAAAAAAATTATATTTTATAAATAGATTTACCCATTAACATTTTTCATTAATTATTTTATACAAAACTACATTTATAAATTTTTATTAAAAAATGAAAAATATTTGTTTTATGTAACTGAGTAAATAGGTATATTTTTCATGTATTTGAATTTGAATTTGAATATGAAGGTTAAAAAATTGGTACACTAACAATAAAAAAAAAAACCAAATTTGTAAATTATCATATAACATTTATGATTGAATGTCATATATTTTTCTTCCACTTTTAATTTTATTTTATTTTTAATTTACCAATTGATACGTATTTTAGTCTTTTTATGCTTTTCAATTGTTGACTTTGAGTCAAGAGAGGTATTAATAGTTTTTTCAAACCGTAAGAAGATATTGCTAGTTTTATCAAATTTCAATAGAGATAAATATAATTAGCTAAATTCTAATGTTTATTCTTATGAAAGGCTTTGGAAGTTTATTCTTATGGAAGATTTTGGACTTCGTGCAGCATCGCCAAGACGAAGATAGTTTAGACAATGGCCGTTTTATGTTGCTTCCAAGTGATCTCTCATTTACTTGGTACTTCAATAGGATACCTTGCGTGGTGAAAGGATCAAGGTAATAAAAAATAGTAATGATAATAATACTTAGCTCATGTTAGAAATTAACATGAGAAACTAATGAATCCCAATAAAGAAAAAAGAAAAAAATAATTGACATTAATAATTAGGTATATTTGTTTTTTTTCCCATTAAAGAATTGCCCATAATATTGCAACACATTTTACACTTTTAGTAGTCCGTTAATTGATTGTTTGTTGCAGTAATATCTTTTTCCCTAGTCGCTGGAGGAAAGTGTGTGGCAAATTTGATATGGCAAAGCTTATATCGGGGAATGTGTATGAGATAGTTTTTGTGATAATGCTACTAGAACGGCTAGTGGAGCTTGAAATTATTATAGCAGATGATAAGCGAATACAGAATATGATAGATATGCCAAGGGATCAGTGGGTAGAAATATTGGCTGGGGAATTCAGGCCATCGTCTGGCCAATGTGGAGAGATCACATTTTCTCTTAAAAATATAGATGAAGAAAGTGATGTACTTTTGAAAGGTGTAAGTATTCGAGTCAAGGAAACTGTTGCATAGCAAAAAATTGCATTGGATGTTATGTGAGGTCCTAAAATATGTAGTACATCTTCTCGTTTCATGACTATTTGCAAATGAATGTATGCATTGATTTCCATTGTTCATAAACTATTAGTGAGATGGTTCATGATGTTTAAGTTTTGACTGTAATATTAATAAGAAATAATTGATGTTTTATTTTAAATGATGGATCTTGCACTCTAGAGATTAATAAGAAGGAAAGTACACGTGTTTTCTGAATGCAAAAGGTTGAAATCAATAATAGAGTAGTATTTTTGCTATTAATACCCATCCTTTCATAATACTCAAAGCGATGGGGATTTTTTTTAAAATAAAATTTGATATTGAATTTTACTATGGGAACGGAGTTTTATTTGTGAATTATCCTTTTTTTCTCGCTTATCCATCAAAATAAACATAATCTTTTCATTGAAATACCCATAAGCTTTCTATCAAGAAATGGAAAGTCTAATATCTAAACCATAATCCAAATATCCTGTTTGCATCAACAATATAATTGTTTTTACATTAGTCTCTTTAGTCCTCATCGAAATGCCCAAATACTAACAAGGTAATTAAGGATTCTACATCAAAATTTCTCGCAAAATCGCACTAATTACTTCTCATTCTTGTGTAGCAAATATAAATATGATATTTTGGTATCTAATTCTAGTTGGTAATAGGTGGCTATAATTGCAAAACTGTATTGAACTAAAATGAGTGAAAGTTTAATGTGGTAAAAGAATGAAAGTTATATAGAAAAGGATTCATAGGTTTTATTGTTTTATTGTCTTTCACTACAAATACTTGCTTCCAGATAAGGGTAGTTTAGGATGCACCAAGAGATGTAAAGATTTCAAAGAGGTTTGATCATGCAACATTCAACTCACCTATATAATTAAATTAGTTTAAGAAAAATATTTGCTCATACGTATGAAGAGAAACTATAAATCATATCTTAGATGCACCTTGGGAGATCATCTAAACATTCACACAAATAGTTCGAAGAACATGGAAGGCGTGCCATAAGAAGCCAGAATAATTTAGACACAAATAGACATTGAACATATAGTGAGATTGAACCTGACAAAAACAAGAAGACTCGTAACCATTGGACAGCAAAAAAAACATGGAGAAAATAGAATGGTCAATTCTATATATATTTTCAGAGTAAGCAAATAGTTATATGGAAAAATGCCAAGTTGAATAGAACATTAGAAAACATTGCTATTAGGAAACAATAGGATTGCAGATGATCCAGCAATTTATCGCATGTTTTAAGTTTCACTTATATTGAGCTGTGTATACATTATTCTTGTTGGTCAGTTTTATTTCTAACCAAAAAAAAAAGAAGAAGGAATATTTGAAACATTTCTTTTCTTTTTCTTATCTAATAGTGAAAATAGTGCCAATTCTATAGTGAATTAGCAAATGCTCTCATTACTGTAAAAGAGAAATCCTCCATTACTTCAGTATCACACATCAAGATATGAATCCTAGTAATACAAACCTAAGAGATCTACTTATGATGAATATAGAGAGCTGCTTGGCTACAAGGAAAAAAACTATAGAAAACATCACAAAGACATGAGAGTTGCTAAAGGAACAACAATAAATGTCCTTCATATTGAGAAATCCAAAGGGGGAACTGGTCATTTCCGAAATTAGTGATGACCTCTAGATTTTTCGTTCAAGGAAATAATTGATCTATGTTGAAGAAGTTTCACATCTAAAACTTTCTTCGGCTTTGTTTGGATTGACACTTATTTACAAAAAGTTTCTTTCAAAATAAATAAAATATTCAAACATTTTTTTTATCTCCTTTCAAAATTTAAATTCAAAATTAAAACGTTGCTCCCAAATTCTCCTATGCTAATTTTAATTTTTTTTCCTCCAATACACTTTTTATTCTCTCCAAAATACTTTTTCCTGCAAAGAATTCCCACCAAAATAAGAATACCACAAGCCCTGTGATTATAACAATATGCTTCAAATGGTATTCTTAAGCTTCATCATTTGTTTTTTAAGATATTGGATATGTTTTCAAATATTATTTCCTAAAAATGGTGCTCATATACTTGATCATTTGTTTTTTTTAAAGTACTTAGAGAGTTAATAGATAATAGATCACATTGAAATTTTCTCATGCACTGCATGGGTAAAAAACTAGTATTTATGAATAATAATAATAATAATAATAATAATCCCATGGAGCTTTGGTCTTATACAATTTTTATAAATGTATAATCTCTAGTTTTTATGCTTTTATGATTCTTTTTTGTCCTAGTCTCCCAATTGGCTTAAATCTCTTCATTTACACTCTTGATTTGCTAGCTCAAAATTATGTAATCATGTTATCAAGGTCTAATCTTACAACTACAACGACTAAATTAACTTTTGCCCCACTATATAAGATCAATTATATACATCATATCTCACCATCACTTCTATTATTATATTTTCGTTTAAGTCTAAATAATCATGTCATTTTTAATAGTTTTTTAGGTAATTCATCTCATTTCTAATAGTTTCTTCGCTAGTCTTCTCATTTCTGATAGGATGTTTAATTGTATATTTTTTAGGTCAATTCTCTGGTGTTTTAGTGGATTAAATTGTTTATTTGTATGAATAATAATTGTTTTCATAAGTTTCTATGAAACTTTCAAAGGGATACAGTATTCTTTCATAGATCACAGCACCAGCCATGTCATGTTTGGAAGAGCGTGTCAAGAAGAACAGGACAAGACTTAACCAACTGAATAAGGTGCAATGCAGAAACGGCCAGAAAATGAACAATAATAGAAGGAAGGAACTTCAGGAGACCATAATGAACCCACGTCAACTCCGCAAGATACTTGGCCAAAAACACGAGCTTAAGATTTGAGCCCTGCTGAAAGAACAACATTCGGAACAGAACCTTAGCCATTCCCACTAGTCTATCACTCTAGTCCTGCATCAACTGATCCTGCATGAAGGGCAAAGGAGAAAAAGACAAGAAAGCAATTCCTTCCTCTCCATGACCGTGCATGGCGTTTGCAGGCTACTCCAACAATGAGCACATCCGGAGATCAAAATATTCCACTCGGTTCAAAACAGCCGACAGCAGCACGAAGACAAAAGATTTCTGCAACCACAAGAAAAGAAGACTTCTTTTGCTGCAAGAAAGACAAAGCCGTGCACAACAAAACAAAGAAGTACAAGTCAGCTACAAAAGAAAACAAAATCCGAATACAAGAAGGAAACACAAGGCAGAATCCGACTGCAATTTGGACACAAGAAAGAAACGGCCGAAAAGGATAAAAGAAAGATAGAAAGAAGGAAACATAGAAGCCGATTACAATTTGGAGACAAAAACAAAGAAGGATTCGGGAAAGCAAACAAAAATCAGCCACCATTGTCCTCTATATAAGAAACACATAGGTGCAGAATTCTGGAGAACATTGAGAAAAAAACCAGCCGCCATCTTCTTTTCTTCTAAACCCACCCTTTGTTTTATTTCTTTTTGTTCTTTTCTGTTCTGTTCTTTTAGTTTAGTGTTAGTATAGAAAAAGAAAGAGCAGTCACCTTTGGACTTTTGGGGGGAGAAAAAACTGGGCAGAGGACAAAACAAAAGGAGAGCCAACCGTTCCTTTCTTAGATCCACGTTGTTTTTTTAGGGAGTTTTTGTGCAGAAAATTCAAGAAACAGCCGAACACAAGGCAGCTGCCACTCACAGATTTTGCTTCGATTTTCTGTTTTTATTTTTATTTTTCTTTTCAATAATGTTTAAAACTTTGGTGATGTTCTTTTATATTATCATGAACTAATTTATTTTTCTAGGGTTAACGATGTAGCCTAACTATGAAGTTTTTATTATTTTTCTATTAATATAGTTCGAATTAATTTT
The DNA here is from genome assembly GCA_020080225.1 of Gynochthodes officinalis. Classification (NCBI taxonomy): domain Eukaryota; kingdom Viridiplantae; phylum Streptophyta; class Magnoliopsida; order Gentianales; family Rubiaceae; genus Gynochthodes; species Gynochthodes officinalis. Next base: position 45,343,785 of record CM034615.1, on the reverse strand, counting down.
CTATGGTTGAGTATTTATCTCTGTGCTTAATACTTCTAATTACCTGATCAATAATTAGAAGATTTGTTAATCATAACGAACTAGAAGGGGAGTTATGTGTCAAGTTCATTGGGATAAATGTCATAAATTGCATGTAGGATATGAATATACTTACACGGTTTGTGTAGTCGCTATATGAGCATCCACAGAACGTAATGACTTCATAATTGTTGTAATTCACATAGGAATATAGTGAATTAGCAATTAGGGAGATTTTTATCAGATCTTGGGAGAGACTTATAAATAAATTAGGGAATCTCAGACTATCAACCAGGATAATAATTTAGACTATACAGATAGATTAATATTAAGATAGATTAGTTATGGTGAAATCGAAAACTCTAGAGCTTCATATAAGGTTTTTCTATATGTGGGCTTATATTAATTAATGTTGTTTTGGGTTTAGTTTAATAAAGTTAGATATAAAAGCTTTTAATTAGTCTAATGTGGGACTGGCTGGTGTGGGCTGCAGTTAGCCTAGCTCGTAATGAGAGAGATAGGGTTTAACTTTAAATATCAGTTAGGTTCCCTCCTCTAGCTCCAATCTTTAGAAACACTTCCTACTCATAAGGTTAAGGAGAGAAAAAGGCACACTAATTAAATCTTTAGAAACACTTTCTACTCATAAGGTTAAGGAGAGAAAGAAACACACTCATTAAAGCCAGTTCATATAGGGGGTCATAGAGGAGAAGAATTTAGTCAAGATCAATTCTAGTCCCGCATATAGTTATGGATCAAAAGACTGGTTGCACATGGTCACTAGGTCTGGAAACTATAAAAAAAAAAGGCCGATGCATGTGAGTTAAGGAGAATGAATGATTACGTTAGCATCAGGATAGCGTAGCAAAGGGTTGATCAGTCAGGGCTGACGTCATCATGATATCAGCATCCAGAGTTTGCTTATAATAATGCTGTTCATAGTTCTATTGGCATGTCACCTTTTTCTGTTGTGTATACAAAGGCGCCTCAACATACTTTGGATTTGGTACAGTTGCCTAAACAAACTAACAAGAGTGTACAGCAGATCATATGGCTCAACAGGTCGCAGAGGTGCATCATGAAGTCAAGCAGAAACTGGAAGAGGCTAATAAAAAGTATAAAGCAGCCGTGGACAAACACCGACGAAAGCAAGTGTTTGAAGTTAGAGATCAAGTTATGGTATTTCTTTGAAAGGAGCGGTTCCCAGTGGGATCTTACAGCAAATTGCAACCAAAGAAGTATGGACCTTACACTGTCAGCAAGAAGATTAATGACAATGCTTATGTGATTGACCTCCCATGTAGCATGGGCATTTCCAACACTTTCAATATTGCTGATTTGTCGCCGTTCCATGAGTCCACTGAGTCGATGTATCCAGATTTTAATTCTAACTCGAGGACGAGTTTTCTTCAAGTGGAGGAGAATGATGGGGATCGTTTACTAGAGTTTTTAATTTTTTTTTCATATTTTCTTATCTTTTTCAATTTTTAATATATTTTAGGATTTTTATTTGGAGTGTCCTAAATCTAGTAGAATTGTGTTTTAGTATCCTAAACTTAGTAGAATTGTGTTTTAATATCCTAACCATAGTCGAGTTGTGTTTTAGGCCTATATAAGGTTGTTTAGGATTTCTTTGACGAATAATTCATTATTATTATTCAGTTTTTTTCGAAATTGATTTTCTCCAAATATCTCTCTACGCTGAACGCTGCATCACATTCCTAGAGGCAAAAAAGAATACAGAAGTTAAAAGTTAATCTGCACTAATAGTCAAAAGAGGAAGCGATTATGCATGCATTTCTTGGAGGATTCTGCCAATCGCTTAATTCATTTTACACTTGTGTAGAAGACCATCAATTCTTTATATAATGGTAAATTTTAATTTTATTTAAATATTAAAAAAAATTTAAGTAAATTTAACTATGTTTTATTTACATAATAAATGTAGTATCATAGTTTGAATTGAAATCGTAGAATTATATGATCAATGAGATCGGATTAAAATTTTAAAAACTATGGTTAGACCTTATTACGGTTTTAAAATCGCCGGTTGCAATTCCAAAACTGTCGATTCTCAAATTCTTTAAATGTGAAATCAGAACCGAATCTTAAAGGTGTCAATTCCTATCTGGTTCTAAAACCACTGGTTCACGATTTGGTTCCGATTTTCTTACGGTTTCAGTTTGATTCTAGTTTGATTTCGGTTTTAATTATGGTTCCACTGTCAATTATAAAAAATAATTTAAATAAAAGATTTTAAAGAAAATATAATTTAAACTTATATGTATATATATAATTTACACCTAGAATTAAAAATGAAAATGAGAAAAGAGTATATTTATTTATATGTTTTAAAGTTGTAAATTTGTTGTAAAAAGAATATAAATTAGATTTAAAAGTTATAAATAAAATATAACTTGGACTTAGTAAAAAAATATAACGTGCTCTTACAATTAAATATTGAAGTGAAAAAGAGTACATTTTACTTACATTTTGAAGATTGTAATTTGTTTCTTAAAAAAATATAATTTAAACTTAAAAGCTGTAAAAAAAATATAATTTAAATTTAGAAAAAAATCATATTTAAAATTGGAAATGAAAGTGAGAAAAGAATATAGTTTATTTATATTTATATTTTATTTATATATAATATATATATATTTTTAATTTAACAATTTACACAATTTCAAATTGAAACTAAACCGCTAGTTCCGGTTCCACATTTTGAGGAATTGGAACAGAACCGTTGAGTCCAATTCCGATTACTGTTCTTGAAACCTTTATCCACGGTTTGGATTCATAAATCGAAACTGCAGGTAAGATTTTGATTTAGTTCCAATTCAAACCGAACCTTGGTCATCTCTAGATGGGGTCCTGTCATTTTTTTTTTAATTTCAAATGACTTATGTGCTAAAAGATCCTGAAGGATCTGATGTAGTACATTCCGAGGAGATTCTACATTTTGATTTTTCTTTTATTTTTTGAAATGAAAATATTGAATATATTCTTGAACTATATTTGGGTCTTTTTTCATTAGTTAGAACATTAAGGGTGTGTTTGGTTTGAATTTTGAACTTTATTTTTGTCTCAAATACGCTTTTCAATATATCTCCTATCTCATAACTATTATCTCAAAAAATGTAAAAACAAAATTTTTAACTACAAAACGCATTCATAGAATGTCTTTACAAAGATTTGGCGTGGACTAAAAGTGTTTGAGTTTCATACTTTAGAGATAAGGTTATGTATACTTTCAAATTTTTATGATAATTTTTATTGAGAATTGTGAAAATTTTGATACAAATACAAACTTGAAACAAGGATTAAAGCGTGAATAGAAACTTGAATATGAAGGTGTGAATGGGAGAAAAAAAATCAATAATTGAGTAAAGAAATTTTTATTGTCTAAACATTAGGATTTTAATACTTTTAATTTCTTAATATCTCAAACTTAATATTTTTAGTCTCAGTCATTACTCTATCTCAAATATAAATCACAACTTTTAATGAAAACTGAGAAAATACTTTGCTCGAGAGAGGACAAGTTTAACGGGGGGAAATGATAGAAATAAAATAAAAGATTAACGGACCACTGTCAAAAATATGGAAGACTTGGAGACAAACATTATTGGGTGCATTTTACTTTGGTGGAAGACTTGGACTTTTTGTATGGATTCAAGCTAATTATGTGCGTCCACCGCATCCCTTCACACTTTTCACAGTTCGCACGCTTGTATTGAGAACCTTCTAGGGTGTGGTATTAAATATTAATAATGAGCAAACATTATTTATTGTTTTTTTCCCATCATAGATGTCTTTTTTGCCCACCGGCATTTTATATTTATAAATAAGTAAATTTTTAAATAAAAATAAATTATTTAAATATATTTTTATTTTAAAATTTAAAATTTAAAATTTTCCACTCAAATTCCTCTTACATAATTTTAAAAAAAATTTCCTCTTCATCCTTCTCTCCAAAATACTTTTTTTATCAAAAAATATCTACCAAAATTTTTACACATTCCAATACAGTTTTTTCCAAATATATCACACTCCAAACAAACCCTAATAAGTCAATTAAGTCAATTAGAAAATAAAAAAATAAAATGCAGTTAATTTAAATAAAAAATATCCACCCTAAAACACTTTATCTAAAAATTATAGGAAATAAAAAATAGATTTTAGTATTACAAAATAGTTATCTATAAGGAGTTGGCCTGTTTGATTGTACTAAACTATTCATTTATCCATGCAATCGCAAAACTATGTTTGGATTGTGTTATATTTGAAAATTTTGTATTAAAATGTATGAAAGTTTTTGTAAGAATTTTTTTTTATGAAAATATATATTAAAGAGATTTTTTTTAAAAAATAATATGAGAAGAATTTTAGTGAAAATTTAAATTTTGAAAAAAAAATTATTTAGATATTAATTTTAAAAAGTTAACTTTTTACAAATAAAAACATAAACCAAACACAACTTGCTTGTTTGTAGAATTTCTTAGGCAAAGCAAACGTAACACTACAAATCACGATTAATATGAAAACTTAAAAGTTAATAATTTGTGGCATAAAAAGCATGGAAAAAAAAAAAAGATGCGACTGATGATTTGTGCGATGATCATGACCCATTTGATTATGTTTGGATTGTAAATTTATTTGAGAAAATTTTTATTGAAATGTGTAATTTTTTGTAGGAAAAATTATTTTGAAAGAAAAATAAAAATGTATTGAGATAGAATTTTTTTTGTAATTATGTTAATAGAATATAGGAAGTAATTTTGAATTTTAAATTTTAAAATAAAATTTAAAAATATTTGAATATTTTATTTTTTTATGACAAAAAATTATTTTTGTAAGTAAGGCTCAAACCAAATGGAGCGCAGGATTTGAGCCTGAATATGAATGTGTGAGTAGAAAAAATCAGTAATTGAGCTTAAGAGAAAATGCGATAATGAAGGGGAAAAATCACATTTTTTATCTCTAAATTTTAAGGGGATATATGTTTGGGGCTCACAGAATTATATAGAAGCAAGTCAAGTCGGGGCGCGGGCTCATGGACTTAGGTGCAATCCATTTTTAAAGTATGTTTATAAATTTAGTTGTTCTTTGTGTCCCCTCTCTATTAGTATATTTATAAATTTCTAAAGGTTGATTTATATGTCCCTTCTTTGTTCCTAGGGACATCTTCCATTTCCTACTAATTTGTTCAAAAAAAGAAAAGAAATAATAGCTATGATGCTTATTTAAACACATTTTTAAAAATATGTTTTTATATTTTTTAAAATAATAATTATAAATAATAAATTCTGTTAAAAATATAAATATTTATTTTAAAAATCATAAAAATACGTTTTGTTTTGAATTCTGATTTGAACACAACTTTTAGTTATTGTTGTTACAGCTTAAATAAACTACATAAATTTAAATGCTATTAAATTCTTAGGGTCCCGTGTTTTGGTTAACTTTTTGGGGGAAAAAAATCATTTCTGAAAATATGAAATTAGTATGTGTAGATATATAAGAATGAATGTTCAATTTTATACTTTAAATTTAAAATATTCATTTATTAGAAATATATTATAATTTAATAAAATCACTTTTTCATGTGGTAATAAAAGAAAATGTAAAACCATAATAATTACTTGAAGATACTTAATTTAGAAAAAGTGATTTTAAGTATAACAATTACTCCACTTAAAAATCACTTTATCTATTTAAGTTTTACGAAAATTAAAAAAAAGAAAAACGTTAAACGTACTAAAAAAACAAAGAGCAACAACAAAGAATAACATATTCTATCCAATGGAATTGAATATGTCCTATACTCTCTCCTTCTCCAAAAATAAAAAATAAAAAAACCCAAAATTTTTGTTTGTCCTTAAAAAATAGTCTATTTTTAATGTAAAATTTTTATATTATCCTTACTAATAATGACAATACATAACTCAAATTAAAAAAAAAAAGGTCTAAAATCCAATATAATGTGATAGAACTAATTTTATATGTTACTAGAAACAAAACTAAGCACTATCAAACCCTTATAAGAATTTGACATTAATCATGTAATAACTAAAGTAAGGTATTATACATTTTCTATTGATGAATTTGTATATTTATGTTTCCAAAATTAACAAAAATTTTTTTTGTTAATGCTACAATGACATAATGTGTCATGCATTTATTAGAGTAATAGACTAGAAATGTGTTTGAAACAAAAATAAAATGCGTAAATATTGTTTTAGTATGCTGTTTATTTGGAAAGAATTTGTAACAATTAAACACTACCATAGTAGTTTTCGTTAACTGGGCGTACAAAATGATTAAAAGCTTTCATAATTGCAGGGTAGGTGAGGAGGAGACTACCACTTGCAGAGTGGGCATTACAATGGTTGATGACTTGATGCCTCTTGCAGGATTTCGAAATATTCTAACTTTGGAGCACTTGACAAAATCAAATGGCCCAGCTGGGAAGCTTTATAGGAGTTGAGGAGACGCAGTAATTGCGCTAATTCGGGGCAATATTATGGGAACATTTTCACTTAAGGATCGTCAGCAGTGACGCTGTTTTGTCTGAAAATGTTGCCTGATTATTATATGTTTTCAATTCTATGACTTGCACGCCTAAGGTCTCGCAAGTGGCATAATATGTTTGGATTGTGTTGTATTTGAAAATTTTGTATTTGAATATGTAAGGGTTTGTTAGGAGTGTGATGTATTTAAAAAAAGTTGTATTAAAATGTGTGAAAATTTTAGTGAATATTTGTTGATAGAAAAAGTATTTTTGAAGGAAAAAGAAGATGGAATTTTTTTTTTAAAATTATGTGAGAGGAATTTGAGTGGGAAAATTTGAATTTTAAATTTTGAAATAAAAATATATTTGGATAGTTTGTTTTTGTTTAAGAATTTACTTATTTGGTAGAAATTTTTTGTAAAAAAAAGTGATATGAAAAAATAGATTAGAGGAATTTTTTTTTTTGAAATAATGTGAGAAATTTTTTGAGAAGAATTTAAATTTTAAATTTTAAAATAAAAATTTATTTAAATATTCTTTTTATAATTAAAATTTTTAATTGTTTACAAATAAAAATGCAAATCAATCATAACATTAGTCAAACACTGCATTTTAAGAATGGAGTGGTGTTATGGTCTGAACCTCGTTATTAGTATTTTTAGTTGTTCATTTTTGAAATAATATAAAAAAATTTTAAAAAATTTAAATTTAAATTTAAATTTTAAATTTTAAAATAAAAAATTATTTAAATATTTTATTGTTATAATTAAAAAAATTATTTTTTTACAAATAAAAATACAAAACAAACATAGCTCTAAAGTCAACCACTGCATTTTAACAATGGAGTGGCGTTATGGTATGGAACCTCGTTATTAGTATTTTTCGCAGTTCATTTTTGAGCCACAAATTAAATAATGTAAGAATGAACAGTTAGTTAGTCTGTAACCATCAGTACTGTTGATCTGCCCAACGCAGGCAGTGATGCCTCAGACTGAGTCACTGAGGTAACCAGGTTCATCATACCAAGAAGGCCCCCAGAATGGTGTATGAAATTATTGTCCTTTTTCGAATTCATTCCATTTTATTTTACACCAAACCCTTATCAATCTTCATCCGATGAGAAAATCAGCAGCAACCACAACTGAGCAACACCACAAATTTATTATTGCTCCAATACGTTCACAAGCACTGGCATGCTTCTCTTTGAGAAATCCATCTATCTGCTTCTTTTCGTATCCACTCCAAGCAGAGGAAACCAAGCGCTGTGAATAACTAAATAAATATATCCCTTTGACCACTCTTCGACGCTATTTGCATACCCTATTACCCTCTTCTTTCACTTGTATACTCATTGTTGGGGCTTTTAACAAAGAAAACCAGATCCAAAAAAACCTCTGTCTCTCCATAATATATTCTGGAAAGTCGCCTGGATTTCATTTGATCTACTATATTACATCTATAAGAAGAGAAAAAGGTACAGACTTGCAACTTGTTTGAATACATAGTTCTTTACTTTATGTTAGTTTTTTCCATTCTGTGTTAAGTAATTTTGCTTCCTCATGAATTACATCTTGATTCGTTATCTTTCTCCAGGAAAATGGCAGACATTTTCTCAACGATTGTAGCAATTTTTGACGTTTCGACCCAAATCAAAGAATATGTGATAATCCCATTAAAAATTCAGTACAGCTATCTATTTCGCTACAAAAACGTCGTCGAAGGTCTAAGAGTTCAAAACCAAGAGCTTAATTCTTCAAGAGACCATCTGCAACAACAGATTCAAGCAGCTGAGAATAATCTTCAAGTTATTTTACCTCTCGTCAGGAATTGGCGTGGAAGAGTTGATGAGTTGAAGGAAAAAGCAGACAGAATTTTGGTTGACGAACAACAAGATCAAAATGGTGCTTGTATGCATGGGACCTGCCCAAATCTGAAGTTGCGTTATTCGCTTAGCCGAGAAGCCATGAAATTGACTGCAGATGCGGTTAAACTCCAAAAAGAGTACAGAGAGTTTGGGAGCCACATAAGTGATCCTGCTCCTGCACCTCCTATGGGAACGGAAACATCTGACACCCTCGAGTTTGATTCTCGGAGGTCTAAAGAGGAAGAAATCATGTCCTATTTGAGGGATAATTCTATCCGTATGATTGGAGTTTGGGGGATGGGAGGCGTGGGTAAGACCACAATGGCCAAGAAAATTGCGAAAAAGGCAATTGACGAAAAACTATTTGATGAAAGTGCCATGGCAGTCGTCAGTCAACAGGTAGATATACGAAAAATTCAACAAGAATTGGCAGAAGGCTTAGGCCTTCACTTGACACAGGAGACGGTATCCGTTCGTGCTAGGCAACTTCATGCTAGACTGAAGGACAAAAAGGTTCTCATAATTTTGGATGATGTTTGGAAAAGGTTGGATCCAGAGAAAGTTGGAATACCTTCCCAGATCAAAATCCTCTTGACATCTCGAGGTCATCATGTTTGCAAAATGATGTCCATAGAGGAAGCTACCAAGATTTTAGCATTGGAAGTCCTAGATGTAGAGGAAGCTTTTTCCCTTTTTGGTAAGAATGCTGGTAGCGTTGTGAACCAATCGAATTTGCTACCATTAGCGAGAGATGTAGCAAAAGAATGCAAAGGCTTGCCTATTGCCCTTGAGACGGTTGGTAGATCATTGAGAGGGGAAACAGATGAATCGATGTGGAAAGGATCTCTTTCGCAATTGCAAAAGTCTGCACCAAAAAATATTACAGGATATCTTGAAGATGTGTTTCAACCTTTGAAACTAAGTTATGATCACCTGAAAAGCGATGAAGCTCATCTCTTTCTCCTTTGCTGTTTATTTCCAGAAGATTCAAAAATTGAAATTGAAAACTTGGTTCGTTACGGAGTAGGCTTACGCATCTTTTCACCACCCATAGAAAGTATCAATGCTGCAAGAAACAGGGTACATTGCTTAGTTAAGATGCTCATAGATCGTTGCCTGTTGATAGATGCCGGTGGAAATCCCTGGCCTACGTACGTGAAAATGCATGATGTTATCCGTGACATGGCCTTATCAATTGCATCTAGTGGCGAGCATGTGTTTATGGTAAGGCATGACAGGGGCTTAAGAGAGTGGCCAGGAAATGATTCTGGTGGGGACTATACTTGCATCTCACTAACCCCGGGGGAAGCCCTGGCTTTTCCAGAATGCATACGGTGCCCGAGATTGAAGGCCTTACTTTTGACATTTCATTCTTCAACTCCAGAATCAGAGCTACCAGTCAATTTTTTAAATGAGATGGCAGATCTTAGACTATTAAGCATTAATAGGCAAGATTCCTTCTTTCCATTGCCATTGTCATTATCGTTCTTGTCCCCACTAACAAATTTTCGAGCTTTGCATCTGGATGGATGTGATCCGGAGAATATATACTTAATTGGCCAGCTGGTGAGTCTAGAAATCCTTAGTTGTCGTCGATCTGGCATTCGGGCGTTACCAAATGAGATTGGAGCACTTGCCAAGCTGAAGTTATTGGATTTGACTGGTAGTGGTCAATTAAAGAATATTGCACCGGATGTTATCTCAAATCTAGTCCAGTTGGAAGAACTTCGGCTCATGAAATGTCCAATTAAATGGGAGGGCGAAGAAGAAGGGAAAATGAGAAGCAATGCAAGCCTTGCTGAGGTATTTTCATTGAGAAATTTGAGGCTTCTGGAGATCTGGATTCGGGATTCAGAAGTAATCTCTCAAGAGACGGACCGCTTACAGAACCTGGCAAGCTATTTTATAGTCATACGCGAGTTGTATGAGATATTTAATGTGGAAGGATCACATACTGATCTGAAATGTATGCAAGTCCGTGTTGATGAGAGAAAAGTTTTTGTGAATACAATTTCTATGTTGTTTAAAGATGTTGAAGACCTATGGTTGGAAGGCAACGGTTCCAAAGACTTGATAGATCCGTTGGCGAGGCAAGGATTTGAAAGTATAAAGCATCTCAGAATAGAGGGATTGAATTCGGTAAAACATCTAGGCCCGGGTAGTGACATTTTTCCTGTTTTAAGGCATCTTGACTTAAGGGAGATGAATGATTTGGAGGAAATTTGTCATGGCCCTCCATCAGTGGGATCCTTTTCTCAGCTAGATTACTTGTATCTTTATGACTTGGGGAGTCTTCTGTATTTGTGGACGAGTGTTAGCGAAAATCTTTGTCTGCCCAACCTTAAAAAAATAGCTATCAGAAGCTGCAAGAATCTAAAATGGGTATTTCCACTATCAATAGCTAGAAGTTTATGCCAACTTCAAAGCATTGAGGTGCGCGATTGCCCAATGATGGAAGAAGTGTTCGAGGATGAAAGGGGATCAGAAACTGGTGTTACTACCAGCAATCACATCAAATTCCCAAGCTTGAATCGGATGATCCTTTGGGGGCTACCAATGCTTTGTGCTTTGTGCAAAGCTGTTGATGTATTCGAGTTTCCCTCAATGGAAACTCTGGAAATTACTGAAGTGTCAACGGAAATTTTTTCGGTCAGGCAATTAGGCCAGGTAATGTCATCGTGCATCCTTTATGATTATTTTAAGAATTTGCATTTGAATTTGAATTTGATACCCTGGAAAACATTAATTAAGATGGCTAGCGAACTAAAGGAATGTTATACTCTCAGAGCAAAGTATTAAAAGAGAAATTTTCAAAAAATTAAAATTAATAAAAGAAGTGTTAAAAGAGAAATTTTCAAAAAATTAAAATTAATAAAAGCATGAAATAATATTTGTCGAATAAAAGTATTTGATAATAAATTCATAAATTGTGATAAGAAAAGTATTTTAAAATAAAATTATGAAATAATGATTATAATTTTAAAATACTATAAAATGTAAAACTATAAATTATAAACCCTTTGTATATAAATAAAAAACAAGTTGTAAGTTTAACTTTTATCATAACTCTATATTTTATATTTCATTACAATCTCTTAAAATTTTATATATAAATAAAGTGAATAATTAATTTATAGAAATAAAAATATCAAGTAATTAAAATTATAAAACAGAAAATTCAAAATCTTATAAATAAATATGAAATAACTTTACAAAAGTACAATTCATAGTACTCCAAAATTCAAAATGCACAAATAGACACATCAAATTAGGGAGAATAGATAAGGTCAGTAAATAAATAATTTTTTTACGATTTTATAAGATTTAGAACTTTAATCGTCTCTTTAATTATTAAATATTAATATTAATGTTAGAGGACAATAAAAACACAAATTTTACCAAACATAATCACATCAAACATAGAATACCAAACCACCAACAATGCCACCTTTATCTATTATCAAATTTAAACTACAGACTAACAAAACAAACAAATAAATAATAAATAGTGTAAATAGTGTAATATTGTAAATTGACAGAAAATAAAAATAAAAGGTCAAATTTAATAAAAGCCATCCCTTGCCCAACTGGGCCCAAATTATAAAACTTTCTTTTTCCATCATTGCCAATTAGTTCCATCTAACCCGTCCCCTTTTTTTCATCCGTTCCATTCCCATTTTCTTATATAATACCATACCACCAACAATGCCACCCTCATCTATTATCAACAAAATAGTAACTAAATAAGGAATTTGATGTTTTAAATTTTAAATGAATTTAAAACTATAGAATAATAAAACAAACAAATAATAAACTGTAGTTTATAATAGTTTTTATTAATCTATAGTTTAATCAAACTCATCTAATATGGTTTTAATGAACTTTAGGGTTTTTTTAAGATTTATAAAAATTATTGAATTACTAAAAATATAAAATTATTTAAAGGACAATTTAACTCACATTATGATTATGTTGAAACCAATTACAATAATTTTTATTAATTTATAGTAACTCTATTAGAACTCTAATATTATAATTATTCATCTAGTCTAGTTTTAATGAACTTTAAGGTTTTCTAAGAGTTATAAAATTACTAAATTACTAAAAATATATAATTAATGAAAGAATAATTTAACTCACATTAATTATTATAATTACATTAAAATCGACTGACAAACTTTTCCCTTTTATATAATAGAGATAAGGAAGGTGCTTTGTGTGGGGATTTTTATATTTTAATATTAATGGTTAGAATGAAAAGTCTAAATTTCAATATTTTTAATATTATTACATTGTTAAGGGGTGGAATTTTGCAGATTTTCAAAATATTTTAGACCATATTTGGATGACTGGTAAAAGTTTCCATATTAATAGTTATCTTCGTTGCAAATATTTCATTCAGAGTTTTTGTCTTCTTTTTAATGTTGGTTTTCTTTTCCAGAAAAAGAATAAATAAATAGAAGCAATTTTTTTTTGCCTTTGACTTAAATAATTCAATATGAAAATTAAGCCAGGAAATCTTATTTATTTAAAAGTTTATTGACTTTTCCCCTTCTACTAACCTAAGATTATTTATGAAAAATAAGCTAAGATTTTTCCCTTTTAAGTTTTAACTTGGATGCTTTCAAATGCTAGATTATGGATAATTTACATTTCTATTTTTCTTTAATCAAACATATATTTTAAAATAGATAACATCTACAATCATTTATTTTATTTGTTTCCAAACATGTTTTTTCTTTTTTTGGTTTCTTCTTTAACCCAAATATATATTCAATTTATTTTAATTTTTTTAACATGAGCAATAATGGGGTCTTTTCCTCACCTATGCCCTTGAAATTATACATATTAATAAATTTTTATGATGTATTCTAGCCATGAAATTTTGTCATGCTTACACATGCATCTGGGACTTCTTCACAATTTTGCATATACTTATAATTGAGTTTGACTTTTCTTTAATTTTAACTATTACGTGTATTGAAAATTATCAATTGTTACGAATGATACTATATTAGAATTAATCACTTATGTTGTTGTCACAAGCATAGTGCTATAAATGTCTAACCTAAGATGTGGTTGAATGCAAAGCATCTTGGTCTTGTAATATGTTAAACTTACTTCTATAAATGTTACCGTATATGTTCCTAATTACTGTAATACTTCCAGCCTAAAAAAAAAGTTTATTTTTAATTTAGTATAATTTTTTTTAAGTTAGAACATACTATACATTTAATGTATAATTAAATGTATAATTTTACATTTTTATCTTTACTTTTTAATTTGGGTTATGCATTGTCATTATTAGTAAAGATAATATAAGAGTTTCATACTAAAAATAAACCCTTTTTTTGGAATAAAGAATTTTTTCTTTTTTTTAGGACGGAGGAGTATTAGATTAGACTTTTTAACTTAGTTTCTTTGTTTTATGTTTTGCTAAGGCATTTACATTTCAAAATCAATTCTATACATGTTACTATACATTATGTTAATCTATATAATTATAGCGAAATGCTAGAGGTGGGAATGAGTAGGAATTTGATGGGTGAGAATTTAATGGAATGGGTAATTTAGTACCCACTAAGTCTATATATTGGGTGAGAATGGGAGTTAATGAGAATAAGTAACCTCAATACAAAATTTGTTGCCTTTGATAGATCAAAAATGAAAAAGTAATTATAATAGAGTAAGTAGAAAATAAATGCGATTTAAAAAAAAAAAAGAAATATGAAAGGTTAAGATTGGAAGGATTGGATCAAAACTAAATCACAAATATGAAAAAACTTTTACAGAAGTAAAATTACAACTGAAAATTACTATTAAACTTAAAAGTAATGAGAACCTAAATTGTAAACCATACTTATAAAGCAAAAATGAACAATCACCATAAAAAGATAAGTTTCCTCGATGGAATTGGCTTCATGTGAATCAATAGTTGTGATTTGATAATTTGATATATTATCTAAATTCCAGACTTTGGTGATTACAAAATTTCATCTACTTTAAAATCCTTAATTTAATTAATTTATAAGAAGAAGGAAGAAAAAAGTGGATATGTATAACAATATTTGTTTGTAGTATTAATTTGGAATATTTTGGGACGTCCAATAAAATTTGAACAAATTAAATATCCTCCTATAAAAATTGTATGACTAGTGAAACTCTTAATTTCTTTTTTAAAACTCAAAATTTTTAGTTAAGAAATGAAGAAGATAGTATTTTGAAATGAATCCCTGAGAATTATTAATATTGCTTGTTTACCAAGTTTATAAAACATTTTGACATTATTGACTTTTAATTCTTGAAGTTTATCTTTTAAATTTGGTCTTTTGTCCCATTTAAAAAGTCATTTTTGTATGTATGTATATATGTGTGTATTGTGAACCTTATTAATTGCAAAGTCTCATATCTTGCATATTTATTAAAATTTAGTTTCAAGTTGATTTTCATATCATAATTGTTTATCAAAATTTTAATGCAATATAATTATATTTTCTTTATTTGAAAATAAATAATTTAACATGAATAATAAGTAAAAAAAATCAATTAACTATAAATCAGAGTGTTAGGGCACTAAATATAAGCATGGACTAAAAATAAAGGCAGTAGAAATGAAAATATTAAGATAAATATACAAATACACTATATTAGATAAAATGAGTAATGAATACACTAGAAAGAAAATAGGGATAATCCCAATAGATGAGAAAATAAGAGAAACATGTCTAAAATGGTTTAGAGATGTGCATAGGAAACACTTATATGTACCACAATACTTAGATATTAGAGAATTATTAAGTCAAACCAAAAGAAGAAGGGGAAGACCAAAATAAATTTGAAAAGAAACTATTAAAAAATTAATTGTTTAAATGAAAATTAAAATATGTATTTCAATAAAAAATGATGTTGAAATATGATCTATACATAGTCAACCCATTATAGTACGATAAAAATTTCGTTCGTTATTGTTATAATATAGTACTCCCTCGGGTCCAAAAAAACAATTCACTTTAGTTAAGATACAATTTTTTTAAGTTGTTAGGTATAACTCATTTAATACATCACTAAATGTATAATTTTAATTTTTTATCCTTGCTTTTAAATTTTGAATATATATAATTATTATTAGTAAGGATATTTTAGAAATTTAGTTTCAAAAGTGAACTCTTTTTTTGAGACAAGAATTTTTTTTCAAAATAGACTCTTTTTTAGGACAAAGGGAATAATATGTATAATTTGGAATGTTACAATATAGTAATATATATATAAAGTTCTTATCTTGCCTTGTTTGCAGCATGGTTATTGAGCATATGAAATTTTTATTACTGGATTATGAAACTAAGTTTCTTTTACCTAATTATTCTTGCATTCTTCTCTTTGTTGTTTCTTTTTGCCCCTATAAGCTTGATTATGAAAAAGAAATGAGTATCTTCCTCGGTTTATCTCTATTTTGTTTGAGACTCCAAATTTTAACGAATATTTTTGCCACTCTCTTGGCGGACTATTTTTAAAAAAAGGAATTGTATAATTCAGAATGTGCACTTGTGCAACTTTTTTTTAAAAGTGATTTCTGTTTTTGTTTTTGTCAATTGTAAAAAGATTGAATTTGAGTAATCACACTTCATTATTGCTTATATTCTCCAATTTAGATGTCTATGTATAATTGGTGTTCTACTAAACTAAAATGCTTGAATAACTTAATAGTTAATATTACTATGACATGTTTTAATGGAGTACTTTTAGTAATATAACATCCTATATATTTTTAAAAAACCAAATAATATAACATCCATTAATAACATAATGGAGTACAATCTGGAATCTCAATTGTTATTCAAGCAATTAGAATGTTGACAGTGAATTAGCAAAAAAATGAAAAAAAAATCAAAAAATTATCCTTATTGCACTACACAGTTGTTTAAGTATGTATTGATGTTCTTTTCTCAAAGATAAAACCTAAATACACTAGACTCATTATGATTCGTTCAACTAGTACGATATTTCATGAATTTTCTGCGTTAGTACTTTAGTTTCCATAACTGCTTCTTGTTAAAAAATTTGTATTTACAGCGTGTGAAATGCAATTTTTGCCGTTAAATTTCAAGTTTACACTGAAATACATACATGTCTTTTTCTTTTAAAAGAAAAATCAATCCAATCAATCCACCTCACAAAGGAAGCAAAGTATACACTATGTATGTTTTGTTATTGATTTATTATTATATTCAAATGATTTGCAGGTCAAATGCCCGAACTTATCATATCTAAACATGAGCGGGCTTGGCATGGAGATATTTTACCGTGAAGTCCAGATTAACATCTTTACCAAACTAAAAGAGTTGATAATTAGGTCTTTTGATAGTTTGACAACCTTATTTTCTTCGGACGTCTTCAGAGATCTTATCAATCTCAGGACACTAACTGTGGAATGTTGCTTGATGTTGGAAGACATTGTGAAAGTGGAAGAGAATGAAGATGAAGGACATAGAAATAGAACAAGCAAAATAATAATCCCAAAGCTTGAAAGGTTGTACCTTTCAGAGTTACCTAAAATCCGTTACTTTTGCTTTCTTAGCAATGCTTTAGAATTGCCATCACTTGAAGTAGTTTGGATTGAAGATTGTCCGATGATGAAAACATTTGCTTTGAATTTGTCTTGTAGCAATAGCATGTCCAATAGCTCAATCCCAAGGTTTTTCCTCAACAAACAGGTTTGAATTTTCTTCTCCATTTTAATTAATTGAGTACATTCATTTGGATCTTGCTATTTAACAAACCAATTTGTGAACTAGCTCAAGAAGTGAATGCAATAGTACCTTATAGGTTGCATTGTAGGTGACTTTTTTACTATTTATATTAATTCATAGCCAATAATTAAAATAGCACTAAATAACATCCAAAGTTGATACCTTATTTGTTTTTATCTTTTCCAAACATTTGTGCAACTCCTTCAAATTTCACATTGGGTTGCACATGTATATATATAGGCTAAATTATTCTCCTTGAAAGTAGAGAACATTTTGACAGGTTTTGTAGATCTCAATAGTAATAATGAAATTAATATATATGTGGCTAGTATGCTAATTTATGAATTGTTAAAATATTGTTTGAAGATCAAAATTTTGAAAATTTGTCAAAGGGTCTTATACATGAATCTTGATTTGTATTCATTGTCTCATCATGTTCGTAATTGAGTCCTATTACTCCCATTCATTTGATAAAGAAATTGACAAATAAGAGTATTACTTTTTCAGGCTGTGGATAATCTTTTTTAGATTTTAAATTAATTAAAGAGCAATAATAAAAAGAAGTGATAAATCAACGATAGAGCTTCATTTTTGTTTGTTTAATAACGTATCTCATTTATAAATTAATGCATAAGCTAATTTGTGCAGGTTACTTGTCCTAACTTGAACTTGTTGAGGCTTCTAAAGCTCAAAGGTTGCATATTTAGTCATGAAATTCCCATTGCATCCCTCGGTGCTCTTTGGAAGTTGGAAGTTGTATCTTGTGACAATTTGAAAAGCTTGTTTACTCCTCGTACAGTTGGTGGTCTCACTAATCTTGAAATCCTAGAGGTACGCTACTGCTTGATGTTGGAAGTAGTGATTGCCAAAGAGGATGTTGATGATGAAGGCAGTCGAGAGATGGAGGAGGTGGTTGTTAGGTTACCAAAATTATGGTTTTTAACACTTGCAGACTTACCAAAGCTACGTGGATTTTCTCACATGCACAGAGATTTAGAATTACCAACACTGAAACGGATGGAAGTGCGCAGTTGCACTAAAATGAATACTGCTTTCTCTCTAGGTCGTGGATCTGTTCGCATGCCAAAGGGTGCAAAAGTTGTTGGAATGGGAGATCCGGAATTTGCGTCCAAATTGTTTTTCAAGGGAGAGGTATGCTTTTCAGCCTTTATCTAATTACATAATTAAGGCACTTAGATTATCTATTGCACTTCACACCTACACACATATTTTGATGTCACGTTATAATTTAACAAATCAAAAGCTAATAAGTACTTTCACAATTTCTCAACTGAATGCCAAAACTTTTAATCGGAATCTAATGGCAACATTATCCCCTAAATTTACAATTTATTCCATGAAATTAATAGACACACTATTCACAAACGTACTTAGGAAACTTGGCAAATAATATATATATATATATATATATAAATTAATTATCTGTTTAATTAGTGAGAGACAAATTGAAAATAAATATACTATGTGTCTTCTAATTATATTACATCATTTGTTACCATAGTGAAAATGAAAAAGTATTTGTTTCAAGAGTGACCAACCGTTGTGTTCATGAATACTATAAAATTAAGAAAAATTAGAATACTTAATAAGTGGCAAAGAATCAAAACCCACTAGATTAAACTTTTAGGTTTAGATAAGTTCTTACTACTTATTGGGCCATTTTAGTTAGGCTTCCTATGTATAAAACCTTCCCAACACTAGCAAATAGATCAAGAAACACAAAAGTAAGATACAAGTATCATGTAATTAATTGAAGTTTAGCCCAAAAATAAATATGAAATATATATGCCATGAAAAGTGTAAACTAGACGTTGCAAATTGTTGTTAATTGAGGAAGAATTTATGGATACTTTTTTTAAATTTTGGCTAGGGAAAGATACTATTATGAAAGGTCCAAAATATATTCATTTGAAGTTTAAGTCATGCATCCTTTTGATGGCTTTTCTTCAGAAAAATTGAGTACTATTTTTCAGTTTAGGTGCATTGCATGTGAAGATTTTTAAAATTAAGGGTGAATTACATTTACTACCCCTGTGGTTCATGTAAATTACCAATCGAATCATGAAATTTGGTAAAACTACTAATACCCCCTTAAATTATTAAAAACTCTTTATTAATTGAAAAAATTATCAATACCACGTAAACTAGTCAAACATTATTATTTAACCACTGATGATAATATCAGCAAAAAAATTATATTTTATAAATAGATTTACCCATTAATATTTTTCATTAATTATTTTATACAAAACTAAATTTATAACTTTTTATTAAAAAATGAAAAGTATTTGTTTTATGTAACTGAGTGAATGGGTATATTTTTCATATATTTGAATTTGAATATGAAGGTTAAAAAATTGGTGCACTAACAATAAAAAACCAAATTTAAGACAATTATAAAATTGCAATTAAATTTCTAAATTATCATTTAACGTTTATGATTGAATGTCATATATTTTTTTCCCACTTTTAATGTTATTTTATTTTTAATTAACCAATTGATACGTATTTTAGTCTTTTATGCTTTTCAATTGTTGACTTTGAGTCGAGAGGGGTATTAATAGTTTTTTCAAACCGTGAGAAGATATTGCTAGTTTTACCAAATTTCAATAGAGATAAATATAATTGACTAAATTCTAATGTTTATTCTTATGAAAGACTTTGGACTAGTTTATTCTTATGGAAGATTTTGGACTTCGTGCAGCATCGCCAAGACGAAGATAGTTTTGACAATGGCTGTTTTATGTTTCTTCCAAGTGATCTCTCATTTACTTGGGACACCTACAGTGCACCTTTGTTGGTGAAAGGATCAAGGTAATAAAAAATAGTAATGATAATAATTCTTAGCTCATGTTAAAAATTAACATGAGAAACTAATGAATCCCAATAAAAAAAGAAGAAGAAGAAGAAATAATTGACATTAATAATTAAGTATATGTATATATATTTTTTTCCCATTAAAGAATTGCCCATAATATTGCAACACATTTCACACTTTTAGTAGTCCATTAATTGATTGTTTGTTGCAGTGATGTCTTCTTCCCTGGTCGCTGGAGGAAAGTGTGTGGCAAATTTAATATGGCAAAGCTTTTATCGGGGATTGTGTATGAGATAGTTTTTGTGATAATGCTACCAGAACAGCCAGTGGAGCTTGAAATTATTATAGCAAGTGATAAGCGAATACAGAATATGAGAAATATGCCAACGGATCAGTGGGTAGAAATATTGGCCGGGGAATTGAGGCTATCATCTAGCCAATGTGGAGAGATCACATTTTCTCTTGAACATGACAACATCATAACTGATGTACTTTTGAAAGGTGTAAGTATTCAAGTCAAAGAAACTATTGCGTAGAGAAAAATTGCATTGGATGTTATGTGAGGTCCTAAAATATGTAGTACATCTTCTCGTTTCATGGCTATTTGCAAATGACTGTATGCATTGATTTCCATTGTTCATAAACTATCAGTGATATGGTTCATGATGTTTAAGTTTTGACTATACTATTAATAAGAAATAATTGATGTTTTATTTTAAATGATGGATCTTGCACTCTAGAGATTAATAAGAGGGAAATTACACATGTTTTCTGAATGCAAAAGGTTGAAATCAATAATAGAGTAGTATTTTTGCTATTAACAGCCATCCTTTCACAATAGTCAAAGTGATGGAGATTTTTTTTAGAATAAAATTTAATATTGAATTTTACCATGGGCACGGGGTTACAATTGTGAATTATCCTTTTTTTCCCATTTATTCATCAAAATAAACATAATATTTTCATGGAAATACCCATAAGCTTTCTATCAAGAAATGGAAAGTCTAATATCTAAACCATAATCCAAATATCCTGATTGCATCAACAATATAATTATTTTTGCATTGGTCTCTTTAGTCCTCATCGAAATGCCCCAAATACTAACAAGGTAATTAAGGATTCTACATCAAAATTTCTTGCAAAATCGCACTAATTACTTCTCATTCTTGTGTAGCAAACATAAATATGATATTATGGAATCTAATTCTAGTTGGTAATATGTGGTTATAGTTGCAAAACTTTATCACACTAAAATGAGTGAAAGTTGGATGTGGTAAAAGAATGAGAGTCATATAGAAAAGGATTCATAGGTGTTAATCTTGAAAATAGAAAAGGAAAGGTAAGCCAAGCAAGATAACCTAACACCTTGGAAGCCTGTCATTATCCATTCCATTCTATCAACACTAAATCGTTTTCTTATCTAATCTAAAAAAATGGTAGAATGAGTAGCCACAACACATTTTTTGGTTTTATTATCTCTCACTACCAACAAATACTCGCTTCCAAATAAGGGTCGTTTAGGATACACCAAGAGGTATAAAGATTTCAAAGAGGTTTGATCATGCAACATTCAACTCACCTATATAATTAAATTAGTTTAAGAAAAAAATTCGCTCATATGTATGAAGAGAAACTATAGATCATACCTTAGATGCACCTTGGAGATCATCTAAACATTCACGCAAATAGTTTGAAGAACATGGAAGGCCTACCATGAGAAGCAAGAATAATTTAGACATAGATGGACAACGAACATACAGTGAGATTGAACCTAACAAAAACAACAAGACTCATAACCATTGGACAACAAAAAAAGAATGGAGAAAAGAGAATGATCAATTCTATATATTTTTCAGAGTAAGCAAATAGTTATATGGAAAAATGCCAAGTTGAGTAGAACATTGGAAAACATTGCTATTAAGAGACATTAGGACTGCAGATGATTCAGCAGTTTATCACATGTTTTAAGTTTTCACTTATATTGAAATGTGTATGCATTATTCTTGTCGGTGAGTTTTATTTCTAACCAAAAAAAAAAAAAGGAAAAATGAATATTCGAAACAATTCTTTTCTTTTTCTTATCTAATAGTGAAATAGTGCCAATTCTATAGTGAATTAGCAAATGCTTTCCTTACTATAAAAGAGTAATCCTCCATTACTTCAATATGACACATCAAGATATGAATCCTAGTAATACAAACCTAAGAGATCTACTCATGATGAATACAGAGAACTGTTTGGTTACAAGAAAAAAAACCTATTGAAAGCACTACAAAGATGTGAGAGTTGCTAAAGGTACGACAATAAATGTCCTTCATATTGAGAAATCCAAAAGGGGAACTGGTCATTTTCGAAAT
This sequence comes from Gynochthodes officinalis, assembly GCA_020080225.1. Lineage (NCBI taxonomy): Eukaryota > Viridiplantae > Streptophyta > Magnoliopsida > Gentianales > Rubiaceae > Gynochthodes > Gynochthodes officinalis. The sequence goes on along the minus strand of CM034615.1, from coordinate 45,321,446 downwards.
TAGTGATAACATCTAGATCCCTCGATCAAGGAAATAATTGATTTGTGTTGAAGAAGTTTCACATCTAAAACTTTCTTAGGCTTTGTTTGGATTGACACTTATTTACAAAAAGTTAATTTTTCTTTTAAAATAAATAAATTATTCAAATATTTTTTTATCTCATTTCAAAATTTAAACTTTGCTCCCAAATTCTCCTCTACTAATTTCAAAAAATTTTCCCTTCAATACACTTTTTATTCTCTTTCCAAAATACTTTTTCCTACAAAGAATTCCCACCAAAATAAGAGTACCACAAGCCCTGTGATTATAACAATATGCTTAAAATGGTATTCTTATGCTTCATCATTTGTTGTTTAAGATATTGGATATCTGTTCAAATATTATTTCCTTAAAATGGTGCTGATATACTTGATCATTTGTTTTTTGAAGTACTTAGAGAGTTAACAGATAACAGATAACAGTTAATATTGGATATCTAGGGGAAAGAGAGGCCTAGTTATAAGCCTTCTCCCTAGGCCACACCTCTCTATTTGTTTTTTCAAATAATGCAGATTGTGTGAGGCATAAATTAATTCCTCACTAGCTATCCACCAACATTCTCTCCTTTAAAGATTTAAGGTGAATGTTAATCAATTTTCACACCATCATTTTTACTTTTGCTATCATGTTGCTTACATCTCCATCAAAACAAAAGAGGATCGACACTAAATAAATTTTGTTTTTATTGACTGCTTTTAACTTAAAATAAAAGCAAAAAATTAAACCTAAAAAACACAACCTACAAATTGGAATCGTACACACTTCTAGTTTGGTGTTCATTTTACCTTCAATTAATTTAAAGTTCAGGGTGAGAAAGAAGTTTCAAGGTTCGTATATTGTCCAACAATTTAAGTAGCTTACTAGTCTTACTAATTGGTAATTGGTTATGTTTTGTTTTGGTTTGGTCATTCTAATTATCAAGATTACCTTAAACTAAATATGTTGTAAAATGGTTGAGCAAATAAGCACAAAATTTGGAAAAATATGAAAAAAGTGATTTACGTACACAATCTTGGGTAAAAATTATAAGTTAGGTAAAAGAATTTCACGATTGAAGGAAAAATTAGAAATTTCACAATTATCTATTCTAGGAGATAGATTAATTATCCACTATAAATGAGATTACTCAAAAACACTCCAATTAATCTCAGTATATATACTATCTATGATGGCTCTTGGTTTTTCTTTTACAATGAAGAACAAAAAGAGAGGCCTATTTATAAGCCTTCTCCTTAGGCCACACCTCTTTTCCTCTCTATTTGTTTTTCAAGTAATGCAAATTGTGTGAGGCATAAATTAATTCCTCAATAACTATCCACCAACAGCTCTCCCTTAAAAGATTTTAGGTGAATGTCAATTAATTTTCACACCATCTTTTTTATTTTTGCTATCATGTTGTTTACATATCCATCAAACCAAAAGAGAATCGACACTAAATAAATTTATTTTTATTGACTCCTTTTATTAAAAAATCAGTGAGGTTATCTTTAGTATGAATCTTCTACACATGCACTATTATTTATTAAAAATTAATGGAATTGGATGGAATGACTGTGTGCTCACAGCATGCCCATCATTTTACAAGTTTCTGTAGACAGCGGAATACCGGGTGACAATTGACGAATGCCTTGATAAATCGCTTTTCTGACATCCTCAAAGCTGTCGCCATATGAGGTCCATTGACTCGAGGAGCTAGACCCATATCATCTATCTTATGTGCAAGAAAAAATCTTGGTTTTAACAGTGTTTCCAAATTGACGCACCGCAGACATGGATGAGGCAGTACTGTTCTCGCAAAGAGCTTCATTATGCCCAAAATGAAAGTCATGTTTCTCTGAATTTTATCAATGGAAAATGTTAATATGAGAGGATTGCGCCCAAAAAGACTCAAAATCTCATCCTCTGAGAAACCAAATTTCTCCAAGTTTGCTAACTTTTCCGGAATCGTCTCAACACGTGAGACAGAAAAGATAGCAACCACATGTGATGGGGATCGTTTACCTGAACATTTCTAGTTTTTAATATTTTCTTATTCTTTTTGATTTTTAATATATTTTAGATTTTTATTTGGAGTATCCTAAATCTAGCAGAATTGTGTTTTAGTATCCTAAACTTAGTAGAATTATGTTTTAGTATCTTAATCATAGTCAAGTTGTGTTTTAGGCCTATATAAGGGTGCTTAGGATTTCTTTGACAAATACAATTCATTATTATTATTCAGTTTTTTTCAGAATTGATTTTCCCCAGATATCTCTCTACGCTGAACGCTGCGTCAGTTGGTATCAGAGCCCATGGCGACTGGCGGTGGTCTTCGTGACGATGTTCAGGAGACTGGAGCCCCAATCCTTGGGGACGACGCGCTGCAACGATTGGAGCAGCGTTTAATGGAACGCATTGATCAGCGAATTGATCAGGGCCTTCATCGTATCGAAGAGCGACTCGGTGAACTAGCAGATCGGTTTGAGGATCTTGGCGTTGATGTGAACCGGAATCGGCGAAACGGCAGAAGACCGGGTGCATATGTTGCTCGCGGTGAACTTGTCAATATACCTGTTCCTGTTCGCAGGCAGAACAACCCGATCTTTTCAGAGAGTTCGGAAGAGGAAGAAAGCGAATTTTCCAATGACGAAAGTGGCGACAGAAATCGTCATGGAGGATTTCGAAGGGGACGTGATGGAAGAAACGAACGTTGGCGCCAGGGAGATTATGAAGGTAACGACTTTAAATTAAAAGTCGATATTCCTTATTTTAATGGAAGTCTAGGAATAGAAGAGTTTCTAGATTGGGTTGCCGACATAGATAAATTCTTTGATTACATGGAGACCCCAAGTAAGAAAAAGGTGCGATTAGTAGCCTGTAGACTAAAGGGGGGTGCATCTGCATGGTGGGAAAGATTGCAGAATAGGAGGGAGCGAGAAGGAAAGGAGAGAGTTCGAACTTGGGATAGGATGAAGAGGTTGTTAAAACAGGAATTCCTTCCACCAGATTATGAGCAGATTATGTTCCAAAGAATACCAACGTCATCAACAAGGTACTGATCGTATATGAATATACAACCGAATTTATGAGGTTGGCTGAACGGAATAATCTGTCAGAAACAGAAGGACAGCAGGTGGCGAGGTATCTTGAGGGACTGAAGCCTTTCATCAGAGACAAAATTGGAGTACAATTTTTACGAAATCTCTCTGAAGCGAAGAATATGGCTATGAAAGCCGAATTGATGCAGCAAGAGCGGAATAAAAGAGGCTATGAGAATTATAGGGGTAGTAGTTCGGCTGGTCATATAGAGAAGAGCGGGTCCAACAATCGTTATAATGCAGGGCGAAATCAAGAAGACAAGGTGATGGAAAAACGCCCTATGACCGAGGTGAAAGGGGCGCAGGCACAAAAATCTGCCAATCCCAACCCGTATGCTAAACCGGCGGGGTTTAAATGTTATCGGTGCAATCAACCAGGGCATCGATCTAATGAATGCCCTCAAAGGAAAACCGTGAACATGGCAGCGAGAGAAGATGAGGAAGATGAATATTGCTGCGAGCCAGATGGTGAGGCCGAAAATTTTGAAGAAGAGGAAGAAGGGGAACAGAATTTTGTAGTGCGCCGTATGATGTTATCTCCAAAACGAGAAGATGAGTCTCAGCGTCATCAATTATTCCGAACCCGATGCACCATTTTGGGTGAGATTTTTGCTGTAGTTATTGATAGTGGGAGTATGGAGAATATTATTGGGAAGGAGACAGTAAAGAAGTTGGGGATACCTGTGGAAAAGCATCCCAATCCCTATACGTTAGGGTGGATTAAATCAGGGTGAGAGTATCCAGGTGACTGAGCGGTGCAAAATACCATTCTCCATTGGTAAGTATCGTGATGAGATATATTGTGATGTGGTGGATATGGATGTCTGTCACGTGTTGTTTGGGAGGCCGTGGCAATTTGATGTAGATGCTCAGCATTAAGGAAGGGTCAATCAGTATAGCCTTGTGAAAGATGGGGTAAGATATACCTTGCTACCCTTAAAGAATAAAAGTAAGCAGGCCGCGAGTGATAATTTCATTACTCTCACAAGAAAGTTTGAAGCGGAAGTTGCAGATACTCGGCAAATTCACGTATTGATTGTGAAGCAAACCATGTGAAATTTGAATTACAAGTGGAGGAGTATCCTGAAGCTGTTAAGCCTTTGTTAGAGGAATTTAAAGAGTTGATGCCCGATGAGATTCCAGATGGATTGCCTCCCATGCGCGATATTCAGCACCATATAGATTTAATTCCTGGTGCTAGTTTGCCCAATCTCCCGCACTATAGGATGAGTCCTAAGGAGAGCGAGATTCTAAAAGAAAAAGTGGAGGAGTTGTTGCGAAAGGGGCACGTTCAGAATAGCATGAGTCCTTGTGCTGTTCCGGCACTATTAACTCCTAAGAAAGACGGGAGTTGGAGGATGTGCGTGGATAGTAGAGCCATTAATAAGATAACCGTGGGTTACAAATTTCCAATTCCTAGATTGGATGATATGCTGGATAGGTTGTATGGAGCTAAGTGGTTTACAAAGTTAGATTTGAAGAATGGATATCATCAAATTCGCATACGACCGAGGCAGTGGAAGACAGCTTTCAAGACAAAGGAGGGACTGTATGAATGGTTGGTGATGCCGTTCGGGCTTTCGAATGCTCCAAGCACCTTCATGAGGCTTATGACTCAGGTTCTAAAATCTTTCATTGGCAAATTCATTGTCGTTTATTTTGACGATATCCTGATTTATAGCAAAACTGAGGAGGATCATTTAATGCACTTAAGGGAGGTGTTGACAGCCTTGCAGAATAATAAGCTGTATATAAATCTTAAAAAGTGCAGTTTTCTAACCAATAAGATGCTTTTCTTGGGGTTTATTATTACTGCTGAGGGAATAGAGGTAGATGAGGCAAAGGTAAGGGCAATAAGAGATTGGCCGACTCCTAAGACTGTTTCTGAAGTTAGGAGTTTCCACGGGTTGGCCACATTTTATAGGCGCTTTATCAAAAATTTCAGTACAATCGCCGCCCCAATTACTGAGTGCCTGAAGAAAGGTAAATTTTTATGGGTGGAAGAAGCAGCGAATAGCTTTGCTATATTAAAAGAGAAGTTATGTATCGCAGGTTATCTTTAGTATGAATCTTCTACACATGCACTATTATTTATTAAAAATTAATGGAATTGGATGGAATGACTGTGTGCTCACAGCATGCCCATCATTTTACAAGTTTCTGTAGACAGCGGAATACCGGGTGACAATTGACGAATGCCTTGATAAATCGCTTTTCTGTCATCCTCAAAGCTGTCACCATATGAGGTCCATTGACTCGAGGAGCTAGACCCATATCATCTATCTTATGTGCAAGAAAAAATCTTGGTTTTAACAGTGTTTCCAAATTGACGCACCGCAGACATGGATGAGGCAGTACTGTTCTCGCAGAGAGCTTCATTATGCCCAAAATGAAAGTCATGTTTCTCTGAATTTTATCAATGGAAAATGTTAATATGAGAGGATTGCGCCCAAAAAGACTCAAAATCTCATCCTCTGAGAAACCAAATTTCTCCAAGTTTGCTAACTTTTCCGGAATCGTCTCAACACGTGAGACAGAAAAGATAGCAACCACATGCTTATACATCCTACAATCCTTTGAGACACAAGTTCTGCGTACGCAATCCATCTTTTCATCGTTCAGAATACACCGGGGAATTAAGGTGGGGCGAGAAAGGAGAATAGGGATCAAATCATCTCTGCTAACCCCGACTTTGTCAAAAACGGCAACCACAAGTTTAATTTTGTCACGAAGGTCATAGTTAAGAAGGGATGGATTACGCAATATAGCCTTGAGCAGAACATCCCTGGAGCCAAAAAGACTTTGAAGATATTCAATGCGCTCATCCAAATCTTCAGCTAACCGACAATTGAGAAAGCGGGGACGACACTGTATCATCTTTGCAAGATCAGATGAAGAGATGCCAAAGTTACTGAGTATCTGAAGCTTGGATTGAAGGCTGTTCACGTCCATTTTGCACAAGGATGGGTGCCGGAGAAAAATAAGGGAAACATCCTTCTCAGTACAACCCACCTCCTCAGAACATCAGCTGCTTGTGTTGCTTTCTCTCTATTTGCTATTGTTCCAATCTTTTCATCAAAATTTCTGTCACTGGAAAAGCGTCTGTAGCCTGGAATCTAGGATTGGAAATGACTGTTTCAAAAGGGGATGCATTGGAGAAGAACAAATTGAAATTTTGGGTGGCGGATAATAGGAAGCGGAATTGGATTAAAGCATTTAACTTGGGTTTGATATCAAGCAGCAATATTTCAATGAATTCACAAAATTCATCGCAACAAGAAGTAAACAATTGCACGCAGCCTAGCAAGTAAATGGCTTTTCCGCAAGTGTTAAGGGAAAACAGAGAATAATTAAAAGCTTCGGGATTCATGTACATAAAAACCAACAATTCTAAAAGCTAGAGAAAGAAGCTGGGAACTCCAGCATTATCTCCACAACCTAAACAAAATGAGCTGAACCACAGTTGAGCGCATAATCAACTGCTGAAAGAGAGACTCAATAAATTAATTGAATTGTGTTTACGTTCCTTCAGCGTGGCTCTTAAACTTTTATTGAATGCTAAGGCAAAACCAATTCAAAGTTATGAATTTTATTGTGCTAATTAAGGAAAGAAAAAACAACCCAGAATAAACTTCTGCAAAGTGTCTATGTACAAATTTGACACAGACCAAAGCCCAGAATTATGGAACAAGGATAAACCCTAACCGAGAAACAGCTAGAAGAAAAATCACAAAACTGCAAATTAAAGCAAAAATTAAAACTGCGGTTGAGAAAAAACTACTGAAAAAAATTCCAACCCAAAATCAATAGATTAAGTTCTATATCGAAGTCAATGCACACAGGAAATCAAAAGATAAAACTTACACCGAAGTGAGCTAACAAGGAATCGTTTTGGGATATCTTGGAGGGGTTTCATTAAAAAGGGTGGATTAATTGCCGCTAGTTCCAGTTTCAAGGATAAAACCAGTGCCAGGCTGCCAGCTTATGGAAATTCCGGTCGGACCAAAGCCCAGAAACTAAATATTGGATACACTCCTGTGATTTTCGTTTTCTTTTTCCCCTTTTCTTTTTAAATAAATCACTGAATAGTTTCATCATAAGTCGGGCAAATTTTTTCAATGAGAAAATATCCGATATCATCATCATTATTATTATTATTATTTCAATTTATTTGGGTGAAAGTGGGGTAATGAAAAAGGGAACTAGCAGGAAGTTCCATTTCGGTAATTTTGTGGCCTCATTCATTAAAAAAGACGCATGTTCTTAATAAAGATGAATTCAGAGGATTGGTGAAGACAAGAATTCGAAGAAATGGACAGAGATAGGTAGACACTCCTATGGCTATCCTATAATAATCACATTATTAATTTCTCTGTCTGACCCCTTTGGCTTTGGCCGCCGTGTCAACTAAAAGTTCAGAATCAATGTAATGAAAAAGCTAGTTTTCATCTTCCATAAAAATAACGTTTGCTTTCTTTACACATTGGCTTTCTTCACTTGAATATATGCTGCTGCTCCTTTTCTTCTCCATTATTTCCTTCTTGATACTCTTCCTTTTTTTTTTTTGGGTTTGTCATTGAAGAAAGAAAGGTTCATTTGTTTCACAGAGGTTAATTAATCACTCATCCTAAATAAGTTTACTTAAACTCGGTGGAGACTTGTAGTAGATTGTATTTTCATTCGTTGTGGAATTTGTTTTTAGCTTTTTACAAATAATTTTTTTTTGTTTACATATTAAAAAACATATATACCCTTTGTCGAAAGAAAAGAGTATATTTTTTTAAAAAATTAGATACAAATTTTATATTATTTTACTAATAATAATATGTAAGATTTAAGATTAAAAACAATAAGAATAAAAATTATATATTTAATAATATATTTATATATTATATCTTATAATTAAAAAAATTATATTTAATAAGAAATGAACACTTTTTTTAGAACGAATAGAGTATTATGTTTATTTGATCAATTGATGAATATGACTACTATTCTAGATTGCATTAAAAAACAAGAAATATTTACAAATTATATGGCCTTGGTATTACCATTTACAAATAGTAATAAAGTTGGGTTTCTTTAAATCAAAGGAATTCCTTAATTAAACATCAAAAGATCAAAAGAATTCATAGAGATGTCAAAAAACTGGTGATTCCCAATTTCTTTAATGGTGAAACTAAAACCGAACCTTAAAGGTGTCAGTTTCTATTCGAATCTAGAACCACCGGTTCACAGTTTGGTTCCGATTTTGTTATGATTCTAGTTTGATTCCGGTTCTAATTATAGTTCCACTGTCAATTATAAAAAAAATAATTTAAATAAAAAATTTAAAGAAAATATAACTTAAACATAAAAATATTTATATAATTCATACTTAGAATTAAAAATAAAAATGGGAAAAGAGTATATTTATTTATATGTTTTAAAGTTGTAAATTTGTTGTAAAAATAATACATATTAGATTTAAAAATTGTAAAGAAAATATAACTTAGATTTAGTAAAAAAATATAACTTCCTCTTACAATTAAATATTAAAGTGAAAAAGAGTACATTTTACTTACATTTTGAAGATTGTAATTTATTTCTTAAAAAAATATAATTTAAACTTAAAAGTTATAAAAGAAATATAATTTAAATTTAGAAAAAAATAAAATTCATATTTAAAATTGAAAATGAAAGTGAAAAAATAATATAGTTTATTTATATATATATGTGTATTTTATTTTTTTTAAAAAAATTACATGGTTCCAAATTGAATCTGAACCGTCGGTTTTGGTTTCATATTTTGAATAATTGGAATAGAACCGTCAAACCCAATTCTGATTACGATTTTTTGAACCTTTATTCACGGTTTTGATTCATAAATCGAAATCATTGGTACGATTTTGATTTAGTTCCAATTCGAACCGAACCTTGGTAACTTCAAGGTGGGCTCTTGTCATTTTTTTTAAAAAAATTTCAAATGAATTATGTGCTAAAATACCCTGAAGGATCTGATGTAGTACCTTCCGATCGATGATATTCTACATTTTTATTTTTCTTTTTAGCTTTTTGAAATGAGAATATTGAATATATTTGGTGGTGGGGGGCGGGGTGCATGAATGAGTACCATGAGATTTTGAATGGGATTTTTCATGGAGTACTATCTTAGTACTAACTTAGAAATATCTTGATGAGAAAATATTATATAACACGTAGTCTTGAATATTGAAGCCTTGGTATGATTTTGATTTAGTTTCAATTCGATCCGAACCTTAGTAACCTCAAGGTGGGGTCTTGTCATTTTTTTTTTAATTTCAAATGAATTATGTGCTAAAAAATCCTGAAGGATCTGATGTAGTACATTTCAATGAAATTTTACATTTTTTTTTTAGTTTTTTCAAATGAAGATATTGAATATATTGGGGGGGGGGGGGGGAGTTGTGGTGCAGCATGAATGAGTTCTATGAGATTTTGAATGGGTTATTTCATGTAGTATCTTAGTACTAACCTAGAAAAATCTTGATGAGAAAATATTAAATAACGCGTTTGTCGGCTAGCCTTGAATATTGACTTTCTCCCGCGATTTTATATTGGGGGGAAGAAGCAATGGAATACCCTGATCGATGGGGAAGAAGCAATGGAATACCCATGGAATACCCTGGGGAAAAAGCAATGGAATACCCTGATCCGATGGTTAGTAATTAGTGGAAGCATCTGTGGAGGAACTATGTTTTGACGAAGTCATTCGACAGTCCCATGTCACAGCCCCAGATGATGCCCCACAGAGACTTTTACCTTCAAGTCTTCAACTACTAGGGGCGTGACAAACAAGTTTGAATAGTCTTTACAAATCTGGATAGCAAAATGCCAAAAGCTTCACTATTCCTATGACCGTCGCTCTGATGCTGTCAGGCATACTCAATCTACCTAGTCCAAGACAGTAGTCATTTGTTAATTAGTAGAATTTACAGTGCACTAATCCCAAACATAGATTTTCCTTTTTAATAAACTTCTACATGAAATTTTTCAAAATGATAATTAAAAACAAAGAATGCCCACTTTATACATATCATGCTTCATGCTTCATGCTTTTGGATATCTACTGTTATTTCTGCTGTATGGAGCACTATGTTAGAATGCATGGGCTAATACTTTCATTTATTCTAGAGGGATTTTTTTTTTTTTTAAATCATAGATGGATCATTTACATTTTATCATGTAGGGTGGATTTGGTACAGCAATGGCTACTGAGATTAAACTCACCGCCTTAGTATTATATGTGCTTGTTTGACTCTTGTGTTGAATCTGAACTCTGAAGCATGCAAAATGGACCAAACTAGCACATATAGTTGAAATTGTCAAGACCCATTTTGTGAGACTGAAACTGGTGCAGGATAATATCTAGGGTTGACGCTGTAAATACGCCTAATTTTAATTTTCATGTGTTCTTTATCGTTAAGTTTTTTTTTTTTCAATTTCCACGGCTGTGCCATGCAAAAGCATAAGCTACGTTTTGATCCCTTTCTTCAAGTTCAAATTGCTGTTTCCCCTTCTAGAGGAGGAACTTTACCCTTTGCTTGTTCACGCGGATGGAATCCGATTAATGACGACCTAGAGTTACAGTTACATCATGACTTTTTATTCGTTGGTATTAACTATTATGAAATTAAGCCTTGAAAATTCTTCACTCATTAAGTCATTTTCACATAAGATAAAGTCTTGAATGCCACCATTCAAGTGACATCAAGTTAAGTTTATGTGACTGGTTGACCAAGGTACCGAGGCTAAAGGCAAAGGAAAAGTATTATACAAGTTGCAAAAATGATAGTGTTATATATCACCAAAATCAGTAGTGATACAAAAATTTCAGGAAATGTAGGAAGCTACAAATGATAAATTAAGCAAGATCAGTTGTCCTCACATGAATTTAAGGAATTACTGGACAGGAAAGAAATGGAAAAAAAAATAAAAACAAATATTTAGAATGAAAGAAATCTAATACCACTAACTCAAAGACCATCACTAGTCGAATTTCACAATTCAATCACATCTCAATTTTTGAAGGGCTTTGCCGAGTAAATTAATGGTCAGGGAGCAGTTCAATGTCGCAGATTCATCCCTTTTAATCACCTTCATGTATTCTACCTTTCCCATTAATTGGGAGCTGCCACTCAGTGGCAACACTCCAGATGCAATATCCATGGCTAAATATAAATTTCTAGGTACAGAATCTGAACTTAGGTTTGCAACAACCGTCATCCTTTTTTTGGAAAGCATATGTACAGAAGACTTGTTTAGAACCACCTCTCCTACCTTGGTTCCCTTGTAGGAGAATGTCAAACTGGCCGCCGTGGATCTGGATTGGTCGGCCTCCCTCAAACTTGACCTTAACCAGACACTGCTCATTCATACACCTGGCACTGCCAACAAATACTATCTTCAATGGTCTGAGTCAACTCTGTGCATCTATCTTTATATTTTTTTGGGTTTGGAGTAAATGCAGCTCTTATCTCCTAAATTGTTGTTCCCTTACCTTAAATATGTTCCTTCAATATTAATTTGTACTCTAATATTTGTTTAGCCATAATGTGTAGCTCGATTATAGGGTTTTCGATGTAAGCAGCTGGCAAGCTATTCGATCAAATGCAACTTAACTTAAAACATTTCAAAACCCATTTTTACACTTTTTTGAGATAATAATTATAGATAAAATATTGTATTAAAAAATATAAAAATGTGTTTTAGTAAGTTAAATTCAAGTATTTTAGTCGAATCTAAGCATAACTAATTTGATCTTGAGCTTAGTACATTTGTAAATAGCTCAAGCATGAGAATCGCTTTTTAGTGCTCGATAGAGTTTGAGTTTGAATTTATTCTTGAGCTATATGTGGGTTTTCTTTCATTAACTAGAATATTAATGGCGTGTTTGGTTTTCACTTTGAGCTTCATTTTTGTCTCAAACACGCTTTTCAATATATTTTCTATCTCACAACCATTATCTCAAAAAATGTAAAAACACATTTTTGAACTGCAAAATGCATCCAACCATTATCTCTACCAAGGATTTGGTGTGGACTAAAAGTGTCCTAGTTTCATACTTGGGAGATAAGATTTTGTTTACTTTCAAATTTTTTTGATAATTTTTATTGAAAATTGTGGAAATTTTGATAAAAAACACACTTAAAACTAACGATTAAAACGTGAATAAGAATCTGAATATAATGGCGTGAATGGGAAAAAAAATTAGCAATTGAGTAAAGATTTTTATTGTCTAAACATTAAGACTTTAAGACTTTTAATTTTTTAGTATCTCACAGTTAATATTTTTAGTCTCAAATATAAATCACAATTTTTAATGAAGACTAGAAAAACACTTTACTCAAGATAGGACAAAATAAAATAAAAGATTAACGGACGGCTTTCAAAAATATGGAAGACTTGCATGCAAACATTATTGGATGCCTTTTACTTTAGTGGAAGACTTGGACTTTTTGTCTTTTAATGTGCGAGCCCTCTGCATCCCTTCACTCGCTTGCATCATGAATCGAAAAATACACTAGAGAAAAATATTTAAACCTTCTAGAGGGTGGTATTAAATATGAGATAATTTATAAAATAGTTTCTTATATATATGGAAAAAAAAATTTAGTTTCTCACAAAAAAAAAAAAAAAACGAACCAATCAGCCCCTCACATATATGGAAAAGAACTTTTTAGTCCCTCACAAAACAAAAGAACCAATCAGTCCCTCACGTAAATATTTTTTAATCCCTCACATATATGAAAAAGAACTTTTTAGTTCCTCACAAAACAAAACGAACCAATCAGTCCCTCACATATATGGAAAAGAACTTTTTAGTTTTTCACAAAAAAAAAAAGAACCAATCAGTCCCTCACATATATATTTTTTAATCCCTCACATATATAGAAAAGAACTTTTTAGTCCTTCAAAAAAAAAAAAGAACCAATCAGTCCCTCACTTTCATACATTTAATCTATTTTGGTCATTTCATCAACTTTTGTCAAATTTTTCGTCAAATTTGCCAACACGTGCCCTAAGCGTGTTATTTGTTGAAGGTTTTTTTAGAATCACGGAAAATCATTATTTCTTAAAATGTTGATTATCTCAAGGGTGGTTGCCCTCTCTCTCTCTGCGTTTGTCTACTGATGATCTCAAAAGATAGCCATTTTTTTTGTTGATTTTTGAGAACCTTTTGGTAAATTGCAAAAATATTCCCTTTGTTTTTTGGATTGATTTCCCTAAAAAAGGTCCATTACATCCACACCCTGTTGATATATATCTCTCTATCTCTCTTTGGGTCTAAACGAGGCTATGATGAATTTTGTAATAATCGCATAAAAAAAGGATTTTTCGTACTTTCAAAAAAAGCTTTAGCAAATAACACGCTTATGGAACATGTTTTGAGTTTTAACAGAAAGTTTGACAGAAGTTGATGAAATGACCAAAATAGATTAAATGTATGAAAATGTCTGTCGGTTCTTCTTTTTTTTTTTTTATGGATTAAAACGTTCTTTTTCATATATGTGAGGGACTGATTGATTCTTTTTTTTTTGTGAGGGACGAAAAAGTTCTTTTCCATATATGTGAGGGATTAAAAAATATATATGTAAGGGACTAATTGGTTCATTTTTTTTTGTGAGGGACTAAAAAGTTCTTTTCCATAGATATGAGGGACTTATTGGTTCGTTTTTTTTTGTTTTGTTTTTTGTGAAGGACTAAAAAGTTTTTTTCTATATATGTGAGAGACTATTTTGTAAATTATCTCTATTAAATATTAATAATGAATGACTTGGAGACAGACATTATTTATTGCCTTTTTCCCATCATAGAGTTATCTTTTTTACTAGCATTTTTAATATATTTAAGTCAATAGAAAATATAAAAAAAATCAGTTAATTTAAATGAAGAATATCCACGTAAAAAACACTTTATCTAAAATTATAGGAAGTGAAAAATAGATTTTAATATTACAAACTAGTTATTTACAAGGAGTTAGCTTGTTTGATTGTACTAAACTTTTCATTTATCCATGCAACCGCAAAACTATGTTTGGATTATGTTGTATTTGAAAATTTTGTATTGAAATGTATGGAAGTTTTTGGTAAGAAAAATTGATATGAAAAGGTATATTAGAGTGAATTTTTTTAAAAAAAATATTATGAAAAGAATTTTGGTAAGAATTTAAATTTTAAATTTAAAAAAAATTATTTTCATAATTCAAAAAAGTTAACTTTTTTTTTTTAAAAAAAAAAACACAAATCAAACACAGCTTGCTTGTTTGTAGTATTTCTTAGGCAAAGCAAACGGAAAGCTACAAATCATGATTAATATGAAAACTTAAATGTTAATAATTTGTGGCATAAAAAGCATGGAAAAAAAAAAAGAGGATGTGACTGATGATTTGTGCGACAAACATGACCCAATTGGTTATGTTTGGATTGTAATTTATTTGAGAAAATTTTTATTGAATGTGTAAAAATTTTGATAAAATTCTTTTGCAGAAAAAGTATTTTGGAAGAAAAATAAAAATATAGTGAGGTAGAAATTTTTTGAAATTATGTTACTAGAATTTAGGAAGGAATTTTGAATTTTAAATTTTAAAATAAAATTTAAATTTATTTGAATATTTTATTTTTTTTGTGAAATTTTTTTATTTTTGTAAGTAATGCTCAATCCAAATGGAGCGCAGGATTTGAGCCTGAATTGGAGGCCGAATATGATTGTGTGAGTAGAAAAAATCAATAATTGAGCTTAAGAGAAGATGCGATAACGAAGGGGAAAAATCACATTTTTTATCTCTAAATTTTAAGGAGATGTATTTTGGGGCTCACAGAATTATAGAAGCAAGTCAAGTCGGGGCGTGGGCTCATGGACTTAGGTGCAATCCATTTTTAAAGTTTGTTTAAAAATTTGTGTCCCCTCTGTATTAGTATATTTATAAATTTCTAAGGGTTGGTTTATATGTCCCATCTTTGTTCCTAGGTACATCTTCCATTTCCTACTAATTTGTGAAAAAAAAAGGGAAAGAAATAAGAGTAATGATGCTTATTTAAACACATTTTTTAAAAAAAAATTTATATTTTTTAAAATAAAAATTATAAAATAAAAATTATATTAAAATTATAAATAATTATTTTAAAAATCATAAAAATAAGTTTCGAATTTTGATTTAAACACAGCTTTTAGTTATTATTGTTACACGCGTGGAACCTTTGTTTTTATTGAATTTGGAGTTGGTCAATAAATTGTCATATATTATTGAGGTATGGTTTCTTTCTATGATTTTTATTCCATTTTCTTTGATTAAAACTGTCCTCCATGACTGTTGTAGTTGTGGATGATTGGGATATGGATAGTATTTAAATAACTTTTTATTTTGTTTTAAAATTTTAATTTAAAATTTGAACTTTTCATTAAAACTCTACTCCTATTGCTTAAAAAAATTTCTTTCTTATATATTTTTTTATTTTTCCTTCAAAACACTTTTTCTTATAAAAATAAAATCACCAAAATTTTCACACTTTTTAATAATTTTTTTTTTTAAAATAAACCATTATCCATACATAGCTTGAGTTCCTGATGCAAAATTCCACTTGTTAATATTGATAATTTCTTTCATTCTCTTGCACCAATTTTTTATATTATTCGTAGCTTTAGAGATACTTCTCTTGAGAGCCACTATTTGAAGATTTTGGTCCTTAAATTAAAAATGCACATAATTCATTCACTGAGTTTTTTTAATTTTTTTAATTTTTTTATGATGACGATAAAATTTAATGGCATGAGACATATTGAACCATAGCGTCCAAAGTCTAAATAGTATTGTGGTTATCTAAATTAACAATAATTTGATATAAAATAATGTCACCCGTTTCAAGTTTGTTCACTACTCGATCAAATTTCAAAATAAACTACAGTTTAAATCAAATCGAGTATCATGATAAAACAATAATTCACAAATATATCTACACATATATAAATTTAGTTTATTATTTAATCTATCAGGAAAATTGTTGGTTTGTTTTCTTTAGATCCTTACTAGTTGAAAAAATATTAAATACATATGTTATATCTTTATTTTTATCATAATAAATTAATTATATAAACTTTTATTTTTATATCAAATTATAAATCATATTTTTTAATTATTTCTAACTCTATTATTTTATGTGATATAAGAAATATATGTAATATTTATTGTTACTAATAAACTTTTTTCTTTTTCAATAATCACAATCAATATTTACCCTTTAAAAAAGATTTTTTATTACAAAAAATGTTACGAAATGGATATTGGATGGGGGCAGTTTAGCATACGCTTTTCAAATAATTTGACTGATGCTTTCCCAAAAGAAAAAATACAAATAAAAATGGGAAATACTATTGACCTTTTCGGTAAAAAGTTACTCCATTAACTATTCATAAGGGAATTCCATTTACCGAAGGCTGGAAACAGGCATCCCGGCGATATGATTAGCCAAAAATCCTGAAGATTGCCATTCACTGCAACATGTACAGGTGAATTGTTATTTTAAAATGTAACTATTTATATTTTTATATTTTTTATAATTATTAATTTAAAAAATAAAAGTATATTTTAAAACTCAATTCATATCATTCATAAGTATTATTTCCTCCATATTAGAGAATTGTATAAATAGTATTTTAAAATATATTTTTATATTTTTTAAATACTAATTTTATAATAAAAGATGAATTAAAAATAAAAATGTGTAGTAAAGCGTTTTAAAATGCTATTTAAATATGCACTAATTTTCTTGCCATCTTTATTAGTCAATTGGACCAATATTGCCGTTTGTGTTGTCGTCTTCTTATTAAAGCACCAAGGGAGCAAGGCTCAAATTATTACTTCACTGAATGATTATCCATTGCATAATTTTAAATGCTATTAAATTCTTAGGGTCCTGTGTTTTGGTTAATTTTTTGGGAAAAAAATAATTTCAGAAAATATGAAATTAGTATGTGTAGATATATAAGAATTAATGCTCAATTTATACTTTAAATTTAAAATATTCATTTATTAGAAATATATTATAATTTAATAAAATCACTTTTCATGTGGCAATAAAGGAAAATATATAGGTATAATAATTACTTGAAGATACTTAATTTAGAAAAAAGTGATTTTAAGTATAACAGTTACTCTACTTAAAAATCACTTTGTCTATTTAAGTTTTAAGGAGATTAAAAACAATAAAAAAAAAACCTTAAACGTACTAAAAAACAATTTAACAAAGAACAACAGCAAAGAATAACATATTCTATCCAATGGAATTGAATATGTCCTATACTCTCCCCTTCTTCCAAAAAAAAAAATAAATAAATAAAAATTTGGTTTGTCCTTAAAAAATAGTCTATTTCTAGTATAAAATTTTTATATTATCTTTACTATTAACAATAATACATAACCCAAATTAAAAAACGGTCTAAAATCCAATATAATGTGATGGAACTAATTTTAAATGTTACTAGAAACAAAACTAAGTACTATCAAACTCTTATAAGAATTTGATATTAATCATGTAATAACTAAAATAAGGTATTATACATTTTCAATAGATGAATTTCTATATTTATGTCTCCCATCTTTTATTCTTCTTCTTATACAATAGTATTTCTTATACAAAGTTAGGTTCTCCACCTATCAGATGACATTCATCTCAAGAATTTAAAAATTAATCACGAAAATTAGTGTGATCAAGAACAACTACAACAGAACTTTAATTTTTTTTTTTTTTTGTGTTTTGGCTTTACAAGAAATTCATTTTCTTTTATTTTTGATTACATATAATACACATAATATATTATATTATATTTTTAATTTTACCTTTATTTTTAATTTTAAATCATTAATTTTAATTTATAAAAGTAATATATAAAATAATTTTAAAAGTAAATTATTTTTAAATAAAGAAAATTTTTGAAGGTGATCGAACCGAAAGTCTGGTCAGCTAAGTCAAGTCTAGTGTCAGATTTTGCTAGGGGTGGCAATCAGGTCGTGTTTTGACACGGGTATTACAGGTTTTACACGGACCCGAACACGACCCGCGAACCTGTTTGTGTCAGAAAACGTAACCTGAACACGACCTGTTTATTTTTCGAGTAACCCGACACGACACGAAAAGACCTATTTAACACGAAATTTTATTAAAAAATAATAAATAAACTTTAAATTATTACGAATTTTTTTTAAAAATAATAAATTAATTTTAAATTAATAATAAATAAATAATTTTTAAACTAATTGTTCAAAAGGCCACAAATAATCATAGCCTCTTCATTTAAACAAACTACTAACAACTCCCCCATCCCCTACTTATAATTGTGTTTCCCTTCCTTCCTTCATCATGAAAATCTCAAAGGAAAAACTAAAAAATGCTATTATAAGGAATTGAACCCTAGTCTTTAAGGTAAGTGGTCAATACACTTATCACTATGCTACAACAAATACATTGATAACTAACAAACAAATAGTATTATTATATATAAATTAAATGTGTTAACAGGTCGACCTACGGGTTGAACAAATCGACCTGAATACGACCCATTTATTTTGCGTGTTATTCGTGTCCGACCTGATTCCGACCCGAACCTATTAAGAGGTGGACCTGTACCTATTAATTACGTATTCAGTTCGTGTCGTATTTTCGTATCGTGTCGCAAATTACCACCCCTAGATTTTGCATAACGGGGCAAAGAGAAACGACGGAGAAAGAATGAGCAATAAAGCTTGGGAATGACGAGTCAAGAGTATGTAATGGTGTGGGGTAAGCTTTTCATCATCTTTTCCAGGGAAAATGAAAATGGCCCACCGACTTTATGGAAATGTGGAAGATTAAGAACGAAGCAAACTATCATAGAGATCCCATTCATATCCCGTAAATATTGTTTTAGTATGCTGTGAATCACTTGTATACTCATTGTTGTGGCTTTTAACCAAGAAAACCATAACAAAAAAAACCTCTCTCTCTCCATAATATATTCTGGAAAGTTCCCTGGATTTCACTTGATCTACTATATTACATCCATAAGAAGAGAAAAAGGTACAGACTTCCAACTTGTTTGAATACATAGTTCTTTACTTTATGTTAGTTTTTCCATTCTGTGTTAAGTAGTTTTGCTTCCTCATGAATTACATCTTGATTCGTTATCTTTCTCCAGGAAAATGGCAGACATTTGCTCAGCGATTGTTGGAATTTTCTGTGTTTCGACCCAAATCAAAGAATACGTGATAATCCCATTAAAAAATCAGTACAGCTATCTATTTCGCTGCAACAACATCGTCGAATGTCTAAGAGTTCAAAACCAAGAGCTTAATATTTCAAGAGACCATCGGCAACAACAGATTCAAAAAATTTCTTCTAAAATACTTTTTTTATTAAAAAAAAAACTCACAAAATTTTTTACACATTCCATCATAATTTTTTTCAAATTAAAATATAATCCAACGGAGCCTAACTGTTTATAAATAAATCACAATTCATATATAGCCACGGACTTTTTTTTTTTTTTTCAGATACAATCGGTACTTTATTTCTATTTTTACTCTATTTCTAAAATTCAATTAGATTGAATAAGGGTTGAAGACTAAATTATCAAACCTAAATAATATATGACACTAATTTAAAATTTTTAAACCAATCACAAGGTTTAGTCTCTGAATCAACTCTAACTCAAGTCTTATAGCATTTGTTAGTAGTCAACTTGGCTAAGCCAAGGTAGTTTTATATAGCCACGGACGGCCTTCAAAAATATGGAAGACTTGGAGACAAACATCATTGGATGACTTGGACTTTTTGTCTTTTAATGGGGATAATTATGTGAGCCCACACTTGCTTGTATTATGAATCTGAAAGTACACTTCTACCGTTCTAGGGTGTGGTATTAAATATTAACCTTTTTCCCATCATAGAGTTATCTTTTTTTACTAACCTTTTTTTTTATATTTTTTAGTTAATTATAAAAGATAGAAAATAAAATTTAATTAATTTAAATGAAAAATGTCCCCCCAAAATATTACTTTATCTAAAATTATAAAAAATAAAAAATAAACTTTAATATTACAAACTAGATATCTAAAAAACAATCTGGCATCTTCATTTCATTTGCATTTGAATTCCATTGGAATCTGCTTTTGAATTGTTTTCTGCCAACTTTTCAGCCACATGTCTTTTCAAAGTTTTGTCCGCATCGAGTTATTGTCACCGGCAAATTGTTAGAGCAAGCACACCAGCCCGCTGGTCGTGCCTGCCATGACCCCCACATCAGCATTTTGATGTGGAGGTCCTGAAGGAATTACGGTTACAACCGTGGCCTATTTTTTTTGACAAATTGGCATAATAAAACGATGTCTTTTGGCGTCCATTTGACGCCAAACGACGTCGTTTTATACCGAAGTTTTTTTAAAAAAAAAAAACGTCAGCGGACAGGCGCTGACACGCCTGTCCGTTGACATTGGGCGTGCGCCACGTCAAAGGGGGTTGCAAACCTCCCCCCGGTTTGCAACCTCCTTTTGGCCTTTTTTTTTTTTTAAATTACCAACGAGTAGAAAATATTTTTCTCTACAAAATGACATGCACTTTGACTATTTTTGATGCAATATATGATTTTCTTAAATATAATATAATATTAAATTATAATATACTTATTAATATTTTATAAATTTTAATATAAAATTATTAATATTTCTATTAATTTTAAGTTTAAGTCTAATAATATTAAATTTTTATTTTAATATTATGTAAAATTATTTATACATATTTAATAATTACAAAAATTTTAAAACAATTAATTTAACTATAATATTGTATTAAGAAATTATAATTTTAACGTAATGTAAAATTATTTTCCATTTTCATGTTTTCAATTATTTAATATACGATAAGCACAATTTATAAGTTGTATTATTAATATATATTGAATTTGATAAATGCAAAATAAATAATTTTTAAATAATACAATTTAAAATAGTGAAGGCCAGGCCATTTCAGGCCTGGCCTTAACTATTCATACAGCCGTCATAAAAAAATTACACACGCTAGTAAAAATTTTATGTTTAATTTATCGTATTTATTCGAATGTTTCAAGTATATTATTAAATTTCAATTTTAATGTGATGTAAATTTATTTTCTATTAATTGTTTTAAGTATTTCATATTTAATTGAGAGTATTGATTTTCATATTTTAAATGTATTATTAAATTTTAATTTCAATGTAATGAAAATTATGTTCCATTAATTGTTTAAGTATTAATTGTATCAACGAATTAAAATTATAAGTTGTATTATTAATATCTATTGAATTTTATAAATGAAAAATAAATAATATTTTAGAATTATTAATTTAAATAAGAAGTATTAAATATATTAAATAAATGGTGTAAAAGAAGGTAGAGGAGAGAGAAATTTGTTGCGTGAATAATAAAGGCCGTTCATGAGTGTGAGTACTTTTTTTGATGATGGTTGTCTAAATAGTAGAGACCGTTCAAAACTGATGTGGTGCTGATGTGGCGCTGATGTGGCGTGGTTTTAGACTGGCCTTTTTTGGGGCTGCTAGGGATGCCCTTACTCCACTGAACGATTGTCCACTGCATAATTTTAAATGCTATTAAATTCTTAGGGTACTGTGTTTTGGTTCACTCTTTGGGAAAAATAATAATTTCAGAAAATATGAAATTAGAATGTGTAGATGTATAAGAATGAAGGTTCAATTTACACTTTAAATTTAAAATATTCATTTATTAGAAATATATTACAATTTAATAAAATCACTTTTTCATGTGGCAATAAAAGAAATTATAAAAGTATAATAATTACTTGAAGATACTTAATTTAGAAAAAGTGATTTTAAGTATAACAATTACTCTACTTAAAACTCACTTTATTTATTTAAGTTTTGCAGAAATTAAAAAATAAAAAATCAATATAATGTGATAGAACTAATTTTAAATATTACTAGAATTAAAACTAAGTACTATCAAACCCTTATAAGAATTTGAAATTAATCATGCAATAACTAAACTAATGTTATGAAAATACTACAAAGTAGTATTACTTCTTCTATTCTATAATGTAGTAAACTAGTAAGTAGAATAATAGTAAAGAAGAAAGGTAAAGAACACAAATTGTAGTGAAAATTTTCTCTCTTTTCTCATCACCTCATACCTTCACTAAACCTCTATTTATATAGGTTTAGGGTTCATCCTTCACATAAAAGTCTTGTAGGTTACAAGAACCTAAATGTAGGTTATATAATGTACATCAATTAGGGGTGTTACAAAAGTTACAAGGTGGGGTATTGCATAAGTTACAAGGTGAGGTGTTACATAGGTTATAAGGTAGTGGGAGTTACATGTCTTCAAGACAAATAATCATGGGGTCATAAGGTAGTGGGACTTACATGTCTTCAAGACAAATAATCATGAGGTCATAAGGTAGTGAGAGTTACATGTTTTCAAGACAAATAATCATGGGCAAGAGAAGGAATATAGATGGACATCCACAATTTGTATGTTTTATAACACCCCCCCTTGGATGTCCGTCTTTGAGCAAAATGCCTCATTAAAACCTTATTAGGAAAAATCCAGTGGGATAAAAACCTAGTGAAGGAAAAAGAGTACATTAAAATATGACACTGCCTCGTTAAAAACCTTATCAGGAAAAACCCAATGGGAAAAAACCTTGGCTAAGAAAAAAGGAGTACAGTATATGATTACTCCCCCTCTTGAGCACATTATTGGATATCTTTCAGTCGACGCAATCCAATCCTATGAACCAGCTTTTCAAATGTTGAAGTCGGTAATGACTTTGTAAATAAATCTGCCAGATTATCACTTGAACGAATCTGTTGAACACTAATATCACAATTCTTTTGGAGATCATGTGTGAAGAAGAACTTTGGAGAGATGTGTTTTGTTCTGTCACCTTCGATATATCCTTTCTTCAATTGAGCAATACATGCAGCATTATCTTCAAATAAAATAGTAGGAGCTTCCTTGTCCAAATGCAAACCACATGACTCTCGAATATGATGAGTCATAGATCTTAACCAAAAACACTCCCGACTTGCTTCATGGATGGCCAATATTTTAGCATGATTAGAAGAAGTGGCAGTTATAGTTTGCTTCATAGAACGCCAAGAAATAGCAGTGCCACCACATGTGAAAACATAACCCGTTTGTGACCGAGCATTATGGGGATCTGATAGATATCCAGCATCTGCATAACCTATAATATCAGATTTAAGTGCTTTAAGATAATAAAGACCCTTATCAATTGTATCTTGAAGGTAACGAAATATATGTTTAACACCATTCCAATGCCTTCGTGTAGGTGAAGAACTATATCTTGCTAGTAGATTTACAACAAATGATATATCTGGTCGTGTATAATTAGTAAGATACATTAATGCTCCAATAGCACTAAGATATGGTACTTCTGGACCATGTAGTTCTTCATCACTTTCACACGACCAGAAAGTATCTTTATGCACATCAAGTGACCTTACAACCATAGGTGTGCTCAAGGGGTGTGCTTTATCCATATAAAACCTTTTAAGCATTCTAACTATATAAGCTGACTGATGTAAAAAGATACCATTTTCCAAATGTTCAATTTGCAAACTAAGACAAAATTTTGTCTTTCCAAGATCTTTCATTTCGAATTCTTTCTTTAAACAATCAGCAGCTTTTTGGAGCTCTTCAGGAGTCCCAATAAAATTTAAATCATCAAAATAAACAGCAATAATGACAAATCCTGAATTAGATCTCTTTATAAAAACGCATGGACATACCAGATCATTTTTATAGTCTTCTTTCAGCAAATATTCACTGAGGCGATTATACCACATACGTCCAGCTTGTTTCAAACCATAAAGAGATCTACATAGTTTAATCGAGTAAAGATCTCGAGAACTATGTTCATGCCCTTTAGGCAATTTATATCTTTCAGGGATTTTCATATAGATGTTGTTATCAAGTGAGCCATATAAATAGGCAATAACGACATCCATGAGACGCATTTCAACTTTTTCACATGATGCCAGACTAAGCAAATATCGAAAAGTAGTTGCATTCACCATAAGAGAATATGTCTCATCATAATCAATACCAAATTTTTGTGAAAACCCTTGTGCAACAAGATGTGCCTTATATCGCACAATTTTATTTTTTTCATTCCTCTTGCGCATAAAAACCCATTTATATCCAACGGGTTGCACATTTTCTGGTGTGCATATCACTGGTCCAAAAATTTTACGTTTAGCCAGTGAATTCAATTCAGCCTGAATTACATTTTTCCATTTTGGCCAATCATCTCTTCGTTTGCATTCTTCTACAGACCTTGGCTCATGATCCTCATTGTCATTCATAATAGCAATTGCTGCAACATAGACAAATTTATCGTCGACATTAATTTTCGATCGGTTCCATCTTTCCTCAGTCATGGCATAATTAATTGAGATCTCATAATTATCAGTATATTCAGGTACCTAAATTTCTTCTGGAAATTTTTCACTAGCCATGTTGGGAAACTCTCCGGGAGTTGTAATTTCCTCGTTTTGACCATCAGGATCATTTGCTCCTTTTCTTTTGCGAGGAATTTTATCTTTGGAACCGATTGGTCTACCACGCTTCAGGCGTGCCTTAGACTCATTTGTGGTGGTCACTTGTCCTTCAGGGACATCAATTCTAATAGAAGCATTTACAGCCGAGACATAAGATTTAGTAACTCTCTTTAGGTCAGTAAAAGAGTTTGGCAATTGATTTGCTAAATTTTGCAAATGAATTATCTTTTGAACTTCCAGTTCACATTGTTTTGTACGATGATCAAAATGAGATAATGATAATTCATTCCAACTAATTTTCTTGTCTGGCTTTATTTTACCTCCCCCTAATGTTGGGAAAATTGACTCATCAAAATGCAATTCAGCAAATCGAGCAATAAATAAATCTCTAGTCATTGGCTCAAGATATTTAATTATTGATGGAAATTCATACCCAACATATATACCCAATCTCCTTTGAGGTCCCATCTTAGTGTGTTGTGGTGGAGCAATAGGAACATAAACCGCACTTCCAAAAATTCTTAGATGGGAAATATTTGATTCCTGACCATGAACCAATTGTAATGGAGAGATTTCATGATAATTCGTTGGCCTTATGCGAATCAATGCTGTTGCATGCAAAATAGCATGTCCCCAAGCAGAAGTTGGAAGATTAGTTCTCATAAGTAATGGCCGAGCAATTAATTGCAAGCGCTTTATAAACGATTCTGCTAGACCGTTTTGTGTATGAACATAAGCTACAGGATGTTCAACACTTATCCCAACAGACATGCAATAGTCATTAAAAACTTGTGAAGTAAATTCACTAGCATTGTCAAGACGTATTGTCTTAATAGGATAATTCGGAAAATGAGCGCGTAACCGAATTAATTCTCCCAACAATCTCGCAAACACCAGGTTGCGAGTTGATAATAAACATACATGTGACCACCTCGTTGATGCATCAATTAAAACCATAAAATATCAAAATGGTCCACAAGGTGGTTGAATAGGTCCACATATATCTCCATGTATGCGTTCCAAAAATACAGGAGATTCGGTTTTAATTTTCATTGGTGATGGCCTTATAATTAACTTGTTTTGAGAACAAGCAGCACATAAGAATTCATGGGATTGAAGAATCTTCTGGCTCTTCAAAGAATGACCACATGAATTCTCTATTATTTTTCACATCATTATAGAACCGGGAAGACACAACCGGTCATGCCAAACGACAAAATCATCATAATTAGTAAACTTCTGGTTTACTATTACATATATTTCAACCGTAGCAATATATGTGTAGTACAACCCAGAGGAATAAGAAGGTAATTTTTCCAATACAACTTTCTTAGAAGAAATACTTGTAATATACAAGTATTCATTATTACCTTCATTTGTAGTCTCAATATGATATCCATTTCGGCGGATATCTTTAAAACTCAACAAATTCTTTTGAGACTTTGATGAATATAATGCATCATCAATGCAGAATTTTGTTCCTCCAGGCAAAATTATAATTGCTCTTCCAGAGCCTTTAATTATTTTTGCACTACCACATATAGTACTAACATGGGCTTCTTTCATAATTAGACAAAAAAATATTTCTTATCCTTAAAAATAGAGTGTGTTGTTGCACTGTTTGCAAGATATAATTCTTTGTTATTTAGCTTTGGAGCGTCGATTTTCTTCACCAAAAATAAAAATTCCAAATGAGTATACAATTTTTGTGAAACACAAAAGAAAAGCATTAAAGTAAATATTCAATAATAAAGATTTAAAACATCAAATTAAAAAGTTTATTGCATCAAATTATTTAAATAAAAATTACTCTTGGACATTTCCATCATTGGTGACTAGTATCACCTTCAGGGTGATTAACAAAGAAATCAGCAACATCCAAAGAAGTAAAATCAGTAAAACCATTGTCACTAAAACCAAGGTCATAATTAACATCATCACTAATAAAATTTGTCTCTATCTTCTTTTCTTTACTCTTCAATGATTCTTGATAGAGATCAGCAAGATGTTTTGGCGTACGACAGGTATGAGACCAATGGCCTTTCATGCCACAGCGATAGCACTTATTATCCATTTTCTTTTTGTTTAGGTCTCCATCTTTCTCATCATTACTCTCCCACTTCTGGTTATGAGTGGCATTTTTGGTATGACCACCATAGTTATTACGACCACGGCCACGCCCACGCCCACGATTAGATTGCAAGGCTGTCATATTTGCTTCAGGCAATGGAGTAGCACCAGTTGGGCGGGTTTCATGATTTTTCAACAAAAGCTCATTATTTTGTTCAGCAACAAGAAGACAAGAAATCAGTTCAGAATATTTTTTAAAACCCTTTTCACGATATTGCTGCTGTAGAAGCACATTAGATGCATGAAAGGTAGAGAAGGTTTTCTCTAGCATATCCTCATCAATAACTTGTTCTCCACATAATTTCATTTGTGAACTGATTCTGAAAATTGCTGAATTATACTCACTTATAGTTTTAAAATCTTGTAAGCGCAAGTGCATCCAATCATAGCGAGCTTTTGGAAGAATGACCCCTTTTTTGGTGTTCATACCTTCCTTTCAATCCACTCCACAAGATAAAGGGATCATTAACTGTCAGATATTCACTTTTCAACCCTTCATCAAGGTGGTGACGGAGAAAAATCATCGCTTTGACCTTTTCTTGATTTGTGGCTTTACTCCCTTCTTTGATAGTCTCTCCAAGACCATTTGCATCTAAATTAATTTTAGCATCTAGCACCCATGACAAGTAATTCTCTCCAGTAATATCAAGAGCAACAAACTCAAGTTTTGCAAGATTAGCTATAGTGATAAATATAACTAATAAAAAAAATTAAATATCACCTAACTTACCCAAAGGAATGGAAATTGGCTAGAGAATTGTGCTAATAACGTGTTATGAGAATACTACAAAGTAGTATTACTTTTTTTATTCTATAATGTAGTAAACTAGTAAGTATAATAATAGTAAAGAAGAAAAGTAAAGAACACAAATTGTAGTGAAAATTTTCTCTCTTTTCTCATCACCTCATACCTTCACTAAACCTCTATTTATATAGGTTTAGGTTTCATCATTTACATAAAAGTCTTGTAGATTACAAGAACCTAAATGTAGGTTATATAATGTACATCAATTAGGGGTGTTACAAAAGTTACAATGTAGGGTGTTACATAAGTTACAAGGTGGGGTGTTACATAGGTTATAAGGTAGTGGGAGTTACATGTCTTCAAGACAAATAATCATGGGCAAGAGAAGGAATATAGATGGACATCCACAATTTGTATGTTTTATAACAACTAAGGTGTTATACATTTTCTATAGATGAATTTGATAGTTATGTCTCCAAAATTAAATTAAAAAATTGCTAATATTACAATGACATAATGCGTCATGCATTTATTAGAGTAATAGACTACAAACGTGTTTGAAACAAAAAAAATAAAATACGTAAATGTTGTTTTAGTATAATAATTAAATATGCTGTTTATTTGGAAAGAATTTGTAACAATTAAACATTAATATAGTTTTCCCATTCACATATAATATGCTCAATTCTTTCCCATCTTTTCTTCTTTTCCTTAGACAGTGCTATTTCTTATACAAAGTTAGGTGGCTTTTGGTATAAACGGTGGGTTTAGTAATGGAATAGATTTGATAAAAGGAAAGGTTTGGAATGAAATAGAATGATAGTAATTATGTTGTTTGGTATTATTTTGTAATGGAATGGAATAAATTTTATATTAAAATTAAAATTTAATATTAATATTAAAAATTTTATTAATAAATTTTATTAATAAATTTTATATTAAAATTTAATATTAATATTATAATAAATATATTATTATTTTATATTACATTATATTTAACAAAATTGTATCTTATTCCAAAAATAGTCAAAGTGCATGTCAATTTGTAGAGAAAAATATTTTCTACAAATTAGTGAAATTTGTTTTTAAAAAAAGAAAAAAAATAGGTGAAATGATGGTTGCAAACCCAGAGGTGGGTTTGCGACCAGCAGACACGTGGCGTGCATCGGTCACTTCAACAGTTGACAGGCGCGTCAGCGCCTATCAGCTGCAAGATTTTTTTTCCAAACGGCATTCCCTCAACACGACGTCGTTTGGCGTCTTTTAATCCCTTTAACAAAAAAAAAAAAAAAATTCCCACGAAACCTTTCCCACAAAACCTGGCCCCTGGGTTTGAATAAAAGTTATCTCCATGGTTTTTGTTCCTATAGCTTCCTTTCCAAACCTATACACCAAACGTTCAAATTTCTTCCAATCCTTTTCATTCCCCCCAATCCCCCGTACCAAACACCACCTTAGGTTCTCCATCTATCTATTTCTTTTCGTATCCACTCCAAGCAGAGGACACCTTTGAGCGCTCTTTTCTCGTTGGAAAATAGTCTTCCAATTTCACCATCGTTGAGCCTCTCTGCATAACCTCTTCTTTCCCTTGTATACTCATTGTTGTAGCTTTTAACCAAGAAAACCAGAACAAAAAAACCTGTCTCTCCGTAATATATTCTGGAAAGTTGCCTGGATTTCACTTGATCTACTATATAACATCTATAGGAAGAGAAAAAGGTACAGACTTAAAACTTGTTTGAATACATTGTTCTTTACTATATGTTAGTTTTTCCATTCTGTGTTAAGTAATTGCTTCCTCATGAATTACATCTTGATTCGTTGTCTTTCTCCAGGAAAATGGCAGAGATTTTCAAAGTAATTGTTGGAATTTTCGTTGCTTCGACCCAAATCAAAGAATATGTGATCATCCCGTTAAAAAATCAGTACAGCTATCTATTTCGCTACAACAACATCGTCGAAGGTCTAAGAGATAAAAACCAAAAGCTTAATTCTTCAAGAGACCATCTGCAACAACAGATTCAAGCAGCTGAGAATAATAATCAAGTTATTTTACCTCACGTCAGGGATTGGTGTGGAGATGTTGATGAGTTGAAGAAAAAAGCAGACAGAATTTTGGGAGACGAACAACAAGATCAAAATGGTGCTTGTATGCATGGGACCTGCCCAAATCTGAAGTTGCGTTATTCGCTTAGCCGAAAAGCCATGAAATTGACTAAAGGTGCTGATGAACTCCAAAAAGAGTACAGAGAGTTTATTCGGAGCCACATAGCTGATCCTGTTCCTGCACCTCCTATGGGAACGGAAACATCTGACACCCTCGAGTTTGATTCTCGGAGGTCTAAAGAGGAAGAAATCATGTCCTATTTGAGGGATAATTCTATCCGTATGATTGGAGTTTGGGGGATGGGAGGCGTGGGTAAGACCACAATGGCCAAGAAAATTGCGACAAAGGCAATTGACGAAAAACTATTTGATGAAAGTGCCATGACACTCGTCAGTCAACAGGTAGATATACGAAAAATTCAACAAGAATTGGCAGAAGGCTTAGGCCTTCACTTGACACAGGAGACGGAATCCGTTCGTGCTAGGCAACTTCATGCTAGACTGAAGGACAAAAAGGTTCTCATAATTTTGGATGATGTTTGGCAAAGGTTGGATCCAGAGAAAGTTGGAATACCTTCCCAGATCAAAATCCTCTTGACATCTCGAGGTCATCATGTTTGCAAAATGATGTCCATAGAGGAAGCTACCAAGATTTTAGCATTGGAAGTCCTAGATGTAGAGGAAGCTTTTTCCCTTTTTGGTAAGAATGCTGGTAGCGTTGTGAACCAATCGAATTTGCTACCATTAGCGAGAGATGTAGCAAAACAATGCAAAGGCTTGCCCCTTGCCCTTGAGACGGTTGGTAGATCATTGAGAGAGGAAACAGATGAATCGATGTGGAAAGGATCTCTTTCGCAATTGCAACAGTCTGCACCAAAAAATATTACAGGATATCTTGAAGATGTGTTTCACCCTTTGAAACTAAGTTATGATCACCTGAAAAGCGATGAAGCTCATCTCTTTCTCCTTTGCTGTTTATTTCCAGAAGATTCAAAGATTGAAATTGAAAACTTGGTTCGTTATGGAGTAGGCTTACGCATCTTTTCACCACCCATGAAAAGCATCAATGCTGCAAGAGACAGGGTACATTGCTTAGTTAAGATGCTCATAGATCGTTGCTTGTTGATAGATGCCGGTGGAAATCCCCGGCCTACATATGTGAAAATGCATGATGTTATCCGTGACATGGCCCTATCAATTGCATCTAGTGGTAAGCATGTGTTTATGGTAAGTCATGACAGGGGCTTAAGAGAGTGGCCAGGAAATGATTCTGGTGAGGACTATACTTGCATCTCACTAACCCCGGGGGAAGCCCTGGCTTTTCCAGAATGCATACGGTGCCCGAGATTGAAGGCCTTACTTTTGACATTTGATTCTTCAACTCCAGCATTAAAGCTACCAGTCAATTTTTTAAATGAGATTGCAGATGTTAGACTATTAAGCATTAATAGTCAACATAGACTGCGATTGTCATTATCGTTCTTGTCCCCACCAAAAAATCTTCGAGCTTTGCATCTGGATGGATGTGATCCGGAGAATATATACTTAATTGGCCAGCTGGTGAGTCTAGAAATCCTTAGTTGTCGTCGATCTGGCATTCGGGTGTTGCCAAATGAGATTGGAGCACTTGCAAAGCTGAAGTTATTGGATTTGACTGAGAGTTGGTATTTAAGTAATGTTGCACCGGGTGTTATCTCCAAACTAGCCCACTTGGAAGAACTTCGGCTCATGAAATGTCCAATTGAATGGGAGGGCAAAGAAGGGAAAATGAGAAGCAATGCAAGCCTTGCTGAGGTATTTTCATTGAGAAATTTGAGGCTTCTGGAGATCTGGATTCGGGATTCAGAAGTAATCTCTCAAGAGACGGACCGCTTACAGAACCTGACGAGCTATTTTATAGTCATAGACGTGAAGATATTTAGTGTGGAAGGATCATATACTGATCTGAAATGTTTGCAAGTCCGTGTTGATGAGAGAAAAGTCTTTGTGAATACAATTTCTATGTTGTTTAGAGACGTTGAAGAACTACGGTTGGAAGGCAACGGTTCCAAAGACTTGATAGATCCTTTGGCGAGGCAAGGATTTGAAAGTATAAAGCATCTCAGAATAGAGGGATTGGATTCGGTAAAACATCTAGCCCCGGGTAGTGACATTTTTCCTGTTTTAAGGCATCTTGACTTGGGGAGGATGAATGATTTGGAGGAAATTTGTCACGGCCCTCCATCAGTGGGATCCTTTTCTCAGCTAGAATACTTGTCTCTTTATGACTTGGGGAGTCTCCTGTATTTGTGGAAGAGTGTTGGCGAAAAGCTTTCTCTGTCCAACCTCAAAAAAATAAAGATCATAAGCTGCAAGAATCTAAAATGGGTATTTCCACTATCAATGGCTGAAAGTTTATGCGGGCTTGAAAGCATTGAGGTGCGCGATTGCCCAATGATGGAAGAAGTGTTCAAGGATGAAATGGAATTAGAAACTGGTGTTGCTACCAACAATCGCATCGAATTCCCAAGCTTGAATCGGATGATCCTTCGCGGGCTACCAATGCTTTGTACTTTGTGCAAAGCTGTTGATGTATTCGAGTTTCCCTCAATGGAAACTCTGGAAATTTGGGAAGTGTCAACGGAAAATATTTTGGTCAAGCAATTAGGCCAGGTAATGTCATCTTGCATCCTCTATGATTATTTTAAGAATTTGCATTTGAATTTGATACCCGGCAAAACATTAATTAAGATGGCAAGGGAACTAAAGTAATGTTATACTCCCAGAGCTATTTGAATTTTGAAATATTTGAATACCATCTAATCCACTATTCCTGGCATTAAATATGAACAAGTCCCCTATATTAGTTCAACAAATTCCACTAGTTTTTGTGTTTCCCTATCCAAATTAAGCCAAAAAAAAAAAAGGCATTGGGCTTTTTGTTTGTTACTGGTAACGAATGCAAGATTATGGTGCAATTAGTAATTTTATTAATGATTTGTTAAATATATATTACTAAAAATTTAGGGGAAAAAACAAAAATAAAAGAAGTGTTAAAAGAGAAATTCTCAAAAAATTAAAATTAATAAAAGCATGAAATAATATTTGTTGAATAAAAGTATAATATAATAAATTCATAAACTGTGGTAAGAAAAGTATTTTAAAATAAAATTATGAAATAATGATTATAATTTAAAAATACTATAAAATGTATAACTATAAATCAAAAACCATTTGCATATAAATAAAAAACAAATTGTAAGTTTAATTTTTATCATAACTCTATATTTTATATTTCACTCTATATTTTATATTTCATTACAATGTCTTAAAATTTTATATATAAATAAAGTGAATAATTAATTCATAGAAATAAAAATATCAAGTAAATAAAATTATAAAACAGAAAATTCAAAATCTTATAAATAAATATGAAATTACTTTAAAAAAGTACAATTCATAGTACTCCAAAACTCAAAATGCACAAACAGACATATTAAATCAGGGAAAATAGATAAGGTCAGTAAATAAATAAATTTTTTACGAATTTATAAGATTTAGAACTTTAATAAATATTAATATTAAAGTTAGATGACAATAAAAACACAAATTTTACCAAACATAATCACATCAAACGTAGAATACCAAACCACCAACAATGCTATCCTTATCTATTATCAATAACATAGTAACTGAATAAGGAATCAAATTTAAACCACAGACTAACAAATCAAATAAATAATAAATAGTGTAATATTGTAAATTGAAAGAAAATAAAAATAAAAGGTCAAATTTAATAAAAGCCGTCCCTTGCCCAACTAGGCCCCAAATTATAAAATTTTCTCTTTTGCACATAGTCGAATTTTGAAACCTTTTTTTCATCATTGCCAATTAGTTCCATCTAACCCGTCCCCATTTTTTCATTGTTTCATTCCCATTTTCTAATATAATACTATACCACCAACAATGCCACCCTCATCTATTCTCAACAAAATAGTAACTAAATAAGGAATTTGATGTTTTAAAATTCAAATGAATTTAAAACTATAGAATAATAAAGCAAACAAATAATAAACTGTAGAATAACAAAATAAACAAATAATAAGTAGTATAAGTAGTGTAATAATTGTTATTTATAGTGTGATAAATATTATTAGATTTACAATTATAAAGATTTTTAAACATCTAATATCTACATAATTAATAGAGAAATCTGATAGTTTTTATAAATTGTTTGATATAATAGTTTTTATTAATCCATAGTTTAATCAAACTCATCTAATCTGGTTTTAATGGACTTTAGGGTTTTTAAGATTTATAAAAATTATTGAATTACTGAAAATATAAAATTATTTAAAGGATAATTTAACTCACATTATGATTATGTTGAAACCAAGTACAATAATTTTTAGTAATTTATATTAACTCTAGTAGAACTCTAATATTATAATTATTCATCTAGTCTAGTTTTAATGGACTTTAAGGTTTTCTAAGAGTTATAAAATTACTAAATTACCAAAAATATAAAATTAATGAAAGAATAATTTAACTCACATTAATCATTATAATTACATTGAAATTGACTGACAAACTTTGTTCTTTTATATAATAGAAATAAAGAAGGTGCTTTGTGTGGGGATTTTTA
The DNA here is from genome assembly GCA_020080225.1 of Gynochthodes officinalis. NCBI lineage: Eukaryota > Viridiplantae > Streptophyta > Magnoliopsida > Gentianales > Rubiaceae > Gynochthodes > Gynochthodes officinalis. The sequence goes on along the minus strand of CM034615.1, from coordinate 45,287,136 downwards.
TAATTTAATATTAATAGTTAGAATGAAAAGTCTAAATTTCAATATTTTTAATATTATTGAAATTGCCCTTACATTGTTAAGGGGTAGAATTTTGCAGATTTTCAAAATATTTTAGACCATATTTGGATGACGGGTAAAAGTTTCCATATTAATAGTTATCTTCGTTGCAAATATTTCATTCAGTGTTTTTTTCTTCTTTTTAATGTTGGTTTTGTTCTCCAGAAAAAGAATAAATAAATAGAAGCAAAATTTTTTTGCCTTTGACTTAAATAATTCAATATGAAAATTAAGGGAGGAAATCTTATTTATTTAAAAGTTTATTGACTTTTCCCCTTCTATTAACCTAAGATTATTTATGAAAATTAAGCTAAGATTTTTCCCTTTTGACTTGGATGCTTTCAAATGCTAAATTATGGATAATTTACATTTCTATTTTCTTTAATCAAACATATATTTTAAAATAGATGACATCTACAATCATTTATTTTATTTGTTTCCAAACATGTTTTTTTCTTTTTTTGGTTTCTTCAATCCAAATATATATTCAATTTATTTTATTTTTTTTAACATGAGCAATAATGGGGTCTTTTCCTTACCTCTTGAAATTCTACATATTAATAAATTTTTATGATGTATTCTAGCCAAGAAATTTTGTCATGCTTACACATGCATCTCGGCCTTCTTCACAATTCTGCATATATTTATAATTGAGTTTGACTTTTCTTTAATTTTAACTATTACGTGTATTGAAAATTATCAATTGTTACGAATGATTAGACTTAACTTAGTTTCTTTGTTTTATGTTTTGCTATGGCATTTACATTTCAAAATCAATTCTATACATGTTACTATATATTATGTTAATCTATATTATTATAGCAAAATGCTAGAGGTGGCAATTAGGTGGGAATGAGTAAGAATTTGATGGGTGAGAATTTAATGGCATGGATAATTTAATACCCACTAAGTCTACATATTAGGTGAGAATGGGAGTTAATGAGAATAAGTAACCTCAGTACTAATAAGATCTCGATTAGGTGCTATTATTGGGATCCCAATGAGATTCCATTTAGATACCTACTAAATTTTCAATTAAAACCCAATAGATGCGTCTAATTAAATCCTCTTTGAGTTAGTGTTATGTGTTTTTTATTTGAATTGATTATTAATTCTAATTTATTTTGTAGATTTTGATATTTATTTATTCATGTAACTCATTTTTAATTTTTTTCTCAAATTTGCTCAAAATTTCCTTTTTTCTTTCTTTTTGCGGCTTTTTTTTTTCTTTTCTCTTTTTTCCATACAAATAGGAACCCAAGTAACAAAATTTGTTGCCTTAGATAGATCAAAAATGAAAAAGTAATTATAATAGAGTAAGTAGATAATAAATGCGATTGTTTTTTTTTTAAAAAGAAATATGAAAGGTTAAGGTTGGAAGTATTGGATCAAAACTAAATCACAAAATAAGAAAAAACTTTTACCGAAGTAAAATTACATTGAAAATTACTATTAAACTTAAAAGTAATGAGAAACTAAATTGTAAACTATACTTATATAGCAAAAATGAACAATCACCACAAAAAGATAAGTTTCCTCGATGGAATTGGCTTCATGTGAATCAATAGTTGTGATTTGATAATTTGATATATTATCTAAATTCCAGACTTTGATAATTACAAAATTTCATCTGCATTAAATTCCTTAATTTAATTAATTTATAAGAAGAGGGAAGAAAAACGTGGATGTGTTTGTAGTATTAATTTGGAATACTTCGGGATGTCCAATAAAATTGGAACAAATTAAATATCCTCCTATAAAAATTGTATGGCCAGAGAAACTCTTAATTTCTTTTTGAAAAGTCAAAATTTTTAATTAAGAAATGAAGAAGATAATATTTTGAACTGAATCCCTGATAATTATTAATATTGCTTGTTTACCAAGTTGATAAAACATTTTGACATTATTGACTTTTAATTCTTGAAGTTTATTTTTTAAATTTGGTCTTTTATCCCATTTAAAAAGTCACTTTTGTATGTATGTATATATGTGTGTGTATTGTGAAACTTGTTAATTGTAAAAGTCTCATATCTTGCATATTTATTAAAATTTAGTTTCAAATTGATTTTCATATCATAATTGTTTATAAAAATTTTAATGTAATATAATTATATTTTATTTCTTTGAGAATAAATAATTTAACATGAATAATAAGTAAAAAAAATCAATTAACTATAAATCAAAGTGTTAGGGCACTAAATATAAGCACGAACTCAAAATGAAGGCAATAGAAATGAAATTATTAAGATAGATATATAAATAATACACTAGATTAGATAAAATAAGTAATGAATACATTAGAAAGAAAGTAGGGATAATCCCAATAGTTAAGAAAATAAGAGAAACATGTTTAAAATGGTTTAGACATGTGCATAGAAAACACTTATATGTACCAATACAATATTTAGATACTAGAGAATTATTAAGTAAAACCAAAAGAATAAAGGGAAGACCAAAATAAATTTGAAAAGAAACTGTTAAAAAATGAATTGTTTAAATTTAAATGAAAATATGTATTTCAATAAAAAAAAATGATCTTGAAATATGATTTATATAGTTAACCCATTATAGTACGATAAAAACTTAGTTAGTTATTGTTATAATACAGTACTCCCTTGGTCCCAAAAAAAAAAAAACAATTCACTTTGGTTAAGGTATAATTTTTTATAAATTGTTAGGTATAACTTATTTAATACACCACTAAATGTATAATTTTACATTTTTATTCTTACTTTAAATTTATAATTATTATTAGTAAGAATATTTTAAGAATTTAGTTTAAAAGTGGACTCCTTTTTTGAAACAAGAAAAAGTTTTTAAAATAGACTCTTTTTTTAGGACGAAGGGAATAATATGTATAATTTGGAATGCTACAATATAGTAATATAGATAAGGTTCTTATCTTTCCTTGTTTGTAGCATGGTTATTGAGGATATGAAATTTTTATTAATGGATTATGAAACTTAGTTTCTCTTACCTAATTATTCCTGCATTCTTCTCTTGGTTGTTTCTTTCTGCCCCTTTAAGCCTGATTATGAAAAAGCAATGAGTATCATCCTAGGTTTATCTCTATTTTGTTTGAGACTCCAAATTTTATGCATATTTTTGCCACTCTCTTGGCTAACTATTTAAAAAAAAAGAAATTGTATAATTTAGAATGTGCACTTGTTCAACTTTTTCTTTAATTGATTTTTGTTTTTGTTTCTGTCAATTGTAAAAAGATTGAATTTGAGTAATCACACTTCATTATTGCTCATATTCTCCAATTGAGATGTCTATGGATAATTGGTGTTCTACTAAACTAAAATGCTTCAATAACTTAATAGTTAATATTACTATGTCAGGTTTTAATGGAGTACTTTTAATAATATAACATCCTATATATTTTAACAAGACCAAATAATATAATATCCATTAATAAGATAATGGAGTACAATCTGCAATCTTAATTGTTATTCAAGCAATTAGAATGTTGTCAGTGAACATAGGAAAAAAATGAAAAAAATTATCCTCATTGCACTACACAGTTGTTTAAGTATGTACTGATGTTCTTTTCTTAAAGATAAAACCTAACTACAATAGACTTATTATGATTCATTCAACTGGCACGAAATTCCATGAATTTTCTACATTAGTACTTTATCATCCATAGTTGGTGCTTGTTAAAAATTTTGTATTTATAGCATGTGCAATGCCATTTTTGCCGTTAAATTACCTACATGTCTTTTTTTAAAGAAAAATCAACCGAATCAATCCACCTCACAAAGGAAGCAAAGTATACACTATGTATGTTTTGTTATTGATTTATTATTATATTCAAATGATCTGCAGGTCAAATGCTCGAACTTATCATGTCTAGACATGAGTGGGCTTGGCATGGAGATATTTTTCTGTGAAGTCCAGATTAGCATCTTTACTGAACTGAAGGGGTTGGAAATTAGGTCTTTTGATAATTTGACAACCTTATTTTCTTCGGACGTCTTCAGATGTCTTATCAATCTTAGGACACTATGGGTGAAATGTTGCTTGATGTTGGAAGACATTGTGAAAATGGAAGAGAATGAAGATGAAGGACATAGAAATGGAACAAGGAAAATAAAAATCCCAAAACTTGAAACATTGCGCCTTTTAAAGTTACCTAAAATCCGTTACTTTTGCTCCTTCAGCAATGTTTTAGAATTGCCATCACTTGAAGATGTCAAGATCGATGATTGTCCAATGATGGAAACATTTGCTTTGAATTTGTCTTGTAGCAGTAACATGTCCAATAGCTCAATACCAAGGTTCTTCCTCGGCAAACAGGTTTGGATTTTCTTTTTCATTTTAATTAATTGAGTACATTCATTTGGATCTTGCTATTTAAGAAACCAATTTATGAACTGGCTCAAAAAGTGAACGAAATAGTACCTTATAGGTTGCGTTGTAAGTGACTTTTTTACTGTTTATATTAATTCATAGCCAATAATTAAAATAGCACTAAATAACATCCAAAGTTATCTAGTTGATACCTTATTTTTTTTTCTCTTTTCCAAACATTTGTGCAACTCTCTTAAATTTCTCATTGGATTGCACATGTATACATATAGGCTAAATTATTCTCCTTAAAATTAGAGAACATTTTGACAGGTTTTGTAGATCTCAATAGTACTAATGAAATTAATATAGCCAGTCCCATATTATTGAAATTGCACTTACATTGTTAAGGGGTGGAATTTTGCAGATTTTCAAAATATTTAGACCATATTTGGATGACTGGTAAAAGTTTCCATATTAATAGTTATCTTCGTTGCAAATATTTCAGTCAGTTTTTTTTCTTCTTTTTAATGCTGGTTTTGTTTTCCAGAAAAGGAATAAATAAATAGAAGCAAAATTTTTTTGCCTTTGACTTAAATAATTCAATATGAAAATTAAACGAGGAAATCTTATTTATTTAAAAGTTTATTGACTTTTCCCCTTCTATTAATTTAAGATTATTTATGTAAATTAAGCTAAGATTTTTCCTTTTGACTTGGATGCTTTCAAATGCTAAATTATGGATAATTTACGTTTCTATTTTTCTTTAATCAAACATATATTTTAAAATAGATGACATCTACAATCATTTATTTTATTTGTTTCCAAACATGTTTTTTCTCTTTTTGGTTTCTTCTTTAACCCACATATATATTCAATTTTTTTTTTTAACATGAGCAATAATGGGGCCTTTTCCTTACCTATGCCCTTGAAATTCTACATATTAATAAATTTTTATGATGTATTCTAGCCATGAAATTTTGTCATGCTTACACATGCATCTCGGCCTTCTTCACAATTTTGCATATACTTATAATCGAGTTTGACTTTTCTTTAATTTTAACTAATACGTGTATTGAAAATTATCAATTGTTACGAATGATTAGACTTAACTTAGTTTCTTTGTTATATGTTTTGCTATGGCATTTACATTTCAAAGTCAATTCTATACATGTTACTATACATTATGTTAATCTATATTATTATAGCAAAATGCTAGAGGAGGCAATTAGGTGGGAATGAGTAGGAATTTGATGGGTGAGAATTTAATGGAATGGGTAATATAATACCCACTAAATCTACATACTCAGGGAGAATGGGAGTTAATGAGAATAAATAACCTCAACACTAATAAGATCTCAATTAGGTGTTGTATTGGGATACCAATAAGATTCCATTTAGATACCTACTAAAGTTTCAACTAAAACCCAATAGATGCTTCTAATTAAATCCTCTTTGAGTTAGTGTTATATGTTTTTTTATTTGAATTGATTCTAATTCTAATTTATTTTGTGGATTTTAATATTTATTTATTCATTTAACTCATTTTTATTTTTTTCTCAATTTTGCTCAAAATTTCCTTTTTTCTTTCTTTTTGCACTTTTTTCTCTCTCTTTTTTCCATACAAATAGGAACACAAGTAACAAAAGTTGTTGCCTTTGATAGATCAAAAAGGAAAAAGTAATTATAATAGAGTAAGTAGATAATAAATGCGATTTAAAAAAAAAAGAAATATGAAAGGTTAAGATTGGAAGTATTGGATCAAAACTAAATCACAAAATAAGAGAAATCTTTTACAGAAGTAAAATTGCAATAAACTTAAAAGTATTGAGAAACTAAATTGTAAACTATACTTATATAGCAAAAATGAACAATTGCCATAAAAAGATAAGTTTCCTCGATGGAATTGGCTTCATGTGAATCAATAGTTGTGATTTGATAATTTGATATATTATCTAAATTCCAGACTTTGATAATTTCAAAATTTCATCTACATTAAATTCCTTAATTTAATTAATTTATAAGAAGAAGGAAGAAAAACGTGGATGTGTTTGTAGTATTAATTTGGAATACTTTGGGATGTCCAACATTCTTCGAGATGTTCGTAGTTGAGTCCTCTTTCTCCCATTCATTTGATAAAGAAATTGACAAATAAGAGCATTATTTTTTCAGGTTGCGGATAATCTTTTTTAGATTTTAAATTAATTCAAGAGCAATAATAAAAAGAAGTGATAAATCAATGACAGAGCTTCATTTTTATTTGTTTAATAATGTATCTCATTGATGAATTAATGCATAAACTAATTTGCTCAGGTTACTTGTCCTAACTTAAACCGATTGAGGCTTCGGAAGCTCAAAGTTTGCGGCCAGTTATTTAGTCATGAAATTCCCATTGCAACCCTCGGTGCTCTTCAGGAGTTGGAAGTTAAATCTTGTGACAATTTGAAAAGCTTGTTTACTCCTCGTACATTTGGTGGTCTCACTAATCTTGAACGCCTAGAGGTACGCAACTGCTTGATGTTGGAAGAAGTGATTGCCAAAGAGGATGTTGATGATGAAGGCGGCCGAGAGATGGAGGAGGTGGTTGTTAGGTTATCAAAATTATGCTTTTTAATGCTTGAAGACTTACCAAATCTACGCGGATTTTCTCACATGCACAGAGATTTAGAATTTCCATCACTAGAACAAATGCAAGTGCGCAATTGCACTGAAATGAAGATGGCTTTCTCTCTGGGCCCTGGATCTGTTCGCATACCAGAGGGTGCAAGAGTTGATGGAGTGGGAGATCCGGAATTTGCGTCCAAATTTTTTTCCAATGGAGAGGTAGGCCTTTCAGCCTTTACCTAATTACATAATTAAGACACTTAGATTATCTATTGCACTTCACACCTACACACAAATTTTGATGTCACGTCATAATTTAACAAATCAAGAGCTAATAAGTACTTTCACAATTTCTCAACTAAATGCCAAAACTTTTAATCGGAATCTATTGGAAACATTATCCCCTGAATTTACAATTTATTCCATGAAATGAATAGAAACACTATTCACTAACTTACTTAGGAAACTTGGCAGATAATATATATATATATATATATATATATATAGAGAGAGAGAGAGAGAGAGAGAGAGAGAAAAAAATTAATTATCTGTTTAATTAGTGAGACACAAATTGAAAATAATTGTACTATGTGCCTTCTAATTATATTAGATCAGCTGCTATCATAGTGTGTTCAAGAGATTTACTTTGTTTAGGAGGTTGCTGAAATTGTTGACTTATCAGCTTGGGTTGATACTTGGTTGGAAATTATTCGGTCTAGGCCCATAGCTGAAATTTGGGTGATCCCTCCACCCTTGATTGTACGTATTCGAATAGGGATCATATTTTCCTTGTGGTGCCCCTGGGAATCCACCAACTGCATTGGCATGCTCAGTTGAATCCTCTTGAAGTGTCGGGCACATATTAGTAGTATGATCCGTTTGGGTACATATCCCACAAGCCTTCACCTGTTGAATGCCCCCTGCAACCAATTTTTCGACAAGAGTAGTGAGATTATTTAATCGTTGGTCAATAGAAAACACATTTACCTCATTCAATCTTCTTGGTGGATTATCTTTTCGCACACCAAACTGTTGTGTATTGGCAGCCATATTTGAAATCAAGGTCCTAGCCTCAGTTGGGGTTTTATGTACTAAAGCACCTCCACTAGCAGCATCAACCATGTTCCTATCCATGTTGGATAGCCCTTCATAGAAATATTGAATTAGTAACTGGTCAGGAATCTGATGTTGGGGGCAACTAGAACACAACTGCTTGAACCTCTCCCAGTACTCATGGAGAGTTTCTCCATTATATTGTCGGATTCCACAAATGTCCTTCCGGATGGTAGCAGCTCGGGATGCAGGAAAAAATTTCTCGAGGAATTGTCTTTTCATCTCATTCCACGTGGTCACTGAGCCAGAAGGTAGGTAGTACAGTCAATCCTTCGCTTTATCAGCTAATGAAAACGGAAAGGCTCACAACTTTACTTGCTCCTCCGCCACATTTTGTGGCTTCATTGTCGAACATACCACGTGAAATTCTTTTAAATGCTTGTGTGGATCCTCACCTGCAAGACCGTGAAATTTCGGGAGTAAGTGAATTAAACCGGATTTTAATTCAAAAGCTACTTCAAGTGCTGGGTATTCAATACATAATGGCTGTTGGTTCAAATTTGGCATGGCCAAATCTTTTAGTGTTTGTTCTGCCATTGTTTCTTCTTCAAATTTAAACAAGTTATCTAAATCAAAATCAGTAAGTGAAGAAGAAGAAGATACTCCCTGAGAATGTTGCTTGGCTTCTTTCCTTAATCTCCTAGCAGTCTTCTCGATTTCTGAATCGAAAACAAGCTTGCCAGTACGGTTAGATTGTGGCATAAACCAAACAATAGAGGGAAGGAAAGAAAGGAAAGAAAAATAATAAAATAAAATATAAAAATAAGAGAAACAAATTTAAGAACCAATCCCCGGCAACGGCACCAAAATTTGGTGGGTGTCGAATCCAACCAAAAATAAACCTCCTCTAAACCGGAACTTGTAGTAGCGGTGAGTAGGGTCGAATCCAAAGAGATTGGTTAAAACCTGTTTCTTAGTAACAAACGGGGGTTTGGAGATTTTTAACTAATTAAGCGAATAATTCTTAGGCAATAAACAAGAAAATAAATAAAAGAAAAATTCAATTCAAGAAAGGCTTTCAACCAGGGATTTATTTCGGTGTTGATTCTCTTAATTGATAATCGATTTAAAAGATAATTCTTTGTATTTCAAATAGATTAGTTATAGTCGTTAAGGATCCGTCCTATAACAACCAATCTCTAAAATTGTTGATAACTTTCGGAATACGACCTATAGGTTATTTCCCTAATTAACAGACATAATCTTCGATAACGATCTATAAATTATATCCGTTAATTGCATTAAGAACTATAAAGACCCAATCTCTAGCCAGTAAACTCGGAAATCGACCTAGTTTATTTAAGCTAGAATATATATTCCTATAGCATAAATCTTAGGCGTTGATTACCTTTCGAATTTGCTATTTGTCACTAGTTCAGAACAATTACATGAATTTATTCTAATTGATTGATTATTGTATTTAACTATTAAACAACAGGTCTGATTTGTTTAACATTCAAAACAATAATAAATTTATTTGCAAAGAATACATAATATTTAAAATCAAGGAAACCGATGAAAAACTGAAATCTCACAATTAATTGAAATCAAACCTTATAATCCTTGGTTGAAAAGTAAAATTTAGCTAGACATAGTTTGAGAACTCATAAAGAAAAAATAAATTGAAAGAACCGATGCTCCTGGGCTTGTGCGGCTTCTTCCGAACTTTTCTTTTCTTTTTCTCTCCAGGAAGGAACCTCCTTTCTTTGATGCTAGTCTCCTCTGTTTATACTTGTTCTGATCCCTAAAGACTAGGAGTTAATAGCGTGTGAAACTCTTTTGGCTGATCTGATTTGATTCCGTAATTGCATAATCTTTTCCTTTTCCGTAATTTTGCCAACTTACTCCATGCTGTGGCATAAAAAATTACACGCCATGGCATTAGCATCCAAATCTTTCTTTTCTCCAACAAAATCGTGACTTTTCTTTTAACGCAAACAATCTTTTCTCCAGTCCTTATCTTTCTCCAAGCAGTTTCCTACCTACAAAATTGCAAAATACTTAAATTTAGTAAAAATTAATTTAAAGCTTCCTAAAACTTGAAATAAACAAAACTTTCCCAATTCTTTCCAATTAAACTCAAATAAAATCAAAATATAAGGGAATTAGTAACTAAAAATATGACGAATTAACGACTTATCATAGTGAAAATAAAAAAGTATTTGTTTTAAAAGTGGCAGGTTTGTCGAAGCCCACAAAATTAATTACTGGTCCTTAAGTAATTACAAATTAAATTTGCAGTAGTAGCAAACCAGGTCGAGTCCCAAGGGAACCTAAGTATAGTTCCAAGTCTTGAACAATAAATTGTAAATAAATAAACACGGGGATTTTTTTGAATATTAACTAAATTACGAAAATTCTGAAAATTAATAAAAATAAATATTTAAAACAAGAAAAATAGAAAATAACTAGAATTACCAATTAACAAAGTTTCTAATCCAAGGGTCGATATCATTCAATTGCATCACTGATCATAGGTCACAAAAAAATAATTCTTGCAAATTCAAATATTTAACTCGAAACTTATTAGGATGGCCATAATAAATTTCTATTTTCCTAAAATAATTGACCGAGCCCAGCACTCTAAATCAAAACTTACCATCAATTGACTGGGTACGATAGCGTTCCATATCAATTTAACAATAGCATTAAGATCTATGAAAACAGTTAAACCAAAATTAAAATACTGAGATTGCTACAGTAAATTAATCTTGTCCCATTAATTCACCTAAACTAAACATGCATATTTACAAACATAAACAATTTTAACTTAGTTGCTACTTGGTCCATTTATTCATGACAATTACGGATCACTGAACTCATGGATAGCAAGAAAATAAATAATGAACAATTAAATTGTCAAATTAATTAATCATTAATAATTCATAAAATTAAATCAAGAATTAACAAGTATTTGAATAAAAAGCAAGAAAATAAATTAAGAACAAAACCTCACAGAGATCGCAATTGAAATCAATCTTTCTCTTGAATTAGAAAAAAAAATTTAGCCACTCATGGTGGCATACATGATTGCTGAAATTTTCTAAGAGAATTACTAAACTAAAAGAAAGAAAAAACAAGAAGAGAAGAAGACGGCTGCTAAACTAAAAAGAAAGAAAAAACAAGAAGCACGTAAAGGACGGTTTTCTTAAGCAAAAGGAAGAGATCGTGAAGGACTTGCTGTGAAGACGAAGGCTGCACTTGCTTTTATAGATGACCGAGTTTCCTTTTTCTTGAATAAACTAAGAAAAAGGTAACATAAAGGAAACTTGTGTTGCAAGAAAAAGCGGCGCTGGACTTAACAATTTTGTTTTCTTTTCCCGAAATCAATTCTTGACCTCTTCAACTTTTGGCTGCAACGGTTGTTCCTTTTCTGTGCTTCTCTTTTTCTTTTCAAAGCCAGCTGCTTCCTGTATTTCCTTAGAGTCTTTGTGCGGCTGACTTCTCAAATTTCCTTCTCTCCCTTTGACCGAAATCAACTTTCTATTTTGCGTAGTCTGGCCGAAATCAATTCTTTGACTGCTTCTTGTCTTGTTTTCAATTTTGTCTTGGCTTGTGCAACGGATTTGTTCTCTTCTTTGTTTCCTTTTACCAATTGAACTTTGACTTTTCCAACATTTGGTTCTTTTCTTTGTCCTTTTCCTTTCTTTTCCTGTTTATTTCCTTTTTCTCAAGGCCGGCTGCCTTGGTTCTTCTTTTTCTTCAGTTTTTGTTGTTTCCTGAAACCAATTCCTTGGCTGCTTCCTTTTTTTGTACTCTTGTGTCCAACCACCGCCACTTGACTGGCCTTGCTTTCCAATTCTCTTTTGTTTCCTATTGCCAAAGACTTGTTTTCTTTTTGCTTTCCTTTCTTCTTACAACTTCTGGATTTTTCTTTTTGTCTTCAATTGTTGCCTTTTATCACATTTTTTTTCAATTCACCATTTTTCATACCTAAAACAAAAAGTATATTAAAACCAAATAATTTTTCATAAAATTCAAATTAATATTAAAGAAATATTAATAAGAAAAATATATAATTTAAGCCCTATCACATGGATACTATTTTACATTAGAAAATTAAGAAGAATTAGAAATTTAGAACACCTATTAAGTGGCAAGGGATCAAAACTCGCTAGCTTAAACTTTTAGACTCAAATAGGCTCTTACTACTTATTAGGCCACTTTAGTTGGACTCCCCATATATAAAACCTCTCCAACACCAACAAATAGATCAAGGAACACAAAAGTGAGATACAAGTATCATGCAATTAATTGAAGTTTAGCCCAAAAATGAATATGAAATATATATGCCATGAAAAGTGTAAACTAGACGTTGCAAATTGAGGAAGAATTTTGGATACTTTTTCAAAGTATGGCCAGGGAAAGATACTATTATGAAAGGTACAAAATACATTCATTTGAAGTTTAAGTCATGCATCCTTTTGATGGCTTTTTTTCAGAAAAATTGAGTACTAATTTTCAGTTTAGGTGCATTGCACGTGAAGATTTTTAAAATTAATGTAGTTGAATTAAATTATCTATTTTTTTGCAGTAGCCTACTTTTCTTTTAAAATTAACTAGCTAAAATTTTGGTTTAAAATTTGTTAATTTAATTCAATTTTATCTATGTATAAACTTTTAAAGATTACTTGAATATCTCAAATTATAGTCTCCTAGTATAAAGAGAATTAAATCTCTTGAGTTGTAAGTTTCAGTTCCTTTAACTTTGTAAGGCTTTAAATCCATTCCATATAAATTAATTTTTGAGACGCATATTAAAAGAATATTAAATGCACTATGTTGAACGTTTCAGATCTGAACAATTCAATTTTTGATTATATGACATTGTTATCATTTTTATTGATAAGATTATATTCTTAAATTTTACCCCAAAAGTCTACTCAATAAGGATAATTTAAAATAATTTTTTTAAGATTAATTAGTAAAGAAATCCACACACACACACAAAAAAAAAAAACAAAAAAAGGTAAGAAAAAGTAAAGCAATGGACTATGTAAAAAAAAAATCCTAATTTTTTTATGGCAAATTAGCCTCTTATTTTGAGAACGCGTAACAAACGAGAATACAAGATTACTTTTCCCAATTAGTGAGTATTTTTGGAATAGAAACAAGAATTAAACAAGTATCTGGATGACCTCATCAATACTAAATAATTACTCTAATATTAACAAAGAGAGTGTATAATGATTAGAGATAATTACATTCTCCTCCCTCAAGAATTGGTAAAATTATCAAAAACTCTTTATTAATTGAAAAAATTATCAATACCACGTAAACTAGTCAAACCTTATTATTTAACCGCTGATGATAATGTTAGCTAAAAGAATTATATTTTATAAATAGATTTAGCCATTAGCATTTTTCATTAATTATTTTACAAAAAACTACATTTATAAATTTTTTATTAAAAAATGAAAAATATTTGTTTTATGTAACTAAGTAAATAGGTATATTTTTCATGTAATTGAATTTGAATATGAGGGTTAAAAATTTGGTACACTAACAATAAAAAACCAAATTTAAGAAAATTATAAAATTTCAATTAAATTTCTAAATTATCATATAACATTTATGATTGAATGTCATATATTTTTTTTCACTTTTAATGTTATTTTATTTTTAATTTACCAATTGATACGTATGTTAGTCTTTTTATGCTTTTCAATTGTTGACTTTGACTCAAAAGAGGTATTAATAGTTTTTGGGTAAATTACATTTACTATCCCTGTAGTTTGTAAAACCTACCAATCAAACCCTAAGATATGAGAAATTACCAATACTCCCTTAAATTTAGTAAATTCATAACATTTAGCCAATTTAATCAACTAAATTCATAACATTTAGCCCCCTTAAGGAGGTATTGGTAGTTTTATCAAATTTCGGAGTTCGATTGGTAATTTACACGAACCACGAGGGTAATAGATATAATTTACCCTAGTTTTTTTCCAAACCTTGAGAAGATATTGCTAGTTTTACCAAATTTCAATAGAGATAAATATAATTAACTAAATTCTAATGTTTATTTTTATGAAAGACTTTGGACTAGTTTATTCTTATGGAAGATTTTGGACTTCGTGCAGCATCGCCAAGACGAAGATAGTTTTAACAATGGCTGTTTTATGTTGCTTCCAAGTGATCTCTCATTTACTTGGGACACCTACAGTGCACCTTTGTTGGTGAAAGGATAAAGGTAATAAAAAATAGTAATGATAATAATACTTAGCTCATGCTAAAAATTAACATGAGAAACTAATGAATCCCAATAAAAAAGAAGAAGAAGAAGAAATAATTGACATTAATAATTAAGTATATATATTTTTTTCCCATTAAAGAATTGCCTATAATATTGCAACACATTTCACACTTTTAGTAGTCCATTAATTGATTGTTTGTTGTAGCGATGTCTTCTTCCCTGGTCGCTGGAGGAAAGTGTGTGGCAAATTTAATATGGCAAAGCTTTTATCTGGGATTGTGTATGAGATAGTTTTTGTGATAATGCTACCAGAACAGCCAGTGGAGCTTGAAATTATTATAGCAAGTGACAAGCGAATACAGAATATGAGAGATATGCCAACGGATCAGTGGGTAGAAATATTGGCTGGGGAATTGAGGCCATCATCTTGCCAATGTGGGGAGAGATCACACTTTCTCTTGAGCATGACAACATCACAAGTGATGTACTTTTGAAAGGTGTAAGTATTCAAGTCAAAGAAACTATTGCATAGAGAAAAATTGCATTGGATGTTATGTGAGGTCCTAACATATGTAGTACATCTTCTCGTTTCATGACTATTTGCAAATGAATGTATGCATTGATTTCCATTGTTCATAAACTATCAGTGATATGGTTCGTGATGTTTAAGTTTTGACTGTACTATTACTAAGAAATAATTGATGTTTTATTTTAAATGATGGATCTTGCAATCCAGAGATTAAAGAAGGAAAGCACACGTGTTTTCTAAATGCAAAAGGTTGAAATCAATAATAGAGTAGTATTTTTGCTATTAACAACCATTCTTTCATAATAGTCAAAGTGATGGAGATTTTTTTTAGAATAAAATTTAATATTGAATTTTACCATGGGAACGGAGTTTCAATTGTGAATTATCCTTTTTTTCCCGTTTATTCATCAAAATAAACATAATATTTTCATGGAAATACCCATAAGTTTTCTATCAAGAAATGGAAAGTCTAATATCTAAACCATAATCCAAATATCCTGATTGCATCAACAACATAATTATTTTTGCATTGGTCTCTTTAGTCCTCATCGAAATGCCCCAAATACTAACAAGGTAATTAAGGATTCTACATCAAAATTTCTTGCAAAATCGCACTAATTACTTCTCATTCTTGTGTAGCAAACATAAATATGATATTATGGTATCTGATTCTAGTTGGTAATAGGTGGTTATAACTGCAAAACTTTATCAAACTAAAACGAGTGAAAGTTGGATGTGGTAAAAGAATGAGAGTCATGTAGAAAAGGATTCATAGGTGTTAACTTTGAAAATAGAAAAGGAAAGGTAAGCCAAGCAAGATAACCTAACACCTTGGAAGCCTGTCATTATCCATTCCAATCTATCAACACTAAATCATTTTCTTATCTAATCTAAAAAAATGGTAGAATGAGTAGCCACAACACATTTTTTTGTTTATTATGTCTCACTACCAACAAATACTCGCTTCCAGATAAGGGTCGTTTAGGATACACCAAGAGGTATAAAGATTTCAAAAAGGTTTGATCATGCAACATTCAACTCACCTATATAATTAAATTAGTTTAAGAAAAAAATTCGCTCATACGTATGAAGAGAAACTATAGATCATACCTTAGATGCACCTTGGAGATCATCTAAACATTCACGCAAATAGTTTGAAGAACATGGAAGGCCTGCCATGAGAAGCAAGAATAATTTAGACATAGATGGACAATGAACATACAGTGAGATTGAACCTAACAAAAACAACAAGACTCATAACCATTGGACAACAAAAAAGAATGGAGAAAAGAGAATGATCAATTCTATATATTTTTCAGAGTAAGCAAATAGTTATATGGAAAAATGCCAAGTTGAGTAGAACATTGGAAAACATTGCTATTAAGAGACATTAGGACTGCAGATGATCCAGCAGTTTATCACATGTTTTAAGTTTCACTTATATTGAGATGTGTATGCATTATTCTTGTCAGTGAGTTTTATTTCTAACCAAAAAAAAAAGGAAAAATGAATATTTGAATCATTTCTTTTCTTTTTCTTATCTAATAGTGAAAATAGTGCCAATTCTATAGTGAATTAGCAAATGCTTTCATTACTATAAAAGAGTAATCCTTCATTACTTCAGTATGACACATCAAGATATGAATCCTAGTAATACAAACCTAAGAGATCTACTTATGATGAATACAGAGAACTGTTTGGTTACAAGAAAAAAAACCTATTGAAAGCACTACAAAGACGTGAGAGTTGCTAAAGGTACAACAATAAATGTCCTTCATATTGAGAAATCCAAAAAGGGAACTGGTCATTTCCGAAATTAGTGATAACCTCTAGATCTCTCGATCAAGGAAATAATTGATCTGTGTTGAAGAAGTTTCACATCTAAAACATTCTTAGGCTTTGTTTAGATTGACACTTATTTACAAAAAGTTAAATTTTCTTTTAAAATAAATAAAATATTCAAAAAAAAAATTTAATCTCATTTCAAAATTTAAACTTTGCTCCCAAATTCTCCTCTACTAATTTCAAAAAATTCCCCTTCAATACACTTTTTTTTTCCTCTCTCCAAAATACTTTTTCCTACAAAGAATTCCACCAAAATAAGAGTACCACAAGCCCTGTGATTATAACAATATGCTTAAAATGGTATTCTTATGCTTCATCGTTTGTTTTTTAAGATATTGGATATCTGTTCAAATATTATTTCCTTAAAATGGTGCTGCTATACTTGATCATTTGTTTTTTGAAGTACTTAGAGAGTTAACAGATAACAGATAATATTGGATATCTAGGGGAAAGAGAGGCCTAGTTATAAGCCTTCTTCCTAGGCCACACCTCTCTTTTCCTCTCCATTTGTTTTTTCAAATAATGTAGATTGTGTGAGGCATAAATTAATTCCTCACTAGCTATCCACCAACATTCTCTCCTTTAAAGATTCAAGTTGAATGTTAATCAATTTTCACACCATTATTTTTACTTTTGCTATCATGTTGCTTACATCTCCATCAAAACAAAAGAGGATCGACACTAAATAAATTTTGTTTTTATTGACTGCTTTTAACTTAAAATAAAAGCAAAAAATTAAACTTAAAAAACACAACCTACAAAATTGGAATTGTGCACACTTCTAGTTTGGTGTTCATTTTACCTTCAATTAATTTAAAGTTCACGGTGAGAAAGAAGTTTCAAGGTTCGTATATTGTCCAACAATTTAAGTAGCTTACTAGTCTTACTAATTGGTAATTGGTTATATTTTGTTTTGGTTTGGTTATTCTAATTATCAAGATTACCTTCAACTAAATATGTTGTAAAATGGTTGAGCAAATAAGCACATAATATGGAAAAATATGAAAAAAGTGATTTACGTACACAATCTTTGGTAAAAATTATAATTTAGGTAAAAGAATTTCACGATAGAAGGAAAAATTAGAAATTTCACAATTATCTATTCTAGGAGATAGATGAATTATCTACCATAAATGAGATTACTCAAAAACACTCCAATTAATCTCATCATATATACTATATATGATGGCTCTTGGTTTTTCTTTTACAATGAAGAACAAAAAGAGAGGCCTATTTATAAGCCTTCTCCTTAGGCCACACCTCTTTTCCTCTCTATTTGTTTTTCAAATAATGCAGATTGTATGAGGCATAAATTAATTCCTCAACAACTATCCACCAACGGCTCTCCCTTAAAGATTTTAGGTGAATGTTAATTAATTTTCACACCATCTTTTTATTTTTGCTATCATGTTGTTTACATATCCATCAAACCAAAAGAGAATCGATACTAAATAAATTTATTTTTATTGACTCCTTTTATTAAAAAATCAGTGAGGTTATCTTTAGTATGAATCTTCTACACATTCACTATTATTTATTAAAAATTAATGGAATTGGATGGAATGACTGTGTGCTCACAGCATGCCCATCATTTTTCAAGTTTCTGTAGACAGCGGAATACAGGGTGACAATTGACGAATGCCTTGATAAATCGCTTTTCTGTCATCCTCAAAGCTGTCACCATATGAGGTCCATTGACTCGAGGAGCTAGACCCATATCATCTATCTTATGTGCAAGAAAAAATCTTGGTTTTAACAGTGTTTCCAAATTGAAGCACCGCAGACATGGATGAGGCAGTACTGTTCTCGCAGAGAGCTTCATTATTCCCAAAATGAAAGTCATGTTTCTCTGAATTTTATCAATGGAAAATGTTAATATGAGATGATTGCGCCCAAAAAGACTCAAAATCTCATCCTCTGAGAAACCAAATTTCTCCAAGTTTGCTAACTTTTCCCGAATCGTCTCAACACGTGAGACAGAAAAGATAGCAACCACATGCTTGTACATCCTACAATCCTTTGAGACACCAGTTCTGCGTATGCAATCCATCTTTTCATCGTTCAGAATACACCGGGGAATTAAGGTGGGGCGAGAAAGGAGAATAGGGATCAAATCATCTCTGCTAACCCCCACTTTGTCAAAAACGGCAACCACAAGTTTAATTTTGTCACGAAGGTCATAGTTGAGAAGGGATGGATTACGCAATATAGCCTTGAGCAGAACATCCCTGGAACCAAAAGGACTTTGAAGATATTCAATGCGCTCATCCAAATCTTCAGCTAACCGACAATTGAGAAAGCGGGGACGACATTGTATCATCTTTGCAAGATCAGATGAAGAGATGCCCAAGTTACTGAGTATCTGAAGCTTGGATTGAAGGCTGTTCACGTCCATTTTGCACAAGGATGGGTGCCGGAGAAAAATAAGGGAAACATCCTTCTCAGTACAACCCACCTCGTCAGAACATCAGCTGCTTGTGTTGCTATCTCTCTATTTGCTATTGTTTCAATCTTTTCATCAAGATTTCTGTCACTGGAAAAGCGTCTGTAGCATGGAATCTAGGATTGGAAATGACTGTTTCAAAAGGGGATGCATTGGAGAAGAACAAATTGAAATTTTGGTTGGCAGTTAATAGGAAGCGGAATTGGATTAAAGCATTTAACTTGGGTTTGATATCAAGCAGCAATATTTCAATGAATTCACAAAATTCATCGCAACAAGAAGTAAACAATTGCACGCAGCCTAGCAAGTAAATGGCTTTTCCGCAGGTGTTAAGGGAAAACAGAGAATAATTAAAAGCTTCAGAATTCATGTACATAAAAACCACCAATTCTAAAAGCTAGAGAAAGACAGAAGCTGGGAACTCCAGCATTATCTCCACAACCTAAACAAAATGAGCTGAACCACAGTTGAGCGCATAATCAACTGCTGAAAGAGAGACTCAATAAATTAATTGAATTGTGTTTACGTTCCTTCAGCGTGGCTCTTAAACTTTTATTGAATGCTAAGGCAAAACCAATTCAAAGTTATGAATTTTATTGTGCTAAGGAAAGAAAAAGCAACCCAGAATAAACTTCTGCAAAGTGTCTATGTACAAATTTGACACAGACCAAAGCCCAGAATTATGGAACAAGGATAAACCCTAACCGAGAAACAGCTAGAAGAAAAATCACAAAACTGCAAATTAAAGCTAAAATTAAAACTGCGGTTGAGAAAAAACTACTGAAAAAAATTCCAACCCAAAATCAATAGATTAAGTTCTATATCGAAGTCAATGCACACAGGAAATCAAAAGATAAAACTTACACCGAAGTGAGCTAACAAGGAATCGTTTTGGGATATCTTGGAGGGGTTTCATTAAAAAGGGTGGATGAATTGCCGCTAGTTCCAGTTTCAAGGATAAAGCCAGTGCCAGGCTGCCAGCTTATGGAAATTCCGGTCGGACCAAAGCCCAGAAACTAAATATTGGATACACTCCTGTGATTTTCGTTTTCTTTTTCCCCTTTTCTTTTTAAATAAATCAGTGAATAGTTTCATTATAAGTCGGGCAAATTTTTTTAATGAGAAAATATGCGATATCATCATTATTATTATTATTATTATTATTATTATTTCAATTTATTTGGGTGAAAGTGGGGTAATGAAAAACGGAACTAGCAGGAAGTTCCATTTCGGTAATTTTGTGGCCTCATTCATTAAAAAAGACGCATGTTCTTAATAAACATGAATTTAGAGGATTGGTGAAGACAAGAATTCGAGGAAATGGACAGAGATAGGTAGACACTCCTATGGCTATCCTATAATAATCACATTATTCATTTCTCTGTCGACCCCTTTGGCTTTGGCCGCCCGTGTCAACTAAACTTTCAGAATCAATGTAATGAAAAAGCTAATTTTCATCTTCCATACAAATAACGTTTGCTTTCTTTACACATTGGCTTTCTTCACTTGAATATATGCTGCTGCTCCTTTTCTTCTCCATTATTTCCTTCTTGATACTCTTCCTTTTTTTTGGGTCTGTCATTGGAGAAAGAAAGGTTCATTTGTTTGACAGAGGTTAATTAATCACTCATCCTAAATAAGTTTACTTAAACCCGGTGGAGACTTGTAGTAGATTGTATTTTCATTCGTTGTGGAATTTGTTTTTAGCTTTTTACAAATAATTTTTTTTTATTGTTTACATATTAAAAAACATATATACCCTTTGTCGAAAGAAAAGGGTATATTTTTTTAAAAAATTAGATAAAAGTTTTATATTATGTTACTAATAATAATAAAGTAAATCGTATATTTGGTTCCACAAAAATAGATCTTTAACTTATTTGATCCTATAAATTTCAAAACAATTTTTTTAGTCCCTTTAATTTAAAATATGATTATTTTGGTCCTTCGACTGTTATCTGGGACGGAATCCGCCTGTGAACTTCAAGTTCGCGCTACGCGCACTGTGTTGAAGGGCAAAACAGTCCTATAGCAGATAACTACACAAAAAAGCCCCACAAGTACCAAATCCCCAATTAGAACTAAAATCTTAATTTTTAGAGAATAAACAAAACTTTTCTATTCTTTTTTTAAAAAAAACTTAGTAAACTCAAAAAGAAATTTACTAAACTTTTTTTATTCCTAAAAAAGAGGTTTACTTTTTCCTTAAAAAAAATTATATTTCATCAGTTTTCAATATATATATATATATATATATATTATTTCTTTATTTGTAAATGATTTATTAAGAACTTTTATATTATGTAAATATCACATTAGATGCTAATCGAATTTTTCTCTTTTTTCTCTCCACTACTTGGCACACTTTGCCTGCTAAAAGATTGAAAAACAAAAGGTCAATTATTTTCATCAATGTTGACAAATGCAAACAAATCCAATGTGGCATGAGCAATCAACTTAAGAAATCAAGAAAATTAACAACAAAACATGATTCCCCATTAATGGAGTTTTAATAATGGAGTTTCTTTGGGGCATTTTGTCAAACAGGTTATACACCCAAACATCACCAAGCCAACTAACTCCACAAATGACAGCAATCATAGCTCAATCACAGCTCAATCACAAATCATCAAACTCGTCAACAAAATACCAAACAAAACTCGTCGGGTGGCCGGTTGCTGGCTGCACAGTTGCCGTCAAGTGGACATCTATTGGCTACACGGTTGAATGGGTGGATAGCTGCACGGTTGTCTTGGATTTCAGTTGGGGTAATTTTTCAAGCACCTTGTCTTTAGTCAAGAGACCAACCTTGCTAACAAGTTTTTGAACAGTGGCTGTTCCCATATTTTCACAGACAGCCGAAACACCACAAACATCCTCACTAGAATCTGAAAATTCCGAATCATCAACAGAAAAATTGCTAATTAAAGCTGAATTATCAGCCACGGGTATGGAGTTTCCTGGGAGAGGACCGAACTGGTTTCCGAGCTGGTTTCCTCCTCTTCCATATGGGAGGGAACCTCTTCTTCCCCATGGTTCTAAGTTTCTGAATTCAGCTAACCATGGGGAAGAAATTCAAAAAAATCGAATCTCGCGACTAATTCAGAACAAAATTCCGCCAAAAATCCAGAAATAAATTCAGTAAGATCCACGACAAATTTAGATATTTAGGAGTAAACCCACAAGATTCAGAGCACAATGGAGGTTGTAAGTGCTTAGAACAAAGATCAATTCATCGTATTTTAGATTGTAAGAGCAGTAATTTCATAAACCCGCTTTTTCAGATTTAAACTTCGGGTTTTTAGTAAATAAACCCTGAATACGAACGGCAAAATCAGGAACCCACCCTTTCAAAAATCCGATTCACGAACAAATCAGCAAGAATCTGGAGTCAAAAATCCGATTCACCCACCCTTTCATGAGCTTGGAGTACTCTTTAGAAGTGTATTTACCAGTTGGTTTCCTAATGATTTACAGATGATGGGCTAAATAAGAGTGGGTCACTTTTAGATGAGAACGAGGAGGAGGAGAAAAAGAAGAAGAGACCCGACCTGAATAGTGGTGGGAGAGGTGGTGATGGAGAAGATGAAAAGAATGAAGAGTTTTGTTTATTTTTTAAAAATTAGGGTTTTAGTTGAATTTGGTAATTATGGGGTTGTTTTGTGCAGTTATATGCTATAGGACTGTTTTGCCCTTCAACATAGTGTGCGCAGCGCGAACTTGAAGTTCACAAACGGATTCCGTACCAGATAACAGCCGAATGACCAAAATAATCATATTTTAAATTAAAGGGACTAAAAAAATTGTTTTGAAATTTGTAGGACCAAATAAGTTAAAGACCTATTTTTGTGGGACCAAATATACGATTTACTCAATAATAATATGTAAGGTTTAAGATTAAAAACAATAAGAATAAAAATAAAAATGATATATTTAATAATATATTTATATATTGTATTTTGTAATTAAAAAATTATATTTAATAAGAAATGAACTCTTTTTTTAGAACGGATAGAGTATTATGTTTATTTGATCAATTGATGAATATGACTACTATTCTAGATTGCATTTCCCAAAAAGAAATATTTACAAATTATATGGCCTTGGTATTACCATTTACAAATAGTAATAAAGTTGGGTTTCTTTAAATCAAAGGAATTCCTTAATTAAACATCAAAAGATCGAAAGAATTCATAGAGATGTCAAAGAACTTCAGTTCCATGGACTAATGAAAATTTTCATGCATGGCCTCGTTGTGGGCCTCAACTAGAGGGCTTGAATTTTACCGACTACATTATTCACCAGAGAAGCCCAGTGACCATAATCACTTTGGGTTTTTTTTGGTGTTTTTACCAACTTTTTGCAGGAAGAGCAAGCCGATCAACATGGACTGGTCTACCACAAAAGTAATGTCCAATTTTTGCCTTGCATGGACTGGTGTAGACTCCAAAACGGATTGGACCCTCTTCCTCTCATCAGATGACATTTCGATTCTCAGATTCTGCCATCTTGGGTTAGCTTCATCAGTGATGATATACCAACAAAATATTTCAATTCTCAAACTCCGCAACAAGTCATTCTCACATGAATTCAGAGAGTGAAAAATACCATTCTTGGAAAGTTTGAGTTTATGGTTAAGAACAATCAGATCACAGAGGCAGGGAAAAAGAAGAATACAGAAGTTAAAAGTTAATCTGCACTGATAGTCAGAAGGGGAATCCATTATGCATGCATTTCTTGGAGGATTCGCCAATCGCTTAATATATTTTATACTTGTGTAGGAGACCATCAATTCCTTATATAATGATAAATTTTAATTTTATTTAAATAAGAAATTTTTTTTGAGTAAATCTAATTATGTTTTATTCACATAATAGTATCATAGTTAAAATCGGGATCGTTTTAATAAATTTGAATTGTAAAATAGTATGATCGATAGAATCAGATGGAGATTTTGAAAATTATGGTTAAACCTAACTACGGTTCTAAAATTGTCAGTTACGGTTCTAAAACTGTTGATTCCCAATTTCTTTAATGGTGGAATTAAAACCGAATATTGAAGGTGTCAATTTCTATTCTAAACCATCGGTTCACAATTTGGTTCCATTTTTGTTACAGTTCTAGTTTGATTTTAGTTTGATTACTGTTCTAATTATAGTTCCAATATCAATTATAAAAAAAAATTTAAATAAAAAATTTAAAGAAAATATAACTCAAACTTAAAAATGTTTATATAATTTACACTTAGAATTAAAAACGAAAATGAGAAAAGAGTATATTTATTTATATGTTTTAAAGTTGTAAGTTTGTTGTAAAAAGAATATAAATTAGTTTTAAAAGTTATAAATAGAATATTACTTAGATTTAGTAAAAAAATATAACTTGCTCTTACAATTAAATATTAAAGTGAAAAAGAGTACATTTTACTTACATTTTGGAGATTGTAATTTATTTCTTTAAAAAATATAATTTAAACTTTAAAAAGCTGTAAAATAAATGTAATTTAAATTTAGAAAAAAAATAAAATTCATATTTAAAATTGAAAATGAAAGTGAGAAATAATATAGTTTATTTATATTTATATTATATGTGTGTGTGTGTGTGTTTTTAATTTTTCAAAAAAAAATACACGATTCCAAATTGAAACTGAACCGTCGGTTCTGATTCTACATTTTGAGTAACCGAAACATAATTGTCGAGCCTAGTTCCGGTTACGATTTTTGGAACCTTTATTCACGATTTTGATTCATAAATGGAAATTGCTGGTACGATTTTGATTTAGTTCCAATTCGAACCAAACCTTGGTCACCTCAAGCTGGGATCTTGTTATTTTTTTTTTAAATTTCAAATGAATTATTTGGGTTTTCTTTCATTAACTAGAATATTAATGGTGTGTTTGGTTTGCACTTTGAACCTCATTTTTGTCTTAAAACACATTTTTCAATACATTTTCTATCTCACAATTATTATCTCAAAAAATGTAAAAACATATTTTTGAACTACAAAACTCATCCATACAATTGTCTTTACAAAGGATTTAGTGGGGACTAACAGTGTCTAAGTTTCATACTTTAGAGATAAGGTTTTGTTTACTTTCAAAATTTTATGATAATTTTTATTGAGAATTGTGAAAATTTGATAAAAAAACAAACTTAAAACCAAGGATCAAAGCGTGGATAAAGCTTGAATATGACCGTATGAATGGGGAAAAAAAATTATTGTCTAAACATTAGGACTTTAACACTTTTAATTTCTTAATATCTCAAACTTAATATTTTTAGTCTCAATTATTACCATGTCTCAAATATAAACCACAATTTTTAATGAAGACTCGAAAAACGCTTTAGAAGAAACGTTAAGTATTAAACTCATGGCCATAATGGCGATACGGAATTTTGGTGGAGTGGTCCACTAGGGCGTCTCAACTTGGCTTAAGAAGAAAGAATTCAAAGAACCACTGGGCTCCGCCGGTGTCGAATCAGTAGAGGTCCTAGAGGTGGCCGCCGTGGATCTGGAGTGGTCGGCCTCCCTCAAACTTGAGCTTAACCAGACACTTCTCCTTCATACAACTGGCACCAATGGTCTGAGTCAACTCTGGGCATCTATCTGTATAATTTTGGTTTTGGAGTAAATGCAGCTCTTATCTCCTATATTGTTGTTCCCTTAAATATGTTCCTTCAATATTAATTTGTACTCTAATATTTGTTTAGCCATATTGTTTAGCTCGATTATAGGGTTTTCGATGTAAGCCGCTTGCAAGCTATTCGATCAAATGCAACTTCACTTAAAACATTTCAAAATTCGTTTTTATACTTTTTGAAATAATAATTATAGATAAAATATTATATTAAAAAATATAAAAATATGTTTTAAAATGCAATTTAAATATACTAGATCTTAATCTTATTTAATAAGTTAAATTCAAGTATTTTAGTCGAATCTAAGCATAAATAATTTGAGCTTGAGCTTAGTACATTTGTAAAGAAGTCAAGCATGAGAATCGCTTTTTAGTGCTCGATAGAGTTTAAATTTGAATATATTCTTGAGCTGTATTTGGGTTTTCTTTCATTAACTAGAATATTAATGGCATGTTTGGTTTGCACTTTGAACCTCATTTTTGTTTCAAATGCACTTTTTAATACATTTCTTATCTCACAACTATTATCTCAAAAAATATCAAAACATATTTTTGAAATGCAAAACGCATTCGTACAATTGTCTCTACAAAGGATTTGGTGTGGATTAAAAGTGTCTATGTTTCATACTTTAGAGATAAGATTTTGTTTACTTTCAAATTTTTATGATAATTTTTATTGAGAATTGTGAAAATTTTGATTAAAAAACAAACTTAAAACCAAGGATTAAAGCGTGAATGAAAAACTGACTATAATCGTGTGAATGGGAAAAAAAATTAACAATTGAGTAAAGAAATTTTTATTGTCTAAACATTAAGATTTTAACACTTTTAGTTTTTTAGTATCTCACACTTAAGGGTATGTTTGGAGTGTGATGTATTTGAAAAAAGTTGTATTAGTTTGTATGAAAATTTTGATAGGTATTTTTTTTGTAAAAAAAGAATTTTAGATGGAAAAATAAAAGAGAAATTTTTTTCAAATTATGTGAGAGAAATTTGAGTAGGAAAGTTTAAATTTTAAATTTTGAAATGAAAATATATTTAAAGTGTGATATTTTTATTTAAAAAAAAATATTACTTTTTCTATTTTTAAATTAAAACCTCTTATCGAAACATACCTTAATATTTTTTGTCTCAATTATTACCCTGTCTCAAATATAAACCATAATTTTTAATAAAGACTAAAAAAACACTTTACTTGAGATAGGACAAAATAAAATAAAAGATTAACGGACGGCTTTAAAAAATATGGAAGACTTGCAGACAAACATCATTGGATGCCTTTTTAGTTGAGTGGAAGACTTGCAAACAAACATTAGTGGAAGACTTGGAGTCTTTGTCTTTTAATGGGGAATGGGGATTCCAGCTAAGTGTGTGTTACCAGGTCCAGTCGCTACACGTACACCATGTGCGGATCGACTCTCTTGCTAAGAGGAGTTCAAATCTGGTCTCGAGAATCCAATATTCTGGATAGTTCTCTCTTTCGCCTCTTCAAGTAGTACTTTGACTTCAACCTACAAAAGTAGTAGTTTGTCTACAGAACGTTATCTAATCTCCGGAAGCTTTCTTTCCCCGAAAAAACATATTTTATGCGGACTTCGAGGATTCGCCTCTCCACTGCATCCCTTCACTCTTGCATCATGAATCGAAAAATACACTTCTAGCCTTCTAGGGTGTGGTATTAAATATTAATAATGAATGACTTGGAGACAGACATTATTTATTGCCTTTTTCCCATCGTAGTCTTTTTTACTAACATTTTTAATATATTTAAGTCAATTAGAAAAGATAAAAAATAAAATTCAGTTAATTTAAATGAAGAATATCCACGAAAAAAACACTTTATCTACAATTATAGGAAGTAAAAAATAGATTTTAAACTAATTATCTACAAGGAGTTAGCTTGTTTGATTGTACTAAACTTTTCATTTATCCATGCAATCGCAAAACTATATTTGGATTGTATTGTATTTGAGAATTTTGTATTGAAATGTATGAAAGTTTTTGCAGGAATTTTTTGGTGAGAAAAAGTGATATGAAAAGTATATTAGAGTGATTTTTTTTAAAAAAAATAATGTGAGAAGAATTTTGGTGAGAATTTAAATTTTAAATTTAAAAAAATTGTTTAAATATTTATTTTTAGAGTTAAAAAAAGTTAATTTTTTACAAATAAAAAAACAAATCAAACACAGCTTGCTTGTTTGTTGTATTTTTTTAGCAAGCAAACGGAACGCTACAAATCATGATTAATATGAAAACTTAAATGTTAATAATTTGTGGCATAAAAAGCATGGAAAAAAAATGGATGCGACTGATGATTTGTGCTACAAGCATGACCCAATTGGTTATGTTTGAATTGTAATTTATTTGAGAAAATTTTTATTGAAATGTGTAATGTAAGAAAAGTATTTTAGAAGAAAAATAAAACATATTAAGATAGAGATTTTTTGGAAATTATGTTACTAGAATTTAGGAAGGAATTTTAAATTTTAAATTTTAAATTTTAAAATAATTTTTTTTTTGTAAAAAAAATTTATTTTTGTAAGTGAGGCTCAATCCAAATGGAGCGCAGGATCTGAGCCTGAATTGGAGGCTGAATATGATTGTGTGAGTAGAAAAAATCAATAATTGAGCTTAAGAGAAGATGCGATAATGAAGGGAAAAAATCACATTTTTCATCTTTAAATTTTAAGGGGATGTATTTTGGGGCTCACAGAATTATAGAAGCAAGTCAACTTTGTCAAGTGGGGCCGTGGGCTCATGGACTTAGGTGCAATCCATTTTTAAAGTTTGTTTATAAATTTGTGTCCCTTCTGTATTAGTATATTTATAAATTTCTAAATGTTGGTTTATATGTCCCTTCTTTGTTCTTACTTCCTAGGTACATCTTCCATTCCCTACTAATTTGTGAAAAAAAGAAAAGAAATAAGAGTAATGATGCTTATTTAAACAAATTTTAAAAAAATATTTTTATATATTTTAAAATAATAAATAATTATTTTAAAAATCATAATAATACGTTTTGAATTCTGATTTAAACACAGCTTTTAATTATTCTTGTTACACGCATGGAACCTTTGTTTTTATTGAATTTGGAGATGGTCAATAAATTGTCATATATTATTGAGGTATGGTTTCTTTCTATGATTTTTATTCCATTTTCTTTGATTAAAACTGTCCTCCATGACTGTTGTAGTTGTGGATGATTGGGATATGGATAGTATTTAAATAACTTTTTATTTTGTTTTAAAATTTTAATTTAAAATTTGAACCTTTCATTAAAACTCTACTCCTATTGCTTAAAAAAATTTCTTTCTTATATATTTTTTATTTTTCCTTCAAAACACTTTTTTTTATCAAAAAAAAAAATCACCAAAATTTTCACACTTTTTAATAATTTTTTTTTTTGAAAAAATAAACCATTATCCATACATAGCTTGAGTTCCTGATGCAAAATTCCACTTGTTAATATTGATAATTTCTTTCATTCTCTTGCACCAATTTTTTATATTATTCGTAGCTTTAGAGATACTTCTCTTGAGAGCCACTATTTGAAGATTTTGGACTTCGTCCTTAAATTAAAAATGCACATAATTCATTCACTGAGTTATTTTTTAATTTTTTTTTTATGATGACGATAAAAAAATTTAATGGCATCAGTCATATTGAAACATCGCGTCCAAAGTCTAAATAGTATTGTGCTTATCTAAATTAACAATAATTTGATATAAAATAATGTCACCCGTTTCAAGTTTGTTCACTACTCGATCAAATTTAAAAATAAACGACAGTTTAAATCAAATCGAGTATCATGATAAAACAATGATTCACAAATATATCTACACATATATAAATTTAGTTTATTATTTAATCTATCAGGAAAATTGTTGGTTTTTTTTCTTTAGATCCTTACTAGTTGAAAAAATATTATATACATATGTTATATTTTTATTTTTATCATAATAAATTAATTATATAAACTTTTATTTTTATATCAAATTAAAATCATATTTTTTAATTGTTTCTAACTATATTATTTTACTTGATATAAGAAATGTATGTAATATTTATTGTTACTAATAAACTTTTTTCTTTTTCAATAATCACTATCAATATTTACCCTTTAAAAAAGATTTTTTATTACAAAAAATGTTACGAAATGGATATTGGATGGGGACAGTTTGGCATACGCTTTTCAAATAATTTGACTGATGCTTTTCCAAAAGAAAAAATACGAATAAATATGGGAAATACTATTGACCTTTTTGGTAAAAACTTACTCCATTAACTATTCATAAGGGAATTCCATTTATCGAAGGCAGGAAACAGGCATCCCCTCGACATGATTAGCCAAAAATCCTGAAGATTGCCAATTTGCCATTCATTGCAACATGTACAGGTGAATTGTTATTTTAAAATGTATCTATTTATATTTTTATATTTTTAATATTTTTTATAA
The DNA here is from genome assembly GCA_020080225.1 of Gynochthodes officinalis. Taxonomy (NCBI): domain Eukaryota; kingdom Viridiplantae; phylum Streptophyta; class Magnoliopsida; order Gentianales; family Rubiaceae; genus Gynochthodes; species Gynochthodes officinalis. The sequence continues at coordinate 45,256,963 of CM034615.1, read as the reverse complement.
TTATTATTTTAAAAAATAAAAAAATATTTTAAAACTCAATTCATATCATTCATAAGTATTATTTCCTCCATATTAGAGATTTGTCTAGTTTGTATTTTAAAATATATTTTTATATTTTTAAATACTAATTTTATAATAAAAGATGAATTAAAAATAAAAATGTGTATTAAAGCGTTTTAAAATGCTATTTAAATATGTACTAATTTTCTTGCCATCTTTATTAGTCAATTGGACCAATATTGCCCTCGTTTGGGTTGTCGTATTCTTATTAAAGCACCAAGGGAGCAAGGCTCAAATTATTACTTCACTGAATGATTGTCCATCGCATAATTTTAAATGCTATTAAATTCTTAGGGTCCTGTGTTTTGGTTAATTTTTTGGGAAAAAAATAATTTCAGAAAATATGAAATTAGTACGTGTAGATATATAAGAATTAATGTTCAATTTATACTTTAAATTTAAAATATTCATTTATTAGAAATATATTATAATTTAATAAAATCACTTTTCATGTGGCAATAAAGGAAAATATATAGGTATAATAATTACTTGAAGATTCTTAATTTAGAAAAAAGTGATTTTAAGTATAACAGTTACTCTACTTAAAAATCACTTTGTCTATTTAAGTTTTGCGGAGATTAAAAAAAAAAAAAACACTTAAACGTACTAAAAAACAAAGAACAACAGCAAAGAATAACATATTCTATCCAATGGAATTGAATATGTCCTATACTCTCTCCTTCTCCAAAAAAAAAAAAAATAAATAATTTGGTTTGTCCTTAAAAAATAGTCTATTTCTAGTATAAAATTTTTATATTATCTTTACTATTAATAACAATACATAATCCAAATTAAAAAACAGTCTAAAATCCAATATAATGTGATAGAACTAATTTTAAATGTTACTAGAAGCACAACTAATGGGGTGCTTGGTGTGAGGGTTTGGGAATGGAAATATGGGTTTGATAGTGTTTAGATATTTTATTTACTAATATTAGTATATTAATTAATTTAATAATTGATTAATATAACTTAATTAATTAATTAATTAAGTAGCAAACTCATATCTCTAATATTAATTATTATAATTAATATAAATTAATTTATTATTAACTTATTATTATTAAAAGTAATAATAAATTAATTAATGAAGATTAATTTAATTAATTATTCATTTACTTAATAATATTAATTAATTAATTAATCTCATTTTATTAATATTAATTATTATAATTAATGTATAATTAATTTATAAATAATTAATTGTTAATATTAATTAATTACTAATTATTACTAACTAATTAAGTAACTAATACTAATTAATTAATTCAATTAATATTAATTAATTACTTAAAATTAATTTAATTAATAATATTTTTATTAATAATTAATTAATTTAATATTATAATAAAAAATGAACTAATACTAATTAATTAATTAATATTAATTATTATAATTAATATAAATTAATTTATTATCAACATATTATTATTAAGTAATAATAAATTAACTAATTAAGATTAATTTACTTAATTATTCATTTAACTAATATTATATTTAATAATTAATTAATCTCATTTACTAATATTAATTATTATAATTAATATTAATTAATTTATAAGTAATTAATTGATAATATTAATTAATTTATAATTAATTAATTACTTAAAATTAATTTAATCAATAATATTTTTATTAATAATTAATTAATTTAATATTATAATAAATAATTAACTAATAATAACTAATTAATTAATTAATTTATAATTATTTTTTCATTTACTAATATTTTAATAATTAATTAATACTACCTAATTAATTAATTAATTAATGTAATTAATTATTAAATTAATTAAGTAGCAAACTCATATTTCTAATATTAATTATTATAATTAATATAAATTTATTTATTATTAACTTATTATTATTAAAAGTAATAATAAATTAATTAATCAAGATTAATTTAATTAATCATTCATTTACTTAATAATATTAATTAATTAATTAATCTCATTTTATTAATATTAATTATTATAATTAATGTATAATTAATTTATAAATAATTAATTGATAATATTAATTAATTACTAATTATTACTAACTAATTAAGTAACTAATACTAATTAATTAATTCAATTAATATTAATTAATAATATTTTTATTAATAATTAATTAATTTAATATTATAATAAAAAAATTAAATAATACTAATTAATTAATTAATTAATATTAATTATTATAATTAATATAAATTAATTTATTATCAACATATTATTATTAAGTAATAATAATTAACTAATTAAGATTAATTTACTTAATTATTCATTTAATTAATATTAATTTAATAATTAATTAATCTCATTTACTAATATTAATTATTATAATTAATATTAATTAATTTATAATATTAATTAATTTATAATTAATTAATTACTTAAGATTAATTTAATCAATAATATTTTTATTGATAATTAATTAATTTAATAATATAATAAATAATTAACTAATAATAAAGAATTAATTAATACTAATTATTACAATTAATTTATAATAATTTCCATTCCTCAGCACAAACCAACCACTATTATTAGTAATAATTCTCATTCCCTAACACAAACCAACTAGCAAAATTATAATGAAAGACCCCACTACTATCATTTCTATTACCTTTCCCATTCCCCCACGTGAGCCAGACGCACCCTCACTATCATTCCCCACTACTATTATTTTCATTACATTTTCCTATTCCCCTACGTGAACTAGGCGCACCCTAAGTACTATCAAACCCTTATAAGGATTTGATATTAATCATGTAATAACTAAAATAAGGTATTATACATTTCAATAGATGAATTTCTATATTTATGTTTCCCATCTTTTATTCTTTTTCTTATACAATAGTATTTCTTATACAAAGTTAGGTTCTCCATCTATCAGATGACATTCATCTCAAGAATTTAAAAATTAATCACAAAAATTAGCGTGATCAAGAACAACTACAACAGAACTTTATTTTTTATTTTTTATTTTTTTGTGTTTTGGCTTTACAAGAAATTCATTTTCTTTTATTTTTGATTAAATATAATACACATAATATAATATATTATATTTTTAATTTTACCTTTATTTTTAATTTTAATTTATAAAAGTAATATATAAAATAATTTTAAAAGTAAATTATTTTTAAAAAAAGAAATTTTTTGAAGGTGATCGAACTGAAAGTCTCGTCAGCTAAGTCAAGTCTAGTGTCAGATTTTGCATAATGGGCCAAAGAGGAAACGACGAAGAAAGATGAAGAATGAGCAATAAAGCTTGGGATTGCCGAGTCAAGAGTATGTAATGGTGTGGAGTAAGCTTTTCATCATCTTTTCCAGGGAAAATGAAAATGGCCGACCGACTTTATGGAAATGTGGAAGATTAAGAACGAAGCAAACTATCATATAGATCCCATTCATATCCCGTAAATATTGTTTTAGTATGCTGTTTATTTGGACAGAATTTGTAACAATTAAACACTACTCTAGTAGTTTTACCATACACTTATCTACTTCTTAGACAAAGTTAGGTGCTCCATCTATCTACTTCTTTTCGTATCCACTCCAAGCAGAGGAAACCAAGCGCTGTGTAAAGATACCCCTTTGACCACTCTTTGAGGCTCTCTGCATACCCTCTTCTGTCACTTGTACACTCATTGTTGTGGCTTTTAACCAAGAAAACCAGAACACAAAAAAACCTCTGTCTCTCCATAATATATTCTGGAAAGTTGCCTGGATTTCACTTGATCTACTATATTACATCTATAAGAAGAGAAAAAGGTAGAGACTTGCAACTTGTTTGAATACATAGTTCTTTACTTTATGTTAGTTTTTCCATTCGGTGTTAAGTAATTTTGCTTCCTCATGAATTACATCTTGATTCGTTGTCTTCCTCCAGGAAAATGGCAGAGATTTTCAAAGCAATTGTTGGAATTTTCGGTGCTTCGACCCAAATCAAAGAATATGTGATCATCCCGTTAAAGAATCAGTACAGCTATCTATTTCGCTACAACAACATCGTCGAAGGTCTAAGAGATAAAAACCAAAAGCTTAATTCTTCAAGAGACCATCTGCAACAACAGATTCAAGCAGCTGAGAATAATAATCAAGTTATTTTACCTCACGTCAGGGATTGGTGTGGAGATGTTGATGAGTTGAAGAAAAAAGCAGACAGAATTTTGGGAGACGAACAACAAGATCAAAATGGTGCTTGTATGCATGGGACCTGCCCAAATCTGAAATTGCGTTATTCGCTTAGCCGAGAAGCCATGAAATTGACTAAAGGTGCTGATGAACTCCAAAAAGAGTACAGAGAGTTTATTCGGAGCCACATAGCTGATCTTGCTCCTGCACCTCCTATGGGAACGGAAACATCTGACACCCTCGACTTTACTTCTCGGAGGTGTAAAGAGGAAGAAATCATGTCCTATTTGAGGGATAGTTCTATCCGTATGATTGGAGTTTGGGGGATGGGAGGCGTGGGTAAGACCACAATGGCCGAGAAAATTGCGAAAAAGGCAATTGTTGAAAAACTATTTGATAAAAGGGCCACGGCAGTCGTCAGTCAACAGGTAGATATACGAAAAATTCAACAAGAATTGGCAGAAGGCTTAGGCCTTCACTTGACACGGGAGACGGAACTCGGTCGTGCTGGGGAACTTGAAGCTAGACTGAAGGACAAAAAGGATCTCATAATTTTGGATGATGTTTGGAACTGGTTGGATCTAAAGAAAGTTGGAATACCTTCCCAGATCAAAATCCTCTTGACATCTCGAGATCATCAGGTTTGCGAAATGATGTCCATAGACGGAGCTACCAAGATTTTACCATTGGAAGTCCTAGATGGACAGGAAGCTTTTTCCCTTTTTTGTAAGAAAGCTGGTAGCGTTGTGGACCAATCGAATTTGCGACCATTAGCGATAAATGTAGCAAAAGAATGCAAAGGCTTGCCTCTTGCCCTTGAAACGGTTGGTAGATCATTGAGTGGGGAAACAGATGAGTTGATTTGGAAAGAATCTCTTCGGCAATTGCAAAAGGCTGCACCAGTATATATTCGGGGATATCTTAAAGATGTGTTTCAACCTTTGGAACCAAGTTATAAGCACCTGGAAAGCGACGAAGCTAGGTATCTCTTTCTCCTTTGCTGTTTATTTCCAGAAGATTCAAAAATTGAAATTGAAAACTTGGTTCGTTATGGAGTAGGCTTACGCATCTTTTCACCACCCATTGAAAGCATCAATGATGCAAGAAACAGGGTACATTACTTAGTTAAGATGCTCATAGATCGTTGCTTGTTGATAGATGCCGATGTAGATCACTGGGGTGGTACATATGTGAAAATGCATGACGTTATCCGTGACATGGCCTTATCAATTGCATCTAGTGGTAAGCATGTGTTTATGGTAAGTCATGACAGGGGCTTAGGAGAGTGGCCAGGAAATGATTCTGGAGAGGACTATACTTGCATCTCACTAACCCCTGGGGAAGCCCTGGCTTTTCCAGAATGCATACGGTGCCCGAGATTGAATGCCTTACTTTTGACATTTCATTCTTCAACTCCAGCATTAAAGCTACCAGTCAATTTTTTAAATGAGATTGCAGATGTTAGACTATTCAGCATTAATAGGCAAGGTAGATATGATTCCTTCTTGCCATTGTCATTATCGTTCTTGTCCCCACTAAAAAATCTTCGAGCTTTGCATCTGGATGAATGTGATCCCGAGAATATATACTTAATTGGCCAGCTGGTGAGTCTAGAAATCCTTAGTTGTCGTGGATCTGGCATTCGGGTGTTGCCAAATGAGATTGGAGCACTTGCAAAGCTGAAGTTATTGGATTTGACTGATAGTCGGGATTTAAAGAATGTTGCACCGGGTGTTATCTCCAAACTAGTCAAATTGGAAGAACTTCGGCTCATGGAATGTCCAATTGAATGGGAGGGCAAAGAAGAAGGGAAAATGAGAAGCAACGCTAGCCTTGCTGAGGTATTTTCATTGAGAAATTTGAGGCTTCTGGAGATCTGGATTCTGGATTCAGTGGTAATCTCTCAAGAGACGGACCGCTTACAGAACCTGACAAGCTATTTTATAGTCATAGGCTTCTTCTATAAGTATCGGATATTTAATGTAGAAGGATCACATACTGATCTGAAACGTATGACAGTCTGTGTTAATGAGAGAAAAGTCTTTGTGAATACAATTTCTATGTTGTTTAGAGATGTTGAAGAACTAAGTTTGGAAGGCAACGGTTCCAAAGCCTTGATAGATCCTTTGGCGAGGCAAGAATTTAAAAGTATAAAGCATCTCAGAATAAAGGGATTGGATTCGGTAAAACATCTAGCCCCGGGAAGTGACATTTTTCCTGTTTTAAGGCATCTTGACTTAAGGGAGATGAATGATTTGGAGGAAATTTCTCATGGCCCTCCATCAGTGGGATCCTTTTCTCAGCTAGAACACTTGTCTCTTTATGACTTGGGGAGTCTCCTGTATTTGTGGACGAGTGTTAGCGAAAAGTTTTGTCTGTCCAACCTCAAAAAAATAGAGATCCAAAGATGCAAGAATCTAAAATGTGTATTTCCACTATCAATAGCTGAAAGTTTATGCCGACTTGAAAGCATTGAGGTGTGGAATTGCCCAATGATGGAAGAGGTGTTCAAGGATGAAAGGGGATCAGAAACTGGTGTTACTACCAGCTATCACATCTGTCTGTCCAACCTCAAAAAAATTGAGATGAAAAGCTGCAAGAATCTAAAATGGGTATTTCCACTATCAATAGCTGAAAGTTTATGCCGACTTGAAAGCATTGAGGTGTGGGGTTGCCCAATGATGGAAGAGGTGTTCAAGGATCAAAGGGGATCAGAAACTGGTGTTACTACCAACAATCACAGCTGTCTGTCCAACCTCAAAACAATTGACATCCGAAGCTGCGAGAATCTAAAATGGGTATTTCCACCATCCATAGCTGAAAGTTTATGCCGACTTGAACGCATTAGGGTGTGGAATTGCCCAATGATGGAAAAGGTGTTCAATGATGAAAGGGGATCAGAAACTGGTGTTACTACCAGCAATCACATCTGTCTGTCCAACCTAAAAAAAATTGAGATCCAAAGCTGCAAGAATCTAAAATGGGTATTTCCACTATCAATAGCTAAAAGTTTATGCCGACTTCAAAGCATTTTGGTGTTGGGTTGCCCAATGATGGAAGAGGTGTTCAAAGATGAAAGGGGATCAGAAACTGGTGTTACTACCAGCAATCACATCAAATTCCCAAGCTTGAATCGGATGATCCTTTGGGGGCTACCAATGCTTTGTGCTTTGTGCAAAGCTGTTGATGTATTCGAGTGTCCCTCAATGGAAACTCTGCAAATTACCGAGCTGGATTTGGTATTAGGCCAGGTAATGTCATTTTGCATCCTCTATGATTATTTGAAGAATTTGCATTTGAGTTTGATACCCTCGAAAACATTAATTAAGATGGCAAGCAAACTAAAGTAATAGTCCCAGAGCTACTTGAATTTTGAAATATTTGAATACCATCTAATCTAAGAATTTTGAAATATTTGAATACCATCTGATCTAATATTCCTGGCATTAAGCATTAACACCTCTCCTATATTTGTTTAACTAATTCCACTAGTTTTTATGTTTCCCTATCCAAATTAAGCGGGAAAAAAAAAAAAAAGGCACTGGGCTTTTTGTTGGTTACTGGTAACGATTGCAATATTGCCGTGCAATTAGTAGTTTTATTAATGATTTGTTAAAAATATATTACTAAAAATTTAGGGGAAAAAAAAAATAAAAGAAGAGTTAAAAGAGAAATTTTCAAAAAATTAAAATTAATAAAAGAATGAAATAATATTTGTTGGGTAAAAGTATTAGATAATGAATTCATAAATTGTGGTAAAAAAAGTATTTTAAAATGAAACTATGAAATAATGATTATAATTTTAAAATACTATAAAATGTAAAACTACAAATTATAAACCCTTTGCATATAAATAAAAAACAAATTGTAAGTTTAACTTTTATCATAACTCTATATTTCATATTTCATTACAATCTCTTAAAATTTTATATATAAATAAAGTGAATAATTAATTCATAGAAATAAAAATATAAAGTAATTAAAATTATAAAACAGAAAATTCAAAATCTTACAAATAAATATGAAATAACTTTACAAAAGTACAATTCATAGTACTCCCAAACTCAAAATGCACAAACAGACATATCAAATTAGGGAGAATAGATAAGGTCAGTAAATAAATAATTTATTTAAAAGTTTATTGACTTTTCCCCTTCTATTACCCTAAGATTATTTATGAAAATTAAGCTAAGATTTTCCCCTTTTGACTTGGATGCTTTCAAATGCTAAATTATGGATAATTTACATTTCTATTTTTCTTTAATCAAACATAAATTTTAAAATAGATGACATCTACAATCATTTATTTTATTTGTTTCCAAACATGCCTTTTCTTTTTTTGGTTTTTTCTTTAACCCAAATATATATTCAATTTATTTTAATTTTTTTAACATGAGCAATAATGGGGTCTTTTCCTTACCTATGCCCTTGAAATTCTACATATTATAAATTTTTGTGATATATTCTAGCCATGAAATTTTGTCATGCTTACACATGCATCTCGGCCTTCTTCACAATTTTGCATATAGTTATAATTGAGTTTGACTTTTCTTTAATTTTAACTATCACGTGTATTGAAAATTATCAATTGTTACGAATGATACTACATTAGAATTAATCACTTATGTTGTTGTCACAAGCATAGTGCTATAAATGTCTAACCTAAGATGTGGTTGAATGCAATGCATCTTGTTCTTGTAATATTGCAACTAAACAATTCCATTTTAAACTTCTATAAATGTTACCGTATATGTTCCCAATTATTGTACTTCCTCCGTCCTAAAAAAGAGAGTTTACTTTCAATTCAGTACATTTTCATCTTTACTTTTTAATTTGGATGATGCACTGTCATTATTAGTAAAGATAATGTAAAAGTTTCAAACTAAAAATGGACTCTTTTTTTAGAATAAAGATTTTTTTTTTTCTAGGATAGAGGAGTATTAGATTAGGCTTTTTAACTTAGTTTCTTTGTTTTATGTTTTGCTAAGGCAATTAGGTGGGAATGAGTAGGAATTTGATGGGTGAGAATTTAATGGAATGGGTAATTTAATACCCACTAAGTCTACATATTGGGTGAGAATGGGAGTTAAATGAGAATAAGTAGCCTCAATACTAATACGATCTCAATTAGGTACTATTATTGGGATTCCAATGAGATTCTAATACGATCTACCTACTAAATTTTCAACTAAAATCCAATAAATGCTTCTAATTAAATCCTCTTTGAGTTAGTGTTATATGTTTTTTTATTTGAATCGATTCTTAATTCTAATTTATTTTGTAGATTTGAATATTTATTTATTTAACTCATTTTTTTTTTATCAATTTTGCTCAAAATTTCCTTTTTCTTTCTTTTTGCACCTTTGTTTCTCTTTTTTCCATACAAATAGGAACACAAGTAACAAAATTTGTTGCCTTTGATAGATCAAAAATGAAAAAGTAATTATAATAGAGTAAGTAGATAATAAATGCAATTTTGTTTAAAAAAAAAAAAGAAATATGAAAGGTTAAGATTGGAAGTATTGAATCAAAAATAAGTCACAAAATAAGAAATTTTTTTTACAGAAGTAAAATTATTGAAAATTACTATTAAACTTAAAAATAATGAGAAACTAAATTGTAAAATATACTTATAAAGCAAAAATGAACAATCACCATAAAAAGATAAGTTTCCTCGATGGAATTGGCTTCATGTGAATCAATAGTTGTGATTTGATAATTTGATATATTATCTAAATTCCAGACTTTGATAATTACAAAATTTCATCTACATTAAAATCCTTAATTTAATTAATTCATAAGAAGAAGGAAGAAAAATGTGGATGTGTATAACAATATTTGTTTGTAGTATTAATTTGGAATATTTCGGGATGTCCAATAAAATTGGAACAAATTAATATCGTCCTATAAAAATTGCATGACTCGAGAAACTCTTAATTTCTTTTTTAAAACTCAAAATTTTTAATTAAAAAATGAAGAAGATAATATTTTGAGGAGAATCCCTGACAATTATTAATATTGCTTGTTTACCAAGTTGATAGAACATTTTGACACTATTGACTTTTAATTCTTGAAGTTTATCTTTTAAATTTGGTCTTTTATCCCATTTAAAAAGTCAGTTTTGTATGTATGTATATATGTGTGTGTATTGTGAAACTTATTAATTGTAAAAGTCTCACATCTTGCATATTTATTAAAATTTAGTTTCAAGTTGATTTTCATATCATAATTGTTTATCAAAATTTTAATGTAATATAATTAGATTTTCTTTCTTTGAAAATAAAGAATTTAACATGAATAATAAGTAAAAAAATCAATTAATAAATCAGAGGTTAGGGCACTAAATATAAGCACGAACTAAAAATGAAGGCAGTAGAAATGAAAATATTAAGATAGATATACAAATACACTAGATTAGATAAAATAAGTATTGAATACATTAGAAAGAAAGTAGGGATAATCCCAATAGATGAGAAAATAAGATAAACATGTTTAATGGTTTAGACATGTGCATAGGAAACACTTATATGTACCAAGACAAAATTTAGATATTAGAGAATTATTAAGTAAAACCAAAAGAAGAAGGGGAAGACCAAAATAAATTTGAAAAGAAACTATTAAAAAAATGATGTTGAAATATGATTTATATAGTCAACCCATTATAGTACGATAAAAACTTACTTAGTTATTGTTATAATATAGTACTCCCTCGGTCCCAAAAAAGCAATCCACTTTGGTTAAGGTATAATTTCTCATGAGTAACACTTTGGTTATGTACAACTCATTTAATACATCACTAAATGAATAATTTTATATTTTTATTTTTAATTTTAAAACTTGAATATATATAATTATTACTAGTAAGAATATTTTAATAATTTGGTTTAAAAATAGATTTTTTTTTGAAACAAGAAATTTTTTTCAAAATAGACTCTTTTTTTAAGACGAAAGGAATAATATGTATAATTTGAAATGTTACAATATAGTAATATATATAAAGTTCTTATCTTGCTTTGTTTGTAGCATGGTTATTGAGCATATGAAATTTTTATTACTGGATTATGAAACTAAGTTTCTTTTACCTAATTATTCCTGCATTCTTCTCTTCGTTGTTTCTTTCTACCCCAATAAGCTTGATTTTGGAAAAGCAATGAGTATCTTCTTGGGTTTATCTCTATTTAGTTTGAGACTCCAAATTTTAATGCATATTTTTGCCACTAAATTGTATAATTCAGAATGTGCACTTGTTCAACTTTTTCTTTAATTGATTTTTGTTTTTGTTTTTGTTTTTGTTTTTATAAATTGTAAAAAGATTGAATTTGAGTAATCACACTTCATTATTGCTTATATTCTCCAATTGAGATGTTTATGTATAATTGGTGTTCTACTAAACTAAAATGCTTGAATAACTTAATAGTTAATATTACTATGACATGTTTTAATGGAGTACTTTTAATAATATAACATCCTATATATTGTAACAAAACCAAATAATATAACATCCATTAATAAGATAATGGAGTACAATCGGGAATCTCAATTATTATTCAAGCAATTAGAATGATGTCAGTGAACATAGAAAAAAATGAAAAAAATTATTCTTATTGCACTACACAATTGTTTAAGCATGTACTAATGTTCTTTTCTCAAAAATAAAACCTAACTACACAAGACTCATTATGATTCGTTTAACTGGCACGATATTCCATGAATTTTCTGCATTAGTACTTTATCTTCCATAACTGTTGCTTGTTAAAAATTTTGTATTTACGGCGTGTGCAATGCCATTTTTGCCGTTAAATTTCAAGTTTACACTAAAATACCTCTTTTTTTTAAAAAAAAAAAATCAATCCAATCAATCCACCTCACAAAGGAAGCAAAGTATACAATATGTATGTTTTGTTATTGATTTATTATTATATTCAAATGATCTGCAGGTCAAATGCCTGAACTTATCATATCTAGACATGAGCGGGCTTGGCATGGAGATATTTTACCGTGAAGTCCATATGGGCATCTTTACTAAACTACAAGTTTTGGAAATTACGTATTTTGATAGTTTGAGAACCTTATTTTCTTTGGACGTCTTCAGAGGTCTTATCAATCTCAGGAAGCTAATTGTGAAATGTTGCTTGATGTTGGAAGACATTGTGAAAATGGAAGAGAGTGAAGATGTAGGACATAGAAATGGAACAAGCAAAATAATAATCCCAAAGCTTGAAAGGTTGTTCCTTTCAGAGTTACCTAAAATCCGTTACTTTTGCTCCTTCAGGAATGCTTTAGAATTGCCATCACTTGGCCATGTTTGGATCGAAGATTGTTCGATGATGGAAACATTTGCTCTGAATTTGTCTTGTAGCAGCAGCATGTCCAATAGCTCAATCCCAAAGTTCTTCCTCAGCAAACAGGTTTGGATTTTCTTCTCCATTTTGATTAGTTGAGTACATTCATTTGGATCTTGCTATTTAACAAACCAATTTATGAACTGGCTCAAGAAGTGAATGCAATAGTACCTTATAGGTTGCGTTGTGGGTGACTTTTTTACTGTTTATATTAATTCATAGCCAATAATTAAAATAGCTAAATAAACATCCAAAGTTATCTAGTTGATACCTTATTTGTTTTTATCTTTTCCAAACATTTGTGCAACTCTCTTAAATTTATCATTGGATTGCAAATCTATAGGCTAAATTATTCTCTTTAAAATTAGAGAACATTTTGACAGGTTTTCTAGATCTCAATAGTACTAATGAAATTAATATATATGTGGCTAGTATACTAATTTATGAATTGTTAAAATATTGTTTGAGGATCAAAATATTGAAAATTTGTCGAAAGGTCTTATACATGAATCTTGATTTGTATTCATTGTCTCATCATGTTCATAGTTGAGTCCTATTACTCCTATTCATTTGATAAAGAAATTGACAAATAAGAGTATTACTTTTTCAGAATGTGGATAATATTTTTTAGATTTTAAATTAATTCAAGAGCAATAATAAAAAGAAGTGATAAATCAACTACAAAGCTTCATTTTTATTTGTTTAATAATGTATCTCATTTATGAATTAATGCATAAACTAATTTGCTCAGGTTACTTGTCCTAACTTACATTGCTTGAGCCTTCTAAAGCTCAAAGTTTGCGGCCAGTTATTCAGTCATGAAATTCCCATTACATCTCTTGGTGCTCTTTGGGAGTTGAAAGTTGAATCTTGTGACAATTTGAAAAGCTTGTTTACTCCTCGTACATTTGGTGGTCTCACTAATCTTGAAAGCCTAGAGGTAGGCAACTGTTTGATGTTGGAAGAAGTGATTGCCAAAGAGGATGTTGATGATGATGAAGGCGGCCGAGAGATAGAGGAGGTGGTTGTTACGTTACCAAAATTATGCATTTTAAAACTTAATGACTTACCAAAACTACGTGGATTTTCTCACATGCACAGAGATTTAGAATTACCATCACTGAAACAGATGGAAGTGTGCAATTGCACTAAAATGAATACTGCTTTCTCTCTGGGTCGTGGATCTGTTCGCATGCCAAAGGGTGCAAAAGTTGTTGGAATGGGAGATCCGGAATTTGCATCCAAATTGTTTTTCAAGGGAGAGGTATGCCTTTCAGCCTTTACCTAATTACATAATTAAGGCACTTAGATTATCTATTGCACTTCACATCTACACACAAATTTTGATGTCATGTCATAATTTAACATCAAGAGCTAATAAGTACTTTCACAATTTCTCAACTGAATGCCAAAACTTTTAATCAGAATCTAATGGCAATATTATCCCCTAAATTTACAATTTATTCCATGAAATGAATAGAAATACTATTCACTAACGTACTTAGGAAACTTGGCAGATAATATATATATATATATATATATATATATATATATATAAATTAATTATCAGTTTAATTAGTGAGAGACAAATTGAAAATAACTGTACTATGTGTCTTCAAATTATATTACATCAGTTGTTACCAAAGTGAAAATGAAAAAAGTATTTGTTTAAAAGTGACCAACTGTTGTGTTCATGAATATTATCTCACATTGAAAAATTAAGCAGAATTAGACCCCCTAATAAGTGGCAAAGAATTAAAACCCACTAGATCAAACTTTTGGGCTCATATGGGTTCTTACTACTTATTGTACCACTTTAGTTGGGTTCCCCCATGTATAAAACTTTCCCAACACCAACAAATAGATCAAGAAACACAAAAGTAAGATACAAGTATCATGCAATTAATTGAAGTTTAGCCCAAAAATGTATATGAAATATATATGCCATGAAAAGTGTAAACTAGACGTTGCAAATTGTTGCAAATTGAGGAAGAATTTGTGGATACTTTTTTAAATTTTGGCCAAGGAAAGATACTATTATGAAAGTGATAACTCTATTTTATATAGGGTTTTCTTATTCATTTTGGTTAGAAATTGGCTTGTGTTTTAATTTGTTTTTACATATTTTGGCCAAATTATCCTTTGATTTTATGATTTCTAAGTGGTCTAATTTTTCTAGAACTTTTTGAGCTTAATCTTGAATTTTTCTTCTAATTTGAGAACAAAGGACTAACCAATTATTTTGTTACTTTATAGCAAAGAAAGCTTATCAAAGCTTGACCAATTTACTTCAACAAAAAGACAAAGAAGACTCTTGTGATTGCAACTAAAAAAACCAAGAGCCGAGCTGGGAAAAAAAGAAAAGAAAGCTGAGTACAAATTAGGAAACATGAAAGCTTAACCGCACATAGAGAGAAAGAAGAAGTGAGCTGAGCTGCGAAGAAATTTGGAAACAACCAAAAGAAGAAACCAAACAACAAAAGGAAAAGACTTCTTCAGCTGGTAAAAGACTACAAGCTGGGTTACAAACTAGAAACAACAACCGTGCAGAAACAAGGAAACAACCGAAAAGCACACAAAGAGAAAGGAGAAGAAAACAGAAACTTTGGAAAACAACAAATCAGGAAACAAGCAACAAGAAGAAGAGCCGAGCTGACCAAAAAGATTACAAGCTAAACTGCAAATTAGGAAATAGAAGACACTTGCAAGACAAAGGAATCGGCCACAAGAAGGACATTGAAGCTGAAAACAAGAAGGAAAAGAAAAGAGGGTGTTACAATTTGGAAATAGAAGCAGCCAACTTCTTCTATAAAAGCAGGCAGCATCCATAGAGTCCTTCACGTCTTTCTTCTTCTTCTATTTTTGTTTTCTTTAGATGTAGTTTAGATTTCCTTGTAGCAAAATTTTTAGCAAGACTTCACTTTTTTTAGTGTTTTCTTGATTTTAGTTTAGATTTAGTAGAATTTTCTTCTTTTTTCTTTCTGCTTTTCTTTCATTCGTTAGGAAGCACGGTCCTTATTTTATGTTTTTAAGAAATTTGAAGCTTGTTTGGTTTTTCTTCTACAAATTCCAATGATGTTTTCAATGTTCTTTAGCGAATTGCAAAAGCCGCCCTTGATTTTCTTCAAAGTATTTTAGCAGCCATTCTTGATCCTCGTAACCTCACGATACTTCTTGAGTTTCGCTTTAGTGCTTCATCTTGTTCTCGACGTATTCGAGTGCACCGCTTCTTGCTCACGGTTTTTCTTCATCAACACCAGAGTCCAATTGTCTTTTGTTTCCTAGACTGCACACTTCCGTTTCTTTCTTTGTTTATTCTGTTTTTGTTTGTCTTAGGAAGAATAGAGACTACAGCCGCCAAGCTTGACTCACAAAGAAGCAGCAAATAATTGTTTGCTTTGTTCTCTTTGAAAGCTACGGGTGTTGAACAAAAAGCTTGCAGAATTTTATTTGTTTGACTTCAAGTCTTTGTCTTTTCTTATCTTACTTTAGTTAGTTACTTTAGCAATTTTAGCTTTCTTTTCTTGTCTTTAATTTTAGTAGTTTATTTCTCTTATTTTGTTATGAACTTTTAGTTGTGGTTTATCTTTAAGTATTAACTATTTTATAGTTTTTGTTTATTTATTGAATAATAGTTACTTTAATTTTAAGAATTTATTTTAATTTTAATTATGTCTATTTTTATTTTTGTGGTTAGTTTAAGCTTCATTATGTTCTAATTTCTTTTGTTAGAGATTAGATGAATCTTAATCATGAATAATTAATTCTTAAGACTTGTTCATACAATCTATATTTCAATTATGAGTTTAATATCATGTTCTTAATGCTTTTAGGTGATTGATCACCACTTAATTGATTTTTGATGCTTGTTTGATGCCGTGTGGAGATAACATGCATGTGCTCATGTGATATTAAACCGTGAATTCAATTTAGACGGTAATAATCTAGGTTGTTCATGTGGTTTTGGTAGTAGAACTAAGTCGTGGCTACTTAGATTGAATCCTGGAATTTTCATAGTTCCTAATGCATTTAGAAATCTAAATTCACCTAGACCAAGTGTGAGTTGATTTTAATCTAAATAGGATTATTAGACCGATGTCGGCTATTAATTTACATTTGGGAAATTTCACCATCATAATTTGGAATTTAAGTTAATTGCATGACAAGTTAAGAGAGTTAATTAAGATTGATTAAGTGAAATCGAAATCTCTAACACCTTTGTTAATTTGGTAAATTTTTAGTATTTGTTTATTGTTATAAAATTTTCATTCTTTGTTAAGTTTAGTAAAAATTGCATGAAAGTAATTTAATTGGCTAGCTTGTTCTTGAATTAGTCAATTTGGTAAGTAATTGGTTAAATTAAAAACAATCTTCGTGGGAACGATACTCTACTTACTACTATATTACTTGTTGATATTGTACGCTTGCAATTCACCGAACAAAGGTCCAAAATATATTCATTTGTTTTTTAAGATATTGGATATTTGTTCCAATATTATTTCCTTAAAATGGTGTTGATGTACTTGATCATTTGTTTTTTGAAGTACTTAGAGAGTTAACAGATCACAATGAAATTTTCTCATGCACTGTATTTAATTAATAATGGATATCTAGGGAAAAGAGAGGCCTATTTATAAGCCTTCTCCCCAGGCCACACCTCTCTTTTCCTCTCTATTTGTTTTTTCAAATAATGTAGATTGTGTGAGGCATAAATTAATTCCTTAATAACTATCCACCAACATCTCTCTTTTAAAGATTTAAGGTGAATGTTAATCAATTTTCACACCATCATTTTTACTTTTGTTATCATGTTGCTTACATCTCTATCAAAACAAGAGAGAATCAACACTAAATAAATTTTGTTTTTGTTGACTGCTTTTAACTTAAAATAAAAGCAAAAAATTGAACCTAAAAAACACAACCTACAAAATGGAATTGTACACACTTCTAGTTTGGTGTTCATTTTACCTTTAATTAATTTAAAGTTTAGGGTGAGAAAGAACTTTCAAGGTTCGTAAATTGTCCAACAATTTAAGTAAACTTACTAATCTTACTAATTGGTAATTGGTTCTGTTTTGTTTTGGTTTGGTCAGTCTAATTATCAAGATTACCTTAAACTAAATATGTTGTAAAATGATTGAGCAATAAGCACATAATATGGAGAAATATGAAAAAAGTGACTTACGTACACATTCTTGGGTAAAAACTATAAATTAGGTAAAAGAATTTCACAATAGGGGGAAAAATTAGAAATTTCATAATTATCTATTCTAGAAGATAGATTAATTATCTACCATAAATGAGATTATTGAAAAACACTCCAATTAACCTCACCTCACTATATATACTATATATGATGGCTCTTGATTTTTCTTTTACAATGAAGAACAAAAAGAGAGGCCTATTTATGGGCCTTCTCCTTAGGCCACACCTCTCTTTTTCTCTCTATTTGGTTTTTCTTTTGCTATCATGTTGCTCACATATCCATCAAACCAAAGAATCGACACTACTAAATAAATTTATTTTTATTGACTCCTTTTATTAAAAAAATCAGTGAGGTTATCTTTAGTATGAATCTTCTACACATTCACTATTATTTATTAAAAATTAATGGAATTGGATGGAATGACTGTGTGCTCACAACATGCCCATCATTTTACAAGTTTCTGTAGACAATTGATGAACGCCTTGATAATTCGTTTTTCTGTCATCCTCAAAGCTGTCACCATAGAAGGTCCATTGACTCAAGGAGCTAGACCCATATCATCTATCTTCTGTGCAAGAAAAAATCTTGGTTTTAACAGTGTCTCCAAATTGGAGCACAGCAGACATGGATGAGACAGTACTGTTCTCGCAGAGAGCTTCATTATGCCCAAAATGAAAGTCATGTTTCTCTGAATTTTGATCTCAACATGTGGGGGAACAAAAGAACTTCCTTCATTTAGGATTTGAACTTTCAACGTGTAAATAGGGACATCTTCTTCAGAATTTGAAGAAGTGTCTGTATCTGCATCTGTACTGAAATCCTGGATGGCGAATGCTGTATCAGAGGAAAATGTTAATGTGAGAGGATTGCGCCCAGAAAGACTCAAAATCTCATCCTCTGAGAAACCAAATTGCTCCAAGTTTGCTATCTTTTCCCGAATCGTCTCAACACGTGAGACAGAAAAGATAGCAACCACATGCTTATACATTCTACAATCCTTTGAGACACCAGTTCTGCGTATGTAATCCATCTTTTCATCGTTCAGAATACACCGGGGAATTAAGGTGGGGCGAGAAAGCAGAATAGGGATGAAATCATCTCTGCTGACACCCACTTTGTCAAAAACGGCAACCACAAGTTTAATTTTATCACGAAGGTCATAGTTGAGAAGTGATGGATTGCGCAATCCAAAAAGATTTTGAAGATATTCAATGCGCTCATCCAAATCTTCAGCTAACCGACAATTGAGAAAGCGGGGACGACACTGTATCATCTTTGCAAGGTCAGATGGAGAGACACCCAAGTTACTGAGTATCTGAAGCTTGGATTGAAGGCTGTTCGCGTCCATTTTGCACAAGGATGGGTGCCGGAAAAAAATAAGGGAAACATCCTTCTCAGTACAACCCCACCTCCTCAGAACATCACCTGCTTGTGTTGGTTTCTCTCTATTTGCTATTGTTTCAATCTTTTCATCAAAATTTTCTGTCGCTGGAAAAGCGGCTGTACCATGGAATCTAGGATTGGAAATTACTGTTTCAAAAGGGGGTGCATTGGAGAAGAACAAATTGAAATTTTGGGTGGCGGAGAATAGGAAGCGGAATTGGAATAAAGCATTTAACTTGGGTTTCATATCTAGCAGCAATATTTCAATGAATTCACAAAATTCATCGCAACAAGAAGTAAACAATTGCACGCAGCCTAGCAAGTAAATGGCTTTTCCGCAAGTGTTAAGGGAAAACAGAGAATAATTAAAAGCTTCAGAATTCATGTACGTAAAAACCACCAATTCTAAAAGCTAGAGAAAGACAAGCTGGGAACTCCAGCATTATCTCCACAACCTAGACAAAATGAGCTGAACCACAGTTGAGCGCATAATCAACTGCTGAAAGAGAGACCAATTCAATAAATTAATTGAATTGTGTTCACGTTTCTTCAGCGTGGCTCTTAAACTTTTATTGAATGCTAAGGCAAAACCAATTCAAAGTCATGAATTTTATTGTGCTAAGGACAGAAAAAACAACCCAGAATAAACTTCTGCAAAGTGTCTATGTACAAATTTGATAGAGACAAAAGCCCAGAATTATGGAACAAGGATAAACCCTAACCGAGAAACAACTAGAAGAAAAATCACCAAAACTGCAAATTAAAGCTAAAATTAAAACTGCGGTTGGGTAAAAACTACTGAAAAAAATTCCAACCCGAAATCAGTAGCTTAAGTTCCATATCGACGTCAATGCACACAGGAAATCAAAAGATAAAACTTACACCGAAATGAGCTAACAAGGAATCGTTTTGGGATATCTTGGAGGGGTTTAATCAATAAGGGTGGATGAATTGCCGCCAGTTCCAGGTTCAAGGATAAAACCAGTGCCCACTTCTGGAAATTCCGGTCTGACCAAAGCCCAGAAACTAATATTGGATCCACTTCTGTGCTTTTCGTTTTCTTTTTCCCCTATTCTTTTTAAATAAATCACTGATTAAGTCGGGCAAATTTTTTTAATGAGAAAATATCCGATATCATCATCATCATTATTATTATTATTATTATTATTTGGGTGAAAGGGGGTAATGAAAAAGGGAACTGGCAGGAAGTTCCAGTTCAGTAATTTTGTGGGATTATGCACGTAAAATACTACCGTCATGGCACCTTCAATAAGGTTTTAGTGGAGATTGTAATCAAAGCAAATACAAAAGCTTCCTACAAATCAAAGCTGTGATCATTATCAAATCATATGCTGAAGAATGGAAGAAAAAGAAAGAATCTACACACATGGACATGGAGAAGCAATTTTCCCGTATTTCTGATTTTAATGACAGTGAATGATGGCATGGCTACAAAATTTTATCCATCCTCAAGTTTATCACTACATCTATCTTATTCTATGCTACCAGTAGTCACCACAAGAACATTGGCCATTTTTAAAATGGTGGAACCTGTAAGGATCCCTCAGTATGATTTCCCTTTGCACTATGCTGCTCACAAACTTGTAAACTGAGTGGCAGTCACCACAAACACGGAGGTTCTTGAAAACCCGCAACGTTGAACCTTCAGGAGTGCTAATCAAACCATAAGCAAGTGCTAGCCTCTCACTGTGATTCCATAAATTGTGTTCCTTCTGCTCTTCATCAGTGTCATGCAAAGCGAAGCTTGTATCAGCGACATAGCCTGCTTCATTAATCTTTTTTCTCAGCTCCGCTAGCTTTATGTAAATCTGCCCAGACTTTGGATGGGAGCGATCTCCAATCCCAAATGTACTCACTCCTGTTTTCAGCTTAACCCAACTGCAGGCAGGCTTCTTCTTTACACTATTTGATTCCATTTCCACCCAAACATTCTGTGCATCTCGCCATTTCTTAGAAGCAGCACATACATTGGAATAAAGAACATAAGCAGAATCATCTGATGGGTCAGATACAAGAAGACGTTTAGCAGCTCTTTTGCCCACATCCATATTTCCATGTATTCTGCATGCTGCCAGCAAGCTTCGCCAGATGAAGTCATTTGTAGGCACTGGCATCTTCTCAACAAATGCTTCAGCTTCAGCAAGTCTTCCTGATCGTCCAAGAAGATCAACAATGCACACACAGTGCTCTATTCCAGCTGGGACTCCAAAATCCGATGTCATTGCAGTGAAATATGCAAGACCCTCATCAACCAAACCACCGTGACTACATGCAGATAGAAGAGAGACAAAGGTGACATGATCAGGATTAGAACCATACTTCAGCATTTCATGAAAAGTTTTCCTAGCCTTTTCAAAAAATCCATGCCGAGCAAAAGATGAAATTAATATATTCCAAGACAATCTTGATCGCATATTTGGTTCTGGAAGCATATTTAGCACATCATCAATCTCACCACACTTCCCATACATATCCATTATAGAATTTTCAACATAATGATATGAGGGAAATCCGAGTTTTGTGGCTAATCCATGCAGCTGTTTACCTTCCTCCAAAGCCGCCAAGCCTGCTGAAACTGCCAGGGAAGCAGAAAGGCTAAATTGATCAAAATCCACTTTAGCCCTTTGCATCTCCAGCAAAACCTTCAAAGCCTCTTCTCCATAGCCCTGATGAGCATTTGCAGCGACCATAGCATTCCAAGTTACAGAAGTCTTGTTAACTAATTCTTCAAAGATTGATTTACTAGAATTGAGATCACCACAGTTAGCATACATTGTGATAAGGGAGTTCTTTACATATTCATTTGTTTCGAATCCCATCCGAACTATATATGAATGCAATGGCATTCCAAATTTCAGTAGTTTAGATGGAGCTGAGCAAGCACCAAGAACATTTGTCATGGTGATGTAGTTTGGCCATTCACCATTTTCTATCATCAAATTAAAAGCCTCTACAGCCTTATCTGGTTCTTCATTCTCAGCATAGCCTCCTATGAGCGCATTCCAAGTAACCAACTCTCGCTCAGGCATTGTTTGAAATACCTGCTTAGCATCTGACGTCATCCCACACCTTCCGTACATGGTCACTAATGCATTCCCTACTATTAAATTCTCTTGGAATCCGAAGATAAGGGCAACTGCATGTACTGCCCTGCCTTCGCAAACAAATTCAGGATCAGAACAAGCAGCCAATGCACTGGCAAACGTCACGTAACTTATATATTTCCTCATGCCCACAAGTTCAGTCAACAATCTCAAGGCATCTACTCTCCTCCCTTCTGAGACATAGCCAGCCATCAAGGAATTCCAAGAAATTAAATCCCTCTCTCTCATTCCATTGAATAAATTTTCCGCCTCTTTAGATTTACCAGTCTCACTATACATAGTTAGAAGAGTATTATTTAAACAAACGTTCGAATCTAATCCCATTTTCACTGCCAAACCATGAATCCCTCTACCCCACTTCAAATTTTGTGTAGAACTGCAGACTGTCACCAGTGTGCAAAGAGTAGTTGAGTTTATTTCACCATGCTCATAGCGCATTACCTGAAAACATCTAAAAGATTGCTCACAAAGTATATTATGTGTATAAGCAGCTATAATGGAATTCCAAGATATGGTGTCACGGTCATCCAGCTGATAAAAAACAGAGCATGCTTCTTTTAATCTGCCAAGAGTACCAAACATGAAAATAAGAGAATTAGCTACAGAGGTGTTATCCTCGAATCCTGACTTTATGACATGACCAAGGACCTGATGACCCAAAAATCCATCATCAAGGGCGCCAGAAGAACAAATCACAGTTGTAAACGTATTCTGATTACCACAAATTCCTTCATGTCTCATTCTCCGGTATGCATCAACCACCATCTCATTGTCTCCATAATCTGAAAAGCAAACCATTAATGAAGTCCAAGAAACCACATTTCTCTCAGGCATGTCCTCAAAAAGCCTCTGAGCAATAGACAGGAATCCATATCCACCATAAAAACTTAACAAAGAAGTGCCCACATAAACATCACGTAGCAGATTATTTTTTAACGCCAAGCTATGAATTTGAAACCCCTCCAAAGCCATATCTTTTGACCTACAAAAGGCAGTCAATAAACTCGCAACAAGAAACCCACTTAGCTCAATCCCTCGACCCCACATTTCAACGAACAGCAAAGTTGCATCAACGTAATAACCCATCTTAACATAACCGGATACCATGTTATTCAAAGAAGCGCCATTTCTATCCGGCATTTGATCAAACACGCGACGGGCCTCTTTAATTCTCCCAAATTTTGAATACATACCGATTAACGTATTCACGTGGAGAATGCTTAAGTTCGAATATGTCCCAGGCTCTCCGGGGTCCTTCAAAAAAAATGCGTGCAACGCACGGCCGACTAAGTCGTCCGTGATTTTCGAGAAGCCCTTGTAAGGAAACGCAGAGATTTCTGGGTTGGAGTGGTTGACAAGGCAGTGAAGAATGCTCTGGTTTTGGCTTACGCCTTCTTCTCTGCATGGTTCTGAAAGGGTTTTTTGGTTAAAAGCTAAACAGTCGGGAATCGCAAGATATGCTGAAGTAGTGGGAAAAAATTTCAACTTGATTTGCTGGTCAAGTTGGAGACATGTGAGCTTTCTGTTGCAGTATCTAGCCAGCTCTGGTTACTTCAACACAGAGAAAGAAGGGTACGAAGGTTTGCCCAAGAAGCACAGCACAAGGTGGAGTCTATGCAGAATTGCTCAGCGACGCCGTCTGGCGGTGGTGGTGGTGGGAAGCGGAGCGGCAACTTTTTTTTAACTGGAGAAAAGCAGTCGTTCATCGAGGGGAAACTTAAGTTAGTTTTGTTTATACAATAAAAATTATATAAAAAAGGTTAGATTTATCTATTAATTTTTCATCACGAATAAATTCAAATTTCAATTGTACAATTTATTAAGAATTGTAAAATATACTACACCCTAATCAATTATAAAAAATTTTATTTTTGTTTTTACTTTTTAATTATGATCTGTTCATAATCAATGTTATTAAAAATATTTTAACAATTTCATTTAAAAGTAATTTTTTGGGTAATTAAAAAAAGATGAAAACTTGATTTAGTATAAGAAGTAAATAGTGGGTTATTAAATTTTGAGGGAAAAACCAACCAAAATTTAAAAAAAAAAAAAAAAAAAGCAAATACATGCTGATATATAATTACTACCATTGATTGAAATTCATAATCTTATTCTTCTTAATAATAATAATAATAATAAAATGCCATAGCCATGGACAAACATTACTTAAAGGCTTGGAGCAGAATTTGCAAATGCATAGTAACATGCAAATGGTTTGTGTTTCTTCAACATCTCGCTTCAAATATTCAGGGATCATTTAGGACTCTGCTATAAAAACATGGCTGATTTCCAGAGAGCCAACTGAGTCAGAACTTGCTGGTTGGTTGACCTTGGAGTTCCTCATTTTTTTAGCTCCGATGTACCAGTAATAAAATGCCGCAACATCTCCCAAGTTGATGGCATGCGCATAAAGAGCCATCGGTTTTCTTATGCGGGCAGACATTAAACTAAATTCACAAGTGATGAACTAAAATTTTTGAAAATGTCCGGAGTAACTGTCACCATGGAGCTCAAGTGTTGAAGCTGAAACTTTCTTTTCAGGTTAGTATTTCATTGCAATTCTTGAGTTTTGGCTCATTATTAATTGATTAATATTTCATCTCTCTCCTTTCTGGTATCTTGGATTCAAGAAGAGATCTGAAAAGTATAATTCAGAAGTTAAATTGGCTCCTGTCAATATAATGATTCGGCCATCAGTAATTTGTCTCTGGGGTTGGCTTGAGTTGTTTTTCCTCTTTAAATTGGAAGTATATTTTCAGATATGTATTTTATGACGATTCTCCCGTAATCTATTCATACTTACGCACACCTGAGATTGAAAAGGAATGCAGCCATTTTCTGTCTTCAGCTTCTGAGCTAAAACCAGATGATGGTAGAATTTATAGTATTAGAAATGAGCTTTCTTTCTTCAAAGGAAAGTGGATGCAGGAGCTTGGCGGATCACCATTGGTACCTTTTGATGATAGTGACCTTCCAAGGGAGAGTTTCTCTACTCCTTCTCCTTTGAGACTCGTAGGATTTGAGGTCAAGGACGTTAATCCAGTAAGTCAGTTGAAAAATGCTGTCAGTCTCTCTGGGACTACGTGTATTGGCATGGCTAGGAATATTGGATGGATTTATGATGCTAGATTCACTTTCTATATGACGCCTGGTATGTCTGTTCTCAAAATTGCCTTCGAAGGAATTTATATTGAGAGTGAAAAGAACAGAGGACAGCGTTTGCTCTGCATGTTGGGGAATACTACTCTGCCAATCTTAAAATCGGTTGATGACCCTTCTGGTAAATCTAGCAGTTTTAATTCCTTCAGCAATAGCCGATTCGGACACTTGCAAGATGGTCGTTTAATGTTAGTTCTTCAGTACCCTCAGATTTTCAATTTGACCAACAGAGCAATCTTAGGAGAACTTAGAAGTTTGAATGACCCGGGGAAGCCTGGGTACTTTGATTTTGTTCATATTACTTCTCAGCTAAATCGTTTCTCAGAATATGAATTTAGCTCCGAAAAACTGAAATAAAAAACCTGCAATTTTAGTTTGTATCGAGATCACCTTGAGGAAGATGGTGCTGAAACATTTGTAAACTCTTATTTCTGTGAGGTGCTGCATCATTTCTTGCGAAGTCCGCTTAAGATTGTACCAAACAGGGTTGTATTTGGATCCTTCTTCCCAGACCAGGAGATTGAGACAATTGACAGAAATTATGAAAATGTCGAGCTCATATTTCAGAATATCATATGTGAGACTGAAACTGATACACAAAGCAACGTTGCCGCAGTGCTGAGAGCATTTCCTACAGAGGTGCTGCCAGGTACAGCAGCTACGATGACTGGCCTTTCGGGCATGACATTGTCCGTTGAAGGAACACGGGATGCCACTAAAGGGCGACTTTGCATGTTTGGGTATCCTGGTGTCATTAATTCAGGACTTGAAGGATGTGATTTTCAGATCTCACTGTACTTCCCTAGTTCATTTTCAATAAAGCAGAGGAGCATCATCTTGGGAAGCATATCCAGCTTTAGCAGTAAAATCCAATTCCTTTGATCCAATACTCTTTGAATTGGGAGTGCATCCCTCTGGTCTCCGTTACATTCTTGAGAAGAGCAGTATGTCTTATCTTTTATACAATTATTCCAAGACCGAACTGGCCAGAGCTTTTAAGGAAAGAGACCAGCTCACTAGATTCATCAGTGATATCAAACCATTGTTCCTCAGTCATCCAGGTGGAAAGAGCCTTCTTTATGGATTTGTTTCTGATGTCAAACAATTTTTCCTGGCAAATGCATATATTCACCAAGATGAAGATGGTTCATTATCTCATCAGGAGATTAGCTCTCTCTCTTATGATCTATCTTTTGGTTGCTACGGGATCCCCATACCTCTCCATCAAAACCGTAAGCCAGATTTGTATATGACACTTGAGGTGCTGACATTGGGTCCTTTAGTCAGTGGTCGTAATGCATGGTTGCATTATGATAGACATCCTTTAAAAGATCCGATTAAGATGTCAAAGTCGGCGATCCTGAATATTTCACTCTCCCTCACGTTCATGGAAGATCCTCTGAACTTTACAGAGATAATTTACAGAAACATCTCAAAATTGTCTTTGGAGGGTCTGTATGATTCAGTCACTGGTCAGATGCATTTGATCGGTTGCAGGAAGATCCCAGTTCTTGTTTAGTTGAGGTCAAAATTACTTACCCATCCGAAACATTAGGATGGTTGATCACTCCCAAAGCAGAAATTACCATCGCAAGCCAGAGGAGCGAAGATGATACCTTTTTTTTCCAAGCGGTCAAGCTGGAGACCTCTATGCTTCTCTACAATAGGTATGAACTGGATGCAGTATTTCGAAAATTCTTTGAAGAGATTCTGCTGAATCTGATGATTGTTGCATCAATCGCACTCTTTTCAAGCCAACTCCTTTACATGAAGCACAATGTTGATGGAATTCCGTACACATATCCTCTCATGCTCTCTCTCCAATGGCTTTGCTATTTGATCCCATTATGTTTCAAGGGTAAGATTATACTGCAAGAAAAGGAGTACCATTCCCCATATCATTACCTCCGTGGTTATGAACATGTATTTACTTTCTTTGACTACACTGGAAAGCTTTTTGCCTTGGCTGCAGTTGTTCTGTGTACAGCACTTTGTCACAAGGTGGCAAAATGTAGGAAAAAGCCTCGACTTCATTCGCCTTCCCATTCCAAAGGATTTCCTGATGATGATAGAAAGGTTCGCTTTGTAGCTGCAGCGGTGCTTGTAGTGGGACACCTCGGTTATTGCTACTTTTACTGGGAAGTCTTACAGACCGTGGACGTCAGTTCAATTGGGCAAGCACAGATGGAAAGAATTTGGACAAACAGAATACAGGATGTCATCGTAAACATGAAATGGGAGACAAATTTCAGACCTCTTCGGAAACTTTACTACATTGGTTTTACTCTGGTGAGGATTGTTTTACGTTTTTATGACTACGTTAGAGATCCAGTGATGTCACCCTACTCAACTGAGGTTGAATTTCTGAATCCGGACTTGTTTTTCATTTCCAAAGCAACCAATCTTGCACTTGTAATCATTAGGACTGGGTTAGCCGCGGTGTTGTATGTTCAGCAGAATGAAAGCCAACGAGAGCTTATCAAATCTGGGTAATCAATGGATTTCGAGTTGTTCAGGATTAACTCTTTATCTTAGTCCCTATTGTTTTTGTTTCTACATTTAAATTCTGCCGTAGAAGTGTGATAATACAATTTCTTTCTTTTTTTTATTACCCTCCTCGAATTCATTCGATTTCTAAAATAATGTCTGACCTTTCTATGGGTTAACTAGTTAAGCTTTCTATCCCATAAGTAATTAAACTCATTTTTAGAACTAAAAGAGTAATTTAATTGTTTTTGTACATATATTATATCGACGAACATAAACTATTTTAAGTCCAATGTCTAAGCACTTTCATCTGGGTAGAAGAGTAATTCATGATTAGTTATACACTTAATTAGTGGTGTTTACTAATGAAAGAGGAAGTTTCTTGGTACTGTGACTGAATCAAAAACAGTAACATAAAATGTTCAATATGGAATGGTTGAGGAAATCCTTCTGATTGTTGACACATTTTTTATATTTTTATATTAATCTTCCTTTTAATAAGATCTGAATTAAAAATTTATAGCAAGTTTTAATAATTCTAACATCTTGTAAACTAAAACATTAGAAACGAGTTGAAATTGTAAAAAGAAATAAAATTCAAGTGAAATTTATTAGGAAATTTTTTGGGTTCCAAAACCATCCTTTTAAAAAAAAGAAAAAATTTATATAAAGGTACAAACATACAAGTGTTATAAGACTTTGATGTCCAGTTGGTACAAGTACAAGATTTTGTTAAAAAGTCAACTCTATTAATCCCAGGAAGAACTCTTCAGCCTTCACCACAGGGTCCTGTCCGTCGTGTCAGATTTGGAGAGTTTCCTGTCATCATCCTTCATTCTCATTCATGGTCAAACTTCGTGTTGGAGAGGGGAGAAAGCAGCTGCTGCGAAAAAAATCACACCAAGAACAAAAACAGGCAACTATTACTTGAGGTTAGTTCTAACTCATCTTAGCTACAATTACTATTTCCGTTTTTTGCTCTCTCTGACTCTGAGCAGCATTGTTAAAAAACAAGTCACTGCAATGCTGGACTTTGCTGAAGCTCAAATTTCATTCCTCTGTGATTTCTAGTGTAATTGATAGGTGAATCAAATGGGCCGTTTTTCACGCATTCAGACATCTCTTGGGACACTTTTCTTGCTTCTTGTTATTGTTGAAATCGCTGTTTCATACCCACATATTGAATTATTTCCAACACCAGATAATCCTGACATTAGATACACCTACTCTCGGTTTCCCGAGATTGAAACACATTGTGGGCTTTTTATTTCATCTGCTTCTGAATTGCCGCCTGATGATAATAGAGGCGAAAGATTGAAGAAAGAGCTCTTCTTTATGAATGGGGATTGGGATCAAGAGTCCGGCGGAGTACCATTGATGCCCTTTGATAATCGCGAATTGCCAGATGACACTTCTGACAATGGCCCTCCACTCAAGCTGGTGTCTTTTTGGCTGAAAGATGTTGATCCAATTCGCAGGGCCAAAAACACAGCCAGTGTCAGTGGAGTAATGGACATTGGCATAGTCAGAACTGGTTCATTCTCCTATAAGCCTAATGATTGGTCTCCCAGGTTCTACATCAGACAAGGGAATACTAGACTTAATATTATATTTGAAGGTATATATCTGGAGTCACAGGAGAATGGAGGCCAGCGCCTAATGTGTTTGTTGGGAACTGCAACCATTCCTACCAATGCAAGTCGAAATAGAGATGCATATGACCATGGAGATCCATTGAGTCCTGGCCGATCTCAAGTACAGCTCCCCACCTTACAAGATGATCAAATCTTGCTCGTTCTTAGATATCCCAAAACCTTCACTTTGACTAGTAGAGGCATTAGTGGGGAAATGAAAAGCTTAAACCACAGATGGAGCGAGACGTACTTTGATGAGATCCTCATATCCTCCCAATTGAGTCA
The DNA here is from genome assembly GCA_020080225.1 of Gynochthodes officinalis. Classification (NCBI taxonomy): domain Eukaryota; kingdom Viridiplantae; phylum Streptophyta; class Magnoliopsida; order Gentianales; family Rubiaceae; genus Gynochthodes; species Gynochthodes officinalis. The sequence continues at coordinate 45,227,161 of CM034615.1, read as the reverse complement.
AAATTCGAAATATCAGTTTGGATATCAAGAAATTGTGTCAAGTGCCTGCAATACTTATCCTGATTCTTTGATCAATGAAGATGCGGAGATTTTCAAAGGAGATGATTATTGTGAGATGTTGCGGGGGTCGGTTTGGAACGAAGTGTTCGAGTTTGTATCTACGTGGAAAAGGGCCGTGAAAAGTAATAATCATAGCAAGATTGGACCTTTCTCACTTGAAAAAGAGCTTGAAGCCACTTATGACAGTTCTGACAAACTCAGGCTTATGTTTCAGGAACTATATTGTGAACCTGGATCCGAGCAAAATGGGGTTAAGACGGCCGTGGTGTCTGCTGTTCTCAGAGTCATACGGAATTCAGAAGACCTCAGAAAAGAAGAGATGAGAACAGGTCTTTCCACCTTGACACTTTCCCTCGAGGGAAGGTGGCATTCTTCTGATGGTCAGCTCTGCATGGTTGGTTGCATTGGACCTCCTGCTGCTCTTCCAGAAAGATGCCATTCACGAGTAACTTTACATTTTCCTCTTACTATCTCCATTAACCAAACAAGCATCGTGTTGGGGATCATAAGCAGCATGAATGTGTCGGAACATGTTCCTCTTAAAATTCAGAGGTTGATAACTCCCAAGGATTTTCTCGACAGGAACTACTTGAGCAGAGACTTAAAATGGTCATATAAGTACTTGAAGATGACGCAGGCCAGGGAATTTCAGAGAAAAAGTCAGCCGTCCAATGTGGGAAGAATGCTAAGGAAATCAATCTTTCGATATCCAGCATCTAAGGGTGAAGATGTAGCCAGCTTCTCACTTTTAGCAGATGTGCTCTCAATTGAAGTTTGTGCAGCTCCCCAAACTGTGACAGATAGCCAGGCACCTAAGACTTATGTTGAAATGGTACTTCTTTCTATGGGTTCATTGTTTGGACGCTATCAGTCATATTTACATTCAGAGAATCAGGAATCTCGAGAAGCCTTCCATTCAATTTCTGAAGAAATTGAAATCTCAGGGCATCTTAAGATTAAAGGTGGACAGTTCTATAATATTTCGTTATTCTTTGAGGGGATCTATGATCCAGCTGTTGGTCAAATGTATCTCATTGGTTGTAGGGATGTACAAAAATTTGAAGAGTTCAGTGATGATGACAGAAACCTTGAAGGAGGATTGGACTGCCTGATTGAAATCAAAGTGGAATACTCTCCAAAAAATGCAAGGTGGCTATTGAATCCCAACATCAAGTTCTCAATCTATAGCCAAAGGAGTAAAGAAGATCCATTTTATCTACCTTCATTACATAGTAATACATTTCTACTTTTCTATCAAAAGAAGTTTGATGATGTCCTGGTCCGGAAAGGCTTCGAGGATGGGCTTTGTATCGTACTTCTTGTAATGGCAATTCTCTGCATGCGTGGCCAATTTAATTATACTCAAAACCACGGCCACTCCACTGCTTATATATCTACAGTCATGCTTGGGATCCAGGCTTTGGACTTTTCCATCATATTGATCACTAGTGATCAAGGGTTGCTCAAATGGAAAGAATTCACACCGTACAGAAACTCAGCATATGAGTTCCACAAGTTCCAATTTCTTCAGGCTCTTGACTTTTGTATCAAGTTTTTGCTGTTGTTTGCTCTTTTGGAATCCACAAAGCTTCTCCAAAGAGTTTGGGAATCCAGGAAGATGCTGAAAGCTCGTGTCAAGCAACTGAACTTCAGGACCCCAAATGATAAACTGGGTTCTGTATTCTTCTTGCTGATTCATGTGGTTGTTTTTTTCACTCTCTTCGCCATTCGCAAATTATTTGGAATTCCATTATTGTTGCGCTCAGAGAGCTACGGATGGTGGAAAGAGTTGGAAAACTATGGAGAGCTACTTCAAGATTTCTTCTTGCTACCACAAATCATTGGCAATACTCTATGGGGAGTCCAAGGAGAGCCTTTGAGAAAACTGTACTACATTGGTTTCACAATGATCAGACTGGTGCTCCAGGTTTACGACTATGCAAGCGATCCTGTACCCAATCCTAACCATAGTACACTTGAATTTCAGTACTTGGGTGTGGAATCATATTATAAGCTTGGAAACAAAATTATCAGTGTTATTATTGTAACACTTGCATTGACGGTGTATATCCAGCAATCCTTGAGGTGCTGGAATCTTAGACCGACAAGGAAGATGGATGATTTTGAGGATCAGGAAGCCAAGCCTGGATATTTATACGATAGGCTGCTTTCAGAGTAACTTGTAAATCATTTTTTAAGCATTTGCTGCTTAGCGTAGGGAAGTTGGCGGGACGGCTTTCACATTTTCATGTTTGTACGGCCTCTTGATTCATTTGCCTGCCTCACTGTTCCACTTCTGTTTACTTTCCAGTTTCCAGAGGTCCTTTGCTGCTTCAAAATTCTTCTCTAAATTTAACCATTTCGTCAAATCCCAACAAGAACGACCTTATTCAATTATTTCAAAAAGATTCATACTAGCAGCGTATGGTATCCCAAAAAACAACTTTTTAGAACAATTCCAGTCATTCGTCCTCGTTCCTTTTCTCCACTTTAGAATGAAGTATGAAATAGACATCCACCGCTAATATGAAACAATTAAGGGAACCCGGTTGGTTGAATAATGAAAGAATTGTTGCATGAATCATCTGTTTGGGACAATTAATCTATTCATCTTCAATTACTTCAATATCAGCACTAGGAACCCAAGCCCCGTTGACTTGCTTTCTGGAGGAGAACGCCTTATCTTTGTCAGAAATTAGGTAGTTTCATGGAAACTTAATACGAATTTGAATATGCATCAGTTTCTCACAATAATTCTAGGTCAAACATGAGATTAGTAATTGTCTATTCTTGGACCATCTTAGTTGTGATCTGTGATGACACACATTTTTTAATCAATTTTGGACATGAGACCTATCAATTTGCCTAGATTTAAACATCATTCAGTTCATGTATCTCTGCTAGTGGATCCTTCATCTTTGTTTATTATTTGATTCCTTAAAAATCCAACGGTCAAAACTCAATCGAAATCCACTAGAGGAAATGGCGATGATTCTCCTTGTTAATTTCCCCTTCCAAGTCTTCAAGTTCGGGGTCACTGTGAGTAGCTGAAGTGCTGAAGCTGAACCCTTCTTTCAGGTTGGCACTGATTCAGAAAAATATTGATTGATTATCTTTTCAGGTTAGTTCCTTCCTGGTATCTTAGATCCAAGACGAGATCTGAGAAAGTATAAATCAGATATTAAATTGGCTGCTGTTGATATGATGATTTTTCCATCAGTAATTTGCATCTGGGGCATACTTGAGTTGTTTTTTCTGTTTAACTGTGCAACATCTTATGATATATTCGGAAGTATGTCATATGATGAGCCTATATTCTTTGGTGATCCTCCCATAGACTATACATACAGTCGCTTACCGGAGATTGAAAAGGAATGCAGCCCTTTTCTGTCTTCAGCCTCTGAGCTAAAACCTGATGATGGTAGAGGTTATAGGATTAAAAGGGAGCTTTCTTTCTTCGAAGGGGAGTGGGGGCAGGAGCTTGGTGGATCACCTTTAGTACCTTTTGATGATAGTGACCTTCCAGGGGAGAGTTCATCTAATTCTTCTCCTTTAAGACTCGTAGGATTTGAGGTAAAGGACGTTAACCCAGTACATCTGTTGAAAAATGCTGTCAGTCTCTATGGGTCACTGCATATTGGCATGGCGAGGAATAGTACATTGGTTCTTGATTCGCGCTCCACTTTCCATATGTCACCTGGTATGTCTGTTCTCAAACTTGCCTTCGAAGGAGTTTATATTGAGAGTGAAAAGAATGGAGGACAACGTTTGCTATGCATGGTGGGGAATAGTACTCGGCCCTTCTCAAAGTCAATGTCGGTTCATGACGCTCCTCATAAATCAAGCAGTTTTGATTCCTTCAGCAATAGCCAACTCAGTCTCTTGCCAGACGATCGCCTATTGTTAGTTCTTCACTACCCTCAAATTTTTAGTCTGACCAGAAGAGCAATCTTGGGAGAACTCAGAAGTTTGAACGAACCGGGGAAGCCTGGGCACTTTGATGTAGTTCACATAACTTCTCAGCTAAGTCGTTTCTCAAGATATCAATTTAGCCCGGAAAAACTGAAATCAAAAACCTGCGACTCTAGTTTGTACCGAGAAGAGCTTGAGGAAGATGGTGCTAACACGTTTAACAACTCCGAATTCTGTAAGGTTCTGCTTGATTTCTCTGGAGAGCTTTTTAAAATTGTACCCAACTGGAGATTTATTAGCAGTGGTTTATTTGGGTCCTTCTTACCAGGACAGGAGATCAAGACAATTGACAGGAGCTACGAAAATCTCAGGCTCATAATGCAGAATATCATATGTGAGCAGGAAACTGGTACACAAATCATGAGCAACAATGCATGGGTTGCTGGAGTGTTGAGAGCAATTCCTGCAGAGATGGATCGAAGTACAGCAGCGATGATGACTGGCCTGTCAGGCATAACATTGTCTGTTGAAGGAACATGGGATGCTTCTGAAGGGCAACTTTGCATGATTGGGTGTCCTGGAGTCGTTAATTCAGGACTTGAAGGATGTGATTCTCAGATCTCACTGTACTTCCCTCGTTCATTTTCCATCAAGCAGAGGAACATCATCTACGGAAGCATATCTAGTTTTAGCAGTAAAACCAACTCATATGATCCAATACTCTTTGAACTGGGAGTGCGTCCCGATGATCTCCGTTACAACCATTTTCAGTATAGTAAATCTTATCTTCTATACAATTATTCAAAGATTGAACTGGCCAGAGCTTTAAGGAAAAGAAACCAGCTACCTAGATTCGTCCGTGTTATCAGATCATTGTTCCTGAGTTATCCCGGGGGAAGATGCCTGATTTCTAGATCAGTTTCTAAGGTCAAACAAAATTTCCAGAAATATTCTGCTTTAAACCAGCATAAAGATGATTTATCAACTCATCTGGACTTAAGATCTCTCTCTTATGATCTGTCTTGTCCTTGCTATGGGTTCCCTATACCTCCATATCAAAACCTTAAGGCAGAGACTTTTATGGAACTTGAGGTGCTGTCATTGGGTTCTTTAGTCAGTGGCCATGATTCCTGGGGGCATTATGATCCGGTAAAATATCAGGTTAAGATGTCAAAGTCAGGGCTCCTGAATATTTCACTCTCTCTTATGTTCATGGAAGAACCTCTGAAATTCACGGAGATAAACTACAAAAACATATCGAAATTGTTTTTGGAGGGTCTGTATGACTCAGTAACCGGTCAGATGCACTTGATTGGTTGCAGGAAAATCACAGTTCTGAATATGAATCTGAACCAAGAGAGGGTCATAGATTGTTTGATTGAGGTAAAAATTGCTTACCCTGCTGAAACAATAAGATGGTTGATCAATCCCAAAGCAGTAATTACCATTTCAAGCCAGAGGAGTAAAGATGATTCCTTGTTTTTCCAAACAATCAAGCTGGAGACCTCTATGCTTCGCTACAATAGGTATGAACTGGATGCAGTTTTTCGAAAATCTTTTGAAGAGATTCTGCGGAATCTGATGATTTTAGCATCAATTGCACTCATTTCAAGCCAACTCCTTTACATGAAGGAGAATGTGGAAGGCATTCCATACATATCTCGTATCATGCTCTCGCTCCAAAGTGTTGGCTATATATTCCCACTGATCTCCAACGCCAAGATTCTCTTGCAAGAAAAGGAGTACCAATCCCCTCACAACCTCTATGGTTATGAACAGACATTGACATTCCTTGATTACACTGGAAAGCTTCTTGGCTTAGCTGCCTTTGTGCTGACTGTAACTCTTTCGCGCAAGGTGGCAGAATGCCGGGAAAAACCTCATCTTCATTTACCTTCTCATTCTAATGGAGTTCCTGATGAGAAAAAGGTTCGCTTTGCATTTGCAATAGTGTTTCTTCTCGGAGCTCTCGGTCATTATCACCATTATAGGGAAATCTTTGAGAGCATAGACGTAACAGCAATTGGAGCTGGTCAGCCGGAGAAAATTTGGAAATACAAATTACAGGAGTTCATAGGCTTCACTCAAGATCTCTTTCTGCTTCCTCAGATCATTGAAAACATGAAATGGGAGACAAATTTTAGACCTCTTCGGGAACTTTACTACATTGGATTTACTCTGATAAGGATTGTTTTACGTCTTTATGACTGTGTAAGAGATCCAGTGATGGATACCTTTTCTAGTGAGGCTGCATCCATATATCTGGACATGTTTTTCACTTCCACAGCACCAAACCTTGCAGTTGTAGTCATTATGACTGTGTTAGCCATAATGTTGTACATTCAGCAGAAGGAAAGCCAACAGAAGCTCATCCAACAGCAAAGGACAGTTTCAGCCAAATCTCGGTAATCAAGAGATTTTGAGTGATTCAGGGATTAATATTGTATTGCATTTAATTCATGTGGAAGAAGCTATATTTGATTTTCATAGTCATGGCCATTCTACTAGAGAACAATGATGATATGCTAGTATGTGATTTTCACCTGAAATCTCAACATATAAATTGAAGTTTGCATTGTTTTTAAACTTACTCCCAAGAAATTTTATTGTTATCTTTATCAAATACCTTCATGGGCATGGAGTATGGACTAAAGAAGCATGATGAGGAATCATAACTGCAACAGACATAATTTAAAAGAGGAAAGAAAAAAAATAGAAGAATGTATACATCAAGAAAGGGCAGTTATATAGAGAGTGCTTTTTCAACTCTCTAAAATGAAATCGATTCCAAACATAGACGTCATAATTCCTCTGGGTATAAGTATCTAACCTATTGTCCATACTTATCTAATTGTACAAATTTTATTTAGACAGTTATCTCATTTTACAATTTTACATTCTCAAAAGAACTTTTATCTTACCATTTTTACTTCAAAAACTCAAAAATAACACATGAAATGCAATTCTTTTAAGTTCGTATCACAAAGAAGAACTCCTTGTTACTATCTGTGATATCCTCCAATGAAGAAAATCCCAGTTGCTGTTCCTCGTTCCTTTCTGTAATATTAAGCGAAGGTAAAGAGTAGGCATCATCCATATGGCTGATCTAAAGCAATTGTGGGAATTCAGTTGGTTGGAAAAGAAATCATTGTTGCATTGATAATCTGTCTGTTTTGGACAAATTGTCCATTCATTCTTAATCACTCCATTGTCCATACTAGGAACAAGCCCAGTTGACTTGATCTTTTTGGAGGGGGTTGAGATCGCCATCTTTATGAAGAATTAGGTACTAGTTTCAAGGAAACGGGAGGCAAATATAAATATTCACATTTTCCTACCATAATTCTTGGACTTGGTCAAATATTAATAATAACCATTTTTATTTTGATTCCTGATGACTCACATTTTCTATTAAATTTGAGCCAATCAAGATACCAGATCTGAACATAATCAAATTTATCCAAGGCAAAGGATCTTCAAGACTTCATCTTTGTTTATGGTTCAACTCCCTGCTAAGTCAACTGCAAAAACTCAATAAGAAAATCCAATGAAGGAAATGAAACCTGGTTGGTTCTCACTGTAAATTCCTCCTCCCATTCAAGTCCAGGGTCAAACTGTACCTCCAGGATACCCAAACTGGAGAATAGCAGCAGAATGGACAGAAAGCATCCATTTCAGGTTATTTTTAAATTATACATGCTGTGACTCTTTACAAGTAATAGTACTTCTGCCCTATTGTCGTTCCTGGAATTTCTGAAGCTCAAATTTGTTGTTTTTGTAATTCATTTGAGCTGTGAATAGAGGCAACAAACATCCGAGAAAGCCTACTGAAACCAATGGGGAATGTTGTTCATTTAGGGACACTATTTTTGCTGCTTTTTTTTGTTGAAATCACAGTTTCATACCCACGTCATCACCGAGATGTAAGTCATATTCGATCATACAACCCTCCCACTAAATACACCTACACTCGTTTCCCAGAGATTGAAAAGCATTGTGGTTCTCTCATCTCATCGGCTTCTGAATTACCGCCTGATGATAATAGAGGCGAAAGAATGAAGAAGGAGCTTTCCTTTATCGATGGAGATTGGGTTCAGGAGTCTGGGGGAGCACCCCTGATGCCGTTTGATAACTGGGCACTCAAGTTAGGGTCTTTTTGGTTGATGGATGTTGATCCAATTGGCAGAGCCAAAAAGACACTTAGTGTCAGCGGAGCAATGGTCATTGGCTTATTTGCAGATGGTTTATCTGACAGTAAACCTTATGTTGGGCAACCAAATTTTCACAAGGGACCAGGGACTACTAAGCTCACAATACTCTTCGAAGGAATCTATGTAGAGTCTCACGTGAAAGGATGACAGGGTTTGATGTGCTTGTTGGGGAATGCAACCATTCCTGCTCCAAGTTCAAGCCAACAAATGGATTCATGTGAGCATGGCAATCCAATGAGTCCAATGAATCCGTGCCTGCTTGAAGTCCACTACCAGCCTTTTGGCTTACAAGATGATCAGATCATGCTTTTGCTACAATACCCCAAGACCCTCACTTTGACTAGCAGAGGCATCAGTGGAGAAATGCAAAGCTTTAATCAGAGGTGGAACTTAACATACTTTGATAAAATTCATATATCATCGCAATTGGGGTATAAGCACTTCAAGTACCTTTTTGGATCTGAAGAGCTTCTGTCAAATGCTTGCAACCACATCCTTATCCTGAGTCTTTGGTTAATGAGACTATTGACATGTATAAAGGAGATGGGTACTGTGATAGGCTATGGGAATTTGTATGGAGTGAAGTGTTTGAACTTACTTCCACCTTCACAAACATTGTCATAGTCAATGAACGCAGCAAGATTGGCCCTTTCTTGCTCGATAGGGAGATAGAAGCTACTTATAATAGTTCTGACAAACTCAGGCTCATGTTTCAGGATTTGGAGTGCGAGCCTGAAACTGATCATAATGGGGACAACTATGTGTTGGTTTCTGGTGTTTTCAGAGTAATACAGAGATCAAAATACTCTCATAAAGAAGAGACGAGGACAGGTCTTTCTACCATGACACTTTCTATGGAGGGAAGGAGGCATTCTTCTGATGGGCAACTCTGTATGGTTGGTTGCCTTGGACCTTCTGATGGTCTTCCAGAAAGATGCAATTCTAGAGTCACTTTATATTTGCCGCTTACTTTCTCCATTGATCAACGTTCTACAGTTTTTGGGACTATAAGCAGCATTGATGGATCACATACTCCTCTTATGTTTCAGAGTCTGGCAACTCCTCTAGGATACAGGTTTAGGTGCTGTGGACACTTTAATTGGTCATACAGTTACTCAAAGCTAATGCAAGCGAAGGAATTTCAGATGAGAAGCAAGCCTTCCATGTTAGGAATGAATCTAAGGTCATTATTTTGGTATCCAGTATCCAGGAGTGATAATATTGCCAGTTTATCTTCCCTTGCAGATGAGTTATATATTAAAGCTTGTGCTGCTCTATTCACTTCGAAAGATAGTGAGGCATCACAGATTCATTTTGAAATGGTCTTTCTCTCCATAGGTTCATTTTTTGGACGCTATAATCCATTGTTAGCTGAAGAGAAGATTGAACCTGATAAAATGCTCTCTTCTAGTTCCAGTAAGTCTCAGGTCATCTCAGTATTACAAGTGGACAATTCCACAATGTATCACTTTCTTTTGAGGGGCTGTATGATCCGGCTGTTGGAAAGATGTATCTTATTGGATGCAGGGACGTCCAAGATTTCCAAGAGTACAACAATGACGACAGGAACCTTAGAAGAGGGTTGGACTGTTTGATTGAAATCAAAGTGGAATACTCTCCAAAAATGCACGGTGGCTATTGAATCCCAGGATCAAGTTCTCAATCAACAGCAAAAGGAATAAAGATGATCTTTTGTACCTTCATCCATTAAGTTTCAATGCCTTCTTGATTTCTCATCAAACAAATCTCAGTGAAGTGATGGTCTTCCGGAGACGCTTTGAAGATGTGCTTCGAATTGTGTCGCTCATAATGGTAATTCTCTGCATTCGAGGCCAAACTCGTTACACGAAAAAACAAGGACACCAGACGGCATATATATCTTTGGTCATGCTTGGACTGCATACTATGAGCTTCAGCATCCCATTAATCACAGGTCAAAAAGTGTTTCTCCAACGGAAAGAATACAAAGAATACAGACGTGACGTATATAACTTTTGCACGTTTTGTTTAGATGAATGTCAGATACTTGAATATACTACCAAGATTCTATTGCTGTTTGCCTTTCTGGAAGCTAAAAAGCTTCTGAACACAGTCATAAAATCACGCAAGGTGGAGAAAAATTGTGTTAGAAAACTAAATCTCAGAATCGCAAGTGATAAATTGGTTTTCCTCTTCTTCTTGCTCATTCATGTGGTTGGGTTTTTCATCTTTCATGCCCTCCGGAAATCCCTTGGAATTCTACTTCATATTGCGTCAGATAAGTACAAAGTTTCAAGTCTTAGAAATGGAAGGCTGGAAAAATGGTGGACAGAGGTGGAAAACTATTCCGGGCTAGTTCAAGATTTCTTCTTGCTACCACAAATCATTGGCAATGTTTTATGGGGAGTCCAAGGTAAGCCCTTGAGAAAACTGTACTACGTGGGATTCACATTGATCAGACTCATCTTCCAGGCTTACGATTGGGCTAGAGATCCTGTTCTATATTTAAAACCCATAAATAGTGGCCTTAAGTTTCAGTACTTAAGAGTGGAACCATATTTTAAGCTTGGCAACATGACCATCGCTGCAATTGTGGTAGCGCTTGCCTTGACTGTTCACATCCAGCAGAAATATGGCTCCAGGAAAGTGATGCCTGCAAGGAAGCTAGAGGAGTGTGAGAATTTGGATTCCAAGACAGAATCTCTGTACAAAATGCTGCTTTCTGATTGATAAATAACTTCATATTACCTTTCCCGGTTGCTTGATTTCGGAGTTCTGCAGGCCAAATGTGGTTCAACTTTCTAAGTTCTTCTCTTGTGTAGTTGTCCTTATTTGCCTTAAAAATTCTCCTTCGTTATTTGCTGATCGGTGGAGCAAAAGAGAGAATTAGGCATTGTAATTTGCATTGCAGTCTTTTATTTCAAAAGCTCAGGCTTTGCTGTTCCATCTTGTGGCACAATATCCTTTGTATTATTTTTATAACATATCTTAATACTTTTATATAATTATTAGTATTACTTTTATTTTAATATATTTTAGTGTGAGAAATTGTTTTCTATACTCATTTTATATTTTTAATTTTTTTTGATAGTAAGAAAATATTAAAAATTATTAAAATGTATACATAAAATAGCAAAAAAAAAAGTAACTCTTAATATTAAAAACAATTAGTATAAAAATAAATTTTAACTGTATAAATATATAAATCAGAACAGCGTGGGAGATATTAAGATGGATCACAGAAAGTGTTACGTAGCATCGCTGTAGTAATCTTGAAGATAAAAAGAAAAATTGCCAGAAAATTAGAATCCACTTTTTATCTTCTTCAGTGCCATAGCAATCATGGTCCCCAAGGATATCCAGCCTCATTTCTTTTTATCCTTGAACCCCTCCCCAGTTCCCAGTCTCCTCCATGCATGGCTTCATTCTGTCCTGCCACAGGACCAAAATCGTGCCCCATTCGATATGAACCAGCGAATTTTTCCAAATTCACACTCCCCCAATTTGTAAAATTGCAAGAAGCACCTGGGCACACTTCAATTCAGTATAAATCTAGCTTGGGAGAAATCTCCTCGCTTTGTAAGGATGGTCTGCTTCAAGAAGCTGTGGACTTGCTTACTGAAATGGAGTCCCAGAATCTAAATATTGGGCCGGACATATATGGTGAGCTCCTACAAGGATGCATTTTTGAGAGAGATTCATTCTTGGGTCAGCAACTTCATTCAAAGATTATCAAAGTTGGTGAATTTTTCTCCAAGAATGAGTTTGTTGAAACAAAGCTGCTAATATTTTATGCAAAATGTGGTCTCTTTAATACTTCGCGTCATCTGTTCTACAGACTTGGGAAAAAGAATGTGTTTTCTTGGGCTGCCATTATTGGATTGTACAGTAGACTTGGATTGAGTGAAGATGCCTTATCAGCTTTTGTTGAAATGCATGAAGATGGAATTTTGGGTGATAATTTTGTTATTCCTAATGTCTTAAAGGCATGTGGTGCGCTGAAGTGTATTGAGTTTGGCAAATGTCTTCATGGGTACGTGATGAAATTTGGCCTTGATGACTGTGTTTTTGTTAACAGTAGCCTTGTTGATATGTATGGGAAATGTGCGGTTTTAGATGATGCAAGAAAGGTTTTTGATGGTATGATTGACAAAAATGTGGTTGCTTGGAATTCAATGATTGTGAGCTATGTGCAAAATGGGTTCAACCAGGAGGCAATCGAACTCTTCCATGATATGCGAGTTGGAGATATTGAACCTACTCGTGTCACTGTCTCAAGCTTTCTTTCTGCTTCAGCCAATTTATGTGCTGTTGAAGAGGGCAAGCAAGGTCATGCTATTGCAATTTTGAGTGGACTGTCTCGGGATATCATTTTGGGAAGCTCAATAGTAAATTTCTACGCTAAGGTTGCTCTTTTTGAGGATGCTGAGATAGTATTTGATCGCATGGTTCAGAAAGATGTGGTAACTTGGAATTTGTTGATTTCTTCTTACGTGCAGCATGGTTTCCCTGATTATGCTCTCAGTTTCTGCCATCAAATGAGAACAGAAGGCTTTATGTTTGATTCTGTCACTCTATCATCAATATTAACTGCTTCGGCTGATATGGGGGATATAAGGCTTGGTAAAGAGGGGCATTGTTATTGTATCAGAAAATTTTTTGAAGCAGATGTGGTTGTTGCAAGTAGTATTGTAAGTATGTATGCCAAGTGTGAAAGGATTCAAGATGCAAGACGAGTTTTTGACTTAACTTTTGAGAAAGACTTTGTTTTATGGAATACTATGTTAGGTGCTTATGCTGAAGTGGGATTGGCCGGTGAGACAATGAAACTGTTTTATCAAATGCAGGTAGAAGAGGTACCTCAAAATGTAGTGTCATGGAATTTGATATTACTGGGGTTCTTGAGAAATGGCCAGGTTACAGAGGCTCTAGATATGTTATCAGAAATGCTGGATTTTCAAGTACAGCCTAACATAGTTACTTACACGACTCTTATCAGTGGTCTATCTCAAAATGGTCTTGGCCATGAGGCAATTATGATGCTTCGTCAAATGATAAGAGATGGGTTTCAACCAAACACGTTGAGCATTTCTAGTACGCTCTCAGCATGTGCAGATATTGCATCACTATGGTATGGAAGAGCCATTCATGGATATCTTACAAGACAAAACCTTTCTTTATCTGTTTCTGTTGCTACTTCTTTAGTAGATATGTATGCTAAATGTGGTAGCTTAAAACAAGCAAAATACATGTTCGATTCAATTTTGACCAAGGAATTGCCTTTGTATAATGTGATGATATCTGCTTATGCATTACATGGCAACACGAAAGATGCACTTGCATTGTACAAACGTCTACAAGAAGAAGGTATAAACCCAAACGGCATAACCTTCACTAATGTTCTAACATCCTGCAGTCATGCTGGACTGGTGCATGAAGGTTTTGAGATAATAAGTGATATGGTATCATTGTACAGTTTGAAGCCAACTATTGAACATTATGGATGTATAATTACTCTTCTTTCTCGCCTTGGAAATTCGCAAGAAGTCCTTGAGCTTATTCAGACTCTGCCTATTAAGCCTGATGCATGTATGTGGGGATCACTGCTTGCTGCCTGTCAAGAACTTAATGAGACACAACTTGGGGAACGCATATCTGACTATCTAATCAGAACAGAACCGGCTAACGCAGGAAGCTATGTGACAGTTTCAAATGCATATGCAACTGTCGGAAGATGGAATGAGGTATCAAAATCAAGGGATCTAATGAAACAGAAGGGCCTCAAGAAGAGTCCTGGGTGCAGTTGGATACAAATTGGTGCAGAGCTTCATGTGTTTGTAGCTAGAGACAGATCACATTCAGATTCAGAGAAAATATATGCAACGCTGGCATTATTAGGAACAGACATGTGGCAAAGTTGCTTCTTGCCTTTCCTTTAAAAGGAATGCTGAAAAGCTTGCCCTTAACAGCGAACTGCAAATGAAGAACTTAATTGCACAATTTGAACTGGAGAATGACGGTACCTCTGCCCTTACATGCGCTGAACTTCATACTAGCATATGGATTCATTATTGTTACTAGTAATAATTTAATTTTTGAAATTTGAAATGGTGTAGTTTCAAAACCAAAAATGACAGAAACATGAGGGGCTGATGAATTGATTAGCCATCGTTTTGCTAGAGAGAAAAAACATTGCTGAAAGAGTGCATTAGGTTGTAATCAGTCGATTGATTGTAAATTTAAAGAGAGCTTCCCAAATCCACTCTAAAGTAAAGCTTTGTACATTTCGCACTCAGCCTTGATGATTTTCTTTCATTTCTTGAATCCTTATCGGCCATATCTAATCAGAATTACTTCCTTAGTATTAAATTACTCATCCCTATTAAATTGTATGGTTACAATGGTTACTGAGATTCTGTTAATCCGGAGGTATTGTAAATAGACAAGTTGGAAAGACCCATTGTTCTAATACTTCTTTTTTCTTGGCTTTTTTAATCCCCTGGTTACTGCATAACGTTGAAGGTATGCACTTGGTTTCTTATAATCTTGTATATTTCGATGCTAAAAACCCTGTTAAGATTATAGATGTTTTGTATCATCCTGGTTTTATACCTAGGAATGAATGTCTGTATCATGTTTGAAGCTCATGGCAAGCAACTGACCCAATGCATATTGTTATTAACCGCGCAAAACCAACATGGTCCCTTTAAGGAGGTGGTTCAAAGCAAGAATGTGGTATCAATCATAGCTCTCAGCATGGACCTGCAGGTATTAAGATTCATTTTCAAGAGAAGCCAAGCAAAGCTATGCTGGATTGAATTAAACCCTTATGGCAAAAAGATTGAGGACTTTCAGCGTCACATGGTCCTCAGGATAAGACTTTCGGAATTCTCTGTGCTTTAATCATTTCCGACATCAGCTCATTTCCAGATATTAAAGCATTGACATAAACTCCAATCAGGATGTCACATATACTAAATAATAAATTCCGGCCATATGTTTGTATTTGCCTTTTCTACTTCTGTTTTTATAATCTGGTCCTATCGTATGTACGAAGGTGGATTAGCACGTGAAGAAAGTTGTCATGGTCACTAGTGTCCACAACAACTAGAAGTACTTTGCTGCATCAGCAAGAAAAGAAGAAAGCAACAAAAGATTCTCATTCCAATGCCAGAAGATCCCATCAAAATCATGACATTTTTCATCATGAACTCTGTCAGGATTGATGTCTGGGAAATTCCCAGGTGCAAGGAAAGAAATCCCAATTCATCCGATATGGTATTAGATGCTATCTTAACTCTAAAGAAAAACGTGGTCTTTTGCATAGTAAAAATCATAATCAAAAAGTTAGTTAGGACAATTGGTATTGAAGACAAAATGTTTCCCAGGATTTTGTCTGCTTTGCAGCTATAATGGAAGCAAGCATAGATAGATAGATAGATAGAGTTGACAAGAATTGAGTGGATGATTAAATTGAATAGGGAGTTTAGTGGTGATATCATCTGTAATAGTTGGCCCATAATTGGAGCGCTACTTAGTACTGAATTCTTGCGGACGACATTGTCATATCTAACGTAACTCTAAAGTGTATTTATCAAAAGTCCCAACCCAAAAGCCAAAACTAGCTGGTACTATTATTAATAAAGTAAAAAAGCTAATCTCATCAGCATACCGTCCAATCAGACCCGCGGCTTGCCTGAGTTTGGAATCCTAAGAACAACAATTATTATGAGAATTTAGTTGTTATTCATCATTACTTTACCACTAATCATAATCCATACCTCATTATTCCATTTTCATAAGTTAATAGTGTATTATTTTATCAAAATCACGTCGAAATATTAAAGAGATTGCAGGTCATAGAATCAATCATTACTAATGGAGGGGTAAGAGTAAGACTTAAGAGGCTCTAAAGGTGTCTCATTTTACTAAATGGCATTGAAATGTTGAGGAGATCATTTTTACCAAATGCCATTGAAATGTTTAGATGATTGGATACAACAGAATGAACCATTATTGATTCGATACAACCCCTTCCTTAACTTTAGACATAAAGAAATGTCTCCACCAAAAGTCAGCCAGCCTGTTTATCAGCCCCATTCAGTGCCACTAGTCCACGCTCAATGCCACTAGTCCACTCACCTCACTGCTCATGAATCATGATAGGTTTCTCCGTCTCCCCACCCAATATCATTTTTAGGGAAAGAATTAGTCCCAAAATCCGAGATGACAGGGAAAAACTGCAGTGCAGCCAAACTCTAGAGGCCTCACTGCTGCAACAGGGAACGGCTACCAACCATTGCCCCCACCCCTCCCAATCAGCTCCCATTTGGTTTGGCTTTACTAGTTTCATCTCATGCGCTGTTCTTGGCTCGTGTATTTATTTAGCCACCGGGAATCGTAGGCTGTGGTGGTCCAACTGCTCGATTCCTTCCAAAATACTAAAAACATCCGTGATTTACTTTACCTTTTTGTAAGTAATCGTACAAGATATTAGTATATTGTGCATTGGATGTGACAAAATCAACTTAACAAAGATTATTTATTAGTTCTGCCGGTTGCTACTGCAGTCAAGTAGTGACAAAGAAGTATGAGGCAACACAAGTAAAGAGCGAAAATAGAGAAAGGTCTGTGATGAAAGTGAAAGTTCCTGAAAAGAGATATGGCTGATGCTGATTGCCTTGCTCGCACTAACTGACTAATCGGCCAGCAATCAATTCAGTTCTGACATCAACCCATGGACAATACATACACAGGTGAACTGGAATTCCAATGAGGTTATTATAATCTTCAACTGCCCGGTTGACCATTTGCAAACTCCGGAATCGCTAGAGTAATAATAACCCGAACGAAGCCAAAACTAGTGCACCAATTGGAGAAACATTACTTGAACAAAGAATAAAAATACATAAACAACTAAATCACTGAATGGTCAATTCCAATCGGTACATGGAATACCAAAGTCCCACGAAACAATTTAAATTTCAGCTATTACCCATCCCATCAACCCCTTCCAAAAAATCAATTCACAATTTAAATCCCACCAAGGAAATAAACAAAGAAAAAAAAACTACCAAGAAGAAAAAATCTAAAAGAAACACAGAAAGGGTCAACCCATACTTACAAATCTAATTCTCAAGAATCTTCCGCATGCTGTGCAACTTAGAGTGACAACATTATTATCTTTCTTCTTTTTTTTCACAATTTCCTGCTTATGTTATCTTATTGTTGCCTTTCTCCCTTCCTCTAAGGAGTGACACCACGAGGTGAGGACCGGGATTCCTGTGGAGGTGTATGGCCCTCTGATCCTTTGGAAGGATCATCAGAGGACTGCCGTAGACCATCATCGGTTTCACCTCTGCTCATATCTTCAATCATTCGCACCACCTCGTGCATTGCAGGCCGTTGGTCCGGCACAGTAGCAACACACGACATTCCTATCTGAAGAAGCTGCACCATCTCTTCTTCCACATTGTGATATCTCATTAGTTCAACATCAAACACTTCAGCTGTCCATTCCTCCCGAACAACACTCTGGACCCATCTTGGCAAATCAATGCCTTCTTCACCTAATGAAGCTTGATTTGGTGCTTTGCCGGTTAAGAGCTCTAGAATCAATACACCAAAGCTGTATACATCAGATTTAAACGAGACTTTGCGGGTTTCAAGCACCTCTGGTGCGCGGTAACCAGCTACTCTGTGATTGGGAGGGCTTGTGTTAGAGAAGAGTGGATTCAGTCCATAATCTGATACGCAAGCATCATTGTTTTCTTGTTTGAGGAGGATGTTGGATGACTTAATGTTGCCATGAGCCACTTTTCCCGAAACATGTAGGTGCGCAAGGCCTCTTGCTGCACCCAAGGCGATTCTCATCCTACTATCCCAGTCCAAAGGTGTGCGACCAGATCCTCTGCTCCCTGTGAATAACACAAGCACATTCATCGTTTTAGCTCTCAGTTGTGGTTATCACCATCTCCGAATATTTCTTCAAGGCATGACAAAATTTCAGAGACAGAAATGGGAATAATGATGCATTTGAATATGTTCAACTGTGGATAGCAGAAATAATAAAGAAAAAGGAACAGAAAAGGATATCCCAATAAGAAATATGCCATGCCGAGGTTTCACAAGTCCTAAGAATTTCACTACACAAATGAATAAAGAAAACATATAAAAGGCAAAAAAAATTCAAATGTTCATTCTCACACTCAACTCTCACACCCTCCCCCTTCCTCTTTCCCTTTGTGCAGCTGGCCCCACGGGGATAAAGTGCCCATGAATTGAGAGTAGCAAGGTGCTTGAGATTTTGATGCTTCAGTATGGACATATCATAATATAACACATATTGGTAACAGTTCATATGGGTTTATTGGCAAGGGTATGATGGGAAGCCAAGCCAGTTCTGATCCACAAATTAGAGGAAAAAATACTTTTAACATCACCAAAAATAGCTTGACTAATAAAAAAACATTTTAATAATAATAGTAATAATAAAAGAAGTCGTCCACTTTATTTGGTTAAATGATCATTTATTTTGTCAGAGGACGCATGTTGGGCACCATGAGTAGTAAAATAGAAGGAAAGTAACCCGACAAAGACAACTTGTGAACTACACTTTCAAAACAGAGTTGCAGAACCGAGTGACCATATCAAAAGAGTAGCTTTACGCATTCTATGCTGGCTGTTGCTACTCATTGTACACCCCAAAATAACTAAATGAATAAACAGAAAGAGAAATCCTGTAGCATCAACACATTATACTTAAAACAAATGAAGTGGCAGAGCTCAATAATTGAAGGAAGAGGAAAAATTTTCAAAGTTTGTAGACTTTCAGAAATCATAGTCCCCCACCTCCTCCAGGCATCAACGCAGTAAGAAGGGGAGAAAGAAATTAGAAGATATTATTATCCCAAAAAAAAAAAAAAAACAGAACAACGTGCAAGCAGGAAATCAAACCAGACACTCTTTGACTAGACCAAATTAATTAACATGATAAACTCAGCAATTAAATTAATTAATAGCTAATATACAAATTTACATTTGCAACTGTACCATTTTATTCTCCATCGAAAAAGCTTAAAACATCTTTTCTAAGAAAAGATGTTAGCTTTATAAATTAGGCACAAATATTCGCAAACATATTAACATGAATAGAAGTTCATCAACTCCAGTTTCAATCATCAATATGCAGCAGGAACTAAAACGAAAAATCTTTTTTACAAAATAAGCACATTTCACGAGCAGAAACAAATGCAGGACAACCCAGGAAACAATTTAAGAAAGTTTATTTATAAATAAATTTAAAAAAAAAAACTCACCATGAAGCAGAGCAGACAAGCTTCCGGCAGGCAAGTAATCAGAGACCAACAATTTCTCGTCCCTGGAATAATAGTAAGCCCGCAAAGGCAGCACATTGTCATGCTTAATCTTCCCCAACACTTCCATTTGCTGCTCGAACTCTTTCTTACTCGCCACCACATCTTTCAACCTCTTCACCACCACAGTAGTCCCCTCTTCCAAAACAGCCTTGTAACTAGTCCCAACGCTACCTTTACCCAATACCTCAGCAGAAGCTCTCAACAAATCCTCCAAGTCAAAGCTATACACGCCACCATCAAAGAACACGAGCTTATTCCTCTCTTCTCCGGCGGAGCCACCGGTGACATCATCTTTTGACGATGATGTCCCTCCCTCTGCCGCCCCCATTGCCCCAACCCCTGCCGCGGACCTTGCTGTTGAAGTAGGCTTCTGAGCCTTCGAAGTTGGCTCCCTTCTTGTTCTTCGCACACAAAGCACAAGAATTAGCAATAAAAGGAGTAGAAATACTCCGGCGGCTACTGATATCCCAATTATGGCTGCCGTGGAGAGTTTTTTGGACTTCTTATGGGCAGGACTTACAGTTGGTTGGGATGTAGGGGTAGGGGCCGGGGATGGGAAAAATGGATTACATGGAGGGAGTGGGCCACCACAAAGATGAAGGTTTCCGGCAAATGAGGACGCGTTAAATCTCGCGAGGGTGGTCGGGATTGAGCCATTGAGTTGATTATTTGAGACATTGAAATCAACGAGGTTTGGCGGGTTAATGCTGGGGAGGGTTCCATTGAAGCCATTGTTTTGTAGAAATAAACCTGTTAAGTGGGTCAAATTGTTTATGGAAAATGGGATTGGGCCGGTGAAGTTGTTGTTGGAAACATCCAGCCGAGTTAGCCGAGTCAACTCGGTGAACCTCGGAGGAAACTCACCCGATAACTGGTTGTTCTGGAGGTAAAGGTTGCGTAGCAACTTGAGGTTGGAGAAGTCGAGAGGGATTGAGCCGGTAAGTCGGTTGGACCGGAGACTAAGTACCCGAAGCTGAGTCAGGCGGCCGATAGTATTCGCCGGAATTTGACCAAACAGTCCCACTCCGGGCAGCCTCAAATAGTACACAGAAGAACGGTTTGCGTCGCAACTGACCCCGACCCAGTTGCAGGCAGAGTCAGAGGAATTCCATTGCAGGCGATTCTCGTGAGGTATCTGAGAAAGGAAGGCAATGAGGGCTTGCTTGTCCTGAGTTGGTTCCGAGTTGACTCGGGATCGACTCAGCGAGAACACAAAAATAGCAAAGAACAAAACGGGAAAAAAACGAAACCCAGAATCGAAAAACAATGCCATCGACAGAAATCGTCAGTCTTTTCAGCTAAATCCAGAAAAAGAATCGGAAAGAATGAGTTGGTAACTATGAATGGCTGCCACCGGTCTACGAGTGTTAACGTTTTTGCACTGACCAAAAGTGAGGCTCAAGTAAGATGCCATCATCATGAGGGGGAGTGGAAGCAAGTGTGAGTATGTATGATAGGCTTTGGAGAGAGAATCAACGACGAGGAACAAAAATAATAAAATAAAATAAAAACAAATAAAGAGGAAAGCAATGCAGAGAGCGAGCGAAGATTGACAAAAAGCAGAGTTTATGTGGAGAAAAAGATGGGATGGAGACTGGAGAGAGATAAGAGGAGGGATTTTTACAGTAGGAGTGTCCAGTGTGTGTGTGCGTGAGAGAGAAAGTGAGGCCGACCCTGGCCGAGCGGGAGACCGAGAGGGCCGTCTAATATCCAGCGTTTCCGAGAGCAAAGCCAACGCAAAAGCAAATGGGAGAAAAAGGAAAAACTGATTAAGCTATCAATAATATCTTAAAATGTGTTTTTATATATTTTAAATAAAATAATAATTAAAATTTTAAAATATAGAAATATATTTTGAAAAATTAATTATATAAATTTTAAAAGTATATCTAAATAATATTTCAAAATATGTATTTTTATAATTTTATAAAATAATAAATTTATTAAAAAATATTAAAAATAAATTTTGAAAGGCCATTCATACATGCCTTAAAATATTTTATAAAATGGCAAAGTGCCGGAACTTTTTTCTATCCCTTTTTGTGTTTAGTTTCACAAAATGAGATTTTTTGCATTTTATAATTTTGAAGCTTTCGCTGTTATTTTTTATTATGTTATAAGGAGTTAAGGACAACAATGGAACAGCTGTTTAAAGACAATGATTTTTAACTATTTTCATGTGTCATGCGCACCCTTTTTATTCATTTTTCTTTTAAAAAATAGGAATTTGTTTATTTCGATAAAATGGACAATATCTTGTCCTAAAAAAAGGAAAGGCTTTTCTAAAATAGGAGATCAATATCAATTATACGAATAAATGGGATATTGTGAGATACCAGTAACAATTACAATTCTTATTACATGATCTTATTCTAGGTTTCATTTTATGGTACATATGAGTTGTAATTTTAAAACATATTTTTATATATTTTTAAAATAATTCTATATTTTTAAAATTTTTCTGTTTTAGAAAAAATAATCAATTTTTCATTTGATATATTTTTTAAAATTAAAAGATGAACACATTTAACTCATAATTAAATTTATATTTTTATCATTATTTTTTTAATTTAAAATATCTATTATCATTATTATTAGTAAAGCTGATCTAATAATTTCACGTTAAAAGTAATTTTTTTAAAAAAAATAAAAATAGTAATATATTATTCATCCCACAATCTTTATGTCTAAAAATACAAAAAATTGTTTCTTAATTTATCTCAATGGCATTACAAAAAAAAAACTATTAAGGTAACGATAAGATGTTCCTTCACAAATTAATGAATAATTTTTTTTATCTTTCATATTTTATTAATGTACTATTTTAGTCATCGATTATAATTTTATCTAATTTTTATCAAATTTGGGTCATAATAATAATGTTATTTTAACGAAAAATTAGGTGAAATTATGACGAAATATTAAAAAAGTATATTAATAAAATATTTTTAAAAAATTATTATTTTAAATATAAAAAAAATTCATGAATTTGTGAGTAACCTTATCTCAAAACCATTACGAATTTTCACCTCCATCTTTACATTTTACGTAGTGAGCCCCGCAGGGGGCATGACAGGATTGCGGCACATACATGGGAACTAGGAAGTCGATATGCGCTGCTGTCGATGCACATTTGGACTTGTTCGATTTAGGGGCAAGCCATTTGTTGTCGGTGAACGGTCGTACCATGATGAAAAAATTAAATGGCAATTCAGTCCCAAACTCTAGACTATAAAACAAGCGGCATTTATGAAGAAAGTAACTGGAAAATATTATAGTAAAAAAAAAGTTGTTGAAATATATTATTAGAACTTGTTAAAAATAAAAATTACTGAATTTTAAATAATTAAAAAAAATTATTATACTGTTGATTTTATAATTTACTCGATACAGTTATAGCAGTAATTATCCTCAATATTTTTTCCCAAAAGAATTAGTGTACTTGTCTTTATCATTTTTTATACCACGTCTTGATATATATACATAACTATTATGTTTTATCTCGTTATTTATACTGTTATGATTTTATTTTTATCTTAATTATTTTTAATAAGAAATTTTATTTTTTCTATTTTAGATATATATTTTTTAAATAATTTTTAATATTTTCTGACTGTATTTTTTTACCAAAAAGTTAAAATATCAAGTGAGTACGTAAAAAATAAATATTTATATTAGAATATAAAGATTACAGATGATATAATTTTTTAATAATAGTTTGAATAACATATTGAGATATTTTATATATAATAGTACCAATAATTGTTACAGAAAATCATGGTAGCGGCTACTTGGGGAGAAAAAAGATAAATAATACTGAGAGAGGAGGAAATAAATTGCTATTATTGAAAAAAAAAACTTTATACATGTAATTAGAAATAATTAGAATAACAATTTATATTTATATATAAGAATTAAAAAATAAAAATTTATTTAATTAACTTATTACTTTAAAAATAAATATTAAATGTGAACCTATAAAATATTTTTTCGTTAACAATACTTAATTAAAGCGCCATAAATGGATACACGAATTCCAGCAGAATTTCTAATGAATTGTACCAAATTTGGAACGCATGCAAAAGATTCGCATTGACATTAATATTGTCTCGGGAGTAAGGATTATGATTGAGCCGCAGCAAACTCGGGCACTGCTGCCCGTTTTTTTAAAATAGTTATGATATAAACAATATTTTAAAATATCTATTTATACACACTTTAAATTTATATTACGAGTTTTTTTCTCTCTTATTTTCTTTCTTTTAAAAAAACTGAATAAATAAATGAGAAAGCCAAATTAAGTCACATCAACATTTTTTTAAATTACTTAGCAAGATTTTAAAAATAGAAAAAGAGAAAAATAAGTGATCGTGGAGGAGACTACAGGGCAGAACGTTGGAGTGGTATACGTTTTGTTTCGGGCTTGTCTTTCATGCAGTAATGAGTATTGATCACGAGTATATTTATTATTAATTGGCCATGTTTTTTAAGGAAAAAAAAAAGAGGTAGATGCAGTGTTTTGTTTGTCTTGAGTTGTTATTATGTTTGAAAATGACAAAATATGAATCAGTTATTTGTTTTCTTCGGTTACATTGGCTGTGGACTCTAGTTTATTGTTTTATCGTCAACATGAAAGTTATAAATGACTTGAAACCGTCATTGAATCATTGCTCCCCTCCCTCCAAACAAAAAATTTCACTTTAAATTTTTTTATTATTTTAAAAAAATAGTTTACTTTTAAAATAAATTTATAAAATATATTTACTAATAATAATTACTTATATTATATATTTAGTTAGTACATTAAATATATTATACTTAATAATTAATAAAAATTTATATATAAACTAAAACGAACTATCTCTTTTGAAACGTATACAGTACTACTTTTTTCTATCTCAAGAGAAGTTAAATTTTAAAATATTTATTTTAAAAAATAATTGAGTTTTAAAAATTTTCACATATTAACTTTATTAATAATTTTAATGTATGGACTAAAAAAATAACAATAATAAATTAAAATTTTTTATTTAATAATACATTAAATAAATGATATTTTTATAATTAAAAATTATTTCTAAATAAAAATAACTTTAAAAAAAAAACTGAAGGAGTACGTAATATTAGATATTCCTCTGGTTGGAAAAGCATGAGATTGACTACTAAAGTTTCGTTAAAAGAATCAACAAAAATGCATAATTGGATGGCATCCTGTAAAGGTATACAGAAAAGATTTGTCAAAAGGATACGCTTTTTTTTTCTTTTTCCTCTTTCTATTTTCTTGGCCCTTTACATGCTTTAATTAAAGTTGCCGTGGAAATATTGTTTGAACCACCCCCCCCCCCTCCCCAATAAATTTATATAGGCTCATTTTAGAGAGTGTTTCATAAATTGACGAATAATTATTTTATCTTTTATATTTAAAATAATAAAAAAAATATCTCTAATATCTTATTAGCATATTTTTTTAATTATTTATTTTAATTTCATCTAATTTTTTGTTAAAATGACACTCTTAATATAATTAAAATGTAACAAAAAATTAAATAAAATTATGATAAATGATTTAAAAAATATATTAATAGTATATTAATAATATTTTTTATTATTTTAAATATAAATAACAAAAAATATTATTTATTAATTTGTAAAGAATCATTTGGTCGGTTGCTTTTTGATTTTATTTCGCATTTGATGACACAATGACAACAAAATTCAACGATGCTATTCTTATTTTTTGGTAAACGGCTACGGCCTACGATAGCAAAGTAGACAATTACATGCACACGGTTTGAAATTTGAATGATGTATTAATGCTTGCCAAGACTTGGTCGTCCGAAATTTTTGCATTGCCGCCAATTAATTTATATTTTCAAGATATTTATATTATTGGGTCGGGAAGAGAAAATCCCAATAAAAAGAGATTCAAAGGGGAAAAAAAAAAAGAGTGTAAGAAAATAATTTAAGAAAGAATCCTTTGAGACAGAGGTTTTTGCTTTAATTCTTTGAGAGCAAATATTTTATATAATGTGGTGATAGTTAGTAACAATTTTGTTACAAAAAATTATATTTCTTTTTTTAAAAAAAAGTGTCTACGCTTAAATCACTATAATTTTTATTTATTATAAAGTATGATACATTTAATATATTATTAATCATTCTATTTAAAATGTGTATACCTTGGTGTTTGAAAAGTATTTTTATGATTTTAAAAATATTTTGATGCTTTTAAATATATTTTATATTTCATAATTATTATTTAAAAAAAATACAATCTATATATGCTTTTTCACAATAATAATAATAATAATAATAATAGAAGAGGATAAATCTATTAACGTTGAAGATCGTCACCATGCATAATCTTATGGTAAAAATACAAATTTAGCAAGACAAATTATATATAATTTAAATGATTCAATTTTTTTTATTTACTTTATTTCACTAAAATTAAAGGTATAACTATTATATTTAATATTTATACTTATGATTGAATTGACACACCTTGTTTGTCGTTAGTATAACACCAGATAACATAATATATACAACTATCGTACTCTAATGTTTATACTTAGTTACCCAACTTGTTTGTCCTGTAATACCTTACCAGACAACGTAATATACATATGCGATAATTGCTCATGATGGAAGAAAAAAAGGATTAGAACACGATAAATTATTATTTATATATAATGTTCAAAACAATGAACAATATTTTTAAATATTTTAAAAAATAAAAAATATATTAATATTTTAAGAAATATTATAAAAAACTGTTCGTACTAACATTATTGGAACAAATTTCGAAGTTATAGTACATTGATTGTGGACGGCGAAATTTATGGCTGGATTACTCGCTTTCTAATGGAGACAAACATTCAAACCTTTGATACGAGCTGCTTTTAGGAACACGTGCCATTTGTTCCGTGTACAAATACCGGGGACATACGAGGGTGAAAAAAAAACAAAGACAGAAAAAGACAAATTAAGGGGATTTTTTTTTTTTTTTTTTTGGAGATTTGATGTCTTGATCGGTAGATGGAAATATAAAACCACTTACGGCATGTTTGGTCATCAGAATTTGATAAAAAAGTATATCATATATTGAATTTATTAATCAGAATATTAAATATTAATAAATTAATAGAATTGAATTAGCTAATTTGAATTGAATATAAATAATAAATTATTTTTTTTTTTTGGAATGTAATGAATAAAAATATCAGAAAAAAATATAAAATAAATCTTTATCTTAAATATTTTATTATTATTATTGTATTGCTAGTCTAGCTTTCTTAAACTTTTTTTTCTCACTTTCTGCAACTAATTCAATTGATAATTAGTAGTGTTGTGACAAAATAATACTATTGCTCGATATAATAATTGTGATATTAAAAAAATATTAAAAAATAAAAAAAATATATTTTAAAACATCAAATTATATGCATTTCAAATCCCAAAAAGAAAACAAAATAAACGAGTTAAGAATTTAGAATTTTCCTTCTTATTTAGAGTTTATTATGACTTGAAATTTTCCCTTATTAAATGTATTTTTATATTGAGTGTATTACTCTACAAAAAATAATTATAATATATATATATTACTCTAAAATCAATAGTAACGAAAATCAGACTTTGTTGACCCAGGAGCGTCTTCAGCTAAAAAGTATTCATGAATTAAAATCTGGTTTTATTTTATTTTTATTTATTTTTTCCCCTTTTAAGAGAAAGCAGGCCCAGACAGGTATTAAAGCCGATTTGAGTACGGGCTTCACCAACTTTTGGGGGAAAAAAAACTATGCCTTGTTAATATATTTTTTTTTCTCCTCTAAATTTTGAAATAAAGAAAAAACGTTAATCTTTTTGCATTTATATCATATTGAGAACGAAATTCGAATGATGAAAATTTTGTTAATCACAAATTTGAGCTCCCAAACACGGCAGTTTATGAAAAATATTACGTCCACTCTTCCGTTAATTAACTGCGGTCCCTAACGGAGAAATTGTAGTTCCGGCAGAGTGTTGTGCACATGCGTTACACTGTTTATGCTGGACCACTATGAATTGATCGCGTTCCAATTTTAGTAGTAAGAAGGAAAAAAAAAGCAAGACATCCAGCCCCCCCGGCGGCCCCCCACCCCAGCATTGAGCTTTGTCAATTCTCGTGGACCCAATATCTGAAATTTGAGGGCTGACATTTTCCAACATAAATTTTTTTGAGAGAAAAAAGTGTAAATTTAGAAATTTTATTTGTTTTGGAAATTTTTGAATAAAATTTCTTTGGTACTTCTATTAGCAATATGACTCGAAACGAAAAGACAAGGAGAAAATTAAAAAAAAGTATCTTAAGTAGTGTATAAAATAGTCTCTCTGTTTAAAAAAATAATAATTTGAAAACCTTTTTTGTCCAAAAAAAAAAGTTTATTTTTAAACTAAAATTTTAAAATATCATTGTTAATAATAATGATGTATACTTAAAATTAAAAATGTAAAATTATATATTTAATTGTACATTAAATGAGTATACATTTTATATATTTGTTCTTACTTTTTAAATTTTGAATATATAATTATTATTAGTAAAGATATTTTAAGAATTTGGTTCAATTTTTTTTTTCAAAATAGACTATTTTTTTTTGGAAAAGAGACATTATTATTTATACTAATTACTATAATATATAATTCAAATTAAAAAGTAAGAATAAAAATAAAATTTATAAATATATTTGTACATTAAATGTATTGTATTTTATAATTTTAAATATATATATAAAATTAAAAGTGATTTTTTTGGATGGAAAGAGTACTAATTGGAAAGTAAATTTTTTTCTTACACAAAAGAAATACAACAAGCTTAGAAATATAAGAATTTTATATTAAAAGTGATTTTTTTTTGCAATCAATAAAATTTTTAAAACTATTGTTTTTGAACGGTGAGAGTTTTTTTTTTTTTTTTTTTTAAATCTTAAGGAGGGAAAAGAATGAAACTATATTTCCTGACAGCAAATGCAATTTATGTTTGACCCTGAATCGTGGTAATTCAACAGTAGCAAATTGTCGGTGAAACATACTCCACGACAAAAGAGAAAAGACAAGACGTATATCGCTGCAGCCAATAATAGTACTACTATTAGTATTGGGGAATTATTATTATTAATAAAAAAATTTTTTTTAATGAATTTATACATAAATATTCAAAATTTAAAAATATTTGTAGAAAAGAACGAATCAGACATAAACGAACGCGCTTTTTTTTTTCGCTTCGCTTATTTTTTTTTATTTTTTATCATTTATTATATTATGTTTGTATGTTGTTTGTGTATATTTTTATTATGTTTATTATTATGTTTATTTATCGTACAACGAACGCGTTAACAAAAAAGCGAAAAAGCAAAGCAAAACAAAAAAAAAAAAAAAAAATGAACTTTGAAATAAAATTGAGATATACAACAATTGAAATTATTGACTACAAAACAACACGCTGCATTATGAATTGAACATTGATATTATATTATTATATTTATTTTATTTTATATTATTATTTTTTAAACGATATTATTTTATTATTATTATATAATTTTAATAGTAACGAAATAAAAAAAAAAAAACTCGTTTGTTTGCTTTGTTAACATAAATTTCGTGAACGAACACTTGTCGCTTATCTTATTATTAACTTATTTAAAATTTATTAAACGAACAAAACAACTTTACAAACGAATCTAACGAACCACGAACGTGTTGCTCTAAATATTTGAATGGGTGCACCCAAAATTCAACGGTGAAACTTCAAACAGAGTCTTAAAAGTCAAAACGACCGAAGAATAAAACATGTACAGATTTCGTCACTTCAAAGGGAAGAAACAACGCAGAAATTTTTTTTGAAAATCGAATGATTTCAACCAAGAAAAAATGGCCCATTTACGTTACTGGAAACCAATTTCAATTTCACACTACTTCTTCTCCATTTCCTTTCTGGTACATTTTTTTGAACCAAAGAAAGACAAGAATGATGGTTTATGCCATTAGAGGTTGATTATGCTAAGGCAAATTGCATTCCCAACAACAACCAAATGGAACATCAGCAAAATTGGAATAATTGTTAAGCAACTTTGTTAGGTGGCATCAATGTTTCCCACCAATTTTACACTTCCAAAAGATTAGGTTTATGCTAATCACTATCTTCACCTGCCCTAAAAGGGTGCAACGATTGCTTTTCTCTAAAATGGAATAAAGAAAACTCGAGTAGGTTGCATTAATTAGGTCAAGCAAACGCAAAGTGAACCGCTATGGTTGGAGTTTAATTGTGTGTATTATTAGTACGATTTTGAAATCCAAAGAGTGCTTTCGTTTTAAAACTTGTTTTTATGTCTGCAAGAAATTTTTTTACACTTTTTAATACACATTTTATTTCACAACTCCTATATCAAAATATGCAAATTTATACTCATTTTGGGATGGAGGAGTATAGGTTTTAGTAATCCAAAGACCGTATCTATATTTCCCCAAGAATTGCTGAGCTAATATCATCATCATAGTAAAGTTTGAATGCATCAGAAGTAGTTTCAAATTTCTGTGTCCTCTTTTGGACTTGAGCCTCATACAAGGAAAGAAAATCTAGAAGATTTTCTTTTGTCCCTCAAAACCCAGTCATTGAATGGGCCAATGAACCAAGTTTAACATTGCGCAAACTTTATTCTTAGGTGTTTTGGCAATGTATTAGCTAGCTCGTGGAAAGATGGACGCCTTACACTTGGGCTTCAGGCCCTAAGGTATATTGGATTTTATATTAAAATTAAAATTTAATATTAATAATAATAAATTTATTAATAAATTTTATATTAAAATTATAATAAAAATATTAGTATTTTTACATTATATATATTTTAACAAATTATATTTTATAAAAAAAATAAAAAAGTCATTATTTTTTAGAAAAAAAATTTTTTTTTATTTTAGTTTATTTTTTTAAAAAAAGAAAAAAAAAAAAAAAAAATGGGAATTTTACTTTTTTTGGGTTTTTTGACCCATATGAGCGGCATTGGGCCACGCCATTCAATCAAATATAACAGCGGTGTCAATGATAAATTAATTTTTTTTTTTTTTTTTTTTTTTTTTTTTTTTTGTTTTTTTTTTTTTTTTTTAAAGCGGCGTTTTTTTTTTTTCAAAACAAAACCTCATTTTCCTCAAGGCTTTCTAAAACCAATCCAAAAAAAACAAATTTTTTTTTTTTTCAAACCTTTTCAAACCTTCCATGAGTCATAAAAGCTCATTATTGTGCTAGTACTTCCATGTTTCTTGGATCTAGAGCAGAAAAAATGGTCTTCCAATTCATCCATTTATATTGTAGTAGCCATGGCAGTGACCTCCTCATGAAATGTGGGAACTTCATAAAGACCACCAAGATAAAAAATTGGGATGTCCAAAAGTAGTAAGAAAATGACGGAAACCAAAAAAACATGAAAACCCAATTAAAACTTTTTTAAAATTTTTATTTAAAAATAAAAAAAATTATATTGGAACGTGTGAAGATTTTGGTGAGTATTTTTTTTTATAAAAAAAGTATTTTGGAGAAAAAAATAAGAGAGAAATTTTTTTAAAATTATGTGAGAGAAATTTGAGTGGAAAAATTTAAATTTTAAATTTTAAAATAAAAATATGTTTGGATAATTTATTTTATTTGAATTTTTTTTTATTTACAAATAAGCTTGTCCAACTTCCAAACGACCCTCAGTCTTTGTAATTGCAACTGGACAAAACATCTGGATCAGCTTCATTTGTGTGGCTGATTTATGGCATTTGTTTGTGTGGTTCATTCGTTTCCACGACCACCCAGAAAATCTATCACCTTCAAAAATTTGGACCCCCCTCGAATTCTCTCATTCCCTCTCCATTTCACGTATCACTCGGAGTTGTCACCCAAAACCCATGCTCAAACTTTCTCGTTCAGCTTGAACTATAGTCCATTGCACGCCTTAAGCTTCTTAGTTCTTAATGTCCTGATCCCATAAGATATGGCTTCCATTTCAAGAATTGTTACCGGAGACTGTAAATTGCAGTCATGGGATGCTTACAGGAGACCATGTTTCGGTCTTTCTGATAGGACGCTGCACGCTAATCTGAGTAAGTGTTGTTTCTTGGATAAAGTTGGGTCCTTTTGTGATGTGGGTTCTTGTTTATTTTGGTTTGTTGAATTCATGTGATTTCCTTTTAGCTGTTTATTGTTTCGTGTGCGGCTTTTTCGCATTCCAATTCTGTAGCGTTATTATCCTTCTCGTTGACTATCAGGTCTAAGAGGTGGAATTGCCGCGCCTGAGACTGGAATAGGTGGTTTAACAATCCAGAATAAGCCACAAAAATCCATTTTTGTTGTGTCTACTTCTTCATCTTTCAAGAATACCTCTCACCCTAGGTATGCTCTATTTAATGGGATGAAGCTCGACTGCTCGAGTAGTTCCTCATGTATGATCATACGCGAATGTATGCGAAGCTTCAAATGTGGCTTGTGATTATACTGACAACAGTGAACGGGCATTAGAATAGTTTAAATTGTGCTATTAATGTGTTTCTTGTGACTTTAGATGACTTTGTTCGCAATTGATACGTGTGTGCAAATGTCATTCGTTGCTTAGAAATGCATCCTTCATCTCAGATGATCCACAACTCTATACTGCAATATAGTAAAAAATTTCATTTCGCTTTATTGATACTTTTGCTCATTGTAACTATTGGAATATTTACTTTGGGTAACTAGGAATGTAAATTTTTGCTGCAAGGCAGCCACAAATGTGCCCAAAGATCTTCCTGGCAGCACTCCTAGTGGAATGACCCAATATGAGAGAATAATTGAAACATTGACAACTCTTTTTCCTGTTTGGGTACGACCTCTCAATTGAGTATACTAGCATATGTCTTATTGCTTTTCAATGTTTTCTGTTGCTGAAAGTTATAACTTGTGCCTTATTTGAAACCAGTTATCTTCTGAAAAGGCTCATGTGGAGGTCTATCTAATTTTGGCAGGTTATTCTGGGTACAATAATCGGAATCTATAAGCCTTCAATGGTAAATTGGCCGTTGTGTATTTGCAACATTCCTGATGGAATTATAAATGATCTCTGATTATCTAAATTTACAGGTAACTTGGTTAGAAACAGATCTTTTCACTCTTGGTTTGGGTTTTCTTATGCTTTCAATGGGATTGACCCTAACATTTGAGGACTTTAGAAGATGTTTACGGAATCCATGGACTGTAAGTA
The DNA here is from genome assembly GCA_020080225.1 of Gynochthodes officinalis. Classification (NCBI taxonomy): domain Eukaryota; kingdom Viridiplantae; phylum Streptophyta; class Magnoliopsida; order Gentianales; family Rubiaceae; genus Gynochthodes; species Gynochthodes officinalis. Next base: position 45,194,368 of record CM034615.1, on the reverse strand, counting down.
TCAATGATTTTACTCTGAGATGCCACTACTTTTGATTATAGGAATTTCCTCATTTCTTCAACAGCTTAATTCAATGGTTGGTTTGACTTTTCAGGTTGGTGTAGGATTTCTTGCTCAATATCTGATCAAACCCATGCTAGGCTTCTTCATAGCAATGGTATGTTCTTCTCGTCCTATTGGACATCGGATAAGAGTGATATTTTGGTGTTTTGCAAGCTTTTGGCCCAAAGAAAACTTCAGAAAGATAATGGAAGGTTCTCTTCTTGTAATCCTATTGTATGTGAAGTATGTTGCCACGTGGCAGTTGAGAGCAGTTGAATGAAGAAGGTGACCTTAGTTTAGGATATTGGACATCATGATTGACAGTTGTTATAGTAAATCTACATACTGCATACAAGTAGTCTTCCGCTGTAGTTGTTAATATGTGCTGTAGGATGTGCAGTACGTTCTTCATAGTGGATTGCTATGTTTGTAAAAGGTACTTATTTATTTGATATTGTGCACAGTCTCTGAAATTATCGGCTCCCCTTGCAACTGGTCTTATTTTGGTGTCATGCTGTCCTGGAGGTCAGGCATCAAATGTTGCAACCTATATTTCGAAGGGCAATGTTGCACTCTCTGTTCTCATGACAACGTAAGTTTCATCTAGAAGAAATGAAGAAATAACTGATTGCTAGTTTATTCAAATAAGACTTTTTGCCGCTAAAGTTAAATCCATTTGCCTCCTCGTAAATGAGCCTGCAACATTAAGCAGTTATTTGTTGCGTTGTTGTTACAGGTGTTCAACTATTGGGGCCATAGTGATGACCCCACTCCTTACCAAGCTTCTTGCTGGCCAGCTAGTTCCGGTGGATGCGGCTGTAAGTCTCTGCATGTTTTGCCATCAAATAGGTGTCCACAAGAACTACTAAGTATTAATTTTTTGTATATTTGTGGTAGATGATACCAATCGATTGGTTTAATTATGCCACCTTAGGCATGGTATAATAAGAGTATTGTTCATATGAAATAGTGGTGGATTTGTGTTCTGAACCCGTTGGCATTCCGATTCCATGGTTGCTTCTCTCTCTTTGGGCACTGGCTAATTTCTTTTGTAGCTTACAATGAGACTGTTCCTCATGAATGCAATTCATCAGAGTAACTTACAATGAGACTGTTCCTCATGAATGCAATTCATCAGAGTAACATTTTTATTTTATTTCTTCATTCTCAATTCAGGGCCTTGCCATTAGTACTTTTCAGGTTGTCTTGGTTCCAACAATTATTGGAGGTATTGCAATATGTTTTAAATTAGTTTCAATTTTTTCTCATGCGAACATCACATCTTCTCCCCCTTCCCCCCCTCCCGACCAAAAAAAGAAGAAGAAGAAGAAGAGAAACCTCCTGTAACTTGTAAGATCCTGGATTCAATAACGATATAGAATAAGTTGAGCTTTAACTTGATTTTTCTTTTGTTTGGCAGTGTTATCAAACGAGTTCTTTCCCAAGTTTACTTCGAAAATAGTCACCATAACACCTCTAATTGGTGTTATTCTCACCACCCTACTTTGTGCTAGCCCAGTAAGTGCATGGGGTTACTAGTTTCCTGAAAGAAATTCATTTTTGTGCCTTAACAGCTTTTCTAAGAGATTTATTCATTAACAGAAGACTTGTTTACTTTTGTTTCAAGATTGGTCAAGTTGCAGATGTCTTGAAAGCACAAGGGACACAATTGTTGTTCCCCGTGGGCCTCTTACATGCTGCAGCATTTTTTCTTGGTTACTGGATCTCAAAATTATCTTTCGGTGAATCAACTTCCAGAACCATTTCCATAGAATGTGGGATGCAGGTATTTATCCTTGGCCTTACCCTGTATGTTTGTTTGGGCATTAAACAATTTTGTTGCAGCTAAATGAGAAATCAATCTTTCTATATGACTTGCCACTGAAATCGGAGCTCTTACCTTAGGAAACAATGCTCTCATTGATGTAGTATTTTTATGGCATTTGATTTAATGTTCTCGTCTTAATCGATTCATGCCATTCTCGTACAGAGTTCTGCACTTGGATTTTTACTCGCACAAAAGCATTTCACCAACCCTCTCGTAGCAGTTCCCTCTGCAGTAAGCGTTGTGTGCATGGCGGTAAGACTTCCTGCCCTCTTCTTAATAGTACATCTTTTGGATTGATCTTAGCTCAGCCAAGGCTCATTCCTCGTAATGTCATGATCACACTTGCAGCTCGGCGGAAGTGGATTAGCCGTTTTCTGGAGGAACAGGCCGATTCCGGTTGATGACAAGGATGACTTTAAGGAATAAACGTCAAAATGCGATGAAGTCATCGGCTGTTTCACTGTGTTTTGGCTTCGATACATGGGAATATGATTGATATCAAAGTTGTTCCAGTTTTCTTTGTATTGAGACTTAATGGTAGAAAATTTTGGACTTTTGGTTGTCAGCTTATATGTGCTTGATGCGGATTCAGTTTAGAAACCCCACATCAGTGGTCTAGCCATATTTTGGATTGGATAAAACCCCCATGAATGGCCTAGCACTGGTACTGAATTTTTTTGGGGGCTAATATTTGTAAATGGGCTAGTTAGAGTGTAGGAATTGGGACTATTTCTTGGTTGCTTTAGTTTAGGATATTAAGCGTAATAAGTTGTCTGACTGTGTGATCCGTCTCTATAATTGTTCATTGATAGAATATTGTAGCAAAACTCAAAAAGACAGAAGCCCAGTTCCCCATAATACTTTCTGAATATACTTTTTGTTCCAGTCCACTCAAAAAAAAAAAAAAAAAAAAAAAACCCCAATTCAATTATTGAAGGAAATGAGAGACTCCAACTACCATATTAAAAGACTGACATGAGCCCAGAAACCAAAAAAAAGAAATAGGAAAACAGAAACCAGGAAAGAGAAACTGACATTTCAAGGCCAACTCTCTGTCTTTTTTTGGCCTCACGCTTATGTACGGCTTATTTCTTTCTTGTCGCCGAAGCAACCATTTTTGTTGCTTTCGAAAAGTGCCATAAAAAAGTTTTGACTTTTTAGTACACCATTTCATTTAAGACCACCGTATTTCACAGAACCGAATCACGGTGATTGTCTCGAGTTCTGAACGAAAAAAAAAGCTTGTTCCTAGTGCTCCATTGTCATCTCTCCAATTTGACATTCCTAGTGGAACATAAACAAAATATCCAAAAAAAACAAAAGAAGAAGTAAGCTTGTTGTTGCTTTGCATTATAATAAAGAGACATAATATGTACATTAAAAATTTTAATGAAATTTAGCATTAGTTTCACCCAAATTTTATCTTGATCATAGATATGTTACATAGTCTCGAATCCGTAAATAATAAAAATTGCTTTATGAAAATTTACTTTCATTACGACTATGAAGAGTTTCATTAATTAAATAATTATCTATGAGCTGTTAACTCACACCATATTTATGTAATTTAAAATTTAAATATTTTTAAATAATTATTATTTAATAGCTTTGTTATGTGTTATAATATTTTTCATTATAATAAAGTAAAAAATAATTATTTTAATAAATATTATTTAATAGATTATATTACGTACCATTATATAATTTTGCTAAAAAATTTCACTCTTTAATAAATTTATTAAAAATCATCAAACATTAATGGCACGAATCACTGTATAATAACGTGCTAGTTGTGACTTTTGTTTCACAGTCTATAGACTCTATACTAAAGAAAGTTTGTCTTTGTGTGTTTTTTTTTTGGGTTGTTTTTTGTTTTTAATGTGCAAAACAGTAACTCAAAAACACGGGAGTCAAAATTTACTTGAAATCCAAAGATAAAAAACGAAACGTGACGATACGCGGTAAATCTTGACCAGGGATTACGTTTGCTGTTTTGGGTAAGTTTTGGAATTTTTTGGTTTGGCTGTGTACTCTAATACTTTACCGGCTCCCAACAAGAATACAAATTGCATGTCTTGTTGCTGACAGAAGGCAGAAAACTCTCCCTCTTCCACTCCTGAGCCAGCTTTTTCTTATTGTGGGACTGTGAACTAGGAGAAAAAGTTTAGAACTTGGCATTCTTCAGTGATTCACTGTGCTTGACTCGGCGTTGGAAAAAGGGTTTCTTCATCCATGGCTTATCCTGCGATGGAGGCTGACAAAATGCAAGTTTTTCTTGCTACTGCTACTGTTACTTCATAATTTTATATTATGTTATTCTCTGGTTTTGAACATACATCCGCTTATTTTAATAATCGTTGATCTTTTCTCTCTGAACTTTCTTTTTTTTTTTTTTCCCTTCCGGTTCTTGTCGTTATTGATCATGGTTCGCTTATAGTTTGAGTATTTTGGGGGTGCTCTAGATTTTAAGCAGATGGGTACTGTTGTTTTTCTGCATATTTATATGGGTTCGTCCCATTTTTTTGTGGGTCTTGGTGAGTTTTCTTCACCTTGATCGTTTTCTGAACAGGTTTTGATCATGCCTTCTGATGACATATATAATATCTAGGGGCTTGGATTTAAATATCATGCTATGATGGTATTATTCCACTAGCATTTGGTTTATCACATGAAGTTAATCATTGTGTTTTGCTGCCTATGATTTTTGGTTGCCTGCGTCTTATCTGTGGTGCTACGTAGTGTACTGCTGGAATATGTTATCGAAGGTTGTTGTGAGCTTTTCATTTTAGTCCACTCTCGTTGCTTGATGCTTTGAACGCATCATAATATTGTTTCCTTATTTGATTTAGGGTTCATCTCCCCTCCCCTCCCCCCACAACTCCTTTGCCTTTTTTAGTTTGCCTTTTTGTTGCTATTGTCCTATAACTTCATTGGGATGGTTACAGGTTAGATGTCTATATTCAAGATTATCTTGTGAAGAAAAAGTATAATAATTCTGCAAAAGCGTTTCAAGCAGAAGCCCAACTACCAACAAAACCATCGGGTAAGATATTGGGAATGCTGGTGTAATATTATGTACTTTCTTGGTTTCGTTTAGCTTGCCATTGGTTGTCAATTAATGTTTTGCTGTTCGTTTTCAGCTATTGATACTCCTGGTAGTTTTCTTTTTGAATGGTGGTCAGTCTTTTGGGACGTTTTCATTGATAGATACAAGCGTACAGGGCCTAATAACGAGGTAAGCCTATCAGTTCATTACTATTTCCTGAGCATGCCGAAAATGTTTTATCCGGTCTACATGCTTTTGAAGTGTCATTTATACATTGGCTTCTATTGCTTTGCTCCGGCAAGATATAGTTTTTTTGCAGAATTTCATTCTTTGATATCTCTTTCTTCTTCACTGTCTGGATCTTATGACTGAATTCTGGCCCCCCAACATTTTTATTATGTGGCTGCTGATAGTAGTGCAGGAGGAATGATTGACTATTTTGAGATGATGTCATTGGGAAAAAAGCCTTCTTGATTAAGTTACACGTGGAAAATAAGTTGGAAAGTTACCAACTGATGCATCCTTTAAAACTGTTGGCTGACATCTCAAGAATTCACATCATTATGGTTTCAATTTTAGGCAGCAGTTGTGCAATAACGGCAAAAAGAATCACTAAAAGAGTGCATATATACATGCATTGAGAGAGATTTGATCATACCCTCTCTTGGTGGAATGGCAGGCTCTGATTATGAAAGCAAAGGAGCAACTGCAGCAACAGCATCGACAGCTGAATTCTGAACAACAATGGCTGCAGCAGTTGCAATTGCAACTTTCCCTTCAACAGCAAGGCCAACATCTGCAGCAGCAGTATCATGGAGATGAGACACTGCTTCAACATGGCATTATTAGGAACAATCTTGCAAAGCAAAGCACTGCAGCTCAGAAGATGTCTAAGGAAGACTTAAATCTTCGAAGTCGGGATGTTTTGTCAGACACAGAAATAAAGGTCCATGCTTTGTTGAACTGATACTTGTGGTGAACTCTATATATGAATTTGACATTACATATTTATTCGTATCTTGTTGCTACAGAAATTTATGCAACCAAAATACAGTGATAATGCTGTTCATCTTTCAAATCCATCTCATGCCTCAATATTAAGATCAGCAATTGGTGGAGACCAGCCTCCAGAGTAAGCCTGTGTGTTTGAACCTAGTTCTCTTGTATTTGTTGCTCCATCTTCTACCTTGTCCTGTTCCTGAGTTTGCTTTTATTGCCATTGAAAATTACAGGCTACTAAAACATAATCCACCCGTTGGCAATTCAAAATCCTTAGACGGAATGGAAGTTCAAAAGCAGCTTTCTTTGGCACCTGAAGTGTGTATTTGTTCCTTCCTCTCAGAAAAATAGAAGAATATAGTAGAGATATAGCATATAACCTCGTCTGATTTGTTACTTAACATCTATTCTCCTCTGTCATGCTTGAATAGGACGTAAGGAATTCAATGACTCCTCCACTGAACCCCAGAGTTGCTGGTAAAAATGGATCTTTCCTTGAGATTTTAAAAAGATTGCCATCAATGAATCTAGAAACATGAGTTGAGCTTCATTTGTGTTTACTAAGAATTCATTTCCACTCAAGTTTGACAAATTGCTTTTGTTTCAGGATCAAATTCGGCAGTGAACACCTCTCCCCTGAAGGGTTGGCCACTCGTGGTAAGTTGGCTGAAGCTTTTTCCACGAATGGAAGATTTGGTTAAAAAAAAAAGACAAAAAAAGGGAAGTGCAAGTTTTAATTATAAGTTGGCCACGCAAGTGACTTATGCAACATAGTTAACACATCCAGGAAACTATTGAAACGGGACAAGGAAACGATATTCTTGTGAAATTACAGCATGCATTTCTAGTTGCCCAATATTGATTTTTTTGTGATGAACTGCATCTTGCTTTTGAGCTATTTTCGTTTTTCTCCTCACTATGTCTGCTGTTATCAGGGTCTGGATCGGCTACAACCTGGATTGTCCCTTCAGAAAAAGTCTTTTCCACACCCTTATCCACCTTCCCCACTTCAGTTGCACCAACAAATAAGAGCGGTTCTTAATGGTCAGAATGTTGATATGGAGAAAATTGGGTCAGACAGTCAATGGAATTTTTTGGAAAATGATGGTCCTCCTATGGTACCGGTTCAAGTAGGCCTCCCCATTTCGTCTCATGGAGAGTCATGGATGCCGGTGAGGATTCTGCAAATTTCCTTTTGATTATCTAGGGGCTGTTACTGCTTGGTCCTTGAATCTTGGTTTAAGCAATAATTTCTTTCCTCTGGGTTGATGGTGTTCCTTATTCTTCTTCTTCTTCGTCATTTTCTCTTTTAATGAGCAACAGCTGCAGAAGAGCGACCATAGTCAACAACCATCTATGCAGCCTACACCTCTTGGATCACTGTCAGAAAATTCAAATTACCGACCCCAACTTCCAGATAGAACGGGTGCTGCTGGGAGCACTCCAGAGGATGCTTCCATTTCAAATATCTCTAAAGACCATGATCAGGTTTGGTAAATTTGCATTTACTATCCAGAGGATTCAATGCTTTGATTAAAGGACCTTAATTGTCCAGTTTGTCCTTAGCGAAGTATATAGTCGCACTTTCTGTTTGGCAAGCGATTGAAAATGCATTCTCCACCTGTAGCCGCGTGTGACTCTTTAAGTGGATTTTTGCAATTGGCTTATTTTAAAAAAGTCTTCTTTTTTCTTTTCACCTTGGTTCCAGGCTCACTACATTTTTCCTGAAAATAGACTAACCATTGCATTTTTGGAACCCCTAATTTGCCAATATATTGACAAAAGCAGTTCCTTCTGATAGAGTAATATAGTAGAAGCCTAATAATTTAATATATTATTATCATTATTATTATATAAATGTATGCATCGGTAAAAAATTTTGGGTACAACTCTTCTTGGACTCTCAAAGTTCTGATTCAGTTCCATTTCCCTTTGTAGGCTTCCAAAGATCAGACTTCAAAGAAAAGAAAGCAACCAATGCCATCTGGAGATCCTGCCAACAGCTCAGGAACAAATGGCATTGCACCAACCAAAATTTCATCGCCCTCAACTCCATCAACACATGCAACTACTGGTGTCATGTCATTCCCTGATTTGCCCCGTGAAGATAATTCTTCTAAGGTACGTGTCCTCACCCACATGCATTGCTAGCTGACTCTGTGAAAGATGTTACATTAACTAGCCTACATGTTTGTTAGAAGTTTTAAGGGGTTGGGTGCTCACGTTAAATTCACTGCTTCAAATGTAACATATTATTATTTTGGGTTTGCTCTAAATATTAGATTCAGTTTGAAACTTGAAAACCTCTTCATGTATCATAGCAACTAAATTTTCAAGGATTAAAATAGTCTTTTACACCGAAAAATTTTGTTTCTTTTGTTGAACTAATTTTGGTTGCACCGCAGACAGTTGGAGATTTATCCGATAAATGCAATTGACAAAATGTGAACGATAATTGTTTCTCAACAGGGTTGTCTTAAGGTTAATCTGAACTCTTTAAATTTCGCTATCAATTATTTGAGTTTCAATGCAGCTTCATTACTGGTGATTGTTGAAATACACAGGCTGTTATTTGTAATAGTGCTTGAATGGGATTTTTTAAGGCTATTTTCTCAAAATAGCATTAAGAACTCTTTATATTTGTGCTGCATTACTACCATCTACCATAGCCCAAATTTCTTCCAAGCACTTGAGTTCCAGTAGAGAGGTTTTCAAATTGAAGGTTTATGTTAATTCTGATCAGCTGTCCAGTCTGCTGAGGGATAATTTACAAAGCAATGGTTGCAGGCTGATTTAGATAATGCTGTGAACAAGGCATCTGCGGAGGATGATGTTGACTCTTTCTTATCTCATGACAAACCTGAAACTGAACCTACAGTTACTGTACTGTTGGATACAATCCAAGGTTTTATTTGTGCTTAGGCTTCCTTTGGCCATTCTTGTGATGTAATTTTAGTCAATTACTAGATTTTGCCTGGATAATAATTTTTTTGTGTATAAATAGATATAACATTCTCAGAGATTGCGACCATATGCGCAAACAGAGTGAAATGTTGTGACCTATCATTGGACGGGAAGGTTATTGCCACTGGTGGGGAAGATAAGAAGGTAAAGAGTCCTTTAGATGTTATATAATTGTTATAAAAGCGAAATAACAAAGTGGAACATGAATTCCAGTTCTATTTATTTCTTGATTTCTCATCAAGTACCAATAACCTCTTTGATTTTGGTTTTATGGCATAGGCTGTTTTGTGGTGCACAGAATCAGGACAAAAAAAGTCTGTGTTTGAACATTCCGGTACAGTAACAGATCTCTGTTTTGGACCAAGGATGCCAAGGCTTGCCACATCTTCTGTTGACAAGACTGTCAAAATCTGGAATGTTGATGAGGTAAGCTGATGTATATACACACTTGTCGTGAGTGGCTAGTGGAAGCTAAACTTAATAACGTATCTTACTGCAAATCTCATTTGATTCATTAAGTAGCCAGCGAATTTAGTGCCCAAAGTAGCTTCCTTGTCTATGTATAAGTACAGGTGATATGAAGGTTAATTTGATCTTATTTAGTTCATTTGACATTTTGACTAAATTGAAGGTCATATTCTTGCGTACTTTCTACTATAAGTTTTTTCCTTAAACTACAATGCGATGTAGTCACTCGTGTGTTACATATTACACTTCCATACCTTCTATCTTCCCTGCTTCACAAAATCAGCCTACCTCATTTTGTGAAATTAAGATATCAATCATCATACTTGCTACTAGGATTATTACTTGAAGTTTCCCTTGCCTCATTGCTGCAACTTTTGTCTCCATTGCATCATTCGTAGCTGATGTTGGAAACATTTATTGCGCTTATTCTTAGTATTATGGATTGTGGTCGTTTTAAAAATTGAAAATGTTGAATTTAATTAATTTGTTTAAGCCTGTGATTGTACTTTTGAGTTTCATTCTAAAATTCTGTGAAGTAAAGACTGAATGAGTAACTTCAATATGCAGCCAGGCTGTCCATTTCGAACTTTTGTTGGCCACAGTGCTTCTGTTTTGTCAGTGGACATTCACCCAAAGAAAGACGACCTTGTCTGCTCATGTGATGATGCTAGTTCAATCCGCTACTGGAGTATCAAGAATGGTGGTTGTACTGGGATGCTAACGGTATAATATATCCACAATATGAAGTTTTGGTTTTGGGCATCTATGGCTTAATGCTTGGTGAATCTTTTATGTTCTGATTTTGTTTACCATTAGAGGGTTTTAGTGGGTGAGAGTTGGAACCCTAACATTTGTCTTAGTAAATTTCATCACCATCTTTTCAACCATTTCTTTTTCCTTTATTTCACTTGTTTGTCTCTCTTTTTTTAAACTATATATGCATACATATATAATTTCTTTGCATTCCTTGCCGGCAAATTCAGGGTTGTGTAACCCAAGTGAGATTTGAACCCACCTGTGGAAGATACCTGGCAGCTTCTTTCGGAAATGGTGTGTCCATAATTGATGTTGAAACTATGCAAACTTATAGATATCCACTCAAGGTTAGTAAGAAGTTCTTGACTTCTTCTATGTATCAGGGTCATTAAGTCCAATAAAATGATGCCCTGATATAACTAAATCTGGCCTTTCAATGAGATGGAGAAGTTTTTCACTTTCTGTATTTTTAATCTGTTTGATAATATTTAAATTCTAGAGTAAGATCTGTATCTACTTTTCTGTCTTCATGGTTTACAATGTCTTTTGTGAAGGGTCATGCAACAGATGTTCTGTCTATATGCTGGAATTCTACTGGAGAATATCTGGCGTCGATGAGTGAAGATTCTATAAGAGTCTGGAAAATTGGCTCCTGGGGACTGGAAAATTGTGTGCATGAGTTCAGCATCAGTGACAAGAAGTTCCGCTGCTGTGTTTTTCATCCCTGTCACTCTCCTTTATTAGTCATTGGCTTTAATGAGGCAAGTCACTGCTTTCTTATCATCGATTTAAATTTCCATTATTCAAATACTTATTCTACAGTACTGTGGTGGTGGCACTTTTACATGGATTTTCTGCTAAATGAATATAAATAGGCAATATGTCACACTTGACATCCAGATACGTGGATGGCATTTTCAAGTATCAGGCACAAGAACACTGGAAGCATTTCACGAGTTTAAGTGCTTATGACTGCATGTAGTCAATTTTTCCTACGACTTAATTTGTCCACACCCACCTTTTTCCTTTGACTTAATTTGTCCGCACCCAACCCCCCCAAAAAAAAAGAGAAAAAGACAGTTAATGGTAACCAGAGAGAGAGAGAGAAGGCTTAAGACTTGTGGAAGTCCTGATAAATTTCATTGTATGTTTATACTTTATAGCAGTGTTTTCTATTTGCTTACATGCTCATTGCTGAGCTATTATCTTACATCTTGGTCAGTCTCTAGAGCTTTGGCATATGGCTGAAAACAAGGCGATGAGTGTACTCAGACAACCAACGTTTAGTTTGGCAGCGTCGAAGCCTGCTGGTTTGGTAGCTTCAGTTAGTGATGGCAATATTATCAAGCTCTGGAAGTGATTCCCTTTCCCAGTCTCTTCATTCGGGGTTCATTGACATTGTAAGCTTCTTTTGGAGTTCAATGAGTTTTGTAGTGAATAGTAAGTACTTTAGTTTAATTATTTCAAGTGTGAGAAGAAAGGTTTGTACATCTTGTGCATGCTAATTTGGCAGAGGACCTTATGCCCAAATGTTCCAATTTCCAAGTTGTTAAACATATAAATCTCTTTTTCCCTTTGAAATTTTTTATTCTGTTTGAAGAAAATGTGTCACATTATAACTATGGCTGTGCGCAAATCATGACATTACAATTTATAGAAGTTGCACAAATCAGCTCCTCTTATCTAGAGAATCTCCCTCCCCCTGTTTATTCCGTGAGACGCAATGGTCACTGATAGTAACTTATCATATACCATAGATGCCAACGTAGGGAACTGATCGTGATCCAACAAAGAACATTCCCCTAGTGTATTCTTACAACACATTCACTTGGTCATTAAATATTGCTCTTTAAGATCTTTTATGAGAAGTATTTTGCCTTGTGAATTGAACTTGTAAACCATATGGGGTAACAAGATTTGGCTGCCTAAGAATTACTGGCACCCAAAATTCTCCAAATGCTGCTCCTCTTTTGACTTTAACTGGAATACCAGGCACGTTAAATAGCATCCCAACTGTATTTGCTTTTGGTCCTTTGAGCCAATACTTGAAAATTTGTTTCGTGATGAATGAGGAGAACACCGCAAATGAACCATCCATACTAACTGCAGGTCTTGCTGACATAGGAAACCCCTCCACCAACACTTTCACATGTCCTGTTGCAGAGTCATATGCCATTAACCTTCCAGTTGAATCTCCAGAAAAATTTGTCCTATAATAGCATCTTTCAAATTATACTTTAAGCTTGCGTCTGAAAAATAAATCACATCTGTAAGTGGATCATAATCAATGCCATTAAGGAAAATGAAAAATACGCCATTTGCATTGTTAGCGAGTAATATGGCCTGTCCGCCTTTGGATCCTACTTTAAAAAGACCAAGATAAGCATCGACAATGAAAAGCTCTCCATTTTTTGGATTGAAACTAAGACCAAAGCTCTTCCGCATGTTCTTCCCAAATCTAAGCTTGCTGTACCATCACATAATTGCTTGGTTCTAAAAAGAAAAAAGAAATCACATTTGAGTTATGAGGTAGACTAATGAGTGAAAGGCCAAAAAGTTTCCAGTATTCGATGAGATTGATTTAAATGAATAGTTTGTTTTGTTCTTTTTCATCAGGCCCTTTCTAAGTTTCCATATGGAGCAATTGATATCTAGCTGGATTAAGAAGGAAAAATTTTACCTGTTTGGTGAAGTGTAAGTAAAACCAACGACACCAACGTTAGGAATGTACTTCTGAATTCTTCCATCTTGAACACCCCATGTTATCAGACTTGGATCGGTCCGGCCGGTTCAACCAGTGACCCGGTCCCTAAACCGGTCTGAGTCACTCATTAATCCAGTTAGTTTTTTTCTTTTTTTTTCTTCTCTTCTCTTCTCTTCTCTTCTTTTACCTTGTTTCTTTTTTGAAAATATACAATTGATAACTTGAATAAGCATTTTATATAAGAACTTTTTTAAAGATCGAAATTATGATCCTACCGAAATTAAGGCCAGTAGAATATGTGTTGTTCATTGTTTTTCTTATTATTTTACTTAGGATATGTTTGGGGTGTGACATATTTGAGAAAAGTTATATTGAAATGTGTAAAAATTTTGGTGAGTATTTTTTTTTTATAGAAAAAGTATTTTAGAGAGAAAAATGAGAGAAGATTTTTTAAAATTGTGTGAGAGGAATTTGAGTGGAAAAAATTTAAATTTTGAAATAAAAATATATTTGGAATGCGATGTTTTTATTTGACAAAATAACCTACTTTTTCTATTTGCAAATAAAAATGTCTTGTCTAAACATACCTTTAGATGGCGTTTCTATATCAATTTTTATGAGTGTAGATTTTGGATTTTGAATTTTATTATGCTTTTATGACAATATCAATTGTTTGGTTGCTTATAAGTTAATATTTATATTTTCTCTATATTTTGATATTATTTTTATTTTTTATTAATTTTATAATTAACTAACCGATTGAACCATTAACCTCTTGACCTGAAGGCTTGACCGGTTCAATGACCAGTCCGAGTCTGATAACTATAACCCATGTAAGGTCCTTGATTCAATGGATCTAAAGCAACTGAATCAGGAGATTCAGGACCGAAAGCATCAGTGAGGTTTAGTTGAACATATTTTGCATATGGATCAAAAGCCAACAAGTGAGGAAGAAAAATCAGAATGCCAAAAATGGATATCATTGGAACTGTCATTGCTGCACCTAAACAAATTGGCATAAGTGGTAAGACTAGAGAAAAGCCTGTGGTATTTATGGGCAGTTTTCCTCCAACTAAAACTGCAATAAAGCACTTGGTTGAAAAGAAAGTCCCAAGCGACTTTTCTCTCTCTAAACAGTAACAGAGAGCAAAGCACTTTTCACAGTAAGCTGAAGCAGTGGCAATCAAAGTCAAGGCGTAGCTCTTACTACGGTTTCATTGCAAGTTATTGGTTTTTTCAGTGTAATTTAAAGTTTTGTCTAATCTATTAAAGTGGGTGTCCAATCTATTAAAGTTTTGTCTGTGTCCGAGGCTTTGAAGAAGGATAAGATTTTGAGAAAGTTCTGGGCATGGGCAAAAGTGGAATGGGAGAATAAGAAAAGAGGTTTAGTAGGAATTGGGGACGGTCAGTCTAGGAATGTACTAAAGGAATTTCGGGCCGAAGAAACTGAGTCCAATGGATCGAGTGGGCTAGACTCGAGCTCAGATGGTTCAACTGACTCAGACAGGGAGGATCAGGCCCAATATGTTGGATTGTCTAGAGCGGAGAAAAGACGAAGACGGGAGATTCGTAAAGGAAAGAGGAAAATTGGGCCAGAAGAAGAAGGAATGCAGAAGGATAAATTGAAAAGGTCAAAGGAGTCGGTCCAAGAATGGAGAAATATTGACCCACTTCCGGAAATGAAATCCATAAGGCTGGGGGGTGATACGCAGGGAAACGCTACAGGAGGAATTTCAAAAATAGAAGAAAGAAAATTTTAAAAAAAAAAAAGCATTAAAAAATATAAGCAAAAAAAAAAAAAAATAATACCAAAAACTGAAAAAAATAAAAAAAAAAAATCCTATCAAAAAAATCATTCATTCTTGATTCTTTTTTCTTCATTCTTGATTTATTTTATTCATTCTTCATTTTCAATTCACATCATTTCATCAATCAATCATTCATTCAACATCTCATTTTCCCAATCGTTGGTTAGAATATTTGGTTTGTGTAAATATGTAAAATATTGTATTTTATCGCGAAAAACAAAAAAACAAACAAACCGATTAAAACCATCAACCCATCATTAATTATGGCATCATATCGTATATCCCATAAAAATATATAAATATAAAAACAAAAATAAAATTTTTCATTATTTTTTTTTAAATTTTGTCGACATTTTATTTTTTTTTTTTATTTTTTTGATGATTTTTTTTGCATTTTTTTTGATTTTTTTTTTTTTTTTTTTTTTGTTGTTTTTTTAGTCTTTTTTTTTATTTTTTAGATTTCATCAATTCAAAATTCAAATTCAAAATCTTTCTCAAAGAGTGTGAAATAAATTTTTATTTTTGAAAAATTTGTTGCTCATTTGATAATATTTCATTGAGCTTAATTCATGCATTATTATCGAACAATATCAATTATCCCAATTCCATTTCTTATTGTATTAGACATTTCACGAGATTTTAATTGTGAACGCAAAATTGAGCTAATGTGCAGAAAGCAGAAAAATGCGCAAAAATGCAATGCAACGCAAAATCTTGATGTTTTGTTTTTAATGCGTATTTAATTGTAAGGTATAACGCATTAGCAGAATAATGAGAATGGAATATTAATATAATGAAAATTATTTATGAAGAATTATTTTAAAACAATTAACAATTGAAGAATTAGCAAAAATATTCAAAATTTTTCATTGAAATTAGAGATTTAAAAAAAAAAAATTAAAAATAAAAAAATAAAAAAAAAAAAAAAAAAAATAAAAAAAAAAAAAAAAATAAAAAAAAAAAAATAATTAAAATAAAAACATATGTTACAAAAAAATTTTAACAAATGTTTTCTTATAATAAAAAAAGCAATGATAAATTTATAAATAATAAAAATACGTTAAACAAAAGCAAATGAAATAAATTAAATATGTTCAAAAGAAAAATTTTAAGAAAAAAAAATAAATAATATGTTTATTCAAAAATAGATTTATATTAATTATTTTTGGTAAAATTTTTTTTCATTTTTTAATCATTGTATTTTAAATTTTTTTTTGTTTTTTAGTTATTTTTTTTTTTTTTTTTTTTTTTGACATTTTAATCCTATTTTTTTTAATTCATCGCACAAAAATTTTCAAATTCTTCAAACTCATTCTCTTTTCAACATTAATTTGCTTATAATTCATTAATTCATTATCATTCTTTCAATTCATAATCAATTCAATCAATATTAATTCGTTTATTATCAATCGCAATGGCGCGGAGCGCATCAATTGCATGCGCGCAAGGTTTCAATTTTTTGCGCGCAAAAATAAATTGATTTTTTCTTGCGCTTCTTGTGTTTGCTCTTTTAATTATCTTTCTAATTAGTCTAATAACTGTAATAATTCTATAATAATATGATGATAATGGAAGATGAGTGAATATTCATAATGAAATTGCTTGATTCAAAATGGTTATGTTGACAATAGAATTGCAACAATTTTTTGAAAATTGATGAAATTGATTTAAATTTAAAAAGGAAAAAATTTTTCACGAAATGATGAAATTAAATGAAATGAAAAAAATGTGAAAAAATGAATCAAAAAAAATGTAATGTAAAAAAATGTCAAAAAAAAAAAAAATGTAAAAATAAAAAAAAAAAATTAAATGAAAAAAAAAATAAATCAAAAAATGTACAAACAAATGTTAATTAAATTTAAAAAATAAAATGCGAAATTACTTAAAACTTATAAATAAACATTTTATTGCTGAAGGATATTTATTTAAAATTGTTAGATTTTTTGCTATTTGATATCATTTTGTTTTGATTTTTCATGAACAATATTTTGAATACCCATTGACGATTGATGAAACTGAATGACTTGTTGAACGATGATAGATTGATTGAGAATTGATAATGAAGATCAAATGAGAAATAATGAAGATGAGAAAAATGAAATTGATATAAACAAGAGGTGGTGAATTTTATCAAAGTTTTTTGCTGTTAAGAATTTTGTTTTTTTACAAAACTTAAGTTAGAATTTTTTTTTTATTCAAGGCTACAGAATATAACCACAGCAATCCGGAGTGTAGCACTCAAAGGACAGCATTGAGTACGGAAAAGAATGGCATGAGGGAGATTGGAACAAATCTCAGCTGTTGGAGTAGGAGGGATGATTACCAGGAACTGCTTCAAAAAGAGGCGTTGGAATGGAGTTTGGAAGAAGTATCTACGGGGCAAACGTTGAAATCTGCCAAGCAGAAACGAGAGCTCGTGAGTGAGTTGCAGGTGGTTAGTTTTCAAAAACGGAAATTAGAAAATATTGCTTTCAAAGAGGTGTTGAAACAGATCGTGCTAAAGTATGAGTTGGGTGGACTTAAAGATGGAATGGAACGAATTGTGGAAGTGGTGACTATGGCAGGGCTACTAACAAATATTATTAACCTCATTATGGAAGACAAGTACACTGAAGCTGCGGTCTTGCGGGTGGTTGAACCAAATCAACCACCCAAGCAACAGTGAGGCTTTTGAGTTGGAACTGCAGGGGTATGGGTCAACCCTTGACAGTTCATACTCTGAAAAGATTGATCCGCTCCCAAAATCCAAATATACTGTTTTTAATGGAAACAAAAAACAAAAATGAGAAGATGTTGAAGTGGCTCTCGGTGTCAAGGTTTAGGAAATGGGAGTTGCAGGAGCCAGAAGAAACAAGAGGAGGTCTATGTGTTGCTTGGTCAGAGGAGATTGAAGCGGAGGTAGTGAGGAAAACACAAAATCATTTTCTTCTTCACATAAAGGAGATCACGAACGAAGAATGGTTTTTGCTTTTGGTATATGGGCAGCCACACCATGAGCGAAAGGAGAAAATGTGGGAAGAGGTATGGACTTCTTTATGTGGAAAGGAAATACCGGTTGCTATAGCAGGGGATTTTAACCAGATATGGAGTGCAGATGATAAGAAAGGTGGGAGACCAGTACAAGAAAAAGGGACAAAACTTATGAGAAACCTTCTGGACTCTTTGTGTTTGACGAAGGCAACCAATCTGGGCTTATGGTTCACATGGTCAAATTGTAGAAAGGGAGTTGAACGGATATATGAGAGGCTGGATCGGGTGGTTGCAAATAATATTTGGTTTCAAATGTTCCCAAAGGCTTTGGTGAGGGATTTACCAATTTTCAGATCGGATCATGGTCCCATGTTGCTGGATACGAAAGTAAGATTCAATTTTACAAATGGGCAATTACAGGTGAGGGCTTTTGAAAAATTCTGGGCGCATCAGGAAGATGCAAGGAAGATTGTAGAAAGGACATGGGTGGAACAAGAGGAAAAGGACAATCAACAACGTCAGGAAAACTCACGAATGGAATCTCTCTGGAGTAAACTGGGAGACACGATGGAAAGATTGAATAAATGGGGAAGAAAGAGGTTCGGTAATTTGGAGAATCGAATCGAGGTGGTACAGAAACAGTTAGAAAGTGCCCAGAGAAGAGTGGAGGAAGGGGATTCTACGGAAATGGAGACTCAAAAAAAGGAGGAATTAGAAGGATTGTTGGAAGCACAATATGAGTATTGGCAGCAGCGAACAAGAGTAAAATGGTTGCGATATGGGGAAGGAAACATGAGATTTTACCATGACTAGGCAAAGAAGGGGAGAGGTAGGAACTATGTATCTCAACTAAAAAAAGGAAATGGTGAATGGACATGTGACTAGCATAAGATGTTGGAGTTGATGACGAATCATTTGGAGAGAGTTTGGAGGGATGAATCGTGCTTTCCAAGGAATGAACGGCTAGAGGTGGGGGTTCAGGAGGAGATCCTACTACATGTAGAGGAACTGCTGCAAGAGGAACAAAAAGAGAGACTGCGTAGGGAAATTGGGGAGGAGGAAATTCAGGAAGCAGTTTTCCAAATGGGGAAATGGAAGTCACAGGGTAGGGACGGGTTACCAGCAGGATTCTATCAAGAGTATTGGGATATTATTGGGAAAGATGTCACAATGGCTGTTAAGGAATTTTTCAGTACACGGAGGATGAAGCTGGCATGGAATGAGACGATAATTGTGTTGATTCCAAAATGTCCAAACCCTGTGGAACCCAAGGACTTCCGGCCGATAAGCCTTTGTAATGTATTGTATAAAGTTGTGGCAAAGGTTTTAGCAAACAGATTCAAAATGGTGATAAATGAATTGATCTCTCCTAATCAGACTGCTTTTGTCCCAGGAAGATCGATAACTGAGAATGTTCTAGTGGGCCATGAGGTGCTTGAACATATAAGGAAAAGGAAAATAGGAGATAAGTCTTTAGCAGCTTTAACACTTGACATGAGCAAGGCATATGATAGGGTCTCGTGGGTGTTCTTGGAGAAAATTCTTCGCAGATTTAGTTTTCCGGAGAATATGGTAGAGTGTGTCATGCAATGTGTGTCGACGGCGTCCATAAATGTCAAACCAAATGGGCAAATTTCTAGAACAGTGTTGCCGACGAATGGCCTCCCACAGGGTTGCCCTTTATCTCCGTTCTTATTCATTCTTTGCCAGCATGCTTTATCAAAGTTGTTGGTAAACATGGAAAGGTGGGGGTGTAAAGGAATTCAAGTGGGTAGGAAGGTGCCGAGGGTGTCTCACCTAATGTTTGCGGATGATTGCATAATATTTTTTGAAGTATCTATGGTGGCTGTACAAAGTTTGGCAAAAGTGCTGAACTTGTTTGCGGCTGAGTCTGGGCAAAGAATAAATTTCCAGAAGTCGTTTATTGTGGTTAGTCCGAATACTAGCCAGGATTGGAAGCAGTATTTGACGGTTATGTTTAATATATCACAAATGGAGGTTAAAGGGCAATATCTTGGGCACAATATGGATTTTTCGAAACCAAGAACAAAGGTGTTCAGTGAGCTACTCTGGAAAGTGAAGGGGAAGGTGCAGAACTGGAAGAATGAGCAACTTTCGGTTATGGATAGGGTAACTCTAGCAAAGCATGTTTTGGAAGCATTACCTTTGTATGTGTTGGGAGCTTTTAAGATTCCAAAGGTAACGGCAAAAGCAATTGATGGATATTTAGCAAAGTTTATTTGGAAAGGGGACAAGGAAGGGAGTGGTATTTATTGGAAGTCATGGAAAGCAGTTTGCCAATCGAAGTTTAGGGGCGGTTTAGGAATGCGATCAATAAGATGGATGAATCAAGCGTTATTGGCGAAAATGGCATGGAAAATATTGTCGGAGGAGGACTTTTTTTTTTCTAAGTTTTTTAGAGCCAAGTATTGCAGGAAAAAGGAGTTCTTACAACTGGAGAGTGGTCATAATTGGTCATGGGGTTGGAGAAGCATCATGTGGGGGAAGGAGCTTCTTTGTAAAGGATTGAAGTGGATAGTGGTGAATGGGAAGAAGGTGGGGATAACGGACAATTGGATACCAAATAGCTACAACCCCCTGGTGACAAACGCACTGTTCAGAGAGGGTAACTTAAGTTTCAAGGTATCGGATTTGATAGATGCAAGGCAAAACTGGAGGCTTCCATTGCTTAGGGTCATATTCCCGCCAGAGGTGCTTCCAAAAATTCTATCAATCCATCTATCAAGAGTCCGAAGTGAAGGAGAGGATAGATTGGTCTAGGGGGAAGAGATGAAAGGGAAATATACGGTTAAGTCTGGGTATTATATGGCACAAAATCTAGAAAAACAAAGCAATCCTTCATCTTCGTTAGGACAGCAGCAGGATGGCTGTTTACATGAGGTTGCTTTCTGGAAAAGAGTGTGGGGTCTAAAACTCCCAATGAAGCTTATTTTTTTCTTGTGGAAAGCATGCCATAACGTTTGTCCAACAGCGGATCAACTGATCAAGAGGGGTATAATCATACCGAAGTTGTGCTGTGGGTGTGATGGAAGGGAAGAGACAATTACACATGTTTTGTTGAACTGTGAACAAGCCAAAAGGACATGGAGGTGTTCATGGTTAGGTTTTAATTTTGATTTAGGTCTTCCAATGGAGTTCAGAGAGTGGTTTAGGGGCTGGTTGATGAGTGCACCATCTGAGGATGATGTCAAGCTGTCTGTGTGTATATTATGGCAACTATGGAAGGCCAGATGTGATGCCATGTGGGAAGGTAGGGATAGTTGTCCTGAGGATATATGGAGAAAGTCTGTTGATTTTTTTAGAGAAATTCAGAATACTTGGCGGGATGATGAGGTTACTGGGAGTAAAAGAAAGGGGGAGAAAAGGAAGAACACGGTTGTGGGGAACATGACAATCATATGGGATGGGGAAAGTTCCAGTCAGCAAGCTTGCCATTTCGATGGGTTCAGAATATACACGGATGGATCCTTTTTAGAGGGATGTGACCAAGCAGCCATAGCATGGGTTGTGGAAGACAGGGAAAGGATATGCTTATCTGAAAGATCGATGGATATATATGCAGGATCCCCGCTGCATACAGAAATAAAAGCACTCCTGGAAGCTGTGTCCGAGGCGGTCAAGAAAGGATGGCATAGGCTGGTTTAGGTAACTGACTCTTTGTTGGCCTTGTGGGCAATAGCAGACCCTGCAAGTGCCGCAACCCAGATCAAGGAAATTGCAGAAGATATCCGTGCTCTTGTTAGAAGGTTGGAATACTGCATCTTTGTTAAAGCCCCCAGGACTGGTGTTAGTAAGGCACATAATCTGGCTTCTGTGAGGATGAAGTGTAGGGTCTGACGTAATGTGTTGGATTGTAATGGTGATATTATGTAATTATGCTATCTAATGAAATTTCAGTGTTTCCTCAAAAAAAGCCTGTGGTATTTAGTGGGAAAACTGCAATACTGACACATGTGGGGATAAGAGCTGGTGTGGGACTAACGTGCCAGGTCCCAAAAAAGATTTTTGCCATCTTCGTATCTTCTCCTTCTCACCAAATATTATACTCATGTCAGCCATAACAAATGATATATGGAGTTGATTTTGCTGTTCTCAATTCATCAATGATTGGCGAAGATATATTTACTTTGGGATAATATTTTTTTCATTATATTTCGAATACTTCCAAGGATACTTAATAAATGAAAATTTTTAATTATTTTAATACCTACAGGATTATTAAAAAAAAAAACTGGCTGCATGTATTAAATATGTCATGTCGAGGTGTTATAGAAAAAAATATAGCCAAATTCGATGTAATTTATCGTAATGAATTAATTAATATTTTCATTAACCATATTTTAAAATGTGAAAAAAAGACATTGATTTACCAAGTTATTTATCGAACCGTGAAAAAGATTTAACGTGACATATTTTTTTACTTAATTTTTAAAAATGAGTTTAATGCATCAAGACATATTAAAGGAAAAATGAATTTTTTTCATTCTGTTAAAAAGGAAAAAGAATGTATATTCACTTGAAAGAGTTGTCAAAAATAATAACTTTACCTAGTTGACACGCATAAAACTTTTAATTATTGGTCTTGAAGAAAAATCATTTGTTGTTTACTTTAGAGTGGCAAAAAAATCGCCTCTGGCATTTATGGGCAGATTCCCGCCAACTAAGTGCGGAAAATCCGCCATACCGCCTGGCGCCTAGATATAAGAGAGGCGTCCAGGACGGCGGAGTCCCCCTACACATCCGAGGCGGCTGTGACATACTTCCATTATTTTATCTCATTTAAGAAACTGAATTTGTTTGGAGCGTGAAGTATTTAGAAAAAATTATATTAGAATGTATGTTAATTTTAATAAGTATTTTTTAATAGAAAAAATATTTTAAAATAAATTTTTTTAAAAATTATATGAGAAAATTTTGAGTAAAAAAATTTAAAATAAAAATATGTTTAAATAATTTATTTTTATTTACAAACTTACTTATTTGCAAACACAAATTTCTTGTCGAAACAACCCTAAATTTCCTTAAAAATTCAAATTCATTTGTAATTTTTCAAATTCAACGATCTCGAACCTGGAGTTTGTGAAAGCAATTCCAGTATTTAAAATAATCTGACTTTTCAGCCATGGTAATGCTAAATATCAATTGCACTGATTTATAGAGCAACAAATGTATCACAAAACCATAATCCAGATAAAAAATGAAGTATCCCTCTTATAGTCGTACTATACATACACGTTCTTACTCTAATTTGGTAAATTTCTATAAGAGTAAAACAGAGTAAAAATTTCACTCTGTTATTGTTATCGCAAGCAAAAGAATGTAGTATACTCAGTCCTCAGTCAAGATACACTAACACTCCTTTGAGCCTATACAATACTAGATTTTCCAGCTTCTGAGAACCCTATTAATATCATTTACTAAGAATCAAGCAAGCATCTCTGCAAGGAAACAGTGTAGAAAAGTTGTGAATCTCGCAAAATCATCTCTTCATGAAGTTAAAAGCTTTTATTGCATAAGCAAATATTACTGCAAATAAGATGCAGAAACCAACCACCATGAACCCAGCAATGCCAATGAAATCATGCCTATATCCAAAAACGTGATCAACAAGAACCCTTGTTGAAACCGAACTGATCCCATCTGCTAGCTGTACAGGTCTATCACTGTCAGAATACTGGGAGGCAACAAGGCCATACAGACTCCATGCTACAGGATTTGCCCAGTAATACCATCTCCACCATATTGGTATCCTCTGTAGAGAAGAAGGAAAAAAGTTACAGTTGTTAGGAATAGACTTCTGAATTGCCAAATTTGTGATGCATTCGTTAAGAAATGAAATTTTCCTAGTTCGATCAGATAGAAGCATTTTGAGCCAGAATCCCACTACATGAATCTCCAAAGTGAAGCAAACAGAAAGAGGATAGAAGACATCACTCCGTTACCTTGTGAGGTATCATGAATCCACAAAAAAGGTTCCAGAGCATATAAAATGGAGCAGCAATAATGGCTGCAATATTGTGATTTGGCGTGACAGCAGTAGTCATCATTCCATAAAAGGTGAAGTACAGCATGGAGAAGTACATGAAGAAAATGTACCATATAAATTTGGTAACAGTCCACTCGAAAGAGGCCATGGAATAAAATATTGCACAATAAATTAGTGCTTGACCAAACACATAAGGGAACTCAATTACAACCTGAAAAACAGAATGCGAGTATTAACATAATATTGGAGATAGAAATAAATGGCAGCAAACAATCTTGCCAAATAAACAACACCTGAGCAAATGCAAATGGTAGAGCTGAATACATTCCCGCAGCTCTCTCTCTGTATGAAACAAATCTTTCCACAGAAACAACAGGTTGAACGGCAGTGCCATTGGTAACTCCAATAAACAGCACTGCTATATACAAGGATCCCATAGCATTGAATAGATCTTGCTGTGTGTCTCTGTAAGATACAGAGATAAAAGAGTGGGGGATAACACTTGGTAAAATAAGGCTGCAGGACCAACATTAAGAACTAAACAATGAAGTCCTCTTCTCAAAGAAATGTTTCCATTTTGAGTAAAATCAGAAAGACCAGATACAAAAGTTGACCACAACATTATGATAACAAGTCATTCGTAGTATCCCGTTGGCACATGCAAGGACTAAAAACCAAAAGTCCAATGAAAGATACAAGCACAATAAACTTTGAAAGAAAAAATTAATACTCCCACCCAATTAATAACTTATCATTGTTGGATCTCCATGATAACACGTCTTATTTGCTACGATAATGGCCAACAATATTGTTGCAGTTAAACTCGAGAAAAACAACTTGTTTCAACAACTTGAGAAGCATGCTTTATCTTAAGGTCAGTGAAGTAGGAAACTAGAAAATGGCCAACGATTACCTTTTGGAGCCAAATCTCCAACATATTGTCCCTAGCATCAAAGATATGATGAAGGTATAGAAGAAGCGAACTGCAGTGTATTGTGGGTTTCGCCAATAAGAGAGATTCTGCTTCCACAGACAAGCAACAAATTGATCTAAAAACGACTTAGAATACTTGGTAGGAAAACTCAGCTCTTTTGAATCATTATTTGGTTTAGAAAGCCTTTCTACCAACTCTTTATTTCGCCTGTGACAGAAAAAACAGCAAAGAGTCATATAAAATGAAATGTTGAACAAAAAGAATAAATATAGCGATCACATTTATGTGGGAATTGACGCACTGAAATAGATTTGATCTTCGGTAAACTTCTGCAAAATCAACACCAATACGACTTTCTTCTGCAGTTGAAGTAACTTCCAACATCCATGTAGCAGGATTGTACCCTGGTTTGATTTTTCTCACTCCTTCAATTGCCTAGAAACACAAACAAAATAAAAGGAAAAGGAAAAAGTGCTAGTATATCTTATGGCATGAGTTAAAAATAATCACATAATTTAGTAATTAAAGAAAACAGAAAAAGGAAAACTTCAAGAGATGTTACTACCTCGAAATACTCTATCAGTTTGCATGACTTTGGCCCCAAAGGTCCAGCATATATGAGCTCTCCTCCCCGTTTCATAAATAAAAGCTACAATCAGAGAAATGTAATTTAAAAAAAAAAAAAAATAGGCGGAAAGCTGCTTACTCTTTCAAACAATATTAGCATGATAAGAATTAGAACCAATATTCCCATAGCATAAGTGCCGCAGAAGTCTGGGACCAGTAATGGGTAGAAATTCTCATCCAACAACAAAAAAACATAATGATTCACCAAGAGTTAAATTGCATGAGGTCTCTATCTCACAAACATGGTTTATTAAACTTCAAGTTTAAAAGCACAATCTTGCAATCGGATAATGCAATTGGGATGGGAGAGAAAAGGAAAAGACACCAGCACCTTTCTGAAACAATTGATCCTACTTTAGATGTCACATTATGCAACTACTTCCAAGCAGGGGCCTGATATAACTAACTTTTGCGCTATGATTTTTCTAATTAGCAATTATATGTGAACTTCTCCATTTTTAGTTTATAGTCATCACATTTGAAATTTTTTCCCAATTTCTTAAAAGTAGATGATGAAATCAACTAGAAATTAAAAGGAAGCAACATGGTCACTTGAGCATGTTAATGCACAAAATAGGAGCTAATGGATGCATCAACAAGAATGAAGAGAATGGTAATGTGACTAGCTGTTAGATGTCGGCAAACAGAAAACAAATGAATTTGTTTTCCATTAATGTTGAAACAACTCATCTGCACCAATTTTCACATCTATGGCTGGGTCACGGTTTCATGGCAATCTAGTATGAACTAATGAGAATTCTTGAGAAGTGTTGTCAGGAGCTGACACTACTGCATGCAGGATAAATGGTACTTCTCTCAGGTCATGCTTGGACGAACAAAGGTAAAACAGCTTTTCCCAAAGATTGACAAAAATATAAAAGAACTATCGGCGAGAGAGAGAAAGAGAAGGACCTCATCAAAGGATTCAAAGATGTCTATGCTAGGCTGATGTATGGTGCATACAATTGTTCTGCCTGTGTTCACTATATTCCTCACAGTCCTCATAACAATAGCTGCAGATCTTGCATCCAAGCCTGATGTGGGTTCATCCATAAAAACTATGGAAGGATTAGCTACTAGTTCAACAGCAATTGTGAGCCGTTTCCTTTGCTCTGTAGATAATCCATCAACTCCAGGTAGACCAACCAATGCTCCTTTAAGAGGAGTGAGCTCCACAAGATCCATCACCTCCTCAACAAATGCCTGAAAATGTAATTGTTTGGATATCATATCATACCCAAGAAAAGAACGACCAAAAAATAATAGGAAAAAGACAGAATTAAACCACTGTATTGGCATTTTTGGTGCAGTGCATATGGATATGGCTCAACACTCAAGTTATATTAAGTTTAACACGTTGTAATTTACCTTTTGTGTTTCTGGGTCAACATCTGATGTCAGACGAAGCCAAGCAGAAAAAAGAAGTGATTCAAGAACAGTTAAGCAAGGAGAGTGAATATCATTCTGCTCACAGTAGCCAGATATCCTAGCAAAAGTTTCCTGCTTCTTTGGATAACCAGATATATGAATGCTTCCTTCTATAATGCCACCAGTTTTTCTACCAGCTAGTACATCCATAAGAGTGGTTTTTCCTGCGCCACTTACTCCAACTAATGCAGTAAGCACACCAGGTCTAAAGGCTCCTGTAATGCCAACTAACAACTGAAGTCTGTCCTCCAATATTCCTTGCTGCTTCAATTCCTGAAACAATTTGCAGATAATGATATTCTGTAATTTTTTCTACAGACCAAAGACAGATTAAAAATAATGGAGTCCGCTCACCAGTGGTACATCAACGTAGTAATTGATATTACTGAAAGACATTGAAAGCGGCTGAAAGGGTAAAACCATGCCTTTGCTTTTGAAGCTTTTCCCTGAGGGAAAGCACAGGAGCAACATACTAAGATTAAGAATATTAAAGAAGGTATAACTACAGTGGGGGAAAAAACTAAATGAAAAGAATTAAAAAGCTCCTGCTCGGAAAATACAAACAGAATGCAGTGATAAAATTATGATTTTCCTACTAGCTAGCGAGCCTGAAAACTGCAAATAATCTCTTAGTCGGGTAATCACAGGTTCTCCTTTTGTAGTGATCTCTTTCTCTTGAATCTTGTCTTCAGAAACAATAGCTTGTCGCTTCCCCAGTGCTGCATAAAGTACCGTATCAAAACAGATGCGACGACAGCAATACATTATATTTTCTTCAGAACACTTACAAATGTGTGACGCAAAGAAGGAGAGAAAGAGAGAGATCCTTCATTCTTAGCATGCTTCCATTAAGTGTAAACATGTACAAGCATTCCAATATTTGGGTTTACTCATGATGCAATTAAAGTAGTCTTTCCAAGAGTAGATGGCTTACGGTTAAGGTATGCAAGGAAGACAGTGAATAGGAGATTGAATAAAGCTGTAAAACCGAGCAAGCCGCCTACACCAATCCAGTACCAATATTTTTGGGGGAACAAACTGCGTGCCTTAAGCACTGCCTTGCCCAATGGCAATGTTGAGTTGTTACCGGCACTCTGCATAAGCAAAAGAAAATTTAAAAGTCTTTCATTTACAATGTAAGATTGAAAATTATCAAAATTAAGAAGTAAGAAAATTATGAAGGTAGTATCCCATGAGAATGTGTAGTAACCATTTTCTATATATATATATATATTTAATGAGATTGATCATGTAACTAGAGAGGAAAAATCTCAAAAAGAACTTAGAATAAGATAAAAGAGAATCTTTACCGTGCTGCTTTTATTTTCATTTATTTATTTATTTTACACAAAAAGAAAGTTCCTTATGTCCTTGCTGAAATGTAGTTTTTCGCCGAAACAGTATTAAAATCCAAGCAAAAGACATTACTGAATGCATATTAAAAGCTGCAAGCCACCGCTAATAATGAATGTTAATCTTCTGGTAGCATATGTAATCTATTACATCTCTATTTTGCCCCATTGATATGTTGACAGCATATTGGGGCAACTTTTGCCAAAGTGGTCCAATGGTAAGATACAAATTGATGAATTTGATCAATGGAAATAGACTACATTTCTATGATCATAACCATTCTCAGGCCACTTAACTGGAGAATCCAGGTGCAAATATTTGTCCTTATTAATGATATAATGGCATCAAGGACCCAGTTAGCATATGCAATGGAACTCAAGTAAACAAGTTTAAGAACTTGAACGCGTCAGTAATTACCTTGTCCCAAGAGTGCCCAAGGAATTCATTAACAGAAGCACCATTTTGAGCATACATTAGAGGAGAGATCCAAAAACCCCAAATCCACCATCTTGGGATACTGTCTGAAAAATAATGTAGGAAATGAATGGACATATATGATCCCTTAGTTCTTCCCAAACAAGGAGATGGAGAAAGGCCAGAAAAGTATTTGAGGAAGTTGAAAATGTTAAATTACCTCTTGAAATGACATATCCCCCAAGAGCCATGACAATCAGCATAGCAAAAGATCCAAAAGTGTTTGCTACAATCATATTTCGTCCCAAGGAACCTATTAGGCGAAATAGGGATAGTGACATTTGGTGTAGAAGGAAGAATAGCAGGAACTGTCTAAGGAATCTGCAAGTTAGTCAAGCAGATGTCATATTTCCCAAGTGGTAAAACCTTGAACATGTATCAGCCGGAGGACAGGCTTACCTGATAATATTGGGATCAAATCCAACCACATAGTATGTAACTGCCACCCAAAATCCAGACTCTATAAGAGAAGTTGGAATACTCAAGACCCAAGAAGGAAGTGTATAAGCCCAGGCAGGGTAGAAGTGCAAGTCCCTATGTTTATAAAGCATTGGAAGCTTGGCAACAAGCATTGAGACCTCCGTAAATCCATTAAAAAGGATGATCACCATGGCAAAATACAGTTCGCCAAGGTAGAGACCTCCATCATCAATTGTATCATGGTGAAGTCTGGTCCGGAAAAATACACTCATGGTGATTAAAGCAACAAAAAGCAGCTGCAAAGAAACAACCGATGAACTGCATAAAAATATGGTTCATAGATGAATTTACTGCAATCCACAAGAATGAGAGTACAAACAAATCTTCCATATATATTTGAGAATGGTAATTAGAATGCCTGGTGCATTGTCTTTCTCAACAGATTTCTTAGTTGATTTTCTAAATTCAGAAAATACTTCAGTGGAAGATTACCTGTATAAATTTGAAAACATAGATAAATGAATTCCTTTTCATTAGTAGCAATTGCCAGTCAAAGTTGGTTTTAAGGAGTTCCCTCCTCTTGACCCCATACTTAGAAGTTGACAAAGCTGCTGGGTGATTATAGCGTCTATCAAACGGAATTTCCAGCTCCTCATACAAGTTCTTCCCAATTCTATATGCACGAAATGATTCTGCAAACTTTGTAACTGGTATGTAACTGTAGGGACGATCATGAACAGACCAGTACTGCCCTTGGTCTTTCTCTGACACAACCTACAAATGATCAGAAAATGAGTAAAGACCATATAAGACCAGTCACTCAAATACAGATTGTCTAATACTTACTTCTTGAAGGAAATCAGCGACATTCTTTCGCTCTGGACAATTAAAACCCATTGATGCAAAAAAATTAAGAGCGCCTTCACAGGGCCCTTGGTATACAATATGCCCCTCAGACAAGAGTATTATATCATCAAATAACTCATAAGTCTCTGGTGCAGGTTGAAGTAGAGAAATTACTGTGGTTCCATCAAGTGCATGGGTTGAATGCCTAAGATACTTGATGATTTGATAAGTAGTTGAGCTATCAAGTCCATTCGATATTTCATCCATGAATAGCACTCTTGATGGTCCAACTAATAGCTCACCTATCAGACACATCTGAATGTCAGTATGATGATAAAGCCTGATACTCCGTGGTACAAGAAGCATAATTGCAATCATTTACCTGTTGTAAGCCGCTTCTTTTGACCACCAGATATCCCCTTGAGCATTTCATCTCCCACCAGAGTTTCCGCGCAAATGTCCAACCCTAGAATCTTTGTGATACAGATATTAATACTTCAGTAAAAACAAGATATCCAGTTAAACATTGGACTTCAAAAACAGGAATTGGTGTTCATTTTATGTCCTCCATACTTTGTCTTCCGAACATACTATTACTGTGATATGTGGAAGAACTATGAGTGGGAAGCTTTTGATTGTCTTAATGACTTAGAGCTTGTAGAGTGATCAAATCTCTCTCAAACAGGAAGGAGGAACTTTGGCACTTTTTGGTTTGAGTTTTGCAACTCTTGCCACATTTCTCTTTTCCTCTGACACACACCAAATGATTAAGCAAATGTGAGTTATCACTTAATAGTTTTCCAGTTATCTGTTCTTCAAAATCACACCACATGACTGTTTACTTTATCCTAAGTTTCCAAAAGAGCTGCTAAGGAAAGAAACAAGGAGCATGGGGATGAATTCTGGACTTGTGAACAACATTCTAAAACATGAACAACATATTTGTTTCTATTCAGTTTTGCACTGTGACATAGTTCGGAGGCAACTTATAGTAGTGTAGTAGCGGAACAACCTGAACAATCAACTTGAAGCAACATACAGAGAGTACCTTTAAGATGTACTCCACCACAAGGCCAGTCTCCTTGCCCTCCAGGGCCAATGCCTAATACAGATAAAATGATGAAATCAAAGGATAAAGAGTTCAAAGATGCATAAATTAAGCATAGGTAAACCAAATAGTTTTACCTTCATGAATATGTCAAGATCTTCATCAGGCTTTACTCCAGCTATTTTTTCTCTTCTTGAAAGTTCCAAAAGCATTTCTGTGGTGAGAGACTCGAAACGTTCAGCATCCAGGTGAATTTCAGCTAATTAAAAGATATTGTATAGCTTACCATATTTTGATCCAACACCTTGACAACGTGTGGCGAAGTCGAGAGTTTCTCGTACAGTCATCTCTGCAACATGCCAATCTTGTTGACTAACATAAGCCGCTGTTCTTTGCGGAACAAACTCATTCATACCATGTCCATTGTAAGTTATTTTCCCTGACATCTTTGAAGAAATCAAGGTTTTGGTGGCAATTTTGCCAAAAAGATGGAGCCATACACAGATTTTTATGGTTTTGGTGGTCAATGGCATGATAATCTAAAGTTCAAATCGTGAGAATTTAAGTACCTGTAAATCAGACTTAATAAGCCCAGCAAGGGCCAAAAGCAGAGTGGTCTTTCCAGAACTTGGAGGACCCAATAGCAGTGTTAATCTGCAAAATAACTTCTATGGCATCAATTGCCGTTGTAAAACACCAGAAGCTCAACTGAATAAAAAATTGATGCGGACCTGGAAGGTCTAATTATTCCACTCAGCTCGTTTAAAATCTTCAACTTTCTTCTCTTGCCAGCATATATCCTTAAATGCCTCAAGAAAGCCTTAATTGACAAAGGGGGTGGACAATAACGACAGAAGAAGAAAAGGAAAACAGATCATATGAGAACAGTCAGTATCAAGGGCAACATTAATTCGGATAAATGAAAAAATAAAAAAAAGTTGTACCTCAGTCATGTTAAAGATGAAATTTGAAATAGTGGGCAATGCTCTACTACCAACGTGAACGAAAGATTCAACTCTTAAGTTCTGGAATCTAACTTCAATCCTTGGAAAGTCCAAATCAACTCTGCAATTCCATGAAGTTCAGAATATGCAAATGCACCATTCAAAAAAACCACCAAAAAAAAAAAACTCTATGCTATATGAGCTCAATTATTCAACTATTTCTCCTAATATCAAATTTTTTATTAAAAAAAATGTTTTCTTCAGTAGCGGCTTTCTTTTTGTAACGTTTCACATCCACTTCAGATTTCTAAATTCCCCGCCAATGCAATGACTTACTAAACAAGCCAATCTAACTCAATGACAAACCCAAAAAAAAAAAAAAAATCCATCTAAGATTGTAGCAAAATTAGACCTATCGAAACGGCGTCGCATGCGGTTGAAGAACTTCTCCCAATCATCATCTGCGGAATTGACCAGCCGATCCAAGATCACCTTTCTTTCCTGGACTTGAAGCTTATCCACGTCGATCTCCATTCTATCCCCAACAATATTCTTAAAAATCCCCTTCCTCACTCGATTAAACGTCGGCAGACGCTCCAGCGCCGCCCAACGCAGCGCCTCCTCATCGTCGTCGTCCTCCCTAAACGACGACGACCGCACTGACAAATTCTCCGCCGAGTTCCACATGATTAAAAAAAAAACCGAATTTCTCAGAAAATAAATGAAATGCTAAAGGTAAGGTCGAGGCCTCTGAGTTTCAAAAGACTTGTGGGAGAGTGTTTAAGCGTGAAGATAAGACGGTGACGAGGAGTAATTTCACTAATTTGGAGTTGGCATTTGTGGTTGGGACTGTGGAGGTTTAATTATTGCTAGTAATCTACTAAAAAAAACATGCATATATATTTGGGAAAAGAAAAAAGGAAAAAAAAAACACGCAGACACACACTTGCTCTATGACTATCTCTCTGTTTATAGTTCAGGTTCAGCTACTTAGTAAGGTGGTTGGGCATTGCATTAATGGCGGTCACTATTTTCCTTCTCCTCCCCTCCCCTGAATTCTTCCATAAAAAAAAAAAAAACTTTAATTTATAACACGCAAAGAATGGCTTCATGAGTAGATGGATTATCCACGGCATTACTCTCTGTATGTGTTTTAGTGCGTGGAACAGAAGCTGACAGTAGAGCATTAATGCGCCGGGATAGAGAAGGAAGAAATGGCGGGGTGTCACGTTCCACGTTGGTTGAGTAATTGCCCAATCGCCGAGGTACGTGTTGGACTCTTACTCGCTCTGGGAATTTGACAAGTGTAACGCGAAGGTGCTACGTGTGGTCTATGCATGAAAATGGTCATCGACCACGGCGGGTGACGCGAGTGGGGGGAGGAGAACTCGGTGATTTGAATGTAACGGTTGCGAGGATGGTTTTACTGTACTGTGTTTTTGGAGCCAACAGCGGTTGGAATTTTCTGCGGTTTCTTTTGAGTTTTTCACTCTTTAAGGTTAGTATTATGGACAGGGATGACAGACTGGAAACCAAAAAAACACGAAACACAACCTCTCGTTGTGATTTAAAACTTCGTACAAATTTGGCGGCTACAAATTTGGTTTCTTCTACAATATGTAATGTCTTTGTTTGTACAAAGAAAGTCCCCTCATAACGTTTTTAACACAATATAAAATATTCTGTCGATTCAAAAAAAAAAATAGTTTATTTTAATTAAAATATAATTTTTTTATTAATGATTAAATATAACTTATTTTATATTTTTATTTTTATTTTTAAAATTTTAATATATAAAA
Source organism: Gynochthodes officinalis (assembly GCA_020080225.1). Classification (NCBI taxonomy): domain Eukaryota; kingdom Viridiplantae; phylum Streptophyta; class Magnoliopsida; order Gentianales; family Rubiaceae; genus Gynochthodes; species Gynochthodes officinalis. The sequence continues at coordinate 45,160,903 of CM034615.1, read as the reverse complement.
TTATTATTAATAATAACATTATAAAATTTTAATTTAAAAATTGATTCTTTTGTAAGACAGAAGGAGTATAATTTTTCTTTTTTTTTTCTTACTTTTTAGATGCAAATTATACATAATCGGTAACACAGAAATTTACTACAAAAATAATCTTTTTTTATGACAAATAAAAGTTTTAGTAGGGAACTCGTTTGTTGAGATAAAAAAAAATTATTTTTTAGTTTTAAAATATGACATATTTAATACTTCTTTCTTCCAAAAAAAAAAAGTCAACTTTTGTGTAATTTTTTTTAAAAAATTATAAGATACAACACCCTAATACATAATTAAATGTATAGTTTTATAATTTTATATTTACTTCTTAATTTTAGTTATACATTATCGTTATGAATAAGAGTAATATAAGAATTACATATTAAAAAGTGGATTTTTTTGGGAGATTTTTTATTTTGAAATTTAATTTTGTTTTGGGACAGATGTAATATATTATTAAATATATAATTTTCTAATTTCACTTTTACTATTTAATTTTGGATCATTCATTATTATTTTTACTAATAATAATAATAATATTTCAAAGTATATTTTTTTAAACAAAAAAAAAATAGAACTGAACTGTTGTTTTGGAACAAGTAGCTAATACAATATAGGGATGAATTTTTTTTTTTAAAGATAATATCATTTACCTAGCTCGAAATTTTGTAATATATCAACTAGCCCCTTGTGATTTTGAAAAATATCAACCAACCCTTTTGATTAACAGTCAACTTAACTGTAGTTGGCAAAAAGATGAAAAAACCCTCAAGGGGCTGGTTGATATATTACAAATTTTCAAAGGAAATAAATGATATTAACTTTAAAAAGATAAAAAAAATACGAAATTTAAATACGAGAATTTAATAAAATTATGTAAAACTTGTAAAAAATTTAATGCAAACAAAAAAATTCCGTTCTTGCCATACCAGGAACCAATCTTTATGTTTTTTAAATAAGCTTTTCTCCGCTTAATGGATAACCACTTGATACAAATGGAAAATGGCTTCTTATCTTGATTTGATTGGATTTGGCTAGGGAAAATCATAAAATTCATCCATAATCAAATGGGGCTACATTCACTATTTTAAAAATAATAAAATCTATGCTATCCCTTGGTATTATTTAAATTTTATTAAAATTTGTCTTTTTAGTTTAAAAAATTTATTATATAATTTAAATATTTTTATTAAATTTTCGTCTTTAAATTGCATCTTTTTTATCTTTTTAAAAATTTAATTAAAAAATTTAAACTATATCAAATTTATAACAGGCAGTCTCCCATGGTTTTGAAAAATAACAACCAACTCTCGTGGTTTTGAAAAATAACAACCAGCCTCCTAAGAGCTTTTTCGTCTTTTTGCTAACTACAGTTAAGTTGACTATTAGTTAAGAGGGTTAGTTGATATTTTTTAAAATCACAGGGGGGCTAGTTGATATATTACAAAACCTTGAGGGAGGTAAATGATATTTTCTCTTTTTTTAAATAATTTATTGGACAAAGTCAATAATACAACAAATCTATTCAATATTTACAGGCCGTTTGGTTACAGGGAATGAGAGGGGAATGGAAAGGTTTGAACAAAAAATGGGTGTTTGGTATATGGGGATGGGTTTAAAGAAACCCCTAAAGCTCACTTTAGGCAACCCCTCCCATTCTCTCCTTTCTGAAAACCCATCAACATAGGTTTTAAAGAGGCTAAAAAACGATGTCGTTTTAAGCAAAAAAAAAAAAATTTCAGCACTAACATACGCTGACGCGCATACCAGCCCTGATGTGACGCGTGCCCCACATGTCATGGGGTTGCAAACCTCCCAATGATTTGCAACCCCTATTTTGCCTTTTTTTTAAAAAAAACAAATTTCACTAAATTATAGAAAATATTTTTCTCTACAAATTGACATACACTTTGACTATTTTTTGAATAAGATATAATTTGTTAAATATCATATAATGTAAAATAATAATATTTTTATTATAATTTTAATATAAAATTTATTAATAAATTTATTAATATTAATATTAAATTTTAATTTTAATATAAAATTTATTCCATTCCATTACAAAATAATACCAAACAATATAATTACTATCATTCCATTCTATTCCAAACCTTTCTTTTTATCAAATCCATTTCATTCCTAAACCCACCGTTTATACCAAGCGCCACCTTAGTCTTGTTATAAACTTTCACAAACACTTACTTTCTTACTTTCCTATTTTGTCATACAAAGTTAGGTCATTGATATTTGTACTAGTGACAATTATTAAAAAAATGATCAATAACAAAAGTACAATACCAATAATATTATTAACCAACAAAGGAAAGTAAAATGGATTTTTGGGGCTAACTAATTTGGGCAACTTAAAGGGACTTAACTTTTGCTAAATTCTCTAACAAAGTGAAGTAATGAATGTTTTTTGTTCACAAATTTAAGATATCTTTACGTGTTACAGTTGCAGTTTTAACTTCATATCGAACGTTGTTGACCTTCCCATTCCAAGAATAAAAAGGTTGGCACATTTATTTTAATGCTGCCTTTTTACTTGGGATTTTACGTTTTATATCGTTCCATGCTTTCCCTTTTCTAGTGCAATTATTATTACCAGTTAAAACACTGGTAATTAATTGTTGAAGCAAACTGAAAATGACAAGTGTGAAAATTAATTGTTCGTATGAAGACTTTCTTAATTAATCAATCGTGTCCTCATCGACTAAAGTCATCAAACGATAAATTTTCACTATCCCACACGCTTATAGAATTAAATTTTCATGGACCAATCGAGTATCAACCGTTCCACCGTACACCATCCAACTACAGTTGCCGACCACAAAGATTACAAAGAGCATCCGTACGTTCCATCGCCATTGCTTCTGCCTCTAACTTCATTTAATGGACGGAAATTGCAGTTGAAAGCTTTATTTCAATCAGTTTCGTCTAGAAGACGAGATTGATGGAAGAAACATTCTGTTAGAAATTCATCTGCTCTTTCAAAAAAATTTAATGTATTTTCAATACAATGCACAATGTATATTTACTTCGCATAATATGAAGTGAAATTCTTATATAATATTTTCAAATTATTTATAATTAATCAATATAGGTATTGCATTTCAAAACTTTTTTTTTTGCATTTTTCAAAATAAATATAGTGAGTATAATGTATATTAGGAATTAAAAAATTATTTTAAAAAACGTAAAAATATATTTGAAATATAATTAGTGGTGACAAATAGACAGATTAAATTATTAACGGGTAATAATCTAACTTAACTCATAAAAAAACAGATCATATTTAAGTTGATTTATATATTGATTGAGTTGAATCCATTTAACCGAATGGATTAAATTATTAATTTAAAAAAATTAAAGATGCGAATAACCGATAATTAGCCACAACTAGTTGACAATCGACTGACATCATTCTGACTAACTTATCCGAATTTATTATTGATCGGTTGTTCTTTTAATTTTTTAAATTAATAATTATAACTCATTTGGCCAGAGGGTTCAACTAAATTCAATTCGTAAAATTATAAATCAACTTGCGACTAATTTAATATAATCTAATGAATCAACAGTAGCGGGGGGTGGATTATGATGAATTTTTTCGTTAAACTTGCTTATGTCTGGCCTAAATACTATGTAAGCGCACAATTTTGTTTCACGTAATATGAAGTGAAAAATCTCACAGGACAATTTTTAAAATATGCACAACTAAAGGTGAAAATAATATAATATATAATGCATTTTTAGATTCACACAATATAGAGAGTGAAATGCAGTATTTAAGTGCACTCCGGAAGCGCATGCTGCCCTTTTTATCAAAGTAAGTTTGCAATTAACGTATCGGGCCGAAGCAAACTAAACATTACTAAATATGATAAAGCACGTGTAATTATGTTTGGACATAATTATAAAGTGAATCAGAGAGTTTAAAGATAATCGACATAAAGTTGTATAGAAAATGATCCTTGATAATTGACATAAAATTGTATGGAAAATGATCCTTTTGATTATTAAGCTAGTTAGGTGGCGAAATGAACATGGTTTGCAAATAATAAAGTGATGGGAAAGTTATTCCTTTGCGATGGTTGTCGCAGTTGGAGTCATTGATAGTTTTTTTCCTAAATATTTAACAGTTATTAAATAAATATTACAATTTTGAAAGGGCTTTCGAAAATAATAAAATCGATATTTTGAATGTCGATTTTAAAGTTGACATTTGATTATAAAGTTAGTTAGGTGGCGAAATAAACATGGTTTGCAAATAATAAGGTGATGGGAAAGTTATTCGGTTGCGATGGTTTGCAAACAAAAGGTGATGTTCTGTCCTTCAAGAATACACATCTCCATCGAGGACATCTATTCATTGTTCCTTTTTAATTAGCCACGGCAAGCTGGAAGAGTTGGTTTTGTTATGGCATTATAACCAGCTGGTTTCTGTGTGTGTGCGTGTTTTATTGTTATTATTATTATTATTGGAGTGAGGTAATTATAGATAGACTCAAATTGACCAAACAAAACTACATCTTTCTGGTATGTTTACAATGCATTTTTTATTACTTATTCTGTTCTAAAAAAGTAAAATTCTAAAACTTTTATTTTATCTCAAAAAATAGTAATTTGAACATTTTTTCATATTATTCTCACGGATAATAATAATAGATAATTTAAAATTAAAAAATAAAAATAAAAACCAAAATTGTACAAAAATGTTGAATTTATATTCAATCAAAACTAAACTTTATATATATATATATAAAAGAAAGACAGATAGACTACCAATAAATAGTAGGGGTTGCTGTGTCCCACGGGGCTGTGAGTAGAAATCTTTCACATTCTGATTAATATATATGGGCCCGTCGGCATGTGAAGAAGTGGTTGGGTTGAAATATTTCAGTTGTTATGGTTTGTGAAATTGTTGTTATTCCTACTGCGGATCACGACTGAAAGTGACGCATCAGGACGAGTACCCGCAACTCATACAGTCATACTCAATCAATACGCAAGAATGGGTAACCCTACTACAAAGTACAATAGGCCCAAAGCTCTGGGCTAAGACAGGAGCTCCATTCTAATCAGCTGTGAATATGTTGTCATGATCATTGTGTTAGTTAGTATCAGTTAGTTAGTTAGTTAGTTAAGCTGCAGCAAATCAATTACTAGTTAGTTACAAGCAAAGGTGGTTGCAGAAGCTACAACCAAGTTGGTTGTAAAAGCGGGCACAGAAGCATCTATAAAAGATGTTATTACTTATGGATTATGCAGACTTTGGATGATTATTGGAATTGGGCATATCTCACTTTTCTGAACCCTTTCTTTCTCATTTCCTTTCATTTCCTTTCTGCTTTTTCTCTCTGATTCTTTCTTCCTTCATCTCGTTGTCCTTGCTTGTTCTTCAAGTTGCTAAAATAATTCTTTATCAGGGTTAAACCCTGACAATTGGTATCAGAGAAAACTGAAGATTGATGAGTCGTGACTGGAATAATGGCGGAAAACACCCGATACAAAGCTCTGGAAGAGCAAATTAAGAAAAAGGATAAAAGGATAACGGAAATAGGAAAAATTATAGCGAGGCATAATGTGGATTTCCAGAAGCAAATGCTTGAGCTTCAGAGGCAAATGGCAAATATGCAAACTCAAATTTCGGAGATTGGGCAGAGGAGTGATTCGAAGTTCAACAACCTGATGAATTTCCTAAACAAGTATAAGACAGTTATAAGGGATGAATCTAATCCGGGAGACAACACACTATTGTTACCTACACCCAAGATTGGCCCCAGAATGATCAGAAATGACAAAGCACAAATTGGCAATAAAGAAGATAAAGAAGCAAGAAAGAAATCCGTACTTACACAGGCAGCATTATTCCCTAAGGTGGAGTTACCCATGTTTCTTGGAGTAAACCCTAGGGAGTGGATCCGTAGATGTGAAAAGTTTTTTTATGTTAATCAGGTTAATGAAAATTAGAAGCTGGATATCATCAAGTTATACTTGGAGGGAAAGGCTGATATTTGGTACCCGGGTATCAAAATGACAAGAAACAAAGTGAGCCGAGCAGAATTCAGAATGTTGATTACTAAAAGATTTGTAGAGACAAGGAGAATGGACGTAGTGGAAGTTTTCAACAAGTTGCAACAGGAAGGATCTGTTCTTGATACCAAGAACTCTTTGAAGAACTCAGAACTCTTATGTTGATCAAGAATCCAAGGTTATCTGAAGCTTATTTCATATCATCATTCATCAGCGGCCTTAAAGAGGATATAAAACCTGTAGTCCGAATGCACAAACCCTAGACACTGATAGATGCATTTGAGTTGGCACAATGGCAAGAACAGGAGTTGGAAGGCAATGGTAAGAGGAGCAAGAACAACTATAAGCAAGGGGTTGATTATGATTTCAATTTTGATAGAAACACAGTAGGAACACCAAGCTAATATACAGTGCTGGCAGCCTCATTCAACAATGGTAATGGTCAAGATCATGATGAATACAAAAAAAATCTTTTCACAAGAGATTCAGAGGAGAAGAAATCTGGGAGTATGTTTCAAATGTGGGGAAAAGTATGGATTTGAGCATAAATGTAAGATGAAACAAATCAACTTCATGGTTTCAAACATAGAAGAGGAGGAATGTGAAGATAAAGAAGAAATGAAGCTTTCAGAAGACAATTGCTGATCAGTCATTCATCAAAAGGCAATTTTCAGAATTCCAGCCTTGAGGACAAGGCTGTAAAGGGGGTAGGAATTGTCATGATCATTGTGTTAGTTAGTATCAGTTAGTTAGTTAGTTAGTTAAGCTGCAGCAAATCAATTACTAGTAAGTTACAAGCAAAGGCGGTTGCAGAAGCTGCAATCAAATTGGTTGTAAAAGCGGGCACAAAAGCATCTATAAAAGATGTTATTGCTTCTAGATTATGCAAACCTTGGATGATGATTGGAATTGGGCATATCCCATTTTTCTGAACTCTTTCTTCTCATTTCCTTTCTGCTTTTTCTCCCTGATTCTTTCTTCCTTCATCTTGTTTTCCTTGCTTGTTCTTCAAGTTGCTAAAATAATTCTTTATCAGGGTTAAACCCTAACAAAATATGTTTGTGTCTTTCGTCCTCACACAGTTACACATGACTTTTCTAGTATTGAAGCTAAATTTATTTAAAAGTAACGATATTTATAGTGATTGATGTAGTAAATATAAAAAAATAAAATTATTTTTTATTATTTTATATATTTTTTAAAATATGATAAGTGAATTTTATATTTTTATATTTATTGCATTAATCACTATGAAAAATCATTAAAAGTATTGTTATTTTTTATTTAAATTTCACTTATTCAGAATTTATAAGTGATATAGCCTAAACCAATATTATAAGACTCGGCTCGGACCGGCCGGTTCAACCGGTAAATCGGACCTCAGACTGGTCCGAGTCAAGCCATCCGGTTTGGGTTGCTCAAAACGCCAAAACGGCGTTGTTTTGTGTTATTTTTGTAGAAGAAATTTATGCACCTCTGCTTCGTTCTTCTGTGGTTTGCGCTTCGTTCTTCAGCAGCTCAGTTTTTTTTGCAAAATCTTGTGCGCTTCGTTTTTCAGCTTTGCTCATTCGTTCTTCTGCGCTTGGTTCTTCAGCTTTTCTCCTTCTTCTGTTCTTCAAGCTTCAATCGCCCGAAGGCCCCAAACCCTCGTCTTCAAATCACTTTTAAATTGAACATCAGTTGGGACCTTAAATCCTTCCTTCTCCAACCTTTCAACCAACAAAGGAGAAAGGCCAAGCTCAGAAAAAGATTTCGCAGCAAAAAGGGCCCCTTCAATATCTGTTCTGTTTTTACTTTTTAGTTCCAATTTTTGGAAATTGATAGCATCACCATTATCCTCCTTTTCTAGCTATAATCGTTGCAAGACCAAGGACTGTAATTGCAGTAGTATCACCGTTTGTCAGCCTCTTCCTTAGGTATATATTGCAATTTTTTTTTTTTTACAATTTTCTGAATTCCATAATATGGACTCATGCAACTGGCTTGGCCTAAATTCCATAGGTTTTTTATGGTTATTTGTGGACTTTTTTTGCTAGTTGTTTATGGTTGTTGCTAGATTGAACCGAATTAGCATAGATGATAAATGTCGACTGACTGATTTTTCAGTCTTTTTTTTGTGATTTTTTTGGCTGAAACCTGAATTCCATAGGTGTTTATTTGGTTGTTTGTGGACTGTTTTTGCTGGTTGTTTTTGGTTGTTTCGGGATTGAACTGAATTAGCAATTTGGTATAGATGTTGACTGATTTTTCACTATTTTTTTCTGATTTTTTTGGCTGAAACCTGAATTCCATATCCATTTATATTGGTTGTTTGTGGACTGTTTTTGCTGGTTGTTGTTAAATTGAACTGAATTGGCATAGATGTCTTATGATTTTTCAGTACTTTTTTCTGAATTTTTTGGCTGAAAACTGAAGTAGAATGGGACTTAAACATGGAAGAGCTTGAAATTGATAATGAAGAAGATGATAACAATGGGAATGAAAATAGAGATGAGGAAGGCAATGGAAACACAGGAGTTGGCAATGAAGAAATGCTAATAGTAGAAGAGTTGAGGTTCCAGATTTTGGCCAAGATTGGAGTGCATGGAATATGTAGGAGGAGCAAGTAGGATGTTTGTTGTTTGTGTTGAAACTTGAAACTTTTATTATTTTATTTAGGCAAGTAGGATGTGTGTTGTTCATTGTTTTTTTTATTATTATTATTTTACTTGGATGATGTTTTTATATAAATTTTTATGAGATATAAGTGTGGATTTTGGATTTTATTATGTTATTATAACAATATAAATTGTTTGGTTGCTTGTAAGTTAATATTTTATAATTTCTCTATATTTTGATTTTTTTAATTTTATAATTGATCCACCGGTTGAACCATTAACCCACCGGTTGAACCATTGACCCGAAGCATCGACTGAGTCAATGACCGGTCCGAGTATGATAACATTGCTTTAAACTGCTATGCATTATTGGTAAAAACTTGACATACATTGGTTATGTCTGATTCTAGAAAAATAGAAAAATGTGTCTCATGTGACAACGTTTGACAATCATTAAGGGCATGAACGATAGCCCCTGGCCTCAACTAGACCACATCAATGTTACATTAATGACACATCAGCTCACAGCCAATCTAATACTATTTACGCAACCATCATAAAAAAATGACTCACGCTAGTTGGCCTAGCTTGCACTATTCATGCAGCTATTATTATTATTTTTTACATTAATAATACAATTTTAATAATTTTTTGGGCCATTATTAAAAACATTTTTTGGCAAATAAATTTACATTACATTAAAAACTTAAATTTTAATAATATACTTAAAATATGAAAATAAATACTCTATATTAATATGAAATACGTAAAATAAATAATGGAAAATAATTATACATTACGGTAAAATTAAAATTTAATAAAAAAATATGAAAATAAATACTCTAAATTAAATATGAAATATGTAAAATAAATAATGAAAAATAATTATACATTACATTAAAATTCAAATTTAATAAAAACATGAAAATAAATACTTTAAAGTAAATATGAAATACGTAAAACAATTAATAGAAAAAAAATTTACATTACACTAAAAATAAAATTTAATAATATACTTGAAACATTCAGATAAATATGATAAATTAAATATAAAATTTTTAATAACATGAATAATTTTTTTATGATGGCTGCATGAATAGTGAAAACGAAGCTACCGTTTCAAGGCCTGGCCTTCACTATTTACACAGTCATTATCAAAAAATTTTATATTACTAATACAACTTAAAATTTTAATTATCATACATTATATATTTAAAACAATTAATGAAAATTTTTTCATTATATTAAAATTAAAAATTAATAATACACTTAAAACATGAAAATAAATATTCTAAATTAAATATAAAATACGTAAAACAATTAATGAAAAATAAATTTACATTACATTAAAACTAAAAATTAATAATATACTTAAAATATAAAAATAAATACTCTAAATTAAATATGAAATACTTAAAACAATTAATGAAAAATAAATTTACATTACATTAAAACTAAAAATTAATAATATATTTAAAACATAAAAATAAATACTCTAAATTAAATATGAAATACTTAAAACAATGAATGAAAAATAAAAATATCATATGTTGCTTTAAAAATAGGCAAATATATGTTAATTTATAGAGAAAAATATTTCTTATTTTTTGATAAATTTTGTTTTTTTTTTAAAAAAATAGCATTTTGATCGTTGCAAACTAATGGGTCGTTTGCAACGGTCAGGTCACATAGTGTGCACCCATTGGGTGCGTGTCACGTCTGATACGCTGACCCACACAGTCAGCGTATGTCAGCACTGACACAAGGGCTAAAACGGTGCCAATTTGCATCGTTTTGACGCAAAACGGCGTCATTTTGCATTAAAAAAAAAATAGAAGAAGAAGGGGAGAAGAGGCCTAGCTCCCCAGTCATTTGACCATTGTAGCAGTGCCTAGCCAACATTTTTGCTAACTGGGCTCCTCCCAGCCAGGCAACGGCGAGCCCCAAAAGGGCTGGCCGTTGATGCTCTAAGGTAGGTCCAAAAAAACATTGTTTATGATAAACAAGGCGTGTTTTTCATTTGCCTTTATATGAAATTTTCAAATCTAATAAAATTGTTTATGATATTATTTTTTATTTTTTTTCAATCCTTTGTAATGAATGTTTCTTGTAGTGAATTATATTTTTGTGTTGATTATCAAAATGTAAATAAAATAAATATTTAGAAACAAATTATCCATAAGCAAAATTTAATTTAAAAATTCGTATAAATTATAATTTCAAATATATTTTTAACATTTGTAATATATTTTTTTAATTGTACAATTATTACATAAAAATACACTTTAAAATACAATTCATACACATTCCTCTAATCTAAAGAAAAAAAATAAGGGTGCGTTTGGATAGGCATTTCCCATTTGCAAATAAGAAAATTCTCAAACAAAAATAAACTATCAAAACACATTTTTATTTCAAAATTTAAAATTTAAATTTTCCCACTCAAATTCCTCCCACATAATTTTAAAAGATTTTCTTTCCCTCCAAAATACTTTTTTTATAAAAAAATACCCACCAAAATTTTCACATATTCTAATACAAATTTTTTCATTTGCAAATAGAAATGCCTTATCTTAACTTACCCTAAGAGAATAAAACTTAAAAAAAAAAACCTAAAAAATAAAAATAAAACCATGCGCGAAGAGGGCGCCCGGTTTGGCCTGTTCTCGTCTCCGTCTCTCAGAGCTCAAACGACAAACACCTTACAAGCAAACTAGTAGAGTGAAATGGAAACCTCATCCTCTTCTTCTTCCTCCGATCCTTCTTCGGCCGTTACACATTCTCTGTGGGAATCCCTAACCAGCAGAGGCTGGTGTTTCAAAGACGTCGATCAAGTCAAAGCTTTAATCGCAGCTCAATTATCTTCCCTTGGTAATTCATGCACCGTCGATTCTCTGGAATCAGAATTCGTCAACATGGATTTGCGATCCATCGGTGGAAGATCTTTGCCTGAAACTTCTCATCTCCGCCACGCCTCCCATCTCCTGGGCCCCAAAGTCCTTCAGGTAAACCATGGCGACCATAGACAGCAAAAAAAACATTGCTTTTTTGTTTCTTTATTTTTATAGCGTGTGTGTATGTATATATATATATATATTTAAAAAAATTTCTTCTCTAAACGTCTCATTTTAAATGCAGATATCTTCTGTTAGAGACATAAGTAAGAGCGATATGGATGAAATTTCGGGAAATTCGGGTAATAAGCGTTTACTGAAATTGAAGCTTACTGATGGACACTCAGAAATAATTGCTATTGAGTACTCTCATATACCATCAATTCCAGATAACGTAGTCTGTGGCACTAAGGTATTTTAATTATCTTTTTCCCGCTAATAGTTTGATTCTTTTTTCTAACTTAATTAATACAGTACCCCTTTTACCATCGATTTGAGTCTTTCCGGAATCTCTTGGGATCCAATGCTGTTCATATGCTTAGATTTTTGCCTGTTTCTTTCTGTTGTGGTTGGCTGAAAGGGAACTTCTAGTTCTAACTGCTTCCTGCGTATGTAACTTTTGACAGGTTCGGTTGGAAAATAAAGCCATGGTTCGAAATGGAATTGTCTGCTTAGATGCCAAAATAACAAGAGTTATAGGAGGTGTAGTTCCAACGCTTTATGAAGAATGGCAGATGGACCAAAAATATTCTGGGTTTTCGCGATCATCTGTGCGACCATCCGATGAAAGTGCAGCTAGTTGTCCTCTGCCATTTGAGAAGCTTCAAATTGGTGCATCTTTGCAACGGAAGAGCAGATCTTCAGGTCTCTTCTATAATCCCTTTATTTCTTCTGACCTCTCATTGTTCATTGCTTTTCTTCTGGATATGCATTTTTTCTCAATTCTCTGCAATAGTGTCATATGAAGTGTACATGTGAATGGAATCTCTTGTCCACCTACCACAAAATAGGACATACTCAATGTTTTTGTTAGCTTACTCCCATAATTAAGCTCTACTTTTTACGTCCCTATAGTTAGAAAAATTATCGTATGTCTAACCTTGTACAATCCTTGGTTGTAGAGTATTCCACTGCTAATCGCTCAGGCACCAGTTATAGAGCAGGTGAAAGTTCCACCTCAAGGCTGATGTCCCAGAGCATTATTTCGGTAGATTGCAGGAAAACTGATGTCCAGCCACCTGAAAGTTTTGAAAATGCTGAGGAAAGAGCAGCAGTCCCTGATGGAAGGCAAAAAGAAGGTGTGTCATACTGATTGTTGTATTAAGCCCAAATGTGTTATCTGCAATGTTTTTCTTCCATAGATGGTAATTAATGTGTTGTGCATCACACCTGGGGTCCAGAATTTCATCACATAATTGAAGAAAGCTTTATAAGCTGCTGCGCATTTCCTCCCAAACTTATCTCCAGACTTGTTAATGAGGACTACTCTGCATATATTGCCTCTACTAGGACTTTGACTTCCTAAAATCATTGTGAAGAACAACTGACCAATTGTACCTGTACCTAAAGATCTTACCTCTTATATCTCCACTGAGGAAAGTATATTTTCCATATTTATCTTAAAGATGTGGAGTGAGTGATAGCACCACTAAAGTATGCCCATGCTGGCTCCCAGGTAGTTCATTTTGAGTTATGGCATGACATTGAGCGTCACAAGTCAACAGCAATAATTTCCTTTGCTTGTCATATAGAGTTTCGATTTCTTTATCTTGTTTAGGAAAGTTATTATTAAGATTGCATGTTTTCATAAGCACTAATTTTTGTGTTTACAGTGGTTGAATCCATACCCATTCAAAATCAAGCAGCTGCTCAAAAACTCCTCCAGAGAATGAATCAGCCCAACCTTGACCATCAGCATATCCGAGGTAGGAGACATAGGAGGAGGGAAAAAGTGGAAGAGACTGCAGTTCTTACTTTAGATGAGTGGGAAAGGAGAAAGGCTGGGGTAGGCACTTCAACAGCACACAGCCTTGTTGATGTTAGCCAAGATGAGATCCTTGCAAAACAGCTTCAAGAACAATTTGATTTGGAAGACACTCATGTAAGTATCTCTCTGAATTACATTTACCGTCTTGAGGACAGTGGCTTGTTAATTTGAAAGAACAATTTGCTCTTTCAAATTCTTTCCATAATTTTAGTCAAAAATCAACCAAATATATAGCCTTATGTTTTTAAGAAGTTTGGAGGTTCCATTTTCTGTGAGATTATTGGACCACATTTCAGACATGAGGTGAATGTTGTGAATCATAGGAAGTGTGATATTCCTCTAATTTCTTTAAATATTCTTGCTTGCATAGGAAGATGTATTTGCTGCTAAGGAAATTTTTTATCTCCAAAATTATGTGAAAGCTTGGCCACCTCAACTGCTTTTCTTAGCTAGAACATACTTGTACGTACACCTTTTCCCAACATATTAAGGAGAAAGCATGCCATCAGCAAGTTGAGATGTCGCCTTACCATCAGTATGACCAATACTCTGACTATTATAATATCTCATCAATCCTTGTTCCCATGTGTGCAGGTTCAGAAAGATCCTCATGTGGCGGATGCAGAGGATATAAGGATGAGCATGTTTAGTTTTGAAAGAGATAATACTGGAGCTAATGGTAGGATGGGATATAGAGGTAGAGGTAGAGGTAGAGGTAGAGGTAGAGGAAGAGGAAGGAGAGGAGGCAGGGGTAGGGGCTGATTTTCTTTTGCTCGACTGTCTACTTTTGTTCTGTACATCTCTTTGGCTTTTGGTGATTGCGCTCTTGTAAATTGTTGCACGCCACGAGCAAGTGTTATTTAACCCCCAAGATGCAAATCTCTTTAAATGAACTCAGTGTCTGGCTACTGCGCTCAAAACTTCCAATATTTGCCTGGAAGCAACCTTAAATTTTAGAATGGGAGTCTCCTTTTCTTAGGTAACTATCTTCCATCTTAAAACTTACAGATCTAACTGGGTTCATTTTTGCTTGATTGTGAATTGATATCTGATTTATTTGAAATTGTTTAGCAAAATTTATGTCGATAATAATTGTATAATGAGCTGTTATTGCTCAACCACTTCCCATTAGTGGCTTCATATCTGATCTAAACTGTGTTTGCTGCTAAGTATAATATATATAACTTTTTGCGGAACGAGGACTAGCTTCATTGGGCTAAGAAAATTCCATATTTCATTATAGTCATAACTAAACGAAAATCCCATGGTTGCAGCCATTTCCAGATTTATTTTCATATGTTTCTCTCATTAGTGTTTATACTTCTGCTTGGACAACTTAATAGCTTAGATTCTACCGCATTTATGACAGAATCTGAGCGATGGGAATGCTAGAGGGTGCACAGTCATGGTTAGATTAATCGGACAGGCATGGACTCAATAGACAACCTTGGTGGGTGTTACTTTTTGCAGGCTCTGCAGCAGTGGCTACCACCTTGATGAATATTCTCCTTTGTTAGCTTTGTATTCCAATGATTTATTCTGCTACTGCACCTACCTGGTTATGCAGGGAAAGTGATGAAAAAGTAATGAATATCGTAAATATTTTTGGTAATGCAAAGGAAAGTAATGGAAAAGTTAGTGGTGAACATAGTGATGGTCATTCCGTCCGTCCGTTTAAATTGCCAATATATGAGGTGTACGTACCAAATTGCCAAAAGAAAAGGGAACCCATTTGGAAAACATTGGCATTCAGATTACCATTTCATTCACCCACACAAGTCAGTGGGTAGGAATAAATTAAATGTTGTTTGGCTAACTGAAAAAAATGAGGTAAAAGTCAGTGGATAGGGATGAAAAAAAGAATTGAGGTAATTGTATTTTGCTAGAGGTTTCATCTAAATTAGGTTGGTCTAAGTCATAAGTAGACTTTGTCAAGATGATCTTACCTTTGAAAGATTTTGGGCATGCTTTTGAATCAGTATGGAAAATAAGGGATAGAATCATAGAGCCAATGTGTTAGACTAGTTAATATTTTTATTCGTTAATAAAAATGTCTAATGCGTCCACATTTCTCCCCCCCCCAAGCAAAAAAAAATAGTCCAATATAGCAGACTAGCTAATTGTTAATGAAAACGTCTTAAGCTCTTATTGGGTATTTCGTCGGTTGGAATCAATATTATAAACTCTTTTTTTAAACAAACTGAAAAAAAAAAAGTTAATGCAATACTACTCAATCAAGATACTCATTTGTTTTGCTAAATAATTATTATCTGCTCTTCCACAGTAAGAAAAATTGATTGGAATTGCTTAGCTTAAACAATTTACATAATCCAAGTATATGTTCAAGTATTATTAATCAGCTTTTTATCAATCTTATTCAAATCAATTTAAATAGCAATTTAATTGAATATTGAATCACACCTTTTTTGAATGTAAAGTAGTGGTTAGTTTACATTGGAACAGAAAGCACTAAGCCTATGTCAGAGTAAAGTGGTGAGGATAAATTAAATGATGTAGAATAACTACAGAAAAATGAGGTAGTTGGGTAATTGCTTTAGAGAATTTCATATTGATAAACAGATATCAGAATTAAGGAAGTGTTTGGTATGTGGTTTTGGAATGCATTAGATTAAAATGGAATGCTTGGTACTTGATTTTGGATTTTTGTAAACCTTTAGGGCTGAGTTTACGTTAAACCCAGCCCCCCTCCTTTTAGTAAATCTTTGATGAAGGTTTTGAAATTGGCTCCAAAATAATATCGTTTTGGAGAAAAAAAAAAAAAATTTTGGCTATGTCGGTCTTGCATGTCGATGCTAATATGGCTTTCGCAATGGCGCGCGTCACGTGTCAAGGGATTGCAAACCCTCCAAAAGTTTACAACCCCCATTTTACCTTCTTTTTTTTTAAATTTCATTAAATTATAAAAAATATTTTTCTTTACAAATTGACATGCACTTTGACTATTTTTTTAACAAGATATAATTTGTTAAATATCATATAATGTAAAATAATAATATTTTTATTATAATTTTAATATAAAATTTTAATATAAAATGTATTAATAAATTTATTAATATTAATATTAAATTTTAATTTTAATATAAAATTTATTTCATTCCATTACAAAATAATACAAAAAAACATAATTACTATTATTCTATTTTATTCTAAACTTTTTCATTAATTAAATCTTCTAAACCCATTATTTATATCATGCCCCACCCAAATGGTCCGAATTTTCAGGCGCATGAATTGTTTCTCCCTAGTTCCAAGCTGAAGTAATCGTGGATTATAAAGTTAGTAATTTAGTCTACAATGGCATAATCCTCATCCTATATTATTGTATTCAAGTCCCTGTCGGTGGGATGCTCTGTGTTCCCGCTCTGTCTGAGGCTACAGTTGGGCTCTTCCTCCATAGAGGATATTGGATGTGTTTAAAATTTGAGTAATAATAAAGAGAGTGATAAATTATAGTGATTTTATATAATAACTGATGTGATAATCATAAAAAGATAAAATTAATTATTTATCCTTCTTATAAAACACAAATAATAAAAAATAATTTTATCTTTTCATAATTATCACGTGAGTCATTATACAAAATCATCGTAATTTATCACTATCCCAATTGTTACCCTTAATATTTAATCGTTCCATTCTGACAGATGACACATGAAATGAGTGCGCCAAGAATTATTAAGGTACCAAGTATTTAACCACGCTTCCCCTCCCCACGCTGCTTCACTTATCTGGAACTGCTGCAGTGCTTGAAAACATCGGAAAAAAGTCAAAGCACCCCAGAAGGGCAGTAAGCTTGAAAACAAAAGAAAATGGAAAAACATATGATCCAACCTATCGTTGCTGTATTGGTTTCTTCAGTTATTGCTATTAGAGCTTACCGGAAAAAGTCCCTTGACCTCTCTGGAGCTGTGGCCGGCTTCATTGTCATGACGCTCCACATCTCTGTTAATTACAGGCAGGTTCTTCCCTCTCTCTTAATTAATTGGGTATCTATTGTTTCAAGCGGATTGTATGAGGTTTATTGATCTTCATTTCCTTGATGAATTTTTTTTAGGTTTGGGGCCATGTTGCTTGTTTTCTTTTTCACTTCTTCTAAGTTCACCAAGTATGGAGAGGAGAGAAAGAGAAAGCTTGACACTGAATTCAAAGAAGGAGGCCAGCGGAATTGGTACTCGTGCTATACTGTTTATCTTTCTGATGTTAGAATAGTAGTGACTTTTGTGTACAACAAATTGTAGTATTACACGGTTACCCGATTTGGAGTTAGTACAATTCTGGTTTCCTAGGGGTTTGGTCTGATTTTCTGGGAATCTGACTTTTTTTACCATCAATTTCATTTGTGTTCTATAGTGAATGTATGGGTTTGCTTCAAGAATTATGGACAGCATTAGATATTTTTCTAGTATCATCTGACGTTCAAGTGACTCTAAACTCGGTCTTTTTGGCTAATATTCCTGTTTCCTCGAGTAGTGGGATCTATGCATCGTAATATCCTAATCTCCATTTTTGTCAAGGTATCAGCTTTTGCTAAAATTTCTATTCATTGTTTAAATCTTGGAACTGGATATGCTTGCTTTTGCTAAGAAAATCTGCCACCAATTGAGCTCCCTCATTATAAAACTTCTTGTGAAAAAAGAAGTTACAGTGCGAGCAGAGGCCACATAAGTATTGAAAGTGGATTGTGAAATGGAATGCTAATGATACAAAATCTGTAGACATTATGTGCCATTGTGTTATGCCATTGCGCTTAAACACTCTGTTGCTGTTAGTTTTTCTTTTCCCTGACTCTGTATTCTTCTCTTTATTACAGGATACAAGTTTTATCTAATAGTGGCATTGCGAGCATCTTAGTCCTAGTTGCATGGAAGTTGACAGGTTCACAGGACAAGTGTTTAGATACAAAAGAGTCGGGCCTTATGGCATCTGTAGTCGGTGGCATCATTGGCCACTACTGCTGTTGCAATGGGGACACATGGTCATCAGAACTTGGAATTCTGAGCAATGAGCAACCTCGGTTGATTACAACGTTCAAGGTCTGTTGCATTTTCCTTAAATGTATCTGATATTGGCTTGCCAGTTTTATTTTTCGCCTATACTTTGGAGAGTGGAAAATGTATCCACCTTTAGCCAGTAAAAGACAACTAATATTCATTGATGTTGTTGAATTTATTTGGTTAAACCTTGTGACGTGAGTTACTGACTTTTTTGCCATATTAATTTGTTTGTTCTTAGTTTATTGTAACATAAATTCTTGTCAATTGCTTGCCTTCCTTGGGGTTGAATATATTTTTCTCCCAGGATCTTTGTTACACACCCTGCTCAAATTTGAAGTTTTAACTTCTGTGCAATGAAATTTCTTGTAGATGTTAAACTGCCCATTCTTGCAGTAGGGACATTTTTTCAATTTAATCATTTATTGTACACCAGTTGTTAATGATTTTAAATGGATGTTCTTGAGATTATTTCTTCTATAAATCATCTTAACTTGTCATTTTTAACAAAAATTTTCCATTTCTTTTGGCTCTTTCTCGGAACACTACAAACTTCCTCCCTGGTTGATTCAAGGAGGTAAATCTATCTCATTTTTTGACTGTTGAAGATTGAGCACATGGATGCACTTTTGTGGCACTAAAAACCAAGATTACAATTACAAATCTAGTTTATACATCAAGCTAGTCTTCAGTTTTATAGTTCGTAACTTGGGTTTTACTTGTTTATCTAATTTGTTGATCCACTTTATCAGCCAGTTCTTAGGGGTACAAATGGTGGTGTGACTAAAGCTGGACTTCTAGCAGCTGCTGCAGCCGGCAGTGTCATTGGATTGACATTTGTTCTATTGGGTTATTTTACAACTACATGCTCCTCTGATGCAGCTATTAAGCAGCACCTAGTGATACCACTTTCTGCTTTGGCAGGACTTAGTGGAAGTGTCATAGATTCACTGTTGGGAGCAACTTTGCAATTCAGTGGATTTTGCAGTGTCCGGAATAAGGTAATGCATGGTTGGTTTTAGAAGAACCGGCACCTTTAGATGTTGATTTTAACTTCGCAGTTAGTCATGAGAACTCACTTTCCTACATGCAAAAGTTACAGGGGAAATTTATCCAATAGCTTTTGAGCTTCTCCTGACTCTTCATTATACAAGAAACAGTAGCGTCAATATTCTCCTGTTCCTTAACTGTGCAAAAAAGTCAGGATTTTGATGAACTGATTCTTCCACTTCTGCAGGTCGTCGGGAAACCAGGACCAACAGTAAAGAGAATCTCTGGTCTTAATTTTCTGGATAACAATGCTGTAAACTTGGTCTCTGTATTGCTAACCGCTGCCTTGACTTCCATTACTTGCTTATACATTTTCTGACTCGTTACTTTCTTTTTTTCTGTCTTTGGGTTTTTCGGGAGCGGTTTGTGGGAAGAAGAGGCAGGGACCCGGATTGATTCATGCAATAGATTGAGGAATGCGTCTTAACAATGTATGCAATTGATAAGCTTCACGTTGTATCTCCAGTTTCTTTATTGCTAAAACTGTTCACAAACTAAATTTTAATAAGATGAATCATTAATGGCTCGGATTTCAGCCAATTATATGCAAAATATACGGAGTTCCGTTGCAACCGACACATTATTATCGTTCTTTTCCAGTTATCTGAACACAGTTTAGGAAGTTAATCTTCAGAAGGATTAGAAGTTAAAAGCATAGCCTGATGCTGGTTTGTCACACAATAGAACTGAAAACCATCATGGATTAAAACAGGCATGTTTGGGAAGAATTGGATAAACATAACGCATCAATTACTATTATAGTACAGACAATAGACAAGTGTCACCCCATGAGTGATAAATCTAATTTCACATCATCCCACCATATGGGAACGCATTAGGACATCTTCTCCAGAAAGGAGATCCTAGGAAACAGCTACTGAAGTTCATATTACCATCAGATCATATACATACATAAAAACCCAAATCAATTATTTCAGTTGCAGCAACAGCAGAGACAATCTAAGCAGCATTCACAAGTCTCGTAGCAGCAGAAACAGCAGCACAAAGCGAAGAGACTGCACAGAAAAACAACAGCAGACAGTAATTAAACAAACTTTTAAGACTTCTCTACCTAGTTTTCCCCGTCAAAGCAAGATGCCCAACTAAAAGGGTTTTAGATTCTTCCTCCAAAACTCCCATTGCAAATATGTGCAGATAAAGATCAACAATGATACAAAAGTAGAAACTAAGATGGAATTAACAGGGTTACGAACCAAGCATAAATCAGGCCTTTTTCTTCATGACGTCTCTTGACGTGGTCATAGTAAGACATCTCCTGATATCCTGGCGGTGCAAACATTTTCTTAATCCGGACTTCAGTCTGAACCACAAAGTAATTTGGAACAAAGAATAGCAAGAAGATGAAGATTATGAGACGAAAATCAGTAAATGAAATGAATGATATAGCTCAACACAAGTAGCCACTGCCGGTATTTGTAACATACTGTCAGTAGCGACTATGTGGGTAAGGATGGGCCCATTTGACTAGAAATGCACGGGGAAACTTAGCCTGGTAATCTTTGTCTTGTTTTAAGAATAAAAATTCAACGAAGTTGGTCACCAACTAGAGCTTAAGGCCCTGAGTTGGGATTGGTCCAGGTTTAGACCTCTCCCATATAGTAGAAATATTCTAATCGTATCCACAAAAAATATATTTTTTTTCAATTTTTTTTCCATTTTAAAAAAAAAATCCTTCTTAATTAAAATTTTAAAATATTTTTTCTAATAATTATATTAAAAAATAAAAATATAAAATTCTATATTTAATAGTATTTTTAACGTGCTATATTTAATAATTAAAAAAATAATATTTAATTTTTTTTTTTTTTTGGATAGAGAAAGTAATAATTTCTCTATGATCAAATAAAAGAAATATATGGATATGGTGGGTAAGACAGATAAATTATCCATACACTTAATTTACTGGAAATGAAAATTTCCCCTCCCTCCTCGGGTTCCCTGGAAGGCTGAATTTGGTCGAGGAATAATACGATGCTAGTTTCGGAGAAGAATAATATTATGGGATTAAATTTCGAATCTTATTTCGATGAGCAATGAAACTCAGTCATAAAATGACTGATATGGTGTATGCACGTGATTTCTGATCATTGGATTCTTGTGATTTTATTGCTATGGGCATTCATTCTACGTTTTCTACATTATTTAATTTACTGTCCTCTATTTATATCTTTTTTAACTAAATATATTAAATATTATATAAACAAATTGGAATTATATAAAAATAATATCATCAGTTTCAATTAAATTTAATGCAAAATTTTTTAATTCTATTTTTAATAAGAACCAAACACATTCTTTAATGAACCTACAACTACACGTTCTTAAATGTTTTGTATAAATTACATTTCATAATACCCCATTTGTCTCAAAAAAGAGTTACCTTCAAAAAAAATTTCTATCCTAAAAAAAAATTTCACTTTCAAACTAAAATTTTAAAATATTCTTAATAATAATAATTGTATATACTCATAATTAAAAAATAAGAATAAAAATATAAAATTATACATTTAGTTTGTGTATTAAATATATTATATTTAATAACTAATAAAAAATTATATTTAAATCAAAGTGAAATTTTTTTAAAAATTAAGTGAGTACATTTTTTTATTTTGAGATAAACTTATAAAATAAAAAATATTTTTAAAATGTATAAAAATTTATCTTGAAAAGCCCAAACATAAGCTTCGAAAAACAATCCATATATTATTTAGCCGAAGGCCCTTGTCATGGTCATTAGTGAACCCACTATAAAAATGAACTTGTGGGATGAAAAAAATTTAAAGTCACATCATGAAATTTCCATGTGAGAACTAAGTGGAATCATATACTTTCCGTGTGAAAAACAAGTGAATTATTGATTTTTGCACAAGACTAGCTAATGAAATTATTACAATTCTCCATGTTTCTGTATACTGCATGCAAGTAGAATTATTGGAACCAAGTGAAATCATATACTTTTTATATGAGAATCAAGTGAAAAGTGGATTATTGGTTTCGTGTACGTAGAATTATTAGTTTTGTACTAGATAGTTGCCCAAAATTATTGACACGCGAAATTATTGACTTTGTATTGAATTATTTTCTCTAATCCTAAGGCAACATTGTAAATTTGCAATACTACCGTCACCAATTTAGTTTTGAGTGAACAATGCAATATCGACATCACCAACCGATCATGGCGTGGTTGGAGGGGGTGATTAGTTATGATATAATTTGTCATAATTTTTAAAAGAACTCACTATAAAAATTAACTTGTGGGGTAAAAAAATTAAAATTATATAAAACTATTAAAAAATTTTCATATTTTCACGTGAGAATCAAGGAAATAATTACATCTCCCCACTCCCCACCACGCATGATGGGCCCTAATCTCATCATAAGGCATGCATTTAAATTGGGTTTTGGTACCTGGCTGGTCATTCAACAGCCCTTAATTTGGGTTCAACTGTACAATGCCTTCATTGGTCTTAAAAAATTAAAAGAAACAACAATATCGCCTCGAACCGATACGATACTCGTTAATTGAGCCCGGGCCCATTTTTTCGCTGCAGTCCGTATTTGTCATTGTTTCTCGACTTCTGTGCCACTCTTTAACCTTCCGTTTCCTGGCTGATTGCTCCGGCTGCCAGCACAGAGGTAACGATTAATAGCAGTGAAATTTTTCATTGAATTTTCATGACATATGAATTGGCATTTACGCAGGTAAAATGTGTTCTATATTTCAAAAGGACAATTCCACATTAGAAGTTTACAATAATCTTATATCACTTTATATTAAATTTTTTATAAGTGGACTTGTAATCAAGAGAAAGAGTACGCTCGCGTGCATGAGAGGGGGCTAGTTCAAAACAGTGTTTAGCACCCCCTTTATCACTGGGCTCGCCCCCTCTATCTGCATAATATTGGAGTGTTGACCACCCTCGTATTAACGAATTTGCTTAATAACTTTTAACGATATTTGCAGTGAAAATTTTCATTGAATTTTCATAATATATGAATTGGCATTATGTTTTGAATTTTAACCTAACTGTTGCTCTATAACTTTTGCTAAAGGCCAATCCCACAAAATTTTCTAGGGTACACCGTACATCATCGCTCTTTATGGAGAGTTCCCAGTTGATTTATACAGTAATAGTTTTGTTTAGCATCTTTGACATCCCAACACCAACTTTGTTGGGACTTCGTTTGAAAGCCATGCAGTCTTGCTCTCATTACAAGTTCACCATTATACTATATATCCCAGTTAGGACGAAGAAGGAAAGAGTAAGCCAGAAGACAGCGTATAAAGCATCATGCATTCACGTTAATATTGAAAACAAAGGGTTTTGGCTCATGACAAGATTTGAGCAAATACCAAAAGTCGGTTAATTAGGGGCCTTAAGCAAACAAAGACCATATGGGGTACTTCTGCTGCATGGTAATGCAATCTCAACATGAATTATAGTTCCACACAAATTTAAGCCCTTATAATAATACTCTATATAGTACTGTACATGGCAACTGCCTTCACCACACCATTCTGGAAATGGAGTCATCACCTAATGAAGCACAATCAAACTTAAAATTATAATTGAGCAGAATACAGCTATTGAGATCGAGAATGAATCAGTAAGGCTTATCTCTGTTCTTGCAAAATTAACAACTACAACAAATTAAGGAAGTTTACATGCCCCCAGTAGTCTTGCAGAGGGAGTGTTAAGGAAGCAGCAAGTCATGGTCATCCTTCACGCAGCTTCAGCTAATGACAGAACACAGAACAACCTGCTCACGCTATATAAACATCCTGAATCAAGATTTGTATGTGTATATGGGGGAGAGATTTTTTATCAATTTTGTTTATCTCCCAAATCCAATAAAAACATGGGAACAGGATTGTGCGTGAGCAATTAGCAGGTAATGGCACGAGGGGCTGATTCTATAGCACCCGAAATGCTACTGCCCATCGGCTGGCAGCTAGCAGCAGTTTCAAGGCGTTCCCAGGTCAATCTTCTCCTCTCAGCTATCAAGCTTGACCTTGAATTTTCCTCCTCAATCTTGCTTTGACAAGCAAGAGCCAGCTCTTCATCCATCTCAGAGAACACTTTCCTCAGATTTTGTGTAAGGTTGAGAACTGCTTTGTTCCAGTGGTTCTGGCTGTTCCATTCTAAAGCTGAAAGGATCATAGGCATGATTACATGTCGATTTTGTGCAATAAGATTAAGAACATGGTCGTTGTTCCACAAAAGGTGTGTTCTCTCAGCTACCTGGAAACCATGAAGAAGCACCAAGTAAGTTCATACAACTTCTTAGCAAACCTACAGTCTTTTGTTTCAATAGATAAACTTTATTTCAGACTGGAATGCAAAATTTTCAAACGAGAGCTATAGCTGGCAGACAATAGTAAATTTCTTGAGTAAGTGTTTACAAACATCACAGAGCATTAGAAGTTCTTTCTCATGTATTAATTGTCAGTTAGTTAAGAATGAGCAGTAAATATACAAAGAAAAACCTAAATAATCTCTAGTTAGCCTTTCCCTTCCCTTTGTTGTTTCATTTCTCCTTTAAAAGTTGGTTATCAATTTCCAGCCTGGGTTTTAGTTTCTACAGAGGTCCTGAAATGCACCTTCCAGTCATATTTATACTCATCCGAGAGGGAAAGACTGAGAGCAGAAACAAGAATTAAGCTATAAAGGGAATCTTCCGCTGCAGATCACTTTGTTTTCTGCATCTAAAGTGAAGAGGTACAAACACCGGAAAAGTTCACCTGAAAATGGGAGCTGTTGAGGCAGCATGCTATACGCCGAAACAGTGGTACCACTATCTTCTCAAACTCCACATTGTTAATCATCTCCAAGAGCTCTTCTACCTCACTTAAAAACATCAGCTCCTTCTGACTACTTGTTACTGGCCAGTATTTTAGAAGACCCTTTATCACAGTTATTGCCAACTTTTGGTCCTTCTCCACGAACTGTACAACACAGTAACTTAATTGTTGATGATAAACCCCCAGTGATTTTGGTTTATGTAGAGGAATTAGAGCCCTACACAAAAACATCTTATGCTCCTCCTTCAATGGTAAAGCAAACCCACTAATTACACTTCCAAAAACCTCCAATAGCTCAGCAATTCCATTATGCCGCTCAGTCTCAAAAACAAACCGGTAAAATATATTGCTAACTGCCTTTCTAATGAAAGGCCTATGCATCATGAACTTGCCATAAAGGCGATGCAGAATTGATTTCAAACAATCTCTTTCTCTTGGGTCTTCAGAGTCAAAAAGTTCAAGAATCCTTAAGATGAAACAATGGTCAATATATTTCTTTGCTAGCTTTGCATCAAGGTTGTTTTGGTTCAGGAACCGGAGAAATAGGTCATACACAAGTTGCAAATGGGACCAAGCTGGATCAAATGACGGTTCTTCATCTTCACTTTCACCTCGAGGAACGTGGGAGTTATACTTGGGTGGAAAATCTCTAAACAGGTTAGCAGCACACATTTTGCACATAGCAGCAATCACTGATTCAGTGAATTTTGCAGATCCAGAAGCAACATAGTCACAAAGTTCTAATAATATCTGGTGTTTAAGGTCCTTCTCCGCAGAGTTCTTGCTTGGATCACTGAAATCATATACTGCACAGCAGAGATTTAACTTACTAACAAATAAGCTCTGCTTATCTGCATTTGGAACATCTTTAAAAGGTACATGTGGCTCAACCAAGTCCCCTCCAGCTGTGATGCTTGCAGGAAAAATTGCCCAAGACTTGCGCTTTACTACATTCAGTCTGTTTGATATGACATTACATGTGGTGGTAAATGGAATACCACTGTCAGAATTTGTAGCAGAGTTGCAAGAATCGCTTCCAACAGAAACTAGTGTATCACTTTTTGATGACTTCCTAGGGAGTTTAGCTAAAATTTGCTTAAGCATAGTAGCAGTTCTCTAATCTGCAAGAGTTATATAGATTCAATTAAAAAAAGCAGTAATTTGAACACAAAAAGACCGAAGAAGAATATGGACAACTGCAACATTGTGAGAAGGAAAGTCAACCCAGAATTTATTAGGATTTGCAGAAGAATGTCCTGCTGAACCAGTTAACAGCAACCTACTCTACTCATGAAAACAAGAATGACATACACTCGGGATGAGAAATTTATTTCCATGTACTATTTACACGAATCATCCTTTGTCTGAATTGCACAGAGATTGAGATAAAGTCTTGTAAATTATTTAAATATATAGAGTGCCGTAATCCACAGAACGTTTTATCCATCCTAGCTCCTAGCTAATATGTATTAATACCAATCATCTTAGCTGTACCAAATTCTTCAGAAATCTAAAAGTTTAAAATTTTGAAAAAAGAAAAAAGAAAAAACGGGTCATTAAAAATTACAAGGAAGGATCAATTGAAGCTAGTATCCAGATAGGCGAAGAAGAAACCCAAGATCAGGTTCTGACCAACAAGACGTTGTAGATGTATAGAATCAATTACATTCATTCAGGTGTGCGTCTAAATAACAGATCTGGGATACGGGTGTCAGCAAGATACATTATCACAGATCCACTTCTCACCACCAGAAGATTGAAAAAGGCAGAGAAAAAAGAAATCCCAGATCATAAAATAAAAGAAGACCAGAATTATTTTCAATTTTCAAAGGGAAAAAAGCTATCTTTATTAAGCTATACTCCCTATATTTGTTAATGCTAGTGGTTTAAATGCAAAGTAATCTAGCACTTCAAGATCTAAATTCCCAATCCGGCTGATAGGAAAAAATGCAAACATGACCTTGTAGCAAGAGCTAATCACAACAGACGTTGAACTGGAAGAAAAGACTCACTCAATAAAACCTTCATATTCTATATAGAGTTAGACAAAAGAGAAAAAAACCTGTGTCTTGTTGGTCTGCCTGGAGGAGAAGAATCAGAGATTGCACTACAGAGAACTTAAAAAAGATTCCTCAGAGAATTGCAGGGATGAAGATATACTTGGGCCTTCTGCCACTACATGAGGAAAGAAAGAAAGTAATCAATGGCAATCAATCATAAAGTTTACCCCTTTTTTTTACTCCTTTAGAAGAAGCAGCAGTAGTAGAGGTAGTACAGATACAAGCTTGTGATCAAAGACATAATTATGGGTATGGAGGACCCATATCTGGGTACCAAGGAAACATTGTGTGTTTTTCAGTTCTTGGTTGATTATAAGGCCGTTTTGTCTTCTTTCAGCTTGTTTTCATGCTCTAAACAAGAAGTAGAACTCCCAGTCTTAATGGGGTGCTTTGATATTTCTTTATTAAAGTGCTCCAATTCAATTAGTAGTACCAGTACTCTCGATTCAAGCGCTAAGCATGAGAGGGCAGGCCGGCATTTTCTCAGAAAAATGCAGGCACTATTTTTCAATTGTTACCTGTAGTTATACTCACTCACCCTTCCTCCTTGTCATCACTCCTAGGTTTCAGTATTTTTGAATTTTTTTCACCATCTGTAACAAAGACAGTGACTTTTGCAATCAATTTTTTCACCGAAATGAGAAATTGGGATCTGCGAGAACTGGGGACACAGATGAGGGGCCACGGGGCATGCTCCTTTTTATTTTTATTGTCTATATGAGCTTCATCGTCATTATCATCAGATGTGGCAGAAGACTTTGAAGAGCTAGTCCTTGCACCTTTTTTTATTTTAAGCTTTAGATGATTAAATACTACTGCATGGTTGTACTTAACAAGTGTTTTTTTTTTCTTTTTGAAAGAATGAAAATAATCAAGAACGAAATGGGTGAAACCAAATTATATCAAAATTCGAGTTGCGTTAACAAAGGCTTTCTAAATTTTAACAAAGTTAAATGTTTATATAAATTTTTTTTTTATTTTACATTATTTGAGCCTAAAAATATTCTATCTTTGCATAATACACTAGATAGATATTTATTTATAGGATGTGATTTATGTGTTAGTGATAAAATGGTAAATGCGCAAGAGTCAAAATCTCGTATTAACTGCATTCAAATTACGTTTTAAAATATATTTTTTATTTTACAAGTGTTTACATTTTAATATATTATAAAATGCAATTCATATATACTCTTATCATTTCCCATTATTAGGGATTATTACAAGCTAAAGATTATATGGCAAGCACCATGCAACTTGGATCAAATGAAGGGTGTTAGAGTGAAAATTTTATTCCAAATTTCTAGAATCAATAATTTTGTAGCAATGATTGAATGACAAGCGATTCAATCACAAGGGTGCTCCTCGTTTTAAAAAATTGACATATAATACAGTTGAACTGGTTGGTACTCCCATGATAAATAATCCTTTGAAGAATTAAGATCTGTTACCATGTCCTTTTAGTTTTAGGTTGTCAATAAACGAACTGACGGTTGCAACGTTATTCTCGGTATTTAAATACTATTTGCAACTGTATATTCAGATAATCAGATGTGATGTACAAATGTACATAGAACTGTACTATACAATAAGTTAAACCTGTGTGAATACATAAGTTTAGTGTATTTGTGTATTTATACATCAATTATGTCCAAAACATTTTAATATCCCTTTTGTTGGGCGGGAGAACAAAGTAATTTACGAAGTATAAATGTGGAAAAGTAATAATATTTATAACGATTTTTTATAATAATTTTTTCATAAGTATAAAAAGACAAAATCATCTCTTATTATTTTACATTTTTTAAGAAGGGTGAGTGAATTTTGTCTTTTTATATTCGCCACATCGGTCACTATGAAAAATCGTTATAATTAATCACTAAAAGTATCATTACTCAATGTGGAATTCTCATTGATATTTTTAAAGTTTATAATATTAGTATTTTTATTAATTACTAAGATATAAAATTATGGTTAATTAACTTTTTCGAAACGAAGAACAAGAAATAAAATTCTATATTATTAAGTCCAACTAACAAGTACCGTTAAAAACAAGTGGAAAAATGGGGGCACTTTAGCTCATTTTCATAATTTCACTTGAAAATATGGGAATCACATATGGAGTGTGAAGGGTTTAACGATAAAAATATTTTATACATTTATTGTATATTTATTTTTGGTATAACAAGTTAATTAAATAAATTTGTATATTTTTGCTCTTCATACGTAAATAGATTGTCACTTTTAAATTATAATTTATCTTCTTTAATTATTTTTAACCGTATTTATTTTACGTAAATGTAAAATTATATTTTTGAGTTTAACATTAAAAGAAAAAAAGAAACTTACTACCATAATTAATGACATTGGACCCTAATAATGTGCCAAAAAAAAAAAAAAAAAAAAGAGGACTGCATTTTCACCCAATGAGAACATGTAGCATTACCTCCAGTTGTTAATTTGAGAACTAATCATTGTGTCACGCAATATGACACAAGATTAAAAAGATAAAAAGACATTGTTGATTTTGTTTGCTAAATGACTACTTTTTGACAATTTGATCCATTGAATCAGCCTCGCATCCTAATCTCAAAAAAAACAATTTTGTTTTACAACATTATATACAACCTAACTCCAAAAGGGTTTCCACTTGCACCAAAAAGATAATTGTCAAAGGCTCCACACCCCCCAAAAAGTGGTCAATCTAGTAAAAAGAGAAACAAAATTAAAAAAAAAAAGATTTGCATACATTTTGATCAGTAATTTCAAATGATACACTTCGATTTCGACCTATAATATAAAAATTGTTGAAGAAGCCCCTGTTTTCCCATGGATGAATGGTAAAAAGAACACTCTACAAACATCTTGATGGACATTTGCTTGAATTGTGAATAGGCAGGTGGGATTGTGTCGTACCAATAGTTTTACAGTAAAAGTATGAATTTAGTTATTATATATATATATATAATTTTTACAACAGGGAATTAAAATTAGTATTTTTTATTTATTAATTTACTGCACTAAAATTGTTTAGTCAATGAAGTGAAATAAAGGAAAACGATGCACTTTAACAGTCAAGAAACATAGCACAAAACAAGAAGAACAAAAGATGGGGAGAAAGTTAATTTATATAAAATCTAGTAAAATAAAATCTAGTAAAAAGAGTAAAAACAAACAAATAAATTAAATTAAATAAAGGCATGGCAATATATAGGTCTGTGAAAATGACAAATAAATTGAACTTGAGATGCCACCACATAATGTCAATTATATAAATTATTTATTGTCATTGCATTTTAATATTCATGTTTCTTGGTTCTCTTATTGTTATTATATTTCAACATTGACGTTTCTTGGTCCCCTTAAGAGAACCGTTTATGTCACAAGTCAATTATATAAATTATATATTATTGTCGTATTCTAATTTATATATTTTTTAATTCTGACCATACATTATCATTATATTCTAATATTTTTAAATAAACGCTCATATAGAATAACTCACAAAACACACAATAGAGGTAAACTGAATTCGAACTCGTGATTTTAAAGTTACGTGCTCGCCCGCTACACCAACTGAACTACTCCCAATGGGTCTAGTATAACCCTCTTGATCTGATCATATAATGTCATTATATTCTAGTATAGACATTTTTTGAACTCAATCATATACTATTATCGTATTTTAACATGAACATCTCTTGATCCCTTAAAAAAATCTTCTAAAATATAGAAACAGAAAATCTTTTAAAAAATAGAAACATGCTGGTATGATAATTTCAGCACCACCAGTTTAATTATTCTTACCCACTTGGATTTGGATGAGTAAGCAAAAATGCATGTGAGGATTGCTCCGCTAAAGGCAAAATAGCATGTGAGTGATTGAGCTAGCCAACCAGATTTTGAGTGGTTCTCTTTCAAGTTGAAGATGCCACCGCTGACTGCCTCTTTGCATTATCATGTGAACTCTCAAATCTCCCACTGTCTCTCATTTTTCTTGTTCGTTGCCCCATTTTCCATTCCATTGCCGGCCTATCTACACCTAATTCTTCATGTTTCTAGTTCTGGAAATTAATTAGACGCTCAATAGAAAGTTTCCAAGAAATGGCAGCTGCTGGCCTTCAACTACTCAGAACCTCACTTTTTCTTTTTTCTTTTTTTCTTCTGCAAATGTTATGCTACGTATGCAAAGAACGAACGCACGTAGAACAGAACAAAATGTAAATGGACAAGATGCAAGGAAATAAAACTAGAACCCCATAAATGGGCACACATGCAGCCTAAGGAGTTGGGGCAGATAAATGCCCCATTCTCCCAATACAATGGACATCATTTCGTGTGGATGCCGGCCCGCACTCACATATCTAATCATCTCTATCAAATGATCAATGCTTGGGAAATTAGCTTTTCTACTTATAATACAGACATGAATAATTAATAATTATGCACATGAATAGGTTGATACAAAAATGAGATGAGATGAGATGAGATGGACCACATGTCCATGCGAGCCAATTTCACTACAAATAATAATAAAAAATTGCATAAAGAAAATTATGCATTAGTTGTCACATCACATTCATTAATGCTATCCAGCTGGAACTTCCATAGGCAGAAAGAGAAAAAAAGAAAAAAAGAAAAAGAGAGAACGAGAGCGGACAGCAAGGGCTACTTACAGGGCTTTGAACTTTGCCTATTTCTCTCAAAAAAGAAAAAAAAAAAAGGAAAAAAAGAAATCAAAATCGAAGATATGAAGGAATATATATATTTATATAACCCGGGCGGCCATGGCTGACGATCAAATAGCACAAGTATTCTACAGAGAACTGTGACACACAGTAACAAGACTACTTCCCACTCATGCTGCAGCCTGCAAACCAAAAGGAACTAGGCGCTTTCCGCTGGAAGCTGACCAAGGCTTCCAATTCTGTTGGCACATTTGGGTTTCCACTCAGTTCGTCCCTTAACAATCTCAGCCCCACCCTCAAGTCGAAGCAAATGCTGACACTCAACAAAACCGGGATTAGCCAAATCACCCACACTGTTGCCCGATACAGAGGTAAGGGATTGCACCACGCTGTCCCTCCTACATTCCCTCCTGTACTCTAAAGTCATTGAGGCAACCTCGTGGCTCTCCAAGATAGAGAGAGGGGCACTCTGCATGCATTGAAAAAACAAAGGAAAAAGAAAAACAGATTCTGCAGTTAGATTCTGGAAAAAAACCATTAATCCCAAGCAAATTCTTATGAGAGCTTTGCTATGAGATTGTGGAGAAATTCAAAACCAAATCCCAAGCAAATTTTTACAGTATTCAGCTTGTTTCAAGATCTGCACTTAAATGAAGGTTGCATGTTCTCATTCGTAGTTAATTGGTTTTGGATTTTCTTTTAAGGTCGACAATCTCAGAAAAACTTGGAAAAGGAACCTTCAAGAGAAAAGTATCATTAACCATTGAAGCTGACCACTTGAACTCATGGCCATAAGAAGCTAACCACTCGATCTCATGGCCATAAGTACTCAATAAGGTCATCATTATTCCACATCACTATCAATTTACATGTTCCACACAAGCCACCTCCAGTGCTCAGGGTCAGCAATTCTATGTTAATCAAAAACAAAGAAAGGGACCATGCAAACATAAATGAAATTATTCAATGCACCCTAATGTAGGTTGATGATTCCTGCCAACCAGCTCAAGGAGAAACACAAATGTAGGTTGATGATTTGGATTTTCTTTTAAGGTCGACAATCTCAGAAAAACTTGGAAAAGGAACCTTCAAGAGAAAAGTATCATTAACCATTGAAGCTGACCACTCAAACTCATGGCCATAAGAAGCTAACCACTCGATCTCATGGCCATAAGTACTCAATAATGTCATCATTATTCCACATCACTCTCAATTTACATGTTCCACACAAGCCACCTCCAGTGCTCAGGGTCAGCAATTCAACATTAATCAAAAACAAAGAAAGGGACCATGCAAACATAAATGAAATTATTCAATGCAACCTAATGTAGGTTGATGATTCCTGCCAGCCAGCTCAAGGAGAAACACAAACACTTAAATGAGAATAAACTTAATTCATTTGGCCATCACTTATCTTTACTAATGAAGAGGATGGTAGTCAATTCCAAATTACAGAAGAAACTGAACTTTTCACGTAGTCAAAATAAAAACAATTAATCATAGAATCGATCTCTTACTTTTAACAACTAACTAAAATTATGTTTCTTAGGGACAGCCAGCAAATTTTAACTAACCACGGGCTTGGTGTGTACCAAAGCAATGTAATTTTAGGTAACAAAACATAATTAGCAGAGTCAACTAATTTTAGCAGGTTTCTCATTTAAAAACCTTGAAATCCCACTTCGGTTTGGTTCTCTTTTTCTTTTAAAAAATACACCACATTCAACTAGTGGAGATTCAATGTAGACCCCCTTACCTGTTTTATTAGAAATTAGGGTAATATTTGGTTCCCTAAATAACTGGAAATTTTCGGGGAAATTGAATGCCTCAAAACAAATTTATTAAAGGAAATACACAAGGAACAAAAACACTGTTTACCTCCAGAATCCAGCCAATATATTTCACATTATTCACGTGCTGGTTTACATCTAAGTCACTCCATCTTGGCTGCAAACACATTGTTTCAGTTAGTAAGCGGGACATCCAGAAGAGAAAAAGCAAGAGATTATATGACAAAGAAGGATCTCACAAAAAGGAAGAGTTCTTACGGTTAAACCAGTACGGATGTAGTCCGCTGTATTAACATCAAGTTTTGGCAACTTTCTGCCATCCTCCTCCACAATAGGAGGTGAATCGACAAAATAGTCTCCTATTTCTGCTCGAACCTCATCTGGAATTTTAGCCAATCTCCTTGTCTCTTTATTCATCATCACCCATAGACTGTAATAATCCAGCGCAGCAATTTCAGCACAAAAAAACAGAGAAGTTCAAAATCTTAGGACAGAAGAAAAATTCTAAAAAAAAGATGTAAAGGAAGGAAGGAATATATATATATATAGTTGGTTGATAAAAAGAGCAGAATACATATGATTATCTTGATACAAATGACACATTAATTAAATATCATCTTAATGAGCATATATCTCTGGCGTACCTTGAAGCTCTAGTTAATATATCCCCTGTATTACTATCACGGACAAGCCAATCTCGCCGCATTCCATTTTTACCAGATGCCGCTACCCATGTGTCCACTTGAACAACATCACCCCTGGAAGAATCAACAGTTTAGAGCATTATCCACGAATATTTCAATTCACAATATACTCCCTACATTCTAAGGTAAAGGATTCACTAAAATTCTAAAAAGGAAGAATTCCCGCCTAGAGCATTGTAAAGTAAACAAAGTGTGATTTAGCCTAGGCAAGTGTACTGCATATACAATTTAACTACTACCAAACAGTGGCATGGGCGTTCAAAGATTTTAGTGCATTCACATGCGTGGAATCACGATATCTGGTAATAAGACACCTTATTGGTGCCAAGAGGTACACAACTGCATACAACTCACCAGGTAGGATAATGATCGACCAAAACCTGCATTTTGGAGACCACCCAAATTAGATTTCTTTTGCACATCTCTGGAGTAGAACCAAAGCCATCACCTAGCAATCCCGCAGTTTTTACATGATTAAGTGCAGTTTCCTGCAAAGCATGGAAAGTGTGTAAATAAGTGAAGGCTCCCCATTACTAATTCTATGGGCTGTGCCACTACTACAAATAAACATTCCATCCCTTCACATACCTGAAGATGATTCATTAACGTTTCTATAGACGCAGTGCGATCAGCTCCTATTTCATATGATCTGATGCTGAAGTTTTGGCGAAAAACGAGACCATCCTGCACAATCCTCCCCAAACCAAAAGGGTCATAAAGCATGTCAGCCCTCTTTGGCTTCCAATCAAGCATCATCCATTGCTTCTCAGCTGCTAAGAAAATAGTGGTGATGGCAGCAAGGAGCATGCTCCAATCAGGCAATGTATTAATAAAAGTCCTTGGTGGAGGTGATGAAATCCCCTCATCATCATTTTTATGGCCATCTATGACAGCAACTTTAGTTCCATTAACCTTAGAAGGTGCCTGAGCATTGGCCTTCACTTGTAAATTACCAGAAGATGTGGATTTTGATTTAACACCACGGATATCCACACTAGTGGGAAGATTTCCTCCGAGCTTTCCAGAAGATTTTGCACCAGAATCAGGTTGTGGAGAAGCAACTGGGAAAATCCCAGAAGTAGCAGCGGTAGCAACCATGATTAAATTACTGTAGTCCACCAAGTCCTAATATTTCAAATCAAAAGTGGAATATCTTGTGATGTATGCAAATTGAAACTGCCAAGGCTGTGGCAAGAGCTATTTCAGTGATCACCAGATACTGACATGTCCCCACTGCAAAGCCATAGATGAGAAAATGACAATAATATAATTATTCAAAAATATCAAACAATTAAAATCATTAACAAAAATCACTAGGCTGTTAACAAATTCTACAAAAGGAAAAGAAGAAGAAGAAAAAACTCACTTTGTAGCATAAAAATGCAAAAGCAGAAATTCTATTAACCATTCATCCAAAAGGGAAAAAGAACTCAACCGGCAGAAGAATTAAAAACCCAAGAATAACAAAACAACCAGATTTATTATCTAGAATTACTTCATTTCATAGGCAACCAAATGGAGGGAGGGGGAAAAAGGATACTCGATACAGATTTCTTAAAATTCTGACAACTGTGAGGAAGTTTCCATCAGGTTTCCCCCACGTTTAAAATTCAAAGCTATGATCTTTATCTCTCATCATTCCTGGATTTTCTCAGCAAACAGTAAAATCCATGATTATTGAAAACGGTAACTGGCTGAATAAATGTGACCCACAAAGAAGAAGAAAACGAAAAAAAGAAATCAGAAACGCGCTTCAGGAAAATTCAACAAACAGTGCTTTAATTTGGCCACCATTAAACAAGTCTAAATAAATAGAAAACAAGGACACAAGCCACGACAATGACATCACAACACGAACTCATTCATGCAGTTAATCAAAGATAGAGCAGATCTGAGCACAAAGGGGGGGGGAAATGAACACAGCACGCAGAACACCCGCATTCCACTTCCAAACCAAAAACCATAACTTTTCTCCAATTCCCCCCCTTGCCCACTCTCCATTACACATCAATCCCAATGAAAGCGCCCAGAACATTCCAGATCAACAAACTTCATTTCAAACAACCAAAAAGAAGAAAATTCAACCCAAAAAACATAAAAAGAAAAAACTTTTCCAAGCTCCCAGATTCCAGAGACGCAACGAGTATGACAAATGGGGAAAAAGAAAAATTACCATTTGCGGAATGTCTCAGCTAAACTCGTAATTGATAAATAAATTACTAAATAAAACTTGCATACCTGGAGCTCCATTTTGTGATTCGCAAACCCGTCGTGAGAGATTCGCTTGCCTGCTTCTAGGGTTTGCGATCGTCTACGTATATATGGCTCTGTACGTCTCTCCAATAACCAGTATCGTATCCGCTTTTCTAGAGCTTTCTTCTTTTATTTTTTTTTCCTTTCTCTTATTTTGAGGTTTTTGGAAACCACCGAGGAATTCAGTGTGTGACTGTGTGAGAGAGAAGGACACCAAAGCCAAGGGCCAGCGTCTTTTAACTTTTAAGTGGTAGAGATTTGGCGTTCAGCGACTCCATTTTATACTTATCCACCTGGCCTCCCGCCTCTCGTTTTCATATTCGCCTATTGCACCCCTGGTTTTTGTTATTTCACCAATTGCCCCTGCAATTTTGCTTTTTAACAATTTTGGCAGAGCAGGCGTTGTTAGGGAGATGGTGGCATTTATATTCATTTAATTCCATGGCTGAGGCGGAAACTAATAGCAGACAATTTTGTTGGTATATATTTAATTATTCTTTTTTTCATTTACTCACTTTGTCCAAAAAAAATTTGTTTTATTAATATATAATTTTTTATTAATTATTAAATACAATTCATTTAATACATTACTAAATATATAATTTTATATTGTTATTCTTTTTTTTTAATTTTGAGTAATAAGGATATTTTAAAATTTTGTTTTAAAAGTTAATTTTCTTTTTATGAACAATAAAAAAAAATTAAAGTGAACTTTCTCAAACAAAAAGAGTAGTATTTACTGTTTAGTTTAGTAATAGTAGTACTTAATGTTTTTTCCCTCCTCTTTAATGTTTGTCCTTTTTAAAATTTTGTATAGGGAAGTTTGACTGGAATTAGAGTTTTCCAGTTTAAAAAGTTTAAGGTGGATTTTCAATACAACCTCCATTATTTAAAAAATTCACTTTTAATTTGATATAATTTTTTAAAAAAATTATAAGATACAACACATTTAGTATAGTATTAAATTTATATTTTTATATTTTTACCATTATTTTTTAATTTGAGTTATATATTATCGTTATTAGTAATTGTAATACAAGAATTTCACAACAAAATTAGATTATTTTTTAAAATAAATAAAATTTTTGAAACTAAACTCTATTTTAAAGACAAATAGAGTAATATTTGTCTAATCAAAATTTCCGAATGTAGTGAAATATCTAACCAAATAATTAGAAAAACTCTTCAACGGTTTTGTGATGTAACATACTTTTACTTAATTTGTGTATAATCATGTTAGTGCCTAAAATAGCCCTTCTCCATATTTTCTTTGAATTTAAAGTTGTAATAGTCTTTGCTTGTTTGGTCATTTGATCAGAAATTTCAATTTATAAAAGGTTGTACAAAATAAAAAAAAATTAGACTTATTTTTTTTATTATTTTTTAGACGATCGGAGTAACATTTTTTTACTTGAATTTTCCCACCATTCAAAAAGTAATTAATTCGTTATTTAAGAAAAAAAAAAGTGTCCAGGATGATCAGTTAACCATTAATAGAGGCACCATTTTCCAATAACATCTATGAGATTATAACCAAATTACTTGCAGTCACATTAATTAAAGTAAACTCACTCCCAATGCTTAGTTAAACTAGTTAGGCATTTTGCCAAATTACCATAAAATTTCAATTTTGACTCTCAAGTTCTCTTTCTGCTCTCTTTCCCTCCGCCTACAGATTAATCAGAGTTTCGTCCGCACAAACAAATTTACAGTAAAAGCAACACCCAAAATACAATTTGGAATTTTGGTCTAACTTTTCCTAACAAGTCCAATTCTATTAAAATTTTGTTAGTGGCCCCACAAAACTTCCTTTACTCTGACAATTTTAGGTCCCTTTTCAACTTACCAGCGGCAAATTTGATTTAATTATCAAGTGACGGGATAAGAGATTTAATTATCAACAATATTCTCAACTTGCCCTTTCAATCCATAACTCATGTTTAAACTTGAACCATTAAGGAAAATATTTAATTATCAATCAATCAAAAATAATGTACACGACAAAATATATGATAACTTGAGATTTTTTATTTCAATTATTGTATACTAATCATATATAATTAATAAAATAATTCAGTTTCATTAAAACTCGAATTTAAATGTTTCATGATAAATTTTAATATTTATTAATAAAATTATATAATTTTATTAATATAACACTATTAGTACATAATAAATAAAATAAATATCAGATTCGTATTAGTTTCATTTTTTTCCTGCAGCACAACCAACGTATGACAAATGTCGGTGACCGGTGCTGCCCCCTTCAAAATTCAAATTGAAGGGTGCCATGCATGCAGCGGATCATATTCATCGTGGATGACTGAGGGGGCGCCTGGCTGGAGGGAGAAAAAAAAAAAAATGAAAAAAGTAGTAGTATGATAATGTGTGTTCATTATTATTTTTTTTTTTGTTGGTTGTTGGTTTGTAATGGGAATGATTATATATATGGTGGTTTGGTTGTTGTATGGAAAAAATTAATGAATAATAATTAAATTAAATTTAATTAATTAGTTATTATTAGTTAATTATTTATTATAATATTAAATTAAATTAATTATTAATAAAAATATTATTGATTAAATTAATCTTAAGTAATTAATTAATATTAGTAAATATTATAATAACTAATATGAATTAAGTAATTAGTATTAGTTACTTAATTAGTTAGTAATAATTATAATTAATTAATATTATCAATTAAATATTTATAAATTAATTATATATCCTTAACTTCCCATACCCCCAATATGATATTATAAAGATTATTACAATGAAAAAAAAAACGCCTTTCTTTTTTTTTTTCATTTCATTTTTTTTTCAATCAAAAAATTTCATTCACTATCAAACATCCATCCCATCCCCATCCCCCCCTCCCCGCCCCTGAGTTTTGCTTTGCTCTCCATTGATCCAACCTTTTTTATGGTGATGACAATCTGGAAAGACCATAGAAAAGAGGAAACAAGAGATGGGTTGGCATTTGTCACTTAGCACCGCGGCGATGCATCAAAAGTTGGACACGATACATACGTTGCGTTGACGCGTGTACCATGTTTCAACGCTTGGGATGGCAAAAAGGAATTTGTACTCCTGGGTCTCGGGTCAAACCGATTTATAGAAAATGTAGGGCACCTAAGTTTGCTCACTGTTTGGGAAAATTGAGCTCGCAGTGAGCAAGCAAGTCCACTCGTCCGCTCCCGCACGGCATACTTCTGCCGACGAATCTTCCACGTGATGTGAGAAAGGAAAGGCAGTCGACAGTACATAGCAGCTGATAATTTATAAATTATTTTAATAAAACACTACTGTGATAATACTATAATTTGTTTGATTAAATATAGGAAAGGAAATTAATTCAGTGCAATTTTAATGTGTTTCTTGAAGGTACGGCTGAATTGGAAATAATGGGGGATGACAAATTGGTAAGTTAGGTAATTTATGAATTAAGTCATTAATAGATTGAGATTTTTACGAGTCATAATTTTAATTAAATCAATATGATTGCAAGTTTTACTTATGCTGGTTAAGTTCAATTAATCTAACAAGTTAAAATTATATTTTTAAAAGATTTAAACGAAATTCAGTTGGCGAATGACAATATTAGATTCTGACCAA
The DNA here is from genome assembly GCA_020080225.1 of Gynochthodes officinalis. Taxonomy (NCBI): domain Eukaryota; kingdom Viridiplantae; phylum Streptophyta; class Magnoliopsida; order Gentianales; family Rubiaceae; genus Gynochthodes; species Gynochthodes officinalis. The sequence goes on along the minus strand of CM034615.1, from coordinate 45,120,360 downwards.
ATTGTCAGAATTTTGGTGGAAATCTAGTTGATTCTATTATTTAAATTGTTAAATATATAATTTTAACACGTTATATCAATTCAATTCAATCAAATTCAATTTATTAAATTACATAACATATTTGACTCACGACTCATCTAACTCAACTTAACAAATTAAATTAGTTGATTAATTTTTGTGATTTTTTGTCATTTCTAAAAACGTTGTTATTTCCACCGAAGCGGTGTTGATGATTTTGAAAATTCTGAGATTTCTCTTTAATCATTAAGGTAATGTTTTGGTTGGCACGAAAGTGTTTTTCCAAGAATAATGCTCGCCAATATTTCCAAATTCAATATGTTATATATATAAGTATTACAAATTTTACGCTTTGGACTAACCAACATCTTTTTGTTCCGTTTCAAGTTAATCCACCTATGGCAATACAATATCTTTTCTTCATCCATCACTGACCAACCAAAAAAAAAAACGAAATTGGTAGTGTCTAGAAATTTCCCCACTACTTCTATTTTCTTCTTGAATAAAATTTTGCTCTTTTAATAAAAATATTTCCTTTCAAAAAGTGACATGCACGAGTATGGTTCATAATTAATAGTTGTGATTCCAAGAAACGACTCCAAAAGCTGGCAGGCGAACCAAAAAAAAAAAAAAAAATTCGCCGTTGATGTTCTGACAAATTGATCAATGTTCGAAACAAATATGAAATATTAAAAACAAAAGAGGCAGGAAAAGAAAGGCTAAAGGCAAGTGCCTAGGGCAATCTCGTAATTTGAGCTACAGTTTAGGGACTTTTAGGCAATTTCGTAGATCATTGAATAGCCGCTGAAAATTTGAGTTTGAGGACACGGGTTTCTGTACAATAAATTTGGATTAAAGTCCTTTTACAAAAAGTTACATACCTTTTCTTATAAAAAATAAAATATTTTAAATGAATTTTTATTTTATTTTAAAATTTAAATTCAAAACTATTACTAAAATTATTTTTCACATAATTTTAATAAAATTTTCATCTAAAATACTTTTTTTCCTGTAAAGAATTCACACTAAATTTTATTTGTTTACTTTCCATTTTCAAATAAGTGACAAACCAAACATAATCTTTTTCACTCGTTTTGTCTTAGTCGAACTGGACGAATCCGGTGATTTCGATTGGCCTTGGTTTTGGAATTTTGAATTTTGTTAGTAATTGTCAACCATTATTGGTGAAAAATAACTCATTCCCTCAATCACGCCACCCATTCAACTTCCTCTGATAATACTCAACATTAGATTTCAAATTTAGTAACTCATTATTATTGTTTCTTCAAATATCAATTGAAAATTTGCTAAAATTAACGATTTTAGAGTTTCGGTGTCACATGGTGGCCTTAGGTACTGGATAAGATCTCACGCTTTGAATAACCGCCAATCACATCACATGCCCCCACATCCCAACCTCCGTTTGAAAGAAGAAAATACTGGTAATATGCCCAGCGGCGCGGCGAGGTTTGTAGGGAGGTGATGTGGATGAGATATTCTCACGCAGGTTGAAGCGCCGGCGCGGGATTTTTCATTTGAATTGTTGTGTTGTACGATTACGGTTTTTGTTTTTTCCTATCTCTCTTCTCCTCTCCATGCGCGCTCGTCTCGATGCTTCTCGATTGCGCTGCGCTGGTAGGCAGCTGAGTACAGTTAGTTTAGTCGGAGGAGAGAAGAAAATACTGGTAATATATTATTTGTGTTGCACATGCACGTCCTATTGTTCGGCACGTCTTCGTCTTGATCAAGGAAACAGTTCTCCAACAATTATGAACATTTTAAAGGAACTGTACAAATTGTATAATTTTATAGTTAAAGTGTAAATTTAATAAAATAAAATTTATATAATTTAGTGGACTTTTTTTTTTTTACTAATTTGTTGTATTAAATTTGAAAATATATAATTAGAGATTGGAATAAAAAAAGAGGAATGAGATTCCGACCCAAGAAATTTAATGCTTGTAAATATTCTATTCTTTAATATGTAAACAAGATTTCAAAAGAATTAACGTTTGCATCATTATTCTTAGTATAACGAGTTAGTCATAGATAGTATTATTCTTTCTGTTTAAAAAAAAAAATGTTTTAAAAGTTTTATTTATTTTAAAAATATAATTTACTTTGAACATTTATTATTTTTGTTAATAATAAAAATATAAAAGTGTAAATTTAATATTATATTAAATATGTTTTATGTTGTAATTTTTAGAAAATTACCAAATAAAAACATGAAATTTTTAATAAAGGTAATTTTTTTTTATTATTTCGTAAATTGCAAGTTATCTCTCAATTGTTTATGCAAGTTTGTAGAATTTGAAGTTTGAGTATCAAAGGCTAAAATCAATTTAAAAACGAAACGTTTCCGGGATACTATGAGCGGTGGTTGCCAGTTCACCGAATTTCCTTTTATCGTTTCGTTTTCACGTCGGAATCTTCAATCAATTGCACGTTGCACATGTTCCATCACCAATCTTCCTTTCTATTCATTGGACATCCAAGATGTCCGAACGACGAAGCAAAAATTTACAGAAGCACTTACGTAATACAATTACACGAGTGTCTTTCGTAAGGTTGTTAGATTAAATCCACCAATCCATAAGCCAAAGAAAAGGATTTTGGTTAAACTGAAAACTACCGATTCGTTTACTTTTGGGCGTAGAAATTGTCGAATTTCTTGCCAAGGTCAACGGACCTGCCTGCCCTGCCAGTCTGCCATGCTGTCTTTGTCAGTGAACATAAGTACCAGGACAGAATTTAGTCCCGAGGAATAAAAATATATCGGAGTTCAGACGCAAGATCAGTTATCCCTAATGTGGATTAGAAAAACCATAAACTTGAAATCTTGTTGGGCACTAGTGCATAGTCATAGTCAAGGAATCGAAAATTATTGTTGGCACTCTAAAAATATTGAAATATTTCTTCGTACGCAAGAAAAAGAAAAATGTTGTGACCTTACACTTGTTGATAACAACTGCCCAGAAAAGACTTTTTTTTTTTTTGAAATAATGAGTTAACAATCAAACTTTTTTTGTTATTGTATTAATTTTTAATAAAAAGTTAAAAGTGCAAAAGAGATCCATCTAAGTACTCGTTCTAATTCATCTAACTTAAAATCAGTAAGTTTCGGTTCAGGCATTTCACACCCGAATACATATTGGCTAACAAACTATTGCCGTATTCATTGAATAGCACAAATTACTATCGGATACGTTGAATAGCTTAAAACTTCTGAATATTGGATACGGCACCTCTTAATTAATTTAGTTAAGAGAAATAACTTTTAGCTTGTTGGTCTTTACTTACAAACTGTAGTCTCGACCTCACGCTGTTTGACATCATACATAACCCTTTATTCAAGTTAGAACACAAATCTTTTTTAACAGAAGCCAAAATTAGACGAAGGTAAGAACGAAATTCAACTAACGCCGAGTCCATATGCACAAAAAAAAAAAAAAAAACCATAACAATCCAGAAGTTAAAATTCTCTGAACGATTCTTGAAAAGTTTGCTGCTACATTAATTACAAAAAGTGCATGAGTTCGGAATTGAAATCATGTGAATCATGTGATCCTCCGGTTACGAAGATAAAAAATTCATGGGATGCAGCCATGCAAATGCGATCGACTGATATGGAATGCATTTAAAATGCATTTTCGTATTTTTTTATATAATAATCGTGATATAAGTAATGTATATAGACCTTTATATATGGACCTCTATATAGTTTTTTTTATATATATCAAATATCTATTTTTTATTAAAAAAAGAGAACACAATATCATCGTATTGATATATGAAGTAATGTTTTAAATTAATCAAGTTATCAATTATATATTTTTGAAAACACATAATATGTGGGTAGGTAGTAGTTTGTTGAGCTAAAACATAATTTTAATACTTGCTGCATATATGAACCTGATTTATGTTATTTTAATTACATAACACTATTGTGCCATATTTTGCAGCAGTTCGACGTTTAATAATGAGTGTTATCTTCAAATAATAATAATAATAATGAGTGCTTTTAAGTAGTTGATATTATTGAGGAAGTTCAAAGTCTTCGAATGCTTTTAGGCCACACCTACATAATTTAATATAGTTAATTATGTCACGCTCTTTTATCACATTTTCACTGCCCACAAACTTTTTTCAGTGATTTTATGTTTTATACACGAGAAATCCAAGTTCTTACTGTTCATTAATTACGTATAATTAAATCCATATATTCTTAGATTTATTTTTATTGTAATAAGTTGGTTATATAAATTTTTATCTTTTATTCCCTCCCATATAGATAGGATATTTTTCATAAATTATATGTTGTCATTTATATTTTACGTGTACAGCAAATGTATAAATCATTTATTCGTAAATTTAGATTCCAATTATTTCCCTTTCTCTTCTAGCTTCCATTTTATGCCTTTTCATAATTTTGGCAATAATTCAAGGCAATGGTTTAACGTTCACAATCATAATATCCCACCGTCAAAACTAGTTGTTGGTATGTCTTGATGAAAGTTATAAGTAATTATATGAATTGAATTTTAAAAATTAATTTTGTGTTTTTTAATATATATTTTTTGAAACACAATGCATATGAAATTGTGTTGACTTCTAAATTCTCACAATATCAATTGAGCCAACAGATTATATGATCAAACTCATGGGATTATCTATCAAGAGCTACCTGTTTTTATAATGTCAAAATCAGCAATGAATATAGTTGTACAAACTTACCACATTGGACAAACATGGTTTTGCAAAGTTATTGGCTAACACTACTATGATCTAAGTGATAACGTGCACTTCTAAGAGTTTTGACAAAAGTTGCAAAACTTCAATGTAACTTTTCAATCAATCGCTAAAATTAAACATCAATTTGTAGTTGTTGGACAGCAAAGTGCATTAAGAATTTGTTTTTGTTTTTTTGGTCCACATTTGCACGCGTTGTTAGGAGAAAATGTGGATCATGTTCAAGAGGTGATTGATAGTTTGATACTTCCTCCTTCCTAATTTAATATATAATGATGGTCAATTAAATTTGGTTTCAACTAAATTGTTATGCGGGTTTGTTTATGTTTTAATATTATTATACTATGTTGAATATGTAAGTCAAATTCAAGTGAGAGAATTGCTAAATTGATTTAATGGGAACATAAAACTTATAAAAAAATTGAAACAAAATTAAAAAGACTTGATAAAAATAAAATAAAATTAAAAAAAAAACCCATGAAGGGAAAATAATGCAATGGAGCTAGTGGGCGCATTGAAGGCGTGGTAATTAATGAAGTTGATTTCATGGAGTATTGCCTTGATAATAATAATAATGGACAAAATGACCATGATTGATCTCAGCGTTTATTTGGAATTTGGAGGTAGTAGTAGGGGCGGGTGTGGAGGTAATATTAGGAGCAGGTGCTATAACTTGATTATTTAATACTATGTAGAAATAATGTTCGTAATTAATTACACTCAAACTAAAAATATAAGCCTACCAACCATTTACACTCGAATAAATAGTTTTTTTCAAAAAAAAAATAAAATTCTGCTAGTCAATGAATATCTCAAACAAATAAAAAATATACGCCTAAAGAAATAACTAAAAAATAATCATTTGCGTATAATGATAACTAAAATTGTACACCATACGTAATTTTATTAAAAAAAAAACATAAATTTAATGGACAAATTATGTACAACTTTGGTGGGTTATAATAATAATTATTACTTTTGAATTGATTTACTACACCAAAATCAATGATGTAGCTGTCATACTACTTAATATTCAGTTTGAAATCTGACATTACAGGCTAATTAAACATTCGTAATTGAACATTAAAAGCCGCTGTTACTTATTGGCCCTGCCTACTTTGAATAGCACAAAAGCTGGATACATTCATACATTTTTAATTAGGCCGTCCCCGTAACTGAAAGCAAGTAGAATTAATTATATCCATTTATTTAAGGGTTGCTAAAATTATCAATACTCCTCTATGAGATGAAAAAATCACCATACTCTTATATGCACTAGTGTGAAGTAGTCGCTAGGTTTGTCCAAACAATTATCCAACGAATATGGGGACTGAAAAGAGAGGGTTACGAACTCCCTTTATGAATAAGGAGGATTAAAAAATAAAATAAAAAAAAAATAGAGAGGGTCACGAACTCCCTTTATGACATTATCCTTTCTCGTCATTCTTCATTTTTCTTAGTTAAAGTGTGAAATATCGAATTAGTCATATTGTTAATTCTTATAAAAAATAGTTTCAGTTTTAAAGGTTTATTTATTATATTCATTTACTCGAGGGTTAAATAAGACTGTCGTGAAATATCAAATTGATCATACTGTCGATCCTTATAAAAAATAAATTTAGTTTTAAAAGTTTATTTATTATATTTATTTACTCGAGAGTTAAATAGAGGTTGTGTGAAATATCAAATTGATTATATTAGTTTCAGAAGTTTATTTATTATATTCATTTATTTAAGAGTTAAATAGGACTTTAATTTTACAAGTTTATTTATTATATTTATTTACTCGAGAGTTACTTATATTTATTTAGTTGAGGGTTGGTAAAATTATTAATATTCTTATATAACGTTGTTATGTGGAATGTCGAATCTTTCTCTAAAAATATTTTAATAACTATTTGGTCCCCAAAAAACACATGGGTTTGGTTTTAGAGATTTATTAATTCGGGAGATCCCAAAATTTGTGCATTTGAGTTTGAAATATGATTAATAAGTGGCGGCCAACTTTTTAGCTGTGGAACACTGATTAGCTTATGATAGACAGTTTTCATTAAGATTTGCTCCCGATACGTCAGTTTATTGGAATTGTCGCGGTTAAGGTCTATTGTGTTATGGATTTGACATTTTATCGGATTTTTTCGGCGACCATTAATGTTGTAATTAAATGTCACCAAATTAGCTCGGCTAGAGTGAGTGGAAAAATATTTTATACATTTATTATGATATTATTTTTTAATATAATAAATTAATATAATAATTTTTTTATACAAATAAGTTATATCTTCATTAAATTATATATTTATTATTATATTATTATTTTATTTAACATAATATACGTATAAAATATTTTCTCTATAAAGTGTGGAAAAAAGAGATTCATTATGAATAACATAACCAGTGTACTGGTATTATATAAAGATCCTAATCGAAGAGTTCATGCTTTTTCAATATATCGAAATGTTAATTTATTTTTTTAAAAATAAAGTATTGCCAACGACTTGACATCTGAATTGATATTAAACTTTAATCGCTCAATCAATTATTCGTTCATATTATTTTGATTTTATATTTATAGACCGCTGGCAATTTTTTCCTTGCGCAAGTTAAAACTACTACAAATGTATTTCTACAATCAGCTATTCCTATCGAATTAGTTGCATTTTAAAATAAATATTTATATTTTTTGAAATTATTTTTTTATATATTTTTACAAAACTTCTATATCACATCATTTATATTGGAAATAGTAAAAACGTATTTTTTTGAAACGCAATTCATGTTCAATTCATCTTTTGAGCTGGATCCAGGAGTAAAGTAAGTAGTTACATTCAATATCGGTAGAGAAAATCACATTCTTCTTTAGTTTACTAACTGATAGAAATTGGGCCAATTGTTTATGCCAGTGTGAATTAGTGTCTTTCCGCAAAGCATAGACTTGGCTCACTTGAAGTTCGCGCATTCCGATTTAAAAGGCCCATATTTGATCGAACAAATTACTCAGCCCACTAAATACACATTACCGGCCCAAGTTAATGATACTTTTTAACTCGGTCCCTTACCGGCCCACCCAAAGAGATCGACCAAACGGTCCAAACCCCTCGAGAGCGAATTTTCTTAAAATAGTAAGTCTAAAATAATAATTAATAAGTATTGAATTATCCATCTCATTTCTTCCTTTCACTTTCACCCATGAATTAATTTATTATAATTGTTCGAAATATTGATATTCCTAAACTGATCCGTCGCTAATTAATTACCGCAGTATGGTTTTATGTGTTTCTGTGTCACCTAAGGTCGGTCTACGGGGTCTAGGGGTCTAGGATTCTCGGTTGAAAGCTGACATGTGTACACAGGGAGGAAAATAAAAATACAAGGCAACCATGTCGATCAAAACAGCGCGGAACAATTAATTACTGGTAAATTCTTCGGTTTTAAGGTTTATTTGTTCCTTTAATTTCTTGGTTTGATCGTTGTTTGGAATTTTATCTTCATTTGTTTGTTTTGATTGGCTTATTTTATGTTCATCTGTGGAATAAGCGGAGGCGTTGAATTAGTTAATTTGATTTTGATGGTGTTTAGGTTTCTTCCCTTTATTTTGAAATTCGGGCTTTGGGATTGGATTTGAGATTATGTAACATGTTTATTTCGTTTTGGTATTATATGGGTTGCAGTTTTTGGAAGATTTTTGGAATGGTTATGAGATTTTGCATTGAAATGCTGGTATAATGGGGGTATTTTTTAAAAGTTCAGCTGATTGTATTTTGTTTATGCTCACCTTAGTTGGGGTTACTCTTGGTTTGGTGTGTACCACATTCAGGAAGATTAGTTCCTTTTTTTTTTGTTTTTCTGATGAACTTGGAATTCAAGTTTTAATTTTTATCTTGGTTGAGTCTCTGTCCTCCTCCTCATTTACTTCTTTGCCATGGGTTAATTGGATTTTTTTGGTTTGCATTTCTTTCTCTATGTGGATACTTTATTCAAACACTTTAGGGGCTATTGATGTGCTGATGAGGTGATCCTTACTTGTTGATCAATGTTTAATTGTGCAAGACTTGAGATTCTGTAGAAATTAAGGGATTGCTTTTGGTGGCTCTTTCAACCTTCTTATGAATGTATGTCCTTTCCTTCATTTTTAAGCAATTGCTCGAGGGAGTTTCTGGGTAACTCTGTGTTGTTGTTTAGAAAATTGTATTTCTTGGATGCAAATGTTTAACCAACCCATGTAGTGTTTGCATGTCCTTTTCAAATTTATGTTCTTGATTTCGTTGGCATGAGACAGAACTTTTTTGCACTTGGTTTGTAGCAGGCACCATTTACTCTCCTCCCACCTCCCCATCTTTTGAATGAGCATTGAGCCATGTAAAGGTCTAGAGCTGGATGCATTGTCAAAGTATCTTTGGGGCTGTGGGAAAACTCAACAATTGTGCCACCCTTCACTGACTGTTGAAAGAAGGCAGAAGATATAAGTTGTGACTTATAACTTTTATATCTTGTGGTTTGATACAAGTATATATGTTGTTCAGTTCTCCATTTCTCGTCATGTTATAAACCCTTTAAAATGTTATTTTCCTTCTTTTTCCAGGTACTCGGTGTTTGCATATTGGATATAATTGCAAGGACTTAAACATTTATCCCTGCACTTTTTACTTTCAATCAAAATACTGTAGAAATTGCACCGAGAATTCTGCTTGTGAAGATCTAAAGGACGTGGTGCCATAAGTAGCTATTAGTATTGCTTATTTGCTTTTAGCTTTGAAAGGCCTGATGGATGTTACCTCTCAAGAACCTGGTCGAGAAAACCATACTGATCGATTTCCTTTGCTCATGGAGCAGGCAGAACATCGTGAAAATAATGAGCATATTATTGATATAGAACGTGTTGGTGAAGCTTCCCCATCAGATGCATCCCATACTGGTTCTCCTTGTGGCCCGAATCCACCACATCATGATGCTGGACCATCAAGTAGTGGTCAGGTGCCTTTGACTCAGTCTCCCTCACCTGCACCTAGTGGTTCTAACTTTAGGAGCAGCTCACTGTCAAGAAGAGGTGAAGGTTTTGGTCGTCGCTGGAGCCCATTTAATACAGTGTTATGGATTTCCCTTGAGCTACTCTTTACTGTAAGCCAAATTGTTGCAGCCGTGGTTGTTCTGTATCTGTCAAGACATGAAAACCCCCAAACACCCTTGTTTGCTTGGATTGTTGGTTATGCAACTGGTTGTGCTTTAAGTCTTCCTCTTTACTACTGGCGTTATCTTCATAGCAATCGGATCATTGATCAAAGGTCCACTCAACTACGTCAAGGTTCGAGACGTGGCAATTCTACAGTAGAACCCAATTCTTACATAACCATCTCGTTGACCAGATCCTCTGAAGAGGAAGATGGTCAGAATGCATCCACTGGTGCTCGGAATGGTCAGAATACCACAAATACAACTGCAAGGTAGTTAACCTACTGATTACGTATGATATTTTGGTGCTTCAAGTTCTGCTGCAGGAGATAATTTTTTTTTTTTTTTGGTGTTAAGGTGCATTCTTGGTCACGTTGCATGGTATGATTACCTGATTCACTTTATAGTATTCTGGATGATCAGTCATTCCATTCTATAAGTCGCAGTTCCTTCACTATAGCTGTTTGCTCATGCAATCTTTGTTTAACTTGATCCATTTTGGTGTTGCCTCAGTTAGAAGCCACAAAACTATCCCAGAATTTCAATTTGACCCAATTTTGACTGTTAATTTAAAATGTTTGCATGCTGGTGCCCAAGTTAAATTAGACAGTAGGCCCAATTTTCATCCTGCCAAGTGTCTTGATTTTTTCTCTTTGCTTTTGCTCTTCCCTTTCTCCTGCAGAAGCTTATTGGCAGGGAGGGTGGTATCTCACTTGATATAATAATGGGTACGGGCTTCATATTAGTAATGCTTGGCGAGGGTTTACTTAATGTCAGACTGCCACAAACGCATTATTGCCTTGTCCTGAAAATTGTGTGTGAAATGATTTAATTGGAGATAACTAAGAGGGCAGCCCGCTGTATAGCAGCTCCCACATGTGTGGGGTCCGGGGAAGGGTCGGGATATTAAGGTCTGATATATGCGGCTATATCTTATAGTCAGATTTTTTTTGTTTGAATTCTTAGGTAGATGGATTATATTGAGTGGTATACTCAGAATCTGTATGATAAGTATTCAAGTTGTGAGTTCTAAAACTGCTGAGACAAGGCTTAAGAATGACTTGAATGGTAACCTCACTCTTGCCGGGATAGGTGATGGCATTTTTAACTGGTTTAGAGACAACTAGTAGTATTTCATTCATGTTGTTCATTTTAGATTTATGGCTACTTTATACTATATAAAGTGTTGTCATCTTTTCATGAAGTCTTACATTTTTAATGCAAGTATGTATGAGTACAAGTCTTTTGTACCAATAGGGTCTGTTAAAAAGCTGAAAAGCCTTTTGCAATGGAAGCCTACATGTTGCATACAAGTCTGTTGCACCAATTTGGCTTACAGATGGAAAACAAGTGCATTGCTAAGTATTCTTCCATAAGAATGTGACCAATACTGCTAGTGACCCACCTCATTAACTAACTAGTACGTTGGCATGAGAGGTTTCTGTCTTTCACTAACGTTGCTTGCCGAATTTCACTTTTTCCTCCCTAGGCTTGGTTTATTGGTGGACCACTTCAAGATGGCTTTGGACTGCTTTTTTGCGGTTTGGTTTGTAGTTGGTAATGTTTGGATATTTGGAGGGCATTCATCCTCTTCTGATGCCCCCAATTTGTATAGGTAAAAGCTGCTTCTCTAATCTTTGAATGGTGTAGTTTCTTTTTACATTTGATCTTCTAGATCTCATTTTCTCCTGTATTTTATTCAGGTTATGTTTGGTGTTTCTTACCCTTAGTTGTATTGGGTATGCCATGCCTTTTATTTTATGTGCAATGATATGCTGCTGCCTTCCGTGCATTATCCCTATCCTCGGTGCCCGTGAGGATTTGAATGGAATGAGAGGAGCTACTCAGGAGTCTATTAATGCCTTGCCAAAACACAAGTTCAAGATAAAGAGAAATCAAAGTGGCAACAATATAGAAAGTGGTTCTGAATTTGACGATGGTGGTTATCTAGCTGCAGGAACAGAAAAGGAGCGTGCCATCTCAGGGGAAGATGCAGTAAGTCATGTTGCCTTAAGGTTTTTTGGAAGTTGGAATTCTACAGAATGTGACATGTTGTTTTAATTTTTTTATGCCTACTTGTATTTACGTTGCTGCACTTTCTAGATTTGCTGCGCCTTTAATTGGAAACGAGAAGAATGTGTAACTTTGGACTTGGTCTTGCATATTTTCCCCTGTCACTTGCCTTATCAGGGAAGGATGCAGTGATTTAGGCTGCTTTAAGGTTTTTAAACGGAAAGCTACAGAATGGGTTAATATGCCTACTTTTATATATGGCTGCACATTTTAGGTTTAGGTATGCTTTTAGTTGTTTACGAGAAGAATGTGTAACCCTGGACTTTTCTGCACCTTTGCCCCTATCAGATTCCTATTGTTTCTGAATTGTGCTCTTGATGAGTATTTAGTTGTTTAAGTTGATAGGAGATGATATATTGACCAAAAATAGGGGACAATGGTAAGATCTTCATTTGGACCCTGAAAACCATATGGTGATTAGTCTGACTATTTTTGCACTTCGTCTTTGTGCAGGTTTGTTGTATTTGCTTGACAAAATATGAGGATGATGATGAGTTGAGGGAGCTGCCTTGCTCTCATTTCTTCCACACAGAATGCGTGGATAAGTGGCTCAAGATAAATGCTTCATGTCCCCTCTGTAAATTTGAGATTGGTGGTGGTTCGGAGGATACGCCTCCTGCAGAACCTAGTCAACAACAGTGAGGAGTTCGAATGTGGCTTTCTGAAGCAAATCAATTGCCCCGGTCTGAGCTAGCCCCCAAGTCGAAAACCCATTATACTTACTGTACTATTGCATATCATATTCCTTAATTCTCAAATACCGATTGTAAAGTTAAGCTCAGCAAGAATCTCTTACATTTTTAAACGGCTGATGATGTACAGAATCGATCATGAGTTTTCTCAAACCCATCCGCAATTGTGCAGAAATTCACCTTGTACTCTTCCTGTTGTAGATATGAGTTATAACCTATTAGTGCCTATCCTCCATAAATTTTTTGAGATGGAAACTACAGCTAATAAGTCAGGGTGTCATGGCTGTTCTGTTTGGTTCCAATGTAGATTGAAATTGGCATGGTGCGCCCTAGATTCTGTTAAATTGTTGTTTTGATAAGTAGGCTATGGATGTTTAAACTCTAGGCCGTTCGCCAGATCCCATGATTACAGTTGGCTAATAATGAGGAATAGCAGAAGTTAAAATTAGAGTGAATCGTAAAACGTAATATCAATAATTTATTGTGCTCAAATTAATGACATAGTACAATCGGGCGTGGATAAAATGCAATATCAATAAGAACTTTCTATGCTTGTATGAATATAATTCATTCACGAATCCTTAGGCAAATACAATAACGAATCACAAAAGAATTATTGCAATTCATTGTTTTATAAACATTATTGGGAAGTTTCTTTATTTCTTATAAAAACTTACTAATAAGGGCAACAAATTCAAGACATTTAATTTAAATCGTGCAAAAAAATAGTTGTACTACCACTACTACAAAATCCAAAGAAAAAAGGGAACAAAATTAAAAAACAGGGCGTTATCTTTCGAATGAAATCCACTCGTATAAATAGCCCAGCTTCCCCCATTCCATCTTCCCTCATCCTCCTCAAACCTCAAAATCCCACCCTCACACACAGACACACACAAAAAACCGCAAACAAAGAAAATAGGTCCCCCGAGCTCTCAGAACACTCTCCGCAGCTCGTCTTCTTCGTTCCCAAACCCCACAACCCTAAGACTTAACTGGCGACGTCTCCCTTCCCTCAATCCTCCCGCCGCCGCTTAGCTCTAGAATTCGCCGCCGTCTTTGTTCCGAACCCTTCATCCCTCGATTTTTTTACCCCACACGTATATACCGTTAGGTTCTGTCATATATATAAATAAAGTTCGTTTCTCTTTTTTTTTTAAAAAATATTTTTTGGGTTTGTGTTTGTTGGTTTGTTTGTTTGAGGCTGTGTTGGATAGGTTTAGATTGTGGCAGGGGAAAATGGTGGGAGGCGGAAACCGGAAGGACGATTTAGTGATAAGCAACAATAACGTTTTTGCGGCTTTGGGAAGTTTAAGGAAGAAGAAGAAGTCGTCGGATAAGGATGGGAAGAGTAAGAGTTCTTCGTCTTCTTCTAAGAAGGAGGAGCAAAAGGAGCCTGAGCCTTCGGTTTTTTGGTCTCCGGCGCCCTTGACGGTTAAATCATGGGCTGATGTGGATGATGAGGATGATGATGATTATTATGCCACCACTGCCCCTCCTCAGTCTGTTTGGGGCGGTGACTCTGCCGCCGCTCAACAGCAGTCCTTCCCTAAGGACAGCTCCCCTCCTGTCGAGGTTTCAAGTTTTCATTTTTCTTTTTCCCTATCTCTTTTTTATAATATGTTTGCTTACCATTATAAATCCCTGTGTATAATTGATGGGTATTGTATTGGTTATTACTACATGATTGTTTGACATAAATTTTTATCCATGGCTTTATGTTATTGTGATGGTCTCTATTAGAGGGGTTGTTATTTTCTGTCTAATGCTGTCATTTGATTAATGTTGAGTATTTTACCACCTATAATTATCAAATTTCTAATAATGACAGCATTACTAGAAAACAGGGGAATATGTTGGTGGTTTAATAATAGGTGCATTGCAAGATTGGTAGTGATGGCTTAGGACTTGTTTGTTTAAGTGTTTGCTCTAATGGATTAGGTATCTTGCTTCTCTTGTCCAAGATTTGTTCTTCTTTCAATTGGTGGAGAAAATTTATTTCTACAAATCTTTGTTGTAAATGCATCTGGATGTTTTGTTTTCATTTTAACTATGGCTTACTCAGATAATTTTGCGAGTGGGATGCAAGTCATGAGAGTACAAGTGTGGTGGAAATTGGGGATGCATTTGTAAAGAAATTTGTGGAATATGTAAATTTTTGGTTGTAGGTTTGAGATTTGGCTGAAGTAGTGAATGTAACTATGCTATATTGGTAGGTGCTGAATGTGTTTTATAGGCTTTGCACGAAATTTTGAGGTTTTGATGTTCAATGAAAGTTCAATAGGCCATGTGTGCATTTATATTTGTTTTATTGACATTGCATAAGCGTTGAGTTGCGGATCCTTTTTTGCTTTTGATATCTATACCCAATATAAGTCGATCAAGTGTCTTTTTTGATTGGAAGGGCCTATATTTTGCTCTTTTTTTTTTTTTGGCGGCTGTCTTTGACGTGCTGCCATTGATGTTAATCCAGAATGTGGCTGCCATTAACTTTTGACTATGTAAGCAGCATGACCTAGGAAGGGCTTTTTTGTTGCTTGTATTTGGAATCTATCATTTCAAACTTTTGCAGTTTTGGAAGTGTTTTATATAAAAGTCGTCAGGCAGTTTTTGGACTTTTGGTTGAAGCCTTTCAACAAGTTTGAGTGAAATTGTACTTGAATGTCACTAAAGAAGGAAAATGCTGTGAAATAAGTGGAAAGGATACGGAGGCTGTTTTTCCCAAATTAATAGCAAACACTTTTGTTTTATTAGTTTTCTGAAAGTTCAATTTGTAGATTTCAATAGAAGCAACATTGGTTTTTCTAATGTCTCTCTCTAAAAGTATTCCGGTTGAAGCATGGAAGTGTTTTGGAAAAGATGGTATCACATGTATCATGAATCTATTTAATTTAATTATGAAACCTAAGAAAATGCTTAATTAATAGAGAAAAAGTGTATTAGTACCTTTGCATAAGAATGAAAGAGAGATACAAAATTGTACAAATTATAGAGGTATTATACTATGAAACTGTGGGAAAGAGTAGTAGAAAGAAGGTTGAGAAGTGAGACTAGGGTCTATTTGGTTTTATGTCAAAGAGATCTATAATGGAAGTTATAAACCTAATGAGAAGATTATGTGACTATTATTTGTAGAGAAAATAAGATTTAGATATGGTATTTATTAATATTGAAAAGATATATGATAGAGTTAATTGGACTATAATATGGCAGGTATTAAGAGTAACTTAGATGGAACTTATAAAAGATATATAGAAAGACATAAAAATATGTGTAAGGATGCTAGTAGGGATGCCATGTGAATTTTTGAATATTATAGGTTTGGAATAAGGATCCTATTTGAGTTCATACCTTTTTGCCTTAGTAATAGATGAGCTTACTAAACATGCATATACAATAATCTCGAATGCATGTTATTTGCAAATGATATAGTTTAACCGATGAGAGGAGAGAATGAGTTAATACTAAGTAAAAAGTTTAGAGGGAGGCATTGGAATGGAAAGGTTTTAAAATAAGTAAGATAAAACTGTGTATATGGAGTGTCACTTTAGTAATCATAGGTAAAACAATAGGGTAAGTATGAAAATTGACAAGCATGAATTAAATGTATCTAAACAATTTTGAGTATTTAGGATCTATCCCTTAAGAAATGGAGAAATTGATAAAGATGTTATGCATAGAACTTATGTAGGTTGAAATAAATGGAGAAGTGCATCCTCTATACTTTGTGATTGTAAGAACTGTTAAAATTAAAAAGAAAATTTTGTAAAACAGTAATAAAACCAGTAATACTTTATGGATTAGAGTGTTGGGGTACTAACTGTGAACATGAATAGAAAATGAGGATAGCGGAAATGACAATGATGAGATAAATGTATGGGCACACTAGACTGGATATAATAAATAATGAATCTTTACAAAGGAAGTAGGAATGGCTTCAATAGATGAGAAAATAAGTGAAACATATTTAAAGTGATTTGGGACGTGTGTAGGAGTCTCTTAGACGTGCTAGTACGGTATGTAGAAAATAGATATTAATTCATATTAACTCAAATTAAAAAGAGAAAGGGAAGACCTAAAAAAACTTAAAAAGAAATTATTAATAAAGCCATGAATTATTAAATTCAAATGAAAATATATGATCCATATAACCAATTGTTCACAGTGGGATAAAGGCTTAGTTGTTTTTAAAATAGACAAAGAATTTTTACATGTTGAGTTTTGTTGTTTTTTTGAACAGTAAGTATTATCTTGCCATGGATCGATATTAATGGGCTACTTGTTTACCCATTCAACACCGTAAGATATTATTGGGGTGTGAATGGTAACCATTAATGACCCATGGCTTGCGAACTTATGTAACTCAGGTGGTGAGTACACCAGAATCTTGAATCGGTATGTGATGGTATAGACCAATTGAACAGCCAGCGTATTTAAACAATGTGGAAGAGAATCTATGATGGTGGCCGTGGCTGAATATCTCTTTGTAATGAAATCAATTAGATCATATTGTTGGAGATTATATAGTGGATCACTTTCATTACCTGCTTTGTGACCATTGAAATTTATTTCATGCATCCCTCATTTTGTTTCTTAAGCCTGTAAAGAGGAACAATTTATTTCGTTATTTGTTTGTCCACCTGTATGTTCCCTGGTAAATTGGGCTGTGTCAATGATGGAGTCTGATTGGCATTTATGAATTTCAGGAGAGTGAAAGTGAAGAAGAAGGTCTTGATGAAGTTGATGATGATAATGAGGAAGAACACGAGCATAAATCTGAAGTACCAGTAGAGAAAGAGCTGGTAAGAGAAAAGCCTACCGACGTTCCAGCACCGAAGGAGGCAGAAAGGCAGTTGTCAAAGAAAGAATTGAAGAAAAAGGAACTGGCTGAGCTTGAAGCAATGATTGCTCAATTTGGATACAACAAGCCAGATGACCAAGATGCATCCCAGGGTAACCTTTTAAATTTTCTCTTCTTTGCTTCTTTTTGGGAGTTTTGGATGAGGCAACTGAATTTAAAGGTTTTGTTATTTGAGTTTGATTACTCTTTCTCTTTTCTTTCCCCCAACCACACCCCCACCACCTCTCCTTCCCCACCTTTGGGTTGCTTTTGGGGGTTTTTGGGTTTTGTGTCTTTTGATTTTATGCCTAACCTTTGCTTCATCCTTTTTCACTAACAGGTATTTCCGAAGATAAGAAAGAGAATGCAAATGAGGAGGTGAATAGAAAGGAGAGCAGTGCTCCAGGTGAGAGCAAAAGTGCAAAGAAGAAGAAGAAAAAGGATAAATTGTCCAAGGAGGCCAAAGAACAGGATTTGACAGCTGGCACTGAGATTGCAAGTCGAACTGATGAGAACATTGTGACTGAGGCGGCTGATGATGTACCTTCTGTAGATGTGAAAGATAAAATAAAGAAGATGGCATCTATTAAGAAGAAAAAATCTAGTAAGGAGATGGATGCTGCTGCCAAAGCTGCAGCTAGTGAAGCTGCTGCAAGGACTGCAAAGCTAGCTGCAGCAAAGAAAAAGGAGAAGAACCACTACAACCAGCATCCCCTGCGGTAAATTGTTTTTGAGTGAAATGAGTATGTATTTTCTTGTTCCTTTGTCAAAAGCACAATAAGTATTAGAATATTTTTCCATTTAAAGTGACTCTCGAGATGTTACCTTTTTGTTTAATTGAGAGAAATTGTTCATGGATGTGAAAATTAGGTTCTAATATTGCTTAGTGAACTGTGTCCTCCCTTTGGATAATTTTTGTCGGAAATCTCATGGGATGTCTATCGTCTAACTCTAGCACTGGGTCTGCCAAAAGATGAATGAAGTGCAATTGGGTATGGCTACCGTATGAAGCAGACTCAGGTCATCAATTAGTATATAATGATACGGCGTAATACAAATTGTCTTGGCTAACGGCAGCTAGGACTAAGAGCCATATGTTTTTAGGCTTTGGAAAGCTTCGAATTCTTGGTCATACTACATCTGTCGCCAACTTCTTCCTCTTTTCTTTCTCCCTCCACTTACCCCCTCCCCCTCAAGTTCGTGGCTGATTTTACATAATGAGATAAAGGCAGGCTTCTTGTTTAAATTATCCCCGCTTAAACCAGAAAGATCTCAAAATGGTGGATTACTGATCACCAAAGTGTCTCATGCTCGAAAAAATCTCACTTGATGCATTGCTATTCTTGCTCAGCTTTCCCTGTCACCTGGCCTCTCGTTTGCTGCTTAGACTTCAATCCCCCCACTCCCAAAGCACGACAAAATTCATGGTCATACCTAACCATCTTCATTCTTCAACAGCAACCCTTGCTTCGTATTGCTCCATGATTGGTACCCCTTATCTCATCACCACCGAACGTCTTCCTTCTCACAAACTGCCTAGCGCCTAACAATGTCCTTGAAGACTGCCGATGCTGATCCTCTGCGAGCTGCCAAAATGTACTTCTTTACCTTTTTCCTAAGTTTGGGAAGTAAACTGAAACAGATGGAAGACTACGTGCATGAGGCTGACATTAGTCTGCTGTTAGTTTACTTAAGTGGTTCAATGGTAAAACTAAGAACGCCAAGGTTCTGGCTGTAATATGCCGGTGTTACGTAAATCAACGGTACATCACCAACTTTCTACTGATACGCTCAAGCAAATCCAAGCGAGAAGATTATTCATGTATTTTAAACTCTATGCTGATTCCAATCACGAAAAATATCAATATTAACTGCTTCACACCAAAACGATACATAAAAAACTCCGGCTTTATAGTCTGAAATCTTCGCTTGTCTTCTTATATGTCTAATTTCTACTATCAAAAATCAAAAAAAGTCTTCCGCAGAACCAATTAATTACCACACCAATCGCTTCCTCTAATGGCTCCAGGAGTTCAAGAGCTGCATTTCCCTCCTCTTGATATTCCCATAAACATAGATCGTCTCACTCCAGTCTACCCTGCAAGCCCCATTCCCGCAGCCCACGGCGACGCCCTTTACCTCTCCAACCTCGATGACATGATCGGGGCAAGAGTGTTTACTCCAACCATCTTCTTTTACAGATCAACTGGCTTGTGTCCCAGAGGAAAACCATTCATCACAGTCCTTAAAGGCGCCCTGGCACGCGTCTTGGTGCCTTATTACCCCTTCTCAGGTAGGATCAGGGAGGCCAAAAATGGCAAGTTGGAAGTCTTTTTTGGACCAGAACAAGGTGCCCTTCTGGTTGAAGCTCACACAGACATTGCCTTAGCCAATCTCGGAGATGTGATGGTGCCTAATCCTGCTTGGACAACATTGATCTACAAGTTCCCTGATGAAGGCCAGTACCAAGTTATCGACATGCCATTGATAATCGCCCAAGTCACTCACTTCAGCTGCGGTGGCTTTAGTCTTGGGCTAAGGATATGCCATTGTATCTGTGATGGCCTCGGAGCTATGCAATTCTTACGTGCGTGGGCTGCCACTGCAAAAGCAGGCTCATTGGTTACAAACCCCAAGCCTTGTTGGGATCGTGAACTGTTTCTGCCCCGTAATCCTCCCAAGATTGAATATCCACATATTGAGTTTAAGGAAATCGAGGATGGTTCAACACTCACGAGGAGTTTATGGGAAGCCAAGCCCGTGCAGAAGTGTTACCGTATTACCCGAGAATACCAAAACTATCTGAAAAGCTTGGCCCAATCTGTCGGGCCGTGTACCACGTTCGACGCAATGGCAGCTCATGTCTGGAGATCATTCGTGAAATCGCTGGACGTAAAGCCTCTCGATTATGAGCTCCGGCTGACATTTTCCGTCAATGTCCGGCAGAAGCTGGAAAACCCACCGCTTAGAGATGGGTTTTACGGCAACGCACTGTGTGTGGCGTGCGTGACAAACACTGTGGCTGGGCTTGTTCAGGGATCCCTGGAGGACACAATCGAGCTCGTTCGTAAAGCCCGGCTGGCTGTGTCGGAGGATTTTCTGCGGTCCACAATCGACTACATAGAACTTGAGAGGCCCAAGAGATTAGAATTTGGGGGTAAATTGTCAATAACCCAATGGACGAGGTTTTCGATTTATGAATCGGCTGATTTTGGGTGGGGAAGGCCCATCTATGCGGGGCCAATCGACCTGACTCCAACACCTCAAATCTGCATTTTCTTGCCTGTTGGAGGTGCGGATTCTGATTCTGATGGGGCGATGCTTTTGTGCTTATGTTTGCCTGAATCTGCATCACGCGGGTTTGGTGAGCTTTTGTCTCTAAAGGGATTCTAATTTCTAATGAGCATGATGATTGATGAAATAAAAATTTCAAAATAGTGAAATTGAGGACCCATTTTTAAAGCTTTCCATGGTTCAAAGTTTGTTTGTGAATTAAAAAAAAAAATTTGTTTTGGTTTTTTTTTTTTTTTGGGTTTGTTAATTTCATTGGTGCATTATTATTATCAATAATATAAAAAAACTATAAATTGTGTGATGAAATCCTAACGTTTCTTATTAAAACATATGATTATAAGTCATAGAAAAATACTACATAATTGTTATTTTGAAGTATGCATAATCGTTTGCATGTATCGAAATATTTACAAAGTTATAAACTATATTATAATTATTTTATTAGACATATTTCAAAAGACACATAACGAAATTGCATTATGACAACAAAATTTGAGGGGGTGCTTAGTTCATGAAAGGATAATGAAAATTATAATAGTGTGAAATAGTAATAAATTATTTCATTATAATTGTATTGGTTAGTTTTGCGCTGAGGAGTAATAATAATAATAATAATTATTATTATTATTTAAAGTATGCAAAATATTATTTTTACAGCAGTTTGGTTTAAGAATTTTTTGTGAGTAATTATTTTCATACCTTGAAAAAAGAGAGGAAATAAAAAAAAATCCCAATTTTGATATTTGTAGGTACTGTTCACGGAATGATACTTTTAAACAAGTATCAAATTTTATTTCATTTTCATTTTATTTTCTCCCAAACCTCTATTCCATTTTCTCTTAAACCTATCAACCAAACACCCCTGTATCGTAGTATTTGAAATTAAGTATTAGATTTTATTTCATTTCTCTCCAAATCCGTCAACCAAACACCATATGAATCAATAAAAAAAATACCTTGAAACCAGTCACTCCTAACATAACGGTTATAAAATATTACGACGGCATAATATTGATGGCGCGAGCCACGTATGCGGCGTTAGCGCAGCTTAATCCATCCTTCCTGCCCCCGCAATCAAAAAACAGTGCTCTATTTTCAATTATCATATTATCGTTCAACTCAATTGTTTTTGGATTAATAATTTCTCTTATAATATAATTAAAAAAAATATTTTTTTCTCTCTTATAATCGTCATCGTTTGCGTGAATACGAGTATTTACGTGTCAAAACCTATGTTATTAGAAGTACGCTGGAAAGCACACTGCGATCAGCAAGAAATCGCATCACTTGGCATATAATCATGTATGTAAATTTGGAAGAGAAATTGTGCCTTTGCAAATAGGACAAATTTAATAAATGATACTCACAAGTCACACACACAGAGAGACTCACAAGTCACAAAACAAAAACGTCCATTCGTCGTCGTGAAGTTCGTTCCCAAAGAATTCCAAAAAAAACGAAAAAAGAGAGAAAATAGGTTTGCTGGCAAATTAATCAAGCGCTTCATATCAAAGCAAAGCTGTCCTTGACTAAAACCAACCCGTACCCCCAACAAATTTCTTGATTTTCAGTAACTCTCTCCGTACTTACACGATCTTATTCATATACTAATTAGATTTGATGCCATCGGTCGGTGATTCCTCTCTCGATCAGTAGCCCTCTCCGAAAACTCTATGATGATATCATCATAGCGTTAGAATTTTGGAGCCGTCGAATAAACCTCTTCTTATCGAGTGATCGGCGGAATTATTTGGGGATTACGATATCAATTTGATTCAGTGGGAGAAAAATCGAAATTGTTTCCAAAACCTCTCGACTTTTTTTGGAGTTGTAAATTAGGTCTGGATTGAATTGAACTGTAACAAGGAGTGAATTTTTTGTTTTTTCTTTTTCGGAGTGAAATTGCATGAAATTATCGCCGATGAGAGATTGGGTTTGGATTGCTAGGGTTTTTGTAATTGAAGCTTCGTCGTAATTTAGGATTTTTCATTTTCTTCGTTTGGAATTGTTTCGTTTAGGCGGAACGCAATTTTTAAGCACTGGGTGCGAATCAGTCACGGCCGACACCGCCGTCGCCGGCCGGTGGTTCACCACTATGGTACTTCCTTCGGCCTAGACCACCTCAGCCCTACTCTCTCCAATACCTTCCTCAAATGGACTTCGTAAGCCGCCATGCTGGCTCTTCCTCCGCCACCGATCAGCATCACTACCAGCAATCGCAACAGGCCACTGAATCTTCCCCCACCTCCCCCTCCTCATCTATTCCTCCACCGCCTCCTAATGCCGCCGAAGAGCCGGAGTACTTGGCGCGGTACATGGTGGTCAAGCATTCGTGGCGGGGACGCTACAAGAGGATATTATGCATTTCGAATTATACAATAGTCACGTTGGATCCGGGCACATTAGCGGTGACCAATTCGTATGATGTGGGGAGTGATTACGAGGTAGCATCGCCCATTATTGGGAGGGATGAGAATTCCAATGAGTTTAATATAAGTGTGAGGACTGATGGCAAGGGGAAATTCAAGGCTATTAAGTTTTCATGTAAGTATAGAGCTAGTATTTTGACTGAGTTGCATAGAATAAGGTGGAACAAGCTTGGAACAGTCGCGGAATTCTCAGTAGTGCATCTTCGGAGAAGAACATTGGAGTGGGTTCCTTTTGTAAGCTTCATTACTTTCTTTTTAAACTTATCTCGGGTCTTAATTTTTCGCATCAGTTTAACTGTGTTGCTTCATAACTACTGTGCTTTTCGTTATACGTGCTTATGTATTCCACGTTCATTCGTTCATTCATGTCGTTTAGATATCATTTGGAAACTAAAAATAATTTGAAACGACTGTTAGCTGCGGGATTAACATGAATAAAAAAGGGCGGCAAAAAATGCTTCACCTTGACATCTTTAAATTGTGGTCAAGAAAGAATCCAATAAGGCACCAAAGGAACTACTTATGTTGGTTCATTAAGGAAATTAGTAGATTGCAGGAATTTGGGTTCTATGTGAAAAAAAAAAAAATTCTGGAAGGACAAGTCAAGATATATTTTGTGAATTTATTTCTCTCCGGCTTTTTTTTAAATGTTAAGAATTTTCCAAATGTGGGTTTGGGTCTTTACCTTCCACTCCCCTTTTGTCATTTACTTGGAGGAATTAGAATTTAGTTATTTTGTACTTATGTTTTCTTTGGTTTTGGGAAGGATTTCTTATTTTTTGCTTTTGTTTTCTTAATAAGTTTGTTCAGGACGGAAGCTTTTGATGCTAAATGGATTGTGCTCTTGGTTATTTTATCTCCTTATTTAGTTGGGTCTGATGACATTATGTTCCATGCTTTTGGATTAAACTTGTTAATGCTGGAATTATTTTATACAGAAACTAAAAGTTACTTATGTTGGAGTTGAGCTTATTGAACTAAAATCTGGAGATCTTCGCTGGTGCTTGGACTTCAGAGACATGGATTCCCCTGCCATCATTCTTCTGTCTGATGCTTATGGGAAAAGAAGCACTGATCAGGGGAGTTTTGTTCTCTGTCCCCTATATGGAAGGAAATCAAAAGCATTCCAGGGTGCTTCAGGAACTTCTAGTGTTTCCATAATATCGACTTTGGTATGCAGGCATTGTTTTGTCTTGTAGTTCAAAGTTTGGCATTGATGTTTTCACTTGAATTTTATTTTCATTTTGAGTTGTGTCTATATGTCTTGAACTTTGACTTGCAGTTCTTTTTATTGCTGACACTTTTATTATGGTAATAACATGTTCTTATGATCTGTGCTGATATGGTGCTTCTGTATCCAGACTAAAAATGCTAAAACGATGGTTGGTGTGTCATTATCTGTTGAAAGTAGCCAGTCACTAACTGTCACAGAGTATATCAAGCGGAGGGGTACTGTAAAAGCATTTTAAGTTTTCAGTTAAATCTGTATTTTATTAGCTGATTTACTCCTAACTAAATTAATCTTAATTTTTGGTTGATTAACATGCAGCTAAAGAGGCTGTAGGCGCAGAAGAAACCCCTTGTGGTGGTTGGTCTGTTACAAGATTGCGATCTGCTGCTCATGGAACGCTAAATTCTCCAGGTTTGAGTTTGGGAATTGGGCCTAAAGGTGGACTTGGTGAAAATGGTGATGCTGTCTCGCGTCAACTGATTCTTACCAGGGCTTCACTTGTTGAGAGACGGCCTGAGAACTACGAGGTAAGTTGATGATATCCTTTGTTAGTTTTTGTGGTTTTAGAGAGATATTGTAAGTATTCAATTTGCTTTTAGTACATATTTTTAGGATTGGCCTGAGTTTATGTGCAACATACTGGAGCTGCTTTTCCTGGGATGTTGCACGTAATGCATGGGCAGAAATGTGAAGTCAAATAAATTTTTTTCCCTTTCTGAAAGCATTTTTTACTGGCTTGATCATAGATCATACCTCTAAATTGTTGACACAGGTGTTTTGTCTTTGTTTTGCTATTTTACTAATTTTTTTTGTCCCCTTTATTTTTCTGTTGCTCTAGAAGTTTTTCAGAATGCATAGTGCTTTGCATCACCATAAGACGTAATAAAATTGGCCTGGATATTTGACATTATCTTATGTGAATGTACACTTGTGGAATCTCTTACAAGTAGAATGTTAGAGGTAAAAGAGGATTTAGAATTTTGATCATGAAGCTTAATAATTAGAAATTGAGAGATGATATGAGCATGCAGTAAAGCGTATGCACTTGTTTGATTAAGTTATTGAACAAGCAGAGTGGGCCGCATTTACTTCATAAACAATGACTCTCAAAAGAATATTTTGTTGTTTAAGTCCTAAGAAGATTGCAATGTTATTTTGATTTTGATTTTTTTTCCTGAGGCTGTGGTTATCTTGAAAGTCATTAGGAAGGCTACTCTTGTTTAATTGATGTTGTTTACCTGTTTAACTTGCATGAAATTTCCCTCCTTGGGGTCCATAACGAGCATTATGTAAATGTGTTTATGTTAAGCAGGCTGTTATTGTTCGCCCCTTATCTGCTGTAAGTGCTCTTGTTCGATTTGCTGAGGAGCCCCAGATGTTTGCTATTGAATTCAATGATGGATGTCCCATCCATGTGAGGACCTTTTACTTCATAATATTGTGATCAGTTTGTTTTGGAGGAGGTGTTAATTTTGACATTTATGTTCTTGGTTTCAGGTATATGCTAGCACGTCGCGTGATAGCTTGCTTGCTGCTGTTAGGGATGTGTTACAAACAGAAGTAGGTAGACGTGCTTTCTCTTGGTTATTTGTATGTACATATCTTGTAGATGTGCATTGACAATTAAAGGGATGGTGGACTGGCTCTGCAATATTTATATGATTTGCTGAAGATTGTTTCCACTTACAGCTGGAGTCTACTAAAATTAGTATGCTAATATATATATATATAATGCATTGTGAAATTAGGATTAAACGTTTCCCAGCAATTCTATTTTTGCAGGGACAGTGTGCGGTACCCATATTACCAAGGCTTACAATGCCTGGTCATCGGATTGATCCACCTTGTGGAAGAGTACACTTACGAATACAGCAACTGCTTGCTACACAACAACATGTTGTTGCTGACATGGAAAGTGCAACCATGCATTTGAAACACTTAGCAGCAGCTGCCAAAGATGCTGTTGCTGAAGGAGGTTCCATTCCTGGATCAAGAGCTAAATTGTGGCGTAGAATCAGGGAATTTAATGCATGTATTCCATATGGTGGAGTACCTATCAACATTGAAGTACCTGAGGTGACTCTGATGGCCTTGATTACGATGCTTCCAGCTGCTCCCAATCTTCCTCCAGAGTCACCACCCTTGCCACCACCTTCTCCGAAAGCTGCTGCTACTGTCATGGGTTTTATTGCATGTTTGCGGAGGTTGCTTGCTTCAAGGAGCGCTGCTTCACATGTGATGGCTTTTCCTGCGGCTGTTGGAAGAATCATGGGATTACTTAGAAATGGTTCTGAGGGGGTTGCTGCTGAAACGGCTGGTGTGATCGCTGTACTCATTGGGGGTGGCCCTGGGGATACAAACGCCTTAGCTGATACGAAAGGAGAAAGACATGCAACATTCATGCATGCAAAAGCTGTACTGTTTACTAATCAGAGCAACCTGATAGTGCTAGTTAACAGGTTAAAGCCCATGTCTGTGTCGCCATTGTTGTCAATGTCAGTTGTTGAGGTTCTTGAGGCAATGATAGCTGACCCACATGGTGAAACAACCCAATATGCAGTTTTTGTAGATTTATTACGTCTTGTTGCGGGTTTGCGACGCCGCTTGTTTGCATTGTTTGGACATCCTGCTGAGAGTGTAAGGGAAACAGTAGCTGTGATTATGCGAACAATTGCTGAAGAAGATGCTGTTGCAGCAGAATCCATGCGTGATGCCGCATTACGTGATGGTGCATTGCTGAGGCATTTATTGCATGCATTTTACCTTCCTGCTGGTGAGCGTCGTGAGATTAGCAGGCAACTTGTGGCTCTATGGGCAGATTCTTATCAACCAGCTCTTGATTTGTTGTCTAGAGTTCTGCCTCCAGGTTTGGTCGCTTATTTGCATACGCGACCTGATGGATCTTCAGCAGAAGATATATCCAATCAGGAAGTTCCTTTGCTCAGTAGGAGACAGAGACGTTTACTCCAGCAGAGAAGGAATCGTCCTGGTAGAGGAATATCATCTCAGGGACATTTATTGTCTTCTAATGATAACATAGAGGGTGTTGATCAGGTGAAGCAGCCAAGTCCTGGTGCAACAGAAAGTTATAAAGTACCGTCAGCTGATATGAGGCCTGGCCATGTGGCAACAGTTACAACTTCTGTGGTTCATACAGGTGAAAACTTTCCAGGTGAGTTGTCCACTTCAGGGATCGTGCAGAATGATCAGTCAACATCTGCTGATTCTTCTGATGTACCTTCAGTGAATACACATGAGATTGTTGAACCAAATGCTGTTGGTTCGGTTGATTCTGATGCCAATATATCTGGTAACCAAAGTACAGGCCTACCTGCACCCGCTCAGGTAGTTGTTGAGAATGCATCTGTGGGATGTGGAAGGTTATTATTGAATTGGCCTGAATTTTGGCGAGCTTTTAGTTTGGATCATAACCGTGCTGACTTGATTTGGAATGAGCGTACTAGGCAGGAGTTGCGAGAGGCTTTACAGGCTGAGGTTCATCAGCTGGATGTTGAGAAAGAACGCACCGAAGACATTGTTCCTGGAGATGGAACTTCTGACATCGTTACTGGGCAAGTTGGTGTACCTCAGATTTCATGGAACTACACAGAGTTCTTTGTTAGGTATCCTAGCTTATCAAAAGAAGTGTGTGTGGGTCAGTATTACCTTCGGCTGCTGCTTGAGAGTGGCAGCAGTGGGAGGGCACAGGACTTTCCATTGCGTGATCCTGTTGCTTTTTTTAGAGCTCTATACCATCGGTTTTTATGCGATGCGGATACTGGGCTTACTGTTAATGGTGCTGTTCCTGATGAGTTGGGCTCTTCTGATGAGTGGTGTGATATGGGTAGTTTAGACGGTTTTGGTGGAGGTGGTGGTTTTTCAGTTAGGGAGCTTTGTGCTAGGGCAATGGCAATTGTGTATGAGCAACATTACAACACTGTGGGCCCATTTGAAGGCACTGCACACATCACAGTTCTCTTGGATAGGACCGATGATAGAGCTTTAAGGCACCGTCTTCTCCTTCTTTTGAAGGTATATTTCATTTGCATTCTTAGCTTCTTTATGTGGGAAGTCCCTCATCCTTTTGGACTGATGTGGTTGTGGGGACACATAAATGAGGAAAAAAATATAACTTATGAAGAAAATTTAGAAAAATAAATTGTTGTGTGCATTCTTTAGGTGATAATTTCAAAACCCCTTCTGAAGACCTGTCTGCATGGTAGGTGTTTCCAGTTCAGTTTTATTATTTAAAAATGACAGCGAATTGAGTTTCTTATTTGGGACTTAGTTAAAGGCGATAGTCATTTTTACCTTGTGCTTTTGTGATCTGATAAAAAGTCTCATGAAGCTCTTGCTTGTTCCAGCTTTGTTTCTTCATCCAAGGAAAATTTGGTTTTCCATTGGAAATGCTCGGTTAATAACAGCGTCTCTTAAATGAGTTGGTGCCAACTGGCTACAAACTCTAGGTTTTAATTAATCGGACTGTACTCGTGCCTGGATTCTTCATACCTCTCTAAATTGAAAGACTAATAGTTTGCATATCTGGAAGTTTAGTATTAAGAATTGGAGACTCTCATAACTCACTTTCCAATTTATAAACTTCTGGGACCTTGGCTGAAATGTTTATATAACATGGAACCAAGCTATAATAGATCTTTGTGTTTGTTCAAATTTATATTTGTTTGTGCAGGTATTGATGAAGGTTTTGTCGAATATAGAGGCATGCGTCCTGGTTGGAGGTTGTGTCCTTGCTGTTGATTTACTTACGGTAGTTCATGAAGCTTCAGAGAGAACTGCTATACCTTTACAGTCAAACTTGATAGCTGCTACTGCTTTTATGGAACCTTTGAAGGAGTGGTTGTTTATTGATAAGGATGGTGCTCAAATTGGACCTGTGGAGAAGGATGCTATCAGAAGATTTTGGTCAAAGAAGGAAATTGATTGGACTACACGCTGCTGGGCTTCTGGGATGCCTGACTGGAAGAGACTTAGGGACATTCGAGAACTTCGCTGGGCACTGGCTCTCCGTGTTCCTGTTCTCACTCCAATCCAGGTAATGTACCCTTTGTATTTGCATAATTAAAATATGGTACTTTTTTCTATTGTAATTTACATGTCCATCTCTTTTTTCCTGTATAGGATTTTTTTTCTTGAAAGTTTGAAACTTTGTTTTGTAGAAATCTTTTTCATCATTGTATGGACTAAAAGTTCCTGGATTGTTAAGTATTATATCATTTGTAATTTCTTGGGGACACAATCAAATCTCACCTAAACTCTATTTTTGAGGATGCCATGCAAAACATGACGATGGTTGGTGGGAGGGATTGTTGTAAATCATTATTGTGCCTTCTAAATTAAGCATGTCTGGCTGGTAGTATATCAGAGTTATTGCCATCATCTTTAATCAATTTTGGTGCTTTGGTATTGTAGATGCTTTTGTATAACTTGTAGATTTTGCAAAACAAATAATTAACCAAGAGATGTAATTAACATTGAAACATAAAAGAGGTAGAATGAATGAATGAATGAATGATCTTTTATTATGTGCTCTAATAGATGCATATGTGTTTGTGAACTTTAGCTAGTTATTATGTGGAATATCTTAGTTGGTGGCTATTGCATCCAGGTTGGAGATTCTGCATTGTCCATATTACACAGCATGGTAGCTGCTCATTCGGATATTGATGATGCTGGGGAAATAGTTACTCCAACGCCGAGAGTAAAAAGGATTTTATCAAGTCCACGATGTCTACCACACATTGCGCAGGTATTTGAAGTTTCTTGTTACTTATGTCTTCTTTTAGTTATTTTAAATTGCTTATAAGTCGAGTTGATGTGTCTGTATACTGGTGTATTTCATTTCTTTATTCAGATAGGATATTACTGAACTGCTTGAAGGCTTCATTTCTAGATCAAAGATAAAAATTTAATTGATGGAAACTTTGTAGTTTTCTCCTACAGGAAAGGATGGGATTCACAGAAGGCTCCCTTATTTATTGCTATTGGATTTGGGTTTTGTCCACTTGATTTTGTTGTCCTTACCAAGATTACCTTGTGAATCTTTAAGATCTTCTAAGTGTACTCATTTCAGTTTGGATTCTCCTGTAACTTCAGCTCTCTTGGGGTTTCAAATGAGAGTGGCTGTCTGGCAATTTTGAAGTATTTGGGTTGTTACGATACTGGAGAGTATTCTCATTGGTTATTATATTTTGGGCCTTATTTTCTAGGTTTGGTCATATTGAGTTCTGGGGTAATTAAATTCCTCTATATGGGGTTGTGCAAAATTTACTGGGCATTGAATGTGCAAGTTATGCATCTGTTGACTGTTAGTCATTGGTTGTGCAACATTTACTGTCACCTGGCAACAGTCATATTCACTTTTGGTTCCGGTATGCAAGGCTTGAGATTTTTTTTTGTTTTTAAAATTATTATTGAATCATTTAAGATTTATGAGTAATTTTGGTTTTTTGGAAGATCATGATCTTAATTTAAGTAATTTAGTTTTAAGGTTTGTGTTTTGTCAAAGGGATGACCTCTGATATTATTACTGAAGATGGAATTTTATCGGTGTGGATCTGGGAGAACTAAGTTACCCAGCTGTGCTTGGCTTGGTTAATCTCTTACTGAAATGCAGTAGATAAAAGTAGCTTCCTTCTTACCATTTCAACAAAAGCAAAGGGAGACATAGGAGAGCTACTAGGTCATTGTTTTCAAAAATATCTAGTGCAGGGGGAAACTTGATATTTTTTTAGGAAAGATGTTAGTGAATATGTAAAATTGCTCGATCTCAAGTCTCTTGGGTTTGAATCCCGGACCTTTTTTCTTTTCTTCTTCCTTTTTTTTTAGCTGGATGGTGAAGATCTGGAATGCAGGCTCTTCTAAAATTCTCCTTAGTTGCAGGATGTGGCTCTTTCTAGTCTTAGGAATGGGAAGTGATATGCATTTTATGCTGACTTATGTATTTGTTAAAGTAGTAGAAATTAAATCAACCTGGTACTTAGTATTGAAGTTGGAACCTGGAGTATAAGCAATGTGGTCAGACTAGCAAGGATGTCTTATCTCATATTCTCTTGGTGTGTAAACGTTGGAAGAATGTGTTCTGTCGGAGAAGGGCTTGGTATGTCAGACTCTTCCCAAATTGTGATGTTTCTGATATTCCTTGTTTTATTGGAAAGATTTATGTGCTGTCGTTCTGGATTTTAGATAATGATAATCGGCTCTTAATCTGATAAGTAATGTTTGTCTTCCTAATGTTAGCTTTTTCAGCGATCATAGTCTGTTGAGACCTTCACTCTCATTTTTCTTCTGCAGCCTTAGTTCTTCAATTTGCTTGAGTTAGATTATCATATTATAATGGAAGAATTTGCAGAGGAAAATGTTAAAATTCATTTTCACTTGTATAAATTATGTGATTTTAGGCTATGCTTTCTGGTGAACCAACCATTGTAGAGGGAGCCGCTGCTTTGCTGAGGGCTGTAGTTACCAGGAATCCCAAGGCAATGATAAGATTATACAGCACTGGTGCATTTTACTTTGCACTGGCATACCCTGGATCAAATCTTTTTTCAATTGCAGAGCTCTTCTCGGTGACACATGTTCATCAAGCTTTTCATGGTGGTGAAGAAGCTGCAGTGTCCTCTTCTTTACCTTTAGCCAAACGCAGTGTCTTGGGTGGACTTTTACCTGAGTCCTTGCTCTATGTACTAGAACGCAGTGGTCCAGCGGCATTTGCTGCAGCGATGGTTTCTGATTCTGACACGCCTGAGATCATATGGACGCACAAGATGAGAGCAGAAAATCTGATACGCCAGGTAGTTCAACTGTTTGATTCAATATCATCTTGTCCTTTTTCACTTGATGCTTCATAACATTACCATGTTACCTTTTCATATGATACTTCATAATATTAACATGTTACATCTGACCAAATGGATGAATTACTCCTATAGACGAATGCTTTTCTGCCATTATTGTTACACTTTGTCTGGACATTGTTCAAGACCCTTAATCTAGTACTTCTCTTGTCCAGGTTCTGCAGCATCTTGGAGACTTTCCTCAGAAGTTGTCCCAGCATTGCCATTCTTTATATGATTATGCTCCGATGCCGCCAGTTACATATCCTGAGCTGAGAGATGAAATGTGGTGTCATCGCTATTATCTGCGGAACTTGTGTGATGAGATCAGGTTTCCAAATTGGCCCATTGTTGAACATGTTGAGTTTTTGCAATCATTGTTGGTAATGTGGCGAGAAGAGTTGACGAGGAGACCCATGGATCTTTCTGAAGAAGAAGCTTGTAAAATATTGGAGATTAGTTTAGATGATGTAGTTAGAGATGATGCACCTAAAAGACAAATTTTTGAGATAGCTGATGAGATTCCGAACATATCAAAGCAGATTGAAAACATAGATGAAGAGAAGCTTAAGCGACAGTACAGGAAACTGGCAATGAAATATCATCCAGACAAAAATCCTGAAGGGAGAGAGAAATTTCTTGCTGTTCAGAAAGCTTATGAGCGCTTACAGGTACTCTTGCTTATTATGTAAGATATGTAGGTGTTGTCTACTTGATTAGCTAGTTAACAATGTTTGCAAAATGCTGTTAAAAGCCTGTGTCCCTGAAGTGTAATGCTTGCAAGGTTTGTTGTGGTACCAAGTATGATATGCTTTTGTGCTTATGGATCCACATGAGAAGTTTGCAGGTTTCACATCTGCTAGGTTTTTACTTTGTGTCCTTGCATGAAAAAAAATAGCTACACCTTGTTGTTAACACTGGAGGGTATTGCTGGTTGATGTAATGTATGCTTGTGTCTTATTCATTTAACTATATCAAGAGGTGTTAAATTTTGTTCTTTAGAAGGTTTAAAATTATCCTAACTAACTATTTGGATGATCATGGGAAGCTTGTGGGTTTTCCCCCTTTGGTTCACATTTATACTTCGGTGAAGGATAGATATGCTTTGAAATGCATGAGTTATCTCAGATGCTAAGAGCCCATTAATACCAAGTGGTTGTATCACAGGTTTCTGCATTGTTGTTGTCATTCTTTTCTTTGTTTCTTTATTTCTTTTTTTTTTCTTTTAAATCATTTTTTGGGGCTATAATCCAAGAAGTTGTTAATTTCAGTTCCTCCCTGAACATCTCATAATAGTACCAATTCATTGCATCTTTCTTCTCTAACCTGATTTCAATTGACCACAATGTCCTTTAGGCTACAATGCAAGGACTGCAAGGTCCTCAAACTTGGAGGTTATTGCTGTTACTGAAGGGACAGTGCATCTTATATAGACGCTATGGTGATGTGCTGGAGCCATTTAAGTATGCTGGGTACCCCATGTTGTTAAATGCTGTGACTGTAGACAAGGATGACAACAATTTTCTTTCATCTGATAGGGCACCTCTTCTAGTTGCAGCCTCAGAGCTTGTTTGGCTTACGTAAGTGCTCATTTCCACTGAGTCTATATTTTCTAAATCCCCATTTTCTTGAAATGATAGGCTATACTCAGTTGATTTTCACATTTTCTGACTATTAGGTGTGCTTCTTCATCACTGAACGGTGAAGAGCTTGTGAGGGATGGTGGAATACAACTTCTTGCAACTCTCCTTTCCCGGTGCATGTGCGTGGTTCAACCAACCACTCCTGCAAGTGAACCCTCCACTATAATTGTTAGTAATGTTATGCGGACCTTTTCCATTCTGAGTCAGTTTGAGAGTGCCAGAGTTGAGATACGTGAAATTTCTGGACTAGTTGAGGATATAGTCCATTGCACAGAACTTGAGCTTGTACCTCCTGCTGTTGATGCCGCCCTTCAGACCATTGCTCATCTTTCTGTGTCTTCTGAATTACAAGATGCCCTAGTGAAGGCTGGAGTGCTATGGTAAGTGAGTTTATTGAATGTCTGTCCTGTTACATACACGTAAAATATTGTAATCTGTTTTGGAAATGGAATGGCTTTCGTTGTGATTATTTTCATTGAATTTGAATGACTTGGTTTATATTTTCCATTGGTCAGGAAATTTATTGAATTTTTGTGGTGTTATCTCTGTTTTTTTTCTGGTAAAAAATATTTTTTCCCTTAGACCACCTTAAATAGTTACACTACAACCCCCACCCTTGTTTTTTCCTCGTGTTTCTTTGTAGTCTTCTTTTGGGGAGGGAGTATAAATATGGAATGTGCGGATAAAATAGATCTATAGAAAGAATGGAAATCTTGATGATGATGAGGAAGATTCCTGAGAATAACATTTAAAGAGTAATTTTTGAACTTTGTTTAAGAAAAAGGCTCACGATTAACTTTTATTTCTGAAACACGAAGAATTATAGTTATGAGATTAGGGAAGCTTTAGTTCTTCTAATTCTAGGGACATGGGCATTCTTTTTGGCTTCATGATTTTTCTGTCTCATGTAACTGGCACAAACTGCTATACTGCTTTAACTTTTACAAGAGATGCCATGACACTTGATACATCTGGGTTTAATTCTGCACTAACTTCTTTATTCTCTGATGGCATTATTGAATGGCTTCTTGTTTATTGATTTATCTATGCTGCATGTGGCATCTTACAAATTTAATTTACTCTAGGTACCTCCTGCCTTTACTTCTTCAGTATGATTCGACTGCTGAGGAATCGGGCAAGACTGAAACACATGGTGTTGGAGCAAGTGTTCAAATTGCAAAAAATAATCATGCTATACGTGCATCTCAGGCCTTGTCAAGGCTTAGTGGTATGAGTACTGAGGAGAATACAACACCTTATAATCACACTGCTTCAAGTGCCTTGAAAGCCTTGTTGACACCTAAACTTGCCAGCATGCTCAAGGATAATTTAGCTAAGGAATTGTTGTCAAAATTAAACTCAAACTTGGAGTCTCCAGAGGTAAATGCTACTGAATGTCTTTTTCCTGGTGTATTATGTTGTACAAATATCACTGCATCTCGTTGATTTTGTCTTTGTTCTTCAGTTACCTTGTTTTCAATTTTGAAGGGTGTATTATTAAGCTGTTCTTTAAGGTTTTTTAATTAACATTCTTGTTTTGTTGATAGACCTTGTTGAGAGCTATGTTTATGTGGTTACTTACAGTTTTATAGTTTCACTTCTCCTGTTTGTGTTCGATTCAAGGTTCTTAGTACCTAGGTTTGAAGTGCTGCATACATCGTAGTGAAATGAACTGTTATGGTTGCTTTTAAATGATGTTAAAATTAAAGTCACTATGAGACAAGCGTGTGATGCCATTTCTTGTAAATGAGATATGTTCTAGTTACCATACATTTACCTTTACTTCTTTCTTCACATTACCCTATCTTAGGTTATGATCGCATTGGTGCTGACTTGTTTCATCCAAAAATGTTTTGGATTGAATCTGTAACTAAGAATTGAAAAAGTTGGTTTTGTTCTCAATAGCAATTTCAGCAAACTTGGTACCTGATTTTGTCCTTATTTTTTGAACAGAACTTTCTATCTGATTTTATTCATGGTGTATCCTACTCCTACTTCAGTGACTATTTTCCCATGTTAATGAGTCCTCTCTCTTATACTTCTTTCAAGTAAAAGAAATGATATGTTGTAGTCTACTTAGCACTGTTGAATATGTTATGCATGTGAGTCTTGTTATAAATGATTTTATGTCGATTTCTTATTCTTTTTAAGTGCTTGAGTTGTTGCCAATAGTTATCTTCCATGATTGAGTTGTTATCCAATTTTGATATGTTTTTCCGTTAATTGCTCTGTCTTGCAGATTATTTGGAACTCCTCAACCCGAGCAGAACTACTAAAATTTGTAGACCAACAACGAGAAAGCCTAGGTCCTGATGGTTCTTATGATTTGAAAGGTTCAGATTCCTTTGTATATGAAGCATTAGCAAAAGAACTTTTTGTTGGGAATGTATACTTGAGAGTCTATAATGATCAACCAGACTTTGAAGTCAGTGAACCTGAGAATTTTTGTGTTGCTCTTGTTGATTTCATTTCGTATTTACTGCATAATCTACCAAGCCCTGGTTCAGATTTCTATCTTAGTGGCTCATCTCCTAAGACATCTGAGCCTCAGTATGGTGTTATTGATGGTTTATCGACTGAGAATCATTCTACTGATGATTCACAAGCACCCTCAACCTCATCCTTACCCTCTGATGAAATATTGGTTGAGAAGGAGGGAGAATTGATTAAGAATCTTCAATTTGGCCTGAACTCTCTACAGGTACACATTTGAATTTCTTTGGATGTTGGAGGTTGTGGTATTAGTTTAATAGTAATAATGCTTAGATCTTCTTTTTCTGTTATTTCAGCTATTGCTCACAAGCAATCCGAATTTGGCTTCTGTATTTTCTTCCAAGGAAAAGTTGTTGCCTCTTTTCGAATGCTTTTCTGTTCCTGTTGATTCTGCCAGCAATATTCCTCAACTCTGTTTAAGTGTACTCTCCCGCCTGACAACACATGCTCCCTGCTTGGAAGCAATGGTTGCAGATGGTTCCAGTCTTCTCCTTCTTTTACAAATGCTTCATGCATCTCCTGGTTGTC
This sequence comes from Gynochthodes officinalis, assembly GCA_020080225.1. Lineage (NCBI taxonomy): Eukaryota > Viridiplantae > Streptophyta > Magnoliopsida > Gentianales > Rubiaceae > Gynochthodes > Gynochthodes officinalis. Next base: position 45,083,345 of record CM034615.1, on the reverse strand, counting down.
GTGAAGGAGCTCTTCACGTTCTTTATGCTTTGGCCAGCACTCCAGAGCTTGCATGGGCAGCTGCAAAGCATGGTGGGGTGGTCTACATTCTTGAACTTCTGTTGCCCTTGCAAGGTAAAGTTTTTTTCCTCTCCTCCTTTTTTTTTTGTTGGTGGTCCTCTTTCATACCAGAGAAAAGGCTGATTAGTCTAACCTAATTGAAATGATCTGGGCAGAAGAAATTCCTGTGCAGCAAAGAGCAGCAGCTGCTTCACTGTTAGGAAAGCTTGTGGCCCAACCAATGCATGGGCCCAGAGTGGCGATAACACTTGCTCGATTTCTACCGGATGGCTTGGTATCCATCATTCGAGATGGCCCTGGTGAAGCAGTTGTGACTGCTCTAGATCAAACAACAGAGACTCCAGAACTTGTATGGACTCCGGCAATGGCTGCTTCTTTGTCAGCTCAACTAGCAACAATGGCATCAGACTTGTACCAGGAACAGATGAAAGGGCGTGTTGTTGATTGGGATGTTCCTGAGCAGGCTTCTAGCCAACAGGAGATGAGAGATGAACCTCAGGTTTCTTATATCTAACTTATAAATATATATTAAGGTTTTGTGCAGCTTCTGAGTTATTATTGTCTTGTGTAGGTTGGAGGTATCTATGTCAGGTTATTCTTGAAGGATCCGAAATTTCCTCTTAGAAATCCTAAGAGATTTCTGGAAGGACTACTGGATCAGTATCTGTCATCCATTGGTTTTGCCAATTATGATGACCGTGCTGTTGATCCCGAACTCCCTCTGCTTCTCTCTGCTGCATTAGTCTCTTTGTTACGGGTACACCCTGCTCTTGCAGATCATGTTGGCTATCTTGGGTACGTTCCCAAACTTGTGTCAGCAGTAGCTTATGAGGGAAGAAGGGAAGCAATGGCTTCTGTGGAGATTAGAAATGGCAATTACTCTGGGGGGACAAGTGAAGCTGAGGATAGTTTGATGCAGCCATCTTCACCTACGCCTAAAGAACGTGTTCGCCTGAGTTGTTTACGTGTCCTACACCAACTCGCAGCCAGTACAATATGCGCTGAAGCTATGGCAGCAACTAGTGTAGGGACACCACAGGTATATATGTGTGTGTATATATATTATATTATATCATGTCTCTGTACTTGTCAGAATAATATGCACATCCCTTCTTTCATGGTGATTGTAGTACCCTTTTTATTCTGATGAGTCTTGCAGCCTTGTGTTATGAACTTTACTCTTGTTGCCTCGTTTAATTTTTAAATCATAATTTCAGGTTGTCCCACTTTTGATGAAAGCAATTGGATGGCAAGGTGGGAGCATATTAGCTCTTGAAACCCTCAAACGTGTCGTGGTTGCTGGCAATCGAGCAAGAGATGCACTTGTTGCACAAGGACTCAAGTAAATGCAGCATTTAATTTCCTGTAGCATTTTTTTTTTAAATTTTATTTTATGAAGTGATCCGTTACATATAATATTTTATTGTTGGTTAAGATCCAGAGTAATACTTGTTTGGAAAAGTTTGCATTAAAAAATGGAAGTCAGCTCCCAGTTATGATACGCTTGATGGTAGGTTTCTTACAGAACGTGGTAGGGAAGTTCTCGAATGTTGGTGAGTTTCAGAAGTGCGTTCATATGGAGAATGGAAAGTGGATTAGTTACTGTAACTATAAATGAGAAATGAATGATGACAATATCTCTCACATTAAAGTATATTTAAACTCATAGGAGTAAAAAGATAAAACTCTTGATCTTGCAATTTGTATAATCGGACCCATGTTTAGGATGATTCAACTTTTTTGAAAGAAGCCATCTAGATCCTTCGATAGCCTTGGCACGATATTAAGCTAGTTAGATTGATGAAACAGTGCAGAACAGACAATCTACTTCTAGTTGGAATCAAATAGAAGTGATTCAATTTACAGTAGAGAACCTTGTTCTTTTCCGTGTGCTAGTGGACCTGTACACGCTGATCCTGCTTGACAGCTAAAACCTTGTGGTTTAGAAATTCACCGTCCATAATGATTAACAGCTTGCCTCATTGTGTCGATAATGATCATCTGATGAGTTATATGCATTAGACTGTATAGAAGATGAAGATAGTGAGAGACCTTTGTGGGCCTTGTGAAAAGAGAGTGGCAGTGGAGATGGAGAAGATCTGGTCTCCATCTTTATCAAGGATGTAAACAGACATATGGAATGGATGTCTCAGCCAATGGGCAGCATGTCTATCAAACTCCCGTTAGGAGCTTAACTTTTGATGCCAATCAGGAGAGTGGCTGGAATTTGCTGCCAATGGCATCATAGCATAACTGGTTGGCCAGGGTTTTCACTTCTGAATCCCAAACAATTCAATCAGGGGTCCAGCATTGAACTCATATGGTAGCTCTGCAAACCAAAGTGTACCACATATGGTGCCCTTTTAGGGTTGCTAGATGACTAGGTTGGTGTCACTTACCATGCCAGCTACCTTCCCAAGGATGTCATGCAGTATGTGCCCATAAGGCATCATCAACTTACCAAGCCCTTAGCTTTGCAACATATATACAAACCTAAGGCACCTCAAGGTATAGAGTCGCTCTTGCTTAGAGTGCAGAAACCACCTGCTTTCTATTCACAACCGAAATCAGGCTGCATTGCTGAAGCACAAAGTTCCAAGTCTTATTAGACATGGTACATGCATGTATGCAGTTTTCCATGTCTCATTAGACATCAATATGTATTTGGGCTGGTTTCAACAGCAGTCTTGTCCTTTGTGCTTCTATATCACTAGTACATCAAACAACCTCGTAACATGGTTTTATTTTTCCCCATCTTTGTTTATTTTGATAGAGTTTTTACATTTTCACAGGGTTGGTCTTGTTGAAGTACTTCTTGGACTTCTTGATTGGCGGGCTGGGGGAAAAAATGGTCTTTGCTCCCAGATGAAGTGGAATGAATCAGAAGCATCCATTGGCCGGGTGCTTGCCATTGAGGTGAAGGGAATTTTTAGATTATTGTGGAATCTCACTTAGTTTGTTCATATTTCCAATATATTTAGTGACAAAAGTATTTGAATTTTTTGTCTTTTTTAGATGTTCAATTAATTCTGTGCCTATTACTTTTTGGAGCTTAAAAACGTTCGATGATTGTTTCAGAAGTTGAAGGTTTATTCGCTATTCCTAATTCATTAATGAAAATTTTCCATGGATGAGAAACAATATTTTTCCTTCAATAAAACCACCCACAGTTAGGAATTTGATTTTTATTTTTGTTCTTATATTTAATTTGCAAGTTCTGTTAATTCCTGCTTACTACTTTGCGAGATATTTTTTGATTGATTTTAGTAGCTTGATATGTTTAGAAGACTGAAAATTTCTAGTTTCTTGGATCTAGGGTTTTGAAGATTAATTTTGACTTTTACTGTACATTGATATGCATGAAATGTGTGTTAATATGAGGCCATGCAGAGATTACGTTATCATTGCTCCATCATTCATGTTTTATTATCTGTGTTGAGTGATTATCATTTCTTCAAGAGGTAAGCTTTGTAATGTTATACATTTCTCTTTTACTAGGTTCTGCATGCCTTTGCGGCAGAAGGGGCTCATTGTATCAAAGTGCGGGAGATACTAAATGCCTCCAGTGTAAGTCTCAAATCCAAAAGCTTGCATGAAAAGGGTTTTAACTTCTTCTCTCCTCAAAATGCTTGATGCCTCTTCTCTAGAACATCTATTTATATATGCAACGCTTTTAACATTCCTTTTATACATCTTACAGATTTGTAGTAAGTTGAGGCACAGAGCAGTAATAGTCTCTTCATTTCTTTCTTGATGGTTGATTTTGATTATATCTGAATCATTAGCATATGCTATTTTTTTAACGGGACTTCCCAATAGTAAATGCTATTTTCTGAATCTCTTGTGCATTATTTTTCCACATGTTCCCTCTTTTAACCATTTTTTACGTGAATTTAATTTTTTTTCTTATTATTTGTTTTAATTAGCATTGATGTCACCATGTCTAAAGAAAAGGGGTTCCACTACTTATTTGTGCTTTAATACTTATTTAATATTTTCAACTATATGATTTGGGTGTTTCAAATGCGATGAGCTGTTCTCTCTGTTTTAAAAGCAAATATAGTTTAAGCAGTGTTAAATATATAATAGCTTGATTTTGAAGTTGAAGAAAAGTGGGACCATTTGAACACTTGAATGAATAGTTATATGGGTGTTCATTTGGATCTGCTAATTGGATCGGTTTCGGATCAGGACTGGATAAAAATCGGACTTGATCGGATTTATATTTCAAATCGAATTAGATGACTCAATCTGATCCAATTTGATCCAAATGAAAAAAGTAAAAAATTAAAGTTTTTTTTCCTCCAAACATAGCTAATATTAGTTATAAAGTAAAAATTAGTATTGTTTTTGATAATTCAAATAATTTTTTAATTAAAGTTAGTCAATTTTGTGACAAAATAAATTAAAATACTTACATGAAAATATACAAATTAATTTACATGAGAAATACACAAATTAAAATATCTGCACCAAAAAAGAGCTAAGATCAAATCGGATGAAAACCACTTTGATCCGATCTGATTCAATCCAAAATATTCAGATTGGATCTTATCTCGGTCTGCTCATTGTGGATCAGATTGGGTTCGGATTGGATCATTAATTTTGAACATCCCTAGTTATGAACATTCAAGGTTATCTGTAAGCAATCCACCGTGCCTTAGTTGTGTAATCCTCCATATCCTATCTCAAAATACTTATATTGTGCAAAATGTATGATGCTGTGTAGTGCTTGTATGCTATCCACTTCATGAATCAAAGGAATATCCCTGACCTTTGCTCGAGGGGAAAAACACTCTCCCAGTTCAACACTCTCACACTGTATAATCACAAATTTGTAGGTCTTGTTCAACTGAATTTATGATGCATCATCCCCTAGATTCTGCATTTGAAAACCAGTATCTCCCCTAGAATCTGCATTGGGAAACCAGTATCCATGTGATGTATGCGGAAACCAAGAAATGTTCTACCAGTAAATTGAAGGGTAGCCTACAATCACCTCCCCATCCTTTAGATGGACACACTGTTATCGTAAAATCACGCTGACATGCAGAAATTTTTTGTTCTCACAACCATTGAGTCATTGTTTTTGGGGCTATTTTTGGGTGGAGAGAGGGGTTGTGGTATACCTGTGGGGAAGTACGAGATTGCATTTTGAATTTACAAGAATTGAATTGTTTTCAAATTCAAATTTTTTGCTGTAAGGAGGTGCTTCAAGTGAGGTAGGATAACTGGTAAACATCATGCAGTTACAGAAGTCTTTCTGCCTTTTTCTTCTTTAGTTTTTCATTTGCCATGTGACTTCTTGAGTCCCATTTTTTGTTTTACGAAGTCAAGCTAAACCTTTTCAGATATTGCATAAGACTACAGTATATCCCTGTTAATCTCTATGGCCTGCCTTGAGATTATGAGTATCAATTTAGAGTTTTTAAATTTTAGTTTCATTGGATGTAGCCCCTTATTCTCTATGAGTTATGTTACGGCTATTGTTGCTGGTAGCATGGTGAAGATTGTAGGCATGTTTTCTTCATTTTGTGTTTATATTTGTGGACATGACAAAAGAAAATGCTTTGCAGGTTTGGGATGCTTACAAGGACCAAAGGCATGATCTGTTCCTTCCTTCAAATGCACAATCTGCAGCTGCTGGTGTTGCTGGTTTAATTGAAAATTCGTCATCAAGGCTTACTTATGCACTTACGGCACCACCACCACCTAGCCAAGTCAAACCTCCTGCTGTGGTTGGAGCTGATTCAAATGGAAAGCAGGATCACATTTGATATGCTTCGTGAGTTTGCGAGGCCATGGGATCTTGTCATCTTGATACAGTCGTTGTATAGACATGTACATTCTTGACTCTTGCTGTTCTTTCCCTCTCTTTTGTGATCTAAGCATATCATTAGACGCATCCTAAAGAAAGATGAAAGGTAAAATGGTAGTATATTTTTCTTTTTTTCTTTTTACAGTGTAAAGGCGGCTTCCCATTGTTATTCTATTTTTGTAAGGACTTCTACATGGCCACTTTCTATAGAGGGGAGGTTTTTTCCGGGGTGAGTTTCTTTTCCTTCCAACCGGTTGTATCCCTTGCTAGATTGAGGAATATGGAGATTTTGATCTGTGTTTATTTTTCCATTTCATGGTAAATAACTTGTGTTTTAGGTTTCTAGACTTTAAAAGTGTTTTTCTGTTCATTTTTTCAAGAAGCAAACGCTGTACGTTGATTAGTCTGTAATCATTTCACTCTATTTTCCTTTTTGGAAAACAGAAATATTAGATATTAAGATGCTACTATCCACTAGGCCATTGATGGTTTAGTGAAAGGTTGGTGTGCTCTGCGTGGTATTCAATTCAATTTTCAAAATTTTTATTTTGTATTTTTTTAACTTAAGTTATTAGTTCTTATGAAACTAAGTGGATGATGAGATACAAGATAAGAGTCATTTAATATTGTGCCAAATAGGGGTCATTTAACGTTCAACGAGTTAGTTTATCAAAATTTCAATTTTTATCAAAAAAATAGAAAACTATAGTCAATGAAAATATCAAATTGTACTTTTCAATTTCTCACATTAGTTTTTTAGTTCACATGAAAAAAAGGGATAAGATGCAAAATAGAGGTCATTTAATATTTAAAAAATTTGTTTATTAAAATTTTGATTTTTATTGAAAAATAAAAGGTTATAACCTATAAAAATTTCAAAATTTCTATTTTTTCTATTTTTCAACTTGAGTTATTATTTCACATCAAACTAAGTGGATGGGATGCAAATTGGGGGTCATTTAATGTTCAAAGAATTAGTTTATCAAAGTTTTAATTTTTATCGAAAAATAAAAAATTGTAGTTTACAAAAATGTTAGATTTTAAAATTTTTTGATTTTTCAATTTCTTACCTGTATGTATTAGATCTCATTAAACTAAGTGAATGGATGCAAAATAGAGTTTATGTAACTATCAACGAATTGGTTTCTTAAAATTTTGATTTTCATAAAAAAAAATACAAAATTATAGCTCACAAAAATGTCAAATTTTTAACATTTCTATTTTTCTATTTCTCAACCTTATTTATAGTTTGCATAAGACGAAGTAGATGGGATGCAACAGAGGGGCCATTTAACATTTAACGAATTATTGCTTAAAGTTTCAATTTTTATCAAAAAATTGAAGATTATAAACCATAAAAATATCAAAATTTAAAAATTTCCATTTTTTTTATCTTTCACCTTTAGTTATTAGTGCCAGTCAAAATGAATGGAAGGGATGCAAAATAAAGGCCATTTATTGTTCAACAAATTTGTTTATTAAAGATTCATTTTTTATCGAAAAATCAAAGATTATTATTACTCACAAAAATATCAAAATTTTAATTTTTTTTTTTTACTATTATGTATTAGTTCTCATAAAACTAAGTTGATGAGATGCAAAATAGAGGTCATTTAACGTTCAAAGAATTGGTTTAACAAACTTTTGATTTTTATCAAAAAATCAAATACTATAGTACACAAAAATGTCAAATTTTTAAATTTCTATTTTTTCCATTTTTCAACCTTAGTTATTAGTTCACATCAAACTAAGTGGATGTGATGCAAAAGAGAGGACATTTAACAGTCATCGAATTAGTTTCTCAAAATTTTGATTTTTATTGAAATATTCAATACTATTCTCCACAAAAATGTCAAAAATGTTAAAATTTACATTTTTTTCAACTTTAACCTTTAGTTATTAGTGTTAAATTAACGGTTGGCAGTCAGTGGATGGTTGCAAAATAGAGACAATTTAATGAAAATAAGTGGATGGTTGCAAAATTGTGTTCAACAAATTTGTTTTCACAATTTCGATTTTTATCGAAAAATTGAAAACTATTGCTCATAAAACTGTCAAATTTTGAATGTTCAATGAATTTGTTTATCAAAATTTTGATTTTTGTCACAAAACTATAGCTCACGAAAATGTCAAAATTTTAAAATTTCTAATTTTTCAAATTTTTCCCTTTATGTATTAGTTCTCATTAAACTAAGTGGATGGGATACAAAATATAAGTGATTTAACGTTCAACGAATTTGTTTATCAAAATTTCGATTTCTGTAGCAAAATCAAAGACTAGCTCACGAAAATGTCAAATTTTGAAAATTTCTAATTTTTCAATTTTTTACCTTTATATATTAGTTCTCATGAAACTAAGTGGATAGAATGCAAAAAAGAGGCGATTTAACGTTCAACGAATTTGTTTATCTAAGTTTCAATTTTCATTGGCAAATCGAGTAATATAACTAATGAAAATGTCAAAAATTTAAAATTTCTACTTTTTTTTTTAATTTCTCAGCCTTAGTTATTGGTTCATATCAAACAAAGTGGACAGGATGCAAAATGGGGTCATTTAACGTTCAACGAATTAGTTTATCAAAGTTTCGATTTTTATTGGCAAATTGAGTAATATAACTAATGAAAATGTCAAAATTTTAAAATTTCTACTTTTTTTTTTTATTTCTCAGCCTTAGTTATTAGTTAAAATTTCTACTTTTTTTTTATATATATTTCTCAACCTTAGTTATTAGTTCATATCAAACAAAGTGGTCGGGATGCAAAATGGGGGTCATTTAACGTTCAACGAATTAGTTTATCAAAGTTTCAGTTTTTATAGAAAAATCGAAAATTATAGCTCACAAAAATATCAAATTTTAAAATTTTCATTTTTCCTATTTTAGTTATTAGTTCCCATGAAACTAAGTGGATGGAATGCAAAATAGAAGCCATTTAATGTTCAATGAATTTGCTTGTCAAAATTTTGATTTTTATCGAAAATTCGAAAACTATAGCTCATGAAAATGTCCAATTTTTAAAATTTCTAATTTTTCAATTTTTTACCTTTATGTATTTTTTCTCATTAAACTAAGTGAATGGGGTGCAAGATAGAGTCGATTAAACATTCAATGAATTGGTTTTTCAAAGTTTTAATTTTTATAAAAAAATCGAAACTAGAACCCACAAAAATGTCAAAATTTCTATTTTTTTTTTCTGTTTCTCAACCTTAGTTATTTGTTTACATCAAATTAAGTGGATGAGATGGAAAATAGGAGCCCTTTAACGTTCAACGAATTAGTTTCTCAAAATTGCAATTTTTATTAAAAACTCGAAAACTATAGCCCACGAAAATGTCAAATTCTCAAACTTTTTATTATTTTTGTTTTTCACTTTTAGTTATTATTTATTATGAAACTAAGTGGATGGAATGCAAAATAGAGGTCATTTAATGTTTAGCGCATTTATTTTTCAAAATTTTGATTTTTATCAAAAAATTGAAAACTCAAGAAAATGTCAAATTTTTGAAGTTTTTAATTTTTCAATTTTTTACCTTTATGTATTAGTTCTAATTATACTAAGTGGATAGGATGCAAAATAGAGGTGATTTAACGTTCAATGAATTAGTTTCTCAAAATTTTGATTTCTATCGAAAAATTGTAAATTATAGCCTACGAATATATCAAAATTTCCAAATTTCTATTTCTTATTTCTCAACCTTAGTTATTAGTTCATATTAAAATAAGTAGATGGGATGCAAAACAGGTACCATTTAACGTGCAATGAATTAGTTTTTCAAATTTTCAATTTTTATCGAAAAATTGACGACTATAATAACCCACGAAAAATGTCAAATTTTTAAGATTTCTACTTTTTTGACTTTTTGACTTTATGTATTAGTTCTCATTGAACTAAAATAATGGCATGCAAAATAGAGGCGATTGAAGTTGAATGAATTGGTTTTTCAATGTTTCGCTTTTTATCAAAAAATCAAAGATTATATCTTCTGAATATGACAAATTTTCCAAACTACTATTTTTTTTTTATATTTCTCAAACTTTGTTTGTAGTTCACATCAAACTAAGTGGATGGGATGCAAAATAGGGGCAATTTAACATTCAATGAATTAGTTTCTAAAAGTTTCAATTTATATCGAAAAATTGATTACTATAGCCCATAAAAATGTCAAATTTTAAAACTTTTCATTTCTACTATTTTTCACCTTTAGTTATTAGTTCTCATGAACTAAATGAATGTGATGTAAAATAAAGACCATTTGCTGTTCAACAAATTTGTTTTTATTAAAAAATCGAAAACTATAGCTCACAAAAATATCAAAAATTTAAAATTTCTTCTTTTTCAATTTTTTTACTTTTATGTATTAGTTATCATTAAACTAAGTGGATGAGATGCAAAATAGAGGCAATTCATCGTTTAGCGAATTTTTTTCTCAAAGTTTCAATTTTTACTGACAAATTAAAGCCTGCAACCTACGAATATGTCAAATTTTCCAAATTTCTATTTCTCAACCTTAGTTATTATTTTACATCAAACTAAGTGGATGGGACACAAAATAGGGGCCATTTAATGTTCAACGAATTAGTTATTCAAAATTTTGATTTTTATTGAAAAATCGAACATTATATCTCAAGAAAATGGCAAATTTTTAAAATTTCTAATTTTTCAATCTTTTGCTTTTATGTATTAGTTCTAATTAAACTAAGTGGATGGAATGCAAAATAGAGGGGATTTAACGTTCAACGAATTGGTTTTTCAAAATTTCAATTTTAATCAAAAATTCATAAACTATAGCCAACGAATATGTCAAATTTTTTATTTTTTTCTATTTGTCAACCTCAATTATTAATTCACATCAAACTAAGGGGATGGGATGCAATAGAGGTGCCATTTGACTGTCAATGAATTAGTTTTTCAAATTTTGAATTTTTATCGAAAAATTGAAGATTATAACCCACGAAAATATCAAAATTTTAAAATTTCTAATTTTTCAATTTTTTAACTTTATTTATTCGTTCTCAATAAACAAAATGGATGGGATGTAAAATAGAGGCAATTTAACATTCAACGAATTGGTTTATCAAAGTTTTGATTTTTATTGAAAAATCGAAGACCACTCGAACATGGCAAATTTTCCAAATTTCTATTTTTTCTATTTCTCAAATTTAGTTTTTAGTTCACATCAAAATCAGTGGATGGGATGCAAAATAGGGGCCATTTAATGTTCAATGAATTAGTTTCTCAAAGTTTTAATTTATATCGAAAAATTGAAGACATATAGCCTATGGAAATGTCAAATTTTAAAAATTTCCTTTTTTTTCTATTTTTCCCTTTTAGTTATTTTTTCTCATAAACTAAGTGGATGGGATCCACAATAGAGGCCATTTAATGTTGGACGAATTTGTTTATCAAAATTTTGATTTTTATCGAAAAATCAAAGACTTATAACTCACGAAAATGTCAAATTTTTAAAATTTCTAACTTTTCAATTTTTTACCTTTATGTATTAATTCTCATTAAACTATGTGGATGGGATACAAAATAGAGGCAATTTAATGTTTAACGAATTGGTTTTTCAAAATTTCGATCTTTATCAAAAAATCAAAGACTATAACCTTTGAATATGACAAATTTTCCAAATTTCTATTTTTTTATTCTCAAATTTAGTTATTAATTCACATCAAGCTAGGTGGATAGGATGAAAAATAGGAGCCATTTAACTTTCAATGAATTAGTTTTTCAAAATTTCGATTTATATCGAAAAATTGAACACTATAGTCCACGAAAATGTCAAATTTTTAAAATTTCCATTTTTTCTATTTTCACCTTTAGTTATTAGTTTTCATGAAACTAAGTGGATGGAATGCAAAATAGAGGCCATTTAATATTCAATGAATTTGTTTGTCACAATTTCGATTTTTATCAAAAAAAATCAAAGATTATAGACCACGAAAATGTTAAATTTTCAAATTTTCAATTTTTTCAATTTTTTACCTTTATGGTATGCAAGATAGAAGTGATTTAACGATCAATGAATTGGTTTGTAAGTTTCAATTTTTATCAAAAAATTGAAAATTATAACCCACGAAAATATCAAAATTTTAAAATTTCTATTTTTTCTAGGGTAAATTACATTTACTACCCCTCTGGTTTATGTAAATTACCAATCAAACCTCGAGATTTGGTAAAACGACCAATACCCCCTTAAGGGGGCTAAATATTATGAACTGAAGGGGACTAAATGTTATGAATTTATCAAATTTAAGGGGGTGTTGGTAATTGTCCATATCTCGGGATTTGATTGATAGTTTTTACAAATCACAGGAGTTTGATTGGTATTTCATCACATCAAATTAAGTGGATGGGATGCAAAATCGAGGTTGTTTAACATTCAACGAATTAGTTTATCAAAATTTCGATTTTTATTGAAAAATCGAATATTATAACTCACAAAAATGTCAAATTTTCAAAATTTTCATTTCTTTTAATTTTCTCCTTTAGTTATTAGTTGAAATGAAAATAAGTGGATGGGATGTATAATGGAGGCTATTTAATGTTCAACGAATTTGTTTATCAAAATTTTATTTTTTTATCGAAAGATCGAACACTACAACTCACAAAAATGTGAAAATGTGAAAATTTCTAATTTTTTTAATTTTTTACCTTTATGTTTTAGTTCTCATTGAAATAAGTGGATGGAATACAAATTATAGGCAATTTAATGTTCAACGAATTGGTTTCTCAACGTTTTGATTTTTATCAAAAATTCAAACACTATGACCTAGGAATATGTCTAATTTTCAAAATTTCTAAGTTTTCTATTTCCCAACCTTAGTTATTAGTTCACATCAAACTGAGCGGATAGGGTGCAAAAGAGGTGCCATTTGACTATCAGTGAATTTGTTTCTCAAAATATCAATTTTTATCAACAAATCAAACACTATAGCCTACGAAAATATCAAATTTTCACAATTTCCATTTTCTCTATTTTTCACCTTTAGTTATTAGTTACAATAAAAATAAGTGGATAGGATGCAAAATAGAGGCCATTTAATAATCAACGAATTTGTTTCTTAAAATTTCGATTTTTATCAAAGAATCGAATACTATAGTTCACGAAAATGTTAAAATTTTAAATTTTCTAATATTTCAATTTTTCCCTTTATGTGTTAGTTCTCATTAAACTAAGTAGATGTGATGTGAAATAGAGGTCATTTAACATTCAATGAATTGGTTTCTCACAATTTCGATTTTGAGCGAAAAATCGAACACTATAGCTTATGAATATGTCAAATTTTTAAAATTTCTATTTTTTCTATTTCTCAACCCTAGTTATTAGTTCACATCAAACTAAGGGGATGGGGTGCAAAAGAGGTGCCATTTGGCTATCGATGAATTAGTTTATCAAAATTTTGATTTTTATCAAAAAATAAAAAATTATAACCCAAGAAAATGTCAAATTTTCACAATTTCCATTTTCTCTATTTTGCACCTCTTGTTATTAGTTCTCATGAAAATAAGTGGATGGGATGCAAAATAAAGGCTATTTAACGTTCAACAAATATGTTTTCAAAATTTTGATTTTTATGGAAAAATCTAAGCCTATAGTTCAAGAAAATGTCAAATTTGTAAAATTTTTAATTTTTCAATTTTTTACCTTTATGAACTAGTTCTCTTTAAACTAAGTGGATGGGATGCAAAATAGAGGCCATTTAATATTAAATGAATTGGTTTCTCAAAGTTTTTGATTTTTATCGAAAAATAAAAAACCATAGCCCGTGAAAATTTCAAATTTCTCATTTTCTCTATTTTTCCCATTTAGTTATTAGTTCTGATAAAAATAAGTGGATGGAATGCAAAATAGAGGCCATTTAATGTTCAATGAATTTGTTTCTCACAAATTTGATTTTTATCGAAAAATCGAAAACATAACTAACAAAAATATCAAATTTTTAAAATTTCTAAATTTGATATTTTTTACCTTTATGTATTAAGTTATCATTGAATTAAGTGGATGTGAGGTAAAATAGAAGCGATTTAATGTTCAATAAATTAGTTTATTGAAGTTTCAAGTTTTACCGAAAAATGAAAGAGTATACCTTACGAAAATGTCAAATTTTAAAAAAAAAATTTTCAATTTATGAACCATAGTTATTATTTCATATCAAATTAAGTGAATGGGATGCAAATAGGGGGGTCATCTAATGGTCAACAAATTAGTTTCTCAAAATTTTGTTTTTTTATCAAAAAATTGAAAATTATAACCCACGAAATTGTCAAATTTTCAAAATTTTCATTTATTCTATTTTTCACCTTTAGTTTTTAGTTCTCATGAAACTAAGTGGATGGAATGTAAAATAGAGGTAATTTAATGTTCAAAGAATTTGTGTCAAATTTTTTATTTTTCTCAAAAAATCAAAGACTATTACCAAAGAAAATGTCAAATTTTAAAATTTTAAAAATTTTCTATTTCTTTACCTTTATGTATTATTTCTCATTAAACTAAGTGGATGGGATACAAGATAGAGGCGATTTAATGTTCAACAAATTTGTTTCTCAAAGTTTTGATTTTTATTGAAAAATTGAAAACCATAAACCACGAAAATGTCAAAATTTCTATTTTTTCTGTTTCTCAACCTTAGTTATTAGTTCACATCAAACTAAGTGGATGGGAAGTAAAATGGGGGTCATTTAACGTTCAACGAATTAGTTTATCAAAGTTTCAATTTTTATCTCAAAATCAAATATAGCCCACGAAAATGTAAAATTTACATAATTTTTATTTTTTCTAATATTCACCTTTAGTTTTTAATTCTAATGAAAATAAGTAAATGGAACACAAAATAGAAGTCATTTAATGCTCAACAAATTAGTTTCTCAGTGTTTCAATTTTTATTGAAAAATCAAATATGATAGCACACGAAAATGCCCAATTTTTAAAATTTTCATTTTTTTTTTATTTTTCAACTTAGTTATTAGTTCTCATGAAACTAAGTGGATAGGAGGCAAAATAGAGGCCACTTACTATTCAACAAATTTGTTTATAAAAATTGTGATTTTTACCAAGAAATCCATAACTATAACCTATGAATATTTTCAATTTTCCAAAATTCTATGTTTCACCTTTATGTATTAATTTCATTAAAGTATGTGGATTGAATGCATAATAAGGGCCATTTAATTTTCAACAAATTATTTTGTCAAAGTTCTGATTTTATTGAAAAATAAAAAACTATAGATTACGAAAATGTCAAATTTTCAAAATTTTCATTTTTTCTATTTCTCAGCTTTAGTTATTAGTTCACATCAAACTAAGTAGATGGGATGCAAAATAGGCCATTTAACATTCAATGAATTAGTTTCTCAAAGTTTCTATTTTTATCAAAAAAATCCAAGATGTGAACTATAATTCACGAAAATGTCAAAATTTTGAAAATTCTATTTTTTCCTATTTCTTAACCTTAGTTTTTAGTTCACATTCAAACTAAGTGGATGGGATACAAAATGGGAGCCATTTAACATTTAACGAATCAGCTTCTCAAAGTTTCAATTTTTATAGAAAAATCGAACACTAGCCCATGAAAATGCCAAATTTAAAAAATTTTCATTTTGCCTATTTTGCACCTTTTTCTATTATTTCTCATGAAACTAAGTGGATGGAATGCAAATAGGTGCCATTTAATCTTCAAAGAATTTGTTTTCTAAAATTTCAATTTTTATCGAAAAATCGAAAAGTTAATGCCAAATTTTCATTCCTTCTATTTTTCACTTTTAGTTATTATTTCTCCGCAACTAAGTGGATGGAATGCAAAATAGAGGCCATTTAATGTCAAACGAATTTGCTTGCCAAAATTTCAATTTTTCTCGAAAAATCGAAGACTATCCACAAAAATGTCAAAATTTCAAAATTTATAACTTTTCTATTTTTTTTACCTTTTTGTATTAGTTCTTGTTAAACTAAGTGGATGAGATTCAAGATGGAGACTATTTAACTTTCAACAAATTGGTTTCAATTTTTATCGAAAATTCGAAGACTTTAGTCCATAGAAATGTCAATTTTAAAATTTTTTATTTTTTCTATTTTTCATCTTTTGTAATTTGTTCTCATGAAACTAAGTGGATAGGATGCAAAATAGAGGCCACTTAATGTTCAATGAATTTGTTTTTCAAAATTTCAATTTTTGTTGAAAAATAGAAAACTATATATCACGAAAATGTCAAATTTTCTATTTTTTATATTTCTCAACCTTAGTTATTAGTTCACATCAATCTAAGCGAATGGGATGCCAAATAGAAGCTAATTAACGTTCAACAAATTAGTTTATCAAAGTTTCAATTTTTATTGAAAAATTGAAAAGAAAACCATAGCGTATGAAAATGTCAAATTTTTTAATTTTCACGCTTCGTTATCAATTCTCATGAATCCAAATGGATGGGATGCAAAAAAGATGTTATTTAATGTTCAACAATTTTTTTTTCAAAATTTGATTTTTATAGAAAAATCAAAATTTATAACTCACGAAAATTTAAAATTTTTAAAATTTCTAATTTTTTACCTTTATGTATAAGTTTTTATTAAAATAAGTGTATCAGACACAAAGTAGAGGTGATTTAATGTTTAATGAATTGATTTATCAAAAAACAAAAGAATATAGCTCATGGAAATATCAAATTTTTAAAATTTGAATTTTGTCTATTTCTCAACCTTTGTTATTAGTTGACTTCAAACTAAGTAAATGGGATACAAAATAGGGGTCATTTAACTTTCAAGGAATTAGTTTCTCAAATCTTTGATCTTGATTGAAAAATAAAAAACTGTAGGCCACGAAAATGTCAAAATTTCAACACTTTTATTTTTTTTTTCACCTTTAGTTATTAGTTATCATGAAACTAAGTGGTTGAGATGCAAAATAGAGGCCATTTAATGTTGTAAAAATTTATTTTTCAAAATTTCCATTTTTATCAAAAAATCAAAATTATAGCTCACGAAATTGTCAAATTTTTAAAATTTTCAATTTTTAATTTTTTTTAACCATTATGTATTAGTTCTCATTAAACTAAGTGGATGGGATGTAAAATATAGGCTATTGAACATTCAAAGAATTGGCTTTTCAAAGTTTCTATTTTTATCAAAAAATAAAAAAGCATTAATGTTAAATTTTCAAAATTTCTAGTTTTTCTATTTCTCAACTGTATTTATTACTTCACATCAAACTAAGTGGATGAGATGCAAAATAAGAAGTTTATCAAAGTCTCGATTTTTATCGAAAATTCAAAAACCATATCCCACGAATATGTGAAATTTTCAAATTTTCTATTTTTCTATTTTTCACCTTTAGTTATTGGTTCCAATGAAAATAAGTGGATGGGATGTAAAATAGAAGCCATTTAATGTTCAATGAGTTTGTTTCTTAAATTTTTATTTTTTTTGAAAAATCAAAGATTATAGCTCACGAAAATGTTAAATTCTTACAATATCTAATTTTTCAATTTTTTACCATTATGTATTAGTTCTTATTAAACTGAGTGGATGACATGCAAAATAAAAGCCATTTAACATTCAAGGAATAGATTTATCAAAGTTTCGATCTTTATCAAAAAATCAACAAGTATACCCACAAAAATGTCAAATTTCCAAATTTTCTGTGTTTTTTTTTTCTCAACCTTAGTTATTAGTTCACATTAAATTAAGTGGATTTGATGCAAAATACGGTCCATTTAACGTTCAATGAATTAGTTTATCAAAATTTCAATTTTTATTGAAAAATCGAAAACTATAACCCACAAAATGTCAATTTTTCAAATTTTTTATTTTTTTTGAACCTTTAGTATTATTTCTCATGAAACTAAATGGATGGGATGCAAATAGAGGCCATCTAATGTTCAACGAATTTGTTTTTCAAATTTTCAATTTTGTTTGTAGAATCAAAGACTATAGCTCAAGAAAATGTCAAATTTTTTAAATTTATAATTTCTCAATTTTTCATCTTTATGTATTAGTTATAATTAAACTAAATGAATTGGGGGGGGGGGGGGGGGGGGGGGGTTAAAATAGAGGTAATTTAATGTTCAACAAATTGATTTCTCAAATTTTTTATTTTTATTGAAAAATGAAAGTTCACGAAAATGTCAAATTTTCAAATTTTCTATTTTCCTATTTGTCAACTTTAGCTATTAGTTCACATAAAACTAAGTGAATGGGATGCAAAATAGGGGCCATTTAATGTTGAACGAATTAGTTTCTTAAAGTTTCAATTTTTATCGAAAAATCAAAAACTATAGGCACGAAAATGTCAAATTTTCAAAATTTTCATTTCTTCTATTTTTCATCTTTACTTATTAGTTCTCATAAAACTAAGTAGATGAGAACGAAAATAGACTTATGTTTTGGTTCTCATTAAACTAAGTTGATGGGATGCAAAATAGTGGTCATTTAATGTTTAACGAATTAGTGTCTCAAAGTTTCAATTTTTATCTTAAAATAGAAGACTATAGCCCAGAAAAATGTCAAATTATCAAAATTTCTATTTTTTCTATTTCTCAACATTAGTTATCAGTTTACATCAAACTAAGTGGATGGATGCAGAATAGGGGCCATTTAATGTTCAACAAATAGTTTCTCAAAGTTTACTTTTCATTTTTTTATTTTTCACCTTTAGTTATTTGTTCTCATGAATCTACGTGGATGGGATGCAAATTAGAGGCCATCTAATGTTCAACGAATTTGTTTGTCAAAATTTCGATTTTTATAGAAAAAGCAAAGACTATATCACACAAAAATGTCAAAATTTTAAAATTTCTAATTTTTCAATTTTTTACATTTATGTATTAGTTCCCATTAAACTAAGTGGATTGGAGTGAAAATAAAGGCAATTTAAAGTTCAACGAATTGGTTTTTCAAAATTTTGATTTTTTCCAAAAAATGAAAAAGTATAGTTTACGCGAATGTCAAATTTTTAAAATTTATATTTTGTCTATTTCTCAACCTTAGTTATTAGTTGACATCAAACTAAGTAGAGGGGATGCAAAATAGGGGCCATTTAACATTCAACAAATTAGATTATCAAAATTTCGATTTTTATCGAAAAATCAAAAACTATAGTCCACGAAAATATCAAAAATTTAAAATTTCCATTGTTTCTATTTTCACCTTTAGTTATTAGTTCTCAAGAAACAAAGTGGATGTGATTAAAAATAGATGGCATTTAATGTTCAATGAATTGTTTCTCAAAATTTTGATTTTTATCGAAAAATAGAATATTATATTAAAATCCTAAACTCACGAAAATATAGAATTTTTAAAATCTTTAATTTTTCAATTTTTCACCATTACATACTAGTTCTTATTAAACTAAGTGGATGGGATGCAAAGTAGAGGCACCGTTGAAGAAATTAGTTTTTCAAAGTTTCGATTTTTATCGAAAAATCGAATACTGTAACCTAAAAAATGTCAAATTTTTAAATTTATATTATTTTTCTATTTCTCAACCTTAGTTATTATTTCACATCAAACTAAGTGGATAGGATGCAAAATAGGGGCCATTTAACGTTCAACGAATTAGTTTTCAAAGTTTCAATTTTTGTCAAAAAATCGAAACTATGCACAAAAATGCCAAAATTTCAAATTTTCTAGTTTTTCATTTTTTCAATTTTAGTTATTAGTTCTCATGTAAATAAGTGGATGAGATGCAAAATAGAGGTCATTTAATATTCAAGAAATTTATTTTTCAAATTTTTGATTTTTATTAAAAAATCAAAAATTATAGCTCACGAAAATGTCAAAATTTTAAAATTTCTAATTTTTCAAAATTGTACCATTATATATTAGTTATCATTAAACTAAGTGGATGGGATGCAAAATGGAGGTCGTTTAACGTTCAAGGAATTAGTTTATCAAAGTTTCGATTTTTATTGACCAATTGAATACTAGCCATGTAAATGTTAAATTTTCTAATTTTTCTACTTCTCGACCATAGTTATTACTTCAAATCAAACTAAGTGGATGGGATGTAAAATAGGATGTTTCTCAAAGTTTCGATTTTTATTGAAAAATTGAAAATCATTTCCCACGAAAATGTGAAAATTTCAAATTTTCTATTTTTTCTATTTTTCACCTTTATTTATTAGTTCCAATGAAATTAAGTGGATGGGATGTAAAATAGAGGGCATTTAATGTTAAACAAATTTGTTTCATAAAATTTCAATTTTTATCAAAAAATCAAAGATTATAGCTCACCAAAATGTCAAATTCTTAAAATTTCTAATACCTTAATTTTTTACTATTATGTATTAGTTCTCATTAAACTAAGTGGATGAGATGCAAAATAGAGTCATTTAAAGTTCAAGGAATAAGTTTATCGAAGTTTTGATTTTTATCAAAAAAATTGAAAAGTATAGCCACGAAAATTTCAAAATTTCTTTTCTTTTCTTTTTTTTTTTTGTTTCTCAACCTTAGTTGTTAGTTCACAGCAAATTAACTGGATGTAAAGCAAAATAGGGGCCTTTTAACGTTTAACGAATTAGTTTCTCAAATTTTTTATTTTTATCAAAAAATCAAAAACTATAAATCACTAAAATGTCAATTTTTCAAAATTTTCATTTTTTCTAATCTCAATCTTAGTTAGTAGTTCACATTAAACTAAATGGATGAGATGCAAGATAGACTTGATTTAACATTCAACGAATTAGTTACTCAAAATTTTGATTTTTATCAAAAAAAATAAAAAACTATAGTCCATGAAAATATCAAATTTTCAAATTTTTCATTTTTTCTATTTTCACCTTTATTTATTAGTTCTCATGAATCTAATTGGATATGATGGAACATAGATGCCATTTAATGTTCAACGAATTAGTTTCCCAAAATTTTGATGTTTATCAAAAAATAAAAAATTATAGCCCACAAAAATATCTAATTTTTAAAATATTTTTTTCTATTTTTACCTTTAGTTATTAGTTCTCAATGAAATAAGTGGATTGGATGCATAATAGAGATAATTTAATGTTCAATGAATTTGTTTTTTAATGTTAGATTTTTGTCGAACAAATGGAAATTATAGTCCACGAAAAAGTTAAAATTTCAAAATTTTTATTTTTTCTATTTCTCACCTTTAGTTATTACTTCTCATGAAACTAAGTAGATGGGATGCAAAATAGAGTAATTTAATGTTCAACTAATTTGTTTTTCAAAATTTTGATTTTTATCAAAAAATCAAATGCTACACGAAATATTAAATTTTTAAAATTTTTATTTTTTTATTTTTCACCTTTATTTATTAGTTCTTATGAAAATAAGTAGATGGGATTCAAAATAGAGGCCGTTTAATGTTGAACAAATTTATTTTGTAAAGTTTCGATATTTGTACAATCAAGTACTACAGTCTACAAAAATGTCAAATTTTTTTATTTTTTCTATTTTTTACCATCTGTTATTACTTCTAATAAAACTAATTGGACAGGATGCAAATAGATGCCATCAATGAATTTGTTTTCCAAAATTTTAATTTTTATCGAAAAACCGGATGCTATTCCAAAGTGTCAAAATTTCAAAATATTTAACTCTAAGCCGCTGCCACGAAGTTAAAAAAACTTGCATTTTTCATTTCCATGATTACTCAAAACGTCAGCTTTATGCCCGCATCATTTTTCAGGATTGGCATGTTTTGGCCACTTGGCTTGTAAGTCTAGTGTTTTAATGCTTTATTATTTGCACCATCGCAACTTAAATTATGAGATTTATGCATGCCACTTTCCATTTTTCGATTCTCTTCGCATTCGCTTCCATCCTACAAGTCCAGACCATATTTCCTTAGTTTTAAGTTTCGACTGTCCATCCTCTAAGCAGTTGCAATCACGGGATGGACGGAATAAATGGCGGACCGAAATGGACGATGATGATGATCTTCTTGGGAAGTGGGATTCCAAACCTCATGAAATTTGAGAGTTTTTATCTTCTCTTGGAAGGCGGAATTACATTTCTCAAAGGTGGTGGAGTAAATGAAGTGATGGTTGTCTGATTTTTCGTCTGTTCATTGAATGCTCTCCTCTTTCCCCATGAAATTCCGAGTGGGGTTTGCTGGAATATCATCCTGGGCAGCTTGGGATCAGGGCTCGACCTACCAATTATCACACTCTCCCACCATTTTATTACCTTGCTAGTTTATTGAATGGTACACTTTTGGCTTTGCCAGCGGCTAGAACCAGTTTCCCATAGACCCACCCAATCCCATGATATGGACAAGAATGTTCATATTTCTGTTGTATTCATCCATGAGAGTCACGATCTGCTTAATAACCAAACATGCAAGACATCGTTGCCGTAAAAACAAAACCTTTTTGTACCCGCAAAAATGCAAAACCATCCTTCGCCTGGAAATTTCTTTGATACTTTTAGATTTTGGTTTTCCATGTTTATGAGTCTGGCCTAACTCATCTATAATATAAAAAGCAGTTCAGTTGTGTATCAAAAAGGAATTAAATATTGATAATAGTAAGGTAGTTATTGTATTGATAGCATTTCAAAATGCATTTTTATATTTTGAATGTATAGTTGTGAGACAGAGAATGTATTAAAAAATAAAAACATGTCTTGAGAAACTTTTAAAATGCTATCAAAAGGCATCTATGAGTTAAGCAGTACCCCCCATCCGAACCCTCTATCTTTATTAAAAACAGAAATTGGGGAATGACTTACTAATCATTTTCCACATTTAAGAAAGGGATGGGAGGACAGTAAATGCCCAACTCAACCAATATATATAAATAGGGACTCCGATTGCTCCCTTTGCCCAAGATTTCTGAGGGAACATATAATCAACTACATAAGTTGGAAGCTTGAACATATACACTAGCAATAGGTAAGGTAAACAAAAAGTGATCTATCTGATCTTAAGCCTGTAAGTGTAGTGTAATGGAGAGAGTCATTGATAACTTCTTCAAGTTTTGTGTCATTTGCATTTTGCTGGCCACCATAACACCAGCAGCAACGGCAACAATCGAAGAGGATGAGAAAGATTGTGCGGACCAGATGGCGAATCTTGCCTCTTGCATGCCGTATGTCAGTGGCAGTGCAAAGAAGCCAACTCCAGAATGCTGTCAGGACACCACCAAAGTGAGAAGTGCTAAGCCCAAGTGCTTGTGCGTTCTCATCAAAGAGAGCGCTGATCCCTCTATGGGCCTCCCCATCAACACCACTCTGGCTCTCCAAATGCCTGAATTGTGCAAGATTGATGCCAAAGTCTCCGATTGCCCTGGTAATGATTAGCAACAAGATGAAAACTTGATGTTGTAGTTGTTGTCTCATTTTAATCCTTTTAACGTTTGCCGGCCCTTTTGGCAGCTATACTGAAACTGCCGCCTAATTCGCCCGATGCAAAGATTTTCCAAGTAGCAAATGCGGATTCCAGCACAAGCACAAACTCCCCACGTGCCTCTGCATCAACATCTTCAACATCACCATCTTCTTCAACCTCATCATCAGGTTCCGATGCCAAGACAACTACAACCAGCAGCAGCAACAATGTTGGAGGGAAGTTGGGCCAGAGCATCCTGATGATAATTGCACTGATATTACTCTAAGATACTTCATTAGTTAACCAGCCCCTTCATTAAAGGCTCATGTGTCCCTGGCATGAAGAGACAATTATGCTCGAAAGCATGCATTATTCGAGTATTGAATCCATGCGATAGTCGCTATGCTCTGCTCTGCTAGCTGGGCTAGTTTTAACAATAACAGTAATAAATTAGGGGGAGAATGAAAGTGACGATTTCGTTCATGTCTCACTAATTCTTCGCTTCTGTAAGCCCCATTATAATGATTAATCTTCTCCGATATTTCCATCCATCTTCTTTGTGGAGATCATAATTTTACGTAGAATTATAAAGAAAAACTAAACTAATAAAAACTACATATAAAAAAAAAAATCTCCATTTCTGTGTACTATCTAGTCTTCGGTCTTTATGTAAAATCAAAAACTTCAAAACACATCTTCTTCGTGCTTCAAACAGCCCATTTTTGGCTTCCAATCTAATTGGAAACATCAAAATTTCTAGGTCAGTGAAAATTTTAGAAAAAATTTTGAAGGCGCTATATGGTTTGGATTTTGAGAAAATTAAACTATGTTATAACGCTCTTTTTTAAAAACATTAAATGGTTTAATTTTTGTTTCTAAAACAAATTGAAATTGTAACATGGTATAATAGTATGATGAACAATTGACAAAATAAGAGATTTGAGAAATCAGCATTTTCATGGATTATAGATTTTGGCTTTGAGAGAAAATTACAACTTCTAAATAAAAAATATTTCTAGATTATACAGAGGAAATTTAAAAAAAAAAAATCTAAACTGCGATAAATCTTTATTTGGTGAGTCTTAGCCTTTGAATTTTATGTCAAAATCATGATCTATATAAAAATAACTTCTCTCTGCTTCAAATGACCTGGCTTTTGCTTCCGATCAAATTACAAACATCAAAACTACCAGATTATGTTTAAATATAAGAACAAAGAATTCAAAAATTCCATGTTGCGTGCTATAATCTTCGCTTCCTAGCAAAATTGAACTTTGCCAAAAAAAAAGGGTTTGAGCTTGAAATTTCTAAAAAATATTTTTGTGCTCCAAATGGCCCAGTTTCGGGTCCCAATCTGCATGAGAGCGTGAAAACTACCATAGACTATCAATCTGATCTGATGACACACTGCCATATACTATCTATCAATCAGCAGCATCCATCCAACAGCTACAATGGGCAAAATTTTGGCTACCATATACTATCAATTTGAACTGATGAGACCAAAGAGCTCAAATTCAGGTAAAACATCCATGAAACATTTAAGCAGAATCCTATTCAACAGGTGAAAAGGAAGGAAAAAGAAGGCAGAAATCCTAAATTCTACCATAACGTTTTCCTCAAGTTAAACCAAGAAGCAGAATGCCAATGACTCCTCTCTATCTAATGAAATTATGGCGTTTATTGTGCATTTAAGTTCATTTTGAACTGAAAAATGTTTCACCGGATGGGCTGCTGGTTGTAGTGGCTCTTCTCCTTTTTCTTTGCGGCAGCTATCTTTGCACTCCTTGCAGCAGCCTCACTTGCTGCAGCTCTGGCTGCAGCATCCACCTCCTTGCTAGACTTTTTCTTCTTCATAGATGCAACTTTCTTTATCTTCTCTTTTATGTCGACAGATGGCCCATCTTCTGCTTTCTCAGAACCTAGATTCTCTTCAGCTCCACCTTCAACTTCAGTGCCAGAGGGCTGATCCTGCGGTTCTTTGGTCTCCTTTGATGATTTATCCTTCTTTTTCTTCTTTTTTGCACTTTTGCTCTCCCCTGAAGCATTATTCTCCTTTTTATCTTCGTTTGAAATCTCAACCTTCTTACCTTCTGAAGTATCTGAAAGGAAGAACACCGCAAAACTCATAACATTCAAGGAATAATTAATCTAATAGAAGCACACACTAAGAGAAACACTGTATCAGCCAAATCAAAATAAATAAATAAGACTGTATTCTGTATTAGCCTGTCCCAATTGCCATCAAATACAAACGCCAATGCACATCAGAATCAAGGGGGAACCAGAAAAGCTTCATACTGTGCCAACATTAAGGATAAATTGTCGGATGAGGAAACAAAATATTCCTTTGACTTGGTTGTGTTACTCTCAAGGTAATTGGGATACCCAAAGAAACGTTCACTTGGATTTCTCCAAAATACACAAAAGCATATAAGAGAGAATTATGGTCTGCTATAGTCTAATAGACAATGGAAGTTAGATAATACAACACACTAATATCAACAAAGTTCCAAACTCACTCACTCTTTTTCATTCTTTTTCTCACACATTGGCCCACACGTGTAATGTGGGGCATAACAGCTTGAAAAATATCAAAAGGATGGAAAATACAAAAATTACCATGGGTCGCGTCTTGGTTTTCAGGCTTGTTAAATCCAAATTGAGCAAGCATTTCTTCAAGTTCAGCAAGTTCCTTTTTCTTCAATTCCTTCTTAGATAGCTGCCTTTCTGACTCCTTAGGTAAGACAACTTCAGCAGCCTTCTCAATGAGGGGATCCTTCTCTTGTAATACATCAGGTTCATGCTCATGTTCTTCCTCATTATCATCATCGACATCATCAAGGCCTTCTTCTTCACTTTCACTTTCCTGACAGATTTAAATTATTAAGCTTCGCTATCAAATATATTAAATATCTGTATGGGTATATGTATACACACACACACAACATTTCAATGCTCTCTTGGAAAATTGAACAATCAAATTTCTATCGAAATTGATTCAATTGAAATCTCCTCCACAGCTGTTCATCTTGTGAAATGATACATATGCAAACATAGACAGTACAGATGGTGAACAAACCTTGTGGAGTCCAAAAAACTAGTACATTCCAAAATACAACTAGACAAGTTTCATGACTACCAGACCGAAACGATAACATAGGTAAATATGAAGTTGTATCACGGGTTGATTTGTATGGTTATTAGGTTCAATCCCTATTAAATGTCATTCCTAAGCTACACCACAATATCCATGCAAGACAGACAAGAAAAAAATCTTGCTCTTCAACTGTTTCTTTGACAGTTTAGTCGTAATTATTAGGCATAACGAAACAATCAACTGTTAAAATGGATAACGGCAAATGGGCAAACATAGGAGGCAACCAGGAGAATCAAAGCAAAGGCCATATGACATAAAGGAAAGATTCAAGTGAATGTTTCATCTGGCTGGTGCATCATAAAGCCTAATACAGAATTTGGTCTGCAGCACAACACAATGCAAAGAACTTCATAATTAGAGTCAATAGGAAGACTCCAAGGGATTACAATAAAATTGTACATGATAAAATTTCCAAAAGCATTTATAGGAGCAGAAACAATCTTAGGCCAAAAACCTTTGTGCATTAATATGCATTTAGGTTTTTCTGTTTCAATATCAGCGACATAATAATGAATCATTGTGATTGAAATTAGATAACATGGTTGGCATAAATGAACTGGATGAGTGAAATGGAATCCCTTCTCTCAAACCTAAATTGCAGGCATTCCTATAGTTGAAAGTATTACATCCATCCTTCAATATCCTCTAAATGTTTATTCTACATTGACTCAAAAGCCAACCATTATATCTTGAAGCATGCTCTAGAGCACAGAAACATAAAACTGAAGCAAATCTCAGTGCTGTCGATTGGCACAGGAATTCTTCTCCTAAGAAAATGGAATATGGCCATAAAAACAAAGTTGAGAAACAAACTACTGACTTCAAGCTAAATGCTTCAACATGTAGATATGCTTAATTGTACAACATCAAGCTCTTCCATTTTCCATCGTCCTTCCTCTCTTCTGGGATGATTTCCGTCTAACGTCTTGAAAATTCAAGAGCTTTACAATCACTTCATTGATTCTACATCATTTCAACTAGCAAGTACACGCGAAACCTTGCAATATTTATTAATGACTATTATCTCGCCATTTGTACATTTCCATACGGCTGACCACAATATAGAGATAACATTCATCAATAGAACCCACAAAACAAAAAATAGTAAATGTAAAAAGAAATTATATGTCAAAAAACATCAGCAAGGAAATAGCAAAATTCAGACCTCAAAAAGATTCGAGCTTTTATCATGGTTGGCCCGGTGTTCCTGGCCAGGAGTATCAGCACCCCAAACGGACTGAGGTGGGGCAGTGGTGGCATAATAATCATCGTCGTCCTCATCATCCACATCAGCCCAAGATTTGGCCGTCAATGGCGTAGGGGCCCAGAACACCTGAGGCTCGGTGGCGGGCTCCTTTTGATCCTGCTTCTTAGAAGAAGAAGCGGAACTTTTGACCTTTGAGTCCTTATCAGAAGCCTTCTTCTTCTTCCTAAGAGTTCCCAATGCGGCAAAAACATTATTGTTGCTCATCACTAAATCGTCTTTCCTGTTTCCCCCTCCCACCATTTTTTATTTATAATTTTCAATCTAACCCCTCTTCCCAAAATTGCCTCCAAATAACCTATCACTAATCAGCTCGAGAAACTTATAATTTCTAGAGAAAACCCTGTTGCATACAATCCTATAATCCCGCGTTTTTGTGCGAGTACTGTATCTTCTTTATGTGTCTAGATATATCTTTGATATCTATGTATTCACAGGTACGAGCTGTTAATGAGGTAATTACAACAGAGATCCAGATGACGATCGGCAAAGATCAAAACTGGAATTTATCGCCCAAATTAACTGACGGACAGAGGTAAAAAAATGTTGTATCTGTTAAGAAAGAATGGATTTTTATTATTAACAAGGCTGCAGATATGTAAAGATTCGGAAATGGAAACGATTTTCCCCGGGATGGAGATTTATTCGGAGGAAACAAATCAGAAAAGGAGGACAGAACTTTTTCTTTTTTAAAAAAACAAACGAACAGAAACACAATGATCCTAATAGTGAAGTGAGGAAGAGTACTCAATGGGAAAATGGGATGTTGGATGATTTGGATATTAGTACGATCCAAATGAAAAAAAAAATTATATAATGATTGGAAACCAAGAAAAGAGAGAACAGAAAGCAAAGGGATTCCAATTTGGATAAGGAAAAATGGATTTCAATTCAGTTTTATAGAGACTGAGAGAGGGGTTGGGGGGATTTGGTGGGCTGCGTTTAGGGTTGTTACAGGAGGAGGCTAAGTGGAAAATTTTAGCAAGAAAAGATGGATGAGGGGTAGCTGCTGCAAAATACCGGACACTACGTACCGTGTCACCACCCAAACACGATTTCTTTACTACAAGAAGCTTTTACTCTTTTATGCCTTCTCTTAATTATTACTCTTTTTCTTTTTGGTTGATCGCCCTTTGGAGTTTGGAGATGTGATGTGGAGACTGGAGACTGGAGACTGGTTATTGGACATTTGATGTGTTTATAGGCGTGAGTGGGTACAGCGAATGGCAAATTATTGGGTTGGATTGGCTTCGGAGAATTTGAGACGACACACTGTTTGATTTGCGTGGGACCATGTACACAAATTCTGCTTATCTAAAATTTCCCCCCTTTCATTTCATGGATCACACAAACTTTCTTTTGTTTGTTATTTTAATCATCCATGTCGTGAAGGAAGGGAGAGAATCCAATCTGTACAGTTTGGGTTGGTTGTGTATACTTTCCCTGTTCCCTAATTTGGGTTCTTTTATCCATCCTATACTTTGCAAAAAATAACCATTGTACAAGAAAAACCAAAATTGGAAGCTCCATAGAGTAGAGTAGGTTTTTTAGGACCTTAAGAGCTCAATTCTAGTTGGCTGCAAAATGTGAGTAGCTCTTCCCTCTTCCTTCCTCCCCATTATTCGTAGCTTTATGTACATTCCTTCTTTATATGTAATATTTTACCTGTTTCTAACCTCCTAAGAAAGCATTAGACTTGATTTGATACAGTACTATTGATTTACATGTCACTAAAGTAATGCCGTCCTTAAAGAATCTTTAAAAAAATTATATTAGTAGTGGATTCTAAAGCAAAGAGAAATAAAGTACAATCTTACATGATTTTGGGCTTTTGTTCCAAGGGGATACAAATAAACATTAGAGCATGGAATGAATTATTGATATACTTACTTTGTCAGTGGCAACAAGGGGAGCACCATAGAAACAGGCGCACTCGTCTAGTACACCTTATACCGCAAGTGCACAACTTTTATATGCAGGATGAAAAGAAAAGATATCATATGATTAATAATCAATCACATGAATGATGAACATGTTGTAATTTACACCAAACCAAGGAAACAAAAAAGACTAGGGATGAATGAGAAAATTTCATTTTTTCTTGGCAAGAAAATGATGCACAAAGGAAGTATTGAAGAAATAAACTTATCGATCTTTGCTTGAACCAAAAACCTACGGATCGTCGATCATCAAGATGATATAACAGGCGTTGAGTTTTCGACTGTAGTTTCAACATGATGGATGACAAATCCATAGATCTTTTGCTTCAAGCGCTCGATTTTGGCCATTAGCAGCTCATCCCGTTTGGACATTACATGATCCAACCAGTCATTCACTCGCTTCAGCTGTGATAGAATTGCTGCAATGGGACCACAGTTGAGACCTCCTCCATTGCCAACTGTAGAACACTTTTCAAATACCCTGAAACCTGCATCCAGGGACTCCTCAACAAATCTCAAGAACCATATTTGCATCTCTGATTGCAGTTTCTTCGCAAAGTCCAATGTCTCACTCATTCCATGACCCCTGGTCCAGGTCCCTGTAATTGATGAAGCTGCTAGCTTATCATTCTTGATAGAAGCAGACTTGTGCTTAGATGAATTTTTCTCTAGTGCTGCTGGTGGTTCAAAGTTCTGACTGGTTAGGAGAGAGACTACTTCAAGATCAGTTGCCAGAGCAGCTTCTACCCAGAGGGAACTTGATTTTGCATGCTCTATTGGAATAGTTACATGGTTTTTTTCCGAACTGTGATTATTTGCAAGTGATTCAGTGAGCCCTGTTGATTTCACAAGATCTTCATAAATTGACATGAACTGGTCAATGGTAGGTAAAGGATTTGCCGGCCTTGACAACAAGCAGAGATCTGAAAACTTGCTGGAGATAACAAAGTTAAACAGTTTAGCCTTGCTGTTGAATGTGCAAAATTTCCTAAAGGGAATCTATCATTTGCACTATAATTGTTCAACCATTTCAATATATGATGCCTAATACATGTTTGTTTACTTGAACCTTTGGAAACTGCATGAAGCAAACCAAGTAGAGTTCAGGGCAAACACTAAGTGCAGAAATGCTCATTTTTCGGATTAAACTGGATTTTCCTCAGTAGTTGGTTTTGATAATCAGAGACCGGAACTACCAAATACAATTTGAAGCAAACATTGATAAAAAGAAAATATCGTGGAAAGAAGCATGCAATGTGTGACTAGTTTGGTGATAAGGGAATGAACAAGAGAAAATTTTTCAGTTATGAACATTTGTAACAATTGACTTTCTATTTTCAATGTAAGCCTCAACAAGCAAATGCCAATCAGATTCCCCAAACAGTTGGGTTTTTTAGAAAAAGAAAGTTGTAGCCACTCGTTGCGAACAATTACCTTAAACTTCTCACAAGAGACTCAGTGGCAAGGGCCTCTTCCAACGCTTCAGCTGCTGCTACCGAAGCAATCATTCTTCTTTGCATAGCCTCCTGTATAGAAGTCAACATTAAATAGAATCACGCCCCAGCTTTATATGTTCAAATCAAATGTGAGCATTATAGTATTAAAAAGGCATTATATGAAACTCTAAAATTCACTTTTAAAGCCTACCCTTCCTAGCCTGGCCAGGTCTGAAGAGACTGCGTCCAAAGGAATGCTGCCATCAGTCCATTTCTTCTCATGAATCGTAATTACAGGAGCTGCACCATTGTTCTTCTCGATTTCGGAAGGACTTTCAATTGCACCAGATTTTGTGTTTTCATCACTTGAGATATCATCCCGAATGCTCACATCACTTAATCGTCTTGATATAGCAGCCTATTAAACAGCAAAACTGTTAAGTGTCCATAAGAACATTACCACCGGTAACACTAAAACATCCCAACTACAGAAAAGTTCGTAATCTAGCTTCCAGCAATTCAAAAGCCAGACGCCCATAGTGCATGTCTAACAGATCAATGTATAGAATTTGACTCACAAATCAATTCCATAATGTCCAAAATAGAAGCTATTTTAAATAAAATGAGATAAAAAAAACTCACTTGAGTCCTTAAAATTGCTTGAAAGTCCGGCCTATTCTTTGTCCCAACCTTCTCTTTATACTCAGAAGGGAACCCACCCACAGTTGGTCCTTCATCCCAGCTCTTCCTAATCGGCTTAGTTGAGCCCACAAGGGCCTCAGAAACCTTTGAAATTCCAGCTGCAATAGTAGACACCTTCTTCTTTCCTGATGAGTCTACAGCTGGAGAGACCTTCAAACCACCAGACAACCTCCGTCCAGGGGACAAAGACATCCGCCTCGCCACCACTGGACTCGCCTGCCGCCTCCCAGATGTTGGCGATGGCTGTCGGTATCTTGATGGCACAATAATCGCCGGCTCTCTCGCAGTTTTCCTGTTCTCCTCTTTAGCAGCAACCAAGCTTGGCACCGGACACTTTGCCGGCACTGGAGAAGCCGAACGCTTGACCTTTCCTGCCGGTGATGGATCCCTCTCCGCCACCGCCACCGCCACATTCTTCCTCCCTGCCGAAATAGACCTTTGCCTCGTGGCCGCAGGCGATGAGAACCTTTGTGAAGCCTTTTCCGAGTTTCCCTTCAACTCATCCGCTGAATCTACCACCACATTAACATTCACATTTTCCTTGGGAGGAGCTGAAACTTGCCTAATAGCCTTCCTCTTTCCAGTACTGACTTCCGTTGCTTTACTTTTTGCTTCCTCACCAGAATTTCCAGATTTAGAAACAAAACCGGCAAAGGGGTGGTCGGAATCCGTGGCGGGCTGGATCACAAACCCATTTCTAGAAGGAGAAATCCGCGCAATTAGAGGTTCTGGGGAGCCAATAAAGGCATGGCGACCGGCAATGGGCCTGAGATTTACAGCCCGAGGAACTGGAGGGGAGTCGAAAACGAAGCGGTCGAGGTGGACAAATTGGCCGAGCTGGAGGCGGTTGGTAAGGATTAGATCAGTGTCCTTTTCAGAGAGTGAGATGTAAGTAGAGTTCTGGGAGTCAGAAAGCTGAACGTAGAAGCCATGGTGAGGCCAGAGGGAGTCAGAAGTGGAGAGTGCTGGGACAATGCCGATTACTTGAAGAAGCGGCGAACGGTGATCCCCGGTGACCCGGGTGGCGGAGTTCATGGATTGGAGAAGTTTTAGAAGGATTCCGGGAGTTAAACTAGCCATTTCTATGCAGTGTAATTTAGCTTCTCTTAGTCTTTCGGGTTTTCCTCGATTCTTCGTCAAGATACGGGAGGGGATTGAAAGAATTGGATTAGGAGATTGTGAAATTAAACATGTTAGAGACTTGAGAGAAGGGGAAGACAGATGAAGGAAGAGACTGAAATGGTGGGTGCACGTTATAGATTTCAAATTTCGAAATCCCGCTGCTTTTTTTAAGTTTGAATGTGGTGCTGTATGTTGAAGCTGGAGCCTGGAGGCGGGTTCGGATATAGATGTAACGGCTAGGGGAGATCCCTAAATTTAGCTAATGGGACAAACGGTATTTACTTTTGCTTCATCCAAAATAACATCCTAAACACCTGAATTTGATCTCATATTGGCCCTTACTCCCTCCTTCCGAAATAAAAAAACTTTAGCCTGCGTGTGAACAAGCAGTTTTCATTTGCAAATGAAAAAAATTATTTTGGAATGTATAAAAATTTTGGTAAATATTTTTTGATAGAAAAAGTGTTTTAGAGGAAAAGAAAATTTTTTAAAATTATGTGAGAGGAATTTGAGTGGAAAAATTTGAATTCTAAATTTTAAAATAAAAATATTTTTGAATAATTTGTTTTTGTCTAAGAATATTCTTATTTGCAAATAAGAAGGGCTTGTCCATATGTAGCCTTAAAATCTTTTCTCTAGTTCTCATACAATTATAATGATGTATAATTATAATTAAAAAGTAAAAATATAAATATAAAATTACATTTTTAATGATAATCTAATAATTAACAAAAATTATACTCAACCCATAGTATACTTTTAATCCTACTAGTACTAATTAAGTTAAAGATCAATCGAAAAACATTTGCAATCCTTTTTCTTTGCCACTCTGCAAGACATAGGGGAAGGAAAAAACAAAACAGAGTTCATATGCAAAGAAGTTTCTGTTCCAACAGATTTGACATGTTTCGAGAGGTGAGTGTAATATTCCAATGTTTTTTGGGTACAAATATTGCATCTATCATTATACCAAAACTAATTAATCAATGAGCAGCAGTATTAGGATGTAAGATGAATTCTTTTGGTTTGTTAAGGAGCTCAAGTCATGCCCATCTGGAAAACTGAAATAGAACAAAAGATACTAGCATAAAACTCAGCATATCCTCATTGGACTTCAAATTGCTGCCAAAAATCTACTAATGCAAAGTTTGATCCCACGAATTGACTATGAGGCTATGAGCAACTAGTTACTGGTGTAGGAAGCATCCTTGCGTTATTGAGGTGGAGAGGCATCCTTATAGTCCGATCAAAAGCCTTCACAGTGTTTACACCGACGCATTGAGGAAACATGAAGCTCAAGACAAAAATGCCTGTTGTTGATCTCAATATGCATCAAGTACTCGAAGGATTCGTATAGGACAAAGAAAGTAACAAAAATCAGACAAAGATCACAAAAATTCTACTTTCAGGAGGCACCACACCAGTTTCAACAAATAATGCAAGCTCCAGATACGCT
Source organism: Gynochthodes officinalis (assembly GCA_020080225.1). Lineage (NCBI taxonomy): Eukaryota > Viridiplantae > Streptophyta > Magnoliopsida > Gentianales > Rubiaceae > Gynochthodes > Gynochthodes officinalis. The sequence continues at coordinate 45,049,102 of CM034615.1, read as the reverse complement.
AGCTATACAGAAATGAAGCTATAGGCTTCCAGTAAATTTTTCTCAGAATGTTGGGATGCCGTACAAGAGCGCATAGGCATTAAGTTCTAGCACCTTTCTTCAAAACAGACATCTGGTCATGGACCTTGAAGTTCAGAGAAGATGGGAACTCTTTGCACAGCCAAAAATTGCAGGTATAGGAGTGTAAAAACTTTCTTATCACATTATCAGTCAGTAACAAAGACCTTAGGCAACAAAGAATAAGAAAATCATGAGGAAGATAATAACTATTAGCAATATTTTGATCATCAACCATCGGTTTGACGAGATACTGTTCAAGTACCTCATCAGTTGGCCTTGTGCCCCTTCCACATTTGAAAGGGTATCGTCCATGTTTTCATCAATTCTGCCAGCCAAAGGAAGAGTAGAGTCAGTACATATACAATTTTCCTTAAAGAGTACCCATTCAAACAGCAGTCATAGAAAATAAGAAAAAAGAAATCATATAATTACCTAGTCCATTTAAAATTTCAAAATGTATTAGAAAATTTAGAGACTACTTTTCAGAAAATTTATGGACGATCATTTACTTTATCAGGGTTATAAAAATACAATGCTGGCACTACTGAATCGCATTGCCAGATAGTACATACAAGAAAGGATAGAATATCCAATCACATTTAAACAGCCATCCATGACTGTTCATTGCACACGCAAAACATCTCAAATAAAGATTGAAGAACATCTAAACAAGCAACCAATGAAGAGTAAACAGGCTGAATTGTTAATAATGAGCTCAAGGTTAAAAGGCATTCGTGCAAATGACAGAATTGGACCAACCTGATTGCAATTTCACCTTGCTGAGAAACCATGGTTGCCAATTGGGTGAAAATATTGCCCAGCTCATGAATAGTTGACTCAACATTTTGAAGGGCTCCTGCTCTACTTTGCATGTAACTGTCCTGCAAGGGAACCAATTGTTGCTGTTGACTCTGTTGTAGTAGCAATGGCTGTGATTCACCTTCTGCCTTGTTCCTGGAAAAGTGGATGAAGTTCAAAAGCCATTTCTTCCCAAACCACAAATAGGTTTATCCATTTTCTATTTTGTAATTGTTTTGATGCAGTTTAACTCGTCCACAATGAAGACAAGACTCTCCGCATGTGCAGATAAAATAATTGTGCGGCAATATAAGAACAGCCAAAGCAGCACTTACAATTGCTCAAGCATGTGAAGAATAACTTTATCACAAAACCTATAATTAAAGTTAAATCAGCCGGCCATTAATTGCATCAAGCTTTAAGAATAGGATACGGCACACTGGATATGTGACCTCATTACCATAGCTTTGTCAATGACACAGGAGACACGATTTAGATCAACTGCCAATGAAAATCTCAACGAACCACATATTTGGGGTTAAATTACAGAGACTTGTGCTGGGTCACATTATGCTGCAGATATCTTACCAGCATTTTTTCAAATTATGCTGGCTGGCCATATCACGTTAACATTTGCTAATTTCAAGAAAACCACTAACAGTCAAATCAGGACATGGACCAGATTAGGCATTTTAAGACATAATAAGGTTTATATGGTTTTCTCAATAAGTTAGCCAAAATAATAAATCAAACATAGCCAAAATAAATTGGAAACAATGAATATACTAGAACTTGAGAGGACTAGAGGACCACACGTCACTCAACCACCTTATGAAAGACATATTTAAAGCAACCAACTCAAAACAGACAATAAGCTATCAATTTTACCTCTGGAATGTTGCAGGGGAAGTACCAGGCTCACTGGCCCATGGAGGTGGAGATATTGCTGCACTAGCAGCTGTTCTGGTTGCTAAAGGGCGTTGCCGAATGAAAGGATTAGAAGAGTCTGTTGAAGCAGACGAAGAGAACAATTGTCTCCGGTTTTCATGAACCTTCAGATTCTAAAACCAAAATAATAATAATAATAATAAATCAAACAGTTAGTACCAAAAAAAGTTGAAGCTAGAAAGCACTATGCCAGGAAAGAAACGGTTGCACAAGTATTGCAACTCTACTAGCTATGCCATTCAGTGATGATCGTTACACCTCATTCCGCAAGGTGAGAACTTCTTTGAATTCTTTTGTTGTGTTCATCAAGCTATTCTTCACGTTATCAACAACTGTGGTTGAATGGGCAGAGCTATCACTAGACAAACTTCCTTCATTTTGGGAGTTGGCCAGGAGCTGGAGGTCCACTACAGCTGAGTTTAGTGCAGTAATGTCCTGCTTGATCACAGTAGTCAGCTCTTGTATCTCCACAGTTGGGTCATCAAACACTGATGTTTTTTTTGCCACTGAATGAACAAAAATGAAGTCAAGTTCTTTTTTCCTTTTTGTAGAAAATTCTGTGCATAAAAAAAAAAACATATATGTGGACTTTTTATGTGGTTTTTTAACCCAAAAAAAGATAGATGAGACTGGGTCTATAGCATGTCCTTTCTTAGAAATTAAAATTAAAATTTCAGATAAATTAAAATGTCCTTGTAAGGCCAGAGGGGGTAATCATATTCAAAATATGTGCGGAATTTATATCTAAATTATATAAATCTCAGGTTTCTCTTTTTCAACTGATTCTCAGATAATATCTGTTTCACTTTTTTCTCCAATCTCCTATGATCTTATTCTATATCAGGGTACTGATTACTAAAAATAATTTATAAACTATAATTAGCATCGTATAGACACAGAACAATGCAATAGCAGATACTTTACCGAGTTACCTACAACATAAACATTTGTAAACCAAAAAGGGAAATGAAGAAGAGATGAGTTTATAAATCTAGAATACCAAATTAAAAATCCAAGCACTTCAAAACAACACAAGAGAATGTAAAAACGAACAACTCAACAAGAAAATCAACTACAAAACTCAAGGCAATTCATTCCAAAACTAAATAGTAACTACTATATAAAGATCAACGAATTAAGTGAAAATGAAAAAGAGTAAGTTTCTAACATTTGGCAAGCTTAGAGAGCTTTTGAGAGGTCTGATGGATCCCCAAGGAGATTCGGGAAGCCTTCTTGTTAAACTCCGATTGAATAGGAGCTGCGGATCGCCCCGTCGGCTGAGCTGTGGAAATGGAGTTGCCATTGGCGTCACCGCCGCTGCTACTCGGAGCATTGGAAGCGGAGGCTAACGAGAACGACTTCTTGAGCTTCTCGGCTACACTCTCAAACTCATGCGTTCGATCTCTATACGACGTCGGTTTAGCAGGCATCGTTTCCACGATTTCTTAACATCAATTTGTTTCGCAAAAAATAATACCACTGCGTTTCAATTTCCTCTGAGAATCATCACCTTTTCTCCGGTATTTATCAGATCAGATCTGAGAGATGAACTGAAAGAACAACTTTATTCGATTGAATTTGGACCTTTGCAAATCAAAATTCCTTTTCCGGTACTGGTAATAATGCTACCGGACCGCGACACATCGAAATTTAAAATTGAGGAAATTAATTCCCTGTTGCGTTGCGCTGATTTATTTTTATTTTTGTAATTTTTGTCGATCTATTCCGTTGCGGTTCTTTTTCTACCTCACCCTTTTCAGAATTTTCAGTAAAAGACCGTAGGTTATAGAAAGTTACGTTGGGCACCGAGAATTTTCTAAACTATCGTAATGATTTTTCCTCTTTAATGCAACAAAAATGTCTTTGATTTCTCATTGAAAGTTTGAAATTAGATTCGATTTAGAATCAGACATATTTAATTTACGGAAAATATCCATAAGATTCGAACCAAATAACGTACCAAATCGTTTATTAATCGTAATAAAATTCACTGAATTTGAATGAGTTCGATATTATGCTAAGAGAGCATAGATTTGTTGAGACATCAAGAAGATTCTACTTTCATATCCCATTCTAGATCCATTGGCTGCAATACCAAGATAATTAAGCCGGTAGGACTTTGAAGACACTAATCAACACTGAAATTCACAAGCATGCACGGCACAACACTGAAATTGGAATCAGAGAAAAAATGGTTTTAAATCAGACAATATCAGAATTGATTTAATGAAATGAACGCGATGAACCCATCACTATTAGATTACATAGCAAAATTGTCTCCAAATTGGAATTGCAGGGGGGATCTAAACGCCTAAATCGGCACACATGTAGGTGTGAACATCAATTTCTTACCAATAAATGCATGTACCATTCTTGTAAAGAATATTGACTTTTGCACAGCTACCAGAAAAATTTTACCCATCTTTTCTTTCTACAAAATACTGATGAATTGTACATTTAAGCAACAAAGAATAGGAAAATCATCAAAAACACAACCAATACAAAAAATATCTTGATCATCAACCACCTGTTTGATGATATACTGTTCAAGTACCTAACCAGCTGCTGCTGAGCCCCCTCCACATTTGCAAGGGTATCTTCCATATTTTCATCAATTCTGCAATTCACAAATTGACAAATACACAAAATTGAGTTCCATGCACAAACTTTTCCTCAAGGATCGAGTCCAAAGTCCAAAATAAATGTGAGATACTAACAATATAATTTTCTAAACCAACTTTTACATCAGAAAACCCCAATTATCTTCTAAGTGCCAAGCATTAACTTAAGTAAAGAATATGAAAAAATATGTAAATAAAGTTGATGAGTCACAAGTAGAAGAAATAAACTTAATTGTCATAAAAATCTTTAATTCAGAACATGCCCTCTTAAAAAAGTACTTAACCAAAAAAGATCCTCTTAAAAGTAAAAACTACTGCTACAAAATAATACATGATAATAAGAGACTTGGTGGTCATGATAAACTGCGAGAGGAGACTGTATAAAACAAACCAAGAGACAAAAGCTGCTAACTTCAAAGAGTATGTACATAGCTAATGAAATGTAGAGCCTTAGAGTTAAAAATAAACTAGCAATGATGCCTTAGAAACAGTAAGGACATCGAGGTAGCAGACCCACCTAATAGCAATCTCGCCCTGCTGAGAAACCATGGTTGCCAACTGAGTGAAAATATTGCTAAGCTCATGGATGGTTGACTCAACATTGTGAAGGGCTTCAGCTCTGCTTTGCATGTAACTGTCTTGCAAGGGAACCAACTGTTGCTGTTGGTTTTGTTGCTGTTGCAGCAAAGGCTGTGATTCCCCATCAGCCTGATTCCTGGAAGAATGGAGAAAATCCTAGTAAGAATCTCCAAGTTTATAATTTACATAATCTAGAAAGACTGCAGTTGGAACATTTGCAATATGGACAGGTTTAAAAAACTCTATTAATTAGGTGCCTGTATTCATAGCCCAAAAATTGCCATGATTAAGGGAGAAATAAAATTACATGAAATTTGGTTAGGTAAAATAGGATTTGGTATACTCTTAATTTAAGTATTTTGTTCAACCGTTTCTTTCATGAGATTCAGACACTAAGTTAATCAAACCATTAAGATTTTGTTCGGAACAGCACCTTATGCGCGCTACAACAGCCTATATTAGCAACTATTGGTAATACCCATGTAATAATGCTACAAACAACAAACAGGCCAATGATATACCATGATTGAGAAATAAATACCCCAAGTACAAATCTATCCCTATCATCTTTACCTTGGAAATAACTGAGATGAAGAACCAGGGCCATTTGCCCATGGTGGGGGCGATATTGTCGCACCAGAAGACGATCTCGTAGCTACGGGTCGTTGGCGAAACAAAGTGTTGGTAGACTCTTTTGATGCAGTAGAAGAAAACAATTGTCTTCGGTTTTCATGAACCTTGAGATTCTGAAGTTGCCAAAAGAACAAACTCTAGGATGTTAAGCAGCTGACACATATTATTAAAAAAATAGCACTTTAGAGAACCAGCTATTGCCCAAAAATTAAAATTAGACCATTGAGTAACAATCAATACACCTCTGTCCGCATGGTAAGGACTTCTTTGAATTCTTTTGTTGTGCTCATCAAGCTATTCTTCAAGCTATCAACCACCGTGGTCGAATGGGCAGCACTGTCAGTCGACAAACCTCCTTCATTCTGGGAGTTGCTCAGAAGCTGGAGGTCTACCACAGCTGAGTTAAGTGCTGTTATATCCTGCTTGATCACAGCTGTCATTTCTTGGATCTCCACAGTTGGATCATCAAATACTGATGTTCTCTTCGCCACTGGAAGGAACAGAGATCATGTCAAAACCAAAAGCAAATAAAAAGAGGAAATAAATTCATTACAGAAGGAAATTCCTCTAGAATGGAGAATCTTATCAACAAAATATCGATATCTGCACTGATGTAAAAGTTCACAACCACTCACCCGTATACAGAGAATAAATTTTTCCTAAACATTCAAGTAAGTGGATCTATAGACTATCATTTAATGATGCTTACAAAGAGAGTTAATAAAAGGTTCAAGGAGATGTTAATTTGGCTAAGGGAGGGTCCTTGAAGTCTCAAATGACATCATGGGATTAAATATAATCAAGTGCCAAATGTTATTGAAAAAAAAAGAGTATAAGAGTTCCCTGCATTCTTCACCTCCCCACATTTAATTGCTTCTTTCTTGGGAAAACCAAATTTTGAACAGCAAGCATCAGCTCAACACCATCGAAAGTTAACAAATTGTCTCCCTACTGGAAATCATCGCACTTAGTTCTTTTCAGGATTAAGACAATCCATTAATTACTGGAATTCACGCAATTCAACTGCAAATTTGGAGTCAGAGATCTTTTGGAATTGACCGTCCACATTGTATAGTCTATGAACAAATGAGACATTCAATTACCAAAATTTAAAAGCAAATCGAATTGAAATTAACATAACTAATCCCCCAATTCCATCCAAATCTAAACCTAAATTCATTTTTAAAAAAACTGCGAGGAAAAAAGAAAAAGGGAAATGAATGAAGGAGTAATAAATTACTGACATTGAGCAAGCTTGGAGAGCTTCTGAGAAGTCTGATGGATCCCTAAAGCAATTCTGGAAGCTCTCCTATTAAATTCGGATTGAATCGGGGCGGCACCGGATCGCGTCAGCTGTTGTTGAGCCCCCGTGGAAGCGAAGCCCCCATCGTACGCTTTTCCGGCGCCGCTACTGCCCGGCCCATTGGAGGCCGAGGAGACGGAGGACGACGACGACTTCCTGAGCCTGTCGGCAACATTCTGAAACTCCGAAGTTCGATCCCTATACGACGTAGCTTTGACAGGCATTGTTGCCCAAAATTGAGGAAAATCAGACCACCCCTATGACTAAATATGATTGCTTAGCAGACTAGATCTGGAATATTTCCTTTCTGGAAATTTCGTGCGTCAAATTGATTTAAGCCCCCTAAATACGGGTTTTGCTGCGCTGTGGTGATCTATAAAAAGGGCGGGCGGTGGGGGCGGTGGGGGCGTTCGACTTGTGCCAAAACAATATTGCTACTTCATTTAATTGGAGGCTTCGAGGCCAAGTTAGATCCATTCATATAATTGTAGAATTATTTTTTCCTGTTAATTTATGCAATACACACATTTTTATCCCATTACATGGTTGGTTATAGGAAGAAAATTACTAAGTTTATATAACACGATTTACTGAAAAAAAAAAAATTTACTTCATATAAGGTAAGTCTCAAAAGAAATGAAATATTTCTCTAGTAGTAATTACTCTAATTAGTTAATAATCAATTAATAATATTATCAATATAAATACTACCGCTATCAAAAACGAATTTAATTTTATTTGACTCATTTACTCTCAAAGAATCAAGGTCGAAAAAAAATATCTTACTTAATGGAATATTTAAAACGATATTCACTTTATCCCATAATTCCAATGATAAAATTTTACTTTGAATAATCGTTTGTACCATTTGCAGGGAAGACTACATGAAAGATGCATAAACATATATACACGCTTAGTTCATCAAATTTTTTGTAACTACTAGTTAAGCAGTCATGTATGTACAATGAATTATGGACGAGGGAATTAATCAACCATTCCAAATGTGAAAAGGGATCCTGAAAGTATACTAATATAAGCTTCAATGTTCTAACCCACAGTGAATCTCCACAAAATTGTTCCATGTTTTGGTCTATTGCAGAAAAGATAGAACCTTGAACCATCAGTGTAATCACTAATCAGAACTAGGAGATGAGGAGCAAAAACACTAAGCATCCCTCAAGAATAGCCAGTAAAATATTGAGCAGTGTCTTGTGAACTAGCAACATTGAATGACTATGAGCAATCATTACTGGAAACCGACATTCGTCATCAGAAGGATCTTGATCTGTGACTATAGCCAAGCCTGAAAAATCACAGTCCCAATCATTCTGATCTTTCAGTTGATAATACATGTTGAAAGCATAGGAAGCATTGCCCTGAACAGTTAAATGGTTACAGGAAGAGCCATATCCCAGAGAAGTACAATCTGAAAGACTACATGCATAATCAACATTTTTTGCTAAGTCTTGCAAATCTTTAACCTGAGGGTTCAGAACACACCATTTTCTGAGCATATATCTTACCCCTTCTACTGGAACCAGACTTTTGTTTCCCTGATTTCCTGACAAGTTCAATTCATATTTTGGCTTCCCATCATATTCAAAAAGACCCCAGTGCCTCTCAAAGCTTCCAGGGGCAACACTTTTAGCATCCTCATCTATGAGGCTGAAAAGATACACGTCTATAATGCCTTTCCTGGCAGGGGTTCCAACTCCACTGGTAGCATGCTGGATCAGACCTTGATTAAACTTCTTTGCATACTCAATATTGGCATCCTTATCGCCATCCGTTGGCCACCCAGTTTCTCCAACAATGACTTTCATCTCCGGGTATCCAGCTCTCTTTAATGATGAAACAAGAGTATCAAAATTCGCATCAAACACATTAGAGTAAACATAGTCACCATCCCTTACAGGCTTGCCTGATCCATCAAAAAAAGCATATTCCAGGGGAAAGTGACTGTTGCCATAGAGACTGAGGAAAGGATAGACGTTCACGACAAAAGGGGCACCGTTTGAATTGAGATATTGGACTATTTGTATAGTAAGATCCCGTAATTCTGGCCTAAAATCACCAGCTGAAGGTACTGGATTTGATTCCGGGGAATAGTAAATGTCAGCATTGAAAGGAATCGTTGCTTTCACATCCGCTTCAAGTCCAGCATGGTTAATAGCTTCTTGAATATTTTTCAGTGCCGGTAATGTGTATGGAAGATAGGAATTATTGTAACTCGTCAAGAAAGGCTCATTGCCAACAGCAACATATCTACATACGCATTGTTGACACTGAATTTAGGTCTCGGGACTAAAATTTTTAGAACGTAAATCATGTTAAGACTTGAGAGTTAAGAAAACCAGAAGCTCCCCGCAGTTATTCTTGAAATCATGATAAATGTGTGCCCCCCTTGAGGCACTCAACAACATAATGATAAGGTGAGTGTTACTGAAAAATGAAAAGTACGGCATCTAGCAAACAGTAAAAGCTAAAGAACGAAAAATATTCTTTGTTTTCAATGCAAGATCAGCAGATTAAGGCCATCACCCCAAAGCTTCGAAACAAATGAATGAGGAGAAAAAAATTAAGTCTATCTAATTGAACTATGTAAAGCAATCGACCTGATGTTTACCCCTCCATTGTAGCAATAACTTGTGATGTTGGCATCAACCCAGGCAGCAGCAGCCTCAGGATCCTGACTGAACTCTTTCAACATATAATTGGGTATTCCAAGCATCACTTCAATATCGGTTCCGATCAAGGCTCCCAGAATTTTGTCATCAGCTTCAAATAGCTTCACTTTTTCAAACCCATTATCTATCATCATCTTAACCACACTTTCCGGGGGCAGTTGGTGAGATGCCATAGTACCCCAGTTCACTCCTATGCTTGAACACTTCATAACCATTGCAAAATGGAGCAAAGTAACAAGCGCCAGGACATGATTTCTGGTGAACCCTTTTCTTGTTTGTCTCATTTTATATCTCTTTGATGAATCTTTGAGATTATCTTGAACTCCTGATTTCTCAAATCAAGAAAGTTGGTACCTTTGACAGCGATTCGGAAGTAAAGGGAAGAAATGGAAAAAGAAAGAAGGGAATTGTCTCTTTGTATTTTCTTGTATTTATATACGAGAATGGGAAGATTAAGGGGTGAGAATTAGAAAGCACTCGCTTTGCTTTCTGCATTAGCCATTGGTACTATCAAAAACGGTTAGAAAGCACTCGCTTTGCTTTCTGCATTAGCCATTGGTCCGACAAAAAACGGGCAGGTGATGGTGAAAGAAAGAAATTTACGTAGTGAGTAGTATGCTACTACAAAAAAGTTTATCCAGATTCCTCTCTTTATTCAGTAACTACAAGTAAAGAAATCAGAGCACACTTTTGCATCCAGACCTGTCCCTGTCAGGTTAAAACTATACATAACAGAATCCAACTCCCGAATAGCCTGGAAGTTTGTGCAATTTGGTTATAAAATACTCCTGCAGTGGGATGACCAGCAAGCAAAGAGAATTTTTTTGCATTGGAGAAGTACGACACAAATTTATTAAGAACAAACTTTCAGATTCATCATTTTTTTATCAACTACTAATTATGCCATTACATTTTAATACCACTGCCCAAATGGACCTCCATATCATGTGGGACGAACATGGATCCATATGCATACAGGACAACCATACGAAAGAACCTTGCTCACCTTCTACCTTCTTATTCTGGTCACGAAATGTAAAAATGAAAAATATGATTTAGCAACTTATCCTGACTTCCTCGCTTTCTGAGGTCTTACTCCCGTCAACTTCTTTTCCTTTAAAAACAAGGTATTTCTTCTTATCGTTTATTTGCGGTCTGACTAACTGGAAAGTCATGACAAAAAGTATGACACAGTGGGAAACTGAAAGAAAGAAATGGACCCTCAAGAAATTCTGTGGATCTCCTGGATGACTTGGTTAGTAGAGAGAAATTTGCCCTTTGGGAAAAGGATGGCGTTGCAGATCCCTCAACTTTCCACCCAGGATCTACGTGTTTCGTTCCCATGCAATATCATTTCATAAAATATTTTGATCTTTTTATCAAAGTTTCAGCTTTACTGCCTTTTCCATCGTCACAGAAGAAGCTTGTTTACAGCCATGGTGCAATCCAAATAAGAGAGGATATACATCACGTCAAAGGTCCGGTCCTTTGTCTCTTTTTATCAACACCCTTTTTATGGGGTTCGTTTGTTGTTTTTTTTTCCTTCCTTCAAGAGAAGGAAAGACACAAAAGCAACACAACTAATAAAGAAACTCTAAAGATCAAAGATTTATGGTAACCCTTTTTCTAATTTCTTTCCTAATGTGAGTGATTACTTAATCATATTTCATTAATTTGTGGAAACTAACCGAATCATGATCACATTTTGGGTTAACTGAATACGAAGGAATAAGCACTATAGTACAAATGCTTTACAGATTGACGAAGGAATTTGTTGTGTTCATGAATACTATCCCACATTGGGAAAGTAAGAGAAACTGGAGCACCTAATAAGTGGCAAGGAACCATGACCCATTAGCTTAAACTTTTGGGTTCATTGAATCTTCTAATTCATTAGCTCTATTAGTAAGTTTAAAACCTCCCAACAACAAGTGGTATGTAATTAGCTTACTCTGAAGTGGGTGGTCTTCAACAAGTTGAAGCCCAGACAGAAACAACAAGTGGTCGGGAAGCGGTGGTCTTACGTTGAACCGCAGTTTAAAACCCAACAAGTGGTATCAGTGGTTCCTCTTACAGTTGAGCAACTTAAGTGGTAACTGGTAACAAGTGGTATCGTTTGAGCCCTTAACAAGTGGTAACTCGGGAATTCGTTGAGCTCTCTTACAACCGGCCTTAAAGGGTAACTCGGGGAAGCAGGTGGTACCTATGGTCTGGTTTAAAACCTCCCAACAAGTACATTAGTGGTATGAACCTTAGTTCCTCTTCTAGTTGAACCGCCTTAAGGGTAACTCGTTCTAGTTGAACCGCCTAACTCAAGTGGTATCACTGTGGTTCCTCTTCTAGTTGAACCGGGCCTTAAAGGGTAAGGTGGTTCCTCTTCTGGTTGAACCGGGCCTTAAAGGGTAACTCGGGGAAGCAGGTGGTACCTATGGTCTGGTTTAAAACCTCCCCAACAAGTGGTATCAGAACCTTAGTTCCTCTTCTAGTTGAACCGGGCCTTAAAGGGTAACTCGGGGAAGCTTCTGGTTGAACTGGGCCTTAAAGGGTAACTCGGGGAAGCAGGTGGTTCCTCTTCTGGTTGAACTGGGCCGACAAGTAGGTTTGGTGCTTTACTATTTGTACGGGCACTAAATGGGTCCATGGTGAAGAGATGGGCTTGCTGGAGTAGGGAATGGGCTTGTGGGGGAGTGGGCTTTAATGTGGTAGTGTATGCATGAAAGTGGAGGTTTGTTGTGTTCATGGATATTATCCCACATTGGAAAAGTAAGAGGAACTGGAGCACGGGGAAGCAGGTGGTTCCTCTTTTGGTTGAATCGGGCCTTAATGGGTAACTCGTGGACAAGTAGGTTTGGTGCTTTACTACTTGTACGGGCCTTAATGGGTAACTCGTGGACAAGTAGGTTTGGTGTTTTACTACTTGTACGGACATTAAATGGGTCCATGGTGAAGAGATGGGCTTGCTGGAGTAGGGAATGGGCTTGTGGGGGAGTGAGCTTTAATGTGGTAGTGTATCCATTAAGGGGGAAGTTTGTTGTGTACTCCCATGGTGAAGTAAACTAAACCATGGTGAAGAGATGGGTTTGCTGGAGTAGGGATGGACTTGTGGGGAAGTGGGCTTTAAGTGTACCCATTAACTTAAGTTTTTAGATTCAGGTGGACTCCTACTGCTTATTGGGCCGCTCTAGTTGGGGCTCCCATGGTTTAGTTTAAAACCTCTCCAACAGAATTGAACCCTGACTAGATTGTTTAGATTCTGTTATCATTGTGTCAGGGCTTTATGGCTGAACTTTGGAATTTATAATGATTGTGTAACACCCTCAGGGTTTAACTATCACATCTTTTATTGGGGTGGAGGATAGGGGAAGACAGCGTCAAGAGTCACATTTAAGATTTGAACAACTTCTTGTCCTTTCTCAAGTCCTGGTATTATCATCATCATCATCATCATCATCATCACCTAAAAAATAGTATGAAAATCAGGAATCGTTTTAAACTAAAAAGCACAATCTGCTTCAAGTTCTGTTTACATCTTGAAATGCCAACTAGTAGTAGGTCGGAACAATCAGATATACTCACTACCCTCCTCCTCCTCTCCCTTTCAGAAAACAGTCCAAAGGAAGAATGGCCAAATTCCAGTTAAAAGTCATTCCCAGCAAGTCGCCGTGTCTTGTCCTATCAACTAACTTGAAGTAGATGATGTAGACGATGGATTGAAAGATTCAGCAGTACCTGTCTTCATCGATCTTTGCTTACTCTACTTAATGAGTCAATGATCCTAGATGCTTCCCGCAGTCCTGATTCTGTCTCCTGAAACAATAGTCCTGAAAGATCCAGTAGGAACAGATCATCCACCCTCAAGATCCTAGTGTCACATGAGGCTGCCAATAACATCACCTTTTGGTACAAGTTTCCTCTGGCAATCTAAAGCTTAAACAGAACATAGCCTACAAAATAATGGAGAAGGTTAAAAAGTTAAATTCATCAACCTGCAGCATATGAGAAAAAGCAATGATCAAAGTGCAATCTAGGTACAGGGTTCATGTGTACCTTGTTTGGAGCAACGTCTCGGACCTTATGAAAAATTGGATTACTTATACTCCCATTTAATGCAGACTCTGCTTTCTGCAGACAGTTCAAATAAATTTCCAAAAGCATAGAATGTTAAATAAATTCATATACAGAATTAAGGCAGTTAAACATTAACGTAGATGTATGTAATCTACAATATTTCCAATTTTCTTTGAAACATGATTTTCCAAACAAAAGCTTATAAAAGAGAAAGTTCAAGTAGAACTTAATAGGGTACTCAGAAGTCTTAATAATATGTTGGGGGGAGGAGAGATCAGAACTTCCTAAAAATGAAACTTAACTGAAATTATGTACTCCTCTGTCTCACTTGATCGCATGAAGCAATAGCAGTGAATCAAAGGTAGAGATGCCTTCCAATATTCTCTCTCTATAAGCCCTTTAAACACATCTGGAAACAAAATTACAACTATAATTATTCTCCATTATTAGAAGAGACAAGAATAGTTATCCCCTAATAACTTTCAAGGTCAATCATTCAGAGGTGGGCAGGGACAAGGGTTGAGTTCTCATCTAGGCTGAATACATATGCAATTACCAAGAAACTCTAAAGCAGACGCTGGCAGATTCATTACAACATGATCAACATGCTCCCAGGGCTTCTTAACGAATGACTCAGAGCCTTTTATCCACTTATTTGATCCTTGTTTTCTCCTACTTACAGCAACATCAGCAATCCCAGAAGTTCCATTTTCTGCTACAAATTGCAGGGTAGAACTCAGTGTTACATTTAAAGAGACATCTAAATTCAAGGATCTAGTTTGTCAAATTCAAAACTTCAGTGGACTGATTTTCACAGCACGAAAAATTCGAAGATAGTTTCCCAACCATTCCTACTGTTCACCTATAATACCTCCACACAAACTCAGAGAACGCTTTTTTGCAGTAGGTACACTTGTATTAATATCAGAACAGGGGTTCTTCATAGTCTCAAGCTTGCATGAATTATCAGCCGATGCTTCTTTCACCTCACCTGCAACAGACTTAATAAAAAACCCAATGACAAGGCTTTCAATGAAGGTAGAAGTTAAATAGAATACCTATCATACTTTTGTCTTCAGCCTTCGTTTGCCCTTCTGTGGATATGAGATGTTCTCCAGACAAATTCGATTTAAAATCTCCAGATTCAAGACTGCTCGAGGGAACAGTCACGAGTTGGGAAATAAATTCTCTAGCATCCATATTGTAAGGATGCACCAAATCATCAACCTTGTTGATTTTCGCATTTATCTTCAGATACCGAATGCTGTCTGGATTCAAATCATTTGCATATACTAGGCAACCCTTTTGGGCAGCTGGAATAGCAAATGGACCAATGCCAGCAAACATGTCACAGATAATCTCCCCTGCCTGGAACAGAGAAATCAACCTTAAATGCTCATGTTCTAATCTTGAATTCCAGTACACCAAGCTATAATCAAGTTTGAAAATTGCTCCATACTGCTTCACTTCAGTAACCATATCAGCTTTCCCAGCAAGTAATTCAAACTTTGGCACACGGAACTCATTTGTAATGGTCCCAACTTTGTTTACAACAGTCTGAATTCTGGGATAATTTTTCTGAAAGAAAAGTTAGTAACAATTAAGTTGAAGATACAAATCCAAAAAGAAGGAGCATGCATGTCCATGAAGAGACAAGAATGTACAAAATACAGGGGGAAAAGATGAGAGAATCAGATAAGATACAGGGAAGTGCATCCAAGTTGACCCACAGTCATAATAACACATGAAATTTATACTAGGCATTGATGACTATAAGTTAAGAAGAACATACATCATAAATGACTTTGGCAATGACATCCTTGTAAGGTAGAAGCTCATCACCTATATTCAGATGAGCAACATGACCTGCAGGCATTAAAATATTAAATCACGGTCAATCATTCAAGTGAAACTAATATCCCTAAAAGCGAAACTCCAAAAATAACTAAAACAAACTTAATAAAAAGTATGAACAAAAGAACTATTACACCAGGGATATCTGGAGCAACTATATCAACAAGATACTTAACTATTGTCTCAAATGATGAAGGTACTTCAAGCCTGGAAGGCAGAATCTGCTTCAATATATGATCTGAAATAAAGGCACACAGGTCAGATCATAGCAAAAAGTCAAAATTCAAAACAAAACTTAAATGCAACTTGGGTGCATAGATCAAATTATGAAACATCAGGCATGGGTAAAGAAAGAAAGCATTCATCTAATGTCCACAGCTATAATGTTAGCACATTAACAAGAATTCTTCTACAAACTCCTACTCGGTAAAGCTACCGAAGTGGAGATAATCTATTGGCATGGAAGGCCCTAATTGACCACATTCTACCATCAAGGCAGATAGGATGCTACTCCTTATTGTCTATCCCTCATTTTCTAATAACTTCATGAATATTAATGAGATAAATAACTTAGACTTGACCGAAGGAAGCAAAGAAAATAAATAAATAGAATGGGCAAGCATTGGCATCTGGGATACTCTGCAACAAGAACAGAGCAAGAAAATTTCCACACTTAAAACAAATTCTTGCAGTTTAGGTGGAAAGGTCTAGCTCAATATAATTCTGAGAGAAATGATTATCATGGCCATCACACTGCTTCAAATTTCAAACTAATTGCCAAACAAAACTGGAAAACCTGCACTCCAATAAGAATATCCAAGCGTCACCGAATGAGGAACTACTTCAATCTCGAACATGGCTTTCAATTCAGCAAGCTTATGATCAGGAATATCAGACAAATCTGCTCCACGTCAAAAAGAAAGTATTTGTAAAAGCAACGAAAGAAGCATAAAGAACACAAGAAACAGAATACAAAAATATGTTCAAAACTACTAGCATCAAACAAGATATACACATTTCTAGGTAGGAAATTGCCACAGCTACCTGGATTTTGGACACTTTCAGACAAAATCATATAACGGGTTCTTTCACTGGTTGGATCTTCAGTGATGGGCTTAATGCGGGGCTGATTAAGCAAGTATCTACAAAACGGAAATTGAGGGGAAGAATCAATATCACAGTAAATTGTACTTCGTGTTAAGGTGTCGGGGAAACCAATGTAAATTGTTATTACCCGTCAAGAATTCGAGTGGCTATCTTGCAATGCTCCCGAGGAATTCGAAGTGCCCATAGTTTTAATTCCACATTAAACTTGCTCTCGTCTAAAGGCAATTCCATTTTCTTAAAACTAAAAAAACAAAAAACAAAACAATGGAATTCCAGCGACCAGATTTATCCGAAAGTAGAAGAGCTCACTAAAAATGGAGTAATAGTCTGGAAAATATAGCAGTAATGGTTTTGAGAGGGTTTAAACTAGGGTTTTGGGTGGAACTGGAGAGAGCAGAATTATTAGCTGCGGCCTGCGGAGGTCGATTACAGTTACTGTATTGAAATTGAGAGGGTGGGGGCAGTGGGTTGAGAGGTTGAGTTCTTGACTTCTTTGGACCACAATTATGGCGTAGCCCATTATTAATGGGCTGTAATAAGAAAATATGATGGTCTTAATGGATTGGATTTTCTGTGTGGGGGTTTTTTGTAGTTAGCCAACATTATGCTGAACCAGTTGTTAACAAAGAGCCCAAATACAGGTGTAAGAGGAAAATTTTCATACCAACAAAATACTAAACTAGTGATGATACACGTGATAAAATAAATTTTTGTTTGGATTGTTTTTATTTGGAAAAAACTGTATTGGAATGTGTGAAATTTTTGGTGATTTTTTTTCTAATAGAAAAAATTTTTTGGAGAGAAAAAATATGAGGGAAATTTTTTTAAAATTATGTGAGAGGAATTTCAGTGAAAAAATTTTAATTTTAAATTTGAAATAAAAATGTATTTGGATATTTTATTTTTGTTTAAAAAAATTTAATTTTTTACAAATAAAAATACTTGTCCAAACAAAGCCCGGTGAAATTCTTTATCCAAATGTATAGATCTTGTTTATGGATTAACAAAAATATGCAAAACAACTTTATTTGTCTCATTGTATGAGCCTCTTCCTTTTTGCCTATAGCTCCCTAGGAGCATCTACTAATTTAGAAATTAATTTGAAAACTATATTTTTATTTGAATGTTTTCGAGATGCCATTAATAACTAATGAATGGCCAATTTTATACAATAATCATTCTAACTATTTAGTGTGATATAAATGTCATGTTAATCACGATAAGAATTTGATAAAAAATTATATTTTAAATATCATTACCAATATTAAACCACATGGTTTTTAAGAGGTGAATATTATTATCCATAATAGAATACGATGAGAGTGAAATAAAGAATCTGATCTTTTGCGGCAACTAATGATGCTACTCCCTAGGCCTAAACCAGTCCCCCTCCCTAATTATCCCATTTTGCAATCTCAATCATCCACTCGGTTTCTACATGCACACAAAAAATCATACCCCACGTTGTATAAGCCATTATGAGAATGATTGTGGATCGTGGATTGTGGATCGTGGATTGTGGCTAAGAAATACTACAAAATTTATCCATTTGAACGGTATGAATGCATTGGCATGCCGGAAGGCTGATTTTGAGGAGAAAAATACTGTAGTTATGGCGAAAAATGTGCGATTATGGTGTGGAAATTTTTATTTATTTATTTAGTCTTATGTTAATATTAAGAGATGTTGTCATGCCTCTTTTTTAGGATTTTGTCTTTTTTATGAGAGGTTTTGTTACTCCTTATTGGAGGCTTTTTGCGGACTAAACTTAGGCAATAGGATATTCAATATCAAAAGCAGAGTAAAGAATAGCGGCAAATGCAGTCTATTTTTTGCCCAACAGCTCTACATGTTGGTTGAGATACTCTCGTAGAGGCTAACAAGTTAGGTCTTTCGTCGCTTAATTAGTATAGTTAGGCGCGTTTGCTTTTTTCTCGATTTATGAATCGATTAGTTTTTCTTAGTTTCACTTTGTGAACTAAGGTTTTGTTTGGACAGTGAATAACTTTGTACATGTATTATTTGTTTATATTAATATAACTATCTCTTTTGGTAAAAAAAAATGGTATGAATGCAAGTAAATCTTCATGGCAATTGCCAAAAGAAAAAATATTGTATATATCTATTATATTTTTATTTTTAGTAGAATAAGTTAATTATATAATTTTCTTTTTATTCATATTATGTATATGGACTATTTTGTGGAATTTATCTCTTAATTATATTTAATTACACAAACTTATATGATATAACAAATGCATGAAATATTTTCTACTAGCGGGCCAAGCATTTATGTGCTGGCCATATGGTGCCGGGCATGGAAATATGCAATATGCGCCAGCCTAGACTGTTGACTTGTTGAGTTCACACTGCATTATCGCTTCACATATACAGATAGACCTGTGCATACACAAGAAGTACTAAGGCGGCCTTTTTATATTCAACAAGGAATTAATACCAAGTCTTCTTTTGAGCGAAAAAACACCAACACAGTAAAAAACAATTTGCTTCTGAATTTACTTCTGATAAATCATTCAGACGGCGCTATCAAGATAATTTTTTGATGATCTAAACATCATAAGAAACTGATTTATTTATTTTTCAACGAGGAAGTGAAAATTATATATAAATAGCATTTCAAACCACATTTAGCATAACAAAATATGTATTAAAAACTACAAAAATATATTTTAAAAGTATCTCTATGCAAGCCAATTTGTACATCGTGCTATTGATAGGTAAACAGTAATCGTGTACAGTAATATGTACAAGATCGATTTTCAGTTGGAGAATTCAATCAATTGCCCTGCAACTGTAAGTCTGTAACTGAGAACAGGTCTTCTCTTCAAAGCGCAATTAATGACTGACTCCGTCTCCCTCCCTTCAGAAATCAGTCCATGATCTTTCATCCATCCAAGTTTCGAATTTTACAACTCTTAATCCTTTGCACATCAGAGTGACTGGTTGTTTTTCCCTTTTTCCTGGTAACCAACCAGCCACCTTTGATGATTTTCCAGCTGAAATGTTGCCTTGATTGTTCTTGTTATGGATTCCTGAATTATTACGCGTTTCCCAGATCAATATTTGCTGCTGGTTCTCCCCCTATGCCGGCGGAATCAGCTGAAAAATGAGCTTAATCACTTATGGCGTGATGATTCCAACACACGAGCATGCTGACACAGCGCCTGAGGATGTAAATCCTTGTTTTCTGCTGCTTCAACATCATCAAACACCGCTTCCGGAACCTATTTCTCCGGCGGCTTTTGCGTCGACACTCAGACTGTGGGAGTAAGTAAGACACGCTCATGGTGGGAATTGGCTAACTACAACAGGGGTACGGAGAGACTGGGGAGGAAGTTTGATGAGGAGAAGAAGATTGCAGTTGGAATGGGGCAGAGGGAAAAAGCAGCTTATAAAGAATTGTCCATCCTTCTATTCTAGATACCGTGGTCCCTTCCCCAGCTTGGAGGTCAAATCATAATCACAATAGAGTGAGGACAGAATAATTTTTCTTAGAGACGAAATTTACCATTTCTTCTATTTTAATTTGGTTGACAAAAAAGGCTTGGTTTCCTAAGCCAAAAAAAAAAGAGTACGTACTAATTACTCTGATTTTAAAGCTTGGAATATTGATTTTGGTTGTTTTGAATATTCATCCTTAGCCAAAAAAACGTTAGTTATCTCGAGCTGATTTAGTCACACTTTGTAATATACACTTTGGATCTTGTATCTAGTCTTTATGTATGTCACATTGTCTAATTACGCATGCAGCATTGTTTTACTTTAAAATAATAGATTGAGCCGTTTATAGTATTTTTTTTTTAAAGTAAAATAACATCATATATATAATTGAACAAAGTAGGACATGAGAAGATTGGAAGGGATCCAAAGTGTCCAATATAAAGCTTATATTTATATGGCAACTCTCATTTTGCTTGTGGGGGATAATTTTTCACTTAAAAACTAATAACATTGACATTTTAGTCTTTATATCCTAAAACTATAGAATGTCAACATCACCATCACAATTATTTTATAGTAATGATATTAATTTGCCTATAAATTACAGTAATAAATGAATTAATAATTAGAACAATAATTTCTCTCTGATAAATATCACATTAGTTATTTAAAAAATTTTGATTTCATTTAAAATTTTCAATCATTTTTCCATTTTTTGTGCATACCGATATTTTTATGCGAACATTGATACTATGTTAATGAAATGCTAAAAGATGATATGGTTGAAGGTTTGTATGAATAGCATTTCAAAACGCGTTTTTATATTTTTTTGATATAATAGTTTTGTGAGAAAAGATATATTAAAAATTTTAAAAAAATATTTTAAAAAGCTATTAATACAAAAATATATTTTTTATTTTCTATTATTATAAAAAGTACGTTATGAAATATGATTCTTACACTCAACTACCTCCATGACTATTAATTAATTTGATAACATTCGAAATGAATAAAATGATAAATGTGCATTGTTGTCCTGAGACGACATTATGTCGCACCCATTACATAACTTGATTTGATTGGTGGGTGAAGAAGACAAAGCAGACTCGGCTAGATAGGCCTGCCGATAAGGGCAAAGAACAGTAGCCGTGCGGGATAACCTTGTTTTCTCTTCCCCGGTTGATGATGGTTCAGAGATTGAGATACACGAAAGCGACATGGACCATCGAGGCCTCATCGGGTCAGACTATAATGGTATGGGGGAACACGTTAGGCCTCGAGAAGCCCATCTCGGTCCCTGACGAGATGCCTACGCCTTCCCAACCCCACGTTGTTCTTCTTCAAACTGCAACTTTACAGTCTCACTCTTCGTGCGGGGGGGCCGCCCTGTTTGTTATACCAAGTTGTTTTTATTTTGCCAACCATTCCAAACACTTTAGCCGACATGTTAGTTAATATAACTAAATATTTGGTGCATTCATTATATTTTATGATCGATTAATGATATTTTAATAATTAATAATAGTGATTTTTGTTTATATATATATATTTTTAAATATAAAATAATAAGAGTTAATTTTATCTTTTTATACTTATCATATTAGTCACTATAAAAAATCACTATAAAAATTCATTATAAATATTATTATTCTTCATGATTAGTGTGGCAAATTAATAAACAAAAATTTTAGTGAAATCTAACGTTGATTGACATGGTAGAAGGTGTTTGTTTATGTAGTCGAAATTAATAAATAATAATCACTATGATCATCTAATATTATTTTATCATGTGAATGTATCAAAAATTACAACAAGAACTTATTAATTTTTTTTTACTATAAATATTATTAATTTTAATTTAAATAACTAATAAAATTTTGGTTCATACATTTGTATAAAATTTAGTCAATGCAATCATGTTACCATCTTTAAAATTACTCAAGTTACAGCTTCTCATATAGTAGAATCGTTAAATAACTATTTACTTGAACTAGAATCTAACGGTTCTAATGAAAAAATATTGCATGATTCGCTATATTCATATTTTTGGTATAATAAATTAATTCTTTGAATGATAAACTATTCTTTTAATTGTTTTTAGTTATACAATTTTACGTGATATAATAGATGCATAAAATATTTTTTCCCATCACCCAAAAAATCAAATAATTTATAGTACTCTTTTATTTTTATTTGAGTAAAATTTAATTGTTTGCTAGGTTTTCAAAATACAAAATTTAAGGTTCATATGATTTGTTTCCCCAAAAAGTAAAACATACAACTCTTTTTTCATAATAATGTTAAATTGGTAGATAGCTATGAAATACATATCATTCATTTAGCATGGAATTCTAAATTTAACCATCAATTCTTCACCTCCTCTTCCCTGCTCAATGTAAAGGGGATGTCTAAATTAAATTTTACATCCCATTTTTACATTTTCTAAACAAAATTTTTTACCTCACAATATTCATTTTTTAAAACCATGAAAATGTCATACCTAAATTTCCCCCAGACAAACTGTCTCGTTCACAAGCGCCACATCAACGAGGGGCCCGTCTTATCTACTATGACGTGGCAGAGGTTCGGATGTCCGGCGTATATTCGTGTTTGGATTGATTTTTCCTTGTACCAATGGTAGTAGGTAGAGAAGATTAGTAAAAGATTTTGTCTCCCATCCGATGTGATATAAAGTATAAATACAATTTAATCAGAATGATATGACCTGTTGCTGCTAATTTCAATAATATAGTTTAAGATATCTGATATCGTAATCATGGGATGGGGTAGTTTTGAAATGGCCGGAATCTTCCTCGATTTTTTCCATGTGGACGGACGCCTGCCAAAACCATTTTTCCAAATCCGCGACTAACGTTGTTTGGCTTATCTCTCAAATACATTGTACTGTCAAATTTTGCGACCATTCTTTAGTCAATAAATTATTCTGGATATTATGCTAGTTATGTTGCGAAGGACGCATATAGTCAATTAGTTAATGTTCCATCGACGCCTTCTAGATAACAAAATTTTCTTACATTGGATTTGGATAGCCTATCTGGTGTGATGCTAACAAACATGATTAGAAGTTTAGAACTCATATTTGGACCTAATTTAGTATATTATGTATTAAGAAGCAAAGAACACTTTTCATTCATCAACTTTCATATAAAAAATTTTGCATGTTGGCATGCTATTGTATTATATAAAATATAGTAACAAGAGTAACTTTTGTAACACAAGTAATTTTTAAGTAAAAAAAAAGGTTAAACAAAGTTTGTACAAATTAGACGACAATACTTATTAATAATGCAACATATGGAAACAATATTTAGTAGATGTTGCATGTAATTGTTTGAACCAACCAATTTTGACATATTGAGGTGCTTTAAGTTTTTGTAGTGTTTTTTGTTTTTATTAATAAATTTTGAAGTTGTAGTTTTAGGCACACTATTTATATATATTGTGTTATTATTGCCACTTTTTTTACCACACCCCCCACCCCGAGATCTTCCCCTTAAAAAAATTAAAAACAAAAAATCATTTGATCCTCATTTAGTACATGATTTAGACACTTCTTTTTCCCTCCATCTTCGTGTCTTAATAGTGTAGGAAGAGAACATGATTTACCGCTAATAAAAAACGTAAGTTTTGGTAAATATACGCCTTCATTTTAACCAAGATTAACAATCTCGCAAGGGCGAGAAACAAACATATCTGATTAATCCTTCAGTAAACATTTGTATACCTAATTAATACCAGAGTGAGACCACCATTCTGTTGTGGTCAATCGACGGAACGCTTAAAAGGTATAACAAACAAGCAATGGCAACAGAGGAATCATGGAAACCCCTTAACGAATGCAACGAATGCAACACATACATTCTAATACAACATTTTTCCAAAAGATAAATTTTACAACAGAAATTATGTGGATTGCGTTTACATATTATACTTTGGGTCACCACAGAAGTGGAATAGGAGGATTTCTACATCTTGAGGTGGTAATACTTGTCCAGGAGCTTCTCCGTATACTCTCCAAAAGTAAGAGATCCGTGAGATGGAATTACCTGGATGTTAGCAAAAGCAATAAATAAGCGTATGACCATGCTCCAGCATGTGGTAACACAAGTAATCAACAGACCAACAGTTAGAATGCTATTTCAAAGCTTTATGGATTCAGAAAAGGAATACCTCCTGATGAATGTGTACTATATCTGGGAACTTCAGATTTTCGTCCCTAATAGAACCATCATTTTGAGTAGAAGTATTAGGAGTTTTGGAAGACAGATCATGTACGCGAAAGAAGAGTTGGAAGACCAAATGAATGAGGATTCGGCACAATTTTCCAATATAAGGCAATAAACAGAATAGAATACAGGCACAACTAAAATGTTACTAAAAACTGTTTTCTGTGTACCTACAAAATTGCAAAGCTACATGATTACGTGCACATTCCTGCTTTAAGCCTTTAACGTGGCAGTTCCCAAATCATATCATCTCCGTTTAAACATTAACTCCAGACTGTGGATGCTAAAATCCCTATAAATCAACATATTGCTTTCTGCAAGATTATGGCTAGTAACAAACTTAAATAACGCAATATTCTCTAACATTACAATCACCTAACATGACATGGTTATCCTGGTTCCAGCTACTTTCAACATCAAACCATTATGCCCATTATGTCCTCACTTTTGTGCAGTCAGTGTAAGCTAGTGAATAAACATTTTTTAGTTTACTTAAATTCTGTAGGTTAGTTGCGAAAGATTTTTCTCACAAGGTCCAAGTTTGTTATCAAAATGTGCACGTCATTTTGGTTTTTAATTTCTGTGTGGCTGACAGCACTTTCATAAAGATTCTACTGCTTGTTAAAAGGCATGTGTGTGTTTGGAGGTCCACAGCAATCATTGTCAACTCCTTACAGTAACCTGATTATTTGTGTCTCTAAATGGCTGCAACAAAGATCCAACTGGGAAGATTCTAAACGGCACAGAAAGTCCTTGAAAGGCTATATGTTCAGTGTGAGCACAACCAGCTTCAGAACATAAGAAAAACACAGATGTGGAAAAAAAAAATCACAAAACCAAACAGATTGCAGAAATTAAGCAAATATTCCAGGCATGGCTACAAAGTAATACCCATACCAGTCAGGCTGCATGAACAATGCAAATGTTGAACGATCAACGCTAAGTGCTGCTTCTGATGTAGGTGCCTAATTTGAATTAGTGCAAAGTCAGATGTGAAGCAACAGAAAGAGTAAAGAATATTATGATTGAGAATGTAACAACACAAACAAGAAGACGAGGAGGACATACCCGAACACAATGGGGTGTTGCACAGAGCCTGCCCCTTGACAGTATCTCTGTAGTTTCACCTATTTGGTAGGCAATTTCATCCTCTCCATACACCACCTAACTTGATAAAAGCATATTCATGGTTCAGAAAATTGTATCCATCTTATGGGGAAACAACATATAAGTCCCAATAAGTCAATGTACAAGCCAATTTTATGGGAAAAAATTCCATTTAAAAGCATATACAGACAATTGACCAAGATAAATATCAATTTGCATAAAAAGTAATAACCTGGATAGAAGTACTCACTAGTATGTAAATATCAACATATTTATGTGAGGATATATTACAAAACTGAAATTAATTTTGATATTGAGAATGAAGAACTATACTTTCACTATTTGGCCACAACGTGATTTCACATAAAGACCAGCTGCATTATCAGGGCAAGCTATTTCTGCACTGTCTCTCGTAAATATGGCATGGGTTAGACCTGCATGAACAATGCAAGCAACAATAAGAAACAAAAGAGAGACCAAAAGTAGCCAAAGGTAGAGGCATATAAAAGATGAGCATGTGCAAAAGTTTTAGACGTAAGGTGGACCAAAGAGACGTTGTACTTCTTCCAAGAACAGTGGCTAAATCTAAAGCATGAATTTGTAACATTTGACCAATGCAAAGACTAGAATCACCCTTAGATGTCTCTATTAAATGGATTGCCAAATTTCTTAGATGCCCTTGCTGTTGTCATCATATTCAAGGTTAAGTAATTTTATGTGAGTATCATGCAGTGAGGGGGAAATTTGGGAGACCTAGGACATAAAATTTCCCAGGGAAATGATGCTCAATGATTGCTAGCCCCTCATTGGAACAACGTCTCTTTTTTATTTCTGCTTTTCTCATTTATTTTTGGAGTATATTAAATCTCTAAGACTGCAAATTTGATTTCTTGAACAGATGAGAACACATTCTGTGTATAATGTGGAAGTAGACTATTCCAGCGTTAGACCTGTATACTTATCTAGACAGATACATGTTTCAAGCTCACTTAAAAGTATTCTGCCATTTTCCATGACTTACCTGTGAGAGAACCATGATCAGTATGCCATCCACACCAAGATGACATGGAGTCACCATCATGGAGGCTAATACTGCAATACAAGATATATCATTCTGGTCAACATATACTCATGGAGCTCCTGACTACAACTTGCATATTGAGATACAGATTAAAACATCACTATTTTCTTGAGCAAAGAAAAGCACAACAAAAATATTTAGTCAAAGACAAAAAGCAAATGATTAACAGCCGCTGTTGAAGAATGAGAAACACATTTGAAGAGCAAGACCCAGTTCAATCTTGATTGGTTAACATTGGTGGATCATTTTCCCTTCAATGGTCATTGCTAAAGACCGGCACCACCCAGCAAGCAATGCAGAATTGGCATGAATTTTAGTTAAATTTGTACTCCAGCAAATGGCAAAGAATCTTTTACAAGTTCTAAGCATTATGCATTTTCAAAATAAATTCCACAAAAGAGGAGGGGCAATGTTAGACTGCTCAAGGTAGAAATTGCCCATTTTGAAGTTAATCCCTAATAAATTTAGCAAAGTAGGAACTGTATCATTTATGTAGAAATTGTACAGCACTGTCTTCTTTTGCCATACATTACATTCTTCCGTGAAGAAACATATGTTTGACTGCACAAACTTTTGACTTTAACACAGTATCTTTTTCTTTTTCAACAAATTATAAAAGCTTTGATATACCCCACATGACAAGAGAGATTATAACTCCTAAAAAGAAGATGGACTATGTTTCAGCATCTTTCCATAGAAAGGAGAGAGAGCCAACTTAGCAACAAACGTACAAAAAAGAAGGGAAAACAAAAGAGGGAATAAACGAAAATAGAATATGCAAGTCTACGTGTAAAACAAGCTTGCCCATTCTTCCAAGCCTGACAATGCTTAATGACTCAATCACAAGAGAATGTGATGTAAAAGTGTGACCTGATGGTACAACAGGGAGATTAGGAAAAGAAATTGGAGAAACTAACCTGTGCTTTGTAGGAAAATAGTACAACAGACGACCTTTATGACATCTTGAGCTTCGAAGTATCTGCTCAAGGCCTTTGTCCTTAGATGTTTTCATCCCTCTAAGCACTGCACATTGATGGACAAACTTCCAGTGAAGGTGACATACAACCAATTCAAAACATGATTTCCCCCATGAACCCTACTGCATTATAGAGTCAGGTTAGCATGTCCTATTCTTTGATTTAGTCAATTCTAGTGTATCTTCAAATTTACACTTCATATTAGCCACACTGTACCCCAACCTAGACCAAAGGAAAAGTAAAATTTGAAAATTAGTACATATAAAGATGTATTATTGCAAACCATGTTAACTGAAAGATATACCCTTCAAGGAAATCAAACGATACATATCATTTCAAAAGGAGCATATTCAGGTAATATAAACCAAAAATCAGAACTTCTTACAAATTAAGTCTTGTATAAGTGAAGAGAAAAAATTACGAGACTGAACTCACCAAATTGATCACAGTGATATGCCAACAGCATCCCAACATCCAGAATCAGCTTCCCAAGTGCTTTGAAAGCTACAGATTGAAGATTAATGTTGCATAATTACACAAATAAAATGACTAGACAATCAAGAGGTGTGTCAATATGGAATTCCCACTCGTGTCTAAGAAAAGAACCACAGCCCACAGCCCACACTCCACACTCCACCGCAACCGCAACCACAACACCCAACCCCCCCTCCCCACTCCCCCCAAAGAAAAAAGAAAAACCCAATAAACTTGTTGATTAACCTTATTATTATTCTTTTGGTAAAAAATTTAAAAAATCATTGAATGAAATTTCATTCAGTCCCACAATCACATCTATGAACTACCAGAGAATGAAGCAAGCAATGAGAACCACATTGATGAATGAATATGCTAATTTGTTGACAGCATTTGACCTCAAAATACAAACAACTTTAAGTTTGAAAATTTCAAGGCTTTGCCAACATAGATAAATGGGGTATGCAGAACTTTGGATAAGAATTATGCTTATATTCTCAAGTAAACACTCCAAATGCAGCTAGTATATGAATTAATTGTTCTAAGATATAATTCAATCAAGGCAAAATATAATTTTTAAGCTAATATACACATATATTAAAATGCTAGTGACAGAGATTAAGAAACTGTCAAACATACCTCCTTCAAGCTCTGGGAGAGCACTGCCAGGCCATATATTTGATCCACAATATGAAGGGTATCTGTAAGGATAGCACCCCAGAAGCTTAGCAAAATCTAACATCAGTATTGTTTACAGTTTCACTTTAGATCAAGCGAAGCACTGGTGAAAGTGTCTAAGAAAATCTTTCATTTAGCTTGTTCACAGAAACCATTAATAAGTCAAGATATTAGAAAAGATATAGTCGCATCTCAACATAATCATCATATGTTTACATCAAAAGGATGGTACCGTTGAATTAGAGATGGATCAGTTGTAGGTGTATCTAATATTGGATTTGCATAAAATGACCCTTTCAATGTATCTGCATTGAAATCCAAGTAGCAAAAAAGGTAAAATGCATGAAAAACAGTACCCAAATCCAAAAAGCATTTTTGTTTCTGAATCTTAATGATAATGAAGTGATTGATTCTTCAACAATATCAAACTAATAAAAATTCTTGAGAATTAAAATTTTCATACTGGATTTCAGATCACAAAATGCATTCTACATCATGAATGACTATATCAGATTATCGTTGTTGAATCCATCTTTCTGTTGCATAAGCTTTACCTGGCTTCCCAGATTCAAGCTTCTCTTTTCCATGACTCCATCCAAAGTTGTATCTTCATGTTTCCAGAAAATGAAACAGATTTGTGTCAGTAAAGAATAATATAATTTTCCAAGACTTTCGAGCATCACTAGCTAACAGACAAAATTGCATGAGATTTTCATCACTGAGATTTTGCAAATGAAATTGATGCAGTACAATTGAACAACAAATTCCCTTTCTGTTAACCAGCAAGTAAATTATGATTACTTTCACTTCATTGAGAAAATGCATACCTTACCTACTATTAGGGTCTTCCAGCTCCCTCTTCACATCTTCTGGAAGAGTTGCTAATCTGATAGATAGAAAAGTCCTTAGAAGTACAACATACTAACCTTTGTGCTTTCGAATAGAATGCAATTAGTTCATAATCAATCTTGTACCTAGGTGAAAGACAGAGAAGATTTTGACGCAATGATGAATACCCGGGAACCTATAATGAAATCAGTGAGAATCAAATATAACAAACATCAAACACAAAAGTCGGAGTTAAGTGGAGTAAAATAAATTAAAAATACTGCACAAAAATCAAAAGCTTAATATGCTTACTAATAGTGAAGATCACGCGGGCCTACTCAAATTTTATATGTAAACAATCTTGATGAATAAAAAGAGGAAATCATTTTGAAGAGAGAGAGAGGAAATCATTATATGCATCAATTCTTGTAGCTGCTCCAGCTAAAATGGAAAGAAGCGTTTCCCGGTCATAGAAGCCACAACATAATTCAGAAGGTTTCACCAATACATAAAGATGCACTTTTGTTACTAAGGTTTATGACAGAGCAACTAATTTAGCAACTTAATTGTCAAGGTTAAATAATCATTCAAAATCTGTTTAATGACACTTTTTTCCATGTCCTAAAGGCTAACAAGTTTTTATAGCCTTTCCTATTCCAACATCTTTTACATAAGATCTCCAGACCTAGAGGATCAGGATCCACGTAGCATTACCCATCTACATGATAACACTATCTACCAAATAAATTAAAGAAATCTCATGAGCACATCGTTAGTATACAATTCAACAACCAGGTAACGTGAAAAAGTAAAGGAAATATTCTGCACAAAAGTTTCATTCCGTACATCTGCTATTGACAGAATCCCAAGACCATTTGGGCCAAAACCTTCCTCAATCTTCGCTGACAAATCGGCACTTCTGTCCTGGCTCATGATTTTCATCAAAAACCAAACTTTCAGCATTCTGATATGCATGTAATCAGTATACATCTATGCAAGTAAACATTTAGAAAAATGATAAATCAGAACACAGATTCCTCAATTCATATGCCTTTTTTTTTAAAAAAAAATTTCATCACTTCAGGTTACACAGTATCCTATATATACATAGAATTACAGCACTGCAAATTCAATATCAAGAACAGATGACGCGCAATCAACTCTCGTACTGTAAACAATCCGTATACATGAGAATGACAGGCGATGCATACATATTCGAGAGAAACTGTGCATGATTACAAGGAAAAAAAAATCATGCAAAGTGATACAGCAAATGCATACAGTTTCTGTGTCTGTGTGTATGCGTTATGCACGAACACAACAAACTCTCATCGTTGTTTTCACAAATATATGTTGAGCATGACAAATTCACCCTGTATTCACCTTTTAAGCAATACAGCAATAACTGAGGAAAAAATTGAACTGACCTTGAGTTGAGTAAACGAAATCGAAACCGTTTGAACGACAGGATGATCAACTCGAGAGGAGCACGACATCATAATTCGAGTAAGACGGCGGTGGGAAGGCAGGGGTGATCGCGGCAGCGAGAGAAAGCGGTGAGAGAGTGATTGCGAGAGAGACTTCATATGCTATGCAGAATTTGGAAGTTTACTGGTATTTTTTTTAACCGGTGAGTGGAGATGGAGCTTTTTCGCAGAATATTTTTGCGCTAAGCATCAATGGCGGCGACTTTCTCAGGATACTCGCAGTGGAATGGGTTCAAATTTCGGAATCCATACCATTCCTGCTGCGCCTCCGCCTGCTTCTCGGCTTTGGACTCTTTATGCTGTCCGTCTTCCCCGGTGTCGGTGACGTGGCATGAAGCTGGAATATAGCTAAATAAAATGAAAATATAAAATTGGAATTTTTTTTTTTTTTTAGAAAAAAACCTTGACGTTAAAATTAACCAGTAGTATAATGAAAATGAATCAATAATTATATAAATAAGAAAATATGTGTGAAAAGTATCCTTCTGTATTAATTTTCTTCGAACTATTAGGCCTTAAATACAAAATAAAAGAGGATGAATATATTTCGCCTATGATTCCACTCAAATAGAAATAGATAAATCTCTCATTAAATATAAAATAAAATTAGTTATGCGTCAAATTGTAAGAATGTCTAGATTAGTATTGAATATTGCAGCAAATATTTATACTGTATAAGAAGATGGTGCAATATGTATCATTTATAGTACAAAATAAGGGGACTAAAATACTGTATTTGTTTTAATTGATTTGTTGTATTACCATTTCCAATGATTACACCAAAAAAATTATATATTTTGTGCTACGAAGATTCGCATTTTACCGAAGTAAGAATCTTATCCACCAAAATAGGGCAAAAAAATTACTCTCACTCCTTAAGATAAGTACCTTCCATTAAATACTCATATGAATTATTACAAGTAGTCTAATTCTAAATTCAACAATAACAAATAACAACTAAACACAAATGTTTGATTTAACCTAACACTTTACGTTACGAGTTAAAATTATCGATATTCGTATTCTCAAAAATATTCTTATTTTTCAAGAGTGTTTATTTCATGTCAAGTTTTAATAAGATTATTAGTTTTTTATCAAAATAAATCACATGTTTTACAACTGAGCGCGTTAATTCCTTTGAGTTATTAAATGTAATATTTTTAATATATTATTAAATATATAATTTATGTCTATATTTTAAACTTTTAGTTATGGTTTTATATAATTATTATTTGTAAAAATATTTTTAAAAATTTATTTTAAGTAAACTTTTTTTTGAGGAAAAAAAATTGAAAGTAATTTTTTTTTGATTTGAAGCGGAGGAAGTATAAAATTATTCTTTTGTAATTAGATTTTTTTCTAGTCCTAGAATAATTTCGGAAAAACCTACATAATAAATAAAATAAAGAAGTCAAAATGTGATTTTTCACTTTCTTTAGAAAGCACGTGCCACGCGCAAGCGCTTTTCACAGTTACGTTTTTGGCCCGACATCCTCATCTCTGAAAACCTGAAGTCAAACGATGGCTATCGGCATCATCGTCCCCATGACATACTGCAGTGTACGGAAGTTCCACCATATCTCTCACGGCTCCATTTATTCCATTCGCAGCTCCGCATATCCCGTTCTTCTTCCGAAGGGGGCGAAATTCCCATCTCGTCCTGCACCTTATCTTGGCCTGCGACATCTTTGTAGATCACTCACCGCGTCGTCGACTGGCAGTGGTAAAGTTGGCAATGGCAGCTTGTCTAGCTTCACATGGGATGATGTACTTCGAGGTGGTGAATCCAATCAAAGTGATTCTTCTGACCTTCGAGGCTTCTTTGACAAAGTTAAACTCTGCAATCGTAATTCTGTAACGTCCGAGCCCAATGACTATGCAAAATCATGTATAGGCTTGCATTTTTTTTATGCACTGTAATTTGTTGCCTATTTCTGATTTTATGTTGAAATAAATTGCAGGAAAAGCAAAATGAGTTTGTGCCCTTTGTTATTGAGGGTCATATAGTTGGATATGTACATTCTGGGTAAGGGCATTGATTACTGCTTTCAACAATGTTATGTGTAAATTAACTTGTGCGTTTGTGGGAAAGCAAAACCGCAATTATAATGTATTGGGTTGGAATTACCACCCCAAAAGAGACATTGGTGATTAAACTGGAATGATTGAAGTAATATGGCTTTGAGAGTTTTTCTTCAGGAATATCTTGTGCTTGTCTGTTTAAGTATTGATAGGAATAAGCTGTTCAGTTGAATAGCTAAAGTGGAGCTGATTCTTTCAGCTCATTAGATAATGGGAGGTGGTTGATTGGATGTTATATAGATTTGCAGATCATCTAAGGAAGTTTAAGGATGTCTTCATCTTCCCAAAAGATGAGACTTTTGGCAGCAACTTTGGATGCCATGTCACATTGCATTCCATGCTGAGGACTGCTGAAGATAGGACAAGAGCTGTTGGAGATGTTGTCAAAAGCTTGGGTGAGGAACGGATTCCAGGTATACGAAATGAGGTACTTTTAATCAATGGATGGTGCCATTTTCTCTGCCTTGCTCCATTCGTGGTTATCTAGCAGTTTCACTTTTGTGCTTCCTAATTGATTACTACCATAGTTTATCAAGCATTTATGTCCCTTACTGGGATCAATTCTAAGCTTTCTTAGTGTTCTCCTGATTCTGTTGATTTTGAGCAGCTATACCCTGTCACATCATCTTATGGTTTGCCCGAATATTTCTCGGTTGAAAGAGCAGCAGCGCCTTACTTTGGTACAAAGGTATAAAGAGCCTTCTGTTCACAGATAACTTTGGCTTTTGAACCTTTTGGTGATCTACAGTTCATTGAGGTTCATTTTTAGATGCGTAGACATGCACATCATTACTTATGGGCTTAGGTTTGTTCTCATTGCACGAATAGCTTGGGCACATGCTGTGCACTAACTTTTCTGATTCGAATTTTTGTTTTCCTTACTATATCTTTTGGCATCTTCTCAAGTACTTAATGGATTCCTTATTTTCTATCCAAAACTTACGAGAAATATGTTGCTTATTTGAAGGCTGAATGGGAGTTAGACTAAAGATATGTTGCATTCTTGATATACAAAGCTTATTGATGATTT
The DNA here is from genome assembly GCA_020080225.1 of Gynochthodes officinalis. Taxonomy (NCBI): domain Eukaryota; kingdom Viridiplantae; phylum Streptophyta; class Magnoliopsida; order Gentianales; family Rubiaceae; genus Gynochthodes; species Gynochthodes officinalis. The sequence continues at coordinate 45,014,991 of CM034615.1, read as the reverse complement.
TGTTCTCCCTCTCTTGTCTGGTGGATTCTTACAATCAGTCTTATGGAGTTCACATGAATGGATACGTTGAAAAAGATGGGCAGAAATATCTTTGGATAGGGAAGAGAAGTGAATCAAAACCCACCTACCCAGGGATGCTTGATCATCTGGTTGCTGGTGGACTGGTAATTATTGACTTTTTCTTTTATGTGTACCACTTAACCCTCTAAAATATCTACAAGAATGATGCTATTTTTGGTGGGGTTTTTGTGTGTGAGTTGTGTGAATCTTTGTCCTTGATTAATTATATTTTAAGAGTAGCTCTGCTTCCTTGCTACAAGTGTTTTCCATCATAATGAATCTAGATGGAGGATGGTTTTTGTATTGATAGCAACACATCCAAATAAGGACACATGAATATTCTTTTCCAATATTTTGCTACAGCAGTTGACATCCAAAGCTTGTTCTCTACTGTCACCACTTTATATGCCTTCTTACATTCATAATGGGATCTTTTCAAAATAGTTTGAAGCCCAGAAAACTTTTTCTTGAGGATTTCCCTACCATTCTGTAACCAAATTCATAATATGAAGAATTCATTTTATTGCTTATATCTTGTTTTCTTCAACTACAGAAGTAAGTTGGGATTGTTTTCGACTGATATTCATTAAATTTATATGGTTGTAATTGCAGCCACATGATATTTCCTGTGAAAAGAATCTTGTGAAAGAATGTAAAGAGGAAGCAGGAATACCAAGTTCCATTTCTGGCAAGTAAGTTTGTGGCTATCTGTTGAGGTAATATAGATCGTCCAACTGTAGTGTAGAGCCCATTTGCCCTTGGATCTGAATCTTCTAGTGCTATTATAATCTTGATTTCCCTTCACTTGTATGCACTTTTACATGATTGTATATGCTCTTTCTAATGCAGAGCCATCCCAGTTGGAGCTGTGTCCTACATGGACATTGATGGACATAGGTTCAAGAGAGATGTTCTATTTTGTTATGATCTAAAGCTCCCTGAAGGTTTTGTTCCACATAATGAGGGTGAGCCAGTTTAGCTGCTTGCATGTTCTTGCATTAGAAGAATGAGATAATGCACAATGTTGTATAATTACTGGCCGGCTCCTGTAGCTGCTAATAATCAACACATCTCTCCATCACTCAGTGAAATGTTTGTTTAAACTGTTTTAACATTTAGCTGCTCCATTCCTTTTGGAATATTCTCATTTGTAAACTTAATCTTGTGCTACAGATGGAGAGGTGGAGAGCTTTAGGTTGGTTCCCGTAACACGTGTTGCTAATATAATTAGAAGCACAGGGTTTTTTAAGGCGAATTGCAATCTGGTTATCATTCACTTCCTCTTCCGACACGGGTACAAATTCCTTCCTGTATTCATTATTGCTTTGCTTGTGTAATTTGGCTACTATTTTTGCTTTTGATCAGTGATAATACAAACTTTGTAGTGAAAAGCTGATCATCCCCAAATGAGCTACAATCCAGTTTAATATGATTGCTCTATTGCAAAAATTAATCTTGCATTCTCTCAGGTACATTAAGCCAGAAAATTTTGGATATCTGAAATTACTTCAGAGTCTGAGAAGCGTGGACTGCTCCTGAGTGTAACATGTTATCATTGTTCCATTGGCGTGCTGCTTTTATTTCTCCCAGTAGTCTGCTAGAGTCGCCAGATTTAGAAGCTGTTGAGGAGGCAGAAGAGTTCAAAGTGAAGGATTAATAATTTGATGAAATTGATAGTTTGCTGGTTAGGCTAAAAATAAAAACTCTCCACAGAGTCATGTAAATCTTTGAGATTTGAGTTGGATCTTTCGTTTAGGCATTTTTACGCTGGTATCTTTAAAGCATTTATGAAATTTGATTATAGCAAACACTTAACCGACAATGAAATCCCAAAAGCAGTCATTTATGGATGGTTAAAAACCGGAACGAATCATTTTCAACTTCCAATTTATCACTTTCTGTCCAGTAGCTTTTTCAATGGAGGGGTACTGGCAACGGAATCCTCTTCTACGTACTAATAGTACAATCACATGACAATGTTTTCCTTAGAACTCATTCCAATCATGGCTCGTAAGTCATAACTCAAACGCTCAACTCCCCTACTTCAGGACTTAGTGGTTGAAAAAGAGCTTCCACCTCACCGGCGTTCACTTCCTGCAAACTTGAGGGATTCCACATCGGATTCTGTCAAGAAGCATCGACAAATGGTAAACAACATCAATTGATTTTTCCCACTAAAAGTATAAAAACACGTCATCCAAACATCAAAATGTGGTTCAAAATACGAGATGATGACAACCACAAGCAGCAAAGGGAGAGCACTAATACAAATTAAAGAAGGTTTTTCTACCACCACACAAGCTGTACATTACATAAGAGTGAAATAAAAATCACACAGTAGATGACAACTAAAACCAGGAAGAACAGAATCTTGATTACGGCAATGAGCGACTAATTGGATAAAACAAGAAGCATAGACAGCACTACCATTGATGTAATATGTCAATGGATCATCTTTAACAGAAATATACATATGATAGAGCTACGGGACTGGGCATTTTAACAAAACTATGGGATCAACTCATCAATCCTCTTTCTCCTCGCCTTTCTATCTGGGGTTATGCCATTGAGCAAAAAACGATAATTTATAGTAAATGATTAATTTTTAGTTTCTCACTCTTCTGCTTCCTAAACTTTCGTCATGGATATTTAATCCTTCAATAGTTAATTAACAACCACAAGAAAATAAAATGGAGCAGAACCTTCAGCATTTTCTCCTCAGCACAGGCATTAAGTACAAATGGTAACATATTTACAAAAAATATAAATATTTCATATGAAGAAAAGTGCATGTATTTCAAATTGTGAACCTGATCCTTGTCCACCAAGACTGCACGAACACCTTCAGTAAAATCTCTCCGAAGAGAGGACCTTATGGCAATACGATATTCAGTTTTCATCACATCAGGCAGCTGGAAACAGAAAATCATAAGTCAGAAGTAACTTCAATGACCAACTAATCAGTAAAAATAAAGATAGAAACTTCCATGGAGAAATAGAATATAAAGAAAAAATATAAATCAAAAGAAATGCCAGTTATACCGTGGATAAGTCATTCTCATTATTATCACGAGCAGATGAAACTTTGGCGAAATATTTTTGTGTGAGACAAAGAGAAAAAGGGGCACCCTTTTTCAGCCCTTGTAGAGCATCCTTGGCCCAATCCGCCACTGATAACAGAATAATAAAATCAACATTAAGCCCAAAAACAAGTTAATTATATCTCATAAACAAGTGCTGAACAAATATGATAAAACTTTTACCCAATGTAGAGAAGTATAACTCAGGTGATTTATACTTCCAACAAGTAAATAACCAACACTTTACGGCTTACCTAAAGTATCACCACTCTCCTGATGCTTCTCCAGCTCTTCTTTTATCTCTTGAACGGGCTTGCTACCACTGAAGGTAGAAATTATTCGAGGTAAAAGCAACTTCAAACGGGGTTCTGACTCAGGATTGCTGCTGTATTTTGCCAGTATTACTCTGATATCTTCATTTGGATCCTCAGAGCTAAATCAGAAGAGGTACTTTCAGGATTAAGAAAAAAAAAAGAGAAGGAAATAGAAGCTATCTGCTTGACAAGTATTATAATCCAAGAAATGAAGCAATCATTATAACACTCAACAGTTTAAAGAATTCAAAAGGCCAATGAGGGAATATCTCCCTGTTCCTGTTTAATTCTTTAAAGACTGAAACAAAACCATGATAGATTGCGGATTCATTCAACATGCAGTTCTCTAGATAGTTATTGTGCCTGTAATCTCACAGGATTTACAGAGTAGCAAATCCAGAAAAGCCAGGTAAAATAGCTTAAATATTCAAAAATTTTATCCAATTATGTTTCCCTTCAAATAACAAATTATAGCAATAAAACAAAAGGCCCTAAATACAAAATAACAAGAGGAATTGTCAGCTTACAAGGAGGTTTCCAGAAGTTCATCTCTCAGCGAACCCAGCTTTCCAGAATGTACATAGTGGGTTCCAAGGCCCACGTAAAGTGCATCAGCAGGAGTTGATATCCTACTTCCCGTCAGTCCAAGGTAAGCACCTGCAGTGACATAAGGGCAAAAGAAGAAACCAATACAAATTTTAGGAAATGTGAAGAAAACCAAAAGATGCAGCAGTTGATTTATACTACAATGTTGTTTGCCCTCCCTGTTGCAAGAGATACAAATCATTTTCTATTTATTGTGAAGTTTAAAACAGAGAAATGTGATTTCAAAGGGCGGCATTGAAGTAGCAGTAGTGTATAGATCTATGTCCGGTAAAGTCAATTATGGCAGAAACTCTGAAGACATTATCAGCTAGATTTTAAACCACTTAGCGTCACTGTCCTGTTTATGTAGAACTGTTATGTAAGCAGAACAAGTTCCTATATCTCTTTCATGCAAGCATGTGGTGGAGGATTTTATCAAAATGCCTAATTCTTCCAGGGACAAAGAACCATTCACAAGAAAGTAGCAGGTAATACCAACTGCGCCTTCTCCTGGACTGTGCGCTGCAATGTAAGAGAAACCTACATCTGGGAACAATCCTATCCCATTTTCTGGCATAGCAAGAACAGTCCTCTGCAAGTATAGTTGGGAAAAAATTAACAATGAGAACAAGAGTGCAAAGTAACATTTTGAACAATCTAATAGAATTGAATAGAACCAACCTCAGTGATGAGCCTATACCGACCATGACCACATAGGCCTATTCCAAAGCCCATAGTGATGCCATCCATTAAGGACATATAGGGCTTTTTATAGGAAAAGATTTTGCAAATTAGAGAATATTCAGCAGTGAAAACCTGTTGCATGATTCAGCACAATACATAGTAAGTTTCAGAATGACGTCATAACAGACAAAATTGTTTTTTCCCCTTATTCTCAGCTGTATCTAAGTGAAGGCTTGCCTATTCCTGTCATTTAAGAGCCACATTTCACTCCCCCCCACCCGTTCCAAAAAAAAGACAAAAATCAAAGCAGAAGCAAATCACCAGATCTTTCAAATCCTAAGACATGGCTCCTCCTAACATCACAGAGTAATGAAGCATCCATGTTGTTTGAGACATAAAATCATTGAATGATTCCATGTTGCATATAGAATCATTACTTAATTTCATTTAGTAAAGGTCAAATAGATTGAATTCCGTCATTCATGGTTGAAGGACTACACAAAACCTCAATAATATCTGACTGTTGTTTTTTTGTTGAAATCTGCTTGATATCACCACCTGCAGGTAAAATTATGCACTAAGAGCTCTATTGTCAATCACAGAAGATTCAACTAAAGTATTTTCAGAAAAATTAATGCTATCAAACACATGGCCACTAAAGAACGAACAAAAAGGATAAAACAGTTAAGGACTCTACAGCGATCATCTCACCATAAACACCCAACTAAAAGTACAAAATTTGAAGTACAAACATTCTGCAGTTAACAGGAAACCTTTTGAACAAGAGGTGTGGTTTTGTCCTTTAGGATTTCCGCAACAACCCCCTTAATATCCATTCCTGCATTAGCAACGAGTAGTTACCCTCAACAACTTACCAACGCTCCAGGTAACACATACATAATTCCACAAATAAAAAAGGTGCACATGGGCAAACAAGGATAAAGGTGGCAGTAGTAGTTTGATTTCAAATTCATGCCATAACGTACAATGAAGAATCTAAAATTTAACACCATGACTTTGACATTGAATTTTCGCTCATTACCAGCTGAGAAAGCACGAGGAGAGCTACTCTCCACCAATACACATTTAACTTTAGGGTCCTCTTCCCATTCGTCCAAAAAGCTCTTGTATTTGATATCCATATCTGCACCATTATGCCTTAACATATCAGTCCAAGAAGAAAAATCCAATTTCTACTCCCCCAACCCCCCCTTCCCCCCAAAAAAAAACGCACAGAAACTCAAAGCCATTTTCGCAGAATGGCAAACACTCATCAGTTTCAAATTTATCAAAAGAAAAAAAATCTTTGAACAGTTAAAACAACGATTACCCAAGTTCATGGCATTGAGGGCTTTAGGACGATCGAGGGTGATGACAGCGACGCCGTTTGGATGAACAGTGCCCTTAACAAACTCGTCACTGGCGGAGGCCATAACTGCAAAAGTTCGGACGGAGAGAAACGACGGCGCTTTCTTGATTGAGAAATTTCCGAGGGAATGAGAGCGATGATGAGTGAAGGGAGTGGCAGAGAGGGACGGGGAGAATCGATACAGCGTCAGCAGGCTTCGCATGATCTGATTCATCTGTTTTTGATTTTTAAGGAAAGTTCTTGGACTCGTACTCTCACTGAGTCACTCGCTGGTCCACTGACTCCCACTCTGATGCGGCTGATCGGGGCGCGATATTTTGGTTTAGTTTTACTCATATGCCCTTCATGTCTATGACGGAGTTTTGGGCTGGAGATTGTGGGCTTACTGAAGTTGAAGTGGATGTGATTCCTGTCTCAGTATCTCATCTAATTCCATGCACAAGTGGGCCTGTCGAGTGTAGAAAACTTTGTATACGTTTTGCCTTTGATCGAGGATGGTAAACAAATACTTCTTCCGGCCCTTAAAAAACAAGAGCTTATTTTTAAATTAAATTCTTAAAATATTCTTACTAATAATAATTATGTATACTCAAAATTAAAAAAGTAAAGATAAAAATATAAAATTATATTTTTAATAGTGCATTAAATGAGTTGTATTTAATAACTAATAAAAAGTTGTACATAAACCAAAGTAGGTTTCTTTTTTTGGGACAGAGGGAGTATAAATAACCAGCATTTGGAGATTTTGGGGGCAAACTTTTTTTTTTTTTCCAAAATGATAGTCATTTCATTTAATGAATAAATGTTTTATAAGTGTTAGTCAAAAACGGTTAAATGCTCTCCTTAGACTCACATAAAAGCCCAGAACGAAAATGCGATGGCAGTTAAAACCGTAATCCCATTTAAAGAGGAAACTAGTTATAAAATAAAACTAACGACCTTTTAACCTAACTATACAAAGAAAGGCTCAAACAAAAGCAAAAGCAAAAGCAAAAAGATTGCCCCTATATTGATGGTTTCAGATATAAAGCAAAAGCCAACTTCAAATAATTGACTAGGCTTTCATGTTTTATCCGGAACCTCAATAGCAATCTAGGCAAATTCGAAATTAAAAAAAAAAACTATCTAAAACTATACCAAAAAATAAGGTCAGTTCAATAACAACCAAAAATTATTTCTGAATTTGGTGGGATATTCCACCATTTTGTATTTATCTAGCTGTAGTGGCTTATTCTTCTCATAAATATTGTTCATGAAAATAAAAGTTACAATGAGTGATATAGCATGATTAAAAAATATATATATATTATTTATTATTTTGTAATTTTTAAAAAGTGTAATAAACAATTTTGTTTTTGCCTCTTGAATTGAGTAAGAATATTTGGAGTTTAGTATGTTTGGAAGCATAGGAGATTTTTTTATTTATTTTTTAGATATTATTATCAGAATTCGATACTAGGTTATTAATAGTAGGTAGTGCAGGTTGGGTATTAGTTAGAATCGATTTAACCTATGACGTGTTTTCTTAGGCTAAATGTCTATTTTATAGAAAATCGACAAGAAATTTTATTAATAGCCGGACGTTTTGATAATTTGAAATAATTTGATGAATTCAATAGAACAACTTGACGAATTCAATAGCTTTTTTTCCAAAGACCCTGATGATGATAGATGGAACAGACATTTGTTCCTATTACTTTTCACTACACAAAAGTCACAAAGGATATCATTAAAAAAAAAAAAAAGTTTAAGAGGGGTTATACAGAGGGAGAAAATATATATTGCAGTGCAGACAAAGAAGTGCAGTTTCCATAGGCTTAAAAGTTGTTGTTCTTCGATAATTCCAGAACATGGCCCATCTTGACCCAAGTTTTTCCCGATTTGATGTGCCACGTCTCAAATGTGATAGGCGTTCTTATCATTTGATATTTGGTGAATTATCATTCAGGTGGCCATCTCATGAAAAAGTTGATTAGTCCCTTAATGTCCGCGCATTCTAGAATTAGACCCCCCAAAAAATCATCAGTTATCTTCAAGGTATCGATAATAATTCATCAAAGATATAGTTATAGAGAGATGCATAACAAAAATCAGCACCTAATCCCTTTAATAATGTGATAGGCTATGTAAGACTTTCCATTGTCCAAGTTTAATAATCACACTCTTTTGAACGAAAGACTTTGTAAGACTTTGGATAGGAATCCTATGAAAGTTGAAATTTAAAAAAATTACTCCCCGTCCAAAAAAAAAAGAGTTCATTTTAAAAAAAAAATTATATCAAAAAAGGAGAGTCCACTTGTGGGGTGAAATTATTGTATTACTCTTACTAATGATAACAATATATAACTCAAATTAAAAAGTAATGATAAAAATATAAAATTATACATTTAATTGTGCATTAAACATGTTGTATTTTGTAAGTTGAAAAAAGTTGTACCAATTCCATTGCATTAATTGTGTATACTCTTTTTTTTTTTGGACGGATGGAGTATATCATAGGATTTGATGGGGTTTTTGAAAAAAAGAAAAATACAAGTTTATTAATTAGTACTTCATTTGTCCAAAAGAAAAGAGGTTTATTTTTTAAACTTTTTTTTTTGGCTTAAAAAAAATTACTTTTAAATAAAATTTCAGTATTGACCTTACTAATAGTGATTATGTATGGTCTAAAATTTAAAAATAAGGATAAAAATGTAAATTACACTCCCTTCATCCCCAAAATGTTCTAGTTTTATTGTTTATTTTTTTTTACAAAAGGAAGTCAACTTTTGTGTGAAATTCTTATACTAATTATGTGATCTAAATTTAAAAGTAAAGATAAAAATGAAAAATTATATATTTGATAGTGCATTAAGTATGTTGTACTTTATAATTATAATTATATATATATATATATATATATATATATATATATATATATATATATCAATATGAGAGTGGACTATTTTTTTTTTGGAGGGAGGGGACAAAAGGAATACATTAGCATTAATTATATTATATTTTCATGTTGACATTACAAAATTAATAAGAGTGTAATTGGTTTCTTACTAAAATTGGAACTATCCTCTAAATGAAGAGTTCTTTTATTATATCTCATTGAATTTTATAATTTTTTTTTATTATTTTAACTCATTCATAATGTCTATTTTATAATATATTTAAGTTGTTGAAAATTTTCTATAAAATTCAAATTAAAATCCATATAACATATATTTAATTATAAACCAATTCTAATTCTAATGAAAAACTAAATGAATCCTAAAAGTAATTTAACCAAATATATAAAATAAATAATGTATATTTTATATTACATATATATAAGTAATTCACCTACTATTTTTCCCATGGGTCAAAACTTTGTGTCAATCTTTATTTGGATTTTCGAACATGTTCATAGTCTCAACCACGCATGAGAAAATGATTTTGCACTGACCCCACATGCAGACGCATGAACATGGAAGACCGGAGGGAAATAAAAAGAAAAGACTTCTCTTATTATGCGTATATGTTTGCATTATTAGATTTGAATACTTTTATATTTGGAAGCATTACAATGGACAAAAAAAGAAAAAAAGAAAGTATTGGCGGCTTAGTTGACTAGTTCAAACCCAATTAATGAGGTTGAGAATTTCGGAAATTAATAAACTAAATTTATTGAGAAAATACCATTTTGACAGGTGACAATTCAGCTATTTTATCGTATATATAAATTACATTTCAAAACGTATTTTCATATATTTTGAATTTGTACTTATGAATTAAAAATAATAAAATTTATTTTTAAAAGTGTAAAAATGCGATTTGAAATTCAATTCAAACATTGTCTTAATATTTGATGGCATACACATTTTATAGAGGGTTATTATAATTATTTGATGCCATACCAAATTTTATATGATTGGAGACCCAAAAACAATTATAATAACTATAGCAATTATAGCAAATAGGATTATGCGATGATAATATACACATATGGCTTAATGTCCATCGAGTGAAAGTTTAAGAGTTTAAAGCTTTGCATAAATTCTATTTGAAAATATGTTTTTACATATTTATAAATATTTTTTTTTATATTTCTAAAACAACCTATATTCAATATTTTTCATTCTATAAAATATTTTATCATGAAAATCCAATCTACACCACATAACACACATAAAGTTTCTTCCGCAATCACAGAAGTGATGGGATCATACAAAAGGAAGAAAAAATGCACGAGAAATTGTTTGTGATTCACGGTACACAACATGCATGAAAAAAACAAATCGCCGACAACGGGATGATGCGCATGTAAACTTAGAATGATTCGCAGTCATGCTACTCCTGTACTGGGCTCCTAAAAAAACAAAGAAAAGTAAGAAATGAACAGAGGAAGAATTTACACAAATTGCATTAAAGTAAGACCAATCTCATCTCTTGACTTTCGGTGTCCAAATCAACAACCGCATTGGCCACAAACAAACAAGAGCTTTTTGACAGATAATTTTCATATCACTAAATTACATCACTACATCATCAACCAGTACACTAATAATTTACAGCAAGAGTTCAATTCAAACTTTTTAAACACACACGACAAAACGTACGCATTCACTCACTCAAAACCACACACTGATCAATACTGCCTTGCTAGTTGCTACATGACCAACTACTGATTGCTGCTTTCTCCTGAGCCCCATGATCCCATGGAAACTATGTCCTCAAGTACAACGTTACATCATGTCATCATGTCCCAGAAAGCATGTTATTATTCGTGACAATTATATATCTTATAATTTATAGTGGTTTCTAATTAAGGGTACTGATCATGGCTTTATCAATAACTTCAAGGAATTGTTTATGGGCGGTGAGCTGAGGAAAATGGCCGTCAGTGTTGATGATTTCCACGGTTGATCCTTTGATCTTGTTCTGCATGAAATTTGGGACTAAATCTGGCACGATAACATCATTCGCGGTGTGAATTATGGTACATGGGGTGGTGACTCTCTCGAGAACTTGTCTATGGTCACTGAGAAAGACGGTTTTGGCCAAGGGGAGTGCCGTTTTGACTCCCATTCTTTTCAGGGATCCTGCGAATTTCTCAGCGAAAAGAGGATCGTTGCTTCCCATCGCATTGGAAGCGAAACCCACAGCCCACTGGTCATAGTTGGATTCGATGTTTGCAAAGAGCTGTTCGACGTGGGGAATCTCAAAACCTCCTTCATAGTCTTCCGTGTTTATGAACCTTTGGAATTGAAACAATATTTCAGGATATCAAACGTAAGAATCGAATTGTTGTTGGGCAAATCAAGTACAGAATCGTGAGCGAATCATATGAATATATATAGTTATATACTTATCCTAAACTATGGAAAAGGGAAAGAAGAGTGCACAAAAGGGGTTGCCAGCATAAGACATAATTTGTGATACCTTCACACTAAAATAGTGTTGCTACTTTCTACAGGACAAAAAATGGAGCATATTCATTCACATGCTAAGCCCATATGGGCATAATGAGATTTTTCCAAAGGAAAACAGGGGAAAAAAAAAAGGAATCAAATTAAGTAAACATCCCACCAATTTGTTTGTAAATTAGTTTAGTCTCACAAATCTACGAACTTAAGAAATGGGAGAAATATTCTATAAAATTTCCTCATCTATAAGTCTAATTAATTGCTTGAGGCCAGAATAATTTGTTTTGGTATATATTTTTCTCTGTATTAACTAATTATTGTTTGGATTCTGTAGGAAACCAATGGAGGGACCAACCCTAAAATTTACTCCATAATCACTAAAAATTCTCCCTTATGAAAACAAAAATTTTCTGATGAAAATGGAACAAGAAATAGTTTTGGCTCGATCTAGCTAGAAGAAGACACGACACAGCTTTTATCATACCTTGATATGTTTGTCTTAACATCATAGGAAGAAACAAAAAAAAGGCAGATTAATGAACTTACAAGAAATTTGCAAACCAACAACCATTAATGCTGTACAGAATTCCAAAACCAAAACAGAAAAAACCATAGGTTTAAATATCACCGAATTTAGTAATTTTTGATGAGTTATAATATACATATACTCTCGAATACCTAAATATTAATTAGATCTAAGTCACAAACGTACATATCAACTTAAATAACTCTAAACTTGAAAGTATGTTACCTGGGAGAAGATGCAACAAGTATAAGCCTGCTAAAGAGGTCAGGTCTTTTGACTGAAGCAATGCATCCAATCATGCCAGACATGGAGTGTCCAACAAACACTGATGACTTCAAGTTCAACTCTTCCACAAGTGCAATCAAGTCATCCGCAAAAGCATCATAGGAAGAATACTTGACCGCGTTATAAAGGTCCAGATCTTTCACAGCACCCGAGAAACTCCAGTCAAAAACTAAAACTTGGTAGTGCTGGGCTAAAGGGGTTACCACTTTGTCCCAAACTGAATTATCACCGCCATAGCCATGTGCAAGGATTATAGTCTGTTTCCCAGAACCCAATATCCTAGCATTCATGGCTGTGGACAAGGTCTTTTGCACCACCATGTTTGCCTAGCCTGAAGTTCTTGGAGGAGGAAAAAGTTGAAGAATTGGGTTGATTAGGGATATGAAGAGATCAGAGAAGCAGCTTGTTAAAGCTTTTCTTTCTTGGGGATATGGGGTTTTATTGTGCTTGGTATGTTTTTTTTATGGCCGCAGGGGTGCCCTTTTTATAGCCAAGGGAAGGGAGGCTACGGCAAATATCAAAAATGAAGAATTTCAAAGCAATTTTAGTCATATGCAGTTAAATAATGATTTGATGGACCAGCGTAAATTAACAATGTTGGGGTAATAACTTTGATGTTGTTGAATCTTGAGAAGGCGGACAAGCAATACTGCCATCTTATGTAGCTAAGGTCATATCAAAATTGTCATATTTTCTTGAGAATATCATCATTGCTCATTCTTAAATGTCGGGATAAAGGGCCACCCGATAGTTAATGCACCAAATAGAGCGAGCCACTCTAGCCCATAGTTTAGAAATCACTACTAGTATTTTATATACTCGAGTCGGCGTGACATTAACACGAATTCGATAAATAATACTAAAAAATTTAACCAAAAATTTATATTATACATGTCGTTACTCTTAATAAAATGCGGGCAGAATCAAATTATTTGACAAATTACATTTGTGTTGTCTAATGTCAATATCTAATTTCCTCTAGTGGAAGAACGAGATTTGAGTTGATGAGATGTGTGTTATGTTACTAGCATATACAGTAGCATGCATCAAGATTTTATCACTAGAGTGGTCTATTTAACAATTTATTTACTCTAAGAGTTGCTGACCTTTAGTACATGTACATGCATGAAAAGAGAATCAATCCCAATAAAGCTACTATTACATGAAAAAGTGTTTTGATCCAAGAGAAGAAACAAACAGAAAATTATTGCATAAAATGAGAAGAAAGAACTATGAAAAGATTTTAAAAGATTTTAAAATTATTTAAACGAAGGTACTAGTCCCTATTTTCTTGTTATAAAATAGGCAATAACAAATATTGCAGCACGTTTGTTGATTTTTTTTTTTTTTTTAAAAAAGAGGGTATTCATATTATTAGCTAAAATGCTCCAAAAATAGTATTCATTTTTACTCATTTTGTCCCAAAAGAAAAAAAAAAGTCAAGTTTGAATTTTTTTTTCCTTTAAAAAAAAGTCTATTTTTGGAGTAAAATTATGTATTACCCTTATTAATGATAATAATTTATAAACAAATTAAAAATAAACAACCCCCAAAATGATCCCTCACATATTGATCAATGAGTTTTTTAATCCCTCACTTTTAAAACGGAAAAAAATGGTTTATCACATTTCATGGATGTACCATTTTAGTCTTTATCGCATTTCATGGATGTACCATTTTGATTTTTCATCACTATTCCGTTTGTTTTTCTATCGGAATAGTGACGGATGATCAAAAGGTACATTTATAAAATGTGAAAGATTATTTTTTCTTGTTTTAAAAGTAAGTGACTAAAAAGTTCATTAACCAATATGTGAGAGACTATCTCAATTAAAAAGTAACAATATAAAATTATACGTTTAATTATGTATAAAATATATTATATTTTATAATTTAAAAAAAATTATATCAAATTCAAACTCAACTTTTTTCTTTTTGGAATAAGATAGTAGCCAATTTGGTCTTGGCTAAATTATGTGGGAAGGAGACAATTGCGCCACGATACTTGCGTTGAACGAATTGGACTTGACTGAGAGCTACGAGAAATTGTATTTGTGGGAATCATTTAATGCATTTTTGGCCCCTCATAAACACGTTTTAAAAAAAAATGAACGGTACAGTGTTAACCGGGACAGCATCCTTTTTTCTTCCCCTTTAAAAAATCTTCAAATTTCCTAAAAAAAAATAAAAATCATTTACTGGATTTTTTTATTAAATATTAGTTTAGATTAATATTTACAGTATTTACTAAACATTGTATTCTAAAATACATTTTTATTTTTCTAAAAACTAATTTTTATAACGTATATGTAAACAAATGCAATTCACATTACTCCCAAATCCATGTTTCAAATCAAATGGTTACTAAATTTTTTTAAAAAATGGAGGGAAGGATTTGAAAACTATTAACGGATAAACATAATAGCCTATATGATTGTTTTTTAAAATATTTTTATGTTTTTTAAAATATTTTTTATTTTATAATTATAATTATAAAAAAAAATTTCACTTAGAAGTATCTCACGTTTACTAACAAGGCAGGTCTCAAACTCCACTTAACCTGTGTCCCACAAATGTGTCATGTGTCCTAATAGCTATTATATAGGGGTTTTAGGCGTCATTGTGGCTATGTGATTCACCATGTCATGTATGAGATTAAATCCTCCAAGGTGAAGTGAAACTATTTCAAATTCTACACCAGTGACTACAGTAAAGTTTGATCTTGTGTCTCTCATGAGATTACTCTAATGGGTTATCGTTGGATAATTTTTTTAGTATTATAATTATTATTTTAAAAAATATAAAAATACGTTTTAAGATTCTTTTCACACCAGAGCTAAACTTTTCTCAATCCATAGATGCTGATCCAGGAATTGGAATGGGGCGCTAGGTAAAAATACCATAGTAGGTAGAGAAGCGGGGGAGAATTAGTCAAAGAAGGGATTGAGCCAAAGGGAAGAGGCCAAGGCGATAGTTACAATACAGAAAAGAAAGGACAGCCACGAGCGAAGAGAGAGAGAGAGAGAGTCTCACTGAGGCAGTCCCACTGTCCCTGTTCCATCGTCGATCCAAAAATGACTTTTAATCAAGTTATAATGAATGGTATTTAAAAGAAAAAAAAAAAGTTAAAGCTAAAAGGCACTCTTTGTCGTCTTGCATTTACTGTGTGTCCAGAGTCCAGACTGGGTTGCTGATAATTCCAACGACCAGCTTTTTGCATTGATTACGGACCTTTAAGATGTGGGCCCCACCAGAGAGGTCAGGTCGCTTTCAATCAAAGGCAGGAAAATAAATAAATAAATCAGAGCCAATTGCTCATCGACCTTAAAAAATATATATTTTAATAAGCGAAGATCGTTTTCTGCGTAAGGGATTATTTTGTTGAAATTTTCTGGGACGAATGATAAATAATTGGTAATGGTAGGAGTATTTATTCCTATTCTTGTCTTAACATAAGTGGAAGGGTTTTTGTTGAGGAAAGTAAACATTTGGATAGATTTCATGTCTTTTTTAGGGGGGTTCAAAGGTTCAATCATTAACTATAACCCTGTACAAATGAAACAAAATTATTTGGTTTTGGTAATTGGATGAACATACTTTCTTAATCAAAAGATGTATGTTAGTATACATGGTCTTTAGATGCTTTAAATTGATAATTAAATTGAGCGTTAACAATCTATTTTTATAATTTACTCACTAATAATAATTATATATAAATCACATGTAAAAAGTAAAAGTAAAAGAGAAAAATTACACGTTCAGCGTTGTATTAAATATATTACAATTTATATATTTTTTTAAAAAAAGTTATAATTCACTCAAAGTTATTCTTGTTTTCGGATGGAAAGAATAATTTACACAATTTGAATTTCACTAATTGTGAAACATAACGCGTTGCTTCTTCAAAGAATTTTTAGATCATTTTAACTTAACTTAATGTTGATGCAAGTAAAGTCACAGTACACTATGATAAAAAGTTATACAATCATGGTATATTAGAGCATAAATAAATTGAGATGGTGCAAGCATCAAATTTTGGCTCAAGCTCAATCAAATATCGAATTTCTGTGATAGAAAACAAAATAATACTAAGTCAAACAGCAAAACTTATAAATTTCTTCATTTTCTATTAGAGAGACTGGTATTCTTATTATGATCGTTTTGTTATGCACATATTAGTTATTGATTTCCTTAATTGAGAACTAATTAACCGATTTTTTTAACCAAAAAAATTCCTAAAAGGGAAAAAAAAAAGAAAGAAAAGGAATGAAACAAAATAAGGGCTTGTTTGAAAAGATTTTTATAATGTTTTTTAATATACTTTTAAAATTTTTAATACATATCTTATCTCGCAATTACTAATTCAAAAAATGTGAAAAAATACGTTTTAAAACATTTTCCATATACCGCCTAAACAAATTCCATATAGTGAAGCAACCAAGAGAAAAATCCCATTGCCAATCCAATTGCAATTACTTTTCATCGTCAGAAACAGTGCAGGGATGAGAGGGATGTGCAATAAATGGTAGTGCAACTTTTTTTGTTTAAACTAACCGTCACCATCGTATATAACGCATCAAGGGTGGCAATGCCAACTAGGGACTTTTAAATGTTATCACCGAGGATAACAAATTTTATTTCTTCGCCATAATGGGATTAAAACTATTTTTTTCACTTGAAAAAAATTCTTTAATTTGTATATTATCATATGACAAATGACATGTGATATGTATAAATTGTGTTTTAAAATGTATTTTTTTATTATTTTTTTAAATACTTTTAGAGATAATAATTATGAAACAAAAAATATATTAAAAAACACAAAATTTCAATCCATACACATGCCCATATGAGCCTTTGATTCTATGCTCACTTTTTGACCCTTTGATTCAATCCATTTCAATGGTAAGCCAAACACAGTGCACATGTAATGTAAGAACAAAGGAACAATAATTTGAAACATTCCCAGAATATATAAGACAGTTAAACAACTAATTTACCAAGAATCCCTATATCATTTCACGTGGCTCAAGAGTTGGCAACATTTTTTGGTAAGGGATTTCTAGCTTAATATTTTGAAGGATCTATGGCCACCTATAAGGCTATACCTGTCATGGACCGCAAAAAATAAGCTCCAAATACATCCACTTGTCCCATGAAGGAATTGGGAATTGTTACAATTGTATAGGTTTGGACCACCAATCATGTACATATGTATTCATATGCCTGTTTTTGGAGAAAGAATCAAATAAATCACTACCACAAATTCTGGGAAAGATTGTCTGAATTAAATTTTTTGTCCGAATTCAGGAGTAATACTATAAAAGAAAATGCTCATGATAATCTGACAATAGTGTCCATTTGCCATTAATATTTTATGGTTCATGAATCAAGATGACTATGCTATCATCACTCAATTTTTATTTTTATTTTTTTAAAAAAACACATTACGAAAAAGTATTGAGGTGCCAACAACAAAATCTCGTGCCTGGTGGATGCTCCAGATTTCTTGAGATTATAAACGTGACAAGGAAGAAAAGGAGTCCCAGTATCGTGGCAGATCCTTTACTTTCATGGGAGGGCAGATCTTTTTATGTTTGTCTCCAAGAAGTGAGGTGGGAAATTGATATGGTGTAACTAAGGAACGTGTTTAATTCTAGTGCATATTTGCAAATTCCTCCCCAAAATTTATAGCAAAACAAAGTATTTTGATTCTTTTTCAACAATCAATAAATTGTATTGGTTTACAATATTTATATATGAAATAATTTTTAGCGACCGACATGGATATGGATGCTTAAATTGAGTTATTTTAGTGGTTGTTCTGTTTCACCTCTGCCCTTCTCTTACAGCTGCATCTTTTGACACAATCCGCCCACATTCGAATTACCCATTAATAGTTAAATCTATAAATAGAAAGTTTTGATTTTGGAAAGATAATATCAACCGCTTGATATTACCGTATTTGTTATAATTAGTTTATACCCTATTTTCTTTTTGTTTGATTTTATTTATTATACTTTTTACTGTAACATTATAAATTATATTAGTACTATTTTCAACTGTTCAATAGTATTTGACTTTCAAAATAGATGTCATGTAAAAAAATTCACATTATAACTTATTACTTCATATATCGGTATTTTTTAAATGTCACTCAAAACTAACCACTCATAAAAAATACTGCTCAAAACTAAACAAAAGCTAAACGGTATTTTTTAACTGACACTCAAAATTAACCACTCTGGCACCGTTTTCTTTCTCTTTTTTTTAAGGTTTTTGCTAGGACTTTGGTTGCCAACTCTTCAATGTATACGACAATAGTTTGGTTATAAGGCTATTCAATGCTTGCGACAGTAGTTTGGTTTGCCGCGTTATTCAACGTATGTAGTTTGTAAGATCATCACAAATGCGTGGGACAAGAGTTAGGAATCTCGTATTCAATTTCTTTCTTCATATGCCCAGTCGAGCCAACCACCTTACTTAGTAGTCATATTAGTAGTCTTTTGTCCCTTTATGGAGTTGTCTGTCCCTACATGTTATAAATGTTAAGGTATTTTTTCGATTTATTCGGACTTTTTGACTCACTTGTGATCGTTTATCTTTCATGAATCTAGTCAACTCTCATCAATTATCACAAAAATTATTTAATTCTTTTTGCTGTTTGCAACGTTAATATACCTACCGTTTTAAAAAAAAAATACCTCTCAAAACTAACTACTCAAATATGTTAATTATGTAACTTAATTGTTTGGAACATGAAAATGGGAAATTGAATGGACAACTAAAATTGGGTTGCGTAATTAATGAGAGCAATCTTATAGTAGATTTTTTTGGCAATGTTGGTGGGATGGTACATCAAGAGCTAGACAGAAATAAATTGATTGAGGGGTACCTCGCCTGACTACGCGTCTGACTGAGTTACAGGCCGGACCTACTTGCTACGCATACTTTCAACCCACAACTTTACACATTTCAGTTATATTTTTTTTGGCTCCAAATTTCATGTTCCCTATCCGATGTTCGATCATGTTCTTCCAATCTCATCTCAATATATGTTTGCTGCTGCTTGTCCAATCCTGTGTGAACTTATCATCTTCTGCTTCTTGATGTCTCTTTTCTTTTTTATGTTTTTCCGTCACATGGGAGGCTGGTAGTTGAATTAATCGTCAGGACAAGTATCATGGCGGTTGGGATTTATTCTATGTTTTAAAGCTTTGTTCAAGATTTTCTTCTGAATCCCATTAAAGAGGATATAATTTTTTGCATTCCAGAGAACGCAAGCTCTTCAAACTTTTTTTGCCACTTCTGCCCAATTAGAGCCTTGAAATGCGGGTTTGAAAGATCAACGTACTTTGAGTCTTTGACCACGTTTATTTGTTCTTATTTTTATTGCAACAAATGAATCGTTTAAAAAAAAAAAAAATGTGCTGCAAAAGTTGTCTAATGCTTGATGGGTTTGAGATATGAAACATGCATGGAACAGGTTTAGACTTAGAAAGAAGAAATTGAGATTTTTGTAAAGAACATAATTGACAGCGAGATGTAAAAAAGCTGTGAGAAATGCACAGTATCACAACAGTTTTGTCAACTGTTGTAGGTGAAAAGAAGTAATGAATCTAATGATCGGATTTATCTTTTATGCAGTCATCTTTCCCTTTTTCGTGTTTTCCTATTGTTTTGTCAAACTAAACATTAAATTGGCAAGAAAGTAGAAAACACACGAGAGAGAGAGTCGTGAAGATATATCTTTCTTTGCTCAGCTTTTGACATTTATAATTTTGGTTCTGTCGTATATTCTTTGCATGTTTCCATCATGCATAATGTTGGATCCTACGTTGTTGTCCATGGAAACCAACCACGCAAACAAGCACACTCCCTTTGGCTAAGTAACTAACCATGTTTTTATACGCCTAAGGCTGAGCTAATGCATTTCTTTGTTGGCTCGTGTGTGAAGGATGGTGATTTAGTTGTTTTATTCACTATGAGATTAATGGATCATTTGCCGACAGATACCATGTTTGTGCAGTCGGATAAGTCCCTCCCACATACGGAATTAGGTTGCTGAATCATGAACAAATGCTTTGAATTCAGACCTTCCATCCGAGTCTGAGGTCCCACTAATTATTAGGAAAGAATCCCAAATCAAAGTCGGGAAGGCCCTTTTAATATTAGACTCGCTTTGAGTGCAAAAATACTGGACAATACTTCAATTTCCAGAGGTGTACATAGTGAGAAGAAGACATAGGAACAGTTGAGGAAAATGACCTTTGCCCGTGGAATATATTTATGAATCAACAAACTATAGTTTCGCATTAGTAGGGCGGTTCATAAATGTCTGTGGGGTTGTGAACCAACATTAACTGTAAAGCTAGCTAGTCATAATCATAGCTCTTCCTCTTCTGCTGCATTTGACCAAATATGGTTACGTATTAACTGCTGATGTTGGAATATGAGCAGCCCTCCAAAACTCAGTCAAAATGCAATTTGAAGACGGCTAAGTCTCTATCCCAGCCTTTAAGATATAGTTGTGTGTTCTTTTAATCCAGGACGCAAGCATCTTGCAGCATGTAACATCTTGTTTAAGCTGTTTACTGTATCTGCATAAGAAAACCACAAAATGTGAACCTGGGAAATCTGGGGCTTCACTGATTTACTGTCTGTTCATCATGCTGAATTGAATGAGCCAACCAATAAATGAAATGGGATGCAATCAAAATATTCTCCCAAGGAGATGGGATAAGATTTTTTTTTTTTACCTATGAATGAGTAAGCCGAGGAACATCCACTAAACGTTCCATCTCTCGCAGCTGGTCATAGGGAGCTATCTGCAGCTCCATAAGACAACCAAGAAAATAAGTCAGGATCACAATCAGAAGTTACAATACTATATGCTTCTCGAAATATCGCCTAATATTTCTTGAAATTTACTAGTGATAATGTAGGTTATAGATAAGATTATCCAGCTTTTTTTGTCACCCTAAACTTTTGGACTATTGTTTGTGTAACATAAAAAACTATCTTTATCGGGAATATGCAGAGACTGAGTCTGAGAGATTTTTAGGCCTGAACTAGTTAGTTTCCCAAACCACTGCATCATTTTGGCAACATCTAAAATGCTTAGCCACACTGTTAATCCCAAAAGTAGAAGCTACTACTGCAAACCATTGTTTCCAGTCATCTTTTAGTGCCCTTGCTAGATTTTTATTTTTAAGGTGATAAAGTGGTTCCACAAAATAGCCAAAACACCTGACTAAATCCATCTGGCCAGGTTATCGAAACAGCATAGTTTCCCATAGGTCTGATTTCTTCTGGTTGAATGTCTTCTGGAATATCGGTGTATTTCAGCTTCTGTTCGCCACTCCATTCATCCTGTTACAACCAATGCCAAACGAATAATGCTAGAAAAAGGTTTAAAATTACATCAAGAAAGGAGATTAACGAAGACACATGTTCTGAAACTAAACTTACAGAATAGAAAAACAAACGAAGAATATGTCAAGGCTCTCATTCTCTCTCTTCAATAAAGCAGTATTTTGTTTGCATTATCAAGACTAAAAATACTACAATATTCCTTTCCTTCTATCTTTTTCTAATGAACTCCTTGCTTTAACTTTTCGTCATGGCATCATCAGAATTAAAATACTAATAAAAAGTTCCTTTCGGGTATCTTTCCATTGAGTAACCACTTCGTTAGATTGCATCATTGGGAATATAAAATGCCAGGAAGTTGTTCACAGCCTCCCTTGCCAAAAAGGAGTTATTTGTTTGCTTTCTAACACAGGGATTAAAATACTATCTACGTCCCTTTTGCTTCTCTATGCAGAGGATAACCCTTTGTTAGCGTCCCTTAATCAGTAGTACTATCTAGATTATTAAAAGAGTAGAACCACAGCTCCTAGGCGTAGACCCACCTTTCCTTGTCTCCTGGGGATAAATTTCCTGCTTTTCAGAGGAAAAATATCTTAATAGTTTTGTTGAAGAACATCTTACTACCAACCAATCTAATCTTCTTATCTTCAATTCATTGACATTTTAAGATATGTTACAGATTTCATACCATGGGTCCGTGGATTTGTAATGGGATGACGAATAGCGAAAAGGTTCTGTGTGATGGATTAAGAATTCAGGTAGCACAACTAGATATAAACAAGTCAGGCTCGCAAGTCAATGACTGGAAATGAACGGCAATGCAAGAATATAGTTTTAACAAGAGGACAGCTGCTTTAATCAAGAGCTACGGCTTCCTGTTTTAATGGAATATCTTCATATCTAGACAAAGTTATTGGTTTCCTCAAGGATATGGATGGGGATTCCAGAAATCCTGAATGCTAAATCCATATTTAATGCTACGTAGAAACAGACTTGCTCAAGCTTTGTCCATCAACAAAAACTTTTGGTGGGGACACTAGTGCAATAACTAAAGCTAACTTGCACATCTTGGTTTCTATATTTCTCCAATCAAATCAATCACAAAAGAGTTTTCTATAGTTTTAGTCACAAAAAGGGGCAGCGACCTATTCAGTTGCTCATAATTAAATTGAATATTCTACATGTGAAGGCCCTTCAAATTTATGTAAGATATATGACGCTCTCTCAGTTTCAAACTAACAACCTTGGGAGTTTCATATATAGAATTGGCGTCTTAGGATTTGTTAATGACATATTAGTTGGAAAAAACATAATATTCATGGCAGATTTATCCACATACCACACTTTGGGCAGAGCGATCATTTCTTCTGACAGTTGCAGGATGCAAAAAGAACTCTTCATCTGAATCAGGTACTTTGACCCTGATGGCCTTCGTGGATTTAACATAACTTACTGCAGTTGAAACTGGAACAGAGGAAAATACTGTGCAGTCATAGGCAGTCCAGAAGAAAAAATTAAGTTGGTTAAGATTAACAAAAAGTCCAGCCCAGTTTTATTACATATTACGTGGTTACACAATAGAAATCTGACTGTGTGCAAACAATTTTCATATAAAGAAAAGGATTATGGTATTCAAAAGATCCATTTCATTTTCACTCTTGCTTTGAGATAGAAAGTCGGACAGCACGAGAAAAGCACCTTGTTGACGGATCTTGGCACACTGTTGTACTACACAGACACCCAAGTCTTGAAATGTACTTGCAACTTCGCCTTGAGGGTCAGCCACCACCTCAGGCACCCCGCTATCTCCAGAAGCAGAAAGCTGTCAAATGTCAAATTTTTAGTTAAAGTAGAAATTGTTGGCTAAAAAGTATGTAAAGCACGCATATTAACGAACATTTCATGTAGGTGAAATCCATGAAGCAACAAGGAAGAGAATGGTGCCCATTTAGTTATATTTGCATAGAGTGCTAGATACTCCTAAGGAGGAGTGGTGGGGAACAAGGATACCGGCAGATAAGTAAACTTAAACAGAATGATAGACATTGGTAATAACCATGTTTCATGTATTAAACAATACCAAACTATGTGAGAAATTTATGGAATTGATACGCCAAGGCAAAATCTCATTTTGCAAGAATAACACTTACACTTGGTCTGATTGGAAGGTCAAACAAATGGGGGATTCCAAACTGCTCAACAACCTGAAAAGATGGGATAAACGATTAAAAATTTCTGGATACAATCAGTTTAGCGTGCATTCTCACTGGGTAACATTGCATTCTTAGCAGATATTTGTGGATATAATTAAGGTTGTCATCAGATATCATCCTTGGTTTATTGGTTCTCTCCTATTATTGTGAAAAAGGGAGACGAATATCCATTTCTGGAAGCGTGAAAACCTGAGAACCAGAACCTCTGCCAAATGGGTAATAACGTTTTCCATCAGCATCAAAGTGGCACATATTCTCAACTACAGCAACACAAGGCACCTGACAACACAGAATGAACATGATAGGTACAAGTTTGTCACCAGTACATAATGACTGGAAAATTTTCACTTTCTTACAAAGCGTGGTTAAGCTAAGCACATAGGAACCAGAATTATTGGTCTAGCGTATTACAAATCTACCTTCAGCTTTGAAAACATGCGAACTCCCTTTGCAACATCTATGAATGCTAGTTTCTGAGGTGTAGTTACAATAACAGCAGCAGTCAATGGAACAACCTGGCAGTTGAATTGAACATTACACATAATAAGATTTCAAAAACAAGTTCACTCTCTTGAGAAATTCTAAGTAAAAGTTAAGACAATAATTAGACTAAGTTAAGTATCAAGAAACTAAAAGAGCACCTGGCATAAGGTAAGCTGAATATCCCCGGTTCCAGGAGGCATGTCAATGACAAGATAATCCAGTTCGCCCCTGCATATTTTTTCTTAAGAACACAATCAGAATGTGATTTGCAAGTGTTAAACTAATGGTAACTGAAACTAAGCTATTAAGAAGCAAGCTATACCATTCGGTAGTAGTCAATAGTTGGTTGATGACACCAGAAACCATTGGACCTCGCATTATTGCACGCCCTTGACCAGCAAATCCAAAAGACACCAACTTGACACCCAAGTATTCAGTTGGTATGATGGTTTTCGTCTCTGGTTTCTAGCAGATGCATTTCAATGATTATAAAATAAATTAGAAATATTAACAAATTTCTCCCATGATAACTGGATAATTACCATTTCAAGCAGCTGATTTTCAGGGGAGACCATTGTTGGCAAGCTGGGACCATATACATCTGCATCAAAGAGACCAACTCTAGCACCCATACCAACCAATGTATAAGCAAGGTTCACAGCTACAGTTGATTTTCCTACGCCTCCCTGCAATTACTGGGAGTGCTCAGACATACAAAGGACAACAGAAAATAATACCACAAGGTCCACAACAACTTCCTCACTCGAAAAATGGCCCATGGCACAACAGCAAGGATTTCAATCAGGTGCATATCTATATCAAGAAGTGTTGATATTGTTGGCTAAAAATGCTCTAGTTCTCCATTACTATAGCTGACAAAAAACAATTACGCTGACAAACTATCGTCACCATCAATAACATATAGCCTGAACCTTTTTATGAATTTCAACTTTCGTACGTACTTTGGTTTAGCTACTTAGAAAGAAGGATACCAATGCCGAACATGAAAATCCAGTCCAAGAAACTTAGATGAAAGTGTTCCACTTCTCCCTAGCTATAGTTGACAAAAAACAACTACATTGACAAGCTTCCATCACCATCAATATTTTAGACTGAATGAACCTAGAATATGTAGTAATGTACACTGGTTATGCTTCTTAAAAATAAAAAATTTGACAATACACCACAGATCAAGCAAACTGCATCTTCTTTCAATGAAGATATATCTCCTTATCTCATGCAGAACAATTGTTAGTGAGCATGTCTACTTACCCATGGATAGACTCTGCATACTTTACCTTGCAACTCGAAACAGCTATGATATTTGATATCGTCTGCAGGCTCGCTGGAAGTAGACCAGCATAAACAGGTTTTGCTGGTTGTGCCGACATTGTGACATTTACTTTTCTAACCCAGGGAAGTGCTGTGACAACCTCATTAGACCTCTGCTCAAACTGTGAAATTGGAAGCTTCAATTATTTGTGTGCCTTATCCAATTCAAATAGGCAAAAAATTGAATTTTCATTTGGAAATTTGGGAAAGAGATGCAAAAACTCATATTAGTACATGGTGTGTGGCAACATTGATATAAAAGGCCAAAACAGGATAACCTCAAACAAATAGAAACTCCCTTCTAATCAAACAACGGACCAATTCAAAAACAGAAGTATATAGGGAAATTATGATCTCAACAGTATGTACCACTTGATACACAAATCAATTGATCAAACAATGGTGGTTGCATTTCATTTACCATGTCCTTGACTGGACATGCTGGAGTAGTGAGCTCTAATCGAAAAGAAACCTGAGATTCCATGAAACTTTTGAGTGAGTACATCAAAGACTACAGTTTGGGAAACTATAGCATGCATAACATTCACTATCTTTTAAAGACCTCTCCAGAAGCTTCATTGACTACAAGATCCTTGACAAAACCACATGTAACAACATCCGTTCCAAAGTCTGGATCAATTATCTGGGACAGGGCTTTTAATACATCAGCTTCTGCTGTTTGGGATGATAATGCTGAAGAATGAGCTGAAATATTCTGAATCTAGTGAGATATGCTGGAGAAAAACATAGAGAATAAACATAGATCAAAGCATACCGATAAGAGAAAAAGAAAAAGCCAAACATAGAGAGAAAAAAAAATCAGGGGCAGCTCAATTGATGGATAAGTGGCAACGACAGGAGAAGAGAATAAAGAGTAGAAATGAACCAAGGCATTTGTTAACAGATGAAGCGAGCACTTAAAAGAAAACCAAAACCATCAGGATCACTGATAACCTCACGCCCCTCAAAGTTCTGCCAATTCATATGTAACAAATTTGTTTGCTTCGGATTGGGTGATAAAAAATAAAATTTTACAGGAGCAAAAAAAAAAAAAAAACTTAAACTAAAACTTGAAATATGTGCGGATCCCAAATTCCATGCAACCAGAGAATTTTTCATGCTAACAAACAACCAATTAGGCGAACCCAAACCCATTTTGATAAGCAGATTTCGAATGCAAAAGCAAGAGATACAGAACTTGGTCCAGTCTATAACTAAGATTATTCATCAAAATATTCAGTTCAAGAAAAGGGATCGACTAATAATGCAGAATGCATTTGTGGGCTTTCTTGGAAGAAGAAGAAGAAGAAACACCTTCAACAGAGGCAGCTTTAGCAGCGGTGGAACTCAAATTTGAATGACTGCATGACACCCGCAAAGTCTTTACATTTCTTCGGGATAGAAAAGAGCTAGATACTACATGTACACCTGCAAAAGCACCCAAAATTCAAAACATGCATCACTTTTATGTACATTAACATAGCCACAGCCTCCAATGGAGAGACCGACAGATAAATGAAGCAGGTGAATCGAACCAGCCTAGGGACTGACCTGCTTTTAATCGTGTAGTTGAGCGATGAAATGTGAATGTTGCAGAAGATGAAACCTGCACAGATAGCATTTCAATTTGGTGCTGTTTGTTTTATGTTGTGGAATTTTGATGGAAAGTTGGAGAGAGCTAAGCAGACCTGTGGGTAAGTAAGAAGACCGCTCAAAGAAAGAAGGGATAATTTGAACCTCATGTTTGGATGCCACGTCATTCCGCAAAATGGGCTCATCACTTTGCCAGCAAGCACAAAAATCCACAAACATGGACACAGTTTCTGAGGTGATTCCCCCATGTCAGTAGTATTCATTCAACTTTCATTTGCTCAATAACATTAATTAACTTTTCTGTTTCTGGGTTCTTGAGGAATCAACCATAACTGCAAATATTCTTTAATATGGATCGTTCACCTCGTCCTTTTGCAGTCTCTTTAGTTTTCGTACTCATTCAATTATGCTTTGCATTTTAGACAACAAAGTTTCACATTACGTCTCTGCCAATGGACAACAAAGTAAATCAAAATGGAGGAAATGATTTCCCAAAAAATTGTTTGCCCAAGAATCTGCCAAATTTATGAGTTGCGGAGAACAATATTCCCCTAAGAAAATAATGTGAGGGTTCAGGAAAATTACGTCAGGAAGAATTCCAGATTGACGCACTAATCTGCCTATCTAAGGTTTGGATTTGATCAACAAAAGGCTTTCCAGGCCTCGTATTTTCAGTCATGAATGAAACAGTGTCCGGAGCTACTTCAGTAGGATCAGGTACAGGTTGCAAGAATGCAACTTCCGCATCAAACTATATGCAGGAGGTGTGAATCTTTTTTTATCAAAAGGTTAGACTATCATCCAAAAACAAACATTAAACTATGAAAGAACCGAGATGTCTAGGCAGAGTTTCACCCCTCTGTGACTAAATAGAAGGCACCAGAACCAACACTACAGAATGGAATTTTAGCAATTACTTCAACTTCTCTGAAATGTGATTAATAATTAGAAAATAGCAAATGTTCCTACAATCTGATATCTCCTTGAGACTACAGCCTCTCTTCCATCGGAGAAAATAAGGATCAGTTGCAAAATTGCAACCTGAAATCTTCTACCAGTCCACCTTGTCTGCAAAATAAATGAATCACTTCACAAGTGACTGGGGAAAAGAATGCAATGTACAATTAGCATTGAAGATGATCAGGGATATTTTATCGAAGGGATGATAAATAATAAGTTAAAACTGTCAATATTTTCTTCCCGAGTGCACTGGTTAACTTAATGCCAAAGTTTACTGCAGAAACCATTCCGAGGCCTCTTGCTTGATACTATATCAGTAAATGAATCAACCAACTGTCCTGCCAAGCTACTTGGATCGTCAATTAGAGTTTGTATAAAAGTGTTAACCACCCTGCGTTCCTGCTCTGTTGATCTCAAGCTGAACCAAGTAAGCAATTTCAACCTGAACTCCTTTTCTATGTAACCGTCACACTCCAGCCAACGAATGATCTTAACACAGGACTCAAAATTCTCATCCAAGCAGCCCGATCCATTTCGAACTCGAAATGGTGATCCATTTATAAGAGTGCTGTCTGAATCATGTGTCTCTCCATTAGTACTAGCTGGTCTCTTTCTGCTTGCTTCAACCTTAGAATCAACAGCAGGCACTTCCCCATTCTGCACATTATTCCAGTTGTGAGAGTCACCACTACCATGTGAACGTGCTACACCATTTTTATCAATGTCATGAGAGACTGCATCATCCTCTGCCCCAACAGTCCGTGCCAAAGTACATCCATTATCTTCATCTCTTGATGACTCAACAGGAGGAGGCACCTCTTCATTGAGATCAGGAACTGAAACAACATTTAAGTCAAGCTCATGTGAAACAGATGGCTGGTGATCTTGTAAACTTTCGGGTTTGATGCATTTACTGCTGCCACAACATCTAATGACATCTGCACCACAGAAGCCCTCAAAACAGCCTTGTTCTTGAGCCCAAGCCAGTCTTAGGATCTTTCCAAGGTCCCTGACCTTAAATCCAGAGTCAGATTCAATAGCCATTGGAGTTCTACACTCCATCTCAGCACTAGAGCTGCCTCCAGAATCTGGGTTCTCCTTCCCATGACTTTCTCCTACAGAGTTGAAATTCTTGTGAATTATTTCTCTGCTCTTACTGAAGCAATTAGCCTCAGAATGTCCCAAGTCACCCTCCTCTGTATAAGATACTATACGAAATGAATATTCTGTGCATGGCTGGAGATTCGATATCAAAATTCTTCTCTGAGATCTTGGAAATACACAAACAGGCTCTTTTGGGTAAGTTTCTTCTCTAGTTTTACAATACCAAAGCTTGTAGCCTTTGACATCATTAGATGATGCACTTGATAGCTCTATCAAAACTATTAGAACTGAAGTAGAAGTTACTTCCTCAAAAAGGAATCTGCAAGCAGCAGGCAAAGAACCCTCTGCAAGAATTGAAAACATAAACCCATTTATGATATCACTTGCAATGTTATTCTTTTTCAGAGACACAGAGAGAGGAGGAGTGGGGAAGGGGTGCGTAGAAAGTGGAACCTTTGCAAGCTGCAGCAGCACTAGACTTTGTCGTCAGCCATTCATCAGCCTTCTCAATGGCTAGGGAGCAGAGAGTCTGAACGTTGCCGGCAACAGAAAGTCTGCTGACGATCCCTCTAGCCATCTTGGCAGAAACTCCATTTACTGGACCCACCTCTGTTTCCAACTTAGCCTTGGCTTCTTTAACAATTTCATGAAGTTCTTTGAATTTGGAAGTCCCATCCAGGAGCCTGTAACTCAAAAATATCCTATAACAAAGGACATCCACTCGACGAGCATCCTTTGCTACACTTAGTTGCTTCTTCCAGTATCTGCAAAATCAAAACCATGGCCAATAAATAAATAAATAAATCAAGCATACTATTACTAAACTACAACTGCTTCTTGCTGACATCACCATTGTTATATTGGTTCTCTCTGTCCACTTCTCTTTGCTTCAAGTTTCAACACAACCTCAGGGGGTAATTAAATTTCATGAAATAAATTTTCTCATCAGAAAGTCCATAAAATGCGTACCAAAAGAGAATAACTTACCCCAGTATCCCTGAAACTTTACCACATGCAGCACAGCAGTAGCTTCCATCTAGCTGCATCAGTTGTCCAAGATCAACTACACCCACCTTCCCCCTTTGGAGGGCACACTCAATGTGGCAAGATAAGCCACAGTTGTCTCCCTGGCCAGATTCAGAGGCACATTCCAACCACAGACTAGGATCTTTGTTGTCATCAAATAAGTGGCAAATGCAGCATGAGCACCGCCTGCAAAATGTGTCTTCTGTGGAAATTGTGGCACGACATGCAGAATTTTTACATATCCATGAATTTGAACATTTAAAATCAGAACACGGTTCAGTAGAGGGGGGGATGCGGACAGGATTTTCAGCCTTTCTGTTCTGCTTTTTTGAAGGTTGATCCTTGGGACTTGCACCAGCTTTCTTTTGATCCAGGTTTTTCATTGACTTTTTGCTAATCTTGGGAACTTGTTCAGACATTTTGCACTTTGATGAAGCTGATTGTTTCTTTTCCTTGTCAAAGCAAGTATGCAAAAGATCCTTCCTTGCACCAGATTTTAGGAATTCCTGGAGCAACTTCGGACTTCTTGAAGCATCATCTGAGTGTCCGTTTTTCTCTGGAGTGCTTTGCACACTGGAAGAAAGACTTCGAATACCAGAAACTGTATATGAATGAAAAGAATAAATACACAAGGATATCAAAATAACTTATGCAATTATCATGTTAAATTGATTTTGAAAAGAAAAGAAGCTTTTGCAAGCATCCACCAAACCAAGAGAATGTGAAGTGATAAAAAAATGTAACTCTTCTAATATGAGCCAACTTAGCATTTAGCCAATGACATTCTTCACGTTTTCTTTTTCTCAATTGCAGTGAGAATACAGCAATGAATATCACAAAAGGGCTAAAACTTAATCCAGCTTTGTTGCTTGATCACAACTGAAGCTGATTTGCCCCAATCATCCCCTTCCCATGAACCTTCATTTAAAATAAAGAAGTTTGGAACAGGCTTAATCTAATTATGTTGACATATTTAACTTGGAATTCAAGAAGTACAGCCAAATTGCTGACAGGAAAGCTACATGAAGGGTTGGAAGGACTTTCTCCTATATACACATGAGGCATAGGCACATAAGTTCAGAAGAATATTAATCTTTATGCTAACTCAGGAACAAATATCCTTCCCATGCTTGCCATCTCATATAGAAAGATTGAAAAGTACCAAGTAAAACAAAATGAAGGGATGGTTTCTTCTCAAGTGCAGACATGCCCCATGCGGAATTCCAAATGTCTTTTATTGATTAAAACAGATGTAAAGCACAACAAAAACTTGAACAATCATGCTAAACCCCATATGACCAGCTGTTATATAGGCCAATGACAGTTGGGTGCCAACCTATAAAATGTAATTAAAATTACATAGGAAGAAATCAAACCAGAGAATAGCAGAAATCGTATTGTACTAGTAATTCTGTAATTCAGAAGCTATTTAGGGAACGAAACAAATTAATTTACTCATCAGACACTTAAGCACAAAACATACTGCTATAATACATAAATAAGCAAGATTGCTTTAAGTCGTCAAATAAAAGCATTAGCTGATATCTTTTTAACCATATGTAAAACAGCACAAAGATTACAACATACAACTTAGATCCAATGCAGCAACTGTTACACAAACAAGGTAAGAGAGGAAAAATATGAACTTGTTTGTCATGGAAGAATGGATGAAAGAATCAAAAAATATACAACAATTGGTTGCTCTTACAACCAGTGTGGAAGATAGATGAATAAAATATGCTCTAACATCTGCAAGAACCAGATGCAAATTGCTACAGAAAGTAATCAAATTTTCATGATGGAAGTATTCATAAATTGAGTGCCATTTGATAGCACAAAGGGATTAATGACTAGAGCACCAATCTTACTGGAACCAGTAAAATGGTTATCCACAGTACCCTCTTATGCAAACGGTGGAGTTTGGCTTTTAGTAAAGACCCGTCTTGTACCTGAATTACCTTTCTTATATCGACTCTAACCCAGCAGTTAATACTAATGATCCATTGGGATGCAACTTGAAATATTAAAAAATTAGAAAATGTAAAAAGATATGTATTAATTGTAGGCAGAATAAAGTAATAAAAGAAAATCAATCTGAAGTTTAATTCTACAGCTTGGATAAAACACGGTGCCATGATTCCCATAGGAGCCATCTGTTCCAATGTCCCTTTGCAAACACATGTCCCAAATGTGCATAGCAGGAGAAAATTTTAATTTGTTAAGAAATTCATACCGAATAAGTAGCCTTCTTTTCATGCAACTAAGAAATATATGATATCTTATAATCCATCCTGAAATACTTTAAAAAACGCATCATGAATATGGGAGATACGCATTTTACCACAAGTGACAAGGATGAGTTTCAATGAGATCTTAAGATATACATTAGCCAGCTGTTTTGTCTGTAGAGTCTAAAAATAGTTTATACTAATTTTATAAGCTTTTTCAGCAAAACTGTGGATTAATTTTCCATTTCTCAAGAAGCATGAAATTGTCCCCATGGAAGTACATATTTAACACGTGTCAATATCAATCATCAAAAAGTAGCATGTCAAAAACTTTAATAAAATGTAACTAATTGCTATACCATATTTAGTCCTCAACAACAATAAACATCTTGTTACCTTCAGAGACAGGGAAAGAAAGCAGAGCTCGCAAAAAATCTTTATCAGGACGCACATTACTATGTTAAATTCTATGGAGACTCCTACAGTGCTTTTCTCACACTAATCAGGTTCATTCCTAACTGATTCTGCTTCTTCCTTTAAACTTTCGCCAAATTTGCTCTTTCTTTTCCTGCCCTTTCTCAATCAGGATATTTCTGCATTGACTTTCCTTCTTTGCATCACATTTTCCATACAGGAAGTTTTCATGCATCCTTTAGATAAACAGACTCATGCATTTTCCGAATGCAAAAATATATAAGATAGGAGTGAAAGGAAAAAGGAAGAATTTAATTTGCTTGCCAACATCTAAATTAAGCCTTTGCTCAAAAAAAAATTATTTTCTTTTCATGCTCATTTAGAAACTATTTCTTGCTGGGGAAAAAAAAAGCATAGCAGGACCATGCAACAATCCTTCAAGCTTTTGAGAGGATCAAAACAATAAGACTACCAAATTTTCAAAGACGCCACAAATCAGGGAAATTATATGCTAGGCAAAAATTTTATTCATTACGATCTTCAGCGGGAATGAAAATGCAAGTTGTATCAATCCTTTGCAGTTCTTTCTGGACATGACTATATAAGACCTAGAACAGTTAATGTTGTTGCCATAAAAACCCAGGGATTTGATGCACCAATATCCTCATCCAGGGATTATAAACATGGTGTTTCACGTTTTCATGAAGGCCTCTTTTCTGCATTTAAATACCACATCATATTGCGATTTCTTACCAAAATGTTTTCCTCTAATGACCTGGTATGGCATTGCACATATTACCTACTTGGTTCAGAGGAAATTTTTTCACATTTCTTTCTTTGGCCATATATGGTAATTCAAATATTAACAAAGTGTAGGGCAGTTATTCAAAAGGAAAAAAATTCTAGATTTAAAGTCTTTTGTTGCACCTTTTCCAGCCAGAAATAAATGTTTCCTGTACAAGGATGATCTATCAATTTCTCAACCGACCCAGGGTTTAAGAAAACATGACAACAAGAAAGCAAGCACGCAAACAGAGAATAGATAGGAAAGACTGGAAAGAAAGAATAATTATAGTGCAAACAAAATAATGCATTTGATCAAAAGAATCCTTAAATAACTTGAAGTAGGAGTCTAAACATCCTCGAACCTCAAAAGAGTGGCGAAGTACAACACAAGAAGGACAACCATTAATATCTAGGAAAAGAAGATGCTTTCTCTTCCACTTTCAATCATTAAATCTAGAAGTCACCCATTGATGCCAAAGTAGTTGGCAGCTAGAAACTTCCATAAATATGATACAACAAACACTTTCTCACCTTTACCATGAAATTTATCTTCCAAATCCATGTTGCGAATAAGGGTGGGGATGTAATTCTCCCTGTGAAAAATAAGTAAATGGAGGAAATGTCAGCATTTTTATGTACAAACCAGACTAGCAAGCATGCAAAATACAGAAAGAATGAAAGTCAAATATTCAATACAAGAGATAATTCACAAACTGTTAAGTAATTGTATGAAATACGTACACAGAAACATTTTCTTATAATAGGCACAAAAGATAGTGAAGTTATCAGAAAATGGAACTTTGTGTGCACCAAAAACTAGGATTAACAACTGCAAAAGCCCCAGAAATGTTCTAAAAGAAACAAAGGCAGAGGTTACGGTTTGCACATTGTGATTTAAAGAAAAGAGCTACACTTTCAATAGTTATATAAAAAGAATGTATCAATTTTGTTAGAAGAATAAACGAGTAAAGATACACGAGCACCAATTCATTTCTCAATATAGCGGTGACAGCACCATCCAATAATGTATGCACACGAATAACTAGATGGACGAGTAGCAGGACACATATAATGAAATTTTGCTTAAAACCCAATTCAGTAGAAACAAGCACAATAACTAGAGAAATGTCACCTTACAGAGTTCAGTGGAAATAGGAGTATAAACCATCTCCAGGCTCTAAATCCTTTCTCCGTAGAATTGAGTTGCACTATTAAACTTTTTCAGGTTAGTTTTAAGTTTTTTCCAATTTCATAGCCGGAAAATATCATGAAATTTTTCACTCTAAAAAAATGTGGCACCAACACATTACAAAGAAACTTAAAAAAACAATTACAATCAGTGAATGCAACTCAAAGAAGTCTGCTAAGATACTAAAATGCTTTTAGCAAAGATTTATTTAGGTCACTCAGCCTGCTTATAAGGATTTATTGACTCAACTTCCTTTGCCATCTTAAAGGAAGCAATGTATAACATGTATCTTCCCAAGTACAATCCACTACATGCACAAATTATGAATAAATTAGCTTTTAAACTATGAGTAGAAAATAAACCAAACTTACAAAACCCAGAAAAAAAAAATTCAAAACGCATAAAAACCAATTTCTCTGACACTATTGACCATACATTGTCCAAATTCAACCAAAAAACGCTCGAAAACAACTCGTCAAACTCAGTGTATTTCCTTCCCTACAGCTAAACCAGCTTCAGCAAAATAATTAGCCACAAATCTAAACGCAACAACACATAAAACGCAAACATACACCCAATGTTGGCACAAATTCAACAAAACCCAACAGAACTCGCATAATCCATATAAATACCCGAAAAACCACAATTTTGACGCAGAGCATGAAAGAATTACAACAGATCTGACCACAAAACAACTCTGACACACAATCTACGAATACAAATACGTACAAAAACACAAAGCTCTGCACAAACAAAAGCAATGGAACACGAGGAAATTACCTCAGCGAGAGAAAAAATATTTAGGGTTTGGGGCCAACCAAGGGAGGCTTCAGGAGGAGGGGTATGCGACGAATGAATTTTGTCGGGGAAGCTATGCCTGTTATGTTTAGTTGGAGCAGTGTACGAAAGAAAAAATTTTCAAAAAAAAAAAAAAAACTTTTAAATATATTTTCGTTCGATCACGCTATCGGAGGCTTCACGCTCCGTGTGAGGAGCGTGAGGATGAATGATTCAGTTGAAAAAAGTGTAGCAGTTGATGCGATGCGTTTAAAGTACAAAGAGCACCTGGCAGTGTTGTGACTTGCTCGTGTGGTACACCTGCCCATATTGC
This sequence comes from Gynochthodes officinalis, assembly GCA_020080225.1. Taxonomy (NCBI): domain Eukaryota; kingdom Viridiplantae; phylum Streptophyta; class Magnoliopsida; order Gentianales; family Rubiaceae; genus Gynochthodes; species Gynochthodes officinalis. The sequence goes on along the minus strand of CM034615.1, from coordinate 44,978,884 downwards.
ACGTAAAGATAAGGCTTTATTTTATTTTCGCTGAATTCATCGTATTAGTGCCAACTATTTCGGCTTTTCAGTACTTCTATTACTATTTTATTTTTTAAATTTTTTTTAAAAAATTTCCGTCCCTGGTCTAAAGAAATAAAATTCGTGCTCAATATTTTTCTTTATCATAAAAAGTTCAGGGCCAGTTGTTGGACAAGCTCTTTTTATTTATAAATAAAGAAATTTTTAAACAAAAATAAATTATTCAAACACATTTTTATTTTAAAATTTAGAATTCAAATTTTTCTATTCAAATTCTTACATAATTTTTAAAAAAATTTCTTCTTATTTTTTCCTCCAAAATACTTTTTTTATCAAAAAATATTCACCAAAATTTTCATACGTTCTAATATAATTTTTTTTATTTGCAAATAGAAATGCCTTGTCCAAATATACCCTCACTTATTTTTGTAATAATAATTAGATATAGCCCACATTAAAAAATAAAAGTTAATCAACTATGCATTAAATAATGTGTATTATAATTTATAATTTTTTTAAAAAAATCTTTTCGTGGGAGAAAGTCATCAAATGAGTTAAAATTGGAACCACTTATCAAAATGCCGTACTTGAGGTGGATTAGGGAATTGTATAAACTATCAAAATAACTCTTGATAGCAGATATTTAAACCATCACATTGATTTTTAAAAAAAAAAGACGGAGCTATGGTTATAATTTTTATGTTTTATTTTATATTTTTATTACAATGATAAGTGTATATAAACATTTTTTTAAATCGCTTTTCAATATACGTTTACGCTTTGCAATATATTTCATATTTCACAACTATTATTTTAAAAAGTATAAAAACGTGTTTTAAAATATAATTTTATACAAGTGTGTAAATAAAAATGTAATAAGAAAAAATACATTTTGAAATGCAATTCATACAAGTGTGCAAATAAAAGAATAATAGAAAAAATAGAAAACAATGATGAAAGACTTTTGGAACAACTATTTTGGGTTTTGCAAACATAACAAATATTTTGGAACAACTGAAAATAAACATATGAGATGGGAACCTAAATGCAAATCGAGATGGCAATACAGATTGAAAATAATACTGCAACGTTAAATATTGATTATTTTTTTTGAATTAATTATGCTGAAATTTTCCAACAACTAAAATATTTAGTGAGGGCTGTCCAAAAGTGGCAAGGGATGATGCCTCCATTAAGAACCATGCGTGATCCCCTCCATTGGAGCTTTAACTATAGCTTCACAAAAAAAAAAAAAACAAAGCATTTCTTCCTCCTGAGCTTTTAATTGGCGGGATGGGGAAGAAGAAGACGGACGAGGGACAGTTCACAGTTGGTTCGCTGACTGTTGAGACAAATATAAACAATGTGAGGCCTGCAAAATGTGGATTGTGCCATTCTGGCTGGCCAAATTTTGTTTGCTTAATATCGAATCTCCATTGGCCAGAGTCTTGCTATCACTGTTTGGTATTCATGACATATATGCAGTTTCTATTGGCACGAATTAATAATAAAATTCTTCCTAACCAATCTGAGTTGTCTTGTGACTGTTTCACAACCTTCTGAACCAACTCATGTACCGTTTGAAAAAAAGGGGTGATTTTGAAGCGATTAGAAATGGATTTGTGCGATTTGATATCTCATTTTATATTTTTAATATTTTTTTCCATAACATTTTCTTTAAGATAATAAGGTTGGCACTCGGTGTAAGTTTTTGATTCTGGGACATTGTCAATGTTGTGTTTAACATTCTCAATTTGGTAGCAAGGCAACACGCGTATGAGTAAACGAAGGGAAGTATAGATTGTGAAGGAATTCCAGGGAGGTGAGTGGAACTAGCTAGCAAGCTTCCGAATCTCTTAAATTTCCACGCGTCTGGGAATTGCTCAATCTTCCAAGTAATATTGCGTGCGAAGAGAATCTTTGAAGAAGGAGGAGGTTTCAATGTCAAAGATGAAGAAAGAAGTAGGGAGTAGGAAGCTATAATTGCATACTTTTCATGAACGAGCTACTAGTAGCCAAATGGTGGGTAGGGGAACACGGAAGCTTAAACCACCCCAATTGGCCAATTTGCAGGGGCTAATTGACCGATTCTTGCTCATGAATTGACATCCAATTGGCAAATATTGTACCAATAGGAGAGCAGTCCTGTGAAGGGAGTGGTTCACAAAAAGTGTGCTGGAGACTGGAGAATTTATGCCATTCCGCCGTGTGGTTACATTGTTTCAGGACCAATTATCACGCAATGACACGAAGGCCATTCCGGAAAAAGAAAACGCAAAGAGCACTCACAGCCGGAATTCTCTGCCTTTTGGCCAGTGGTTGAAAAGTAAGATTCACGAATTTAACAAGTAGCTATATATAATACTATATAGTATTTGACTTAGAGTTTTACTTTTTAATAAAACCATCAAGTTGTACCACGTGTTCTTTAACCTCTGCCGGCATTCGTTGAATCTTGATTCTTCTTTCCTTGATTCTCTGGAAGAAACGTAGAAAACGAACGTGTCAGAATAGCTGCATTTGCCACGTAAATCAGCGCTAAGCTGCCGTCTAGCAGTCGATGATCACAAGTAAATGACTTTCAATGCTTGAATTATAGACTTAATGACTTTGAAATGGTTTCACATTGGTCAATCTTCTGCAGTGGTAGGATCGTCTAGTTCTCGAAGCAGATCAACAGAGACACAAAGTTCTAGTACCAATGCAGACTTCATGCCCTTAACTAGTTACTATTCAGGTGACCAACATCAGAAAGAGTTGGAAAGAGGAAAAAAGTAACCCAAAAAAGAAGTGACAGCCTAGATTGTGGAATCCATTGGACCCAAAAAATTTTGGGATGCAAGACCCAAAAAGTGTTCAAGAATCAGTCATCCCATCATTTGGTCTCCAAACACAGGCAACCAAGACCTAGCTGGTTGTACTTTAACCCCTCTAAAGAAGGAGAAATCACAAAAATTCAGGTAAAGATCAGAAATTTGAGGATTAGGACCTAGTTTCTTCTTCCCAAACAGAAGAAATAAGTTCTAAGAATTTCCATAGTTGAGACAAAAACTTTTAGTCTGATTGACGAAATAATTTGCAGCAGCCGGAGGTAAATCTTTCTATCTGATTGATGCAATAATTTGCAGCAGCAAGAGCATTAACCTTATTGCGACCAATTCTTGTGATGACAGAGAATGATGAAAACAATTTCAATGCAAAAAAATGCTTCTTCTATGCCGAACCCACGCGCAAAGTACAAAGTTTTATCGACTAAAATTGCTTCGCTGGAAGTGCATGTAACATATTGTCGAAACGCTCTTCACTCTCTGCAGAGTAAGTCCATCATCCAGGAAGAGAATCCATGAAGATACACCCCAATCAGCAATGTGAAAGCACGAATATCCTAATTTTCTAACAAGACCCACGATTGCGAACTATTTTACCTTCAGAATCAATCGACACTGTCAAGATTATTCAATAACACAGCAAAACGAGACCAAATTGAACAAATTTAATTGCTCACAAACATGTTACTCACAAGTTTCTCCATCGATTTTTCCAAGGTATTGATATACACCCTAGTGACAAGTTATCATTTCCAACATTAACTGGAGATATTCAAAGAATATAAATATAACAGAATCATACAGCTCCCAACAACTAGTGAACAAAGTGCATGAAGTAGAACAGCAGCAAATATTTCGTTGAGAGAGTTGCTGCTGTGGGGAGAGGAGGAGAGGGGCATAACTATGATTGGGAACATTTATATATACATATTACAAACACAGGAAATTGCTTAACCTAGCATCTAAGTACAGCTTTCAGACAAGCAGGACAGCTTATAATTAATTTGTCCCACCTCGTATCTGCAGGTCTTATTTCATTTACTGGAAGGAAGCAGCTCACAGAAAGACCAATGGGCTAACTGCATTCAGAAAAAAAAAGGGGTTAACATAATATGAATAGAAAAAATAGATGATATTCATCTAAATCAGAAATGGAACAACAAATAATATGAACAAACAACTATAATTACTCCAGCACTTTGTCTTCTTTTGGTGGAGAATAGGCAACTTTTCACTCAATCTAAGAAATACAATAGCAATCCACAAAATTGGCAAGAGGCAAATTTGCACCATGGAAATCCAATTCAGGGCAGCGTTATACTTCAAGAATAATCTCACAATTATCTTTTTGTAATTAAAGTAGTCATGTTCCCCATAACAGATGAGGTAGGATAGCAAGCTGTGAAAACAAAGATATAAATCATCTTTATACAACAAACTATCAATCTTTGCCATCTAAGCAGAAGAGAAGAAGGGGGTAAGAACCAATAACAAGATCATATCACAAGCTAGATGAAACTCTCCTGGCCAATATACATATATAAACCAAACTTACAGAATAAGAACACTCATAGACAGTTTCAAGCCCTCTTTGGACATCCAAACACTGTAGAGTCATCTCATCTCTCTGAGTTCAGCAATCTTATTAAACTAAATTTACCTATTCAATTTGAAAGAGAAAATAAAGAACAATCAAATCTGGAAAGATGACCTAAGATAAATGGTGTATTTTCAAGTGAGAATTTTCCAACATTTGGTTAGATGATCCATGAATATCTTCATTAAGTGTTAAGTTGACAAAGGATTTCATCTTGGAAACAGTATCAACTGCAGAAAGACATCCTAACTCTCTCCAACTTGGACAAAATCTGGAATGGCTTTGGTCATTAATTGCAGAACCAGCCAGTAACAAGGTAATTACTTATACTGCAGCAAACAAATTGAGCCCTAGCAAACAGTTAAATTTCAGTTACGTTCTACTCAAGCAGAGCAAGATTAAGAAACTCTGTAACCCCAGCACCACGGGAAAAAACCTAAATGTGAAAGTGTCAATTATTCAAAGCATAAACGGACGATGCATTGCGACCATCAACCTCCCAACACAACTCTCACTCTATTGATCATTTAAACACGCCCATCTTTGCCCAGAGAAATTCCATCAATTAACCCATTCCCCGCTTTTGTTTGATCTATTCTAAATCACTTCGATCTCAAACATACTTAACAGTTATAAAGGATCGAACTTTGAGAAGAAAATGGGGATCACAGATAATTTAGCGTTTTTTAGTGGACATTAAGTTGAGCCCAACAGATAAATGATCAACACAAAAGTTCAACAAGTTTACTGGATTACAGAATAAAAACATACACATTTTATCTAAAGCATGAAATTCAAAATAAGAACAGTATCACGCAACAAAATAACCACTAATAACGAAGGATACATTTCCAACAGAAAAACTACTACCAGAACAAATTAGATTATACCTCAAGAAGAAGAGCGTAGGCCATCACAGTCGACAGTTTCATCAAAATTCTTAGCTGGGAAAGTCTTAGTAATCATGCCAACCTCAAAGGTCAAATCGCGGCCGTTGGATCGAATCCCAGTGATGCCCCACCACCTGAAGAAAGCCCTAACTCCAATCCCATCAAGCTCAGCAATACGATTCTCCACAATTTTACCTGTGATGGTTTTAGAATAGGTAGCCAAGTAATTATCCGGCGGCAGCGTGATTTTACAAACGTCCCGAAGCTTCACTACGAAGCTTCCCGTAGTGTGGTTGAGACTGTAGGCCACGACGTTCGTAGGGAGCAGACCAATGGGGAAGCCGTACTTCATTAACTCAGAATGGGCCGCCGTCACAGTGGTATTTTGCGATGAAACGGTGTAGGTGCAGAGGCAGCAGACGGTGACGACGAAGATCCACACTGCAAGCTTCGCCATGGATTTCGGTCGGGTCGGGTGGGTACGCTCGATGTCAATGGAGGATTGCTTAATTTGCTTGCCTTTCTGTGGCTTTGGATAAAACGAACTGGTGGGATATTTCCTGCGCTGTACTTTATTTGACTTTTGAGGGGATATATATACTCTTTTTTTTTTTTGAAATATAAGTTTAATAAAATTAACTACAAAACATTGTTAATATAAGAAAACAAAATATTATAACATTGTGATAGGAATAGAACCACCGCTTTTTCTAAATTAGTTATTCCTTAGTATTCCAATGCTTTTCCAATGTTGAACAAGTCATTTCGGCTCTTCATGACCGAAAAAATATTTTATACCCTCATAGTATTTTTAAATTATCGTTAATTATTTTTAAATATATCATTTAATGTGTTAAAATATGTCTTCTCATGTGTTACCATATGTTTTAGTTTGTATTTTTACATTTTAAAATAATTTTTTATATTTAAATAAGTTTTGTTGTATAATTTTTACTTCATAAAATGTAAAATGAATTGAAATCTATATGAACCACTAATTTTTTACCTAGTAGAATGCAAAATTAAATGCAATCTATACCAAACCACTAGTTAATCCTTTTTTTTTTTCGGAAAAATCAATGCAAACATGAAAACCAAATTTAGGAAATAATGGTAATAATAATAGTTGAAGTTGCTTCTACATTCAAAACTGAAAAAAAAAAAAAACTAATACTGTAATTAGTTGTCCAATATTTAATCTGGGTACTTTTGAAGTTCCCGTACGATGTGTTTTAAGCATTTTGTGTCTTCTTCTCAGGATGAAGCGCGAGTTCTGATATTAGTAGTATTTGACGCTTATAGTAGGAGTTGCTTGAGAAGTGTGTCTCACTCCCCATCCAATGTAAATGAATTAGTATATTTGATGAGCAATTCGTGAACAAGTTTAGTTATGTTTGTTTATATTTGTTTATTAAATTAAACGAATAATAAATAAATAGATTTTACTATTCATTTTATAAATAGACATATGTTTGGTTCGTTTTTGTTCTCGAATAAGTTCTTTTAGTATTTATGAATAAGATCGTTTAATATTTATATAAAATTTGTTTATTGTTTGTTTATATTAAATAATAATATAAATATAATATGTTAGATGTTTCTTAATTGTTCACGAAAATGGTAATGAATTATTTATGAACATGTTTGTTTAATGTGTTAATGAATATGTTCATGAACTATTTACAAACATTTTAAATATTAATAAACGAATATAAACGAGTTTGAATACAAATATAAAAAGTTAAATGAATACGAAATGATTTTGAACAATTTTAAAATAAACAAACAGTTCACAAATTATATTCGTTTGTTTATGTTCGTCTCGTTTACACATCAAGTAGGTTGACTCCTTTGAATATGAGATCTTAAAGACTTATGCAGTTCAATATGAACCTAAGTTAAAAATATGGTTTGTGGTATTCCACGTTGTGAAAAGTGCGGTTCGGTTTATGAAATTTTTTTAAATTACTGTTTCATCATTTTTTGAATGACGAGTGTCATATGTATTTTTAAGTAAAGAAATTGGTCCATTTTTTGGAACTTTAAGAGATATGAAAACGCATAAAAATTGTTAAGTGAAAATGAAGAAAAAAGATATAACTATACAATTTCGGCGGCTCAAAACTTAAACTTTCTCTTCACATGATAGCACCTTTTAGCACTGAACGTTCTCCTTCAATTTAAGGCCTTCATGTTAAAATTAATTTTGACAGATTTGCAGAATTTATCGCCTTTTGTGCTTTAATGTATAACCAAGAAACATGCTAAGGTTCACTCGAATTTAGCCACCAAATGCACAAGTGAAATTACCAAACATAGCACGTGCAACATTGAAGATTGAAATGTACACATGAGATATATGCATTCCTCGATGTAAATATTGAAAGGCACATGGAATGATGCCTGTCTTTGTCCAATTGTCGCATTATGACATATGTGTATTGCTGTTTCCTTGGAGTGGGATTGAAAGGAATGAGAAGGTTTTCCTTCTTTAAATTTGTGGCTAGCAGGCGGGAGTGGCCAACAATTCCGCGGTTTTCACTTTGGATACACTCTCCAATACTTCGAAAGGAACAATGTCTCCAATAACCACCACCATCTTGGTTTCCAGGTCTACTTCGTAAGAAGTCACTCCTGTTATCCAAACAATTCCATTGTGTCAGTAAAACAAATTAGTACCATATCTTAACTAATACTCTCTACTATGTTGGATCCCCTTTTGTTTTTCTAGCAGTATGTTCAGAGTGTCAATGATCTGGATTTCAACTTGAACTGATTTTAACCCCCGTTTGATGGCTCATATTCTGAAACACATTTTGAACGATGAACAGCCGATACTTGACATGTACCCATCTTTTAAGTCCATCACAATGAAATGAAAATCAAGATTTAGTTTTCTTGTATCGACTGAGGGTTACCTACAAATAAAACACTTTTCAGAAGTAGTCGTATCTTCACATGGATAATAAATCTATGAATGAAACAGCCCAAAAAAATCCCCAGTACCTACTGGAATAAGCATAAAGTCTTGACAGAACCATGACCTTATGCTGAGAGCTTGGTTTGGCGGGAACAAATACCCGAATGGCATTCATGCTGGTGTCCAAATGTTAGATGTCATTTGTTGGGAAAATTTACTTTTGCATACTTTGTGTGCACGGTTAACTTAAGGGCTGGTGGGCTGGACTAAGTCGCTGTAGTAAATGTTAATATGCTGGAGACAGAAATTTGTAGAATAGTAATACCTTCCATCTTGGAGATGTGCTTCTCGACTTTTCTTGCGCAACCATGGCAATGCATTGAAACTTTTAGCACAACCGTCTAAATCCACGAGGAAGAAAAACAAGAAGAGTTAACAAGATGGATTCCTTTGATAATATTGATCTCAAGTGAAGTGTACAGAAGCTTTGATTCTTTATACCAGTCACACGAAACAATGATTCTGAAGTCCTAACTAATGATCAGATGGTCAAAATACTGCACACATTAAGCTCACAGCAGCAGATCTCACATATGGCGCTACCATTTACATAAATTAATACAAAGAGAGTCAAATATTGGCATATGTACAAAAATCTCATGATTTTGGAAACGTGGACGACCAAAATTATGCATCAGCTCATTGTGATTAAACATGATGAAACTTTTGAATTTGTGTGCTACTTTTACTTTAAACTGTTTCATAGATTTCCATTTTAACAGAGTGCGTTTCCAGTTCATATGATACAATAACCAATCATGAAAGAACAAAAGAAATTTTTATGCGTATAGTGTATACCTTAGGCTTCAACTGGAAAGCCAGAGTAGGGGGTGCGGAAATCACATCCTTGATTTTCACCATCTGGCCATTCTCAGGTCGAATCAGTGGTTTTTTTTCTAAATCATGATCATCTTCTGATGCATAGTTATTGATACACAGACAAGAAGAGCCTGACCCGGAAGAAGAAAGACACAAACTTTCCAAAACTCTGCCAAAACTGCCAAAACTGAGCTTCCCCATTTTTTTAAACTCTGTATCCTCCTCTCAAAGCAAGTTCTCTACAGACAAACAAAATCTTCTAGTAATAAAAGAAGCACTACTTTCCCATGCATTCCCTCCCAAGTGCTGGCTCTGTGATACAGCACTTGTACTATTTAAACAAGGCACTATTAAATGATGACAAGGTAAAGGTCAATTATCATGGGGAATGACAAAAAGGCTTGTCAAAAACCAATAAGGGTAAGGTAGAAGAAAAAAGTTTCATGACTCTCGAGACCCATATGTTCTCTTTTCTTTGGTAGATTAACTGAAAGTGGAATTGGGTGAGACACAGCGCAAAAAAGCTTTCAAAATGTGATCAACCCCAACTAGATTTTGTCTTGTGATGGTGTACCAGGAATTGTAGCACGAAATAAATTCTTCAACATCTTCATGTGAGGTTATCTCAGCTTTCTACATACAAGTGAAGTGACCATTTGCTTCATGTGACCAAAATGCAGAGGAACTTTCCAATTGATTAAACCAAGTAAAAGAGGCGTATAATTGAGAGGAAAATTTTCATGAAATGCCAGGAAGGAAGAAGGGCCACTGGCTTAATGATAAGGTCTAATGCTGTCTTACTCTTAGCAGATTGTCCTTACTATTTATAAACAGCTGTAGATTGTACCCAAAATTAAGAAAAATAATCAGCCTATTAAAAAAAATCTTTAAAAACCAACCATTTAGTCTAACAGCTTAATTAAACTTGAGCGGAATCAGCCTGTTGGAAATACTCAGTTCAAGATTAAGATCTAGACAAAGGGTTCTATATAAGGAATTTTATTTTGAAGAAAAAATTCATAATAATCCTTCCAAATATTCAAAGCAAGCTAAAGAGAGATCATCAATGGCAGACCAAAAAAGGCGTAAGGAAAAAATAGAACCGCCCAAAGCCGGCCTCCTCTATATTTTGGTAAAATTATTTGTTAATCTGTTTCATTCTGAAGCCCGCTATTCAATCAGTTTGATTCATTATCACTAAGAAATGCCTCTGATTGTCAGCTTATGTGATGTCACACTGCTAAGCTAGTTGTACTAGTACCATATTAAAATGAGTGGCCTTTTGAATTTTGATCCATTACTGGACTTTGACGCCATATATTTAGCAGCAGTAGATAAGATGACTGTTATTTAAAGGCAAAATAGAACTATAGCATTTGTCAAAAAGTTGTCTTGGCTTTCGATACTATACCATGCAAAAGGCCAAAAAGCCGCAGAGGGAAGTGAATTATTGTATTTGTTGCACAAGTCCAATGAGGCTCTGCATTATTGCCTTATTGGCCGACTACTGAATTTATATTCCTGTTTAGTGTGTCTTATTGTCAGCAGGTTGGTCCGTGTGCCCATGATTGTAGGGAAGAAAACAATTTTCTAAAGCTAATAGTGAGTTCATCACACTCCACAATTTCATATTCTTGTCTTGCAAGCACGTGTATCTCACATGAATCTCCTCCCATTAGTTGGAAGTGTTTCTTGGTGGGTTCATCTGTTGGGGGACTTCATGTCTCTGCAAAATTAAGCATTCATCGCAAGCAGAGAAAAGAGTCTTGTGTTTAAACTCATCTAGCCTTCCGCATCACCTGCATACTTTCTGGACTTCGCTGCACTTCCTTTCTTTATCTATCACACGTACATTAATTAATTGCGGGTTTCATTTCTAGTCAAGAATTAATATTTGCAAACAAATTAAATGGGATTTGGGAACCCTTCCGAATGTCATTTGGCATGTGCGTGTTGAACCTCAACTATGCATTCCCTTCATAACTCAGTTTAGGAATGATCAATATATGAAGTGGTTGGATTATCATATCCTTCTTTATAGAGGCTTCTATTACTTCCTATAAAAATCTATTCCATAAACTTATAATGAACCGTATTCGCCGCATCATTATCTACCACATGGTTCAAGTGTCATCTGGGCATTGTTTAAATCTCCTTTGCATTTGCATGCCTAATTATTTTATTGTAAAGGTTGCCACAAGTCGCACTTGTTGCACTTTTCATTAGCCTATTACAGGGCATTGGTTAGAACCCTATGGACATGAGTTAAATACGAGATAAATACAGGAGTCAGCAGCCCAAAGAGTTTGTCTATTTCAAGAAAATGTACCTGTGAAAGCGAAATCGATCAAAAGACAAGGCATCTGGCTTGCTTTTGACTCCCTGCATTTGTTTGATTATTGCTTGCACATGCATGCTTGATTGTTCTTATTACTTGCCACTGCTATCTCTCCTGACTCTAGATCATAACCAGCCAAAAGAAAAACGTCAATAAATAAAATAAGCTCATCCTTTTTTGGGGCCAGGGGGAACTACTTGTATTCACTGTAAAGGAACCCAGTCCTCGATTTCCGTCAAATGGAGTGCCCGTGCTGCTCAAAGCCTCGTACAAGAAGCATACCCCAAATGCTAGTGGACAAAAATAACTATTTTTAAAATAAGAATTATGATATAAGAGTTATATTGAAAAACGAAAAAATATAAAAAATATTAACCAAAATTTTTTTACAACATGAATTTTTTCTAGCATATCCCGAACTTTAGTCATCAAACCTTTTCTTTTATTTCTTTCCTTTTGGTGGTAAAGTATCTTTTAGGGTCCTACTTGGAATCAGAATGAAATTACATTTCGAAAATTACAAAATCAAAACTGTGCAAAAATGCAAAAGACTTATCCAACAAAAGTATAATTTAAAATGCAATACATATATACGTATAGTTGCCCAAAATATTTCTCGTACATATGATAAATCTTTTCATCAAATCCTTACTCATTTCAAGGTTAATGACACACTCGTTTGTTTTTTTTCTCAATATGGTATGTAATTGATTGTGTTTTAAAATGTGTTTTTACCATTTTTTTTTAAGATAATAATTATGATATAGAAGATATATTGAAAATTGTAAAAACATATTAAAAAACGTAAAAGTGCATTTTAAAATATTTGTCCATATGGACTCTTAAGCAATGTTGTAAGAGGGACATAAGATCTTATCTTCTGAAACGTTTAAGATTTCACAAATATCAGAGAATAATGTCAAATTAACCTAAGACTTCCAAGTTCTAGTTAAAACTTACGCGATATTAATCAAGGCTGGGATGGGTCAGCACTCAGCAGTACACATACGCTGTATTAATCATACGATACTGTGGATGAATGGTCCAATTTCATGATGAATGGTACATATATTAAACTGCATTTTGTTTGAATGGTCCAATTTCATGATAAACACTCCTGAACTTGCACAGTTGTACTTTTCAAACGTGGTCCAACTCAAAACTCTATAGTCTTCAGAGAAGCTTGGATTCATGGGCTGTAACATTGCTCTTTCCTGGGAAAAGCCCAATTGAACTAGGAAAAGATCTGTTCTGTGAAAACATTATGATAAGCTCATGATGCCATTTCGCCATGCCAATTTGATTTTGTCGTCTCTTTTCCAAAGCCAGTATTCAATGGAAGTGAGAGGATTCACGAACCTGTAAAGGGCATGCATTGCAGGAATTACAATATCAATTTGAGTGTAAAAGCATCATGGGATGGGATGAGATCATGATCGACAAATGAACACTGCTTTTGCCAAAATTATTTGCACTCTTTTTCAAAGCCATGATGGCGATTGTAAAGAATTGTTTTTGCAAAAGAAACCAAAATGTAAACCAATGATCATGCACTAAAACTGGGAAAGTTTTTACAATTATTTCACCTGCCATTCTGGCAAACAAGAAGAATTACTAAAGATCCCCTTAAATGAAGCACGAGCAGAAGCACCGGAAGTCCAGATATAGACAATATTGTTAAAACATATTTTTATGTTTTTTAATACGTGTTTGTAATTTTAATATTCATAATTATTATTTCAAAAATGTAAAAATATATTTTAAAACGTAATAACGAAACACCATCACCATCCGGAATTCCTAGAGAATACAAAAGCTATGCTCAATGAGAGATGATAACAGTTGTACAGGGTCATTTTTCTAACATTAATTGTCATACTCTTCGGAAGCCTTGATAACAACTAACAAAGACTGATGAGCTGATGGGATATTTGCCCAATGATGATAAACATATTAAAAAATTATAGTAAAATGTTGAAATAATTAATATAGTGTTTATATAAAAATAATAATAAATAATAATCATTTTTAATTATTTTATGTTTTTTTTTAGCTACTTCATTATTCTTTTGTCATGTAAATGTTAATTCAATGGCATTTTTGTCACGTGGATATTAATTCAATGACCTCTAATATTCTCCTGTCATATACATATTAATTTAGTGAGGATGCTTCCATAGTGGATTATACTTCTTTGTTAAAAAATAAATAAAAATAAAATAGTTTCAAATTTCAAAAAAAAATAGTTTTTTTGGTAAAATTATTATATTACTCAATAATATATAATTCAAATTAAAAATTAAAAAATTATAAACTTAATAATATACATTAAGTACGTAATATTTTATAATTTTAAAAAATTATGGGCTTGTTTAGTTTGTGCTTTAAATTTTATTTTTGTTTCAAACATGCTTTTTAACATATCTTCTATCTCTTAACTACTATTTTAAAAATATAAAAATACTTTTTTAGAGTGCAAAATGCATTTTAAAATGTTGTTCATACAGGCCCTATATTTCAGTAGGAGTAAATTTTTTTTTTTGAGGGGGGAGGATAATATATATACTTACTACTTTGGATTATGTTCTATTTGAAAAAAATTATATTAAAATGTGTGAAAATTTTGAATTTTTTTTATAAAAGAAATTATTTTGAAAGAAAAAATATGAGAGAAATTTTTTAAAATTTATGTGAGAGGAATTTGGATGAAAATTTTTAAATTTTAAAATAAAAATATATTTAAATATTTTTTTTATTTAAAAAATTTAACTTTTTATAAATTAAAATATTGTCCTAATGAATCCTACACTGGCTGTTACTGTGCTCCTCAGATTCTTGTCAGGGAAATGTCTTCAGACAGAAAGATGTCCAAAGCACAATTTTAGGATCTGTTTGGCCGGCATATTTTCATCTGTAAATAAGTAAATTCTTAAATAAAAATAAATTATCTAAACACATTTTTATTTCAAAATTTAAAATTCAAATTTTCTCACTCAAATCCCTCTCACATAATTTTAAAAATTATTTTTTCCTCTAAAATATATTTTTCTATCAACAAATACCCACCAAAATTTTCACACATTCCAATATAACTTTTCCCATTTGTAAATAGAAATACCTTGTCTAAATGACCCTATAAACCGACTCAACTTTTTACCTTTGCGAATGAGGCAGCTATTTTGGAGGAATATACCTAATCATGCCATAAAAGTAAAGCATGGAACATTCGAAGATAAATGCAGTTTATGCGTGAATTGCTTTTGAAAAATATTTTTAGATAATTTTTATTTCGTAAATTAACAGTATAAATAAAACTGTAATATTTACTATGGTAATTTTTAAAAGAAAGAAATCCAATTAACGGTTGCCCGCCAATGCCGAAACACAATGATAATATTAGGGGTATGCATAGCCTTTTTACATAAATGGGAATTGATGGGGCATCTTATCCTTTAACTTTAATCGATTTAATTTAACCTGGTATGCCAATTACTATAATTGGAAATATTTTAACTCGTTTCAATGTAATTTAGGTCAAATCCAAAGACGACATAATATATCGCTTGTTAGGCCAATCTTTTGTGAATAATGAACTAATTAATTAACTATTTGCACTATTTTTATAGTGACATGGCATAGTAATTACTGATTTTATCTTCTCTGGGCAAAAATTAGGTATTTCTCTAGGTTGCATATGAATTGTGTTTCTAAATACGTTTTAAAAGTTTTGTTTAAAATTATATTTTGAAATATTGCTTAATGTTATTTAAATTTATAATTTTAAATGTATTTTAAACTGAAATATTATATGCATTATAAATTTAAAAACATATTTTGAACTCAATTGTGATATAAATTATGAAGACGAAAAGGATTTTCAACTAAAAAATTATAAGGGTTATAATTACAATATTAAAATATGAACATGAAACATTAAAGAATTGAAATATTTTAGAATTTTATTATTTTTTTAGGCAAAACACATTTTAAAATTCATTTCAAAATATATTTTTAAAAAATACTAAACATACAACATGTTACATATTTAAAAACACGTGTGAAATGAAAATACAAACTTAAATGACTATTCATACACATCCAACTTTTTTCTTTATTTTTTTTCCCTTTTCTTGGGTCATGCACAACAAAACTAGCACAAACTGAAATTTAGAAATTGATTGATAACCTAATTATGACAAATTTGAGTCAAGCAAGTATTATCTATATATATGTATGTGTATAATATATTATATATAGACTATTAATATGTTTCCGGTTTCTTGGGGCATAGAATAATATAGATGGTTCTGGAATTAAGATAAATCCAAATTTTAAAAACCAAGTCCATCCATACGTACACTGCAAACGTCATCGCTCAGGAAAATTGTACGGGTGAAATGCCGTATAAATCAAGATTTCGTTTCATGTGTGTGAGATTTATTTGATTAATAGATATGTTTTTAATAGAAAAAAGTATTTTAAAGAAAAAAATAAGAAGAATTTTTTAAAAAAAAATTTATTTGAGAAGAATGTAAATGGAAAATTTTAAATTTTAAATTTTAAAATAAAAATGTATTTAAATATTTTATTTTTATTTAAAACAATTAATTTTTGTAAATAATAATACTTGTTCTGGGAAAGCTGTACTCCACTTGTATTCTATTAACAGTTGATCATAAATCTGGACTGAGGAATGAGGTTAGGGAACTAGTTGAATATGGCTAGCCTCTAAATTTTTTATTTTACAAAAACTGAAAGGCCAGCATGGCTTAGAAGATTCCAGGACCCACCTCGTGCTTTCACTCAGAATTAAAAATATAAACACTTGTTACTATCATTAGCTTAATAATAATAATAATAATTGTTACCATATGTTGCATAAATCGGGTAGATCTACATAACATGCATTATTACATAATTCACACACAATGTATTTACCAAATTCTAAGTCGATTCGACTACTGATGAGTATTAAATTGCGATTCATCAAATAAGGTTTAGGGGCTTCAATCAATAAAAGATTTTGAGTTTGACAAATATGAATAATTTCAAATTCTTTCAAAAACATGCGCTCTTACTATCTTGAGTTATAATATAAATACATCATAATTGCATCGAGTAAAAAGAGAAACCTTAACCTTACTCATTTTCGTAAAAATAAAAAAAAGAGTTCACTTTTTAAAATTTTTATTATAAAAAAAAATCAACTTTTAAACTAAAATTTTAAAATATCTTTATTAATAAATATTGTGTATATTCACAAGTAAAAAATAATGATAAAAATATAAAATTATATATTTAATTAGTACATTAAATATATTATATTTAAAAATTAAAAAAAAATTATATATAAACTAAATTAGACTTTTTTTTTAAGAGGAAAAAGAGTAATATATTGAGTTTTTTACTATCCGATAATCCTAAAAACTAATTTAAATATCGAATGATTTACTCGAAAACCATCCCAAATCTCCATCCCGGATCAGACTCTGACCAATTGAAAAATCCAAAAGTCAATTACCTTTAATGGGATGGCGGATATCCACTCCACCAACCACATATATGCTTAAATGTGAATCTGTGATAAGCTTTTCGTAATGATATTCAATAATTAATTATAGATAATCATTTTACTTTTTTCATCTTAAAAAAATATGTATATACTTTATATCAAGTATAATTTTTCTTAATTATTAGATAATTTTTTAAATATATTATTAAATATATAATATTATGTTTTTATCATAACTTTTTAATTATAGTTATAAGACAAATTTTATTACGAAAACAGTTTTTTTTTTGTTTGGAATAAAAATAGTAATATAATTATGAATATTGATCGATATAAGTGGAAGTTTAATAATATATATTATTAAGAAAAAATAGGAAGAAGGATAAAACAGTTAGGGGCTTTTATAGAGTTGTAAACGAACCGAATATAAATGAACGGGTCTTGTTCGTTTATTTTTTAAACTGTTCATGTTCGTTTATATTTGTGAAATATGTGTTCATGTTCGTTTATTAGTGTTTACGAACACTTATTAAACACGTTCACAAACGAAAAAACGAACATTTAACGAACACGTTCGCGAACAAATAAACAAACATATTTGTAATTTAAAAAATAGCATTATTTAGAATTAAATCTTAATCTCTAATATAGAGAGCATGGCTACTTACCACTACACCCCTAGACTTTTGTTGGACCAATGGCAAAGCTCGGATGCGGCAACGGTGCACCTGGCACCTGAAGCTCCAATCCTTTGGATTACATTTGTGCATTCAGATTTAAAACACAATTTCCCTGGTGTGCTTTTGTTTAAAGTGGAAATCTACATGAAATTAATTAATGGGAAGTACGTAGGTCCGTCCTAATTTGTTGACTGCGGTGGGTGCATCGATGACAGCCCTATGGCCTATGTGCAATTTGGCTATGATGTTGACGCGGCTGTTTGATGATTGGCTGATTGAGGCGTACCTACCCAAATACGTCTAATACGAGACTTATTATAAGAGATTTTATCCTTATAAATATTTTGATATTTAAATTAAATTTTACTTGTGTTATTTTAAATAATATAAATAAACATAACTTATCGTTTAAACTCGTAGTTCTAAGGGTGTTATGATCTCGTTATATATATTTTTTAATTATTTTGAATTAAGAACGTGAGAAATTAGGGTAATTTACTATCACGTTATATGTATAAGAGGAAAAAATATTAAATACATTTGTAATATTTTTATTTTTAATATAATAAATTAATTACAAAATTTTTTTTACTCTTCTATTATGCTTAAAGATTGTTTTTTGTAATTATATTTAGTTACACAATTTTACGTGATCCGTTATAAAGAGTATTTATACTTGATTTTTACCGAGTTTCTAGATTATTCCCATCCTTCTTCTCTAAAAGGAAATGTTTCCTGATAAATTAAATTAAGGGTCAGATTTGACCACTGCATTATAATCCTTGTTCACGAGTTGGATAGAGACGAAGGCATTACAAAAAGCCAACGCCAGTAGGCAATTACGAAATGATGCAAGAAATCCAGCTTGCTTTGTTCTTTGACGTAGAAAAGTTGCAGCACACGGTTAGAATTTAGAATTGTTCCGCAAGGTGATCATGGATTGAGAAGAATAAGATGATAAAACTACCCAAGCTTTGGCATTATTACTCTTTCTCCAACTACATCCGATTAATGAAAAACCTTTTTTTGGTTGGGGGGGGGGGGGGGTATTGAGAAGAAGTTGGTAAGACTACCCAAGCAAAAAATTTTGGCATTATTACTCTTTCTCCAACAACTACATCTGATTAATGAAAAACCTTTTTTTGGGGGGGGGTGGGGAAAGGCGAGGATTTTTTATGTTAGAGATAAACGAATTAGTACGTTTGATAAATAATTCATAAATAAATTTAGTTATATTCGTTTGTTAAATTAAATGAATATTAAATAAATAGGTTTTAATATTTCATGAACAATAAATAAACAGACATGTGTTTGGTTTATTCATCTTCACGAATAAGTTTATTTAATATTTATGAACAAACTTGTTTATTGTTAATTTATATTAAAATAATAATAATATTATTATTATTCATAAACATGTTTGGTTAATCATTCACGAACATGTTAACGATTGCTCATAAACATGTTTGTTTAATGTGTTAATAAACATATTCACGAACATTTATTGAACACTAATAAATGAACATAAACGAATTCGAACATATATTTGACATTAATAAACGAACAAGAACATTATTAAAAATAAATGAACATTTTACGAACAATATTCGTTCGTTTATATTCGATTCATTTATGACCCTAATTTCTATAAACATTTATTTTGTTTTGCATTTTTATATTTTGGAAATTACTTTTTACATTGTCGATATAATTTTTGCCCCATAATTTTTATTTCTTAAAAGCAAAAATGTAAATTTATATTATAATATTCATTTATTAAAAAACAATACTCATTTCACCAAAAGCAAAAAAATTTAGTTTTAATTTTTTTATTCTAAAAAAATATTCATCATTTGTATGAAATTCTTATATTATCATTATTAAAAGTGACAAAACTCCTTTTGAAAAGAGAGACTCTTGAGTAAAGCTTATGAGCTAGTAACTCATCTTTACTGTCTTCAATAACCATTCAAAAGTGATAAGAATAAATAAAACGAGGAGTTAACCTCCTAAATGTTCGGCAATTAAAGTAGCTAATTCTCATATGAAAGTTGAGTTAATAGATGCTAGGAATTAGGAAGCTCGTAGTCCAGTAACTAATGAGCCTATGGAGTTAAAATTAGTATAATGTAAATTTAGTATAATATTTTTTTAAAAAATTACAATACACTTATTTTAATATTAAATATATAAATTTATATTTATTTTTTAATTTAAATTATAAATTATTACAATTAATAAGAATAATATAAGAATTTTATTTTAAAATTAAATAATTTTTTTTTTGAAACCAAAAGAGTATTTACCGGTGTATTAAATATATCGCGTATTAAAAAAAAATTTTAATTTTAAAAATTTTCATTTCTTATAAAGCTAGTATTTTTTTTTTAAAAAAAATTTCCGAACTTTTTTATTTTTGGAAAAAATTCCCCATATTATTATGAACGCAGTAATTTTCTGACAAAGCGAGTCAAAATAGGTTGCAAAATCCAGTCGCCTTGTACGACTCGTGCCTGGCTCCAGTCCAAAAAACCGTCAGTCATACATAATCAACTTTTACTTTTATTTTTATACGCTAATGACTAAACCAGGCCCCTGGCCCCTCACCCCAGCCCCGGGATCAAGGGGAAAAAAAGAAAAGAACGAAAAAAATATCCAGCAGACAAACGCAGCCTTCTTCACTCAGTCTCCCGTGTCCGCGCAACATCCTATATTTCCTCCGCCATCTCCTTCCTCATTCTTAATTTTTACTATTATTTATTCTTTCTCTCTCTCTCTCTCTCTCTATCCTCTCTGTAAGTTTAGCTGTACAAAAGCCGTCGTTTCCTAAACTGCTCAAACCAAACCCAACCCGAAGATCTGTTAATTTACTTCAACAATACAACCAACGGATTCTTCTGTCTCGCCGATTAGGTCAGTGTGCTCATTTCTTTCTCATGCGAGAAATTAAAATTTGAAGTTCTGCTTGATTTGTTATTTTTATTTTCAATTTCGCCAGATCTAATGCTGTTGAGCTTGGTTTCTGTCTTGTTGCAGTGAATTGAATTGTGAAGTGAGTAGAAGAGAGACGCTGCTTTGGTGGTGGGAAGGAAAGATTTGAGTTTCATTTGATTCGGAAGTTGAGTTTTTTTGGAGATGACGAGCCGGAAGGAGGATGAAAAGAATGAGCGAATTATACGGAATTTGCTCAAACTTCCAGATAATCGGAGGTGTATCAACTGTAATAGCTTGGTATGCTGATTTTTTTTACGTTTTCATCTCTTTCAGTTTTTTGCTTTGATTTTCTGTGTATATTTTAGTTATGTGATTTGATGGTTCCCCGTGTAGCTTTGTTTGGTTTATTTATAGTTGTGATTTATGAGAATTTCGGCCTAATAATGCTCTCGTTCAGTTGGATTCTATGTGGGATTAGTCGTTTCTATTTTTAGTAACTTGTCGCGGGGCTAACTTCAGTGTTGTTGTTGTTGTTCGTTTGTTTTTTTTTATTTTTTGGAAGTTGGGTGGAAGGATTAACGTGTTGTCCAGGTTATTGTTACCTAATTCTGTTTGTGGTTTGCATTATTGGGCTATGGAAATTAGTTAACTTGGGGAGATCTTTTATGACATTGAACTTGGCCACATGACATTGAACAGCATCATCATATGATCTTATATATTTGCGTAATAGATTGTTCTGGCCCTTAGGATGTCTTTTTCTGCTTTCACATCTGGGTTTATCATTTGTCTTACACATTCTAAAGAATGATATGTTTACATCTTTAGTATCATTTTATGAAATAATTGTGAAATAATTTTCTTTTTTAGTGAAAAGTTGTGCAGTTAAGGTATGTAACCTTAGTGTGTTTGGTATGTTAAATTAGTCTTTTTTTAGTGATTTCTAATACTGGAAACAAGTGAGAAACATTGAAGATGGCAGGTAACTGGAAATTTTTGATGATTTCAAATTATTAGTCAGTGACCTTTTGACACACTGAACTAGTAATAGGTCACTCACTAGGTGATTACCACTTGATTCATCCTCGCTATCCATGCCAGAGTAAATAGAGTTTCCCAAAAAACTTGATAGTGGAAAAAGACCTCCTAGAGAGCTTTAAGTTTGACTATTGAGAATAATTATTTGATTCTCTATTTTATGTTTTCCTTTATGTAGCATTTCTAATTTATTGATCTCATCGAGGAAAATTGCTACCAATCTAATGAATTGTTTTCTCCCAATCAGGGGCCTCAATATGTGTGCATTAATTTCTGGACTTTCATCTGCACAAACTGCAGTGGGATACAGTAAGTGCAATAGTTTTGAAATCTTTTGTTAGCTTACTCATATGGACTTTCAAAAAGTTTCACTATGCTTATGCATTTGAAATTGTTTGCAGTCGAGAGTTTACCCATAGAGTTAAATCAATATCTATGGCCAAATTCACTTCACAAGAAGTTAGTGCTCTTCAAGGAGGTGGAAATGCTGTAAGAAGCCACTGTTTAATCCTCTACGGTTCATTTGACACTTAATTTGCTTAGTTTATCTTATTTGATTGTTCCTTTTATAATCCTAGAGTGCAAAAGAAATTTATTTCAAGGAATGGGATCCTCAGCGTCATTCTCTTCCAGATGGCAGGTTAATAGATATTATCATATGATGCTGTTGTTTCCAAGTACTGAAAATATCACTGATTCTGTTTTTTGCTGCCAGTAATGTGGAGAGGCTTCGTGACTTCATTAAGCATGTTTATGTGGAAAGGAGATATTCTGGTGAGAGGAGCTTTGACAGGCCTCCAAGGCTGAAGATGGTATGGCTTTCATTTCCATTTTAATTCTTTAATTATCTTGGTATGATGAATTTTATATCATCTCTAAGAACTTGTTTTTCTAAAGAACCAAGAAATATGGTTGTTCTGAAAGTTGTGTTCACTTCCATATGTTCCAAATTATTTGATTTATTCAAGGGTGAAACTGAAGACTCAAATGAACACCGGAGGAATGATAGTTTCCAGAGTGGTTCTCGAAGCCCTCCATATGACGATGCCAATGAGCGACGCTTTAGTGACAGGCCGAGTCCAGGGGGTCGGAGTCCAGCATATGAACAGGATAATCGACAATATGATAAGAGAAGTCCTGGCAAGACGGAAGTGGTCAATGACTGGCGGCGAGAAGATAGATTTGGAAATGGAAGAAAATTGGAGGATAATAGAGTTTCTGATGGTGGCTCTAAATTTGATAGTAGATCGCCAGACCGTCAAAGAGATGTTGATGTATCCAGTCCCCCAGTGGTACGGCCTGTTAGAGAAATTCTTGGAGATAATGTGTCCCCTCTTCGTGTTCTTGAACCTCCAAAGGCCAATGGCCTCAGATCTACTGATATTTCCATTCGTGCTCAGGTCAGAATCCATATTACTGCACTAGGATTTAAGCTTCTTGAGTTTACTTATTCTATATTTGTAGCTTGTTGCTTAAAAATAATTAAAAATCTTGGTAGCTTGGTCTGGCATGTAACTAAGGTGAAACTATTTTATACGCCGCAAATACTTTAGATTGTTTACTTGTTCCATATTCATAACATTATCAAACTGTCGATGAATTCCTATTGTGAAAGTTAATATCTATCATTAAGAGGACCATCCTTTTTAATTTTTCTGGTTATTGGTGAATCCTTCTGGTTAGTCCAATTTTTCTGGAGCTCCTGCACAAAATTTCTAGATTATAGTTGAATTTAGATACTTGTTAAATTTATTTTTCCCGAATTCTTTTTTTAAAACAATCTTTTGTTTAATGCTAGGGAACTTACACTTTTGCATTTCTGTTGCAGAGAACTGCATCTTCCAGTAGCTTGGCATCCTCTAATGACAATCCAAGTGAAACAAAATTTGAAACTTCGTTAATTGATTTTGATGCTGTTCCTGAACCTCCTGTACCTCCAGCAGTACAGCCACAGCAATCAGCTACTAGTGTGCCTGTATTACAGGCAGGAACACCTAGCAATGATAACTGGGCAAACTTTGATTCAGTGGCTGAGATGAAAGTATCTCAGCCACCTGTGAACACCAATCCGCTGGAATCTATGCTTTCCCAGTTGTCAGTGCCATCATCTGTACCTGGTAACTTGGCAGGTACTCCTGGAAGTGGCACTGCCTTGCCAACTACTTCTGCAAGCCCCATGTTGGCTTTCCCAAATCCTTCACCTGTTGCAACATCCTTTGGGTTGCCTTTTGTCAATGTTGCTCCTACTGCTGCTGTATATAATAACTCAGCTGCTTTTCCATCTGGTCCCCCATCAGTATTGCCTCAACCGGGTGGCAACTCTTTTGGAAATGCAGTTATTGGAGGACAATGGGCACAACCACAACCACATTCTTTGTTCCCTGCTATGGGTGGCCAACCTCTGTCACAGTCATTTACCCCTCCTGCTGTTGGACCTCCAGGCAATCAGGTGCAGCTCTATCTTTTGTTCTACTAGTCTTTTTATTATATATTAATTTCCTAAATATTTAATCATGCAAATGTACAGCCATGGAACCCATTATTTGCGCCTTCACAAGGGCTTCCTGGAGTGGCAACTGTACAAGCATCACAAACTGTTCAGAAGCCTACCTTGGAGGCCAGTTCTGGAGCGGTAATGCAAAAGTCTCTGGAAGTTAAATCTAGTGGAAGAACTGAACTGCCAGAGGTAAATGAATTGAAATTTTGTTTTGAGCATCTGTTGATTTGAAATTTTCCTCACATCTTCTGATTTTGTTGTCGCAGGATTTGTTTGCCATGAGATATTCGTCATTTCCTGTACGAGCTCCGGGTTGGAATTCTGGTCCACCTTATGGGATGGGATTCAATATGCAATACAATATGCCAATGGTATCTTGCAGCCGTACAATTTTGAGAATGACTGATTCACTCTACCATTTCACATGAATAACCAGTAAGTAGATTGTACTTAAAATGTAATTCTCTTTTGCAGCCCATACCTACCTTTCCTCAGGCATCTAAATCAACAAATCCCTTTGATGTCAACAATGATCCTCCTCCTGCTCCAGCTGTAAGTTTTCTATTTCTGCTCTGTATATTTTACTTGGTTCAATAATGTTTGTAATATTTGGATGTCTGTAATAATTGGATCCCTCCATCTTGAAAATAGAGAATTTCAGAGGAATGGTAGCGCCTTTGTTAGATTTAATTTTTTCTGAATAATGCTTATTAGTTAGCTGCTTTGTTATGGTACTTTGATTAGATCTCTGAAGACTGGGAAGATAACCTGATGGTAATTTAGTGAGGTCTTTGATTTTGCTTTTGTATATGGGAAATGATTTTTCATGATTGAAGCACTTGCATATGTTGGATGTTCTGTTTAATTGCTCCTATTAGTTCAGATTAATTGTGTTAAACTCCTGTTACACATTGCAATATCTAGACGATTTATGTTTGATCAAGAAATGCAATTTACCGGATCTTTTGGTTGTACAAAGTGAAACATATTTTCCTTGATGCAGTTTCCTTCGATGGCATCATTGCAAGGTGCATTACCTAACATGGCAGCTCCCACAAGCCTTCTTCGAGCTTCCAGCCTTGGTACCCCTTCAGCACATTCACCGGCAATGCTTCGCAATGCACTTTCTTACACCTCTGTGATGCCTTCAAGTACTTTGGGGCCTTTAATTTCATCTAGTTTCATTATTTTTCTCATACAAATAGTTACTATATATTCCTTGCTTCATATGTACTTGTGTCTACTGCAGCTACAAATATGATGCCCCAGCTGCCCGGCAACATGCCAGCAAGGTGACTCTTGTTTCCATCATGTTCATCATTATTATGTGCTCGGGGAGTAGGTACTCTATAAACGGAATGTATAGTTATGCAGTTTAAACTCAGCTCTGATGACGCCAGGAATTGATCTAGAAGAATCGATAATTTGGAAATAAGTTTGCTTCCATGATGAACTTTTCTCTGCTTAAATTTTTCTTGGATTCTAATGTCCGATTGCGGTTGTAAATTTGTTCTTTTCGCTCTGTCTAAAGAATCCATTCTTCTTGTAGAAGTATTATTTTCCTGCTGGGCTTAAGATTAGATTCTGTCTTATCCTATCTGACTAATATCTTTGAAACTCTTTCAGAGCACATGGACAAGTGAATTTCGGCATTGATGCTGGTGCTTTTGGACGTCCAAGTTCAAATCAGCATATGGGTGGATTACAGTCTGTACCTGCTGCACCAAATAACTTTTCTTCTGTTGGCGGAAACCCATTTGGGTAATGGGGAGAAAGTGCCCGGTGATTTTATTGAAGCATCAACTTGCTGCTTCATTTTAATTGTTTGGGTCGAAATTTTGATGCCTTGTAAACAAAGTTGTATGATGATGAGGGTTGTGAATACCACTTTGCATTGACTTTCTGTCATCTGTCGATCATGGTGCTGTAAAGAATCCATAGTCAGGAATTGGGAGCATTTTCTTGTTGAAAAGGGATGAGCAACTGACTGCGGATTGCGTTATTTGGAGACCATTACTTCTTCGCCAGCTATGGTGCAGTTTGGCATTTTCCTACTCCCGATGTTAGTATTTTTTGGGCCTGCTTTATTAAGTTGACTAGGAATCTTTATTGGTGAGAATCCCCCATCCCTTAATTTCCTTCTTCTACGGGTGAGGGCTAGTGAGGTAATTGTTGGTAGAGTAGTACATTTTGTATTCTATATAAGTACTACTGGTAAGAGTGTATTCAATGTGTCCATATCTCCATTTTAATTTCAAATGAGTTTGTATACGGCACTTCGTTTTATTGTTATAAATATGTTCTGTATTTGCAGTGAAGGCTGTTGAGTTATTGCAGTAGATGATACTGAGGTGTGCTGAGGGGCTGGTTTTGGATCATATCTCAAACTAACTTGAGCAGATTTTAGCAGTGCCTGCTCTGCATTATGCATTGGTGCTTCTAATTAAGCTATACTACATATGGGTGAAGTTTGGATCAAACCATGAAATTGAACAGTGGCAGGACAGTTGTGCTTTACACGTTGTCCTTCAAAGTTAAAAGGTGACGTGATACGTTAACCCCACGAGTCCAAAGGTCTGAACATCACAAGAAAGGAATTCCCCTTTCCCTCACTATGTAATAGTATAGTAATAATATAGGTTGTTTTTGACAAAAACCACAACCCTGGTTTGTCCGTGGGCGAGGGTCAATTCTTTTATACGAAGCATTTTTGGTCCTTGCCGATGCTCTCATTACTGATTCCAGGGGGATTGTCATTTGTCACGACAAAACGAACAGTTCTAGTCCGCAAGTTGTACTCTTTTTTCTTTAATAGGAAAGTGGCTTTTAGTTTTCTGTACTTCCATTTCCGGGCACTCGTCGATTTCATGTCCACGACTAAATTCAGATGACAGATATCCTTGAAGATGAATGTTACTATCAAGTAGTCAAGTACTGATGCTGCGCCATAAAAATTTATGTAATTTTTTTTTTTGGTCATAAATTTGATCTTTTTCTTCCTGTCCTTGACGTGTAAGAAAGAACCAACCATTACAAATCAGATATGTGCTGTCATCGGAATATTTACAATGTATGTTTGGGATCTTCTTTTGAAATGCTATGAAGAATTTCTTTGGGCTACAGTGTGAATTGCTGTGCATAATTTGGCCATCATTTTCATATGGCCTGAAAAACAGAACCTGACATTCAAATGTTGGTGTTGATTCCTGTTCAGGGTTCTTTCCTGCCGGCATGAGACCACCAAAACAGGTATAATCATTCCATGGGGGGCTACATGTCAAAGAATCTTTTCTCTTTTCCTTCTCTTTGCTTCTTTTCCCTTTTTACTTCAATGTATCATACTGGTGATTCAGTCGCTGCCTGTCTGCTTTTCCAAATTATTGGCCCTACAAGCATCCATACTGCGCCCAATGAATCAAACCACTAATCAGAATGCTACTCCAAAGTTCAACACTTTTACTTGTAAGGTCATTTTCATGGATTGGGAGGTGGGGTGGGGGGAGACAGCAGAATCGTCATTGTCCACTCTGAACACAATTTTGGCTATTGATAAACAGAGATGATTAATTAGGGTAGTCAGCACAGATTTTGATCCGGATACTTACCGTAAACACAGGCAGCTAGCCACTCATTTACTATCCTCACCCAAGTGCTGGTCCAGCCCACGTCAATTGTCCACCTATGAAGTGCCCATGGAGGTTGTCAGAGGCAGTAGCTATTTTATATAAAAAGAATAAAAGCAAATTTTTTTGCTGCCATGTGCCAACAAAATTGATGCATCCAAACCATTTCCAGTTTATATGTTTGTTGTTAGTTCTTTTTCCTAACATAAATCCTGTTCTCATTATGACTCATTTTGTCATGAATAATTGTTATTTTGTCTCCAAATTTAAAGCATGCAACACGATAGACAGGTTTAAATCACCCAAATTTGAAGGCAGAAGGAATTGTTGGAAGATGAGTAAACTTACTTTTTCATGGAATGATGAGTATTCCAACCAATTAAGAGCATTGCAAAATACATTGCTCCAGTTGCAAAAACGAAGTGGAAAAATGCATAGCCATATGGAACATCATCTTCTTTCTCCGCCTCATCCTTCCTGAACTGCAAACTTTTAGAGTGAGATACACTTGAATTCAGATGATTAAGAAACTGAGACGTTTAAAGTGAGAATAACCTGAAAACATTTTGAGTCAATGCCAGTTGAAAATGTTGCAATGACAATTGCGAGGACCGCAACGACAAAGCTCTGCAGGATCAGAAAGCCAATCGCCATGGGGAAATGCAAAAAGACCCGCAAAATAATTTATTCCTGTTAAGAAAATTCTTTCCAGGAAAAATTGGGTTTTTATTGAAATGTTTCTCTACTTTGATGTTAACCATCAGAAATTTCATCGAAACAGTGAAATTTTATGGAGCTTAACAGGGTACGTTCAAATGTTCAGTACTTCTCATTCCTCATGTTAGACTGGTACAATAAGCAAGTAAACAGTTTGAAGCCCCTAGCTTCTTCATAGTTTTAAAGGTATATTCGAGAACTGAAAAGAACTTACTATAATGGTGAGCCAGTCTCCGTGTGTTGCGTTTTCTGCTTTTCTAATACATTTTTCCTCAGGTGGCTCACTGAAAACGGAGAAATTGGTTTGGAGTTGATGAGAGCTAGAAGAGCAATAATACGATTCTTGAATCATGCATTATCATCTCAAGGCATTATGTAGAGATTTCTACAAGCTTGTTAGAGGATTAAGTAACATAAGAATAATGCACATTTTTTATGCGTCATTAAGCAGCAGACCAAAGCATGGCCAGCTTACTAGAATTTTGGAATAGATCAATAATGGAACGAGAAAAGCATATTGGATTTTTGATGTTGGGGGGGGGAGGGGAACAGAGCTAACAAAACGTGGTTGAGCGAGCAAGAGAATGAAATCATGCCTTCTTATTGCAGACCAGCAGAGAAACACGACGTACAACCCCATAATTCCTGGAGTCATAAAGCCACCATTCACCTGATTCAAATTATAGTTTCGATTTCAACAATGATTTATTATTAAAGAAGAATGCTGTGAAAGCATGAAACAAGAAAGTTGCTGCTTACTTTGGGATGGAGAGAAACACTGGTCATGAGTTGGAGAAGTACTATTGTGCAGGTGATGAAGAAAATGTTGAGTAGGCAAGATGACTCTGGAGAATACCAAATGTACATCAAAATAATCCCAAGTATGCATACTACATATGCTGCTGTTGCAAGTAACATCAGATGGATTTGGCTGCAGTACATCGTTGAAAATGAAGTCAGATCAACATTAAACGACTCCATTGGCATTACAAATTAGCTTTTCCTTTCTTTTCTTTAGCAACCACGAGTATCACATTTTTTTTTTCTATGCATTTTTCTTTAACTTCTTTATAAATTTTATTCAATAACCAGCTTTGGGTAGAAAGTATCTAGATAGTCATTCAGGTACTAGCTATAATTATTGTGCCGTTAGTAATTAGATGCCGTGCGAGACCTACATCTTTTCTCAGGATACGAATAAATTGCATTTATTTTGACCATTTTCAATTCTCTAGACAATTTCTGAAAGCATGTTGTAATTGCATTTTCTCAAACAAGTTACACATGACATACCATCTATCAGCGTATTTTTCAGATTGGCAACAGTCGTTCAGCCATGTGATAAAACTGATTATACTGATCAGCTGGATTAATAAAAATACCCTGCAATGCATAGTAGCTCAGAGAAGAGAGTTAACAAAATAGATGGCAGGCAATGGCAATCTCTGGTTTTTCAATTTGTAAACATTTTTCTGTAATTAATCATTTAAGAATTCAGATGGAGAGCTTGGGTAGAAAATCATACCCGGCACCAAAATGTGCAATCTCCCCTGCAACGTTACAAAGATTACACAAGTAAATATCACTTTCAGGGGAATCAATAGATTCAACCTTGAGTTGTTGTGCTCAGATACTTGGGAACAGAAGAAATGTAAAGCTTTGGGTCCTAAATATCACTAACCATAAAATGCAATGACTTCTGCTGGAACTAGGAAAGGTAGAAGAATTAGCACTAGCATCATGATAATCTTAGCAGACCACCAACCAGAATGCCATAGCTCTCTACGTTCATGCAACTTTGAAGTACCAGCAGTAGTCAGAAACATAATAAAGTAGAACATCTTATAGAACAGTTAAGGTTTACCATCTAGTTAACTGGAAATCTGGAAAGCAGGAAAGTTAATCCAAGAAAAAAAATGCGAATATTGGTTAAATCAATAACTGTGCAAAAAAAATGTTCTGCAAGAAACTTTGATTTACTCCCTAGATCTCCATTAAGGGATATAGATGTCTTAATAGGATGGTGATCTTGCATGCTAGTGATCTTAAACTGTTTCCTGGCTGGAAGGGAGAAACGGGATTTTGAAATTGCTTCTTCTATCTGCATTTCCAAAACCTATTTTTCATCCTCAAAGAATCTTCCTCATCTACCAAAATCTATTACAATTTTTTCAGTATTAGTAAATCCGAAGGCTAAATATCAGTATTATTGTTGCTGTTACCACAATTTGGAAACTAATCCTTTGTTGTCCTTTGATAAAAACTACTCAAAGAAAAAAGTAGTGGACAGAAAAGGATACAAAGCATCCTAAGCTCACTCTCAACACTCCCTCTGCCCCCAGGCACTCTTTGCCGCCCTTGCATTCTTTTAGTCCTGCAGTCATATTAGAATTTGTCAGCGTGCAGCTTTATTTAGTTGCACGACAGTTTTTTTCTTGAGATCTGATTGTAACCACAGAAAATTTAAATATCCAGGGCTTCTCCATATCTAAATCTACTGAAAGTATAGGGATAGACATGAAAATAGTGAAGCTATAATCTATGCATAAAAGAAAGATTCTGGCAATCTTACTCCGCATTTCTGTGAGTACGCTTTGGCCATAATCACGAACAGCCCATGCAAGCAAATTTATAATTAGGAAGATCAAGCCATAGACATATCTAGCCATCCAAGGATTGGACCCATGACAGAATTGACTAAACCAGGACCCTTCTACGAGCTTGGCATATCTTTCCCTGATGCTATTCGTAGTGCCCTCCATTTCAGCTTTTAAATTTGGCCAAGAGTTTGCCATTTTATAAAGCAAGAATGGAGAAGCAGAAAAAACAATGTTGAACTTATTCCATTATTTCATCTTCTTCTGCAAAGGCAAATAATTTTGCATGTGATTAGTAAACCAAAGTGGTGTCCCAGCCAAGTGGGACAAAGCTCAACAGAAAATCAATCAATGATGCCTAAAAACATAAAGAAACAAAACTCTGAGGGATAAAACTGTTAAGCTTATAAACTTAGCACTATACTTCTTCTTTTTTTTGGGTATGTCACGACCAGCGCCGGGCATCAGGCAGACAACCACCAATGGCCTCAACTACAACTATATATGCTAATATTTTGTCGATTTATCAGTAAAATACATATCTATAGCTATGATGCATCTTCTGAGCCATTGTCTAACATCAAACCGTGTCATCCTTCAACCACAGAGGACCATTTGCACACGATACTTCTGACCTGTTCCATGGTTGCAGAATTGCCTGATAAATCTGCACCTTAAATAGATGTTATGATGAACCACATTAATTTGTCACATCTCTCCAGTCCCATTATCGTTAATTTCATATCTGATGCATGTAGCATGCCTTTTATTTTCCCTTTCTTCAAATCTTTCGTTTCGAATTAATGTTCTTTCTAACTTCGAGAAACCAATCGTCCGGGAAAAAAATTTCCCATTATAACAAAGAAACCAAAAACAACAAACTCAACAAAAAATTTGTCTCCATGTGCTAAGCTAACCAATTTTCGTGGAGTAATGGACCACCATAAATGAATGTGCCAAGCACGTGATGTATTCATTACTTGAACAGCAAAGATTCCACGAAAAGCAAGCCTATGCCCAAATTGCAGGACTCCCAAGCCCCAGGAATGAAGCGTATAGCACCTATAGGAGGTATCTTAGCATCTCAACTGCTTCCTTAATTCATGATATTTGACTATTTGTTATCTATCTATCCTTAAACATACGCCCCTAGCCCAAGAAAGAAACAATAACATGAAACTCCTAGTATTATTATAGAGTTGGAATGAATTTAGTAAGTTGCAGAAGAGCAGAAACGATGAAGTTCGTCATCACAACTAATTTCAAGCAAATCCCACGTTACGTACCTTTAAAAAATGCGAGGCTTTAGCAGTTTTCGGCCCACCGTGATTAGGTGGGAAGAATGGGCGAACTGTGAAAATGGAAAAACCAATGAATGGCTACTGTTATACTTTTCCATAAGAGGAGAAAATGCAAGTAAATTACGAACAGGACAGATAATAATATTAATTCAAATGTAGTTGGATTGTGAGCGAAGGGAAGAATCCGGGACTTTAATGCTAATCATTTCCCCATCAATAACAGAAAAACGGGGATACTATTATTATGCTTTTTCAAATAAAACATGCAGCAATATACAGCTGAATTACTAAACTTGGGACCGTTTCGATCAAATCCCATGAAAACATACCTAATGAATGAGGCGGAGAAGAAAGAAAACAGAGTTGTTGAAGCTGTGAAAGACTGCAAGTTGATTCAAATTCCAAAACGAGAACCAAAGTTTTCTTGTTTGCGAAAGAAAAGCCCAGGTGCCCACCAACCAGCGCCCCTCCTTTCTCTCTTTCTTTCTTTCTTTCCTTCCTTCACTTTCCGTACCTTTTGACAGTGGCATTAATTCAACAGGGAGAGAAGAAAAAAAACCACACCCCTTCCTTATTTTATTCTGTTTTGTCTTTCCTTGTCTGCAAATCTCTTTGTGTATCCTATATACTACATCACAACACAAACGTACTACGTTATTAAAGATTGCTTTTGCTTTTAGCAGATGACTGGCCTGGGTTGGGGGATGGAGACGGTTGTTTAATTCGGAATTTTTTTCGTTTTTAATTTCCAGCCCAAGAAAAAACAGAGGGATTTATGCGTTTCAGGATAAGAAGCCACCATAACCAATTAATCATCATCATCAACAAACATCGTATCCTACAAGGCTCGTATGTGCACTCCAAACTACATATATATCCATGCATCTATCATGCACAATCAGCCCCATCACCGATCACTCTTTCATGCTTTCAAGCATTACACTGTTCTGCTATCGTGGACCCTCTGTTTCGCATGCCACCATCGATTCGACATGATTTTACTTTAACAAGATTAATATATCCCTTCATTTTTATGATCAGCTTGTGAATCCAGAAATACTGTGACCGTGATTTTTAACCTATTTCTTCCCTTAAAATGATTGTTCATGTTCCTTGACGTGGTATAGTGGCTTAAGCATGAGCCTAAAGGCATAAAGCAATTCCTTTAGTCATAATGGTTACTTGACTTTAATAACTACGTTGTGGGTCATGTGCGAATAGCAAAGGAAAAGGTGATTCGGTGCTTCCCTCTAATTATTAGATCTTCCTCCTTTAATCATTGCGTTTAGATGAGTAAAAGCTGGGTGATTTCAACAGTGATTTAATCATAATCGCGAGATTTCTGGGTTCTCGAAAGATGCAATTACTTGGGTTTCTGTGATTATTGAAGCTGTTTTCAACAATTAAGCTACTTTGTTAGTGATGGAAGCCCATTAACTATGCATATCATGGCATGACAAATTAATACTCCCTTCATCCCTTCAAACAAAAAAAATATATACATTTTCAAAATTTTTTCTTTTCTTGTTGCAAAGAAAGCGTTAACTTTTAAATTAAAATTTTGAAATATTTTATTAATAATAATTATGTATATTTATAATTAAAAAATAGTTACTATATTAAATGTGTTATATTTAATATTTGATAAAAAAAAATTTACCTTAATCAAAGTATGAATTTTTTTCAGACCGAAATGAGTAATAGTGGAGTATGATGGGATGTTCCCAGTTCATAAACCACCGCTATTATGCATAGGTGATTGATTATGGTAGCCGTTGTTATTACCAACGACTACGCATTTTGTCTCACTCCTACTTTACGGTTGAACAAGTAACATTATAAAGCAAGATCATGTCCATAATTTTCCCTTTGAGTGGACAAATAAAATGGAAACAAAGTTGATAGTGGTTAAGAATTATAGAAACCAATATTAATGTTCACACCAAATTTAAAAATTTTCATATTTTGACCTTATAAGTATTTTATTTGTCATTTATTCATAACCCTCAATAATGTAGCCTTTGCTAATGGGAACTAAAACTTCCAAAATGAAAAATGTCAAAATAAAAATAAAACTTGATATTATTAGAAATACACAAAATATTAAATTTGAATGGTGAAATCATCCATAACTTCTTAGTAAAAAAAAATTAGTTTTTAATCAAATTGACTAGTTCACGTATCAAAATCAAATTAAATCGTATTTAAATCCTTTGATCTTCAATCCCATTTGGCTTACCACTAGTACTTTTTAGCAAGCCCTCTTTTATTCACTTCAAGCGAAATAAGAGAGATTCAAACTAACCATACTCTGTGTTTTATATTTTTCTCAAAACCGATACAAGATTAATACATTTATTCATGAATCTCAACAATAGTTTCTATGCACCACTTGTTTGAAATATTTTATCAAACTCTCAAACTATTAAACTCGTTCGAGCATTCTCCTGATCCCAGTTTCTGCTCACAGACACGCCAGATAATTCACAAAAGGAAACCAGAACATTCTACTAACACAAGCTCCATCCATTGAACAGTGGGGGTGGATATTCTCACGTTTAGAATACAAGGTATTCAAAACTTTAAAGAAAAAGGGAAAGGGAATCTTGAATGAGAGTTGGACAGTGGACACTGTGTGCTTTTTTGGGCTGTCCGGTGGCCAAGGTGGGAAGCAGCATCAGCAGCAGAAGAATGTG
This sequence comes from Gynochthodes officinalis, assembly GCA_020080225.1. Classification (NCBI taxonomy): domain Eukaryota; kingdom Viridiplantae; phylum Streptophyta; class Magnoliopsida; order Gentianales; family Rubiaceae; genus Gynochthodes; species Gynochthodes officinalis. The sequence goes on along the minus strand of CM034615.1, from coordinate 44,943,816 downwards.
GTCAAAAGGGTCCATGGAGTTGAGTTTAGCAGAGAGTTTGGATCATGTGCTTTCACATGTTTCCCTTCTCAAACAACGTTTGATGCTCGCCATTAAAGGTACCAATTACTTTTGATTTGTTTAGTCTGTTAAGTTAACCACAAATTAAGGCGCCCATGCCTCTCCTTCAATTATCTTAGTTGTTGTTGTTGTTTAATTTCATGGTTTTTGGTGGAACAGTATTAGCAATCATTTGGGGTAACTGCTCATACTGTGGCCCCAACGGAATGAATTACGGTGGTTGACTAGAGTTTAGTTAGTAATCTAAAATGCAGATTGTATTTTAGATTCGGTATAACCGTTTCTTATTTATTTACTATAAAATATAATCATATTATTAATAATTTTTTTTTATTTAATTAATATATTTTTACACTAAAAATTAAAAATAAAGATATAACATATGAACATTTCAATGCATGAAACTAATTCAAAAAACATAAATAGAAAACGATCGAATCTACTCCTCGTTCAAAAAAATAAAATAAATTTACTTTTTAAATTTTTCTCTGTACCTTAAAAAAAATTACTTTCAATGAAATTTTTAAATATTTATATCTAGTTTGTAATTAAAAGTAAAAAAAAAAAAATAGTACCTCTTAAGTTATTACACTTTGGAATTGAAAAAAATATATATATTATGTTGAGATAGATGGGTATAATTTTTTTTACGTGCACCACTTAGGAATTTGGAGAAGAGTCATTTTTTTCTTAGGCTACAGGCCTGCTCTATTCGAATACAAGCCCAGCTTTCATATATTTGTGCCGTACAATTTTCAATTATGTTCATATTCATCACGCTTGAATTAGGTTCAAAATTTCCCCAACTCCTAACATATACGAAGGAGTGCAGTTCGTTTGAAATTTTTTTACCTCTATATTTACATATGAGATGTTTGGATTTTTCAAAATTTCATAAACATGGATAAGATAAATGTTATTCCACTCAAATTAAGACATAACTTTTTCTTGTTATAATAATAATTAAGGTGAAATAAGGTCAAAAAAGTTGAATCTCTTTAGAATAAACAAATATATTTTGTAAATTTGTTATTATGGGTAGTTCTTACAAAAAATTAGACTAATGACGTATATGATAGTTGAATTTTCAATGCAAATATTATATAGTTGGTTTTTATCTTTTACAGATTACGAGTATAATAAGAACATTAATCGACTAAAGAATCACCGAGCAACAATTTAATTAATTTGGATAAAATTCGTATAAATAAAAACTATAGGATTTGGGGGGTAAAAACTGCCATTTAAAGTTGGTAGACAGGCAACAACGCCAAGAGAGAGAGCGAGGAAGAGGCAAAGGAGACAACAAGGAGGCATTGATTGATGCGTGGTGCTTTACAATTTTATTCTTTTTTTTTTTTTTTTAAAAAAAATTTGTTGTCCTTCCAAGTTCCATCCAGCACGGATTTGAGAAAAAGTCCCTTCAATGGTCAGCTTTGAGACTTGGGCTTCAAAGTAAGCATTCGCCTTTTGAAGCCCAATTAGAATTTTTGCTGCTTCCGCTGGAGGAATATCAGCTTATCCAAGTGGAATGAGCCCAGACCAGCCATTCGGGTTTAGCTTATAACAGATTTCGGACTTGAGCCCCTTTTTAATTTTTGGGTTGGTGAGTGGATGGGTTGGGTTTGTTTCACTTGCTAGCTTTTCAGTTTATTTCATTTTTTAAAGCGTTATATAAAGTTCTATGGATAACGAGAAGAGTATCTGTATATTAATATGACACTGATGCAACTGGGAAGATTAGAGTCTATAAGATTAGAATTTCAAATCTCATTTTTAATGTTTTTTAACGTATTTTTAATTTTTAATACATATCTTATTTTATAATTATTTTTTAAAAAAATATAAAAATATATTTTGAAATACTATCCATACAGTATGGCTGAATCACTTTCTGATCTCAAAGCTCTTTAGTCAAATAAAGGAAACGAGATGATGGACAGTAAAAAGAGACAGGCTTTGAACAGATGAACAAAAAAAAGTTGCTTACTATTTATAGAATGAAGCTTGTGGAATTCCTTTTCAGCACCAGTTTTGGCACAACAAGATGTTGAGCATAGCTTGTGTGGGAAAATGGAAGGAAAACACCAAATTAAACTACAGTCAATATTGAAATCATTGCAAGGAAGATGGGTTCATTCCCGTGTTTTTTTAGTGCTGATAAACTATTCATCTGCTTAACCTGAAATTTGATCGCCATCCAAGTGGCACATTTGTATGTACCTGCGTGTCTACTATCCATTGCAGCAGTAACAACATTTGATTCCCACATTAACTTTAAAAAAACATGTATACATAGGCTTTGTGAAGAGTTCAATTCTTGGGAATTTGGCAGGGAATCCTCTGATTTTATGTATTATTGAGGGGGCATTATTCATAAATACGCTTGACCTACTCACAGCCTGTCGTTTGAGACTTAATTTAATGTTAGTTGCTAGTACAATTTTATACAAATGAGTAGTGAAATCAGGTCAACTAACCTGCTTTATTCATATCTAGATGATGATAGTGTTTGATCTGAGAATCCCCTAGCATCCCATGTGAGTTTTTCTTCCTTAATTTGGGCCCATTTTCAGTATAACGCCAATCAATGGGGCAGTGGGTTATGGCTCTTCCCCAACTCTCATCATCCTATTACTTATCATCATCATCATCTACACCATGATGAGTATAGAAAACAGAAAATGACAACTATTAAGGCCATTTATTTTCAATTTAAGACTTGTTCCACCCTTTGAAAGAACCTCCAACCAGGCCACCAAACAGCCTCCCCCTCGAAAAAAGAATTATGCAACTGGTCTGTAATCAAATCTTTTGAAATATTACGTATTCGAAATGGCACTTGAAGAATTATGGAGGTTCTCAAATCGAGATTGTTTGACCTGGCAAAGAAGAGGAGGTTGAAATTTGGAGCAGTGCTTATTATGATAATGTCATGTCATTGGTAATCCGTGCACCATTTTTAAATTGCTAACTAACTTGGATCAAAAACAGTTTGGACTGGTGACCCTTACTCTTATAAATTTGGCATGCGGAGTTATGCCTTATTATGAAAAATTAGGAAAACGTATTTTGAGTGATAACATTTTTGAGTTAACGATTTTAAAATCATGCAACACATATATATATAAAGACTTAACAACAGTTATACAAGGTACGTATAATTATTATGTGTAATTTTGCACCAAAGAATTTTTTACTAGTTTATTTATCAAAATATTTTTAAAATTAATACCTTATCTCGTAGATTTATTTTGAAATATTTGTTGAAAAACGCATTTCGAATAGCAAATAACATCATCACTACATATTCCTAGTCCCAGATCAAAACTAGAAAGGGAAAAAACCATTGGAAGATTGTGATGGGCGATGTGTGGATCAAATTACAGGAGGAGGACGTATTGAATTAAAAAGAGTAGGGTGGATGATGATGAGAAAAGGACCCAAATGCTATCCAACTGTGGAGGAAGTTGAACCATTCACTTTGAATTGGCATTTTGTTTGATTCTTTGGCTTCATTTATTTAAACGTTGTTGGGAGTATTAAAAGGGGAGTTTTGCTCATCAACAGTGGCTAGTTCAATATTTTATTTTGGTGGAACTAAGTTATGATCATCCCTGCTTAGTTACTGGGGCAAGGTGCGTATACAGTACCAGACTGACTGCCCTGGGTAAAACCTTTGATATAATTAATTCCGACTGGCAGCCTGCCTTGGCGAAAAACATTTGGTTTTCCCTACTGGAAGTGGCACGGTTACAATTAAGAAAAAAAAAACACCATAATTTCTTACACCAGCAGAGCAGACTGTGCCAAGAAAAAAGAAGCAAAGGCAGAGGACATTGATAGAGTGCATTTGGAGGTAACCTCAACCGCTGGCTTGCCCTAGCGACCAACTAACCATGTCAAACTAACAATGTCAAATGCGAGTTGGAGTTAAGAGAGTAGAGATTTACTTCCTCCTCGTGCTCTCTTCCTTTTGGAGGAGTCTCATTCCTCTCCTTTTTTGATGGGAGCTTCACCTTTTAATGATAAATAAATAGGGACACTTGTTTGGTACTTTCTTTTTTAGTGAAGGCCTCACCCCTCGAATAAAAAAAGAAAAGAAAACTCGTATAATAAATTAGAAATAGGTTTGTAGTAAAAACTAAGCACTTGAATAAGGAATAAGTAGGAACACTCAGATAATAAATTAAGAATATATTTGTAATAGAAACCATTGTTATAGTACATGAACTCAAAAAAAAAAAAAGGTGACCTTTTGTCCCTAGCCATCCTTAGAATTTCCTAAGTACTTGTATTAAACTGGGAAACCACGTGACAATGAGAGTATAGTCAGAATTTACACTCTTCTTATATCCCAGACATATATAAATAAATTGAATTTGCCACTGAATCTGCAAGTTAACATGTCTCATTCTTTGATTTTTCATCGCTAAGAGAAAGTTTTTTATAATAAAACAACAAAAATAGGAAACAACGGAGTAGACGGTTGGCCCATGTTATTTAGTGCCATAAATCAAGGTACAACCTCCAAGTGTAATAAATACTAATCTTAAGTTAACATAGTAATTATCAGTATTTAGTAGTCATGGTCAATGAATGATAAGCACAGAGCAAAGTTGCCTGGTGTTTTGGAAATGTTAATAACTTACTAGCAACGAATCAGAATAACAATTGGACGGCCAATCCGTTTGTCATGCTTTCGTATTATCGCGAAAGACAAAGGGCTTGCCCGGATGGCCGACAAGGCCGGCCACGCCACACAGGTCCTTCCTGAATCGTCACGGGCACCAAAATATGGTTGATTGAGCTTGCAAATAATGCATCTACAACCATTAAAGCGAGGCTTCATTGCAATCGTCCAACGTAGTTAAGCCTTTACCCACCAGCCACCGACAGCTCCCCCAATCCTCAGTTGCAATAGATTCACACACAAAAAGAAAAAATATAAAGCACATTTTTCCTATATCCAAAGCTCGTCAAACAGGAAAGGTTTGAAGTTGAAGCAAACATTTACTATGTTATGTTTTGAATATGAGCAAATTCCAGGGGCTGCATATCCCAGTCGCCGCCTAGAATTACTTAAATTAACGTGAGTGATTGATCCAATTAAGGGTTGAAATTAGCACCCACAACCACAACCATAATTTGTGACTGGAACTGTGGATTTAAGTCCCCACAAAGATCTCCCATGGGACCTCCCCTTCAGGCTTCAACAACAACAAGATGTAATGTAATGGAGATCAGGGAAAGGCTCGAGACTCAGTTCCTAACGTTATTTGATTTAGTACAAACTCAACAAACCCACCCAACAAAAAATAAAAAACAATCATTCCCACCACTCGTCTCCTTTGACATGGGGATCCACCATTGCCATCGTTTTCCAGAGAAATACATCAAACCAAAAGTTGCTAATAGAGAAATGTGTAAGTAAGCGCAAACACAACTTAACCGATCATCACCACTGCTAAAACAACATTAAACGAAAGGAACATTTACGGTCACGGGAAAACAGCTGAAGGTGAAGCACTGGTAAATTTTTCAAACACACGAAAATGACAGAAACTTGAAAAAGGAGACAATAAAGTTAACGAAAAATAGTCTAAATCATCAAATGAAGCCAAAACTAAAAGTGTTGATCATTATGCTATTATACTAGTAGTATATCGATGAATTTAAATGCTAAGAAAGAAAAAGGAAAAAAAAGGGTATGACAATAGTAAATGAAAGTAAAAATCACCAGAGATGAAGGAAGAAGTAGCAACAACACCAATTGCGGACTTCTTGCTCCTGATTTTGGATTATGAAACCTATACATTAAATCCATTAAAAAACAAAAACTTCTGCAGATCTCTACTACCATTTCTTTCTATGCGAATTTTATTTCCCAGATGAACTCCATAATTTTCAGAAGAATTTTCCCCTATTACCTCCTCTCTGTCCGTCTTCACTGTATAATCACAATTCAATCCTCAACCATAGATTACACTTTCCCGGCACCAAATGCCTCCAATTTGGATTCTACGTAGGAGTATATTCATCACTCATCCCGGTGATGAGTAGGTTTTGAAGTATTGGTGCTATTTCCAATACACAAAAGTTGGGGGTGGACAGACAATGGGAAAAAGAACGACGAGGAAATAATACAAAGCTAGATATAATTCTCAGAGGAAATTTAATTTTTTTGGGTTTTGGTACTTTCGGAGGATGGGTGGTTAGAGGAAAATTCTCAAAAGAATCAATAGAAGGGTGGTGGCGGGGGAGATGCGTATGATACCCCAATTACTGGAGGCAATGGCCCTTCGTATACCGGAGCTGGAGGTGGTGGGCTCGAGTAAATCACTGGAGGAGGTGGTGGGTGTTCACATGGAATTGGGGGTGGCGGGGGTGGGGGTGGAGAATAGTGATGAACTGGTGGGGGAGGCGATGGCGGTGGTGGCGGGGAGTAATAGTGAACTGGTGCTGGTGGGGGTGGAGATGGAGATGGTGGCGGTGGTGAATTATAGTGGACTGGCGGGGGTGGAGAAGGTGATGGCGGCGGTGGCGAATTATATATAATTGCAGGCGGTGGCGGTGAAGGTGATGGTGGTGGCTTGTAAACGTATGGTGGAGGGGGAGAAGGTGAGGGTGGTGGTGGAGGGTGTTCTTCGCATGGTGGTGGGGATGGTGGAGGAGGTGGTGGTGGTGGTGGTGGTTCTATACAAGGAGGCGGCGGAGGTGCTGGGCGTTCTATACAAGGAGGCGGTGATGGGGGAGGAGGCGAATGAGCTGGGGGAGGAGGCCAGTGAGCTGGGGGAGGTGGAGAGTGTACAAGTGGTGGTGGTGGCGGTGACGGGTAAATGTACACTGGCGGTGGAGGTGAATTTGGCGGAGGTGGCGGTGAACTATAGTAGGAGACTGGTGGGGGTGGAGAATTTGGTGGAGGAGGCGGAGGTGGGCGTATACATGGCGGAAGAGGCGATGGAGATGGAGGCGGAGGCGGAGGCGGAGGTGGAGGTGGTTGTGGGTAAACAACTGGAGGAGGTGGCGAAGGAGGAGGGGGAGAAGGTGGAGGGGGAGATGGAGGTGGTGGTGATAGAACCGGAGGAGGCGGCGATGGCGGAGGTGGAGATGGGGGGGGGGGAGAAGGTGGAGGGGGCGATGGAGGTGGTGGTGACAGAACCGGAGGAGGGGGCGATGGCGGAGGTGGAGATGGAGGCGGAGGCGGAGGAGGTGAGTAAACTGGTGGTGGGGGAGAATATACTGGCGGAGGCGGTGAAGGTGGAGAAAAGACAGGCGGTGGGGGAGGAGAAAAGACAGGAGGCGGTGGCGGTGGGGAGGGCACAATAACAGGTGGTGAAGGCACTGGAAATGGAGGTGAAGGGGGAGGAGGCGGCGGCAAAGTTGGAATAAAGGGATGACACTTAAAAGCACCACAATGAACTTTCTTAGACAAGAATGCCTTACACTGAGCCGCAGAACGCTGAGCCGGCCTGCCGGGCAAACAATTCCTGCGGTCTTCGGTGGCTGGGAGTGCCAAACACGAAGGAGGCTCACCGGTGAAAAAGTTGTAGGAATATGTGAAATTCTGAAGCTTTGGAAGCTCGCAAATGCTTTCCGGAATACTCCCTCTGAGCATGTTGTGAGCCACATTAAGCACTTCCAAACTCCGCATACCACCAATTGAATCCGGTAATGGCCCCATCAATTGGTTGAAGCTCACATCAAGCACAGTCAAATTCTTGAGCAACCCAATTTCTTCCGGCACGCAGGATCTGAAACCATTGTTCAAAAAAATCACCTCATTCAGATTAGTCATGTTCCCCAGACTAGCCGGCACGCAACCATGGAACTTGTTGTTGGCCAGGACAATCACCGACACCGGTGAATTGCCAAAATTGTCGGGCAATTCGAAGGTGAACCTGTTGTTATTGATGAATACGGCATCCAAAGGTTTGTCAAACAGTTCCGGTGGCACAGTGCCTTCAAACTCATTGAACCTTATGTCCAGGAAGATCAAACTTGGCAAACTCAGCACAACATACGGGAATTTTCCCGCAAACCGGTTGTTACTCACGTCCAGTTCGAACAGTATCTTCAAATTCTTGAACTTTTTAGGAATAATCCCACAAAACCTGTTGGAATTGATGTGGAAAATGCCAAGATCTGTGAGGAGTCCCAGCTCCTCCGGGAGGTAGCCCGCAATGTCGCCGTGGTTAAGGTCGATGCCGGCCACGGTGAGGATTTTGGGGTTATCCAGGGCCTGAGCGCAATACACTCCAGTGTAGTTACACACTTGAGATCCCTTCCAAGTGCGGGTGATATTAAAGGGATCTGAAAAGATGGCTTCCTTCCAAGCTTGTAACGCAATGTATGCATTCCTTAGCCTCTGGTTCTCAAAAACGAGGGAAGCATCAACGTTAACAAACTCACCTCTGTCCCCAAACTCATCCCTGTAGTAAAGGAGCTGCCTCTGCTTAATGTAGTGTGCTTCTGCATCCGTCAATTGCCCATTTCGGGTAAAACTAATGGGGGCCGAATCAACGGCTCCAAAAAATGGTAAAACAATAAACGAGTGTAAAAAAAGGAGTACAAGAATGAGGTGAAACAACGAAGTTTCTTTCTTCCTCATCTCACATGAGACATCTGAGGCTGAAACAATACTTTAGTTACTATTTTGGGAGGGAAGAGGGGGAGCTGCTCACTCTCTAGCGGGCTTATGTTGAAATGTGAGATGAGAGGCGCTGGAGATCTAGGAATGGCGAAATGTGGGAAGACTCTGGTACTTGAGATTGTGGGATTTTGAGTGGTGTTGGTAATGGTGTTGAGGGCGATGGGGGTGATTGACGGGAATGGTTGAGCTCTAGAGGGGAAAGAGAGGGAGCTGAGGTGGGGAGAATGGAGGGGTGTTTTCTAGGGATTTTGGAAGGGCTCGTGAAGTGTGGTTTTGTGTGTGTGAGAATGTGAAGAAGAGAATGGAGGGATGACAGAGAAATACACAAAATAACAAAAAAAAAAGAAAAAAGAAAATAAGGACAGCTAAATCACAGCTCAAAGCCCACCAGATTCTCTCTAACTTTCTTTTAAACTTTCTCTCTCATCTTATCCCAATTTTCAATTTTTTTTAAAAATCTTTTTGCTTTATCATCTCCCTAAAAAATTTCTCAATAAGACACACACCTTTATTCTTTTCTCCTTTTTATTTTATTTTATTTTATTAATGCATTCTAATTCAACTCCCCTTCCTTTCCAAAAAAAGAAAAAAGCACAGCTAGATAATTGACTTTACTCTTGAAGAATTTCTATTTAGCTAGTGATACAATATTTTAAAATGCGGTGTATTTATTGGGATTAGCCCGTGAGATAGCGGCCCGCCGGCGAGTATTGTTGAAAGCCGGCCGCAGTTCATTTTTATTTTTACTTACCTAATTCTTTTTTAACTAACACTATAATCCCATTATACGCGGATTGTGGACATTTGGCCATAGCATAGGTCAAATTTATCAAAACTCACACCAAATTTAACGTGTGTATGAAGAACCTTCTAAATTATATTAAAAAAAATAAAAAATATTTTTTAAAACGTAATTCATATATACCTTTAAATATTATATATCTAATTATATCTTAAGTTAATTAAAATAATAAAATTAAATAAATATGACCTTTAATTTATGATAGGGATTTATTTGTTTGCTGGCTTGCTTGCATGTTGAACATTTGTTCTTTTGTTAAAAAAACAAAAAGAAAAAAAGTTAAGGGTGCGATGGTAATTGAGTAGCTCTCTTTCAGCTTGTGAGGCGGGACGGACTGCAGTAACGCATAAGGAAATGACCGGTTTGTCCACATGGCGTCAGCATTTTGCCTACACGTTTTAAACCTTCTCGGGCACCGTTACTTTTTTGACTTGTACACAAATAGTGTAAAACCAAGGAATGATAAACCAGGTAAAATAAAAACCGTTGGGCCATTGACGCGCACGCGAAAATAGCAGTGTGCGCTACTACACTTCCATTGATTTTTGCAAAAATTACGCAGAAATTTTGGGGCAACATCCATTTTCCATTTCAATGCTCTTATTTTAGTTCTTCACTGTTGCAGCTATTTTTGACCTTGTCGGGGTGGAACCCATGGTGAAAATATTTTTTGTTTTAAAAAAAAAGTGGAACCCGTTGAATAAACACCCGTTTTTTTTAAAAAATTAAATAATAAATTTGGAAAATTAGCCAGATTAAGGGGGGAAAAGAAATACTAACTTTAAAGTGTTAATGCGCTCAATCAATGAATAAGTTAGTTTTGTGTTCCTTTAATATTCATTATGATTCAGTTAAGGCCCCCTTTAATATTCATTATGATCGGATAATTATCATCACCTCTTTTGGCGATTAACAAATGCATAATTTAAATTTTTTTAAGTTCTCTACATTATCCAAATTATCATGAGTGCAACAATTTTTGTTGCGCTTGTATTTATCCAATTGATACAATCAACGGGCACCGATTTATTTATTTATTTATTTTTTTGTAAAGCAATGGTATATACTACTCCTACGTCTTAAAAAAAAAATCGAATTTGTGTTTGTTTAATTTTTTAATTATAAAATACAAAACAATTAATACATGTATAATTTTTTAATTTTATTCTTATTTTCTTAACAATTCACTATACATAATTATTATTAGTAAATATATTTTTAATATTTCATTTAAAAGTGATTTTTTTGGTGACAATTTTTTTGAATGGCATCCATATGCTTAATGTCAATTATCCGTGTTTTAAAACATATTTTTACGTCTTCTAATATTTCTTTATCTCATAATTATTTCTTTTAAAAATATAAAATTGGATTTTAAGATATTATTCATACACACCCAGTGGTTGATTTTTTTATTGTAAAAATTAGTATTAATTTTATAAGATGGCAAAATAATTAACGTGATTAATCCAAATTACGCGGACTTCATGTAAACAATATTAATTTTTTTTTCCAACAAAAATAAATAGATAGGGGTGTATTCATTTTCCATTTTCCAATTTCCAAAAGAAAAGTTCACAGTAGGAAAAGAAGTGGCGATACTGGGTATACTGGGTGTCGCCATATGAGAAAGGGACATCATACAAAGTGTAGCTGGTCCCACACGGGTCACGTCCTGCACGGCTGGATCGTCGGCGCTGAGAGGGGAAGGGCCCCAGTTTTTGTGGTGCACCGCGTCCCCCTACGGTTCACATCGCACCTGATCCTCGCCCTTGAACAGTTTGCATTTGTCTGTACATTACCAAGCACAAAATTGAAAATTCTTTCACTCTGGAGAAAACTAGAAAAACACCCCCATCTATTTATTTTGTACTTCTCTTTAATGACCTTTTTGTCCCTTCTAATTACTCGCATTTGACAAATATGTTCATAGATATTGAGGTTCTTAATGCGGCACTTTCTTTATGATGTTATATTTGAAGCATTTTTAACCAATTGTGTAATTAGAAACTTTGTACAAAATCCGCGTGGATCATTAATTCAAAACTAGGAAATTGAGGTGTGATCCGTCTATTCTAAAAGAAAAAAAAGGAGAAAAGACAGTTTTAGTTGAGTGTAGTTTTTATCAGCTATTAAGTGCAAAACAGTTCACTAGCTATTAAATGCACAATTTTATATTTTAATCTTTATTTTTTTAATTTTGTATCATACATAATCATTATTAAATAGGGATATTATAAAAATTTTATTTTAAAATATTTTATTTTTAGAGAAAATATTTTAAACGTCTTATGTATCATGTAAGATAGTACAGTTAATGATAATTATGAAAAACGACTTCTAATATATGAAAGAATCTTGTCTACATGTAGAAGCCAAAAAAAGTAAAAGTCATGTGATTAAATTGTTGTGTTAAAAATAATGATAGAATCATAGAACAGAAATGTAGATTTTTTTTTCTTTTTGAGAAAAAAAATAATTAAAAGTTGAATTTTATTTTTTTTTTTGAAAACAGAATGAGTAGTATATAGCTTTTAAACGAAACCAAGACTATTATATGCATGGAAAACTATTGTTGGCTTGTAGCAACTGCTTCTTGCTAGTTATATCTCAAATCAAAATGATATTAGCCTACTTCTAAATGATATATAATTGCGCAATACTACACGCTTATGATTAGGTGACGAAAAATTATTTATTTATCCAAGCCGCAAGAGAACAACTTGCCTTTCTAATTCTACCTGTTATTTGGTGTGTTTATACCCACTCATTAACTCTGAGGATGTGGATTGTGTTTGAGAAAATATTTTTTCTTTTTTGGTTTGGTATTTTTATTAGTTAGTTGGCCCATGGGAACGGATTTTCAACTAAAATAATGAGTTTGCTCATGAATTATGCCCATTTCTTTCGGTTCACAATAATATAAAACTACCAAACATATATCCTTTGAATGTCAAAGAATATATGCCATGATTGATCATCATCATAAGCCCTACTATGCACTTCCATAACACGGTTTCTTCATCAGCAAGCTACACGGGTTGAGCTCTTGCCAATTGGCAAATGAGCAAGCTCAATCTATATACTTTTTCCTAAAGAATTGGGATATGTATCCATGGGTATCATCACTTTTTTTTTTTTTTTAAACTCCAAATAATGTGATTTATACTTCTCCATGATGAAGCTCACTCCATCCCTATCAAGTATCAAGTCCCTGCCTTGGTTTCGAGTTGCACTTTACCTACAATCTGCGTTACTAAAAGAATTAGTGACCGATGGATTCATGTTTTATTTTGGAAAGATTATTTCGATATTTAACTAGTAAATATTGAAGTGATAATAAATAACTTCCTTTTTACTTGTGAATTGATAGATTGTATTTATAAAATTACTTTAATTGGTATTAGAATGGTCGAAATGATTTTATTGAATTTTTTTTCTTGATTAAAGAACCCGTAGTTATTATTAAGAGTGCGCATTGGATAAATTCCGTCCTTGTGTAATAACTCACAAACCACACAGGAGATGTAAACCGCATTGGGCAATGCGATGATTTGATAAAAATTGTCATTGTTCATTTTTGTCTATATATTATTATAATGTGTCACATATTGCTAGCTAAGCAAAATAAATTGATTAGTACCATTACAAAGAATCCTATGAAAAATGTGGTCATAATAAATGATCATTGTTTGGTATGTATTCAGCAATTAGGTTTAAAACAGGAAGAATAATACGCGTAAACGCATCGTCCGGTACCCAAAAAGAGGAATCGTCACTCACAAGTTATCTTCTCTCGTCGATGATCGGCCGCAAACGGAAAGGAATATGGTCATGTGGACGCGTTGCCAAAGCTACATCGACCGTCAATTAATCATGTGGGACGCTCTCATTAATACATGCTTAATTTAGACTCCATTGGAATAAAATGCTCCAATTTTTAAGCATGTGTATAAATTATGTTTTTTTAGTTTATAAAATAAAAATTATAAAAATATATTTTAAATATAATCTACATGCACCATAAATTATATTATCAATCAAATTAATTCACCGGCCACTCAATTTTATCAGTAAATTAATGGAAAGTAAATTTTTGATTTGGAAAAGTTGATATCAAAATGATTTGATGGTTTCTTTCCATTGACTTTTTGTTTATTATTAACTTGATCATCCCTCTATTTGACGCTTAAACAATCATAGACATGTTTTGAATTTTGATTAGCACGTGCGAAGCATAGTTATTGGGCGAAATAAGCAAAATTTATGAAGTTTTGATTGGTTTAACGTTAGCAAATGCTGTGTGGATAAGGAAAATATGGAATACGAGGCAAAACCGCTCGCCCTTTCCGGATTCCACGTCATTGAAGGGTGGTGTGGGGCATGGGTGCCACGTAAGCGCGTTCAGCCATTTGCTTCCAGACAAGATGACAGCTGGAAACATTTGGGTACAACTTGGCCAACGAATTGCCTTGACTATGGCCTAACAAAGCTAAAATGGTGAGATCAGTCATCATCAATCAACCCTAGACTTTGATAATTTTACATGATTATAAAATGACAAATTCAACTCAAATTTTTTTTTTAAAAAGTGGCATTGGAAACTATCCTAGCTTAATCCAAATTGTCATTTTCTAAATTTCTTTCTCTTATATTTTATTCTTTGGATAATTTTCTCTTCCATGTTGTAAGTTTGACAATTGACATGTTACAAGCGTTATAGCTTTTGGCCAATCAATTATTTTTAATTAGTAATATGAAGATTAACACCAGGTTGTTAAGACGATAAAATTCAAAGTGGTTATGGAATATGCTCGTTATTGTCATTAATAATGATACACAAAACGATTTTGTTTCAAGTTGTTAATAAGATAAACTTCAGTCATGGAATATACTCGCTATTGTTATTAATAATGATACCCAAAAAAAAAAAAGAGATTTTGTTTAGGTGTTTGTTCAAATGGAAAATTTGAATCCAATATAATCCTGAGTTAATTCATGAATTTTACGAGTTGCGATTTGAAATTGATTTGTATAATTGGAATTAAATTAGTTTGGTTTGATTTGATTTTTTATATTTGTAAAGTAATGTAGGAATTGAATATTTGATTGATTTTACAAATTTAGTTTTCTCATAAAAAATGATGAGTAAATTAAAGATATCACAAGCGGATTTAAAATAATTTACCCTTTTTGAAAATTAAGGACTACTACTACTATTACTATGTAGAAAAAGTCCAATAGGATTGGTTAAATTGACTTTCATGCCGAGATTAAATTCTGAGAGGTTGAGAGGTTCAAAAATCAATTTTCACGACTATTTAGTTAGGCAAGTTTAGAAACGAAGCTGGCTAAAAAAAGATACTACTTAGGGAAAAACATAAATTCATTAAACCGTGAAGTTTAAGTAACGCGCTGGAAAGCCTGGAATTACGCGGAACCTTAAAAGGATGGGCTAGCATCCAACTTCCAAGTGTACCACCATGTTTGACAGTGTCTGTCAGAAACTCCATAAAGGGTAATGACGATTGGAAGCTTTGCGTATTGTCCTCAAAAGATTAGGTTAAATTCCCTCCATAAAGCTTTTGCATATTGTCCTCCGATATCCCTTTTGATCTAGTCGACAAGACCAAACTAAGAAAAGACCAAAGGAAGAAAATACTAAATGGTAAAAAGAGCAAAGCAAGAAAGGAATATTGGAATAAAACCATACTATACATACAAACCGGCCAAAACCACAGGATGAAACTATTCAAAAGCCAAAGGCCATTGATCCCTCTCAACTACCGTTTCTCTCAAAAGGGAGCGGGGGACCATTGATTCAATTGGTAGTTTGAACTTTGAAATGTTCCTGGGGAGTGCCACAGCGAAAGGTACAAATAATTAAACCAAAAGTGCCAAGGAAAGACGATCGCAACAACTAGCCCGGACGGGCAACAACGACCACTCAACAGCAACAACTAAAAGGAGAGATAAAAAAAACACCAAAAATCATGCAAAGGCGCGCGGAAAGAAATAGTGAAATCCGGGCATAATTTGGGATATTGCACAAAACACACACTCACACAGTAGAGTAGCCACCTTAAACGAATAGTAAAGAAATTAATACATTATCACGGTTTTCTTGTTTTACTTACTTTCGTCGGCAGGAACAAAAAAGGATAGAAATGAGATTGAATTTTACTATTTATATCTGGCCGTTGTTGGTAGCAAGTAATCAGAGAGGATTCAGAGCTTCCCCGGACTCCAGTCGGACATTTTTAAATTTGTTTTTTAACTCGGGTAACAATACTTGTGGTGGTGGACCTGGCGGCGGTGGTGGTGGTGGTGGTGGGGTGGAGGTGAGTGGGTCCAACCACGAGGAACAAGTACTGAAATTTATTCGACTAATAGTTATAGCTCTCTTCCTGGGTCCCCCATATGTAGGCCGACGAAGGACATAGTGGAGTACCACTGGGCACTAACTACCAGTACTGTTAGGAGTAGATTTTTTTTCATTTTTTTGATATGGAACCATTGGAGCGTGTCAAATGTATAGCCTCATCATTCACCCCACCTCCCCTATCAAAAAGTCCTATCTTCTTTCCCTGCCCATAAGGTGCTAAAACATTTATTAGTGCTATTTTAATTCTCATTTTTTTAAAAATTAATAATTTTATATTTAATTGTATAAGTATAAACATAAATCTATCAAATAGGAGATAATGTACGAATATTTATCAAACTTAAATTATTAACAAATTTTTTAAATATGTTAAAAACTCATTCTAAAATTATTACACTTATTAAAATATTTAAAATGGATAGCGTATTAATTTATTGTGAAATTTTCTCCTATGGTCACTCCCATAGTCACTCTAGCACAAAGACCCAAGGGGTTATTGTCATTATATTTTAAAATATATTTTTATATTTTTTTAAAAATGATTATTAGAAAATAAAATATTAATAAATATAAAAATATATTTTAAAATAAAACCAAATAATGTTGGGAGAATCCGTTTTGGTTACGCTACTACTATTTGAAACAATTTTGTCGAACATGCTTGCAAATTTTGTACTTGTAATATTTTATGAAGAGTAATAAGGTCGAGTAGTGGCATAAAAATTATGCTTCAAACTTTTATTTAAAGGTTGGGATTCAAGTTTTATTAACGGCAAATTACACTAATTTTCCCACTAAACTATAATAGTATAGTTGGTTGAAAAAAGATATTCCCTTGTTCTAAAAAAAAAAAGACTCAATTTTGGAAAAAATTTTATTATTCAAAAAAAATACTTTTAAATTAAATTTTAAAAATATATTTAATAATAATTATTATTATGTACAATTAATGTTAAAAAAAAAATAATAATATAACAATATATATTTAATAATTAATAAAAAATTATATCTTAATTAAAATAAATTTTTTTTTTATAGAATAGAGAGTATTTATTTTACGTTAAATTTAAAAACGAGAAAACTTGTCATGATCACCGTTAAAGTAGTCAAATCAAATCCATTTTCGTTTTGCCGCTTTATGAACCAAAAACGAGGCTAACTACTACTAACGGTCATGACTTGAATTCTTTTATTGTTACTATTAATAAATTACACAAATCTCCTATCCACAGTTCATCACTACTTTAAACCCTTGTGGTGTGCCATAATATCCCTTTTGCAGGTAGTGCTAAATACCCCACAAAACTCCCCACCCACATGCCACATTTAATGTCTATGAACACATATATATATATATATTTATCTTCATTTGGAACGCAAACATTTTAGCTTGTCACTTCACTCTCACTAGTTTTCTATGAACAAAAAGATTACAAAACCCATAGGTAAGCTTTAAATGAGGCCACACTCATCATATACTCATGTTGGGTGATCCAAAAAAGAGTTGGGGATTTTTTTTAAAATACTGAAATGTATATAAATTATAATTTCAAAAAATAAATATTTTTTATATTATAATTTTATCTATTTATAATTATCATATCAATTATTATATACTATCTCTATTATTACTCTTCTTAATTATCGTGTTACTCTTCGTACTCTCCCGATGGTGCACGACAAGAATAACGAACGCAAATTGAAGATAGAAAAGGATTGAATTCAGGCAATGGCATCACATGCGTGCCAATGAAACCAATCCCAAGAATTTCCAGCTATATTTGGTCCATTTTGGGAGCGGGTCAAGAGTCGAGAGCGACGATGATCATGACTAAGGACTTTCATGGCTCTGAAGCAATTAATGTTTATATGGCTTTTACAATATTGACATCATCTTCTTCTTTTTTTTTTTGTGGGGGAGAAATCTTCTGGGAAGAGAAAGATCCCAAAGTACCAAATTATAACTCACAAGATGACTGCAGTGGTCCCTGTTACTACCCACGTACATTCCCATATGGCTCTGTCTGTCCTCTCAACGTAAGTTTTGATTCAATAATAAGATGCTATTCTCACAATGTAGACAAAGGGTGTCTGAAACCCGTTTTTATGTTTTTAAAAATAATAAATTGTGTAAAGATATATTTTTAA
This sequence comes from Gynochthodes officinalis, assembly GCA_020080225.1. NCBI lineage: Eukaryota > Viridiplantae > Streptophyta > Magnoliopsida > Gentianales > Rubiaceae > Gynochthodes > Gynochthodes officinalis. Next base: position 44,925,768 of record CM034615.1, on the reverse strand, counting down.
AACACATAATTAATTACATTTTTTTTAATATGCATATTTATTAATATTTTTTTGGGGTTCATTGAATGAAAGATCACGTCATGGGTTTTTTTTGTTAGGTCTAAATATTGTGTTCCAGCTAGTTAACTAGCTGTTACGAGAATGACTTTTCTAGTTATTTCAAATTAGTCCCTTTTTATTTTTATTTTTCCCACAAACACAAAAATGTTTCTCCTTCAAACCAATTGGTCACGTAACTAACACGGCCGGTGCGTAGGACTGTGCGATGTACTAAATTAAATCGTGTATAAATTATATTTTAAAATATATTTTTATATTTTTAATACGTTTACATTTGAAATGAAAAATATATTAAAAATTATAAAATGTGGCCGTGAATACAAACCTAAGGTTACTCAATTTAATGCTGAGTTTATTTGGAGTACAGAGAGAAGAGAAAATAAATGAGGTTGTAATTGAGTTTTGGTATTAATGAATAAGCGATAGAGTGGGTAAACGATTCCAGCTGTGTATGTATGAACCAATGTGAAATTGTCGTAGCTGACTTTCCTTGCCACAATTGATGATATAAATTGTGATGTAATAAGACTAATGCAGGTATAAAAGTCGTCGTGTGAGAAGTATTATCAATTCGGTTTGCTTGTATAATTTCTAAACTTTGAAAAAGAATTACTCCTATTTTTAAACTTATATATATATACATTATTACTTTACCAACAATGATAATGCATTATTTAAACTTATAGTTAATTATGCATTAAAATTTTTATATGTTTTATAACTAAAAAAATTTTATATTCACCTAAATGAATTATTTTTTTTATACAAAAATAGTACTTTCAAATTGATTTAGACAGCCTCCTCGTTGACAACGCTGTCAAAAATTCAGACCCATTCCTCGTCGTGCCAAGGTTAAAGAAAGTTAAGACTAGTTCATATGGTTGACATCAAATAAAATAATTCTCTTTTTTTTTTTTTTCGCCCCTTTAATTTTCAACAATTTCTTGCTAACTTTTAATAACGACAATAAATGATTGCTACTGTTGTTGTTGTGTTTTCAATTCTACGTACATTCCCTGCCGTGAAATCATGCATGATGCAATAATTTGGTGATGTATTCATGCAGAGAAAATTGTTCAAAAAATGGCAGCCTCTAATACTTCAAAGTTTTCTCACTCATCTTAGTGCGTAGCTTCTAAACCTGAAGTCATAGTAATATTTTTTTAGTATTGACTATTGACTATTAAACTATTGATGAAGAGCTGCTTCTGCTTTCTCAAAGCATTTTTTTTTTGGTATCAATTGTCGGTGCTATAGCTTTTCTTTTCTTCTTTTCCAGCTTATTCAAAAGGAACATAATTTAGTACTTTTCAATCGTAAATGTAGAGCTAAATAACGACATGTATAGTGAATTTTAGTACAGAGAATCCATTTGGCAGAACCAACTACACTTTAATTTTTGCATCACTTTGCAAACCAAGTTTAATAATTAGTATCAATACAGTAGTAGTTTCTTAGAACGAGCCAACCAAATGGAAATGGAAATGGAAATGCCCGTAAATGATTCCGTGACTTCCATTACATTACAAAGTACTACCATCAAATCAATAAAACCGTTGTTGTATCACAAGAATCAAAAGGAGAAAATGTTTCATCCATGCTGGTTTTCTTAACTATTCCTTTTTATCATCTTCGTTTTCTGTTGTTTTGCTCTTTGCATAGTTGCATAGATGCGGTGCCTGCAAGAATTACACCTGCCCATATTGAGTTAGGGGAATTGGCAATTGTCTTATAGCCAGTCATGTGCGACGGGCGAAGAAACCGAGAGAATGGAGGCCCATATGCTTGTCGGCAAGTGACAGCAAAAGCATGCGAATAATTGGGCCTAACTCCCATCGCAACGGACTCTTGTGCAGCATTATTAATATTCAAAACAAAAGAAAAATGCCCATTGTTTTCCAACATTTCCTTGTACTCCTCTCCTCTTGTGTTTTTAAGCCCCAATGAAAATACAAATATGGGGTTTTCTCCACCATCCTTTCTCTTGTCGGAAATGATGTTCAATTGCATTGAGAGAGAGAGAGAGAGGGAGCAAAATATGAAATGATTGGGCATGATTGGAACACTCTCCATCAGTTTACGGGGAAAAAGAAAAAACCCACTATTTTAGGAATAACATAACATCTGCCTCTTTTGTGCTTTTTCTTTTTTGGTAGCAGAATGGCAGTGCAAAATCCTCCTCATTAAGACTGAATCTCAGTCAAAGAGAAAAAGGGACCATGCACGACAACAAGCGAATTTGAAAAAGTTCTGAGCAGTGATCTATACAAGTACGACCAATGACTTACTTTTGTTAATAATTTTATGTACTCTTTACGGTATTTAGAGTTATAATAGATGTATAAAATATTTTTTCATATAAACTATGTTATTTGACTTAATGTGACTGTTCAAGATCGCACTAGTGGATAACAAAATACGTTCTTTGCATGAAAAAAAATTCACTTTTTATTTTTTTATCTTATATAAAAAAATTAAATTTTAAATCAAAATTTTATAAGATTCTTAATAGGTTAAAATTAATATAGTCATTAATTAAAAAGTTGTGTGAAAAATTTGCAACACAAACGGCTCCAATGTGTGTGGCGTCAGGCCCATGGGTATCATAAAAGCTCACGTTTTTCACCCAAAGCAGAAAATGAAGCCCACATAACTTACAAAACAATAGAGTACTTCGACTTGGGCTTCCCCAAAAAATGGAAAAGAACTCGGGCTTCATTGACATTTTCAATTCGTTCAACTACATGATTGGACGTTCAATATATACACTTGCAAATTAAAACTCCCGTAATATGATACAAATAAGGCCCACAAACCCATTTGCAAAATCCAACGAAAACCGCCGCCGTTTTGTTATTTTACGCAAGTTCAGCTGCGTCCGTTTTATTTGAAGTTCTCAATGAATATCTGCAAGCTTCAACCGCATCATCAATTGACAAGTACACCGATTCCTTTCCAATTATGTCAATGAATTTTGTCACCAATAATTTTTCCGCCACCGCCAACCGCGGATTCACCAAGATCATCTGCACCAAAACAAAAGAATTTTAGTCACTATATACATAAAGGGTCGCTTATTGTATTTACTCATTCGGAGTGAATTATGATGCCGTGTGTGTGTTCTACCTTGATATCTTTTGATTCCACGAGTCTTCGAATTTCAGTAAATGTCTCTACTCCAGTAATGTCAATCGATGTTACATCTGTCGAGTTTTACCAACTTTGTTAGCACGTAATCGGGTAAATTGTTCATGTACTCTGTTTTGAGGCATAAATTCTAGGACTAACAAAAGCTTTACCTCCCAAATCAAATATAATGTACTCGAGGACATTTCCTTTTGATTTTCCCACTGATTGTTCATCTCTGACGTATCTCAAGACCCTGCAATCGACCCAAAAAATTTCAGCATAAGCAGTGAAGAGTGAAATAATAAGCGGATGATCAGAATGAATCAAGAAGGCACCTTTCTCTGATGTATTGACAATTTGCGTAGTAAATAGGGGACCCGAGCTTCACAACAAGGACGCCCGGGATAAGGGTCGCCTTAGGATACTGCTCTGCGTCGCGGTACAATTTTGTACCTGGTATGTTCCCAAGTTTGGCTGTAGCAGGCCTGGCTACGTATAGGAGTGCCCTGATTAAAGCAAGTCCTACCTGTGAAAAAAATTGCATCGATTGATTAGTGATTACCCTTCAAGAGTAAATGTTTAGGGACCCCATTTTAGATATTGTTCATTTTTTCTTATAAATTATGAAAAAAAGAAGAATGGAGTGAGTTAGAATCGAAGCATTTAGTTGCCGAGTAATGACAGATTAGTTTACTAATTTAAACTAATTAGCCAACTTTCAACTCACCGAAAGCATAAGGCCCACGTCCATGCTAATGAAGGCAACGCCAAAGAATCCAACCATGCAGATTAAGAAATCGAATTTGTCTGTCTTGTAGAGGTGATAGGCTTTTTCGTATTCAATCAGACCAAACATTGCTGACATGATAATGGCAGATAGGGCGACGAGGGGCGTGTAACTAAATAGAGGGGCCAAGAACAAAAGTGTCAGCATCATACACACTGACATTACTACGTTTGACATTTGTGTTCTGCAGCCAGCATTGAAATTTACTGCTGTTTTTGAAAATGGCCCTGCAATGAAAAAAAAAAGCAGCAGCATTTCCATAAGAACGTAATGGATTTCAATTTTAGATAAAGTTTATTCCAATTATATGACAAAGGGCATGGTAAAAAGCATAACTTAATACCATACCAGTGGTCAAGTAGCATGAAATTAAAGATCCAAGAATGTTCATGAATCCAAAAGCTATCATTTCTTTGTTTCCATCTACTTGTTCATTTTTCATTATGGCAAAACTCCTCCCAATTGCTATTCCTTCCTGCATTCATGATTCACATCCGTTGAGGTTATATTAGGAGACCATATTAACCATAGCTAAAAAAGGCAAAATTTTGATCATCAGAACGTAAGCATTACTTACTGCTAAAGCAACCATTGCAGTAATAAGACCAGCTTTCAGGGGTGCAGATATATATTTAGGATCAAATGTGATCCGATTGATGGAGGGAGGATTTATTCCTTTCTTCAGATGACCTACCTGTATAGATAAAAATCCAAAACAGAAAATTTCAAAAAAAGAAGAAATGAGCCATAGTTACTTATTCAATTGAGGTGTAACAAAAAAAAATAAAAAAAATAAAATAGAAGTTTAAACATGCAATTGACTATAGCTTTTGTTTAGTCAAAGATAAACAACTTAGACAAGGCAATTTGAACTTTAGCTTTAGCTATGTTTTACTTCTTTTGCTGGCAGAGAATTTTTTAACCCGATTTGTCAGTTTCTACATTTTTCTGGTTGTGAACTGGGGGAGGCCATCTTTAGCTGCCTTGGAGATTTATTATTACTTTGCATTTTCAATACTTTTCAATACTAGCAAATAATTGAGAGACACGGGACTATTTTCATTGTCGTTCTATCAAATCAAAACCAAATCAATCTATTGCAATAAGTGATCTATAAACATGACAAAGAAAGGACAGGAGACAAGAACATGCATGATGCAGGAATCTTTAATAACACGCAAGAACTAAAAATTGTGGTCTCAAAGAGTGGTAGTAGAATTGATTCAAGTCTGCCATTTTCTAGTTTTATAAAGTAGAGAACCAAGATCGTTATGAATCGCAAAAGTAATGAGCATTGATCTTGTGTTCACTTAAATTTTACTGCTAGGATCTCTGATGCCCACTTCCGCATGTAATCTATGTAATTTATTACTATATCGTCAACATAAAATCACATGCGTTGGCCTAAAATTCCCCACTTGTTAGGAAAGACAGAGAAATGGGACGGTGGATATGCATCTAAATCTCTAATATCCCGCATAAAAATGGAAAGCGAAGGTAATAATAATAATCAAAACGAGGTATCTAATGATTGATTAGGGAGAAATAAGTAAGAAACACGACACGTGAAGCATTCAGTCGTGAGCAGTCATTATCATGCAGATAAGCATCCCCATTTGGTATTTTTTGAATTTGATAATGTTGTTCTTGTTCTGCTTTTAACCAAGATCTTTTTTCAAGTTGGGAAGGATGGAAAAGTTTTGTAACACTCACAATAGCAATGCCATGGTTCTCTGCATGAGCAAAATAAGCGAAAAGTCCACCAACAATAACTGTTATGATAGGAGCAATTGCTGACACCCAAAATAACTTCGGTCTCTTTTGCTTCTGCAAAGGTTTAAACATTGAATTTCATCATTCCTTTTCATCTATGTGGAAAAACAAACGTATGTCATAGTTATATATAGGAAGGAAACTTGCCACAAATCTGGTGAATTGCAGGAAAATAAGAAAGATGATTCCAAGGACAGCACTTTGCCATTGCCACTGCACAAGTATAATAATAACGTTAGTAATAAGCAAAAGTCGATCACCCCGGAGTGACTTTCTACTGTTCGTGCTTCATATACTACGTGGTTTTTCACTGTATTATATTTCACAATCATAACTTTATAAGACCAAAAAGCAATTTGTTTGGTTCTTCTATTTATGTGGCCTTTCTAATTTGGCCTTCTAATCCATCAAATTCCAACTCCCAGAAGCCAAAGTGAAAAGAAGAACCAAACACAGAAAATTTAGCCAACCCTTCCTCCACCCAATGGCCAAATTTCCTAACAACTGGCACAGGGAGACAAGTACATGAATCCTCCTCCACCCATAAAGAGTAATAATTTCGCTGGGCTTTCTAAAAGCTACCAGGACTCAGCAGCTAAATTACTATCTTGTACAACACGTTCTAATTGTAGTAATTTTGGAGAAACCCGATAAAAGAACTTTTTATCACAAACCCAAAAAAAAAAAAAAAAACATTCTTCCGAAACAATATGCAAAGCAGACACGTGCATATATGATAGAATCTAATATGCCGACAACTATTTTTTTTTTTTAAGAAAAATCTTTTTGTCACTTTCTTTAGTTATGTCCATGGAATGAATAAAAAAAGAAGAGAGAGGGGAAAAATTAAAGAAATAAGATAGGATGCATGGAAATTTCTTGTTGAAGTAACTAATGACATCCAAAGAGATCCACAATCATTTTCTTTAGGGCAAATAAAAAGTGGAAGTTTGCATGAAATGATATTATACGCGAGATTATTGGAAGACTTAAAGGTGTTAACGCAAACCTCTTTTCTGTTGCTGAAAACTGAATGTACAACAGAAATCATATCAGTGTGGGTGGTGAAATGCTTCAATCCAAGCATGCCCTTCAATTGTTGCAGGCAGATTAACACAGCAGTTCCTCCCATAAAACCAAGGATAGTTGAATGGGATAGGAAGTCTACCAAAATTCCCAGTCTGCCAATGATTAAACATAATTATAACCTTGGTAAATAGAACTGTCTGAGGTATTGAGGGATCAGCATAAGAGAGACGAATCCCTTCACCTTAATGCACCCAAAGCTGTCTGAATTAAACCAGAAATGAGGCAAGCTGTGAATACTAAGTTGACATACAACTCCAGATCGTCAACTGGAGACACTTTTTCTTCTATTGATGCAGCTATGATCAATGAAGACGCTGCAACAGTTCCGACTGCAAGATGTTTTGAACTTCCAAATATTGCGTAAATCAAAGGTGGAACAAAGCTTGAGTCTGGAAATTCAACCATTTAAAGACAAAAGGTAAGTTCCAAACCAAATTCATAAGACTTTGAGATGTCTCAGATGTCAACATTGGCATACAAAAAAAGGAGCAGACAAAGTGCATGAAAAGTCCAAACTTACATAGCCCAATAATGGGAGGAATGTTGGCGAGCTTAGCGTAGCTTATTCCTTGCGGAATTGCAAGGCTAGCAATAGTAATTCCAGCGAGAAGATCATACTTGAAGAGGCTGAAATTATACTTGGGCAACCATTCAACAACTGGGACAAAATATTGGATCACCTTCTTGGCTTTACTCGACAATGATGGTTCATCACCGAGATAGCCGAATGGATCATCAGGTAAAAAGGTCTCTTTGAGCTTGGATTTAAGCACTGTCCCAAAATTTCTTGGGGGTGCAAAGTTCACCTCGTGAACAGGAATATGGTCGGAAGACATCTTGTTTTGTTAGGCTGCAAAGCCAACACAACTCTACTTCAGTGTGGAAGGAAGGAAGGAAGGAAGGAATGAAGAAGCGTTGGATATATTGAGGCCTCGCGATGCATGTATTTATTGAAACAATATAGTGGAAGATGATGCAAGAAATGACACAGCCAAAAACAAATATTGATTTGATTTGCCTCAGATTGAATTTTATGCCAAATCCTAAACAAAGACATTGGAGAGTAACACGTCACATTATCTGCCAAATTTTCTTCTTTGATTTGGTTCCATATTAAAATTGGGATTATACTATGAACTTTTATGATTAATAAAATTAATTCAGTTTCTAATGTAATTCGGATAAAAAATCAGACACGCAAAGGATTTATTAATATTTCCTTCCCAACTAATCATCATTCATATAAATTGATTTGATTTGCCTCAGATTGAATTTTATGTCAAATCCTAAACAAAGACATGGGAAAGTAACACATGTCACATTATCTGCCAAATTTTCTTCTTTGATTTGGTTCCGTATTAAAATTGGGATTATACTATGAACTTTTATGATTAGATACATTATTTCAGTTTCTAATGTAATCCGGATAAAGAATCAAACACGCAAAGGATTTATTAATATTTTCTTCCAAACTAATCACCATTCATATAAAGAACCAAACAGGGGCAGAGACAGGGTCAACAGTCGCTGTCCCCAAAATTCTTTTATATTAACACTGTATTGAATTTTTTATGTACTCAAATTTTTGCCCCTTTAAATTTAATTTTTTTTCATTCTGCCTCCCCTACATTAAAACCTTATCTCTGCCACTGCAAATCACATTAGGAATATTTATTGGCTTCGATTGTAAATGTTTCAGAATTAAGTGAGGCAAATGTGTCAATTGTGAAAATTTAATTAAAAATGATATGCTTAATGGTTGAACTATGTAAAGCATGAAATTGCCATAGTTTAAAATTCAAGGGTGTATATAAATTGCACATTCAAAATATATTTTTTTACCTTTTTAATATATATTTTATTTCATAATTATTACTTTTAAAGGCATAAAAATACATTTTGAAATAAAACACGTGCGCACCCCAACCCCTCTAGTATCCTCTTTCCTGAAGACATAGCAGCCTCAAAGAGAAAAATCCGATGAAGAGTCAAATCAATATTTTAGGGTAACAACACCACCAATTAGGCAAAGGCTTGTTCTCGACTCTCCCCTCACAGATTATCCATAAGTTTACTAATTGTATGATCCTTTTCTTAATTACTAACCTTTTTTCTTAATTTTTTTTTTCATTTATCTTATGGTATATATCACTAGGCTGAAGGACCCAAAACCCAAAAAAAAAAAAAAAAAACAATCTACATTCCTCTATTTATACATAATACTGATGAACTAGAATAAATCGAAATAACATTATATCTATAATCAACAGTGCTAAAGATTTATCCCTATTAATGACATGAAAAATTTAGATAGGATAGTGTGAGAAAATGAGGTAAGGATCGAATAGGATGTGATGGTGAGACTCATGCCCATGCTAGTGCGTAAGGTACAACAGTCTTATCGGTTTGTCACAAAAACCAGAAAAAGATGGTATATTTTTCCTGTTCTTTCGTTTGAGATATAGAAGGCATCAAAATAGGACTTCAGACCAGCAACGATAATGCACGACCATGTTAAGTTGTGGACTTAAAACAAATCATGATATACCTCCTCTAATGCAGCTCATGGTGAACAAGAATCAATCCAAACAGGAAAAAAAAAAAAAGAAGAAGAAACCTACGATTCATGAAAAATAAACTTAAATCACATTGATTTACCTTATCCAGATTAATGTTAACTGAGTTGGATTTTCTTACCAAAAAATGATGTTTATGGGGACACCCGACCGCTTAAAGTTGGCAGTTTGAAAATTAATCTTTCTCCTTGAGTACAAAAGTCGTCGTTGTCCTACCAGAAAATTGACTCTGACGTCCTGTGATTAAATACAAAATGACGATTCCCTCAAAGAAATCATTCCAAGTCCGCAGTTGAAATTCTCCCATGCAATCATCAACCCAGAAAAAGATGGAATGTTGTGAATTACAGTACCTAATAAAACAGCAGTGAAGGTAACGAGTGGTTGCAGCTCTTTGAAGACCCTTCAAACTACTCTGTACAAACACAAAGGAAGAAAAAATAAATAAATATATATATATCGATTCAACAATAGGTTTAAAAAATGACCACCTCATCATAAAGAAATGGAATTCTTGGGGGGATTGACCGAAGATAGAACGGCAGAAGGGCCTTCCTCTAATAAATTCGAGAGAGAATTGCCGTGAAAAAATGGTTATTATGGCGAAAATATTTGCTATGCCCAATGCGGAAGTAACGAGGGAATCCTTCTTGATTTATTTAGCCTCGTAGTGCTGGAAAAACCCTCTAAAATATGGCTCAAAATTTTGTTGGAGGGCACTTTTTGGATAGAATTTGTTTTAGGATGTTCTAGTTGTAATGTTATTGCCCATTTATTTTGGATAAGGACCAAAAAAACGATGGCATTAGCATTTGGGAGTGAGAATAGGAAAGGAATCGTCGCTTGATTCCCCAATGCTCTGTAAAATGAGACATGTAGGAGTTGTCGAAACTCAAAAAGGCATGTTCACGTTTAGCCTTTTGCAAATAATTTCTATACCGAAATTGGAACAACGAAAAAGTATCACGATTGAGAATATTTTTATCTCGTTAATATTATTATGTGAAACTGTAAGTATATTAAACCAAGCTCATTTACTAAATTACAGTTAAATTAGAATTTATTAATTATTAATTGAATTAGAATTGAATTGTTTTAGAAAAAAAGATTTTAAGTAGGATTTGATTATCAAATCCTAATTGGTTTTGATTAAATATGTGATCTATATAAATGATTCATGGTTTTAGTTTTTAAGTGAGACTCAGAAAAATAAAAAAAGAGAGACTCCAAGAAAATATAATTGTAAGAAATAGGAGTTTCTTCATATTGTTTGTATTTTGAAGTGCAGGGATTTTTCCTACCTTATTGTTTGTCTTTAAATAAATTATTTTATTATTTTCCGCTGCTTGAATTTTGAACATGGAATTTTTACATCCTATAGAAACACTAATAAAAAATTGGCAATCAAAAAAATAGTGAGTGCATTGACACAGGTTGTATCCTATACCACATGAGATAATGCAATTTAACTTATTAAGGGATAGTGTTTTTAATTTTAAGGAAAAATAAGCCAATTTTAGGGGTATAAATATTAAAATTTTATTATTATTCTCATTATTTTTATAGTTGACTTACTATACTAGATATAAGGATGTAATAATTATATTGAATATTTTCCCATGTATGAGTGGGAACATTATTCAACCTCTTAATAAAATTTGCTACATCTTTTAGTTGTTCGTGAAAAAATTTCCCTTTATAGTAACATTGTGCAAGGAAGGAATGATCAGTGTGACCCCTCATCTAATTCACGTAGATTACGCATTTGTACTTCTAACCAAAAACATTTTTTTTTCAAAAACACACACACAAGAGAAAGAGAGACAAACACACAAAATTCATAATAATTGTACAATTAGTTATTTTTCTAATATTTTGTATGAGGGCATCATTTTCCTGCAAATATTACATGATCCCTTGGAACTGTGGCAAATATTTTCTGAAAAATTATTTCCTTTTTTTCCCCTAAATATATAGAAAGCTTTGACAAAGCAAACAAGTGGATTCATATGGATATTGAAAACTTTCTAATTAGGGGTCAGCCTCTTGTTGCCTGAATTGTCTTGGAGGGTGGTTGAAGAAGAACTAAAGATTCCTCATAATTCCACTTTTATTAAATAGTTCTATCAAGAAAGTAAAGGGAACAAAAAGAGTTTTGTTTGAGATTAATTGGTGCTTAAATGATAACACCGCAAAAAAAAAAAAAATCTCAATAGACCAACCTCTGACTTCTTACATCCTGGTTTGTTCCAAAAATGTTTGTGTTTGACATAAACAAAAAATAGAAGATATTTTTCTTTGAGATTAGTGCATAATTGATTACTTAAAAAATTCCAATAAACCAACCTCCGACTTCTTACATCATGGTTTTTCAAAAATGTTTTAAGTGGTTAGATTTTATTTGATTGCAAAATATTTGATAAGATTTTTTTTAATTATGGTTGATTTTATGTAATTAAAGTATGTATTAATTGTATATTTGATTTGATTTCATATTAATCGAATAGGTATCAATCAATTAGTGATTAATTAATTGTTTACTTTGTATAATTTATGTATTCAACTTATAAATAGACATCTAGTTATACAAACTAAAAGTGTGAAATAAAAAACATCAATTATCTCCTACGACTCTTTTCTTTAGATTAAGTGTTTAACATAAACTAAAAATAGAAGTCATAAGGGTTCTGTGGCTTTGTTTGATGCATGTATAATTCTAACGTAGATTTGTCGGAAAGCCATTGAAGGGAATGTAACAGCTGATGATAAGAAGGGAAAAAAAAAGTAAAAATAAAATAAAATAAGAAAACAATGGAATGGAAGGAGAAAAAAGGTAGTGAATCATCTGTTCATCAGATGGACCCCCATTTTCCAGCAAATGAGCATAAAGAAGATGAAGGCATTTGGTTCCACAAATTCAATTTGAGTTGGGTTGGTTATAATTTACTCCATTATTGCATGCATAAAACCTCCCTTGGTTAGCCTTGGATGGAGCAGACCTCCCTTGGTTAGGCTCAGGCCATCGTGTGAGACACATCAAGTTGAGTGTGAGAGATTTTGTCAAAAAGTTTGGAACGTCATTAATTTCTTTATTAATCTAACTCAAATTATTGACGAACTCCTCTTTTGTTCTTCAACATTTTCCATCATTACTATTTTGGCAACTACAAGTGGATGTAGAAAGTGCGAGGTGGTAAAGGCAGCCACTTTTTCTTCTTCTTCTTCTTTTTTTTTTTTTCACTAGAATATTGACTAGTTGTACGAGTTTTTCATGTGTTAAGATCGACCCTCAATCATATCCAAATTTAGTGGTTTGGGAAAAAAGTGTAACAACTAGTTCAAACTAATATTTTCATTAGTCATTGGTTACTTTTTAGGCATGACAAATTTATGCCCAATCTCATATATAGGACAAAATTGTTCTTAACAATAACTACTTAGTTCTCAAATATTAGTTGTTTAATTTATTATCGATATGACTCCACTTTATCCACTTATTTGATATATTGTAGTTCATTGCTTTTCAACTATAAACATGAATACTAGGTAGTGGGTAAGAGATTTTTTAGATCATTTGTTAATCACGTGTGTATTATATTTTGTGAACTATCAAATCACTAAATATAAACTAATTGCTTTAAGCATGGAAAATTATTTCCTTAAAGAATTACTTTGAGGTTTGTTTTGTAAATTCATTATACTTAGATTTAGAATTACATTCATTGAAAACTAGAATAATAATACATGATGTACCATGGATCTCGGTCCATTGGGAATAACTCAGAGGTCTAGTCTAAAAAGAATTTTACACATAAACGAATTATTTTAGGTTTTAAACTCATACTTTTATACGTTCCGTTGATATTAGATGACAGATATTTATACCTTTTAATACGGACATGTGAGGAGGACAATCCTAATTCTAGTATTCTAATACTCTAACCCAACCTGTTATATTTTTCTTACTTAAATATCGAAGTATTTTCCCCACAAATTATTCTAAGATCTGTTTTGCAAGCACCCTGCTGTGAGGCACTTAAGCCTTTTGAATGACTTAAACACCGGAGAAAACTTAAGACTTGTTAATGACTTAAATATCAGAGTGTCTTCTCTAAAAATTACCCCAAAATCTGTTTTTAAAGCACTCTTTCAGCGAGAAATTTAAGACTTGTGAATTTTGAATCGGATAATAAATATTCCCTTTATCAATACAATAGTTGTATTTTAATATTTAACACAACAAATTAATCATCAAAAAAGAATAAACTCACGCCCATAATTTCCAAAAAATTATGAACTTTGCCCTTAATCGGTCAATAGAATGATTGTAGCGTAATACATTAACGCTGATTAAAAAATGATTTTTTTTTAATTTTCGCAAATAGACTTTCTCCTAAACAAAAATAATTTTTTCTTGTTTTCGTAAAGGAGACTTTGTGTTTTTGTCCTGAAATAAAGAAATGCTTTTTCCTGACGGAAAGGATGCTTTAGCCGACTGCCACTCAAATACCAACACCCACCCTCACAAAAAGGACCTTCGACTTTTCTCAGTTGTGTTAACGCGGGGAAGGTTGAAGTGGGCAAATATATTTAGTTCACGTTATTAAGAGAACTAATTTAATGAGTAATTTTATTCAAAGTTAAGTCAATAATGTGGAACAAGAATCCACGTCTATTATTTACTCCCACCGTCCTTAAAAAAAAAAACCATTTTCAAAACTTTTTACTATTTTTTTAAAAAAAGTCTATTTTTAAACTAAAATTATAAAATATTTTTATTAATAATTATTATATATACTCATAATTAAAAAATAAGAACAAAAATATAAAATTATGAATTTAATGGTATATTAAGTGTATTGTATTTAATAATTAATAAAAAATTAAATTTAAACCAAAATAAAAAATTTTTAAGGATTGAATGAGTATTATTTAATTTATATGTAGAAAATAATGTTTATTAAATTTGGTTCATTCTATATTTTTACACACATTCTGTGTTTCACGTCTCAACAATCATGACTATTCCCTTATTTGCCAAGCAAGTGATACTTTTAAATTTTTCAATCAAATTTCAATTTCATGCTTTTCTTTATTCGAATTTCAATTTCATGCTTTTCTTTATTCAAATTTCTTATGTATTTCATATTTTTAATCAAATTTTGAATTCAATATTCTTCTTTATTCAATTTTTCATTATGTTACTTAAATAAAACTCAACTTCCAGTGCACATTATTTTTTTTTAACTTCTCTTTAAAAGTGTAATAATTATTTTTATCCTTTGAGTAAAAGTAAAATAATTATCACTTTGAAAAAGAAATAATAAATTACAATTTTAATTTTTTAAAATCAAAATACAAATTTATTTTATTTTATTTTTTACAATGATATCATAGTCTCATGTAAATACACGAGAAGAAGGCTATAGTTACAATATAATTAAAAATGCTGGGATGGATAACCTAGCTAATATGTTGCTAAGTCAATTATTGTCTTAACAAAGATTGAGGGGATTTTTTAATATATTGCTAAGTTAATTATTGTCTTAACAAAGTTTTAGAGGGTTTTTTTTTTCCCTTCAATCCACAAAATCTATCCTATTTTCAATTATACAATAAGAAAGGGAATCAAACTGAGCTGTATTAAAAAGATGCGGATTTAACCATCATGCATGACACAATCCTTAATTTTTAAGTTGATGCCAAATTTTGATTTCTAGATCAATTGCAACATGAATTGTTAAAACTTTTGTTTGGAATTGTAGAATTTAGTAACATGTTTTTTATCCCAGAAGGTACAATTCCTTGCTCCATCTATCTTAGAAGAGAAAAAAGACGGTTTTGTTTCTCAGGTCAATTCCTTCTTTCCCTGATCCTATCAATTGAGTCAACAGAATTATTCTCTACCTTACCTTAATCTTCCAAACTTATTTCAATCTTCCTTATCATTTTTCAACTTTACCTACGTGTGTGGCAATATATGTTGTATGGCTTTCACTTATCTTGTACATATGTGGCAATATGTGTTTATTTGTTTGATTTCTAATAAAGATACTGTTTGATTCAAACACAAAATTCAAGCACTAGCTAATCCATACGTACACAATTATCCATTCAACAACTCCAATGAGACATTTGACATATTACAACATATCTGTATATTTATCGTATGGGATTTGAAGTTTGCAGCATGAATGTTATCGGAGGATCATGGTGATGTGTCTTCCATTAATTATAAGAGTTTTTCTTTGCTTAGCTTAAGCATGAGTAACCAACCATAATTCTTTCAGATAATGTCATAGGATCCTAAGATGATACACAAAATGTAAAAGGTAAGGTAAGTTTACCCAACTATAATTAGTAAGAATTAAGGGAAGAAAACTTGCTAGATATCAAAACAATTACTACGAGAAATCATCAATTTCATGCTTAGAAGAAAGAAAAAAGAAGAACCCTTAAGTAAGGGAGTGGTTGGATGAGTTTTCTTGATGCATGTCTTTTGTTTCCTCGTATGGATAGATTTTTCTTTGTCATTGCTGGAATTTTGCTTCAATAATTCAACCAAAGTCAGAACCGCACTTTTCTCTGATTCCAAATCCAATCCATCCTTGTCTGAATACTTGAGCACTAAAATGAACTGAAAACATGTAAAACATTCCCGTCAACAATAGTGGGGATTGCAAGTCAATCACTGTTTTTATGGGATGAAAAATATTGACCAGACCCAAAAAAAACACAAGGGCTATTGTGAAGTCCTCGGGTGTGTTCTGCAAATGGAAATCCGTGTGGCATCCATTAGGACCATTGCTGACCTTACCTTCATTTAGTATTGCTACTACTGTGGATCATAGATAGGTTTATTTGCATCAACCTCACCAACCAACAGCTTCAATTAAATCCAGTCCTGAATTAGTAGTCATAAAGCACTCCAGAAGAAAAGGCACATGCTCAGTTAGAGAACTTCCAAGTTCAAATTTGGCAGCACAAGTTGATATATTAAAATAGGTTACGTGGGGTTATATCGCCATCATGTTTAATTAGGGTATGTATAAATTGATATTTTTTAATATATTTTTTATTTTATAAATATTATTTTAAAACACAATTCATACACACTTTTAAAATACAAATTGATATACAAAAGAAATAATAACAAAAATAAATAGTGAAAAACTACACAGTACATTGTTGACTTCATTGGGCTCTGTTAAGAATTTGGTTAACTTGGCATTGGATCTGTAGTGGGATTTGACGTCGTGAAAGTTTTTAATATAAAACAAAGAGTTATAGGCTCCAAAACATGGGCTGCCATTTTAAAACGTTTGGCATTGGAGTGTTTGGAGGACTGCTGCAGTGCTAGGCTATGGATTAATTGGATAATTGGAAATTTGGACCTTCGTTAAGCATAATCTGTACTTGGATTTTTGGGAGTTGAACCATTATTATTCAAGATCAATTTTGTGGTTGGAGAAGAACATTCTCCTCTAGCATGGATTTTTTGGGTTGAATAATTAAAATGGAGATGGCACGCAAACAGGAACATAAAACATTTTTAAACATCAAAATGAGCAAATAAAATGACAATGTTCACAAACACAAGATGATTTACGACACGGAAGAATAAAATATCAAAGGCATCCGCGGTTGTTTCGGCTAGCCCTAGTGCTTTCTTAGCCTATGCCACCGCCGGCTCCACCTCCTCCGCCCAATCCTCCACCTATCCCACTACCAATGCCTGTGCCTCCACCACCTCCTCCTCCTCCAAAGCCTCCGCCACCTCCTCCTCCAAAGCCTCCGCCAGCACCACCTCCAAATCCTCCACCACCACCACCGCCAAATCCCCCACCTCCACCAATACCACCCCCAAACCCTCCCCCCGCACCACCTCCCAATCCACCGCCCACACCACCACCAACTCCTCCACCAGAACCACCCCCAAAACCCCCACCAGCACCACCTCCCGCACCGCCTCCAATTCCTCCGCCAGCACCACCACCTACCCCTCCACCAACACCGCCTCCATACCCTCCACCAGCACCGCCTCCAAACCCTCCACCTGTCCCAACACCCCCGCCAGTACCACCTCCAGCGCCACCACCAACTCCTCCACCAGCACCACCACCGATTCCTCCACCTCCGCCAGCGCCACCACCAACTCCTCCACCAGCACCACCACCACCTCCTAATCCTCCACCTGCACCACCTCCTTTTCCTTTACCAATTCCACCACCAACTCCCCCAATCCCTCGGTGGTGATGATGACTCTCCTTCTTGTGGGGATTTCCACCAATGGAACCTCCTCCAGTTCCACCTTTGCCTACGCAATCAGGTTTTCCAAAAGCACGAGCATGACCCAGGTGATCAGCAGAAGCAGGCTTGCTGTCACCATTTTTCACCATTAATTCCTCATCATTTTTCTTCACCTCTTTAATACCCTCCCCGAATCTCACCTCCAACACTACTAAAACAAGAACTAGAAACAAGAAAAAGCCCTTGCCAACCATCTTAATCTGAGACAATCTCCCGTGTCCTGTCCTTGTGGAAGAAAGCCCACTCGACTTTCTAAGTGCACGCCAAACTGCTGCAAATGCTCCGCAATTTATAGATGGAAAATGGAAGAACGGTTGGAGGATTTATTCATGAGGGGCTGGAGCTTAATTGCTGCAGCTTTACAAAAAGCATCGTCCATTTCCAGCTCGACAACCCATGCAAATGCGTGATTTCTCGCTAGCAGGCTCAGCCCTCTAACTAAGGTTTCAATTTC
The DNA here is from genome assembly GCA_020080225.1 of Gynochthodes officinalis. Classification (NCBI taxonomy): domain Eukaryota; kingdom Viridiplantae; phylum Streptophyta; class Magnoliopsida; order Gentianales; family Rubiaceae; genus Gynochthodes; species Gynochthodes officinalis. Next base: position 44,907,590 of record CM034615.1, on the reverse strand, counting down.
ATTCATTTACACACACCACATGCCTTATTCAAAATCACGGCTGCCTTGCTAGCCAGCGGTACCGTACGTAGCTCCGTGATGAATTGCGTATTTGCATGCATGTATTCATAATTATTTGACTTGCCCATACTTCTCTCACATGCATGCATGCTCAACGCTCAAACTTTGTTACTTCCTACGTACGTACTGCCCATTAATTTTGATTAGGATCAAGAAACAGTTAAGCGCTGTTGTTAAAACTAAATCAATAGTACTATCCCTTCATTTTGTTGACTTTTGGTGAGAGCTTAATTAGTACTATTATTAATATATTAATATTTAGCATTGGGAGCTAGAATTAATATGATTTTTCACAAAGTAATTAATCATCTTGAATTCAGGTTCCTAATTTAGTGCAAGATTACTTTTCTAATGGTCAAACTGACATATAATTAACTGAAGTTATATGGGGAAGAAGTGGTTGAAGGGAAGAAGATTAATTAATTGGGAAGATAAAAACGATGGAGACACAGCAAGAATACTGTGTTCTTTCTCCAAGCGGTGCATGGAACACTGGAATGGATTTCTCGAGATGCATAGCTTTTCATTGGAACTTTAATTTAATAGGCAACATTAAATTGAATCTCAAAACTGCAACCTTATGATCCATGGCTGATAATAATGGGATTGGGGGGCTTCATGGCATATATCCACGTTTCAACACCATACATGGCCTTGGTGGAATATTTCCTTAATTAACAAGGGGTTTATATAACAAGATGGACATTAATTAACTTATATATTTTACATACAACCAAATAAATTAAATCACACAATTAAGAAAACAAAGGTGAATTAACGATTGAGGTGATATACATCCAACCAAATAAAATCTTTTTATACATTCACCATAAACCAAAACAAATTAGAGGCCTAATGAGCAGACGTGGATGGTAAAATTGTAAGTAAAATAAAGGAAAGGAGAAAAACAGAAAATCCCTGTAAAATCAATATTGCCTTGACAATATGGAAGGAAAGAAACTTTTTGGTTTTAGTTGGTGCTTTCAAACTTTGAACATTGCCTAGAGCTAAACTTGCCATCTTCATCAGAAATACGCACATCATCTGATCTGCTACTTACATCGAATTCTCTTTGGTCTCTACCTTCTAAAATTATATATATCAGTATAGTTTTAAAATTTCCATTTATCTACTATTACTATTGTCTATTTTTCCTTCTGTTCATATATGCATGTATAATCTTGCTATATTGATTAGTATATTAGGTAACACATGTTTCCACGTACGTCTACTACAATCATATAAGATATAACATGACATTCTGCGTTGTACTTAGTAAGTATTTTGTTTGGGCTTAATGAAACCAAAAGAACAAAAAAAAGGAATTCAATTTTTTTATCGAACTAAAAAGAATTACTACTACTTTTAGAATAGAATTTTTATATTATTTTTATTAATAATAATAAGTGATTTAAAATTAAAAAATTAAGAAATTATATAATTAATACAGCGATTAATGAGAGATTTTTTTTTAAAAAAAAAAGCCAAAAATAAGAACATCAGGACTCGGGAGTCGTGACAGGGAAAATGAGGCTTCGGGAGAAAAAACCTATCCAATAAGGCATAGTCACCCTTTTGTCTCCAATAAGAAATTAGTAATCTAACACCTCTCAACATCCAAGGACCAAAGTGGCCTTTTCCCCCAATCTCTCTGTTCCTGCGGTAGTAGTTCAATCCTTTAAATTTAATGGAGCCCTGATTTTTCTTTCACCTTCATCCTGAAAACCCTTAATAAAACCCTGAAATTGGGTTCAAATGTTCCGCAACCTTCTCAGATATTAGGATTTTAATTCTTTTATCTGTTTTTAATCTAAAAATCATTTAGGCCATGGATGACTCTGAAGATGAAGGTAGGTATTCTTTTCGATCAAAGCCCCCAATTCGAAACCCTCATCCTTATCCCCTGAGCAACCATTACACAAACAGTGTCGGGTTTGCCCAACAACATGAAGATTTTGAGGACGAAGAAGAAAACCCACAATTCAATATTGCTCAAAATGAGTATTATTATCAATCCTATTACGAGGATGAGCCCAAAAGAAACAAAAAGAAGAGAAAGTCGGAGCCTTTGAGTTCAAATTACGAGCTCGCCCCTCGTTCTGGACTGAATGCACCAAAAAGTTCTAATCTTGGTGGGAGTTCGAGGGATTCTTGGAACGAAGAGGGTAGTTTTGTTTTGCTGGAAGTTTGGGGGGAAAGGTATCTGGAGTTGGGGAGGAGGAGTTTGAGGGCTGAGGATTGGGCTGAGGTGGCTGAGAAAGTCTCTGAAATGAGTGGCGGGGAGAGGACTGAGATGGAGTGCAGGAATCAATTGGATGTGTTGAAGAAGAAATACAAGAAAGAGCGGGCCAAAATGGAGAGAGTTGGAGGAGGATTTGTGAGCAAGTGGGTGTTTTTTAAGAAGATGGACGTGCTGCTGAATTTGAGGATGAGAGGGCATTGCGGATTGGGTTGTGGGGTTGATTCAGGGGAATATGTGTTCATGAATCCACGGGTGTATTTGGATAAGTCTAATGTGTTGGATGAGATGAGGGACAGTCCTGGGGTGTCTGATGAGGAGGATGAAGTAGAAGATGAGGGGTTGGGACGAGGGGAGGAGGAGGTTGATGGAGAATCAGCTAGATTGTTGGCAGATTCGATTCAGAGATTTGGGGAGATTTATGAGAAGATTGAAAGTAGTAAGAGGAGACAAATGATGGAGTTGGAGAAGATGAGGAGGGATTTCCAGAGGGAAATGGAGTTGCAAAAAAAGCAGATTGTTGAGAGGGCACAGGCGGAGATTGCCAAAATAAGGGAAGGAGATGAAGAGGAGGATGATGACGAGGAGGACGAGGATGAGGACGATGATGATGACAATGATAATGATGATGAGGAGGATGGTCCGAATGAGAATATCCGTGTGTGATGCAGGTAAAGTTTAGCCTAACGGATGTAAAATTGTGCGTTGTGAATGAATTTTTCCTTAGTGTGAGAAATGTGGAGCTTTATATGAAAAAATTTATTAATTGCTAACATCAAGCTGCTTTTACAATGTAGAAGTAATGAGTAGTGTGACATCTAGTTTAAGAAATCCAGAGGCCCAATATCAACAAATGTCTAGACTGTTAAAATCAATGTGTGTTCGCTATGTTGAAATTATGTGTTAGCTCAAGCTTGATGGAAAGTTGTGCTGGTTTTCTTCTTTGGTCTGAGATCTTTTGTGCTGTTTTATTTGTCCTGTAAACACTATATGCATTTCACCTTGTCAAGATCAATGTTTAGGATCAGTAGGTCTCTTGCTTAACAATGGGTAGGAATTGTTACTTTCTTGTATCTCTAACACTGGTATCCCGTTCTTATTATTCAAAGTTTGGAGTAAAAGTACTTCAAGAGGATCCAAAAAAAAGGTGTTGAAACTCTTAACAACAAATAGGAAATTGAAAGGTCTTTCATCAGTAGGTACAATAATCTATGCTGGGAATATGTGAGAGAGAAAATGAAACGGCGTTTTGTCATTTCCATGATATGCATGTGTACTATCACGGTGCAGACCAGGTTTTTCCACTGTGTTGTGCAATCTGTACTTGCTTTTGAGTTAGAAAGTGATTGGGATTATATATGTCTGATATTTTGTGTTTCTTTCTGCCTGAGTAATTATAAACCATATGAATAGCCTCAATCTGAACTAATCATTTCATGAGATTTCCTTATTGTTTTTGTAATCTTGAACTACTTCCTGTTTGACATACGCAGAAACAGAATCTTCTAGTGCACCTGTAATTTTTAATCTGTTTGATCCAATAAGTCTGGTTTAGAAAGTTAACTTTTGCTCATGTGATGTATTTGCAGCGTTGTTGGTGGCCTCTCTCCTCATTTTGGTCGGCACACTATTGCAGCCTCACTAATTAAATGTTACTTTTGTTATATTAGCGAATTAGGTTGAAATTTGTATTCTCCATGACCTAAATGCTTCCCTTTTCAAATAACATTTAATTTTGAAGGACACATATTTAACTGTAGCATCCTGTTTGCAGAAGAAGAGGGGAGTGATGATGACAACTGGAATCACACCTTGTGAGAATTGCCCGTCTCCCTGACCTGCGAAGCAAATCAAATACATTGGTTTTTAAGTTGTAACCAAAAGAAAGTTTACAGTGTGCAGCGTTGGGTCTTTGGGGAAAGTTTTGGCTGCCTTTGTGTACTTGTGACCAAATAGAAATGTGTTTGTCTTTTTCTTCCCCCTACTTAACTATTGATTTGTAGTCCTCGACATGTTGTGAGGATGACAAGTTTATGTATCTACTGTTAGGTTTGAGATGAAATCGTTAAGATTAGTACCATTTTTTGGTTCCCAATCTTTTGGAGTTTTTCACCAATTTTGCGTTGGAAGCATTCTGTTATGGTGGTTTGCATGCAATTCCTAGCTTTAAAGCTTGTAGTCCGCCTACTTGACTTTATTGTAACGAGAATCTTATCAAATAAGTTGATTTATTTTTAGATAATCTCAGTTTATTTATGTTGCTGTTACTCTGTTTATCTTTCTTAACATGAAACGATAGTAATACTTCAATTGCAAACTGTATTGTGCTGTTCAATTGGCATTGATGTGATTCTAGGACTGGTGTGGTACATGGAAATAAAGCAAAGAAGTGCAATTCCTTTTGACATAGAAAAAAATTCCATACAAAGACCTTTCTATTTCTGAAAGTAGACTACGCTCAAAATGTATTCGAGTCAGGAACTAATCCTATGTAGAATTCCTGACTAATGAACATCTGAAAATTTTGAGGTGAAAAATGAACCACTAAACTATCAGATCATCGAAGATACAGCCTAAAGTAATCAAGTTACTTTCTTTGTCCTCCTTTTGTTCTTGTTCTCGACCGCATCCTAGGCATTTATGTTGTGTCAGGAAATAGCTCATCCCTGAGTGATGGGGCAATCCACTGAATCTGAACATAGGTTATTTCCCACAGGTCATCACCTTCTCTTGGAACTAACAACTCATTTTCCTTCATAACTGAGAGAATTTTTTTCAGTAATTTTGGGATTACTTCTTCCATGGTTGATTTGCCATAATCCCCCAAATCTGCCTTTATGCAGGTATCCATTCTTCGCAATAGACTCATCCAAAAGGGCCTAAAATGAGGACTTTCTGATATGGGCTTCAAGAGCAATGAATAAACTTCTGCTAAGACCTCCATTGCAAGCTTCAAACTTGATTCCATGCTTCGCGTTTCCCTCTCAGCGTTCTCTCTCCGAGAGTATTCCAGCATTTTTTCATGTATATCGTCCACCATGGCAAATATCAAACAGTTAAAACAGTAAACACAGTTCGCTGGTGTAAAACATAGTTCCTCTGCTAGCATGAAGCTCCTCTGAAGAGACATGACCGCATGGTTTCTTACCTCTTCTCTCCTGGCTAAGCATGTCTTTCGGAGAGATTCACCTAGCTTGACAAATAAGTTCATGATAAAACTGGAAAAGCTGGCAGGTTTTGCATTTTCGTCCAAGGAGGAGTTGCTTGCATTACTCCCCACGCTGGCATTGCTACCTGGATCTGAGTATGCATTTCTATACCACTGAGCCAACAATTTTACCGAATCAGACATCAGATCCATTATCTTCGTATTCTTCTCCACTGGACTGTTCCTGAGTGCAACAAAACCAAATGCACACTCAATACAAAAAGCATAATTTGTCCGGGAAATGTGCGTCCCATCAGACATCAAATTGATTAGGGTCTCAACGCCCTGATCATATGTTTCAGGATGACGCCCAGTGACTGACAACAGATGCAGTACTGTCTTCCATCCTGCGCTACTTTGCAAATTTGCTGGGTACTCTGTCAGAATTTTGGTGACTGATTGTATTAAGGAATCGGAGCAAGTATCAAGGATTTCTTTTTCCAACATCCACATCAAATTTATGGATTTAAAGATGAGCTCCTCGGGGAGTTTATCATACTGGTATGTAGAAAGGATCTTGAGGCAGATTTTCATCTGAGCTACAATAGCCTTTTCCGCAAATGGGATAGGTGAAAATAGAGGAAATTGTGCAACTCCTAGTAGATAATCATGGTAATGAGGCCAAAAGGTTGAGAATCTGTGCATATTGACAAAAGAAATGATGACAATCAAATCCCAACAGAATGCTACAGTTTCTTCTTCCTCCACAGGAGTGCTGAACTTTTGCCCCTTCCCTGCTGCTGCGAATATAAGAGCACGCCCGAGATTAAGTAACGCCTCTTCAGGTAAACTTGAACTGGTAGTGAAAATGCTTTCAATATGGCACTGTTGAATGATTTTTTGATTCTGTTCAAATTCACTCACACCAAGGTTTAGAGATTCTTCCACGCTCTCTACAGATAGGAAGTGTGAAAATCGACCTATTAAACCGGTGCTGCGACGTGCATGGCCGAATTTTGAATAATGCGTAAAGCCAGACTCTGATTTCTCTTTCTTTGCTTCAGTAGATGAATCTAGAGAAGTATCAATTTCAACAAGAGATTGTGGAAGTAACTTAAGCCTTCTGAGTTTCAACAAGCAGTCAACAATGGTTCTCCAACTTCCCGAAATGGAATTTTTGAAAGTGTTTGCAATTGTGAAAACTGCAAGAGTGGCCATCCTGGGCTTCATATCATTGCTGAAAGCATACAGGGTTTCTTCTGCTGATGCATAAGGATTCAACAAGGTGGTGAATTTGCAGAATGAACAAATGAGTTCATCAAGAGTGTCTTCTAAGTGATATTGAGCTATTCTAGCTATTGAAAATAATACTTCAACACACTCGTGGAGAACTTCCTCTTCTTCAGTTTGTTCAAAGATTGCTGAAAGAGTTGCAACTGAGGGGCCAGCAATCGAAGCAAACATATCTCTTCCTAGTCGACGATCAAAATTACAAAATACAAATGGCTTTACACGCTTGGCTCGGTTTATTAACTGAATCCATCTGGTTGCGTTCATTTCTAGAGGGCCACCAGTTTGACCGAACAATGTGATTTCATTGGTGGATATAGAATGGAAAAGCTCAGATAGATATTCTCTAGGGAGGTCATTTCCTCCATTGATTGCTCGATTGTTCCTGATAAATTCCTCTTCTGTCATCTTTTTTTTGACTTGCGGATTGTGTTGATCAGTGTTGAGCATGATGAGCGAATAGCAAAGAATGAACACGGAATCCTTGCTCACAAAGAGTTCCGAGGACTGCTGATCATAAAACCTCTCTGAAAATGCTTCCATGATCCTCTGAATCTTCTGAGACTCTCCGGGTAGCCTGAAAGTTTCCAAATAGTTTCGTAGAGCGGAGTCCAATATCATTCCTGTAAATTCAAATGTGTCTGTAAACTCTTTGAGAACTTGAATATGAAATTCGTCCGGGTCACCAAGATAATCCCCAAGCATGGTCTTGTCGAGTCCAGGAGTGAAGCGGAAATACATCGCAAAGGCTTTTGGATCAGGAGGATCAGGAATTAACTTAGAAATTTTCAAGTACTCCAACCCTTTTTTATCATCTTGATTGAAATGATTTCCAGCGATGAGTATCTTTTTCTTCTGTGCCTTTCTTAGCCTAACAGAATTCACCCACGTCTCTACACCATCATCTATGGACATCTCTTCCCAGAAAGGTTTGTACTCAGAAATCTCGACTGGATATGGTCCAGAAGGGCTGGTATCATCTTCTTTGTCAATGTTCTCTGCAATGTTGTGAATGATAAATACAAGGCCTTCAAATGCCTGGACTTGCAAACTTGTCATGGGGCCGCCGGCCGGAAATGCATGCTTGCAAAGCAACCTGCCTATCTCCTCAAATACATTCCCAGAACTAGGATCACAATCATAATTCGCATACATTTCAATGCTGAAGGTGGGTTGCCGACAGAAATTCACAATTGCTTCAGTTGCAACTTCTTGGAGTTGGGATGAGTTTCCGAGATTCGCAGCTCTGAACAAAACAAATGAGAAGAATGCTTCCAACTGGAGACGAACTGACCTGCAATAGGCCAGGTATTTCATTCGGTTAATTATTGATTGACCTTTACAGAACCCAAGAAATAAGTGGTTCTTGATTTGAATATGCTAACCTGCGGAGGAAGTGATAGATATTCAAAACAGAGCTGCAGATCATGGACAAAACTAGCGGGCTAGAGTATACCCCATAGTGAATTAAATGGTGAAACAGGTCATCTTGGACCATCCTCAAAAGCTTTGGGTGCTTACCTATGCTATCACCACTTAATTCAATTGCAGAATTGATCAAAACCAGGGCAAAAAGCTGAATATCTCCATCAGCTGATTGAGTAGGCAGAGCCTCTGTATCATGAACTTCGACCACATTAAGTAAAGAACATAAGAAATGAAAGATATCTACAGCTGAACGAATCCCAAAACAAGAATCCAAATTACTATCCTCAGTATCTGAGTCAGAATCTTCCCATTCATTCACTTCAACCTCAGGCAACCGATAGTAAATTATTTGGATTAGTTCCTGCATTGTGTACCTCGCGCTACGCTGAAGCAAATTGCCTCGGAGGGTGGACTGTTGGACTATCTGAAAACACGTATTGACGACAGTACAAACAGCATGATCAGTGAGCAAAATAGAAGCTGTGTGTCTCATAATCGCGGTCAAGGCGTGCAAAATCTTCATCATGATAGCCTCTTCAGAAAGGGGATCTGTTTTCTCGAGGCGACAAGCTGTTATTGCACTCACAGCTGCGTTGATGACATCCTTAGCCCCTGTAGTCTTCTCATCAAAAACATCAAGTCTGAGAATCTTGAGGACGGATGAAAGAGCCACCCCTGTTGCTACTGCAGGCATATCATCACTTTGTAATACATCAAGAAAAGGTGACAAGTATAGGGATGGATCGATCTTTCGCCATTCTTGTTCAGGATTGAAGATAAGTAATCTTAATGATTTCAGAGAATGTAGAATTGATGTATCGTAATTATCTTCAGAAGGGTGGTAGAATTGGGACTCTGGGGCGCGTCTAATCACAGCTAGAATAGCACCAACCTCAGAATTCAACATGCAGGAGAATCCCAGGTCTTTTCTTTTGATTTTTGTCATGTTTGTCTTACTTTTTTCTTCTTCTTGCTGATTCTCCATCACTTGAATCCTGCAGATTCTTAGGTGAAAAACAATAACTCCATCTCAAGTTTGAAAAACATGGTGAAACTACTGGTTGTTTGTAAGTGGGAAATTTACTTCTTTAACCATGTACATCATTATCTTTAGTATCAGCAACAATCTAACTGTACCAAAAAAATGGAAGGCATTATTGGAAAAGCAAGGTAAATCTTGTGACCCTGTTAGACTAGGTCGCCTAGTGAACTGTACAAGGTTAGGAAGATAGGCGGAATGTTTGCTAAAGAAATGGCTGTGGTAATTTGCTGGTTTATTACTAGCATTTCATTTGTATGGTTAACATTGAATATTTGAATATTTCTGCCACTAGCCTCTCCTGTTTTATTTGTTGGCCTGTTAAACGTGGAGGCAAATAGAGCATTTTAAGCTATTTGATCTCACATAAAAGATATTTTAAAATTAAATTTTAACCATTCAGATTTTATCAAGTTAATTACTTCAACATTCAGATTTAAACAATCAACATTCAAATTTAACTATTCAGTTTTATCAATCAAGCTCTTAGTCTCGTAAAAAGTTTCAATCATGAATGATATTTTGATGTAGACTCTATATATATGCACAGTGAGTTTTTTTCAAAAATATTTACTATTTTAACATAAATTAAAAAAATATTATATTTTTAATTAGAATGATAATAGGACTTTAAAGTTACCCTCTTCTGGCTAACCCGAATAAATTGTATAGATCCATAGAAATCTCATTCATTAGGTAAAATGGATTAAAAAGATTCAAACGACACACCAAAAGACTTGATTGCCGAACCACATGAGGTAGGAAACTCTCAAGTATAGTTCTTAGGAAAGGAGTTGACCTACCTATTCCGACCGAGGAGAACACCTTTTAGTTTTATGATTAAATTAAATATTTAGATTATAGAATTGTAGACCTTGAAGTCGACGACTTCAGCTTTGTTTTAAAAAAAAAAGAAATTGCCTTGCAATACCTCATTTCCTCCACTCTCCCCGCCCTCATCCCCTCCCCTTTTCTCCTCAGCGGCCCCCTACCCCCACCCCCGCACCCCCTTACCTCCCAGCACCCGCTGCACCCACCCCCATACCCTTAAACCTTCCTGCAGGATTAAAGCGAATCATTTTTAGGACGGCAAACACTGACAGGCGCCTTATGGAAGAGAGTATTTTTCTGATTACACAGGTCAATAATACTGCAATCGATTTTGTTGGAATCGACTGCATGTCTATTGCCAGGACAGACGATATTGTCCCAGTTCATGATATACTTTTTTCTAGACAGTCAATTATCCCTGTGGAATGCTTGAAACTTGGTGAGGTTAAGCCAGGCAATAGCTACATAAGGAACCATCTCATAACGAGCCATTAAAACACACCCACGAACACTCTTGCCAACGTCAATTGCCTCTACTCCAAGACAGGCTGTTATGACAAACACAAAAGTAAAATTGTTTGGGCCCACCATGACTGAAGTCGATTTTGGCACTCCCCCTCAATTCATAATATTTTAATTTTGAAAAAAAAAAAAACAATATCCCTTCAATTAACTCTATACACAACAATAAGACTGCTTCAAATTCATACTCAAAATGATAATTCTACTAAGTTTTATATCTGTTCTAGCGTTCCTAATCTCTTGGAGTTCTTAAGCTCAAGCCACAAGCAAAATAATGTATCGAATGTATCCTCAAGATTACTCTCCTCAGCCTCAGGGATGGCCAGAAGAGTCCTGAACCATTCTTCATGAAGAGTAGAGAAGTTGGCCCTTTGCTCGCTTGACTGAAAACTCTCTGTGATTAACTTCTTCATGATTTGACCGGCCTGTGAAGCACCTTCGATGACCACCTCTGGGATCCCGGCCATTTTGGCTACTTGCATCCCGTAGCTCTCAGGGCACGGTCCAGAGGCAAGCCGATATAAGAATACCAGCTCCTGCTCACACAGAGAGGAGTTCTCAGACTTCATCTGGAAAGAGCAAGCCATGTGTTTCAATGTAACCCGAGGATGAGAAGCAAACTCCTTTGTGAGTGGATGGTAATGTGTAGCAAATAACAAACGGCAGTTGACTGTCTCAACAAGATGACGAAGCACCTGCCAAAATTGGACAGAGTTTACATAAGCAACAATCTCAAAATGGTAAAATGATTCGGCTATATAAGATAAAATCAGATCATGGCGTCGTTAGCACAGTGTGACCATGTTGTGACCATTTTTTATCCATAATATCCAAGTAACAATCCAAAGCGAACAATAAATTTTGATAAACCCGTCTTGATGGGGTTCATATGGTAGATGTAATCATAACAATATATAACGGATATAGCAGATAACATTATAGAAACTGATCCAAGATCTTCATGCGCAGTTAAACAAAATAAAAATTGGAAACTGAAAACTTACTGCATAGGCAATAGCATAACCATCAAAAGTGCTAGTTCCTCGACCCAATTCATCAAGAAGAACAAGGGAATCCTGTGTGGAATTTTGTAATACTGCTGCTGTCTCTGTGCATTCAATATAAAAGGTACCTACAAAAATCATTAATAAGAAGCATGCATCATGCCCTTGAAGTTAGTCTCACTGTATAATAAAAGTATGTCTCTGTGATTCAATAATTCACAATGTCCACATTGATGTTTCTCAGATAATTGTCCATCAATATCAGTATTCAGTCTTTCAGTTTCCAAGTGTCCAGAGGATATAAGAGTTCCTTTTTTGGACATCCAAGCTAGCGTAAAGCATTTTATAGTCTGGTAGAAAGTGGGCTGAAAATATTCTGATTCCACAAAGCATTTAATTGGGCATGTTAAATTTTGACTGCCTACTGCAGCCAGAAAAAACCAGACTATTAACATCACGAAGAAACTAAACCTTCACAGCCACCATATTTTTTCCATCATCACAATAATCCAGAGATTCTAGTTACCACCATGTTTGTTCATAAAGCACCTGGTTTCATGGCACTTCTTTATTTTCTTCTCCTTAGGTTATTTATTTCTTTCATTTTGCCTGTATAATAGCATAATGCTCACAATAATGACTAATGTAAATGCATATAATAGCATCAAGTGGAGTGTCATTGCAGAACTTACTTTCTCCTGTCATAATTCGATCAGTAGCTCCAAGCCGTGTAAATACAATGTCCACAAGTGAGAGAACACAAGTCTCACAAGGCACGTAACAACCCAGCTACAGGAATTGAAGTTTATTCAAAAACAAATCAGCAAACACTGAATATCAAGATACAAACATCAGATTTATTGCAGTAGTATAGCAGAATTTGAACCTGAGCTAGTATAACAGCCAGACAAGTGGCACGTAAAAGGGTTGATTTTCCACCCATGTTTGGTCCAGTCAAAAGCAAAGTACAGGGATGGTAAATATCTTTATTCATCCCAAGATGGACATCATTTGGAACAGGCAATCCCCCATTTGCCCCAAGGGCATACGGATGCCATAGTCCTTTGATTGAAAGTAATGGTCCTTCAGTCTCCGAATTTCTGGATTTTGAATGAGGTAAAATCTTCGGTCTACACATAGCTCCAGAAGAAAAGCTTGAAGTCACAGCAAAAGATCTAAGTACATCTAAACAGCTTAACGCATAGGTTACTTGGGACCATTGTGGTGACTTCTCTACAAATAATTCGACTAGAATTGACAGTGTTTCTGCACTTGAATCGGTTGCATCGTGATCCTGTTACCATGCAAGAGATAGAAGCTAATTACATTGTTTATTTACTGAAAATATAAGAGGGATACCTATTCCCACTAGACCAATGTCCATGGTGAGAAAAAAATCAATGCATAAATAGAGGAAACTTTAGAACATTATCGAAGATCAGCGCAATTACACCATCTACCAGAGTGAAAAAAAAATCTAGAACACTGAAAGGTGAGTAAGAGGTTTGACATTTTCTATATCTTGATAAATCCATATTTCTTGGATGCATGCAATTGAAAATAGAAGTGCATCCCCATGGATCAATGAGTATTAAGTAGACAAACATTCTCCACTCACAAACCAATGAAAACATAAACCTGGCACAAGCAAGGCAGGTGCATCAATCTTCACAGATTCTATTCCAAAATAAAGTAGCAAGCCTTCTGTTTGCACCATCAGTGTACTTGCTACTTTGTAATCTAATTTGTTTTACAATGATTTTCTCCAGAAACCGAATATGAAAATGCAAATCATTTCAAGCCTTTTTGGGAAACTTTTAGACTCTACAATGATTTTAAACCTCATTACAACCCTACAGCACACAAAGTATGCCTGATCTTGAAGGAATAAGGAGCCACAGATCAAAATCAAAATCAAAATCAATTGGAAGGACCTAGTATAATTCACAATATATAAGATGCTCGATAATTTTATGAGTAAGAAATCAACCTTATAATTGGGAAAGTCACTATCTATAGCTGCTTCGAATTGAGTGAGAAATTTATCAAGCCCATCATTGCCAATCAGTGGAGGAAGGCAAAGAACTTTTGATAATGAAGAGGTTATATGCCCTTCATTTTGTAATGACAATAGCAGATCCATTCCAACACGCATACCTTTCACAAGTGAACCAAACAATTTAACCTGGAACAAAAACATAGATTGACCTCAGAAGATCGATTCTAATAAACTAAAATAATATAAGAGCAACTTACAAGTAAAACCTTAAGCAGGTCACAAGAGTTCAAATAAAAACCATTATTAATTAAGCCTCTGTTTATCTCACTTTTCAGATCCAAATGCCTACAATTCTAACTACTATCTCCCTGACAAGGCATTCGAAACGGAAAACTTTTTTGGCCACTTCTGTGCAAAAGATGGAAGCAAAGAAAAGAGCACCATTCTAAGTAGTCTCTACAAGAAATATTATCATTGGCAGTTGTTTCCTTCAAAAACAAGAACTAAAATTTTGCATCACTGTTTTTTAAGCAATTAATTAGTGTGACAATTAGTGACACTTAAAGGAACCCTTCCCCACCCCCCAGCCCCCCAAAAAAACACCCTCAAAAAGAAAACCAAAACAAAACCCATCATCCTCAGTTTTTTTTATTTTTCTCTCTTTTTCCTTAGAAGGCTTACTCGCTGTTTCAATGTTTTGCTGCCAATTAAAGGCAGCAAGAGTACGGCAGAAGAGTTAATGGTAGCCTTCACACGCCCATGAAACCGTTCTAAATCTGGAACCTTGCGTAGATATTGAGCCACAAGTAACATGACTTCTGGATTTGCTAACAACTCCTCAACCACATCAAGCCTATGATTGATTTTCTCAACACCTCTCAGTGGATGACAGATCCAGTTCCTTAAAAGCCGTTTACCAGACGAGGTGATGCAATTGTCAAGATATTTGTACAATGTACCTGCATTCCCATGTCTGAATTAGAGTAGAAGGATGCTTACTCCTAGAAAGTAGTCGTGACAAAAACAAGTTAACGTGATTCTGAAAAACTAGAAATACTTGCCTGTCTGACCACCATCAGCATTATTATTGAAAATCTCAAGATTCACAAGTGTTTGTCCATCCATTCTCAGGCATCCTTTGTGAACTTGATATAACATAATATCTCCATTACGTAATACATCATCCAACTGTAAAATCCTAGGAATCAGTAATGTACATATGGCATTAATGTTCTCAGTTGCACTATACAACTCATTCCAAAGGCTTACCATCAATCGAGACAAGTGGCCAACGAGCCCACCAAGAGCACATAATGCAAGATCATCATGCATAACTCCCTCAGGCATATGATCCCACCTGTTACAAGATCCTTTGAAGTAGCTCTTCAACTGAATGAATTTTCTCACCTCTGAAGCATTGACAAAATCAGCACCGACTTCAGCTGGAGTCAACACTGATGCAGTTGAACCTGTAAGCCAAGTCAAAAGTTAAATAGGCCTCTGATTTAGAGGATCAAGTAATCATCACCAGGCTGTTTTCCTCTCCACAGCCACATTATCTTCGTGCCTAATGACTTAAAGGAAGAAAGTCTGAGGTTCGGTAACCCAAACAGAAGATTTCCACTGTAGAGCAAATCTTCAAAGATTCATGAACTTTGATGAATCACCAATTCTATAAGACCCGTCAATCGCATTATTTATGGCAGGGTGATTTGGTTGTTGAGTGAGTACGTGGTACAGGAAAGGAAAGATTTCAGAAGTGGAGAATTTGTGGAGTTAAATCTTCAAGAAAACAAAAATTAAGGAAAGTGATCTCAACTCCTCATTGCTTCACTACTACCAAACTATGTAACTGGAAGATGAAAAATAGTGAGAAGAGTTCTAACAAAGAAGAAAATCTCAATCCACCATACAGTAGTTATGAGGTTGGGACAAAGATCACCTGTTAATGAGTACTTCTTCAGTGCTTTCTGTGCCTCTTTGGAAATTCCTGTAACAGATATTGAGTAAGCATTACCACAAGGCTTCACACACACTTAAAATATGTTGAAGCCAGGCCTCAAAACATTTAATATGGTATAATATTTACTTTGTTTTATTAACACACATACTTAAATGACAACAAATGAATACCATTTGAGACTTACCTCGACTTTCATATATCACTTCTTTAGGTGACACCTAAAAAAACCCAAGAAAAAACAGAAATCAAATTATTTCCACTGTGAGCCTGTCCATTTACCCGATAAAAAGAAAGGCCAAGGAGCATACTTGCATTAATAATGCTCCCAGAGCAGCATAAGAAGCATCATCGGAGATGGAACCAACCCAAAATTTTAAACCAGCACAATCAACAAAGGCAAACCCAAAGGCAGTGGAGCTATTCTCAATCCCACAGCGCTCCTGGAAAATTTAATTACAGGCATGCAAAAATTTAATAAATTTACATTAATTACAAGGTTAACCAAATTTATTTATTTAAAAAATAAAAATAAAAACTGCTAGTTCCACCGTATTCATATCCAACTTTCAAAGCCAACATGCTGATTATCTGTTGAACCCCAATAGGAACAAAATAGAAAGAGAATGAGAGAAAAGGAGTCTCAAACCAACCTCCTTTATGGCAAGAAGATGAACAGCATTGGGCCCAATACTATCCTCACTTATGGTAGATGGTGTGATTATGCTTATTAATTTCCTTTGAATAACCTGAAATCATATTGTAAACCATTGTTACACTACAATTATTATCTCTTGCTAGACTTGGCAACCCAAAAGAATTGCTCTTTTCATCTGGAATACTAGCTTTGTATATAAAATGCAGAAATCTTAATGCCCCTGGGCAAAGACTTTCTAATGATTGCATACTTGTAAACACTACAATGACATTTCACACACTAAACAGCATGCAAATTAAACATGGAGGTAAAATAATAAGAGGCTTTCACTTCAGACAACTTTATGCATTCATGTCACTATGTAGCTAGTAAAATAAGCAAAAGAAGCCTAGGTCAAACTTACAGAAGCAGAACCTCTGGACTTTGCTTGTTCCGATGTCTCCAACTGTTCTATTCTTCCAACTTTATACCTTCAAATGAGAAATAAGGGAGAAAAGAAGACAGGATTGATGGGTGCAAAAACTAAAACAAAATGGAGGTGCTGTTAAAAGTTTCAATAACTAGAAAACATACGTGCAGCATGAACTTAACAATAAGTAGAGCAGTAAATAGAAGCACAAACAAAAGAAATATATTCAGAAACTAAACCAATCATGATGATATCAGTAGGCACTTGTCAAAGAAAGTTTCTTACCCACGATCAATCAGCTTCTGAACAGCATCATCAATCCCACTCTCAGATATGCCTACCTGACCACAATTATAAAGGTTGATATAAATCAAATATTAAGTTACCTACTTATCCTGATCCCCAAAAACTAAAACATGATAGCTATAGTTTGCGGATTGAGAAACTACCTGACGACATTTCCCCACTCCACTTAATGTCATTTTCCAATCAAGCTCCTTGTGACCAATTTCAGCATCAAGTTCATAGAGCTCATAAAATTTTCCCTGAAAGAAAAGTTAATCTTAAATTTGAGCTTTTTAAACAATGAGGATTTACAGAGGAAAATAGTCATGTCATGCCAAATAAGGAATAAAATAAGTAAATAGTACATCTGAAGCATGAGATACAGAAGCAACAAGCTCCAAAATAACAATATTTTGTTTCGGCAAACTAATTTTGTAACATATAAACCACATGAAATCATTGTTTAAAATAGTGCAAATCAAGCTCATTAACTCAACTAAATCTTAATGTTGGCTGTATTCTCATCTAAACCTTTTGTTACTAGCAAAATTTGGAGTGAGAGTTTTATTCTAATGAAAAAAAATGAATGCCCAACGCAAAAGTCCCATTAGATATTCACTGCAAGCCTTTGGTTCTCAACTATCATCATAGTTTGTTTAGTTCAACTTCAGACATGAACTCTCTATTCAGTACTGTAATGTTTTCCAAAATACAGAAGCTCCAATACTAAAGGCAAAGATGGAACTGACCACTTTAAAGAAGAGCACCACATCCATATATTGACATTTGACCTCCCAATATTGCCTTTGTGACGCTGACATTTTTCTTAAAGCATCTGGTGGTATGTAGAGTGTTCTTTTGTCATAAAAAGGATCGCCAGGTCTTCTTCCTTTAGCATCCTTAATCTTAGAAGGAATCAGCCATTCAAACTTACTAGTCATCTCAGTATCCTCTGGATGGTTCTTTTCATGATTCAACTCCTGAAGACATTTCATCCTTTTGGCAGGATTCAACGTAAAGCTATCACCGTTTCGCTCCAGATTACAAATATCTTCTGGTACCCTTTTGCATCGGGGAACTAGAGGTCGCATGCCAGGTGTGTCTGGTCCAGGAACATCATCACAGCTTTCAATAACAAATAGGTTTCCCTCATCCCCTTGCTTAACTGCTCCATTAGAAAGGCAAACACTTTGCTTTCCATTTTGTTGAGACGCCAATTTTCCACCCTTTAATTCTTTCAGCATGTCGGATTTAGAAGTAACAGAGCACATATTGATTGATACACCTGTTTGCTTCCTGCAAGTTGCAGACAAAGTACAAACTCTTTTCAACATGATACCATAAAGGAAATAAAGTATTACGTGCGGATAACCGAAGTACTTCCAGGACATGAACACCTCTAAGCTGGAAAGCTATAGAAAACAAAACTTTTTCCAAGAGTCTTTCAACATAGTACAAGCCCATATCCTTCAAAATTGAAAATACTACTCCACAAACCTAATTTACTAGTAAAATGTAAGCAAATTCACCAAATAATTACTGGAAAATAAGCAAAAAGTAGCTGCAGCAACGTCTGCCAAACTCTAAACTTTTTCCAACCTAATATCATTTAATAACATTTCAAATGCCAAGCACTTCATAGCATAAACTCCAAGATAATTTTAAAAAATAATAAGAAGAAGAAGAGGAAATGTATTACTCTTCGCGAGAAATTTTAGCAGTATCGACTTTAACGAACTTGTGCTTGATGCTAGAGAAGAGAGAATTGACATCGCCATGAACCGGGAGAACCTGACGCGGCACTTTCTCCGGCGGTGTATCAGCTCCTCTAACTTCTTCGCTGGAATAGTCTACCTTGGAAGTAGCATTAGCTTGATTAGGTCCATAAACGGCACCGTTCGCATCCTGATGTTTCAGCGGCAAGGGACGAGCTCGAGCGTCGTCGATCGTTTTTCCGCCGCCGGTATGCAGCTTCTGCACCGGCGAGGGTTTCTTGAGGAATGATAGAATCGATTTCTGACGCTGCATTTTTTGTTTTTGCTTTGGAGAAAGCGAATGAGAGAGAGGAGGGGATGATTATACAGTATTTAAATTAGAGACAGAAATTATCGAATTGATAAATTTGCCGCCAAAACTTTTGTCACGAGAGGTGAAAATTTTTTCGGGAGGTTGGCCAATCGACGGCGTCTTTCCGACCGTTCGATTATGATTTTCTTATGTAGGAGGGGCCGCAATTCACGACACAGAAATACGATAAGAAATTATTACACAAAATATAATACGAAACTAACACAAAAACACGGTACAAAAATAAAAACAATTAAGATTTGCAGGTTTGTCGGGTTCATAATTAATTTGTAATATTCGACACGAAAATAAAAATATATAAAGTTTACTGAGTTTTGTTTAGATTCATAATTAATTTGTAATACTCATTTAAAAACTCTCGAATCTGATTATATATTGCCAGCCTTAGATTTATAATTAAAATAATAATAACTTTATAGAAAACTCTGGTTTGATAATTTTTTTATAAACACAATAAGCCAAAATTACATAGAAATTTATGATTCTAAAATATTCTGAAATCAATTTTAAAACGTTTTTTTCTAAAAAAATAAAATTTAAAATACACCTATCATTGACTATTTATTACACAATATTTAAGTTCAAAACAATCCCTTATAATATTTTAGTTAAAAATATTTTTTAATTTTTTCAATTCATATACTCTCCCAGTCCTAAAAATATAACTTAGTTTGAAAAAATTTCTCTGTCAAAAAAAAAAAAAGTCTCATTTGGAAGTGAAACTATAATTCTTGTATTCCGTAGATTGAAGTTGCATTAATCTCACATTATCCTTTTATTTTTATTATAATTCTTGGGCTGAAGCTTGAGAGTATTATTTTTATTAGTAAAAAAAATATTTTAAATAGAAAATAAAATGAATAATTTTTTAAAATTTTGTGAGAAAAATTTAAGAGGAAAATTTTGTATTTTAAACTTTCAAATAAAAAGGTTGGTTAGGTATTATTTTTGTTTGAAAAAAAGTTATTTTTGCAAATAAAACTCAATCCAAACTTAGCCTAAAATACTTGAGCACCAAGTTTAAGTGAGTAACACGAAACACCTCGAACCTTCCAGAGCCAAGACCCTTAAACCTTGCTCCATCTCAATTCTCATCCCACAGGCTGATCCTTCCAGAAACCCACCCCACTCTTTATAAGATCTTCCTCTCCCCTCTACCTTTCAACTTCGTAGGTGTGCTTCATCAGTTCTGATATTCTTTAGTTTGGTTGTGGGTTTTTTTTATAGCTTAGGAAGATGGCGAGCAGATTTCCAGGGGCAATTAAGCAAGAATGGGAGCCAGTGGTGCTGCAGAAGCCAAGGACCAAGGCCCAGGATCTCAGAGATCCGAAGGCGGTGAACCAGGCCCTGAGGACAGGGGCTCAGGTACAAACCATTAAGAAATTCGACGCCGGGTCTAACAAGAAGCCAGCTCCGGCGGCCGTGAATGCTAGGAAGCTGGATGAGGCCGAGGAGCCCTCGGCTTTGGGCAGGGTATCCACGGAGGTGAGGCAAGCGATACAGAAAACGAGGATCGAGAAAAAGATGAGCCAGGCGGAGCTGGCTAAGCAAATCAACGAGCGGCCTCAGGTGGTTCAAGAATATGAAAACGGGAAGGCTGTGCCTAACCAGGCTGTTTTGGCTAAGATGGAGAAAGTATTGGGTGTTAAGCTGAGAGGGTTGAAGAAATAAACGACGGTAGCAATTAATCATTTCATTTTAGGAATTAATTCCAGATGAAAGATTAAGAACAATCGTGTGGTGTGCTGCTTTGAATGATCTGTTGTTTATGAATCAAATTAGGATTCGGAAAATTTTCCCTTGTAAATTTATGACTTTCTTTTTAGAAACGAAGAAGAAAATTTAATATGTTTGTCTCTGATCGAAAGGAGTTGTCAAAAATCAAGGACCATTTTATGATGATGGACAGGCTCCGCAAATGACTTCTTTTAATGTGTGATTGTTATGTTTTTTCCTCTGATGTTTTTGCCTAATTCATTTGTGATTATATGGGCTAATAGATCATGGTATCTTGTGAGAGTCTTAACAATCACTTGAAGAAATTCCTTCACTCCTTAGACCTTATCAGATAATTCGATGTATTTATACAAAAAGTAATAAGATTGGACAGATCCAAGTCTAACTACAAGAGCACATATTAAAAACAAGGGAAGGAGTAAAATATAATCATTTATTTTACTTTAATACGATTATAAAACAAGGAGGGAGTATGCTGACATATAGGGTGCGTATAGGGAAACAGTATGCTCCTTTCATCTCTTACAATAATAGAAAGGAAAAAGGTGTCTAAAGCCAAGGTGAATTGTAAATGGGAGTGGTAACCGATTTAACTTGAAGATACTTCTTGAGGCCATCCATTCCCAGATCTCTGCCAAAGCCGCTCATTTTATAGCCTCCAAAAGGGCAATCATCGTCGAAAGCAAAATAACAATTTATCCATATTGCACCAGCCCGGATTGATCTTGAAACAGTGTTGGCAATATTCAAGTCATTAGTCATAATGCCAGCTGCTAGTCCATATGTTGTTGTATTGGCTCTCTTAATGACCTCCTCAACGGTCCTGCATTTGTTTTTTCATGCAATAAGATAACGATTAGAATGGAAATTTTACACTTTGTATATAAGCTCTATTGACAGAGTCGTAATTTACTTACTTGAATTTGAATACCGACATTACAGGGCCAAAAATTTCTTCCCGTGCAATAGTCATATCATCCTGCATCAAGGAAAAACTTAGCTATAAATGCAGAACTTCAGATGCATTCTGCATTCAAACGTAGAAAGTTGTTGGTTTAAAGATCTACTGCGACATCAATGAAGATGGTTGGCTCAATGTAGTAACCCTTTCTGTCACAGGCTTTGCCACCATGGAATAAAGTGGCCCCTTCTTTCTTGCCCAGCTCAATGTACGAAAGTACTCTCTCATACTGCTTCTTGTCAACCTTTATTTGCATAAGAAAGACAAATGTGAATTAATAAGAGTTGAACCATCTATCGCCTAACCTTCTGAGGATAAAGTTCTCATGTATTAGAAAATTTGTGTACTTAGGATTTGCAAATAGCCAAAAAAACAGTAGAAACTCATACTTGGGGTCCATGATGAGAGGTCGGATCAAAAGGATCACCAACAACCCAATTTTTGGCCTTCTCTTTCAATTTGGGCAGTAACTTATCATAAATCCCTTCTTGAACAAAAACACGAGAGCCACACACACATATTTCGCCCTGAAAATTTTAATGTAAAATAAGTCTTAATTTGGGACTTCAACTGAATCAGCAGAAACGGAAAAGAAACAGAGTATTCAATCAATACCTTGTTCAAAAAAGATCCCTGAATGGCTAGTTCTGCAACTTTGTCAACATCTGCATCATTGAAAATTATTACGGGGGACTTGCCTCCCAGTTCTAGACACACAGGTTTCAAGTTACTTGTTGCTGCAGCCTGCATTATGAGGCGCCCCACTTCGGTAGACCCCGTAAAACTTACCTGTACAGGGCAAAAACATATAGTATTAGCAAAATACGTAGCTTGCATTTGTTTCCATAAACTCAGACCTGAAGAATACAGTTATTATGGAAATGTCTACCATATCGATATCCATATGTGAGCTAATTGCAGCACCAGCTGTATGTCCAAATCCTGTAACAACATTAAGCACTCCATCGGGAATTCCAGCCTGTTTCAACATTTTTCAGATCATTTTCTAAGGTAAAAGTTAACAACATTAGTATCCTTATCATATTATATATCTTGTTCTAGATTACCAGCTTTGCCAAATGAGCATAATAAAGAGCTGAGAGAGGCGTCTGTTCAGCAGGCTTGACTATCATGGTACAACCAGCTGCTAATGCGGGGGCAACTTTCATGGCAAACATAGTACTAGGGAAGTTCCAAGGGATGATGTGTCCTACAACCCCAATGGGCTCGTGCAACGTGTATGCTTGTAGCTCCCTTGACATTTTTAGAGTCTCCCCGTGAATTTTATCTGCTGCACCCGCATAATACCGGATACGCGCTGCTGCTCTCGGAATATCCATGATCTTGGTCAGGTTAAACAATTTTCCAGCATCGATTGAATCCAACATGGCTAATTCTTCAATATGTTCATCAATCAGATCCGCAAACTTCATGATCAACTTTCGCCTCTCCTGATCTCAAATGTAGAAGATTATAAAGGGAAATCTAATTTCAGCCAGTTCAAAACTACACTCAATTGCTTACATGTGTATAAGATATAGAAAGGTGAGAAAATACTTGTAAATTTATAGCCAATATTCAAACCAATATAGAAACTTTGTAACAGTTACACTTATTGATTTGAGGAAATTAGTTATCCATTGACAAAATTACCGAATGTAGCATAAAAAGACATGCAAAGTTATATTCATTTGGTTTGCTGGAAAATATAAATAGAATCATCATATATTCAGTTCCAGGGATGGTGATTGCAGACAGTGTATGGAGTATAAAGTATTCCACCAAATGTTACCCAAGAAACAGCACATATATTTCCATTTGGTGGATCCCAAGGGGTAGAAATAATGTATAAAGGTAACATGGCGGCCAAGGAGTTGCTGATCCCTATGTTTGGTCAACTGTATAACAGAGTCTAGAGAAAAACTCATTTCTCCTTCCCTGTAAACGGAAGCAGAAAACAGGCTCAACAGGTCAACGGCACGAAACATTCATTGATTCTATTACTAGTTGCCACCATCAAGTTCAACTTGATAGGCTGGAGACGGCAGCAAGTTGTACAAATTAATTGAGCAGGGCACCCTATTGTTCTAACTGATCTGCTGTTCCCACAACTTGATCATACGAAAACTGAAACGAGCAATGGCTTGTTGGTCAGGCTCTCATTTATCTGGGTAACTTTAATAGGAACCTCTTTTTTTTTTTTTTTTTTTTTGTGACTTAGAAATTGGACCAACAGAGAGATGAAACTGGAGGAGCATGACTTTTCTAATTTCTACCTCTTCCGTCTCAGAAGTCAGAACTTCCTGAGAAGACCGGCAGTGCTCGTGTTTCGTTGTGTTGTGGAAAATTTGAAAAAGACAAACTCATTCTCCGATCATATGGAAAGAAAATCAATTATTTTCGGAAACCAACGTGTTTATAGGGACGGATGCCTCTTTTTCGAGTCCTATATTTGATCAGACAATAAACAAGCAAGAAATGCGTAGAACAAGAAAAATAAATACCATCAAATATAATAACAAAAAGAAGTTCTGTATTTGATCAAACTATTGACGCACATGGTTATATTACTGGTCAAAAGTTACGATGACATTATCCCAGTGACTAGTTATTCTTTTGGTTCCTCGTGTTGTTATGAAAATCATGCGTATCAGTGACTTAAAAATGAACAAAACTTCCGAGATGGCATTGATCAGGATTAAGGATTGCAAAAATTCCAAAACAATGTATGAGTAGGAAACATACGGTGCCAGAAAGCCGAGGCCACGGGCCATTGTCAAAAGCTTCACGGGCGGCTTTAACAGCCAAGTCAACGTCTTCCTTGTCCCCCTCTGCAATCTTCGCAATCACCTCCCCTGTTCTTGGATCTATTGTCTCAAATGTCTTTCCTGCGTATATCAGTAATGCAATTTAGCTCAACCAATCGAATAAAGGCTATTTTTTCAAATGTAAACCATTAAGAATTTCAGATGCACTGGACACTTGGCATGAACAGCCCCCCTTTTCTCCAGGTAGGAATTTTCAGTTTCACCGTAGTTTTTGCTCGTTAGCAATGCAGTGTGAAAAGAGTCACGAGATGAGGAGAAAGTAAAACCAAACAAATTGAAATGGTTGTTGTTGGATTCATCGACCTTTGAACTGCTTTTTAATCGAACACAATTTCTGCTTGCAAGCAAATTCCTTAGTAGGTCACGAGTCGGAAGGAAATGAGAAATGTACTGTGGTCCTTGCTTTTCTTACCGGTTTAAAATTTCAGAGTACTCTTCTCGTAAAAATAAACAGGCCAATCTTAATGAACTCTATGAATTCTGAAGGAACAGTACTAAATCATCCCAAATTTTCGTCCTATGAAATGTCTATCCTACTCCTATCTACTCTACGTGGAAGAAGAACCCAATTGAATTGCATTAAGGAATCAGAACTTAACCACCAAACAGGAAAGGGTATGGCATCATCCTTGGTATCAAAGTTTGACCCTGAACTAATTAATCCCAACGTAGAGTTTTGGAACTCTCTTGTTCGTGGCCAAGTTGACCAAGTCGGTTTATCCAGAACAACAGATGATGATACCCTTATCCCCATAAAACACATATCAATATTACCAAGGATAATCATCGTACTCAAGTCAATGTTTCAACACAAAAATAAGAAAAATATTGATATGATCTTGTTTATTTTAGTAATACAAGTTCTGCCACAACTTTCTATGCTCTGTTTCTTCAAAGCGACAGATACAGGATCCGTTTTGCCATCAGCCACCCACTCTCCCATAAAAATATATAAAAAAAAAAAAACCGTTAGAGCGAGAGACACTCAAAGAAAGATCCTGTTTATTTTCTCTTCAATGATTCCAGGATTGGAAATCATCAAAGAACAAAGGAGAGCAAAAGAGAGATAAAAGAAGGAACCTGAAACAGAATCAACGAACTGTCCATTGATGAAGAGCTTGGTGAACTTTATTTCGGGAAGCTTAAAATGAGACGAGTCCAGAGTTCCATTGCAGCTGCTTTCCACAGCCATCTCTCCGGAGCTCGAATGTCTCTGTCCTTCACTTTGGTTTACGTGCAGAAATAAACAAGGGTTAATTCCCAATAGCATGATATTTATGTTTATTATTAATTACATCTTATCATTTGTCAAAAACTATTAATATCTTTTTAAATTTTAAATAATTTTAACATATAAGTTATTTTAACGAATTGAATTTTGTTTATTATTGTAGAAAATTTTAAAATTTTTGCACAAAATTACCTTTCTATCCTATTTTTTGCATATGTTTTTTATTTTTTTAAGATGAAATTTTACAAGATATTAAAATTAAATTTTTTTATATTTTATTTGATGACTTATGCCGCATTTGCATATGTCATCTTTTAAATTTTTTGTGATTTTTTTATTAAATTGGTTAAATATAATAAAAGTTATTTTCAACGAAGTATTGATAATTTTAATAAATCACAAAATGTGATTAGTAATAAACATAAATCACAGAAGTATCGATAATTAACCAAATAAACAGGCCTTCCTTGGAAAGTATATATAGAAAATGGACAAGGGACGCTTAAATTAAAGTAGTATTATTAGGGGGACGAAAAGTCGAAAGAGAAAAAATCTACAGCCCATTTTACAACGACCAACGAACACTTTACATTTGTTTTGGCATGAAATCTCACCATCAGCTGGCTAAGCAAATCAACGAGCGGCCTCAGGTGGTCCGAGAGTATGAAAACGGGAAGGCTGTGCCTAACCAGGCTGTTTTGGCTAAGATGGAGAAATTATTGGGTGTCAAGCTGAGAGGGTTGAAGAATAAACGACGGTAGCAATTAATCATTTCATTTTAGGAATTAATTCCTGATGAAAGATTAAGAACAATCGTGTGGTGTGCTGCTTTGAATGATCTGTTGTTTGTGAATCAAATTAGGATTCGGAAAATCTTCCCTTGTAAATTTATGACTTTCTTTTTAGGAACGAAGAAGAAAATGTAATATGTTTGTCTCTGATCGAAAAGAGTTGTCAAAAATCAAGGACCATTTTATGATGATGGAAAGACTCTGCAAATGATTTTTAACGTGTGATTGTTATGTATTTTCCTCTTATGTTTTTGCCTAATTCATTTGTGATTATATAGGCTAATTCATTTTTGCCTAATTCATTTGTGATTATATAGGCTAATTCATTTTTGCCTAATTCATGGTATCTCATAAGAGTCTTAACAATCTTCCTTCGCTCCTTAGACCTTATCAGATAATTTGATGTATTTATTCAGGTTAAAGTAATAAGATTGGACAGATCCAAGTCCAACTACAAGAGAACATATTAAAAACTAGGGAAAGGAGTAAAATATACTCATTTATTTTCTTTTAATACGATTTTAAAACAAGGAGGGAGTATGCTGACATATGGGGTGCGTATAGGGATACAGTATGCTCCTTTCATCTCTTACAATAATAGAAAGGAAAACGGTGTCTAAAGCCAAGGTGAATTGTAAATGGGAGTGGCAACTGATTTAACTTGAAGATGCTTCTTGAGGCTATCCATTCCCAGATCTCTGCCAAAGCCGCTCATTTTATAGCCTCCAAAAGGGCAATCATTGTCGAAAGCAAAATAACAATTTATCCATATTGTACCAGCCCGGATTGATCTTGAAACAGTGTTGGCAATATTCAAGTCATTAGTCATAATGCCAGCTGCTAGTCCATATTTTGTTGTATTGGCTCTCTTAATGACCTCCTCAACGGTCCTGCATTTGTTTTTTCATGCAATAAGATAACGATTAGAATGTCAATGTTAGACTTTGTATATAAGCTCTATTGACAGAGTCGTAATTCACTTACTTGAATTTGAATACCGACATAACAGGGCCAAAAATTTCTTCCCTTGCAATAGTCATGTTATCCTGCATCAAGGAAAAACTTAGCTTTAAATGCAGAACTTCAGATGGATTCTGTATTCAAACGTAGAAAGTTGTTGGTTTAAAGATCTACCGCGACATCAATGAAGATGGTTGGCTCAATGTAGTAACCCTTTCTGTCACAGGCCTTGCCACCATGGAATAAAGTGGCCCCTTCTTTCTTGCCCAGCTCAATGTACGAAAGTACTCTCTCATACTGCTTCTTGTCAACCTTTATTTGCACAAGAAAGACAAAAGTGAATTAATAAGAATGGAACAATCTATCGCCTAACCTTCTGAGGATAAAGTTCTCATGTATAAGCAAATTAGTGTGCTTAGGATTTGCAAATAGCCAAAAAAACAGTTGAAACTCATACTTGGGGTCCATGATGAGAGGTCGGATCAAAAGGATCACCAACAACCCAATTGTTGGCCTTCTCTTTCAATTTGGGTAGTAACTTATCATAAATCCCTTCTTGAACAAAAATACGAGAGCCACACACACATATTTCGCCCTGAAAATTTTCATGTAAAATAAGTCTTAACCTGGGACTTCAACTGAATCAGCATAAGCGGAAAAGAAACAGAGTATTCAATCAATACCTGGTTGAAAAAAGATCCCTGAATGGCTAGTTCTGCAACTTTGTCAACGTCTGCATCATTGAAAATTATTAAGGGGGACTTGCCTCCCAGTTCTAGAGATACAGGTTTCAAGTTACTTGTTGCTGCAGCCTGCATTATGAGGCGCCCCACTTCGGTAGACCCCGTAAAATTTATCTGTACAAGGCAAAAACATATAGTATTAGCAAAATACGTAGCTTGCATTTGTTTCCATAAACTCAGACCTGAAGAATACAGTTATTATGGAAATGTCTACCATATCGATATCCATATGTGAGCTAATTGCAGCACCAGCTGTACGTCCAAATCCTGTAACAACATTAAGCACTCCATCGGGGATTCCAGCCTGTTTCAACATTTTTCAGATCATTTTCTAAGGTAAAAGTTAACAACATTAGTATCCTTATCATATTATATATCTTGTTCTAGATTACCAGCTTTGCCAAATGAGCATAATAAAGAGCTGAGAGAGGCGTCTGTTCAGCAGGCTTGACTATCATGGTACAACCAGCTGCTAATGCGGGGGCAACTTTCATGGAAAACATAGTACTAGGGAAGTTCCAAGGGATGATGTGTCCTACAACCCCAATGGGCTCGTGCAATGTGTATGCTTGTAGCTCCCTTGACATTTTTAGAGTCTCTCCGTGAATTTTATCTGCTGCACCCGCATAATACCGCATATATTCTGCTGATCCCGGAATATCCATGATCTTGGTCAGGTGAAACAATTTTCCAGCATCGATTGAATCCAACATGGCTAATTCTTCAATATGTTCATCAATCAGATCCGCAAACTTCATGATCAACTTTCGCCTCTCCTGATCGCAAATGTAG
The DNA here is from genome assembly GCA_020080225.1 of Gynochthodes officinalis. Lineage (NCBI taxonomy): Eukaryota > Viridiplantae > Streptophyta > Magnoliopsida > Gentianales > Rubiaceae > Gynochthodes > Gynochthodes officinalis. Next base: position 44,878,587 of record CM034615.1, on the reverse strand, counting down.
AAGATTATTAAGGGAAATCTAACTTCAGCCAGTTCAAAACTACACTCAATTGCTTAACACGTGTATAAGATATAGAAAGGTGAGAAAATATTTGTAAATTTATAGCCAATATTCAAACCAATATAGAAACTTTGTAACAGTTACACTTATTGATTCGAGAAAATTAGTTATCTATTGACAAAATTACCGAATCTTGCATAAAAAGACATGCAAAATTATATTAATTTGGTTTGCTAGGAAATATAAATAGAATCATCATATATTCAGTTCCAGGGATGGTGATTGCAGACAGTGTATGGAGTATAACGTATTCCACCAAATGTTACCCAAGAAACAGCACATATATTTCCATTTGGTGGATCCCAAGGGGTAGAAATAATGTATAAAGGTAACATGGCGGCCAAGGAGTTGCTGATCCCTATGTTTGGTCAACTGTATAACATAGTCTAGAGAAAAACTCATTTCTCCTTCCCTGTAAACGGAAGCAGAAAACAGGCTCAACAGGTCAATGGCACGAAACATTCATTGATTCTATTACTAGTTGCCACCATCAAGTTCAACTTGATAGGCTGGAGACGGCAGCAAGTTGTACAAATTAATTGAGCAGGGCACACTATTGTTCTAACTGATCTGCTGTTCCCACAACTTAATCATACGAAAACTGAAACGAGCAATAGCTCCTTGGTCAGGCTCTCATTTGTCTGGGTAACTTTCATAGGGACCCTTACTTTTTCTTTTTTTTTTTTGACTTAGAAATTGGACCAACAGAGAGATGAAACTAGTGGAGCATGACTTTTCTAATTTCTGCCTCTTCCGTCTCAGAAGTGAGAACTTCCTGAGAAGACCGACAGTGCTCATGTTTCGTTGTGTTGTGGAAAAATTTAAAAAGAAAGACTCATTTTCCGATCATATGGAAAGAAAATCAACTATTGTCGGAAACCAACGTGTTTACGGATGCTTCTTTTCCGAGTCCTATATTTGACCAAACTATAAACAAGCAAGAAACTCGTTGAACAAGAAAAGTTAATACCATCAAATATAATAACAAAAAAATGTCCTGTATTTGATCAGACTATTGACGAACATGGTTATATTACTGGTCAAAAGTTACGATGAAATGATCCCACTATATCATTACAGGTCAAAAGTTACGATGAAATGATCCCACAGACTAGTTATTCTTTTGGTTCCTTGTGTTATGAAAATCATGCGTATCAGTGATTGTTACGCGTGATGCTTCAATTAAAAAAATGAGCAAAACTTCCGATATGGCATTGATCAGGATTAAGGATTGTAAAATTCCAAAACAATGTGTGAGTAGGAAACATACGGTGCCAGAAAGCCGAGGCCATGGGCCATTGTCAAAAGCTTCACGGGCGGCTTTAACAGCCAAGTCAACGTCTTCCTTGTTCCCCTCTGCAATCTTCGCAATCACCTCCCCTGTTCTTGGATCTATTGTCTCAAATGTTTTTCCTGCGTATATCAGTAATGCAATTTAGCTCAACAAATCGAATAAAGGCTATTTTTTCAAATGTAAACCATTAAGAATTTCAGATGCACTGGGCAAATGACATGAACAGCCCCCTTTTTTCCCAGGTAGGAACTTTCATTTCACCATAGTTTTTGCTCGTTAGCAATGCAGTGTGAAAAGAGTCACGAGATGAGGAGAAAGTAAAACCAAACAAATTGAAATGGGTATTTTTAGACTTGTTGGATTCATCGACCTTTGAACTGCTTTTTACTTGAACACAACCTCCGCTTGTAAACAATTCCTTAGTAGGTAACGAGTCGGAAGGAAATGAGAAATGTACTGTGGTCCTTGCTTTTCTTACCGGTTTAAAATTTCAGAGTACTCTTCTCGTAAAAATAAACAGGCCAATCTTAATGAACTCTATGAATTCTGAAGGAACAGTACTAAATCATCCCAAATTTTCGTCCTATGAAATGTCTATCCTACTCCTATCTACTCTACGTGGAAGAAGAACCCAATTGAATTGCATTAAGGAATCAGAACTTAACCACCAAACAGGAAAAGGTATGGCATCATCCTTGGTATCAAAGTTTGACCCTGCACTAATTAATCCCAACATAGAGTTTTGGAACTCTCTTGTTAGGGGCCAAGTTGACCAAGTCGGTTTATCCAGAACAACAGATGATGATAGCTTTATCCCAGTAAAACACATATCAATATAACGAAGGATAATCATAGCACTCAAGTCAATGTTTCAACACAAAAATAAGAAATTTTTTGATATGATCTTGTTTTTTAGTAATACAAGTTGTGCCACAAACTTTCTATGCTCTGTTTCTTCAAAGCGACACAAACAGGATCCGTTTTGCCATCGGCCGCCCACTCTCCCATAATAATAATAAAAAAAAAAAAAACCGTTACGGCGAGAGGCTTAAAGAAAGATCCTGTTTCTTTTCTTTTCAATGATTTTTCCTGGATTGGAAATCATCAAAGAACAAAGGAGAGCAAAAGAGATATAAAAGAAGGAACCTGAAACAGAATCAACGAACTGTCCATTGATGAAGAGCTTGGTGAACTTTATTTCGGGAAGCTTAAAATGAGACGAGTCCTGAGTTCCGTTGCAGTTGTTTTCCACAGCCATCTCTCCGGAGCTCGAATGTATCTGTCCTTCACTTTTGGTTTACGTGCAGAGAAGTAGGACACAACTTTCTCTAGTGCTGGCGTATGGGGTGAATAATCAAGCCTTTCTTGCGTGAGTATATATAGAAAATGGACAAGGGACGCTTATATTGAAGTATTAGAGCGGCGAAAAGTCGAAAGAGAAAAAAATAAAAATCTACAGCCCTTTGGCCCCATTTGACAAGGCGTAGTGGCGTACTCAACTTGCTTCTTTTTTTTTTTTTTTGTAATTTACTGTTTATAATACAAAATTATTTTGTAACATAAACAATTATCTAAAAAAATATAATATTGCAAACTGATAGGCCTGTCCAAATAGACCCAATTTTACTACTTTCCTCTCAAAAAAAAAAAAAATTCCAAAAAAAAGTTCACTTTTGGTTTTTAATTCTTGTATTACTATTGCTAATAATAATAAAGTATAACATAAATTAAAAATTAATAATATAAATATAAAATTATATATTTAATTATGAATCTAGCATATTATTTGGGTCTAGAAGTATAATTTTGTTGGGTTTTAAATATATTACTACCTCTCAATCATTTGATTTGGTATAATTTTATTTAAATTATACAACACACTTAATGCATAATTCAATTTATATTTTTAACCTTACTTTTTAATTTAAATTATATATTATCATTATTAGTATGTATAATACAATAATTTTAAATTAAAAGTTGACTATTTTTTTAGACAAACAAAACTTTTTAAACTAAATTGTTCTTTTGGGACATAATTAGTAGTAATTATTATTCCTCGAAAGGAAAAAATAATGTAAAACTTAAATATATAAATTTATATTTTGATTTTTTTACTTTATAATTGCGGGTTAAATTTTATTCAAAAGTACACGAAGAAATGTTCTAAAAATATATATTTTTTAATATAGACTAGTTTTTCACCTAAACGGTCAAGAATTTGCATAATTTCAATTTCGAGGGGCATTCTAACGTGTTTTTTTTTTCTTTTTTTCCTTATAAAAGAAGTTGCCCAAAAGCGAACTTAATGATATCTTAGTTATTAAATAATCATTCAATCCATCACTCATTAATGAACATTCATGACTGAAAGGTAATAAATAGACATAGTTAAGTTCAATTAAATGTCAAATTAATGAATAATTAACGCATTAATACACATAATTCAGTCTCCTTTTTTCAAAAAGGGATTTGATTAACTTTACACTATTGATTTTTTTTCCTGATTTGATGTCATTACAATTATTATATATATATATGTAGTGAAATAAATAAAGCATTTTCTCTGTAAATAAGAATTATTTCATGCCATGCCCAAAATTGAGTAGCGTTGAATTGTGAATAGGCTGTGACGTTGACCGGTGAATATGCCAAGTGCTACATGAATATTAATGAGTATTAATGAGATATTTTATGCCAAAAATAATAATTATAAATTATTAATTCACAATCATCGATTAATCAATATGTGAATATTAATGAGATATTTTAATATGTTTAACATTAATCTAATCATAATTGTTGTCAAGTTGGGCTTTTGTCAACCGTGTATTATACTCTCTTCATTAAAATAAATAAATAGTCAACTATGGATTTGATAATTTTTTAAAAAATTACAAGGTAAAACGTATTGATACATAATTAAATATATAATTTTATATTCTTATTCTTACTCTTTAATTTGAATTATACACTATTATTAATAATTAAAGTAATACAAAAAAATCAAATTAAAAATAATTTTTTTAAAGCTAAACTTCTTTTTGAGAATTGAGATAGTATTGAAAATTGTTTCGTTAAAATTGATTGTTCATATGTAATTAATAATATAATTTGTACATTAAACTACTAAACATCAATACGTATTTTATCTTCTCCCCAAGTTACATACGTTTATGAAGAAAGTCAACTATAATTTCTAAACACGCAACATCAACAACTATTAAAAGTCGTTTTGTTGAAATACATATTTTTAATTAAGCTACATCAGATCTTACAAATAAAATTACTATAAAATTTACTTCTTAGAATACTAGTCCTTCTCATATAAGTCTTTGAATCAGTCAAATGTATGAAAAGTAAAAAGAAGTAAATTAGAAAATTAAACAATTCGCCATAATTGAATTTGATTATCCTGCGTCTCAATCCACATCGAGGCATCAATTGTTTAGGACTATCCGGTGATACTTTATTATTGACGGCACTTAAAGCCTAAATGAAACGACAGAAGCTATGGTTACTCGACTTTATTGTCCGACAGAAGCTGTTTAAACAATAAATGCATCCATAATTAAGAATGTGTTTGGTTTCACTTTGTATGTCCCAATTTTAGGTCAGCGATACACAACTTGGTGCTCGATAATGCATGTACATTTTTGTTAATTCTATCCTTTCATTATATATTATAGCAAAAAATTAATTATTTAGAATTTCTTTTTTTTTTTTTTCGTAGAGAGAAAAAAAAGCGCATGCAATAATGTGTGCGTAGCGAGAGAGAGTGATTGATGATTTCAGAAAGATAAGATAGCATATAAAAAAAAAAAAAAAAAAAAAAAAAAAAAAAAAGAGCAACAACAAGAAAAAAAAAAAAAAAAAAAAAAAACAAAAAAAACAAATGAGGAAGAAGGTTGAACTGAAAAACAATGAAAACAATAAAATCAAACAAAAAAAAAATACAAAAAAATTGGATTATAACTGGGCTATTATTATACAAACAGAAAAAATAAAAAAAAAAAAAACTCTAAATATCATACATGGTGTATAATTAAAATTCTATACTCATCTCTTAAGCCGCATTCAAGTCGTGGGCGAGCAGACGTAATGAAATAAGAATCACTAAAACTCTCACGCACAGCGTGCTGAATATGATATTAACCAATACGCCTATGACGCGCCGAATTGGCGAATGAATAACAGAAAGCGGATATGGAAAAAAAAAAAAATAAAAAAAAAAAAAAAAAAAAAAAAAAAAAAAAAAAAAAAAATGAATTCAGAATTTTAGCAATTCGCTCTGCACGCACACATGCACACAAAGTTGTTGTTTGAAACAAGGTTTGTTGGGAGCAAATTGAAGATCAAATAAAGACACATACTCCAAAGTCAAAATCATGTTTTGTTTTTTTTTCAAAGAAAAAACAGTAATTTTTTATATGTTAATGATTTTATTGTATTTTCTGTTGTATATTTCAAAAGATATAATCCCACATTGAAATATTACAATACTCCTTAGCACTTTATATTAAATTTTTTTGCAAGTGAACTTATGATTAAAAGAAAAAATAATGGATTCGCGTGCATGAGAGATGGCCAAATTGAATTAATTTAATTTAAAGCGGTGGATTAATTTCCTTCCTGGACTTGAGTTAAATGAGAAATAGTCTAAATTTTATTTATTTTCTTTTATTTGTTCCATGCAGCACTATAAATAATATTGCTGTTAGTCTCCAAATACACAATTGAGCAAGCTTTTTTTCTCCTTCTCAATCTTCCTTCCTCTCATTCAGTTGGTTTTATTTCAATTTTGTTGTTTATGTATCCTTCACAATACAAAGAAGACTTATTTAATTCTAAATAAATATTTTATAAACTACTGAAATAGTTCTTTAAGACGGGACTCAAAATTTTCAAATCCTTTTAATGATGTGGCCCAGTTAACTCCCCTATTTCAAGGACAGGATGACCTGTTAGATTCATCCGCATGTACCAATCAACTATTTGACTTCCCGAGGCAGTTTATGAGGTCGATGACCGTTGGGAAAGAGACGCTTTGAAATTATTTGCACAAAAAAAACTATTCTATACTTGATTCCACATATCCCGTAAAATTATTAATTAGTTGAGATATTTGATGATAGTCAATGACAAAATTAAATAAAGAATTTTAAGATCTGTTTAGACAAGAATTTTAAATTTTAAAATAAAAATATATTTAAATAATTTATTACTATTAAAAAATTTATTTATTTAAAAATAAAAATATATTATCCAAACATAACCTCTGTATTTTGGCCAATAATTCGTTGGTTTGATTAGACAGATATTTTTTGTTTTTAATTTTTACTTTCTAAGGAATAGATATATTCGAGTTGTATAGACGGGACAGTTGACAAATTAATTTTAAAAAATGATTAGAGGCGGCGAATATTTTAGGCTGTCATCATCGAAGGTGTACCTAAAACAATACTAATTCTGGAATTTGACGTTAACCAACGTATTCGATGATTTCTTTTATCCTTTAGATGGCATACACGATCAACGATCAGCGTTTTTCCACTACATCGCTGTATTTGGTTTCCCGATACTTCAAGGATATCACGTCGTACACTGAAAACAAAATTTATGATCACTCTAATATACCTCGATAACGGACACGAACACAGACAAAATCCGATTACATAGTATTATGGTTAAACGGCACTAACTATATTATATTATAGATAGTCTTTATTAGCTTACTCCAAACGTAAATCGAAATCTTCAATATTCATTATTTACTTTACATTTTATAGAAAGTATTTTCAGAAATTTTTTCCATTCATTATTTGTTAGAGGTTAAATTTGTTAAAGTCCAAACCTTGACCGGAATTCATTCATTTTTTTTTTTTACTATTAAAATTCCCATGGAAATTGCTGAAAGTTTTTTCGATCTCAAAAGTCAACACTAACTTCAAAGTGATAATCAGTGTCAAATATAATATTAAAAATCAAGGATTGACAAGAAATAAGGTAAATTAATGGCTTTTATGAGTTAAATTAATTGTACCGTTATCTTTCATTAGGATCCAAAAGTCATTATTTCTACCACTAGTATTCCAATTAGCCAACTTAAAAACAATGGGAATAATTACTTTAATCATATTAATTGGATAATTTTTTCCATATAATATTTTTTCAATAGATTATTATATATTAGAGCTCTTCAAATTTTTAATACGAAAATAATTATTTAGCATGGAGTCAGCGATGTTATCCAACCACTTGATTCCTTGTCTTCTGGTTACCATAATTTACAATTATTTGTTTTTATGCCAAAAGTCTTAACTCTGAGAGAAATAGGATCGAAATGTCTCCATCTCTTATATTTTGGCTTTGTTGGATTGGTCTACCACGCAACATTCCCCGATACAAACTGAAGAAACGGCGTCAGATCTGCATCAATGTCATTTGATTGATGTAGTAGGATAAATGAGCCGGCCCTATTAAATAAAAAATTTGATAAAGTTTACCACAGATTTTTAAGAGTTTAATGGGCGCAAGATTGGGGGAAGAAAAAGGTAATAGAAATAATAATAGTGAGAGGTGATAGTGAGATCTTTTATGATAATTTTGTTAGTTGATTTATATTGAGGAATAAAAATAATTATAAATTAGTTATAATATTAAATAATTAATTATTAATAAAAATATTATTGATTAAATTAATTTTAAATAATTAATTAATATTAATGGTAATAATTAATATTAATAAATGAGATTAATTCATATTAATTATAAGTAAATGAATAATTAACTAAATTAATCTTAATTAGTTAATCTATCATTACTTAATAATAATAAAATAATTTATATTAATTATAATAATTAATAATAATTACTTAATTAGTAATTAGTTAATTAATTAGTATTAATTATAATAACTAATATGAATTAATTAATTAGTATTAGTTCTTAATTAGTTAGTAATAATTAGAAATTAATTAATATTATCAATTAAACATTTATACATTAATTATAATAATTACTATTAATAAAATGAGATTAATTAATTAATAATATTAAGTAAATGAATGATTAATTAAATTATTCTTGATTAATTAATTTATTATTACTTTTAATAATAATAAGTTAATAATAAATTAATTTATAGTAATTATAATTAATTAATTAAGTAATATAAATTAATTATTAAAATAAGAAAAATAATTAAAATAATTATTAGCAAACTCATATCCCTAACTTCCATACCCTAACTTTCATACACCCTAATATTGGGGGATATGAGCATTACCCCATATGAAGAAATGAAATGTCTTTTTCAGTGGGTCAGGGAATTTCATTCCCTTTAACTAACCAGCCTTAATCACTATCAAACCCATATCCCCAGCCAAGCGCCCCGTTAGTCTCCGTTTGGAGTGTGAAATATTTGACAAAAGTTATATTATAATGTGTAAAAATTTAGTGGGTATTTTTTGATAAAAAAAATATTTTGAAGAAAAAATAGGAGAGAAATTTTTAAAAATTATATGAGAGGAATTTGAGAGAAAAGAAATTAAATTTAAAATTTTAAAATAAAAATATTTTTGAATAATTTATTTTTGTTTGAAAATTTATTTATTTGCAAACACAAATACATTGTCCAAACACACCCTCTATTTGGGTCTATAATCGGATGATCAACGGATTATTACATGTAAAAGGCTTTAGTCAATTGTAGTTAAGTTTATTTTTTTCAAAATTATTAATTATAATATATTTAAAATATTATTAAATATATAATTTTATATTATATAAAAGTCGGAATGAAATGACGTCCTACCTAGACAGAACTCGCATGGTACATATGTCTCTATCTCTGTTTATTTTTGCTTTGGTGGAATGGCCTCCGACGCACAATTCCCCGGCGCAGTACACAAATGAAAGAAATGGCAGCAAAATGTCATTTGATTGATTGATGTGGTAGGATAAATGAACCGGCTTTATTAAATACAAAATTTGATAAAATTTACCAGGGCTTTTTAAAAGTTTAGCAATTTGGGTTCTATAATCGGATGATCAAGGGATTATTACATGTACAAGGCTTTAGTCAATTTTAGTTAAGTTTAATTTTCTTTTAAATTATTAATTATAATATATTTAAGATACTATTAAATGTATAATTTTATATTTTTTATATTTATTTTTTAATTGTAAATCATACATAATATTAAGGATAATAAAGAAATTTTGCCCAAAAATAAATTATTCTTTTTAGACCAAAAAAAGAGAAGAAAATAAACTCGTTTTTTAATGGATAGCTTTTTTTAGGAAAAATTATCCAACTATTACGTACATATTACTTCACATCGTATTAAAATTAACAAGATTGTTTTACTTCAGTTTCAAATAAATTAATAATTTTTTAATAAGTAAATATGCAATAATGACCAAAAAAATTTTTTTGATTGACTTCTGAGCTTTGGCTAATATAATTTCATCATTATGGTTTTTTTTCTTGTTTAATAAAACAAGAATATCCACATGTTTATTGAAGTTGGTTTCGGTCCGTATCTGGCCTAATCGCTCGCTATTGTCATCAGTTTTGTGTTTAGATTATATTTTAAAATTTATTTTCACCTTTTTTTTCTTTTTTAGATTAACTTTTTATATTACCAATATAAATATTATCTCATAAATATATTTTAAAACGTAATTCATTCGCACTCTAAAACTCCCCGTGAATACTAAATACAAGTCATGGATACTAAAATAACATTAAGTAAAATTAAAGGTAAAATATAAAATTATTCTTTTGGTTTTTTCTTGGGTCGCGCAGACAAATTGGAAAGCTCTGGATCCAAATTAATGGGAAAAAATTGTTTCTTTTTCCCCGAATCGTACGCCTCTGTCGTCGATGGTCATTGTCCCAATTCCAGGCGGCATCGTCGTGCTCGTGCACTTGGGATCTTTGAATTTTTCACATGCGGCAAACTCTTCCCTTACCGACAGAGACATGAAAGAGCAACTTGGTTCGAGGTATTACGGACTTATGTGCAAGTGGCTCCAGAATTTCAAATTCATTGATGACTATAAATAGAAAAAGAACAAAAATACCGATATTGCCAGATATCTAATTATTGATGTGGGTCGCTCAATAGAGCCATTAGGACATTGTCAATTTTTTACAGGAAACATCACGAGAGCGAAAGGAATTGAGCAATTCCTTTAGTTAAACTTCAGGGAGTATGTCGTTTTTGGATTTTGGTAGGGAATATTTGCCGTTCAGGGCAATTAAAATTGTTCAATCGTTCTTTTTTTTAGGTCGAACATGTTAAAAGATAAATTAAATTTCTCCAAATATATCACATAGAATATCTTCTGTATATTTTATATATATATATATATATATATATATATATATATATATTTTAATTTGTAATTATCCAATTACCTTATTTAAATTATAAATGTACGCTAACACATTGTACAGAACATGATTAATATAGAGCAATTATTCAACAAAACAGCGATCTACCATTGCTTCTGCTTCAAGTTTTAAAACCAATCAATGAGAGTATTTTTTGTTGTTTTTTTTCTTTTTCCTTGGCCAAATTCCCGTTTTGCCCTTCATCATCGCCAAACCCTAAATCTCACATTCAGTTGACAAATTGCCAAAATATCCCCGTGACCAATTGTAATTTTCAGACCCTCCACCGCCGCCTAACACCATGGCTGAAACCAGCAACCTAATTTCCGGCACCATCACTGCCCTTCTGTCTACCCCACGGGACTCGTACCATCTCACCGCTATCGACCTTCAGACCGATAGCGTCGTCTCCACCAAGCTTATCGGTGAAGGCAATTGGCAAGTTTGAAGTAATCAAATCCGGACCGTCTTCCTGGCCAGAAACAAGCTCGACTTCCTTACCGGTGCTCTTGAACAGCCTTCTGGTGACGCCGCCGCTGCTGAGAAGTGGGATCAATGTCAGGCAGCCGCCAAAACTTGGTTAACCCACTTCGTTGACCCATCATTTGAATCCATGGTCTCTCGGCTCCCTACCGTCGCCGCCATCTGGAATACCTTGAAAGACAACTTCGGCCGCGTTTTTGGGTCTCAAATCTTCTCCATCAAGCAAGCTATTGGCGAATCCAAGCTTGCCGCCGGTGCCTCAAGTTCCCAACTTACTTCCTTTTATCTCTGTCTGCAAGACCTTTGAACAGATTTGGACATTCATTAACCGCCTATTCGTTGCACTTGTGGCCATTGTCAGTGCCAAGTTAATGATCAGCTCTGTGCTCATGAGAACACCGACCGGGCGATGAAATTCCTTCTAGCTCTACTGGACGATTTTCGCACTTTGCGGACCAATATTCTTGCTCAGGACGACTTCATGTCCTTTGAGAAGCTCCATGCACTTGCCAAACAAGACCTCCACCAACGCACTTCCATTGATGGTTCGCCCTCAGCTGTTGCCGACAACGATGTTGCATTTGTTGCCCAGAAGGAGATGGCCAATTCTACTGGACAAGGAGAGTCAATTACTTTGTAGGCTAATTCTTTTGGGTCAACCTCTTCACAAACTGGTTTTGGGCCAGCAACCAATTCACAACATTTTGGGCAGAACCCATTATCTAATTCCCTTGAGCTAGGCGAGCCCAACTCCGCCTTAACCATCAATAGGCCAATGGTCCACGCCCATTTTGCACCTATTGCAAAAAATCAGGCCATGTCCGTAAGGCCCGCTTCCTTCTTGTGGGCTATCCCTCGAATTGGAAGCCCAAGCAGCGAGATGGCCCAAAGAAAAAACAATCTGGTTTTGAACCTCTAGTCCATAACGGTGCATAATAATTAATGGGCCACCTCTTCCACCTAGTTTTGGGTCTCTTTCCACTCATTTTGGTACTAATATATATCCTTATTTCAGTGTAGGTATTTTGGGATCTGCGACCCCTAACCCGAGCAATGTTTATGGCGGCTCGTCTGGGCTTCACCTCACAACGGATCAGCAACAAAAACTTGTCACTCTTCTGAATCAGATGGGGACCTTAGACTCAACTGCCAACTTCTCAAGTACTACTTTACCTTCTAATTCCATTTCATCCGTTTGGGTTATCAATTCAGGTGTTAGTGACCACATAACTTGCAATTTGCCTATTTTAGATTCTTTTTTTCCCTGTCAAACACCCATTTTCATTACATTGCCCGATCAATCCACTAGTCTTGTAACACACATTGATCATTACCGACCATATCCTAATTTGCAGCTCACACACGTCCTATATGCTCCATACTTTAAACATAATTTGTTATTTATCTGTAAACTTACTCGGGATAATCATCGCGTGGCAATTTTTTTCGATGAATTTTGTGTCTTTCAGGACCGTACAACTAGGGCTCTGATCGGGCTCGACAGGGCTGATCGGGGATTATATTTTTTATGTTCTTTCATTCCGGATTCATTTTTTTTAGTCTTTCAAGGTTATTTAAATTCCCTAAAGAATGCTTCGTGTATTCCAAAAACTTTTTCTAGTTGTAATTCGTTTTTTTGCAATAATATTAGTTATGATATTTGGCATCGTCGTCTTGGTCATTCTTCTTTAAAATCTTATCATGCGCATGGTCAATCAATTTTGTGTCCTCCATCTTTTTCATGTCCAATTTGCCCTCTGGCCAAACAAACTCGCCAGGCTTTTCCTACATGGACTAATGCAACCACGTCCACATTTGAATTAGTCCACATGGACGTTTGGGGTTCTTATCGGACAACCAATCATGATGGTTCCCGATATTTTTTCACCATTGTCGACGATTTTTCCCGTGCCACATGAACTTTCCTTTTACACTTAAAATCTCAAAGTTTTTTTTAAAAAATTCAACATTTTGTATCTATGGTGTTTACACAATTTGGTTCCATTGTCCGCCGCATCCGCTTTGACAATGGGACCGAATTTTTTTCAGTTGAGTGTAAATCATTCCTTGTTAATCAAGAAATTTTTCATAAGAGCTCATGCGTCTACACTCCTCTACAAAATGGAGTTGTTGAACGCAAACATCGTCACTTATTAGATGTTGCACGAGCTTTGATGTTTCAGGCTCACATCCCGCCTCATTTTTTGGGTGATTGTATCCTCACTGCAACCTACATCATTAACCGGTTGCCTTCATCTTCCATTCATGGTCTAAACCCTTTTGAAATACTGTTTCGGAAACCCCCAATCCTTGACCATTTTCGTGTTTTTCGATGTCGTTGTTATGCTATTACTTTAGGTGCCCGTGATAAATTCAGTCCATGTGCCACTCCTTGCATTTTTATGGGTTATCCTCCTAATCAGAAGGGTTATCGCCTATATGAGCCCACTTTAGGAAAATTTTTTGTTAGTCGGGATGTATTTTTTTCAAGAAAATATTTTCCCTTTTTCTTCCTCTTCAATGGTGTCCCCCCCTTCCCCCCGCGTTCAGTCTGATCTGACACCTCCAACTGTATGATCCGACGAGACTCTTCACCCATCTCATTTTCCTGCGGTCTCACCGACTTCTCTAACTAAGTCTCTCACTCCTGAATCCTCGGCTGCTCCTCTTTCTTCTCCAGACATTGAATCCTCATCCTCTACACATTCTAATATACAAGATTCAAACTCAGATATATCTCTTCGCCATTCCAGCCGCCCTTCTTGACCTCTCATATGGAGTTCTGATTATCTCTGCCCTACCTTACCGTTAGCCTCTTGCTCGTCTCTCTATCTCATCTCAAATTACATCTCCATGGATAATTGCCACCCTCCATATAAGCACTTTATTGTTTCCATATCCGCCATCCTGGAACCTACCACTTTTCAGGAAGCTCTCACTAATCCCCTTTGGGTTATTGCCATGAAAAGTGAACTCCTTGCTCTTCAAGCCAATCATACTTGGGATGTGGTTCCATTACTTCCTGATCGTCGTCCAATCGGATGCAAATGGGTTTACAAGGTCAAGTATCATGTTGATAGCACTCTTGAGCGGTACAAAGCTCGCTTAGTGACTAAAGGTTTTAATCAGCGAGAAGGCATCGATTATCAAGACACTTTTTCTCCCACTGTTAAGCATGTTACTGTTCGTCTACTTCTCACTCTTGCTGCTATCTATAATTGGCCTCTTTATCAGATGGACATGCAAAATGCTTTTCTCCATGGTGATCTTTCAAAGGAGGTGTATATGAAACTACCCCCCGGATTTCGCACCTAGGGGGAGAATTTGATATGCTGACTGCGGAAATCCTTATAAGAGTTAAAGCCAGTTTCTCGTCAATGAAGTGCCAAATTCACTAGTGCTTCCCTCCAGCATGGCTTTCATTAGTCTCGACATGACTACTCATTGTTCACCAAAATTCAGGGTACCTCTATTGTTGTATACTTTTCTATATTGATGACATACTCATTACAGACAACAGTCAAGTTGGTATCACTGATTTCAAAAAATATCTCAATGCCACATTCTTTATGAAAGATCTTGGTCAGTCCAAATTTTTCCTTGGTCTTGAGATTGCTCGTTCTCCAGATGGTATCTCTATAAGTCAGCGCAAGTACACATTGGAGCTGATATTTGAGGCTTGATTAGCAGATTCTAAACCTTCAATTATCCCTATGGAACAGAATAAGAAATTCACAAGCGTTGAATATGATGTTGGTTCAAATGAGCAAGTTAATGATCCACTTCTCGAAGATCCTTCAGTATATCAAATATTAGTTGGTCGTCTCATTTATTTGAACCTCACCAGGCCTGATATTACAATTTCAGTTCAACTTCTCAGTCAATTTATGCACAATCCGAAACAATCTCACATGAAAGCTGCTTTAAAAGTAATAAAATATTTGAAAAGTTGTTCGGGTTTGGGCCTTCTATTCTCTTCATCTTCAAAGCTTGAATTACGAGCCTTCTATGATTCAGATTATAGCACATGTCCAATAACGAGGAGATTCACCACCGGTTTTTGCATCATGTTTGGAGATTCTTTAATATCTTGGTGTATCAAAAAGTAGCCCGCTGTCTCATTATCATCAGCTGAGGCAAAATATCGAGTCATGTAGGTTATAACCAGTGAAATAGTGTGGATTATTGGACTTCTAAAAGATTTTGGTTTTCATATGAAGAAACCTGTTTTACTTACTGCGATAATGAGGGTGTAGAAAAAATAGCGGCCAATCCGATTTTTCATGAGCGCACTAAACATATTGAAGTGGAATGTCATTATGTCAGAGAAAAGATTCAGTAAGGTATCATTGCAACACACCATATATCCACCAATGAGCAACCAACCGACCTGTTAATTAAAGCATTAAACAGTGGACAACATTGGCATCTTCTTTCCAAGTTTGGAGTATTTAACTTATACAAATCTCCAACTTGAGGGGAGTGTTAAAGATAAATTAGATTTTTCCAAGTATATCACATAGAATATCTTCTGTGTATCTTGTATATCTTTTTTTTGATTTGTAATTATTTAATTACCTTATTTAGTTTAGAACTCAAGATTATAAATGTACGCTAAGACATTGTACAAAATATGATTAATATACAGCAATTATTTAATAAAATTCTCTGATTTTATTTTTCTTACAGAAAGTGAATGAAAGTCGCGTCAGGATCCCAGCGATGCTGACTGCCGACATGGGGACGATTAAAATATATGGCCAATTTTGGAGTTGCATCGGTCTGAGGGATGGCCTCGGCCCATTCCCTTTTCTGGCACTACTCGCTGTATTTATATTGATGGGTCTGTTGGTTCCAAAAGTTATGGATTTTATTTTATTTTTCATTTTTATAAAAAATTTAACGAAATAAAAAATTATGATTTAAAAATATAAAAATATAAAAGACAGTCTATCTAAACAAACCCTCAAATTTGCAGAATTAGAGTGTCTCTGATTCACGTTATTATTAACTAAACAGTTGGACAACTAAAATGTTGAAAGTACATGAAACTGACCATTTATTTTCCCTGTCATCTTCCTAATATTTGCGGTAATGGAATTTGCTGATTTGGTCAGACCCAAATCTAGTTAAAACAGAAGCAATCTAGTGAGTTGGAAAATGAACTAAATCTAGGACAGTCCATTAGAGCATTTGATATCTACTTAAGACGACTGGACTTACATTCCTGATTTCCAAAGATCCAATAATTGCAAGAAATTGGCCCTGTTGCCCATTTCAGAGCCAAGGTGAATTGTATATTGGAATAGTAACCGACTTAATTTGAAGATACTGGTCCAATGCTGGCATCCCAAAATCTCTGCCGAACCCACTCATTTTGTACCCACCATAAGGGCAATCTACATCAAACGCAGGGTAGCAATTTATCCAAATGCTGCCAGCCCGGATTGATCTTGAGATTGTGTTGGCTGTGTTCAAGTCATTGGTTAAAATGCCTGCCGCCAGTCCATATTTTGTGGCATTGGCTCTCTTAATAGCCTCCTCAATGGTCCTGCAGAATCGCATATAGATGCCCCAAAGATTAAATCAGAACACCAATACGGTCATAATTAATCCCTGGAGTATCCCAAGTTTTGTAAAAGAAAGAATTTTGGAAACCAAAAGTGCATCAGGGATCGTTATGAATTTCCACTCACTTGAACTTCATAAGGGAGATGACAGGTCCAAATATTTCTTCCTTTGCAATGCGCATATCGTCCTGAGAGAAGCAGAAGGGAATATGAAACGTTAACGGGAAAGAACACTGCTAAATGCCAAAGGCGGGCACTAATTAGGTTTACCTTAACATCTGAGAAGACGGCTGGTTCAATGTAGTATCCCTTTCCACCGCATGGTTTACCACCTGTCAACAGTGAAGCACCTTCTGCCTTACCAAATTCAATGTATGATAGTATTTTTTCATACTGCGTCTTGTTAACCTGTAAGCAAAATCCATCTTTAATTTATAATGCTCATTCTCAACGTATCCCTTCGTCTAATTTTTACAACGCTATTCACAGAGAGGAAGAAGGAAATTGTAGCCCTGATTTAACATGTAAATAACAATTGCCAGAAACTTCCTAAAAGGGACCCCATGAACGGTCGAGACAATAAAAGGAAACCAAGATGGGATATTTCCCAAATTTGGCAGACAATGATACTATGATATGGTTCAACTCATTTGCATTTTGCATGTATCATGGATGCATTGAAAGTTCAATGGCAGTATAGATTTACTTGGGGACCCTGTAGAGTGCGAAGATCAAGAGGATCACCGACTACCCAATTTTTTGCTTTCTGCACTAACTTCTGGGAGAGTTCGTCATAAATCCCTTCCTGAACCAAAATACGGGAACTTGCCACACATAATTCACCCTGGAATAAGAGGAAAAAGAAACAACTTGTATTACCACTAGTCTTCTGTAGTATAGAATCTGTTTAGTCAATCCCATCAATATATGTTCGATCTCTACCTTGTTCCATAGACTCCCCTGAAGAGCAATTGTTGCTGCTGTTTCAACATCTGCATCGTCACAAACTATGATTGGGTTCTTGCCTCCTAGTTCAAGTGAGACTGATTTCAAGTTGCTTTTAGCTGCAGCTTCCATTACTAAACGTCCAACTTCGGTGGAACCTGTAAAACATACCTGAACAATACCCAACCAAAATTCTTGATGCTTGTATGAACTCAAACACGCACTCAAAAAGTAACTTTTAGAAGTTAAAATATCACTTTATCAATGTCCATGTGAGATGCAATAGCAGCACCAGCTGTATGTCCATATCCTGGTACAACGTTGAAAACACCATCAGGAATACCAGCCTGCAGATTGAAAATGCGAAACAAAAGGATTACTGAGCTCAGAAATTGATATGGAAAGCTCTTTTTATTTTCATTTTTACTTTTATGTTTTAGGAAATTAAGAAAAACAAATCTCACTTTCTTGGACAAATGAGCACAAAAAAGAGCTGAAAGTGATGCCTCTTCAGACGGCTTTATTACAACAGTGCAGCCTGCAGCTAGTGCAGGTCCAACTTTGATCAACAGCAGATTGAAGGGATAGTTCCAGGGGATGATAACTCCAACAACTCCAATTGGCTCAAGCAATGTGTACCCTTGAAGTTCCCTACTCATCTTCAGAGTTTCTCCGTGGATTTTATCAGCTGCTCCAGCATAATACCTCAGAGTCTCAGCTGCAGCAGGAATGTCCATGTTCTTCAGCAAGCTATACAACTTACCAGCCTCAACTGCATCCAGGGCTGCTAATTCTTCTAAATTTTCATCAATCAAGTCTGCGAGTTTCATAATCAGCTTTCTCCTTCCCTGATTACATCATACAACAAGAATCAAGATGCAGAAACCGATTAATTAAGGCTAATTGCAAAGAGGGCTCTAACTATTATTACTAGAATTAAGCGAACAATGATTTGCTACTAAAACGAGCTGAACATACGGAGCCAGGGAGACGAGGCCATGGACCATTATCAAAAGCCTCACGGGCAGCCTTCACAGCTAAATCAACATCTTCCTTATCTCCTTCTGCGATCGTTGCTATTGGTTCCCCTGTTCTAGGATCAATTGTTTCAAATGTCCTCCCTACATAAGATCAGAATAATCACAAATTGTTTGTACTACTTTCTTCACACAGACTGTTCAATAATGCTGATACGTGTCTTTTCCATTGAAGACTGACACAGTATGAAAGCACACTTTCCTCTCTGTGCAGAAGGAGGACTAATGTAAAAATACCATGAACATGGAAATAGTTGGTGAAAAAACAAACGAATACCTGAAACAGAATCAACAAAATCCCCGTTCATAAATAGCTTGGTGAACTTTATCTCCGGAATCTTGATCAAAGACTGTGACTCTTCATTGCTTCCCTTCGCCATTGAGGTGCAAAATAGGATAACGTAGGGACTACTTGGGTAGTAGGTGTGCGTTAGTGTGAATTGATCTTTGCGAGGTAAGAATAAGTACCTGTAAATTACCTTCAATATAATGCAACAGCAAGTTGCAAGTTTGCAGATTCACGGATGAAGCTTAATTCTAAGCGAGTGCATGTTTTTGTCATCCATCCTAACGTAGTAACGTGTCCCCCACGATACATGAATGATTTCAAAAGTCAATATGGTAGGGACATGTTTGTTTGTTTTACTAAATATTACCACAATTTGGGATTGCTTTTTAATCTTGGCTTTCCATTTATTCCTTTTGTTCTCACCTGGTCCCAACCTAATTGATTATAAAATTAGATGAGATGTAACTTCTAAACCTTCCCCATTATTGATTACTTCCAGTTACATAAATCAATGGTTTAAATCAATATAGTGTGGACTTTTTTCGTTTTTGTTTTACTATGCATTACCACAACTGGGGATGCTTTTGAATCTCATTCGTAATGCTAGCTTTCCATTCATTTGTTTTGTGCTCACTTGGTCCAACTTAAGTGGTTACTTTCAATTAAGTAAACCAATAATTTAAATTTTCCTCAAAGGTAGAGTATTTTTCATTTTGATAAAAAATTTTGTACTCAAAACAATGGTATTCCTAACTATAGCCATTTTGGAATATAAAAAATATTTTTCTCACCATGCATGATACAAATGTTTGCATTTTGATTATAATCGTGTTTTAGAATTACGATTTTACTGTATGTGTTTTCTTTCTTCATTTCCTGGAAAATTGATTTCACGGTAATACACTTATGACATTTTTCTCTATATCGTGTGGTAATGATTTTTTATACATTACAATTTTTACCACAATGACGGTGTCATTTACATTGGATCTCACTTAACTGTCTAAAGGTTTGTTTGGACAGCCTTTTATAACGTTTTCTAAAATATTTTTTAATTTTTAATACTTTTATTATCTCACACACTACCTAAAAAAATGCAAAAATGGGTTTTGAATCGCTATTCATATAAGCCCTGAGTTTCTTTGTACTAACTTGGTTACAAACAAAAAAAAGTTCATTTTGAATTCAGTAAACTTTTTTTTTTAATTACAAGATACAGTATATAATTTTTTATTTTTAAATTATATAAACCTTTTTTTTTTCATAAAAAAACAAGTTTTGAAAGAGTGACATATTTATATTGTTTTTGCTACATAATCAGTCTGGATCGGGGTGTGAAATTTTTTAACATGCCATGAGATCGACGCCTATTCCGTGGAGACTGGATTTCTAGGTAAAAGAAGGCCTAATTGAATGTTGGGCTTATCGACCGATTGACAATCCAAATGTTATCCAGACAACTACTACAAACTTGGCTTGCATTCGATGATTTCCATTGTCTCGTACTTCGAAAGTTTGAATTTTATATTTTGACTCGTACCATTGTCATCGTCTCTCCGGCGGCGCGCGCCACCAACGTCTAACGATTCAGTCCGTTATTTGTTCTTGACATGTATTACTGATATTGCAATGGTGGGTTCAACTTAGAGATCGATTGTTTAGTTAACGAAGACGTAGAAAATTTAACAGCATAGTTTTGGCTTGACTTTCATCCTGCAGAACAAAAAAAATGGAAATTTTGCATGCCTAAAATTTGAGTATAGTTTCATGGAAATTTTAGTTATTTCATACCGGAGCTCCTTTTATGAAACTTTGTGCATCTAAAACCTGAATCCCAAATTTCTCGTTTTATCCCTGGATTTCATATTATGGTCAATATCATCAACTAGGATGATGATCACTAGTGAGAAAATCAGTTTTCATCCATGAAGGCAACTAATGAACCATAAATCTAAGCAAAACCCTACCCGATTGAAAAGAGGGTAGATTGCAATCCCACTTCTGTTCCAAAATAATGTTTCTCTGAGCTAGTTTAATGTAGGTAGATGTGCATTAAAAACTGTAATCCATCACAAGACTAAATTTGTACATGCCTCCAACCCCTGTGGAAGTACACACAAAAAGAAAGACTCAAAGAGACTGCAGATGAACGAATTACGTACATGCTCTCCCCTTTTTTCTTTTTCTGAAAAGTAACCAACATGATCTAATCATTAATAACCAAAAAGTGCTACTACCCATAATCCTACAAAGTACGAAAGTTCAAGTCTTACAAGCCCAGATCAAATGTTTTTCAGGAGAGTAGCCTGGAGGGATCAGCAAATCGCGCAGTGAAAGATCGAGGAAGAGAATCATTAAGATATTCATCTATGGTCTGACCTGTCTGCCCTTCATCAAAATTCTGCAGATAAGTCTCTGAACTGTAAGGGGCCTTTCCATGCACCGGTGATGGCTCACGAATTTTCCTTTTCGGTTTCAACAAGTTCTTCCATATTACTTTCCACTTGGGCTTCTTTGGTGATCCCGCATGATTCTCTGCAGGGGTGTACTTGAATGACTCTTCTTCGAACTCCTTTCGTTCGTAGAATTGTCCCAAATGGACAGTTCTTCTGCCTGACTTTCGCCATATTCCGATGTCCATAGCTGCACTCCAGCTAAGCATCATTGGTACAAAGGGGAGAAGTGAGGTATATTAAATGGCAAAGAATGGTCATAATCATTACGAAATGACGCAGGGTGCAATATTCCACGTTTTAGACTTATCAGATCAGAGTAGTTCGGCTGGCATTTGATGACTAGCACACTAAATAAAATGTGTGTCTGGTGGCGGCCAGGTATGACTGGGGACAGAACAGAGCCAGGATGAATATTCTTGCCTATATCTTTGTTTTTCAAAAGTTCAGATTTGTATTGGCTATTGACAAAATATTTACATAAGCTACCAATGACTATGGTTGTCTCTATGGTTGGGATTTGAATGTTGAAACTACTCGAAAGGGGCTATAAAATAAAATGGTTGCTTATCCAATTGGTAAAGGCATGGGTCCTCTGTCCTTTTCAATACTCTCTACTGGAGGCAAGTGATTGGCCAACCCCAGTGGACTAATCAACTGAGGATTGCTGAATAATTTGGTCCAAGAAGAAAGCATATTATAGCATCCTAGAATATTTTATCCTAGTTTGACATTGATATTAGACGATTAGTGTAAAAGTATAAATTGTAATGTTTACGTGTTGTTTGGATATCAGCATGCATGGATTAATTTGCATAAAGGGTGGTTTTATCACACGAAGGATCTCATATTATACGTTTTTTATGTCACTTTATATTATAGTATCTTTGTTCTTAAAATAAATAGTTTATTTTTTTTTTAAAAAAAAAGTTCAGTTTTAATGTGAAATTATTGTGTTACTTTTACTAAAAATGATAATGTATAATTCAAATTAAAAGTAAGGATAAAAATGTAAAATTATACATTTAATTGTGCATTAAATGTGTTATATTTTATAATTTTAAAAAAATGATACCGAATCAAAATTGAACTCTTGTTTTTAGAATGGAAGAAATAATAAATTTGCATAATTTTTTTGTAAATTATGTTAATATTTATACTATTGATATTTATTTTCACTATAATAAATTTGAATTTGAAGGTTTACTTTTTTTATTAATTTATATTTATTTTAAATTTTCAGTGTAGAAAAAATTTTAAAAATAATCCAAAATTCTATTTAATATTGAGTTAATACAAAAAGTAAAAAATTTAATATTAATTACAATGAAAGTAGATTCAAACGGTATACATATTAGTATAAATTATAAGTTTTATGTGAAAATACATAATATAAAATGACACACAAAAAAAGTGTAATACAATATATAACATAATGCAATATTGATTACAAACTTTATAGATTTGAGTGTTTGTTTTTTATTTTTCTAAAACAAAAATCCAAACTACATAAATTTGTGGAGGACTTTTACTTTTATTGGAGATTTTGAATTTTCTCTTCTTTCATACCCAACAAAAAATATATTGGAGATCTGTGGAGGACTTTTACTTTTAGTGGAGATTTTGAATTTTCCCTGCTTTCATACCCGACAAATATATATATAGAAAGTTAAGGATTCGTTTGGATTGTGATTTATTTGAGAAAAGTTGTATTGAAATGTGTAAAAAATTTGATGGGTATTTTTTAATAGAAATAGTATTTTGGAGGGAAAAATAGGAGCATTTTTTAAAAAAAAAATTATGTGAGAGGAATTTGAAATAAAAATATTTTTAGATATTTTATTTTTATTTTAAATTATATATATATTTTCGTAAATAAAAACTTTGTCTAAACGAAATCTAAGAGTTATGATCGACATTGAAATTAGTAGAGTTAATATCATTTACCCCCATTTGAGATTTTGTAATATAACAAATCGGATCTCGAGGATTGGAAAATAACAAATACCCCCCTTGACTAATAGTAGAGTAAGTAATTTATCAGAAGAGCAGAAAAGACGAAAATATCCTACACAAATTTAGTTTAGCAAAAAATCATTTCGGAAAAAAAGATTCACTTATGTGCAAATGAACTTGAACTTCCATTCAGAAAAATGGATTCAGTTTAGCAAATGAAATTTCGAAAAAATGGATTCTAGTATGTCCAAATGAACTTGAACTTCCATTCAGAAAAATGGATTCAGTTTAGCAAATGAACTAAACATCATGAATGAAAATGGGTTCAGTTTAGCAAATGAAATTTCAAAAAAAATGGATTCAGTTTAGCAAATGAAATTTTAGAAAAATGTATTTAGCTATGTCCACGTGAACTTGAACATCAGGGCTGGTTCAGTTTAGCAAGGCAAACTGTGACACACTGCAGCTATATAGAAAAAACAGCCATTAATGCAGGCCAAACTTAGCCAGTGTTGAAACATCCAAAACACAAAACAATCAGAAACAACAATTATACAACTAACCCAAACCAACAAAAACAGCCAGTGATGCAGGCCAAACTTAGCCAGTACTGTAGGCCAAAAAAATAGCCAAAACACAAAAAAACAGTGCTTCAACCGACACACTTCAGTGATGCAAGGCCCAAAAAACAGACACTCAACAAAGCTACACACTAAGCCGAAAAAGGCCCCAGAAACAAAAACCATCACATATCCACTTCTTTAGTATTTCTTTAGTTTTTACTTTCGATTCAAAGAGTTCCTCTCAGTTTCCAACTTCAT
Source organism: Gynochthodes officinalis (assembly GCA_020080225.1). Lineage (NCBI taxonomy): Eukaryota > Viridiplantae > Streptophyta > Magnoliopsida > Gentianales > Rubiaceae > Gynochthodes > Gynochthodes officinalis. Next base: position 44,854,276 of record CM034615.1, on the reverse strand, counting down.
AATCAGCTGCGCTATGCTTGAAATCAGCTACGATTGCTAATCGGTTGCAGCTTTGGATAAAAAAAATACAACATAGAGAAAGAGGAAATCCAAATGATGTTGAAGCTTTGGAAATTGTACCAAAATTGCTTAGTTATTCACCCGCTTTTGACCCAAATCATAAGTTTTGGGTTTGGGGGGTTGCAGATATTGTTGCTCATAATTTATGGGTTTGCTCAATCGAATGATAGAAAAAGAGAATGATACATTATTAAAGTGATACAAGAAAAGAAGGGTATATTAGTCTGCTCATTTCAATTGTAAGGTCATATTAGTTCACAATTTTTTTTTTACTGTTGCAAATAAATTGCGTTAATTGACCTATAAGCAGGGGATAATGTTATTTTTTTATTAGTCAAGGGGTATTTATTATTTTCTAAATCTTGAAGTCCAATTTGTTATATTACAAGATTTCAAAGGAAATAAATGATATTAACTCAAATTAGTAATATCTTAAAAGGACTTGGGTCTTGGGTAAGAATTCTGGACTTGGGTTTTCCTACTCCCTGGACCCTGACTAATTCACATTTCGCAAGAGTCAATTTGCCCTTCGTACTTGTAGCCTTCTATTATCTTCTTATTATGGTCCAACTCTTTGAATATTCATGTAAGGAGGAAGCCTTTTTTCAGTTTGCAATTTGCAATTTGTCAACTCATTTCACTAGCTGATTAGCAGTGCAATATGCAGCAACTGCAAATCTTTGACCAAAATTTCGGTCATCATCACAATGATATGATATTAATAGAATGCGCTAATAAAATATGACTTAGATACGTTTTTGCGCTTTTTAATATATTTTATATTTCATGATACTATGCATTTTAAAATGCATTTCAAAATTCACATTGTGAAATAAAATTTTAGTTGTTATTATATGACATGGTACTCCCAAACCAAAAGACTCTCTTTGGTTTGTACCCTCAACAAAACTGATGAAATAACCCGAAGAAACCTTTATCATTGTGCGTCTGAATCAATGATCATCAACTTCTTTACAAGGTATGAAAAGTGGTCACAAAAACGGGTTATTTCTCCTTCCATACAATTCGGAGAAAAATACACAAAGAATCTAATCAATACTAAGATGATCTATAAAGAATAAGGGCAGGCAGCAAAAAATCATTACAAGCTTAATTAATGAACCAAGTACGTAATTGCCAGCGCCACAAGCAGAAGAACATACGCAATCCCTTGATCAATGGCCGAGCCTGCATGAAAATTTTTCGCAACATTAATCAGCTCCAAATCAAAAACAGCACTAAAAGCAGAGATTGATTGTTGGTCCGAAGAAATGAAGGAAAGAAGAAACTTACTGTCGTTAGAAGGAGGACCTATTGGTGCAGGGGAAGGAGCCATGGTGGGTTGTCCGCGGCTCAACTCCGCAAGGGCCAAAACGATCAAACTCAGAACAGGAAGACACGCCAATTTTACTGTGTTCATCGTCTTCAAAATTGCAAGAAATACGAGTATTCAGGGATGGAATAAAAAGAATCAGAGTCCGAACACGGAAAATTGAAGGAAAATTGGAAAAGCGAAGAGAGGAAGGACATGGATATATGGGGAAGTGGGTTAGGTTCGTTGGTTGGTACTATGCTGTGGAAACGCACAATAATGTGAAGCTTCGGAGAAGAAAGGAAGAAGAGTCGTCAGGGGCCGAGTGAGGTGAGAGGGCACGCGCATAAAATCGTGGTTTTTCAGCGTTACTTATCAAATTTAAACTCCTCCATTTGGGAAAAATAAATAAATAAATAAATAAAAGGTTTGAATCTTTGACTTGACCGGCGGTGCGTTGACTACCGTCGGACGATGCTGATGCCTCGTGTCGATATTGATTTTATTTTAATCGTATGGTGTGTGCGACCCGTGGACTCTGTTGAAGATTCTTTGGTAATCAATTTTCTAGAAGTCAGAATTGGTCAGCCATTTCTTATTCAACTCATAATTTGCTACCATCTCAATGTTCCATACACTTTCCGTCCCAAAAAAAAAAAAAAGAAATCCAAATTTTTTTGTTCCAAAACAAAAAGTCTATTTCAGAGAGAATTTCATAATATTTTTAATAATAATTATTATATATAATTTATAATTAAAAATAAAAATAAAAATAAATTTATATATTTAATAATATATATTAAATATTTACATGATAATCAAAAAAATTGTATCTTATGCAAAGTTTTTTTTTTTTTGAAACAGTAAGACATATTTGGAATCTAAATGGGAAAGGAGGAACTCTCTCTACTGATCTTTGTTCGCTAAAGTAGAAATCTATCAAATTTGATTAACTATGAACATATAATTCAATTGTGAATGGAGGGATACAAAAATACCCTCTTTGTAAAAAAAAAAAAAGTTCATTTTTTATATAATATAATTTTTTTTAAATTACAAGATACAATAAACTTAATACATAATTAAGTATATAATTTTATATTTTTATTTTTATTTTTTAATTTAAATTATATATTATTATTATTAGTAAAGATAATATAAGAATTTCGTGAAAAAAAATAAACTGTTTGTTTGAAACTAAAGGAGTATTTCTGAATAAGAATAATTAAAAATTTTATTGTAAACTTATTTTTTGAGAATTTTTTCAATCAAATGTACATTTTTTTTCCTTTGGACAAGATAAAAAAAATTCCCAGTAGGCTGGAAAGACCGAAAGAGAAACCCAAATTTGCACTTATATAACTTAACATCTCAGAGATAGAAACTGGATTGTTGGGCTAACCATTCGACTGTTCTATAATAAATGGGCTGGATTAATCCGTGTTCAACTTTCAACTGATATGCATTGCGAAGGTTCTAATAAGTTCACGGATCAACCACAAATCTTGTGAGGACAGATCTGAACATGAGATCTGAACATGATTTGATAGGTGTGTTTCATAGCAAAGAAATGTGTTATGTATGGATTGTTTTTTAAAACGCATTTTTATATTTTTTAAAGTACTGTTTTGAGTCTTACGAAGTTACCACAAAACTCTAACCATAGAAAGGCCGATGCTGAATGGTGAATACTGCTAATCTGCTGGTATTCTGCCCAAAACAAGCGAAACAACCGAGGAGCATATTAAGTGCAGAATGGCATCTACCAAACACTCCCGTAAAAATACTGTCTCCCCTCTTTCAGGTGGAAATTTAACTGCTTCAAGCAAGAAAATTTCCTACATTCTGAGTATCAACGAACCACTGAATTATTGTGCATAATCTGTAGTATATCTCCCAATGACAAGAAATCATCAGAAACTAAACGATTTTCCAAGGATTTCAGTATTCTAGGATCTTTTATTGCGAACCAATTGACTATGTAACTGTGAGAAAGTTAATGAATGAAAATAATGTATACAAGATCTTATCTGATAGATTGCTAATAATTTGGGTTAAGCATTTTGAGTTAACGAGAGCAATAAGTTTAAAAGTTATTAGAATGAAGCGTTACAGTAATGCAGTTAAGTACATAAACCAAAAAATAGTAATTGCCACGCAACATTGACATGTTGTGAACACATTTTCTAACGACCAACAAGGAGCAGCATCAGTTCTTTTGGGTCCTGCTGTCCTTTCATTAACCGTCTGACTAGGAATTGCATCAGCAATGGCAAAACAGCATCTCACACCTGCAAAAGTGTAAATAAAGATTAGCCTAACATCAATGATGCAACAGCCCTGTTAACAAAAGCAAACAAAAACCCAAGAAGTCTCGTTCCAAATCTTTCTTCCCTTCTGCATTAAGGATCATAATTAATCCCACATAAACCTCCTGACTACAAATAATATTCACTCATTGAAGGTACTTTTTTCTCTTCCACTGAGTTTATGATACCGAGATATTTTACATAAGTGGGATCAGCAAAAGGAATCCTTCAACAAGAAGCAATGAGTCCTGGAGTTCAATGTAGTGGGCCATTGCAAGTTTTAAAATTGCGTTAACTTATCAGGCCATTGGATCAGCAGGTCAGGGAAGAATCCCTATCCTTAGTTTCTTCAGACAAGACAAATCAGCTTAGTAAGAAACTGGTAGAACCTTGTAACTTTTAGGAAAAAGCCATTCCTTTTGATTATGCATCCGATCTCAGCATCCTTCCAAATCCTACAACTTCCCTCCCATGCTACTGCTAGTCTATATAATGTCAAACCATTGTTCTTTTCCTTTCATCACATCAGGGTATCGGCATATGATTCATTCTATTCGTGTGCACAGTTGCACACACACATAACAGAGGGAGAACTAAGGAAAGAGTATCAAACAAAAGATGTGTCATCCGGGAGGCTTTCATTCATGCGTGAACGTCAGAAACTTGGTTGCACTGGGGAGATGGCATGCCATAATGGAACCTATTGAGGTCAGCAATGTTGTACGAGGAGAAAGAAGGTTGTTTGAATCTTCGGGACGACCAACCATAACGAAGCAGTGCATATGTTCACCCTCGAGGCATCCGGGCTCCTTCAGGTGCAGGCATCATCGAGCTAAATATGTCTGGCGAAGTTGTAAAAATTGAAAATACATACAACATTTTAGATTCCTTTCGGTTATGCTGAAACAGTACTTGCGCTGAATTCATATGATTTGGATGCTTTTCATATGCATCAATTGTCGAGGATAACATTTTGCACTAGCAATCATCCCTTCATCAAAAGTTCACATATCCTTAGAAATCCAATCCCCTTCCTTGCCCCTCCCCGTTTCGATGTCAAAGGCATTTGTTGTAGTAGATAATAAGTTGCTTATTCATAAGCTCTTGGGTTGCCCCATGGGCCATGGCCACAATAAGGTGGGTTCATACCGCCCTTTATACATCTTATTACATTTTAATACAAAATTATCTATTTTTAAAATGAATATAAAAAAATCATAGATTCTTAACGGCTTTTATACAATTAGATGCAAAATTATATATTTTTTAAATTAAATTTGGAGTAATAGATCTTTTAACAACTCGTCCAATAATTGTTTCATTGGCTTCAAAAATTATTTATTTTTAAAATAAGATGTCTCAAATTCACAAAGATATAATTGAGATTAAGGATTTTGATGGCACATATTGGTTTCAAGTAGAGAAATAAATTTGCACGATTTTTGACGAATATTGTAAAAAAACTAACGAGAATTTATTTGAAATTCAAATATGGGTCAACACTCTATATAAAAAATAAAAACACTAGCTTTAATTAGTCATACACATTTTATATAGTGTTGTTAATCGGTGAAATCAAAGGATAAATGATCAATTGGCCGAATTATCTAGCAAATTCAGCCACAACTCCATCCAATTTTACCACTTATAAAATAAGAAAAAGATGCAGTTGAATCGATCAACAAAATAAAAGTTTCGAAAATTAAAACAAAGGAGCCTATATAGCCAGTATCTCAAAAGTATTTTTATTTTTTTAAAATAATAGTTGTGAAATAAAATATATATTAAAAATTAAAAAATATATATTAAAAAGTGTTATAAAATATTAATGGTACACATAAACATTCTATTACCAATTAAGTACTATGTTGTCCAAATCATATAAAGGCAATCTGAAATTTGTGTCCATCGGCAGGCATTGAATATGGAATGTCCGCCTTGATTTTGCAACTTCTCAAATCCCCCAGGGCGTCACGTCCCACTTCATCGGATTTCACGTGACCCCCAGATTAACCTGGATTGTCCCCGCCGGTTGAGACAATAAGTGGCGGGAAAGATGCGCCGTTGTCATCACGGCTTCTTGGTTTTTAACTCTCCGTTTACCATTTATTGTTTACCGTTAGTTTATTTTTGTTCAAATACAAAGAAAGGAAGATTTTTCTGGTCACCGTGTTATGTGGTCAAGAAAAATAAAGAAAGGAAGATTTTTGGAAATTTTTTAATAAAGGGATTCTATCACCACTTTGTATCTCTACTCTCATAGTTGAGAATAGAATTATTTCATATATTTTGATATTGAAAATTTATTTTTTCATATTGACAACAATATTTCTCTTCTTGGGGTGAATTAAATTATTTTTTTATAGTTATTATTATTATCCTAGTTATTAATCATACCTGATATAATCATTACATGCATGGTAATTAACATAATTATAATACTTATATTAATAGTTATATTGACTATTACCTTTGATTTTAAATCTATCCATGTGAAGTTTTATTTGTTTGTATTTTTTGACCGAAATAAGCAAAAGTTTTATTTAAGGGTGATAAATGAGTAGATTTAGTCATTCATGATTTAATTCACGCCACATAAAATAATAGGTTATATTTAGATTAAATTCAACCTAACTTAAGCACAAATTGCACCAAGTTGCCCTCAATTAGCCAAAAATCGGCTGGTCTACTTATTTTATCTTTTAAAATTAATAATTTTAGTTCAGAAATCATATTTGGATTGAATTTAATCTGTAAAATTATACATCATTATTCAGTCATGATCCCTTCATGATTTCAACTCATTAAATAAGGACATGTAATCTTATCTTCAGTTGTAAATTCCACTTGGTCAAGATAAGAAAAAGAAAATGTTCCCATTTTACTCTACTTATTGCCACATATTGGTGAGTTCTCAAACGAAGTGCTATTAAATTCAATTCATGTATTGAACTCTCGATTTGCTGAGGGAAATTTACGAATATGTCACTTTTATCATTGACTTTATAAAAATAACACTTTTCTTTTTTTTTTCCTTTTTGTTATAATATTTTTATCCAAAAAAAGACTATAAGGTCACCTCTCTTGTATAGAACACATATTCTCTAGCACCTTTGTTTTTTGCTACTATTCATTTCAAAGTTTTAGAGCATATTTAGTATTTTGCTCAGTTGTAGATCACTCTTCACTTTAAGGATTTAGAACCCTATTACGCAAAGTATAGCACTTCTGTTGTCACGCACCATCAGATCCTAATGAACAAAATTTATTCTCTTACACGTTATTGTCCGCACACTCTCTTGGGACATCATCTGCAATCAGAAAGACCGCGATCATCGCATTTAAAATCGAATTATATTACATGTTAGTTTGATTTATTATCTTTTTGAGCTGAGATAGTGAATCTTACAAAGGAAAAAAAAATTACTATTTCTATAAAGTCAATAATCAAAGGTGTTATATTTGTAAATTTTTCATTGGGCGACTACTATTTATTTATTTATTTATTTATTTTAAATATGCCTATAAGGATAAGCTTCTTTCTATTGAAAATCTTATCCTACTAATGGTGACGCAAATGATTTAATTATGTACACTGCGTTTTCATTTGTCCCGATGTCGCTATAGTGAATTATTTAATATTACCCTGTCCATATCATTTTCTCAGGGAAATCAAATATTCCGGGCACGGGCAGCATTATTGGGCCCAACAACAAACGTAAACATGAATAAATGTCACATTGACTCACTGGCTGATGGATTCATTCAATCCCCCAATTTCCACACTATTACAAAAGCTAAATAGTAGGCCTCGTAAATTAAATTTAGAAACTCCAATTATTAATTGTTCCGGTTATTTTGATAGAGCTGCCTGTAGCCATGAACAATGTGCCCAAGGAGCCATCGTTATCCACCCTTTAGAATTTCTAATCCTCAATGTCCTTGTCCTGGCGCATTTGTTTCCCCAAGCTTTTGACTTTCCTCCCTTCATATTGTGCAAGTGATCCACATCTTTTTTTCCTATTATTATTATTATTATTGTCTCGTAGAAAAAACATCACCAACTATAATAGTTGTCGTCCACTGGAATTAAATCGAATTATTTATGGCATACAGTGATGATCATAGTTCATACAGAAGAAGTTGAGAATATAAAATATCCTGGCAAAAAAAGTCACTTGTGAACAATTATCACACCAGAGCTAGCAAAAATTTGCAAATCAAGATGAAATGAAGGAAAATGCCGCAATTTGAACAAAATTCAGTGAATTTGATAACCCAAATTGGCAGTTAAGAATCCTGTATGGAATTATGATTAAGCAATGCCATTATTTTTTTTCTCTCGCCGAGAGAGACAAAAAAAAGTACACTAGTTTCAGCCCTCGATCAATTTCCACAAAAAGAAAGTGGGACTTTCGTTATCCAAGCAAAATTCAGGCATGTTAAAATAAGAGACTAAGAGACTGATATTTGGTAAGAAAATGGACAGTATTCTTAAGCATAGTGAGTCATGTACACAACATCTCATGTAGCAGTTTCACAGAAAAACGATCTAGTACATGTTACTTCGTACCATTCAAATTTCCCACGAAAATCATAAGACGAGGATCACATAATTTAGGATGAACAGATTCATTGAAAACAAGAAAAAAAAAAATACAGGGCCTTATGCAGATTCGACGGATTTTGGAGAAATAGAAGAGATGTGGTTGTGGTCGTTGGGTGGCATCGACTTTGATCTCTTGAAATATGCAGTGGAAGTGGATCGATGAAACTTGCACCTGAATGATCCCTGATGCGTCGTCGGTGAACACAAGCAGTGACCTTTCGGAGAAGAAGATGAAGAATTCGGGGCAACGCTGGCGGTGGGGGTGTCTCCTCCTCCTCCTCCATTATTCCCAAGGTGACTTTTAGGTGATGTTGTTGTGGTTGTTGCCACTGTTATGCCACCGACTGATGTGCCACGGGTTGAGGCCATTTTTTTTCTCTTAATCTTTTATCTCTTTGTAACTTAGAAAGCAAAGCAACACAGTAAATAAGCAACACTAAGAGAGACAGAAATGGCTGAAAACAATATGGCAAGATGCAGGGGTGCTATTTATAAAAGTAATAAGCCAAAATATAAAGAGGGTTATCTTCATTGAAAGTGTGAGGTGGGTGCAAGTAATGATATTAAGTGGTGGGGATTGCTATTTGTTTTTTTTTTTTTTTGGCTATCTTATTTTAAATTTTTCGTTGGTTGCTCATTTTTCTTTGGTAGGTGTGCATCTTTTATCTTGAACGATATTTTTCTTTTTCGGGTGGCCTTTCCTTCTAAGATTTGATTCCTATTTTGGATTTTTATGGTGGTACAATTAGATGAATTAATCAGTTATGTTCTTCACATTCGTGGCAATGGAGTTTGATGACCATTCGGTGGTTTTTATTTTCAAATGACCCATCACATCGGATTCGGAAGTGGTCTGCAAACGTTACGTAAAACAGAAAATTATCATTATTAGTAGTATTTTTTAACAATATCGTATGTGCACAGCTTATTTCTAGAAAACCCTTTAAATAAAATCTAGATCATTTTTTTTTTAATTTTAAAAATGCCAAACAATGGGGTGATAATTGGAGAGTTCATGGACCCCTTATGACGTCAATGGCATTCCAATTTCACCAAATAGCCAATAGACTCATTTTCCTTATCCATTCGTAGCTGAAAATGGGATGGGACAATAATGGTTGCCATTACTCCTGTTTTTGTTATTCAAGCCACATATAATTAAGAGGTGGAGGCCCTCGAGATAGAATGGATTGATACCTAATTAATTAAGATTATGTAAGACATTACTCCTCTTTATGTTCTATTTTTTTTAAGCTAAAATTTTAAAATATATTTACTAATAATAATTATGTATATTTAAAAATAAAAAAAAATATATATTTACTAATACATTAAATAAATTATATTTACTGAAATAAAAATATTTTTTAAAAATTCAAATTCCGTGTTCAATTAGTGTTTTGTTTTACAATTAATAATATATTTAGTGCACAATAACGGAACAGATAACAGTGTTAAGTGCACGGCAGGGGGGTTGAGGATGATGAGCCCATGGTATGGTTTATGAAATACCAAGTGCCGAGAACCAAAAACAATAGCTGAAAATTAATTGGGGAGAATCCAAGAGAGCACGTGGCTATGGATGGTGCATGAACGCCATGAAAAGAGATTATTAGGATTTTCTTTTCTCTGCATTGGTGGATCAACGTACACGTATGAGATTCGGTCTGGAAATTAACAAAGATGACGATGATTTTCTGCAGGAAGAAGAAAATAAATAAATACGTAAATTAAAGAGTGGGCCACAGCCTCGCCGGAGATCCCAATCTGGAAAATCCAGTCCACCCGGCATCTCCGTCGATGTTCACCTGACTTATATTACGGCCCCAACAGTGCTCGTCTTTTACCAATAATTTCACTAAGAATACAAGGCGGTGAAGATTGAACACGTCATTTTCGGCCTTGGAAAGGGCGACAGTTGTTTTGGACCGTTTTCCCAAACGGCCTGTTAAGAAAGCAGTGTGGGGTGCGTCCTCTTTAGTTGGGTAGGGCAAGCCAGCGGGACCAGATTAGACCAGACTGCACCATTGAGCTCAAGAGGCCCATACTTGACACTGTTGAAACGGATTGATTTGAAATTGTCATAATCTTTTCGGATTCAATTTTTAAAATATATTTTTATATTTTTATTTCACTTTTATTATTTTTAAAAACACAAAAGTAAATTTTAAAACGTAATATTTACGCAACTTCAAAATAAATGACTTCCTCATAAACGCCACGAAAGCACAACTTTGAATCGGATATGGATAGTTTTAATAAAATTTCATTCTTAAACAAAAATTTATTTTTTAATTTATTTTATTTATTTTATGTCCAAAACAAAGGAGAATACACGTTATATCATGATTTTAAATTAAAAGAGAGATTTTAAGAAAGAACAAATTTATTCACTCTATTAATAATCAAACCAAATTTAGTGTATCATAAGAAATTTGTCTGTTCTATTAATTTTTATGAATTAGATCAAAAACAATTCTTGAATGAGCCACGAAAGCACAACTCTAGTGGGTACAAGCAAACGAAAGAATATCAGCAAATTAGACAAAAATCGGCTAGGTCCGGGCAAAAACTTGTAATATTTGTTTTTACTTGACTTGGATGCGTATACGTTGGATGTCTAGAGCATCAAAGTCAAGTGAGACAAGTCATAAAGTTCCAAAAATATGAAATTTTAGAAATAATCTAGTCCAACTCAAATGAGATATAATGAATTCGTTATGATTTAATAATTTTATTAATCCATTATCTTTATTTTGCTCTAAATTGTAATGATTGCGTAATTCAAATGCGATAAAGTTCACTAAATCATAATGATTATGATAAACATCTACAACTTTCATTGATATATGTTTATTTACTTTTTTAAAAGACACCCCCAAGTTCATCCCACTCCACCCCAAAGAAAACAGTCCAAAAAAAAAGTTACAGAGAGAAAGGAAGGTTGAGGAGTTTAAGGCCTCGTTTAGGTAAGGAGTTTATATTTGCAAATAAGAAAATTTTTAAACAAAAATAAAATATTCAAACACATTTTTATTTTTAAATTTAAAATTTAAATTTTCTTACTCAAATTCCTCTCACATAATTTTAAAAAAATTTCTCCCTTATTTTTCCCTTCAAAATACTTTTTATATTAAAAATTACCTATCAAAATTTTTATACATTCCAATATAATCTTTCTCAAATAAGAACAATCCAAACGAAGCTTAAGATTTGCATAATTGGACCTTTGCCAATGACATTAAACCATTTAAAGAGAAAGAAATAACGCGAAAACATTGGGCCTATCTCGGGGTTTTAGAAACCCAAGGGATACAATAGGAGGCCCGAGGCCTCTCAAATCCGTCTACGTGGTGGCCCGGGGCACGGTTTTTGGATACAGAAGAGACAAACGGCGTAGCTTCCACCCAAAAACCCAAAACCTCCTTACATACCACCAGCCCAGATTCCAGACCAACAATGAATTTACCATCATAACCTTCCTCTCCCTTCAACATAGATTTTATTTTGGCACTGTCTAGTTTGTGTTTTCGTTTACAAAAACATTAATTTTTTACAATTACAAAAATAAAATATTTAAATAATTTTTATTTTAAAATTTAAAATTTAAAATTGAAATTCTTACCAAAATTCTTTTCATATTATTTCAAAAAAAAATTCTCTCAAATTTATCTTTTCATATCACTTTTTGCTACAAATTTTTTTTTTTACAAAAACTTTAACACATTACAATATAAAATTGTCAAATACAATACAATCCAAACATAGCCAATTTCCTCTAATGAAAAAAAAAAAAAACTCTTTTGTCCATAACTTGGGAGACGAATCTATCAATATATCATAGATTAGGCAGCTTCACGATAGGCACAAAGCAAAAGTTAAGAACTAGAAGCTCGAGACCAAGGTTTCAGTTCATTGGTATTTTGTTGCATACGGGTTGAAAAATGCTACAGTAAAGGTCACCATGTTAGATCGTATAGTAATTTAGATTATTTTTTGTGTAATAACTAATATGCGCTAACCGCACATACCAAACTTTTGTGCAACTTTTTTAGATTTTTACTTGTCAGTTGTCGTACTTTCTTTCATAGTTAAGTTATAAAATCATTAAAATCAATTAGCCTATTTTTAGCTAGTCATTCGATCCAAAATTCTTTTCATTTTAAAAGGACAATATATAGGATGGGTAGAAAAGCCTTGCTTCAGGGAAACTCAAGAATATAAAAAAATATACCAATCCTAAGAATCCATAGGATTCATTGTGGATCTCAGATAGCACTAGAAAGGTTGGTTTAATTCGTCTATTTTGTATTTCAAATTTTCTCTACTTAGATTCAATCTATATTTGTCCAAAATACATTTAATAGAATTTTTGTATTCAGCTCAATCCTTTTAGTAAAAGATTGAGCTGAGTTAAATTTTAATTCAACTAAGAGAACAAAAGGTAATTACAAAGTATCAACTGCTTGAAAAACAAATGTGAACAGTCGGATAAGTAGGGAATGTTGGGGTGAACTAGAAAAGTTTGGATAGAGCCGGATTTAAGCGTTAGCTAGGTAAGCGTTCTGTAGTAAGAGGAGTAGATATGAACCCCGTATAGTTTTTTATTAAAATACAAATTCTACCGATCTTAGGAAAAAAAAAAACTCTTTCCATTAAATATAATATTTTCAAGTTATTAAATATAATATTTTTAATATATTTTTAAATAATTTTTAATTAGATCACACATAATAATTATTATTAAGAGTGTTGAAGAAATTTTATTATTGAAAATGATTGAGAGGGAGGGTTTTACGTGCTTCTAGATTATAATACTTCGTAAACGGCAAAATCCTTAATAATAATAAAAAAAAACCAATAATAATAATCTTCTAAGCTGCTGATTATTGATTCTTAATGCTTAAGAGACAAACCGTACGTCTTAAATCTTACCCAAATTCTCTTTCCTTTCTACACCGTCTCTGGTTGAAATCTCTAAGACTTTGAATCGTGAACAAGTATGGCCAGGCCAGGGAACAAGAATATACAGGCCAAGCTGGTGGGAATGTCCTTCCTTTTCTTCTCTTGTTCATTTGGCATGCATTAATTATATGTCAATTTTCATGATGTTACGAATGTTGAATCATGTCTTCTGTGACTGAAGATTGATTACTAAGAATTTTGATGTTATTTATGTTTTCTTTCATGTTAATGTTAATGTTAATGTTAATATCCTAAGAATTTTGTTGGGTTTGAGTACTTTCAATATCTGGTGGGTGATCGTTCTGGGATCGCTTAGTCTTCGGGCTTCTACTTACTGTCTGCCTGTGCACTACTAGCTGGTCTGGTCATCGTGGTTATTATTATTATGATTTTAAACGTTTCAAAGTTCCCAAGTCTTTAGGTCTCATATACTTGTTGATGTTAGTATAAAAGAGTTTTCTTTGGAGATTTTTGGGATACTGTTCTCGTGTTGCAGTTTATGACATATTCGGCTGTCTTTGGTAGGTTGTTCTTGGGGATATGGGGACTGGAAAGACCAGTTTAGTATTAAGGTTTGTCAAAGGCCAATTCCATGATTTTGAGGTATTTTACAATTTAATTCGACTCAAATAATCCCAATTTCCTATACTCAGTTGGGCTTTTTTTTGGGGGGGCTATGCTTTTTATTCAGTTCTCATTTAACTAAATAATTTCAACTATGATGGATATATGTTCAGGAATCAACCATTGGAGCAGCATTCTTTACCCAAGTTTTGTCACTGACTGGCGCTGCCATAAAGTTTGATATATGGGATACAGCCGGACAGGAGAGGTATCATAGTTTAGCTCCAATGTACTATCGTGGTGCAGCTGCTGCAATTGTGGTATATGATATCACAAATATGGTACCACCAATCATTCCCTTGCTTTATTCTCTTTCAGCTTGATTGTACTCATTGACTGGAAGTGATTAAGAATTCAAACTGTAAAAGATGAATGAAAACAATTTTAGGAAAGAAAAAACCATTATGAAAATGGAAATCTGATTTCATTAACCTCTATGTATATATTTAACTAGGAATTAAGCTGAGACTTGAGCTAATATTTTTCAGGATTCGTTTGAACGTGCCAAAAAGTGGATTCAGGAACTGCAAGGACATGGTAAGATTGATATATGAACCCAATCATTCTGCTTAGAATTCTTTGTTGTTGACTATTGGAAGTTGGAATTCCACGTGGTTAAATGTCTATGACTTTATACTGGAAGTTGGTGGATCTTAACATTGTGATATGCTCTTTAGGAAGTGACACTATGGTTGTGGTTCTGGTGGCAAACAAGGCTGATTTAGAATCTAACAGAACTGTGGAAAATGAGGTACTTATTGCTCATCTATTCGTCCTGTTATTTACATTCCAATCTTCATTGTCTTCAAACTCATAGGACTCAGCGTTAGAAGATAACTGATGGAAGCACTGCTTATTGTCACCACTCACCGAGCGGTTCTATTATTCTCTGTCAATGTTAATATCGTTTGGTGCTTTACTTACTGTCAGAAGCCCTTTCCATCATGACTAAGGTGGATGAAAATCTTTTCTTGTTTTAACAACTATGCAGGAAGGAGAGCATTATGCTAAAGAAAATGGCTTGTTGTTCTTTGAAACTTCAGCAAAAACAGCGCAGAATATTAATGAGCTCTTTTATGAGATAGGTAATCATTTCCACCACTGTGCATGGCTAAGAAACACATCGTACATGATCAAAATTCAATCCATCCCACCATTACATCGAAAGGCAAGCATTATAATTTTTTCTATGAGAGGTGTCTTCTTAAGCTGTGCTTCATTGTTCCAAATTCTCGATACGGTACCAGAAAACTACACCTGAGACCTGTTTCCATTGCTAAAATTAATAAGCAAATTAAGAACAGCAAAAAACTCATAGTTTTATAATGAACATGGAGTGATCTCATGGTTGCGTCGTATGACATTTGTTGGGTTGGTCCTCTAGAATTTATCAGTAACATCTTGGATGGACACTGTAAACAGTCTTCCACATATATAGCGCAGCGTCCATGTCAAGTAGGATCTCTCATCAATACTTGGTTTTTTTTTTCCTTTTTTTTTTCTTTGTGTTTCAGCTAAAACATTGGCAAAGGCAGCCCCAAGCCAACAAGGTGGAATGAAACTACAAAGTAGGTCTGAAGAGGGAGGAAGGCAATTGTTTTGCTGCTCCTGGTGACAAACTTGATTAGTGGAGTATGTGAGTTATTATCCTGATATCCAGTTACACAATTCATTTGGTTTTATGACTTTATCAGTGCTGCTGTTAATAATGCTATAACACACGGATCTCTCCACATATTTGCTGAATATGTTGCTTCACAAGAACAGGTGCAACCAGAAACACAAGTACAAATGTTTTTAGGCATCCTCAGTCTTCTTAATCGAGCTAGGATGTTTTGGATCACTTTGGATGATTATGTACATAAAACTATTTTGCTACGAACTCTAATCTACAAATGTGCAGTGAACCAAACATATGCATTTTTTTTGTTAAATGCAAGTTTTGCGACTACATCAAGGGCAGTACAAAGAAGATCCGTGGCAAAGAACAAATTTGGTCCTGGTATGGAGGATTATTCGCTAAATTAATAAGGTGCAAAAATTGCTGACAGAGAAAAAAAAAGGAATACACCAGAATGCAATCCCCCACCTTCCATAAGGAACAAAAATTACTGAAAAGGAAGGAAAGGGAATACGCACCAAAAGTATTACAGTTGAGAATTTAATAAAGCTTGAAGAAGAATAAATATTGAACCAAAGAAAATCCAACACAAAATAGGGTGGCTGAGTAACATCATTTGCGCTTTATGAGATCAGCTTCCTGCTAAGAGACTGAAGCTGCTTTTTTCCATGGGACATAATAATGTTTTATGCCTAGAGATCAACGGTGGTCATCGTAATCATAGTGGACAAAAGGCCACAGATGACAACATTGGCACCAATGCATAGGAATCAACAATTTAGCATACGAAAGTTCATCAAAAGCAGAGATGTTTGCTTCCTTCTTCGGTCCTCTACCTCGCTTTCACGTGGAAGACGATGACCCCAACACAAAGCAGGGGTCGAACACTTGTCTTCTCTTTCTAGTACAGAACTACAGATACATATAATACAAAAAGATGACCTCTTCAAAATAAACAATCAGCTAGTCAAAACAAAAACTAGAATACCCATAGAAAGGGACCCTTGCAAGGCAACTTTGGCATGGCATGGTCTGGTTTAAAGAGCCACAGTCACGCCTGAAAGGGAAAACTGTAAAAGTTCTTCCGAGTGAGTCTAATATTTATCTTTTAGCGGCATCTTTTTACACAACATCCAGTTACGAGGTCCATTAACAGAGTAACCCTAAAAAAAAAAAACAGAAAAACTTGAGTAGAGTAGAGCACTGTAAAAAACTAAGCTAGACGAGTGATATTGGGATGAGATGCTGGAATTTTCACCACGAAGGGGAAGTGCGAGGAGACCCTGATGTATTAGATGATGAAATGCCCTCATTGTTGCTATTGGATTCACTACCTGAGGTAGCTAGTGAACGAGAATCCCTCAGAGTAATTGAACATGCCTCAACTGGAAGTTTTTTCATCGGAGTTAGTGGAGGAGTCACAGGTGGGGAGGAAGGACAAGAATTAGCTGGTTGACCATTATGGTTATCATCTTCCCCAGAAGAACCATTATTTTCTAAACGAGAAGGCGATGAATCAGGCGTTTCAAATGGTGTATCTACCCTGCTAGGCCTGTTGACATCGTTGTCATAAATTGGATTACATATGTAAACATAAGTTTCTTGGCTGCAACCGCCACAAACTTCATCATCATAGGTGCCTGTGCTGCCGTGATGAGGAACCTCGTACACAAGTTTCGGTGGTGCAAGCTGTGGGAAAGAAGGGGAAGATGGAACGGGAAACACGCTCTGCCGGCTGAGATAATGTGGGCTTGAGATGGGTTGTTGTGATGGGGAGTCAAAAAACTCAAAAAGCTGAGAATGTTGCTTCTCCAAGTTGACAGTACTGTTGCCATTAGATACTGCAGGAAAAAGCAGGTTTCTTGGAGCATTTATAACCCCTTTAGCATAAAACCGACTGAGAGATGGAGTTCCAGAATGCTCCTCCTCATCATGCTGCTCGGAAGTACCAGGAATGGCGGCCGCAACATTGGATGTGGGAATGTTGGAAGTAGAAGTTCTCGATTTTCGTCTGCGACGAAGTAAGAGAGAGCAGTAAAGCTCAGCTAAGAGAACTAAGACCAGGCCTAATAGTATAGCAATGCTCACAATCATAACCAGCGTTGCTCCCATTATTACCTTCGAAGCAGCCTTCATCTCTCTCGATCTCTATGTGACACAGTGCTTTAGGAAGGAGAATGGAACTGTTAATAAACAAAAGATTTTGGCGGGTAAAACTGTCTTCGGCCTCGAAGTTTAAATATTTTATTCATTTTTACCCGTTTGATAGAATATATAAATCTTCGACTGTGGGCCGCCACAAGAAAGTGGGAATCTTTGCTGGGAATTTTGGAGTAGGTTTTCCCTTTTTGTTTTCTCTACACTGGTCAACAGTGGAATATACTAACATTCTGAATACAAAATGTCTGTTTAAGGAAGAGTAAAGCAAGGACGTTTAGCCAGTAAAAAAGAACAGAATCCGAGCCAAGAATTACTGAATCTTTTATGGCGGATCACGTTAGTCCTGTCAGTCTTGTACACTACGTTCCATCAAAGTCCTTCCAACAGTAAGACACGTGAAAAAAAAACAAACACCCGAGCATTTAGATAGGAACTGGAAGTTGAAATAGATGGATTCATATTCGCCAAGGGTAGTCATAGTTATCACAATCTCAACCTTAATCCAGAAAGCTCAACTGTCATATGAAAAGAATCAGTAGGTACAATTGTACAACAATGTCGTGCACTAAATCCAGAAAACACATGTATCTATGGTATCATGTCCTAAATCAGAAAGAGAGAGAAGCAGTACTAAGAATGTTTAAACGTACAACAACTTCAGTTATTTCTCTATCCAAGCAGGGGTATAATCCCAGTACGCGTGTACGACAAGAATCTTGATATACCAACAGACGTGGGAAACTGTATCAGCGATTGGAGCACGTAGTAGCCAGGCTCTTCAGTGATTAACCAGCTATTTGTGCAAAAGAGCCCAGAATAAATGGCAAAGAGATACAACAGATTGGAAAAATGCAGATGGAGATGAAAACACACCATTTTTCAGCTTCAAATACTCTATCGGCCCTTCAGTGCAGTAAATCGAGCAGCCAAATCATCATAATCAGGCAGCTTGGGATGTACATGTTTAGCCTGTCCATCTGGCTGAAATGAATTTGCACGGGTAAAAACCTTCCTTGGCTCTGATGGAAAAGTTTCCTCATGAGGTAGAGATATAGATCTGATGGTAGTTGGTACGTCATCTGGGCTCAAATGATGCTCATCTGTCATTTTCTCATGAGAAGGTTCACCAGTATGATTATCATTACTTGTCTGATTTGATTGATTTGCTTTAAAAGTTTTTCTCAATTTTCTCACGTCATAAGTTGACGGTTTCTTACTGTAGTGTAGCAGAAGTTTATCAATCATCCTTTCCTCATCATCTCTTCGAGGGTGCTCATCATCAAACAATGTCTGCAAGCCTTTCCGTGAACTGTCCCTCCTCCTGCTACTTGAACTCCTTTTTGCAGCTCCAGCATCTTCACCATGAGCAACAGATGATGATTTGTGATGCTTCCTCCTAACAGGTCTTGCTTTTGACAAGGGCAGACGATCATCCTGATAATAAAGTTCATTCTCATTCTTATGACCATGTGTTTGAACCCTGCCAACTCCAACAAATTCTTCCTCATCGCCAAGACCATGTGGCTTCCTTTGGATCATGTTTAACCCATCAACTTCAATTTCAGTGTTGAATGGCATAGGTTCTGTAGAATGCCCTTTACAGTTGGAACCTGCTTGCTCAGATTGTCTACTAGATCTGTGCTTGCTATCTTTAGATTTAACATATGGAGGTGGGATAGCATTGTTCTTTGGTTTCACATACGGTGGAGGAAGTAAAGCATTCTGGCAGGATTTCAAGCCATCTAGCTCTTCCTCCAGGTCTATCCTTTTTGAGCTTGCCAGATTCTTTTTTCTCATATGCTCACGGGCAGTTGGGAATTCGTCATTCTTTCCTGGAAATCCCTCACAATGTGGAGACATCTTTGTCTTTCTATGAGATAAAGCTTCCCGATTGTCATCTTGATGCATACTACTGATCCCATTTTCTTGACGTGAATTTCCATTGGCACCATTGGCAACATTGTCTAGTTGTTTCCTATGGGATGAGGAGCCTGATTTGACAGCCTTGAACAAACTATCATCCTTCTTACTTAATTCGTGTTTATCCACTATCACTTCTTGCCTTGCCTCTAATAATTTTTCACCCTTAATTCGTCTTGAAGCACTTTCTTCCTTCTCAATTGGAAACATGTGTCTGTAACTGCTTCTTCCCTGCCTTGCATGCAAATTGAGGTCCAAGTCTTCTCTTCTCAAATCCTGATCCTCTCTACCATTGTGCATGCTGTAGCCATCATTCCCCACACCCCTTGTTTCTTTACGTCTATCAGATTTTGAATCACTTCCACTCCCATCAAGAAGACAATATTTATCAGCAGCAGCAGTAGAAGGTTCATGCTTCGCTGGCAGGGCCTGAAGATCAACAACCATGGGAAAATCAAAATCAGTTTAAACTAAACTGTCTTTTGCTTTCAGCTTAATGCTGATTAAAGGGAAGAAGAAGACGAATATAAATTTTCATGGCAAATCAAACACAGCATAAAGCTACTCCACTTGTTTCTTTTACGTCTTTCTTCTCAAAGATGACATCTATAATCCATTTTCTTTTCTTTCATTTAAATAAGTGAAAATCAACCCTACATTCAAATGAACATACCCGTGGAACTGTAGATGGAGCAGCCATCCTCTGCTCAAATCCCTTAGAGTCCCACTTTATTGAAAACTCTGATGCTATATCTTTCAGTAACTGTAGTCTCTTTTCCAAGTTCGGAGGCTTTGAAGATAATAACTCAATAAACTATAGATCAAAAGCAAGCTGTAAGATATAGAAATGGATGAAGAAATCTCAAAAAGCTCAACTGATTGTGGAGATAAAGGACAATTACCTTTTGATTAACAAAACATTCCAGAGAACTTCCATATCTCTCCTGAAATAAATCCCTGAGATCTCGTAGTTCAGGTAAATCAGAGAACCTTGCAGCAGCAAACATTAGGGATGCCACAGGCTCCCTGCATTCTTCTGGGCATTCCCTGGGAAGAAAACAATTTGAATGAAGAATATGAATACAAGATGAAAGACAAAGAGTTTCCTAAGATAAGAACTCAAAATATCTACTCACGAGAACATAATATCCTCCAGGACACATTTCCCATCTTGGTCACAAATGTTTAATTATTGATAAACAC
Source organism: Gynochthodes officinalis (assembly GCA_020080225.1). Lineage (NCBI taxonomy): Eukaryota > Viridiplantae > Streptophyta > Magnoliopsida > Gentianales > Rubiaceae > Gynochthodes > Gynochthodes officinalis. Next base: position 44,833,493 of record CM034615.1, on the reverse strand, counting down.
AAAAATGATAATTCAGGACTATTCAAAATATAAGAATTATTTTGGACCGCAATTTCTTAAACTAGTACCAAATGTAATCAACAGTTACCAAATAGAACCAAATGATGTTTAAAAATGTCCAAGTGAATATTCACACATTTACAAAACCATCTTAGTTTAGTAATCAATACATGCCAAAATTTTTGAATCTTTTACGCATATCAATGTTAAGAAGATATAAAAGAGTATCCACTTGACTACAACACAAAGCTTAGATAATTTCACCTAGAAAATCAGGCACATTCCACATTACTAAAATTTTGGTTGGTGGTGTCCTCCCTCATTCTGATTACAGAACCATATAATCGCTTCATGTAAAGAACATTCAGGTTATACCTCTGCTTTTGCATGCTCGAAAGCTGTTTCACTATATAGTCACACGAGTACTCGATAAAACCATAACAGGTCAAAAGGTTGACACCAGCAAGAAATTCTTCAGTCTGCATTACATGATCAAATACAAAACACTTATGCAAGAGCAATTAAGAGACTGGAAAATATATTCAAGTGACATATATAAATTGATCTGGGAAGTGCATGTCTAAGTTTTAAGACAATATGCAGATGTCCGTGTTGACAGTTACAGATCAAAAGCAATAACCAATATCCGTTACCCAAAATTGCAAGAACGGTGATGATTAATAGTAGATCTACGACACACAAAAAACAATCTGTAAGCACCAAAGCATTTAAATTTTATGAAAACTCAGAAATTCAAATGTGAATATAGATTAGAGCTAAGATTGCACCTATTAAAAAATTGAAGTTGATGATAGTATGGATAAACGTAAAGACTAATAATAACATCTTTTTGAAGTGAAAACTTCCTTGAATAATCCCTTCTCGAAACAATACTTAAACTGTAAATTTAAGTTAAAAAAATACAAAGGAAAACTCCAGCAAATTTCATTGGTTGGAATATTCATTCAATAGCATGGAAAAGTTAAAAAGGTACTAAAAATTTCATCATCAGAAGTAAACAAGCACAGCGTTTTGCCAAGACATCACATCAAATAATTTTTTTTTTTTTTTTTAACGGTTGCAAGAAAACAACAAAGTACTGAAAATAACTTATTAGTAATGAACTACCCTTCCAAAAGCATTAATATCAAGACCGTTGGCAAGCAACTTGGCGAGATCCTCCTTGAGAAACCTCTGCTTCGCCTCCGCTCTCCTCCTCACCACTTCGATCCTCGTCCTCGTCGCCTTTATCACCGATTTACTTCACACACGAAGACAGGAATTGAGACACAAAAACATTTTTCAAAAAAAAAAAAAATCCTCAGTCACCACAAATTGACAACAAACAACGTTACTCTGAGCATAAAAAAAATGGAGATTCGATGAAGAAACATACCATTTGGAGCTGAAGCCGCGGTTCAACAACCCGTCGAGCATCTTCAAATCGATCTGAAATTGTTCTTCACTTTTTTTCCTAGAAACGGAAATGCGAAGCGCTGAATTTCAATCTGAGAGCTCAAACATAAGAACAAATTTTATTTTTTTAAAAAAAATATAAGAAAAAGTAGGCTGAAGAGATCTGTTGCTCCGAACTGCTCAATGAGTCAATAAGAAAAGTGAGCTTTTTTAATTTTATGCTCTCAGACTCGAAGCATTTTTTACATGACAACGGGTGGGTCAAACAGTCACATCCATTTTCAAACTTCCGTTACTTTAGCACGCTTTTTTATTATCCTTATTATTTCCCTTTTATTTTCGTGGATTGTGATTTAAAAAGACGTTTTCATATTTTTTTAAAACATAACAATTTGTATTTATAAATATAAAAATGTGTTTTAAAAAGTAATTTATGTGCAAGTGAGATTAATTGGAATTTTTTTTTATAATTTGGTTGACAAAATCCAAAAAAAGGGGAAAAAAGAAAAGAAACAACAAAATTAATTTGAGGTGTTAGTTTGGCTCTATTGATGTTCGAATTTATAAATTGTGGATTAAGTTAGGTTAATTGAAAACAAAAATAACAAACATGTGGTGATTATCAAGTATCCACAATTTCAAATAATCTTATCTTGAAATCTTGATATATTTTTTTTAAAGTTTAAGAAAAAAATTTGTTTAATAGATTGAAATCAACATCTATTTTGGATAATATCGGGAATGTGTTGAGGTATTTCTGTTTTGGACATGAGACAAGCACACCAACTGCCAATATACCTTCTCCAATATCTACTCAAGTCCAACCTCCAACTACTTTGAATTTTCTTTTTTTTTTTTTTGGGATTCTATACCAAATCTATTGTAATAAAAATGAATATCGATTGTATAAATATTAATATGAATTATAAAATTTATACTAATTTATTAGAGTATTTAACATAAAATAACGTAAAAAAATTGGAACAAGAAATTCTTTGTGATGAATTTTGTAAGAAGTGATTAATTGGTATCCACATGATCTTTAATTAGTGAATATTAGGAGTGATTTCTGGCTTAACAACTTTCTCATAATTTTCCGTTTGACCTTTTTTCCCCCCCTGAAAATGACAAGTTGACAGGTGAGAATCATTTTGAGGTTTCTGTGGACTAAGGTGGTTTTCCACTTGATGTTCTAACAGCGATAAGCATTCAAAGTAGACATATTTCCTCGCACATAGTGATCTTGTAACTGAACAATTAACTGGAATGGCTGGTTACTGAACCTAACGAAGCATTATCTTGCCATTAAGTTTCTTACTGTAACATCCATCCATTTTATTTTCTACCACATCACTTCCAAAAGCAGATGGATGTGGGGTTGATTTATTCTTGCTCTAATTGACCAGTTGGCAGTTTCCCATTTTGCATTCCTACAATTTGCACACCTAACACTTGATGGGAAATGCACCATTCACAATACCTCAAAGTTGCCATCAATTTGATTAATTTATAACATAAGGATTGTAATTACAGTTTAGAACGTGTCAATCAGGGAAAGTAGAAGTTGTACATGACAAAAAATAAGTGCCTTTATACCATTTCTTGGTTTGGAACCCGTACAAATCTGGTTAAGTCAAGCATCTCAAGAAGTTAATCAGCAAGTTAAAGAGCAGACTCTCATGATCGATCAACTGTTCTTGAACCAAAATCTGCAGTGCGGTGTTTTGGGGAAGAAGATCACTGTAATAGAGAATTGTTGTAACAGAGGAGGCTGGTTGAACCACCAATAATTTGACCAGTCTCACCAGTGACCAGAGCATCAGAGGTGCAAGAAACTGAAATAGAAGATTAAACAATTATTACATAATTGCACACTCAAAATTGAACTGTGACTAAATTTAAATAGATTGTTTTACTGGATGAGCTCTGATGTTCACAAGTAGAGATCAAGCAAGCATACCATAGCTAGGGAGAGCAGAGCACCACAACGAACAATGGGATTCCAAGCTTACTTTGGACGTCTATAATTGTAAAGAGGGATCTTTAAGCTGACATTCAGACCTACCCGTCCATAAAGACCATAAGACCACCAGTAAATTGGTATTATCATTGGCAGTTGCCCCTTCAACTTGGGAACTGGTATGAAAGTACACAATTAAATCATGCAGCAAATAGCTCCATACTTGGCAGATGGCAACAAATAAAGTGCGAGAAGTAGTAGGAGATGAAGCAATTAAATACTGCAAGTTGGCAGTGGCAGGTAATATCACAAAAGAAAAGGAAGAGAAAGCAAGTTCAACAATTGAAGATCATACACTGACCAAAATGTTCAGTAATAAGCATTCAATGTTCCAGAATATATTAACTATCAACTAAATGCAAGGGGCATCACCTCCATACGGGGATCATGAATAGTCCCTACCTATTAAAAAAAATTGAAAATACCCTTACAAACGATGAGTTGTCCACCATTGGATCCATCATTTCAACTTCCCTGGCAAATGCCTTCGTGCAAGTGAAAGCTTTGATCTTGCAGGTCTACCCCGATCTTCATCACTATCCTCACTGTCCAAAACGATCACTTCGTCAGTGTCATATGATGCATCTCCTTCCTGTTTTTTGATCCCCACAGCAAACTTTTCTACACAATCTTGCTTAGCTTGCAGCTTCTCATCGTAGCAGCTATTATTTTGTGCAGTTGAAATCCTTGATGGGTTTAAAGATCCCATTTCAGACTGAGTATTGACGTCATTGCTATTGCTTAATTGACTAACAGGTTTCAAGGGCTGCCTGTGCTCAAAACACATAGTACCGTAATTCAGTGTGCTCTTATCATGACAGTAACCAGCTCCTGATTCAACTGACAAACTAGAGGATGGTGTAGGATTTTTGCTTGAGTATCCAAGGGAGAAACTAGAGGTTGGGGCGAGGTTCTCTGTGTCATCCTTTCCTTGACAATGATGTGTAACCAACATACCAGAAGAGACTTGCCTACCAGTTAAACCTAGCTTCTTATGTTTAATCCTTAACAGGGCACTCCCATCTCCATCAATAAATTCACTATGAGGCTCTCTCCTATTTTGGCTGATTATTTTGGGCAGTGGAAAATTCTTATGCGTCCCAGAAGAATGACATTGAGCAGAAGACTGCTGAGCAACAGAAAGCAGTTCCACTTGATCATCCACCGTCCTTTTATTTGAGTCAAGATACTCTAGTAATTCCTTTTTCTCTAACTTGGTGTGTCCGCTCTTAGATGTTGATCTTTCATCACACTGACTGGGATTTTGCTGAAAATTGGAAGCAGCCTGTGGCAAAGGCAATGGTTTTGAACAACCTGTTGTTGAGGTGGATTTCCGCTCATTTGACACAATATGATCTATGTAATTATCCTTTTCCACATGAAATGAAACCAAAGGTTCTGATGAGAGTTTCTTGCTCATTCTTTGTGGGTTTTTATGGTCTTGAATCTGCTCACTTGGCATTCCTTTTGACTCTTGTTTGAGTCCTGTAAATTCCCTTTGTCTTCCAGAAAGATGTTCACTTGAAAGCTCATTAACTCTCTTCCCAACCATCCTTTTCTGATCCAATTCTGAAGATTCCAGTGACAACTTCCTGCTGATTCCACATAATCTCTTGTTGCCAACCAAGTACTGATTCACTTCCTGCATTGATTTATCTGATCCTTTAGCTTCATCCTACCAAAAAAGATAGAGGTTATACATGATTTCTGAGCTCATTGGTCTCACATACTTAGGAAATCCCAAAAGCTGAAGACTTACAAAGTCCGTGCTTAAATTCAGGATAGTCTGAGAGTCTTGTGAACCACTTGCAATGTCACATGCTCCAATCCTTGCATATTTTTCAGTCATAGATCTTGCCTTCTGGTCAAAAGCTTGCCTGTTATATTTGTATTCCTGGCTCTGAACATTAACTGGAATTAAATTCCATAACCATATGCGTAGTCCTGCCCATTACTAGCAAATTAACTAAGAGCATATTTACTCACAGCTTCATGCATTAGGCCATCATCAGGATTTGGTTCACTGAGCAACAGTCCAATGCTTGTCAAGACAGTTGAAATATTCAAAGATGGTTGCCAGGCACCCTAAAAAAGTTGAGCAAATAAACAAAGTAACCATTGTAAAGCAGTAAAACTTTGGGCAAAGCTGCTTCCGAAAAATTTTCCTCGTGTATAGAAATGCAAATCCGCCCAAAAAAACTAACAGAGGGCAGGAAACCTAGAAGATTACTGGTTTCGCAACATTATGTATCATGCAATCAGCTGCTAAACAGTTCATATCTTAAGTATTATCACCTTTTCAGATGCTATCCCTCAAATTATTGTCAAAATCATGTCAGCTACTACAAAAAAGTTGAAGCCTATGCTCCTTTCATGCAACAATTTTCAACCTTCAGCAGACAAGCTGTTTATGTTCTATGTTTGGTTAACAGAATCTTGGTTACAAAAACATAATTTGCAGTAACTTTAAACACTAAATAAACATGCCCACAACATTGATTTCCCCTTTTACGATAACTCCAGCTAAGAGTTCTAAACTTTTTCTTCCATAAAGTGATGCAGAATTCACCATTCGCTAATGAATCAAAAGGCAAAAATTGAAAAACCAAAATTTCAAATTCATAACAATAGCTGAACTGAAGAAGTCCAAAAACAATATCTTTCACAAAGAATTGCAACAATAAAGAAAAAAATAAATTGCGAGTATATGAAATAAACCTTAGGAGGAAGATTGAGGATATCCAAGCAAATGCGGCCTCCATTGTCTATGTTTGGATGATATATGGGCGTGGCGAAGGTCACAATTGGAGGCTGAAATGGATACCTAATGACAACAAATATTCTCAATCTCACCCCAGAGAATTTATCCAAGTTTTTAAATTGACAAAAAGTAAATAGCTTCACTATTGACACACATTTTAAGGAAGAAAGGAAACACCGACCTGTCAGGTATTTGAATCTTTAACTTAAAGAATCCTTTAGCATAGACTGTCCCTTCTGGACCTTCAATCTCTGAGAATACACCGAATCAGTGAGACAAACAAAAAGATAACTTCAAAGGTAGCAGTCGAGGACTTACGTGCTTCGATGGAAGAAAGTGAAGGGCCGGATGACGCGGAGGAGGAGGCGGTGGTTTGGGAGGCGGAGAGAGAAGGGAAAGAGGCGCCGGGAGGTGGGTCGGTGAGGAGTAACTTGAGCTCCTTCTGCATTCGGAGATTGAGCCTTGCTGCTTGTGCCATTTTTCACAATTTGGACTGGATTTTGCTGTTAGTATTTCAGATGGAAATGTGTGATTTGTTCCATTGGAGGGATTTGAACGAGGGAGACGATGAAAGGCGCGGTATGCGGGAAATTTTCAAGTGGAAAAAAATAAATAAGGGGGAAAGTATTTTATAATTTTTGGAAAATATTAAAGAGTAAATAATAAAAAAAGAGGGAAAATATTTGTGGAGGGTTTCAATTTTTGGAAAATATTAAATAAATAAGGGGGAAAGGAAAAAAAGGTAAAGTATTCTTAAATTTTTGGAAAATATAAAATAAATTAGAAAAAAGAGGGAAACTATTTTTTTGAATTTTTGGAAAAATATTTGTTGAGAGTTTCATTTTTTTTTGGAAAATATAAAATAAATAAAAAGGAGAAGGACAGTATTTTTAAATTTTTGGAAAATAAATGAGAAGAAGGTTTTTTGGGAAAATGTAAAATAAATTATTTTTTTAAAAAATATAAAATATAGAATAAATTTTGGAAAATATATTTGTTGAGAGTGGGATTTGAACCCACGCCCTTTCGGACCAGAACCTTAATCTGGCGCCTTAGACCAACTCGGCCATCTCAACTCTTTATTTTTTTCTCCAATTTTGCTTATTAAGTCTTGTAATAAGGGAACAACAAATATTTTGTAACAAGTGAAGGGAAGAGTATCCAACTTAACACGCCTTCTAGTTAAAACGTCCGACCGCGTTGTAGGTTAAATGTCGATTAGAAAGTAAATCCGTGTGATGGAAATATCAAAAGTGTATATAAATTGTTTTTCAAAATATATCTTTATAACTTTCAACACAATTTTTTTTACATTGTAAACCAAACTTTATAATTTCATGATATACTCATTGATTAACTAATTCCTATTTGGAATGCTACATTTTCTTAATTGCCTCAATTTCCATTATCGTTAGTAGTTTATCACATTTTTTGTTATTAACTCTGAGGTTTTGAAATACAAAAAAAAAATAAAAATAAAAATTATTTGTATTGATTAACCTGTCAATGAACTCTCCATTGTAATTTTTGTACTTTTAGATTAATATGCTTCGTGTTACAAACTTACTCGGTATTTTCATTTAATGGTCAAATGTGAATTGAAAGTTAAATAGCAGTAATTTTAAAATAATTTATAGTTTACAATTCATTTTGAAATACAATTAATGTGTGCCTCAAAGCTTGCTTTTATTGTTTACCTTGGCCCTTTATTTCCTTTCCCCCTCTCTTTTAATTTTCATAAAGTACGATTGTTCATAAAAAAAAAAAATTTGCTAGACTAACAATGGATTTGTCACATATTTGTCTTCTGGTTTTCTTTATTTTATTAATCGACAATGGTTGATTGCTATGGATTGATTGCAGCATAGCTACCTACTTTGTCTTACAAGTTTATAAATAGATTGATTACATATTTGGAAAAAAAAAGTTTTTTTTTCCCAAATTAAGGATAGATTTGTGGCCTAAATAACAGTCAAATCCAGAGATTCAACGATTTTCATTCCAATTCAACGTCAAAGAGAGATTGAAAAATTTCAGCTAAATTTGACATATTCAAAGTCTTCAATCTTCGTTGTGGTTTTTCAGTTTGAAGCCTGCAAAACGACAATCGACTTATTCCTCCAATATTTTTCTTTCTTTTTTTAATCGTTCAAATGTATATTACATTTTTATTTTTTTGTCTATTACAATCGATATTTACCCTTTTCGTTTTATTATAAAATTTTGTTGTTTATAAAATATGAAAGTGGACAATAACTAAAAAGAAAGCGGAAATATATATTTATACATCATGTAATGTGGGGTGTGTTTTTAATTTTTTTAATTAAGAAATAAAAAAAAAGAATGAGAAAATAACGAATATTAAAAAATAAAATCGAAATTTATCTATTTTGTTTCAAAATTTCTAAAAGCATTTTAACGGCTAGAATAGTCCCGCCTAATATTTTTTTTATTAGAATGGGGTATGTTTTAACGTTTGTGGACGCTCCAAGCACTACGCTTCAGGAATCATTTTATAAGGCAATTACAGAAGTACATTAAATAAAATAAAAAAAGGTTAGCAACATATTTGCCGTATTGATATTGTCTTAGCTTTGGGACACATGCTTACTTTAGAAAAAAAAAAGTAACTAAATATTGTCTTGGCACAAAATAAAGCAAATTCTACAATTCATGAAGTGTTTTTTGTTTTTTTTTTTTTAATTCCTATCAAGAATATAATAAAGTATACATTCCTACACAAGATAGTGTGTCACTTATCAAATGCGGTAAGTTTAATGTAAAGTTATAGTTACAATGCAGAGTATTCTAATAGCAGTTCTACATCTACTAACGGCAGTCATGTTGTGTCTGTGTTTTTTTAAGGCATTCTTCATTTTCAAAAGGATTTGCAACCTGTTAAATTTTGGTAAAATTTTTCATTTTGTAATGACTAATGAATTAAACCATGTACTTTATTGTTAATGCGGACTCTTGTTAATTATTTTAAGTTTCATTCTTATGAACATACATTTTAAATGGGATTTATAATATGTTAACTAAAGGTAAAGTTTCATTGCACGTGTTAAAATGTATATAAAAAAAAAATTTATAGAGAGAAAAAAAATTTTTTTTTTTTTTCATTCAAGTAACTCCAAATAAAAATAAACTATTGGATTCATTAACTATCTATTTACCTATATCTTTTTTTGTTATCTGATCAAAATTTCTCATCCCTTCTCTATATAATACTGCGCCAAAATATATGTATAATATCTAGTATTTAACATTTACGATTAAAAGTATTAAGTTGCATTTTGAAATACAATTTTGAGTTTTTTTAATATGGTATGAGATACAAGATTAAAAGCACCATATGATAATCATGACACTAAAGGGAGCCTAGGGAACAAAGAACAAGCATTGGGTTTAAACTTAAACCATATGATAATCAAAGTTGGATGATGTATCTAGAGTTCGAGGTTGGTACCAGAAAGATATGATTAAACTTCAAAATATGGCCCCATGGTCCCAACGACACAGTGAGAAGCCCGGTCTTTCTTTTCAAAAGTTTCAAATCTACTCAAATTCTCTCATGCTTTCCATTCAAAAAAGCCTCCAAATTCAGTCACTCACAGCCCTCAGCACATCGACAATTATCCCAACAACCTCACCTCCATTTCCTACCTTTTCCCTTTGTTTCACGCACAGTCACACAGTCTCTCTCAGGGAGAATCACCCAGACCTGTGAACATTTATTTTTCTTTTCAACAAAAACGCTCTCTGCATTTTGCTTTTCTTTTTCTGCTCCAAGGCTTTCAACTTTACTGTGCAGCAGGCATTAACGCTTCTGATCTCTGCTTTTCTTGAACAAAGTCTTATTCCTGTTGAATCCCCAGAAGAAATAAGCATAAGAACCCATCAGAGAAAAAAATCCCAATTGGCTAAAATTAAACCGTGAAGTAGATAAGCCACATTGCAGCGCTGAGGAAGAGGGATGAATGCAGTGGGAAGGCAATTGCAGAGATCTAGTTCAACAGGTCATCATCATCGTCAGTATTCGGATAACTTCATTGACAATGCTTTTAACAACAAATGGCTTCGATCAGCTGGTCTTCAACATCTCAACTCCTCTAATTCCTCCATCCCTCCTCTTCAGGTCTAGCGTTATTCTTGTACTTGTCTTATCCCTGGCCGCCCCATTTTCAATGTGTTTTTTACTTAGTCAAAGGCTGGCTGGCACTCGTAATTCAATTTACATACGCATGTTATGTAAATACATCGGCAATGCTTTGGAAGTTTTAATTTAATAACTATATCCAATCACTGGTTTGTTTTGATGTGTTTGTGTCTTTGTGATTTTATAATTTTGAATGACGGAGTTGGATTGGGTCTATACAGGATTTTGGGTTTTTTGCTAACAGCGGCAGCGGTCAGCCTCAGGGTTCAAAGTGGGCGAGGAATGGACCTAAAGGTGTAAATGCTGGAGGAGGTGAGGAGGACCCTTCTACTCCCCTGGATCGTTCCAGGCCATCAAGCAGGAGGAGGGATGGAAATGGAGAGGGAGTTTCGCCTGGTGAACTCAGCCCTGGATTGCTTGATTTACATTCATTTGATACTGAGCTTGTACCAGAGGTGTGTAAAGTTCTCTCTTTTGCAGAGTCGTCTCTCCCTTTACCTTTAGGTTTGCATGTTATCGTCCTTTATATGAATTTTCTGAACTACAAAGATATCAAATTGTTATTCTGAGCAAAGTATGTCATGAGCTGTTTATGGTGGATCACTGGCTGATATCGTGATTGTGAATGCTTATCTTGGTGAAAGATCAAACTTAATTAGCAATTCTAAAATTTGAAATCATCAAAGTGGTAATCTTCTTGATATTTTTGTTGTAGCATCCAACTTATGAATTCCTTGTCTGAGTTTTCTTTCAAATTGGAATTTAGACTTTGCTTGTAGTTTGATATTTTGTGGCAATGGTACTTAATGTCAGGTAATGTACATATATCTTCTTGTTTGCAGTTCCCTTCCCAGAATGATGGATCTTTACTCAATCACACCATTTACAGTAGAAGTTTCGATGATTCTGCTCCATGTTTCTCAGCAAAACTTAGTAAGAATGGTCGTGGTTTGTCTGATAACTGTCTTCTTAAAAGCTTATCGGTTGATGGAGAAAAAGCTCATAATGTAGCTAAAATCAAAGTGGTGGTATGCCTTTATTCTTTCTCTTTATGAAACAAAATTACAACTCTTTCTTTCATAGTGCCTTCCATTGTGAGATATGTTTTTGTTTATCCAGTGATGATCTCATTTATTTTTTAATCATTCTTTGACTTATATGCCAGAAAATATTTGCAATTTGCAAATGTAGGTGCGTAAGAGGCCACTCAACAAAAAGGAAATTGCAAGGAAGGAGGAAGACATCATAACAATAGATCCCCACATGAACTCACTCACTGTCTCTGAGACAAAGCTCAAAGTATGTCTCTGGTTGTTTTTCTATTGCTTGTTCAGATCTAGGTCTTATGATCACCTGTCCAAAAAAATTTTATTTCTTTTAATCCTTATGAAGTTCATTGGTTGTCAAGTATTCCAGAAAAGCTGCAGATCTTGTTCAAGTTATTGCATTATGTTATGTATTCTCTTCATTAAATCAGAATGTGGCTGCTGCACCTTCTTATGGTAGATAGTTCCTAACCAAATACAACAATCATTTTATTAAATGCTTTTTATCTTAACCAGATTCGGACTCCTTGTAGACGATACTGGTAATGACCATTTACATCCCTAGTGTATTTTCATCAATCTAGTCTCAACCAGTTTGTATGTCCTGCTCATGATAGGTGCATGTATATGCTGTAAGCTCAGTTTTCATTCCATCAAAAGCAATGGATGATTTAGGAAACCAGATTGGTGGTATTATAAGTGCTTGATTTATAGCACTTAATTTCTATTGTGATGTCAATTTTACTTATTTCTTGTATACTCATAGTTTTCATTGACATGCATCATTTTATTTCCATTAATAGAATATTTTATACTGTTTTCAATTTACTTGGCATTAATCTTAGTTCTCTGGTTCACTCAATTGGCAGGTTGACCTAACTGAATATGTTGAGAAGCATGAATTCGTTTTCGATGCTGTGATGAATGAGGAAGTTTCTAATGATGATGTGAGTATATCATAAGAGATTTTTTTTTTCCCCACTTTTTTCCTTCTCCAAACACTAAATTTATTAATTAATCCCACAGATTTATGCTGAAACCGTTCAGTCCATTGTCCCATTAATATTTCAGAGAACAAAAGCGACTTGCTTTGCATATGGGCAAACAGGCAAGTGGTTCACTCTCTTTGATTTTCCTGTGTGCAGTTTGTCTCTGGCACAGTTTACACTGAAGTCATTTAGGCTTTTAATCCTTCCTTCCCTAGACTAGAGTTACCAACTGAAGTTATCACATGTTCTAAAGAGAGTTTTGATTTCCCTATTAGCGGTATTTTACAGGTACCGAAAAGTAAAGCAACATGCAATTAATCATTACTGTTGTCTTTTTATTTCCAATTTAGACTCGATGATGCCTTTCATGATAATCTCCCGTAACCATGTCCTCATTGCTAAGGAATCAGTTTACTTTGAAGAATAGCTTAATTCAATCTGCCTCTTAATAGTATATAATTATCCTTAAGGTAGATAATGCAAAGTATTGTCAACTAGCTAGATGGGCAAACAGTTGATAATGAGGCCTAATTGTTAGAAATTAGATCTATGTGAATTCAACCGAAAGCATATCATTCTTAAGTGTATTGAATTGTTAAGGTGTACTTATATGAACTTCTTATAAAAAACATTCTCAAAGTGGTACTACTAAAACCAGCTCTGTGTATGATTAAACTTACCTAAATGAGCATGTATAGGTCTTAAAGCCGTTTGTGCTCTTTCTGTTTCAACCTTTCAGCTTGTTCCTTATTTTATTTTATTTTATTTTTAAAATAATGAATCAGTTGTGAACATTCTTTCAGGTAGTGGAAAGACTTATACTATGCAACCATTGCCCCTCAAGGCGTCAAAGGACATAATCAAAATAATGCACAACAATTATCAGAGCCAAGGATTTCAACTATTTGTCAGTTTTTTTGAAATATATGGAGGAAAGGTTTTTGACCTGCTGAATGAGAGAAAGTGAGCCATCATTCCATAACCTAGTAATACAGAAATATTCTTCTTTTAATAAATTTGAACTCCACATGGAAATATGCCTTTGCAGAAAGCTATGCATGAGGGAGGATGGGAAACAGCAGGTATGCATTGTAGGCTTGCAAGAATACAGGGTATCTTCCGTAGAGACGGTGAAGGAGTTGATTGATAAAGGGAACACCACCAGGAGCACAGGAACCACTGGTGCGAATGAAGAGTCTTCCCGTTCACATGCCATACTTCAGCTTGCCATAAAAAGAAAGGTAGATGGCAATGATTTGAAACCAGCTCGACTAGTTGGCAAGCTATCTTTCATTGATCTTGCTGGAAGTGAACGTGGTGCTGATACAACTGATAATGATAAGCAAACCAGGTAATTTGCAGGAGATTAAACAATAGTAATGATCCCTTGGGCTGTCTGTCACATCAAATTTCTTTCAATCAATTGAATAATTGTTCATTGTCAAAAACTCAAGGATTTCTAGAATCTTGTTGCAACTTGTACCTTCTTTTGCAGAATGGAAGGTGCTGAAATCAACAAAAGCTTACTTGCCCTGAAAGAATGCATTAGAGCTCTCGATAATGATCAAGGTCACATTCCATTTAGAGGGAGCAAGTTGACAGAAGTTCTAAGAGATTCATTTGTTGGTGACTCACGCACTGTTATGATTTCTTGTATTTCACCAAATTCGGGATCATGTGAACATACCCTGAACACTTTGAGATATGCTGACAGGTATTAAAAGCATGATTCATGTGAAGCTAATGACACAAAACCACGTTATTTTATGAAGTTGTGATATTTGATAAATACTTTTCTATCAGGGTCAAGAGTTTATCCAAGGGGAACAGCTCAAAGAGAGAACCACTGTCCTTGTTAAATGTTCGCAGTTCAACTGCAATGCCTTTATTATCTTCAATCGTTCCAGGCTCTGAGGACAATGTAGTCAGTGGGCCCCAGCACCAGGAGCCTGGTAAACATGGAAGGACTAAACAACATGAAAGGGAATCCTCACCATCTTCCAACATTGAACGTGTTCCTAGCGGTCGAATGCTGAGCAATTTGGCCCCAAATACCTTAGTAAACACAGAAAATCCGAAGCAATTTGGTCCCAGTGTTGATCGTGTTCCTAGTGGACGAGGTCGTGCGAACACCCCAGTTAATATAAACGAAGACGATTTTAGTTGCTTAAGAGTGATGCATGAGCAAAACCATTCATCTCAGAATCAATCCGAACCTGAACCAAGTATCTTGGATCCAGAAGATGATCTTGCTGCATTATTGAAGGTAAAAGTAAAACCCATGGCTTGATCTACTTCCATAAATAACATAACAAACGCCTAAATTGAAATTCTGCTTTGTTTATCTTAGGAAGAAGGAGACCTTGTAAATGCTCATAGAAAGCAAGTGGAAGATACAATGGATGTTGTTAGGGAGGTCAGTAACATTTATGCAATCAGCATTTTGGAGTAACTTTCTTTTCAACTTGTTGTAAGTTCTTGCAACTTTCTCTTTAATTATGTGTTCTATATGCAGGAGATGAACCTGCTGGTTCAAATTGATCAACCCGGTAATCAGCTAGATGATTATATCTCCAAACTGAATGTTATGCTGTCTCAGAAGGCTGCAGGAATTCTGCAGTTGCAAAATCGCCTGGAAGATTTTCAAAGGCACCTTAAAGACCGTCAGGTTTTCATTTTTCCTTCTAACCATTGAGTACAATCTTGAGCTACACTACAAGTCTACAACTATGCAATGCTGTAAGAATTGTCTCAAGTCGGGCCTGGCTTGTTGGTCGTGTGAGAATCTACCTATTGTGAGTGGTAAGAAAAAAGAAAAGAAAAAAAAAAGTGTGGATTGAGGAAAAGTTTGTTAAAGGCAGGAGGCCGTGTTTTGACCATAATGCTGCAATGAACATGGTTGTATGTATAATCCTAAAGCTTAAAAATCTGAGAAAATATGCTGAAACATATTATGAGTTCTAAACAGTTTTTGTCATACTGTACAATGGTCCAGGAGAGAGATTCACTAAGAATGAGCTGAGTTGGTAAGAATTTGGAAGGCTCGGCCCAAAATAGCTGGAAATGATGTAACAACTTTAAATTTGCACGTAACAAGTTAATGTTTGGGACGAAAAATTTGCAACTTGGGTTAATGCTCTATTTATATAATCAATGGCGTTTGGCGAATAACTTTCCACTAATAGGAACATGGGATTTGGATTTGGGACCTGGGAGTTTGGAAATAACCTTACTACCACAACAATTAACTGTGTCTGACTTAGACTTAGATGGATGCTCCTTGTCACCCCAGTCCCCCACAACTTTTTCACGTCTGTGACTCTCGGTGATGGGGAATGGGGGATTGTTAAGGTTGACGGCCGTGATGGTTCAAATCCAAGCTCCAAGATTGGAATTGAGAAACCAGATGGAACCAGGCTGCTTTGACACTTGGTAAATGATGAGAAGGGGCAAGGCAAAGCTCCATGTGCTTCCAATGCGAGAATGATGACTAAGTGACCCATTATGATCCAACTTTACACCTTGACAAACGACAACTTCCTTTGCATAACACATTGCACAAATATTCATCTGTTTCTTAGGGTTTGTTTGGAACGTGATGCATTTAAAAAAAATTATATTAAAATATGTAAAAATTTTGGTAAGTATTTTTTAATAAAAAAAGTATTTTAGAAGAAAAAATAAGAATTTTTTTTTTAAAATTATGTGAGAAGAATTTGAATAGGAAAATTTAAATTTTAAATTTTGAAATAAAAATGTATTTGTATAGTTTGTTTTTGTTTGAGAATTTACTTATTTGTAAATAAGAATGGTCTGTCCAAACATATCCTTAGGGTATGTTTGGAGTGTGATGTATTTTGAAAAAGTTATAAAGAAATATGTGAAAATTTTAGTAGGTATTTTTTGATAAAAAAATATTTTAGAGGGAAAAATAAAAGGAAATTTTTTTAAAATTATATGAAAAGAATTTGAGTAGAAAAAATTAAAATTTAAATTTTAAAATAAAAATATATTTAAATAATTTATTTTTATTTAAAAAAAAATTTATTTACAAATACAAACTTATTGTCCAAACCGACTTAGAGTTTGACACATCAACATGGGAATTGAAACGCATTCATGGGACGCGTGTCCTTGTGCACTGCTATTCTGGAAACACAGTTACTTCTGCCAAATCAACTTGAATGTTACCGAAAGAAACACTATTCATGATTGTTAGCGGAAAGTTATTCGCCAAAAATGGTTTCTGAGGCCATGGTTTCTTCTGCCAAAAATGGTCTAAATGTCGTGACTGATCATCTTGAATGTTACCAAAAGAAACACTATTCATGATTTCTGCCAATCGTTAGTACTTTTTTTTCTAGTTTCCACACCGTCCTCCCATTCTAACCAACTAAAGTATCTGATTTGACACTCCGTTTGATTCCCTTTGTCTTCGATTGGTGGCAAGACTTGGGACATAATATATCCTTGGATCCCCCACAGTCGATCCTTCGCAAAAATTAATGCAGCACTGGGTTTTCCAAATGCCCAGAAAATGTTGTGTTTGTTGGCCCAATGTGTTATCGACAACGTTATTATGAGAGCGGAAAACAATGCAATTTATTGATTTACCACGCGGATCTATCGTTTACCTGTCCAATTCTTAAATGAAATTAGGATTCGAATCCGAGTTTCCCAATTGGAAAACACCACGTAAATTTATCCTACTCAACTCATTCATTGTTCACTCGGTTATTTAAATAGATGATAGTACAAGATTGGTTTACTTTGGTGGTGATGAACATGTGCTTATGATTTATTTACTAAAGTATTTGGTAGTGATTAACATCTATCTTTTTCGGGATTCGATAATTGAATCAAATTGTAAAAGAGTATTAATAGTTCTATCAATCCCCGATAAAAGTGGACATATGATCACAAGATAGAGTAGGAAAATAATTTTAAAAAAAAAACGACAAATAATTAAAAAAATTTAATTTGATTCGAGAAGGTAGGTGCGTATAATCGAATGGCTATAAATAAATCAAACTTACCCACATACTTAACACCAAATATTGATTACTTAAAGATACTTTTTTAATCAAAAGTATTAAGCTTAAATGCAAGAACACTTAAAAATCTCATGATTAACCAATGACGTTTGTGGGTGCTAAGCAAGACCTGTTTATTTGTGGGGGGTAAATATTAAGGAAAAAAAAAGAGAAAAGAAAGGACAGGTGGAAAGCAATAATAATGGTGCAATTACGTTTAAGCAAAATTAGATTACGTGTGTTATGCGTTTCAAAATTTGTGTGTTCACGTCCTATTAGATAAAATCATTTTAAAAATATAAATATTATATTAAAAAGTACAAAAATACATTTTTTTTAATATAAAACTAATAACTTAATAAATTAAGCAAAGTGGGCAACCAATCAGCGACCTAATCAACATCATAACTAATAGAGTAAGAGTAGTAATTAGCCTTGTTGGACGTGGACAAGCAAGAAAAATCTGGATTCAAATCTTTAAAAGTTTCCTGCTAATCGGGTAATTAGACTAATTAGTACACTCGCCATTAGTTGAATGGCCAACGCCCTGTCATGGTTGCAACCACCTGGATAGGGAGCAGGAACACTGTGAATTTTTGAAAATGACACTTTGGGGAATCCGGATGTATCAAAACTTATCAGTGTCTTTGTAGTTTGATTGGATATTAAGTTTGAAATATATATATATATATATAGATATATATAAGTTAGTACTTCTCGTAAGCATTCTTAAACATGGTTGTTAAAATTAAGTTTTTACATAAAATCGGTAGAGAATTTAAAAAATCGGATCGTAAAATTATAAGATTCTATCAATTATGAAAAATAATTTAATAAATATTATATATATAATATACGTTAAATTTATAAATTATAAACATATTTAAACTTATAAAAAGTACTCAAATTTAAAAAAGAAATCTAACAAAGGCTCAAATTCCTTTCAATAGTACAACACAATCAATATTTTAATGAAAGTTTTTGAGTTGGCAGCAAACCAAATCTCTTTTTCATAAGCTCGTAAAAAACGTAAAAATGTAAACATAAAAACGCAGTGTTGACTCGAGTTTTTAACAACCATATTCTTACGTGACTCTTTTGCATATTAATATGTATTTTAAAATATTATCTATGCTTTCTACATAAAATATATTTTTTTCTTGTCTATTCTCTTTCCTTTAATTACGTGACCACATTATTAAATTGCAAATCCACCATTTTTGTGGTGCAAGGCCTAGAAGTATGCTGTGAAGTCTTGTTTCTTACCTAATCGGTAACGTTTATTTTATTCCAATTTATTTAGCAAGGAAAGTTAAGAAAAGAAAAACGTAATTAAATTATATTAAAGAATTAAGAACTTATCTAACCACCAAATTATACTGTATTCATGGCATCATCTTTGAATTTTTAAATTAATGACAAAGTTTAATGTAAATTCTTTCTTAGTTTACCAGCATTAGTAAATTGTGGAGAAGGAATAAATGACATTGCCACAACGAGCCACCTGAGAAATTTCAACTCAAGGGATTAAATCATTGTACGACCCGAATTCATCAAAATGACCTGCGTAGCCCTGCTCCCCCCAGTTCTAAATCTCCACGTTTATACAAAACAAACCAAAACTTATGTTGCCAAACCCGAAACAAAATTGGAAATTATTCTTAAATATCCGATTTATTTAAACATATCCGACAAAAGTTTGCTGTTGATTGGCCTCCACGCCCGGGCATCATTCTCCATAATATTATTATTATTAGAATTATAGGAGCCACCACTTACTATTTTGAGTAAATCAATCATTATTGAAAAGGTCTGGCTTCATTCAGAAGAGTTAGTTACACCTTGTAATCCGAATTCAAAATGGGTTTTTGAGATTAGCCCACTTTCGTGGGATCGAATCCTTTGTCTCCACCATTATAGCTATACTACGCGTGTCGTGTAAGACATAGAATGTATGATAATTTTACATTAATTTTATATTTTTTTTACTCATTATTAATAATTTATTAAACATTTCAAATTTAAAGATTATGGAAAATTTAACTCAACATTTTAAGATATGAGTTAACGACAGTCATACAACACCTATGTTCACATTCCTGAAGGTAATTTTCCTTTACATTTTGAACGTGTTTAAATTGTATTTTAAAACGATACCATAACCATTCTGAATAGCACGTATTATTATTGTAAAGGGTGGTTTTTACTTTTTAGCATAAGACAAGGCCGGATTTGGAGCATTAAAATATGTGTAGATTTGGGGGATTAAATTTAAGTTTCCCAAGGCCCATACACCATTGACTCTCCACTCGGTTGCCAAAAGACCAGAGCATTTTTTAAACAAAGGCATGGGACAAGTGTCCGACGCCTGATCTGCCAAGTACTAATGGGTCCTTTTTAGCCAGCACACGGGTAAAGGCTGAGGTGTTTAATTTTTCCTAAAGAAGTAATTTATTGCATTAAAAAAAAGGGGTACTGCATAAATGGAAAGGCTGAAAGCAAAGTGTGATTCCTCCAAGCTACCGTACCTATGGCCCCCCCCACCTTCTCCTCCCCACCCACCACCTGGCCCTCAACTCTCTCAACTTAATTGAAAAGGCTTGTGACACGTTTGCCCTCTCTCTCTTCCAATCGCGTCCTTTTCAGCTCCGGCGCGTGTTGTTTTGTCTTTCTTGATTTTTTTTTTTTATGACTCAAAGACTTGCACCAAACGTTATTCAGACTCCCTCATTAGGTATTAATTTTAGGACTTTTGTGAATAAGTCTCACTCAATAATCACATGTAAATTCAAGATTCAGTATGCTTGTGGATTGAGTTTGAAAACTTACTTTTAATATAATAATTATTAAATAAAAATCCATTAAAAAATATAAAAATATTTTTATAAAATACAAAAATACATTCTCAAATATCAAATCGTACACACCTTTTGTACTATATGAAATACTTCCTCCACCTTAGATTAAAAAAAAAAACTTTCAAAATTTTATTTATTCTAAAAAAAAAATTAGTTTTAAAATAATAATAATCTATGATATAGTATTAACAAGTAAAAGATGATTTTTTTTTTAAAAAAAAATCATATACTATATTAAGCAACTTGAACTTTATAATTGAAATATTTTTATATTTAATTAAAAGTAAACTTTTTGTTGAAAGAAAGAGAGTAACACATTTGAATTAGTTCATTAGTTTATAACATAATAAATTACTTACAGTTGGTCATGTTCAAATAATCATTACTTTTAGAGTTATAAAGACCATAGTGACTTACTTAATAAATATAAAAAGATAAAATTATCTTTTATTATTTTGCGCATTTAAAAGTGTGATAATTAGATTTTGTATTTTTATATTTACTAAATCAGTCATTATAATTTGTCACTATAAAAAGTTATTAAAACTATTATTATCGTTACTTTTAAAGGCAATTAGTGAGTATAACGAATTGAACTGTTATCTTTTATAACCAAAAATAAAAATCATTAAGCATTGATTCTATTCTCTTTTTCAAGTGATGATATATTGTCATCTATAAAAGTCACACTAAACCGTTGTATCAACGTATTCATGGTTAAAGTTCCAGCCAAACACATAAACTGGCCGTGGTGTGACTGTTTTGAGGGGAAAAGATTGGAGTGATGCGATCAAGGTCACGATCATAAAAACACAACTGTCATGGCTTAAATTTCTACTGCTCCGTTTGAACAGTTGGGGTCAAATGAAATAATTATAGACGGTTAGGGAACATTCATGCCCGCGGATGAAATCTCACTTCATTGCTTTATCTTTTAGTTCCAATAAATCAATCAAAAAAGTTAGCATGAGAAGTAATTTCAAAACTATGACTACCGGTATTTAATTTCTGAATATCACTGTCAAGTTTATATTTATGGAGTGAAAGCTCAATTCATCCAGGTCATCATTATCCAAACTGTGCTTTTATGTCTTTAACTAGGAGTGACAAAATTAAAGGAAAATTTGCAAATATAGCACCTTTAACCGTTGACTTTATAAATATAACACCATCATTTTTTTCTTTATTGTTATAGTACTTCAACACTGCATAAAGACCAAAATGTCCTCATCTTCTCTTCTAAAATATAAAAACACGGCACTTCATCTTCATCTTTATCTTTATCGATTCAACAAAATTTGTTCTCACACCTCATTATTTGCACTCCTTATTATTCTCATACCTCATTGGATCATTATCTTCAAACAAAAAGGCTGCGACCGTGGAGAAAAAATCGCATTAGAGAGATATTAGTTAAAATTTGCACAAATTGAATTGGGTTTGTGAACTTCAACGAAACTAGTCAACACATAATTCGAGTTTTAGGTCGAATATAAGGTCGAGTTTTAGGTCGAACAATAAGTTTGAGTAGTAATTTGTTGAATATTAGATCAAACTCGACCTAAACTCGATCTACTACTAGGTGGAGTTAATTTAAAAAAAAAATTGAATTAAAAAAAAAGTTTTAGAGTCAAGCTCGACCTAAATTTAAAAAAAAAATTAAAAAAAAAGGTCAAGCTTGACCCTAAAACTTGTTTTTTTGTTTTTTTTTTTTAAAAAAAATCAAATTTCTTTTTAAAATTTAATTCGATTTAGTAATAGGTTGAGTTTATGTCGAGATCGATCTAATATTCAACCAATTACTACTCAGACGTATTGTTCGACCTAAAACTCGACCTTGTATTCGACCTAACATTGTGCTCAACCTAAAACTCAACTTAGGACTCAACCAATTTCGTTGAAGTTCACAAACCCAGTTTAATTTGTGCAAATTTCAGCTAATATCTCTTTGATACGATTTTTTCTCCACAATTGCGGTCTTCTTATTTGAAGATGATGATTAAATGGGGTGTGAGAATAATAAATTATAAAATAAAATAATAAAAATATAACCAAAAATAAAAATCATTAAGCATTGATTCTATTCTCTTTTTCAAGTGATGATATATTGTCATCTATAAAAGTCACACTAAACCGTTGTATCAACGTATTCATGGTTAAAGTTCCAGCCAAACACATAAACTGGCCGTGGTGTGACTGTTTTGAGGGGAAAAGATTGGAGTGATGCGATCAAGGTCACGATCATAAAAACACAACTGTCATGGCTTAAATTTCTACTGCTCCGTTTGAACAGTTGGGGTCAAATGAAATAATTATAGACGGTTAGGGAACATTCATGCCCGCGGATGAAATCTCACTTCATTGCTTTATCTTTTAGTTCCAATAAATCAATCAAAAAAGTTAGCATGAGAAGTAATTTCAAAACTATGACTACCGGTATTTAATTTCTGAATATCACTGTCAAGTTTATATTTATGGAGTGAAAGCTCAATTCATCCAGGTCATCATTATCCAAACTGTGCTTTTATGTCTTTAACTAGGAGTGACAAAATTAAAGGGAAATTTGCAAATATAGCACCTTTAACCGTTGACTTTATAAATATAGCACCATCATTTTTTTCTTTATTGTTATAGTACTTCAACACTGCATAAAGACCAAAATGTCCTCATCAGGCTTTCTAAAATATAAAAACACGGCACTTCATCTTCATCTTTATCTTTATCGATTCAACAAAATTTGTTCTCACACCTCATTATTTGCACTCCTTATTATTCTCATACCTCATTGGATCATTATCTTCAAACAAGAAGGCTGCGACCGTGGAGAAAAAATCGCATTAGAGAGATATTAGTTAAAATTTGCACAAATTGAATTGGGTTTATGAACTTCAACGAAACTAGTCAACACATAATTCGAGTTTTAGGTCGAGTACAAGGTTAGGTCGAATATAAGGTCGAGTTTTAGGTCGAACAATAAGTTTGAGTAGTAATTTGTTGAATATTAGATCAAACTCGACCTAAACTCGATCTACTACTAGGTGGAGTTAATTTAAAAAAAAAATTGAATTAAAAAAAAAGTTTTAGAGTCAAGCTCGACCTAAATTTAAAAAAAAAATAAAAAAAAAGGTCAAGCTTGACCCTAAAACTTGTTTTTTTGTTTTTTTTTAAAAAAAATCAAATTTCTTTTTAAAATTTAATTCGATTTAGTAATAGGTTGAGTTTATGTCGAGATCGATCTAATATTCAACCAATTACTACTCAGACGTATTGTTCGACCTAAAACTCGACCTTGTATTCGACCTAACATTGTGCTCAACCTAAAACTCAACTTAGGACTCAACCAATTTCGTTGAAGTTCACAAACCCAGTTTAATTTGTGCAAATTTCAGCTAATATCTCTTTGATACGATTTTTTCTCCACAATTGCGGTCTTCTTATTTGAAGATGATGATTAAATGGGGTGTGAGAATAATAAGGAGTGCAAATAATAGGGTGTGAGAACAAATTTTGTTAAATCGATAAAGATAAAGATGCAGATGAAGTATTGTGTCTTTGTGTTATAGAAGAGAATATGAGGGCATTTTGGTCTTTATGCAGTGTTGAAGTGCTATAACAGCAAAGAAAAAAAGAACGGTGTTATATTTGCAAAATCAACGGTCAAATATGCTATATTTGCAAATTTTCCAAAATTAAATCCAACCCAATAAATCAACAAACTCACACAATATTTTAACCAAATGTGTGAGTCAGTTAGGTCATGAGTTACTAATTAATTGAATCATATAATAACCGGTAATATGTGGGTTGTGTTGGGTTAGGTAAGGATGACTTATTGGGTTAAGTGTATTTTTTAATTTTTTTTTTCTAAAATACTATGGAAGCCATTTAATAAATAAAAATGACATAATTTTTTTTAATTTCTAAAAATGGCAAAGTAATTTTTTCTTTTATATACAACTTTACTTTTTTAAATTAATTTTTTTAAAACTTACACTTAATTAAATATATGACTTTAAAAGTCTAATATGAAATTAAATAATAATAGTTTCTTAATATGAATACCAAAAAAAAATCTAAAAAGTTTTAAATAATTAATTAAACAATTTAAAAATTTTACTCAAAATTTTTAATTTTTTTCTTTTTTTTTTGTGAACCTGAATATTATGTAATAAAATAAATACAAAAATAGTTACATAATTACAAATTACTAAAAATCATTTACTTTTTTTTATATTTTATTTTTAACTTATTGTGAAATTTAATGTTAAATAATACTGAAATTCTCAACAATAAATTTAAAAATCTTTATATATATTTTCCATCTTTTGATAGCTTTTTGAATATTATAAATTTCAATTTTCCATCTTCAAAAAATTTGAATTTTGATGGCTAATACATCTTTATTTCCACATGAAAAGTTTGTTTTTAAAATTAGATATTTGGTTATATTTAAAGGTGTAAAAAGAAATTATTTTTAAAAATAAAATTCTATTTGTAAAGTAAAATATCTTTACCCTTATTAAAAATTAAAATAAAATTATGCTCCCTTTATTAATTTGATAACTTTTATCATCTTTTTAATTTTTTTTTTTGTTTAAGGCAATCGAGCAAATACGTGATGTATTATTATTACAAATAACAACTGGAAACTAATTGTCTGTAATGTATTGAATATAGACCTCATCATATTTAAGAACTTATCAGGAAACTTACTTTTCACATATTTTCTTGAATCCACTAATGGTTTTTCCAATGATTGCCTTATTGATTCTAGTGATTTTGAGAATATTTATAAAGTTTAGTTGAAAAAAGGAAAATTTTGTGGCCATTAAGAGATTGATACATGTTAATAGATAAACTAAATAAAATTAGTATTTTTTTTGGTTTTGGTGAAAACATAACAATAGTCTTTTTTGATAAAAAATATTAAATAAAAATTAAATAAGATTAATTTTAAAAATTACTAAAAAAAGGTGGAACATGTAAGTTTAATATTCTTAATTAAATAAAAAAAATTTTGTTGACTTAACTCATTGAGTTGATCGGATTTAACCTAACCTAAATATGACCCGTGACTTAATGGGTTTGGTTGGGTTATGATTCATCAAATTATAACCCATTAATGACTCAACCCACTCATTTGCCATCTCTACCTCCAACCACTATTTAACTAGTCACACATCATATAGTTAATATGCAAGCCTACCAGTTCATGATTGTTTGAAATATACGTGGGTATGGATTATATTTCAAGATATAAAATTACATTTTTTAAGCTAAAAGTTTTAACATAGAAATTATTTTATGAGTGTAAAATATGAAAATATATTATGCAATGCAATAATATTATGTTAAAAATAATTAGGATTTGTAAAATAAAATGCCAAATTGATAGTACTTTAAATTTGACCAAACTCAATTACCTTACGGCCAAACTTAAGGTATGTAATACATTTTAAGAATGTATTTTTATAATTTATAATTATTATTTTAAAAAATATAAAAATATATTTAAAAATGTGAGAAGATCTATGGACAGCTACGAATCTCAACTGCTTTTTACCTAGGGAAGAAAATTTTGTCTGCAAGCGAGTGACAGTGGTCCCTTCATCTCCGTGGTCGACTGGTCCATGCTCCGAGAGCCACCATATCAAGCTCTGATTGGCCAAGGTGAAAAAGCTTGAGAATTCAGAGCCTTGAGTTGAGGGCCCGCCTTTTGAGTTTGAGGGCATCACCCCCATCCCCCAGCACCCCGGCCCGCCCATTATGCAGTAGTATAGGATGATGATTCGCCTAGCAGTTCTTTCCAGGTTAGCCAACTTGAACTTGCGCATCATTCTTATTTCTTCGCTCCATGTGCGTTCGACAAGTTTCTTATTCTTGGCAGGACCACGTCGATTATTTTTGAAAAAAGTTGACCACACTCGTAAAACCCCATTCCCCTTCGTTTCCTCCCCCACTTCCCCCTCCCGGCGCGTGAGCTCACGGAACAAGTAAAAAAAAAAAAAGGGCTTTGGAAGATAAATCCTCCTCCCCTGCAAAAAAAAAAAAAACATTTTAAATTTTTTTTATTTAAAAAAATTCACTTTTAAAATATTTTTATTAATAATAATTATATATACTTATAAATAAAAAATATAAATATAAATATAAAATTATATATTTAATTAATATATTAAATATATTATATTTTTTAATTAATAAAAAATTATATTTAAATTAAAGTAAATTTTTTTCTTTAAAGCCAAGGGAATTAAAGTAAACTCTTTTCTTTAAAGCCAAGGGACTATCAAAATATCTTAGCCCGTCGGGAGGACTGACGTGTATGGAAAGGATGATGATAATTGGCAGGATAGGCCCAAGTGGACCCCAATCTCGTGAGCTCAATAAACAGGGGATATCACTACTGCAACATCCACCCAGCCCAAGGCCCCAAATGCCCAGCCACCTCCACGTTACTCTCACTTTATCACTGTTTGTTTCCCACGCCACTTTTATATATTCATCCAAAAACCAAAAATAAATTAATTAAATACATTTTTAATTATTAATTACAAGACACTCACTATTACAATTAAATTCTTAATTTTTATTTTCATTTATATCATACACATTCATTATCAGTAAAATTAACAAAAATTTCTTTAAAAAATGAACATTTTTTGGGGCCAAGAAAAGACTATTATGTTTATTTTATTTTATTTATATATTTATATCTACATATATAAAAAGAATAGTGGTCGTTACTTTTTGTTAATAAATTTTGTTTTCACTTTGGTATAAATGTAATTTTATAGAATTTTGAGACTATATTGGTATACTTTTAGCATATTAATTTATTTTAAATTTTTTTCTTATTATATATTTTTTTATTATCAATTTAAATTTTATTTTCAAGTACAATCAGTTGTGATATGAAATTAATCAATTTTTTTATAATATATGAAAATTTTTAATTTTTATTACTATATAAATTTTGAAACTTACCTACACTTGCATGTTGATTTTATATATATTCTTAAATATTTTATTTTCATATTAGAAAAATTTACTTAGTAGTATATATTAAAAAATTATAGAAATAAATATTTAAAATAATTTAACTTGATCCCCATTTATTATTTTAAATATTTTAACTAAAAAAATCAATACAAATTCAAAACATTATTTAAAATTATTACAACATATAATTATTTAAGCAAATTATAAACACTATTATTACAAATAATTGACATATTCATCCACCAAAAAAAAAATCATACTCTATATTTACATATCGTTATTTAAATATTTTATAACTATTACCTTCAATTATTTTTATTTATTAAATTAACTAAATATACTCTTATATAAATTAATTTATGTCATAAAAATAAATAAATAGTTATATATATTTAAAGTTGTAATATATTTTAATTTTAATATGTTATTCTTAATTAAACAATTAATCGATTTAACTGTATATTTACTATTTAAAATCACATATACTAAACAAATTCTCATATGTCCTTAATAGTTTTTTTAAAAAAATAAAATAAAAAACATGTTATGTAATACTTTCACTAACAATATAATTTTATATAGTAATATTAAATTAACTCAAAAACTTTATAATTCCTTAATATAATAAAATAAATAAATAATATAAATTATATATTTTAAAAATTAAATATTTTTTAATTAATATTTATTAAATTTTAAATTATCATTGGGGACACCAGGCCTTGCGTGGATTAAGAAAATTTCTATATATATATATATAACCCCACCGTCCCACACAGATGACTGCTCTTAAATTCAGTCCAAAATTTGCCTGCCTCCTCTGTCTCTCCCTCTGAAGAGGAATACTTCTTCCTTAAGGTCCTTCTTTCCAGGCATACGGGATGGAGGCCGCTAATGATAATATTATTGCCCCTTTCGTTATGAAGACGTATCAAATGGTGAATGACCCTTCCACCGATGGCCTCATCTCTTGGGGCAAAGGCAACAACAGTTTCATTGTTATCGAGCCCTTGGACTTCTCTCAGCGAATTCTCCCTGCTTATTTCAAACACAATAATTTCTCCAGCTTCGTTCGCCAGCTCAATACTTACGTGAGTGGATAACAATTTTTGTTTTCGCATGTCTAGTCAGATTTTTCTATGTTTGTTTGTACTAATGAATCAGAACGACAAAGGGTTTTGAAATGGCTGGTTTTGTTGATCCATTGAATATTTTTGACAGGGATTTAGGAAGGTGGATCCAGACAAATGGGCTTTTGCGAATGAATGGTTCTTAAGAGGGCAAATTCATTTACTCAAGAACATTGCAAGGAGGAAGCAAATTGGGAATAGTAATAGGAACTCCAGTTACAGGAACGAAGACGATGAGGAGGAGGAGGAGGGGATAATAATGGAAATAGCTGCTTTAAGGCAAGAACAGAAGGAATTAGAACAAATTATCTCCAGGATGGACAAAAGGCTAGAGGCAACCGAGAGGAGGCCCCGGCAAATGATGACTTTCTTGTATAAAGTCGCAGAAGACCCTGAATTTGTACCCCGCATGATGCTTGAAAAAGAGAGAACCAAAAGGCCGAATATCAGTAGTGGAGATAAAAAGAGGAGGTTACTTATATCTTCAGCTCCATCTCTATCCCCATCTTCCTCCTCTTCAGGAATGGCCATGACAAGCTCATCATTCAAGAGCGAGGAGGAGGAGGACGATGCGAATTTCAACGTGGACAACTTTTGCCAGTCTTCGCCTTCGCCTTCGCCGGACAGGCCTCCCTCGTCGTGGTTCAGCCAGAAGCAAGCCATGGGTTGTCAGTCCATGGTGGTGTCGGGTTCATCCGCCGGAAGTGGTGGCTTCACGGTGTCGCCGACGCCATGGGACAGTATGACGGTGAGTGAGAATAAGTACTACGATGGGGACTTAAGTTGTTTGGGCGGTGGTGGGTTTGTGCTAGGGGAGACTGGTACTGGTAGCGCACCGCCGCCTTATCCGTTCTCGCTGTTAGGTGGCGGTTTCTAGCTATTTTCACAATACTGTCATTTATCTAGTGTTTTTGTTATTTTTGTGGTCATTTGGTACCGTTAGTTATGCTATTTTTAGAGCATAAATCATCATCATCATCATCATCATACAGACACACAGACGCGTTTTCAAGTCTTAGGATTAGTACATGAGGTTTGCACAACTTTGGGTCTTCTTGAACATATTTTATGTAACATTCTTATGTCTCAAAAAAAAAAAAATCATTTATTTTTTAATTTTTTAAATTATGAAGCATGATATATTTAGTGTACTAATAAATGAAAAATGTTTTTTTTATGTACTATGTTGTGAGTAGAGAAAAAAAATTCAAAAGATTGTTTTGTGTAGTTAGTAGTTTTAAAACATATTCAATTTTTAATATATTTTTATCTTATAATCACTACATTAAAAATGTAAAATTCATATAGTTTTAAATATCTTTAAATAAAGAAAATTTTTGAAATTTGAGACAAGGGGAATATTTACAAAATCACATAATTAAAAACTTGATAATAATGGCGGTGAGTATTAAATAATTATGTCCAAGTTATGAGCATAAATATAAATTCATCTTTAAAACTTATAAAATTCATTGCTAGTGATGTAAGGATTGATTAATTTGTTTATGCGAGGTATTATCTGCTAATTCAACGCAAGTGAAATGAGCCCATTTATTATAAATCGGAAATTTTATCGACTCTCATCTCATCTCATCTCATCTCATGTGAGATTATTTTCATTTCTTTCGTTGCATAAATGTAAACAACATTCTATCCCAAATTTTATACAAGTGTTACCAAGAATATTACACAAAACCTTAGAAGTTGAAAATTAGTCATTACAAAGAAAAAGAAAAAGAAAAAGAAAACCTGGTTGGCTTGGTTTATCCATCACGTAGGATTCCGACAAATACAAAGAGTGAATATGTTACTGTATTTGATGGCTAATAATTATCTCATCATGTTTACACAATTTTTTTTTTGACAAAGACAAAGGTTTATATGGATACTATATTAAATTGATTTTTATGTATTTTTTAAAAATAATAATTAAAAATTTTATTAAAAATGGTAAAAATGAATTTTGGGAAGTCACGAGTACGCGAGACTAGTGCAAAGACAGTCCCCGTTGCGGAGGGAACCTTTAAATTTATACGGAAAGTGTTTTGCGCTTTAATGTCGTGATGTGTAGTGATGCGGTGCAAACGTACCGAGTGACGCGTACTATATGTTAATGATAAACCGAAAACGTACCGATTAAAAGGTAATTTTTTTTTAAAGTATAAAGTATAATACCTTTAATATATTATTAAATATAAAATTTTTACTCTTATTTTTTACTTTTTAATGATGAGTCATAAATATAATAATATAAGATTTTCACTAAATTTTATTTAAAAGTAGATTTTCTTACACAAATAAAAGTTTTGAAAGAAACTTTTTTTTTTTTAATTTGAAACGAAAAGAATATATGTGGTAAGAAATGAAATATTTCCTCCGTCATAAATTTTTTTTTTTATTTGGTATAATTTTTTTAAATTAAAAATATAACAGATTTAATGTAAAATTAAACATATAATTTTATATTCTTATCTTTACTTTTTAATTTAAATTATACATTATTATCATTAATAAATGTAACATTGATACAGCAATTCCATAGCCTTAGGTGTGGCTTTCGAGCTCATTGCTAGTGAGGGAGTTTAGAGAGAAATATAAACCACATGTAGAAAACATCGTAGGGATATTTCCTTTCCTATTGCTAATTTTTTTTTTTTTGGGAGCATAAAGGATACAATTAATATATGCTTGTCAAATACAGAATACGAAATCCTAATTATTGGGTGCACCGACTGAATTATTTTACTCGAATTCATTTGATTTTTTAACCAACAAACCCGCACTTAAAACGGTTTGTGTGCAGATTTGTTTGGTCCAAATGTAACCCGTATTTGTCGCGAATTATTTTACTGTTTCGAAAATGAGATGAAATCATGAAAATTGGATAGTGAATCTAAAGCCTTTAATAGGGCAGTGCCATGGCGATGGGTGAGGGCCCGATATGATTGGCAGCTTGCCCATTACCACAATAAACGCCAGCTGCGGAGAACAGAGAAATAGTCCCCACTAGCCACCCCCCATCTTCCACACACGTGATCGAGTCCGTTTGTAAATTATTCTCTCGTCCTTTGAAGTTCCGAGAAGGAGATTTCTTTTTTCCCCTCTTTCGTTATGAAAAAAAACACACACACACATATATATATATATAACATAATTTTTTATTTTATTTTATTATCCAATTTATTATATTCGCTAATGTATAGTGTTGTCAAAAATAGATTCAATAAAAAGAAAAATTTACTTAAATCAGTTACTACTTTACCTCGTTAAATTCGATTAGATTGGCGGTTGGTCAAATAAATTGTAAATTAAATAATAATTTGTAATTTACGAGTTATATTATTTCATTTTTTATATTAAATTAAATTTAAAAAAATATAATAGGTGGCCACCGTCTGTCCCTAATTGAAATATTTTCTTCCATTTATTATATTCTAATAGTATCCCTTTAATACAATATAACTTGATTAAATTTAAAACTACTATAATGTACGCATTTTACATTAGAGTTTAGTATTTATTAACAAAAAAAAAATCATTTCATCAAAATATGATTGGTATATAATAAATAAAACAGAGGGTAATCCAAGAATTAATAGTTTAACCAAATTCAAATTTAAAACAAATTTAAATGTAACTTATCATATCTAATTTTTTTACAATAAGATGACTGATTATTTATTAACTAACTGTTTTATTTTTTGATCTATATTAGTAATACAGTTTATTATTCAAAAATAAACTTTTATCCGAATTTTATAATTATAACACAATTAAACTTGAACAAACAAAAAGTTAAATTGAATCGTAAATGAATTGAATTGAATTCAATAATAATCCATCAAGCTAAACTACACGTTTAACTCAATCAGGGAGTTGAACTATCCCTATGACACTGTCCATACAGCCCAAAGAATCCCAGTTACCAATTCCAGTTCCATTGTACACGCACAGAAAAAAGAGGAATAATGTCAACCGCCAAGGTAAATATCCAAAACGAACTCCGATGATCGGACTTTTGCAGGTGCGTGACGAATGATAATGGCTTTTCATAAGGTGAAGCATCATCCATCGGGCTCTTCGGTGACTCGAGGATCATGGGACATTGGGACCTCCCACAACGTGAAAATCTAAATGATGCAGAGGCGGCCCATGATGGTTCCCGTGACAACTTAACAAAACAACTCATCCGCAAGCACTGTTCATCTCCGTTTTTTTCTCATTTTTATTTTGGGCGAGGGAACCGGAAGTTGTGACCGTGATCTGTTTCTGTGATGATCGGGACTTGGGACTTGGGACTTGGGACTTAGGACTTGCACCCAATAACATCAAAGCTGTCCTACCTTAACAGTCGCTCAAATTAAGGACATGGGCAGGGCAGGCTGTGCAGCCATGTAGGCTCTCCTGCATTCGCGCCCGTGTCATTCAGGATCAACAACAAATCACTGTCTCTCTCCAAAGTCCAGTTCACAGTTCACCCCACACCCACCATGACCGAAAGCTTGTTCGTCGTGATTTGATTTTTGAAGATAGTTAAAATAGAAGCCCGACGTAAGGATGAATTGGTCCATTAATTGTTGAGTGCGTCTTACTGTACTGTTGCAGTTGTGGAATCCTTATAAACAAAGCAGAAAATGAGAAAACTTGGCAAGAATATTTTGTTTTGTCTAATTTTGGCAATGGATGCAAATGAACTTTGAAAGTAAAAATTATGAGATAAAAATTGCTATAAAAAGTAACTTTGAAAATTTTAAAATACAATTCATAAACACCCAATATCTATTAGACTTTTTATCATATTATCCAAGAACACCCACTTTAATTATTTTATATTTAATGGGCCTTCTTAGAAAAGTTAACTTGTATGGTTCGGATGGGACTCGTTGCGTGAATTGGGTGTTTTTAAATTGGGCTTTCGGTATTCGGTCCACAAGTTGAAGTTTAGTTTTGTTTGTTCATGTTGTTAATTCCAGCCCAATTTTCTTCCTTGAAGCTATTACAGGAGAATGCCTGCCTCCATGGACTGTTAGGATTGTTTGGTTCGGGCTTTCCATGGAAGAAAAATGGTTGTGAGAGTGTCAAATGATAATGAAACTGAAAGTGGGCCTATATACATTTTGTGCTTTCTCATATTTGGTTCCCATTCGTGCTCGTGCAAAATGAGATCGTGTGGTTAATATTTGAAGATAATCCATTATTATACGGGTTTGGAGTTTGAGTGTCTTGAATCCAATGTTAATATGCGTTAATATGCAGCAACCATTAACATAGGTTGGATTATCTCATAAAATTGTGGTGCATTGGTTAATTACCTCCTTCTTGAGCTTGGCACTTTTTGTTTAATGTCGTTTATTCTTAACTCTTTGAAGTAATGATGTCGTTTATTCTTAATTATTTTTTAAAATAATGATATTTACCGTAAAAATTTTCAATAAATTGTTATAGTAAATAAGTATTTTAATTAAAAAAAACCAAGTAGGACTGTTCATACGGAACCAAAATTTGATCTGACCCAATTCGTGTTTCATGAGTTGAGTTGCGATTCAAAATTGATTCGTATAATACAAATCGGATTGGTTTGGTTCAAGTTTAGATATATGTAGAACAATATATAGATTGGATATTCAATCTGATCCAATTCAAGTAAAATAATAACTATGTTATAATCAAATCGAATTTGCTTTGTTGATGTCACAATTTTGAGAGTAAAAATGAACAGCTCTAATGCCGAAATATGATATATATAGCCAATCTCACAAAGTTTAGTTTACGTTATTGTGTTATAATGATTAAATCAACACTAATCTGGTAAAAAAAATATTGGATGATTAAAATAATTATTACTTAGTGATTTATGTTACATAAACGGCTTATCGAGGCATTTCAATAAAATTTTTCATTGTATCTATCATTATTTTTTTAATTAATTCAAACTGCATTTATATAGGGTTGAGTTCTTCGAAAACAACCATTTTAAAGATATTATTTTCTCTAGCTTTTCACAAAGTATTATAAAATGTCCCATTTAAGGGGGATCCCAGCCAATTTTCCTTTTGCTGCTTGGTGCAATGTGTTGGTATTTTTTTTTATTTACTAGATTCTTCCATTATCCTCTCCTCCTATTGCCCACTTTCCCTTTAAAGAAAGAACAATAAAAGAAGGGAAACAAATTCATTATAGAGTAGAAAAAGGAAAAGTAAAGGTAAACAATACAAAAGTACACCAGAAATGTCTTATTCCGTTGAAAATTTTGTTATTTTATGGAGAGAAAAAGAGGGAATATTAATAGACATCTTATCATATGATTCCATCTAAATGTAGTACGTGAGAAAATAACTAAACATAAGCTGTGACTTTGGCTTATTCATCTGTCATTCATTCATTCGTGTTTGTTTAATTTATCCATCATAAGTGTATTTGTAAATTCTAAGAATGAAAGTCTCTATCACATTGATTGGTAATTTATCACTAAATTAAAGTTACTAACCAAGTCATTGGTAGTCTATTATATCTTAACAAAACATCTGTATTTGTTAAAAGACTCAAGCGATGTAAAAATTTTAATCATTATTTTCTCATTCGTCCTTAAAGGATTAAAATTATATCACTAATTGGGATAGAAAAGAAGTGACAGTAATAAGCAATAAGGTAATATTATAACTTTTTTATTAAATTGCCAATCCTTAGTAGCAGAAAAGAAATAAAAATTGCCAAGATTTCTTGATGCTTGATTCATACTCTATGGATTTTTTTTTATTTTTTTTATTTTTTGGGACAGCTAACAAATTCATCCAAAGAAAAATTTTAGATTCAATTTCAACAAAACATATGGGAAATAATTAATTAGTCAACATGACATGTTTAGTCCCAAGTATGTTTATGCTATGCATAAACCATAACAACTAGGACAAGAATTTTTTAGTAGCATCAACTTCATTAATTAACAATTCAATATATATATCTTAGTTTGTTCATGAAAAGGGCCTTTATGCTCCATCAAATGCTGTAAAGGTGAAAATATATTCTGGTCATATAGGAAAGTGATAATGACAAAACGACCCGAAAGCAACGGTAGCTAGGGTTTGCTAATTGATTATAAGTTGTGATTATATTCTGTGTCAGCCTCAAATTATCTCATTAATTAGGTACAGCTTTTCATGTTTTCAGGATCATTAATTCGATACAACTGTTTATCTAGCAAGTATAAAATATTTAATGAACTACTAAATGTATAATTTTTTATTTTATTCTTATTTTAGATTTTAGGTGACATATAATCATTAATAGTAAGAATAATATCTGATTTTTATTCAAAAGTGAATTTTTTTTACAAAAAAATTTCGTCGTATGTAATTTTCTCATAATGTTTTATTGTTAACTATAGTTATACTTTTTCCAATCAATCTACCTGCTCAACAAATAAATAGTAATTCTATTGATCAATATATATAGTCTTGGATCATCAAATATATATATATATATATTTTGAGATGGAGGGAATATCATTTAGGAACAATAATAATGTAGTCAATACTAATCACTTGAAATTATAAAACATGATTATGATTATCCGGGAGTTAAGCAACAATATGATTGATAATTTGATATCGTCTCCACCATCCTAACTCATATATTTCCATGTCTCTCCTTTTGAGTTCTGCCCCTGCTTTTCCCCCACCTAGCTAGTTTATGTTGGAGTATCTTGTTGCCTTTAGAAAGCAGAAGTACTACAAATTATATAAATGGAAGACTATTTTTTTTTTATAAAGAGCATGACAATCCTATACATGCAATGATTAAAGAAATTCCATTTAATTAATTTTCAGTTTTAGCTTAATTTAAATTTTAATATGTTTTCGCACATACAAAAAGAGATCGAAAAGCATCATGCATCACAATAGGCCAATCAAGAATAATTATGTGAATCCCCTTGGGGGTAGCTAAGTTGGTGTGGCCAGTGAACGCGTAACCGTAAGGTCACGAGTTCAAATCCCCCTGTTGACACTGGTCGCACAAGACTTGCCTAGTGCAGTTTACTTTGTGCAATTTTCTTGGTTGAACCGGTCGCACAAGACTTGCCTAGTACAGTTTACTTACTTCAATTAGTTTGCCTAGTACAGTTTTCAATTAGTTTGCCTAGTACAGTTTACTTCACAAGACTTGCCTAGTGCAGTTTACTTCCGGTCGCACAAGACTTGCCTAGTACAGTTTACTTACTTCAATTAGTTTGCCTCCGGTCGCACAAGACTTGCCTAGTACAGTTTACTTACTTCAATTAGTTTGCCTAGTACAGTTTACTTACAAGACTTGCCTAGTACAGTTTACTTACTTCAATTAGTTTGCCTAGTACAGTAGACTTGCCTAGTACAGTTTACTTACTTCAATTAGTTTGCCTAGTACAGTTTACTTACTTCATCAATTAGTTTGCCTAGTACAGTTTACTTCACAAGACTTGCCTAGTGCAGTTTACTTCCGGTCGCACAAGACTTGCCTAGTACAGTTTACTTACTTCAATTAGTTTGCCTCCGGTCGCACAAGACTTGCCTAGTACAGTTTACTTACTTCAATTAGTTTGCCTAGTACAGTTTACTTACAAGACTTGCCTAGTACAGTTTACTTACTTCAATTAGTTTGCCTAGTACAGTTTACTTACTTCAATTAGTCCCCATGTTCTTCAAACGGATTTCTTAGTGGTTGAGAAGGTTGCCCAAAAGCAGTATATAAGGCGTACCCAGTAAAACTTACAAGTAAACCAGATATTGTGCAGTTTACTTCTGGTCGCACAAGACTTGCCTAGTACAGTTTACTTCTCCTGTGGATACTTCCGGTCGCACAAGATTTGTCTAGTACAGTTTACTTCTCCTGTGGGTTTGCGGACTATTTCACAGGAGCGGAGTTTACCTAGTGTACACTCTTGGTAGCGGCTGCGAGTTCCCTTGTCAATAAAAGAATAATTATGTGAAAAAATATATTAAAATGTACTAAGGAATGATATAAAAAAGTGTTATAAAATAACTTGTGCCCTCAAATGGGGCCAAAACTTAATTACATTAACAAGACTTTATTCTTTTTGAGTTATAATTGTTATCATCATGGACCAATCATGATGCTACGTATTCCAAATTCTAGAATTTCTTCAAAACTAAACGAAGCAAAGTTCAAGCAGATCTAGTAGACTCTTTTGGAGTCAATTTTCTCCAGCCATCACTGGTCCAAGGTGTCCGTACTTCATAACCACTTATAGAAGCCATAAATATGAACGTTAATTCAAGGCAAGAACATTCAGTTTGCATTGGGAATAGTTCCAATCTGAATTTATTTAGTAGCGTTTTTAAAATCCTTAAGATTAACTTATGGTAATTATTTTGATATCATAGCCTTTGAGAATCTTGTCCACATCGCATGCAAATTTTTTTTTTGGAGCGTGGTTGGTTTCTCATTAAAATTGGAATCATTTTAAAATTAGAGAAATTTTTAATTATATATGGTTGAATTTTATAATTTTTAAATTTTAACTTACTTATAATATTTTTACATTGTAAAAGTTTTCTATAAATTCAAACTAAAATTTATATAAAATATATTTGATTTTAACCTAATCATAATATTAATTACGAAAAAAAACGGAATTCAATTTTATAGCAAATGTTGGTAGGTGGAAAATAATTAAGGATCCGCTAGTAATAAGTAAGTGAGGATGAGTGGCAGAGAAAAGCCCAGAAGTATCCATCTATCACTGCCACTATTGGGAAAATTAATTGCTTAATCATTGGCTCATTGCCCCCAAGAAAATAATTTCTTCATCATACATACAATACAATACAAGCACATCATAAATTCCAGTGGACCTTAATTTGATGGTTGCTATATATCTTCATTTATTCACATCCCTAGCGCATAAGAATATTGGTTTTTTCATTTCCCTATCTCTATGGTAAAATTTGCATCACAAGGAGCATATATTAGCAATTTGTATTTCTTGCTTTATTATCTTTCTCATTGATAACGAGCTAGGGACTGAAAGCTTGAATTTAATTTTTTGCAGTTTCAGTAGGAAAAATATATATCCTTCCTTTTTTCTTTTTTTTTTGGAATAAATATGTCCAGATCATGTTGACACTATATATAATGGACCCTTATCATCATTAATCAAAATTATTAATTTCGAATATCTTGATCTTCATTTCCATCTCTCCCAAATTTTGAATATTAACCTCTTTAAATTCATGTTAGTTATATCTTAATCGGGAGTATGTTAGAATTTAGTATTTATTAATAAAATTATATTATTTTATTAATAGGACATGATTAGTATATAATAATTAAAATAGAAGACCTAAACTTCACCTCCATTTTAACTATTTTAAAACAAAAAAATTGAATTCAGATTTATTTTCCTTCTTTTTTTTTGGTAGGAGAAAATAACCTAAACATACCCATGAATAAAACATGAATGATCATATATTTTGTGTTGTTTTTATAGGCAAGCATGTTGGAACAAAGCAAATATCCTTTTATATTTAGTTATATATATTTGGTTAATCTTGTCAATCACAAATCTTGAGAAGAACACTAGCTAGATTACCAACAAAAACTAATGGAACGTAGCTAAAAAACCACCATCCTTTATAAATATTGTTATTGAGCTTTCCATAAAATTGACAATATGAACATATGTTGACTAAAGTTTTAACGAGATGAAAAATCAAGTACTTCATTTTGAGTGGGATAAGAAATCCTTTTTTGTTCCATTCGAGATACAAATTATAAATTTCATTATCACGTAATTATGATGTTTTATTTTTTAGAACTACATGGTTTTATTTGGACTTTCAATAAACATAATAATGGGACAAAAA
Organism: Gynochthodes officinalis; assembly: GCA_020080225.1. Taxonomy (NCBI): domain Eukaryota; kingdom Viridiplantae; phylum Streptophyta; class Magnoliopsida; order Gentianales; family Rubiaceae; genus Gynochthodes; species Gynochthodes officinalis. The sequence continues at coordinate 44,794,220 of CM034615.1, read as the reverse complement.
AAATCTTCTTCCCGTTGACAAGTTGTTAACTTTGGATCTATTCATTCCCGATGACAAAAAAATCTTCTTCACCAAAGCCTAGGAGGAAGGAGTATCACAAACTAGGTATCTCATTCATTTCATTCTATTTTGATGGCGCACTAATTCTATAGTTCTTCTTAAAAAAATCATGCATATATTTGGTAATCGTGGTGAGAGAGACTTAATAAAGCGGCACGCCTGGTTGTTTGGGTTCCAGATTCCACTTCCAAATGAAGGACACTAGGAGTGATCTGGAAATGAGAATCTCCAAAGTCGAAATAGTGGAGTGACTATTTGCTGCATCCAAGGTAGGAGGACTTTAGATAGTATAAAAACAAACATTTGGTGGCGTTTTCCTTTGTGGGATGTTGTGACTTGATATAGTTTTAAGCCTATGACTTGGAATGTTGAACATAGTATCTTTACATACTCATTTACCTCCGCACCCACCACCAACCAACTTTACTTGTGTTACTAGTGTAGTTTTACAATCCCCAGGTGATTGGAGGATTGTAGGATCTCTCTTTTTTCTTTTTCTTTTTTTTATGATAGGTCAAAAGATTAAAGCTATGGAAGCTTTGTTGTTAAGCTCTATACCAAACAACATTGTCAAATTTCCCACCATTGTTAACATCAAGATGGACCAAAAGAACTGGTAATTAACTTTGTATGTTCACTTTTCCGTAGCATAGGCCAATTTCAGCATAGTGGACATGACTCTTATACTTATGATAATAACAAAAAGGATAAAAGATTAAGCAAAAAGATACTTGTAATGTGCTACATTTCTGTAGCCTTTGCAGGCTATCAAAGTCTTGAAATTCAGCGGTAGAGGTGGTCATAAAGTACTTATGCATGATCTAGAAAGAGTCCCAAAATCAATGGCTGGGAAGTATTGATGGGATTGCGATCATGCTAGAGATTATTATTATAAGTTTGATAATAAGAAGGCTGCCATCATTGTACTGCTGTAACCTGCCCCTCTGCTTGACATTCTAGGACCATATATTACCAGTACATGGACCAATCAACAGGATTGCATTGATGATGAAATCTAATTCATCTTATTTGATCGAGTTGGAAGTTGAATTTGAATTAAGTGTAGCGCTGGTAGCATTTTTGGGTCCCTAGACTGTCAAATGATTCTTTGTCAAATTACCCCGCATACACTGTGTCACTATTTACTCGAAAAGATATTAAAACTTTCTTAACAATTTCTTCTTAACTAGCTAGTCATTAAGCTGTCACAAAACCTTTCGTGTCCTCAACCTCATTAGCGTACATAAATTTACTCTTTACGGTGCAATTGTGTCATTTGATGCCAAAATTTTAACCTTAAATTTTTTATAGTATTTTTTTAATAATTAAAACCTTAAATGTTTACTAGTTTAAATTTTTACCTTGATGAAAAGAAAGGTCGGCAAAAACAATACTAGTCATTCATGTGATAAGGTGAAAAAAACATTTTCAACAATGTCACCAATGCATGACAAATGCCACATTGATGATATATATAGTCAAATAATCAGTTCGATAAATTTAAAACCACCGAAGTGGTACTAGTAGTAGGGGAAGAAAAAGGCATCTTCATTAAAGATGACTTTTCATAAATTAGTTTGTCAATTCATCCCCACCATGACCATCCCATCCATGGTGAGTTAATTCATTCCAATTGTTTCTTAATTTGTAGAACTAGTTGCGACCTACTATTACTTCAAAACAAATATTTCTCAACAAGTACGTGAATTGGGTTTCATTTTCCTAGTTAGACCTACACACACACACATTATTATAAAAAAAGAAGAGGTTGTTGGTTAATGGTCATTGTTACAAATTAAGTTACTACGAGCTTACACTTCAAAGGGATGGATTTAATTCATGAGCCCACTTCCAATTTTCATGGTATGCCACTTGTACCACTCCACGTGAATATATTTGTAAGTAGACCTTACCAATCTACTAATTCAACTCCCCCACTCAAATTTACAGTTATCATCATTCATCAACGCATATATATAGCAATATTTGCTTTGTCCTCATGTCAATCTCCTTTACTATGCTATGCTATAGTGTATGAGCTTGGTCTTTGCTCACAAAAATCTTTTTGATTGTTTTTTTGAAGGGTTCCCTTACCTCCCGCTCTCTCCCGAATTCACTAGCGAATACTAAGAGATCGATCACAAAGCTCGTTCCACACGATTTGGATAAGACCCTCCAAATCCATTCCAATAATCTAGGATCTTTACCACCCCAAAATCTCTCTCTTAATCCATACCCATGTTAGATAAGGTTTTTAAACATGTTTATAAACTCAGCCTAATCTTTTAACTGCTGGTCGATTCAGCAGCATCCAGAGTTCTATTTAATTTGGGTCAAACCTAAGCCAAACCGGGGCAAAAATATATATATATTATGTTGTAGTATAAGTGGCAGTATCTTGCATGAACTCTAGCTATCCATTTCCAATTTGAGTAAACAAATCATAGTGATCGAGTTTTTAGGGTTCATGGAGTGTAGTAGGGAAGAAGTTGAAGGGAAAAGAATTCATGACCTTTTCCAAGCCAAGATGTGCAAATCGTCAAGACCATCATCATCCCCATTGAGAACGCTATGGGTACCAGGACCAGTCATAGTGGGGGCTGGCCCTTCAGGATTAGCCACAGCTGCTTGTCTTAAACATAGAGGGGTTCCAAGCTTAATACTTGAAAGGGCTAATTGCATTGCTTCATTATGGCAGCTCAAGACATATGACAGGCTTAAGCTTCACCTTCCCAAGAATTTCTGTGAGCTCCCTCTTTTCCCATTTCCAAATGATTTTCCAACTTATCCCACCAAGCAACAATTCATTTCCTATTTGGAATCGTACGTTCAGCATTTCAACTTGGAGCCGGCCTATAATCAAGAAGTTGTGACTGCAGAATTCGATAAGAAATGTGGGTTCTGGCGAGTTAGGACTATGGGGCTAAAATTTATGGAGGAAACTGAATATGTTTGTCGCTGGTTGATCGCTGCGACAGGAGAAAATGCTGAGGAAGTAGTGCCGACTTTTGAAGGGATGAATGGGTTTTTAGGTCCCATTCTTCATACAAGTGCATATAGAAGCGGTGATTGTTTTCAAGGGAAGTCAGTTTTGGTGGTTGGATGCGGAAACTCTGGCATGGAGGTTAGTTTGGACCTGTGCAACCATAATGCTCGCCCATCCATTGTGGTCAGGGATTCCGTAAGTGAACTTCAACTCATTTCTGTAACCTGAATCCTCCCAGTTATGTCAAACAAACATTTGTCTTGAATTCCTCTTCCCAAAAAAACAAAGTAAATATTATGGCATATTAGACCTTAGGTTCATTGAACTTAGGTTCTTGAATTTGAGCCAAATTTCAATCATAAAATTGACAGTATCAGCATCTCCTGACTAAAGTTTTACAAGTATATAGGCTATATATACACGTATCTTTTTGGCCTTTTTTGAAGAAAAAGAAGGAGAGGGTTACATTTATCGTTTTTTGCTAGACATGATTTGATATGCACAAGCAGCTAGCTAGAACAAATCTCGAGAAAATTGAGCATGATATGTAACAGTATTAAAATGCTTTTTTTAGTGGTAAATCAAGTGGGATTTTCTTTTTGTTTTTTTCGATTATAGTTTCATGATCCGTTGCAACAATTCAACTTGAAATAGTAGTAATTGTTTTCGTGCAGAATATTGGTACCTCTATGTACGCCAAAGCTGCTACAAAATCACTTTTCCAATATTATATTTGGGATTAAGTACAAAACAATCATTCTTTTTCTTAACAAAAAAATATGTACTTTCGTGTATTTCTGTACAGCATGCGCCTAATCTGTTACAGTTGATATTCTTGGATTTCCCCAGTGCCCTGTAAAGGAGCCCTCTTTATTTGTTACATTTTTTTTTTATCTTCATGAAAGTACTTCATTTTCTTTGCAAGAAATAACAATAATTTTGAGATGGATTCTGAAGAAAACTTTTTAACATATGTATATGTAATTTTCCAGGTGCACGTCTTGCCTCAGGAGATGCTTGGAAGATCTACTTTCGGACTGTCGATGCAGCTGTTCAAGTGGTTCCCAGTGCGGATCGTGGATGCATTTTTACTGTTAATGTCTCGGATTATGCTTGGAAACACGGCTGAACTAGGTCTCAACCGACCAAAGATTGGTCCCCTTGAACTCAAAAGCATCACCGGAAAGACACCCGTGTTGGATGTTGGGACACTTTCCAGGATTAGAACTGGAAATATAAAGGTGCGCCCTGATTTGAATATGCTTGGTTTCCATCATTTTTAGTAATACTCAAAACTTCATTTCTGTTTCTAAAACTTACTCCTATTTCACAACTTTTACATTGGAAGTGCAAAATCGCTTTTTTGAACCCTAGTATCTCATATACTACTACCATTAATCATTTTAAGCACATAACTAGTAGGGAAAGTTTTGAAAATCTACCGTTTACAGCTATGCCATAGAATTAATTTCTTATACCAAAAGGGAAAAATTAAACTGCATTACTTTATCATAGCAGCGTTGATATTCTCTTCACAAAGTGCAGGTGGTCCGGGGAATAAAGAGATTAATGCGTAATGCAGTGGAATTTGTTGATGGGATGGTTGAAAATTTTGATGCCATCATCTTAGCTACAGGTTATAAAAGCAATTTACCAACCTGGTTGAAGGTATATATATTTTTATATATATAACCATTTATTACCAGTATATAAAACTTACATTAAACCCATTATTTTTTAGCTAGATTCTGATGATGCATAATCTGGAATTAATTTCTTTAATTGCAATCAGGGGATTGAATTCTTCTCAGCCAAAGATGGGTTCCCCAGCCAGGCATTTCCTGATGGATGGAAGGGCCAGAATGGTTTGTACGCAGTGGGGTTTTCCAAACGGGGTCTACTTGGTACCTCCATGGACGCCAGGAGGATTTCTGAGGATATTGGGAAACAGGTGGAAAATCAAGGCTGTTCAATTTACAGCCACAACCATGAATTCTTCTTATTGACTTCATAGCAATAGTTGAACCATGTATGTATATATAGTGTGTTTGTATATATATCTAGAATTAGCTAGGTTGGCTTTTAGCTTAGGAAAGTTTGTCAAGTGTATCTTTGGCATTCTAGGTTGCAAATTTTTGGGTTTTCATTTTTGTTATGCTTTAATTAATGTGATGCGCCTTTGTTAGACCTTATTAACTTGAAGTGCAGATGATTTTCAATTTTGTAGTATATTTTGTATCGGTTATTATTATTATTATTTTTTTGGGTGTTATTTTCGATTTCCCATCTAGAATACATATATACTTGGAAAAACTAAGCAGCTCTCATTTTATTTGTTTATTTTTGTTAAAATCAAATACAATTTAAAGTTAATATTTTCAATTTTTTTATTTTATTTTTGCATTTAACCTGTAGATATGAAGTATTAATATTCTTTTTTAATTTGAACAAAAGAGAAAGATCCATATTCCATACCCTTACTCGTGTGCGATAAAAAATAAACATATTTGTAGCAGATCTTTTATGAGATGAATTTGGATTCACTCTTGTTCGTCTAAAAAATGTGGTTCCTACTGTACAATATGTGGAGCAATTCGATATAAACGTAATGCTCAAAACTCCATTAACAACTAATTTTGAATAAAAGGCACATCTTCATTTGTTGCTAACTAAAATGCCCATCTGAATTTTGAATAAATAAAATGAAATAGCATTTTATGTTTGCACAAGGTTAGAAATTCATATGCAAAAAGTTAAAAGTTATCTCCTGGATTTGGTCTTGCTAGTCTTGTATGTGCAAAATTACAATAATACATCTATTTATCTAAATTGTAAATGAATACCACATTAAAATAAGTGAAATCCTATGTTAAACAAACGTTGAGTAAATTAAGTTGGCAGCTCTTTTACAGAAAAACATGGTGGGATTGAGAAGTGAAAAAGGTTGAGAATTTTATTCCAATTACAGAAAGTTACGATTCCTTTCCCGCTATCTTCTTCATAATACCATGCCACCTTTTAGTTCTCAGCCATTAACTTTAAGGTTCCAGCTGAGAGCCATTCTTTTTTATGTTTCTTTTTCTTGTATTTTTTTTTTCTCCTATGAAAACCATTCTTCATCAAGTCCTCCCTTAATTAATTGATGAATAATAAATTACATTTTCGAGAGCTTAAGATCCGCCATGAAATGCATTTTCACGTTCACGAGTAAAAATGGTAAGACAAAAATTATCGAAAAATGTAAGAAATTAAAAAATGCAAAATAAAATGTGTTCAAACATGCCCTTAATTGTATAGCTGAAAGTAAGACCCCATTGATCATAACTCCAACCGTGTCGGTCGACTTTGTCCTCTTTTTACTTCACAAACTTTGAACTTTCAATTTCTATTTATTGAAGAATTACCCCTTTTCTTCTTTCTCAGAGGTTGAAACTTTTAGACAGTGATCGAGTCATAAGACTACTTGTATTAATTCAATTTTTTAACTGATATACCCATATTATACGCCTAATTTTATGATACGGAGAGCCGCACAGCAACCAAACAGAAAACAATCTTGGCTGACAAGAATTTGGCCTTCACTAAAAGGCCAGATTCTCTTACTGGCGGAATGCAGTGTTGTCCTTCAACCTCCTGATAGCACCGTTATTCTACATTTATAAATACATCCATTCAGGTATGGTAAGCTCAAGGTCTTTTTACTTTAACTTTTCTATTACTAAAAGTACTGATTTAAGCATAAGAGTGTTTCCCGAAACCAGATCCTCTACTCCAACTCACCATTTTCAGGTTATCTAGTATATTCAGGTGTCCGCTTGACTTCACATCTAGGTCATCCCCACTGGATTGGAACTCATCACTAACAAGTTTTAATCGTACATACTGCAAAATTTGCATATAAAGAAGGGTTAATTGATACACATGTTGTTGGATTAAATCATTATGCTAGGGTAACCTTATCATGATCAGAATCACGATATACAACTACAAGCCCCATTATTTGACTAAAAGAGCAATGCAAAACTGTAGGCCAATAATAGGATGGAGACCAGTACTCGAACACTTCTGCCAGATGAGAAAACTTTGCAGACCTTGAGTGAGTTGTGCACGCTTGTCATTTGCTTTTTTCTTGTATCCATCATTTGCATTAAATAGTCTGGGTGAAATGGACAATAACATAATATTGCTTGTGTCCATAATTTATAAGTAGCTAAAAATCAAGCATTAATTCAAGTAGATTTAATCACAAATTGATTACTGACCAACATAATATTTATGTGATGCGATCTACTAAATAATAGTAACTTATTTTGTCATGTAGATTTCAGATCAATCACGATGACAATTCACTAAAAATCTCAACTACGGATGTCATTACTATTTAATTGAATAACTCCAAAGGAAAGAATAGAAAGCGTAAATGACAGCTGTAGAAGTACAAGGATGGAAGAATCTTAGGGTTTGAATAGTCAGTTTGGATGGTAGGGTTTATGCCGACCGACTGGACTTTTGTGACAAACATTACAATCGAATCTTGGGTTATGTCAATTAATTGTCAAACTCGGAGGGGAAGAGAAAGAGAAGGGGAGAGAATTGGCATCACCATCACATCAACAACGTCGACAAGCTATAATTGGACCTAGAATTTTCCTGCTCATAACTCATCTACAGGACCATCAAGAATGGCCTACAAATAATTGACTGGACCATGAGAGATATATCCCTCTGCTACCATTACAAACCTTCTCTGCATGCAAATGAAGAACTAGCTTAATTAGTATCCCAACTCAAATTCTCATTTATTCTCATCCTATTAATTGAACCCCGGTCCCAGAAAATAATCAACCATGTAGTACTCAAAAATCACTAGTGCGCTTACGTGCTCGATCATCTGGTGTGCGTGTTCACGTTTGCACACAGCATTCCTGTGATGGGCTAGGGAGCAATGGTGGATGGTTCAGTTCATCAGAAGTCAAGTTGCAACGGAGGAGGAAGAAGAGGAGGAGAAGGGGTGTGCATGGCATGGCAGTGCACGGGGAGGAGGGACGAGGCATGGACCAGATACACGTGAAGACGGCAAGGTTCAAATGTCACAACCCCGGGCGCAGCTTTCTGGAAGGTAATTACTAATTAAGGTACACATGCTGCACATGCTTATGGTATTGGTCCATGTATGAATATGCATAATGCATCCGATTAAACTACTAGTACATTGCTTTTATTATTCCTTCCTTCCTGGTCCATCCTTTATTTATTGCTAATCTACTGTTTGATTGCTCAATTTTCCTGCGCCACTAGTCCCATCAGAGACCAGAAATTTCATCCATGCCTAAAATGTCTAGATTGGTAACTCTCCCTCCTCCTTTTCCCTTAACCAATTTACTTAAATGAAGTCAGAAATTTTATTGATTGCAAACATATATCTGCACAATAAACAATTTTTGCAAAATGTAAGAGGGCAAGAGCTAATGCTGGTCCCATACCTCCACCACTACATTAAAAGTAGGTTAATTTGGCTACTACACTACTTAGAACATTTTTTTTAAAGAAAAAACAAGCGGAAAAAAAAGAATCAAAATAAAGCCAGAATATAGTAGCCACCGATGGTGCTCTATCGGCAAATTACGAGCTAGGAGTTTTAAAGTAAAATCTAGGCTTCTGAAAAGGGAAAAAGGAAAGAAAAATTTTGTACTCGTACATTACATGCCGGATTTGACAGAGAATGGGTGGTAGAAGGCGGTGTGCCCAAACCATTCACAAGTCAATTCTAACATATATCCCCTGGTGGCTATTGTTTTTTTGTTACTTCTCCAACTCTTGTGGAACGTGCAAATGATTAGACATGAAGATCTTTTTAACTTTTTTGGGTTTTTGCAGACGTGTCAAATCACTGGCATTCCATAGCTTTCCCAGTACCAACTTGTTACACTGATGATCAGTGTGGGATATGCGCGTGTGCAATTGTGCAGCACATGACCCAGAACAAGCTTTAATTTTATGATCATCCATTCAGGATGAAAGGGCCAAGACATGCAGGCGCAAACATGCACTTCATATAGATCAAGTGGGGCGAAAAATGACTCAACCCCTGACGATTCCTGATCAGTTCAAGTTAAAAAAGTGAGTACATATAACATTGAAGTGATGAACGAGTTGAATATCGTATCCCATTATGATTTCTTGGGAGTTGATGGAAGATGGAGAGAGTCAGGGAGGGATGGGGACCGCCACTTTGTATATTGAGAGTACTTGCGCTTATGCACCCCGCATAATAAACTAAAAGCTTTCACCTATCAAACGTCGAATCTTTTCGGTTTATCCCACGATACTCTCCCCCCATTCTTTTGCACCCTTAAGATCTTTTCAGTTCAATTAAGGTTAATTTGTTTTTATTCCAGAGTTGGCTTGCTACCTTCCTGTCGGGATCAATTATTTTCATCATTTTCTTAGTATATTTCAGTTTATCAATTCCATTTGCAAGTGGACACGACCATTTTGAAATTGCATCTGTAGCTACCCATCCAAAGGTACAAAAGTCGGTATCTGTAGCTAGCATTAGTGTGAAAAATTGACTACCTAGAACAGATGCAGTCAAATCATGGGAAACTAATTAACATCTGTCCTAATCCCCAAGATAAAACAAGACCCAGTGACCCTAAGTTTATGTAACCATAACAAAATATCAAGATTACACTAAAATGGCACGTGTTGAACTATATCTGACAAGGAATCTGGCTTAGTAAAATTCGTATGTAGATAGAGTTGAGGGAAACGATCCACGATGATGATGATGACATGGAAATGAGTCACTACAATTTGTAAATCTTTTAGTGTATGATAGTCCATAGTTGAGAGAAAGTGAAATTTTAACAAGAATGGACCCTTCAATTGATTGATGATCCCGTTTTCTCCTTTCAAACTCCAAGGGAGCATATGTTACTGAATCATTCCATAAGGAGAAGAAGGCTCTCCCATTCCGCAACTTTATTACTTCTTCTTTTTTTTTTTCAGTGCACCTGTCTACTTCACCTGAGAATCTGAAAAATATACGGGAGGAATCTTCTCCAACTTCAAGGAAGTCCAGACACCAAAAAAGTGTGCAGATCTTGTTTTGATCTCTTTTTAAGTTGTAATTTAGCCTGGGAGGGTTTGCTTTTTGAGTAGCTTGGAAGCTAGGATGAAAAATATGGGATCCACACCACCTTAGATGTTGACAATGGAAAATCCCTCTCTCATGCCAACTTTCACTTTGCCTGGATTTGCTCTTCCAATGAGACTTTTTTCAGCTGACTAGTTTTCTTGCATTGAAAAGAAATGGTGGTCTATGTTGTTCTTGCTTTTCAAGAAAGGCAACTATTAAACTGACCAAAACTCTTGATCCTACTAGGAAAAGAAACCCCAGAATAATGTAAATTAGTTTAACATAACATTGATTTCTAACACAATTCAAGTACTTATATATATATTCACCAAGGGGAAAAAAATATATACAATAAATGCAAGCGACTTGATAGAGCTATCTATCCATCTAGGCATTTTCCCCCCACTTTTACAACTATTTTACATGTATGGAACCGACTAGGGCAAAGAAGGTATCCATTATATAATTTGAGACGATTTTTGAATTTTTTTTTAATTTTTGAAAGAAGAAAGTAACAATTTTCTGTGGTGGATATTTGATTTCAAAAGTGACAATTACAATAGCTAGTTAAAACCCCTAATGGCAACTCATGTTGACAGGGCTCACTCTATTTGTAATAATCATTTTTTGATATATAATAGCAGATAGAAATAACGTTCGTAAAAACTGTAATTTTTGGGTTATCTATACCAAAATAAATGCATTTCAATAAAATGAAATGTATACTCTAAAAGAGCATGTAAGGCAAGTATGAATTGATTATAATTATAACGAACATTTTTCTAGTGGTGCTTCTTCAATTTTTGAGGAAGTAAGGCTGAAGTTGAAAACATTTTTCTTATAAACGCAAGAGACATTTTTCCGTGTAGAATAGAAAATTATCTGCTAACGTGGATCCTGATACCTTAAATTAAATAGAGGCTCAATTGTCATCGACATGAACAAACCCACGAGAGGACACGCAGCCCCGGTACTAGACTTACATCTGGGCTGTCAACTTCAAGGTCCATAATCATGAGGGGTGAGTAGCCCACAGAAGGGAATTTCTCAATTGGAGTCTGTTAAGCGGTCCAGCCCCGGTCTTTTATAAAAAGGTTGAAACTTTTTTTTTTTAATTATGAAATATAATACGATTAATATCCTATTAAACGTATTATCTTTTTTATATTTTTTAATTTTACGTCATAAATAATTATTATTACTAAATTATTATTTTTTTACATAAACAAAACTTTTTAAAGTATATTATTTTTTTAGAATTGGAGTAAAGTTCACCCAAGCAGCAAAATAATTTAATTATTTACACAACATATTATCTACCATTGCATTATATGCAGGAATGAACAGAAACTAGCATTCCAAAACAGGAACAAAAACAGTACAATTAAAGAAAGAAAATGAATTTGAATCCACATAACATAACCAAAACTAAACAAAGAAAACAAACATGAAATCAAATGGGCTCACAGAAAAGATTCTAAATCCATAATTCCACATTAACTTGAATAATAGAGTAATCAAGCCAATGCAGAAATCTGATCAAAACCAGGACTAATGAATTAGAAGAAGCCCATTTCATGATTCTCGAAATAAATTTAGATCAACAGAAAAACAATCAATGATAAAAGCCAACCCTTTGAAGCATCGGCCTTGAATTGTTAAAGTGTGATGTTTTTGGTGCTTGCCCATTCAACAATTCTGAATACATGTCCATGAAGAACTTATCAACAATGTCTACATAGGCTGGACAAGTTAACCGAGAGTAGTAGTGAAGAACTTCTTCTACATCCAAAACATGCTCTGCATTCCCATTATCCAGCATTTCCAGTTCCTTAAGTTTCCTTGCCACCAAAAAACTCCTTTCCCTTTCTGATACTTTGGTTGATCTTGAATAATCTTGGTAGTACCTCTTGCCTTCGTATACAATTTTCTTTTTCTTTGGATTCTCTTTTTTTTTATCAATTTGATCGGGGCTCACCATTTCATCCTTTCTTGATAGCACTGTCGTTAATGTTTCTTTCTTCTTGCTTATTCCTCCCTTGTTGGCTTGCTTTTCATTAACGAATTCTGGGGTGGATTTGCCCAGTTCTTTGTAACTTTGGTTGTACTTCACTTGATGATCATGAATGCCACCGCCGCCACCACCACCGCCACCGCCTCCAGAGGGGAAGGAGTTGCATGGAGAATTCTTGGGAAGTCTTTGGTATCCTCCGGAAAGAAAGGATTTGAAGTTTTCTACAGTTTTATGAAAGAATTTCTTGGTGTTGGATAGGGTGGTTCTCAAAAGCATATTGGCAAGGCACAAAATTCCTTTGCCTTATTTTCTGGATTTAGCCCACAATGGAAATGTAACACTGTATTTTTCTATGAAGTGGATCCCCTGTTTTGACAATGTGTGTGGGAACGTTACTTGAAGAAATTTGACCAGTGTAGGCACCACCAAATGAATGTTAAGCATTTTAAAATGGAAAAGATGGACCATGAATTTCTATAATGGTGTGAGCATTCTTCTTTTTAAGCATCACTTTGTTTTTCTGTCTCCACACGTACGCTCCATAGTGGCTTTTTGAGCTGTGGCCATTTTATTATAGTAACTCTTTAATTATTTGGTGCAATTCCATAGTTAATTTGCTTATTTTTTTGCTTTAGACGGTGGAGTTGGTGTGTAGACTCTTTAGGAGAAAGAAATGGGGGGATGGTGGTTGTTCCAAGTGATGTAAAACGTTGATTTCAATATTTTGGGGTTTGATGAAATGTTGATCTCAATTGATGTAAAATATTGCCTTCTTATTGCTTGCCTTCTTAAGTGTTCTGCAAGTATGCCAAATTCTGAAAACTACTAACCGAATGGAGAAAGAAAAACTTTTACGTTCCAGCTTGATTTGATTGAGACCTTCTCGTGACTTATGAAATCAATTTAGATTGGGTATGAATTGCATTTTAAAATATGTTTTTATACTGTTCAAAATAATTATAGTAAGAGATATATTAAAAAAATATAAAAATACATTTTAAAACGTTAATCATACACACTCTTAAACTCCCCTTTATCACACAAGGAAAAAAATGGGCCAGTTCAATTGTTTACAAAGTTCCTAAGGTAACTCTTTCTTGAAGAGATGCACTACGAATGAAGTGAGATTGAAGACGAAATTACATTTACGTTTTTGTGTTATATTTCCACAACTTTTTGTTGGTCACCAAACAATTATTGGGATACAGTAACGTTGTAGATTTAATTAGTAGACCGACAAAATTGGAGTCCTCACAAGTCAATAGTGGCTACTAACTAATTTCCAATGCTAAACACAGCATTCTTAGTGATCAATGGCTTTTGTTTGACAACAATAATTCATATTCGGTGGGTGTAAGGTAACCGAATATATATCTTTAGTGTTATACTTTGTTTTTAACATTCTGCCTTACTTATGTGTTACAATTAAAATAATATAATTTTAAATTAAATTGTAATTAAATAATCAATCAATGCCGAATTTTATAAAACAATTATTCTTTTCTTTTTTGTTGGGCAAAAAAGGAAAAAATAATTATCTTTAGAAGTTAACATGCAGTTAATTAATTATTTAATTACAATAAAATTATTTTGTTTTAATTATGATCCACAAGTGAAATAGAAAATTAGGAAGATAATCTGATATGGTAACATTAATCCTCATCCCTCCATTTCTGAGACACCACAGTTTGGAGTTAACTAAGGAACGGTAATTCACGACACAAAAACACGACACGAATCTAATACGAAATTAACACGATACGAAAATATCAAATTAACAGGTTCGAGTCGAAAATTATTTCAGATATAATTAATACAAAAAATAAACGAGTCAGATTTGGGTGTACTTGATAGGTTGACGGGTTAACCTACTTAACTCATTTAAAAAATAATTTGTAACCCACAAACTCGAACGTCGACCTGATTGTCAACCAATCTTATGAAAAATTGTCCTTATCTTACTTTTTTTTTTTTGAAAAAAAAAAAAACAAGATTAGGTAGCCCAAAGTGATCATTATCACAGTTTTCGACATTGATTTTCCAGAACAGAGAAGTCCCACTTCTAATTATCTGTCTTCCACAATAAAGGGCCCTGATTTCTGCATCAGTTCGATTTGTGCGGTATGGGATCATCCAAAAATTTGCATTTCCATGATTTTGGATTTTCTGATCGGCATTAAAGTTGATGCCTAAGCCTTTCGGATGAGGAAGTGCCTTAAAGTCCAGACTTTTTTTAGCCCATAGGCCCGTATCAGCCCCTTTAATGACCGACAACTTTTCCTGGACCTTTAAAGTTGAAAATTTGCCTTTCTCGAATCCGATGACTTGACAATGGGCTTTTAAAATAAGTCTACATTGCAAAAGCATCTTTCATTCAAATCGCTCTTACTAAGACCAGTTACCCAATTAGGATTCAATCAATAACAATTTTTTTTAAAAAAAATAAATAAATAACAGGATTATGAAATAAAAAAGAACTTCAACTTTAATTGATTGCGTACTGAAAAGTTCAATATGCATTTGATATTACTTGAATCCCCCCATTTATCGATCAACGTAAAAGTTTGATTTTAAAGTCAATTATAACATAATTAGACTATTTATAAATTACGTTTTAAAAAATATTTTTATATTCTTTAAAATAGTAATTATGAAATAAACATTATATTAAAAATATAAAAAATTATTTTAGAAATGGCAAAATCACTGATATAATTATTGACAAAAACTTATTGAACCCATAATAAATTAAAAGTTACTCCCACCTCTCCACCAAGAATGACCATAGTGATAGAAGGACCTATTATAGGTTTTAGAATTCAATCCAAACACCTTTTGACTAGTTATACTAATGTGCCATGCATGATTTATATATTCTAGGTGTACTGCACTCTTACAATGAAGTTATGTTTAAACAAGCCATTTTTATTTGTAAGTGAGTAAAAAGTTAATTTTTTTTAAACAAAAATAAACTATTCAAACACATTTTTATGTTAAAATTTAAAATTTAAATTTTTTTACCTAAACTTTTCTCACATAATTTTAAAAAAAAATTTCCCCATATTTTTCTATTCAAAATACTTTTCTATAAAATAAATACCGACTAAAATTTTCACATATTCTAATATAACTTTTCTCAAATACATCACCCTCCAAACAGTGCCGAGATTTTCTAAAAGTTGGCTTTCCCACCATAATGAAATTCTCGCAAATGCAATGTTGGTTTGGTAATCTAACTTGTTCATGGAACTTCCGTGATAGGAACATCGTTACTCTTAGTAGTTAAATGTGGTTTTTCACTCAACCGGCAGTGCAGGCATAAATAAGACCAATAATGGAAGAAATTACTACAGAAGTAGCCATGAACGTCCACATCCAAGTATCCAACTGGGAGAATGGAGGAGACGGACTAAGAACAATAGGGTGGCTCGAGAACCCAAAATCCGTGACAAATTTAAACATTCAACCACGCACGATCAGACATTCTTTAATTTTGCATTCCACAAATACGTGCCCATTCGTATTAGAAATTCCTCTCTGCCTACATGTGACCACCAGATTCAATAACCTCGTGGACAGTGATGTCGAATGTTAACAGCACCGAACGACATTTATGTCTGCAGTTCCTGTAGTTGCTATCAAAGCCAGAAAAAGCTATCATAAACTTGGTAATATCACGAAGAACAACCCTCCAAAACCACACCAAAATGGTCCAATGACTCCAATCTCCAAATACCAATTCACCTAATACAGAAAATAGTGCTGTTGTTTTGTACCATGGTTCTGAATTTAATTTGTAATTTGGTGGCAGTCATGGTAGGTATGCCATGACTGTTCTGTTCCCCTCTGGTCCTGTGCATTTTCTCCTTTTTTTCCCTTGTCTCTTCTTGATTTCGTCTCAAATCTTTTTAGTTTACCAGCAAGTGTATACACAGAAATGAAAACTGAAAAGAACCCTGCTGCTGAATTGCCCTACTCTACCCTTAAAGACGAATTGACGTACTTTTCCATGTGACTGTTCACGAATTACGACCTATCAATTTCAAGGCTTTCTGATCATCGAGAAGAATGGTGGGATGGAGAATGCATTTCTGACCCTTCCGGCCCCCTCTCTTTGTTTGTTTTGCTTGTACATCTTTGTTGGTAAAAAAGAAAGAGGAAGATCTCTTTTCAAATTCTCTAATTGTTACAGTTACACAACAAAAAAGGCCAGAGCAAATAAGAACGCCTGTCAAGAGGACAATTCATGTTCATGAGCCCTGTCTTCCCTTGTACAAATTTTTAAATCAGCTTAACTCTCTTTGTCAAAATTATTCAATTTCACCAACAATTAAGCACGATGTTGCTCAACTTGCTCTGACTCTTCATTTTTTATTTTTTATTTTTGTTGCTAAAATACCACTATATACTGATTTAATCTAGGTTACGGAAACTCAACCAGCAGAATTAAAGGAAAAGTATATACCTTTAAACAAATTGGGCGCACGAACACTATAACTTAAGACGTGCATAGATTACATTT
This sequence comes from Gynochthodes officinalis, assembly GCA_020080225.1. Classification (NCBI taxonomy): domain Eukaryota; kingdom Viridiplantae; phylum Streptophyta; class Magnoliopsida; order Gentianales; family Rubiaceae; genus Gynochthodes; species Gynochthodes officinalis. The sequence continues at coordinate 44,777,497 of CM034615.1, read as the reverse complement.
TAAAACATATTTTTTTAAAAAAAAATAATTATTGTTGAGATAAAAGATCTCATGTACATCTTTAATATATCGGGCATAAATGTCCTAAAAAGCTAAGCTAGGTTTTCTCCGCGGTTATCAAATCCTAATAATAATAGGGATTAGCAAAATTTTATGATTTTTATTGAGAGTTACTGATTTAACTATTTAGCATTTTTTTTATAGTACTGTCTCCTTGATTTTTAGTGAACTCTTTTTTGACGCCGATGAAATATACAATAATAATGATGAAAAAATAATAATTGGTGTATATTTACATATATTGCATTTGTGATATACAAACTCTTAACGTTCAATTTTTATGACGGTAAGCTAAACTATTAACTATTAAACAAAGTTTTCTTTTTGAATATTTGACAATGAAACTCAAATAGCAACTCAATTAGACATTATTTTAGCGGGGAAAATTAGGTGGGAAAAGCAACATCAGAGGTATAAAATTGAAAGTTTGATTGCAATGCGTCCAATTTCAATCTAATGTTGTAATCTTGTAAGCTGTAATACGTCCAATTCAATCAATAACACAGGAGTCCTGTACCGAATCCAAGGAAACAAAGGGAATATGGGGTTGCATTTTGTTAATAAAATTCCCCAAACACAAACACCTAACATTTTTTCAATTTCGTTTTTCCTTAAACAAGGGATACCTAATCCAGATGGGCGATTTTTGTCTCTTTCGTGTACCAACAACGTTATTTAGGCTTCGTTTGGACTATGATATATTTGAGAAAAATTGTATAGAAATGTGTGAAAATTTTGGTAGGTATTTTTTGATAAACAAAGTATTTTGAAAAGAAAATTTTTAAAAATTATATAAGAAGAATTTGAGTGGAAAATTTTAAATTTTAAAATAAAATATGTTTAGATAATTTAATTTTGTTTAAAAAAAATTAACTTTTTACTCATTTATAAATAAAAATAGTTTGTCCAAACATAGCCTTAGTATATAAATATAAATTTAAAACTGATATTTTTTCGTCTGGACTCTGTGGGTATGCACGAAGCCAATCATATGTTGGACACGTTTCTTTTTCTTTTTTTTTGTGATGCCGACGATGGTGGGTTTAGCATATATGGCATAAAGTCGTTAATATTGTAAAGTTGAAAAATATGATATTACTAAGAGAAATACTAAAATAGCGAGGGTCATCTTCATATTGAAATAAGGAAAATAACAAGCACATGTGAACATGCAAGTATCAGTATGTTGTTATTGGTGGTTGACCCAACAAGAATAAAGGAACATCATAAATATGCAAGCGCATTTTATAGTGTTTAAAACTGACGGTGTGTATGAATTATTTTCTCAATACGTGTCTTTATATTTTTTTAAATAATAACTATAAAATAAAAGATATATAAAAAATTTTAAAAATATATTTGAAGAGTGTGATGTATATAATCTACCAAAATAAATAAATAAAAATTTAATTAAAAATAAAAACAAACAAGGGGATGGAAAGAAAGAATTATACACCCTCAATCATAAAAAAAGGTCCAATTTTTTTTTTTACAAAAATGATTCTAAAAAAAAAATCACTTTTAATATGAAATTTTTGTATTATGTTTACTATTAATAACAATGCATAATCTAAGTTAAAAAATAATAATAAAATATAAAAGAATATATTTAATTATTCATTAAATATATTATATTTTGTAATTTTAAAAAAATTTATATCAAATCAAGAGGTAGATTTTTTAATTTTTTTAACAGATAGAATATTTTTTTCTCAATTAAAAAAAATGTTCAATTTAAGTAATAAATAACTTTTTTAGTTAACACTTAATGCACCATTAAATATACTTATAATTTTTCTTTTTTTATATTACTTTTTTAAGTGCAAGCTATATATAATTATTATGACTAAGAATAATGCTGGAATTTGTTTCAAAAATTGACTCAAGAAATAAATAAAAATTTTGCAAGTAAATTTTTGTTGGTAGGGGAGAAGTAATAATTTGTAGCTAGTTGAAACAAAAACAAGCAATTTCATGTAGAAAAATAAAGGCAAAGTTTTCACTTTTCACTCCACAATTTTTCAAACTCAGGAGAAAGATATAAAAAGAGGTGAGGACTTTGAAAACCTGTAGAGTAACTTTTCCTCAATCAAAGTAGGCTACGGAATAAAAGGATCTCCTTTTCGTGCAAACATGTGGAAAAACGAAAAAGGAAGACTTCGGAAGTCTAATGAAAAAATTCATAAACAATTAGCCTTATTCCCAACATTATCACTACTCACAAAGTCGTCTTTTTTTGTTGTATTGTCTGCCCCTTTCTGCTCATCATCATTCAATCAATCCCTGCACTGTTTACAGTATCATAGTGCTATAATTTGCAGGCAAGCATATGTGAGGAGGGGGGGAAATAAATCAATAATCTTGATGCAAAGATCCATTGCCACACTTTTGACCTCTTTTGTCTTCCCTTCCATCTCTTTCTTTCTCCTCGTTTATTGTACTCAATCAGCTTTTCCATAGTCTTATCAAATCCAAAATCACAGAAAGGGCAGTTCACATTCATCCTCAATTAACTCAAAAACAAAAACATCAAAATTGAAAAACAGAATTGCAGAAGAAAGGATTCTTTCAACTCCATTGACATAGTCAATAACAGTTAGTTAGTACAACTCTAACTAAATAACAGCATGATCGAAGATAATTTTTTTTGTTGGACAAAAAAAAAAATGCCAGAAGGTTTACATTAATTAAGAAAATGATGTAATCTATCCAGCTAGGAACGTTTAGAGAACAATGCTTCCCAAATCTCGGTGAAAACTTCCACGATAACCCGATGATGGTGGTAAGAGTTCAGAGATAGAAAACACTGCAACAACTTCTCCAATTCATCACCTGAAAATATCTGCCTCTCCACAATCATTTCCACCATGGACGTCCGGAAGTCATTGTAGGGATCACTCGAACGCTTCACCACTGCAAAGCTATCCTTAACTTTTCCTTCCATTAATCCGGGCAGCATCGTTGAATGGGCCCCCATGATTCCCGAATCGTCTTTTGCGCCTCTTTTTTGCCGAGGATGATGGTTATTGGGATTAGTTCTTTGGATCATCCTACAACTTTTGCTTCGGGATAAAGATTCAGAAGAATCGGAGGAGAGCGACCTGGATGAAAAAAGCGTCGTTTTATCGTCGTCATCGTCACTGCTAAACAATCCATTGTAACTGCAAGCTGGGAACTCATCATGAAGCCCGAAAGTTTTGATTCTGGAACGTACCCTCTTGTGCTTTTTAGTCTTTTTAGCCTTCTCCTTGGTCTTTGAGGACGATGATGATGCCGGACAGTTATGGAAGTAGGGATCGTGATGATGATCGTAACAATAATACTTGTTGAGGAAAGGCGAAGCGGGAGTCACGGGTGGACACCTTTGACCCTCGGCATCGGTCAACAAGAGTGGGGATTTGTTGTTCTGGTCAGTTTGAGGGCATTTCAGTCTACTGCGAATGGAGGGAAATGGAGGCGGCTTAGGAGAGAAAAGCTCGATCAACTGGCGTTGCCGTTGCCGATGATGATGGTGATGGTTGTCTGGGACAACGTCACTGATGTCCTTGGACCGGCACGACCCAAGCGATGACCGGAACATGCGAGAGATTCGCATTTTGAACCCATTTTCCATTTTGGTTCAGCGAACACTGAATTACTATTGAGAATGCAGAGAGAGACAGGAGGGAGAATAGCAGGGGAGAGGAGGAAAGAAGAGACGAGCAGATATGAGTATGACCGCGTTCTATTACATGGCAAAGTGAATATATATGCAAGACAGCAAGAGGGATTTTATTTCAGAATCACAAATACTAATGTAATACTACTACACTATTTTTGAGTGAATAAATACTGCCAAAATAAATAAAACTTGGACTACTCCCTCTGCATTTCTTTAATACCCTCTCCCAATTTAATTTTAAATTTTTTTTCTGTGTTTTGAAAAAAGAAATCTATTTTTGGGACAAAATTTTTTGTATTATTCTTATTTATAATGATTAAATGTGGCTCACACGTAAAAACTAAAAAATTATATATTTAATGTGTTATATTTTATATTTAAAAAACTATACCTAACAAAAATGAGCTGGTTTTTAAGAACAGAGGAATTGAAAGAGTACTATAAAATAACCGTGGTCATAACTCACTCAGTGATAATAAAATATTTTCCTTTTGTTTTCTGTCGTGTATGTTGTCCCTGTTCCTCAAATTTCAACTCCAATGAGCGTCCACTTTAATTTAAACCACAACGAATTAAGTCGGTATCTGATTAATAATCTAATGCCACTAGCACTTGATTAGCACGATCTGACATTGTTGTTTAACATTGAATTTCGCATTTATATAGGTTACATACGTAGGCTGAAATGACATATTATACAACACGCATTTGGTCTATACAAAGAGCTTTTTGTCAATACATAACTAATCATGGGTTGATGCTAGTTCATTTCCGATTAACGTATGGTATCAATTGTTGTGTGGCTTGCAACTTTGGACGATGATGGATGTGAGAGAATTTATACGGGTAAAAGGGACAGTGCAATGAAAGAAATGAAAAGCGCATAATTTTGCAATTTTTAATGTATTTTTAGTCTTTTTAATTATTATTTTAAAAACATAATTTATACACATATTAAATAGGGTGTCTGATTTGAATGAATATTTTTTAAAACTTATACGGATAATATTTTAAAATGTGTATTTTTATATATTTTTTTAAAATAATAATTATAAATTAAAAAACGTATAACATAAAACGTAAAAATAAGTTTCGAAAGAACATCACGCGGGCCTTAGTATGGTTTAGCTACTACTGATCCAACCGACACCACCTACTACTTACTACTCTATCAAACTCAGCCCACATGGATAGAGTAGAGGCAGAAGGGGACCATCAACCATGGGGGAATTTATATTAACTTGGCCCGTGGCAATATAGGATGAAGACGACGATGATGATCCAGGATTCCAGTGCTACTAGCAGGGAATTTCAAATTCAAAATGTTTCCTTTTTACCAATTCTTCATTTAATTATAGTACTACCACAAAAGTACCACCAAAGTAAAGGGGCGTTGGACTGACTTGGTCCCAAATAATGAGACAATGATTAACAAATTTTGGGTGCAACATTCGGATGGCTTCAGTTTCTTTTTTACCATCCCATTTGCTGCTCACATTCCCTCTTTACATACAAATGGGGATACAAAGACTACTAACTTTACAATGCTCGATGCCAATGAAGGGAAACGTATGTAGCAGTAGCACTATATTGTTTATAGCTTATAGCTTTATATCTCTCCCAATTAGTACAAAGGTATAAAATGGAGTCTTTTGAGTTTTGCCTAAATCTTTTTTATGCTCTCTATAGTTTAATTTAAACTCTAGTGAACTAACTATGCCATCGTTTTCATAGGGTCACGATGAGCTTGAACATAGTAATGTAGATGCTCTTTACCCATATTTGATGGGAATATTCGTTTATAGTATGGATTTAGGACCTGATATGGAAAGTAGTCTCGTAATTCACGCTATATATATTTGATTTTTTTTTTCTGCCTCTACGCTTCACAATTTTCATATTTTCCCATCGAATGCATACTGCAAGTTGTTGAAATCATGTATTTTAACCATAAATCAAATATCAAAAAAATTATATTCCCTTCATCCTATAATTAGAGTCACATTTCACAAAAAGTACATATTAAAAAGTTGTTTTTTTTAAATAATATTACCAGAAAGTTATTCAAATAATAAAAATGTGACTCATATTTTAAAATAATAAAAACATGACAATACTAACCGAGGGAGTATGACAATATGATTTAATTATAAATCAAACTCTCCACAGGGTAACTTTTTGGGTCATCAATCTGTTAGTCCTTTTTCTGTCCTTAATGTCAAAAATTACAAACTTTTCTGAAGTCATATGTAATTATTATAAGTAGATTATACGATTGGGAATTCATGCATAATATTGTCTTTTTTATTGGAAAAAATTGTGAACTAAAGTTGTATTCAGAGATTTGAGATAAATTAGATTTTTCAGAAGGAATTATGAAAATTAATTTAAAGTGACAAATATTTTAAGATAGTTATAAATATAAAATGCAAGGAAGAGAAGATAAGAATGTATCTAAATTGTGTTTCAAAATTCATTTTTTTACTTTTTAAAATAATAATTATAAAATAAAACATATATATGTAAAAATATAAAAATTTATAAAAAATACAATTTAAAATGATAATTCATACACAATTTAAAAAAGTTGTTTGTTGCTTAGTTGGTTGGTTCAACTGATCTCTCTTACGAAGAAAAAAGAATGATTTAAATCAATTCATCCCATTATATCATGTTGTTTTTGTTTGTTTTATGTGTCAACTTAATAGATGATTTAGTCCATTATTTGAAGTGAGAGCAATGTCCATGCTGAGCTCTGAGAGGCTGGAGGCTAATAGCTATTCTCTCTAGGAGGGCCAACAGAGTTTTATTTAATTTATTAAACTAACTACTATGAAGGGACTTAGTTGTGAGTGAGAGAGAGATTAAAGAATATATAAAAAAATGGGCAGAATTTAGGCATTAGCTAATTAATTAAATAATTATTTTAAATCCATTCGGGGTAATCGCAGAGATATCAATTCCTATCAATTTGAGTTGAGTGTGTGTGAGGAGTGAGGAGCCCATCAGAGATTATTTTCATTTTTTTTCAGCATTTTTTTTTTTTATTTTTATGCTTATATATATTTATTTTTGAAGAATATATCCAGAGAATATTAATAGCCAGCCAGCAATCGGCAAAAAATAAAAAAAAAAAAAAAAAAAAAAAAAAAAAAAAAAAAAATTGAAAAAATTTAATTATTTATTGACCAACCACCCAACACCACGACCCAACCACGAAATATTGACGGTGGAAAAACCGTCGCGCCGAACTTGAACCGGAAGCTTGAGAAAAAGTTTCCTCTTTCATCGCCAGAATTTTGTTTTGCTGAGAACTAATTCAACGACCAGTCCGTATGGATTGCGTGTTGACTGTTGAGCTGCATTTTTGCCTTTTTATTTTTTAATACTCCGTACAAGTTTTCATATTTTTAAATTAACTTTTATTTCATAACGTTTACATCCTTAATTGAAACAAATTTGATAAATAAACTTGCAATCATTTAATATGATTTAATTGATCTTCATAAACTAAGTTAGAATAAATATTATCCATCTCTTAAAAAAGGAAAAAAATTGAAAGAGAGGGGTGAAAAGAGGGAGGAGATGAATGATACAACCACAGATAAATAAGAGGTAATGATATAATTTTGTGGGTTAAAAGATGAATAAAGTAATAAATCAAGATGCTGATCAAAACAAAATTTTTCTTTATTCAAATAACAATTAAAGATAAGTAAGGTTAAGAATCTCAAATTTATTTTGTAATTTCGTTATTGCGAGTATTTTTTTTACAAAGGATTCGTCTAGTGATATATATAAATAAATAAATAAATAAATTGAATATAATAGTTGCATGAATATTTAACGGAGAGGAGCATAATTTTTGTCATTTTTTCAGTTAGAGAGAGGATATTAATTATTGTTTACCTTTAGTATGCTGATGCGTGAGGTAACAATTTTAATTTGTCTAATTAGGTACTTGTCCTAATGCTAATGTCTTCTTCTAGTTCCCATAATTACCAATTCCCGTGGTTGGTGAATGAGAGATCGCCTTCAACTAATTGCCCAAATTAATTAGAGTTGCTATGCTACTTAATAATGGTTTCCTCTCTGTATCCAATACAAGGCATCTTTGAAATCCCATAAGCTTCCAAATCCAACATTCCAACAAACTCCTACCCTTTTTCACCCCAAAACTACAAAATAGAGTAGTAACGTTATCATTATCTCAAGGTGCATTTGGACAAGGCATTTTTATTTACAAATAGAAAAAGTTATATTAAAATATGTGAAAATTTTGGTGGATATTTTTTCATGAAAAAAATATTTTGGTTTGGACAAGACATTTCTATTTACAAATAGAAAAAGTTATATTAGAATGTGTGAAAATTTTGGTGGGTATTTTTTTTATAAAAAAAATATTTTGAAAGGAAAGAAAATTTTTTAAAATTATGAGATAGAAATTTGAATGGAAATTTTTGAATTTTAAATTTTAAAATAAAAATATGTTTAAATAATTTATTTTTATTTAAATTTTTTTTTGTTTACAAATAAAAAATGCGTATCCAAACGCACATAGTCTTTTCCTTTTTATTACAAAACTCAAACTATAGTGCTTACCAAGAGCGAAAAGACAGCTCTGTTTTGGGCAGTGACTTGTCATTCCCAGCTTTTCGAGTTGAAATTAGCTTCTTGACAAGCACACACTGTTTGTCTTCAGACATGTTCCCCCACCTTTTCTTTGTTTTCATTTGTTGTCTTTTGCATTATGTGACGAATTTGGCTCTGAAATTTTTCAAAAACCTCTCTTCACCCTTTCTCTCTCTCTCTCTCTCGCTCAATTCATGCATAGTTCATTTGGATTAGACAACATTGTTTTTCGTAAGTATGTAACCTTTGGTTTGGTGGTGGGCTTACTTCTCATGCAACTTTTGTCTTTAGGCTTTGTCCATAATCATATGATTTTCTCATCGTGTTACTTTGTTTTCAGAGTTTGCCTATAATCATATGATTTCTTATTGATATTGGCATTCTAATTTTACTAATAACGTCTCATCAAACAAAAGCAAAATGTCAAAGAAATTGTCAAAATATTGTCATTGAAGCAAACGAAAGGGGATTTAAAGGCACCATAATCCAAAGTGGCTAAAGTAACCTAAGACCATACAAATAGAATTAATCCACTTGATCCATTTGGAATATACCACCTATTCACAGCTTTAATCCACTTTACCACATTTGGAATATACCATTGTAGTGATGAAAACGGTGGATTCTCCTGAATTAATTTAGTTGACCACATTTGGAATATCCCATTATATTAGTCAAAACGGTAGATTCCCATATTACATTAGATATCTCTTCCCTTTTTACACAAGAACAACTCTAACTGTTGACCACATTTGTCTTGCACATGATGGATTCACATCCATGCTTTAATCCGCTTGACCACATTTGTCCCTTACAAATCTTTCCCTTTTCTAATTTTGGTCCATTTGTTCATAGAGTTGGATGCAAACATTTTTAAAACACCTATAACAGAAAAAGTCAAATTTGAAAGAACTTATTAACCCCTATCAGAACCATTATAGTTTACACAATCATGACATAATATGCACAATCTTATTTTACATTTATATTTGTATAAGAATTTATTTTCACGACTTGACTCGTGACTTAATGTCACATGGCAATAGCTCTTAAAGCTACATGATATGTTATAACACTAAATGAAACACGAAATTCTAAATAATGTTATATATGTTATTTTGATTCAAATCAATCCAATAAAAGCTCGATAAACTAGTCAACTAGATAAGGATTATTGTGCTGCTATACTGCTTGAGTCATTTCCCTGTCCTTCCTATGTTTATTTTCATCTTTATCCTCAAATAGTTCCCCAATCTCCTCCAAACTCTTGCCCTTTGTTTCCGGCAACAAAAAGAAGAAGAAAATGGTAGCAATCACCATTATCCCGGAAAGTACGAAAAACATGCCCCCAAATGTTATCTTCTTCGATATGGTGAGGAATGTCATGGACACCACCCCACTGACCACCCTGTTCACCGACACTGCCAGGCTAGAACCTTGGGCCCTTAATCTCATTGGAAATATCTCAGATGTGTAAACCCAAGTGATTGGCCCGAGCCCAATAGAAAAGAATGAAACGTCCGCACATACTGCAAGCACACTCAATCCAATAGCCCAAAAAGGCCTCTTATGAGCATTTTGAAGGAACATTGACCCTAGACCCAACCCAGCCAAGGAGCATGCCTGCCCTGTTGTGCCCAGTAACAATAACGGCCTTCTACCAAACTCATCCAGGAAAAGCGCTGAAACCAACACGAAGGCCGTTTTGGTAAGGCCCATTATGACCGTCACTAAGATTAACCCTTTCCGGCTTTTAATCCCGGCGTTCTTAAACACCTCCGGCGTATAGTAAACCACTGCATCATTACCTGAGGCTTGCATGAAGAAGTTTATTCCGATGGCGATTATGAGAATTCGGCGAAGCTGCCGGGTGGGCCTTAAGATTTCCTTCCAAACTCCTTGCCCATGCCAATATTGTCCAGTGGCCAATTCTGCTGATTCGGGGCCATTACTGTTTGTGTTGACCACCAAAGAAGCAGCTTTGGTTATGTCATCGAGTCTTTGCTGCGCTTCCGCTTCGCTATTGGAGGTTTTTCGCAAAACCCTTTTGGCTTCTCCAATTTTGCCCTTCATAACGAGCCACCGCGGAGACTCCGGCATTCTCATCACCCCGATTATAATGGCGATGGCTGGTACACCGGCCAGTCCAAGCATCAGCCTCCAGTTAATATGTTGCGGAAGGCCTGTTAGTGCAACATTGACTACATATCCTAGCAATATTCCTACATTGATGAACAGTTCAGGGAGTGACGAGAGGAAGCCACGCGTCAAGGCTGGAGAAACCTCGGCCGCGTAGACTGGTGATATCATGAGAGAGTAGCCTACCCCAATCCCGGCGATGACCCTTCCGACCATGAGGAAGGCGTAGTTTGGGGCCAGTCCCATCGAGAGTGCACCGATCAAGAACGTGACTGCGGCCAACACAATGGTGTAGCGCCGTCCTATCCAATCCGAAGTTTTGCCGGACGCCAGTGATCCGAACAAAGAGACAACATTCAAAGAGCCCACCAAGATTTCTTCCTGAGTGGATGAAATTTTGAGATTATCCTTGATGGATAGCACCGCTCCACTCATCACCCCAATATCTAAATCAATATAAAAACAGCAGTCACGAGCTTACTTCAATTAAAAATTATTCATTCTTTTTCATAGTTTGTCTAAATTAAACAAAAAAAAAATGTTTGATTAATATCCCAAATGAGAAATGGTTAAAACAAAATTTTGATTAAATTACCATAACCCAAGAGAATGGAATTAGTAGAGGCCAAAATGGCACATGAAAGTGCGTTTCTGTTGAAACGAGGCTTTTTCCCTGCTAATTGTGATCCTTGTACCGTGGCTTCCATGTTTGATCTAGCCCCATCGACATCGTCTCCCATTTTATAACGAAAACAGTGAAATGAACTGTATTGCCTCTCAGTGATAGTATAGCTTAACTGGCGTTATTATAGGCAATATTCACACGTTTTAGCATATCAAATTTAGATAGGAAGCTTGAAAATATAAGAATTATCAGTGATTTACTCAGAAGTTTTATGCTTTGAAAAATGGTTCTTATCCTAAACCGACACATACACATATCGGATAACGGAATAAGTATGCGTGCTTCCCATAATAAGAGTAAAAGAGTTGTTGCTACTCTTCTTTATTACTTCTTAAATTTTTTTTTATCAAACGATAAGATATATTATTGCAATAGTAAATTTTACAAGACATAGCCACAAATGGTTAATTAATTTTCACGGTATTTAATTTAAATCATAAAAAAATACAACAATTAAATAATAATATAAACGATTACACATAAAGATTGATATTTTGATTAGCGCATAATAACCTTAATTAAAGTTTGCAATTTTGTACTCCTTTGGTCCCGAATAAATCGTTGGCATTGAGTTGGAATGAATTCTTTTTTGAGACTAATGGGAGCATAATTATTAATGCTTCTCACCATATTTCGTAACCCAAATCAGGAAAAAGATTTATTATATAGGTGCCGCATTGAATTTTTCAGTTAATTTTTATTACTAAAAGTGGACAAATTTTGTTTTCTCATCAAATTACAGAGCCAATCTCTTGTTGCTTACACGCATGAAGAGTATCCCATATTTCAAAATCAAGACGGGAAAAGCAATGGAATTAATGATCCGGTAAGTTCCGAAGCATTGCTCATTGTATTGGTAAGAAAACACAAATGAAACTTGAGGAAGCATTAGTAGTTGGCAGTTGATAAATAAATCCTCAAGGACAAATCAAACATTTGACTAAACTAAAAGGTAGTAACCAGCATATATTTAAAAATCATTTACTCCATTTAAAAAAAGTGTAAATTCACTTTGTAATGAATATAACTTTTTATTAATTATTAAATTACTAAATAAAACTGTATTGATTGAATTATTGAGAATGCCCACATATCAGATATATACGTTCATAATTGAGATAATAATAATAAATAATAAACGTATTAAATATCCCAATCTCCGAAAAAAGGAATCATCTACTTTGTAGACCGTATTTGGTCAAACAATAGCATGTTTATAAGCATGCAATATTGCACACACTCACCAACAAGCATGTTTTGCTCTTTTCGTATCAAAAGAAATTCAGTTTCAAAACATTTTTTGTGTTAAAAAAAAAAGGTTTATTTTTTAAATAAAATTTTATAATATTGTGACTATTAATAATTATAATTATAATTAAAAAAATTTGTATCTCACTCAAAATGACCTTAAAGAGAGTAATAGATTTAAAAAATCCAAATTATGAAGTGAATGCATCCCTCCATTATTAATTACCTCAAATAACTATCAAAAGAAATTCCAAAGGCTCCTCCTTCCTAATCCTCTATCTCATAGTTGAGCATTTTCTCACACAAAACTTGACCTAAGGAGCCAAGAAAAGCCAAGAAAACGTGAAAAGACTTGAGGGGTTCTGCCTTCCCATTCCCAGAGTTGTTCACGTAAAATGTGATGTTCACCAAACTTCGTAATATTACTACCAATTTGTGCCGCAGTATCAGACTATCAGTATAAGGGAAACGAGAGAGTGAGTTTGTTTTGATTTTGCCAACTTTGCATGAACGCGACATTCCGTAGTACGACGTAAAATAAACGTCGCCTGAGAGATTCGAACTCTCGCGGGGAAACCCCATGTACTTAGCAGGCACACGCCTTAACCACTCGGCCAAAGCGACTTTGGTGTCCACGATGGTGACTTATCCAAATACCAGTAAAGGAACCAAGGACTGAGAATGCTGGCTTGAACTTGAAGTACTTGCATTTGTCCGAGAGAGGTCATGGGATAGGATGCATTTGTCTTTGATTTTTAACTTGGAAATGCTGCTGCTGTTTTTGGTTATTCTTGATGTACTTTTGGTTCGGTACAAAGGGCTGATTTAGTAATCAGTTCAACTTTAGATTTTGGAATGACACAGTAATACAGTATCGTCAATTCTTGGTATAGGATTTTTTATATCCGTTCACGGGGGTCTCTTTTCTTCTGTCTTTTTTGGCCGCTGTTTCTTTATTTGGGAATTTACCAAAGTTTTTCCCAGAAGCAATCTTCATGTACGCTTTAAACTACACCATCCCACTAAAGGGAGGAACCCTCTATCTACGATTTTTCTTTCTTTGGCTTGGCCCTTTATTATCATCAATCATAAACAGCAGAGCCAAAATCACATAAAGAAGTTTAGGGGTTGCCAATTATGAACGAGACAAAACCCGGAGAGATAATCTCAGAAGATGAAAGTATCATTATCTATCCTAGCCAATAATATTCAAAACATACAATCGGAGAGATCATCTACAAGACAATATCTCCTGTTTCGCATTAATCATTCACCTGCAACAGTTGCCTACAAAGAATAGTACAAATACTCTACAATATTTATGACTATAAGAGCTTTAGTGCTCCTTCCTAAATTCATTTTCCTTGTGGAAAATAATCACATAACTTTTGCACTATCAACAAATTGAACAAAGTCTGAAGCAATGCTGGAAACCCAATCAACCGTAGTACCAAAAAAGAGTTCCCAGAACCATAAATCTAGTGCCAAGACAGTTGAAAAGATGAGCAGGGCCAGTGTCTGGTAACGATTTAAAGGCCAACCCAAGACTTCTGCCATTGTCTTCAAAAAGGGAAGGGAGCTAGTTGTAAGGTTCCGGTTCCTGATGGACCATGCCGTTATCCACTGCACCCGAGTTGGGACAAGGTCAAATTCCTCTCTTAATCGCCGTCCCAGGTCTGGCATGTGCCCACCCCCATACAGGATAGCAATCTTCTTATGCCCTTGGTCAAGTGCTCTTTGAAGTGCTTCTGTTGCAGCTCTGTTTCTCTCACCAATGATAACAGATCCTTCCTCTACATCAGCTGTCACTTGTGTGAATCTACACAGCAATAAAACTTCATCAGTGCTCGAATCCAACAAAAGAAACAAGAAGAATAAAATGCAGAATCATTATCCATTCACCTAGAATACACATTTATGCTCTTGCATATTGTCTTCGTAATTTAGCTCTCTGTAGAAAACCTTTTTCATTCTTTATTAATTAGAGTGGAATTTTGGTTATCCTTTTAATTTCGAACAAGTTGTTGAGATAAAGCTCAAGGCTCAAAGAGAGAGAACTACATATTCAAATTCACAAGTTTCAATGGGGTGATACACCATCAAGGGACCAATTTATGAGAGCCTAAACAAAGATTCTTTGGTACAAAACAAGAGCTGAAAATGCAGAATAAACTCCAAAACAAAGGACTCACTCAGATGTTAGCCTCTTGGCAAGAAAAACCTTCATTGCAGCACCAAAATCAAGCCTGGACAAGGCTTCCAATTCAGGAAATTCAGATGCCTGGTTTCCCACATCAGTACAAACACTACCAATGATGACGAGGCCAACAAGAGGCATAGGTAGCACCCGAGAAGCCCATAAAAGTTTGGATCTCCAGGGACCTAGATTTTCTGGAATTGATGAAGGCTGTACAATGGCTTTTGTTGATCTAAGTGTCATATCTCGGGCAAATGTAAAGAAACTCTCACCTTTTTCATGCTGGAAAATGTTAAATATAGTCATCAAAATTGCATTACAAGTATAACTTAACAAGTTACTGCTTCTGAAATTTAGGATTATAAAACAAGGCAGTACTTCTTGCAGTTTAGACTGTGTAATAAGTTAAAAAGAAACAAGAAGAGTAATCAATTTTATGATTTTTGTCAAAAAAAAGAACTAACAATTGCGTCAAAGATCAATGTGTCGTGATTTGAAACTCAAATAAGAACAAAGTAAACATAAATATTTAAATTAAGCAAGTTTACGAGAAGGATGTTAAATTCCACCTGAAGTAACTTAAATGTTTCGAAGTCAAGATCTGCATGGTACCAGTTCTCAGCCTGGTAATCAAGGCAATCTAACTGGAAATCAAGGGTAAGAAAACTAGCCATCTGCCTCTGGATGCATCCAATAATATTAAATCCCCTAAAGCCTGAACCTTTAAGTTTCTTTTTAGAAGCAGGGCTTCTTCTTCTGCTTTCTAAACTTTCTCTGCTAGCAACCATTTCATAAAGAACGCAATCATACAGTTCAAGTTCTTTCTGCAGAGTTTCAAAGTATCTGCAAATTACAAGAGTTACCAACCTGATTTATTTCCTTAAATTAGTCAAAACAAACACCTGAAATTCTCAACTTCCTTGTATCACATGATAATGTTGAGAAGATGATAAAATTTGCCAAAAGGGTGCTATTTATTCAAAAAAGCAGTGAATAGGAGCAGAAAACAAGTGTATCTTTAGTAGTAGTAATAATAATTTCCAACAGAGATTGAATTCTCCTTAATTATGCGTCATTTTCTTCCCGAAAGTACAACAGTAAGATAACTAATTAATTTACCCCCAGTCAATAATAAAATGAGGACACCTAATGTCAGGTTAACTAGATCTCTACTTAAGCAAGTAAGCAAAGTCACAAGTCTACCGGTTCCTGAATCTCCTAAACCAAAACTACGCAATCATATCTCATTCTGTAGTGGCTCTAATCTCCATTTCACACTTCCTCAATTGGAACATCCTCAATTCTCCTCATTAGCTCACCGAGGAAAAGGCAAGGAACATAATCCACGTACGAAAAGGCAGTGACTACTGACTAAGAAATAATACAACAAAAAACCCACAAAAATATTTCTCTCTCAACACAAATACGCTAATCTTACTCTTTATCCGCAATGTGTATTGTGGAGACCAAATCAACCTGCACCCAAAAAAGAACCACCCTAAGCAATAACCCCAAAATGCCAGAAACAAAAGCAAATAGCATGTCCTAACTGTAATTAATAGCACGCAATCAAAACTAATTTTTTTAAAGAAAAGAAAAGATTACCCACCTGAAGAAAAGGTTGAAGAAGGGACCAAGGAAACTTCTTGCGATAACTAACAACAGCAGTTTGCAATTCAGAACTGCCGTGTCCTCCTCTACCTTCCTCACTATCATTAGAATTGGAATTGGAGCCTCTCTTGATGAACCTCATGAAATCCGCGATGGAATTACTCTGCAGAAAGTGCTCAGCAGACCCATCATCGGCTATTACCAATTGTTGCTGTTTAGATGAGACCTTCAACCTGAATTTTGAAAGCCCAGAATTTTTTCTTTTCAAGACTGATAAAAACCGAGATGACAAGAAGGATGCGGAGGAGGAGGATGAAGAGGAAGGCCAATCAGAGTTTGCGGGCGGCAGACAATTTGAATCATTTGATGTCAGTGAACAAACTGATGCCGGCGATGACGAGATCAGAGACAGGGAAGTACCATGAACCATAGTCTCTCCTCTCTGCTAAGGTTTCTAAATTCAGAAGTTTTTTCTTCTTTCGGCCGCTTCTCATTTGTTATTGTACGTTGAGAGGACGCCCGCCATATTATTTCCGAAGATTTTTTTTAACCTTTATCCCAGAAAATTGTTTGGATTGCGTTTTGTAACGTTTTCACATCTCCTTGTTGCCCATCAATATTGAGATAAAACTTATTTTCAAAATATAAAATATTTTTTAATTAAAAAATCTACTTTAAAACTCAATTAATTCATATTTTTTATTTAGATCAGTTTAATTTGTTATAATAATTTCATTTTTAATAGCTATGATAATTATATCAATATATATATTTATTTCGCATAATTTTGAATGAAACTCTTATAATATTAAAATTATATATATATATATATATACACTTATATAATCCAAAGTGTGTAAGGGATTAATTCTCTCTCCCAACAAATGTACTTTAAAGACATTAAGGCATGGTTGTTAAAAACTCGAGTCAACATTAAGATTTTACGTTTTTACGAACTTATGAAAAAGAGATTTAGTTTGTTATTAACTCAAAAATCTCCACTAAAATATTGATTGTATTGTACTATTAAAAGGAATTTGAACATTTGTTAGACTTTTTTTTAAATTTATGTACTTTTTATAAGTTTGAACAGGTTTATAATTTATAAATTTAACATATATTATATATAATATTTATTAAATTATTTTTTATAGTTAATAAAATCTTACGATTTTACAATTCGATTTTTAAACCCTACACCGATTTTACTTAAAAACTCGATTTTAACAATCATTCATTGAGAAAAAATTCAACATTAAAATGTGCTTTCTAAAATAATATTTTATATTTTTAATATATTTTTTTTACAATCACTACGTAAAACAATGCGTTTTAAAATACTCTATATATATGTACAAACCCTAGCCTAGCTCTGAATCGGTTTGTAACAGTTCAAACTAAACAAGTAAATTAACTCACCAGAGAGGAAGGATGAAAAGCGGATTGGCTATTTTTAGTTTATTAGGGATATCTTATGGGTGCTTAATAAAGCACTTTGCTCAGAGATACTATGCAAACGAATAGTATTGATTAGTCTACAATGTTCTCACAATAAATTACTGGGAAATGATTAACATGGATAGTTGGGTATGGTACATTTTGAAACCAAGAATATGACAGATGCCGTGGAAGATGACACAAAATGAGGCACCATGCCTTCTGAGTATGTAAACTATGAAACAACAAAGAACAAAATAATCATTGTTCTATAGCCAAAAGAATCAGAGGTGCCCCTCGAGTAATACTGCACTACAAAGAATTTCTCCAGCCATGTTGAGACAATACTGCACTTTGAACTGTAACACTCCTAAAAAACGGTGATTTCTAGCCCTTACTACTGCTGCTTTCTATCTTTTTTCCTGTTTCCTCGACTTATTCTGCTGCTTTTGCACTGATTACTTGCTCACTGAGAAAGCAGCCTAAGGCCAGCCTCTAAATCTTCCAAGGTGATTGTAAGTAGTTCATCTGTGTCAATACAGTCAAAACTCAGCCTTGCATCCAAATTTTCTCTTGCATTGACTAGCATTGGATCTATTAAACCACCATTCATCTCCTTGCGCTGCCTTTCAGTGGTATTTCTCTCTATAAGTGCTGCAACATTATCTAAACTACATGAAGGGTTCAACTTAAATCCATACAACAAGCTACTCTCTGCTTGATTGGTCATTTTCAGGTGAAGAATCTTGGCAAGATCCTCAGAACAAAAGTCATTGAACTGAAAAAACTTGGTCACCCTTCTGCAGAAGCCTTCATTGGAAGAAATTACACGCTTCATTGGTTCACTATAACCAGCAAAAATGACTACTACTTTCCCACTGTCCATGACAGACATGATTTCCTCTAATGCTTCCAACCCATAATCTTTATCATCTGCCTTCTGCATGGGTATTAGTCGGTAGGCTTCATCCACGAATAGAATTCCACCTTCAGCTTCTTGAATCTGCAATTAGCTCAAACATATGTTGGTCATTTTAGCGATGGCAATTATCGACACAATAACTCACTAGACCTTTGTTATCATAGAGTACCTTTCTCCTAGTCTTGGGCCCTGTATGACCAACAAATTCCCCAACCAAATCTGTTCTCTGCACCTCTGTTACCCGATCAGTAGGAAGAATTCCAACCATGTGCAGTAATTTTCCAAGGACTCTCGCAACCATAGTCTTACCTGTAGAGAAGTTACCCAAGCAAAAAGATGAGAAAACATTAGAGTAAGACCACAGGGAAACCTTTTTTTTCTAAAAACAACTTTGATCCTTGGATTATTTAAACATGAAGCATATCTCAGATAGAAACCTGTAACAACAATATAAGGGGCAAAATATTATTTTAACAGCATTAGATCATATGATGTCCTAAAATGCACAACCTCAGTACCTGTTCCAGGGTTTCCTAAAAAGGCCATGTGAGGTGGCCTTCTAGCTCCAACTTTTAGTCCAAGAGCCCGGCGCCTCTCATCCAAGAGCATGCCCTTTGCCCATTTCCGCAGTTGTAATTTGAGTTCATTTAGTCCAACTATACTAGATAATTCCTTTTCGAGTGCATCCATCTTTGCTTGAGTCTCGCTGCATGCTTCAATAGCTTTACGTTTTCGCTGCTCTTCAAGATGATTTTGGAGAAGTTCCCGTAATTTTTCACTTCCCCGGCTTTGAGAGAGATGATTCAAAGGAGTCAGACCCTCCTGCACTTAAAACACATTTAGTTACTGCAGTCCAAAACAGTACACAAAAAGATAGCACTCAAAAAAGGTTGACCCGACAGCAAAATGATCATACATTGTCTTCAGCACTGCAATCAGCATTGTACTCAAGCAATGTCTTCACAGTAGAAAAGTCTTCAGCTCGAAGTGAATGCCAAACAGCAAGATGCAATGGAGTCATCCCATTCTGCAATATCGAATCAAAGAAATGCACAAACTATCAACGCCTAGTAACTGACATCTCCATATGAAAGGAAATATCGTCAACGGAAAATATACAAGCAAAGAAAAAGACATACATTTGCTTTAGCTTCAAGAGAGGTACCATGAGCTAGAAGCATCTTGGCAGCTTCATTACATCCATTCTTAGCAGCCATGTGCAATGGGGTCTCTCCATACTACAAAATTAAGTATGTCAATAGCAGGCGAAAAAATAAAATAGAATAAGAACCTTGTACAAGAGAACTCTAGGTAAAGATTGGGGATTCAAAAGGCACTGCAAAAATGGACACGCAGAAAGAATAAGGAAGGATTTTCTAACTAGCTAATGCCAAAACATGTGCACACAAGTTTATCATTCCAAGAATGGCTAGAATTAGGTCAGAGAGTGAAACCTGAAGTTCTAGCATCATCTAGAGCTGGCACCAATTGAGATACCACCAATTTCATGAAGGTTGTGAATCTAAAGTAAGATCCATTCACCATGTCCATATATTGAGAATGAATCTTGTCAAAATCCTCTAATTCCAGTCCAATTAAAGATCCAACACTTATTATGACAGTTTATAAAGATTTTATAAATCAGATATGTGTATGTCATAATTGAGAAGCATCCTATGTGATCATGACATATTTTGATATCCCTATTTGGTATATTTTACTTGTGTCAATGTGAGAAATGATGCTTATAGCTAAACTTGTAACAAATTACATGGGTTATCTATTGAATAAAGGGAAAATCCTATCATAAATACAAAATAATTTTTCAGAAAACTTTGAAGTTCAACAACAAATTTGTGAGGTCAATTAAGAATCCACAGGTTAATGCTCAAAATGCATAACAAAAACTACAAATTGTGATCAGATCTAGAATTGATTATACATAATGATAGAACAATACTCGGTATTTTCTAGAAGCAAGTTATACAACTGAAAAAGTTAGCCTCTACATACCATATTTTTTGCCTCCAACTCCACCTTTTCAGGTCCAGGCCAATCAAGCAGATGCTTAATTATTTCAACATTATTGTAACCAGCAGAAACATGAAGCGGTGTTTGTGCCATCTGCATCCACAAAAAAGGAACTCATAAGCAACACAACCAATAGACAATTTATCTCGACTTTAGTTATAGTAAGGGAAATAAGCAGTAGCCTGCAAATCCTAACCGTGTTTAACATAATGACACCTATGAATACTCTCCTTCATAAGAATGTAAGGACCTTAAGATAGAATCCGAAGTCATGGATCACATGCAAAACACAGGTATTTAGCATGTAAAGAAGTGACAGTAATTTTACACATAGTTTTAAAAGAGAATGCAAAAGAAGCCACCCAAATGGAAAACTAACTCCTAATGATGAAAAGAGGAGAGGGAACAGGTAATTCTCATAGTAAATAGCTTTTACACCACAAAAAATGCCATTTGCTAATCACAAGATTTTCATCATTCCGGTTGAATAAATATATTGACATTTCCCAAACAATTTTGCAGCTATAGATCATTATGCCAGGAAGTGCAGGAAAAAGAACAATGCTGAACAGGAAAGACTATAAATTTATTAAAGACAACAAAAATAAAATAAAATCTCTTCTTTGGATATAAATAGATGAAGAAATCACCAATCAAGCATTTATGTCATAACATTGACTTCAAGGTTTAACCTTTAAAAGAGGAAATTGAAAACTCAAGTTTAGAAAGGATAAAAGGTTTACTAAACTTAATAGTGAAACGGAAAAGAAAATAACTCATTCATACTCATTTCACTAAATAATTACTCAGTCATCCAAATACCCTCTGATCAACCTTCTTAGATTTCTTAATTAAAAGAGCCAAACGATTGATAATCACAGCCAAATAACAAGGCACAACACCTAAGAGCTCTTGTTTTCAAAGTTACTCAGCATAAATCAAGCTCACTCTGAATAACCTACCAGCCAATCGAATAGGCAAACCTTAGTTTTATCAGCTAAAATATCACAACAAAAAATCAAAAACACACAAGTATCACTTTATATTTTGATGAATAACCGAACAACTATTATTCCAGTTCACCAATTCATTCAGTCATTCTCGTTTTGACTACCACAACACTTCAAAAGACTCCATTTTGTAAGCCAAATTCAGAATACCACAACTACTTAAACATATCTGCCTGTGTGTACTCAACTGCATTTAACCAGGAGCTGCTATCTAGCTGCTTAAGTACATATTAACAAGCCTAACAGATCCCGAGTGACCGGAAGCCAAAGACCATATCTTTGTTGCTCTTGTGAAAATATTAATTTGTTAAAACTCCAATCCAATGTCAAAAGAAAACAGGAAAGCAGTGGGAAAATCTACAATGCTCTCCACCAAAGAAAACTTCTATTAGAAAGGATGCAAGCAATCCCCTGCGTTAATTAAGGGAAACCAACAACACCCGAAAAAAGAGAGCAATTCATGACCGACATCAATGAAGAACAATGCATAATTAACAACAAATACCAAAAGGGCTCTCCTTTTTTCCAACAAATTAAACTTAAATGGAAATAAAGCAAGGAGATCTTACAACAGGGTTTCGGTCATTAAGAAGAGAAGGGTTATCACGAAGTAACTTTTGGAATGCAATAAGATCCCCAGACTGTGCAAAGCCGTGTATGGTTGTGGGCTTGGAAGTCCTTGACCTTTGATCCTTGGGCCTCTGCATGGTTTTGTTTCCGTTAATGGTTTTTCCCCTCCTTTATATTGTATCCTCTCCTCTCCTCTCTCCCACAGAAGGAACAATGAAAGGGGAAGGAAAATGATATAGGTAGTGGGAGAGATGGAGAGAGAGAAAGAATAGATTTCGGGGGTCTGGTTTGTTCAAAGGGATTTCTTAAAATGAGTCATTATTGGTAAGTTTCAATGGAAAATTGGGAAATTCTGCATATATATATATCCTTGTCTGAATTTGCTGTGGGAACCCGAACAGTGCGCTGTTCTAAAATTATGGCAAGTGTGGCTGGCTGTGCCCCTCAGCTCGCTTGGCATTTGCTGTTAGTGTACTATTTTGTGCTACCATTTGCCAGCTGGACACGCCATGGATTTTCATTTCCACGGGCTTTCCATTTCTTCCACTCGTTTTTCATTGCTTTCTTCTTTTGCGGGAAGAATTCCATTTTAAAGTCTGCTAATTTCGTTTTCGGCTTTGAATATATTACACGCCTTCCTTTCATGAAACTACACATTCTCTGATTCTCGTAATCATATTCGACTCAATGAAGTAACTTTGAAGGGTGAGAGATCATCATGAGTCGTGATTGGATGTGAAGCTTCCCGTGTGTTCATTTTCAAACATTTGAGACTAAAATGTAGACTAATTTAACGAGTTGCCAAAATTCCCAATAAGACAAAAGTAAATTCTGCCTCCGAGTCCAATAATTCGCTCTTAGAGAGATGATATGAATAATGTTCACATCTTTCTTCCTATTTACATTTCTTTAATTTTCTTTATCTTTTTAATTTTTCATTACACTAATTCTTTATATTTTCTTCATTTTTTAATTCTTTAATTTTTATTTATCCTTTTTTAATTTACATTATTTATCAGTATATAAATTTATTATGTTGATATTTATAAATGAATTCTTGGTAAACTATGAAAATATGTTTGTATATAGAATTATTATAAAATTAGTATTTTTTAAATTTAAATACTATTATATGTTACAATTAATAAAATTTAAAAATATTAACTTATATTTTAATTAAAAGACTAAAAATTGACTTTATAATTAATATACAATGAAAAGAATAATACAATAATCAATATAATCATATTTATAATTTATTTAATCTAAATAAAACAGTGAAATATAAATTATATTAACTTTTTTTATAGATACTATTATATTTAAACAAAAATAAAAGCAGTTAAGGCATTTATTTCCCCCCCAAGTATTCATAAATTATAGTAATATTTTTATTCACATCACAAATAATAATATATAGTAAGGGTAAAAAAGTCATTTTAATTATTAAAAAAAAAAGGGTATTTATAGTTACTGCATTCTTAATGTTATAATCCAATTACACGAGGTAAAGCTGGAAAACACAGTATGGGTTGGAGTTTACGTTTATACGATGGTCTCTCTCATGGAGGCGAAAATGACTGCTTTTACAAACGTACCAACAAAGGGATCAATGGCTCCACGTTGCACATGAAGGCGTGAGTTGATGGGGTTGCTTTAACGTGTGGATATCACACTCCTTGGGGTCTCCCTTACTTGTTTTGTCACAACTCTCCGAGTATGTACTACCCTACTCTTCCAGTACTTTTGCTTTGATTCTCCAAATCTTTTGTAACTCCCCAGATATTTCCAGCTCAGAAATCTTTCAAATAACAAAATCAAAGCCAACCCTCCTGAAGATTTTTTGTTTTTTAAAATTTGAACGTAAATGTCCTGAATCAGCAAAATATTTACAACCTCGGCAACAAAAGGAACAACATAGGATAGCGTTCCACCATGATTGAGTTACACGTGTCCTCTTTGCACCAACGGACTGTCCTCGTACAGCCGGTGTGGCAGGATTTCCGCCGGAGTACTTTAACGTGGGGTCTTGTTGCTGTAAATGGTCGTGGTAGAATTCCATTTAAACCATGCAGGTGTTTCAGGTCCGAGGAGGGAGGTGGAGTGGTAGAGAAAAGGAAGGGCACTGTGAGGAAAAAGGAAAAATTGGATGGGAAAATTGGGTTGGAATCCAAAAGTGTTGTTAATGAGTTTTTGAGTGCTATTAGGTCTGTCGTGTGGAAATTTTCAAAGCCCAGTTCGAGATCACAAGCTTTGGAGCAACTGGAGAAGAAATTATCCTCGGTAATTAATAATTATTTCCCTCAAAAAATTAAGAGGAAAAAAAAAGTTTGAAGCTTATGGGTTCTGAATGTTGCTCACTTCTGTTTTCTGTAACTTGAAGGTTTGTGTATAGTAAATTGATGTTGAATTTGGGGAGTCTGCGCTATTTCCTTTGAAAGTCTCTGCATGTTTGATTTCTAGATGCCAGGGAAGATCAGAAATAAGTTAATTATACTATTGTTGGTACAGATATACTTGTCTTTATATTAAGTTATCAAGGCCAGGCCTTGAACGAAATAAGAAAGGTTGTTAGTCTCTTTTTCCCAATTGTGTTTGTGCTCATATTGACATTTTGATCTTTTATGGGTTTGATGATGTTTTTAAAGATTTGATCTTTCTGACCCGAGTAGGTTGCTGTACAATTTGCACGATATATTGTAACAATGATGAGCACGGGTGTTATACTTTTGGTTGGATTTCAGTTGTCAGGTTAGCCTGGCTATTCACTGCTAAACATATTCCCACATGGCTTATTTCTTTGTTGCAAATGATTATTAATGGATGATTCCTTAACTCTTTGCATATATTCTAAAGGTGGAGATAGCCAGATGTGTGAATTAATTTGGTATAGTTGGCTTGGAGGGATAATCATTGGGACTATGATCGGTTCCAATATGGTGTTGGAGGAAGTGAGTCGAGCTGGTCCAAGGAATGTAGTAATAACTGGAAGGTAAACTCGATTTATAATCTGGGAGTGATTACTTCATATGCTGTTTCCAGCGATGCAAAACAGGAAATAATATGTTTTTAGGTTAAGAGCAGTCTATGAGCAAATATGTCAAGGAGCATCTCCTCTACTACTCATCCACCCCCTACATAGTGCTTTAGCTCATTCATTGGTTGCTGCTTGAAGAAGAGGAAAAACCAGAACCATTTTTGGTCTTATCTTCTAAAAATTGTCGATCATGGTTTTGTAGATAATTTCCTTCTTAGTTACTATAAATTTTTCTTTTTTTGTGAAGTTACCCTTTTTTTTTGGGTTCTCCGTGTAAAAATTATACTATGTGAATCTGCATATTAATTATCATCTTCTATTGTTGATTGAAGCACAAGAGGACTGGGGAAAGCCCTTGCTCGTGAATTCTTACTCTCTGGGGATCGTGTTGTGGTTGCTTCACGCAGGTGGTTTTGAAAGAATACAGCTTCTGTTCAGTCCTACTTTTCACTTGCAACTACTTGTTTACAGTTCTGTCTTTTGAGCAGCCCTGAATCCGTTGACAGTACTATCAAAGAGCTAGAAGAGAACCTGCAGCAACTCTCAATCAACTCAGGCAGTTCATCAAGTAAAAATTTAGCACAAGCGAAGGTGGTGGGCATTGCATGTGATGTCTCTGTACCTGCTGATGTGCAGAAATTGGCAAACTATGCTATCAAGGAACTTGGTTCTATTGACATTTGGGTGAGGATCCTTAAACTTTGATGCCAATTTTCAAATTATTTATCTAGCCAATTTCGGGTTATTTTGTTGCTTCCTCAGCTGGGACATATTGTCAAAATGCCTATCAGCAAAAGAAATTGGTGTTACATGTTGATTTGATCTCGCAATTTTTGTCTCTCTGTCAAAAAGAGTTACTAAGCCTAAATTTTAGAATAGGCCTACTTAGTGGAAATAACACAAGTGAAACTCTAGCAATCTAGTAGTTCTTCCTGGAATTTTTGTAATTCATCATTTTGAATATTCTTTACATCATTGTGAACAGATAAATAATGCTGGGACAAACAAAGGTTTCAGACCCTTGCTGCAATTTACAGATGATGATATTCAACAGGTACTCACCAAATTGTGCACATTGTCAATGGAATCTTCCTGTGGTGTTGTGCCTTGAAATTTTGTTGTTCTTTGCATGTAAAATCATGGTTTAAACCACTCAAGCCAGTGAATTGGTGATTGAACTGAAAACTGTTCGGCTCAACTCTCCAGCTGTTTTCTTCTATTAATTATGGATATATTCTTCATTAAAACAACAAATACAAGAAAGGACATGAAAAACTCAACTTGTAATAAGATGTTTGTTGAAACTTTTTAATGGATTTAATACCGAATACTACCATTAACTAAATGAAATTTAATGTATGTCTGGATTTAACCTTCCAACTTTCATCTTCTCATCTTTTCCTATAGGAAGATTATAGAGCACTTCCTGTAAGCCTTTTGTTTTACTGATCTTGGCATAATGTTTTATGATTCTGGGAGAAGATTGTCTCCACGAATTTAGTTGGGTCGATACTCTGCACTCGTGAAGCCATGCAGATGATGCAAAGGCAAAAACGTGGAGGTCATATTTTCAACATGGATGGTGCAGGTTCTGGAGGATCTAGCACCCCTCTTACAGCTGTGTAAGTTCATATAAAATGACTAGTTTTTTTTTTTGTTTTTTTGGGGGGTTGGGGGAGGAACATGTGCTTATATGTTCAGCATTATCAATCATCTATGTGTAAACCTTGGTTTCGCTGTTGATGGTTCAATTCTTGGATCACTTGGATCTGCAGATATGGGTCAACAAAATGTGGTCTTAGGCAGCTGCAATCATCTCTTCTGAAGGAGAGCAGACGATCAAATGTTGGTGTGCATACAGCCTCTCCTGGCATGGTTCTGACGGATTTGCTGTTGAGGTAAAGCATGGATTTTTGCACAATTTGCATTACCACTTGTTGAATTAATGAGATGTTCATCCATTGTGGGGTCTGCACTTATTGCAATGTAATCAATCTTATTTATTTGGTCTCTTTGCTGCCCAATAATGCACCTCTTGCATTGTCCTCTAGCTTTTCGGTTGCAACCATTAAGTTTACAATCTTGCTGTATTGGTTTTGTGTGAGATGTTTTGCCTTTTTACTGTTTGCAGTGGCTCAAGTATTAAAAATAAGCAGATGTTTAACATCATCTGTGAGCTTCCTGAGACAGTCGCTAGATCATTAGTTCCAAGGATGCGGGTTGTGAAGGGTAGTGGAAAGGCCATAAATTATTTGACCCCACCAAGAATCTTACTTGCTTTGGTCACTGCATGGCTTAGAAGGGGTCGATGGTTTGATGACCAGGTAGCTCATCGAACCTTCTGTGATATACCTTTTGTGATAACCTGGGGAAAGATCTATCTCGTATGGCTTGTGACTGTTGGCATCGCGAGTCATGTATTGGTTTCTTTCCATTAAATCCTGAGCAAGATTTCTGGAATTCCAGGGAGGGGTGGGATAGATTGGATGGTGGATTCCATCATTTTTCTCAGTAATGACCCATTTTATTATACTGATAGCTAACTAGTTGTGACATTTTAGGGAAGAGCATTATACGCCGCAGAAGCAGATCGGCTCCGCAACTGGGCAGAAAACCGCACTCGTTTCTCTTTCACAGACGCCATGGAGATGTACACAGAAAACACTTGGGTTTCTGTCTTCTCTCTTTCTGTGGTCTGCGCCTTCATCATCCTATCTAGCACAGGCAGCACATTTCCAGGCACCTGAAACTGTACCATTTAAATCCAAAAGCAGAGCTCCTGAAGTTATGAAGAGTAGTGTAGTCTTACTCAGATCAAGAAAGCACACGAATTTAACCAGTCCAAAAACAAGAGGAGGGATTAATAGTTGCGATTTTTGCAAAGAAATTCTTTGCACTCCTCTAACCATTTTAATGGATGCTAATATGTTAAAGTCATTGTTGGATCAACAGCATTACAAGTTAGTATAGGCGGATGGGAGTGGTTTTATGGGAGGATACTGCTAGGATACACAAGCATAGATGTATTCTTTGTTACATGGGTAAAGAAAGAAAGAAAGAAAGAAAGCATTCTTTATGGAGATGGTTTGTGTGAACCATAAACTAATGTAAAGGACAAAATTTGAATGAACACAACGGTGTATTGTTGTATTCCATTCTGACTTTGCATCTTTCTATTAAATTATTTCTTGCAATTTTTCGGGATCAGTGAACATTTCAGTTTGCTCGCCAGTCTCATTCTCATTTGGCGGTTCAAACCGAAGAAGGAAATGAAGAAAAGGCTGGCAGGTCCGTGTCCGGTTGCTAAACTATAAAGAGGGCCTCCTCAACCAATGGGTTTGACAAATTCATGGAATATTTGGAATTGGAAGCACACCTTTTCTTTCCTCTTTTTTTTAATTCCCTTCTTTTGTGGCATACAACAAATTCTTGAAAATTGACACGCAAAGGAGTAATTATTTATCACATAGTTTTACATTGACATAGGTAGCGCTTAATAAAAGTAATGATATTCATAATGAAAATTCTCAAGAACCGTAAAGCAAATTGGCTAATATAGATGGAGAGGAGTTAAAATGAATAAGATCTTACAAATTTTACTCCAAAGAAGAGTAAGATCTTACTCCAACAAACGAATAGGATGTCACTTCATAGAACTTGAATGAGATTCATTTTTTACTTTTGAAATAAGAGCAAGTAAATTTTTACAATGATTGACGTAATATTCATGTAACAAAATAATAATAATAAATTATCATTATAATAAGAGATTTCATTGAAAATTTTCATTGTATTAATTAACACTTCTTACTAAAATACATGTTGAGGTGAAAATTTTTGAAGCTCAAAACCAGTTTTTGGCACAGCAAACGCTTGTCTACGGATGAAGGATTAAACAATAAAATGTCATTTTTCATTTTTCTTCTACCTTCTTCTGGTCTGAATATAAAAAAGGCAATTCCTAAAATCACGCCATCTCCCTGTAGCTTGTTGACCGGGGACACGCTTTCTCGGCCTATTCAGCGATCAGTTCCTCCAAATAATAGCACTCCTTATTCCTTAATTAAACCAATTAACTAGTCCCCCCACCGACCAAATAAAAATAAAAATAAAAATAATTTTAACTCTCTAAATTGTTATTTTGTATAATAAAATACTGCCTAATTCATCAATTCGTGAAAAGAGACTGAACTTTTGTATTTAAAAAATTTTTCAGTAGGTATTTCTGACGTTGACGTCGATTGCGATTGATAAAGGAATCCTTTATCATAATTTTCAGTATTCATACTGAGACCAATATGAAACTTATGATTGGAAGTAAAACATCGATTCACTCGTTGAGACCTAATTCTATCTTTGTAGATTTTTCGAGAAATCTTCTTACAAAGTTTTGTTATAACCTCTATAACTGCTTCCGGATTAGGTGATGAAATTTACACTTTTTTACCATAAAATTGTGCATATTATATAATCCTATTTTTATAGCAATTACATTTATGGCTGGTGTAACGGTGTCATCCAACAACTTACCTAAAAAACGTAAAGTAGATTAAAATTCAAAGAAAATTGCAACCAGATGAAATGGACCGCACCCAATAGCGGGACATAACGCATAAAATATAGAAATTAGAGGTGTGCTATGTCCCAAAAAGTAGCGATAGAGTAGCATTTGGATTCTTTATCAGAGCAGAGTGGCAGACCCACATATGCGAATGTCATGCCACTAATTAGTAATTATGAAGAGCATACAACACGATCAAAATACCAAACACATGAGAGTTTCTGGTCCCCCCAATTCACCCACTAATCCATAGTTTATAGTCCATACTCCATCCTCCCCCTGCCCCAAAACAAAACCAAACACATAATAATGAAAAAATAATACTTCTTCCGTCTAAAAAAAATTACTTTTAATTAGTACAATTTTTTTTTTGAATTAGAAAGTATAACACATTTGTTACATAATTAAATATATAAATTTATATTTTTATCTTTATTTTTTAATTTGAATTATACATTATCATGGTAAATATAATATAAGAATTTCAGACGAAAAATAGATATTTCTTAAAGGTAAAGAAAATTTTTAAAACTATACTCCTTTTCGGAACAAAAATAATAATAATATTCACATTAAAAAAATTTAAATAAAGTTTTACGGTAATTGAATTAGCATTTAAATAGCAAATGAATATTAAATAAATATTCACGTGATAAAGGCGAATTGAAACTGAATGATTAAAGTGATTATTATTGAGTTTTTTTTATCACATAAACTATACATTAGTCACTAAAACTTCTAATTGTACCTTTTTCATCATGTGTATAATTACTTAAAAATATATATATTAATAATTTTAATCTAAAAAAAAACAAATAACAAATACATGTATACCCCCTTACACTAAATAAGATTGTGTAACTAGATACAATCAGGAATGATAGAGAGGACAACTCATAACCATAATTGGGGGAGGGGGAGGGAATTTTATAATTTATTTACTGTACTAAAAATAAGGATGTAGATATATGAAATATTTTTTCAGACAACATAGTATCTTTTTAATTTACTTAGCACTAATAATCAAACTTATATTACTAACTAAAACGTAAATATTATAATGTAGTACGTTACCTTCCCTGTTAAAAAGATTCTATTTCACATGGAAATATATCATTGTCGACACTAGTAGCAAATAATAACAGTGTGGTCATGTGGTAACCCATAACCTTGACTTTAGCGATTGTAATGATTAATCACTCCTTAAATTATGTGTTAAAAAATAAAAATAAAAATTCTAATTTTTTTACCACAAAAAGTTTACTTAAAATAAAATTCTTAAAGTTATTCTTATTAATCATAATTATGTACATAGATATATATATATATTTAATGGTATGTTATATATCATAATTAATAAATGATTATATCTACAATGAAGTGACTTTTTTTTCTTGAAACAAAAGAATTTTATGTTCTTTGAATTCACGGTAAACGCTCAAAATTTCCAAGAGTTTCAAAATGTGTTATAGAACATTTAATGATTGAGTAACACTAGTTTAAAATCTACTAATTTAAAATTTAAAATTTATATTGAATTCAAACTTATTAGTCAATAAGGTTTCTGGAATTTATTGAATTCGTGACATTTTTTTTTTTTCTCTCGTGCTCATGTTGAGGGCTTTTCTTTCATTTTCCTTCTCTGTTTCTCTCAATCCCTCTATTCTCAATTTCTCATCCCTTAAAAGTCCAAACAACCTTATTTCACCGGTTCTAGATGCCAGTCCGAAGGGAGAAAAGGAACTTACGCTTGTCTGTCAAATGTACTTTTGCCTGTCTTGGGTCCTACACTATTAGAGTGGGGGAAGGGGGGGGGGGGAGTGACTGTTGACTTAATTGTCGTTAGTAAGATAGACACGTCTGCTGCTCTTGCGTAAGCGAAAAAAGAAGCTCGCACATTTGTCTCTCTCTTACTTATAATTGCTGGATGGTTGCCAATCAAGCTTTAATACTTTGGAATCTTCTCAACTTCTCAAAGCTATGAAATTGTCAAACTAACCTCTCAAATTAACTTCAAGGCAAACACCACTATTTGTCCCTTAAGTTAAGATAAGATGTTAGTTTGATTACATTTCTCACCTCACTTCTAAAATTTGGTTCTAAATTATTTAGTCGAATTAAGTTAAATAAGACTTATTCCATTCAATCACTATCTTACATAATTTATTTATTTTTTTAAAATTTAAATTTACACTTCTAATTATTTAAATCACTTTTAATTTTTGACATTTTATAATTTGGAATATTAAAGGGGATAACTTTATTCATTTATAATATATATTCGACAACTAATAAAAATCAATACACATCGTAAAAATTACAGAGTTAGATTTGATAAAATACAAAATAAAAACTTTTAGAGAATAATTTACAAAATAATAAAAATTGTAAATAACTGTTTGTAATTTAGCCTTTTATGTTGGTTTTTTTTTTTTCTGCAGCTATTTGCAAGCTACATGAATGAATACATAAGAAAACTAATTATAATTTAAATTAAAAATTAAGCGGATTAAATTGAAACCTTTTATAATCTAAATGATAAAATCAAACCAAGATTCAAACCAGAGGAATAAATAGTGATATTGTATTAAGCTTATCATACATGATACATATGTCAACCCTTCACCTCATCCTCTTTTATTTATCCATTTAAATTTAATTCTGGAGCATAATTTAACAGAAAACGTCGAACTTAGAATTCACGAATTCTTCTTGGAAGCGCGTCCCATCTTCAAATGTAATGTTGTCTCCAGCTGGTTTCCCCTTTACCTTATAGTTAAAGCCAGCAGATCTTCAAAAGCGTGGTGGCATCAAATTTAAAAAAACAAAAACCAGATTTTCTGCCAATTATACCTAATTCTTAATTTAATACTCCTATCTCAGCACTCAGCACTCAGCACTCAGCACTCAGCACTCAGCATCTCGTTTAATTAATTAGTGGTCTAATCCATACTATGATGATGATGAGTTTGTAACAAATTCATGGATTAACAACAAATCCGTCTGGCATTTAGTCAAAACAAAAGGATAAAATCCGTTTTTTAACTCTCATTTTCAAATCATCCTTTGCAGTTGGCTCGTTCCCCAGCTCAATTGTTTATAAATAAAGTGGTTTATTATTATTATTATATGTTTAAAAGTTCCTATGTTTTTTTGGTTGGCACTTGACAATCCAAAACTCATTTTTGTGTTTTTTAATATATATTTTTAATTTTCAACATATATCCTATCTTACAATCATTACCTCAAAAATAATATAAAAACGCGTTTTAAAATGTTGTATATACAGGCTTGTACCACTTTTGATGATATGAGTGAATAGATTATAGTAATTAAGCATCTAATTTCATAGAGTCAAATTTATTATAAAATAGAGTCTAAAATAATTTAATATTTTAATTTTCTTTTGTTTTGCTCCATAATATTTAATATGATACATTTAAATATTTAATATTTAAAGACGGCAAAATATTTAATATTTTCTGTTTAATATGATACATTTTCAAGTTTTATATGAATTAAAATTCAAAATGCGTGAGATAATTAATATTTTCATTTAATACACTACATTTTAAAGTTTTGTATATAATATGATTCATAATATATTTTCACATTTTTGAAATAAAAACTGTGAGATATAAATTATGCCAAAAATATCCATACGCGCCCTAAAAGCTCAAATAAAACTATAAAATATGCCATAAAAAATAACCATTGTCTATGTCTATATCAAATATGGCTTGAAATGGAGGCAAATTTCGAAAAGGATGTCAACTAAACGTGGCACCAAATATGGTATTCTAGCGTTGTCACATTGTTTCTTTGCTTAATTTAGGAAAAGGGGTGTTTTTTTGGGTTTGAGCAAAATGAAAACGAGCCAAAGAAAAGTGAACTGCTAGTGGTTGCGGCTGCTATTGAGAGATGGATTTTAGAACTGAAAAATCGTTCCTCAGTAACCCCAAAATTTCCTTTATTTTCCGCAATCAAACTCTCAATTCATGTCCCAAAAGATTTGGATTTTTTTTTTTTCTCTTTAACTATTAGTTTGAATGAGTAGTGAAAAATGGGATATTGCAATATGATTCATATGATCGACCGACATTTGTGGGAAATATATGGATTTTGCTTTTATTTTTGGTACAGGGATTAAAATGATAATCAGTTTAATTTTGAACTAAGATTCACTCTAAAACATTTTGAAGGAGATAATATGATCTGGGTAATCTTTTCATTTATGTAAACATGGGTTGTATTCATTGGTCACGTTGGTATATAATTAAGATTATTGAAATTTATCCAAGAGATATCGAGTAAATCTGAAACTATATTACATTTATCTACACAATGATGGTAAAAATCACTTCCTTTTGTCATTTATTAACACAATCTTGATGACTTGCAGGTGCTCCCCAAATATATAGGCATGAAAGGTAATAAAATTTGTGAAGATTATGCTTCGAAGGCCACATGAAAACATTTTTGCATACATTTACTGCATTCTTATTTTTAATATAACAAATCAATCACGTAATTTTTATTTTTTTGTTTTCTATTATGTATATGGCTGTCCCCTAATTTATAGATTATTCCCACTATTTGTACGTGCCTTACAATCTTACGTAGTGTAAGGAATATCTAGAATATTTTCTCTTAATACTCAAAATTTATCATTTGGGAATTTATCAAAATTTTTACTTTCTATTTTTGGGTAAGAAGAATCTCGCGAAAAGAAATGCACAATTATTTAGGTTGTTTTTGAATTGCATTGTAAAATGTATTTTTGTGTTTTATAAAATAATTTTTTATATTTTCAATACACTTTTTATTTCATATCAGTTATATTGAAAAGTGTAAAAATAATTTTTGAAATGCAATCCAGATATATTCTTAACCAAGTTCAACTAAAGATTAAAATATTAAGCAAGATAATTCAAAATTTTTTAAAAAAGTATTGCTTATCAGTATCATTTCAATTTTCATGTATTATTTGTACAGACAGGAATTCTAGAAGATCTTTTATTGACCTGCAATAACTTTGACATTATTTTAAAAAAGCATACCTCTTGAGCTGTAATTATGTTTGACAAAGTAACAAATAATACTATTCAAAAACTTGCGATTTTCCAGACCGTGTTACATAAGCCGGGCAAGATGATGAAGTCTCCTGTTGGACCTCTTCCTTTGCAGTTTTATTATTTTAACCCTTTGAGTTTACATATTTTCTTACTCAGTAAGAAAAATGATAAAATATAATTCAGTATTCTGAAAAAAAAAAAACTTCATTAGGTATAATTTTTTTTAATTATAAAAAATATATAATTAAATGTACAAGTTTTGAAATTTATTTTTACTTTTTAAGTTATCTAAATATAACACATTTTCATTATAAAAAAACTTTAAAAATGGATTTTCTTGTTGAGACTAAGAAATGTTTTGAAAATAAACTATTTCTTCATAACGGATAGAGGAACTAGTACTAATTTTTAACACTTCTTCAGTAAAAATAATGTCCAGCAATTACACATGACATTTCATCAATTTTTGCTAATCATTGAGCGATCCGAATCTTCTCATGTTAAATATTATTTTTAACGTTCTAAACCCATGCAAAGAAGAGGTTAGCATTAGGTGAATATACAAATTTTTTGTCACATTTCATTTTATGATACAAACCACATAAAAAATTATCAAATAATATAGCATAAACACGAGATACAATTCATATAGTTAATCTGTTTTCGCATAATTAGATAAAAGTTTAATTATAATAGTAATGAATTGAATAATTGATCCACATACTGATATAAATATATATTTAATTATAATCATAAAAGATTATGCGATTAAATTAAAATAGATTATACATAAGATTATGTAAACATAACATATTTATTTTAAGTTTTTATATTTACAAATTAAAAACTGTTAAATAAAAATTACATAAAAAAAATAAATAAATGTGAGCCCGTTCCATAGAAAAGGAAAGAAAAGACCGCCGGTGCGGCCCCTACCGAACAGAGAAGGGAGAAGACCTCTCGGAGGCCAACAAAAGAAAAGAACTCCCCCGCCCCAATTATCCGAACGAGTAAAAGACGGAGAAATGCGCGGGCCAGTCGTGTGGGTCCCTTCTTCCAATTTCCGTTCTGTCCCCATTTGACAATTCTGCCAAATTCTCCTCTCGCTCGCTCTCCTCCCCCCCATGTGAACGTGCGCGCACACGCAGTCACACAGTCGTCCGTCTCGCAGGGTATTGGGTTCCCCCCTCTCTCTCACACAAACACACATCGACTGAGTGAGAGAGAAAAGAAACCAAAACTCGAAAAAAAACACAAAAAAACTCCCGTTATCCGTTATTAGCACTTAAGAGTTAAGACTGCTAGAC
This sequence comes from Gynochthodes officinalis, assembly GCA_020080225.1. Classification (NCBI taxonomy): domain Eukaryota; kingdom Viridiplantae; phylum Streptophyta; class Magnoliopsida; order Gentianales; family Rubiaceae; genus Gynochthodes; species Gynochthodes officinalis. The sequence goes on along the minus strand of CM034615.1, from coordinate 44,741,314 downwards.
TACTAGTAAAAGTAAAACTCTACTGCGTATACGTCTACACCCGAATTTAGCTGGCTGGCTGGGGGTGGCTGTCCTGCCTTGCTCGCTGTCCTCTCCCTCCTAAGTCCTGCCTACCTATTTAGCTTTGAAATGCAGAAAAGGCTTCATTCTTGAAAAAGTTTCAGTTTTCAAACCTCCATTATACTTCTAACCTAACATATCTAATCCGTTGGGGGATAATCACAAAGATATAGTAGTTCTCCGACGTCATAATTCCGGCCATACTGTTTCTGTGAGCAGAACCCGTTTCATTTTTTCACCAACCTTGGTACATTATATCATATATATCAATCTAGAGGTTCTGGGGTACGATGTCTTCGCCGGGAGCGTCACCGGCGCCAACGTCGCCTCCTACTAACAATGGTACTGCATCACCACCACCGGCTCCGGCTGCTCCACCACCTTCTCCTCCGGCTGCTACTCCTCCTGCTGCTAGCCCTCCAGCCCCTGTGACTACTCCGCCCCCTGCTTCTTCTCCACCTCCGCCTACTACCCCTGCTCCAGCTAACTCTCCTCCGCCGCCACCCTCATCCACCCCATCGCCTCCACCGGCTTCCTCAACTCCGTCGCCTCCCCCTGCATCCAGTTCTCCTCCACCGCCACCTTCTTCCACTACCCCATCTCCTCCTTCTGGGTCTTCTCCAACGCCTCCATCTAGTCGGAACCAACCTCCAGCAAGCGAGAGATCTCCACCAACACCAAGGGGAGGTTCATCAACACCTTCCGGGGGGAACCCAACCCCATCTTCTCCTTCATCTAATGGAGGTGGCGGCGGCGGGTTGTCTACCCAAGTGGTGATTGGAATCGCAATTGGTGCAGTTGCATTTCTGGCTATTTTGAGTTTGCTATTCATATTCTGTAGAAAGAAGAAGAGAAGAAGTAATGGGTCTTTTGATTACTATGGTCCCCCACCATCAGGTCCTAAAGGTGATAACTTTTTCCTTGAAGATCAATTTTTTGAAGTTTCATATCGTGTGTTAATTTTGGTTGATATAAGCCAATGTAACAATTACTTATGGGGTTGGGATGGAAATATGAGGTGAAAGGATGGATCTGGTATATTACTGGTTTTGCCGATGTTGAGTCTCTTACCATTGATAAGTATGGCAGTCTGGGAATGCATTTTTTGGAAAACTACGCATTGCATTATTTTGAACGAGCCCAAAATTAGATATGGACTATTGGATTCCTGCCTACAACAATTGTTTGTTGCTTTCCATTCCTTCCTTTGTCTTTCCCATTGTTGTCTCATCTTTGGTTTCGTTCAGAGGGTGAGCGAATAGGCAACAAACTTGTTGAGGTTGCTTTGCGGAAGCAATCTTTTTTTTATCGTTTCCGTTCCTATAAGCATCTGGATGGTTTGTTCTTCGATCTTTCTACTACTTTTGTCCTATTTCATATGTTTGTTTCGGTTACACCTTTTTATGTGCACATCTGTTTTTGAATTAAACACAAACATGATCTTGAAATCCTAAGGATGATGGAGTGGTCAACTTGACGGAATGGTACTTTGACTAGATGGAGGAGAATTAGGCCGCCTTGGCATTAGTGTTCCCTTAATTGTTGTAGGCATATGTAAGAATTTCATCTTAAAGATGCGATTTATCACCAAATATCCACTTAATATATTTCAAAAATTTTGAACATCATTGTTTTACATGGATCTTTTTTCCTCTTTGATTTGGATTTTATGTAAATATCATTGCTAAGAGAGATGTTATTTCCAATTGCAGTTGACCCTTATGGTGGCCCAGTGTACCAATGGCAACATAATGCTCCACCACCTGGAGATCACGTAGTTTCAATTCCACCAAAAATCAATCCACCGCCTGGTGGGGCATCAAGGCCTCCACTTTCTCCATTACGTGCACCTTCATCCCAACCTCCACCACCACCTCCTCCTGCCTATATGAGCAGTAGTGGAGGTTCTGGGTCCAATTATTCAGGTTCTGAGAATCCACTCCCACCACCCTCACCTGGTATTGCTTATGGATTCTCAAAGAGCACATTCACATATGAAGAACTGGCTATGGCAACGGATGGCTTCTCAGATGCCAATCTTCTTGGACAAGGTGGTTTTGGATATGTGCATAGGGGAATCCTCCCAAAAGATGGGAGAGAGGTTGCTATTAAACAGTTAAAAGCTGGAAGTGGACAGGGGGAGCGTGAATTTCAAGCTGAGGTTGAGATCATTAGTCGAGTACATCACAAGCATCTTGTTTCCTTGGTTGGATACTGCATAACTGGGTCCCGAAGACTGCTTGTATATGAGTTTGTTCCAAATAACACCTTAGAGTTTCATTTACATGGTGAGTAAACACCAACTGATATAGTATTAGCTATGGCTCTGCACTTGTACAGAATTGTCTAAAAAGCATTTTTTTTCCCAGTTTCTCTGTTTGCTAGTGGTGGCAGCAGTAAGTATAGTGTGAGTTTATATTTTTAATTGTTTGCCTTTGGACGTGTCTGCTGCATAGTGGATCTGTAATAATGGTCTGTTTAGATGAACAGCGGCTTATTTTATTTATGTGGATTTGATTTATTTACGAGTAGGAGATGATGTTATTAACAAGTCATATATTTTAGGTACGGGAAGACCTCCAATAGATTGGCCCACGCGTTTGAAGATTGCTTTAGGCTCTGCAAAAGGATTGGCTTATCTGCATGAGGATTGTGAGTTCTTAATTGCATTTCTTCCATACAAAAATATAATTTTTCTGTCCTTGTATTGGTCTAATATTCTCCTTGCTTTGTTTCTAAATACGATATAATTTGTGATACAGGCCATCCCAAGATCATTCATCGTGATATCAAGGCATCGAATATACTTCTTGATTTCAATTTTGAGGCGAAGGCAAGTTTCCTTGATGCCCATGTATCTTTTAGTTTGTGTTTTGAGGAAATAGTGCATATCTTGTATATGAATTTTGAAGATCTTGATAAATAAGAGTGTAAGCTGTGGCATATAAATCGCCTATATGTTGGATCCTGATTATTAAATAAAAATATGTGTTTCAATAAAACGTGGTGGTGAAATATGATCTATATAGCCAATGCCATGTAGTGAGATTCAGGCTTAGTTGCTGTTGTTATTGCATTCTGATTATGACTGATATTGGATTATTTTTTCAGGTTGCTGATTTTGGACTAGCGAAGTTGTCTTCTGATGTCAATACTCATGTCTCCACACGAGTGATGGGAACTTTTGGGTAAGATTAATTTTCACTTTTCATCTCACTGTGTTTGCGTGCAGGGGGTATAAATTGTTGTTGGGTGAAATTTTTTGGATGTGTGTTGGGGTGAAGAGTTTTTTGGAGTTTGGGGGTGGGGGGCGTAGAGGGATTAAGAAATGTGGTGGAAGCAGTCACATTGATCATCCAAGCTTCCAGCTATACTTATTTCTTGTTAATTGATATGACAGTAGATACTTAATTTATTTGGCTTCCTAGGCAGGGTTGTTTTTCTGTAATGATCTTTTGCACTGTTTTATCCTTGCGATCTGTTGCAATCATTATTTTCTCCTGCAATCCATTGCAATCATCCTGGAAAAATTGTGTAGGTGTATTTTTAATTAATATTTCTATTTTTTCCCCCAAAATGTAGGTATCTGGCTCCAGAGTATGCTGCTACTGGAAAACTTACAGACAAGTCGGATGTTTTCTCCTTTGGAGTAGTGCTTCTAGAGTTGATTACTGGGCGCCGACCTGTTGATTCAACTCAATCCGTGGACGATAGTTTGGTAGACTGGGTGAGTCACTAGTTGTACAGCTGGAATTTTTCCACTTTCAGTAATGTCTTCACTTTTAATATATAACTAACAGAAATAACACGATACAGGCAAGGCCCACACTAACTCGAGCTCTAGATGAAGAAAATTATGATGCTCTTGTTGATCCTCGGTTACAAAATGATTACAACAGAAATGAGATGGCTCGAGTAGTGGCCTGTGCTGCTGCTTGTGTGCGCCATTCCGCTAGGCGACGGCCCCGAATGAGCCAGGTACTAATCTTGTAGTTTATGTTTCTCTTTTATTTTAATATACCGAAAAGATCCTCTCTCTTTTTTTTTTCAGTCATTTATATCATGCTACTTATCTGGTTCCATATTGGGACCTCATCTTCAATGCTGTTAATCCTTTGTATAATGTTGTGGAGCAAATTGAATGCAAGAGTAGAAGTTGATCCAGTGTTCAGCACCGATGATCAACGCCTACTTAGTTTCATTTTATTAGCTGAATGTTAATACAAATGTAATAATACTCAACAGGTAGTGAGGGCCTTAGAGGGGGATGTCTCCTTGGCTGATCTTAATGAAGGAATTAGGCCTGGGCATAGCTCAATTTACAGTTCACAGGGAAGCTCAGATTATGACACTGCCCAATACAATGAAGACATGAAGAAGTTCAGGAAGATGGCACTTGCAAGCAGGGATTATGGGAGCAGCGAGTACAGTGAACCAACCAGCGAATATGGCTTATACCCCTCTGGCTCAAGCTCTGAAGCCCAAACAAGAGAAATGGAAATGGGGAAAATGAAGAAAGACAGTAGAGGATTCACTGGTGGCTCTTCACTATGAGATAACTGCTCTTTGTATAGAATTCACTAGCTATTTTTTGTTTTTTTTTAAGCACAGCTCACTGGGAGTTCATTGCATCTATTCAAAGGTTTGAGAGGATTTGATTGAGTAACATTCTCATTTTTCATTTCCATTCTCATTTGGAAAGTTTTATTACATATATATTCTTTTAAAAAAATTAATTGTATTTATTGCGGCATTCCCATGGAAAAGAATAAGATAGTTGTATGTATTCATTTGTGATTTAGTATTTGTAATTCTTCAGTCTTTGTTCAGATCTATATAGACTTCAGCTTCAAGTTGTGGCCTTGCTGGTTTTGTCAGCTTTTGAACTGTTGTTACTTTGACCTGTTGGTTCCGCTGCAGATTGAAGAATCAGACCATGTCCAAATAACGGTGCAAGCTGTATAAGTGACTTTTTTAATGCTCCTAATTTGAAGTTGGACCAGCACATCAGTGACTTTTCAATCAAGTTCAACATTTGAGCATTCAAAAATGTAATCATCACATTGATATGGATGACTTCTTAAAAGGCCTGGCCTAACGTTCCCACATGCAATAGATATATATATAATCATAATCATAAGCTGGGCAGGTAAGGTAAATGGATGACTTCTGAAAAGACCTGGCCTAATGTTCCCACATGCAATAGATATATATATAATCATAATCATAACCTGGGCAGGTAAGGTAAATGGATAAAGCATGCCAGCATATCCCTCAATTGAAGCAAGCACATGGCCCTGACCATATCTTTGTGTCTTTGTGTCTTTCTTGCTTGCTCAGATCCTCATCTTAGCACTGATAGCGGCTGCCAACATTCCCTCCGCCCTACAAAAAAGCTGTGGGGTTAACTTATTATTATTCAAATGGTCACCCTTCAACAGCAGACCAGCATGCTGAGGAGGGTTGGGATTTGGACTTGGATGGGAGTGGGAGTGGGAAATTTGGATACGGTCCCATGTCAAAAAAATTAAATACTTGGTCCATCTTAAAAAAATTCAGATTTAAAATTTTTCCTTATTAAAAAAAAAATCATCTTTTAAACCAAAATTTTAAAATATATTTACTAATAATAATATATTCTTTTATTTAATTGATGTATTAAGTGTGTTGTACCTAATATTTAATAAAAATTTATATTTAAATCAAAATAGACTCTTTTTTTTGGACGAAATGATTAGTATCTTTTGTTTTTATAAAAACTTTAGCGATCATATTTATACGATATAACTTTTCATGAATTTATAATAGATTTAACATGTTATGAATTTTTTAATTTTTACTTTTTAATTGTGCTTCATTTTTATTCATTTCTCATATAAGATATTACAAATACAAGAAAAGAAATGTGAAAGGTAAATTTTTATGACGAAAGGAATAATATAATTTTGATAGAGGAGTTAGCTTAGCTAAGCTCTTTCCTTTTAAATTTTGCATAGGGGAGTGGGCTTAAAAATGATATGGGCTTAGGACTATTGGGTCACTCATGACATAAATTTGGCCTAAAAACTCAAATTATTAAATACTCATATTACCAAAAAAAAAAAAATCTATGGATATAAATTATTTTAATTATTAAAAATATAATGCATTATTAGATACATAATTTTTTATTTTTATTTTTTAACTATAGACTATATATAATAATTATTAATAAAGATAAAAAGGAAAAAAAATTTGAAGGTAGAATTTCTTTTTTGGAGTAATAAATAAATAAATAAAACGAGCAAATTTTTTGACCAAAAAAGTAAGAAGAGAGAGAAGTAAAAGAGTAGCTAAAGAAGAAAGAATATTCAATTGCATATTCGATCGGAGATTCTTATTGCTGTTCTGAATTCTGATTGTTCCCACCCCCGAGGAGTGAGGGAGGACAACAATGGCATCCCGTCGGCGTATGCTTCTCAAAGTAATAATTCTCGGCGACAGCGGGTGGGGTCTTTTTCTCTTCGTCCTCTATTCGATCTTTAAATCAATCAATTCAAAAGCATTATTGGGTCTAATTTATTGACTGTGATTTTGTTGAATTATGGTGATTTAACAGCGTTGGGAAGACATCCTTGATGAACCAGTATCCTTTCTTCGAATTTTTCTCTGCATTTTCCATGGTTAGTTACGCTGCGCATTCATGCAAGAATGATGCAAAATGGATATTAAAGTATGATTCCCATGAACTGTATTTTTTTTATTAGATATGGAAAATTGTGAGTTGCGTTTGGCCTTGAATTTAGTATTAAATTAGATATGTGAACCGGAAGTTCAGCAATCAATATAAAGCAACAATAGGGGCGGATTTCTTGACCAAAGAGGTCCAATTTGAAGACAGGCTTTTCACCATGCAGGTCAGCTTTCCTACTTCATTTTTTTGGGTGGGGTGGGGGGAATGTTGCTGTATGCTTTGCATTTCCTTCCCGCCTTTTTCAGTGTCTCAAGTCTCTGTTGCATTATGTTACTCAGTGTGATTTTTAGGAATCATGATGCTAAGTTAACTTGTGTAAAGAAAAAAAATATGGAATCACGAGTGAGAAGCCCAAAAATATACAGCTTGCTTATCTTGTAATATATTTATTCATTCTTCTGTTTTTTGTTTTTGGTTCACAAGTAAAATGTTTAAAAAACTGCTGCCATTCTTTATAAGCATGAAACGTGGAGCTTTTGACCAACCTGGTTTTGTAATTATGAGAATTGGAGTGGTTAAGCGTCTTTATTCTTCGTTATGGAACGAGAGTTTGATTCTCACCCCTCCATTCTCTTTTTCTGTTCTGTCTTCCCTTTGTTAAAAAGAGAAAAAAAATGCAGTAATTAATTTGCCAATTTCTGTACGGATTTCAGGCCATTATGTTGTATTGATAGGGTCAGTTCATAGTAAGTGAATGCGATATCATTTTATGATTCCTAATTATATGTAAAATGATGTCTTGACCTTGCTGATCTTATTTACAACTCTCATATTCAGTTATCCTTATACCTTGCTTTTAGATATGGGATACTGCAGGGCAGGAGAGGTTTCAAAGCCTTGGTGTGGCTTTTTACCGTGGTGCCGATTGTTGCGTTCTTGTTTATGATGTGAATGTCACGAAGTCATTTGATAACCTCAACAATTGGCGGGAGGAATTTCTGATTCAGGTTAGTGTGTATCCCCAGTATTACTTAATGGTTGCAGGACTTTTGATCTTTGTCAATTCACCTTTATCCTGTTTTGTTGATTCTCAGGCCAGTCCTCCTGATCCTGAAAATTTTCCATTTGTTGTGTTGGGCAACAAGGTTGATATTGATGGTGGCAAAAGCAGAGTGGTACTTACACGTTACTTCATATGAAAGATGTGCTTTGTTTCAAGTGGAACAAATATGAAAGCATAAAAGCAGAGTGGTACTTCCATGTTACTTCACATGAAAGATGTTCCTTGTTTTAAGAGGAACAAGCATAAAATCAACAAACTTTTAATATTTTGAGTACGTTATATGAAATGCAATTTTTTTGGTTTTTATGCAATAGTGTGACTATCACTTGTGCATTTCATTTCAAACGCAGGTTTCTGAAAAGAAGGCAAGGGCTTGGGGCGCCTCCAAAGGAGATATTCCTTACTTTGAAACTTCTGCAAAAGAAGGATTCAATGTAGATGCTGCTTTTGAATGCATAGCCAAGAATGCTCTTAAAAATGAGCCTGAAGAAATGTGAGTGAATCTTTCAATTGGGTTTGAGTTTACTATCTTCTAGTGGAGGTCAAAATACATCTCTCTGTAATGTGGTATTTGTTTTTCCAACTACATGGGTTCTCTACCTTGAAATTACATCCAAGTGTTCATTGTCTGCTCTAGTTTCTGTGTTGTATATTTTCATTACCTTCTGAGCTATATTTGATACTCAGATTGCTCAACTTTTTTTTGTGAGTTTTGTTGAGCAACTGTTTTTCTGTTTTTCTGACTCAAAAAAAATTGCAAATTCCCTTCAAAACTCTTCTTTGTAAATGATGCAGGTATATTCCTGACATGGTTGACCTGGCAAACAGAGAGCAGCAAAGATCACCCCCCGGTTGTGAATGTTAATGTAATTAATGGTTTGTATCAACAGAGGTCTTGCCACCCCATCATTTTGGAGTCCATTCTGCTTGTTCACTGATCATCAAAGTTGTTAATCTCTGCAATTTATTTGGTTATATTTGAAAGCATATCCATGCCACAGTGGCTCTCTTCACATTATGGTTGTTAGATTGCACCTCTTCTTCAGGTCTTTAAAACTACAGGATGAAGTAGAACGTCTGTCCCATTAAAACACTTTTGCTCTGTACTGAAATACTTTGTACAGGGTCAAATCTAGTCATTCTTTTATAGTTATGATTTTGTAATGGATTTGAACCGTTCCGACACACTTGTAGAGCAGGAAGGAACTATGATCAGATCATATTCCTCCATGGATTCGGCTGTGTTTTGCAATTTGTCTTCCTGGGCCTGTGTTCTCTCCCTCTTTTTTTGGTTTTGGTTATTGGAGACTGGAAATCACGTGGACAATGACAATGTGAAAAACAACGTAATCTGTAGATCTTCCTCATGGTTAATTTCATCGATTCAGACGTGGATATAATCTGGATTTTTTATTACTGACACAGGCCTGGTTAAACTACTGCACTAATGTTCCATTGATTTTCATTTTTTTTTCACAGTACGGTACATCATGTTCTGGGCCTAAGTTGTTGAGATAAACTAATGCTCCATTGATTTTTTTTCTTCCATTACTACCATACCAGAAATCCTAGAGTGGTGAATTCTGATGCAAATATTAACCTGGCATATCCTACAACGTAGGTCAATCCAAGCTGGTCAGTAATAAAAAATCCAGGTTATGGCCAGGTCTGAATCGATGAAATTAACCGTGAGGAAGATCTACAGACTACGTTGTTTTTCACATTGTCATTGTCATGTGTATTGTTCATTTCTTGAGCTCTTTGCGTATTGTTCATTTCTTGAGCTCTTCTAGTTCAATGGGGCAAGTATGGACCAGGCAAGAAGGAACTATGATCAGATCATATTCCTTCATGGATTCGGGTGTGTTTTGCAATTTGTCTTCCTGGGACTGTGCTCTCTCCCTCTTTTTGACAATGACAATGTGAAAAACAACATAGTCTGTAGATCTTCCTCATGGTTAATTTCATCAATTCAGACCTGGCTATAATCTGGATTTTTTATTACTGACCAGCTTGGATTGACCTACGTTGTGGGATATGCTATGTTAATATTTGCATCAGAATTCACCACTCTAGGATTTTTGGTATGGTAGTAATGGAAGAAAAAAGTCAATGTAGCATTAGTTTACTCAACAACTTAGGCCCAGAACATGATGTACCGTACTGTGAACATCTCCCACTAAAGAAAAAAAAACTTGAAAATCAATGGAACATTAGTGCAGTACAAGGAATAAAAAAAAAAAGAAGCAATATTTAATTAATTTTTTTTTTTGATACCAATATTTAGGGAATTGACTCGTAGTTTATCTATACGACCTTTTTTTTTTTTTTTTTTTTGAAAAAATCGGAGGACAAAAGGGACTGCTCAGTTTTACAAATGGTTAAGATTTGGCCCCTGATCTCTTGGCCAAGACTATAGAGCACTCATCACTCGGCCAGCTACTGCTCCATACTCTACAATCTTATACTAAAATGAATTAATGCAAAATTCATTTCCTTGATGATGCCTACGCCAAAATTCTATTGTTTTATGTAAAAATACAGAAGGAAAACCTATTAGCTTCTAGTAAACAACATAGTACAATTCAAAATCCCTCAAGTCAAGCATTTGCAGACCGCATAGAACCAGAACTTTTCCTCCTCCTCCGACGCTTCTGCCGAATTCTCCAAATACTTAAGAGTAGAATGCCTGAGATACAACACACAATATCAAATAAAATACTTACAAACTGACAACCAGAGCAAGTACTTTCAGACAAAGATTGAAGAGAACTTTCACTTACCAAAAATTGCAAAAACAGCAGGTAAAAGCCAGTGACTTGTAACTAGTACAGGCATATCCAACTGAATTCAACAACAAAAAGAAGAAGGGTGTCAGCTTTATCTCTTTATGCATAACGGACAAAACAAAAGCACTCAGTTAAAAGCAAATCTTTAAAAAAAAAGGAAAAAAGAATAAATCTAATTGATGGTAGTGACTTTTTCATTCTTACATCTTCTCTTTGGAATAAGCCAAAATATTTATTGCCTCCAGAATCATCATCGTTCTTCTCAGTTGATTCAAAGGCCCTTGTACTAAGAGTGTCTGTTGTTGAATTCAGACCTGTGCTCAGGTCTATACCAGCATAGCCTGGTAGTCTCCGGTTTCTTCTTTGGACCTGTAAATTGTAGCCCTTTCTCCCCCAAACGTCAAACCTCGAATCACTCCCACAGATCAGTTCCCTCCCTATGACCGATGAATAAGTTGAGAAATTGACATCAATTCTACGAGATGGTAACTGGTGGTTGTCTAAATGCAAGGGCATTTGCTGTTTATTTGAGTCTGGGAAAAGTAATGGATCCTTGATATTTCTGCTAGTAAAATTTAGTATTTTCTTCAAAAGCCAATAACAATTGGTGACCATATGGCTACTATCTAAGCAGTTGGAGTCCCCATATACTGAGATTCGGCCGCTACCAACCTCTAAAAGACCAAGTATGGGAGAATCTGCCTGCATAGTCAAAAATCATGATTGAGTGCACGCCAAAACAAAGTAATCATCAGAATGGGTAATTACATCTCAACATGGTGAACACAAGTCATCATTAAATAATTATAAATAATCTATAATTGAACTTTTATGTTATTACATCAGTTTCTTTGTCAATATGCTATGTTGAGCACCTGAAATATTACTTGTTCTGTTAAGGATGAGCTGGGGACAAGGGAGGCTGTAGGAGAATTGATTGAGCACAGAAAGAAAAGCTCAAAGTCTTACCTTGATCATGCCTGATAGCAAGACATTCTGAGTAAGAACACTCTCTGAGCTATCTGGGAGTGGGAAACTGTGTAAGTATCCACCTCCTGGAAACTTCACAATATTAGTTCCAGATGCATATCGACTCTCCTCTCCGTTCATAAGAAAATCGCCATTTAGGATCTTGTCCCCAAAAGCAATTCCAAATGGGGCCAAAAGATCATTTAAAGCAGGCACATTAGCACCTCCAGTGACTGGGGTCCACCAGCTCCGAGTGTTATCATCAAAAAATCTCATTTTGACCATGGTTTCCACGTTATACCAATCAGCAAATACAACAAGACCTAGTCCTGTGCTAATAACATCATCCCTTACTTTTTTGATCTCTTCAGGGAAAAACTCATCTTCAAGGTCCACCAACATTAATGTTCCATACTGGCGAGCATCAAAGCATGTAAATGGGGAGCCAAGGGTCTCAATAAAATATCCTGCATCCCTTAACATGTTGAACATGACATGGTAATTTGTATGAAGGTGATCTCCATGCCAGTCAAGGATGTCATTCCTAACATCTAAAGAGTCTTTTGGGATATATCCAGGAGGGTATTTGATACTATGAAATTGATCCCACAGTATTCGTGCAGACCTTGGAGGAGTTGGAACCACTTTCAGTTTCAGGTGTAGGACACAGGTAGTAGTTTTAGGCCTGTCATCTCCATGGGCTAGTGGACTGTAAATTCTAACAGTTATATTCCCTTCTATATCTCCAGAAAACTGAGCCCCTTCTTCTTTAATTTGCATGTGAAGTGCCAGGTAACCAGTCCATGGCCAAATAACATCTGAATAAGTAAAATGAATGCTGAGAAGATTGCCTTCCTCATTTGAAGGATGCCATGTAGGAGGGCTTTCAACATAACCAATTACAGACATCCCATTCAGGATGGTGGCATTAAAAATAACTGGCATAGCACCCGCATAAAGTGGCTGGCGGCAAAAAGGCCATGAGTAAGGGCAATCATTGTAATCAAGAACACTGGGGAAGATGCTTGCACGAGGTTTATACCTCTTCAAAATTTCATATGATTCTAACCTGAAAAATTAAAAAAGAGTTTAAGAATAATAAATAATAATCACACTAAGACTAACTGTAACATTACGCACAAAGCACAAGAAAATAACTTACAGACTAACTCTTCCTGCACCCTGCTCGTACATATTTGGACCAGAGAGCTTCACTGCACCCTCAACCAAGGCTTGCTTCATACTAGCTGGATTTAAGATATCCTTTCGCTTGTTTTCAGGAATTACACTAACGAGGAGGCAAACTATACCAGCAACCACAGGACTTGCAACACTAGTTCCTGATAAGCTTTTACAGCCTGTGCTAATCTTGGACCCCATGATCTCCCGTCCATAAGCAACAACATCTGGCTTCATGCGACCATAACTGGTGATGCAAAGTTTCAGAATTATACATCTCGCAAATTGATGAACATAGAAAGCATATTTTGTATATATTGCTACACAGTTAATTCAAATTTTACTTAGTTTTAAAAAAAGTTTAAAATCTTAAAAAAAATTCCTCTTAAATCTATTGATCAACAGATCTACTCTTTAACATATCATTTTTCTGCCGGCTTTTACCCAGCACAGATATCAGCACGAGGATACCTCAATTTGATTTCTGTTCTCATATTATGCAGCCAAAAAACATTGATACAATGTCCTCAAGGATATACAAAGCCATGTTACTCAGGACAAAATGAAATAAAAACAAATATCTCTTTGAGGAAATAAGACAAAATTAAAGGACACAGCAGCAAACAATTTTTTTTCCGAGAATCAGTTCAATTCTACACATGGTCAAACCACACAAGCAAGAGAATTTTCAGATTCATTACCCATGAGGAATCTCCCAAGTACTCATCCCACGTGATGAAAAGGCAGCAATATGATCACTGTAATCAATGCCACCAACACCAATTACATCACTTTGATCTGCAGGATTATTCAGAGTTCCATAAAGTGGTCCATCATTTCCAATTGCAGAAACCATAATGACATTGTTAGCTGTAAGTTCCCAGACCTAGACAAAGGAGCAATTAATCACATAATTTTTGGATCACATGATGAAAAAGGGTTCCTAGTGCAATTGATGTTTGGGATTCACAATTGTGTCAACAGTCCAGATAGAAATGTAAACAATTCAGAAACAACCTGGTGCCAAGCAAACAATCAAGAAATAGAACGGTGATTTCAACACAACACACATTATGCCCTCTAATCTTAAAAGAGGTTGTAAAAATTTGCTATTTTTGCTATTGTAGAACTAAAGTTTGAGAGGCTCACCTTCTCAACAAATGGGAGGTCCAGGTAATCTGGTCCACCAATGCTCAAATTCAGCACATCCATATTCATTGCAATGGCATAGTTGAATGCATCAAGGAACCAAGATGTATAGGATACCTGCAGTTAGCTGAACGAAAAATTCTCATAACCTTGCCAAAACTGCAGAGCTAGACAGGAGACAGACCAACAACAACAACAACAACAACAACTAAGCCTTTATCCCACTATGTGGGGTTGGCTATACAGATCATATATCACCATCGTTTTCTATCAAAACTAGAACAAAGACAAATAATTACAACTAGTACAATAACCAATAATAGTAACAGCATTTCACATTCAACTGCAAAAATAGAAAATAATGTTAAAGTCATGACTACTAATAAAAGTCAAAAACACAGAAGGAAAAGTAATTCATACAAGCATTCGCCCAGAAAATAAAGGAGAAAACTGCACATCTGGAAATTGACGCATTACCTGTAAATCTGTAAATACACGAAAAGCATAGATCTCGGTATCCGGAGCAAAGCCAAGACACTCTGCATCTTGTCCAGCAATGACTCCAGCAACAAAAGTTCCATGTCCAAGATTGTCATTGAGTGTATCCTCGTTGGTCCAATTAGTACGCTCCTGAAATCAGGTGGACTGAGATGCTTCAATATCATGAATTCATTATATTATAAGCTCGTAAAAATGTGAAACAGATAAAGGCAAAGATAACTCTGCCATCTTTGCTCAAATATAAAATACCTTGATATTACGAAAATGAGGGTGATCTACTCGAATACCAGTATCAAATATAGCCATTTTGACTTTTGAACCAGTATACCCCTTTGACCAGAGTGTATCTGCTCCAAAATAGGATGTAACTTGTGATTTCTGTGATCCATCAAAAAGCACATAAACAACAAGCATTTGTCAAGCCCCTTAGAAGAAAAAGCTGGATAACTAAAGAAGTAATCTGTAAATTAATTACAACATCTTTATTTCACTTCTTTTTGACTTCTCAAAAAGCAAATTTTTAACTTTTTTCAAGGAAGAGGTCTCATTGATTCCTTGGTAACAGGAGGAATATCTCTGGCTAGCAGAGCTTGAAGGATTGTCAATAAAATCTGAATGCAAAATTTTCATCTATGCTAGTCAGTGATCAACCTGTTGGCTCACTTGGGAAGTGAGGTTCTTTTAACATTTGAATGGTCATTGTTTCTGAAAATGTCCATCCATATTCAGTATCCACGGCCCAATTCATCGATAAGTTATAGTATTAATGCCATAATTGATGCCTGAAATTGCCACTATCTTAAAACATCAATTCCCAAAATCTCATTCTCATCAAAGAGATTGAAGATGTAAATATTTTACCCTTTCTATACCCGTCAATCATTCAAGCTATCATCAGCCTAGATATGACCATGTCACTATCTAATTTATCAGCTAATCCACCTCAACAAAAGAAATTAAAATATGCATTAAGCATGTAAATGGAGACCAACCATTCTACTACAACTCTCAATACACTTTGAGCCCATATAACAGGAAAATCAATAAATAAAATAACCGCACAAGACATGTAAAAAAATGAAAAAAAACACCTTACCTGCTCCATTAGATTCCTTCCCCAGCTAATCCTCGTATTACTAGTATTGGCCACCGCAGCAGTTTTCTCATCGGCCTCACTAAACGACATTGCAGTAAAAATTTTGCCGGGCCGTTTCTTTCCCTCAAGAAAAGATCCAACTTTGCCCTCATTCTTTATTTCATTCTCCTCAAGAATCACTCTTTGGTAGCTCAAATCCAACGATACATCCTTCACGAGCTCCAATTCCTCAAATCTCCCAATCAAGACATCCCTTTTCGAATCTTCAATCGCCACCAACCCAAAATCTGTAGGAAATTTCGAAGCGGGATTTTTCCTCTCAATCCACTCCCAACCCTTTAATTTTACCGCATTTTGAAGGTAGATTTTGTGATTTTCAGCTTTCTTGTAATCAGTGAACCGAATGATGTGGTTCCTTCGAACAACCGGCTGTTCTTGGTGATGACTTTTCCGTAATTCTAAGGGATCAGTGTTTGAAATTGGGTTGTACGTTTGATTTCGGGATGAGGGCTGAAAACAAGGACGCAAGAAGATGGATGTGAAAAGGAAAAAAAGGGATAGATTGAAAAGGGAAAATCGTGAACTGAAAAGGGTCATGGACATCATGATAAACCAAGCTCCCTCATCCAGAATAGAGGGGCGAGTGAAGACTGAAAGAGTTAACTTGTGTTTACAGATGTTTCAGAGTGAATCATTGCTTGGGCTATTGACTCTATCGTTCTTGTTTGTATCAATGCCTGGGTTTTTGATGGATGGAGAAAATCTGCAATTGCCAAAGATTCATCGCTTCCTGCTTTGACTTTTTCTCTTTGTTGTCTATCATTTGGTTTCTTCGATTTCGATCGATATCTAATCTTGTTTTAGTTTTGCCATATTATAACATTTCGCATGCCTATGGCTATGTTTTGATTTTATTTTTATTTATAAAAAGTTAATTTTTTTAAAAATAAAAATAAAATATCAAAATATATTTTTCTTTTAAATTTTAATTTTTATTTTTTTTACTCAAATTTTTTTCCATTATTTTTATAAAAAAATTACTTATTTTTTCTTCCAAAATATTTTTTTCTACTAAAAAATACCCACTAAAATTTTTATACATTTTAATATAAAATTTTTCAAATAAACCACAATCCAAACATACTCTATGTTTTCCCACAAATTAAAAAAGTTACTTTAAACTTTTCCAAATTACCAGAAGAATCCCTGTAAGTTTTCTTGCTCCCCTCTCCCATGGTTAAAAAATGTACAAGTTCTTACCGACCTTTGATATGTGTAAAATTGGATTAGAACAATTACAAGATTGTTGAACATTATATTTCATTTTTCTTTTAGTTTTGACACAATGTGCTAATAGAATGCCTTTGATATGGATAGAGTAAAAAAGAAGTAAAAAATAAGTATTTCTCATTATTTTGTATGTGTTGTTTGTAAGCCTCAATATTTTTTTTAATCATCATTTCTACCTAATTGGCAGTATGAGTATCTATAATAATGTTTAACATACCTTTTGAATTAGTATAGAGATTATGCACAAGAGTATTGATATTAATGGTGAAAAATTATACTATTTTAATGTTAAATAAAGTTTATTTTTTATACGATATAACCTTTTATAAGTTACAATGTACAACATATTTAATGTATTATTAAATATATATTCTTATATTTTTTATCATTAATTTTTAATTTAAATTATATATAGTTAATATTAGTAAATGTAATACGACAATTTTATATCAAAAAAATTAAATTTTTTCATGATAAAAGCAGTAATAATTTTTTAATATATATATATATGCCAAATATAGCACATAGTTTCAAAATAATCGTTATTTAATGGCTTCTACAATATACATATTAGGTTAGTTGTTGACAAAATTCAATGTATATTTTCACTATATGTCATTTCTCTATGAATAAGACCCAAATTGATAATATTATATCAATTTTGTGGTATATTTAAAGGATTTTATTAAAAATAATAATTGGAAGTGAAAAGAAAAATAAAGTTTTTAAAAGCACAAATTGTAAATTTTAAGTTGTACTTAAATGAGGGAGGACAATGCAATTTAGACAACTACTCTAAGTAAATCAATACATAATAGAGTTAATATCATTTACATCTCTCGAGGTTTTAACCTTTAATTATCAAATAGAAGCCCATAACTTGAAAAATAACAAACAACCATTTTGACAGACAGTTAACCTAAGTTACTTAACTAAAATTGACAAAAAAACAAAAAAAACCTACCCTAAACAAATCTTTAAGAAACAAAGCAAAGTAAAAAATAAATTCTTCTCAAGTGCAACACAAGTTTTGCATAAGTTCTCAAAATTATGCTATTTTTTCATCTTTTTTGCACAAGTTTTGAAGGCTTTTTTGTATTTTTGCCAATTTCAATTAAATAACTTGGGTTGACTATTAGTCAATGAGCCGATTGTGAATAATTTATTGGGATAATTACCAAAATCTCCTGAAATTTAGGTTTATTACTAATCGAACTCTATAGTTTGTCAAACTATCAATACCTCCCTGAGATTTAAAAATATTTAATATTTACCCCTTACCATTATTTCCGTCTATGAATAATAACTTTTCCGTTACTGTTCATGAATAATACACGAATAGTAAAATGAATAGTACGCAACAGTAAAATAAAAAATAGACAAAATTACCCCTGATAATCTAGTTATTAATTTGTATAAAAATACTTATAACTAATATTTATCTTATAAATAAAAAAAATTACATATATTTATTTATATCAAATGTAGAGTACGTAGAAAGAAAATAGAAGTAAACAATTGACTTATATATATATAAAAAATTGAATTAATTGAAAAATAAAAAGCAAATCTTTCAACCAAAACAAAAAAGTATGGTATAAAAAATTTTAAGATTCATTTTATAGACAAATCCACCAAACTAAGAAAATAAAAATATGTATATTTAAAAAGCAAATCTTTTTACTATTCAATTAATTTGAATTTTTTGATATAAGTCAAGTTTTTATTTTTATTTCTTTTTTGCGTACTCTATATTTGATATAAAATGAATATGTATAATTTTTGTTTTTATTTTTAGGATAAATATTAGTTATAAGTATTTTTTTTTATATAAATTAATAATTAGAGTATTAGGAGTAATTTTGTCCAACTATTCAATTTTTTACTACTTTTTGCGTACATTTTTTTTATACAAATTAATAACTAGAATATTAGGGGTAATATTGTTCAAATATTAAATTTTTTACTACTTTTTGCATACTTTACATTCGATATAAATGAATATGTATAATTTTTATTTTTATTTATAAGATAAATATGAAATATCAGTTATATGTATTTTTTATACAAATTAATAACTGAATTATTAAGGTAATTTTGTTTAAATATTAATTTTTTTATTATTACGTACTGTTCACGCTACTGTTCACGATACTATTCACGAATCAGTAATGTAAAAGTTACTATTCATTGCCAGAAATAATGGTTAAGGGGTAAATATTAAATGGTTTTAAATCTCATATGGGTATTAATAATTTTGACAAACTATAAGGTTTAATTGGTAATAAACATAAACTTTAAAGAGATTTTGGTAATTATCCTTAATTTCTTCACTTTTTCTTCTTTGGTTAATTTGGGTACTATTTCTAAGTAAATTTCTAAATAGGCAGCTCCCAAACTAGTTCTTTACATATTAGACAATGAATGTTTTAGTTCTTTATTTTCAAAATAAAAATAAATAAGTTTTTACTTTTCATGAATGTACTATTTTAGTTATTCATCACTATTTCGTTTGTTTTTTATCAGAATAGTGATAAAATAGTGGCGAAATAATAACATATAACCAAAAGTGTATATTTATAAAATGTAAAAAATTATTTGTTCCTATTCTAAAAATAAGAGATAAAAAGATCATTGGTCAATATGATAGATCATATTGAGTTATCTCACTTCTAAATCTACGTGTAAATTTCTAAATAATACTCTAAATGGGGAGAGAAACGACGTCGTAGATTTCTTCACTTTCTCTTCGTTGCTGTATTTTACGACTGGCAGCAGGTGGTACCCGCCTTAGCTCCAGGACTATAGCAATGGCGAGAGGCCTTATCGCCTCTCCAAATACCAAATCACGCTTGATTGTCACTTCGATTGTCCGAACTGGGCTGCTATCGAAGTACGCACAACAACGCCTTTATCCTCCTCCTTCTGTATCTGCACTTCTTCTGAGACGGTTCCCATTCGCTCCCTCCTCCACTCGCTTTTTCTGCACTTGCTCCCATCAGCATGGCCCCGAAGATATGTCAAGATACAGAGAAACCTTTGCTCGTAGGATGGACATGGCTGGCCTTAAACCCCATCACCGTCTTGGTTACATACTCGTCTTTCCCTCTCTGATGCTTCTTAATATCCATCCAGTATTGTTGTCCTGTGTGTGTTCTCATTATGCATAATATTTGCAACAAAATTTTTTTTGTTAAGGCTGTCGAAAACAAAGATGCGGATCATAGAAAGGAAAAAGATGAAAATTTGGGTTGCAAAATACTATCTTGAGTTAACAATTTTACATGTCACGTTGGAAAAGGCAGCTATTATGACAAAGAACTCAAAAGACATAAATTTGCTTGGTGAAAGGAGGATATGTTTCTCCTCATTTTGGCTGCACATATTTCTTTGGTCATGGAGATAATGTGAAATTCAAACTTTTTATGAAGTAGGCTTTTCTTTGACTTGATGGCAGCTATGGGAGTTTCTGGTGGTCCTGACAGCATGGCCCTTTGTGTATTAGCTGCAATGTGGAAAAAGGAGGGCCATCGTGCCATTGCTGCCAAAGAGAGCAGTGAATTCGTTGATGGTCTGGTGGCAATTGTAGTTGATCATGGACTGCGTGAGGAGAGTAAAGATGAGGCAAAGCTTGTTTGCAGTAGAGTTACAAATATGGGTATGGATGACTTTTCTTCTGTTGGGAGGTTTTGCAATAGAAGCCTCATTTGATTCAATTAATCATGGAGAGATGTAATGTAGACTGTGTGTAGGGACAAGATGTGAAATTGTTCAATGTGAATGGTCCGGGGGTAGGCCCAAGCATGGTCACTTGCAAGAGGCTGCTCGTAATAAGAGGTGAGAATGCTCACTGTAGTTAGCTAGATTCAACTTAATTTAGTAGTGTCATTATTGGGTGTGATTATATCACTTTGTACAAGTAGGATTCGAATTTGACTTGGACATTCCTTCCCATTCAACAGTTTTTTCCCCCTTTAATGTTCCAGGTATCAACTTCTTCAAGATGTTTGCATTAAACATCAGATTGGTGTGCTATTGATTGCACATCATGCAGATGACCAGGTTAGTGTCATACTTATTGCAAGAATGTTTTCAATCCCCATGTCCCATGTGCAAATAATATGTGACAAATATTTGTTGATTTGATAATGACTTTGAATCTTCTGTATAAAGATTCTTTCTTGCCGACTGTTCAACTGCAATTTATTACTTTAGTGACACCAGGACCATAGTCATTCTAAGATTTGAGCAATATGCAGGCAGAATTGTTCATTCTTAGATTATCTCGTGGTAGTGGCGTGCTTGGACTATCTGGCATGGCATTTGTATCACAGTTGTTCCCAAAGCATACGGATTGTTGTAGTGAATCTTCAAGTGGGCCTGGGATTTTATTGGTGAGGCCTCTTTTAGAGTTCTCAAAAGAAGACATGTACCAGGTCAGGTTTGTTTGATTTGTTGGTGAATAAGATTGATATTAGTATCAAGTACTGCAATATGAACACTGATTGGTCTTTCATTGAGCCTGAACCCAGTAGTAAAGAAGAAGCATTCTTGATGTCAACATTATGATCTTTGGTTTTGTTTATATCATGTGTTACCTATACGAACTAATTTGGTCAGAATGCTTTCCATATAACAAACATAGTCATTCTTTCTCAGATTCCTCTCATTGGATATTTAAACTTGTTGGTTTGAAGAGATAGTTGTAAATGTTGCAGATATGTCAAGGTGACAATCAAGAATGGGTGGAAGATCCAACAAATCAAAGTCCATTATTCGCTCGTAACAGGATCAGAATGACTCTGAATAGTTTATCCTCTTGTGAGTTAAAATATTTATTATGGCATTGATTGTATGAACAATTTCATTTGAAACACATAACTGGGTTTCCTTATTTAAGAAATTTTCAAGTTTTTTTTGGCTTTTCATGCAGTTGAAGATCAAAATGTTATCTGATTTGTATCCTCTCCAGTTCTTGTACTCTTACCTATCACTATCAGCAATGCATTCACTTATGCAAGCATTGGTGCATTCTTGACATTCACAAAATTTCTTACCTTTGCAGCTGTCTTAAGGGCTGAGTTACTTGCAGTCATTTCTACCTGTCGAAAAACGCGGTTGCACGTTGACAAAATTTGTATTAAGCTAATAAATCAGGCTGTGACCATCATGCCAGTAAGTATGTGTTTAAGAGTATCTTGTCTGTAAGTTATATGCCTTAAGATCTTTTGGCTTTCTATTTAGCCATTGTTTCCTCTTTGACAAATTAACATGTGAAAGGTCTCAAGAATAAATCTTTTCCTATTCTTCAGATTCTGAATTCAAGTCTAAAACCATTTAATTAAATGATGAATAACAATATGAATTCAAGTCTAGATACACCTTTTAATCAAGTGATAAGTAGCAATATATTCTTGTTGTGCCTTGACACTGTTTGAACCCAGAAAACCTTTTCTTATTTTGTGGCTTTGCTTCATTTAAAAATGATTTATTGTTACATAAAACTTATTTTGGCCCCATCTTTACAGATGCATAAAAGAATAGAATCAAATTACCTTATTCACATGAGAATTATATAGTTATATATAGCTTGTCACAGAACTTTTTAAAGCTTTCCCCTTGTATCTGTTTTGGCTGTGATTTATGAGAAGTGAATTTAATAAGAAGAGAATAACTGAGGAAGAACTTTATGTTTTTCCCAGAAGTATTTTCCGGACATTGGTTTTTAAATTTCTCTATTTCTTTGTGCAGGAAGGGTATGCAGTAATCAGTCTGAAAATTCTAGATCCGTCCAATGTTAATGATATATGTCTGTCAAAGTTTCTTGCTTTGGTTTTGCAGGTAAGTCCATAACATGTGGTTCGTGAACATATTTAAAACTGTGAGTAGTGAATGCATTGGATAACATGCTCATTTTTTGTGGTATCGGAAATGGTAGTTCATTTCACAAAGGCATAGGCCAGTTCGTGGTAGTGCATCAAAATTGCTATTGGACTACATTCGTAGTACCCCATGTAAGGTAAATGTAATTTCATCATCTAGATCTTTTGCCTATCCTTTCTCTTGCATGGTTGTACTTTTTGTCAGAAACTTGTGGTTTATTTTTGTCCTAGATTTTTTTTATAATACATATAGGCGCGTGATAAGCTAATTAAATCATGCTTGTTTTCCCAAGGGAGAGTGCATGTAGTGGTGTTCTTGTTCTTGACTTGAAACCCTTATTGTTAGGGTTTACATTTTTTTTCTGACTTCATCAACTAATGGATCCGTATTTTTTTTCCCCTGTAGACTTCTCTTACTGCAGCTGGTTGCTATCTTTGTCCAGCTCCTGGCTCTAAAGGCTCCAAAGTCCTAGTTTGCTGCTCTGTTGATTCTAATGTCCCTTTGAAGATGGAAGTGATACAAGCACTCTCTAATGAAAGACATTGCTATGGTTCAACTGAAGTAGAGCAAATTGTTGAGAATGCAAAATCTTCTTTGGACAGTTATATATCTGGTGTTTCAGATGTTCAATTTCTGGGCTTAACAGCTTCTCCGTTTCTGGGTCTAAAATCTTCTGAATGTGTTCTAACCGAAGCCAAAAGGCTTGGCATTCTCAGCAACTCCACCTATGATGCTATTGTTTCTTTGCAAAATCACGAAAGTGAATATTTTAAGCCTAAAACTGAGGTCATGTTTGATTGTGACTTAAAAGATGAAGGGAAATTGGTCAGTATGACTTCACATCGAGAAATGTATCTTGGGCAAGTTGGTTATTTCATGAACAGATTTCTGATAAGGTGGAATCATTGCACAAAAATCCCAATTTTACCTTCCTTCAATGAGAATGAATGTGATAAGGTACTGGAAGTGGGAAGAGAGCAATATTGCAGATCTTGCTTAGTCGATCACGATTACGTTGCTGAGGTGCGTTGTATGGTTGATTCTGACTGGCTCTACCTTGCAAATTTGTCAAAGTGTCAGAATGTGGAAAGCTCTCCAGAGCAATTACTCTCAACCACAGCTACACAGCGAGAGGCTCAGGAAATAAAGTCATGGTTTGAGTTTGTTAAATTATCAGCACAGAGAGCTCTTCTAAGTTTAAAGTCTATTCCAGTTTCTGCTAGACGAAGCCTACCTGTACTGGTGGATTCTCAAGGGCAATTACTTAGCATTCCGGTATATTGGCATTCATATTCTACTGCTTCCCTCTGAATTAAGAACTAGGAATGCTCTTTCCATCTGATGCAGCTCATTTTCCATTGTCTATGCTGTTTGTGCCTTTGAACATTGAAATTTTTACCCATTATGTTAGACTAGAATAGGCAGGGGTAAGGCTGTGTAAATTTGGATTATCCTCCCCCCTACACTTGCAGCCGGGTAACTTGGGGTCGTACTTTTTTATGTTAGACTAGAATAGGCAGGGGTAAGGCTGCGTACATTTGGATTATCCTCCCCGTACACTCGCAAGCCGGGTAACCTAGGGTCGTACTTTTTATGTTAGACTAGAATATAAGAGGGAGCCTTGGATCAGTGGTAAGGTTGGTTGGGTTCAAATCCTGGAAACAGCCTCTCTGCCAAAAATAGGCAGGGGTAAGGCTGCGTACATTTAGATTATCCTCCCCCTACACTCGCGAGCCGGGTAACCTGGGGTCGTACTTTTATGTTAGACTAGAATATGGTTCCTATTTATTGTCATTTTCATGGTCGAATCTATGTTCATGTCATGTGCTAGTCATCTACCTGCATCAGAACAATCCCACCTACTTCTTATGGATGTTCTCTCTTGGTTTTCTGAAGTTCGCTACCTTTTTAATTATTCTCTTCTCCATGTGTTATTGGTAGAGCTGACAGGTTAACGTTTTCTTTAATTGTTTCAGAGCTTGTGCTTTCAGCATTGTCCCTGCTTGGTCATGTCTGCTGAATTCAAGCCAAGAGTACCCCTAGGTGGAGGTCACAGTTCATTTCTTTAGTCTCCCTTTCTTGACTTCATCTGCTCTGTGCTGATATTTCTTCCTACATTACTATTGGAATAACTGAATAGTGAAAGGGAAAAGAATAAAATACTAGAGGGGCCAAAAATATTCCTCTGTATCATAAGAACTTAGAGAGAGAATTGCTCGAGGGGCTAAAAAGATCCCTCTTTACCATACGCAAACTTATTCTTTCTTGGAAATAAAGGTAGTGGTAGATCGAAAATTTTGCATATTTGGAATTGAATCATTGCAAGGGTTTTTTTTTTCCCTTGAAGATTTATCATGTGGAAGATTTCTAATTTCATCTGATTTTGTTGCCAATTCTCTATTCTTTACACTCTGAGCATTAGTTTATATAAAAGTTGGACTCTTTCTTGTACGATAAGGTGGTTCAAAAATTAGCTAGAGTATGGTTCGCGTTCTAATGGTGTTACATCCAGTTGCCACTGTTGGCCAATGCCACATATTTGCACTTAGATTAATTTGCGTTGGAACAACATGCCCCGAGAGAAAAGAATTGCTCCACCCTTCATTCAGATTAAACAAAAAAGGACATCTCCACTTTGATTTTAGAAATTTTCCAATACCGGGTAGAGGCATTCTCAAAATTATTCCTCAACAATGTTTACATGAAATTCTCATCAAAATCAGCTAAGGGGGTGGTCGGAAAGGTATAAGATGATGCAAAAATTAAATAATCATCTTTCTTCTCGTTCTTGCTTCTTTAAGGGGGAAAATGATGTGAACCATTGCTTCCAAGCTGCATCTTCCTGCTGCTCCAACCAAGACAAGAAAGCACTATCCAGCAAGCAGAAGGCATTTACGTATAGAAGTTGATACCTAACAGGAACATATCGGAAATTCACTACTTGCATAACTGGCCAGGCGCCACCTTCCAGAACTAATGCAGGAAGCAAGTCCCTCTTCAAACCTTCTTTCACTTGACTAGTACTCTTACCATTTGAAAATCCCATGTAACTGAAAAACACTAGTAAATCAAGAGGGCCAAAAATTATGCCATCCATTGCGACTTTAGTCGCAACAAATCGTGCTGACTTAGGCTGCATGTGAAGCTTGAACCTAATAAATCTGTCCAAGTATTCATACCTGTCATAGGAAAGGGCATCATTATGTGCATTTCTGATAGCTGATGAGAAACAACTTCCCATATCACCAGGTGCTAAATGACAGTTAAGTCAAAACCATGAATTGCAACTTCTTATTACTCTCCTAAAAGCAAGTATGAGCCAGATCACTAAAATGCTGAGTTTTAAACAGGAAACAAATACAATTCTTATGACAATAATTTTTTTCATCAACATGCAGTAAACCAACCAAATTTTGTTAACTGCTATAATTAGTTAATAATTCTCAATATGGTTCCTAAGAGACATAAAACAAGTAGGGGCTTACACTAAGCGTGTGTGCTAGTTCATCCATCTGGAACCTAATTACTGGTAATGATAATGTGAAGCTTAACACAAGACCAGCCATGCATTGACTTTCCTCCTTGCAAGCTCACAAATAGTAGGCAAAGGGAAACTGCAAATAGCAGTTTATAAAATCAGTTTTAGAATCTAAATGCTAGAACTGATGCTTTGAAGCCCTATAAAAATCAGAGCTAAGAATGTATTTGAAATAATAAAGAAAGGCCAATCCTAGAGGTAATGGTAATATATTGCAAGCATAATCAAGCATGCCATATGTTGTATAAACTAAATGGTGAGGAAGTCACCTAGTTGGCTTTTAGGTTTAGTAATTACAACTGAGGACATTAGCATCAAATTGCGACAAGAAACCCATACTTTTTACCGCAGTGAACTCATCCTCGGTACCTAGCAGAACTCAAGTTGGACTATTGATATAAATTGCTTAAACTACATGAGATCAAGCAGAGAAGAAGACCAAGTTTTTGTTGGTAATATTGGTGTAAATTGCTTAACCTACATGAGGTCAAGCAGGGAAGAAGATCATGTTTTTGTTAGGCAATGTTCTTAGCTATATCATGCATGTATGAGATCTTAAAAAAGCTCATACAGCATTTTATTAGCTGAAACAAAGATGGTCCTTATGCAAAAATGTCAAGGAAAAAAAATATACAAACCAGAAATGGCCAACTGGTCCAACAAAACCAAATCCAAACATGCTTGTAATAGCAACTCGTTTCCAGTTGATTTTAGATTCTTTATCTGCATCCTGAAAAATGAAATAAAAGGCTTTTGTGTAAGGTTTGAATATACTTGTACCTGTTATTTTGCAGTCAAATAGTCTAAAACTCTACCATATATTCAGTTTAAGGGGGTAGAAATCTGAGAAAGCAGAACTGCGGCTGAGTGTTGCTCATCAATGACAACACATAACCAGTAAGAGAATGATGATACAAATTTATCAGGCACAATAGCATCAGAAGAGAGTGATATAAGAACTGAAAGAGTAACATATCCTCTACTTAGAGCCCAGAAAAAAAAAATTAGGAGTTAATATTTTACCAAAATTATCAAAATTTATTAATAAGCACCAACCAGCAAAGTTCATTCACACAAAAAAGCAGAGATTGTGTTCAACAAAACTACATACCACCATAATTTTATTTTATTTTTTGTCAGGAAAAGAAAATTTGTTGCTTCTAGAACCCACCAAAGCTTCAAGGAAATTACCTATACACGTGATGATTGTTTCCTTATTTAAAAAACATCATGAGAAAGATCTAGTGTATATTTCATGCACTAGAAACATCTGCACTTCCTCCCACCCCAAAGACACGTGAACAAATTATCAAATGGAGATAAATAAAACGAGATGATGAGCAGTGATGGTATTAAGGTAGAAACTGTATTATACCAAATTATTTTACTACATCTGTAGTGACTAGTAGAGGTACATAAATAATAACACTGTACTTAAACTAAAGAACCATGAAACAAGTATATTTGCTATTTTTTTCCCTGTAGACAATAATCATGAAACCAGCAGTTAAATTAGGCATGGACTCATAGAATTAGGCTTGGTTGTGCATGCAGTAGCTTTATGGTAATAAACATTAACATTCATTGTAATAGTTAGGTAATAGCAGCAATACCAGCACCACAATCGTGAACACACAGACCTATTACTCTATCCTCTTCAAGAGTGGCACTGCTACGTGTACACCAATCTAGAAATGGTGTTGTAAAACAATTGATGCACATCCTTTGCAAGATTCTGTTTAGCTGCTAATGCCATTTCCTACATCTAGTTTATCATCTAGGACAAATTTTCAAGGCTTACTAGAATAAAAAGGTCCTACGGCTTAGTCGGAAAAGAAGTCCAAAATCCAAAATCCAAAATCCAAAATCCAAATGGTTCCTGAAGGAATCCAATGGAGTAAACTCTCCAATACCTTCATAAGCCCAGAACAACCAGCAACACCACCAAAGGTCCCAAACGCTCAAAAGTAGAGCAATCATTTACTACTAAAAGTGGAATTTTTAACCAAATTATGAAAAATGAAAATGCAGTAAACGGGTGTCATCGAGCGGTCAAAGACCGAATTCAACATTAACCAAAGCTTCTTAATCACACTGTTCAACCATTCACCCATTCTAACTAATACAATGTGAAAAGCTAACTTTGTTCTACCACCAAAAATCCCTTGCACTAAAACAACACTACCATTCAAAGATAAATTTTTTATCCAAAACCCGCCTTCAAATACACACAATAATCATCAATCATCCAATATATGAGTAAAAAAATTAATCAAAAGAACAAAGACTGCTCACGGGGAAATGATGGCGATTCTTGGCAGTGGAGTGTGTAACAGATTGAGCAACAATATCTCCAACCCCCCAAAGAAACCCAGAACTTATGATTTGGGTCTTAAGCGGGTGACTAGCCAAGCAATTTTGGTACCATTTCCAAAGCTTCAACATCATTCGGATTTCCTCTTTCTCAACGTTGTTTTTTTTTTTACCCCTTTTTTTTTCCGGGGTCCCTTTCTCGATCAAATTAAGGGATTCAGCACAGCTACACAGCTACACAGCTAAAACTACAGGGTTGGTTAATGGGCGGTTGGCAATTAGAAATCGATAAAAGGGATTTGAGATTGAGCATCTCTTTCAGATTTCAGCCCATTCCGCATGGATGATGACAGCGCGTTGTCAGGTTGCTTTGACGCCCGGGCTAAGGTTCATATACGAGTAATTAGTGTGATTTATACCATCGTTTTGTGGGATAATTATGGATGAAAGTTCTTTTTTACTTTCTAAATTTAGTTTTCTTATTTTAAAAAAAAAGTTTTCTGTAATCAATATTAACGATGGTAAAAAATGGATTTCCAGAAAAAGAAAAGAAAAAAAATGCATGATATTGCTAGAGACTGATAACGTAAAGGCTAAAGCTATATTAACCTTACAAGTTTTAGTTTTAAAAAAAATGGAGGTTTAATTCTTCTTTTATTTCCCGATTATTTTGTTTGGTGAGTATTACATTGTTTTTGTAAGAATTTACTTTGCATAGAAAATTTTTATTCACAGTAGATATTTTAAAAAAATAATGATATTTAAATTAAGTTTATACTATGATTTTATAATTTTATATCTTAAAGTAGTCTAAACTTCTGAAAATTAAACAACAACAGCAATATAATAGGTAATCAACAACATAGAGAAGGCTTTAGGCTTCGTTTGGATTGTGTTTTATTTGGAAAAAGTTGTATTGAAATAAGTAAAAATATTAATAAGTTTTTTTTTATAAAAAAAGTATTTTAAAGAGAAAAATAAAAAAAAAAATTAAAAATTAGATGAGAAGAATTTGAGTGAAAAATTTTAAAATTTAAATTTTGAAATAAAAAAATTTAAATATTTTATTTTTATTTAAGAAAAATTAACTTTTTGTAAATAAAAACATTACATAAACAAAGCCACATATTAAAATTTGGAGAAATTGATCAACTACACAAAATGTAATTGTTCTATCTTCTCGAATCTCGTGAAATACAAAAACGCATAAATACTATCCCTTAAATTTACAAAAAAAAAAATGCAAAAACTCTAGCGACCGATCCTTTCCAATTTGATCAATTGTAGAAAATACAGGGACCCAATCCCTTCTTGCATGCCAAAGGAATATGTGTGTGTGATATTCTGTCATAAATATTATATGATTTTATGATTTTGGAATTTGATTAAAATTTTATATATTTTTTGTTCAATTGGAATTTTCATTATTATTATTTTTGTTTATCAATTTTTAACTCTCAAATTTAAATTTAAATAGACAAAAATATGTCATTTATTTAATCATCTATAAAGAATATTTTACATATATTTTTATAATGAAAATTACAAGTTTAACTTTATATAAAATAAAAGTAAAGAGCACCATTTGTCTCTCAATTTAGGACTTTGGCTCAATTTAGTCATTTACGTTGAAAAAATTTCAATTTAATTCATTAATTCATAATTTTAAATTTAATTGTTCCTTTTAATAGAATTGAGTCAAACCAAATTTAATACATTCAATCACGTGACTTACCATAAGAAAGAAATTGAAAAAAAAAAAATTACAAAATAAAAACAAATGAATTTAGAGGGGAAAATAGGAAAAACACATTCTACAATTACAAGACGTGGCAAGATGTGCTCCTATTATTAAACTAGACTATTTTTCTTCTTCTTTCCATCGCCAGCCTCAAGAATCAAGAAAGCAGTGATCTCATATGGGTAGAATCTGATTTCTGATAATATTTTGTGGATAAGATTGCTCCAAAAAGAAATGGTGACGCTACACAACAAATTTCCAGTGTCTTTCATGCACTGTTCTTCTACTTCTGCTGCAACCATGCAACCTTCCTGCCCACTTGATTCAGCAGGATTCAAGAGGCAGGAGGTGCAACTTCCCTTTCCCTATTCCACCTACCCATGGTCCCATATCTTTCTTATTTCTTGATTCTTTCTTTGCAGGATACAACGGGAACAAAATGAATCTACTCCATGTATGCTACCTTGGTTCGTGCTGTTGCTCATAATTATTTGAATCAATTTCAGCTCAAGCTTCTTGTAATTTAACAACTTTTGAGAACATTAATATAGATGGGAGAATTTGGATGGGATTCCCAGTCTATGGTTGCAAGAAAGCAGCAGAATCGAGCAATAACCAGCAAATCAAGGAGTCAAGCATCATTGTCCAAGGTACTTTTCTTGTTCCTTCAATTTTAGATAAACAATCCTGATAAACCAGAGATATATTGTCTTCTCTTGGCAACAAATTCCCATTGTTGTGCAATGGTTTAATTGGCAATAAGAATTCCAGGAAGGTTAACTTGACGATGAATGGTACATTCATCATAATCATCAAGATTGCCATTATTTATGTTCAAGTATGCCATTGTGTTGGGAAACATTCTAGCTTTGTTTTTGCATAACCTGCACATTGAGTTGAGCAATTGGTCATGAACTTGTACAGAAATTCCAACTGTTGCAGGAAACATTTTCAAGAAAAGACCGAGGTAATCTAATCCCGGCTTCTGTTAGTTCTCAAATTCAATATGGTTGTCCTGTTTGTTCTGAGAACAACAGTTGCCAAGCAGTTAAGTCGAGAACAAAGTTGATGAAAATTTTGATTGAGAAGAAAAAACCTCAAGAAGTACACTCAATTTTCCGAGGCTTAATAGAAGAGGGCCACAGACCTACACTTGTAACGTACACTACTGTATTAGCTGCTTTGACCCTCCAGAAACGCTTCAAATCCATTCCTACACTCCTCTCTAAGATTGAAAAAGATGGATTGAAACCCGACTCAATATTTTTCAATGCCATGATCAATGCATTCTCTGAATCTGGTAATGTCAAGGAAGCTATGAAAATGTTCAGAAAAATGAGGGACAATGGATGTAAACCGACAACTAGTACATTTAATACCTTGATCAAAGGGTTTGGCATCATTGGCAATCCTGAGGAATCCGTGAAACTGTTGGAAATGATGTCTCAGGAAGAGAATGTGAAACCCAATGATAGGACATACAACATTCTAGTCCGAGCTTGGTGCAATAAGGACAACATAGAAGAAGCATGGAATGTGGTCTACAAGATGGTTGCCTCCGGCATGAGTCCTGATGTTGTTACATTCAATACAATAGCTCGTGCGTATGCCAAGAATGGTGAGACAAGCAGAGCAGAAGCAATGATCTTTCAAATGCAAAATAACAAAGTGGCACCCAATGAGAGGACATGTGGCATCATAGTGAACGGGTACTGCGAAGAAGGAAATATGTCAGACGCGCTAAGATTTGTTTCCAGAATGAAGGATCTTGGGGTGCATCCAAATCTCGTCATTTTCAACTCTCTAATTAAAGGATTCCTAGATGTCAGAGACACTAATAGAGTTGATGAGGTAAGCTCTTGCTTTTGCTTTTAGTTCTGAATCCTCATTTTGACTTATGTTATTATAGGCAAGGGTGTGGAAGTACCCAGCTAATGTTCTTGAAGTTATGGCTATTAATATACTAACATAAAGCTGATAATTAAGAATTTTTAAATGATGACCAAGATAAGTTAGGGAAACAGCCAATTCTGCTTGGCTTTAAACAGTTTTCCAGATGTCTATTGGATTCAAATGCAAACTTCTGTGTGCTTTACTTATGACCATTATGGGTTTTTACTTATCTTTGAAGTACTCCTGAATTGCCTTGGAATTTTTTCGGCTGCTTTCTATCTCACTTGTGCCACAATTATATAGATTTGCTGTTCATAATCCATTACTAATTGGGCTGGTTATGAATTGTTCAGACTCTGACATTGATGGAAGAATTTGGGGTTAAACCAGATGTGGTGACATTTAGCACCATCATGAATGCATGGAGTTCAGCTGGACTTATGGACAAGTGCAGAGAAATCTTTGATAATATGGAGCAGGCTGGCATTGAACCTGACGTTCATGCATTCAGCATTCTTGCTAAAGGTTATGTGCGTGCCGGAGAGCCTGAAAGGGCAGAGGCCCTCCTCAAATTCATGGACACATCAAGAGTGCATCCTAATGTTGTAATATTCACCACAATCATCAGTGGTTGGTGCAGTGCGGGCAAAATGGAATATGCCTTGAGGATTTATGAGAAGATGTGTAAAATGGATATATCCCCAAATTTGAAAACTTTTGAAACCCTGATATGGGGATATGGAGAAGCAAAACAACCATGGAAGGCAGAGGAGTTCCTGGAAATCATGAAAAACTTGGGTATTCCCCCGAGGAAGAATACGATTCAGCTTGTAGCAGACGCTTGGCGTGCTATAGGTTTTTTCAATGAAGAGAAGAGAATCACAAGTGATGGACCAAACAACGAAAGGACCATGGTGGACACTTTGAATGAGATACCAGATGTGGAGCAAGAAAAACCGTACCAGAAAGAAGAATCATATGATTTGCGTTCAAATGCTTGGGAAATTACTGGAACAATTCTATCCAATCAGAATGGGTCTGATGTTGCTAAATTAAGAAGCCAGACAATGCTGAAAAGATCAGTATTGTCTACTGAAAGCCTCAGTATGGCAACAAAGTCCATGTTAGTCCCACGCACCTGTAGAATTAAGATGAAGTCATCAACGAAACCTTTGAAGCAGTTCCAGCTGAAGGTCTGGAAGTACGAGTATGTAAATTCATGGAGATTGGTGTTCTGAAACTGTCATATTTGCTATTTGAGCATTTAGGGAAGTCTCATGATACTCAGCCTGTTACAGCATTGAGTCATACACCTCCAATTTTAGAAGAAAAGCATTCAAATGTTCATGTAATCTTCTGACATATGTGCATATTGCTGTCAGCTATTCCTGGCTGATGCAGACAAATATACTGTCCAATTCTTCTGAAACCATAAATTTCATGAAGTCAGGTCGTTGTGTCCGCAAAATGTGATAATTTTTTTCTCACTTTCCTATAAACATTCTCTAACCAACTAAATAGTGCCAAGAATGTCTGTGACAACAATTTCTGAGCGAAAGACTAAGTATTGATGAACTAACGACACAGCTTGTTTCCCTAATCTGCCATCAATGATTGAATTCACACAGTACATTTCTGATGAAATTGGCCGGGAAAACAGCTGAGGCATTTTCTTACTCCATAACATGCTTGTCTATTGACTTATGAGTTTGAAAAATGTTGCTTGATCTCCACTTTCAAGTTCTTTTCACTTAAGGCCTACCAGTTCACATGATCTTAGGAAGTCTGTCGGACAATTTATCCCACTATCTTGAACTTGATTCTGATTTAAGCACATACCAGCAATATCATCATCAGCTCTTCCTGTAAGTGTTTCTTTACACACGCTGAGCCAGCCAGGGGTGATTCAATATTTGGACATCTGAGAAAACGTTGGAAATGCAGACATTCGAGAATGTCATGGCATTTCCATTCCAGGATACCAATCTAATCCAACATTGATGCTTTCATTACTACACCACATTTACACCTTCGTTTCTTATATTGTGTCTTTTAAATATGGAATCTAAAGGCGGACTGCACAAGTTTAGAAATTGCATACTTTTAAAACCTTAGTCAATGAAAACCAAGTAAGAGAGATTGGCATTCTCCTAGATATAAAAAATGATGAATTCCCAATTTCGTAAGGCATATTTCTTACTTTCATACAAAAGTATAAATCAGTGGGTACTTTGGATTATTCAACACCAATTAAGATGAAGTTATTGCCTACAATATACTAACCATAGATGAAACTATATAATTTTGTTGTTTTCCAGAAATTTAATTTTAAGTTAATACTAATTTTATTACTAAGTATAACTATAAAAAGTCAAAATTATTTTTTTTATTGCATTTTAAAAAATATTTTTAAAATTTTCAAAATAACTTTTGTACCTTTTAATACATTTTTTTTTTATCACAATTCTCATAAAAAAAACACATTTTGATTCATACCCGTTCTAACGCTCCATAAAAATTATTCTTAAATTTATGGAGCTGATAAACTGCTTGGCAACATGATTTTTGGTTGAGGATCTAATTTGGACATATAATTGGGAGGGGAACTTGGCGAGAGAGAAAACAAAACATGAGGACTCTACAGCTCCAGACTCAAAGCCGCTTTCTTCAAGACCCTATCTTTCCCCATGTCCTTTGCTTCACTCTCTCCAAAAACCCGAACTTTCTGCCACTGAGCTCCCGCCCCTTATACAAAACACTACGAGTATGTGCCCCAAAATCCAGAGCTCGTAAAACTTCAAGAAAATCTCATGTTCAGAGACTCAGCTGTAAAGGGTTCAAAGACACCAATGAAGATACCAAGGTTGTATTGAATATTAAAGACGGCGGCGGGGGTGGTGGCGAAGGCGGTGGAGACGGCGGTGATGGAGGTGGAGATGATGAGAAGGTCGGTTCTGGGATTTTGCCAGAATGGCTGAATTTCACTTCTGATGATGCAAAAACAGTTTTCGCAGCATTGGCTGTATCGCTTGCCTTCAGGTCGTTTGTGGCTGAACCAAGATATATTCCTTCATTGTCCATGTATCCCACATTTGATGTTGGGGATCGAATTGTGGCTGAAAAGGTATTAGTTTTCAGCCTTTGATTAGCTTTACAGCTGAACTTTTATTTTATGTTGGATTTTCTAGTAGCTATTTATGCCGTAAAGATGATAATTTCAAGAATTAATTTCAGTATTTGGCTGCTTAGACTGTCCCGTTTGTCAAAACAAAAAATGATGAACTTATCAACCGAAGTTCCCACCATGCTTGGTCTAGAGAAGGCTTCGGTAAGATGCCTTCGCAATTGCAGATGGCTGAATTTGGTTCTGTTGTAGAGACTTGTGGTTTTAAATGTTTCTTCTTGTTCTAGCAATTGCGGATTGAGTCCTGAGTTTGAGTTGAGGAAAAGCTAGGCTGCATACTTTATCGAGTTATGACTTTGATACATGTGTATTATGTAGAGGGATATGTTATAGTTTTTTCATCCAGAATTTGAAATCAGATTGTGGAAAGTTAGGATAAGAATTTTTATGATGTAAGTCCATTAGAAGCCTTGAATTCCTGTAAAAGAAAAGCCAGTAAGCATAAGAAAACCTTGCATGTTTAGGTTCTTCTGAACATATTGTCCCTAGCTTAGTGTTTTTTACGTAATCTTGTATCCAAGAGAATACCTTTCTTTCATAAAATGTTATGAATATTTTTGCTATCTTCGCTTAATTAGTTTGTGGTTTGAATACATGGGTATTATAATGAAACGTTCTGTTTTGGAATTTCTTTGCTATACTTAATATCAAGCAACAAATTGCAAACTTGATGCCAATGGATTATTAAATGAACTTCTGTTAAAATATTTGCAGGTCAGTTACTATTTCAGAAGGCCCTGTCCTAATGATATTGTAATTTTTAAAAGTCCTCCAGTACTCCAGGAAGTAGGCTACACTGATGATGATGTTTTTATCAAACGAGTTATTGCAAAGGAAGGAGATATTGTCGAGGTGAGATACGCACCTTGTTTGATTTGTGGCTGCTCAATTGTTAGTGACATTGTCAAGGTGATATGTTACAATTTAAACTGTGTCGTACTGCAGGTTCATGAGGGGAAGCTCATTGTAAATGGTGTAGTAAGAAGTGAAGATTTTATTCTTGAAGTGCCCAAATATGAGATGACACCAATTGTAGGTTTGATTAATACTATTTGTCATTTTATTCTTTTCAGTTCAGCTCGTTGTTGTGCTCAATATCAGGATGGGGATGTAAGCGAGAAATTATTTTGTTGGGTATCTAAAAGTTTAGACCTGCAAAATCAACTCAAAAATCCATTTACAGTTGCTGTTTTAGATGTGCTGATCCAGAACCATCACATCTATTCAAGAGATAAAACTAAATACTGGACAGAGATCTGACTAAATATTTTGATGTCATGATGTGGTTGAAATATGGAAATTATTCTTGAAGCTTCTGTTTCACACTCTTTGATGCAGCGTGTACCTGAGAATTCAGTTTTTGTGATGGGTGATAATCGAAATAACAGCTATGACTCACATGTTTGGTAATTTCTTTCTTTGCCATCAGAGTTGTAAATCTATTATTAGT
Source organism: Gynochthodes officinalis (assembly GCA_020080225.1). NCBI lineage: Eukaryota > Viridiplantae > Streptophyta > Magnoliopsida > Gentianales > Rubiaceae > Gynochthodes > Gynochthodes officinalis. The sequence goes on along the minus strand of CM034615.1, from coordinate 44,704,543 downwards.
CCATATTCTTCAAACTAATTTTTCAAATTTGTTCCTTTTTCAGGGGTCCCCTCCCTTCAAAGAATATTATAGGGAGATCTATATTTCGATACTGGCCTCCAAATAGGATTTCTGGTACAGTGCTTCCTGACAGCTGTGTGGTTGACAAACAGGAGACACTCTTGACAGAAAAAAACAGCATTTCTGATTTGCCTAAAAATTGAAGGTGCAGTTCTAGTTTTCTATGTTTTTCTCAATTTTTCTGAAAACATTGCAAATTACGGACACAGAAACAGTAACATCTATTACCCTTGGAGCTCTGCTTGTCGCACCTTGTGTACCACTATAATATTCTTGCCAACTCTCCCCTGCATGCCCTTGGTATCAGGACTGTTTGATAGATGTAGTTGTTTTAGTCATAAAATTCTGTAAATTGGAATACAGGTGAACAAACGTTCTAATTTTTTAATGTCATTTTTTTTTTCACTCTTGCATATTGCGAATTGCTGAATAACGTGATACTGGAATATTATTGGTTGATGGAGTATTTCATTGAGTAATAAAAAAATAACTCCATCTCAAGCAGAGTGTTCTGCTCCACGTGCTGAAGAAGAAAACTGGACAGATATCCTAAAGTGACAGTTTGAGTTAGGTGGCTTATGATCTTATGTTGACACTAGTTTGACACTCTTTGGCTGCAGAGAACCTCAAGTAACCATGCTCTAGGAAGTTAGTAGAAACCCAAAAGTAAAAGCTTGTACTCAATTATGTTTAAACATCATAATGATCAGGATGTGAGACGATCCAATGGCCTCATTCACAAGGATTGTATCCTCTTAGTTTGGAAAGTTGATTTGTGACTCCATTCCCTATGCATTCTAATGACCAGGAACTAAAGGAATGTGAAAATGTAAGTGTAAAAACACAGTGCTGTAATAGTACAAGCAGCATATTTTTGATAAACTTGGTGAAGATTTGCAATTTTTGGCCTTACAGGCTTCAATTTCAAATTGTACAGATTTTGTTTCCTGCCATTAAGTCTGGTGAGAAATGATATGGGACGAAGAAACTCAGTGTCATCCATCCTAGACTGTTATTGCTGGAAAAAAGAAGATACTTGAGATGATAGCATAAACAATATCACTGAAATGGACAACTGAAAAAAATTACTCCTGAAAGACTGGCATCCCTACTTGCAGAATTCATGAGATTTTGACAACTGGGTTTAGCTTTACTCATTAAAAAAAAAAGGCTTGGATTATTATATAAGAGTATATTGCATTTGATTACAATCAATCATATGTGCAAGAATGTTTCTGAAATTTGATATCCTTCGTGCCTTTAGGATTGAAGACTAAGGAGCAAGTGATATGCCTATGTTGCCTTGTCTTCACCAACCCACCAAGTAAATAACCGCATGTCTGGATTTTCATATCCAATTTCAGAGGAACCCCTCTGCCATCCTCTAAGGTTGCCCCCGCACCATACAGGGGAACCTTACTTCCATCTAGGTCCAGTGTTACGTTGCAAAAACTTTTTCTCGGTTGATAATGTTCCTTCAACTGTTCAAAGTAGCAAGAGCAAACCATAAATAAGGATTAGGTGAAAGAGTGGCTTGTGCTGATTTGGTTATGAACTAAGGACAGGCAGATCACAGGCCGTGTCTAGAAGCTTACCTCACCTGTGGCAACTGTAATTTCCCAAAAAGTTAGATCAACTGGTTTGGAGGTTACGTGAATGCCAAAGAACGTTGCAGGATTATGAATGGACATGATTGCCGTGCTGTTAATTGTAAGAAACTTGGTTGGAACACCAGTTTGATCAGAGCCTTCCCCAACGTAAAAATTGTTAACTTTCAAGCGCTGGAAATTCACCAGGTCAAGGTTTTGTAAGGGCAGAGAAGATTCATATCGTAGTAAGAATCACTTCAATACTGTAGTCTTTAGTCATAATGCATTTCATATACAAGATTAATGGACTGCATTGCTTAATGTAATTGGGAACCAAATTTGTATTCCCTATAGATGCAACAACAAATCAGCAAAAGCATGGAAATTTACATATGAGAACCAAATTTGTACCTGCATGCTGATATGAGGCTTGTAAGACCGACTAACGCCCCATAAGATGAAACAAAATGCAGCAAGAACCGCTGCAGAACCAACGATTGCCATCAAGTAAGGAGACAATGTCCCATCCCTTTGATCAGCATACCTATCATCATAAACACCATCTTCTTCAATAACTCTGCATTCGAATTCTGGCCAAGCCTTGTCAACCCTCTTCCTATTACCCCGCGAATATCTCCAATTCCCTGAGATCCTGCTGGCAGACGAAGACCTGGGATTCGACGACCTTCCAAAGGTTGAGGAGTATAAAGGGGAGTCCATTGGGCTGGTATTATAAGCCGGGGAGGCTTGCACGGATGCCATTCTTGATACATCATCGTGGGAGTAGCGAGATGGGCTTTGTACATAATATGCTGGATATTTTGGGGAGTCGTTGGAGTATGGTGAGGATAAGCTTGTGAAATCCAATTCAGACTTGGCGTGTAACATTTCAAAAGATGAAAAGATACAAAAAGGTAAAAAATCTTTGCAGAATTCAATGCAGAAGAGACGAGTAAATACAATGTCAAATGCCCAAATGAAACGTAAGTATCTGAAAAGAAAATTTTTCCTTAAAAACGAAATGAACGAATGAGTCAACAAGCTTAAAAATCCTGTGTTTTGTTCTAACAGACACTCGTTCACTTCAACACGAATGGAACTGCAGTGGTTTTGGTTTTTGCCACTTTGTGTGGTAACATAAGCTTAGATTTGGCTGGAGAAGACAAACGCACTCCGCAACGTAAACACGAGAGGGTGCATGAAAGGCGTTGGGGAGTTTTGATCAGAGAATGAAGGCAATCAAAATTTGGATCTTGGAAGAAGAATTTGGTCTGTACTGGGACTCACTCACTCGGGGGTCAAAACATCTTTTTGCGGTTCTTGGTGGGAGTCTGAAAGGAAAATGGAAACGGGCAGAGGTTATCAGTACGGGTTTTTCTCTAATATTCTGTAACGGCCGGAGGACACAGTCTCTTACATCTGTGAAACAATGGCATATGGAACTTCTTCTACTGACATTATTCAAATTGTCAATGTATCCATTTTCCCTTGTAGAATGAATGAATGAATGAATGAATGATTAAGTACAGATACTGCTATATTATCCACGTTTTCAAATATGGAACAAATGACAAAACCGGTGTTCTATCTTGTTCAGTTCGAAATCAAATAACAAATAAGGCTTGATGATATTGGATAGGAAATGCGGAAAAAGATAGCGATCTCAATAACCGCGCTATATTTTGGTTCTGGCTTAGAATTGTAAAATTTTTCAAAAAATTAAATGTATATATATTGAAATCTAAAATTTAAACTATATATTTATGAAGTTGAATTGAAATCGAAGCCAAAATCAAATTAGAACTATGTTTTTCATTCATGTGTATTTCACATATTATATTTTAGAGAATTAAATTCTTTTTCTTTTAAAAAGGTAGAATAAAATAATCCAATTGCATCATAATGATTATATCTTCCATAATAAGTTCCATTCTTTTATTTTTTTCATAGTTGATCTCCATTTAACATTAAAAGATATTATTTTTTCCCTAATAATCAAATATAGGGTCAAATAATCCAATACACAGAATATAAATTCCGTGACCAGATCTTTTGTATAAAATTTGGTGAAGGAGGGATTTTTTTTTTTGATAAATGGGAAATTAGAAATGCGTGCTCGGGGGCTGGAAATGAGGGAATATCTACAATCAAGTGCTTGTTCTACAATAGTGGGATTTGGTGGCTTGTTCTGGCGCATAACTTCCACCCTAAAATGGGGACTTTCAAAAGTGTGACCACCTTCAATTTCGGCCTTTCAGGATAATAAAACCTAAGCCTGAAAAATAGCCAATCAAACATTATTAACTTAGCTCATCTCATCATCTACTTCATCCTCAACTTTATCTTAAAGCTCTTTCGAAAACCTTGAATCTTTCGTAAAGTTTTTGTCTGTCCAATGATGCACAACACAGGTGCAGGGGAATTTGTGCAGGAAAATTCCTTCATTGTGCCCAGAATCCCCATCACCATACACAATCCTCCATTGCAATCAATACACATCATTAACTTATTTGGTTTCCTTTTTCTTCAACCAACCAATTTCATATTTCCATTTCTTCTCCTATTTTAATCTTTGATTGTTGGTGGTCAAGTATTCAATTATAAATCCTTTTGGAATGGCGTTTAAAACCAACAATTTTTAGAAACATTCGTTGAATTGAGTCAAATAGCGCCGCTGAGAAAACTCAAATGACAAAACAAATACGTATCATCAACAACTGCAAGAAAGAACTCAATACGAACAACAAGAAGAAGAAAGAACTCAAATATTGGAGAGGGACTCAGTTTATGGGTGGTGATATATCAGGATGGTCGGCAAGGTATTATAACAAACACCATTACGCCGAACGAGACCAATAGGATATCAATCATCATCGTCCCAAACCAATAATTTTACTATATATTCAAAACCTAGGAAAACTGAGTAAGTCTATTCCCAAAAAAATGACATAAAAACGTTTGAGAAAATCGAACATACAAGGACACACAAAAGAGGGAAAACAAAATTGGAAGCCATCAGATAGGAGCGAAAGACTTGAAAATTTTTTTTAATCAGAGATTATCATTTGAACTATGCTTTTCTGATCATCACTTGACTTCCACCTCAATAAACCCATTATATCCCACTGACCACCCACCCACCCACCCCATATGCCTTAAAAAACTAGAACACAACAGCATGATACATATTCCAAATCTCCAAAAATTTGTTCTGAATGAGAAAAGAGAAAAGAGAAAAGAGAAAAGGAGCAGCCCAGCCTCAGAAGGAAGGCAGTAGTAGAGTTTGTGTTTGTAATCCTTGATTGATTTCTCATCACACATCATCACGTCATTCATCATAGGCACGCATTTTAACCAATCTCTCTCCCTCACACACACACACACATTCACACTCACTATCATCATCAAATTTCCAACTTTAAACCTGATAATTTTTTTGTTAAAAAAAAAAAAAACACAGGAGAGGCCTCATAGAGAAGATTAGATTTGTCAACACAGCATATAATTCAGACATATGCTTGTCAATTTTAATCGCTTATAATCATCGGCCATATTTACATATAAACCAAACTCAATCAAAAAAAAAAAAAACGAATGAACGAAAGGAAAAGAATATTAAGAGATAGATAAATCGTGGACTAAGACCAGAGCTGTATAGACCAAACCCTAATTCTAATTCTGGCACTACCAAGGAGACGAAGAGAGCAACCAGAGGGAGTTGGAGGAGGAGGCGGGGCCGTGCATCCATTTACCAACTATTTATAGACATATTGAGCGAGGCTGGGAGGGAGAGGGAGGTCGCTTTGTCTTTAGGGTTTCGGCCGCCTTCCGCGATAAGAACTCACCCATCTTGGGTTTATAGTTGGGTTGCTTTTGGGCTTTTCTGATATTTTATATCGGATGATCTTCTGCGTAATTTGGGCCAGATATCCAATTAACATTGCCTTTTCTTTCTTTTTTTAAATAATTATTATTTTCCCTTTCTTTTATTTTTAAATTCTAAAAATATGATATTTTGAATGCATAATTAAATATTAATAATTTTAAACTATGTATAAATTATTATTACTAAGAATATCATTGATATTTCATTAAAAAAAAACACTTTTTTTTTGGTTAGGGAAAAGGGGGCGTGTAAGGTGTGAAGAACAGAATTAATGTATATATGAATAGTTAAAGTGCAAATTTGGGCACCACCAGCATAACATTGAGATTTCGCACCCAATATCTTCTATTGCAAAAAGACTCCCAAAATAAAAAGAAAAAGCCGATTAGAGCATATCAAATTGGATTGGTTCGGATCGGATCAACGTAACACACTGTCCTCTTATATCTTGTACAATCAGCCAAGCATTTCACAAAATGGCAGTAAAGCAACCAGGCAACACTACATTATCCATACAATCTAGTATTACAATCAAATCTAGTACTCAGTTCGGTTCGGTTCGATTTGGTAAGATACGTAAAGAATTCACTCAAGTGTGATGTAAATCTTCCTGTTTAGCTAAGCTACACCGTAGCCAGAAATGTTACAATGTAGAAAGAAACATTCTGCCTTTGTATATACAAATCTCAAAACAATTACAACACAACACAATAGTAAAAAGTGAAGGCATTACTCAGGCTAATAGTAAAAAAGGTCAAGGCTGCCCAAACAATTTTGTTGTATCAAACTAGCCACATTCCTCGATACGGCCACTATTTTCCTACTATTGGACCCCTCAGTGAATCCTAGTGAATCCTTTGCCAATACGTAAGAATCAAATCTCAAACAAAATGAACGCAAAGCGAATGGCAGATACCAGAAGAAGCTAAGAAGCGTGGCAACATCTGCAGCTTCAATTTGTACACATATGATAGACCAAGCAACTTGTCTACAACTATTGTCTTCGTCCTCAACTTCTGTCAGGTCTAATTCTATCCACTTGCCCTATTGCAGGATCCAAGGTTGAAAGGATTTGCGGCATTGACATTCCGCCAGAAACGACAATCTCTGCAACCACAAATAAGGACTTGTTGGAAAACAGGTAGAATAATCAACATTGTACCAAAACAACCCTCCCAGCCCTAGTGGGTAACTACCATTATGAATTCACATTTTGGATGAATCTCTTACCAATTCCTTCCCGCACAGACAAGTTTGGCCTCAGGACATCTTTGGCATTGACCAGAAATATGTCACCAATGTAAAGATGGTTTGTTGGGACATACACACAACACAGCTCTTCTTCTCCCGAATAATTCTACATAAATTTAGACCAATAAAGGTAAGTAGTAAAACTATTAAAGAACAAGTAACATCTATATTTGAGTCTGCACAAATAAAGGTTGTGCAAAATTACAACAAATGGTCAAGTATTAGTTGCTCAAATGCTGTTACAAAACACACATCAATACTCTGCATGTAACAAATGCTCAACTAGTTTCTCCCATCTACATATCCACATGCTTGACAGATCTAGTTTCCAGCTAACGTTTTGTCATATGAAAGCAAAAAAAATAGAGAACCTATTAATAGTAACAAAGCAGCTCAGGTAAAAGTGAAGGTTGAACTTAGATTAAAAAAACACATCCACAAGAAAGCTATACAGAGTGAATTTCCAATCTAGATGATAGTTCATAAAAGGAACCCCAAATACTACACTAGGTGACAAGGACTAATAAAATATCCATGTATCCCCATACCTGGAGAGTCACAGATGAAGTGATGAATCCAAATGCATATTCACCGACACGCGGATGCCTTATGATTGCCACTTCCTTAAAAGCCTGGGTGTTTTGATCTGTAAAAACATTGAATTACCACAAAAATGTCAAATTCTTTCTGAGAGAGAGAGAGAGAGAGAGGATATGAAGAAGAAGAAGAAGAAGAAGAAGCACCTGGAGATATGGCAGCACTGATTTGCTTAGAAGCACTGTATATATGACGAACGAGTGGCATGCGTTTGATGAACCATTCACCAAGGCTTAAAACAGATGTGCCCAGCCATGATGACATGAAGACTCCAACCAAGAAAATGAAAGTGATTGATGTAACAAATCCTAGGCCTGTGCAAAAGCAGGAGCACAAGAATCATATATAGGATAACAAAAAGTAATATTCTCTAATATTCCATACCCAGTCACCAATCTCAGACATAAACATACATAGGGCACATCAAAAAGTGACTTTATTTTAATGATCATGCTTGAAGGCAGAACTCATCACGTGATTAGATGAAAACTATTGAATGTCAATCATCTTAGCAGTTCTAGAAAGTCATGACATATTGTTTTCAACAAACAGTAGGCCTTTATGCCTCAATCTCATAATTAGGATCATGCCATAAGCAACACCATTGGTTTGGACATGGTGCGTGACAAACTTACCAAATATATCAATTCCCAGTTGAGCATAGATAGGCGAGAAAAATCCATCCACAAAATGAATAAACCACCAAGTGATATAGAAAGTGACTGCTATAGGAAACAAGATGACACTGCAAAAAGAAAAGGAGTGAGCAATAACTAGCATTCCAAACAAATGAATGAAGATAACTGTCATTCTCCAACACATCAAAGATAAGTAAAGAATTTTTACATGCCTTACATTACTACAATCCATTGATTCCCATTATCCCAAAAATATTTATTTCAGTAAATACTTGAAGTCCCAAAAAGTTGGCAGTGTTAGGTATCTATACTGGGAAAAGATAAATTCAGGGCTCTTACACAATTCGTATCCAGTTTCATGATTTTTCCACTCTTATAACACAATGCTTTGGACTAAAGGCAGCAACTGCTCTTGTAATTGCTGGTAATTTAGCATGTTATTATTCATGATCAACACAAGAAAGTATGGTGACCTTATGTGTCTTTTATATATGTCCTCTAAAGAATAGAAGTGTTGGGATCTACACAGAGTGAAAAGGTAATTGCCACAGAAAATTCTTTTCTCACATTGTTGCAATATATAAGTACTTGTTTACAAAGAGATTAAGTACAATACACAGGACACAATCTTGTCAAAGAATTTTAACTCGAAACGCATGAAGTCATATCCTTGCAAATTTATCCATTTCAAATATCTACTCTACTCCACTTGCATACCTCAATGGAAAACTAACCACGTGACATCACACTCAGTGCACAAAAATAAAGCAGCAGCTACAAGAATGATGATGACAGAAATAAAACAGTTACCATCCAGTCATGAATTTCTTTGAAGCCCAGCTCCTAATGACTTTATAGAATGTCTGCATAGAGATTAAAGGACAAAGAGAGTGTAAATCCAAAGTAGACAATAAAGCACAAGAATGACATTAAAAATGGCTATTGTTACAGTAGTCAAAGTAGACAAATAGGATTATACAGCAATACTGTTTCCATATTAGAGTTCAAGTTGTAAGCAATGTCTTGCAAAACATGTTCCTGAAGTATACAAATAAGCTCCTCTCATACCCAAAAAGAATATAATTGTAGCTCAATTGAAGTCATGTTGGATCAAAGTTAGCCCCTTCTTGAAAATGCTACACTTCTAACTTGAATTTAGAAATATAGACTTGAATTGAACATAACCAATGTTACTAAACCAAGTAGATGCTTTATGCATTTTCCTTTTCTGCTAGCATATGCAACAATAACGAAGTTGATGCTAAATTTATCTCCAAAACCTGTAAATCCAACTTCAAATCCACATCCAATTATGAACCATCATTAACCGTAGACCCAATTATCAATCCATGAAATCGAACTAGGAATTATCCGTATCCAGCACCAAAATAACATCAGAATCTACCAACACACAAACCCCCAACAACCCCCCACCTCAAAAAAAAAAGAAAAAAAAGGGGCCAAATTACTCAGATAAAAGAAACCACAGCAAAACCCATCACATAGTCAATTAAGGCAAACCATGAAATTATCAATCACAAACAACACATGGGTTCCATCTTAATTTCACAGTTCGTTAAAACATTTCTAACAAAAGCTCGAAGTTTTACCTCGCGGCCCGAGTGATGCTGCGAAGAAGAAGCCGAGGAGGAGGGTTTAGAAGAGGAATCATCGTCAGCAGAATCAGCCACCGGAATCAAAAGCTCTAGATCTCTCTCCCTACTGGTGTTGCCAATCCCCCCGACCATCCCCGATTTCTCATCGCCCATTACTCACAGTACCCACAAAATTTCCAAGTTCAACTCCCAAAACCCACCTCAGTCCAAACACTTGACAAACAAGACGACCCTTTCAAAGTTCAAACCCGACCAGGAAGTCTAAATTTTCTTCTTTACTAAACAAATTAATTACGGTAGCACTAGGAAAGTAGTATTTTAGTAGGCTTTATCGATGGCATAATTCTTTGTTTCTTTATTGGTTTATTTCAAGGTTGGGCTTGGAAAAATGTTGCGTAGTGGACATGTGAGGAGTTCAAGAAAATTGCTAACAATGACCAAAATTTGGTGTGTTTTTCTATTTTAGTTTGTGCAAAAAGGGAATATTCAACGCTGATGAAAATTTAAGGACTGGATTGATTTTGGAGGACTTTGGGATGCTGGAAAATGGGTTGCCGATGTTGAGGCTGGCGGAGGTACTAATGGGACAGTTAGACTATGTATTACAAATTTACAATATTCAGTGGTTTGGTTGGGTGGTCGCCAATCATGGAATGCCAGCTTTTCTAATACATTTGGACTCCTCCTCATCCTCCTTCCTCCTCGGCTTTTTACTTCAAATGATAAACAAGCAAAGAATCTAAATCTTACTATTGTATTTTATGAGTAATGATATTTATACAATATTGAATATTAGTGCAAAATTATTTATTATTATTTTTTTAACTTTAGACTTTTTTTAACTCAACGGTAAACTAGCACAACTTGTGTATTTAAAAAAAAATTTAGGTCATTTTGACACAAAGTTTACTTAATTTTAAATTTATCTAAAATATTAAATGATTAGAATGGTTATGAACAGAAAAATTTTATGAAAATTAAATGATTAGAGCGAACTTTTTACTGAGTCGAGAAATTTTATGAAATTTTTCAATGAGCACGATCATTCCAATTTTATATGATCAAAAATCTATGGTTTATAGCATGTTTGGTGTGTGTTTGAAATTAAGTTACATTAGATAGTTGTAAATCTAATATTAATTTGAGTTAATCACTTTTACCCTGAATTTACCTTTTACCCACCTTATAATTTTGGATAAAAGTATTTGTGAATATTTTCCCAACAAAATTTTCCCAAACATTTTCATCCAAAACCATAAAGAGTATAAAAAGGTAGATTTTAATACTACAAAAGGGTTACAGGTGGAATAGTTATACCACAAAAGAGTTCAAACCAATTTATCCTATTAACTTTGGATAGTTTTGAACCAAATGTTTTAGAAAATGATCACAATCAATCACAACCACTCAATGCAAGGGTACTTCTATCTTTTACCCTAACGCAACTAGGCCAATTCTTACATACAATGAACTAAATATATATTAAGGTTTCTTTTGCCTTGATAATTATGTATCCATAGTACTAAATTATAAGCAAATAATTCTGAGTTTCAAGGGGTCAGAGATACATTTGTGTTTGAGATACAATTGGGAACCAAAAGCTAATAACAAAATGGAAAATCATCATTAAGGGATGGTGGAAATTTCTAATCGAATAAAGAATAACCAATTTTCACTAACAGTAAGAACTAAAAAAATAGATTTAAGAATTGGAAAAATAAACACTCGAAAGGTCAGCAAATGATTCTAAGCTAACAGAAGGATAAGGGGAAGTTCTGCATGAACCAAATCTGACAGCAATGCTCAAAGCTGTGACAAATGAAACAAGAAAAACATCTAAGGCAAATTAGAAAAACAAATCCCCTTATATTACTGTTCTCATTAGTACATTGGTGGTTTATCTTGGTGTAAATTTGAAACACTTCCACCCTCAGGCCTCCTGAATTCTCTTAAGATTCTGCTCTTGGAATTTTAAGGACCTGCATCATGAATGCAAAATAAAAGAGTTAATGATCACAGTGAAAAATTTTACAACGATTGAATTGGCATCAGCATGGAATAAGGGTATTAGATAATTAGAGTGACTAATGACGCATGGACACCATGTTCAGTTACTGAGGCACTTGAGTGTTTGTATTATCACCCGTTTCCCCTTGAATCAACCGTCTCAAGCTCTGCTTTCTTTGCCACATTCAAGAAAACTTCTTCAAGAGTTCCCAGACCTAGTTGGACGTTTTTTATGCCAAATTGACTCTCTCTGCTCTCCAGCTCTGCAAAGAATTCCTGATAAAATGGGAAAGCAAAAGTTGGAGTGTAGTCCAAAAAAACTTGTAATATAAGCACCAAACATTAGGAAAACTTGATAACAACAACTGAGTATATGAGCCAAGGTACTTACTGCTAGCATCTCTTCTGCAGCTTTTGGAAGAGTGAAGGTCAAGAAGTATTTATTTTCCACTTTCGGTTCAACCTGGAGTCCCTGCAATGTTGTAGAAATCAATTTTCAGTAAAGATGGATGATTTTTTGAAGCAGAAAGTATTGACATATGACCGGATGATCAGGGTTAATCATTGTAGTATACATCTTTGAAAAAGAACTTGACAGCTTTTCGACGTTCTGCATTACTGTCATTTTCTTTGGCAGAAACATTTGGAACTTCGTTTGGGAATGTAACTTTTGCAATGTAACCTGCACCAAATCTTGACTTGAGCACTGTGGATGGTCCAATACATCGAAGCCTTCCCTTTACAATTATTCCTATGCGATCCGATAAGATATCAGCTTCCACCATGCAATGTGTTGTGAGGATGATTGAACGCCCTTGCTTTGCGTTCTCAATTACATCCCAGACACGTCTCCTAGTAACTGGATCCATTCCACTTGTCTACAGAGTTGGATAATAATTCATGTTGGTCAAAACAGAAATGGGGGAAGAGTAAAGGGTTTGAATTTTACATACTGGTTCATCCAAAATGACAAGTTTAGGGTCACCAATAAGAGCGATAGCCAGGCTCACTCGCCGTCTTGTTCCACCGCTATAATGTCCCGCTCTCACATTGGCAACCTTGGCAATGTCTAGATCCGCCAGCAAACGCTGGACGTCCTGCACTTTTGGTAAAATATTGAGCACCCCATTACATGTAGATCCGAAAAGTTAACTCTCTAGTAAATTTTGCAATTGTCAAATTGGGACAATAGAGGTGAGAAGATCAATTGAGATTTCTCACCATTTCGCGTGCTGCAGGTGGCAAGCCTTTTATACTTGGAAAGAGATGGAGATGCTCTTTACCTGATAATGAATCCCAAAGAGAGTCGAACTGCAACAGGTTCTACAATGTTTAGCACTTTTTTGGTTTCCAAAGATAATTTACCTTGAAAAGTTTCATATTTGATAAGGGCTATGACGAGGTTGAAGAAACACCACACCTGTGCGCAGACTCCTATCATTTTTCGGATTCTTTACATTCCTGCTGAGCTCCGAATAGAATTTCCAAAGATGAGTGCTGTCAAAACAGAGTGAGCTTAGTACTTTGGCCCTTAAGTTCTTCAATATGAAATTATGAATCTGACAGGGAACCCTCAGTAATCAAATACTATAAAGCAAGAGAAGTCCATTACCATTTCCGCAAGTCATCGGAATGATTCCAGTTAAGCAACTAATCACGGTAGACTTGCCAGCCCCGTTTGGTCCCAGGAGACAAAACAATTGATTTTTTGGGAAGTTTAACCACAGGTTCTGGAAAAAAACGAAAACCATGTAACATTATCATACGAGCATCATGTATCTAATCTGTAAACAGGAAGATAAAACTAAAATTCCTCTCTTTATAAAGGTGTTTTTTGGCTTCCAGTTAATGTGCAGTCTTCTAAGGACACAAAATCTTTAATTGTTGATATAGAGTTATCAAAGAGTATTGTTTTTGATATAACAAACAATTGTATTTTGTATAGATAACTTATGAGCCCTCACGCCTGCATATTGTAAATTGTTTCGTTCTGTGAACAAGAGAAGCACTTATGGTACTACAGGAGAAAGAATGATAGTCATTCCAGTTCATCCAAAATGAAAGGTTTTACCTTGACAGCATCAAAGCATTTTGTTCTCTTGCATGTACAATAACAGCAGCAAAAGCAGGATTGGTGACAGCTTATTTTCGTGGGCTTGGGATATGACTTTGCAAAGCCACGCAACTGGACTGCAACTTCTGGATCAATAATGCCTTCCCTTGCATTTCGTTTCACAGAATCTTCTTCTTCGCAGACATCCTCATCATCTGGATTAACACGATCTAGCTTTGTGGTAAAGCTGGAGCTAGGGCAAATGATGTTCGCTAAACAAGTAGGTGGGATGGTCAGTCAAGGATGGAAGTAATCAAGAAATCCATAAGATTAGATGCGGCTTACCTTCCTGCTTCTTATCACCTCTCCCTGTCCAATAGCTCGGGTTCAAGAAGTACCAAAGTTGTTTTCTCACCCCAGCAGAGGTGGGGATTACATTGTCAAGATAAATTGCCAAAACTGACCACAGAAAAAATATTGATCCAAGCCAGGCATAAAAGTAGATCTGCTAGTCATGACAAATAATTAAGCAAATCAAAAACAAATGCGAAGTATTTAGCATAACGCTGAATAAAGTGAATATGTTCATCTCATTGTCTGTTACTCAGAGAGCATGAACACATTAGAGAAAAGACTAAGACCATAAATTCACAGGTAGCAATCTGTTGATTTGAGATGCCTCTCAGGGATATCAGTTTTTTCACTAAACGAATTAAGATATTAAGCTATCGTACCATTGAAATGCAAGTGTGTTCATTTTCTGCACACCTTGCTACGTCGGTCCAACTAATGCCATCTTGACTTGCTGCTGCCAGTGCATACAAACCCCCAGCAAAAGGATTAGGTGGAAAAAGTGACCACAAGATGAGGTATGTCCTATCCATATCACCTGCGTAGAATATTGTTGAAAACAACTAGCAACCAACACAAAAGCGAGTATTCATGAGTTTGTTAGAAAATTCCAGAATCAGTAATCATTGTGAAGTTTATCAAGAGAACGAAAGATACTTGCCACTGTCACAATGCCCAAAATAAGCACAAAGAAGCCCATAGATGTGGCAGAAGATGACTTCTGTACAAGAGATGAGATCATGAATGCAAAACCTACCTAGAATTTCAAGACAGCCACGGTTTTAAACTCTTGCTTTCTTTATTGCTAACTCACAACAGCATAAAACAAAGGAATCGGGGGATTGAACTTACCATGCTGATCATAAAAAGGAAAAATAGAAGAAACCCTATGACAATGTTGTTTTTCAAGAAAAGATCATCTCGAAACAATGTCCCAAAATCAACAATGAAGATTGACGTAAGGAATGCCATGAATCCCTCCCATATGAACGACGAAATCCAGTACGCAGTGTCGGAAAGACCCATTATGCTCATTGTCTGAAAAGGAAATGCTTAGTTGAGGTAATTCTGACCAAGTTGATGTTGCTCATATAAGATCATGCTACCAGGTCTCTTACCTGTCGAAGTTTTAGCTCTTTCTCCAAAACTAGAGAATGAACATGAAATGTGAAACCAAACATCGAAACTGCAAAGAAAAACAACCCTTGGAATATTTGTGGTAATTCAGAACCATCCCCCATTTTGGAAGATTCAACTTTCGAGCCAGGGTGCGCAAATTCCTTTAGACCAATATTGAAGCTGAAATTATGATCTGAGAATTAGAAAACGTAGATTCATTCAGGAATTGATGCAATCAATGCAATCAAATCGTGAAATTAGATATTCATCTAATCTTGGAAAATAGGAAAAAAAAATAGTAATATTTTTACCTCCGAGTAACGATCTAGAAATTTCACGTGAAGCGGCGTATTGAGTGGAATTTGAAACTTAAAAATGGGATCCTCAATTTGCCTTCCAATTCTGGTAGAAGATGATGAATTTATATTTATACCATATGTTATCGCCATTTCATTTGTTTCCACCAGATGTAAAGCTCCAGGCGACCGCATTGGATTTTGCATAAGCCAAACATTCAGTTCATCTTTTGTTCTAAATGATTTAACCTGCAAAAAAAACCAAAATGGCTCAACTCAAAATATGTAACTAGGAACTGCAGGGGATAATAGTGAGTGTCAAAGATCCGTGATGCTAAGTTGGATCAAGCTGAAAACATCACCTCGATTTATTATTTCCGGGAAATGATATCGTCATTATAAACTTGCATTATTTGGTAAAACACTCTACACACAAAATCCCTGCTAGAGATAAAGATAATCGTACCTTGTCATGATGAATTTTGCGACCGGGATTATTAGCCATAATCCCATCCACAATGGATTCAAGTCTTTGGTTTCCACTCCCACTCCAAACAAAGTCAAAGCAAGGAACATTGATTGTCAGCTTATTCTCACATGCGGGCATTGGAGGATTAGTTATGGCTATAGGATCATGGATTGCAGCAGAAAAACCAGGAATCTTTTGCCTTTCATTATCAAGTTTCTTAAGTCCAAAAACAAAAGCAATGAAAAAAAATGATGAAAAGAGTCTGAAAAACGTGGCTCTTCTGCTCATCCAGGCAAGAATGAAGTTTTTCTTCAACAAAGCAATGACTTGTTGAAGAAAGAGTGAGACCCCACCTAATAATTCCATTGATTCACACTACCCTTCAACCAAATTCTACAGCTCTTCCTTAAACTCTATATTGTGGGGCAATATAAATACTTCTAGACAACTTCGAGCGTCAATTGAGTCCAGGTTGCGTTTACTTAGTCCAGATTGCGTTTTCTTCAGGGTATCACTGGAGATGTGATTGGGAGAGTTTTAAGGGAAATATAGTTAAGTTTACGCGTTGCTGTTTTCCCTCACGAAACCAAATATTAAAATCTCGTACTAAATCTGTAAAACGCGGGCAAGAAATATACTTAACATGATTAAGATAAAGGGATAAAGGGATAGTTATCGTTGTAGAGAGTTGGTTAATATTTGATTGATATTAATCAAGAATATTCTTAACATGGAAGGTAATCTGATGTAATCATCTGTTAACAATCACTTATGAAGAATTGAGAATCTTTATTTGCCCAATTTACCGGATTTAAACTTTACGAGGGGAGTTATGAACAACTCTGGGCAGGAGGAAGGTGCCGGGAATTTTCTTTGGACAAGAAGTCTTATCAAACTATAAAGAAATTAGACATCAAGGCCTGATAAGATAGCTGGTGTGTTTTAGTGCTGCAGATAAACATCAAAGAATGGTAGTTTTTTGGAATCATGTAGTTGCCTTGTCCAAAAAGAACCTTATATACCAGGTATGTTTTTTCATTTATTATTTTTTCTCCCAATCCCATTTGATTTTCTGAAATGTTTGTGCTCCTCTAGCTTTGTGTTCATTTTGATTTTGATTTCATAGTTTCCCATAGCTTTTGTTTTGAAGTCTGTTGTGAATAAGTCAATGAATGTTACTCACCATATTAATGTTAAAAGGCTGATTGTTTGGGGCCTTCTGCTGGGGTTTAAGTTTTGACTATTTCATTTAATATTCATGGATAAAAGTAAACGGCATAAATTCTGCTCATTATAATCTCTTTTTGTTCTGTTACATTTCCAGGGAAGGCGTCTGAAGTCCAATTTACTGTTGATTCTCTCTCCAGCTATCTTATGCCTGTTTCTTGGGGTCCTGCGATTCGTCCAGCTGAAGATGCCCCAAGGGAAACCTCAGGAGGCAAAAATGCCAACTGCATGGACTCCCCTGTTTCAGATCCCTGCTGCTGAGTTTCGAGCTGTGAGAACTGGACTAATGCCATTTAATGATTTGCCAGACCCATCTTGCAGGTTAAAGGGTTCTTGTCCGGCAACCGTTCTAATAACTGGGAACAACAGAGTATTTGGAGAAAGTATCGCATAATTTCCTTTTACATCTTTTAACCATATTCACAGATGAAAGATTTTGGGATGTAAGTTAACCTTGATTGGTGATTTTGGACAGGTGTGGCTGGAAATATGTTCTCAAATTTCTCTTTCAGCCTCAATAGCACCAGATATGGGGTTTTTGTAAGATTTTTCAATATTTATCAGATTCTTTATCAAATGTAAGCTCAAAGTTAATTTTTGGTATGTGAGGTTTTTTCCTTTTCTTTCTTTTTTTTTTTTTGGGAAATAATACAGGGGGAGGAGAATCGAACAGATATTGCAAATTATTATAATCTTCAATCTCAATGCAAACAGAACTCTACAGTTCCTATTCGTACTCAAGGTGGAATGCAAGGCACAACATTTACATTTATGTTGGATACTTCACAAGTGACATATCTTATCTGCTTATTTGTATGCTCCAATATTGTGGTAGGTGAGTGTTACCCCATATTGAGTTTAAGAAATGATTATGTCAAGCATTTTGGAAACTTGCATAATTCTTCCCTTCTGCCCATGAAATGGCTTAAGTACTTCACTTATGGCTCTTACGCTTAAGAATTACGTGAATATAATACAATCAGTATTTGACAATTATAACCAGCATGATAAGTTACAAACTTTCTTACTTTCTTGTCATAAGTCATGATTATGTAATTTAAATCAAATAATGGATACTTATCTAAATAGTTGAAAGTATATTGCGGAAAGTTATTTCTTTCATATATCTCAATGGTATATATACAAAATACAATGTCCTAAATATGGTAACTAGATCAATCATAATCCCCTATATATGACAACTATATCAATCTCCTATATATGACAACTATATCAATTATACAGCTATATATATATATATTCCTAATTTACACAAGATACACAACAAATTAGGAAGTTATCAAATTAGGAAGTTATTGATAGTTATTGATCATGATTCTTGCTAACTCTCCCTCTCAAGTTGGGGCATAGATATCACTCATGCCCAACTTGGATAATGTTGAGTAGAATGATCCACTACTGACAGCATGAGTCATAATTAGGGGTATTCATCGGATCGGTTTTTCGGTTTTTCGGGTTTTTCGGTTCGGGTTCTTCGGGTTTCGGGTTCTGAAACCTTAATCCGAAAACCGAACCGAATTATAATTCGGGTTTCGGTTCAAATTCGGGTTAATCCGAATTAACCCGAAAATTGAATTGGCCGAATTCGGACAAATCCGAAATCGGCAACCCAAACCGAATTTGGCAATCCAAACTGAATAAACCGGGTTCGGCCACAAATTTTTCACATTTCATAATACAATTTTTTCAGTCATAAAATCAATTTCCCAACATTCAAAATATCATAACAAAAAACTACATAATATAAAAATTTAACAATAAAGTCACAATAATAATATAAAAGTTTGATGTTCTTGGCTGGGCCACATTTCAAAGGCATTGAAATTTAACGTTCTTAGCCATCACCATCAGTATTGCCACATTTCAAAGGCATTGAAAATCTAAAGAGAAAACAAAAGAGAAAGAGAAGTACACGATGTGTGAGCAGAAACACGAGCGGGAAGAGCGAGCGAGCGAAAGAACGCAGAAGGAGCGTGACGCAGCTGAACGAAACAACCCTAATTGAAATTGAAAATGCTAAGTTCCTAATTTTTTAAAATTACAAACCCATATATTTACCTAAATTAATTTTATTTTTAATTTGGCCCAATTAAAATAGTTATTATTATAATAATACCCATAATTTATTTCTATTTCAATTTTAAACCAAAAAATCTAATTTTATTCAATCACATCCTCAAAATATATTTATTTCTTTCAATTGCACCCTCAATATTTTAATACAAAATTTAGAGAATTAATATAATATTTCATATTAATATGACCAATTAATAAAATAGTAGTGATCAATATGATCAATTAATATGATCAATTATAATTTCTAAATAATTTTCTTTGATCAACTTTTTTCCCAGTAATTTTCTTCTAAATAATCTATACATATTATTCTCCCTATTTTTTCAATTATTTATTATTCTATACATGTTTCAATAGCAATGTGAGCAATAATATATTTTGATTACGATGTTTAATCATATAATCTCATCAATGAGGCAATAAGAGAGCCATTTTTATTGTTACTATTCCAGTTATTCAAATTAGATTCACTTGTTTATGATATTGTGGTTATTAACTTATTATTTTCAAATTACAAAATTATATACTCAAATAAGATATGAATAAGTTATTAAAGAAGAGAATTGAGCTCTCATATGTGTGTACTTTATATGTTATTTTTCTTATTTATTTAATTTATTTATCTATTTTTTTCATAACCTTTACACTTTTTTAATAAATTTATATTTAACCTTCTCCAACATTTAATCTTTTCCAATTTACTACACTATATATATATATAATAGATGCACATTATTTGTATATAATTTATAAATATGTGCTGTATATAATAAAATGCATTGTAAATTATATATGCTCCAAATGTTAGCAATAATATATTTTGATTATGATATTTGATCATATAATCTCTATACACCAATGAGGCAATGAGGGAACCATTTTTATTTTCATCAATATCTATACACACACACACACACATATATACGTGTGTGAGTATGTATATATTAAATATAAACCAAATAGTTTTATAAATAAGTAAATAGTTTTTTTTTGTCCAAAAGAAATTGATTATATTAACATGGGAATTCCCAAAACTACACATTGATAATTTGACAATTTTTGATATTTCAAACTTTTGACTTTGAATTATTAATAATTAACAGAAATTACAAATAAAAATTAATAAATATGTAAAAATTTTGAAATTATTAATTAATAATAACTAATATATAATTATTACTTACTAATCACTTTGTGCCTTTGTAGTTATTAACTTATTATTTTCAAATTACAAAGTTATACACTCAAATAAGGCATGAATAAGTTATTAACGAAGAGAATTGAGCTCTCGTATATAAGTATTTGTATACTATATATGTTTTTTTTTAATTTTTTCATAATCTTTACACTTTTTAAATAAATTTACATTTAACATTCTCAAACATTTAATTTTTTCTAATTTACTACACTATATATATAATAGGTGCACATTATTTGTATATAACTTATAAATATGTGTTGTATATAAAATGCAAATTTAAGATCACACATTGATAATTTTACAAATTATTATAATTTTTAAAATTTCATACACACATATATATAATATATCACATATATTCTTTACATATTCTTTATATTCGGATTTCGGTTTTCGGGTTCAACCCAATCCAAATTATAATTCGGTTTTCGGGTTGAACCCGAAATCCGAAATCCAAATATGCTACAGTAATTCGGGTTTCGGGTTCAACCCGAAAAATATTTAGCAACCCGAAACCCAAACCGAAACCGAAATTTAAAAATCCGGTTAATCCGAAAACCGATCCGAACCCGAAAAACCCGAATCCAAATTAAAAAAATCGGTTTCGGTTCGGGTGGATATTCGGGTTCATCCGAATAATGAATACCCCTAGTCATAATATCAGCCAACTGATCTGAACTTTTGGTGTAGGGAATTTCTATGGCACCGGAATCCAGATTATCTTTGATGTAGTTCCTGTCTAACTCAACATGCTTAGTACGATCATGTTGTACTGGATTATTAGCAATCTCAATAGCAGCCTTATTATCACAATACAGCACCATAGGCTTTTTTTGACTAAAACCCAGCTCAGTTAAGAGAATTTTCAACCAAGAAAGTTCTGTGATTCCATGATGCATAGCCCGATACTCTCTTACGCACTAGATAATGAAACCACATTCTGCTTTTTACTCCTCCACGTCACCAAATTGCCTCCAAAAAGGTTAGATATCCGTAAGTAGATTTTCTATCCATTCTACTACCAAGAAAATCGAATCAGATATCCCACAATATCCAGATTTCCGTGTTTGGAGAAATGCATTCCTTTACCGAGCTGATTTTAAATATGCTAGAATCAGATTAACGGCGTTCATGTGTTGATCACTAGGATTGTGCATGAACCGACTTATGACATGGATGCATATGCTATATCAGGCCTTGTATGAGTCAAGTAGATTAACTTACCAACTATCCTTTGATATCTGGCTTTGTTTGTTGGGATTTGATCAGGATAAACCGATAACCCATGATTCACCTCAATAGGAGTATCTATTGGCTCACTTGCAGAATAACCATTTGATTAGGAGATCCAAAGTATACTTTCTTTGGGAAAGAAACAATCCTTGCTAGACGGGATACTTTAATACCCAAGAAGTATTTCAAGAGCCCCAAATCCTTTATCTCGAATTCTTAGGCAAGATAACCTCGAAGGTTCTCAAACTCATCTACGTTATTACCTGTTACAATCATATCATCAACATAGACAAGAAGCAAGGAAATACTGTTAGGATCATGGATATAGAAGAAAGTATGAACTGGCAAAGCTTGTTTGAACCCATACTCCTTCATTGCATGACTCAATCTCCCAAACCAGTGCCCCAGGAGATTGTTTTAGTCCATACAATGCCTTTTTAATTTGCATACTTTACTTTCTTCCATTGCAAACCACGGAGGTGGATCCATAAACACTTCCGGTTAGGTCACCGTGAAGAAAGGCGTTTACATCAAAGCGCCGTAGAGGCCGGTTTAAATTAACGGCAAGTGACAATATGACGCGAACGATTCATCTTAGCAAGCGGTGCAAAGGTCTCACGATAATCAATACCATAAGTTTGAGTATAACCTTTGCTACCAATCTAGCCTTGTACCTCTCAATCGTCCCATCCGACTTGTACTTGACAAGAAATACCCATTTGCATCCCACAGTCTTCTTTCCCATAGGTAACTCAATCATCTCCCAAGTAGAATTCTTTTGGAGTGCCCACATTTCATTTTCCATAGCATCCTTCCACTTAGGATCTTCAAGAGCTTCCTGAAAATGACTAGGAATAGAGATGGATGACAATTGAAGAGCAAATGTCAACTTGGCTTTCGACAAACGGTGATAGGATATGAAATTTGAGATAGGATAAGTAACATTGGAAGTCTTTGAAAAACCAAGTCTATCAGGTACTTTTCTTTCACGAAGAGGATATCTCCTATTCCTATCAATACTAGAATTATGATCAGAAATTTGAAGAGATTCAGGAGAATAAGCACATACCTCATTGTCAACCTCATTGTCAATCCTAGAAGAGTCATCTGATGACATGGTAAGATCATCAAGAGATGTATTAGGTCCAAGAGACTCTTTTTTTCTAGAATATTTTTTTTCAAACAACTGAGCTGGCCTCTCAACTACTGATTCCCCATTTGTGTTAACGTACAGACTGAATTAATACTGTAACATTTTCATTCTGAATTGATAGTTTCGTAACATTTTCTGCTTCTCGAATTAACGGTTCAGACTAAATCCATATCTTCTTCTCTCCTAACCACAATTGTTCTTCTTCCTTACTCTCACTCTCCCCCTGAAGAGGAACCATGGATATATTTTGAGAAAAATAGGACTCATTTTCACAAAACTGAACATCCATAGAAACATAATAAGTGTTTGTAGGAGGATGAAAACATTTGTAGCCTTTTTGTGAATTAGAGTAGCCAAGAAAAACACATTTAATAGCACGAGGATCAAGTTTATCTCGATGAAAATGATGAACATGAACATAGCATACACAACCAAAAACCTTAGGACAAATATTAAGGGTAGAGGGAATGGAGTGAAATCTAGATAACATTCTTAACGGAGTTTGAAAATGAAGAATTCTTGCTGGCATTCGATTAATAAGGAAAACAGAGGTCATAACAGCTTCAACCCAGAAACATTTTGGAACTTGCATAGTAAAACACAAGGCTCGCGCCACTTCAAGGATATGGCGATTCTTACGTTCTGCTATGCCATTCTGTTGGGGTGTATAAACACAAGTTTTCTGGTGAAGGATGCCATGCTGTGTCATAAATTCAGCAAGAGTGTGATTTACAAACTCACGACCATTGTCAGAGTGAAAAACCTTTATTTTTGTGTTAAATTGAGTGAGAATCATATTATAAAATTGAGGAATAATGTGAGAAACATCACTCTTAGATTTCATCAAATAGACCCAACTAACCCGTGAACAATCATCAATGAAAGACACATAGTATTTATGACCTGAAGAAGAAGGAGTAGAGAAAGGACCCCATACATCAGTAAAAACACAAGAGAAAGGAGTAGTACTTTTATTAAAGCGACCTTAAAAGGAACACGATGATGTTTTGCATAAATGCATTGTTCACATCTTAGACTAGAAGCAGAAATGTTGGAAAACAACTTAGGAAATAAACGTTCTAAATAAGAGAAAGATAGATGTCCTAATCGACAATGCCAAAGAATAATTTTCTTTTATTTGAAGTCACTCTGAGCTTGGAAGCCACGAGTAAGAGGTGGTATGCCTCGGTGGTCCTCAAAGTAGTACAAACCATCTCTCTCTCTTACCAATGCCAATCGTCATCTTCGTGAGATTGTCCTAAAAACACAATGAGTAATATAAAAGGTTACATGACAATCAAGATCTCTTGTTATTTTGCTAATCGAGATGAGATTATTTGAAAGAGTGGGTGCAAGACAGAGGACATAGAAAATGTCGGAGATAGAGACACATTTCCTGCCTCGTGATTGGCATAGAGTTGCCATCAAGAACTGTACACACTTAATTAATGGAGGTATTAGAGAATCAACAATAGATGAGTTACTAGTCATATGATCGTGAGCCTGAATCAATAACCCAAGCATCGAACAAGTAGAAGTAGAATTGATGGACCAAAATTACCTTCTTCAGAGATACCCAAGTTACATTAGAGCGAAGGTGATGTAGTAGCGGTGTGGCGATTTCTTGTTTTTCCTCTCACTGCTTGAGTTTATACCATTCGGATAGCCATGCTTTTTCCAACAAACATCAACGATGTGTATTTTTATGGCGATGAGTACAATACCGAGTTTGAGAAATTGTGGAATTGCCAAGAGCCGAAACAGGAGTACCTTTATGTATAACTAGAGCTGAAGTCTCAGAGTGTATGGCTGCTCCCATAGTCACTTGTCGTTGTACTTCTCGACGATCCACAGAATAGGTTTCTTCTAATGTAGGTAAAGGAGAAGTAGATAGAACACGGCTCCTAACCTGATCCAAATTCTGGTCAAGTCCAGCGAGAAAGATATAAACCCTATCCTCAACAAGACGGTTTCTATACTTCTCAATATCAGCAGCACAAGTCATATCGTTTGGTCTTCGATAATCAAGCTCCATAAAAACCGAGTTTAACTCATTATAGTAGTCTGCCAAAGGCCGACCACCTTGACATAATTGGAAAGACTTCTTCATCAGTTCATAGACTTGAGAAGAGTCAGAAACATCAAGGTAACTGCTTTCTGAGATCCCAAACTTCCTTTCTTTGTTCACATTGCACAAAGTGTGACACCAGATTATCATTCATTGAAGTTATGAGCCAAGTTTTTACCTGTGCATCTTCAGCCTTCCATTCATCATAACCTGGATCACTTTCTGAGAGTGCAGCCTTTCTGCCTGTGATATAGCCCATCTTTCTCCTTCTAGCAATATGCATTTTCAAAATTTTAGACCAAACACGATAGTTAGAGCCATCCAATTTAATATGGATGGATGAGGGAGAATCATGAATGGTCATGGTGGACATGTTCTTGCTATTAGAAGAATCAGCCTCAGTTTTGGTAGACATAACAGAGGTATGGCCGGTGGTGCAGGGATTAAAGGACGGGAACTCTGTTTTGGAAGAATAGAACGGCTAGGAATTTTTTTAACCTAAGCTCTGATACCAAGTTGAAAGTATATTGCGGAAAGTTATTTCTTTCATATATCTCAATGGTATATATACAAAATACAATGTCCTAAATATGGTAACTAGATCAATCATAATCCCCTATATATGACAACTATATCAATCTCCTATATATGACAACTATATCAATTATACAGCTATATATATATATATTCCTAATTTACACAAGATACACAACAAATTAGGAAGTTATCAAATTAGGAAGTTATTGATAGTTATTGATCATGATTCTTGCTAACTTAAATGACTAAGTTTAAATTCTGATCCTTTTCTATTCAATTGGCAAGGGGCGGAATGTCTTCAAGGTTTATATCTGTGGCGGAAGAACTACGTAGAGATCAACAACGAATTGTTTGAAGGCCACTACAATGGGAATCCCAAGGGAGAGACAAATCAAATACTGGCCGGTTGGTAAATTTATTGTTTTTCTGCTCATGCTTCTCTTCCTTAAATATTTGCATTCTCATTTGACTGGTTAATTGTGTCAATGTTTCATGCATACTTTAACAGCATATGATTTTCGAGACTCAAGCATGAAGAAATTCGCTGTCGACGTGTGGTATAATGCTACCCTTGAATCCTCTGAAAAAACATCCAATCTGGGGACTGTTGCAAGTGCTTTGAGCATGGTATTATACACATGCACAGTGTCATGATTCGTTGTTTCTTGTTTGAGCATTAACATGGGCTGTCACATGAATCATGCCTCAAAAGGATGTCTTGCATTGCATGCTTTATTCATGCCATTCAGATACTAACGTTTGCTTGTTAAAATTCTCATTATTGATATCTCTAAACGTATTCATTGTATTGTTCAATTCAATGACTGATCTTTGTGTTTGCCTTCCTTCAACTGAGTGCTGTTGCTTAGGTCTTAATTAATGAATTTATTCAGGCAGCAATTGCAGATATAACAGACATTCACCTTTAGTTTGATATGCACATAGGTTTGGAATGCTTTCCTTCAATCGTTGCGTGGGCATGAAGTAAGAATGAACTTGGACTTTAATTTTGGGAGAGATGCCCACACCTCGCACTCTAATACGCCAAGAGGATTTCGCATCCTCTTGCGTTTTACTGTTTTTCACTTGGGTGATACTGCAATTACTTCCTGTAAGTACCTGAATTATGGTGTGTTGCTTGATGGAATGATGCTTGGACGAGACTAACAGTTCTAATCAAGACACACGGCTAAGTTACCTTGATTTATCTAACTGACATATCATATCTTGTTTTTCTGCTTGCCAGGAAGATTTTGTTTTTTCATTTCATCAATTACATCATAATGTTGCCCCTGAAAAATATGAAGCTTATGAAAGTTAGGATTAGACTTTTAGTTCAAGCTTAATGGGTTAATAATACACAAAATGGTGATGTCTATTGACCCAAAATGATGATGATGATGATTTTTTAATTAAAGAAGAAATGGTTATAAATTTTGGTTCTATGCCATAACAAGTTTCGGATATAGTTCTTTGCTTAATGATTTAGTGGCATTGTTTTGGTAAGACCAAACTGTATTGATTAAACAGAAAACCTGGAGATCTCTTCTCAGAATTGGCAAAAATAGAGATGGAACATGATTAATATCTCCTTGAAGGATGTATCTCAGTTTTGGCATCAAAACAACAATACCCTCGCTATAACTCTTCCATCACATACAGAAATGAAAACAGAGAGTTAACTGAACTATTTGCTCTGTGAAATATTATTAATTTACTCACTGCTTCAGTTTAATTTTTATTTATTTTTTTTAAATTTTGACATAGGTCATGTTGTCATCTCTAGTTTATGAGAAGCAGCAGAAGTTGACGATCATGATGAAGATGCATGGGCTTGGCCATGCAGCTTATTGAGTGATTACATACATATACTTTCTCATCATATGCTCACTCTACATGCTATGTTTGGTAGGATTTGGTTCATTAGTAGGTAACTAATCATCAAACTTGATAGCTTGATCTTATTCAATAGTTGTGCCAGTTGCTTCACTGCATCTACTTCTTTTGCAGGGTTAACCTTCTTCACATTGAATTCATATGAAATCCAGTGTGTGTTCTATTTCATCCACATAAACTTGCTAATTTCTTCAGCCTTTCTGCTCACCAGGTTCTTTTCAAAAACGAAAACAGCATCAGGTCTGTGCAGCAAACTTTCAGTTTCTGTTGATCAATTTTTTTTTTAATTTCCATCTGATTGATGTGTGATTTAAATTGGACTTTTCTGTGGTTGGATTCATCTTGGTCTTTGGAAGTTGAATCTTGGGGCTTTTCCTTTTCAGTCGCTTGATTGCAGATACTTCATTCCCTAGTAAGTGAATTCCACCACAGATTTTTCTCTGTTGCATCCACTACTTTTATGATTTTGAAAGATCTTTGATTTGTGGTCTGTTTCATGAACATCTTATACAGATTCTCTTCAATACTTCCCTTGATAGTCTATGCTGTTGGATGTTTCATTTGCCTCAGTTTACTAAAACACCTTCCTTCGAGTTTCACATTCCGTTGATATTTCCACGTAAATTTTAACGAACTTTTAAGGAGTACGTAGCTTTACACTGTACAGTTTACACTTCTCTAAGCTTTATTTGACTCCTTATCATCTTATTACATTTTAGGATTGTGGATTTGTGTCCTGGAGCTATTTCCTGGGCTGTCACTCTATCGTGGACTGAATGAATTCTACCAGTATTCTAATGCGGCAATGAAATGGGAGCTTATGGGATGCGATGGCAAAGTCTGAAGGACAGAAATAGCGGAATGCTAGAAGTTCTAATAATAATGTCAGCTGAATGGTTGGTGTTCATTCTCATCACATATTTTGCTGAAAAATGTCCCTCCTCAGGATGTGGTCTTCGTTGCCCCCAAAGATCACAAAAGAGTAGCTCCCAAATATCTCAAAAGGGGCCTTCATCTACTTCCCAAGCCCAAGAATTTAGGGTACTTGTTCAACCTGATAAACAGGATATTGATCTAGAGGTATTTAAAATTTTAAAGTTCTATTTCATTTCATGCTTCGTGCACGGATGCTTTTTTATGTGTATTTCCACTATACACATATGAAAAAAAATAGAAATCAAACTGACCATACTGGAAACGCAAAATATGAATTCATGTTTGAATTCTGGCATTGAGGGTATATCTGCGGGGATAGCTTCTTCTGCATCAAAAGTGTGTGTCTTGAAGAACTCTAAGTTCTTTCTTAGCTTTATTTCGATGTGTCTAATCTATTGCTTGAATAATTGACTACTGTCATCTGTTTGGCATTCCATAGGTAGAGAAGGTCGAACAGTTACTAAGGGAACCAAAGGCAAATTGGCCCATTATCTCCAAGAAACTCCGAAAGACATATCCAGCTCAAGATGGTAATCCCGAGAAACACGCTGTCAAAGGTTTGTCACTTGCAGTAGCACGAGGAGAGTGTTTTGGTCTGCTAGGTCCAAATGGTGCTGGGAAAACCTCATTCCTTAGTATGGTTAGTATGGGAAGGCTCAATTATGTTCTATTTCCTTGTAGAAGAGATCCATGGCCTGGTATGTAGTCATTATGATCTCTTACTCTGTCACCTTCATACCAATTTGCCATGATCGGCAGATGACTGGACTTACAAAGCCAAGCTCCGGCACAGCATTCATTGCCGGTCTAGATTTGAGAACAGAAATGAACACAATCTGTGGTAGCATGGGTGTGTGCCCACAATACGAGTAAGTTCTGTCATCTTTCTTGATCTACTGAGGAAAACGTTTCTCCATTATTTTTCTCATCAAATCTTCAAAGCAAGAACATTGACCATTTATCTTCATTCCTATTCTGTGGGTGATTACAGCCTCCTTTGGGATACACTAACGGGAAGGGAACACCTCAATTTCTACGGTAGACTTAAGAGCCTCACGGGTGGAAACTTATCACAAGTAAGTCGGCACACTATCACATTGAGACCTGTTTTGCTTTTCATTGAAAAATAAAAAATCAGTATTCATTTTTTCATGCTTATTGGTGGCAAATGAAACAGGCAGTCAATGATTCTCTCAGCAATGTTAACCTACTCCAAGGAGGAGATGCTGATAAACGTGCCGGAAAATACAGTGGCGGAATGAAAAGAAGATTGAGCATTGCCATATCTTTGATAGGGGACCCGAAAGTAGTATCCTAATCTATGTATTTTTTGTATTGCTTATTGATGGATGGTACCTTATTTCATTCGAAGCATCTCGAACATTTTCAGGTGGTTTACCTGGATGAACCCTGCACGGGGCTGAATCCAGCTTCAAGAAACATCGTGTGGGATGCTGCGAGCAAAGCAAAAAAAGATAAAGAAATCATTTTAACCAGTAATTAACCTTCTTAATTCACCTCAATGCACTCATGCCCTCTCTTTCTTGAACATCGTTATTCTCTCCCTTGTAGTAACAAAATAATTATGATAATAATAAATCAACAGAACCCTTATTACATCATTAGTCCTAGCCTAGTTCAAAGCCATCAATGAACTGTGTGTTATTCAAGAGTTGCATGTGTTCAAAAAGAATGAATGTGGGTAATGTTGTTTGCATTCATGTCCAGCTCATTCTATGGAGGAGGCAGAACATCTCTGTGATCGTATAGGAATCTTCGTGGACGGGAACTTTCAATGCCTTGGGAGTCCTGATGAGGTTTTATCTGATAAATCCCAAGTTTCTTTCTTTCTGCCAAACGATTCATTGATATGGTTAGTGCTGGTATTCATGATCAAATAATCATTTTGTTGTAAATATGTATATCTGGTACAGCTGAAGGATAGATATGGTGGGACTTACGTATTCACAATGGCAACATCACCCCAAAATGAAAAGGATGTGGAGGACTTGGTGAAGCAACTCTCGCCAAATGCCAAAAAGATATACCACATATCTGGAACCCAAAAATTTGAGATTCCAAAGGAGGATGTGAGGATGTCAGAGGTTTTTTTGGCAGTACAATCTGCCAAGGAGAGGTTTACTGTTAAGGGTTGGGAGATTGCTAATACTACTCTTGAGGATGTCTTCATCAAGGTGGCAACAGATGCCCAATCATCCTCCATTTCTTAAATATGTATATACAGAATAGAAGGGATTCAGTTGATCATTACTTCTCGTTTGCAATAGACTTGGAATAGATTTTTATGACAAGTTTCACATTTTGTGTATTTTTGCAGCTTTTATTTTGTGTAATGACTGTTTTAGTTCATTCTTTTGTTCTCTCTCAGCTTTCTCGTTCTTTTAATTTTTGTAAACTCAGTACGTGTCGTTTAAATTGTTTAAAATCCTTTTGTTTTTTAAACCATAAAAATTGAAACTGAAGAATTTATCTTAATTACTAAACAAATAAGAAATAAAAGATTTTTTTTTTTTTGGTTGGGGTGGGGGAGGGGATGGGAGGAAGAAATAATTGGGATAAAAGATACTTTTTTTCCCTTTTAAAATCCTTGTAAACTTTTTACATAAAGGGCTCATTTGATTCGCGGGAAAGTAAAGCTAAATAGGAATATGATTTCGAGGAATTTAATTCTAAGGAAAATGAATACTTTTCTAGAGAATTTAAATTTTAGAAATATAATTATGAGAATTCTGAATACTTACCTATGTTTTGATAAAATAAAAATATTTATGGGAAAGTTAATGTAACAATGAATCACAAATATATTTTAAATATGATTTATTTGACATCTACTATACATCTAGCATATTATTTCTTTTATTTTATACTAGTGTAGGATTCCTATGTAAGGCATGGGATGTCCAATAATTTGTTAAATACATATTGTTAAAAGTTTAGGGAAAACAAAAATTTTAAAATTTCAAACAATTAAAAAAATCATAAAACAATAGACTAAAACTCTTATAAATAAATGTAAAATGACCATACAAAAGTACAATTCATAGTGCCAAAAAATTCAAAATACAAAAAAAGAAAAAGAAAAAAAGTCAAATTAGGGTGGGTGGGGGTGAGGAGTAGATAAGGTCATAAAAGAAGAAAAAAAGAGTAATAATGATTTAATTGAGGATGTAGATATTGCTGTCAAAATTCTTCTATAATTACTACAAAAAGAGTAAAACAATTAATTAATTATGAAAAAACATATAAATGAAAACTAAATTATTAAAAGGAATAATAAATTTTAACCATCTTCAAATTGCTAAAAATAAATACATAGTAAATAGATCATCTTTTTAAAAGTTCGTAAAATTTAGAACTTTAACTATATTCTAATTACTAAATATATATATTAATATTACAAGACTATAAAAAGACAATTTAATTCTCAATATTTATAATAATTACATTAAAATCGACTGACAAATTTTTTCCTATTATATAATAGTGATTAATGATAGAGACAACTATTTTTATTCTTTTAATCAAAATATAATATAAAATTTCTTAATTTTGTCAGTTGTAATATATAATAATATTTAAACCCAAAAAAACCTCATTTAAGATGAAATCAAAAAATAAGCAAAATCTTCAGTTGTGCTCCCGAGAGCTCAAATCTAGTGCATGCTCCATTCACTGTCACGGATAGCAGCAGAGAACACTTTGTGCAGTTATTGCCGACAAATAGTTTTAAATGAAATATCAGGTCTTAAAACAGCAAATTCAGCAATTAATATTGAGAGTTAAAGGATCAAAATTGTTGTCTTAACAAAAAATACTAGCCATTTTCATCCTCACAACTAGTAAACATACATCCACATAATGCATTTTGTACTGAATTGTTCTATGACCCTAAACTAGATACAGTATATTACAACTGAAGGATCACCAATGACCACAAAATTCTGAGGTCCTATCAGTTAGTGTCGTGTTATTTACAGAAAAGGACATAAGTCCCTCACTGAACTTTGTACAAGTTAATAAACTGCCACATCCCTGAGCAAATCCTCAATTATTCCACTAAAAATTTTTTGTTCTATGTCAACAACGACTTGATCAATTTCAGATTGAGTGAATCCTTTACTCCAACCCATTTCCCATGCTCCATTCACCACTCCTTTGCACCACATATCTTTTTGGAGCACTGTACAGAGTTTATGCACAAGAAGGTGTTTATCAGCCAGCTTATAGTAGCCTCTCAAATACTCAATTCCATCACAAATCTCATTCATCAACCGGTCGAAGGAGATACGGATTTTTGACTCCTTTATAAAATTATTTGGAATTGGATGGACTGCAACTGTACACTTAAGACACTTATTTTCTAGTAGTTCTTTTGCACATTCAAGTAAGACTTTAATGTCAGCTGTTCCATAATCATGCAAGTTAGTTGTAAGTGACTCTGTAGGTTGACATGCATAAATGTCAAAGAGCTCCTCAGCACGATTAAGGAATGATGTACTACCCAAAAGTAAATTCTTCACCGTGTTACTCTTTTCACATGTCTTCTTCTCAGTTACATCGATGCCACTGTTAGCAGCTTCACCAGTTTTGATTTTGCTGTTGGGAAGGACGGGCTTGGAATAAGCACCATCATGACTTGTGCTGTTTTTGCAATTAGCTGCAGCATAAAAGAATGACATATTGTATAAACATATGGAATTGCAGACGATTAATCTTCAATGTGTCATGACTTGCAAATAACACAGATATTCGAGTTCTAGCCTTCTGTGACATACGTATAACTTGCAAAGTATCATCTTTACAAAGAAGCCTTTGTTTGACTAAAGTCAAGTCTTCATATTTTAATCTATATACTATTTAGGTAGATGAAAATATTGTGGAATGAGAAGCATTATGAAATCTCCAATGGTGTTTATGCATTACTGCAGCATGGTATTAAACTGAAAATAGATGGCTGTTAATTCTGATTTTGAAGTTAATGAAGTGTTATCTCTGATGTACTTATATGTTTGCCTTTCCATTTGATTCATTCTTCTTTAACAAAATCAATTTAAGAAACAACAAGCATATATGTAAGTCCAGGAAAGCTTATAATACATCCTTTTTTGCGTGTCTCTCTGTTGTTGAGGGATAGTTTCTAGCACAACATGAAGAAAAAAACTTATTTTCAATGAGCGTGACCAAAAATTTTCCTGCTTGCATTAATTTTCTCTTTCTCAATATCAGAGCGAAAAATAAAAATGTAATTTCTGGTTCGATTTCTTTGATGGTTCCTAAACTATCATATGTTTTTTGTATGTCTTGATATTCACCAGTGCAGTGATCCTATGAACTTTTCATGTCACGGGACCGAAAGACAGGATCTGTAATTTACAACTTAAAGCAACATAGCTCTTGAACTTAGTTGTGGTTAAGCACGGACCACATGGAAGGGAACACAGATTCAATCGAACAGTGGATCTAGTTTACGTGAACAAATATATCCTAGAGCTCATTTTTACACTTAAAGAGCACATCAGCATGATTTCTCATTAATAACTTTCTGATTCGCTTTTTAATGCATATTTTCAAAGTTTTAAATACGAGACTGCACCTCCCTAGTCCACGTAATTCTCTTTCCCATGACTGCTGAACAAAAAGTAAATTGATGAAATTTGCAATTCTTACCTAAATTCCCAGAAATATCGTTTTCTTCATCACTGGGTAGTTGCTGTGAAAGCATGATCAACTTTGCAGTCACATCTTGCACATTTCCAGATGCAGGTTCATTGTTGATTCTCCCAACCTGCACCACCTTAACAAATTAGTGTAAGCAAGTGAAAATTAAAATTGTAATAACCACTACTGATCCTCAATATCAAGTATCTACTGCAAAATAAGGGGCCTCTGGTACAGGTGGGGGGAGTTTTGCCTTTGCAAGGGGGACTTTCTCCAAATCAAAGTATCTACTGCACAATTTTCAAACTATTTATCCCCTGAAGACAGTAAACTGGAAACATAAAACATAGGTGGTGGAAAGTCTTACCAGATTTATTGATGGTTCACTGAATTGTTTTTCTTTTTTAACATTCATTCTTTGAACATTTGATCTGTGTGATGTACTCATTGCAAGGCATTCAGCCATGGAATCTGACGTTGCACCTTTTTCCTGCGAAACCCGAACTTTTGAGAAACTTGGTTCCCTCTCAGGTTTTCTTGGATTTGCAGATGCAAGCTTATTTGGCTGAAGAGATTTAGAAGCATCTCTAGATTTTTCAGTTTCAACTTCTGTTGGCTTCCTTGTATTTGGAAGTGCCTTTTGGATCCTGGGACCCGTTTTCTCAGTTCCCTCTTTCTTTTGGATTTTGGGATTCACCGGAGCAGAAGCTTTAATTGTTGCAGAAGATGGGTTCTCCTGACACTTGATTGATTTATCATCTTTTCTTGCAACTGCATCCCCAAAATCCTTACTACCTCTTTCTTGGATAGGCCTTTTTCCTGGAGATTTTTCAGCCCGCACCTTTCTATGAATTTCACTGAACTTTACAGCTCCATCCCTCTCATTATTAGGTCTTGGAGGAAGCCCTTCTTTCATTTTCCATTTCCTCAGCTTTTTTTCACTGTCGAAATCTTCATGCTTCGGCCTATGAAGCACTTCATCCAGCAGATCAGAAACATGCAAAGGTTTTATGATCACGATGGGTGGGGCATTAGTTGCAATTCCTTTTCTCCAGTCAGAAATATCTGAAAGATGCTCAGGACGATGAGGAGACGTACTTGACATAAGTCCTTTGAATTGTATAGTTTCAGTTAGTTCTTCCAATGTTCTTGGTTGTGGATCCACCTTCTGAACGGTTAAATGAGGCCCTCTTGCCTTCGGCAAATCAATATCAAATGTTGTTCTCCCTTGATTTAGTGCCTTTTCTTTCCCATATTCCTTCTTAGGATAGGATTGCAACCGTTTTGGGGAGATTTCTTCTAAACCCATCAGCTTAGCAATTACATTAGGAGCCTTGGGCTTCATCTCCAGGGACTTAGATATAGAAGAGTCAGAAGAGTCAAATTCATAGGAGAAAAAATGTGAGGATTGGCTTGAGCTGGTGGATGGAAGATCCTGCGAGAAGTCTGACTTTGCCTTTTCTTCCTTGGAATTCTTCGATTGGGATGAAGGATCCCTTGAGAAGTCTGACTTTTTTATATCAAAATAAGCCTTCTCTTCCTTGGAACTCTTAGGCAACAAATCTGGGGATGAAGGAACCAGCAAGAAGTCTGACTTCAGTCTATCAGAATAAGGCTTCTCTTCATTGTAATTCTTTGGCAACAGATTCTGTCTAGCAAAGCTCTCTTTTATCACTTCCCTGAGCTCGTCAAAACAATCTCTGGTTGATCCATCAACAGAAAGTCTTGGGTTTTCAAATTCCACCGTTCTGTGGTTCAAATATCCAAATCGATCAGACGTAGTCCTTTCAATGCCTACTGCATCAAGTTTTCCTCCTCCACCCTTTTCCTTCCGCTTTTTCTTCAACTTTGCCATAACCTGTGAAGCTTCTTGTAGTTTCCCCAGCATGGCTAGAGACTCCTTAAGATCAAGAGCTCCCCTCAATAAGTCCTTGGCAATATCTCTGGACTGCCTATCACAGCTTATTTCCTTAGACCAAGTGTCTATAACCTGATTTAATTTCTGTGCTTCTCTGGATATTTGCGTAAGCTGGCAGGAGGATGGACTATGTAGCTCATGATCTGTCGGCCCTTTGAAGACTATGTCATTTCTTTCTCCATTCATCGAAAAAGACCTACTCAAATTCTTTTGTTTCTTCGGATGTTCCATCTTATCCTTCAACTTATGTGAATCAGTCTTGGATTTTCTGTTTGTCTTGCATTCCACAACACCTTTTGGATCATCACAGGAGAAAAATGACCTGTAGCCAACTGATCTCGGCCCGTCTTGAGGCATATTCTATTACACAAAATCCCATTGAAGTAGTCAGATATTGCTTAACACTCCATTTGCAAAGCAAAACTAAGGTTAACTGAATTTGACTTTGCCAAGCAAACTAGCATAAACTTAAGACAATTTCATAAATCAGCCAATATTAACAGCTGCTCCTCTGCTTTGCCAGGGAAAGCACGGGCAGAAAATAAAGAATATAATGCCTGCCGCCTAAAACAATGGCGACATGCGATTTTCATTACCGACAAAACAATATAATTTATCTTTTGACATTTTCAGATAGAAGTTGGTTGCCACCAAAACTTCATTCCTTTAATTCCTTCTAATTTTCTCTGCTAAATCTCCAAACAAAGTGTGCAGAAAATTAGAATTTGCCATCTCTCAAACCGCGTTTTAGTGGGCGTCCGTGTATGAGAGAGGCTGTTGTATGCCACATTTAGGGGCAATGTGGATCTGAATAGGCTAATTGTAAATCAAATCACAAATTCGGCATGTAAAACAAAGTAGAAGCAACTAAAGTAAAGATCTTTATCCCAGAAAAATTCCGTATACTAATTGCATACCTCAGGCTCGAGTCGTTTCTTCCCAATAAAAGGTTGTTCTTTTGTCCCTTCTGATCAACCCTTTTGTTTCCCCTCCTCTAGCTTCAATCCAGAACACAATAAATGATCAGAGAAAAACGAGCACCTAACCAATATGAATTCTGGGCTCAAAATAGAACGAACCCAGATGGGAATACATTAAAATGAGAAAGAAAAAAAAATGACGACCAAGACAACTGAGCTGCTGCAGTTAATTCTCACCAGCCTCTGCATGTGTTCTGGGCGGCCAATGGGCAAGTGTCCTCAGATCCACGCAACAGATGCACCACCCAAGCTGCGGAATCTTGTCTTCCTGCCGTGCCGTACTCACGCAGCATTATGTCCTTCATTCATCAGTCAATATCATTGTCCAAAACTTAATTTTCCCCGAAGCGGATTTGAATTTTGTTCTTATGCTACAATAATTGTTATTCTCGAGAATTTTAAATGATAAATGTTGATGAATGAAATAACAAAAATGAAAATTGGGTCACGTTAAATGATTGTTGGGTTGCTAGTGTGTCCTGTGGCCAATGTTCCAAAAGAAGCAAGTCTTATTCAAACGCTTGACGGGGGAAGGTGGGATCACCATTAAGATAACATGGAAATCGTACCCTGCAGTTATGATGGGAAACTGCCCTGAAAAATACACAAGAAATTATTGATTATAATATTCGCATGGAGTACCACTGTGTTTTCAACTAATTGCTCTGTTATCTTTTTTGCCTTGTGGGGGCTTCATGTTCGGGTTAGGCAAGGCAACAAAAGATTCTTTATTTTCATTAACAGTTGATGGATTAAAAAATGGGGAGTGAACTTTCACCCAACCAATTGCTCTCAGTGTAGAATAATTTTTGGGCTCAACAATGTTGTGTGTTGAAATCTTGTGCTTGTTTCATTGGTTCAAATATGATTGACATATGATTGAAGCAGATCTAGGATCACGAACCCAGATCTTCTTTTTTGAATGCAATTGTTGCACAGTGGACTAAGCTTTAACAGAGGCTGATTCGAAATTTGTCCTGTCCAAGAGTACGGTGTAGGATGTACTGTTGTTCTTGTTTGTTTGGTCCCATGACTCCCTTCCCACTTCCGAACTCCCAACTTCCTAACCTTAGCTGGTAAGGTTTGGCAGGCGTAGTAACATTTTGCCATTTTGGGATGAAAATGAAAGACAAGTTGAAGTTACTAATCACAGCATATGTTAAGTCCAAAAATTTCCTTGCTTTTTAGACTAGTAAGAAATTTTGGTTAGGCAGATTTGTACTGGACGTGTAGCATTCATCAAGGAAAAGGCAAATGGCCGTATCTTTTGTTTGCTTGGAAACTTTGGAAATTAGTGTTTTTTTCCGCAGTTTTGTTTTAGATGTAAATCTTTAGAGTTATTGTATTAAGTGAAACATTATATTCATTTGACATAACCATTTGTGCAATATTTAATGTTACATCAGAGAATTTATTGTGATTTTTTTACTGTGTTATCATTACTCAAAATCTTGTGGGGAATGTTTCATTTTAATTTTTATTTTTATCTCAAACACACTTTGTAATGTGTAAAATGTTTTATGTTCAATATTTTTCAAAAACATATTTTGAAATAAATTTTAAAATGTGTTTTGCTTATCAAAAATAAAAAGTTAAAAAAAATCATCCTTTACTCTTTCTTATACAACACTTCAGTTTGAAAAGCGTTCTTATAGTATTTTAATTAAAGTATATTTTAAGATTTATAATTTATATAATATTTTATTTCAAAACACATTTTTATATTTGTAATAAATACAATATTTTAATTGAAAACGCATTTTAAACTTTTAATCTAAATAACATTTTAGATAATATTTTAAAACATATTTCAAAAAATACAATATTTTACTAAAATATTTTTTAAATTTAAATTTAAATAATATTTTAAGACAAATTTTCAAAAACACATTTTACAACGGAGTCCTTAAGGCCTGTTTGGACAGCACATTTCCATTTGCAAATAAATAAATTCTCAAACAAAAACAAACTATCTAAATACATTTTTATTTCAAAATTTAAAATTTAAATTTTCTCACTCAAATCCCTCTCACATAATTTTAAAATTTTATTTTTCCTCTAAAATACTTTTTCTATCAACAAATACTCATTAAAATTTTCACACATTTTAATATAATTTTTTTTATTTATAAATAAAAATATGACCCTAAATGTGTTGTTTGCTAATCCACTCGTCCATGTAATTTCAGGGATGTAAAAGTAGTTCACACTATGCATTTCTTTGGCACTTCTTTTTAGGACCTGAAAGACACATTAAAGAGATCATCAATCATATCAGTGATTTTGTAAACCACAAACGTTTATAAAATAAGCTTAAATATTGCACTCACAAGATTCTCGTCCCTCTTCTGATACTTTTTGGCCTTTATGATGGCCATCGTGATATGAATGTCCCTTCAATTAAATTTCCTCATTGTTTTCACCAGCCAATCATAAATGAATGCATTTATGGTCGTGCTCCCTTTGAAGTAGTCCCTGAGTATAACACTACCTGTACTGTCTCTCTGACGATTCTGAACTTCCCAGTTCCCACCCTGAATATTTTGAAAAAATTCTCATGGGGCCTTCAAATATTGCATCCAGATTTGCTTCGTAATCAATCACCCCTTGCTTTCAAACATGATTTGAGTCCTCAAATGCATCTCATAAACTAAAGCATTTTTTTTTACGTTATGTGTCTTTAATGTTAGCTTACAGTAGTGTACTTGTCTCAATGATGCCAATGGCAATGAGTTTCAGTTTTCGTAAGGAGTTAAACTTAGAAGTTATATTTAAGACTCTTAACCTGTTTGGTTTGCATTTTAAATTTTATTTTTATATTTAACACATTTTTTAATATATTTCTTATATCACAATTATTATCTCAAAAAATATAAAAACACATTTTAGATTGTAAAATAATTTTTGAAACGTTATTCATATAGGCCTTTAGAGTTGTATGGATATTATTTTAAAAAGCGTTTTGTATTTTTTGGTATATTTGTTAGGAAATAAAAAATATGTTGAAAACTAAAAAAAAAAAAAATTCAAAAGCGTATAAGTACCTTTTCAAAGTCTTACCATACAAGACCTTATTCACTATGATAGATTCAATATAATTTAATAACAAAACCAAAATAATTTTCGTATTTATTTACGAATTTCAAAAGGGTTTGATTGTTGAATGGAATTACACTATTCATCTCTTTTAATTTACTAAAAAATTACTTGACCAAATAAAGCTCCATAATAGGTCGATGATGTCATATATTATGAATCGGTTTCATTTTTATATACTTTTTAATACTTATTCATTTTTTTGGGATTTTGGGGAGTTTTATTTTTTTGAGCCAGTGAAGAAAATCTTTTCAAAGCCCGAATATTTAAGTATCGTAGTGTTATGGTCATTTGATCTCTGTTCTCAAAAAATTGATTGTTCGAATGTAAACATTTTATTTCTATCTTCTCTTCATCCTTACAAAAAAAATTAATTAAGTATAGTTTTTAAATTATAAAATACGACACATTTAATGCGATATTTAGTTCCATAATTTTTTAATTTTATTTTTACCTTTTTAATTTTAATTTATATATTATCATTATTAATATGAAGTTAACATAAGGAAAAATTTTTAAAATGCACTCTTTGTTGGGACAGAATCAGCATAGTTCAAAACTTTATGTGCTTTTGGGCTTGCATTTTTGGGCGTGTCACTTGTACAAATCGAAGACCAATTGCCACTCTTATCCCATAGCCCATTCATGTCATGTCCAAAGATCGTAAAATAAAAGGACCGCAAGGATGTTGTTGCTATCAAAGTTTGAGGAAACACCCAAAATCGTCATTCACATTTCATCAAATAATTTTTTTCATCCTCCACTTTTAAAACAGGAACAAATAGTCCTTCAAATTTTAAGAATCAAAATTTGAAGGAGAATTTCAGGACTAAACGTTCCCGTTTATGAAATTTGAAGGACTAAAAGTTTCCGTTTATTTCACAAATAGTATCAAAAGTTTTGATTTATGAAATTTGAAGGACTATTTATTCCCGTTTTAAAAGTGAATGATGAAAAAAATTATTTACTAAAATATGGAGGACGATTTTGAGTGTTTCCTCATCAAAGTTTTTAGTGCAATTTCCATCAAGCATCCAGTGCAAAATTCTAAAGGCATAAGAATTGGGTTTCTTGGGCTTACCCAATCTCACTATTTAGTTAGCCCAGTAGCCGTTTTCAAAATTGTTATGTCGATAAATTTAATTTTTTTCATTTTAATTTATAACAAATTAAAAATAATTAACAAAAAAAAGTTAATAACTTAACGGTTAAAACATATGAGCCCACATTTATGTAATATTTTGAACAATTTTAATCTCTAATACTTAAAGATTTGACATTTTTAGTGCCTAAATAATTTACGTAGGCAAATCTAATTTTTAGATTTTCAATTTATAATAATTTTAAAACATTGACATTATTATCTTAAAAGAATGGAAAGACTAAATTAATATACATTTGTTTTTTTTTTAAATCAATATCAATAGGAAAAAATCGAAAATATGGAAACACCATTTTTTTTTTTTTACAAACTTAAACTATATAAATAAATTTGTTTACCTAAATTATGTAAAGACTAAAACCATCACACCTTTTAAACATCAAGATTAAAACTGTCAAACTTGTCAAAAATATTACGGTCTAAAACTCAACATTAAAATCCAAAGCAAACCAACCAAATTTATCCAATTACCCCCTTCAAAAGAGAGAAAAGAATTTAGGAATCAAATTCAGAATCATATGCTCTGCTGAAACAATATTCTCTATTCCCGATCTCACTCTAATATATCAATAATATGTCATCATTCCATTAAAACAATATCTTTTTGATGATATAATTTTTTCACTACCATCAATGAGATGACATCATCGAAATTAATGTTTAATCAACTGCCTTTAAAGGTATGTATAAATAGTATTTAAAAATTAACTTTTATATATTTTTAAAATATTTTTAAAAAACCGTACAGACCGTACATAAGTTAATGGGAGGTGGGACATTTTTCTTTTAAAAAAATATAAAAATATATTTTAAAAAACCGTACATAATAATTAGTTAGTTAGTTAGTTGTGCGCATGCTTTCCCGGGGTTTTTGCCACCGATGAAGAATTCAACGGTCAATCCCATAAAACAAATCCAACAAAAATGAATGATGTGACTAAGATGAACCTGTGTTGTGTTTTTGTTGTTTGTTGTATTTCTCTGCAACGTACGAATGTAGATTGTAGCCCCACTCACGGACCAGGGTCACCCCCTTTCTTTTCTCCTCATCGTCAAACATGCACCCCACGTCCCTCCATCAAACTAAACTCCATTCAAGACCCAAAACTACCGTATCTCTTTTAATCCAAATTGCATTGAACCAGAAAAACCCTTTCCTCTCTATTTCTTGTTACAAATTTTGTTTCCCACCATTTTAGACAGGTGGGTTTTGCTTTGTTTCATTTAATCTGTCTTTTCTTTTTTTCCTGTGGGTTTTCTCGTGTCTAGCTGCAAATGGTGATTATGGAGTTGAAACCACCACAACAACGTAGGATGATGCGGATGTAAAAATCAAACAGGGCATGCATGGTTTGGCAATCACGCAGCTTTAAGAAGTCGATTTCGTTTGGTTTAAGAAAGATGTTTGAGGTTCCAGGAAGACAAGCGCACAGTATGATCCTCGAAAGTGGGAATGCCAAAGAGGCCACGGATGACAAGTTGTTGTTCAGGAGCCAAGGTGGGAAAACTTCATCGTTAGATTCTACAACTCAACAGGTAGGTAGTGTTTATAATCGCTCTTTGGACAAGGGCCCTGTTTCCCGCTTAAGCCATGATGGGGGAAAGACAGGAGGAGCTCCCAGTGCAAAAGAACCTAGGATGCCCTCAGGTATCTGCGGAAAACGCCACTTCTTTTTTGTGCCTTTGGAGAAAATTTTGTTGTCTCTATCAAACGTGAAAATTCTTGCGCACATTTTATTGTTGTTGTGGCTCAGATTTGGAGTTGATGAAGGAAAGATTTGCGAAGCTGCTCTTGGGGGAAGATATGTCAGGGGGTGGAAAGGGCGTTTCATCAGCTCTGGCATTGTCAAATGCCATTACAAACCTTGCTGGTATGATGATAGAATTTCATTCATATCCTAGATTATAAGAATTTGCCAATCAAAGAAAATCCCATGTTAGAATATTCTGATAATCACTCAGATCACGTACTGCTTTTATATTGTAAATTTGTAATCAATATGGAATTGCTTACTTCCTTGCGCAATCATCATGCAGCTTCTGTATTTGGCGAGCAGAGGAAATTAGAACCTATGGCTTCAGAGCGAAAATTGAGGTGGAAGAAAGAAATCGATTGGCTTCTATCCGTGACAGATTACATCGTTGAGTTTGTCCCTTCTCAACAACTATCAAAGGATGGAAAGAACATGGAGGTGAAATTCCATT
The DNA here is from genome assembly GCA_020080225.1 of Gynochthodes officinalis. Lineage (NCBI taxonomy): Eukaryota > Viridiplantae > Streptophyta > Magnoliopsida > Gentianales > Rubiaceae > Gynochthodes > Gynochthodes officinalis. The sequence goes on along the minus strand of CM034615.1, from coordinate 44,661,223 downwards.
CTTTGTTGCTCTATCTCTCTGTGACTGCAGTTTTCATGATTAAACGTATAAATACTGAGCTCAAACGCAACTTTGCTTATCTTCACATATTTGAATTGGTTCAATGGATTAATTTCTTCTTTAACAGATTATGATTACTCAACAAAGAAGGGATCTGCTGATGGGTATACCTGCGTTGCGCAAACTTGATACCATGCTTATTGTGAGAATCTGTCATCTCCTTCTCCTGCTGTTGTTGTACGGTACTTCCCACATTATTCAAATTATATTATCCGTTGTGCTGAAAGATTGTGATAAACAAAACAGGATTGCTTAGACAGTTTCAAAGACGAGAACGAATTTTGGTACGTGTCAAAAGATGCGGATGAGTCTGAGAAAGGTGTCCAGAGAGATGATAAATGGTGGCTGCCAACAGTCAAGGTTCCTCCAAATGGTTTATCGGAGGCATCACGCAAAAATCTGCAAACTCAGAAGGAATGTGTCAACCAAGTACTCAAAGCATCAATGGCCATTAATGCTCAAATACTATCAGAAATGGAGATCCCAGAGAACTACATTGAATCCCTTCCCAAGGTAGAGGGAAGAACACAAAACTTCATGATTCACCACCATCTTAAAAGAAATTAATAGGTCAATCCTTCGCTAACTTTTATTCATTCATTCGTTTCTCTAATAGAATGGTAGAGCCAGCCTTGGTGATTCAGTGTACAAGAACATCACTGTTGAGTTTTTTGATCCGGAACAGTTCCTTTCAACCATGGACATGTCATCAGAACACAAAGTTCTTGATCTCAAGAACAGAATTGAGGCATCTATTGTGATTTGGAAGAGAAAAATGCATCACAAGGATGGCAAGTCTTCCTGGGGTTCAGCTGTGAGCATGGAGAAGAGGGAGCTCTTCGAAGAGAGAGCAGAAACAATCTTACTTCTGCTAAAACAGCGATTCCCTGGACTTCCTCAATCCTCTCTTGACATAAGCAAAATACAATATAACAGAGTATGCACCACATCAGTTCAAATCATGTTATCATTCCTTTTAAGCATGCAAGGCCAAACGTGAAACCAAACTAATCATGTTAATTTGTTACTCATTAGTATGGGAGATTTTTAAGGTCAATTGACAACGGGGTTGTTTCTTCTGACAAAACTACAGGATGTGGGACATTCTATTCTGGAAAGCTATTCAAGGGTACTAGAAACCTTGGCCAACACAGTGATGTCACGCATCGAAGATGTGCTGTACGCAGATAACGTTGCTCAAGATCCATCAATAGCAGTAGCTAAACAGAAGCCATCGAGAGATTCTTCACCATCACCACAACTAAGTGGCTACTCAAGTCCTAGAGAAGAGACAGAGAAATTGAGTGTTTCAGGGACACCAACTTCAATGACATTGTCTGATTTCATGGGATGGAACTTCGAACCGGCAGAGTCAGACATAAAGAATAACGGCAATGGTAACTTAGAGGGTAACTGTAAGGACGAAAATGAAAAAACCATGAGCAAACTTGGCAATATAAACGTTGTCAAAAAGCTCTCGTACACTGATAAAGTTGAGTTGAGCTGCCTAAGAAGTCCAACTGCTCGCCATTAACAAATAAAGAAGCAAACTCTGGGGGAACAGATGCACAATATAAGGTAATAAGCAGAGAAAATCTAAAAATACGATGCTATGTAAATACTCAGACTCTTTGAGGAGTTGATTTAGTATGCTTATGTCTGCTCTTCCTTCCTTTCATGGATAGGGAAGTACAAGTTCTTGTACCATTAAGTTTGATCCATTTGAGCACTTTTTTCTTTTGCTCCTAAAGTTTTGAATTACAGCCATTGTAATTTGTTGACTGTGTCTTAAAAGAATATAGTTTGTTAGCTTTCTTGATTTTCTTTCGTCCAATTTTATATAGTTCACCTGCTTTAGCTTGGTTCATAAGCATTGATAGTTTATAAATGGTTCCAAAACTAGGCAGGCAGATTGAAGCACAAATTTAGGCTTAATGCTAAGATTTTAGAAGTGAAGGTTGTAGTCCCGGTTCAAGTTTCATGTTATCTTAGCAAGAGAGAGGATGGTACTTAAAGTTATCAGGGCCACATCCTCATCAGCAATGAGAACTCAAGTTCAGGTTCAGGTTCAGGTTCTTAGAAATCCAAAGCTGAGCATCTCCCAATAGAAATCCTTCAAACGAAACAGTTACACAGAGCTACTAATTCACTCTCAATGCTCCCTGATATTTTTGTTATCGGCTAAAGATTAAATACTGCAAAAACAGCCATACGAGGCTATATTAGAAAACACAAGGTCATGAACTCAATTACCAAAAAAATTGACTGCTACATAGTTCACTGGTAGTAATGAGCATCAACTGCTAGCCATTGCTTCAAGCGAGAATATTGACTCCAAGGTAAAACTAAAAGGCGTCCAAAATATTAAGGCTAAGCCTTCTCTAAGAAAACCTCACTTAGTTGTTTTAAACAGAATCTCAGAGAATGCAAGTGAAGTCAAATTCTTTCGTTAAGATTTCTCAAAACCAATGCCTCTAGGCAACTGCAGAAACAGCAGCATGTATGGCATCAGCAAGAAGAGGCACAGTCCGAGAACTAAGTCCTGCCATGCTTATTCTCCTGCACCATAGCAGAGGAAAACGAGAATTAAAAGCGTTTGAGCTTTCAGGCTTGAATAAGATCCCCGCTACAACATACACAAGTAAGCTATATTTCTGTTGAGATGTATACTTTGATGCTTATCCATCAAAACATAAAGCAGTTGTTCCCTTCAAACTGTCTAAAAAATAAATGATTGCTAATGAAATAACTGTAAAACCAAAATAAATGTCCGAAGGTACAAAGCATGTACTGTAAGTTTCAACAAACAACAGAAAATAGAAGCGGACAAAATCAACACTTAATTAAATCACAGTGAGTCCCTTATAGCAGTATCAGTAGAGAGATTTCTTACCCATCAGATGTCATGTATATGTGATATTCTTGAGTCATGAAAGCAACTTGCTTAGCATTTAACCCCGTGAAAGTGAACATCCCTATTTGCTTGAGTATATGGCTCCAGTCACCAGGTGTACCTACCAAGAATATGGCGCTAAATTTTATAACAGAAGACTTTACCTTGAAAAGGAAATAGGTAAAAGAAAACTAATCCACGACAAGATAAATGTGAGATCTGCCGAATATTCCGTTGTGTGAAGTGAAAGGCCTTCCCTGAAGTAGTTTATTCAGTTCTCATGTGTGACCACTAATGTAAATTTCATTCAGGGCCCATCAATAGAAGATGCCAGACATAATATATCCAGAAAGATAAGTAGCACACGATGTGATTTAATTAAGTACCTCTAGCTTTCAAAGCATCAAACAGCTGCTGGCGCATGCTGATAATACGGTCAGCCATTGCTTTGAGTTCTTCTGTCCATTCATGGTACATATGGCTGTAGGCAAGGCAAGTAAAGAAACTAAGAACAAAGAATGAACTTGGTAACCTTGCCAGTTTTCTCTAAACCAGTAGATTCTAGTTAAATGCTTGACAAAACAACACCTGTCCTTTAGTATGGCAGCAACAATAGATGCACCATGAATGGGTGGATTAGAATACATGGGCCTGATGACTAATTTCAGCTGGCTTTCAACTCTGAGTGCTATATCTGATGATTTACAAACCTGTGAATGAATTATATGTCAGAACAAATTTATGGTATGCAATTCACAGTGCTAACATCTCTCACTGTCAATGATGGGCAGAAACTTTTAATATAAACCAGGAAAATAATCTCGATCCCCTCCAAAAAGTACTTACTATGCTAAGTGCACCAACACGCTCTCCATACAATCCCATGTTTTTTGCATAACTTTGAGCTGCAAGACATTCACCACCATCAGCAACAAACATGCGAACAGATTGTGCATCTACATCGAGACTGCCACTTGCAAAACCCTGATGTCAATATCAAGTCCATTACATTCATTGTCCACGATGGAAACAGCTCAAAATCAACTATATTGCACTGGTTTTACAGGGATCCAGCTTTAGTCATCAAATCATAAAAGTTCTCATAGAAGGCACAAAACGAGGGGCTTTCAAAATGTACTGAATCTTATGCTCTGTGTATCAAAATCATTACTTTCGGTGGAAACACTATAAAAGCATCCTTAATACTTTATCTACTATACGATGCCACCTGATAAGCACTGTCAAAGAAGGGTAGCAATCCTTTTGATCTCATCAACTGCCTGATCTGCTCCCACTGCTCAACAGTTGGGTCTACACCAGTTGGGTTATGTGCACATGCATGAAGAAGAACGATTGCCCCCAACGGTGCAGTATTAAGGTCGTCCAGTAGTCCTGATTGCAGAAAGAGGGCGGGGAAGTTATCATTGTTGTGCTTATAATCAAAGAAGAATTTCAACACATAGAAGATGTTCAAGATTCAAAAAGCAAATCTAGGACCCACTGCTTGTGAAAGCTGCTAATCAACCATAAGAATGTGAAGGAAATTTTAGTTGGATTGCAAAAAATACCTTGGAAATCCAGACCTCGAGTTTCAGGGTCGTAGTAGCGGTAAGTCTTTACAGACAACCCTGCTACAGCGAACACTTTTAGATGATTTCCCCAAGTTGGCTGCGGAACATATATGGTGTGCTGCCAAACAAAATGAAACTTTCTTCTTTTGAATTATTTCTGACAATATGATCAGATAAAAAAATTTACAGAACCCAAGCCACTTACTTCATGATAATGTCTTGCCAGAAATTCAGCTCCCACCCTCAATGAGCCAGTACCCGACAAGCACTGGACAGTGATTACTCTATTCTCTTCAATGGCGGGACTGTTCCCAAGATGAGAAGAAATAGATAAAATGAATCCAGCTAATACGATAACTAATAGAGAGAAAGGGTGATAGGACTACCGGCATAAACAGCTGGACTAAAATTTGCAGAAAGGTATACATCTTCCTACTGAAATGTAAGTAAACAACTAATCATATCAACAAAATAAATAGCTTCTCACCAATTTCCACACCGATAATAACATACGGTTAACCTACGTACTTAGCATTCTGACGGAAGAATTTTCTGATCCCAGTAGAATTTTACTAAAATTGTTGATGCAAAGAATATAATAAAATATAAAAACTATAAATGAAATGACTGCAACACTTCACCTGTCAGCACCAAAAATGAGCTTGGCACTCAATTTGTTGAAATCAGCCAATCCAATGATGGGAAGATACTCCTTTACTCGAGATCTTTACAATAGAAACTAGTTACCTATTTTTGCCATTTGATGCTAAACATGGCACAAACCAATAGCAATACCAAGCAAACTTACAGATCATTCACAAGCATTTGCTCTGCACGCCTCACCACGTTGAGAACAAGAGGTTTCCCATCCTGATTTTGTTAGCATGAAAATAAGTACAGAAGTAAGAATGCCTTTTCAAGTATCACAGTTCTATGATATGAAGTATAAAGACATAGCAAATACATGCAATTAAACATAAAAAGATAAAGATAAACTTACATTAGCATTACAAGAGAAAAACACATAAGGCCTGATCATGCATATCAAAAGTAATGAATGTGATACATTTGATATTCTTAAAAGGAAAACTGTTACTATCTATTTTCTGATGTAGGGAGTAGCGGTTTAAAGATAACGGGGGCGAGTGAAGAAGGAAACCAACCTCAGTTCGATAAGCTCCAACACCCAAATTCAACTTGTTTGGGCTGGGATCTTTATTGTAAGCAACAGTGACCTGTTTCAGACATGCACAGACACAGAAAGATAAACCCATTGAGAAACCAAACACAGAAGTTTGTACTACAAAACAGCCCTCCAGTCTTACCACCCCGATCGCCAACACACAAGCACAGAGACAAGTAATCAAGAAAACACCATTCCGAACCACGGATAACACACCCAAAGATACCCGGAAAAATGTGATTGAAAAACGCACACACCCCTAAAATGGGATCTTCAGGAGCACGAACAACACTAGCAAAAACGGAATCAGCATGATCTGCGGCCATTATGTTGAATAACAAAGCTGGGATTTCACTGATTTTCTTTGTTAAAAAAAAAAAAAGAAACAAAGAAAAGTTTTTTACATCAGAGTTTAGTGAAGAGGGCCAGAATCTTTAAAGGGTTAAGTTTAGAAGAAACAATGGGCTGTCATGAAACTGTGGACGAGTTAGTGTACGATGGTGGAGCTGTTGGAAATCGTGGATTCGTATTTTGCCATAATTTATTTTCTGGTTCGTTATGTTAAAGTAAGTGGGCTTCAAAGTATATGTTTGTCCTAATGTCTATGTAAGAATTTTTTTTTAAATTTAAATTTCCATCAAAATATTTTTCACATTATTTTTAAAAAAAATTCCATCTCATACACTTTTCCATTTTCTTTCCAATACATTTTTCTTATAAACAAATTTTTACAAATTCTAACCAAAAAAATCTCAAATATATTACAATACAAACATAGCCGAGGTTTCTTTTTCTGACTTTGTTTGCCTGCATTTAACAAAACGCTGTCGTATGTCTTTCTTTTCTGCCATAAACTGGTCGCTAAATAATTTTGGATTAATTAGCAAAATTATGAGTCAAAAATATCCTATTTTAATAAGTGGATTTGCTTATATAATGATATGTATGGTTAAAAAAATTGCCAATGACAAAATATATGTGATAAATTAATGAACAACAGTAGCTCTAAATATTTACTACCAAATTTTCTTAGAAAATTCACTTAAATTTTTACACTATAAAATATCATGACTCCTTAAAAGCGTTGCAGGATAAATCCCACAAATAATGGCGAACCGGCCCGTTATGGATTTTTCTTCCTGCTGCAAAACTTTCATGTCTCCTGTTGGAAGAAACATGTGAATATCTTGAAACTGTTTGAAACTCTGCTTCATGGATTACTATTTTGTTTTGCATTTTTACATTTTTGAAATTATTCGACAACTTTTTATTCCATAGTTTTTTAACTCGAAAAATGTAAAAACGCAAAATGAAACGCAAGCCTCATTTTCTCTAATTTTGGATACTGAATGCTATGCTCCAGTTGCATATGCTGCTGGCACTGAATCAGAGCAGCCAAGTGGAGGAAGACGATTGACATTCGCTTTAAGCCAAACCCGTGATGGGCTAGGCTATTCATAGTTCAATTTTTACAGAATATGTTGTGCTCCTTGCCCAGCACTATTGTAGCATGGTAGCAGCAGTACGTTACAGAGAAAACCATTGACAAAGCTCATGATGTTAATGTTCTTTTACCACGTCGAATCAGTGACCTGAGATCTTTACTTTGAGCCAGTTTCCAATTTAGCATGCCCCGTTTTAGCTTTCGAGACTCCTGCAGAATGCCAAAAACATCAAACACACGAAATTTAGCATGCCCCGTTTTAGCTTTGGAGACTCCTGCAGAATGTCAAAAACATCAAACACACGATTATTCCAGTGTGTGTTTTTTTGTGTTTCTTCCCCAAAATATGAAACTGACAGCATCTGTAATTGAAATGGTTTTTTTCCCATAAGATTCATTGAGAACAAAGGGCAAGAAGAGAGGGCACCAGAAAGTGGAATTTTGGATGCTGCTCATCTTTCAGTGGTAATATGGACATGCCATCACGAACTGGTAAAACTGCAAGGCCATAATAACCATAATTATTATGTGAGAATTCAACTATGGGAATGGACACTTCTTAATTGAAAATGGTTGAATTACCTGGTGCTGAAATACTTCTTCTTCTTCTCTGTAAGCTGTGATCGAATGTGGAATACAAGAAAAGTGGCACCTCCTCCTCTATCTCCAATCGTGCAGCCTTACTAGTCACTGGGCTGCTTGGGGCACAAAAAGTAGTTATGAGAAAAAATCACAGAGGAAAAAGAAAAAAATAAAAGGGAGGAAATGAGCCAAAAGTAGAAAATTACCTCCTAATGCTATTAGTCCTCTGAGGATCTGTGATTGCTGGTTAAAAGAACAGGGATTTTAATTAGGAAAGAAATGGCTTTTGCAATGCAAAGACAAAAGCATCAGATACGCGAAAAAGAATGGTTGAAAATATGAAAAACATTACGAGGTGATATATAACGAGGGTGATGTCTGGGAAAGTCAGCATCCCAAGAGTTTGTTCTGAGAGCAAGCAGGTGAGAGTAATATTGCCAGGTTCCAAGTCTCTATACAACAAAAGACATCACAAGTTTGCTTGAGTTTATCTCAGCAGAGGGAAAATTGGAAGAATGTGCTCATATTAGTATACAATCACTAACTTGTTTTAAGCTGTCAATCCGAAGCTCTGTCTCAGAAAGAGTTTTGGTCTTCATAAGCCGACATTCAAGCTTATCTGAGATGCTTCCTAGATGATCGACTACTGTAACCAGAGCCCTGCATGTGTACTCCTTTGTGTTGTCTACCACACTGCATGCAGGTGGCAAATAACATATATTAATCAACATTCATGTTGAAATCATAATCAAATTGACCACCATTCTTTTTGATCTCCAGAATAATATACATGGCTTAAAGGACCATGGTGAAAGAGAATTTTGAACTGTTTGAGGTTTGCATGAGCGGAAACACTTGATTATTTGGTAAAACATACAAGAAAGTTGTCGAGTATAATTCAAAATTGCCACAATTAGCAGCTTGGTTTAAACTTCAAAAAAGTGGCTCTATTTAAACTAGGAAAACTCACGTTCTCTTGTGTCTGGCATTCAAGAAACTTGTCTCGCAACAATTAGCAGCTTGGTGTAGATGAGAACACAAGTCCCTGAGATCCTGCAAAATTAGAGAATATGCATACGTTTGCCAAAATTAAAGTAAGCAACTATACATTCTTATCAACAAAAACAGGTTTCAGAAACATACTATATTAGGCTACTCACTTTCACAGACTTTTCAAACTGGGTGTCATCATCAATTTCGGCTTCCTGCTGCTCATCAACAGGTGAACTCGAATCCTGCTGCTGCATTCTCTTTGTAGCAAAATCCAAATAAGAACTTCCTTCTTCTTGCTGGAAATGCAGAAGGAAGAATAGCACGAGAAGATGACACTTGGATATCCTTATCTTTTGAAGGATGTTCTGATGCCAATTTAGGCCGCTGGATATATAAGTTTTGAAAGGGAATGTACATTCATTTTTGTTTTTTTTAATACTCAAATTTGCACTTTGCAGAACTGAAGACCGAGTTACTATGCTCTTGTGATGATTTTTGTGTGTGTGTGTGGTTTTTTTTTTTTTTTTGTTTAATTCTATGGGACAAAACTAAAGACGGGAAAAACAACAAAAACTATTTAACAGAGATTCTCCGAGCAGTAATGGACCATGGCACATTTAATGAGGACAAAAGATTTGCATCCCGTGATCTTTTGTTCTTTCTGGGGTTCTAAAAAGCGTAGCACTGACACGCAATATCACGATGACATAGTAGAAAAGATACTAAAAGGCACGCATTGAGGTGATTTTGCGAACAACCATGCAAGGAGAAAATGATTCAGGAAAACTAAGGGGCCCTTGGTTCACGAAGTGGAATAGAAAAGCTAATAAAAATGATAATAGATTTTTTTAATTATAATTATATTGGTTAGTGTGTATTGAAAACTAATAATAATAATAATTCTTTTAAATATGCAAAGTATTACTTCTATAATTTTAAGAAAAAAAATTATGAGTAATCAATTTCATATTCCCCAAAATGAAAGAGAATGAAAAATACCCCAATTTTGATATTTGGAATTATTGTTTACAAAATAATACTCTCAATCAAACAAGTCATTCTATTCCCCTTCCATTCCCCTCCAAATCCCTTGTAAATTACCCCTCTTTTTGACTTAACGAAACGTCAACGAAATTCCCATTTGATTTCCCTCCCCATAAGTTGATTGTGAAACTTTTTTGATCCCATCCAGCTCCATCCTTAACAGCCATGAAGCATGCAAATATTAAGGGGGCCAATAAGCTGGAGAATACCTTATGACGGAATTCTCTTGTTGCAGGCTCTTTACCGTTCATCTTTCTATCCACCCATCGTCCAGCTTGTGTTGTGCTATATAAACTTCCAAATTCTCCGGCATACCAATTTTTCTTTTCATTTCAGACAAATTCATTCCCAGGGGATACAAAACTTGTTATAGTTTCCAATTTAGCATCTAGACCTAGAAAGAAATTCTTCCTTAGTTTCATCCGTACAAGATGTCGTGGGATTCCCCATCAAATTTCCCACTTGGAAATATATTCTGCCACAAAAGATGCAAAATTCTAAGTTGCCTATCTATGAATTTAGATGCAAGGACTTCATAATAACTTTCTAATATTGACATTAGATTTGAAAATCAACGGTGCAGCCACCAAAATCTTCCGCATCCGCCAAATCTGGAAGGATTGAATGACTATCAGATAATAAGGACGATGACAGAATGTTCTTAAGGTTTTTGTATGTTTCCTGGGGTGCCTGCTTAATGTGACCATGGTTGCCTTGTTCACTAGGCACCAATTTCCTTCCAAAGCCTGAAGCTGTCCCCTTTCTTCCAGCATGAGGATAGTGCAATTCTGGATGACAGAAGCAGAATGAAAACATTAAGGATTGCAAATTAAGACAGGAAGCAACCCATCACATATTTTTGGCAATCCAAACCAAACAAGGAGGAAAATTTTGAAAGAACAGCAAAAATTTTGATGAATCTGCTTGGGAGGATGCAAGTGTGTGCATTCCTACAATGGCAACAGAAATGGCCCAGTTTTGATTATAAGAATTCTTTTAGAGCAGATACGCAAGTATGCACTAGAAAAAGAGTGTGATAGCCCAATTAAAACTCATTTATAGCATTTCAAACCATAAGTAGAAAAAAGAAGGTAGCATGTTACTAGTAGCATTTGTGAACATTTTATGGTACTGGCAATTACCATCACGTATGATTGAAGACTTCAGGCCTGCTGTAAGGGACCCATTCCTAGTAATACACAGCCATGTTCTCTCCCCATGAGATTTGAATTCTGATGCAATTGGAATATGCCAATGGCCTTCTTCTGACTCCTGTTAATGCAGCAGTAACGTCAGGGAAGTGTATTTGACTCCCATCTATAAGAGACCTTTAGGTCAAGCATTTGAGTACATGAGAATTCTAATTTTTCCTTTGAACAAGTAATCAAATAAAAATTTGACAAAATATAACCTGCATTACAACAGAATATGGAGGCGGCATGTGAAATTCTGGACCAGTTTCGGAAAAGCTGAAGTGAACCTACACTTAAACAATGCCTCATTAGGAAAATAGCAAATAGCATCATGTAAGAATCTGTAATCAAAATTAAAAACCACTAGGAATTGGTATCACAAACAATGAACAATGAACAAGACTAGTCTAATATGCAACTTCAGTGTTCTTGTCTGACATATTTTCTTACAAATGGGCCAGTAAAATTGACCTAAGGGATGTGAAGCACAATGCTGATTCATTGAATTGCCTTAGTACCTGGTCTCCTTGTAATTAGTCATGATGCAATCACTCTCCAAAGAACACAAACAAATGCATAGAGTGTAGTAATATGCATTTTGCTAGTTGAGATGCCCCAGTAATCTAATAAATTAAAATTTTGCAATGGTCCAATTTGATTCTTTTTGTCAAATTCTTCCCAAATAAACATCTGTTGGAACATACAATACACGAATGAATATGTTGTCAACAAAAAGATAAAATATCTGTTTTCACCAAATATTAGTACTTGCCTGGTGCCTTTCTTTCCATTTAGGGAAAAAATCCTTCCCCAAAAGCTGAAACAAATGATCCCTCATCTCATCATTGGTGACAATTAGGCATTGAAACTTTATAGCTGCATACAACCAGTACCTAAAGCACACATTATTTTCCATGGAAATTTAACTAAAATACATTATAACTAGAGTATTTCGAGCAAACCAACATCATATAAATCAATAACAAGCCAATTCTCACCAATCATCATTTGATCCAGTTGGTGTTGCATAAAGTGCATCTGCATTTCTCCATTTCTCAATCAGTGCCTTATTGACTGGTTTGTTCATCCTTTGATCTCCAGTGATACGCCTATTGTGCAAAACAATGAGTGGCCATCTCTTAGATGGAAGCATTTGACGAATTCCATTCACAACTGCATTAACCTAAAGTCCACATCAGAAGAGGAAGAGAGAGGGTGAACAATCTCTGAGAAAAATGGAAGAAAGCTGCACATTTGTCATCAGTGATCTGAATTACTAAAAACACCTTGCCTTGGATGGTTTGAAGTTTCTTTGACTGTAGAGGCCAACATTTGCTCCGTCTACGACTGCTTCAAATGGTCCATAGTAATCAAGCCATTTCTGCAAATTTTTAGTTTGTTGTTCACCAAATTGGATCATTTAAATATCCAGTACAAACAATCAGCATGCAAGGGTATACCATACTTGAAAATTTTGAAAGCTTGAATTTTTCTCTCTCTGTAACGCTAAAGAAGCCACGGATCTGGCAAAACTTTCAGTCTCTGCAGGATCAAGATCAATTGTGACTAATTTCTCTCCACAAGATTTGCAGAAACCATCAGATCCTATAGAGGTATGAGAAACAGTCCATTTTCCCTTTCCCAACCAGCCCTGTCCATGCCAACCTCCTCCTCCATTTTGTATTGCTTCTGTTATCATTTTTTTACTCCATTTCTTCTTCCCCACTTTGGAAGCTAAGTTGCTTCTGAACCACTTTTCAATCAAATCTGCGGTAGACGGTAAGACCTGTCTTACACTTGTTCTCAGCTTATGCAACAGATAATAGACTTTATCACTCCTTCCAGCTTCTACACTTACTCTTAAAAGTGCCTCTAGATCAGGCTCCTCTGGACAGATGCCATGCTCCAACATGTGTTGTTCAACAATAAACGCTTTCTCAACATCTCCACGAATGCAGAAAACAGATAGAGCAGGACCATATGATCTTAGTCGGGGACTTATTCCTAATTCTTTCATCTGCTTTACAATTTCAAAGGCCATGTCACCATCTCCAAGTGACATTGCCATTCTAGCCACGGATGTAAATGTTGCCTCATTCATTGGACCATTTTCCAAAAGCATATTTTCATAAATCTCAATACCCTTTTTCAGGGCATATTTCTTAACATCCTCACTGACTTGAATTCCTGAGTCCCCTTGTTCCTCTATGACACTGTTTATGTTTTCATGATCAGCACTAGACTTCATCAATTGAACCATCCCATCTAGAGTTTCAGGATAAGGTTCTGAAATCCCATTGGAAAAAATTATTGGGTTCTTTGTCTTGCTTAAAGTAGATTTTGAATCATTCACCATCACTTCTGCTGGAAAGCCAGTAAAGTTGAATCCCTCATTAGCAGACCTTTCTACCCAAAAATCACTATCCAACTGATTTGTGCCGAAATTTCTGATTCTTGGTTCCTCAAATAGACTAGTACACTCGGAATCCACACAAGAAATCTCCTTGGACAACCCCAGAGGAGTTAAACTCCTATTGCCGCTCCCACTTTTAGCTGGCTGCACAACACCAGAGGCAGCAGAAGAACAAAGATAGAGAAGTACCGCATAATGATACTGCCCTAACTTCACTTCTTCTTTCCTAGCCAAATCATAGAGCATAATTGCACCAATGACATCCCCCCTCTTGGAGCACATATTCAACCCAATCTTAAGCATAGTTCCTGGGGAATCAGCCTTAATTTTCTCAGAACTTTTTCCCACCCTTTCCTGCTGATTAACATGTTCCTTCTCCAATTTTGTTTCCAAGTACTTGTCCCCACCCTTTTCATTACCCTGAGTTTTCTTAATACCAGTATTTTTCATTGTTCCTTCACCTTTAGACCTCGAGGAAGAAATTTCAGGACCCATTGCTTTTCTGTTTTGAGAATTTGCTTTTAATCTAGTCTTTGCATGTCTATCCTTTAGCACAACCCTTTTCTCGACAGTTTCCTCTACTACAGAGCCAGAATCACTTGAAAAAGAACCTTGGCCTCCTCTTCTGTCACTGGGACTAGAAGAAGATAACCCTGAACTATTTTGCTCTCTAGCCTCATCAGTATCGGTGTTTCTTGAGACATTATGGTGCGTCCCACTTGGCAACTTTGCTTCTAAATGCGTAATATGTGCTCTAACTTCGACAAATGAAATCCTTCGATGCAATGGGGAGATATTAAACGAGTAGAGGAACTTGAAAGGGTTTATAGTTGAGGAATACTTACAGTGAGTGAAGGATGAGAGTTGGATTTGAGTTTCTTGAAGTGGTTTGAAGGCAAAGGAGGCCATCATAACATGGCTGTTAAGAAAAGCTATGCTGCAGCATCAATGTCCTCAACTGTCGTCGAGTGAGCTTTGCTAGCTCACGTATCTGAAATAATAAATGACTAAATGGAAGACCACAATGAACTGAAATTTTTTCTGGATTGGTTTCCCAGTATATCCACAAAGTCCAAATGACGCAGTTACCCTTCTGTCCTAAATTTTTCAGGAGTGCACGTTTCCCGGGAACGTTCTTGCATTTGTCTTAGAATTTGATCTAGCAGTTAAGATTAGATTAAAATCCAAGCTCTTCCCATATGGAATTGCAGGTGCGACTTCATATCCTGCACACTTTTTACAGTCATCTTAATTACCCAATGGACTTTAAACTCCAACCATTTCCAGTGCTAAGTGCAAATTGGGTATACGATAGTGGAACATTCAAATGGTCCTCTTGAGATACAAAATTCAAGAGATGGTCATATTTTCAATTTTTTCTCAGCTACCTGAAATTCACCAACTACAGTTTTCGCATATCAGCGGCTAAATAAAGCAATGCAAATTATAGATCATCTGGATTGCATTCCCAAAATTTTGCGATTTCTGGAGTCGATGGGGTACTTTATGGGGTTTTCCCCCCTTTGCATCTCTATTTTAGTTAGCAGAAGCAGGGCTAGGTCATTAGAATTTTAGAGCCTGACAGGTTAGAATAGAGGCCAACAATGGACTTATTTTCCTGCCACTCCAGAGGCAGCTACTTCCAGATAGTGTCAACCTGCGCTTGCATCGTGAACTACGCGAGCATCATTTCAGAAAGGTGATGCACATCATCCTATTGCCAGTTCGTCTGAAACATTACTTCTTTCAGCTAAATACTGGAAGTAAGCGTCGATAAAGTTCTCATGCACTCACATTCATTCCTGTATATACAATTAAAAACAGTTACACAAGCTGAAAGTTTCTCTCTTGCACCTGCCATTAGTGTAATGCATGAAACTTCACCAACCAATAGTCGGTTTAACTCTTCAGAAGATGCATGCATAAAGTAGAGAATACAAAATGTATCAAAACCGACAAAAATATGTTATTTTGCTTTTTCAGTTCCAAAGTTCTTAAAATTTCAAGGCTGCCTAGATCCTATTCAAATCGTGAAACTGCCTCCACATAATAACCCCCTGAACGTGCTGTCATAAAGGCAATGAGATACCTGCATAACAGATAAAAAGGAAGGATTACTCCATGGATAAGAAGGTGAAGAAGATAATTGAACAGAGTACAGCCAGTTCCCATGATAAGATTGCATCCATAATTATTAACAAAAATGGGAAAATTGATCAAATCTTTAAGCATTCCATGAAAAACAGAAAGAGACCAACGTTGTTTTCAATGCAGAAGGCAGGAGGCATCAATATATGCCAGAAACAGGCCAAACTTTAGCCGCCTCAGATTAATTGATTAATATACATAGCAAAGACAAATTCAGAGGAAGAGGAATTATCTAAACAAACTACCTCCTGTGAACAAATAGTTTCCCAACAGTTCTACAAACCTATCAACAAAACCTTAGTCTAAAGCCCAGAGAGTAAGTTCACAACCATGGATAATACAAAAAATATTCTTCCATTCCTCTTCTTTAAGTGACCACCAAGGTTATATAGAATTCTAGTTCAATTGTCCATTATATACTGACTACTAAACAATAAAAGCACTCTTAGAATTGATAGGGCATACCCAAGATATATATTACTCCCACGCTAGTCCACTGAAAAAACACAGTCAATAGCATTTCTACCAAAGCAAAATACTGAAACATTTGAAAATTCAAAGGACAGGTGGTGTACAGACAATTGGCTGCTCCACTTGAAGTCAAGTTCAAGTGTAACGTGAATGGATGAATCAAAACAGCTACAAGCGATGAAATGGACATATAACTATAAGAGGTCCTGCTCTGCACAAACTATTCTACTTTGTGCATCCTTATTACTGCGCATACAAACACCACAAGCCCCTAAGAATTTTCAACTCACTCCTAAGAACAGAGTACAGCCAGTTCCCATGATAAGATAATCCATAAATTTGTTTGAAGTCGAAGGTGTAGATTAGCCAACATTTGCAACAAGTTTACTGTCCAAACTCCACTTCAACAAACCTAATGCATTTTCCTATTGTTCTTCTACACAAAAATTCGTTCTTTTCCACCCAATAAACAGATATGCAAACACAAACTGAAGTACGTCATTACATTTTTCAGATAATTTCTGCACTACGTTAATTCAAACATAATCAACTTGCATTATGTGCACCTTCATATAGAAAAGCTCTGTAAAGAAAATGAATGAAATAAAGGAAACCAAAAACAGTACCGAATCAGAACAACAATTCAATTTAGGGAGGCATTTCAGGCACACCTTGAGGAACTAATCCCCAAGTCTGGGACTCGAGGGACAAGCTGGACCTCAATCGAGCCGAAGCAATCGCACTGTGCAAAGGCAGCATCGTTTCCACGCCGCTCAACTCCACCGGTAACCTAACCAACCATCTCAGCGCATATGCATAATCAGATTAGTGAAATAATCATACGATAATGAAAATGCACTGATACGAAGTAACAAAGATTTAACCTTGAAATCCACGAAGTGCGCCTTGTGGCGGATTGAGAGGTCGATCTGAGGACTGAGGCCGGTAATGATGATTTATTGTTCCCGAGTTTGTGAGCCATGGGTTGTAATCTAGAAGATATTCTAGTGAGCATTCTCGACGCCATTGCAGGAGGAATGAAAGCAAGCTTTTTTTTCAGGCTAAAAAAACAGAAGCGGGGGAGAGTTTACAAGGGTTTTGGGATTGAACGGGGCTGGGGGCTCAATCTAAGATACGACGTCGTCTCGTTCTTCAAATGATAACATGGTTATACGTATTTTTATGAGTTACTCCCCCAATTTTTTAATATAACAAATCGAACTTCATGATTTGAAAAATAACAATCACCCCTCACTAGGAATAAAAATAACATTAATTCCCTTGATGGTAGATTAATTAACTGAATTTAATTGCAACGGTAAAAAAAATTAGCTGTGGATTAATATGACCTTACAAGACTTGTATTTTTTTATTTCACTCCAAAAAAAGGATTATTCTATCCTTTAGTTAATTTTGTTGTTTAAGTTTAGATTAGTTGAGGACTTTTTCATCTTTTTGCTTTTTTGATAGATAATTTAGTTTGACTATTAATTAAGAGGATGATTGTTATTTTTCAAACTACGAAATTTGATTTGTTATATTATAAAATTTCGAGAGAGTAAATGATATTAACTCTATTTTTATTAGTTAGGCAAAGATTTTTTAAAAAAATCTTCAATTTTGGCAAACTTTGATAAATTAAAGTGTTTTCTTTTTTTTCTTTTAAAAGACAACGCTAACTCAGAGTTATACTTAACAAAAAAAATAGAAACAAAATTGCATACTTTTTTTTAAAAAAATTGGGGTTTTTCCTTTCAATGACAACACTAATTTAGATATAGAGAGTTACTGAACAAAAATCGAAACAAAAACAAAGAAACAATAAAGTGGAATAAGCATAAGTTATACTCCCTATGTGGCTATGTTCACCCCAAAAAAAAAAAAAAAAACAGTTTCAAATTTTCTTTGTAATTAAAAAAATGGTCTATTTTTTAAGTGAAGTTTTTATATTGCTTTTACTAATAATGACAATATATAATACAAATTAAAAAGTAAAGATAAAGATAAAAAATTATAGATTTAATAATAAATTAAATTGTAATTTAAAAAAGTACCAAATTAAAAGTGATTTTTTTTTTCTTTTAGACATAAAGAGTATATTTTTATATTTTCAAATATCTATATTCGTCATGTATCCAATATATTTTTAATCTACCGGGCATAACATCCATAAATTTTTTGTTTGTAAATTAAACAAATATATTATACATTCGCAGTTCCGTCTAAGATAATATAATCATAAACAATTAGGGTGCCATCGCAGGATGAATGAAAGCAACCTTGTTTTTTAAGCTAAAAAGATGGAAGCGTGAGAGAGTTTTAGAAGGGTTTTTGGATTGCAGTGAACAGGTGTCTCGTTCTTGAAATGATAACGAGGTTATATATATTTTTATTAGTTAGGCAAAATTAAAAAAAAAAGTATAAATGTTGGTATAAATTAAAGTGAATTCTTTTGTTTGAGATGGAAAGTATGCAAAATTAAAAAAAAAAGTATAAGTGTTGGTATAAATTAAAGTGAATTCTTTTGTTTGAGGTGGAAAGAATATATTCTAATAGTTTCAATATCTATATTCGTCGTGTATCCAATGCATTTTTAATATACCTGAGCCTAATATTCATAATTTTTTTGCTTGGAAAATAAAAAATATATTTTATACATTTGTTGTTCCATGTAATTTGGTACAACAAGAGACAATTAAGGTGATACCTGACATCCTATCTATATATATAGAGGCAAAAAACAAGTAAAATTTTATGTGATTAACTTGTTGCACTATAAATATAGATATAGCAAATATGTTAAATATTTTATCCTTAATGAACAAAATTGAATTTATTAGACCAAAAAAAAAAGAAGAAAAGATTGCACCCTTTATTTCAATTTCTCATTTTTTATAGGTAGTAATAAGAAATCATCAAACCTAATTAGATTTTACTAAATGTAATAGTATATCATGCCACTGAAATAGACTATTCTAACAATCAATTATGAATACGAATGACTCGCAATTTACTTTTAAACTATAAGTACTAAAAGTAATAATATTTATAGTGACTTTTCATAGTGATTGATGTGGCAAGTATAAAGATATAACATCATCCATTATTATTTTGTATTTTTTATGAAGAGTGATGAGTGAATTTTGTCTTTTTATACTTGTTACATCAGTCACTATGAAAAGTCATTATGATTATCACTAAGAGTATCATTAATTGAATGATATATATTGGTTGGTAAACAATTTTCACACTTTGAACATTATTTGCTTATGCTACTGTTTTGAATATCCACCATATTTTCACATTTTGGGTATGGAAGTAATTAACCAACAAAATTTTATTACTCCATTTATTTCAAAAAAAGAGTTCACTTTGATTAATGTATAAAGTGTTTTTAGTTATTAAGTACAACTCATTTAATGTACTACTAAATATATAACTTTACATTTTTATACTTACTTTTTAATATTAGTATATATAATTATTATTAATAAGGATATTTAAGAAATTTGGTTTAAAAGTAGATTTTTTTTAGGACAAGAAAAAGTTTTCAAAATGCATTTTTTTTTGAGACGGATGGAGTATTATTATTATTATTATTATTACTAACTAAACTTAATGTAATTGTAATCATTAATTAATTTAATATTATAATTATTAATTAAATTCATTAATATTAATTATTAAAATTAGTATATAATTAATTATTATTAAATGTCATTTAAAATAATATAAAAATTAACTACATATATATTTTTCAAAAAATCAATGAACCAATCACCATAATTAGTAATTTTAATTATTCCACATCACCAACCAAGCAATACGATTGTTAGAGAAAAGTAAATTACCATTTCTTACTATTATTATTGTCATTATCTTTTCTCATTCACCTCAATAAACCAAGCACACCCTAATTTTTATTCCATTTGGATACGTAACAAATAAAAGAAGTCATTGCAATGACCCCAATTTTAAACGGATCAACCATGTTGAATGCCAAGCAGCAATGAACATTTTTCTGGAAATTGAATGCTCCATACTACACAACTTAGTAGCCAGGGACAGCAACATCTTCCCATTTTTCCATTTGACCAAACATTTCAAACCCTACAAGGAGAGTTAGGCATTGCCATTTGCCCAAAAAAGAATGTGAAAACCAAGAGGCGGCTGATCAATCAATGGAATTCATGGCCAATTTCCCGAAGCAAGGAAAGGGAAGTGGTAAACACTCAGTCTTTTTCAACTCACTCGCGCGGCTTTATTGTAGGGAGTAGTCTAAGCCTATATTCCACAATCCACCCCAAAAGCTATAGTAACTTTCAGAGGGACGAAAGGACTTAAGTACTAGCCTAACTTAGCACAACATAGGCCAATTTCCCTTCCCTTGCTTCGTGAAAAAACAACATAGGCCAATTTCCATTTTCAGAATGGAACACGAAACTACAGCCACCATGGTGATGTTTTGACGAGTATTATCCATGGTTGCCCTTTTTGCCGATTTTAATTAGAATTACCTCCGTTTTATTTTAAAATTTATTTTAAAAAAAAAATTCACTTTTAGTAAAAAAAAATTCGAATTATTCTAATTAAAAAATAAAAATAAAATGTAAAATTATATATCTAAGTGTGTATTAAATGTGTAATATTTTATAATTTTAAAAAATTATATTAAATAGAAAATTAACTATTTTTCTTAAAACGGACAAATATTTTGTTAGTGTGTGAAAATTAGAAGCCTGTTTTGGTCCAACCACCAATTGTTTGTCTGGATTGAGATGTGAATACAAGTCCAACCAACTAAACTCGCACAATCTTCCCCACATGGACCACATGACCCCCAGTCCACAATGCCAGTCACCCTGTCCTATACGTTTCAATCAAGCAACTTAGGCTGCTTAAATTAAATATACTTAGGCTGCTTAAATTAAAAAAAAATACTCCATTGATCATTAAAAAAAAAAAATCCTTTTTATCTAAAAACTAGTTTATTTTTAAATTTTCTTATTAATATTTATGATTAAAAAATTAAAAATTAAAATATAAAATAATATATTTAATAAAATCATTAAATGTGTTATATTTAATAATTAATAAAAAATTACACTTAAAACAAGATATTTTTTTTTAAAACATACAAAATATATTTTTAATATAAAATAAATAAATATTTAAACACATTTTTGTTTTAAATTATCATTATATAAAAAACAATAATTTGGTGGCGTATAGGCAGCCTTCCCACCAACCCGTTGGCCGTCGTTTTCCGATTCGTATGCCCGCTTTGTTTGAGCCCGACCACTTTAATTTTACTACCACCACTCCCAGTCTTTTCAAAGTACAACTCTGGAACGCAAACGTACAGCTCTGAAAATACCAAATTGACCCCGACTCTTTTTCCCATCCATTTTCCATAAATAAATGATTGCATTGCCTTGACCAGCCAAACTGCATTTGTCGACCTTCATAACTGACGCCTTCATTGCTCCATTTTTTATTTTTTTGAAAAAGTTTCGTTCTTTGGTGGTATTTACTTGTATATTTTTAGTGATAAGATAATCCAGCTCAAGAAATGGCGAGGTCTGGAGTGACGATGGAGGTCGGGAACGATGGGGTTGCTGTCGTATCTATCCATAATCCTCCTGTTAATTCCCTCGCTATTCCAAGTAATGTACAAGATGAAGTTCTCATGTCTACTGGGTCGAATGTTTGGTTTTTTATGGATGTGTTGTTCACGTGAAATTGTTTTTGGGTTCTGAATTTCAGTTCTCGCGGGAATAAAGGAGAAGTTTGAGGAGGCGTTTAAGAGAGACGATGTTAAGGCTATAGTGGTTTTTGGTAATTTCTCTGTTCACAGTTTCTTCTTGTTCTTTATTGTTTGATGGGTTTTGGTTTTTTCTGATGTGTAAGTGCATGACTGTGTGTGCTTCTGTTACTTCATAAATATCTGATCTTTTACGCAGTAAGTTTTATTGAAGAGTCCTGAATTTGTTTCTTTTAGATAATTAGCTTTCTTTCTTCGATCATGACGTTGACTAAACGGATTGTTTTGCAAAAGGCTCGGGCAAGCATAAGAAAATTATTATTAAGTTGCACTTGTGTTGGATCGTATTTGAGGTGGTGAGTTTTTCTAAGGTTCACGTGGTGGATATTAAATCTACAAGTCTGGGCCAAATATGTGGATGACAGCTTGTTTGAGCTTTGGGTAATTTATTGGGAATAATCTGAAATTCTTCCTTAGAATAATTTACTGATTTGGTGCTGTTTAATCTTGGTTGTTGGGTTTTGACTAACTTGAACTCAATCATGCAACTGGCTGATGCTAACTGGAAATATTATCCCATCTAGATATTCTATTTTACCATTAAGAGAAGATGATTTAGAAAGAGAATTGTAGTAGCCTGCAGTTCTGCTACTGGATTTCTCCATTTTCTCAATAACTTGACTGGGAGTGATTTATTTGTTTTTTGTTCTGGGAATATGATTTATGATTTATCAATAGTGCTGTAAGTATTATGTTTTACCCCCTTTTAGTTTCTCATCATTTTGTTGTGTTTCATTGTGGAATTAGTGGTATATTCTCATGGATAGGCAGAGATCTCTTTTTTGCTTGAAAAGTGCATCTGACTTTGTTTCTTGTCATGTTTTGAAAAGGCAAAGGCGGGAAGTTTTCTGGTGGCTTTGACATCAATGTTTTTGGCAATGTCCACAAAACTGGTATGTGCACATGAACTGGTGTTACGGTGTATGAAGTCTAATCAAACAGCTAACCAAAGAAATAAACTTGCAGGAGATAATTCCATTTTACCAGATGTATCTATTGAACTCTTGGTCAATACAATTGGAGGTCCGTACATAGTTATCCTTGAACTTTCAGAATTTCACTCAGAAAAGCATGTTTCTTTTCTCCTTTTTCATCCATTCAGTGCCTGAGATTACTATTCACTTGTTATCATTTTAGACGGAAAAAAGCCTGCTGTTGCTGCCATAGGAGGACTTGCCCTTGGGGGTGGGTTAGAATTAGCAATGGTATGCAGTTACTATGTGATAATTGAAGTTTTTGACTTCAACCCATCTGAGGATTCTTTAATTGCGGCATTATCCATGACTTTGTGTAGGGATGCCATGCGCGAGTTGCTGTACCAAGGGCACAACTTGGTTTGCCAGAACTAACTCTTGGAGTTATTCCTGGCTTTGGAGGTTTGGTTTCATTTAAATTCATTAATACCCTTCAGCATAAGATTCAGGAACAACCATAGTGTCTTCACCAAAATCACTGACATATTATTTGTGCTTTGTTTTAAGGCACTCAACTTCTCCCAAGGCTTGTTGGTCTTCCAAAGGCTATTGAGATGATGCTGGTAAGTTCCACTTCAGAATTTTGGAATAAAACTAGAGAGAGAAATTCTGTTATGTTATTTTAGCATTGCCACAAGTCATAGAGAATAAATCAGGGTAGAATGACTGAATTATTTTACTACTGAGGGAATGCTATTTTGTGGATGTGAATGCTTTCTGGCAGTTATCAAAGTCAATAATGTCAGAAGAAGGGAAGAACTTAGGTCTTATTGATGAGATTGCATCTTCCAATGAGTTGTTACACGTATCTCGGCTTTGGGCCCTGGACATTGCAGAAAGGCGCAAACCTTGGTTGCGTACGCTGCAGAGAACAGACAAATTGGGTTCCCTTTCTGAAGCACGCAATGTATTGAAGATGGCTAGACAACAAGCCAAACAGGTTGCTCCAAACATGCCTCAACACCAGGGATGTCTTGATGCCATAGAAGAAGGTGTTGTTCACGGAGCATATAGTGGTGTTTTGAAGGTAGTTTTGTTTGTGGTGCTTTATGAACTTGGAAGTATATGCAAGGATTATCCAAGGGGGAAAAAGTTTAACCTTTTTTTGGGATGAACTGCTTTAATTATTTCTCTGAGATCATATTTGATTTCCTTTTTCAAATTGTCCAAATTTGTATTTCTTGCCCTTTTAAGATCTTATTGTTCCTCTTGCTGCTGAGGAAAAATGTTCTTTGTTGGTGCAGTTTTGGTGTTGAATTTATGGTTTATTCTTTGTTGCCTGGTTCAAATGGTTAAACTTTGACAAGATAAGAGCAAGTTTGGCAGTGCTGTTAGGATTCAGAATTGTTGTTTAAGAATCAAGGATTAAAAATGAAAAGCCATCAGCTACATTGACTTGTTAGTACTTGCTTCCATATGAATGGAATTGGTTCTCACTCTCATTGTTATTTACTAGTCCTTTACTTTGACAGGAGGAAAAAGTATTCAAAGAGCTAGTTCTGTCAGACACCTCAAAAGGTCTTGTCCACATTTTCTTTGCCCAACGGACAACATCAAAGGTACAATGAATCTCTGGAAAAGAATTGCAAAATTTTGGTTGCTCAAGAGAGCAAGATTCAATTTTGACATCTCACGCTTAACCTGGGTTCCATGGAAAATAAATATGTAGACAGAAGGAGACCTACCATTTCTAGCATATACCAGCTTATGGATTAAGCTTCATTGAAGTTTTTGATTTATCTGCAACTCCCCTTTCCATTGGCCTCCCCTCCCCTCCCTCCAAAGCAACCAAGATATACCCGATTGCAGCCCTTCATGAATATTGATTTCTATATTTTACATGGCAGGTACCCAATGTTACTGATATTGGGCTCAAACCAAGGCCAGTTAATAAAGTTGCAGTAATTGGTGGTGGTCTTATGGGTTCTGGAATAGCTACAGCACTTATCCTCAGCAACATTTTTGTTGTTCTGAAGGAAATAAACTCTGAATATCTCCTAAAAGGAATAAAAGCAATAGAAGGTAGTTACTGTTCAATTTTGATTTGATATGGTGCTTCTAAGTCTCTGAATGAGCATATGTGGGTTTTGGGGAAAATTGGTTGAGTGCAAAATTAGTGTTGTTTTAGCATTGAATATATTGGGACTCTCACATCTGAACGCCAATATACAGCAAATTTGCGAGGTTTGGTATCAAGAAAAAAGTTGGCAGCTGATAAAGCAGAGAAAGCGCTTTCAATGTTTAAAGGTGTATTAGATTACTCAGAATTCAGGGATGTGGATATGGTCATAGAGGTATTCAATCATAAATAATGTTTTCTGTCAGAAATAAAACTGTCATTTTCTTAATTATTTTGATACTTGATTGAAACTTAGATGCAATTTAGATCTTTACGGTTTTCTGTTGTTTTTTCTAAGAAAATGTCTAGGTGGCTTGTTTCTTTTCACAGTGGAAAGAGCTCCAAATGGTGTGATGTTTGCAATAGATAGGCCTTTGATATGTTTGTCTCTCAATGCAGGCTGTTATTGAGAATGTCCCCTTGAAACAAAGCATATTTAGTGACATTGAGAAGGCATGTCCTCCTCATTGCATTTTAGCAACCAATACATCTACAATTGATCTTAACGTAATAGGAGAAAGGATGAGATCTCAGGATAGAATTGTGGGAGCACATTTTTTCAGGTTACTATCTTCATTTCACTTTAAGTTAATTTCAACTGTAATGTGATTTTGTGATGCAGAGTAGGATGCAATTAACAATAGGTTCATTTTCACTATACCCCTTTTTGTGATGAACAAACTTCAGTTTACCAGGGGGTCGTACATATACGTAGGACAATCCGTAATATACAATTAGGAAATTAGCTATTCATTTTCCACTATGAATCCAAATTAAAGTGAGCTTTTTCGTGCTCCTTTGAATTCTGAAGCGAGTAGTTGATTTTTAAGGCCTTGAGAATATCCCATTGCAGGCCCATGATCTGCTACAGCTGTTCCCTTCTATCCCAAAATTGGTGCTAGGAAAGTCCCAATGTTAAGCAGATTCAGTATCTAGTAACCATATTGGATCTTTTTTCTCCCTGCCATTTTTAATTCTTGTATGCATGAGCATTATCTGTTTTTCTTTCCTTAGTTTGGCAGCTTCTAATAGGTTCTAACTTTATTCTTTTCTGAGCAGTCCTGCCCATGTGATGCCTCTGTTGGAGATTGTACGGACAGAGAAGACTTCTGCACAAGTAATCCTTGACCTAATGACAGTTGGGAAGATTATCAAAAAAGTTCCCGTTGTGGTGGGAAATTGCACTGGCTTTGCTGTCAATAGAGCATTCTTCCCATACAACCAGGGTGCACATTTTTTGCTTCATATGGGTGTGGATCCAGTCAGAATTGATCAACTCATTACCAACTTTGGCTTGCCTATAGGCCCATTCCAGTAATTATATTTCCTTTTACTATCTGATGAAGCATCCCTTTTGGGGGGATTTATTGTTTACTTCCATTAGAACTATCCTTTCGCATGCTACGTACATGTCACCCTTGATAATATATAGCACAGACTCTAAAGAAAAATGGGAACAAATGGAGTCAATTCCGATTGCTATTAGATATAAATCTGGTTTTTTGGTACGTTTTGGATTGACAATTCTGATGAATGATGTTTGTAGCCCAACGGTTGTCAAGTTGTGTATCTGGCTGAATTTGCCTTTTCTCAGCCTTTTAGCTGTATGTTACTGATGTGGAGTGTTTATGAGCAATGTGATTTGGGATAAATAAATTGTAAATCTGATATCTACAACTGCAGGCTTCAGGATGTAGCTGGATATGGGGTTGCCATTGCCGTTAAGAAAATATTTCAGTCTGCTTTTGCCGGTCGAACATTCGAATCTTCTTTGGTTGATCTTATGATAAAAAATGGGCGAAATGGTAGTTGGTTGTTCCTTTTAGTGGATATATATTTTCTCCTTTTTGGCATAGAATACAATTTTGCCAGCTATATGTGGTCATATTAGAATATTTGTTTTGGAATTCTTATTAAATTTGATGTGATTGCAGGTAAAAGTAATGGAAAGGGATACTACATTTATGAAAAGGGAAGCAAGCCAAAACCTGATCCATCAGTTCTACCAATTATAGAAGAATCTAGAAAGCTTGCCAATGTGATGCCAGGAGGAAAGGTAGAGAATAACATTGTAGTAATTTGTAAATGACATTCACATCTAGCCTACTCTTGTGCATTCCACTTGTATCTTTTCTTTCTTTTCTTTGTCCTTTACCTTTTGGTATGGAAATTAACTTATATGCCGGAATCTACTGGGCAGCCCATCTCTGTCAGTGACAAAGAAGTTGTTGAGATGATTCTCTTTCCAGTGGTGAATGAATCCTGTCGTGTTCTGGATGAAGGAATTGTGATTCGAGCATCTGACCTTGATGTCGCATCTGTTCTCGGGATGAGTTTCCCCTCCTACCGGTTAGTGTTTGGATGACATCATTTGACTCTAAACCAAATTTATGCATGTTATCGAACAGAGTTTTCTCCAAAAGCTGAAGTATGAATTGAGAAATGCCCCTCGACTTGTGAAATCATAATAAATTATCACAACTACTATCTACTATTTTTTAAGGCATAAATTCTTTGTTTTTTTTGTTTTGCAGTGGTGGCATATTGTTCTGGGCAGACACAGTTGGGGCTGATTACATATATAGATGCCTCAAGCAGTGGTCAGAAGCATATGGGAACTTCTATAAGCCATCAAGGTTTTTGGAAGAAAGAGCAACAAGAGGAATCCCATTGGTAAATATTCTATTTTTGCCATTAAGTGAAGGCTCTAACTATCATTTTCATGTCTGTAGTGCTCGAAATAACGCCTTGGTGATATGATGCTAGATATTTGTTCACTTACAAAATTTGTCCAGATATTTTAGGAATGAAGTTGCTCTATGATTCAAGGCTTGCAAAATAACCCAATTTTCTTGTTTGTTGGTGATCTTGTGTGTCTTTGCCTAACCCTATGTTCTTATTTCTGTTGCAGAGCGCACCAAAATCAACTACTTCAGCTTCAAAGTCACGCCTGTAGGCATGTGGATCTGCAATATGTAGAGCTTGCTGGAAGTAAATTTTGTACGGTGGCCATATTGCATGAAAGTTCCAATTACAATATAACTGCAGTTTGACACTGTAACGGGGAAGGATAAATGGTGTCGATTGTTAATCTCCAAACTGAACATCTTGTTGAGCCTTTGTTTTAGAGAGCCTACTCTCACACTGTCAAAGTTTAATGAATTGCGAACAACTTACTACTATGTTCTTTTAGTATTTCATGCCCTCGACTTAAATTAGGCATACTACCTCAAACAATTTCAAGATTGAAGGAGAGCAAAATAATTCTAAATTACTCCGCCCTGTTGAGATTGAATTTAGAATCTTGAATCTACATTGCTCTTGATTTGTATACTGATGAAAGTGTAATTTGCAACTTGATTCAACGAACGCTACTCACAATGTTACAAATATTTCAAGCTGAGAATATCTGTAAAATTGATTCTAGAGTGGTTTTTCGAGAAAAACGTTCCAATGCCTAAGTTAAAGAATGTTTTTTGGAAATTTCTGTTCAGAATGGCGGAATTGATAAAAATTAAGGTTTCTCCCCTTATTTGGCGGCTCAACTGTGTATATATATCTTATCTTTGAGATTCACGAAGCATGTTGTAACGGTTAGCCACGTTGTTGCAGTTCTCCTCAAATGTTGCATATTGTTAGCCGTTTATGGATAGGTTTGGATTGCTAAATTCCTACATTGCTGATGTGACTTGAGTTCCAAACATTGCTAATGTGACTCGAGTTCCACACTGTTGCTGTGGTCCGAGGTTCGATATACATCAAACTGCAATTCGTAAATTTACTTCTTGTATGGATCTAACAATTTGTGGAGACTTCAAATCTCCTCCCACTTTCTTTCTAATTCCTATGTAAAGGTACAAATCACTTCATCTCGTCTCTTAACTTCAGAGTAAATGAAGAGATCTCGGAGGATAGCTCCACGATCTTCTTCTTGTATATTTCACATTGTGAAGTGAACCTCTCTTGATTGATGAGGTCAACTATCACACTTTGTTGTTTCACTTTATCCTTCTCAAGTGTATGAGTTAGTTTTCCGAGATGAGTGATTTGAACCCTTAGTTGGTTATTCTCATGCCTTAGTCTATTTACCTTTTTGTAAAGGTCGCCTATCTGGCCTCGAAAGATTTCACTTTTTCACTCATGATATTAAAATTAGACCTCGGATTAAAGAAATGGCTCTGACATGATGAGGATGAAACAAGATGAATGTTTCATTAACTGATGAGTAGTGCTTATAAAAAAAATTAAAAAAGAAATACAACAAAAGCCGAGGCCTTGGCTTCAGGCCATTGTCCTCCCACCTCCTCACCTTCAGAAGTCTAGAGGTCTGTGTCTTTATCCACCTGACATTCTCGCAATTCTTCCAATGTCACCAGAGAGTCCCGAGATACCAAGTGGTTCAGAAGTCTGAAGGATCCATCAAACCCCTTCACGACCTTGGCAAAAGCCTCATTGGCCTTAGTTATGATTTCGGAGTCATATCCAAGCAGCTCCTCTAGTTTTAGATTTGGAATTTTTTCCTGGATTTCTACAGCTACATTGTGCCTCCCTATTTCCCTGGCTGTTGGGGAGAAATTGACTACGAAGTTGACTAAATGATGTGTGTGAAAAACCTTTTTCACTAGCAACCGAGCGAACTCTCCTTCTTTTGGCAAGATTTCAATTGTTGGTGCAGTGATAAGTTTTCAACCTTACCATTTATTGCGCCTCTAATGCTTTTGCCAGAAAATGGTGAGATGCAGCCTCAGGCTCCCGGAGTTGGGAACTCTCGGCCATCTGCTTGGCAACTTCCTCTTCTAAGCGATTAGTTCTATGAATGTACTCCGCCCATAGAATTAAGGCCTATAAAAGCCACATACATGAACACTATGTTAGTCCTATTTGTAGTTTCCACATAGCACTAAGGCACATGGATATCTTCAATATTTAACTTGAAGAATTGTAGTAGTCAAGTTGTTGTTCAGATCTGAGATGGGCATGTCTTCCATCCTCTTTTGTTGTTCCTTCATGTCTTGGACTACTAACCCAAGGAAATATTCCCCTGGAAGAATGAAATAAAAAGCTGCTTTCGAAATGCTAACCTTAGCAGCTTTCTTGCTAGCACTCTTTGGTGTCAGCCACTTTAATTCTTTTGCCATTGGTGGATGCCTCCACCTTGGCATTTCTTTTGTCAGCCTACTTTTTGGAAAGTTCAGCCACCAATGGCTTTGCAGATGAGAAGGCTCCCTTCTCGACCTCTACGCCATTTGCACCTTTTTGAGAGACATCCCACTTCTTACCCATTGATGTACCAAAGTTCACCACTGCAAAATAAAATATCAGTCAGTTTTGAATGTCAGCAAATTACAAATAAATCACTCCAAGGCACAGCAATCCTACCCTTTGTTTTTTTTCTTTTGAATGGGCCTCAAATTTCGGGATCTGACATATACTACTGTTGGGTTCATCTAGTATCTCACCAGCTCCTTTTCAATATATTTTCCAATAATTTTTTCTTTGAACTTGATATATTCTCAACCGAGAGAGCTATACTTCTTTCAATTCCTATAAATATCATTAGCATTCCCATAGAACAATTTCATTTCCATCCCATAAAGTTCTAACTTTACAAAAAAGAACCGTTGTTTCCAATTATGGTGATTTGTGGGGTTTTTTTTTTATCTTGCTCCCAGACCTTAGAAAGAAAGCAAAATAACCTATCGAATTTGCCGACTTCTTCATATAATAAAAATACCTAAATAAATTGACCGAGCTCACAATCTGGCCCTCTTGACATAAAATTTCAAACCCTATTATGGTTCTAACTAAGTTGGGGGTCAATTGAGCCAAAGCTATCTTATCTTGGGATCTCGTTCATCATATTATATAAGAGAAACTTCAACCCAACCTTCAATTTCTCATCATACACTGCGCAGTATCCTATTGGAGGTCAACAAGACCTCCATTCTGATCCTGCAACTCTATGTTATTTAGGAATATAGTACATTCTTTTAAATTTCCTAACTTCAATTTGTTCGGGGACCGAGGACAGAGCCTTGGCTGTGGGAGTGAATTTTTCAAAATATGCATCTAAAGGTTTAGGCACAAAATCCTCCTCTTTGTTCCCTGAAGAACTTCTTGTTGCTGGTGAGTTCAATTTGCTTTCAGCTGAAGACAGTTTCTTTTATGAACTTTTCACCACTATTTTTTGTTTTTTTTTTCCAATCCTTTTAACACTATGCTATTCAATCTCTTGGAATTCGCTATCTCCTTGGTCGGACGAGCCCATTAAACTGTATTTTTCCTCCTCACCGGCCAGGATGCAGCTCTATCCCCTAACCTCGAAGATCCCCCAAACAAAGAATCAAACAGAGACATACTTATTTTTGTTTGTGATTTGCCGAAGATGCGCATTTTGCTAAAAATGAAGGTTTCGCAAAAGGGTAACAGAATATTTTGGCAAAAGAGTAGCTGCCAAATGACGGTTCAATTGTATTTATAGGAAGTCCCTTGTATCTCGCGTGTCTTTTCAAGTAGCTTTCGATTGGCATTCAAGCGTTGAAAGTCGAGTTGCCTCAGTCACATTTAATGCTGATAGGGACTCTTGGGCAGCAGATTGGACATTCATCATCATGATGCCTACGCCCTACACTCTAACCTCCAAAATCCTAGCAAATGCAAGATCTCAAACCAACTACTCGCGTTGAGGTCCGGCAAGACTTTATATCAAACCTTGGACCACATCAATAATATGAAACTCAAACCACATTGGTAATATGAGAACTCGGGTCACATCAGTAATGTGAGAATTCAACAATCCAAGCCTATTCATAAGCAGCAAACGACATGCGATATTTGCAGAGAACTGCTATAATGTGACTAACCGTTATAACGTGTTTTGCAAATCTTAGAAGTAAAATATATATGCACAGTTAAACTATTAGTTAAGGAGAGGAACCCTAATTTTTGGCAATTCCGCTATTCTAAACTAGAATTTCCAGAGACATTTTCTAACTTAGGTATCGTAACTTCTTTCCCAGAAAATCACTTCAAAATCTCTTTTGCAGGTATTCACAGTTTGAAGTGTTTGTAGCTTTACGGGTAATGTTCGCTGGATCGAATTGCATATTACACCTTCATCATATACAAAGTACAATGGAAAATGATGGCCATAATGTCCACTAGCAGCATGACATGAAGAGGAAAAATGGAATGTAGAATTATTCCAAAATTGGAACTCAGGAGGAAAATTTTCGATTATGTTAAAAAATGAAGAGAAAAAAATTATAGGCTCTGGTCAGTTCTGATATTGGTGCCCCTAAATGATTTTGCCTAAATGGATCAGAGCAAAACCGAATGAACGTGAGGTAATACATTACAGATAAATAGCAGCATATCTATGGGAGATCCTAACCTAAATCTTTACATTGCCTTTTCTGTTATTGGTTTTACATTCCCATTTTCCACAGAAGATGGGACTTTCGGAAGTTGGTCAATAGTGGTAGTACCTGCAGCAGCAATCAATTGGGATGTCCTCGGTGGAGGAATGGCAGACTTGGAGATACCATTACTTGAGGGGTCTTGCTGATTCAATGGTTCAATTCTGACACTGGCGTTCCCATTGCTCAGTATATCTCTTTGATTGCTAGATTCACTTCGCGCAAATGATGAGCATTTTGTTTCTGTAATAGTGGATTTACATAGGGATTACTACTGAACAGAAAAAGAAAATTTTTGTGAACCAGACAGTGCTTTTGCTTGACAAACATGAAACATGCATGATAAATACAAAATCAAAAGGACAATGAATCAATATAAATAAAACCCTTTCCTGCACAATGATGACAAGATACCCTTGATTTTCTCTAACACAGGGTACATAAAACATTTTCTAATAACTGTCGACAGCTTACAGGCTTGCAAACTTTAATACTCAGTTTTTTTCAGATAACTACAGCAACCTTATATCAAGAACATTCTATTACAGCCTTATTTTCCAAGCCTCCCAATTTTTCTAATTTATACACAGGCAGCATGCTTTTGCACCAATATAACATGATTACCAAGTCAACATGTCAGATTGTAATTTATAAACAAGTGGAATAAGGCCAGGCAGGCCCAATGGAGCAGTCTCCTATTTGAAACATTATAGAAAGTTCATTTTTATTTTTGGAATGTGATTCTGCCTTCTAACTGAAAGAAGCAGAGGACAAGTATGGGATGGTAGGTCCGATTATAAAACAAATTTGGAAAGCGGGGGCAGGGCATCCGGGGAAAATAATCTGTAATCGAGTTATCATCTCAAGAAATGTTTTATCAGTTGATATCAATTTTATCCACAGTTCAGTAGCTGAGGCATCTAAGTAGAGCTTATAAAAGAAAATTAAATATTAAACTTGCCTTTAATTTCTCCAAAAGTGATGAGCTTGTTGAGACAATCACGAAATTTTGTCAAAACAATTCTCTCTTGTTCTGAGTACGCTTCAGCTAGTCCTTCCCCAGGAGGTAACTTACTAGACACATTACCCTGGCCCAACCCACCAGTTGGAGAAGCTACAGTGGTAAACATTGTATCTTGTTCATCACACATCAGCGCCAATGTTCCTGGAGACATTGGCCTCCCTTTCGACACATCAGCACCATCTGAAGCAGACTCATCAGGGGTGATTTTATCTGATTGGGTTCCATTTAAACAACCATCTGTTGTAGCTTTTTCAG
Organism: Gynochthodes officinalis; assembly: GCA_020080225.1. Lineage (NCBI taxonomy): Eukaryota > Viridiplantae > Streptophyta > Magnoliopsida > Gentianales > Rubiaceae > Gynochthodes > Gynochthodes officinalis. The sequence continues at coordinate 44,627,614 of CM034615.1, read as the reverse complement.
TAACATTACAATCCTTTTGATCATGCAAATTGTCTCGAGATGAAGCAAGATGATTTTCCCTATTTTCCTCTGTCGGCCTCTCTAATGCACTTCTTTCATCTGGATTTTTCAAAATAATGAGAAGGTTAGTTCTACCAAAGGAAAAGAGCAAAAGCACTGCAATAATCTAAAACAGCAACAAAATGGACACAATGTCTTTCAAGGAGTTTCCAGATGACACTGACAAAAGGTACCAAAGTGTAGCCCCCAATGTCCTAAAACAAGTAAATGGTTAATTCAAGTTTATTGTTTCTGTAGCATTCATCATGATTGAAACAACAATCATTTACATTTTACAAAATCAATTGGTTAAAAGTTGGCTGGCACAAATTGAGGTAGCAAAAGTAAGTTCACCTTTTTAGAAAATTGAGGTGGAACAGTTGGCCTGCAAATGTTAAGAGTGACAGCATATTGTGGCCTCAGCAGCCAACACTGGCCAAAATACAGCGAATTACAGAAAATTGAACACCAGATAGAACTTTAGGCTCATGAAACCCAGTAAAACAATCAAAAGCCATTTAAAAAATTTCAGTAGAATCATTAGCATTAGTCCCAACCTTACTGACTCTGGGTTTGAAGCAAAACTTGTTAAAACACGGTTTCATCCATAAACTAGAATTTGGCAAATCACCAAGGCTCAATTGTTGGCAAATAAATGGAAAGCACAACTCCAATAAAAACTAGATAGCATTATTATTGCCTAACAGAAAAAGAAAAAACACCTAAAATTGGCTAACAAAAGAACAAATTTGGTGGCAATGCCTCGCGTGCCAGATATTCATTCATATCAATTATCACAGAAAAACAAAAAAAATCAAGAGCACATAATTGTTTTCATTCAGGTATTGAAAGTTGAGAACACCTCAATTTTCTTCTTTGTATTGGCAGCAGTCCAACTATTTGGTTACTACACAACTTATATCTATTAGGATTTTGAGCTCTTACTCTTCAGAAATATGATTTCTAAATTCAAAACTGATACTCTACAGGTTCCCTTTTTTTCTCCACACATGGTAATTATACAATCAAGCCCTTCTGAAAATGACGAAAAATAATTTTCATTATTTATCAACAATTCATGGATCAAAGTGTTGGGCAACTAACCATGAACATGGACAAAAAATAAGAGTAACAGAAATGAGAATATAGAGATGGATGTGTGACAATAGACTAAATAAAATAAGTATTGAATACATTAGAAAGAAAGTGAGGATTCCCCAATAAATGAAAAAAATGAGAGAAACATGCTTAAAGTGGTTTGGACACGTGTGTAGGAATACTAGGAATCCTTTAAATGCACCAGTATAACGTGTAGAAAATAGAGAATTATTGACTCAAATTAAAAGGGGAAGGGAAAGACCTAAAAAGACTTAGAAAGAAGCTACTAAAAATGGCATGATATATCTAAACTTAAATGAAAATACATGTTTTGATAGAACACGATGGTAAGATATAATCCATATTGTCCACCATACATAGTGAGATAAAGGCTTAGTTGTTGCTGTTGTGATTTTTATCAGTAATTTGATCATATTAGCAAAAAGAATAGTAATCTAGCAGAACCATTGATCATAAAAGTAATATTTAAGTCCATTTCAGAAAAAGATAAAGCTAAATTAACTAACAATTACAAGAAAAGGGCCAACTGATGAAAACTGCAATTCTGGAATAGCAGTCTTATAACACAGCAATTAGCATCTATTCAAACTATTAGAAAGACAAAAAAGTCAGACAGAAGACATGTCAACTAAATTAAAGACTTTACTAATCAATAAATCCAGGCAATAAGCAACTTGAATTGCACATATACCTGCAAGCATCTTTGCTGCCTCTGCAGAGTATACCACCAACACTGAGCAAAGTTCCTTCAGGTCTTGTGGTTGAATGATATCAGCTAAGAGGGACCTTTAATGGGTACCATTAGTTAGAAAATTGAAACCAGTTGAGTACATAGCGTGTGCTTATTTAGGGTTGTTGTTTATACCTGTAGGTAAATTTTGAAGCTCCCATTCCAGTAGGATTACTGAGACGAGCACCAGGAATTGCAGCTGCTGAAGAGGGCACAGAATTCTTAATATGATTTGCCTGAAAGTGCATTGCAACAAGTCTTTTACAGATACCATGATAACAGGACACCAAGTAAAATATCAACTACAGACAATAGACTTATTTAAATCCATGAAACAGATAATTACATAAACAGTTGATTAAAACCATGACATGAAAGAATTAGGTCATTTCCATCAAGTAACTAGTTTATCATGTACCCACAGATTAAGATCAAATGTTTACCTGCTGGAACTGTCCCAGCCTGTTAAGAGGATCTTTAACTGTTGACCCAAAGTAAGGCTGATCCTGGTTTTTTCTTTTCTTGTTCCCTGGAGGAGTTGTTCCAAAACCAGAAGACCCAACCGCACCAGTGATTGCTGCATTAGCTGCCTGCTGAATGTTTACCATATTATTGGTGTGATCTCCATGGAAGAGCGCCTGTCTCTCTTCGCTTCCTTCAAAGTTTTTGCAGTCCATGCATTTACAAAGATCAGAACAAAGAATGTTGGCTTGAAAGCACTCACAGTACTTTTTAAGACACCCTGATTTCTTGCAGTGACAACCTTTGTTATGTTTTCCAATAATTAATCCTTCCCCCAGTTCTTCCTGCAACCAAATTAAAGTGTGTCATGTCATAGGCAGTGAAAATACATGCAAATGTGCAAAATTTTCATGATTAGTTAAAGCACTTGCTAACATCAACGGTGCTATATTTAGCTTATAACGGCCAAATAATTGCATTTATCTTCATTCTTAACAGCCCTTTCATAGTAGTATTGAGCAAAAGAGAACCTCCAAAACACAGTGGAAAATTTAGCCACACAATCATTAATGCTAAAAACCAAAATGGTAAAGAAAACGATTCACAAGTACACATTCTTTTTTGTTTTGCAATGTAATTGTTAAGCACCCCCAGTAATGCTGAGAATCTATAGATAAACCAGTTCAAGTAGATATGAATTGACTGAGAAGAACTTGAAATAGACTTGATTAGTATCCAATTTATTACTTAGTTTGCTTATGGCATAATTCAGAAATTAGCAAATGGAAACATCAACTGCCTCTTTGAGGCCCAGAGTGGTTTTCAACATTTGAATAATCATTCCATTGCCTTTATGTCAAATGCGTACGTGTGTAGTGTTTATGTTTACAAACATTTATTACAGACTTTACATATATGAAGATCCTTCACAAATGCCAATTCTTTGGTAGACCATGTAGAAGAAATAAACATTCGAATGTACATTGAAAAGAAACATCATACCCTACTATCCCGAATTCCATGTGGACTGCTAGCAATTTTTGGTCTAAAAGCATTAGGATTACGCTCCAAAGTATTTTCTACCGCTTCTCGCCTGGCGGCTTCATTTTCAACATTATTATAACAATTTACACAGTTGCAGCCGTCACAATATATCCCAGAAGCAAAGCACTCGCAATACCTGACGAACAAAAATTGAACAAACATGCAGCGTACCATTAACAGGAAGCAACAAGCTGGATAATTATCATATGACCTGTTCAGATGTTCATAGCAAACAAACCTTCTTAAAGAACAGTTTTATCACTGACAAAGAGGGAAAATTATGCTCTTATTCTTGGACAATTCTCAGATTTAAAGTCTGGTAAAAGAGAAACAAAATAATTGCAAGTAACCAGAATCTTGTCGCCAAATCAAATGAAAGGTACAGTTGCAAAGGAAAATAATGTATTTTCAGTTTAACTGCAATGTTGAACCAAAACTTAATGATCGCCAGTAACCTAAAAAAGCAGAAAATACTACTCTATACAAAGTGCAGAGCAATGTTACAAAACTTTCAGTTATTTTACTTCACTGTAATGAAGTTGAAAGGAAGCAAACTTAATTGAAATCTCAATCAGTCTAATGATTACCTCCAGCATTTTCAAGCTTACAGGAAAAGATAGACAAATCCTAGACACCAATAAGGTGAAATGCAAGGAAGTTTTCCCAGTAAGAATTGAGAAGAAATTTTGAGTCTGCTGCCCCAAAGTGAAGAGACATAAAAATGCAGACCAGGTAGGAAATAATTGTCTTATTTTAGATCATAGGTGCTAGTTGTCATATCTACAGGACTGCAAAGAAATATGTGCATAGGGAAATTTTTTTCCAACCCAGACATGTATAAGACCTAAGCTTAAAATATGACAAAACTTAGCAAAGAAAAAGACAACATATCTTCCTGTGCTAAACTGTACAAAATGTCATCATAAACTGCTAAAAGATTAAAATAACATGACGTGAATTTTGGAAAAGTTTACTTCCCTGAAGCTATTCAGGGCAAGAATACAAACAGATAGAGGTTATCCAGCCGAAGTTTTCTCACCACTCCCAGTCATAATGAATATGAATGCATTTTTTATGAAACTAAAAGTAATTGAAAAGTAGTTCTGAAGGACTAACAAACTTTGAAGACACTGGACATATGAAAAATGCATGAATAGTACAACAGACACTTACAACTTCAAACATTTTGAGTGCTTGCAATTACACTGTTTTTGCTTCTTGGGAGTGCCATCTTTGCCTTCACTAGCATTTGATCTTGGCCGTGGCCTTGGGGATTCAGGTTTCCTGGAAAGCAAACACGAGAAGTTTTTTAATCAGACAAAAGGTAGAAAATTTTAAGCTTGAGTTGTTCTGCAGCTATTTATTGTCAAACAAAGCAGATATCAATTAATTTTTCATAACAGAAAATATTAAGCATACTGCAAGAACTAAAAGGAGGGAAGTGACAAAGGCCATAGTTAGTTGATTTCTTATCACCTAGACCTTTCTCTTCATACAGAAAAACACAACCGATACAATGCAATATAAGTTTAAAACATTTCATTTTGGCTAAGAAAAAGCACGCAGACAAAAAGGAAAGAGCGTGAAGTGCAGCCTTTTGAATAGTCACATGTAATTTAGCATTCTCATAGCTTATGCATAAGAATAGGATCTAAGACTAAAGTTTCTTCATGAATCATAAGGTGTTCATAATACCATGTGATTTGATAGTAAGTGTATAAATATACAGCATATAGTGCTCTTTAGAGCTTTTTACAAGCTATCATGCAAAATTTCAACATGCAGGCAATGAGCTATTTGGGCACCTCAATCGAAATAAGGCAATGAGCTCAGAGGTGTAACTTAAATTGTACAACCAGGTATGATACAATATATTCACCCTTAGCAGTGATGCAGAAGAGCCAAAACTTTGAAAGCATATGACTAGAAATGAATTCCAACATTTATAACCTCATTACAGATAGAAATTTGAACAACTAAAATGCAAAAGATAAAAACTTTCCCTGAATTTCTTATTTAGCCAACCATACATAACAGAATACAGCCAAAAGAGAAAGAAATTATTCAAAGAATTCTGAACTTCCTCAGCAATCCAGCACCTAAACAAGAAAGTGTTCGACTTTTGACCAAAAAAAAAAACCTCTTTCAGTTTTTCAGATTATAGATATTTGAATTTTGCCAAATAATGTTTAATTAAGAAACTTAAGTCCTCAAATCTCATTCAAAATCATAGTCTTTTTTAAATTCGGAGACATAATTTTAGAAAAGATGCTTAAACTTCATTTTTTTTGCTTTTTTTGGAGAGAGAAGACAATTACTACCCACAATTGGCACCAACAAAACACACCAAATTTCGTAATCACCCCCAAGAATAACCCTTCAAAGTAGATATAACGCCCCAAATGGAAACTTTCAACAAAAGTTGAAGACTTTCTTAATTTGACAATGAAAATAATAAAGAAAAAAATTTCAAGAAATTACATAGGCCTGATCGGAGGCTGTGCAATAGGTGGGACTGGAGGTTGCGGCAGGGTCATTAACTGTATTGGTGGCTGTGGCTGAGATTTTGGCGGCTGACTCGGCCTTATAATATGTTGTTGCTGCAGCTGTGGCTGGCTGGGCTTAAGAAAAGGCTGCGGTGGTTGGCTCTGCTGAGAATGGTCCCCAAAAGCCGCCACCGCCTGTGTTGCGGTTGCGGTTACCGTTGCTGTACACGACGACGACGAAGAAGCTGCCGCCGCCGATGGACCACCAGTATAGCCAGCCGTAAAATCTAGCTGCCTGGCGAGCTTCTTGGGGGGAAAATCAGCCGCCTGCTGCTGCTGGGCAGTCGTCTCCGATTGAGCTTTTTTTGGAGGGAAATCCCCTCCCTCACTTTGCTCCACCATTCAAATAAACAAACCGAATTCCGAAAACCGTATTTCTTAAAAAATTTCGAATAAATAGAACTGGACAATTCACCCAATTATCTAAACTGAAAATTTACCCAAGGAAAAAAAAAAAGAATCACTCCAAAATCGATCACTCGAATAAAATTCAAAAATCCCAAAACGAATTCAAATACGAAAATCCGTAAACACAGTCCATTACTCAGCTGAGATTCAAATAAATTAAACATCCACCAAAATGCGGCCTTCAAAAAAATCTTTCCCGCAACAAAAATTCAATTAACGAAACCCACGATCTTCACATACGCGTGCGGATTTGGAGGGCCATACAAAGTGTGTGTATGTACAAAAGGAGAGAAACAGTGAATGGAGAAGAAGGATTTGGAAGAAGAAAGCGAGCGAGCGAGCAAAATAGGCTTTTTGTTGGTTGCCTCTGTGGTCATAGACACATTGCTCTCCTCCCTCTTAGTTTTGAAATTTCAATTTTGTAAAATTCAGACGGTGAGATGTACGGGTTAATCTCATCCGACGGTGGAGAACCGGTTAGTTCAATCTGACGGTTGAAATTCATAGGAGGACCTGAGATGTTGTACGTGCCGTAGGATTAGCAACATTGGTTGAAAATGTGAATAAAAATTTTGCTTGGCGTGGCGCGTTATCCGATGCTCGCGAGTCCAGAGAAGTATAGGTCGAGAGCTCTGAAGTTTGTGCCACGTCACACAACGTGCCACTTGTTTTGCTATCTTGGCCCGTGTGATTGGGGGATCACTCAGTTCGATTTTCTTACCGGGAACAGGTAATCATTGTAATGTTGAGTGGAGCCCCCTCCATGAGATTCTGCTCTGCTTCGTTAAAAGAAAATTTTAAAAAATAATTAATTTATTATTTAGAATTAAAAAAAAAAAAAAAGACACACACACACACACACAATAGTCTGCGTCGTCGTTGACTTGAGCGGTGGAAAAGTGGCCTTGGGGGGGGGGGGGGGGGTAAGGGGTGAGCTAGTGAATGAACGGCCAAGATCTTCCCGAAAGGAATACAAGATTGATCATTTACGGACGAGATTGAAAGCACCTGGTAAACAGTTGCCGCAACAGGAGCCAATGACATAGTCATACAGTTGGATTATTAATCGCGAACTATATCCCATCCATCAAAGATCAAACTTAATAGTACGACAATTACAACAAATTCCCTAAAAAAAACACAACTGGAAGTTGTCCAATGTTAGGCCCTGAAAAGAAAAAGAATGCATGTCAACAAAGAAAACCTTGGCACTCAGGCTGGGAGCAGTAGTCACTCAAATGCAGTGCTAACCTCGTCTAAGAACCACCATGTTACCCACGGCACCCATTTCGAACTAATACTGTGCATAAGTACTAGCAAAAATGGCGAAAGTAGGACCGGGACTAAACATTGGGAAGCTTATAAACTTAAATTGCGGATCAACACGCCAACAAACCATTACTAAAACAAAGTAGCAGCCAGAGGGCGTAGGCCAAAAAAGCATAGGCTAAAAATATCCAAAGCATACGCGTAGACTATAAAATTCAAAGTGCAATCCTTAACTAGACGATAACACAGTTTTAAAGCACAACTATCAAAAAGCAACAATCTAGTTAATATGCAGCACGTCCCACACCACGCCGATCCTCTCGCCCTCGTTCCATATACATATCTCGACGATAATCTTTTAGTGGTGCACTACTTCTAATTGGAGATCGACTTCTCTGTCTAATATCACGACCCCATTGGCCACGCGGAGGCAGTCCAGACAGCGGTGGAGATGGTGCTCTTCTCTCATACCCTTTCCTGTCATTGAGGAGATTATCCCTTGCACGGTCTCTATGGCCCCAGTCCAGTGGTACAGGTCTTTCAAACCTATTCCTTTCTCGATAATCCTCCTCAGCATAATCTGGCCTATCTCTGCGTAAGGGAGGATCAGGAAATCTTCCTTCATGTCTAGGATAAGGAGGTCCCCCAGCTCTGAAGTCTCTAGGCTCGTCTCTACCCCAACCCCGAGGTGGCGACCGATAGCCATTCATCATCCTTCCAGGAGAACGATCAAGTGGAGGACCAGGGAAGCGTCGAGGGGGAAGTGGTGGGGGAGGAGGATAACCCCTGCGAGGAGGACTCCTAGCAGGTGCATAGCGAGGCTTCTTGCAATTGTTGCAGATTTCTCTCCTTGCAAAGTTCAGGTTGTTACATCTGACACATCATAAAGAATGAGTAAGAAAGGAGGGATAAAAACAAGTACGAAAGATGAAGTTCTTTTACATGCCTCTCAAAATGTAGAATAGATCTCACAACAGCATCACAAATTCCCAAGTCTTTCCAGTTACCTACCGGAGGAAATAATCTATATAAACTTACGATGGATCAGAGCAAAACCAATCTCCTTCTCTTGGGCGCACATTTGGATTATTTCTTGCCGCAACATCACCTCTAAAGGGACCTGGGCCATATCCAGGACCATCAAATCCACGTCCATTAAACCTGCCACCATCCCTTGCACGACTATATGGAGGTGAGTAGTCTCGATATCTACCATGATCTCGTGCACTGCCATAACCACGGCTTCGAGGTGGAGCACCTGAATGATCAAAACCTGGACTGTAGCGATTGTCTGGCCTATGACGCACGGGAGAAACAGAACCTGCACGCATTCTATATCCTGAAAGAAGCCAGTGAATCCCAAGATAAGAAACACCCAGTTACCTAAGTGAATTACCAAGCATAATATCCTAAAAATGCCAGATTTTGCGACTTTCTATTGCCGACTAAAAATACTTAGCCCAAACACAAATTACCATCATTCAGGCATCTTCTTCTGAAGAACAATACATAAAACAAGACAATATAGAGATGAGTTAGATGCTCAGCCAAAGACGTCCTTTGATGTTACTTTCAAGTAGCTAGCAAATATTACCATTGATAACAACTGAAGTAGACAGCATTAGTTCAACCTTCACACAAGAATGATCAGGAGGACCTCAACTATAAATCAGGCTCAGCATAAGCAACTTTGTACCCTCAAACACAACCTTGGAAACGGAATACTGATTAAACTAATTTTCTTAAGATGAACCTCATAGAACAATCCATATCCAACTGAACACTCACCAGTTGCCTAAGTACAAAACAACTTAACTTCACCCACAGTTCCCACTGCAAAGAGATATGGAGTGAAAAGTCCAATTGTACAGAGCCAACACCAATGATCCATATTCAAGAGCACCATGAGGCCAAGAGGCAGGTTGACCACCAGACCATATGAAGAACAAGCAACAAAAACCCAGAGGTGGATATAGGATGAATCGTAAAACACATAGGACAGCACCAATTTGCCCAAATTCCTTTATATATCAGCCCGCAATTTGTTAAAGAATGAAACCATAAGCCAAACACAACATTATCCACAATAAACAAAACAGCAATAATTGAGGAAACATGAACTTCCTTCTTCTCTTCACCAATTGGAGCAATTTGCAAGCGCAATTTTGAATCCACAATTTAAAAGATCCATTTGACCTTAAATTGATCATACAACAGGAAAGAAATTTAAAATAAGCCTAAAAACACCATTCACTCTTGTGTTGTAACAATACTCATGCAAGTTTCTTGGAAATCCTAGGCCACCCTTTCAACAAATTTAAGAGATCAACAAGAAAAAAAAGGCAGAAAGTCATCAGTCCACGCTGACCAGAGCCCAATTCCGGACATCATAAACTGGCAAGTGTTACCACAAGTCACCCGTGTCTTAATAGGTTACTTAATATCTGTCAACTTCACAATTAGTTCATGGTAAGGCAACATACTGCCAGTAGCACAAGAAACTGTCCAGTATTAGTGCTGATGATGATTGTATACAAGCATCTTCTTTGATGAACTGACCAACCCTACCAATTTTTTTTTTAGATGTCTCCATCAGCTACATTATACCGCAAGATTTAGAAGAACAAGTCCTTCAAATACATCCCAGAACAATCAACCCACCTACAACGGTTGCCAATATAATCTGACCCCATAAGTTTGTGAAATACATTACAAATCCATCTAGTCATTTCCCAGTCATACAGATTACCAAACCCCAAACAAACCAATACCCCAAACTAGATTCCAGTATCAGCACTCAAATACACATGTGCCTTCTCAAGACCCAAGTTCTTGCACCAGGCAACATTCAAAGCTGTAAAACACAACAGCACTTCATTCATTATCCGAGACTCCAGAATGTAATCGTGCTTGATACAGAATACGACGGTAAAGATGGAAGAAATCTCTGTTGAGGCAGGGCCCAATTGAGATACATTTAGCATAGAAGCACATTCCACTTAACAAAACAACTTAACTCTATGGTCTGTACTTATTAAAGATGTTCTAATAAACAGAACATAGAAGATTTATTAAACACACACCCACAAAAAGATATCTTTGAAAGAAAGGAATGGATAGTCTTTATTAATTATTTTAGAAATTACCAATGAAAACATCTGACAAATACAAAAGTGCCAACTGCAAACATGCAGTTGAATAACGAAAATTTGCTAAAGAATTAAAACATTGATGAAAATAAGTTATTCCTAGCGTTGAAAGAGATACCACTCCCAATTTCATGATTAAACCTCAAGCTTTCAAATTTCACTAATGATTCCATAAAATTGAGGGGCTAAAGTCTGCTCCTTTCCGTCAATCAATTTCCCAAACGGGCTTCCGCAATTGTTTCCACAAAATTTTGCATGTGTTACAAACTTTAAAAGAATATAAAAACTAACAGAAGTAATAAAAGGATCCAGAAAACAGTACGATGAACTTTCAACGCAAAATCCGACAATAATGAACAAAAGAGCAAATATTTAAAAATTCAATTAACCTCGGAAGTAAAGATAACAGCAAATTCAAGTCCATAACCAATTACCTACGGCTTCAGCAAATTCGATAAGCGAAACTAACAAGCTAAGCTTAGGGTTTTACTTATGCAGACAACCCAACTTTACTCCAAAATTAAGTGAATATATACGATGAACACGAAAAAAATAAAATAAAATGAAGCTGACACAAACCATGGTCATCGTGGAAGCGATCGGATCGGGAGTACGGAGGTGGTGCATCCCGACGAACCTCACCGGGTTCGTAATCACTACCGGCCCCCCCAGCACCGGTGGCTCCTCCACCCCCGCCGCCACCTCCGGCACCGCCGCTGTCAGCGGGGCGAACTACGAGGCTGCTAAGTAGAGGTTGATGCGGAGTCGAATGGTCCTTCTCACGCGTCCCCATCTCTCTTTCTTTACCCCTACTCTCTCTCTATCTCCCGTCTGTGTATCCCGTCTCTCTGCCTCGATATTACACGCACGGACACCGTTTGGTGTGTGTCCTGTTTTTCCGCCGTGAAGTTTTGTGCAATTACGGAATTATTTTGGGCCCATCTACATTCTGAAACCCTAGGCCCCCTGATTTTTGAAGAAAGAGACAATACAGAATTTGGCGCAATTCAAAATATCTTTGCAGCCCCGTGACTTTGCCCTGCTTAGCCCAAGTACCACTGCAAAAAATTAGTTCGTGTTTTTTTTTTCTGTTTTTTTGCCAAAAAAAAAATTATGCTCCCTTCATTTTTTAAAAAAATTTACTTTTAATATAATATAATTTTTAAAAAATTATAATGTACAACACACTTAATACTTATTTAAATATATAATTTTCATTTATTTTTATTTTCTAATTTTGTTTAATACATTATGATTAATAATAAAAATAATATAAAATTTTCACACTAAATTTTTTTTATTAAAAAAATAAACAGTTTGTCCCATCGGGAGATGTAGGATGATTGGCTCATAATTAGATGATCAATCATGCTTCCTACTCTGAAAGTTAAGTGAGCTCAAAATATAAATTGCGTTTTAAAATATTTTTTTATTTTTTAAAATAATTATTATAAAATATAAAATATATTATAAAAATAAAAATATATTTTAAAACATCTAATTATATACATTCTAAAATCATGAATTTGATAATGGACTATAAAACAGTTAATAAATTAAATAATGCTTTTACTATACAAAATAGAAGTAAAAATAAAAGGAGTGACGAGTCATGGGTCAATAGTCACCATTGTCCCTTTTTCTATAAGATTTTTTTTAAGAAAAAAAACTTAAATAAAAAATATTAAATTAAATTTTAATGTATTTTAATTTTTGACCACCTAAATTATAAAATTTTAATTGTGCCCTATCTTTGTTTAAATCTTGCATCCACTACCAACTATATGCACGTGATAGAAAAGAGATTAAAGCTATGCTTCAATTGCATTTTATAATGTATTTTTATATATTTTTAATTTATAATTATTATATAAAAATATAAACAATATATTTTAAAATATAATTTATGCGCACACTAATTAGTTCAAGACTTAAGCGTAATTAATATTGTGATAAACTCGTATCAATTGACCCAAAAAATTATATGGCATCTCATTTTCTTAATTTCTCTTACCGATCCAAATGAATGTTACGTAATTGAGATTAAATCTATTTGGTGAATACTCTGTTTAGTTTTTATATCCTTTTCTATATTCAATTTTTGCATTTTTACTCTCATGAATTTTAAAAACAGTTTAAATAATGAATAATAATAGAGATAATGACAAGTTATGGTATTTTTGTATAATGACTGACGTGATAATAATAAAAAAATAAAATTATTTTTCATTATTTTGTATTTTGTAATGAGAATAAATAAATAATTTTGTATTTTCATAATTACCACATTAATCACTATGTAAAGTCACTATAATTTGTCACTATCTCTATCATTACTCATATTATATATATAAAATTTGAGTTTTAAAATATATTTTTAAAATAATAAAAAACAAAATGTATTAAAAAATATAAAAACTCATTTTTTGAAATCACTAATCATAACTTCCCCTGGGTGTTTGGACAGACCATTCCTATTTACAAATAAGAAAATTTACAAACAAAAATAAATTATTCAAATACATTTTTATTTTAAATTTTAGAATTCAAATTTTTCCACTCAAATTCCTCTCACATAATTTTAAAAAAAATTTCCCTCTTATTTTTTCATCCAAAATACTTTTTTTATCAATAAATATTTACCAAAACTTTCACACATTCTAATATAATTTTTTTTATTTGCAAATAAAAATTAGGAATGGCAATTTTCGAATTCGGAGTCGAGGATTGCAATCCCATCCCCGAACCCAAAATTTTACCCCGTCCCTGTCCCCGACCCTGACCCCGAACCCGATCGAGTTTTAATCCTAAAACCCATCCCCGCCCCCCCTGATCGGGTTTCGGGTTCCCTGCAGGGACCCCGAACCCGAACCCCCAAACTCATAAATGTTATTATATTAATGCTTAAAAATAGTATTTTATATTAAGTGTAAAATATTTTTTAAAATGCATTTATTTCCTCAAAATATGTTTATTTTTTTCAATTGCACCATTCATATTTTAATACAAAATTTAGTCAATTAATATAGCATTTTATATTAATATGATCAATTAATAAAGCCATATATATTATTTTCCCTATTTTTTCAAATTTTTTTATTTTATTTTAAAATAATTTTTACATTTGTAATAAATTTATTTTTTTATTTTTTGATTTAATATATTAATATTATTATTACGATTTTAATACATAATTATCAAAATTATAAATATATTTTGGGTCGGGGCGAGTATAGGTACCCCCGAACCCGACATCAGGTTTTAATCTAAATCCCAAACCCAACCCCGAACCCGAAAAAATCCGGTCAATTAAGTTTTGACCAGGTTCTGGGTCGGGGAATCTGCCAGGTTTGGGTTTGGGGCGGGTTTTTTTTGCCATCCCTAATAAAAATGCCTTGTCCAAATGGAACTTCATTAGCACAATACTTGGATCTCTAAGAGCGATTAAGGCTGCATTTGGACAAGTTATTCCTATTTGCAAATAAAAAAATTTTCAAATAAAAATAAACTATCCAAACACATTTTTATTTCAAAATTTAGAATTCAAATTTTCCCACTCAAATTCTTCTCACATGATTTTAAAAAATTTTCCCTCTTATGTTTTCCTTCCAAAAAAAATTTTCTATCAAAAAATATCTACTAAAATTTTCACACATTTTAATACAACTTTTTTTATTTGTAAATAGAAATATCTTGTCCAAACACACCCTAAATGAAAATTTAAAAAAAAAAAAGGAAAAAGTGCGGCAGGACTCCAGAAGCTGGGCCTGTTGGCGCCAAGGCAGGCAGAGGGACACGTGGCGATTTGTTCTTGGCTACTTTTACGTCAGGGTCTTTCCATCCGTCACATTACCAAAATCCGCATTACTCTTGTTAATCAGCCTCAGCAATTGAAATCAAGTACAGCGACAGATTTACTCATCTTCTCCAAATGGACACCTGTCAACACCAGACCTCTCTAGCATGATCTGAAACAGAAATATCCCAACTTTACCCTTAAGCAGGCTTCTCTTTATTCGGACACGTGTTTAGGACTTCATCCTCGTACAACACTGAGGACTACCTGAATGTTCACAGACAAGATTTCGATAATGATAACCCATGTTTAAAGCGAACATTAATTAACACTAGAGTAATACATACTTAATTAATTTATTAATTAATTAGAGAAAGCGAATGAGAGAAGGTCACGTCACTGTGTAAAAGTATAAACTAACGGCGAGAAAAGTTCGGCTTGTATTCTATTCCATCGAATATGGACAAATAATATGACAAAAAATGGGAAAAAATAAAAAAGAAGCGTTGATCGGAAGAATTTACAGCGGTAGCTTTTTGGGAAATTTTGCGATGATGACAAGTGAAAACTAAAGCACACCTTCGCCGAATCGTAAAGTTAGTTTAAGTAGTGTTATTGTGGCCAACAACTGGCACGCAGACAGACAGAGAGAAGGGGAGTGTTTTCGGGAAGTTTCATCTGGTGGAGGACAGGTTACTGTGCGTACTACGTGTTACCATCTCGATTTTGAGAGTTGCAGGGGAGGGATTTCTGATTGCATGATCCGAAAGGTAAAATGGGCTTTAGACAGTTTTCTGTGGAAAAATGCGTTGTGTTTTGATTGTTATGTCTGAATTGAATCATGCATAGGCTTTCCAAATTCTGCTGCAAGGTGGGTTGTCTTTTTTCTTTTTTCTTTTTGGGGGGTGTCTAACATATGGCTTTAATGGTGGGAGGATTTTGAGCTAGCATGGGTTCTGGAGGTGATATGTAAATGGCATCTGAGTTTAATCATTCAGGAAAAGCTGCAGTAGTTGTTGTGGGCATTGTGATTTACTGACGTACTTGATAACTTAAATCAGGGATAGAAGCTTCGGATCTTTCAACTGATAGAATATAACGAGTCAGCTGAACTTTTTTTCCCCACTAAAAGACATGCTTCTCCGTATGCGATGGAAAGAGTTTTTTTTTTAAAATCACATTTCTGGGTTTCCCACTATTGTTTTACTTGAAAATTCTTTCCATGGTCGGTTGCAGGTGTCTATGTAGTTCCTTGAATTTAGTTCTGTTTCTATTCTGATTTGCTGAAGATCTTTGAAAGAACTGCTTATAATTAATAAAGGGAACTCTATTATAGGCAACGAAAGTGTAAATAAGTAGGGAAGTTTAGAACTTTTTTTTGCCAGTGGGCCGATAATGATTGCTTGCTCCGGATGTTGTGTAGTGGCGATTGGGTTCACAGATCTATCCGTCTTAGGCCATTTTGGATCAAGTTAAGGCTGGCATAGTTGGGGTATGTGGAGTCAATTGCATGGTTCCTCGATGTACAAGCGCATGACATTGAGGGACAATATGGATCCTTTTGACATAGAGGACCATTCCTGTAAGTTTTTGTCTCTATCCCTTAACATTAAGTTGTCATTTAGATATCGCACATCCGAAGATATGTAATGAATTAACTTGTGGAACGTTAAGCTGCTTTTACTCCAGACTTGCATCATTTTCTCTTTATTTTCCTTTTTGTTTCCAATCATAGATTCTAGAATGTGATATACCAACCCGATAAATGGTAACAATAAGGAGAGATGTGGAGTGGATCATCAAATAGTTTATCAAAAAACTGGTGAGGAATGTCGTCTGACTTTCTTCCCATCTTTTAGCTCTTTTGCAGAATGGTACTGGACAAGAGACTTCAACTCCCACCTGGAAGCTTTCTTTGCCACATGTTCTTGTGGCGACAATTGTTTCATTCTTATTTGGCTACCATCTTGGGTTTGTTTTCTTACTACTGTTTCCTTTCTTGTTATATAGATTTTTCCATTTCTGATTATTATATTTGACAATGAAAGTCTTCTTCATCTACAGAGTAGTTAATGAGCCACTTGAAAGTATTGCCTTGGATCTTGGTTTCAATGGAAATACGTTAGCTGAAGGTAATCTAATTATTCCTTTTACTACAAATTTGTCTTAGCCTCTTGGTTTTCATTCTGGTTTTACTTTTAAAATGTAGGTCTTGTTGTCAGTACTTGCCTAGCTGGTGCTTTTTTTGGATCTCTGAGTAGTGGCTGGATTGCTGATGGAGTTGGGCGTCGCAGAGCATTTCAGTTGTGTGCAATCCCCATGTTTGCTGGTGGTGCTCTATGGTAAAAGCCACTCTATTTAGTTTATTTTTAAAATGTTAGAACTCAGTTGCTGATTACAATTCCTTTAAAAATAAAATCTGGGTTGCAGGCATGATTTGATTTAAATTTCTCCAATGTCATGCATTTAAACTCTTTGCTGCCTGCATTGGTACCCATGCTGTAATTGGTATATTTGTGGTGCATGATGCATTGTGGTCGACAAACCTTTCTTTTTTTTCATTTCCCTTTCTTTCATTAATAAAAATTAAATTTAGCAGCTTAAAGTCAGTGCCTATGGACTTGAATTGTGTTACATTCATTTATTTTGACTTCAACAAAGTACTAACACGTGTCTCCAGTGCTACAGCTACGACATTGGCAGGCATGCTTCTAGGGAGGCTTTTAGTCGGAACAGGATTGGGTGTGGGTCCTGCCGTTGCATCTCTTTATGTAACAGAGGTAAAGCAAATATTAATATTAGGCATATTTCTCACATGATATTTGCTTTCCCTACATAGAATGGCTATCTATTTAATTTCTTTTTATTAATTTTTGTTCTTCAAATAGGTTTCTCCTGCTCATGTGAGGGGTACTTATGGAAGCTTTATTCAGATTGCTACATGTCTTGGACTGATGGCATCTCTCTTAGTTGGAATTCCTGTTAAGGATGTTGCTGGCTGGTAAGAACATTTAATAAATATCCAGTACCTCTCCAACTGAAGACTTTGAAAAGGTCCTTTTATCCTTAAGAAAGGTGGCTGTTTCTTAGTTTTCTGCCTCATCTAGACTTTACAATTCATATACTCAGGTGGCGGTACTGTTTCTGGATATCTACAATACCTGCTGCAGTACTTGCTCTGGCCATGGTGTTTTGTGTTGAATCTCCCCATTGGCTATACAAGGTTTATTTTCTCATTTTGTTGATTCATTTACTTTTTTGATCTAGCTTTGACATCCCGAGGTCGGTTGCATATTTGTCTTGAGTCCCAGAAATTTAGTGCTTAAGCATATTCATCTAACTTAAAACAGAGAACTCTATTGCTTTTTGTGAATCCTAATGGAATTCAAGAAGTCCTCCATTGACTTCAATGTTTATGGATGTTCCTAAAGTAGAACTTTCTATACTTGATTTCTACTCCTCCTGCATTGTTGATCATGAGAACTCATTTTTCTTCCAACTTTTACCTTTTTGTTGTGCTCTTAATTTGATGAAGTTATGTATCATTAAACCTTCTCAACAATATTGTGTATTTGAATGATAGTTGTTCTACCTGATGGATTATTCATAATGTAGTCTCCATTTATTTGATATATATGGATGATTAGGTCAGAGAAGATTGAAGACAGCATGTTATTAGGTGGGATTAATAGAATTGAATCGGACAAGGTTCTTAGATTCATGCAACAGGCCCATAAAGCATGGAACAAAAATTTTATTTGATTTTGGGTTTCTTTTGTTTACTTGCTTACATTACTCTCTCTCTCTCTCTCTCTCTCTCTCTCTGTGGTTGTTGGAGTTTGCAGGACTTGAACCCAAGTCATACAACTACTCCCATAACCCCCCTCACACTGAACCACATCATGTTTAATCATTGACTTGGTGGAAAAGAATTCTTGATAGTAACATGTAGTTGTATTTTTCTGCATCTTTTGCAGCAATTTTCAAATGTAATTATGCAATTTGCTTCAGCAAATACTTAATTTCCTTTACTATCTCGTTACAGTTTTATTCTTTTATCATCAGAAAATATCTTTCTAATCTTGTCACATCAAAGAAATTGTTGTTATCTTGTTTGAGTTGCTAGATGCTTATCTCTCCCTTGGTTGATGTAGCAAGGTCAAATTGCTGAAGCTGAAATTGAATTTGAGAGGCTTCTTGGAGATTCACATGTCAAAGCTGCAATGGCTGAGTTGGCAAAGTTAGATAGAGGAGATGAAAGTGATACTGCAAAATTCACAGAATTACTTGTCGGACGGCATTCCAGAGGTAGATATGAATACTATCTGATGTATAGTGCTTGGTTTAGATGGTTAGGCCTTTAGTTTTGTTCTTTTCTATTTGTAAATAAATGTTCCCTGTTGTGATTTTTGGTATGGTTAAAAAATTTCCCGGTTCTTAGCTGCCAAGTTCCTTCTACATTAAATGCTTCGTTATTTACTAATTTATTTTGCAGTTGTTTTTATTGGATCAAGCCTATTTGCTTTACAACAGCTATCTGGAATAAATGCTGTGTTTTATTTCTCTTCAACTGTATTTAGACGTGCGGGAGTATCCTCGAACGTGGCAAATGTTTTTGTAGGAATTGCAAATTTAGCAGGTATATCCTTGATCTTTAGCTTTATTAACAACATCCCTGATGTTTATATGCTTGTATATCCTAGGATTCCCTCCCCTGTACATGCCCTGATCTTTTTTATGATGATTTGTGCTGTGGCTGGTACTATCTCCGGTTTTACTTTTCTTTCCTTTTACATTTCTTGGCTGAATAAAGTTCTCTGTTCAGGATCTGTTATTGCACTAATATTGATGGACAAACTGGGAAGGAGAATTCTTCTCCTTTGGAGCTTCTTTGGCATGGTAACATACTTCTTTGGCCATGAGAAAGTTTGATGTTTAAATATGGGTGACATATCACACTGTTGAAGTATTTCATTTGTTAAGATTTCTATTAAATTCCTTCATTATAAGATGGTAAAATAGAATCCATGACAAGTTTTGAGGAAGTCAATTATGAAAGTTTGTTTGTTTGCTTGCTTGCTTGAAAATATGATCTGCGAATTGAATTTCCCAAAGATCATTTCCAATCTGAACGCCAACCATCTTAGTCCTTTTTCTAAAAGCTTGAACTAATTGAAATGTTGGGGTAGGAATTTTTTTGCTCATATATCATTCTCCATTACCTTATTCTTAATGTTATTCCACCTACAGATATCATTTAAGGGTCGTAATGCTTTCTTTGATTGTAAATTTTGTGTTTGTTTTTGAATTTCTATATTCAGGCAACAGCGATGGCTCTTCAAGTTGTCGCGGCAAGTTTACCTGCATTGAATTCTGG
This sequence comes from Gynochthodes officinalis, assembly GCA_020080225.1. Classification (NCBI taxonomy): domain Eukaryota; kingdom Viridiplantae; phylum Streptophyta; class Magnoliopsida; order Gentianales; family Rubiaceae; genus Gynochthodes; species Gynochthodes officinalis. The sequence goes on along the minus strand of CM034615.1, from coordinate 44,607,675 downwards.
AGCTTTTTATTTGTCTATCACAGGCATGCTGATGTGAGTCTAATATTTACTTTCACCCTTTAGAGATATAGTTTTCTGCTAAATCCATCAAAGCAGAAGCGAACTTTTGAGAGTACAAAATTTCATTAATCTTCGCAAAATATATGAACTGAAGGTAGTGAAATGATGCTTAATTGAAAATTCATGCAGTAGCTATATGTGTCGTCTGGTTTGTCCAGACTTCATACCTATTTCTTACAATGTGAACAGTGGAAATTGGATCTCCTTTCTCTCTTTGAATGCTCAATATCCAATAATGACTTCTTTAAATTAGATAACATTCTACGATGAGCCTTTCCCATTTGATCAGAATGGTGGTTGAACAGTTTATTGAGCTCAAAATAGCAGCTTAGAATTTTGATTAGCTTGGATTTATTTTTTGGAACTTGTTTATGTAGGTTTGTCTTTACATTTTCCACTGGAGCTGGTCCAGTTCCAGGTCTTCTCCTCCCAGAATTACTACCAAACCGAATTAGAGCAAAAGCCATGGCGTTTTGTATGTCAGTGCACTGGGTAATAATTTTAAGTTAATGTGCTCCCCTTATGATTATTTTCATTGTTAAGTTTCAGAATTGGGGGATTGAGATCTCCAAGTTCAAAAGGAGAACTCTTATTCCGATGTGCATAATAGATTGTTGGCATTTGTTCAAATTGATTGGACAATTATTCCAATGTCCAGCTTTCTTTCATGCTTGATTGCTGAAAATGCTAAATTGTCTGATAATGTTATTCCTTAGGTGATAAACTTCTTTGTTGGCTTGATGTTCTTGCGCTTGCTTGAGCAAATTGGACCGCAGCTGCTGTACACTTTTTTTGGTACCTTCTGCCTGATGGCAGTGGCTTTTGTGAAGAAGAATGTTGTGGAAACCAAAGGAAAATCGCTCCAAGAAATTGAGATAGCTCTTCTTCCAGAATGGTACCTTTCTGTTGCATGAAAACCTTAGTTGAACCTGTTGTGATGACATGCCTGCATATTTGCAGTTTTCTAATGAGTTCCTCCTGTGATGCAGATGAGCATGCAGATCAGAGTTGCAGCTTGTTCCAGGGAATTAAAGACCTGGTAGTCCACCGATTGGATCCAATTGACATCTGCCGGAAGTTTTGGCTCTAATATTTCTTGGTGGTGGTCCGGAGTTTCTCTGTTTATACTTATGGATTGTATGACAGGCCTCACTTGGCCGGCCGAGTGTATACTAGTTGAGTTTCTCTCGCTTTAGGATAATTAATTGAGGATCTATTTCATAGTTATTTTAGGCTCCTCATAGTGCAGTGACTTGGGTTTCTCTTGGCCTCGATCATAGTGCCTTAGACTTGAAATGTATTCTAATAAATTACTTTGTTTACCTCAAAAATCGATGTTATTGAAGAATTCTGATAGTCAAGGTGAAGTATTCACTTGGAGGTAATGATATTTGGCTGCCAAAAAAGCCTGAATGTGGCAGTTATAGTCATTTTCACATCACGCATCGTGTTAAAACTGGGAATGGGTATCGAATGCGTCCGAGTCATCTTCTGATGAATTGCTTGCCACTTCAGTATCTTTGAGTCATATATCTCTGGCACGGTCACCAACTCCGGCATCTGGATGGCTGTGCTGCGAATGAGTGCTAGAAATTTATCATGTTCTGCTTGAAATGAGTAGCGGAACGCCGAATGAGTAATGATGTTACGCCTGCGACTACTCCGCAAATTTTCGTTGCTGCCTTGCAGCTGCTAGTATCAACAGCTGCTAGTAAGAATCAACAGCTAGTGTGAAATCAACTATACGAATCATCTCACTTTACTTTTTTAAGTTCCTCCTCCCCTTTTTGGCATGAACTTGGATGTTACATGTACAACCAGACAAAATTTTCTTGTCTATTGCCATTTCAAAATGGTGTTATCTTGAAACAAGAATAGGCCGTCTTAAAAGTTTTAACTTATCAAACTCTATACTGCTATAATGCACGAAGATATAGAAACATGCGAACCAGAAGGTTACTGCTCCACACCCATGAGACAAAATTTAACAAAATAACAGCTCCAACCGTGTAGCTTGGTTGATTAACTTCCACCAAGTTCAAGAAAACTGAATAGCAAAACCATCTTGAGATTTGGTGACATTCATTGCGCCAAAATCATCAAAGTCAGAATCTGAATCGAATTCCCTATAATATCCCCATTCACCAGGGGAATCCTCATCGAGATCACTATGTTTAAAAGGAACTCTAAGCTCAGATATGGATACTGGTAAAGGTTCTTCATTCAGGTACTTGTCTTGAAGCAATTCCATAGCTGTTGCTCTATTTGCTGGGTCAAAAGAAAGCAGTTTCTTGACAAGTAGGATTTCGTCGGCAGAACGGCTTGGCAGACTTGCTTCTAGGCCAAGTGGATTTTCTACTTTACCAAATGTAAGTGTTTTGTAATCAGGGAGATTCAGACAACCCAGCCAGACTTCGTCAGTCAGGTTTCCCAGGACACTAAAAATTCTGCTTATCTGATCAATATCTGAAGTGCCAGGAAAGAGTGGATCTAGACTAAGAAGTTCAGCAAAAATACATCCCAATGACCACAAATCAATCTCGGGTCCATAGGTTGTAGAGCCAAAGAGCAATTCAGGTGCCCTAAACCAACGAGTTCCAACACACGACGTAAGGGGGCCTAATCCGTGATTTTCACCCTCTTCAGCCTCGTAAGAATAACTATTGAAAGGATCCTCATCCATCTCACTAGCAGTGCAAGTAGCAAGACAAGAAACATCCCCATCAGGAATATTACCTTCTTTATCAACTTCATCCAAAAAGTCTCCCTGCTGGTGCTGACTGGATAGTCTTCCACATTCTTTTGTTGGAGACCCACCCGGAATAACTTGATTTTCATAGTCAGCATAACCTAATATTTCACTGGTTTCAGGTAGATTAGTTTCAGTAGCATAGTTAGGAGAATTCAGATCATCAGGTGGTAAATTGTCAACAGCTGCAACATATCCAGGGGCGAGAAGTATCCTAGCCTGCACAAGACCAAAACGGAAAAAAAAAATAATAATGCCTTGAGATGCACACGAAGTCATGTCAGGAGCCTTTAAAACTTCATACTCTAAACTTCTTGCATATGAAACATTGGATATCGATGGTCTATTTCTTGGTTGTTATCAGAATCTGCATGTATGAAGATTGTAGTCCCAACAATCATATGTGTTTGAGGTCTAATGTTCATTAGTCACAGAATTAACTCAACTTTTATGTTAATAACATGACCACCACCGAGCTGAAAAAGAAAACTTCACAAGCTTTATCCAGATACAGTTAGGACGTCCAGGGATTGGGGCGGCCTTAATGTCAGGAAATGGGATTCTGACGTGGTTTCAGTTCAAAGATTAAAAACCATTAGGAATCCTCCGCTCCAACTTGTCGTCCTCTTTCTCCTCTTATTATCACAGCTGCAAAGCTAATATCTAAGCCACTATTCACCAACTCTCTCCCCATCCCCTCCTATTGAATTAAAAAATGAAAACAAAGAATGAGATTCTGGGAAACCCCAGGAATGCAAAATTTTACACTATTGAAACGTGCAATAAAGTTCCTCATTAATGGTAGAGCTCTTTAGCTTCCAAATATTTATCTTATGCTCACACTATAGTATACCAAAACAATGCAAAGTGCCACTCATCCCCCTCTCTTATGGTTTCCTGTACAATCATGGTTACTAAGCGCATTTCCAATCCCAATTTCAAACCTTTGATCACCACCATTTAACACTACCTACACAAAAACCCTCAAAGAATGAAAAAAGAGCCATACATTTGAAAAAATAAAATAAAATCTTTAGTCTTTAGTCTTTACCCAACAAAAGAACAAGAGGGTCCAACATAAACTCAAAGGTAGAACTCCTGACCTGTCCAAAATCAGCCAACTTAAGCACCCCATCAGCCGAAATCAACAAATTCGTAGGCTTCAAGTCTCTGTGCACAATTGAACTCCTATGACACGCGTCCACCCCACTCAATATCTGAATCATCCACCGCTTTATTTCTCCAATTCTCAACCCTTCATCTTTCCACTGTCCCTTTTTGGCTGCTCTTATGACATCGGATAAATCAATAGGCAAATACTCGAGCACGAGGACGGCGTCTTCGTCTTCGCTCCAGAAGTACTCGTGCAAGACGACAACGTTGGGGCAGTGTTGAAGGGTCTGGAGAGCTTCGATCTCGCGGACTGCGGATTGGTAGTCGTGCACTTCCTTGAGCGCAACGGTGAGGTTGTCGGAGAGGCGGCGGCCTTTGTAGACGTCTGAGTAAGCGCCGGAACCCACGAGCTCCAGGATCTGATATTTGGAGGTGACTTCTCTCCGGGTGTAGATGCTCCAGCTCTTTGATGCTGGCGGGTCCATTTTGGGCTAATACGAGACGGCGGTGGTATGGCGGGGGAACGTTCCTGCTTGTTCTTTTGTGGGGCGACGATGGATATGGAGTTCTGATTTCTTTCCGACGATGGATGGCCTTTTTCCGAGGGAGAGATCACGTGAGCTTCAGGGTGTCTACGTGGCTGTATATTGTCAGAGAAATACGACGAGCTTCTAGAAGTACGCACGTTATACGAATTATTTCTTAAAAATACAATTAAAAAATTTCCCATAAAAATATATAAAATTCAGAAAATTTGTGTGATATACATTTATACGGAAATAATACAGAAAATATAAATAAAATTCAGGGAACTTGATTGAAAAGATAACGTACGATGGTATTTAATTTAGATGCAAAGCTAAATTCGCATCAATTTAAATTATAGATAATTTGTTTAATAATGTAAAGATTTTGGTTGAATTATAAAAATAATTTTAATGTTGTACTAAATTGGAACCTCTTTTATAAGTTAGGTTCCTAGATGCTTGATCATACTAAATCTTATGATTTAAGCGAACGAGAATCATTCATAATATAAAACAAAACAAACTTTTTCTAAAAACGAAAAAAAAATTTTGGAGATAAACTTTTTTATTTTTTTAAGGACAAAAGTAGTTAGTATAAGTGTTTACTACTCATGAAAAAACATATTAATGAGAAATAATGTGAATTCCACCATATTTACTAATCTCAAACTTCTTAAATGTAAGGTTGGTTATTGGGAAAATATATTAGTTTTTCACTGTTTTATTCCTTTTTCTTTCTTTGAGGGTAGGACATCCAGAAGGACCGCGAGAGTATTATTTATTTAGATATATAAGGTATTTCACATTCATTGATTTTATATGACTTGCTTGCATTCCTCATTTTCGTTACTGGGCTATGGCATCCTATGCTCTTATTATCGAGCTATGAAACTTACGAGTATATCCTACACAAATCTAGGCGTGTGACTAATCATTTTGGACAACAACTCTTGTTCTTAGAATTACTGTCAGGTAGTTGCGAAAATTCAAACTCAAGTTATACAACACCTTGTTGAAGTGACTTCCATATGAATCAACTAATCTAATCCCAAGGAGCAAGACCGTAAAAGTAATGAAATGGAGAATTCAATCTGAATTTGATTTGACCAACACATATCACAATTCAAAATCAATTAGGTGCGATTCGATTTCAAATATCTATACCCCCGAGACTTAGCTGAGATGGTTTATCTATCGGAAGTCTCCAAGGCACCCCATGGATTAAAGTCTTTGAATTATAGTCACCGAGTGGGATTTGAGGCGGTTCTATGCAGCCAAGATGGTTAGTTTCGCGCCTGTTTAAGTGTGAAGTATGGATAATGACCCATAGCCGATGCGGGAGACTCTTGTGGCTGTAGCAAATGAGGAGTGCAGAGAGTATAAAGCCAAATATGAACAGTAGTGAATGTAAATATATCTCTTGTAGAAAAAAAAACATTTCAAATATCTATAAAACGATGAAGAAATCCAATATTTAATCTAAATTAAAATATTAATTATATTTCTAACTTGATTTAAAAGTTTTGAATTGAATTGAATTGAATTAAATTAATTTGACGAATTTGCGACTTAGAATAAACATCCCTACAAAAAGGCATGAACCCTTCAACGCTACACATGCATATACCAAAAAACCCAAAAAGGTCATTCTCTCCTTTTGAAAAAGGAGTAGAATGAGGCCATTACTTCTCGGGAAGTTTGGACCAGTTCCAGCTGACGGATTTCTCTCTTGGGAAGTTTTGGAATGCGACTCTCTGCTAAACGGCCTGGTTGAATTTAAGTGGACCGGGGACTACCCACTCTCACCGCTCCGCTCGAGGCAGTTGCCCAGCATTTATTATTATTATTAATATAATTATTAAACGTACAATTTTATATACATTTTTTATTTTTATTCTTTAATATAATAATGTGTCATGCATAATATTGTCAATGAAAATACTTTTAAATTTTCATTTAAAAATAGTCTTTTGTTCAGGCAAATTTTTTTTTTTTTGAAATTCGCGTGAGTATCATTTTACTGATGAATTAATGAATAATAATTTACATTGATAAGCTCAAGGCAGAATGAAGATAAGGGGGATCAAAATATAATAACAATAACCAATGATCAAATAACAACTTTTTTCACAACATTCAGAAAAGTAACACAGCACACAGACAGACACTACTAGAAAGCTCTCGTCCCTAGTACAAAACATGCGACATGGACAACATCAGATTATGCGTTTGAGCCAATCTTTCATCATCTGGGAGGGAATTTGGGTAAACACTTGCAAAACCCAACTAACTACTAGTAGTAGTAGTAGCAGCATGGAGTATTAGTTTGTCATCCGTAGCGTTGTTAAGGTTGGTTCATGAGAGTCTTCTGCATGCCACTGAGAAGTGGCCGTCGCCGACAACTTATTTGGTTTTGATTAAGCAGCACATCCTCCGCATACAATTCCCCTTCTGTTTCAACAACAAATATCATCAAATTTCATCAAGGGAAGGGATTCATTTAGGACTTGAATTTTTGTCTCTGTGATAAAGAATATTAGTCTCATTTGACCTGAATGTTCTGATTCTTTAGGAAACAGACTCTGACTATATGAATGTATGTGTGATGGTAGGTAAGGAATGCAGCACTCACACAATGGAGCAGCCAGAGGTTCTGTGCCTTCTCTTTCTTGCCATTTCCTTCCTCCTTGGAGGTTGAAGTACAACTTTTATGGCAGTGTCAAACACGGCTTTCACGTTCTAACAAATCACCATTTTGAAGAGTCAATAATGTTGCTCATGATAAAAGACTAGAATGGCTGTGCACATCAGTTGATAATACAGGTCTAACTATATTCACTCGAAGATTCATCACAGGTATAAAAATGGTTAGTAGCTAACAACATACCTGCTGTGTCTTTGAGCTGCACTCGATGTAAGCAGCCGCCCCAATTTGTTTCCTCAGCTCCTCACCCTGTATAACTCAAAGTCAAACTAACTGTTTCTCACCTGAAATTTTGTTGCTTACTATAATCATGGTAATCTTTGGAGTATAAGTGGGTGAAAAAGTGTACGCACTTGGGCAGAAGTGATGATGTTAGAACCAATATGATCAGCCATATATCCTCTGTCTTCACGAAGATCTGTACAGTTATCAGAGGAATAAATTCTTCCTGTGAGCTCTTCTAGCAAGGACCAATAATAATGTTAATAATGAAGTCACAACACAAATGATCCAGCTGACGGCATACCTAACTTTGTACCAACAAGGACAATTGGAACATTGGGTGCAAATCTACGAAGTTCTGGCATCCACTGCACGAGAAAATTGAGAATGCATGATGTCTTCTTCCACGCCAAAACAAACACAAATTGACTACAGAAAAATGAGCTTTTTCCGGGGAAATTTAACAGTTTGTCTGAATATACATAGTATAAAAAGAAGCAATTTGATGTGTTGAAGCAAAATGAAAATCACATGGTAGTTTATTTTTTGTGCAAATATGCAGTGTGGATAGTGAAAGGAAAACGAAAGGGCACCAAGAAACTACTGCAGAATAAATCATCAGTTTTCGGAGATATGCTTACCTTTTTTAGTACATTTTCATAACTTGCCCGACTGATTAGAGAAAAGGCTAACACAAATATGTCTGCACCTCTGTAACTAAGAGGCCTCAACCTGCTATAATCTTCCTGACCTATAGATCACGGATGACCAAGTATTAGGGGATACAAAACTTCCAAGAACCAGGCAGTTTTGGCTAAGTGTACTAAAGCTATCCAAGTATATGCCGGAAGAAAGTACCTGCAGTATCCCACAATCCCAAATTGACAATGTTACCATCCACAGCTACATTAGCGCTGAAGTTGTCAAATACTGTGGGAATATAATCCTGAAATAAAAGCCCAATGTACGTGAGAGATATAAGCAATCAGCTCTGAAAAATTCTCAAAAAATTTAAGAAAAGAAGAACAAGAAGAAGCAATTTTCACGACAATGAAAAAGCAGAGATTGGAAACTGAAGGCAAGAGAAATGCAAGAAAATCTGCAAAAATAGAGTTTTTTTCCTCAGAAATGGTCGTAAAAATTTACAGTAGGGAACTTGTTACTGGTGTAGCAGATGAGCATGCAAGTCTTTCCAACAGCGCCATCTCCCACTGTCACACATTTTATGAATTTTGAAGCACTCATCTTCCCCAAACTTGAGATTCTACAGTGAACCCTTCAGCTACAGCACTTGAAGCTTAAAAAGTCCACAAAGTTTTTGAGCTAAAGCAGGAAAAAGATAAAGTCTTGAAATGAAAGAAAAGTTAAAAGGACAAAGAAGAAAGCAGGCGAGGTAAGGAAGAAGAACCTCAAAAAAGAGGAGTATCTCACAAAATGTTTGAAGGGACAAGAAGAAAGAGTTAGAAACAGCAATATAATGGAGAGATAGAGAGAGGTCCCTCCTCTTGTTTTTAGGCTTGTATTTTCAAGAAAAAACATTAAACAAATAAAGCCATCAAACTGTGTGAGGGGTGGAGATGGAGTCAAAGTGTCTCACTGTACTTTTCATCCCTCTCAATAAATTTCAAATCTAACAGAAAATTTTCTTTTGAAATGCAGAAAGATAGTTGGGACCCTCTTCTTCAAACGGCTCCGGATGACTTTTAATGCTGGGATCCATCTTGATGTGGCCTAGTACTCTGTCGGATGTTCATTAATATTCACTAGTGTCTTAGGTAGAATTACCAGCACGTATAAAGTGTTGCGGCATGGAAAAAATTGAAAGAAAATTGCCCTCTATAACCCAAAAGTGCTACTACTGAAAAATGAAGTATAATGAGAAATGCTGAACTTTGTTAAACAAATTACTAATGCCACACCCTGTAAATTTAAACAGAAGGGCTTCTCCAGTTGTGCTTAAAAAATAATACTAGCAGTAGAGTGTGTATGGTTGAGGATAAGAGCTGGAGCAGTAGATGTAGAATCTTTTGCAAGGTGCTCAATTGCTTATCGTACTTTGTACTACTTGATAGTTCTGAAAAAAGTCTAGTTTACTATATTTGAGGCTAATTTCCTGGTAAAAATTAGAGCTAAGTTTCCTGAGTCAGTCGAACATCCCATAGTTCTTCATTCTGTCTTTTGAATAGCAATGTAATAAGCTGGAAATATTGATTGGGAAATATCATTCATTATTTCATTATGCTCCAAAATACAGTACAACGGGACCGCTAACCTAGGAATGGAAAATAGACAAAATATAGATGAACAACACGATGACAAACTTCCTCCGGGTTCTGTGACTCTGTAGGCTCTGCGACTCTGTCTCAGTAGAAACGGTGAGTCGGTGACAGAGGGCTGACTGCAGTTGTTGGAGTTTTTATTGAGGTGGTTGTCTTCAGTATTTATTTACTAAACTGAAACAAGAACTTGGTGTTTTTTTTGCAACGATAGTAAATTAAAAGGCACAATAACAAATATACAAGTCACGAGAGCGTAGAGGAGTTTGTGGTATATTGAAGACAGCGCTATAACCTACGAAAATAAAAATCTATAAAAGGACAAAATCCCCGAAAGGCAACTCGACAAGTGAGAAAAAAAAGAAAAACAAAACAAAATAAACCCACACTAGACAAGGGTTGATAACCTAAACGACCTAAGTTCAACCGAATTTAAACCCGCACAAGACGGGAATGGTTGAGGACTTGGATAACCTAAGAACAATCCAAAGTACCAAAATACAAAAGCCCAGTTATATCGGGACACTAATACTATACACAAGTAATGCTACGCATCTCAAGTGGTCCATTACTAAGGGCTCATGGTGTAAGAAACTAGAACTAAATCTCTAATTCGCACCTCAAGCCATGGCGTGAATCCAACGTGCAGAAGTTGAATAACGTTGCCCCCCAACTATTGCCACAAGCGTTGAATAGTCAGATGGATCTGCTATTACTGTATGGAGAGACCGCAGCACAAAAAAAAAAAAAACCGTTCATGAACGTTATGGTTCGTCCCTAAGAACAGGGATTTTTTCCCTCCAACGGCCTTCCGGCTTTTTTCAAACAAGAACTTGGTTTCTATTCAAGGAAATTTATAGGTTGATAATTTTCAGGCAAGATTTGAAATACCAAGCCATTAAAAACTTATTTATGAGGAAAAGTTTAGTATCCTTTTGAACTCAGCATCTTCATTTTAATTGATAGCATCATTTTTTGTTAAATGGATAGTTGGGAAATCGATGTAGCTGTTTTAAAAGAAGGAAAGGAAGAAAACACAAGCGGATCGACAAGAGAAGAAAGAGCTTGTTTTAGTTTAGAGGATAGAGAAATTAATGATCCTTGATGGCCAATCAATTGGATTGGTTGGCTGTGGCTCAGAAAGAATGGTCCAACTGGACATGTGGAAGACATTTTTTATGCTTTTGTATGGCCATATTTAAATCAAATTACAATTTAGGGGTCTACAACGAGACAGATCACAGGCTAATGTTCCCAGGAGATGATCCTTCTTCTATTCTATAATTGCCTCCCTTGAACTTTCCGCACAAAGTGGATAAAACTCATCTTCAAGTTCCATGAGTTTTCAGTCTGTCTGTTATTTTCAATCCTCCAGTTGGTTAGTATACAGATTTAAGACATGCTCGAACTTGAACATCTTCTAGTTCCATATCAATCCTCACTCTAGCAGAAAAAGCTATCTTCTATATATATCTCATTTACCAGAAAATGACTCTTGCAACTCATGATTTTCGACCAGGATGGACTACGGAGGAACACCATAAAACAATGCCCACAAACTACCAAGCAACCTTCCCAAGTTCCAACTACCATAATCTTCTCTTTCTGCTTATTCTCTTTACTCAATTAAGGTAAAATGCAGATACATTCTAGAACAAATATCTATTTCAATACCCATAGCGATAATGTCATCTGAAGATTCTATCATATGGTAGTAACTACACACGTTTAGAATAACTGGAAGCAATCAACTGTATTTTTATTTGACAAGACATGATGAAACTAAAATTTAAACTAGTAAGGTAATAGGTAGATCCATATACTTAGACATTACATTGGATAACAAAATGCTGGAAGCTTAGAACTCATGAAAACAAGGAAATTAGAGAGCCTTGAGAATCTCTTCCGCGCCAGATACAGTAAATTCTCCACCAGATTCAATGTTAGCTACCTTGACTTTAAGGTTGTCCACCAAGATAGCAAACCTTCGAGATCGAGTACCAAGCCCTTTCTCAGAGAGATCAAGCTGAAGATCAAGGGCCTTCACATAGGTGCCAGAGCCATCAGCTAGAAACTTGACATGCTTATTTTCAGGGTAAGTTTTTGCCCATGCCTTCATCACAAAGGGATCATTGACTGCAAAGAAGAACGAAACAAAGTGAGGTCTCACAAAATTAAACTACACTTAAAAATCAATTGGGAATCTATGCATACCTTGTACATGCATAACAAAATAGATACACCGAGTGAACACTTTTCAACAACTCACTTATCATAGGCAGCGCTTCAGGCTCATTACCATAACAATTACCAGCAACTTGACAACACATCACAAACTTCATAAGGCATACAAATTCTATCCCGCTTATTGTAAAGTCATACTATGACTACCAGTATATACTGTTGTTAATACTTTTGGATCCTTTTACCATTCCAGGGACCAGTGACCAAATAAAGACAAAAACTAAACTTGCAATCTTTGCCAACTGTTAGTGCTTTTCAATATCCCTAAACAGGAAAGCTGAGAAAAATCTACTAACAGTGATTGAAATCCTCAATGTCCCAGCAAATAAAAATCCAATTAAAATTCAAGAATTCTAGGGAAATTCCACTGCGAATAATTAATGATTCCAATATTTTTCTCATGATATTGTTATCAATGAAAATGCATACCGCTGATGCACAAAATCTCGCCGACGCCCTTCGATTTCAATTCCTCAGCTTTCTCAATAAAGCCAGGCACATGTTGCATGCTACAAAGAACACAACCGATAAACCCATCAAAACCCCGCTCAAATAAAAAAAAAAATCCCTGAAATTAAACCCAGCCAACCCCACCTCCCAAAAAAATAAAAACACCCCAACCGATGCACCGATTGACCACCAACGCTGATTACCTGCAAGTGGGAGTGAAGGCACCGGGAACGGCGAAGAGGATGGCCTTCTTGCCGGAGATCAAAGAATGAATGGAGACGCTCTGGAGCTGATCATTCTCGTCGAACCAGGCCAAGGTTCCATCGGGAAGGGTATCACCAACTGCGATTGGTGCCATTGATGAGGAAGCTGATTATGCTAATGTTGACGTTTTCGAGAACTGAAGGGTCGACTTAGAAATGAAATGGATTGTCGGCCATTTATCGAGTTTGGACGCCGAGCGGACTTGAGAAGATTTGTTAAATTCGGCTTTGAAATTTTAGTTCTAAAATCCGGCCTGGATTATGGGCCGGCACTGTGGGACAAGAGACAGAAGACAGATAGGACTAAGGGCCAGGGGTCTTCAACTTGGGCGGAAAGCGGAAAGTTTGTTGCTATGGTCAAGTCACACAAGAAGAATTGGTCCTAAAATTAGGGAAGGTTCCCCTTTAAAAATGACTGCCCAATTTCCAGTCTTAGAGCTTCAATTATTTTCAAAACACGTTTGAGCGCAGTGATGGTGTGATAAAAGATTTATTAAAAGACACAAAAATGCACTGGTGATGAGGTATTACTACAACTTATTTTTTACAATTCAATCACGAGCAAACACACTCAATTTTACGATATTTTTTAAAGAGAGTAATGAGTGAATTTTGTCTTTTTATACTTGTCATATTAATTACTATGAAAAGTCATTTTAAAAAGTTATTAAAAGTATCATTACTCAATCAAGAATTAAGACAAAGATGATTATACTCATTTGGCTATAATTAGAAACAACAAGATTTTCTAAACTAGCCAAAAAATAGAAGAATTATTCAATTAAGTTTTCATTGTCTTGTACAGAAAATACGATATAAGCAAAACTTATTTCGTACTTATCGAAATAAAGATAATCACAGGATAAGTATGCTTATCTTATTTGATAAATGTCCAACAAAGCCCACATTCTCTCATCTTCCTACCTACCTAAGTGGCACTTTCTCCATGGGAACAAGATCTTTTAAATCTTTAAATCTTATCATAATTAGTTATTTTGTTCTGAAGAGTATGGACATGAAATAATCACTGAACCATCAGAATGGGTCAAAGCAAACTCTGAGCTACCCACCTTCAAATTGCAAGTTGACAATAATGCATTGTCAAAGAGTGGCTTGTTTTGAACTAAGAATGCATTTATATCTCGTCGTTGTTTGTGAAGAAATGTGTGAACTCAACCCAACTTGCCCTGATTCTTTCTTGATATTGTTTGAACACTGCAGAAATAATTGAAGAGTATTATTATCATATTAGTAGGCACATTCTTCCTCTTTTGCTTCTGGGATGTCTTTTCCATCATGATTTATCAGCTCTTCATCCTCGTAACAATTACTGAGCATGTTCAACATAATGAAGTATAAGAAATTGGCCAAACTCAATATGCATAGAATCCAATAATAATAATCATAGTGACCTCGGTTAAGGTTGTTTGAAACCCAACCTGTGTTCCCACCTCTTTTAGAAACTTGATTCACAATTATCACAATCAGACTTCCCACCAAATTTCCAACAGCGAGCCCCAATGCAAAAAGGGACACACCAATGCTGGCCATGCTCTTAGGGAAACGAGAATAGTAGAATTCAATCTGCCCAATTGCATTGAATGCCTCAGCTAATCCAGTCAAGCAATATTGTGGTACTAGCCAAAAAACTGACATGTTCACAACTGCCAATGGATGGTCTTCCAGTCCTTCATTAATAGCTCTAGTTCTTCTGCTTCCCTCTACCACTGCTGCAACGGCAGTGGCAATGCAAGAAATGAACAGCCCAATTCCCATCCTTTGCTCCAAGGTAAGGCCTCTTGCATTCTTAGCGTGCTTGGCTAACAATGGAACCAGTAGTCTATCATAAACAGCGACCCAAATTCCCAGAGTTAGGACTCCAAAGGCAAAGAGTGTGGCTGGAGGAATCTTGAAGTTTCCGACAATGCGCCTGTCCATTGTGCTCGCTTGGAGCACAGGGAATGAGTGCTGGCTTATTGTCATTGCAATTATGATGCTTGTAGACCACATGGGAAGTACTTTGATGAGTGCTTTTAAGTTCTCTACTTGCTCAACAGTGCAGGCATTCCAGGGATTTGAAATTGAACCATCAGGATTCAAGCCTGTCCCCTGATTTCTCACAATGCAAGCATTATTGAGAAACCTAAGGAGAGCAAGAAACAACATGTTCAGTCAAGTGACAATATGACAATTCTGCATTTATGATTTTTATGATACTTTTAACAAGTAAACTTGTACTTCTGCCAATGTTTCAATTGACAAGCTATAAGTCTATTGCACAATTCATTTGGAAGATATAAATTACCTTAGTCTTTCAGTGGGATGAGTGAGTTTCGAATCCTTGTCATTATAATACCCTCCATCTGAATCAGTTGGAGGCAAAGCAAGGTGTCTGTTCTTCCAAGCCACAGATATGACTTGGGCAAAACCTGTCATCAAGCTCTTATTTGCCTTGATCTTAACATAGAGTGTTGTACCCAAGAAGAACATGACGGTTGAGAAAAACATGAGCCCAACAGGAACTCCAAACCCCACAACCCAACTATATTTTGTTTGAATATAGACAATAACTATAAGTGCAATCATCACAGATACTGCTACAGAAGCGTAATACCAGTTGAAAAAACTCTGTATGATCCTCTCATTGTTCGGGTTTTTTGGGTTATCAAATTGATCTGCTCCAAAAGCTAAAGAACATGGCCTAATGCCACCAGCTCCAATGGACATGAGGGCAAATGCTGAAAGGAGAAGCACAAATTGACCTGCATTTGGTTTGACACAATTGTCTGGATAGTGGTCGCAGTAAGGTGGCCTTACCTGGGGAAATATGGCTGTTAACCAAAGCGCAGTTTGTCCCTACATAACAGTTAATGACGATATTTAGTGAAGTTACTGCCTGAACTGAAAGATAGATTTAATTTATACTCGAACTACTGATGGACCAGCAAAAGCAATACAAACTTTTCTGCAAAATTCTTCTATTCTTTTGCCTATGCACTGTACCAATTTGTAGAATTCATTGATTTTCCAAAGGTCTTCAGATATTTAAGAAGAATCTCAATAGTAATGTTGTGATTTGCTCAGGAAAGATGGATTCATGGATCAAAAATAATTTAAACCTCATGAACAAAATTAAGGCATCAAAGATCATAAATCGCTCACAGTGAGGCTAACAAGTGTTCCAATGGCAATCACGCGGAATCGTCCCAAGTAAGAATCAGAAAGAAAAGCGCCCAGAGTAGGCGTGAAATTGGATATGGCTCCCCACCAAAACAAAATGTTTGCGCCTGTGGCATTATCCAAGTGATACACACCTTTTAGGTAAAAGATCATGTTTACTTGAAGGCCGACACTTGCTACTCTCTCAAATGTCTCATTTGCTGTAAATTTGAGGATGGCAGTTATGAGAAACCTTTGATTCAGAATCAACAAGCAAGTACCACGGAGAGCATACATGTTCGGATGGAAACAAAAGTGTCACATAATTTGTAGAACTTGAAGTTTACATTACCTATGACAAAAGGCATGGTAATGAGGCCTCCTTTCCGCCTCGTGACAAGTTGGGAAGTTTTCACAGAATCTGAAGAAATCTCCATATCCCGAAACGCAAACGAAAATTGGCTAGCTGAATTCTCAATTAAAAGGTTCAAGTTAGCTGGAACCTAAATGGGAAATTATTAAGATACTAGCTAACACATTGTTTCAGATTCTCGCATCTTGGATTATACAAAAAGAATCAGCTCTTTGAAAATGCTAACTTAGCCCATTGGCTGGCTTGAACACAAGAACATGAATAGTATACATGCTAGAGGTGCTTCAAAATCTGCAGCATTATCATTTTCATGATAACCAGCTCAAAACCTAATGTCTGACAAATCCCAATACTCAATAGAATCTGGAATAAATATGTACTGACAAAAGAACGCTCTATCTTACTGTAACAACTAAGTTGGTACTATAGTTTTCATCGATCTTGATTCCGGAATGCGGCACAACTCCACATCTTCAAATATAACTGTAAGACATTCTTCTTATGCATGCATATTCGTTGGGATTTTCTCTATTGGACAGCATGTCCAGAATATTCTGCGGTACTAGCATAGTTCATAGAACCAATGAAAGAAAGATTGATCATTTTCATCGTTACAACTTAGAAGAGCTCGATGATTACATTACATTAAATGTTAGGCTATACCAGCTGCTTGCCTTGAACATACATTTTTGTCCTTTCTTACCTGAAAAGTAAGTATTAAATCCTTGATCATTCCAATATATTTTCTGTAGGATTGAATTTAAATTTATGGAAATTCTCAATGATATAACTCATTTCAAGTAGAACAGTTATATTTCATGACAAAAATTATGAAAAAATATAAAAAACAAGCAGCCATTTCACTTGCATTGGAACGCATTAACAAAATCAAATCACAAGACTGGCACTTCTTAACCATTTGCATTTGTTTCAAGAAAAATATATCTTGAATTTTCCGACTGCATAATCTGTAAAGTACAACAACATCTTAGCAACTCCTCCCCGTTCCTGTTCTATATGTCTAGACTCTAGATGGCGTGGGCTTCTTGTTATGGAAGAGGGCCAGATTAAGGTTGGTCGTTTATCTGTTCAATCAATGCTTTGGGGTTCAGAATCCAGCTACAACACAAGATTATAAACAGGCACTCTTGGAATTGCATTACCTAATCATTGTTTATGTTGTTTTAACCAACATTAACTATTAATTACATTTAGAAAGTGGAGTTCTAATATTCATCACAATATCCTATCTTTGATTTTAATTCTGTGATTTGTGAATGATATGATTATCTTAAAAAAATAGAAAAAAGATCACAATTAGAAATGGAAATCACCTTCTATTTTGTCTCATTTAATCAAGTGATGTACATTAATCCAAAACAATAATAATAAGAAATGAAGAAAAAAAATCAAGTTATTACATACATTGAATTGGCCCATACTTAATAAGGGATAATTACCAATAACTCATGTGATTTATGTTTATTACCAATTGTACCTTATGCTTTGTCAAAACTACTAATACCCTCTAAATTTTAAAAATCTATAACATATAAGTTTATTTTAACAGATTCCATTGTTACTGTAGAAAAGTCTAAAAATTTTGGACGAAATCACCCTTCTTACTCTAGTCTTTACATATGCCTTATATTTTTTTTAGAACGAAATTTTACAAGATTTTTTCATGAAATTTTACAAGATATTAGAACTAAATTTTGCAAGATATCAGGACTAAAATTTTTAATTTATTTTATTTGTTGCCTTGTGCCCCATTTGCATTTGCTTTGTAATTTTTTTTAGGATGAAATTTTAGGACGAAATTTTACAAGATATTAGAACTAAATTTTGCAAGATATTAGGATTTATTTTTTTTGTATTTTTTTTGCTACCTTGTACTACAGAGAAGGGTAGTGACATTGATGCACAAGAAGCTTAGCAAACTCTTGAAATAGCAAAAGCTAATTTGAAAAAGGCTGAAGGAAAGAGACAAATAATTGAAGCAAATTTAGCCCTTCGCCGAGCTAGGACATGAGTAGAGGCTATCGATGTGGTTTGATTTCATTACTATCTTGGTACGTTCGAATAATCAGGTTTCAAACCCTATTTTGATTTTGTCGAGTGAATCCAATCAAATACAATCAAGCGAAGTCCAATTTTGAGGACTAAATTTTTTAAATTTATTTTATTTGCTGTCTTGTACCCCATTTGCATATGTTTTGTAATTATTTTTTTTAGGATGAAATTTTAGGACGAAATTTTACAAGATATTAGAACTAAATTTTGCAAGATATTAGATTTATTTTTTTCATTTATTTTTTGTATTTTTTTTTGGCTACCTTGTACTGCCTTTGTAGCCTTTTCCTTAGTTTTTTTGTTATTTTGCTCATTAAATCCGTTAAGTATAACAGTTAGGGGATATTGGTAGTTTTGACAAATCACATGGTGCTATTAATAATATACATAAACCACATGGATATTGTTAATTACCCCTACCAATAAAAGAAGGCCTTTGTATGAAATCCCACGGTTGATTGTACAATTGAATCGCAACCCTATATACATTTGAAATGGCACCTCAATTTGCAGACATTCTTATTCTAGAATGAACATCCCCAGAAGAAAGAGGAGAAGAAGAAGAATGAAAGAATTTTTTTACTTAATAGGTTTTTATTAAATTTATCATCCTTCAGCTCAGTTCCCATGCCTGCAAGAAACAGGAAAAATGGTACCCTCTTGTGCTTCAATGTATAACTCATTTAAATTTCAAGAAAAAAAGAAAGTACTTGTTCTTTACCTGAATCTTTCCATCAGATGTCCCAGTGACCAGAACATTTTCATTGCTAGTCAGAGCCATGCACAGAACCTTGGCACCTGTACCTGCATGAAGTGATTCTACTTTACTGTGCTTCTTTTTACTCCAAACTTCCACTAGGCCTCCCTTGCACCCCAGATATATAAGATCTGTGCTTATGGCCATCGACCGCACTTCAGATGTTGATGGCAGTGAACCAACCCCGCTGTAATTCGAAGTCTTCCATATCTTTTGACACATTCAAGTGTTAGCATCATACTTGATCAGCATTTGCACATAATAAATCTAGAGGTTTGCAACATGTAAGTAGAAAACATTTCATTATTTTCCTTGAGGTACCTTCACAGCAGCTCCATCCAAGGGAGAAGTAGCTGAATACAGCAGTCCATCACTGGCTTGTATTGCATATACTGGGTTTGATTTACTTAGCAATTTTCTGGAGCCACTTTGAATGGTGCTGATTGTCCCAGTTGCCAAATCAACTTCCTGTGGTGCAGCAGAAACGGAGGGAGCACAAAAAACATAAGGGTAAGTCACTTCTCTTCTTGCAGTAAAAATGCATTTAAAGAACTAGAATTCAGTTTTTGGCACCTGAATGCTATTATCAAGACATCCACAATACAACTTCCCCTGCACCAGGGACAAGCACTTCACATATTTCTGTTGATTTAGCAATTTTGATGCTCCGCTCCAAGAGTGCACCTGGTAACATTAATGCATTTCAATTAATGTGTCTTAAACTCCATTCCAAATAAATGTGCGTCTGAAAGATGGTAAAAAAGGTGAAGTTGAACTTTTAGCAAGTTTCTTGGAGGAAAAGGCCAAGTAACGCTAATAATGAACACTTTGAAAAGCATAACAAGATGCGTGATCTCCAAAGGATTTTAACAACTGATTGAGAATAGTTTTGAGAAAATTTATATGATCAGATGCCAAGGGAAAAGACTAAATAATTTTCCCCTGAAACAATTATATTATGAAAAAGTTCTTAAATTAAAGCTATTGATCTAATCCATCAAAATGCCTGAGTGAAATAGAGTTATAAATATCATTACTAAACATCATACCTTGATACCAGCCCCTTGAGGAACGAAGCAAGAGATACTATTTGAAACTACCAAATTGTAAACATGATCCTTCATTTCGTGAACTTGTTCACAATGAATGCCTTTGCCGTTAATTGACCAGACCTGAAATTAACAAGGCCAAAAGTCTCTCAGCTATGCAAGTTGTCTCTTGATGATCCTAAAGTAACCAACGTAACATTACCCTCACAGTGCGATCTAGTGAACCACTGTATAATCTTTCAACTGATTGCAGTATTGCTAGGCTAGTAACAGCTTTGGTGTGCTCTTGAGATTCTTGCATGAGATGTAGACTTCCACCCTTAATGGTCCAGACCTTCATAGTTAATGAAAAAGAAGACAATCAGACACCAAATCCAAAGGCATATTTATTTATCATGGATCAAATATGAATGTTAATGTCTTCAATTATGTTATTACTAATCAAATCACATCTAAGATTTATTTTTCTTCAGATTCATCGTTCTAATTCATAAACTCACTGACCTTTATTGTGCCATCAGAATGACCAGAGTAAATTTTGTCTTTGAAGCAAACAATAGATAGAACTTCCCCACTTGTGCCGCAATCTCCTTGAATTAGTTCTTTATGATTCCACATATCCTGAAACCCAAGAAGCTCCGAGTTAATCATATTGCATAAACAATATTAGAAATTACTCAATACTTGTACGAATAACTTACTGCACTAGACCCATGCTCCTCTGAGAAAACTTTTAGCATCTTAATTGCGAAAGGAGAAGATTTCTTGAGCTCTCTCAAGCCCTTCAAAATATCCTTCATATAGGAGGTCATATCATGGAGTCCCTCTGACATTTGCAATGTCCAATATTAGAAGTAAGTTCACTTTAAAAAATGACATAACTCAGACAAAGATATAGAACATGTACACTTAAAGACAGTTGAGTCTTCTTGAGCAAAAAATATTGTTGTTCACGTATTTAAATACTTTTGCTATAGTGTACCGCTTGTTTGGCTGGTTGCTGTCAATATTTTTTTGTGACAACCAAGGACTTCTTAATTTCTTTGATAGTGTATCTTTCAGAGGATGCATGTGTTTATATAAGAAAGCTATTCTTTTAGGAAATTCTTAAAATTTGTTAACGTAACAGAGATTTTGCTTCATGCACGCCTCTCACTACATTTTACTGAATATTTTATGTTCATATGTAATTATCGACCAACCAGAGTCACTGCAGAAGCTGCTCAGCCCAAGCATTGAAAGGGTTTTATCTTCAATGTCCTTTGCAGACTTAAATATTGACACAAAAAGCTTCAGCAAGCATCCTCGCGCTGCTCCTCGTACCCCTGTATCTGGGAGAATGGTAAGCATGTGCACAAGCCATGTGGATGCTACAAAGCATGCAGAAGAAAGCTCTGCATATTTACTTCCTAAGCCTTCTACTAAGGCTTCAAAAATTAAACCGAATTCATGGCTGACTAAAACAAATGCCATCCTGCTCTCCCACTCCTCTGCAGATTTCTCTTCCTCCTAAAAATGAAAATAGAAGCAAGTATTGAGAACATAGATAAAAGCACAAAGATAGTTGCGTGTCATGTTGGAAAGCATATGGATTTTAGAATATTAGCAGGCGGGGATTAAGGGTCAAAGTGGTTGAAGGAACAGACAGGAGCCTCTATACATCAACAAAGAGATAAAAAACTGTAACTAGAAACAAATGCATGTAAACACTGAAGCAAACCTTATTCTCTTGAAACTCATCAGATGTGTTTGCAAGCTCATCTTTTTTTAATCGAGATTTGCTTTTGTTTAGCCCTGTACGTGTAAGAAGCAATGCCCTGACAAGAGGTTCTCCCGTATTGGAAAATCTTCCTTGCAGGGAAATGATGGTCTCAGCAGCAACTATTTGAGCGGAAGGATGATCCGAGTTCTTGAGGCATGAAATTAACGTATCAATTGCCTCTTCTCGAAACATACTCATTTTTCTCGGTTCCACCTATAGGTTAAAATTCTAGCAGTTAAACAACTGACCCAAGTCATGACAGATGTTGGCTAGTACATGCAGATACAGTTGAAAAGAACAGGCAAATATACATAGAACACAGCACCGAGAGTTTGTGTTAGATTGATTGTGTGTGGGTGTCAGAGAGAGAGAGACATACCAGGAGGTCAAGTTGGAGGAGCAGACCGGCCACAACAGGACACTTTTCCGGGGGTAAAGTCTGTAGATGAATGAGAAGCATGTGCATTGTACTAAAAGTACCTTCATCCCTTATGATGTGTAGAATCTGTTCGTTAAAGGTCCTTCTGGAGGAATTTGAAAAATGAATGGCTGATTAATTATCTTCATTTACGTCTACTTTACCGTCAGATAAATATTAAATTGATGAAACTAGGTAGATATACCTATCCAATTTGACTAGTTCAGATAGAAACTGCACTATTTCAAAGCACTCTTCACCATTTGCTCCAATCATGCAGTCTAAAACAGAACATAATTCAGCTTTGTCAGCAATCATATTCCTGCAGTTTCCATCCTCCAATATGCATCTATATAAAATTGACATTGCTGACATCTTTTCCTCCCTAGATTCAGCTTCTAAGCTTCCCATAATGCCCATAATTGCATTTTCAGAAATCAAAATCCTTGCAATTTCAGATGTCTGCACGTCCTCACCACTCTTCAGCAGTTGACCGAGGAGTAAAAGTGAAGCTGTTTTGGGTTTCACACACATACTCAGTAAATCCTCCTGTCTTGTTGTGAGAACTGCTAAAAGAGAATCAACTATGTCCATTTCTACAAGGCTTATCGCCGAAGGTCCTAATAAATAAACCAGTACGACAGCCTCCAACAATCCTCTCTTGAAAAGAGAGGCAACACATTGGACGTCAGAATCAACTCTCGTCAGTGTCTGGATCACACTATTATCTCTTAAACCAAGTTCAGACAGAAGATAAACAGTTGCACTCAGGACTCGGGGATCAACAGAATTGAACAGAATCTCCACAAAACCACTGACTACTGCAGGTTTTGACATCATATTCTGAATATCCACCTCCAAATGGGATTGTTGCCAGAGCTTCTCAATTTGAAGAACTGCCATTTCAGAATTCTTCAAATCTTCTGATGTACAAAGGTTGGTTATGGCAAGTCGCAGCTGAGAAACTTTCCCCTCAATGGTAGCTTGGCTTATGACGCAGTTTGGGGAAGCAGAACGCCGTACTGGAATGACCTTTGGGTGATTTTCTGGCTGTGGCATTTCGGATTGTGGAGGAGTTGCACCGGGATTCAGTTCTAGCCAGCTAGCAATGAGCCGTTTCAACACATAATTTGTCTTAGGCAACATGGTGCTTTGAAGCTTTTGGCGTGTGATTGGGCAAGTAGAATTTCCTCTATCAATCCATTCCTGGATTGCTTTTCGTTCGTAAGTCTGACCAGTTTCAAGAGTCACTGGATCATCAAAAATGTGAGTGGTTATGGGACAGACAAAGTCCTTTGGGGGTGTAAGCTTAGAGGCGCCAGGCAGATTGTCAATGTCTTCCATGGGTGGATCTGGATAACTGGCAGGACAAAAATGCTAAAACAAGTTAGTCTTTTTAGGACAAGACAATGAATGTTGGTGACTGCTTTCTGCGTCAACTACCTGCTGGATTCTGCAAAACTGGGCCTCTTTTGAAACCTGGTTCGGCTCTGCCTAGAGTTGAAAGATGCCACCTTTTCAAAATTTTCCTAGAAGACACATGGATTTGTTAAGAAAATAAAGCAATAGCATAGAAAAATCAGTAAAGAATTTTGTCTTTTAGTGTCATTCACCTCTTGTTCAGCTTCAGAATCTGACAAAGAGCAGTTGCTTAAATTTTCGCTGGAGAAAGACTCCGGCTCCGAGTCCAAGTTGTAATTTACAGATGATTTAGATTTTTTTGATGATCCTTGCTTCGTCAGGACTTGTGGAGAGACTCTTTGTGGAACAAAAGATGGAAACGCGGAAAGGCTCTTGCCCCTGTTGCTGTATTTCATTTCAACTGGTTGATCTTCTTCTGCCCATATTGGCTGCTTGTCAAAATGGACAGCCAAAATTTATAAGTTTCAGTGCGCTAAAAATTGTCAAACAAATAGTTGAGAAACTGCTGCTGTACTAAATAATTGTCCAGATAAAACATACCTCTGACATAAACTACATTTTTATGCAAAGTTAAAGGCTTAACTCAAATTAATACATCTTAATATGCAGTTCATTAAAAGTTCAAACACTAATACCAGAAAAGAACTTCAAGCATGCTTTTGCAATTAGCACTATATAATTTGACAGGAAAACAGAAAGACTTAAATTTTGCGCAAAAGTGTAAGAACTTTGATGTCTAAATGGAACTTTCTTTTTTATGTACTAATAGAACAGGAACCGTCACATGTATTACAAATCTGAGGAGGACACCCCGTGTACTGTATTCCCATGAACATTACCATAACTGAAAAGGAGACTAAAATCTTTCACTTTGACTTCTGCCACAACGTTAAATGCACTCAGAGTTTATGACCAAACAAATTTACAATTGTGTAGATAAACATACGTGTTTTAGGTAATTTCATTTGATTTCAAGCATGTGTAAACTAAAAAAAAAATAGAATACATATGCTTATATGCAGATGAATCATTCATACAAAGTGGTGTCAATGTTTCCTAATATAATCTCTTCATGGTTTTCCATAGTCTAATATTAATCCTTTTTTCAGTTAAGATATGGTGATATAAGGTTAAATCCAGATGTAAAATTTTAACAAATTTTAGTGTTTCCACTTTTCGAACCGAAAGCAAGCGTGATGCTTGGGTCATTGCAAATTGTGATCTCGATAAAAGGAAAATGCCACTTCTAGCTAGCAGAGCAAATGCCTAAGGAAAATGCCACTTCTAACTTTAATCTCCACAAGTAAATTAAAGGCATTACATTATACCGTCCGTTCTTGATGCTGTATTCTCTTTTCACCTTCTCAGCTTCCTTGTACTCAAATTCCACACTTTCTTCTTCCCTCTGTAACACCACTTCTGGTGGATCAATGATCTGATTCGTATCTTTATTTTGCAGAACTTCTCTAAAATACACAGCAAAGACCTTGCAGTTCTCATCAAGAATATCCTCATACCACCTCTCTAAATTTTTCAGTTCTGAAGCTTGATTGCCATTCATATTCTTCAACAACCTTGTTGGCGAAACAACCACTGACCGATCATCACTATCATACCCTGAAGTCAAACTTTGTGTTACATTATTTACCAAAATTGATGACCTCTGTTCATTGTACCATTCAAGAATAGGAAGAAAATTAATAAGAAACAATTCCTCAAACAGAACGGGCGCAATTTCCAATCTTGCCAATGAAGGGTTAGTTTGAAATACATCAAAAAGACTAACAGCAGCCTCAATGGGACGGTTAAATAAGGAATAAATAAGGGATAAAAGGAATGAAGAAAATGGGTTCTTGGGGTAAGATAAGAGGAGCTTCTCAGCAAGGCGGAGGGATGAAGATTTAATCGAAGGGTTAGTGGTGGTTAGAGCATTTTCAAGCGTTTCAGAGGCAAGTTTCAGTGGTTTTAGCGTGATTTCATCTGATGACGGGAGTTTTTGGAGGAAGGTGGAGAAGAGACGGTGGCGGAGGTCCGATTGAGAGAGCACTTCCGAGAGGAAAGCGGTGGTTTGTTGCAGAATCTCTGCCGGAGGTTTGGTGGTAGACATGGCCGGAGTTTGGCCAGGTCTCAGCAACAAAGAACCGAAACCAAACAATGGAGGAGTGTTTGTTTTGCGGTTTTCCCAGGGGACGACTTAATTGGTTTAACTGTTTAACTGTTGCAACGGTTTCCATGCTGGCGCGAAAATTCGAGGACGGCTTATAGAATGACCATTGTACCCTTCCAACATGACTTATTTTCTTTTTCTTTTTTTTTTTTGTGGGTTTGAACAAATTCTTTTAATGTCCTGTTTGGGAGCATATTTCGATTTAGGACACGAAAATCTTGATGAAATTTTTGGATTTTTGCCTTTAATTTAGGTAGCAAACATAATAAGAGGAAACAACATAATGTTGGTAATATCATCTTAAGTCTTCACTCCTTTGTCCTAAGTAGGAGATGGTTCCAAGATATACAATGTTAAATTTGAATGGGAAGACATATTATATTAGCAAATGTTAACGTTTGATTAGTTGGATAATTTATAGACTAAGTTTATTTGCCAAAGTGTGATTTTTCTTAGGTATTTGATGCATAAAAAAGATTTTGGTTGTGTGCTTATCAATCCCAAGAAGAAATAGTAATTTCTAAAGTCCCAACATAAACACAACATAAATTGCAGCTTGATCATGACACAGAATATTGGCCTGCAGGATTTGGGACAATAATTAAATAAATAGCATGGAATGAATTGGGACAATAGAAAGAGAAAATCTCTTATCATATATGCATTAGGTCTGACTCAATCATTAATAAAGTGAATAAATTTGTCATTTTTTTTGTATTCATCATTCGAAAGGAAAATTAATTATAATTAATCAATTTTTTTGGATTAAATAGAAGCATACCTATATACCCAGCTTCAGTGAATTTCTTTTTAGAACGAAGGAATAATTCGAAATTACGGTGGAACATGTATACTCTTGTGAACAATGAAATAGTTGATGAAATGCAAAAATTGAGAGGGCTGAAAGGTAATTCAGCCGGTTTGAAATGCCCGGACAGTTTGATATTCTTAATATTCTTCAAACTTGGATGTTAGTTTGGACTTTGGAGTTGCAATCTATGTGCAGACATCATTGCCGACTGAGCCGGCTCTGTCATCGGAGAACGTTTCAACTTATCACTGGCAAAGCCATGCCTCAGAAAGGTGCCAATTTGCGTATGGACAGCAGCCAAGAACTAATGCCCTTTTGACTAATCAAAGGAATGAGCAATGGAAGTTTCGTAGTTTGTCCCCTTGTGAAATATTTGCAGCTTGATCCAAACTCTGCCATTCGTTCAGATTATATCTACAGATTTACATTGCTGAGGAAAGAAACCATAGCCAATCTGGCAATGCGACAATGGTGGCATATTACGAGTATTTTCTGATACGCTAGGACATTCGTCCTTAAAGTATAGTAAAAGTAGCCTTGTTGAGCTCCGGTCTCGTAAGGATAGAGGTTGGCCATGATTAAATAATAATGATATGGGCATTTCGATATCCTAATCATAAAAATAATACTGAGCAGAGCTCTCTGTAAAAGCATAATTTGGCGCAGTTGTTAAGAGTTTTCTGGGGTGGTCGTCACATTAATATTCTCTATGAGACTATGATCTCAATAGACAAATGTACATGTAGGGTTTAAAATTTTAGTAAGGAATTGAATCCAACCAAGACATTAATTCATTACTAGCTGCCAATGGAGCGAAAGCAGAGGCTTCATTTGATATAGAAGATCCACCACCTGCTAGATCAGAGAGAGCTCTGAATGTTGTAAAAGGGGTCCTGTGTTGGAGACAGACAAGTGCAACTGCAGCGCTTTCCATGTCAATAGTGGTTGCATTGAACTTGGAATGCAAGAATTCACGATAAGCAGCATTGTCCGCGAACACATTGGAGCTAATCCCCCTTTCGACTCTAATAACCTTGGGCTTTCTTGGTAAACAATTCGTATTATTGATGCAGCCTCCCAGTATTAATCCCTGTAGAAGCATGGCAATTTCTCGGATTGAGTTCAAGTTCTTCAGTGAACAAAATTTTAACAGACTCAATGAAAGGGAGCTGAAGAGAGTGTTGGTAATGTAGTTGTAACATGAAAAAGTGGCAAAGTTTGAAGAATTGTGACCAAATTTGGTGTCCTATCATTCAAAGTGATATCTAACCTTTTGTAACTGTTGCACAAGAAGTCTTTTGTATATAAAATACGATTGAAAACCAGACTAATATACAGAATATATACTTTGTATGGAAAGTACAAAAATTTCCTATTTCGTAAGGTTTTTATTAAATTTCTTGTATTCTAGAGGTATATTGCAAATTCTATTAAAGAAAGTGAAATCATGCTTGAAATTCATCACTTTCCTCCCCCACTCTCTATTAAAGTTCCTATTATTTGAAATCTTGTATTCTCCTTTTCGTTTTCTGTTTTTCTTTCCCAATTTTTATCAACTGAAAGAACTCTAGCGAAAGCCATGGAGATACCTCAAGTTTCTGTGCAAGTGAAAAATCAAGTTCACAGGAATCCAGAAGGCATGCTGCCTGATTTCAGGATATCTATCAATTGGAAAGACTTCCTGGTTGAAAACAAATATTGCTTAGAAAGTTTTTGTCTTTGGTGTTATTGTTGAAATCGGAGAACCTGAGGTACCGAATACTTCTTGTGTAGTCTCCATTAGATTCGAAGGCTAGTTCATCTTGACGTCCATCTCCAAGCCTCTGCCCAAATTATAAAGATCAAAAAGAGAATGGTCATTTACAAATTGATTGGTATCCTCCTTGAGTAGGAAAACAAGTACTCAGATATTTAGAACCCAAATTTTACCTGCAATTCTCAAAGAAAACTCAAGACTAGAACCGAGTTTTAATTGATCAAGATGCCAAGTGTAAACATATACATAAATATTGGCAATGCCTTGCATCGGGTAAAATGTTTGTTTTCTTGCTAAATTCTTGCATAGTCCTCCATTCACTTCTTGTAGTACAAGTTACAATTACAGGTAAAGCAAAGTACTGAGTTATTACCTGCCAGTTCGAAAGACCTGTATGCCCCCAATATTGGGCTGGTAACATCACCTGTCGTTAAACCTGCATTTAACAGTAATAATATAGATTTTAAAAGGATTTCTAAGTTTTTGGGTTTAAGTGGGCTCCTACTGTTTATTTTGCTGCTCTAATTGGTCTCCCCATTGTAAAAACCTCCCCAACAGGATCTTACCTAAGAACCCTTGGTGGATACAATTTTCTATTGGTGGATACAATTTTCAAGAAAACTTATTTAAATTCTCGCCAAGAAAACTTATTTAAATTCTCGCCTATCACAATTTTAATCTATTGGTGGATACAATTTTCAAAAAAATGTATTTAAATTCTCGCAAATCACAATTTTAAAGATTAAAGAAATATTAATGGACTAATAAGAAAAGAAATATTTAGTAACAAAACCTCTCTCTCCTTTTGACTTTCAAACAAAAATCCCTTTTTAAAAAAATACAGATTGTAGTGGTTTCTACAAGTCTCATCCCTTTCTAAACTCAAAAAAATTACTGTGACTTTGTATGGTTTTTCTATTCATCATCTCTGATACTATTCTATTGTTTAAAGGTATATCTTTATCTCTTTTGTCTTTTCCAATTTTTAGAATCTTCTCTATTTTAGATTTATTTGTTTTCCTTTGATTTCGTTAGATATTTGTTTTTTTGAAATTGTTATGATAATTCTTCTGCAAATAAATTGAAACTACAAATAATGACTTTTTTAATTTATATAACATATCATGCTTGTTTGTGGATGTTTGTTTATGATAATAGTTAAGGATGATTTTTAGCGAATTATTGATTATGAATTATGAAATTTTCGTATCTTTTTGTTCTTATAAATATGACCCTACCTTATAATATTTTTGTGTCCGCCACTGTTTTTTATCAAACAGCTCAGGGATTCTACCAAGCATAGTTTCTTGAAGTAAAATTGCATTTTTGCCTTAAGAAAATTGAGATATGAGTATGAAAGGAACTATTTGATGGTACCACGCTTAATCCTGTCATGACGACAATAACGCTTTTGTTTTCCAGTCTTCCAATCCGAAACCTTTTCCCTACGGATAAACTTGGCATCATCTTTCGGAACATGTATAGAGTAAGATATTTTTGTGCTGATATAGATGTGATCGTGCAATAACATTGCATTACCAGCAAAATCGAGATAGGGGAACTAGTTGTGAGGCTCAAAACTTGGAGAATGGAGAAGTGGGCTCATCTCAAAACTGTTTGGTACTACAATACCCAAGTATGGACCTTGCTGGTTTATTCTAGTGATCCCTTCCCCTGCATATTCAGAAATTGCGGAGTCTGCTATGACGGAAAAACCTGCTGCAATCACAAAACATTCCGGCAGGAACATGTGTAAAACAAGTTTGTGCATATTTATTCTTCTTTCTTTCTGTTTTCTCTCAGGCTTGTACTAATGAGATTTTCCACTAAGTATCAGTAGTATTAGTAAAATTCTGGTTCATCATAAAACCATGGCAGACCTAACCATGCTTAGAATTTTCAAATCCAACAAAGGGACTCATGGTTTTGTATTTCGATACGCAATAACCATTGATTTTTTGAAGGTTTGGTCCACTGCAGAGCAAAAGTCAGAAAAACAAGTGGACTTGGAAGGAGGATCCCAATATGTTGGGGGTAATCTAGTGGAAAATTAGTCCCATGCATGAGCGGCAGAAATTAAGTCAAAACTCCAGTCCAAAAAATTATGAGATAACCTTAAAAAATGGTCTTTCACGTATTGGCTAATAAATTTTTAGTCTCTCATTTTTAAAACGATAAAAAATGGTCTCTCGCATCTCATAAATGTATTATTTTGGTCGTCCGGCACTATTCTATTTAAATAGTGATGGAATAGTGACGTAATAGTGACGGATGACCAAAATAATATATTCATGAAATATAAGAAATTATTTTTTCCTATTTTTAAGGGACAAAAAAGCTCATTAAATAATATGTGAAGGACTATTTTAAAGGTCATCTAAAAAATTATTAACCGCGGTATAGATCCCATCATAATGATACACTCCCTTGAGGGGTTGGTCCCCTGTACCTCCTCTTCTTCAAACCTCGTGTGACTACACGGCATTTTCCCACTGCGGGTGCTACACGGAATGTGCAAAAATCCACAATTTCTTGACTATATAATGGCATATAGGTTTGTTTAGACCATAGTTTTCAAAATTCTAATTTGATTTTATTGATTCTATGATTTTATGATCTAAATTTACTGAAATGATCCTGATTCTAACAATCATTCTATCTTTATTATATGAATAAAATATAGTTAAATTTAATATTAAAAAAAACTTTCATATCTAAGACAAATTAAAATTTATCATTAGGTAAATAACTTAATTAGTTTAATCATACTTTTATTAGCTTTTAACAACAAATAAATAAATTGGACATAAATATCCTTTGAGCAACAACTGAGATATTAAGAAAATCATATAAAATGTTATAAGAAATAAAAACTAAAATAATATTATTTAATTATAAACTATACCTAAATTTTCTACATATCTATTCATATATTGATTAATAATTTATGTACAATAATTTATAAATTATATTTTCTCAAATTTTCTAGAATCTTACGATTTTATTATTCGATTTCATTGATCCTATCCTGTTACCTTAAATTGATTTTTTTATAGAATTTTGATCCTATAAACTATGATTTAGACTAAATATTATGTACAATAATCAAAGATAGGTAAATTTAGCCTTTAAAATTTGCATATGGTTTTACCAATATGTAATAGTTGCATATAATATTTTTCAGAGAGAAAGAAAATGATATCTCCCACAATTTTTTTGTTTTCAACACTTTCTATATTTTAGGAGTTAGTCATTCCAACACCCTTTGACGGTTATACAAATATTCAAAATACAAACGAGGTACATACTCGTTACCCCAACCATTCTTTTAGTTCCGAACCCTTTAAACAATCATTTCTAACAAAGTTTTCATGTTGTTGATTCATAAAGTGTATTTGAGCTTTTTACCAAGCTTGTTGGAATTGTTTTGATCACAAAGAGTATAAGATTTGGTTTAAATTTCTAAGTTTAAGTGAATTGCAATATTAATTTTCTAAGTTTAAGTGAATTGCAATATGTATCAAACACCCCAACGAAAACTATTTTTATCGAATTGGAATTTGGCAACCTAAGTGGACCTAGAAAATACAGCTTCATAAACCATTTACTTAAGTAAGCTACGAATAATAGAATTGAGATAAATCATTAATGGTGATTCCTCATTTTGTAAGCCTGCCAAATGATGTTGAGAGGCATGCCTACCCTGTTTGGGTATAGCAATACCAAATATATCCCATTTAACAGTTTTGTAAATTAATGACAAAATTATAATTTGCTTCTCAAAATATACATGCACAAAATAAAAAGTTAAAATTTCATTATTCAATTTAATTAGTTTACTATACGAAAAAATTTACCTATATCACATACATTCAATATTTGGTCCCAAGTATAAAAATGAGTAATAACTCTTAATATAAATTGTTACGATTCAATTTAACTTAACGTTTTATTTGTTCAAATTAAATTCTGTAATAGTGGACTAGAAGAAAATGGGGCGAAAAGAGATATTTATGGGCCGGGCAAGTTTTCATGAATACGAGACTTTTGGATAAGTCAGTCAACCATGCCCAAAATGTCATTTTAAAAGGACCCAAAGATGAAGCCCAGAATGATAATTACTTTTACATGCAGCAGAGATACGTCTGATTCCAAACTGGCATCAATTTAATACCGCGAATAGGTGGAGATTAATTAATAGAAAATCCATTTTTTTCAAAAAAAAAAGGTCACTTATGTCAACTCCACACACACACACACACACACAAAAGGCAATACTTAATCGAGGTATATAGAGTACTAACTATTTAATCTTATGCATGGCCGCATTTACTAAAAGGATAGGAACAATATGAACTGAAAACAAAAAATATGCATGCATGGGAATTGGGATAAGACTGGACTGAGTTGAATGAGGTAAAAGTGCTGCTCTAATATGAACTGAAAACAAAAATATGCATGCATGGGAATTGAGATAAGACTGGACTGAGTTGAATGAGGTAAAAGTGCTGCTGATGACCATAGGAGCAGCAGCAATATTAATTTTTAGATTCATTAGATGGGATGGAGTGCCATATCTACCAAGGCATTGTAATCGCCCCACGAAAATTTTCACCAAAGAAGTGGACATCTGATCCATCGTACATACTAAACACTAAATACTGCGCACTATTATATCTCCTGGAACCAGAGTTCTAACTTGAGAGGACTGGATTGAATTTGCATATGTAAATATTTATGTGTTACAGCACAACACCAAATTTACTAAATTTTTAGATCCATGCATAGCATCATGAGCAATCAATCTTAATTTCTTTTTTAGCAGATTGACTGCTCATGATGTTATATCATATCTTATATATGAAAATCCCTCTTTGATCCAACAACCAGGATGTGTGCTGTCACTGCCAAATGATATTTGATTTTTGCATCTATTCATCGGAAACCACCACCGAGTGCTGGAGCCCAGTAATCTGCACCATTATCACTCCCGACTTGCAGTGTACAAGATATCGGAACCAGGCACAAGCCTCTACTCCTCAAGTCCTTCTTTGCCTCCTGATGCTCCTCGCAATCCTACATTATTTTTTCCCATACTCAACCAGTCAATCTAAGACACTTATGTATGCACATTTGTGTGTGTGTGTGTGTGTGTGTAAGGATATGACGAGTACTATTAATTATTCAGTTACCTGATGATCAGACATTGCCTTCCTTTTCATGCAGTTGTCATTCAACAGCTGCATCAAGCATGAGTTGTTATTCCATTAGAAAGGGATTCTTTTTCAGACTGTAAATTGCAGTTTAATGATCTTGATGACAAGCTAGCTCATATATAATATATTGGTTATTTTAATGGCAGGAAGGATGCCCTGAAAGACTTAATAATTAATTGTATATTCTTTTAAGGCATCTTTTACTGAAAAGAGAAGGGCAGTGAATTTGTAGCTTCCCAGAACAAGCAATGGAGCTTCCCCAAATGCCTCACAAGTTAAAAAGATCCAATAAAGCTTACCTGCCCAGGGTCTTCAGGGAATAAACAATTCCTCTCGCCTCCTTGACCCTGAAAGGAAAACTATCATTAATCAAATAATGGTACGTCTAACATCCTAACACATTTATGCACATGCTTATTTGTACATTCTTACCAGTTCCCCACATGCAAATTCCAGACTGAATTCCGAGTTTTTGGGGGCTAAAAAATCGGATAATAAGAGGGATTTTTTTTTCAATTATTATTTTGGGTGGGGGAGGTTTGTTGATGTTTGCGAAAGTGAAAAAAAAAAATAAAAGAAAAAAAAGTTGGGATAGTTTTCTTACATGATGTTGCTGCCTCGCGTTCCCCGACTTACTGCTGCCCAAGTACGGTGAGCTGAGGGCCTGCATTCAAACAATGCTAAAGTCTAAAAAAGAATGCTAAAGTCTAAAAGAAACCTGAAAAGAGTACTGGAATTTCTGTGTTGCAAATACTGTGGATATGGGCCATCACAATATTTAAGTTGTTGATGCATGGTAGTTTGTGAAAATTGAAAGAGTTAGAAATATCACCTCAATTTGACTCTGAAGGAATCTAATGTATCCAATAGCCTCTAACAAGACAGATGCCGTGTCAGTCTGCCAAAAATAAAAGCAAAAAATGGAATGAGAGACAGCCCATCAAGGAATTCTATTCTGTGACTTCCATTTAAACCTTAAAGAAAAAACTGATATATAAAAAAACAAAGCCCTACATTTATGAAAAAGGAAAAGTAGAAAGAGAAATGTCATCTTTTATTCAAGAAAGCACTGGTATTAGCTTCCATTCTCTCTATCGTGTTGGTTTCATATATTTCATCAAAACAACCTAAATCTATGTATGTTTTGAGTAACCATATTATTAAGTACGTATGTGCTAATTAAATCTAGGTCCTTGGTTTGTTTATTTGACTAATTAACTACTTAGCACTTACCTTTCCAAAAGGGGAAACTAGCTGGTGAAGGGCTGTTATTCTGTCCCCCAGTTTTTCTTTCCTCACCTGTATTTCAAACCAAAATATATCACAAGGAAATTCAGTTATTACAACTTGCTTGGAATTATTATTAAACTTTCTATCTTGTTTGATCTTGTTCTTGTGTGGATGTGATTCATGATAAAAGATAAGAAAAGAATCTCAAAAGCCAGAGAAATGGACAATCAGTAAAGACAATAATTTTAGTCCAAAGTTATGACTTGAGATAGAGATAGTTTAGGAAACGGGACAAGCAGGGAAAGAAATTATGGGACTTGAGAAAGTAGCTATCTAGCAACAAGATTCATTCAACTGTAAATTACCTTGAATGAAGATTGAGTTGAAGAAGGTTGAACCCTAGCCTTCTTAGCAGCCCCACCTATGGTAGCTGTGCTATTGCACTTCACACATGGAACAGAACAAAAATCATTCTTAGTCATCCCCTAATAACCAACTGATCTTAGTAGATGAACTTTTAAGGATAATCAAGGCCATAAAAGCGAAAAAATTTTTTTTACTTATTTTGTACCTCTGATGAACGATCTGGGAATGGGTGCCTCCCATCTGACTTATTGCTGGAAAAATCCAACATGTTGCTGCTTAAAGTGGTGACGCATGATGTGGGGGATGAAACTGGCATCATTTGGGACCATGTAGGTTTTGCAGCATGGAATTCTGCATTTTCATGGCCGTACATATTGTAGCCATTTACTGAGTTTTCATGCTTCACATGATCTGCAATTGATCCGTTTGGAGGCGGCTGCTGCTGCTGCTGCAATAGTTGTTCTTCCCAATTCTCCAACTTCTTGGCCTGCATACCGGACTTCTGCTCTTCTTCACTCACCAAGCCACCCCTATAAAAATTTCATATGCTCTTTAGATTCAACTTTTTGTGTACTTCTATTTTTTAACTTCTTTGTGTGTGTTTTGTTTGCAGATCAAACACATAGTTTATTGTTGGTATAACTGAAAAAAACCCAACCTTAAAGTCTTTGGAATTCAATAAAAATTAAGGTTCTTATTTTCTAAGAAAACTTATATACTTTTGATCATGTAACTGGTACCCTCACAAAAAGTAGCCAACATAAAAAAATAATAATAATAAAAGAAAAGGTGTGGCAAGAAGGGATAGACTCAAGAGATGCAACTGTTGAAAGAAAACTGAATTAGCAAATTAGGAACATTTTGTATTCCTTTTAGATATTGCTGCAGAAAGAATGAAAACCACGATTAATCAAAATATGTTGCATGAGCTAGATGCTGCAAGTCCATCTACTTCTGAGTATGCTAAGAAGAGAAAGAGAGGGAATTTACAAGAGAAGTTGACTCCAAGATTCGGGCAGCTCCTGGTTATGATGATCATCAGCCCATGAAGAGGATAAAGGAAGCGTGGAGGAAGATGAAGGTGATGGAATATACTGAGAGTGAGGGATTAATAGATTAGGAGGAGATCCCAGAAAGGAAGAAGCTTGTTGAGATGATGGAGACCTCATGTTATTCATATTCCACCAGTTTGGACTTCCGGCCATCATTTGTTGAACCGGCGAGCTCCGTAAAAGATGACCTCTATTCATCCTTATTGATGAGAAAAGAAACTAGCTAACAACCTCAGCTGAGAGAGAAAAAAAAAGAGAGAGAGAGAGAGAGAGAGATTTTCTTTCACGAATTCTCACTTTGATACTGTGTTTACTTACTCACTTCCCCTCTTCTTCAATTTCCTTTCACTTTACTTTTGTTGAAGACTTGAAGTTCCCCAAGAAAAACAAAAGTGGGAAGAGGGGAAAAAAAAAATCTAAGCTTTGTAGAAAACTTTAAGAGGTCTTCATAGGCTTTGATTAAGTATAGGAAGAAGCCCTTTGCAACTTTCACAAAGTCTATGATGGAGAGAGAAATTTTGAAATCATGGGGTTTTGAGAACCTTTGTCTTTGTATCCATCTCTCCCTTTCTCTCCTTTCTTTACTAGTAGCTTTCTCTACTTTCTTTAATATTGTTTTTTTTTAAATTTTTCTTTCTTTCTTTCTTTCTTTCTTTACTTTTCTCTTGCTTTTGCTTTTTCATCAAAGTGGGTAGAAAGAAGGGATGGCAATTCTCACCAAGTAAAAAAGCTTGTAAAGGAAAGAAATTTGGATCTTGCTAGTCTCACACACCATTGCATCATATTTTCATCAATCAACCGTACATCACTTTCATTCCATACTTGTACTTCATTTCCTTGGTAAATAGATCTCGGACTCTTTTTGATGTTAAGTTAATTTAATGGCTTTAGATCTCTTGCAGTTGCAGAATCCATCACCGTTAAAAATGTTATTGTGTTTGAATGTAGAATGTTGTCCAACACGAAAAAACAAGCAGAGTTAGTAAATGTCCTTGACCTAAGATGCATGGTTTGTACTTTCCCAAATGATTTGAGATTAAGTAGGACAATCCAACCCATAAAATCATGTTTATCGTCCACAAAATTTCAAAGCTTTTTTTACTGTGGATTGAGACACATTTCCGTGGCGACAAATTACGTAGAAATACGTTACAGATGTTTACTGTGATTTTATACATTAATGATTGAAAAATAAACCATAAGTATAGATCTTACCAGGGAATGTTCAAGGGAGGAACACTGTGGCAATTTCGGGTTCGCGGGTTACAAATTACTTTTTTTAATGGTTTAGAGACCAACCCCCGTGCGTCGGAATCCTCGATTCGTTATTTTTTTTTTTAATTTATATCCGACTTTCGATTCGAATTAACTAATTAATTTTTTTTTTTTTTTTCAATTCAAATTTTTTTGTAGGTTTTAGCGCGTATGGCGTCGCCGCGTGTACTTAAAAGTGTTTTAAACTCTCATATCTTCAACTTTGTTATACTAATTTAATTTTTGTTTACATAAAAATACTGAGTATAAATTTTAATTTATGTCGTAGCTAAGAATTTTTTGGTTAATTGCAGCGATTAATAATCATGCATGCACCTAAAAATACACTATATATCTGTTACAACAACATATTCATTCATTTATAGCATTGACAAAATATTAGATTCTGGAGAAGGAAAACAAGCAACTTCAATGTACGATTTCAATCTTAGTGAGTTTCTTTTTTCACTAAGAACATAGTTTTTGGGTATATGCATGTGATTCATATCATCCCTAGATTTTTTTTCCCCAAAAAAAAAAAATAAAAAAAGATGAGGCATATTATGGAAAAATAGGGAAAATATTTTTGCATGTAAATTACGTAGAGCAGTAGTAATTAAGACGTAGGTTGTCTTTGTGGACTAAATGTTGCTTTTCTAATATATCAAAGAGAAAGGCATACGTAATTTTGTGGATTGAGACATTTCCATGGCGAGGAAAGAAATTTGACATATGGGGACTCTATCTCAGATATTCATCAACTTTGAAGTGTCCATAATGGAAACCAATTTTGGAAAAGAAAAGGGAGGGAAGTATTTCCGAACATCAAATATGGTATAGGCAGTACTAGCATTATTACTAAGCAAGTGTAGTACATTAATTAATAGGGTATCGGATTGTATCACCAAAATAGAATGTGTTCTAGCTTAACCAGCAACATGTAAGCTACTCAAGCTAGTATCTCACTATTCAATAACTTTTGAATTTTGTTCTTGTTAATTCAAAATTATTTAATCGACTTTTAATTCATATTATTTACTCCTTGTTTTAAATCAAAATCTATTTCTTGAATGAACATAGGTTAAAACTAAATAGAGATCCAAATCTACTGATGTTAAAAAATTAGTGGATACATTGTTATTAGAGGTGAAATACTACTTGAATTCAAAATTAGCTGACAATAACTTTATTCTGAACATAGTTTACAACTTTCATTGCTGTTTTTGAAGCTAGAGCTAGCTGACAATAACTCTATGCAAACACAATTTACAACTTTCATAATTGTGCTTTACAAAGAAAAACTTTTCTCAAAATCTCACTTAAAACGTGTTAAGTTAAAATTCCATTCTATTTAAGGGTTTTTGTGGTTTGGAAGGCCACCATTCAAAATTTTATATGAACATGAAAGTCCTACGTATTTGATGTGCATGTTAAAAAATTTAAAATTTATTTTTTGCTATTTTTTAAATTATTTTTTGCTTAAATCTTCCTCTATCTTTTTTTTTTAAAACAGAACATGGTTGTACTATTGTTTAGACATCAATTCATAACAACATTAACTGCCAAATTTATCTAAATAAACCTTGTTTTGAAGCAAGATTTCTTCAGTTGATTAAAAAAATAAAATAAATATTGCAATTATATATATCTCATTCCCCATTTGTATCCAAGAAAAGAAAAAACACAAAAAAAATGTTGGACCCACTCATTAACATACCGAGGTTGTTAAATCTTAAATTGATGACCATGATCAAATTGTCGATTATGTTTGTTGCTAATTATTCATTGTGGGTATTGCTTCAAAGTTAACTCTATTAACATGTGCTACATCAGAATACATATATATTTGGTGAATGATATGGTTTGCGCAATCATATATAGTCTTGTTCTTATTGATTTGTAAGTTTCCTCGGTCGCAGTTAACTAAAACAAACCCACAAGCAAGATAAAAACAGACAGGTAATCAATGTAACTATGAAGAAAGAAGGGGGGATCTAAAAAGTACAAAAAGAATCCAACAGGTCACATATAAAGTTTCACTTTCAAGTATGGTCTTAGTATAACGTTTTCAGATCCTTAGTTTTGATTACTCATTGGAGTTAGAGAACTGTGCCAATGTCCCATTGGCCTTTTGTGGTTTGTTTCAATTTGGAACTTCTTGATATTTGATGATGCTCATGATGAATTTTAATGAATGGGTTATTTCAGTGGCTTTATAAAATTTTCCACTTTCATCTCTATGAAATCGTGTTTAGTAATTAGAAATGAACACTAATGTATGTTTTACGGGGAAAATTGAACTTGAAGCTCATACAACATTTATTTAGTGAATTGACTTCAAAATGTGATTTATTTAAAAGCTCATATCAATCACTAAAAGAATTTACAGAATATTTTGATAAATGAACATGACATTGCATTAATTTTGTCTCCTTTTTGTATCAAAAAATGCATTCATTTTTATTTGATATAATTTTTTAAAATTATAATATACAACCAGTTAATGTACTTTTATGTATAATTTTTTTATTTTTTATTTTTTAACTCAAATTATATATTATAAAAATAATATGAGAATTTTACACAAAAAAATAACTCTTCTTTTTTTAAAATAAAAAATATTGAAATTGAATTTTTTTAAGATGGAGTGAGTAATATTTTTTTTTACAGACTTTACTAAATTTACAACTATTTTTCTTCCCAAACTAGGTCCAACATTTGCCCTTGGAATATCCAACCCAAGCGTTAACAAACTCATTCAACAAACGATATAATCCAGACAAGAAAAGCACAAACAGGGGGATTAAACAACAATAAAATTATTCTCCTGCATGCCATGGTATAAGGAATTTTTAACATTCCCATGTATACATTTCCCAAGAACATCAAATTTAATATTGTCAGCAAACAAACAAAGAAACCCTTAAATCCAGAGGGAGTGTGACTAGGAAATCAGTAACTAATTCATGGGTTTGTGGGAGAGAGACGAGAGGATTAAGGGGTTGCCTGCAACAATGGGATGTCTCTGATCCGTACTGCTGAAATCTTTGTCGGGGACTCCCTGTCTTACTATCCTAAGGACGCTACCCTTTCATTATTTTTTTTTTCTTTCTGTTTTTTTTTTCATTCCTCTCCTTCAATACATTCTCATCTTCTTTGTCCCCTTCTTCCATTCCCTTCCAAGAAACAAAACCCATCCTCCTTGTCCTCTTCCTCCCTCCATATTCCCTTCTTAATTAATCCCAGATATGCACGCTCTGTGGCTATGGGGAGCATACGCACAAAACCCTAATAATTTGTCTGCGCCATAGCTAACCCTTCTTCTTTCTTATTTTTTAACCAAATTTTTGACTTGTTCCAACACCTGTCGTCCAAAATTCTCCCATCAGGGCTCAGCTACCAATTGCAGTATTATATATATGTGTGTGTATAAATTAAAAATAAAATTTTTTAGGGAAATGAAAATGAATATTAGGGTACAAGTTGGATTAGTACTATGAAATTTATGTAAATTTTGCAGTTATCAAGGAATTCAAAAGAAATTTATAATTT
Organism: Gynochthodes officinalis; assembly: GCA_020080225.1. Taxonomy (NCBI): domain Eukaryota; kingdom Viridiplantae; phylum Streptophyta; class Magnoliopsida; order Gentianales; family Rubiaceae; genus Gynochthodes; species Gynochthodes officinalis. The sequence continues at coordinate 44,566,650 of CM034615.1, read as the reverse complement.
ATAATTGAGTGTTAATTATATTTTAAAATGTATTTTTACATTTTATTGTTGATAAATACTAAATCTTAATTCATTATGTGAAACCCAAAAGGTCTAACCCATAAAGGATTCTGTAGATAACAAGTATGCTTAACCTCAAACTATTGCGATAACATGTTCTTATAATTTCGAATTTCAAGTATAAATGTACCACGATTACACTAGATAAAAGGAAGAAAGTTTTAATTTTTCCATCCTACTACTTTTGGTTATCTTACAACTCCAAAGTTAACTTACGTAGTGGAGTGTTTACCTGGAATCATTTCTAAAAGCAATTTACCTAAAATCAGGTGGCAGATTTTCCCTTCATCAATTATAATTTCGAATACATGTTCTACTTCACAATTATTATTTTAAAAAGTGTAAAAACACATTTTAAAATACAATCTATACACATTTATAATATACAAGTTTGTATATATTTTTCCCTTGGTATCGATATTTAAATTAATTTTTGGAAATACGACATGTTATGTACAATGTACAATAAACTAAACAGGGGATGATCAAATACAATATACACAAGTTTGTACGTATGTTCTCACGTTTGCATTTGTGGACCACATTTTCTAATAAATAATATTAATTTGTTTGATTTCACTTATATGAAAGAGAGATGAGAATAAAATCTAGAAAAATAGATTTGGTATAGTTGGGATATTAATAATATGTCGGAATTATGAGTCTAAACGTCCTTGTCAAATGATTTTTCGAGTATTACTTTACAATTACGACAGCTTTGAGAATTTGTCCTAACTGAGATAAAATCCCTGTCTACCTCTTAGAGTTGGTAAACAAGATTTATTAGCTTGATGTGATGGTGAGGAGTTTGGTTTTGTTTCTTCTGTGGGGAAAAAAAAAAAGAAAAAAAAGGACATATATATATATAGCTCCCATATATATAATATTTTGGAGGTGGCAAGAGGGTGATTTTAATAATGGACAAACAAATCACAAATCAAGAGGAATTTGGAGTGAAGCTACAAAGTATGGAGAATTGGATATATTTGGAATTTGAGATGTCGTTTCCTATGTAGTCGAATAATTAACACTCATCAAAGGATGTGTTGTTTTGTTTCATCTTATGTGTGTTGATTCATGCTTAATCATCGGATTCCTCATAACGTGCTTGAATAAATTCCCCTTGGAATTTATCCTTGTTCTTGTTCCTGATCCCAACGTGGGCTTTTTACTATTTAATCAACACTTGGTTTAGATTTAACTCTACTAAGTAATCATCATGGCCCTCTTCTATTTGTGGTTATACCTTAGTTTAGGGTCATTTAAACCACAAAATGAATCCCAAATACTACTATTGCAAAGGCCGAATCGTAATCGAGATCAAGATTAATTTTAATAAATTTAGATAGTAGAATTATTGAATCGATGTGATTAGATAATAATTCTGATAACTATATTCCCTATTATATAATATAAGTAGAGTTCGTATTTTATTTTTCAATGTCTTAAAATTAAAGTAATAATTTTGATCTTTTGAATAAAATTCTATATAATATTCTTTATGTAATACTAGTTACTATCTATGATACATATTTAAAAATTAAGAAAGTGAAAAAATTATACTCTCTTCTTTCCCCCAACCCCCACCAAAAAAAAAAAAAAGAGTAACACAAAAATTATACTTCCTCTATTCTATTTTTATTCTTCACTTTTAATTTAAATTATACATTAAAATTATTAATAAGATTAATACAAAAATTTCATAAAAAAAAATAACCTTATTTTTTGAAACAAAAAAATATAAATATATATAATTTTTTAAACTGAACTCTATTTTTTTTTAGAGAAAGAAACTGTATATAAAATGACATATCCAATGTGTTGCATACAATAATTTTTTAAAAATTATACTTTTAATCTTAAGACACTATTTTCAAGGATAGAAAAGGTACAAGAGAGTAGGAAGATTGTGATTAGTGTTGTGTGTACACACGTAAACCTTAGTGTGGATAAGAATTGAAAACAATAAAACGAAGTTGATGAGAAGAAAAAGATGGAACCGAATCTTAGTAGAATATAAAGTCATAAATTAACCAAACAATCATTCTCATTAGGAAATAAAAAAATTTAAATAATTGTATCATTGCTACTTTTGTTAGTTAACAATCCAAATTAAAAAAACAGATCCCAATGCAAACCACCACCATCATGTCAACCTACTTTATTCTTTCAATTCTTTTGTCTTGTAATTGATGATATTTGATACCCCTAGGATGGGATGTGTTAGTTTACTGTCTCTCTACCTCTCCCTCTGGGATGGGATGGGTTAGTTTAATTAATCCAAATCTGTCTCTCTAACTCTCTCTTCTTTTTCATTTATTTATTTTTTTAAAAAAAATATTTTATTTTATAAATAATTGTAAATTAAATATCTCTCTTTGGTTCTTTTTTTCTTCGAGAAATAATTGATTATTTGTGCCCCCTCTTTTGTCCCTGAGGTAAATTTCCCTTGAATTAATAGGAAAAATGAATATACTTTTTTCTACACAAGCTAATGTTCACCTTTTCAAAAAAAAAAAATGCTAGTGATGGACAGATGATAAAAAGAATTAAATTTTATATTAATGACTATGATTTATTTCCTCCAATCTAAAAAAAAGTTTAATTTTGATTTGGTATATTTTTTAAAAAATTATAAAGCATAACATAATTAAATGTGTCATTTTTCATATTTATCCTTATATCGTCTTTATTAGTAAAAATGATATAAAAATTTTACACAAAAATAAATTATTTTTTTAACAAAAAAAAAATTTAAAACTATAGTCTAAAAGTAATACAGTATAAACACCACATCAATAATTATGAAATTTTATTAAAATTTAATAAATATCATTACTTCTTCAAAACTAAAGTCTAAGATGGGCTTGCTGCAGCCGTGTGGAAGAGCTCACATGCTAGGTCACGTGCCTGACAGTGGTTAGAAACGTTGGAATTTACAGAATCCCACCATAAAAGTAAAACAAATTTAGGCTTCGTTTGGATTGTTTTTATTTGAGAAAAATTATATTAGAATGTGTAAAAATTTAGTAAGTATTTTTTGATAGAAAAAAGTATTTTAGAGGAAAAAATAAGGGGGGAAATTTTTTAAAAATTTTGTAAGAGGAATTTAAGTAGGAAAATTTAAAATTTAAATTTTGAAATAAAAATGTATTTGGATAGTTTGTTTTTATTTGAGAATTTTAACTCCTTATCCAAACAAGGCCCTAGCCATGTTTTGAAATAACTTATATGAAAAAAGTTATTTTTTCTCATAAAATAAAATAAATAAAATATTTAAATATATTTTATTTTAAAATTTCAATTTTTCTTCTCAAAATTTTCTCTCATAACTTAAAATAATTTCCTCCCAAGTCAAATTTTATTGTCTCTCCAAAATAATTTTTCTTAAAAAAGAAATTATATCAAAATTTTTACACATTTTAACACAAAAATTTTCAAATATATCACGATCTAAAGATAAAACATTAAAAAGACAAAGCGTAACCGAGCTAACTCAGTTGGGTCAGCCGTCAGCTGCCCACATGCTTGCTTCGGTTGCTTCCACAGGTGTAAACTATAAAACGAAGTTTTCTTTTCTTTTTCTTTGTTTTTTCCTCCTGTGTTTTGGGACTTATAACAGGAGAAACATCATCAATTAAAGATCGTGAACCATGTTTGATGTTAGAACTCTCAACTCCCACCTGCAATTCCCACATTCTGAAATCTGGATAGCTTTTCCATTTCCCTTTCTTTGTTGCAAACTCTTCAAGAAAAAAAAAATTAATTAAATAATAATCACTCTGATCTCAAATTAAAACATAAACTTGCTCTTGTTAAATTGTGCATTACTTATAATTCATTATGTGTGGACTCTCTCTAATTGCAGAATATTTGTATCTCTAAAAAGTATTTATGAAATCCCACCAAAATTTTTGTACAAAATAAAGAATATTTTACCACAAACACTTCAATACTTAAATGACCAAGATACGATTAAAGTGAAATAAATTTTTTTTAAAAAAAAAGCAAGACTCCCAATTAGAATCTCATACCAGATATATTCTTCTCATGTTTGAAGAGAATCATGGACAACTGAGAAAAATTTATGCAAATAAATATGTTGAATTGAATTTTATTTTTATATTTCGGCTATTATAATATAATATAGAAAGACTACTACTAAAAAAAAGTAAAGCATTACATCATTGAATGTGAAATATTCATTACTTATTAAATCATGTGAATTGTGTAAAAGTAGAATACTTCAAATTTATGAGTCGAAAAGTTTTATAAAATATTCTTGGTAAAAAAAAAAATTTGTGTAATAAAATATCACAACTAAGAAATAGTCAAAATTATTGATCTCTATGGGTTGGATTGTCACATGTGATGGTGTGTAAATGGGATGGAATTGCAATAATGAAAGGCGTAAGCGTGCGGGCAAATCATGGCTAAAAGTAAACTTAGGAGGTCAATCTGGCTAGGGTTCTAGTTCATCCCTTTATCGTTTTGTTTTTGTCCTCCATTATTCCAAATTGCGTGACGCTACAGTGAAGTATACCTAGCAAATTAAATTTCGTTTTTTTTTTCCAAAAAAAAAAACTGCAAAATCTCTATTTCATTAAACAAAATAGCAGGAGTTACAAAAATTACATGAAATTTACTATAGTTTTTATTTCATTAATTCTTTATTAATTCATTTTCACAAATTCTGAGAATGCGCAATGAAATTGCATAGTAATAAACACAAGGTAAATCTTTTAAAAAAATACATTTTAATTAATATATAACTATGCACTCAATTATAAACAAAACACACTAAAATTTTGTTGTTCAACGAATTTTTTTTTTGTCGCTTTTAATTTCTCTTTTTTATGGAGTCTTAATATATAGATTGTAAGAAATCTCATTGATACAAGTTAACAACTAAACAAATTCAAGTGTTTAAAAAGCTGAAGAAAGTTTTGACAGTGTGAGAGAGTCCACATATTTAGTATGATGATTGCATTCACTCTTTTTAAATTATAAAATGCATCATTAAATGAATATTTTTTTTAATTTTTATCTCTTAATTTAAGTCACATATTATTATTGTTAAAAATAATATAAAATTTTCAACCAAAAAAAAAAAAAAGATTTTGAACCAATAAAATTATGTCTTACTTTTGCCGGGTCATCTTTTATGGCCCGCGAAACAAGCGGTGTTCAAATCGGAGAGTCCCTCCGGTGATCCCAGCGCTTTTTTACTTTTTTACAAATTAGAATTCCGGAAAGGGACCCATATGGAATTTGGACTCTTCTGTGAGTGGGCTTGGGTCCCACCTCAGGACCGCCTTTTCAGTTCGTGCCTTCCTTAAACAAAGGACACATTGTCCTTCTACGCTTTGCCGACCCTCCCCCTCTCTCTCTCCTCTTCCCCTTTGGATTTTGACATTTTTTATTATTTTTAAAATTGACTCAACGTGTAGGTCCCACATCTGTAATTATTTCTCCGCTTTTTCTTTTTATACTATTTTCTTTTTGTCCTTTTATTATACTCCTGTAGGTCTATTGAATTTTTATTTTCTTTTATTTTTGGGATAGGGGGATTAATCCCACGTCATCCAGACGCCATACGTGACACCATGCAAATTTTGTTTTAGACGATGGTGTGGGGGAGAATACTTACATAGAAAAATAATTTTTAATAATAAAATTACTAAATATAAATATTAACAATTACATTTATTTTTTAATAGAGAAACTTATATTATTATATTTGTCCTATAAGAATGGTTATGTTTGTTATTTTTAGGGATAATTATTAATACTTCCTGAGGTATTAGTCTATTACTAATACCCCTTGTGGTTTGTCAAAACTATTAATATCTCTTGAGATTTATGTTTATTAACAAATGTGTCCATTTTAAAGGATTTCGTTAGTACCGTAGCAAATGATTGAATTTTTTGGACGAAAATACCCTTTTACTCTAGTTTTTGTATTTACTTTGTATTTTTTTTAGAAAAAATTAAAACAAATTTTTTATATTATCTAAAAACATTTTATTATTATAAAAATTTACTTATATTCAATTTATTTTTATTATATTATTGATATTAAGAGTGATAATATATAAATTAAATTAACAAAAGAAAAATTAAAATTAAAAATATACCTATAATAATATATTAATTATATAAGATATTAAGAAATTTTGCATAATTAATATATTATTATAGGTATATTTTTTATATTTATTTTTCTTTTGTTAATTTAATTTATACATTATTTTACAGTTAAATATAACTATAAGAGGGTATTAGTAGTTTTGACAAACCACAAGGGGGTATCGGTAATAGACCAATACTTCAGGGGAGTATTGGTAATTATCCCTTATTTTTACTTCTCTTGAATTAATTATCATTTCAAAATAATCAACTTATTTTTTTCAATGAAATGTTATCTTTACCCTTCATATAATCCACTACTTATTTTTTTACAATTATCAATGTCAAATAAAAGATAATGTCGTCACTAAAAATTTAAGAATGAAGTAAAACTTTTCGTCCCTACTAATATCTCTATACATAAATTACATATTTCCGAAAAATAACATATAATGCAGTAAGAAGGGACTATAAGATTTTAAATTAGTTCTTTATAGTTTAAGATTTATGAAAATATTTTGAATTTTTCCTATCCCACTGTTAATTAATGAGTTTTTTTGACAAACACTAATGGTCTGTTTGGTTCATTGTTTGAACTGGAATTGAGTTCAAATTAAATATATTTTTTACATATTTTACTTTGAATTTTATAGTTTATTTACATAATTTGAAAATATTATAAAATAAACATTATAAATGAGTTGGAATAAAAAAAAAAGTCACAAAATTTAATTAAGGGATAATATATAAAAATGTTCAGAACTTAAGCGCTTATAACCGTTTTGACCTGACCTTTTAATTTTAACAACACAACACCTAAACTTTACAATTTGTAACAATAGTGTCCTCCGTTAATGCGCCATCTTCGAGCTTATTAAATTAATGATGTGGCAGCCAACTGGTCTACACGTGAGCAGCTCAGTCAACTATTAAGTTGGTGACTCACCCCAAAAAAAAAAAGAGTTGTTTCTAATTTTATTATAGGAAAAGAAAAATTGTGCAACTTGAAGATTCCAGAATAAACTGATCGAAAATGGTTTCCTACAACCAAACCAAACCAAAAGGGCAAGAAAATCAGTCCGGGAGAACAATGAAGATTCCAAAATAATTTTCAGTCCAAGGCTCACACAAAATTCAGAAAAATAGAAAACAAAAATTCATGAAATAGGACGAACAAATGCAAAAAAAAAACCAGAAATGGGACGAATAAATACACAAAAAATTCCAAAAAGTCCCACAAAATTCATTCCAAGTTTGGCTTACTGAATTCCTCAAAGTCGCACAAAATTCAATCTCACAAAAAAATCAATCGCAAAAATGGGACGAATAAATGCACAGAAGTCACACAAAATTTCAGAATTCCAGAGAGATTTGCCTTACAATCAGTCGAAATCAGTCCTCATAATGGAAAAATGAGGCCAAAATCAATCAGTCGCTCAAAATTCCTCCACATCAAAATGCCAAAATTTCAGTTAAGGGAAAAGCCAAAAAAATCCATGAAGGTAACAACAAAATGCAAAAAAAATATCCAGAAAGTTGACTAAAAATACTCTTACAAATTGCACATTCGATTTGCTTACCAGGTTCAGTCGAAGTAGCAACTTGCCCTACCAGAAAAGGCCATTGCTTCGATGGCAGCGGAAGCAAAACCGAAATGGGGGTTTTGGGAGGACTGAAATGGAACTAAAGTGGGGGTTTGGGGGCGGAAATGGAACTGAAATAGGGAGCTTACAACCAACCAAAACGCCAAAATGGAGGCTAACAAAAATTCCAAAACAAAAGAGCAGGACACCCAGTGGTAATGCACGACGAAGAGGTTGAAATTTGCACAAGGTAGAGGCAACCAAAAATTTTCAAATGCGATGGAAAGGGTATAGAACTGCGTCAGAAAAAGAAGATTTCGGACTGAAGCGTTTTCAGCCCTACAAGAAGATTTCAATTGCACAATTTTTCGGACTGAAGAAGATTTCAAGTTGCACAATTTTTATTTTCCTATAATAAAATTAGAAACAACTCCTTTTTTTGCAGGGTGAGTCACCAACTTAATGGCTGACTGGACTGTTCACGTGTAGACCAGTTGGCTGCCACATCATCAATTTAACAGGCTCGAAGACGGCGCATTGACGGAGGACACTATTGTTACAAATTGTAAAGTTCAAGTATCATGTTGTTAAAATTAAAAGGTTGGATCAAAACGGTTATAAGCATTTAAATTTAGAACATTTTAATATATTATCCCTTTAACTAAATATATATATTTTTTGTACAATACAAATATTAAAATTTGAGAGAAAAAAATTTAAATTGTTTTCTCAATTTACTTTTTTTTTTCCGTTAACTACCATTAGGCATAAATATGCGATAGTACTCCTTTGACTTAATTCGATTAGAATGACTAATTAAAATTTAAATCATAATTTGAAAAATTAATTGAAACTTTATAAATATCGTGAGATAAAATCTAAGTAATAGTCTTGCATAGGCAATAAAGGTAATTGGTTATGATTTATTTAAGAAATTTTCTATTAGAATGTGTAAAAAATTTAATGAGTATTTTTTGGTAAAAAAAAGGTATTTAAAAGGGAAAAATAAGAGGAAATTTTTAAAAAAATTATGTGAGAGGAATTTGAAATTTTAAAATAAAAATGTATTTAAATATTTAATTTTTATTACAAAAAATTAATTTTTTGTAAATAAAATCAAAGTCCAAACATAGCCACGCCGTACTTTTTGTATTGGTGACTTATTTTGCACTTGGAATCTCAACCATAAACAAAGTGGACAGCGTAAAATAGACATATTGGAAATAAGCAAATAAATTACGGCATGAACACGATTTGTGCGATTCTTCAAGCACTTTTATTGACCTCACCATTTTTATTTTGTTTGGATGAGAATTTTTCACGAGTCGTCGGTTGTTTCTACCACCACCAAAACAAAATTTTAAAACGAATCGCCGTTTTCAATTGAATCAATTCCATTTTTATTTTTCCCTAATCATTACACTTTGACGATCCTTTTTGTACTTCTTGTCCAATAATAGGAATAGGAATTCAAAGTTGACAAGATATGTCTCTGCCCAAATAATTATGATCCAAGTGACTGCTGCATCGTAATGCATTATTCCCATTTTTTTTCTTTTCCAACTACTTTTGTGCCAATATTTTCATTTCAAGTTTAATTTCAACTTAAAAAAAAAACATTTTGGGAAATTTTTAATCAAACATGCATCATAAGTGACAAGAAAAAACAGTCAAATGACTTTGAGTCGCTTCACACTTGAAGGCTTTTGTGACCTTAGAATCATGATGTTCACTTGCACATGTACTAATTTATAACTTTATTTTCTTTCTAATTTTCCATCCCACCTTTATCCATAAGTTAAACAATGATTTTCCAAGTAATTATTGGTTTAGAGTGTAATAGTTGTTGGGCCTCAGTGCAAGGATAATGCTCAATGTATACTTAAAGGTATTTGTGATGTTGTGCTAAATTTTAGGATTTCTTTGATTTGTGTATTGGATATTGACATTTAATCCTAATTGCCTTCTTTTAGGATTTCAGCATGATTCAATGTTACAAAAAGCTTTAAGTAATAAATACAAGATTTATTGTACTCCACATCTTGAAAAGATCTAAAATTGAAATACGCAAAAATTGTACCCAATACAGCATAGATAGTCAAATGAAATCCAATACTTTTAATGTAAGATTCAAATTAACTATTATGAAAATAAAAGATTTAGTCGAACTCTTTGACCGATCAATATAATAGTTATGAATAGTTTTCTATTTCTATCAAAGAGTCAAAGGAAAACAAATTATTGTAATAAAACATATAATGCAATATTGTCGTATGATTTATTACATTTTAATCTGTATGTTAGTTTATCAGAATTCCGAAAATTTGTGTTGCAGAATTTTCACTTGAGATAACAAATAAGTGAATTGAGCACATATAAATTGAGTTTTTTTTTTTGGTCAAATAAATGATCATTATATTGATATGATATAAAACAGCATCGCACATTGACGATGAAAGCCTTAGATCTCACAGTGAGACTAAATGAGTTTAACTGATACACTGAATCAATTAAAACAAAATCATAACTAAATTTTTTTTAGTTAAAACAGACAAAAAGCAAAAAAACCTAATTTATTGATCTAACTCATATAATGATAAATCATATTTGAGTGGAATCAAAATTAAGTTGGATTGAATCCAACCCAATTCATTCATTAAAATTATTAATTTTAAAACACAAAAATGTAGATGGTTTTCTTTTTTAAAAGTTGGCCACCCAAATAATTGGAGCCAAAGAAGATCAAGGGTTCGAACCCTACTTATGAATTGAATTGAAATAACGAATGAGTTGAATTGAATTTACTTTTGCCAGCCCTAATTTTCATTGCTCTACCAGGGCTAGTCGCACTTGTTCTTCTTCTTCTCCCATTCGTTCATTGGTGATCGAATCCTACAAAGTGCCCATTTATGCTTCCAATTCTATTTTGTTTTGATGTTGTAGTAGTGGCAGATCGACACAACCGTAGACCAGTTCAAGTTGACGATGAGGATGGATTCAACTTCCTCACCAACCTAAGACCTTTCGATAAACGACATCCGTCTTTTTCACGCTTAAATATATGTGCTATAGCGAAACACTAACGAACGAGACAACGAGCAATAAATTCCATGAAAAGATTGTGCCATTTTTATATCAGCACGAAGCAGAAAATTAGTGAACACAGTACCACTGCAACCAACTCCATACGGCAAAGGGGCCAAAAAATGTTTGCTTTTTTGATCACGGAGCTGTGACATTTCACTTTCAGCTTTTTTTCCTCCTAAAGACTCATTCCACGAAGCCTTTCTTGTTGTAGATGGAAAGTCATGAAGCAAAATCAAGGAAAAGAAAAAGATGTTTGCTTCGTTTGTTACTTGGATACTTTAAACAGAAGAAAGTTAAAATGGTTGGTATCAATTACAAGCAACTAAATTCCAAAGTAATAATAGTAAAATTCAAGTTGTGGGAGATGGACTTGTTTATGAAGATGGTAGATTTTACAAGAAAGAAACAAACCAATATGGGTAATATCTAGCTTTCGTTTAATTTTCTTTCATCTTATTCAATGGATGGTTACACTCTTGACAGGTCCATGTGAAAATTTGGTTGAATGAATTTATTGCGTATACCAAAGTACGCCAATTCTTGGAGAAGAAGATGAATATATTGCTGGTGTAATTTATCCGTTAGATTTTTTTTTTTAAAAAAAAAAGATTTTATTACTAATATATTTATTTTCATTTCAGGTAATGTATTTGAATTTCGAGACACCTACATGCTCTACGTATACAAAATTTATAAATTTCTATTGCTTATATTAAAACCTTACAAAACCCGCTTCATGGCATTTTAATAATGAATTCAACAACATTATTTTGTGAGTTAAAATTTCGAATTTTACTAATTATAAATTACAAATCTGGATTTAAACAGGATTATCATATATAATACAAAATTTCTCTGCAGATCAGTTTGTCGTTATGACTCAAGAAATTGGAATAATCATAAATTCTCATTCCGCCTAAAATTCGAGGAATCTAGAAGAAGAAAAACTTTGTTGGGAGTTGGGACATATCTTAACCGATCAAAAAATGATTCAAAGAAGTGTCACAATGGGAACTGGGCCAAAAGGCCCGAAAGTCAAAAAAGGCCAGCGGAACAAAACCATGAGAATATTGGACCTCCGCCCATCCATCCACGAAAAGTCATCCCTTTCGTGCATTCATTCAGAATCAGCAGTATTCTTAAACCCCGAACAAACGGGAGAAGACAAAAGAGAAGGAAAGCTCTGGTTTTGAAATAGGGAAAATGTCGGGGATTTCCATGGCGCTGAAACGGATTTCGAGAAGCTTTTCAACGGTTTCCTCTAATCCATTCCGCGTCTGTGTCGTCGGTAGCGGTCCTGCTGGCTTCTACACTGCTGAAAAGGTTGCTTTCTCTCTCACAGACACACACAGTCACACTCTGATTTTTGTCTATTGGAAAATTTGTTGAGCTGTTTCGTGAAATTTTGATTGGAGGAAAGATTTTGAAGAGGCATGAGAAAGCTCAAGTTGACATCATTGACCGGCTGCCGACGCCGTTTGGACTAGTCCGTTCTGGTGTCGCACCTGATCATCCGGAAACTAAGGTCTCATTTCTTTGTTGCTCTAGCATTTCTTGCTATTGTGAAATCTGTTTTTGAGTTGTATGCATATTTTGTTGGGAAAGCCTTCTGAGTCTATGGAATGCTGGCGTTGTTCCGGGATAGCGAGTCGCTGTAAGAACACTTGGAAGGATTAGATGAAAAGAAATAGACAGAAATTGCTTAAAGTTCGACTCTTTGGGTGTGTGATGTCAGGGAATTGTAAAAATGCAAAGATGAAAGCCCCTTAATGTAGCGTAGTTGACAAGCTTTACATTTCTAGTTTGTGCTACTATTGTTATGCTGTATTTAATTATGTTTATCTGACTATAAATGTTAAGAGTTTCAAGGGCTGAGAGAAGCTATTATTTGGGATCAGGTCACATCAAAAGGGAGCCCGATTAACTGGAGATAGGGTAGAGTATTGATTACTCTAACCAGTAGTTTATGTGATCTTTGTTCAACTGGACTCCATAAGTTATGACACATTTTTACCAGCCTCTTAATACAAGAAAAAAGGGGCTTGTAATGATATAAAAAGCAGCGACAAGCCTGAATGGAATTAAATTCAAAATTTTACTCACTTTTCCTTTTGTTGGTGGAATGTGTTGTGTCATTTAGTTATGAGTCATGGATCTCCATATGTTCCATTTGGTAAAGAACTAGTATCTAATCTCTGTTGAGCATCTGGAGGCCATTAGAATGGAGAATGAGAGCATATATTGCATCTGAGGCTTTGTGGACTTCGTTGATAGGCAATTATTAATAGACAGTCAATTTGTTTCTTTTGTTGTCTTAATCTTCTTTACAGATAGTTTTTTAGGTTAACCACTTCATTTTCTTTTTTTGGAGATAATGCTTTTAATTGGGATTGTTTACCAGATTACTTGAAACAGATTGTGATTAATCAATTTTCTCGGGTTGCGCAAAATGATCGCTGTTCGTTCTTTGGGAATGTAGCCCTTGGATCATCCATATCTTTGTCAGAGCTACGTGATATGTATGATGTGGTAAGCTAGCAATTGGTATGGGTGCTTCTGATCTAAGAGGACCTGCTTATTCCTTTCTTTGGCTATGGTGTCTTAATTATCTGATCGAAATGGAATCAACTTTTATGTAGGTTGTGCTTTCTTATGGTGCTGAAAGTGATAGGCTTCTTGGTGTACCTGGAGAAGTATGAATCTTTACCTTAGATTGCCTTGCTACTTTTGTTATTTACTTGCAATTTTTCTTTTAAAACATTATAATACTTGCAGAATTTGCTGAATGTGTAAATTCAAGCATTCCATGACTTTATCAAGAGGTCTTGTTAAATATTCATTTGTCCTTCTGTGCACCTTAAAGGACTTAGCAGGTATTCTCCCTGCCCGAGAATTTGTCTGGTGGTATAACGGACACCCAGACTGTAGCAAGCTGGATCCTGACTTGAAGAGCACTGATACTGCAGTTATACTTGGACAGGTAAGTCTGTGTATGCCTGTATAGTTATGAATTGAAAAACAAATATGAAGATTGTATCTGAGTGTAACTTACCATGAATGCCACTTTCCATAAGTCCCACTTTAATTAGTTGTGGAAATTTGAACTTTGCATAGCCTATGTTGTATGTGTCTATGTGTGTGTGTGTGTGTGTGTTGTGCCTCTAATTTATCTTCAAAGCATTTCAAAATTTGTCAATCTTGCATAATAACATCTTCTGGAATTTGCAAGATGATTAATGAATAAACATGATCAGAATCTCTTTTTGTTAAGGACACAGAGGCTACTCATCAATGTGCTCTAGCAAGCTCTAAAATTGTGCATTTGATAATTGCTTCCTACATAAGAAAGGACTATATAAACATTTTGCGTTTCGTTCCTGATCTTTGATTACCAAATTTAGAAAATTTGAAGTTTCTTTTACTCATCAAGATTTATTTTATTGATAAATTCATACTTGACCAAATAAAGTGTATGCAATGTGATTTCTGGAATTTTATATGTAGAAGTGGTTTCAGTTGGTAGCATCGATCTGTGCAACTGCCATTTTGTCAAAATTATATGCGTTGATTGAGAAATCAGTTGTTTTTCCCCTTCAGCGGATAAAATTTTTCAAACTTAACCTTTTTTTGCATCCACTGGGAAATAATCCAGGGTAATGTAGCTCTTGATGTTGCACGAATTCTTCTGCGGCCAACAGTTGAATTAGCATCAACTGATATTGCCAGTCATGCTGTGACTGCGCTGGAAGAGTCTTGTATAAGGTTTGTAGTTAACTGTTTGTTGGTATTTCAGTCCATTTGCCTAGAAATCCACTGTATTTGTGCTTGAATTTAGAAATGTAACCGCAGAAAAGTTTATTTGGTCGGAAGACGTGGACCAGTACAAGCAGCCTGCACTGCGAAAGAACTCCGTGAAGTTCTTGGTAATTGCTGTACCAATTTATCAATAGTATTATTTTACTCGGCACATAGCCTCTCAGTTTACATTGGCAATTTATATTTTATTCAATGTAGTGTATTGAACTCATTCATAATCTTATAAGGACTATCTTGCTTCAGTTTTACGTATGGCAGTATGGATTGGAATGGTGTATTACAAAGAATTCAACTCATATGCATTGCAACCACAATGCTTATTTAACATCAAAAGATCTAGAATTGTGCTACATCTGCAAAAGTTCTCATGACATGTCATCTGTGGTTAGGTGTCTAGATCTGGATCAATTCTTGTAAACAATATTCTGCACTGTCATTGTATATAATATAAACTTTATTAGAAAATTTTGTGACAACTAGCATAAAGTTTTTCATGTAATTTCTGCTGATGCTATTTGAAGTCTACTTGAACTACGTTTTACATAGAATGGATCTGGTTGCAGGAATTAAAGATTTATCCATCCACATCAATGAGGCTGATCTTGTTAAAACCCTGGCAGATGAGGTATATCCGTTTTTCATCAAGTTTTAAATTCTCTTGTTTAATGGTTAATGTGATAATTTGGCTTTTACTACAATTGCCTGGGAAATCCTTGCAATTGATTTTGTATTTATTGGCAAAGGAAGAACTGAAAAACAATCGGATCCATAGAAGGATTTATGAGTTGCTTTCTAAAGCGGCCTCATCAGGAGCCTCACGTCGTTCAGCTCCACGTGAACTCCACTTTGTTTTCTTCCGTAGACCAGATAGATTTCTAGAATCAGATAATAGGAGGGGACATGTTGCTGGAGTGCGGTTGGAGAAGACAATTGTTAGAGGTAATGTTGCATTGCGATTGTTTACTTTTACTTTGGGTTTTTTTTTTTTTTTGGGGGGTGGGGGTGTGGGGGGAAGAGAACCCTTTATGCCATAATGTTTCAGTTTGTAGACTGCAGTTAATTTTATTAGAGACAAAAAGCAGGATTTCACTCTTTTATTGGTTAAAATTTTAAGGAACCAACAAATGACATGCTTTCCTTTAAAATGTACATCTTATTTTGGTATATGCAGAGGAATATATGATCTAAATTCTAAATAATGTGAATTTGTTTATATTATTTTCCAGAAAATATGGAATCTGGGAAGCAGATTGCAATTGGTACAGGACATTTTGAGGACATAAAATGCGGGTATACATTTGTTACTTTTTCTTTAGTTGGCTGGAATCCATAATTTCTTCTGAAATAATTATTTCGTCTTTCATTTTCTATCGTTAATTGAGTGGGACAAACCATTTCATTGTGTTTTCTTGGGTTTAAATCACTTTTTGAAGAGTAAAACTGTAACAGGAAATACAGGACTTTTTACATTGAATGTGCTTTAAAAGGTTGTACAGATTCTTTGTTAGATGAATTATGGAAACTAAGTAAGGCAAGAAGAATAAATGAAGGCGAAAATGTTTAGGGTAGGATAATCTCCTCAAAAGCGTTAATTTTTAGCTTGGATTTATTTGTTTGTATGCACATCCATCATCTTATTTATGTTGTTTATCAGATTGCAATCTTGCCGTATTGCAGATTAGTGCTGAAGAGCATTGGTTATAAATCTGTACCTGTTGATGGATTACCCTTTGACCATAGCAGAGGTATACTACTGATGGAAATTTGCAATATTATTATTTTCTTTCTTTGCTGTTTATTGCTTGTCCAGAGGATAATTCAATTCAAGAGTCTTTAGAATTGTCCTATTTTCTCTAGACCCTAGGTGATCTAGAGAATTTCTACCCCAAGAACTTTATATTTTGGATAACTCTTTTTGTGCCTTTGTGTCCATTCTTGTATATTGCAAGTCGGGAAATGTTGGTTGTGGTTGTTGTTGGGGGAAGATGGGCGGTTAAAGGACTAAACTAGGGATATGCTGCTTCTGTGCCATCTTACTCAGCTCTGTGTTTGAGTCTTTTGACTTTTATAATGTCATGGTAAAACAGAGTCTTCTGAGATTTGAGAAAATTAGACCCCTTGCATTCTGATTTCTTTTTCAGGTGTGGTTCCTAATGTTGAAGGTCGTGTTACAAGTGCTACAACTGCAGATGGAATGCAACTTGAGAAGGGCTTGTATGTCTGCGGATGGTTGAAGAGAGGTCCAACTGGTATCATTGCTACCAACCTTTACTGCGCTGAAGAAACGGTATCTAAATGCTTCATTAATTATCAGAATATTTTCCACATAAACTTAATTTAATTACAATTATCTGTGTCCTAGAACCTTGTGTTGTGCAAAACTGCTTGCCATTATCTTTAGATTCTCCATTACTTTTGCTTCACTCGTCTCCTAAATCTTGGCAGGTGAACAGTATATTTGAAGATCTGGATAAAGGAGTATTAATTCCTTCAACCATCTCAAAACAAAAGCCTGGAAGAGAGGGGCTACTTCATTTACTTGACAGTAAGAACATCAGATATGTTCCTCTTGGATCTTGGGAAAAGATCGATAATGAAGAAAAAAGACAAGGAATGTCGAAAAACAAGCCAAGAGAGAAGCTTACCTTATGGTCAGAGCTACTAAAGATTGCCACGGAGTGAAAATTTTTAATGTTTATTCTCCCTAAATCCATGATTCATTTTTGCAGTTGGTTATAGAGAAGATTTTGTTGTACTTTTAAATTATAGAACGCAGATGAACTCTGCTCAAAGTATGTAGAGAACAGTTTAGCCATAATAAAGATGTAAAATTACAGAAGGTACTGTGAGCGTAAGTGTCATACTGCTCAAATCTTTTTTGATTTCCAGTAAGAAACAGCGTCAATTGATAAATTTCTTTCAACACTCATAATTGGGTATGCTTCGTTTCTGCAAAGAATCCCCTTGGGAAGTGGGCTCTTTATTCCAGTTGTACTCCTATTGGAATCTCTCACTGACCATCCCTCAATATGAGTGGAGAGAACTTTTGTTTAGTAAAGTCGCAACCTATTTTACGCATGAACGCTCTCTCTCAATATTATTATTCAAGTTTCACGCTTTCATAACACAAATTCGAAACCCCAGTTTGCTAAAATCAATGTTTCCTTTCACACTGAGGCTCCCTATTTCTTTGCATAAGGTTTGGTGAACTGGGATTGAATCTGTTTTGCAAAAGGTACAAGTTGACCACTGCTTATTGAGTTAATTGTTTGCGTCCAAAGTCAATTTCCACTATATTTTTTTCTTGGCAAAGCACTTGGGAAAGCTTGCCACCTTCAAATTGATTCTCCTCTTCAAAGTCTTCCATTAAGCAGAGGACTAATCGGTGCATCATATCATGTGCATTTTGATTTCAAGAGTTCTCTCAAGTCTCAGCCTCTCCATATCACATCAGCATCATCATCAGCATGCCGTGTACCAAAAGAGATTCCAAATATATATAAAGTCCCACTTGGATTAATTATTATACTCATCTTGGCGCATCGGTTTGTGCATGCGTCCCAATTTAGGAAGATACTGTTTCCTTTTTCCTCCATTTTCGTTTTCCTTTCTGGTTATGTATGTATCCTTGAATGCTTCATTAAAGTTGGTTCTCTGTAGTCACACCATTGCAGAACATGTGAATGATGTACCATCTTCAACGCTTGTACGGGCTAAATCCCAGTTCAAGTTCATTCAAAATTTAACCCACTAATTTCAAATGCAGAACGAAAGGTTCCTTCAGACAAACATATGATGAAACCATCATAATTAAGCAAGTGTTATAAAAAAAAAGTGATCTGCACAGCACGTTCTTCTGCCATTCTTTGCGACGGTGAAAGTTGTGTCATCCCATGGTGTACAATGAATATGTCACTTCATTCACTCAAATCAATCTTTCAAGGTATGGTTCACTTTTTGGATCATGCATGCATCCACTTCTCTTATTTGCTCTCTCCCTCTCGCTACAGAATGGATTGACAGCTGTAAATGACGTCAATCAGTACACACACTTTAGCTCCTGGAAGCCATGTTCGAGCTAGAAAATTCTGCATATTGTTGGATTTGGGGCCTTTGACTGTTTGGTGCATATAATGCAATAGATTCATAATGGTTCCTTAGCAGCACACATGTTTCTCTTTTCAACTATGTCGCTGAGAATTACTGATATAGTTACAAGATTTTGGGATAGGAACAATGTGAAAATAATTTTGCAAATGTAAATCTACATTAGATGATACACAATGTCGACGTTTCAACAGCAGAATATATAACGTACTAATGAATCCCAATGTGCATCTTATCCACCCGTCAAGGTCATTTGTCAACAATGAGACATTACAATGTCTTGGGATTACGGCAATCTTTATTTTGTGGGCGTGTGTGTTTTTATTTGAGGACAGAGAAGGCTGGCTACATAAGGATCATCTGCATCTGGAATATTTTTAGTACGAAAAGGACAACATATTTATCGATCTTCTAACCCTTAATCTGATAGCTATGTTTCTGCTGGGATTACAATCATTAGAGATCAAGCTGGCTGCAGTTATGCCAAGTCATTCTTTCCTGTTTTGCAGTACCTCTTGAAGCAACAAAAAACCAAAAACCATGTCGTTGAGCTTTCTGATTCATGTTTGCAGCACTCTTGCCGACCACAGTGAATGGCTTACCGGGTCTTAGATTTAGCGTTTAGCTGCTTGCATGCATGCATGCATTCAAGAGTTCTGTTTCCTGTCAAACGAGCTTGTATGTCCAGGAGTAATTCATGGGCACAAAAAAACTTACAGCACTTTCACTTCAAACTAGTTTTTTCATATAATCCGGCTGAGAGTTGAAGATAACCTCCCCAAACCAAACTCCCAAAGGGCTAAAAAACTGGCAATTATTCATGTTTCCTTAATAGGGTTCCATCATGTAGGAGCAAGTAGGGACTAGGTAAGTACCATAATATACTTGCAGGCTTTTTGTTGGATTCCACTAGTTTTTTGGCTATGAATTGGGATAGAATACATCAATACATAGCAAGCTTCAGTCCTTGTCTTCATAAGGGCTTTGGTGACCCTCTCCACAATAATTTGTAGTAGAATTATACTACATCTTTTTCAGGTACATGAATATGTGCATCATGCATACATACAATACATGAGTTTCCAGGCAGGGAAATACTTGTCTTATGAATTGAGGAAATTCTGACCACAAATACTTTTTTTTTTTTGCATAGCTTGGTTTTTCCATCATTATCTATAAGGGGCAAGTGCCTGTAAATCGTTGGACAAATCTAGACCCTTGCCATCTTGTTTCCTTCCCCCTCTGAGATAAACTGAGATGTCTGATCAAGGTATTAGAAGATAAAACCATGATAAAGATTGCCGCCACCAATTTAGAAAATACGAACACTTCATCTGTTCATTAATCTCCATTTTTTGTGTTCTTGTTGAATAATTGTCACAAGTCACAGCCATTTAACTAGTTCATGTGAGAAGTGTCTACTCATTCCCTCACTATATAAACTTTTCCCTAAATTAATCAAGTTTCACAGTGAAGAGGAACGTCATGAATGCACTTCATAACATAGAATTCTAACACATATTTGAGTATTATACTGGGTTTATTGTCAACTTTTCAACTGTCAAAACAATATTTTACATTTTGAGATAACTATTATCTTATAACTTTTAACTCAAAAAACATAGAATCGCATTTTCGACCTCCGGCAGAAAGCATCTCCAAAGCAGCCACCAATGAGACAATGTATGAATACCGCCACTATTGCAGCAGTATATGGTATGATACTGGGGTCTATTGCCAACTTGTCAACTGTCAAATTTATGTCTGATATGGTGAGTGCAAAAAGCAAAAAAAATAAAATAATATTAATTGAGAAGGATAGAATGGTCATTTAAGACTAAAAGTTGTGATTCCTTATGTTTAAATCAAATCCCACATGGGTCCAGATTTGTCGTCTCCCTTACCTCTTACTATAAAGTCTCAGGCCTGATTAGGACAACCACACATCACATGCTCAGGACATGGTATAATTTACTTGTATTATTTGGTCTTGTTTGGTTTCAATTATTTTCTAGACTTCAGAAATTGGAATCCTCTTCCTGTTTTTTTCTTATAAAATGCCTTTTTAATGATGTTTGATTTTCAATCATTATATATATCTATATGTGTGTATGTGTGTGTGTTCCTAGTGAGTGGAGCCATAAAAACTCTGCAAAGAAAAAAAATGAAAAAGAGTTAGTATCTCACCAAACTTAAAAATTCTATAATGTTAGGTATAAAGGAATTAAATGGAACAAGCACCCAATTTTATTTTTTTTAAGAACATGATTTCCTGGCATTGGCCATATGGAATTACTAGAGTCAATGAGTTAATGATGGTTTTTTCCACCACAAATTAGTGTGCGTACAAATTGCATTTCAACATATCGTTTTTAAAATCTCTAAGATTTTTAGTTGTTTTAAAATAATTTTAAAAAATTTCATTAAAAAAATACGGAATTCTATTTCTGACGACAACTTGCTTAGCAGTCCATATTAGGAGGACATTCCAATTTGGATGTATTAGTAACAATAATGTT
The DNA here is from genome assembly GCA_020080225.1 of Gynochthodes officinalis. NCBI lineage: Eukaryota > Viridiplantae > Streptophyta > Magnoliopsida > Gentianales > Rubiaceae > Gynochthodes > Gynochthodes officinalis. Next base: position 44,545,349 of record CM034615.1, on the reverse strand, counting down.
AGATGGGATGGCCTTGGACCCTCCCATTTGGTGTAGCTAAGCACTAAATTAATCATCAGCAGCTTCAATCCAATCCAGTGCGTGAGTGGGTGTGTGTTGTTTCTGAAGTTGGCCAGGCCTCTCTTTCTGTTTAAACGTTCTTATCATAAACATTAATGGAATGGTGATAGCTCCTCCACGGGTTATTGCAAATCAATGCATTGGATGGAGATTCCTCACTCAATTCCGAATGCTGCTGTCACCATGAATGATACTTCGCATGCATATAACCAGATTTGATATTGCAAATAAATTTTTAATTACATAGTATAGCATGCCCTAAATTATGCACCTTAGTTACTAAATTCCTGTTTACTTTAAATATCTGACATCGAGAGATAATGAACTAACAATATTAAAAATATCTCTAATTAGGTCCCCGACAAAAAGTGGAGAGACTAGTGGATTTTTTTAAGAATTGTACGAGAAAAAGCGAGTTCTTAAGAATGATTAAATGATGTCTATCTCTTCTCTACTTTTTGCCTCAATAGAATGCATTCAAAATTGCCCTTGCTTCTGTTTCCAATGATCGAATGAAAATATTCTTTTGGGCTTTGGCAGCAAGATTTGACCATCAATTTGCTCAACAATCCAAGCAATAGTTTTTTCTCAAAATGTAAGAGCAAGGTTGAAGGTTTTGATTGTCCCATTTGTTTACTTGTAGTTTTTCTTTTTTTTCTTGGAGTCATTTTCATTTATTCGGAAGTAAATTTAGCCTTTGCATGGCCAATTATATGAACTACTGTGTCTCAAAACTCAATTTTGTATTTTTTTTGATATAGTAATTATGAGATAAAATATACTCATTACTCCCTCCATCCAAAAAAATAGTTCACTTTTAAAAAAAAAATTCTTGTCTCAAAAAAGAAGTCCACTTTTAAATCAAAATTTTAAAATATCCTTACTAATAATAATTGTATACATTTATAATTAAAAAATAAAGATAAAAATATAAAATTATACATTTAGTTAATACATTAAGTGTGTTGTATTTAATAACTAATAAAAAGTTGTACCTAAATCAAAATAAACTTTTTTTTAAAATAAAGAAATTATATTATAAAGCGTAAAATTGTATTGAAAAACGTAAAAATATGTTTTATAAATATTGTTCATACTCCATATATATTGTATTTTTTAAAAAAAAAAACAAAACAGGTTTTTTCACGTTTTTAAAGTAAAAGTTATTAAAAATTTTATTTTAAAATGTAATCCATTATCAATCTTTATTGTGAGAATGTTGACAAAGATTTGCGTCCCTAGTACAAGGTGAATGTTTAAATCCTTTTAAATGTTAAAATCACCGGCGCCACTCTTTACCAAAAAAGATAAAAAAAAGATCTGGCCAGAGGCCCAGACGGGATATTCGCCGGCCAGATTCAGACAAAGATTATTAAAAGGCTAAAAAAATCTCACCGACTTTTTGGTGGAGTTAGTCGGCGGCTGTAAGAGGGTGAATGGGAGGCGATAATGACAAATTATAATAATTTTATATATTGACTAACATAGTAATTATAAAAAGATAAAATTATTTATTTATTTTTATTATAAAATATAAAATAATAAAAAATAATTTTGTCATTGTGATTATTAATAAAATTTAAGCTATGAATTTATGACCATCCATGATCCACCCCAACTCATTCCCCTACTGAATTAGAATATCATTCCGTTCTTAAAATAAATAAATTAAAAAAAAAAAGAGGGGAAAAATCAAAATCTTCTTGAACACGTGGGGTTGACTGTAATTAATAAAAGTGCATTCGGAGGCCCAAACCATAAGGCCCCCACAAATTGCCACACCAATCCAAACGCGAGACTGGGGGTTTTCGTTGAGTTTCGACCAAACACCAACCACTGTGGATACGGGCAGTACATCTAGAAAGAGAGATCAGTGTGTGAGTGGATATTAAATACTATAATTTTAACCCGATTTATTTATTTTATAAATTATATAATACGATATAAAAATAATTATACAGATGTAAAATTTATAAAAATTTAATTATTTATTTATTTTATGAGTAATATAATTAAAAAATATATATATTTATAAAAAAATTAAAATATCAAAAATATTTAAAACTATGTCTTGTATAATATATTTTAATTTTTAAAAAAATATTATTAATTTATTTTAAACATGTTAAACGAATTAACTTATAAAATGATCTAATTATATTTATTTATTTTTATATTATTTAAATTCAACTTAATTTTGATTTAAACTCACAAATAAATATATTCATACTTTCTAAATATGTGTTAATTTATTATCGTGGTACGAGTTACCATCCTATGGATGTGTTGTGAGTGTGTGAGAGAGAAAATTTGGGCAGTGTGAATGGAGAAAGCGGAGGCGACCCACACCCACAGTGAGTAACAACAACAACAACTCCTGCGAGAACAACTGCCCCACAACACAAAGCCACAAGAAGGCCACAACCACAACCCTTAAAACTCTTCTTTTTTATCTTCTTCTTCGTCTGTCACTCTTACATGAACTCGCCTAACGCCTTAAAAGTTAAGGCGTAAGAGAAGAGTTGCGAATCCATTCATATAACACTCAAGACCAGTCTGTCATAGACTCTAACTTCGCCTTAAAGCGCATGGGTTAAACCCATTCATATAACACCCAAAACCATCTTACGAAATCGATGCGACATTACGATCGTACTTGACCGGCAAGGCCGACGCCGACATGGGATACATCGTGACCGACCTTTGAAGCTGGCGTTCGTCAGAGAATCGACATGGTCCTTGATCGACCAACATAGGCATGGCTCTGATACCAAATGACATGAACCCGTCTAACTCTACCTTAAAAACTAACTCGTAAGGGAAAAGTTGCGAACTCATTTATATAACACCTAAAACTATCTTACGAAACCGATGTGGAATACATCGCACTTTGTCCGTTCCGTTCCGTCCTCCACTGCCCAACGAGACTGGTTGGCTGTTGAATTTGGACGCCACCAGTGATCATCATTCGTGATGGATGATTGATGATCCACACGGACAATGCCCCATTCGTTCTCCATCACTCGTTCATTAAAACATAAACCAAGTCTCCCAGGTGGATCAGTCGGCTGAATTTTAAACATGTTTTTACTTTGCTTCTATCTCTACCTACCTTTTTGGAGTGGAATTTCTCCTTTGCTCTTGCTCATGTTCATCGTCATCATTATTGTGATTGGAATAAATTTGTAATAAATTCAATATGAGAATCAAAATTCAAATAAAATTTCTAAAATATCATCATTAATAATAATTGTATATACACACATTTAAAAAATAAAGATAAAAATATAAAATTATATATTTAGTTAATATATATAAGTGTGTCGTATCTAATAAGTAATACAAAAATATATATAAATCAAAATGAACTCATTTTGTTGGGACAGAAGAAGTACATGTTAACTATGGTGATTAAGGGCATGTATGAACATGCTTTCTAAACACATTTTTGTGTTTTACAAGATATTTTTATATTTTTTAATATATTTTTATCTCGTAAAAATATGAAATATTATCTCATAGCCACTATTTCAAAAACTATGATAACACGTTGTGAAATGTCATTGACAAGAAGCCTAAGTTTCTAACTCATTCAATAATATTGTTAGACTTCAAATTTTCCTGTGTTAAATGTTGCCAATCAACCAACATATACGTATGTGTAAGTTTACAAAAATTGGAAAAGAGTTATGCATCTAAAAGTTTTTGGTGAAAATATTTTAAATTACTAACGTGATATTTATGTGGCAAAATAACGAAATCAATAATCATTTCACGAATCAATAACTACTTTAATTATTCAAAAAGTAATAATAGTAATAATAACATTTTATAGGAAATATTATAGTGAACGTGACGTGTAAAAAAATATAAAATTATTTTTTATTATTTTATATTTTTTAAAAAACGTAATAAATAATTTTGTCTTTTTATATTTACTATATGATTTTTTGCTATAAAAAATTATTAAAAATATTATTACTCTTATTCAGTATTCTTTTGTGGTGTAAATAAGTACTGAAAATTCAATCCAAATTTGCATTAAATATCATTACTCATTGGAAAATAATATTTCGAAATGATCTTTTAAAAAAAAAAATAGAAGGAATATTAATTTTTATATTACAAGAACAGGTAGGCAATCGGCACGCATATATGAATAGATATATATTTGTGCTTTCTGGGTGTGGGTCTGCGCATGCTACGGTTTCTTTTTTCCCCACTCGATTCATGGGGTAATGGTGCGCTTTGCCTCATGGGACATAATTAAGTTTTGATTCCGCTTTGAAATTTATGTGCATGCCATAGATCACTAATTTTTAAAAAATATTCATCCATATTCTCATGAAAGGCAAGAAAATCTCATCTACTTTTTTTATCTTTATTTTACGCTGGATTATGTAGCCAAATATAATTAGAATAAATTGTCTATAATTGAAGAAAACAATCTGATGAAAGCTTTATCCATAACCCGAAATGATAGCTTTGACCCGAGACTCTTTGTTTTTTTGGTTAGCGTGTTTACATGCAAAACAAATCACGAAATAGTTATTCGGAATAACTTTTTCGATGTTTAAGTCAGTTTTTCTATAATAATATTTCTTTTCTCTCTAAAGTGTCTTCCCCTTCACTATATACCTCGTTTCCAAGATTTGTAGGATCTGTAACAGTTAATTACGTGAACTACAGTTGTAATGGATGATAGTAGGTTGTTACATTTTTCCATAATTATCGCATACTATTATTCATTTGTAAATAGGTATGGATTTACCAAGTTCCTACTTTGCTGGTGTAATTTGAGATCCCATACACTTAATATACTTTTTCTTCAAACCAAAGGCTGAAGTCCGACAAGTAAACATGCCAATTGCTAACATTCGAATCTATGACATGTCAAGGTCAAGATTATGGTGCAAAGGCCCTGCACATTGCCGAAATTACAGTTCTAAATAAGAATGTAGAAATTTGATTCTATAAATTTATCTTGTATATATCACAGTCTATTTACATAAAATTGAACAAAAAAATAAATTATACGATTAGTTTATTATACTAAAACTAATGGTACAACATACTAATGAGATTTTTTTTTTAACATAATAAAGGGTTTCAAAAAATTGTGAAAGTTGTCTAATTGCATTTGTGAGAATTTCATTCTAAAATAATCTTTTTTTTTTGGAGTAATAATACACATAATAAAAAATTCACTTAATTTCTCTCTAATAACTAACTTGCATTTACATATTAAAATTCACTAAATAATTTATTAATATTACCGTATAAATACTACTTTAGTCATTATAAAAATTTAAGTAATGATATTTATAATGACTTTTTATAGTTACTGATGTAGCAAATGTAAAAAGAAAAAATCATTATTCTAAAAATTTATTATAAAAATTATCACTAAAAATATCATTACTCTAAAAATTTATTATAAATATCATTACCATTTATTTTCATCTAGTCAAAATGATTTTCGTTTGCAAATAGTTTTTGTTTACACTTACATTGAACCCCACAAAAACAGTGCCAAACTTGATTTATACATTCCACAATTTTATTATTATTATTTTTTTTGGAAAACACGAGTGAGATATTGTCACTCCACAAAGTATCTTCGTTATAGATAAGTTCATGGCATTGCCACCGAAAGCGACGTTGTTAGCTTCGGTTCTGAGGCCCCCGACATTCATCATTAATCACTAATCACGATAGTATCAGAAAAAAATTATGGTACCATCACTTTAACCAACTAAGATTACCACCCTTTTGATTACTCCATTTTAACGTTTGACCTTCATTATGGATTCATCCTTTAATGGAATTGGTACGGACAGTTAATCAAAATGCGTTTTTATATTTTTATATATAATAATTGTGAGATAAAAGATAGTATTAAAAATTTAAAAAATATAAAAATATATTTTAAAAGATTGATCATACACTTGCATGAATTTTGTTTTAACTATTATTTTAAAAAATATAAAAATATATTTTGAAACATCAAACTATATATATTCTTAATATCTACAACATTGTTTGATTAAAAAAAAAAAGAAAAATAATGCTATATAAATTAAATTTTTAAATATATTTTTATAAAACTTTTAAAAAATTATAAAAAAATTATATAAAATTATATTAAAAAATATAAAAATACATTCATCTCCATCCGATTCATGTAATTCAATGAGGGCATCAAGACAAAACCTTGATTGGACTTTTGTCATAGTTTTGCTCCAAATTGTTTGTATTTTGTAACTTGTGAATCATGAAATCGCCAATATGAGTAAATCTAAATGTGATAATCTTAAATACAACATTACTAGATGTAACAAAATAAAACCAACGTGATTATCTTAAAAGTCTAATGAATTATTATAACATGCATGGCTAGGTATATTTTGCAGAAAACTTTTCCATTCCCTTTCTCAAACTGATGATTTCCCTTTTTTATTTTTTTTTTTGGTTAGTTTCTCTGATTGTTATCACAACTTTAACACCAAAATTCCTTCACTTTCTTAGCTCATTGGACGGAATTTGTATGTATAGTACATTTCAATTCCAGCCCAAAAGGCAAACATTTTTCTTTCTTCCTTTTAGCCATTCTCTTTTTGCTTTTCTCTTTTCTCTTTTCTGTTTATTTTCCCCAAGAAACCCACAAAAATAAACACTAAATTACAAAATCTGATGGTAAATTTTGATTCAGACTTCCCTTTCAGAGACAGCATTTGTCCAATCCCTTTCTGAGATGAATTTCGTCAGCGACAGTAATACGTAGCATTAATTAATCAAGACTCTTTTTTCCCCTCTTAGCAGAAAAATGTACGAATAACAAGTAATTAGTCAGTTGATTAATAATCTTGAAAGGGAATTTCAAGGTTGCCGGAAAACTTTATGTGACCTGTCGGTGTGGTGCCCTGGATAAAAACAAGGACCCCCTCAAAAGATTAAAAAGATGGAGCTCTCTAGCCCTCTGGTCTGCTGCATGGGGAAGATGGGATTGAACATTCAGCACTCAAAATGAGCACATAATTAGCTCTTCTAATCCAGTTTAATCAAGTGATTATTTAATTTAATCACAGGGCTCAACTTCTTCATCTGGGACACCCCATAACATAATTTATGGGTCAAATTTGTTGAGTGTAGACTTTTACTAATTAGTGGTTAGACTTGGGGACAAACATTCAGAAACTGTGGCATCACTAAAATTAATAAATGTAGCAAGAAAACAACATGGGGGGACAGAATTTCTGAAATTATGGCTGCCCAGAGATTATTAAAATCTACACACAAATGTTTGATTGTTTCCTCATCACATTTGATACAACCTGGCCTAAAGTGCTTGAAATCATACATGGGTTGTTTTCATTAGTTTAACGTTAAGGTAAAATAAACACTAACAACATACCCGTGTAGGTATGTATTCATTGTATTTTAAAAAGTATTTTTACAATTTTTAAAATAACATTTGTAAAATAAAAAATATATGTATTAGAAAACGTTTAAAAAAATGTCTATATACTTTAATAATCACTGTGTTACTTTCAAACTTAAGTTAAAATGACCTTGGTTGAAATTTTGTTTTTCCACCAAATTTCAAGAAGGGCTTGGAAGGCAATACTGAGTAGGCACATTGGCTTTAAACTATTTGTACTGGTATCATTGTTCAAGGTTGGGGTTGGGGGTTGTACATAACATTCCCAAATATGAAAGAAAAAAGGACATTTTTTCTTGGTGACCAAATTAGAAATGCTGTTATTGATAAACTTCTTCCATTGGCTGTGCTTGTCTGTGTCTGGTATTACCTGTGAAAGATTTCCTCTGGGTGAGAAACATCAAGATTTCTGGCAGCTTGATTTTGTGGCAGTGGTCATAATTAGATGTGCATCCTGCTTTGGCAGTTTCATCTGTTTTGGTGAAAGTTCATTCTTTGATTAGCAATTTTGATTTAAAAGCTTCTGAATTATAAAGGGTGGAAGGAACTTGGAAGAAAAAACTAAGACCCTCCAAAATGTTACTTTTGCCAATTACAGTGATACAAGAAAATTCCTCTAAGCACTTGCAATTAGCATTTCTGGGGATTTTTCTGATGCCAATGCTGGCTAGCTGTACAACACATTTCAGGCAACCACCACTTCACCAATTGAATGTAGTATTTACAGTGTAGAAAATTTCCTTTCTTTTTTAGCAATAACATTATTATTTATGGAAATGGAAATGGAAAGAAAATTAATATTTAATAAAAAATAGTCCAATATATAAAAATTCCCTTGTATTTTGAAAAAAAAATTGGGTCATTAAGGTTTGATCTATGTAATTATTTTACTCTATACAAATATAAGAGACTATTTTTGTGACACTAAAAAAATAAATATTTGAATCCTTAAATAAATATTGCTTGTTGCATACTAGAATCCAATTACAATAAACATGAACATATATGACATATTGAATAATTTTTTCCATAGCATATATGTTGATTGTTTGTATAATGAATGGAATGAAAGAATCAAGGGGAAACTCTAAAAATTGAAAACAAAGGCATTATTGTTGGCTAAGTAGAGCTATAATGCCTTTTCTTTTTCTAATTTTACAGCCAATGTGAAAATCAATCTCATTCCAATGCCATCCCATTGTTACAGTACTGGAAGGAGAGAGAAAGACAGAGAGACAGACAGATGAAAAGGTTGAGCCCGACATGATTATGTAGAAACATAGTGGAATACTCCTCCCAAAGAGGCTAAAACAAATAAAAGGGCTCTAAGAATCTTCTCTTTCCTACGCTGCAAATTAAAAAAACTCGACCTCATCTTGAAAGCATATTAGTAATAATACCATTTACATTTTTTACACTATTCTTCTGGATTAGTTCACTGGTTCTCCACCATATATATTGTGCTGGTACATTTCTGGACTGTTATTCCTAAAATTTTGATGTCTATGCCTTGTGAAGAACATGATTACATAGGTTTGTCAGAGGTTCCTTCAATGGAAAACTCTGAAAAGAATGCTCTGTTGGTGGGAGATAACGAGAGGAAAAGTGCTAAAGTTTTGAACTTGAAGGCTACTGAGCTGAGACTGGGCTTGCCAGGTTCAGAGTCACCAGAGAGGGAAGCTGGGCATGGTGGAGATGATAAGAATAGTTTCCCACTTGGGATGCTCAAGGGTGGTTTAGTTTCAGGTGCCAAGAGGGGCTTTTCTGATACCATTAATGGCGGTTCTGGCAAGTGGGTTTTTTCTGGGAGTGGTGGATCTGAGGCGGATTTGGCTAAAGGAGCTGGCTTGTTCTCTCCTAGGGGTGTTAATGGAGCTGAGAACGGCTCTCAGCAATCTTTTGTGACTTCTGGGGTTGGGAAAGAGACAGTACCTCAGACACCTAAGCAAGCTCAGGAGAAGAAGCCTCAAGCTTCTGCTGCAAATGGACATGCTGTTGCCCCTGCTGCCAAGTAAATTTCTCTTCTTTTTTCCCGTACTCTTTCCAAACAACAGTAGCATACTCAAACAATTATTAAGTGCATGGTTGCAGTTCATGCTTCCTTGTCTTCATGTTTTTTTGGGGTCCTTTTTAGTTGATTAGTCTATTGTTTTACTCAGGTTTTTTTCCCCTTACTTAGCTGCTGAGAAATGATCGTATGGGTCGGTTTGATTTAGAGCGCGCTTTGTTCTGCATGCGGTCTTTTCATTCAAGGACTAGGAGAGGAGAATTTGCTGAGATGTCTATACTTTCCCTTTTCTGAAAACTGCTGTTTTCCCAAAACCTTCGTTCCTAGTACTTTTGGTTCTCAAAATTAAGGCAGTTAAACGGTACTTTGCATGCATTTAATTGGAACAAAATTGGTTCCTACAGCCTGGTATTAAAGATTTCCTCGTTACGTTGGGTGTCTGACAGGGCACAGGTGGTTGGATGGCCTCCAATTCGCTCTTTCCGGAAGAACTCAATGGCTATTAATCCTCCCAAGACTGATGAAGATGCGGATGCCAAGTTAGGAGCGGGGTGCCTCTATGTCAAGGTAAGTATGGATGGTGCCCCCTACCTGAGGAAAGTTGACCTCAAGATCTACAGCAGCTATAAGGATCTATCTTCAGCTCTGGAAAAAATGTTCAGCTGTTTTACAATTGGTAATCCCCTGTTAAAAATCTTTCCCAGCAAGTTTTCATGACTTGCTAATTTCAACTTTTAAGATCCAAATACTTTTCTCATTTCAAGGAGATCAGGAGAAACATCTGTTGTGATCAATAGTTTTTGACATGGACTTTTATGGTTTTAAGTTGGAAAAATTGAACCTGTGACATTTGACTAGTCTGTTGATGTTACAACTCAACAAAATCTTAGAGAATTTAATTTGGGGAACACCTAAATGGTTTGATGAGGATTTTCTTGTTGTAAAGCAGTTTCAATGAAGGGTAATAATTGTCAGTTCCTTTCAATCTATGGGCAGTAAGATCTCCACTGGTGTGGAATTTTTTCACAAAGCTTTATTTCTCGTTAGTATATTTTTAATTTTGGTAATAAAATATAGAGTTCGGCTATATGGATCATATCTCGCCATCCCTTTCTATTAAAACATATATTTTGGTTCAAAACTTCAAATTTAGATAATTCAAATCTTTTTTTAATAGTTTCTTTAAGAAAAAGTTTCTTTCAAAAAAATTGTTTCTTTCAAACAATTTCAACAGAAGACACTTTGCAGAAAATAAAAGGGAAAGCCAGGGACAAATTTATTGGGCTAACAAGGGATGGAACTGTGGGACAAATTACTTGTACACTGGTGAGACCAAGTCAATGACATCAGTGGTAACTTTTGTTATTGAGCAAGATGTGATTGGTTCTAAAAGATAGAAATATGTTTAGATTGTAGAAGATGGATCTCCGATTTCTGTTGCATAGATTTATGTATATTCTAGTCCTGTTTTTTGTTTTCTGTAATTGTAATTACTATTTAAATTCCATTTTAGAAGGTCTTTCTAATACGATGAAAACATGCTATTGCAAAAACATTGAACAATTTGCTTTCTGGGCTTATACCCCCTTATGCAGTGTGATTTTGACCGTACATTCTGTCTTCTTCAGGTCAGTGTAGCTCCAATGGGGTTCATATGAGGGATGGATTGAGTGAAAGTCGATTAATGGACCTTCTTCATGGTTCGGAATACGTGCTTACGTATGAAGACAAAGATGGTGATTGGATGCTTGTTGGTGATGTACCTTGGGAGTAAGTGTTTCCCAGGAATTTTATGATATTTTTATTTGTTTATAGAATCATAATATCTCTCAATGGTCTTCCAAATTTGGGACCAATTTCAGTAATTAGCAACCCCCCTTCTCTCCCAAAAAGTGGAGTAGATTTCTCACTGTCATTGCAAGTGATGTTCAACTATTAAATGGAGCTCAATTGCATTTCAGCTTTAATGGAAGTTAATGAATCCGCAGCACATAATTGTACTGGCTCGTCTATAGTTTGAAGTTCAAGTTGGGGTCAACATGATATTCTTGATAATCTATGTCCATTTCTTACCCAACAAATTACAATTGTTACGTTTTCTGTTAATTTTCTGATGGTCGAGTTCATGAGATGCGTTGCTTTCTGGTTGCAGAATGTTTACCGACTCTTGCAAGAGGCTGAGGATCATGAAGGGTTCTGATGCAATCGGTCTAGGTAAAACAATTAAGCACATTCTACATTCTTCTTCTTGCACAGTTCCACTATAAAGGAACTTTCATCAATTTAAAGTAGTTCTAGTTTCATTCCCATGGCACCTCACTTGATCACACTCATTGTCATTGCATGCTTCTCTGTAAAAAGCATTCCAATAGTGGAAATACATAATTTTGAGTTGGGTTTTGCTTTTGAGGCATAGCCTTAAGTATAGCAAGAAAGTGCTAATCCCTATTGAACCATAATCATTCTTGACCAGTCAAAAAGTGCAAGAACTTGCATACCTAACTTTTGTCACAATGTATTTGCATCTTACAGCCCCCAGGGCCATGGAGAAGTGCAAAAACCGCAACTAACGCAGAAACTCTGCTGCAAAAGGATCAGTGTCCAGCATGGAAAAGGACTCAAGATTCACTTCACATAAAAGCTGGAAGCCTTGATTTGGACTGAAAATCAGGCACCTGGGTTTATTTAGCCTATGTTATTGTCTTTTTAAGGTTTTTTGTGTACTGGAGAAGAATATTTTTAGCAAATGAGATGAGTATAAAACCCAAAGAAAGTGTTGCTCTAGTTATTATGGTAGAGATGTGTATTTTGTGTACTCTGATTGTTGGCTCCTCAAGGTTTCAACACTGCATATGTGTATATGTTTGGTTTGTCTGTCTCTATGTGTGCACATGGATACATTTGTCGGTTCCAAATGCTCTTTCAAACAATGACCCAAATTGGGTTGATCTCTACACATGGATGAAGGAAAAAATTCCATACATTTTGTACAATAGTGGCTGGTTTTACACATTAATGGAAAAACATAATATATCATTGCATAAATATGAGTTACTGTAATTTCGAAAATTTTGATAAAAACTCCATATTTAAAAAATAGATGAAATAGAATAATAATATTTTTACTAATTTTAAATAGTAAAAAATGACTATTGTTAATGTGTTAAGGATAGGGAAGGATAAAATGATAAAAAGATAAAAATATTTATTATTTTATTTATAAAAATATAAAATAATAATAAATAATTTTATTTTTTTTAAATATAGTACATTAACTATTATATTTTTTTATTAAAATATTATTATTCAAAAAGGCATTAGGTATGAAGTTGGTAAAAACATGAAAATTTACTTTTTTAAAAATTTTCTGGATTTTGGATTTATATCCCATGAAGCAAAATATTAGGGAAAAAAAAAACACAAATTGAGTAAGTAACTCTTTAAGCACCCAGCAGCCAGTCCTACCTCCTGGTCCTGGATCAGGGAAAGCGCAAAATAATAATAATGATAATAATAAAAGGAATATTCAAGTCTCCATGAATATACACGGAATTCCTCACAAAAGAACAAACCAATAATTGATTCTTTGTTTTGTTTCGTGCTCATCCATCCTGCACCATCAGGACGTTTTACGAATTAACAAAATACATATTAGGGCTTTACAGACCTTGTCTCTCGCACAAACACGTACTCCCCACCAACCCACCAACCTGCAGGCTGCAGTGGTGGAAGGGAAGATGAAGCTTAAGCAGTTGGAAGGCCTGCTGGGTCCTCTTGAACAATTCTCCAATCCAAAGGTTTTCCAAATTTTCTCATCTCCCCTCCACTCCTTAAACTGTATCTGCTTATAATCTTCCTGTTTCACCGTGGGTTGTGACTAAATTAGATTGGTATGCCCTTCTGTGATGCTACTGCAGGTTGAACTAGAGCAATATCCAACTGGGTCGCACATTGCCTCTCGGATTCTGTACACTGTGATTGCTCTTCATCTTGCGTTTCTCTTTTATGTTTTTAGATGCCCTTTCCCACTTTGTGTGTGTGTTTTTTAAAATAATTTAGATGGGCATTTGTTATCTTGGGTTTGTTCAAAGTTCAGTTCTTTTTGGTGAAACTAATGTAATTGTACTATGGTTTAGGCGGAGAATTCGTTTGGGGATGTGAGCAATAAGGTGGTGGCAGATTTCGGTTGTGGTTGTGGTACATTGGGACTTGCTGCTGCTCTCCTGGGTGCAGAGTCAGTAAATTCATTGGTTTTTTTTTTTTTTTAACACTTTTCAATGTCTTTTTATTACTTAGTAATACTAGTTTTTAGCACTTCTCAATCGTCTTTGCTGTTATAAGTTTTTTTTGCTTTGCCTTTCTATGCTCGCTAGTAGTGAACGTCACTTCTCTTTCTTATTTTTGTTTAATTTTGTTTGCTGTGAACAGACATGTTGTTGGTTTGGACATTGATGCTGAATCTCTTGAAATTGCTTGTGAAAATGCTGATGAGCTTGAGGTAATCTTTTGTTTTGTATGCTGGTGGAATAGTTTATTTTAGTTAACCGGTCAAAAGCAAAAGAAAAAGAGAGGTGAAAAAAGTTTATGCTTTTTATGTGGGTCGGATGAATTTTATGCTTGATTCTGAGGATATGATTACTTTATTTTCCATTGAAATCCACTAGAATCAGTGACTATGCAACGTCTAAGTACTTTTCCTCGTTTTTGAGTATGATAATGCAGTTAGACATGGATTTTGTTCAATGCGACATCAGAAACTTAAAATGGGCAGGTACACTTTCTGTTCAGCTTGTGAATTCACATGCTTATATCGAATTTATATATTTTGAATACACAACCCTCATTCCATTAACTGTCTACTCTAATATAATAAGAGAGAAAAATATAATCAGAGCTTTATCTAATCGCCATGCTCAAAATTGTAGTTCAATAGAGTAAAAGCAAGGTTTTTAATTGAGCAATGCAATCGTGAATTAAATATTTTTGCCTGGCTATAGTAATTCGGCTCCTTCCTGGTAGTTTTTAAATAAAAAACAAAGGTTGTTGCTCCTTGCTGGGAGTTCTCATATTAAAAACGAAAGTTGGTGCTTTAAGAGTTTTAGAGCCATTATGTCATAATAACCTTTTATAAGCTGCTAACCTGTTCCACTTCTAGTTTCTCTGTTAATAGTATATTCTGTGAACTGGCTTGGATAGGGAACACTTGAGAATGATGATTAACTTTTGCTCGTGCAAATTTGCATTATGGTTATTAATATTTGTACGCATGAGCAAGAAATAATCTTTTGATTAAATGCAGGCCAAATCATTAATACTATTGTTATGAATCCTCCTTTTGGAACAAGAAGAAAAGGGGCAGATATGGATTTTCTGTGTGTAGCATTGAAGGTAGAGGAATGCCATAGTGGTCGCTTTATGATTCTTTGATTAATTCTTAGTTCTGAGTTCATTGTTGTCTCAGGTTGCTTCTGAATCAGTCTATTCCTTGCATAAGACAACAACAAGAGATGTGAGTACCTTTATCTTCTGTATCTTTAATTCTTCTTCGAAAGGATTTTCTTAATGCAACAAACTAAGCATTCTTACCTACTGCGTATCACATGATGACTCTTTGCACGGTTAGTAGCAAAAGTTGAAGGCATACTCAGTATACCCCTCTCAACGAGAAATCAGTTTGATTAGGCAAACGGAAATTTTTTTGGTCTGTTTGCCTTTTGTGCTATTGGTCTCGGGAGTTAATGACTATCGTCGATATCCACTGCTCTATTATTTTGATATTTTTAGTTTTGTTGGTGATTACAGCACGTGAGAAGAACAGCTTTGCGAGATTGTAATGCTCGAAGTGCTGAGGTTTTATGTGAGGTACATGACATTTCTTTGCTGTATTCCAACATCCTTGGAATAATATGTTCTCTCTTCATTGTCTCGGTCCCTTACGCAGTTATATTTTAGTTGGTATTATAATCAGGAAACTAAATCTTGGTGCTTATTTGTGGAAGATAAAATTTAAAATTTTCTGTATTATAATCAGGAAACTAAATCTTGCTTCTCTTGCCTGGAATATAAAATTTAAATTTTCCTATTTCAGCTTCGGTATGATGTGCCACAGCTTTACAAATTTCATAAGAAAAAGGAAGTTGATATTGCAGTGGATCTATGGCGGTTTGTTCCTCAGAAAAATCAATAGCAGTGGTGCCTGGGCAATGCAGTAGGATGAATATTTGAAGTTTTTCTTCTTTTTCCCCCTCTTAGGCTCATACTCTGGATTTGAAAATGATCAACCACATGTACAACTGAAATAGAAAAGCAATTGATGTTATCCTAGGGAGGGTCAAATGCTTACAATTCCTTGTCTGTCCATACAATGTTTCATTTGGATTATAGAATGATGGCAGAAAATTGAAATTTTGATGGCGCCTCCACGGCGGCGGAATACTGATTTTGGTGGCAGCATAAATATTTATTTAAGTTTCAGGTTTTGAACTTTCTAAAATTGAAGTTATAGCTAGCGCAATCATTTAATTATGTAAAAATTGAAAATTAATAATTCAATTGAATGAGAAGAAAATTAGTAATTGACATGTTATTACTGAGCGCTGAATATTCATTTCTTTTTGGAATGAATTTATAATTTTTGGTTTCTGGGTAAATAAAACTGTCTTCGCTGGGGATTAAAAAAATTTATGCAGAAATTTTAAGATTTAAATTCATTCTTGGTAACATAGACTTTGAAGAAAAACCATTTTGCAAAAATTTAGAATAATGAAAAAGATTTTATTTTATTTTTTGACAAAAAGGTGGGTGGAAAACTCAATGGGCTTTGATTTTCCAAATTCTATAGTTAAGGCCTGACTTCTCTGAGACTCAAGGTCCACAACCTTAGTCCTAAAAAAGAAGCTACTACGCAAGAAGCCCCGCTCTCTAACTCTAGACGCATGTTTCCTACAGGAGAGTTTCCATCAATGCATGAGTCTCTCGAGAGTTGGATGAACTATGACCAAGACTTTCCTGTAAACATAACTTTGTCAAGTTAATTTTTCAACCCATAGGATGCTGCAAAATGATGGGGTGTAACTCTGAATCATTGTATTGTAAATGAGTTTGTTTCATGGATGTAATGCAGATAAATAATATAAATTTGCTTGTTTACTCTTAAGTGTAGTAATATCTTCAAACTCTGTAACCACAAGTAAACATTGAACAAAAAGAAAAATCTAGCTTGCAAGAAGCAGCGAGTTACAACTACAACTATCAACTTCAGTAACTTAATTCCAGAATGCTTTTGCCCTAGCTGCATTGCTAGCTTTAACGCTAAAAGATCCAAAAGAATGAGGTACAAAATTTTGCTATGGGATTTCCATATGGCAACTCATTTGGGGATATGTTTCTCTATTCAGCCTGTGTTTGAAAAGGACTGCACCTAAAGGCACCTTTTCATGGTATTAAAACATGTAAGACACGGGAAAGGGAAAAGCAGAGAGAGATGGTGGTTTACATAGCAACAAAAAGAATATGAACCTAGGAATAGGCGAGACTCTAACATAACAAAATTAACTTTCATTTGTCGGGAGCCTTAGGATAGCTCACATAACTTGCTCATGAATCCCAGTATCAAGAGTCATCAATTTTCTGCAACAGCTGCTTCTCCACTCACTTCTGGTTTACTTTCCTCTCCAAGCGTAAAACGGACGAACCTTCTAACTTTTATGTTCTCCCCAAGAGCCGCAACAGTTTGCTTTACCAAGTCTTTCACCAATACAGTGTCATTTTTAATGAAAGGCTGTTCTAAAAGAGCAAGTTCACCAAGCCTCTTTGATACCCTCCCTTCCACAATTTTTTCTCTTATATTCTCAGGTTTGGACTGAAGGTCTTCTCTCTGCATCTCTAATTCTTTTTCCTTGTTAACAATATCAAGTCGAATGTCTTCAACAGACACGTATTGCACCTGGGGGCAGGCCACGACTTGCATTGCTAGATCATCAACTAAACTCTTGAAGTTTTCACTTCTACCCACAAAGTCAGTTTCACAGTTAACTTCAATAAGAACTCCAATACGGGCATCATGGATATAGGATCCAATCCTGCCTTCTGCTGCAAGCCTGCTAGATTTCTTTTCAGCAGAAGACAGACCCTTCTTCCTCAGATACTCCTGTGCCTTCTCAAGGTCTCCACCAGTTTCTGAGAGAGCTTTCTTGCAGTCCATCATACCTGCTCCAGTTTCTTCTCGCAACTGTTTGACCAGTGCAGGTGAGATTGTTGCTTTCACAGGCCTGCACAGAGACATTAAGAAAAGCTTTTTATTTATTAACCAAACACTGCAGATTCTGCATAATGTTCTCCAAAACATTTGAATACTTTGGAAGCAAATCCAATAATGTAGTCATGTATTCACATAGCATGCAATTATATGTCATAATTATGCTCTCTCTTTGGAAAACCAGCACATCTTGGAAACAAGCCAAAAAAAAAAAAGGAGTTACCCTCATAATGAGAAACTGGATGAGTCCATTTGACAGGATATAGACATCTCAGCTGGAATTTCTGAACCAGGAATTGACAAGCACAAGCTAAGCCCCAACAATAATCATACTTTCAACTCATATTATATTCAGAGCCTAAAGGTTAAAAATTTAATTATCTATGCTTCAGGCTCTTTTATAGGGGTATTTTGCTCATGGTAACTATATGAATAACCAACCAAATAGATTTTTTTTACCCATATACATCTATAGACACAAACAATGGTTTTTGTTTTGAATAGAATGAACCAGTATTAATTAGTATCATAGTTTTTTTTAGTAGATAATATATGACACTAATGTGACTAAAATAAAATTTAAAATATCTACAGTGGGCCAAGCTTAGAATAACAAAGCTCAAGCTCATATAAAGCTTGACATTTTTTTTAATGGTGGGCATTATTATCCAAGCTTGCTCCTTGTCCGGGAATAATTAATTTTAACTGGTTATACCAGAATGCCTAAAGAACCTAATGGCCTCCCCAATGACAATAGGAAACTGAAGTAATTTTTATGATAGCACACATGGATAAAAGGATTCTACAAGTAACACTTAGATTAGTGATTTTCCGTAATTAATAGAATAGATCAACAGAGAGTGACCCGAAGGGGGTTGGGGGGGGGGGGGGGGGCGGCGGGCGGTGTTTGGAATTTAACTTACTTCTCAACGGTTTCTTTGGCTTCAACAGCAGCAGGCTCCTCTTTTTTAGGTTCTGCTGGTTTGGCTGAAGTTTGGGCAGCCACCTCTGCAGCGAAATCTTGGCTTTTCTTTTCCAAACCTTCTCCAAGGTTGTATCTTGTGAACCTCTTGACTTTTATGTTTTCCCCAATTGTAGCTATAGTCTGCTTCACCCAATCTTTAACCACAATTTTGTCATTCTTAATGTAAGGCTGCTCCAACAAGGCCAGCTCATCGAGCCTTTTCCTGATCCGGCCATCAACAATCTTTGACCTGATCTGCTCGGGTTTTGACAATAGATCGTCCTTCTGCATTTCAATTTCTCTTTCCTTATCAACGATCTCTTCCGGAACATCATCTGTAACAAGATGTTGTACTTGAGGACATGCAGCCACTTGCATAGCTAAGTCTTCAACCAATTCTTTAAAGATGTCACCCCGAGACACAAAATCAGTCTCACAGTTCACTTCTATCAAAACACCAATCCTGCTATCATGAATATATGACCCAATTCTTCCTTCAGCAGTAGTCCTACTGGCTTTTTTTTCTGCACTCGCTAACCCTTTCTTTCTTAAGTACTCCTGAGCTTTAACCATGTCTCCTCCAGTTTCTGAAAGTGCTTTCTTGCAATCCATCATACCTGCTCCAGTTTCTTCACGTAACTGCTTCACGAGAGCAGGCGATATAACAGCTGTATACTCAGACAAGTAGATATTAGTAGTGCAGGATGGATACCCATGCAAAATGTTGCTATCAGATGGTTTAAAGATTATAATTAATTATTAACAAGGAACTCAGAAATGGGAATACTAAAATCTTCAAAGATATTTCAGACAAAAGGTTCTACTCCCCACTACATTAGAATCAATAATCTCATTTTCCTCGTACATATAGCATTGATGAGGTCCTTAAAGAAAGATAGCAGGTCAAAAATGGGAGAATTGTACAGATGGGGATAAATTGAAAAGTTAAATGGGATAATTTTCGGGTGCAAATGTTATCCACCATAGCATCAAGTATGCAATTATCAAGGTCCATCCTCCACTTAATGCAAACAGAATTTTTCTCTCACCAATGACCTCTATTATTTCATCACTATCACATTTGACTAAAAAAGTAGACACAAACCTGTGGTAGTTGTTTCCTTTTGTGGAGGAGTACCACTTTGCCCATTTAACTCTCCATTGTTTTCATTGTTCGCTAAATCAGGTCCTACCTTGCGAGCTATAACGGTTGGACCAGAAGAAATTTCACTTTGTGCAAGAGGACTCTTGGCCTGCACCCCATCAACCTCAACGGCAATGTCACTCTCATTCTCAATGACTTCAGTCGCACCTTCTGAACACAAAAAGCTTAATGTCAGGTGTTTCAAATGAAAAAAAAAAAAAAAATTTAAAATATCGAGGCAAATTGGATAACAAGATCAGATATTTCAAAACTAAGGAAATTCTAGATAAAAAAATTGTGACAGGTCCCTGGGTCCTCAAATTGAAATAGACATAGGAAAGTATCTTGTAGGCAAGTAGTAGTAAACTCCAACTAGTACAAATTTTAGGCGATCAGCATTGGACTTAATGATGTAGCGACTAGATCTGAAGGATAAAACCTTCCTGATGAAGCAAGAGGAGCATATGTAGTAGAATCAAATAGAAAGTGAAAATAGAACGAATAAATAACACCAATTGCAAGAAGCTAGATTAATTATATCACAGAATGTGGCCATCATGGTTCCTCCAAAAATACATTGGCTAAAAAAATATAAGAGATTCACCTTCATGCCATATTTCATTGTAAAATTAAGACAAAAATTTGCGTTCATACTTCTAATTCATATTTGGATGGCTATAAGAAATAAAAACTTTCAAAAAGCAGCTATAAAAGACCAGCTCAATTGTACAAACCTTTTCCCGTGCTTTCAGGATTAGAAGCAACATTAACTTGTGCATCTGAGCCTGCAGTAACACCATTCGTCTCCAGGTTAAGTACCTCTGGCTCTCCAACCTCTTCAGCTGCAGAAAGAGGCTCTTTCTCTTGAATAGGAGTTTCTATTTGCACTTCATTTTTCACTATCACATCTTCAACTTTATCATCTGCACCATCCTCAAGAATCAAACTCTCTGATGATGAACTTTGATCAGTTATTGTTTGGGAAAACTGAGAGTTTTCACTATTCTCTACCTTCTCTGTGGCAGGAAGTACCTCAGTTATGTGATCTACATTGGACATGCTAGCTGAAGCAGCCGATGCCTCAGAGTTCACTTCATCCAAGGTTTGGGATGATCCATCCACATGCTGTGAAGAATCAGAATGTATATCCTCCTTCCTCTCATCCTTATTTATAGTTTTAGCATCATCTACCACATCTGTTGCAGCAGATGCGGTGCTTTCAGGGGTCAATGTCTCAGATTCTGATTCTCCATCTGTGCTTTTGACTGTGCTATCCACATCCTGTGGAGAATCAGAGAGTAAGCTTTCCTCATCCTCATTCTTGCTTGTAGTTTCAGCATTATCCACCACATTGGCTGAGGCATCCACATTCACTACATTTTCCCGTACTTGGTCAGTTGGTTCTTCCTCTGAGCTTTTTGATGCACTATCCACACTTGGTGAAGAATCAGCAAGTATATCTTCACCACCCTCGTCCTCATCCATGGTTCCAGTATCATCTACCATCCAGGTCGCTGCAGATGCATTACCTTCAGGGGGTAATATCTCAGGAT
This sequence comes from Gynochthodes officinalis, assembly GCA_020080225.1. Lineage (NCBI taxonomy): Eukaryota > Viridiplantae > Streptophyta > Magnoliopsida > Gentianales > Rubiaceae > Gynochthodes > Gynochthodes officinalis. Next base: position 44,523,922 of record CM034615.1, on the reverse strand, counting down.
CCTGTTCTTCGTTGATGCTTTTGACTGCATTACCCACATCCTGTGGAGAATCACAGACTAAGCTTTCTTGATCCTCATTCTTTTCTATAGTTTCAGCATTGTCTATCATACTGGCTGAGGGATCTTCCGGTACATTTTCCTGTAATTGATAAGTTGGTTTCTCCAGCTCATCCAGAAAAGCAGATATTTCTTTGTTTCTCCGGAACGCCAAGACAAAGGGGTTAGTTGCTGCATGGACAACACCATGCACTGCCTCAAACTCTCCAGAAGTTTCCTCTTTCTTCATTGTCAATTGGACCTTTCCTCTACTAATGTTAAGCACACGAGCTTTCACTTCTTGTCCAATCTGGAGTGATGATCCTTCAATAAGGCTTCCAACTTCATCAGATTCCTCGGAGGCTGGAAGGAAGCCTTCCTCCCCATCTGGTAGAGATATAAAAGCTCCAGCTCTGACTAAATTTTTAACAGTGCCCTCTAGTTCCTGACCTTTCACAAACTTTGAGCTTTTCTTCATCTCATCTCTCCTTTGGTTGGACTTCCTGGGAGCTCTGGAGGTAGCAGCTGAGGTGTCCTGCTTTTGGGTCCTGCTACCATCATCATTTAACCGCATTGTCAGAGAGATTCTTCCAGTTTCAGTGTTTGCTTCAACTAATTTCACTGTCACCTCTTGTCCAATAGAAACAACATCACCAACATCCTTCACGAAGCTATCACTCAACCTCGAAACATGAACAAGGCCATCAGTAAAAGCACCAAAATCAACAAAAGCACCAAATGGTTGTATTGATTTTACTTTTCCAACGAAAGTCGCCCCAGGAATCAAATCTTCATTTTTTATTGGTGGCATTTCACTCTTCCTAACAGGTCTTGGACGTTTAGACTGAGTAGGGGTGGGGTTGGCATCTGATTTAGGGGACTGATTTTCACTTGCTTCAGTGATAAGAGATGGAGTTTCAGACACTTCACCAGAATCTTTATCAGCAGCAGGCACATCGGCCTCTTCCACAGCTATATCAGTATTGGTTGCTGAAATTATATGAGTCCTTAATCTAGGTTGTAAAGCGCATCCAATCCTAAACTGTGGGAACAACCTTACAGATGTGGACATAGGTAGTGTATATCTATGAGAAAGTAAAACTTGTTTCCTTGATTTTTGTAAGATGCTGCATCTTGTTAGAAAATTGTTCTTTCCGTTTACAAAGGGATTTCCTGGATTAACTACGTTATTGCTAGTTGAACTTGCAGGAACAGGTGTCATCTTCATTTTCAACGGAAAATACTTGGTAAGAAGTACCGGTCAAAAATATTTTCCCGCAAATTATTCACCTACAAAACGTAGTGAAGAAAATGTAAGTTGTCCCAACTGTAAAAACAGACACAACAATCGAAAGGAATACCAATTATAAGGATGAATATATGTTCATGGTTCAACAAGCAGACCACAATGCCACTTCAGGTGAACAAGAATGAAATACGATCCATTATGCTTCCTTGCCACCTCGTTTCCATGTTAGGTGAAATTTTAAGATTTTCCAAGGAAAGTACCAAATTTAGTGTTTGTACATAAATAATTCAGCTGAAAAAGAAGAGTATTTGAATAGTTGAACATTTCAGAAACGGAACTATAGAATCTCCTTGCAGCTACAAAACCAATTTGAGGAAAATTAATCCAACTGAAACAGAAACTAGTTCCCGAAAACACATGAACATGGAGCATGAGAAATGGAATATAATTCTCATCAGCTGTGCAAACAAAAGAAATTTGAACTTGGCACTAAATCCCTACTCAAAAACCATTTCTTGATCAAGGAACTCGAAACATAAAGAGCAGCAAACTCAGCAAAGAAATGAATTTACACCGTGAAACTAACTCCAACTATCAGTTTAAAACAGAAAACATTTCTCTTCCTAGGCCCACACACTGCGGTTAAAAGGGACTTCGTTCAATAGCAAATGAATAATTTAGCAACTGAATTTCTGGCAAACTGACAACAACATTATCAGGAACTCAATATACAAGTAAAAACAATCATCCCTCCAAAAGTATACCTTCGAGGTAGTACAAGTTTTATAATTAGTTCATAAAAATGCAATCTTGGAAAAAACCCATCACCATTTCTGGCTGTGCAATTGGAGATTGAAGTTTATTTGTAAGCTTTTCAGGTCAGGCCCGTCCAAGCAATTGCCTCTTCTCCAGTGCTTTTACAGTGACTTGGATGGGTGGTGTAAGTGGGGCATAGTAGAGGAGGGAAATGAAAGGTGGGGCTTTGATAAATCCTTATCTCATCAGCATCATCCCCTTCATCTCCTTGTTGGCAATAGCCTCATGGCGCCGGGTAAATTTGGGTACAACATTTGGACTGTTTGTGGGATGGCCTGGCCTGACCTGGGTTGGTTCTGTGGCCATTGGGTTTGCCATTTTTGGGAAGGCTTATCAACTGACCCAATTCTAAGGGAAAGTACCTATACTATTAATTGTTACTTGTGAGACTTGTGTCCTCTTATATGGGTACTTAAGGCATTTACTATTGTGTCACTAACTCTTTTCATGTACAATAGTTCAAATATTATTTGTAATAGTGTAGGGACTCCACTTTGTAATAGTTTTTTCATTCCCTCCCTTTCCTCCTTCTAATGGTGTAGTGTCCCTCAAAAAAATAATATTCAAAAAAAAGAAGTAGCGGCTTCTATGTCCATCACTTCTAAGTGACGTATGTAAATAGAATTTACTATAAGTTTTTAGTGTACGTATTATTATTTATACTAAAAAATTATGAATTATTTTAATTTAAATAAAAACATGTTTTTTAATAAAATTAGATATTGATATTCTGGATTTCATGTAATGGGATAAAAATTTATCCATCCTTAATATGTATTATTATTATTCGTTGTTAAATATGTTGTCTTTTGCAATCAAATGTACGAATGAAAATTATGTTCAACTTTTATTAGAGGAAAAAATATTAGGTCGAGCAAGTAGAATGATGCAACATAAGCAATTTTTTTTTCTAGAAACGATATTATATTAAAAAAAGGGGCAATGGGGGCTATATAGAGAGCAAAAATAAAGGCCTGTGGTGTCAGCTCACATCGTGTGTGTTGAAACAGAAAGAACATCACATAGAGAAGTAGTAGAGTGGAAAAAAAAAAAACAAAAAAAAAAAAGGGACAAAAATATAAAGTTTTTCGTTGTCAAAATAAAATAATTTTGTGACAAAATTATGTCTTTATTTTAATTGATCTTCCGTGCAAAAAATTATATTATGTTTCTTTTTTCTTTTTTTTTAATAATCTTGCAAATATATATATAATAATCTTGCAAACTCTGTCACAACAAAGCCCAACAAAGTAGGACTGTATATGGCTCCTTTAGCAGGCAGCCTTTGATTGGGCCTAATGTCAACCTTACTTAGGCTTTGGGGCCGAATGCATTCTAAGTTTTAATGAGAATTAGAACAAAGTAGGACTGTATATGGCTCCTAGGACTTTGATGAATTTGTTGCCCTGGAAATTTTAAACAAAAAGATAAAAGAACCTTCTATTATCTCAATATTTCAATCTTTTTTTTTAAGGCTACTACTATTTGATATGGAATAAATTGAAAAACTTTTATTTACGGGCAGATGAAGTTATTTATTCAGATCACGAATCCAATGGTGGGTTCTGTGTTTAATGAGAATTAGAATGAGTTAAATTATTGCTAATTTTTATAAATATTCAAACTAAATTTTAGTATTTGAAAAAAACAATTTTTAATTTCAAAGTAACTCTCAGTTCCAATTTTTATGAGAAATCAAACCCTCTCTGCATCCAAATTTGTAGGTAATTATGTTAATCCAAATTTTAACATTTTGATTGTTGTCAATCCTTACAAACACATTTAGGTTTTAGGTATATATGAATAGCGTTTCAAAACGTATTTTTGTATTTTTTAACATAATAATTATGAGATCAGAAATATATTGAAAACTACAAAATATTTTTAAAAGTGTAAAAATATGTTTTGAAATGCTATTCGTATAAGGTTTTAAAAGTTCTGACCAAGTTGCCATGCCATGCTGCAAAATCTCACAAATAGCTGGATTCGATCGAGCAATGTACGTGGGCATAAAAAAGGTTCCATACATTTCATCATCAGACAACTATAAAAGGGATCATGCATGGATATATAAAAGTAATCCAACAAGGTTTTGCTTGGGAAACAACCATCATAAAACAAATCATAATGACCATAACTAATCCGTGCTTTATGGTATAAAAGTACTCCAACAATGTTTGTTGAGGAAACCTCCTGACTCATACAATTGGTGCACACAATTCTAAGTTAAACTGAGTGCGAAAAGATGTTCCGATCTCGCTAATTGGAGGAAAAGTAGCGTCTTTATAGCCCAGAAAATGTGGATGGTGACGATAAAGCTTAGTTTCAAGGGAGACAGGCAGATTAATTTGGATCTCTAAAAAATTATTAGTTTAATGCAATTAGGTGAACTTCTGCGTGTTAAACACATCAGAACTGCGAGGATATAGCATACTACATTGAATTAGGAGCTTTCCCCATGTTTATATTGAATAACTTTTTGGGAGGCAACCCTGTTCAAGATCAACCCTGGTCTTTTCAGCTTTAGTTATTTCTTCACATCTTGTCAGTCAAAAACAACCCTAATCTCTATATTTACCAGACTCCATTTTCATGGATTGTAATTAATACTGTTTCTTGCATAAACTTTATTTTTCTTGTAAGGGAACAGAAAACAATGTTTGAAGGATTAAAAAACAAATTAGTGCATGTTAGTTTGCAAATAAAGAGAAGATCAGGATGATGGAACGGGTGCTTAGTCAAGTCAGTAGTGGTAATATTCAAAATCATATCCAAGATAGATCTTTAGAGCAGCGCGGATGTTGGTTTTTATGAGTGATGCTTTCCCAAGACTAGGAGACAATAGTGAGACCAAAACGCATTAATTGCTAGCTTATTTCATGTATCATTATATAAATGGGGACCATATTCAAAGGGTTAAAATTTCTTCTTCCTTTTTTTTTGTTTCAATGAACTTCGTCAATATCCAAAGCGACCAAGTTTTGATCGAGTTAGGCATCCTGACACGTGGGATCAAGACTTTCTTTGTAGTTTCCAAAGTCCCATTTCCAGTTGTAATGTGAATATGTGGGCAATTTGTATTGAATAAAGAAATAGACTTTTGCTAGGGCTGAACAGTTTTCCAGGTTCCCTTTTCCTGGCCACCTAATGAGTGTTGCAGGAAATCTTCCTCAATGCCAAAAGCATGGATCTAGAAGTAATACTTTTCGGATCATGATCAATATTTGCTGCCCAAAGCGATCTAGGAAACAATAAGGAGTTCAGAAACTATTCAATCAGCAGACTACATTAATGAAAGCCATCTAGAATTAGTTATGATCAACCAAATCGTTATTTAATATATTTCCCACATGTTCCACCAAGTCTCATGTTCCTGCAAGAAAGGAATAATATATCACAATCTTTGCTTGCATGCAAATTTTCAGGACCACAATTGGGATGCCAAAGTCTTCCATTGAATAAGAAAAACATGGAATATTGTGTCATCATAAAGAGGAACCAAAACCGTGGCAATTCTAATCAAGGTTCATATATGCCATCATGACTTGATGATTTTCATTTCTAAATATGACATGATTATGAGGAAATAACTTCTACACGGTTTTGATCGAATAACGCTGTAATCAAAGAATTTAGGGATAATTGTGTTTATTGCATGATTAACTCTGTTACCATATAATTTCATGCGAATATTCCACATCATGATGACTCAAATGCTGGTGAGATCCTTACTTGTCAACTGAACAAGAAATTGGAGAATATATATTTAATGCATAAATAGGATATCAGAATCATTTGGAGCATATATTAAGCAAAAAATCTAACGAAATTCTTGTGTAAACACCCTAAGTAAATGTCAAGAAACGTACATGCGGGACTATCAAATCATTTATGTAGTCTTTGATCCATCATTTTCAAAGTTGGAAGATCCAACTAACCTATCACTATATTTAAATCACGCTTGGAAAAGATTCTCTTTGAACAACTATATATTGCTTCAAACTGCTTTTCTGCATCTGTATATATTTTATTAATGCAAGTCCTGATGACGTTTGTAGTTTATCTTTAGTACTCTAGATGAAGTTGGTACTCTATATGATAGCTTCAGAAGAGGAGCTTCCTTGTACAAAAACAAATTGGGGCTTGATTATGTATATGACGTGATTCATATTTTGTGTAAAAGATCTATATGCTACAGTATGCATAGTTTTAAGAATTACTGAGCTGCATGTATATAAGCTTTTTGTAAAACTTTTCTTTAACTACAGTATACTCTCTTTTTTTTTTTGGGGGGGGGTGGGGGGGTTGGTGCAGGGGGGTTTTAAAGAATGATGCAAATGTACGAGAATAGATTTGCCATTAGGCATATTCTAGAGTCTAGCCAGCCAGCATGAGAATATATGAATAAATTGATTAGGCGCCCTAGCATGATTGATGATGACTCTATATCACATGTACAAATGAAGATCCAAACAAGAATTGACACCTATTGAAGGAATGACACAGGAAATTAAAACTGCAAAGCTAAACCCCTCCAAATCTTGCCACATCTTTGGAGCACACTTGGGATTTTGTATGATTGTTTTCGGGGAGAAGACATCATTTTGTTCTGTTTAAGCACATGCTTGCTTTGAAACAGTTGTGATACTGTAAATCTTACCAGCTCACTATGAAGTGCTTTTTAGATTTTGCACACATATACAAGGCGTCCCAACTTCTAACACTCAAGAAGATACACGATCATTAATAATTAATTTCATTCATAACTTGAAAAACACATAAACTTTTATTTATCTACAAATATGTATATTTTTTTATCAAATACATGAACTTAATGAAATGGTTGTAATGATCATATCATAATATATAATATGTAATTGGACATTTATAATTTGCTGAATTGTAACGCAGATTCTGAACTACTCTAAAAGGTTCAATGACAAATGCCTCGGGATCATTTTAAAGTTGCCAAAGTGTTAAAAAGAAGCAAGAATTTCTCATTCCCTTTTCCTAACTTGCCGCCGCCCCCTCTTTACAGTATCTCACGATTATTGCATGGATATGCTGTGGCAAGATAGGATGGAATATGGATGTTGCTTCAACTTCCAGAAACCATACTCATAACTCATATAAAAAACAAAAAAAAGAAAAGAAAAAGCAAGTAATGATTAATTTGTTCACTAATATGAACAGATTATATCATTACTAAACCACTGTATATGTCATTATTAATTCTTAATGACAAGAGAGACTATCCTAAAAATCTCTAGGGTAAAGGGAAAATGCATTTTCTTTGGATGAATCACTTACTGTTCTAGAAACACAAACATTTTTACCCAAATGTTTAGGCACTCCTCTTTTCCTATCTATACCTTCATTTTTACAATAACATATGTGGGATCCTTAGGACAAGCTGCGCAATAAGCAGGACAGAAAGATTTTAATCAAATATCAGTGTGGATACTAAATAAAAAATAGGTATTTTCTTACATAGTACTACTACAACATAGAAAGATTGATCTGGGATAACTAAGTTATATATGCGGCTAAGGGAGATTGAGCAGAATGCAATGTACACCAAAGATCCTCAGCTTTCCTTTGACGATATTATTTTTTGGGGTATGCATTGGTACTTTTCCAAATATTATAAGGGGGGCAAAAAAAAAAAAAAGAACTTTATGTTCCAGCTTTTTCTTAGACAGCTCCTACAGTGATGATATTTATTTCTTTTTTCTGTTTGGGTTGATGACAATTCATGCCTGTTCAATTAAAGTTAATAATAAGAGGATCACATCCACCGCCAAACTGGGGATGATAGTACTAAATGTTATATTATAATGGAGTTAATGTGGTCAATTCCTTTTTCTGCAGAATCTTCAAATGATTCTTTTCTTAACTAAATTATAAAGTGGGGGGAAACAACAGTGTGATCTTGGGAGATATACATAGAACCCCAGAAGGATTAAGGACAGTAAGACATGGTTTGCTGCGTAAATTAACTAAATATTAATACTTGGGACATGAAGAAACCTCATTTTTTATGGGATTGAGGTTGATTCGATGTCTCGTTGGATTGATTTGGAACCGGTGGAGATTGTTCTCTCTTGCTAGATGCTAAGCCTGCAATATCCTGCGGTTGGACAGATGTATAGCAATATAATAGATATGGAAAATAATTTCCATTAAAATAACTTCTCTATAGACAACTCAGTGATTATATTTCTCTCTCTTCATTTGTCAAGTAAATAATTATATTATTGTTATTTCTCCTTTAGACTTATAATAAAATATTCAATTTCTTGTTATTATTTAGGGATAATATATTAAAATGTCTCGAATTTAGGCACTTATAACCGTTTTGACCTAACCTTTCAATTTTAACAACATGATACCTGAACTTTATAATTTGTAACAATAGTGGCATTTGACTGAAAAAAGATGAAAATACCCTCCTTAATAAAGTATATAGTTTAAAATTCTAAAATAAATTTTTAAAAAGACAAAAAAAATAAAATTTAAAGACAAAAATTTAATAAAATTATTTACACTATATAATAAATTTTTTTAAACTAAAAAATAAAATTTAAAGATAAAAAATTAATAAAATTTAGAGACAAAATGACAAAAAAATTGAAGTTAAAAAACAAAGTATTTATAAAAAAAAAATTTAAGATTAAGAAACAAAGTATCATATAATAATTTTTTGTCTTTTTGCATTAAAAATTTTAACAAAATTGTACATAATTTTATTAAATTTTTATCTTTAAATTTTCTTTTAAAAAGGTAATAAAAAAATTAAACTATATCAATTTTTTGTCATTTCTATTTTTAAGGAGGGTATTTTTGTCTTTTTTTAGTCAGATGCCACTATTGTTATAAATTGTAAAGTTCAGGTATCATATTGTTAAAATTGAATGGTCAAGTCAAAATGGTTACAAGCGCCTAAATTCGGGACATTTTAATATATTACCCCTATTATTTATTGACATTTCCTATATATTATGAGTAATGATAGGGTTAGTGACAAATCATAGTGATTTTGTATAGTGACAGACGTAACAATTATAAAAAGACAAAATTATTCATTCATTACTCTATATTTATATATATAGATTATAAATCCAGAATTTTCCAGGGGAAATTATTCAATTATGATTTATAATAACAAAGTCCTCCCTAACAACTAAACGCAAGTTTATTAACTAAATAATTTCGAGTAATAATCGCACAAATAATAAATAAAATTTTATTTTTTACCCTATGTATTTGGACAACCTTATCCAAAAATTAGAAAATTTTCCCCTAAATGAATAATAAAGAAGTGTATACAATCTTCATCCTCAATACTTAGTAGAGTTTCGCATTTAGACTATGTCTTCATACACTCCAAATGACACTTGAAAGTTCATATATCTTGGCAGGCCCAAATTCTGTAATTATATAGTACATTTTATGTCATTATTGAAAAAAAATTATGTTTTGATTCTAAAAATTAAAATAGTAATTTACTATTTCTTATTGAAGTCGACAATTATTTCAAGATAACTCAAAGGATAAAAATAATGTTTAAATTTTTATAGAGAAATTAAAATAATATAAGCCCTTTTTAGGTAATATATTGGATAATCTAAATAGAGACGAATGTTAGAATTCAAAAGTTTATTAACAATCTAAAGTAATAATAATAATATATGAGTAATGATAGAAATAGTGATAAATCATAGTGACTTTGTATAGTGACTGACATGGCAACAATGAAAAAACAAAATTATCTATCATTATTTTATATTTTGTATTGAAGATGAATGGATAATTTTGGCTTTTCATAATTGCAACGCCAGTCATTATACAGAGTTATTATAATTTGTCACTAACCCTATCATTACTCTATAAAGATATATATATTGTCTTTGAGTTTTTTTCTAAGGGTGTTGGTAGGGGGGGGAGGTGTTTGATGGCCATTGGCCCATTACTATGTAGATCAAACAAAAGTAAAACTAAGCCACTAATACTAAAATGAAAGAGGGATTATAGTAGTGTAATTGAGTTTGGAAATGGCTTGATTCCCCATAGCTTTGCATGTGGGCAGAATCCAGATTAGATATTCCCTTCTCTACTTAATTTTTCCATTCTGCCACTTAATTCTGTCTTACTTTGTACTAAATCAAATCAATTCAGCATGAAACATCAAATCACACCAAATCAACACAACCCCTTGTTTCCTCCCCCCCTATGCCGGTTTCTTTCTAGTTACTATTATTTACTTTATCTCGTCATCCATCCATTTGCTCTTTTTGTGGGCTAGGGGACAGCTATTAATTAGCTCATGCATTGGGAAATAATTCTTATAAAATCACACGAAAACATAATTTACAAAATTAGAGTTATTCAATAAATAGTAATGTAAAAAGTTTTAAGTCAATTTGAAAGTAGGGTTGCTGAATTAATAGTTACGTAAATAATTTTAAGTTGATTTCTTATGATGAAACTGAAATTACGATCACGTGTAAGTAATGATTAATAAAATTACATAATTGTCGGTAATTAATAAAAATTAAAGTTATTTTGCATACAAAGATTAAAACGAAGAAGTGTTCATATTTTTTGACCACTCCAAAAACAAAGAAATGTCAATGTTGTAGATGAACATGATGACTTGATGGCTATATATTTGTCATGGAAATACAGTGGAAGAAGCAATGACAATGGACCAACTCAATAAAATTATCAATTTCGAAAACCCCAAATATTTTTTTTATAAGGAAAATGTGAAATTTAAGGCATGGAGAATTTGAAAAACATGGATAAAGATGTATGGGACGTCAAACTTTGTAAGCATGATTAATGTTTTTGCCTATACAAAAACAACATGAAAACATGTCATGGCTTCACATTATCTTACCCGTATTCAATTGGATTAAAAAAATGTTTAGTTTTGGGTTCTGAAATTTGACTAATGAGGAAGTTAAAAAAACAATACCTACAAATAATTGGAGGCGTAGGCGGAGTTGAAGCCTTAGAATTCCTTCTTCTTTTTTTTTTTTTCTCCCGCCTTAATTATGGATGTCGAATTAATCAATTGTTTATCATGGGAGAGGATGCCAACGTTGAATTCGTAAGATTAAAAAAAACAAAAATTGAAGCTGGCACTGACACGTGGTGGCCGCTGGCTGGTGTCGTATTTGCACGTGTTCTGTGATGTACATGTCTATGTCTATTCTTGCCTTCTTGGTATGAACTTGGAAGGCATTGACCGGCTCTTAGTATGTATGCTTGAGTTTTCTTTGTTTTTTGTTGGAGTTAGGCACGACATTTTCAAACGGTCTTTAATATATTTTTTATTTTATAATTATTATTTTTAAAAATATAAAAATACTTTTAAAAATATTATTTATACACACCCATTAATGTTTTATGAATAACATAAAATTTCCCGAAGGACTAGATCAAGTGGTTAACCTTAAGAGTAATTCCAAGAAAGATCACATGTTCGAACTTCACTAATGGTAGTTAGGGTTTGGAGCATATTTTGGTTGCCTTTGAGGATGCCTGGAGGATTTAGTCTCATACCTGGTTGTGTGGATCACTTAGCTATAGTGAAGAGTTTGGACCTTTCCTGTCTTCACAAGTCACTGCTTAAAATGAAATTTGGAACACACATAAATGTGGGAATAGAAAAAAAATAAAACATAAAATTGAAAAATAAATAAATAAATAAAACCCTAGTTTTATTTTTTGTGAATATACACACACAAGAATATTAGCATTTTAATGTTTATTTATACGTGGTCGAGATTCAAGAATTGCCTTTCATCATTATTTTTAAAACTCTCAACATATAAAGTGCATATAAAATTGCCTTTCATCATTATGTTTAATACATGTCAATACGCACTCATAATTTTCCATTTGATTCATGAATACATGGCAAGGAACCATAATACAAAATACATTTTCTCTAAAGATTAAGAGTTTGAATTTTACCATCAATTAAACATTATAATTCAAAGACATTTGTAGAAAAACTTTTGGGATATATTTTTATTTTTTTATTTTGCTTTGCTCGACTTCACATGTTTATTTGACAAAAGAGATTATTCTGAACACCTTTCTTTCACGAAACAATAGTAAAATAAAAGTGTAACTTAACACATCAAAATCATGGCGGCTAACTTTTTTACAATTATAGTGAAAAGGTAGTAATTATTGAGACAAATAAAAAAAAACATAAAATTAATTCTTGTTATTTTATATTTTATTTTAAATAATTTTTTTTACTAAAAATATCATTTATCAAAACAAAAATGTCATCTCAGGGTGGACTATCCTTTCCACCACAAAACAACTCACAAAATATGACCCACAAATCATGCGAGGAACAGCTCGATTAGATTTTGGTGCATGGCAGCTCACGGTTATATATATTACTACACCATTCTACAGTAATTCTATGTAGTTTTTTACCAACAAATTAATCTACCATTACTTCCCTCTCGGTTAATATGGCATTTACCCATCCCAATATTCATATTAATTTGGGGACAATCCATTCCATTTTATTTATTTATATTTATATAGAATGAAATATTAATTGAATAAAATCTTTTGTTATTTATTGAAAGAGTGAGATTTATTTTAGTTGCAAACCGAAAAAAAAATTAAAATCTAAGCCAGCAAATTAGAACTCATGAGAGACAAAATTAATGGATTAATTAGTAGTATAAAAATGGATAAAAATTTAAAGGGATAAATTATGTGACCATAAAATGTTATGTTAGGGTCGGTGTGGACTGTGGAGGATTCAGCGTTGGGTTTGAGATTGGGATCAATTATAAGGTAGGTATGATTTGCATTGACGAGAATATATTACAATTATAGTCCAATGATGAACTAAATAAATTGCATATTTAAAGCTACTCATATTCTATGTTCCACGGGGAGCATATTTCAATATAATTTACTATTAAGTTTGGCCAACATAAATATATATTTCCATTACTCAATTATTTGTGAAGTGGATTTTCTGTTGCGTGTCATTTTATATTATATACTTTAATAAGTTAGTATGAATTTTGAAATTTGTATTAATATATATGTTATTAGTATCCACTTTTATCCTAATTAATTTTAATATTAAGTTTTCTATTTTTGTGTTAACCAAATATTTTAAAAAAATTTTGAAGTATTTTCTACACTAAAATTGAAAATAAATATAACTCAATAACAACAACAAAAAATGAAACCATTAAAATTTATTATAATAAAAATGAATATTACTATTTCAAATATTAACACAAATCACAGGATTTATGCCAATTTATTAGTATAAATAGGAAATCCTTTGTATAATTATGTTGTTAAAATTGAGTGTTTTGCCCTTTAAATCAGCAAATTTTCCTTTTTTTCCAAGTATTTATTGTGTGAAATATTTCCATATCTCAAAAGGGTTTTTTTTTTTAATTTCTTAATAAAATATGAAAATAATGTATAGTCCTTCTCCTTTCATTTCTCTTTTATGATGATATTGATACAATACCATAAACAACAACCTTGGGATCATATGCGTTTGATAGAAAGAAAAAGATGTGCAGAATCTGTGACACCATGTATTATTATGTTCATACGAGTAAAATATACTAATAATTTAAATGTTCACATTATTGATCCGTACTTGATTGCGTGTGATTCATAATTCTTTGTATAAATTAATTTGGTGCAATTGTGAATATTATATATATATATAGTTGTAATCTAAGATGAGTGAGAAAAAAAAGGTACAATATATAGAATTTAATTTCTACATTCTATTATTTTTGTCAATGGCATGTTATGTTAAATGCTCTTAGTGTACAACTATTACGCTTAATATTCTCAAATGAGGGGGAAACAAAAAGAAAAGGCCTTTAAACATATGAAAATATTCCACACATTCTTTAATTAGTTGCACAAAATGGTGCAATAAAAAATAATTTGAAGTAAAAATATAATTTTGTTGGCCTGGACATACACAAAGTGAGTACCAAAATTTTAATTCTTTATCAGAATTAATTCGGTATACGAAAATAATAAGGATTTAGTTTTTTTAAAGAATTGATCAAATAAAAAATTCTCTCTTTTTTTTTTTTTATCTCTAATTGAATTAGTATTCGTAGTGGATGGAATAGATAGATATTAAATCTCTCAAAAACTCTAGATCTTGACTTTGAAATTTATATGTATAGGTCATTGATTCAAACATGACAATGCATGTAATATGCTCAATTTGAGGCAACCAAAAAAAGAAAAATAAAAAAAATGGAAAAGTAATTAATTATATGAGAGGAAAATCATCCCAGTGAATTTTCCAATAATTTAATGGCCATGGCAATTTAAGAAACGTGCCATAGGGCGCGTTGGGAAGCGGTCGATGTAAAGGAGTGAATATAGTACTACTTTATAGAGATAAAAAACAGTCACTTTCTGTAGTCTGTCTTCCTACCAAGACCAAAATATTAGTATTATTGCCACAACAATTAATCAATAGTGCTGTAGCTAGCAGAGCTATGTGAAGAAATTGTGCATATGAGATTCAGAAGAGCATAAAATCCAAGTATATATAGTTAAACGAAGCCTGGAAATCTAGATACAATCTGAGCCAGCGATGCAAAAATAATTATTCCTAAGAGTGCAAAGTGTTGACAGCTTAAAAAGGGTGTTGAAGATCTCTCTCTGATTGCCCCCCTGCGGCAGCAGTAATACTAGTTGCAACAAAGTTCTCTCAGCACAAGACTAGTTAATTTTGAGAGATTCTTTCTGTGTTTGTGTTGTGTCCATCCGGGTTGGTTTGTTTTCATCTTTGACACAGAAGAAGAAGAGAGGAGGAGGAGGAGGAGGAGGAGAGAAAGATGGGGAGTGGTTATTATGGGCAGCCAAACTTGGGAAATGAAAGATCGTCATCATCAGGGTCGTCCAGAAAAGGCAGCAAAAAGGGAAATTCAGACAAGCCAAAGCAACCTCAGAGAGGCCTTGGCGTCGCTCAATTAGAGAAAATTAGATTGCATAGCCAAATGGGCAGTGCAGGCTATCTTCCTTCTGCTCAGAATCCTTATGCCACCCATAATCTTAGCCAGGTCTAACCATCATTAGTACTAAACTACTCTCTAGCTTGCTGTAATTTTGTGTGTGTGTGTGTGTGTTTTTTTATTTTTTTAAATAAAATTAAATCAGCTGTTTGGGAGATTTTGGGGTTGACAAGTTGACTTGTGTACGCGCAGGAGGATATCAGAATGCAAACTGCTTATTCATCATCATCTTCCTTCTCATATTCAACGCCATCCTCCTCTTCTTATGGTTTTCCAGCCCACCAAAATATTGCGGTAAGAACTGATCGAGAAGGCCTCCTCTGATTGATTGTTTAAACTTGCAGTAATTTATATTATCCAAGTTTTCACTGGAAAATCATCTCTTTACAGTTATCATCTCAAATTCCAAGTTTACAAAACTTCCCACAATCCTAAAACATTCACACAAAGCACCACACCGTCCACAAGAGAGGATAGAATATATAGTTTAGCATGCTGACTTCTAACATATACATATATATGTTGTAGTTGAAAATGGATTTGTAGCTTCTCATCCCTTGTTTTATAGATTAAATTCTAATACAAGCAAAGCTCCACATAGAGAATACAGTTCTTATATATCCCTTTTAAATTTGTTCAACTGATCATAACAAGTTCTTCGTACATGGTCTATAATAAACCCTAGATCATGGGTTCTCCTAAGAGTTTGCTTTATTCTTTTTGATGAGGAGAAGAAGAGAGAAAAAGGGATTCTTTATACTTTTGGTGTTTTCACTCCTTGATTCATGAATGAGTAATTCAACATGCATGTGTCTATTCTTCAATTGTAGGCTGCTTTTTTTATTTTTTTCTTCCAAGAAATAATCCAGCAATAGTGACAAATTTCAGCACACGGACACACTTCCAAAAAGCTATGCTTGTTTCAGTCATATTCATGCCTTTTTTGCAGCACTAATCTCTTGATAATAATCATGTCTTCCAGATGGGTTATGGAGACTACGAAGGAATTGCAAATATAAGATATGGAGATTCCCAGCCTACTACTGCAACAACGTACGTACTGATTAATGTTTTCTTCTTCGTGCCTTTTTTTTTTTCTCCATTATTTGGCTATCAATTTGGTTGATTTGAAAAATGTCATCATTTTGCGCTTCATTTATGTAATGAAGTTGTTCTAGTTTTCCATTATTGATAAAAAATTCAACAAAATCAGATGGTCACCCGGCAATACATTCTCAGATTACTCCCAACAATATGCACAACCGGGCATGACTAGACAGCTTTTGGACCTACAAGTTGAGGTATTTTGCTACATTGTCACATGCAAATAGCATTATTTGCATTATATATTTGACGAAGAATGGCAATGTTTCCATCTAACTAATTGCTTTGTTTCATGACAATGTACAATTCTTCTCACAGGACTCGTACGGAAAGAGCAGGAAAAAGAAACATGGAAGTGACTCGAGTAGTCAGAATTCTGAATCAACTGGCAACCAAGATTTAGATTTGGAACTTCGACTTTCACTTTAATTTACTTTCCCTGTGACAATTTGTGCATGGATTTTTTTTTCTTCGGATTTCTTGATGCATCTAATGCAACACAAGTTACTTGGATTGTCACTGGTGTAATGGAAGGTACAAGTAGATGAAGGAATGAAATTGTAATTTGACGCATGTCATATCCTTCCAAAGAATGAAAGACTACTTGGCATATGTGATAATGATTTGATTTGATTTGTTTCATTTTTATCATTGCCATTTGTCAAAATTCTTAAAGAGATTGTATGTTAAAGAGGGAACACCAAAAAGCATGATGGGATGAACTTTGTACTGTGAGAAGGTAATTTTAGCTCTTTTGCATGATGTAAAACGAGTTAGAAATTTTTTGCATATCGATAGTAATTTGTGTTTGATGATATAGGCTTTAGTACTGAATGGGTACTAGACATTGATTCAATAGATACCATGATCACGAATTGATTCATCAGGTGATCATTTGATGACATGATCACGAATTGTGAGATCATTCTTGTGCTACCGTCAAGTTTCCATTTATGTGAGCTGATCTTAATTTACATATATGGTTGACAATCTTTTCAAGCAACCAAGATTAACTGCCTTTATTTCTCAGCACAATGGCGGTTCCAAAAGTGATGAATTTCTTGGCCAGATTAGTTTTTGCTGGAAGTCTTACGTTATATAACTAGGCTAAGAATTTTTGCACAGAAACTTGCGTCTCCATAACCAAACACTAGCTGCATTTAGAACTATACATGTTACAGTTATTGAGCTAACAACCTTGATTTCAGAAACTAAGGAAATGACTCCATTTTATGGTACTCTTCCATGATACATCTGTGACGACATGTTGGTCTAATAATTAACCTCGATCCGTCGCAGAAGTCCTAAATCTCACAAACATGTATAATCATTTCTGGGCTCTAGAGATTATATACCACATGCTGAAACTAAGAAAACCATGACTCCATTTTATGGTACTACTCTTCCACAATCAAAATATGTCATGACATTGTCGAATATTAACCTCAAATCTTGGCAAAAGTCCTTCCTAAATTTTACAGACATTTATAACCATTAATTTCCTGGCTCTAGAGCTTATATACTGTATGTTGGATTCATGATTGCAATGTCAAAGCCTACATTCTCTCCAAAACCAACGTTAACAAGCTGTTGATTAGCACAATTGGTCATGACGTCAAGCTAGTAGCATGAATTTACCGTGCGTTGAATCATGACTAAACGCCTCTAAATCAGAAAATGATTGCTGAAGATAACAATAACAAACCACAATTTTTTTTCAAATTGGCATTTTATGCTAGCTTTAATATAGCTACCAGAATAGTACTAGTACTTCCCTCGAATTAATATAAATAAGTGTTAATGGCAAGTCTCACTACTCTTGGATTGTTATGGTTGTAACAATTTTCAAATGTGCCAGGGACAGATGGCTTTGGACTTTGTTTTGATTCATGAATTGCAGTTGAAATCGATCACATTTTCAAACAATTGAAACGGTTGAGTTAATTTTCTCACGGCTTAAGTGGAGTTGTTCAGTGCCAAAATTTCAGTGGGAAGGAGAAGACGTGATGAAAGCTCCAGACCGGACACTTGGAACTCAGGCCGTACAGTTTGCCCTGTCGCTAAACCAAAAAGCAAAAAGTTTATCGAACTCAATGGTCAACCATCTCGTCCTTGGAAAAACACCACCAGAAACCATCAATTTCAATGAAAATCCTCGCCTTTTACAGAAATTTCTGTATTGCCATCCTGATAAAACTTTGAGGAAAATAAAAGATACTTGATCATTTTTCCTTTTTCCTAATCAAATAAGAGCAACTGATTTTAATTCAGTTTCATGCCTTCTATTTCTAGAAGAAAGAAAAAAATGAAGGGCATAAACATAATTGAGATTTTAGTGTAGATTTCTTTTGTTTTATTTTTTTCGGGGCATAGATGGAAATGTTCCTTTTCCAATTCGCGTCTTTGACCATGCCATGCAGTGCGACTTTGCCTGTAGGAGTAGTATAAAAATGGAGACATGCAGGGGAGAATAACAGTTTATTATTGGGGTTTTTTGGATGGCCAATATACTCCCAGCCCTTCTTCTTCTTCCCCTTCTCTTCGTTGGCACCTTTGCCACCCGGACTCCTGTCAGTGGCGGCTTTTCATTTGGATTAGGAAATGTGATTAATGGTGGGATTGCATTTAGCTTTGGTGGCAAATCAGGCAATGATGGCTCAAGAAAATCTTCGGGTGGCGAGGATAATGCAGATTTTGAAACTGGATTCACTGGTAAATGGGAGATTCATAACCAGAATGCAGGAGTTGCAGCCATGCAGCTGCAATTGATGCCCAACAATAAAGTTGTATGGTTTGATACTACAAACCTTGGCCCTTCTGCACTGCAGTTTGATCCCCCATACTGTCGTCCCCTACCGAACAATGCCAGTGCTACCGACTGCTTTGCTCATGCTATAGAGTATGATGCTGAGACAGGACATGTCAGGCCATTGAAGGTTTGTTAGTTCATCTTTTCTTGATCTGTTTCTAATTACTTTTAGTCTATTGTTTAATCTTTCATTTGAAGGGATAAAAAAAGTAGTTGGGTTCTTGATCTGTTTCATTTCATGCATACGATGAAGCAATAAACATTTTTAGACATGACACGAGACAAAAAGTGAAAAGTACCATATTAACACAATCATTCAATATTTGCATGCCACATGTTCAAGATCACATCAATGCATTTCTGTTCTGTGTTATTTATCCCATGCATCGATTGTGCATGGTGCACATCTCTATTCGTTTGAAATAGAAAAATTCAATTTCTACTCCAATGAAAACGCTTGAACACTACGATTCCTGTTTTTGCCAGGTTACGACCGATCCATGGTGCTCATCCGGAGGTTTGGCGGCCAATGGCGACCTAATAAACACAGGAGGTGCCCTTGAAGCAATTAAAGCCATTAGAATTTTCACTCCTTGTGAGAATTGTGATTTTAAAGAAAATGTTGCTGCTCTGGCTGAAAGCAGATGGTATGATCATTTTCCAGATGGAGGGCTCGTTAAATTCACGGTCAAGTTTCGATCTTTATAAATCGAACGGTTTAACGCTAATCCCATGAATAGAATGGCAGTTCTAACTCATTCCAGTTCTCAAAATGTTGCTATATTATGGTTTCTTGTTTTAATTGGATGATGATTAATACAGGTACTCGTCTCAGCACACCTTACAAGATGGTAGCTTTGCTGTGGTCGGAGGCCGTGGTGTTTTCAGCTACGAAATCATCCCACCAAACCAATTACAATTCAAACAAAAACTATTTCCTCTCCCTTTCCTTCAAGAAACTAAAGATGAGAAAGAGAACAATCTTTATCCATTCCTTTACTTGCTCCCTGATGGAAACCTCTTCCTGTTTGCAAATTCCAAATCCATCATTCTAAACCCTTATACTGGTGAAACTGTCAGAAAGCTTCCTGACTTGGAGGGCGGATCCAGGAACTACCCTGCTTCGGGAATGTCCGTACTTCTCCCTCTCGACCTTTCTGCAGATAACACCCAAAATATTAATGTTGAAGTCATGGTTTGTGGAGGCAATACACATGATGCTTTCAAGTACTCAGAGTTTGAGCCCAGGAAATTTTTCCCGGCACTAAATGATTGCAACAGGTTAAGCCTTACCCAAGAAAATGCCAGTTGGGACAAGGAAAATATGCCATCAGGAAGAGTTATGGGAGATTCAGTGCTGCTTCCAACCGGGGATGTCTTGATTCTCAGTGGTGCAAAGGCTGGTACTTCTGCATGGGAAGCTGCAGAAGATGCCAATTTTACACCATTGCTCTATCGTCCCAACAATGAAAAAGGGAAAAGATTCAAGAAATTGAAGAGCACAAACATTGCAAGAATGTACCACTCTAGTTGTGCATTGCTTGCAGATGGGAAGATTCTGGTGGCAGGCAGCAACCCTCATCAATTTTACACTTTCAATGTGAAGTATCCTACAGAGCTGAGGGTGGAGAAATTCTCACCACCTTACTTGGATCCTAAGCTTAATCAACACAGGCCTGAAATTTTTGAAGATAGTTCTGACAAAGAATTGAATTATGGACAGCAATTTGTGGTGAATATTAAGTTGGCTGATGAAGTTGCTCAATCAGACATTAAGGTGACCATGTATCCACCGCCATTCACCACCCATGGTTTTTCTCAGGGCCAGAGATTGCTTCGTTTGAAACTAACTGATGTGTCTAATAAGCAAATCACGGCTGTGGCACCACCATCTGGCAAGATTGCTCCTCCAGGGTACTACATGCTCTTTGTTGTTCACCGTGGCGTTCCAAGCAAGGGAATGTGGGTGCACGTCATGTAGAAGAAGAGATTTTAGCACTATTAGATATTGTTATGTTAGTTCTCTTATGAAGTTTTCTCCTTTTTTTCTCTTGTGAAGAGAAACTTTTTATGTTTTATTGGAAATGGGTAAAATAAATTGCCTATTCCATTAATATCTTACACTCTTTAGTTACCTTTTAAGCTATTTTTTTCCAGTAGCTGAAATTTTTTACCACAAATGTCAATCCCTACTTACGCATGAACACCAGGTACCAAAAGAAGTGTGAAATACTTGCAATGTTTTGTCATGTTTGGAGGGAACTAATTCCCGAGTCGAACATTTGACCATTTTACTATAGACATTTCATCAGTCTCAGCTATTTGGCTAGTAATGCTCTATTGCGATCATAACTCATTGAAATTGTCGATGCGTATGGAAAGAATAAACTAAGGGCTCGTTTGTTTCACGGGAAAGTAAAGTTAAATGGGAATATGATTTCTAGGAATTTAATTCTAAGGAAAATGAATACTTTTCTAAGGAATTTAAATTTTAGAAATTTAATTATGAGAATTCTGAATACTTACCTATGTTTGGATAAAATAAAAATATTTATAAGAAAGTTAATGTAACAATGAATCACAAATATATTTTAAATATGATTTATTTGATATGTACATCTATCATAGTATTTCTTTTATTTTATACTAGTGCAGGATTCCCATGCAAGGCATGGGATGTCCAATAATTTGTTAAATACATATTGTTAAAAGTTTAGTGAAAACAAAAATTTAAAAATGTTTGTTGAATAAAAAATAAAATTAATAAAAGTATAAAATAATATTTGTTAAATAGAAATACAGATAATGAATTCATAGACTATGGTAGTAAAGTATTTTAAAATAAAACTACTAAATAATGATTATAATTTAAAAAATAGTATAAAATGTAAAACTCTAAATCATGATTGCATATAAATCATAAAACTAATTGTAAGTTTGACTTTTATCATAATTTGATAATATTTATTTCATTATAATATTTTGAAATTCATGTAGAAGAAGAGATTTTAGCACTATTAGATATTGTTATGTTAGTTCTCTTATGAAGTTTTCTCCTTTTTTTCTCTTGTGAAGAGAAACTTTTTATGTTTTATTGGAAATGGGTAAAATAAATTGCCTATTCCATTAATATCTTACACTCTTTAGTTACCTTTTAAGCTATTTTTTTCCAGTAGCTGAAATTTTTTACCACAAATGTCAATCCCTACTTACGCATGAACACCAGGTACCAAAAGAAGTGTGAAATACTTGCAATGTTTTGTCATGTTTGGAGGGAACTAATTCCCGAGTCGAACATTTGACCATTTTACTATAGACATTTCATCAGTCTCAGCTATTTGGCTAGTAATGCTCTATTGCGATCATAACTCATTGAAATTGTCGATGCGTATGGAAAGAATAAACTAAGTGGTAAGTATGAAGTTTAGTGCCCATTCTTCCTTGGCCTCCTACAATAGACAATTATTTGCAATGCAATCCAAATACTTAAGTTGCTGAGAAAAAAGGAATCCAATTACAAGTGTAGCACCATAAAAGTTTGGATTGATTTTAGCAAAAAAGGGTTCTCATATAAAAGAAATTTTCATGAAGAAATAAACTGTAACTAGAAGAGGAAATAAAAACTAGGGACACCCATCCGGCTTCCAAAACTTGCCATTTATAGGGGCTTTCTACAATGGGAACTTGAGGCAAGCACGTCTACCAAAGACAAACCAGAATGAAGGATACACGGGCAATTTTCTCCCATGGTAATCACAGTTCACAGCTGACCACTGACCCTTTCCATTAGACCTGTGCACGTCTTATACATCAGCGTGTCCCAGCTAAGACGTACCACTTGTAGTTAATTTACAGACTTCAATATTAATATTCTATTAACAATGATCAGAAAAACATTCCCAACTGTCGAATGTTTCATGACAGCTATTGATTCAAACGTTTTCTGGACATCCAAGATTATTCCTAACTCCTAAGGCTTCACAGTTGAATCTTCAGCCGAGAAATGGTCAATAAGTAACTGAATAATATGTAAGAAAAAGATAATAGGCCTCGGCCAGGTGTTATTGTTGATCATAACTTATATAAAGCACCATCTGTAAAGAGAAGATACAATCAAATTGAGCATTAAGAGAAACAAAGAAGATACTTGCCTTGTGAACAAGATGGCAAGTTTTCAAGTTCTATATGTGGCCTTCTTCCTATCAGCGTTTGCAATTCACTCAAGTATAGTTGATGGCAGCATAATAAAGAGCATGTATATCAACTGGGGTACTCAGCATACTAGAATTCAGGGAGATTATCTCGGGCTCGTTCTTGATCAATCTTCAGGCAAGTATCATTATCACAATACTCATTATGATCAATTAAATTGCACCACATAAAATTCTTCGGTAGTTATTAATACCAGGTGATAGGATAGTAGCTTTGGGCAGTGAAAGTGGAAGAATAAGAGTATCTAGAGGATAAATATAATCGTAAATTTGGTAAGAAAATAGAAAGCTATTGCTCAGGTAGAATTTGTCTTGCATATACATAGAACATAATCTATTTAAGCTTATGGATCCAAGTTGTTTAGATGCTATTAGTTTGTAAAGATTTGATAACCCATTGTACTAAGACACAGCAAAACAACAAACACAATCAAGTAGAAAGAGAAAACCTCCCTTGTTCTTGGATCAATCAGCCAACTGAGCAGTACCAGTACATGTCACAAGATAACTAGGCAAATATCAATCACCTAGATTTGACCTTGGGACAATATCCCTCAGAGAGATAACAGTTGTGCTTGTCTTCCAGGGACTGGAGCACAATCAAAGAAAGCATTTCTATTTGGAAGCATTGAGATGATGATCAAGTTTGTAACTGGAAACTCTGCTGGAACAGTAACAACATTTTACGTAAGTGCCATTTATATTGGCCTGCAGAGTTAAGCAAAAGATGGGATTCTTCCATCTCTTTGTTCATAGAGGAATCTGTGTTCTGGAGTTTACAAATTTGACACAGTTGAAATTTCATTTAAAATAACAAAAAAGGGTGCTTAAAAAAGACCACATTTTCCAATACAAAATGACTTTATATCCATTTAGATGATGTTGTGTAGGCACAACAAAACATTATTTAATTGAACATTCTATATCCAACTGAAAATCTCTGTTAAATTTGATAGCTGTCTTCTACGGGCGACAAACATGATGAAATTGATTTTGAGTTTCTGGGGAACTCATCAGGACAACCCTATACTATACACACAAATATATACACACAGGGAGTTGGAGGGAGGGAACAGCAGTTCTACCTTTGGTTTGATCCATCTGCAGATTACCACAACTACACCATACATTGGAACCCCCAAGCTATTGTGTAAATCAAGCTCTTTTCATCCCCTTCCAGCTGCATTCCCCTAAAAACTTTCCCCTACAGTTTATATACCTTAAAAATTTAACCAGAAGTCAAAACTATATCAATCCTTGGTTTAATGTATATTCTTTGTGCTTTCAGTTGGTACGTGGATGGTGTTCCACTCAGAGTTTTCAGGAACTACCAGAGCAAGGGGATTCCATATCCAAATCAACAAGGAATGAGGGCTTACACCAGCCTTTGGAATGCTGATAGTTGGGCAACTAGAGGTGGCCTTGTTAAGATTGATTGGAACCGTGCACCATTCATTGCCGGAATCCGAAACTTCAGACAAAGGGCTTGCAAATGGAATGGCCCAGTCAGCATCAGTCAGTGTGCTCTGCCCTCCCCAGGCAACTGGTGGAACTCTCCCACATTTAGTCAACTCAGTTATGCTAAGCTGGGACAGATGAATTGGGTCAGGAAAAACTTTATGATCTATGACTACTGCAAGGATACAAAGCGATTCAATGGACTGATGCCAGTTGAATGTTCCTTGCCACAGTTTTAGACATAAAGGATCAAGATTCGGAGAGGTGGCTCACTCCTATTTTTCAGTCAGATTTTCACAATAAATTCTTACATTTGTCTTTCTATCTATTTTGTCATTCTTTCTTTTGCAATATCCCACACATTTTACTTGTCATCATGATGCAAACTCAGTTAAGTTTCCAAGTTTATCTCTATTGAGTTCAAATTATACACCTGTTTTTACTTGAATATCCAATGGACACATTTCAAGAAGAGCCTAGATGCAGTGGTAAAAAACTGTTGCCATGTGACTGTGAGGTCATGGGTTTGAGTCAGTATCTTATAGAAATATAAGGTAAGGTTGTATATATTACGCCTTAATGGCTTGACTCTTCTCTGGACCCGCACATGCCTGAGTTTGAATGCACTAGGCCACCTTTTATCCAATGGACACATTACCTTTCCGGTACCTAAATATTGAAACTATTGCTCAACTCTAATTCTTCCCAAAACAAGGGAGAGTTAGAAGCTTGACATCAATACGACCCGAAAGTTCAGACACCCAATCCTACATATACAAATTTGTGCAATCAGCATGAACTTTCGAAGCATTTCCTATATGGTAATTTCTTGCGAGTCCAATTAATCAAAAAGCCTAAGGCAATCATCAACTTCCAAGTATCAATAATGACAGTGTTCAAGCACATCGACCGCATATCCACGGCTTTAGATCGGACATCAATCCAAATACCAGATTGCAGATACGGCCATTTTAAAGCTATTTATTCGCTATATGTATCAAAGACTATCAAAGCTGCACATACAAACAGTACTATTCAACATAAACTATGAAAAGCATAATATTCGACTTTAACATCTTAAAATTAACGAATCTTCAAAGAAAAATTTAAACTTGCCACTCAAAATGCACATTAAGCTACTTGGCATATTGCATTAAATATAAAATGATGTTAAGAATTTTTCTCAGCCACATCAAAACAAAATTAGCAAAAAATCAAACTATAGGTCTTTCCTATTCTTCCGCAAAAAGGCTAAAGTTACATACTTTTAAGCGGATCAATGATTACATCACACACAAATAAACACCAAGAATAATGAGAAGAGTACCAAAAAGAGCTAAGCCAACGTGGGTCTCTTCTCCAAGGAGCATCCCAAAAACTGCAGTGGCAGCGAACGTCGTCGCATTAGTGACAGGTACAGCTAAAGAAATCGGGGTGTTACTAAGAATTGCAAAGAAAGTGGCGGAGGCTGAGAGGTTTACTATAAATGGCAAAGAGTATTGCCAAGTTAGCAAAAGATTGAGCCAGTTCTTTAGTGTGTTGATGATCGGGTTGGTGGGCGTGTTTGGTTGGGACGTGGACTTGATCTTATTGTCCCATATAATGGCCCCTCTGCGCATAAGGGCGTTCGTTGCTCCCCAAACAAGACCCACCGTTACCATCTTCTCCACTTCTCCTCCCATGGCGATTCTCGTATCTGTTTACTGCAGTTCCGATTTGAGACTACGAAAGAAGAAGCATCCTGGAAAAATGTTTAATTAGCCTTTAGTCCTTAGTCTTTAACTCTCTTCCCTCCGGTGGGACGATAAAACTTCTTTTAACGAATCGATCCCTTAATTTTTTTTTCCCCCTTTCAATCCCTTGACTTATTTAGTGACTTCTTTAGTTTATGGGTGAACAAAATTTAAGGCAAAAAGTTTTAGTGGTAGAATGGTTTGAAAGATAATTTATTAACCTCTTTTATTTGTCATTGTTGTGTGTATATTAATTCATGTAAAATATTCATATATCATTATCTAAATTCAATAATAAAATCATACGATATATAATTATTTTTATATTACCTCTTATTAAAAAAACTTTAAATAGTAATTTTAGAATATCAAACACACCTATGTTGAAAGCGGTTTTGAAAAGTTAATTAAATATTAACCATCACATTATGAAAAGTAATATTATTTTGTTTTAAACAAATAATTCAATTTAAAAAAAAGTTATTATAAGGAAGGAATTTACTTCTTGTACTAAATTCTTCTAGTATAATACTAATAATAATGACAATATATAATTTAAATTAAAACATAAAAATAAAATAAAAAATTATATATTTAATTATGTATTAAATATATTTTATATTGTAATTAAAATTTTATAATAAATATTTTTCTTTGCCATAATAAAGGGCATATCACATTTATTTCAGTTGCAACCTAAACTGGGATTACATGATAGTGAAGACGCCATTTCCACCTCTTTTAAGGTCGTTATTATTTGTTTTTAAGAGAAAGTCCCCATAATATTTCGACAGAAATCGGCTCCACAAAGTTTGAACTTGTGTTGTTAAAGAATTTTTCTCTACGTCATTTCAAACTTACCAACTCGCGTATGCGTATGGGAGCTTTTAAGGTCATTATTCTTGCATGGCCAGTTTGTGGATGAAGTTCGGCAGAGGGGCCAAATAAGAGCAAATGGAGTTATTCAAGTGGGCCAAATTAACGAGAGTGACATTTAGAGGACCTAATTGGCAAAATGGCCTGTTCGCATGGACAAAATGGAAAGGGATCCAACAAAATTACCTATTTTCTTTCGAAGTTTTTTGTCTCAACCTTTTATTTTTGGAAACAATTGAAAGTTTTTCCGTCAAACATTGATTAATAAACTCACAAAATTTTACAAATGTAACCGAGTGTGGATTTGATATTGATGAGTAAGGTGTATTATTTTATAAGCATTGAAGCCAGTGTTGAAAGGTGGAGCTATGTTGTCTAATTAGTACTGTTAGCCGGAAATATTGTCTATAGTCTTTTATTAGTGATTAGTTTAAATAACATCATGTGTTTGTCGATATTGTGTGTATATAGATTATTTTAATATAGTTGTAATAATGTGTCTTTTGTTAAATAATTTTCACGTACTTTGATAAGTTCCAAAAGACCATTGCTAACCAAATTTTTTATAATTTTGCGGCAGCCAGGCTGTAGAAAAAAACGTTCCCCAACAATACATTAGGGGCGATTTTTGGAGTGAAAATAGTGCGATATTTTTGCACTTTTTTTTTAAAAAAAGTATTTGCTATGAGTATTGTAGTAATTTGGTTTTAATTATTCAATGTCTATAAGCGGTAGTACTACCGTAGTAGTTTGGTTCAAATTATTTAATGTTTATTAATTTTCTAGAATCATCACAACGTATAAAGCAAAGAGTTAAACGACGCTCGGTTCTTTCAACGCATGTGCGTTGAGGATTTCAATGAAAACAACACTTTAGTTAGTAGTTAATTGTAACGTGTGTGTCACTTGCTGGCCTTTGTGTGCTGTTTGTCTGGCTTTTTGTTCTTCTTTGAAGGTATTATTATATTAGTTAGTATTATTTATTTTTTTCCGATTTAGTGGAGCGTGCTCATCCCCGCGGAGTTACTTGTCTTCGCGGGTTCGGTTTCATTCAACGTCATGAAACTTCTTTAGTCAATTTAGCTATCAAATATAACTAGCATTTTGAAAAAAAAAAAAACCAATTTTTTTGTAAGGGTGTTAACCGGTGAAAGCAATGATCTTGCAAAAAAAAAAGAAAAACCAATTTCTTATGGAAAAAGAAAAAATGAATATATGGAATCGAAAACTTTTTGGTCACTTACCTGTATATTTTGAGATGCATTATTTTATAAGTATTTTAGTTAATATTACAAGGTGGAGTTGCATTATCCTATTAACACTATTAAGTTAAAATGTTGTGTGTATTATATTAAATAATCTTACATCAATAGTTAGTTTGAGAGACATTATGTGCTCTACAACGTTATATATATACAGATACTTATAAGTTAATTGCAACAATATATATATATATCAATTATAATCTTTTGTTAAATATTTTTTATATAAGTTGATAAACTCTAAAAGATTATTTCTTAAAAATACGTTTTTAAAATGCTGACAATCAAAATTTGCTCGCCGGACAGAACCTATCCATCGTCACCAAACCAAGTCGTAACAAATGCGTCATACCCCAGGCCATTTACCGCTTTACAAGGTGGTACCCTGATTTCTACCCTCCACGAGTCAACAAGTCAGCGAATGCCACCTAATCCAAGATCCCACAACTACCCTCCATTGTCTCATCTCCACGTGGAGACTCTATCCTCATCAGCACTTCAAAAGTCCTAAATGCCCCTTCCGGGTCTCTCACTTTTCACGAGCCGTCGTCTCGTGTGGAGTAAGAGTAAATATAATAGTAATGAGCAATGACGGTATCGTTTGTGTGGTTTAAGAGGATGGAGAAAATCTAGTATAAATACGTTATGACTTGTTTTGTTGCTTTTTCTTCTGTCCAAATCGGGGATTACTGGATTTCAGTCCTAACAACCCTAGCTCTACTATGTTCAGGACTTGCTGCATGATCTAATTTTGACGCGGAATTTCGATTGATCTAATCGGTCGATCTGCACCGGAGCATGGAAAGGATCGTCGGCGGCAAATTCAAGCTCGGCCGGAAGATCGGTAGCGGATCCTTCGGAGAAATTTTCCTCGGTCAGTGTGTAATCCTGATATGTGCATTTGATTTCCGCGGCTGTTCTCTTTTTGAATTCGGTGTTTGTTGTTGTTGTTTAATTCAACTTTTGGAATTGGATGCTGCAGCTACGCATATTGATTCCTTCGAGATTGTTGCTGTGAAGATAGTAAGTGTTTTCATTGGCTTGATAGCTGTAATTGATTGCAATTTACGTTGATTAGTTTTCTGTGTTACTCGTCGTCATTAATTTGCATTAGTAAGTGAAGTTCAATGGCTGAGAAAATTTTCATCATCGTTGGATTTTGGTGACAAGTAGTGTAATTTACTATTGTTCTGGAAACTTAAAGTTGGGGAAGACTGTTACAGTTTACAAGTATATCTGGCTTCAAGTGTGCATGTAAAGTTTCCTCCCCTAGTTAATTAATGAAGTAACTCGCATTGATAAAGGAGTTAGGTGGAAAATGTTGAAGTTAGTGACTTTTTGATGATTCCTATATTGCAGGCTGTATTTTAGCCCCTGAATGAAAATGGTATAAACACATGAATATTTTCATGTTTGATTTAGTTTATGTAGGGTGGGTTCCTTGATTACTTTTAGTTTTTAAATGGTTTCTGCAGATGCAGAATGCTTAGGTTGGAAGCAGTTTTGTGATGGAAATCTTATTTAGTGAGCTATTTTGAAGAATGTGTATATCAAAATTGAGAAGCTCAAACCTATCGGACAGACAAAAACATGCAGCCCATTAAGTAGAGCTAATTATCTAAATTTAAATGAAAATATGTACTTCAATGGAATGCGATGGCTACATATGATCTGTCTGGCTGATCCCATATAATGGGATAAAGGCTTAGTAGTAGTTGTTGTTGTTGTATCAAGCAGAGTTAAGTTAATGAAACTGTTCAATTAATTTTAGAGGTTTATCAAAATGACTCCTTAATTTACTGCAGTGTTGCATAGTTTTAATCATGGATGGGTAAATCCTTACCTTTTTTATTTTTTCTGCAGGAGAATAACAAGACAAAACATCCGCAATTGTTATATGAAGCAAAGTTATACAACATTCTTCAGGGAGGAAGTATGTTCTTTACAAAATTTGATGAAATATGATGAAGTTTAACGTTTTTGAATCTTTTGTCTGAATCTTGGAATCTGTTCTCAAATAATTTGACTTCTAGGTGGTATTCCGGGTATAAAGTGGTCTGGTGTCGATGGGGATGACAATGTCCTAGTACTTGATTTGTTGGGACCTAGTCTCGAGGATCTCTTTGTCTACTGTGGCAGGAAGTTTTCCTTGAAGACTGTACTAATGTTAGCTGATCAGATGGTAAGGAATTAACCCAATCTGTTTAGACTGTCTAAACATATTATTTTAATAATCATATTTTCTGTTCTTCTTCTGTTTGTATGATATTTGTAATATCTCCGTGTAAAAAATTGTAAGAGTATAATCATGTGCCAACACACATAGACATGTAACTTGCATAACTTGTATGGTTTTATTTCAATTTTAGCAATTTTTTTGTCTGGTAAGTTAAAAATTTTCTTCCAGAGAGTTCTGTTGTGCGTGTGTGCTTGACTGGTTGTATATTCCTCCTTTTTTGGAGATCGATGTTTTACCGAATCCACTTGTAGGCTGGTCTTTTGCATGGAACCTATATTCTTTCAGTAACATTCTATAGATGTAAGGATTTTAACTTAATTAACTTGTTTTTCTCTCCTTTTATACTGCAGATAACAAGAATTGAATATGTACATTCTAAAGGGTTTTTGCACAGGGATATTAAGCCTGATAACTTTCTTATGGGTCTTGGTCGAAAAGCAAATCAGGTTATTGTGACAACTGCCGTTGGAACTATATTATATGTTACTTTCTTTTGAACTGTTACTTCATCTTTTAATTTTTAAATGCAGCGATAACTCAATTTGATATCCTCTTTCCCTTTTCTTAGATCTTGTTATCTTTGTTCCTCATAGGTTTACATCATTGATTTTGGTCTTGCAAAAAGATATCGTGATGCAACTAGTAACAGGCACATTCCTTACAGGTACCATTTTATTTACATTGTTTGGCTCTCTTCAATTAGTGTTGCCAATTTAGTCTTCTCATTATTTTTTTCATTCCATCTGTGTAGGGAGAACAAAAATTTAACAGGGACTGCACGCTATGCAAGTTGCAATACTCATCTTGGAATTGGTGAGTGCCTGGACTCCACTTTGTGGTTTTAAAATACCATATGATTTGTGGTTTTAAAATACCATATGATTTCCCAACCGTTAGATAGGAGCTTTGTTCATGAGTCCTTTGACACGCAGATTATAATTCTTATGTTATTTGGTTGTAGAGCAAAGCCGGCGGGATGATTTAGAATCCCTTGGATATGTACTTCTTTACTTCTTAAGAGGAAGGTGTGCAATATTTGTTTTCTGTTTTTGCTTCTATCTTGTCTTCCTTTCTCTTATTTCATGCATTTAACATTCTTGTAGAAATTTTGAACTACATTGTACCGCTTTTAAGTTAGCATTATTTTGTGTATAGCCTTCCCTGGCAGGGCTTGAAAGCTGCAACAAAGAAACAAAAGTACGACAAGATATGCGAGAAGAAGTTGTCAACTCCTATTGAGGTATGTTATTTTAGTAATATGCTTCAAGTGACTTGGCTTTTTTGATGTCATACTGTTGATCATACTCTTGCTAAAGGTTTTGTGCAAGTCCAATCCAGTGGAGTTTGCGTCATACTTTCATTATTGCCATTCATTGACATTTGATCAACGGCCTGACTATGGGTTCTTGAAACGGCTCTTTCGTGAACTCTTTACCCGTGAAGGTACGTTGTCATCTACTTGCTTGATGCTTCCCCAAAGAATAAGATGTAACAAATTCTAGTTATGATTATGAAATGTGACAAGCTTGACATGTTTGTTTGTTTACAGATTTCTCCATTATCTTAGTAGGAAAATGCCAATATGAAACTTAGAAATCATGTGGACTATGTTGTGTCAACTTTTTTACATCTATTTTTTGCAGGGTATGAATTTGATTACATTTTTGATTGGACTATCCTAAAGTACCAGCAGTCACAATCAAGTAAAGTGCAGCATCGGGTATTGGCTTCTTTCGTAGCATTGCTATTTTCATTCAACATAGTTGTCTAGCCTATGTTTCGTGAGTTGGATTATATAATGTTTCATTACATGAACTTATTTAGTCATGTTAACTGTGATTGTTCATTAACCCTGTTGTGCCAATTTCGCAGCCAATGCCTGCTGAGAGCAGTCGAGCAGTTCAAATGGAAACAGAAAGACATCAAGGTTATGCATCTGCTAATTCTGAATTTCCGTTGAATTTTCAATGACTGAAGCTAGATCAGATCATATTTTTCTGGCATTAAGAGTCTGTAAAATGCAATTTTTTTGCCATGGTTAAGTATTTGTTTTGACTACTGATGTTTACATTTTTAAGTGTGCCAATGGAGACCGACATTGTTACATTATTTAACAGACTACAAAAGTTATCAATCTTTATACTAGTAATACTCATCAATCTTAACATGCAATTGAGCACATTGACATACTACTGTCTTAGGTTGTCAGTTGAGTTTGAACCCCAACCAACAAAATAAGCTAACATTGGTCTGGCAGGGGACAAAAATATCAATGTAGTAACTTAATGAAAGCAAGAAAGTCAAAAACGTTAGACTGTAATGAATCTAGAGATGTTAGTTCTTTGTTATTGCATCGAGTGTAATATACATTTTTTATGCAAAGTATTAACATTTCCATATGTTCTCTATATGATACAGTGGGCAATAGTGCACTTTTTTCTGCTGAGATGGCTGAACGTGTTAGACCAAATAATGCTTCGAGTCCTGGCATTCGCATGCAATTTAAATCGCCCCCAAATAGGACTATGACTCCCCTCGATAGAAATGTAAGTTGACTACATTATCACTGTACTTCTATATTATTTCATTTTGCTTTTTTTCTTTTTTCTTTTTTCTTTTTTTCCCTCCCAGTTGGTTGGACTTGAAGTTCTTTAATCCTGGCGGAATTTGAATTGTGCTGATGTATTGGCTTTTATTCAGGTTATTAGATCAAACATGTTTCAGCTCATTGCATCTGTAGTTATTCAGAAATATTGAGTTAATTATTCAGGAAGTTAACTTTTACCTCTATCAGAAAGCTTATTTATGTTCTTTATCCTGTAGGTGTTGACCACTGCACAAATTCCATCTACTTCATTTTCCTCTGCTGCTGTACCCAAAGGCAATGTTTCGAAGCCTAACTTACCCACTGAAACAACCTCTGGCCATGGGCACGGTGAAAGTACTGGTCCTTCAAGCAGCTGGATCTCTTCCTTGCGCCGCATTTCTTCTGCGAAGTGATTTTCATTGTATCCTCATCCTTTTGCTTTCTCCTCTGCTCTTTTCCCTTTTGGTAAAACTAATTCTCTCCCATAATAATAATCTGAGACTTATTTTATGTGCATTGGCAGGATTATATGCTTACAAACTACACAATGTGGGATCCTGTGAATATATTGGCGATATATCGGTGCAAAGTGTGGCAATTTTGGAGAATCCATCTTTATGGATCATTACCCGCAAGCATGTGTCGTGAGATCATTAATCATTTCGTCAAAGATTAGAGCTTGGTTCTGGCATTTTCGTCCATGGTGGGAGCTGAGTTAGACATCTTTCCTATGATAAGGGTACACAATCCTTTACAAAGAGCAGAACTCGCTTCTGGTGTTGTATATAGATGTAACAAAATTAGGTGCTGCAACTATGCATCTTTTTTGTCTAGTTGAATGTACGATGAAATGATTGTGCAAAGTGTTGTTCTGTCAATAGATCGTGCAGTTCTCCTGTGCTGTTGGTGGCTGCAAGTATTTCTTTTTCACTTGCTTCATGGTTATAAGTTGCTTGTGTTGTAAGCATTATTGCTTTAACTGAGAAACCCAGTCTTTATGTGAGGAAACAGTTGGGATTGTAACTGGATTTAATAATAATTATGATTATTTGAAGCTTAATTTTATGATAGTAGAAATGCCAATTAAGATATGTATCTAGTAATGTCGCTGAACACAGCATGATGCTAGTGATATGGAGTTCAATATTTTGGTATTGCAAGTCCCAATGCTCAATCTATCAATCATTTTCTCTGAAAGGCATGTTAACAATTCCTGCATGCTGTTCTTTTGTGACTGTTGTTCTTTGTCTTATCTAGCATGATCTGTGATGGATGAACTTAGATGTGATGGGATGATATGTTGTCAAACAGAAGTTCTTAGAGTAAAGGAATTATTATTGGCCATGCGTACTGAACTGATAGTCAAGAACCACTTACTTGGTATTGGTTTTCTTCCATCAATTTTCTTGCATCTCTTCTTTTCTCTCCCTCTTTCTGTTGTTATTTTGCACATCCTCCCTCTTCCTTTCTTCAGTTATTCTTTTGATTATAGCATGTCTTTGAAGGTATCTTTAAGTGTGTGGCTTTGCATTAATTAATATTTTATTTTTACCATATGGTAAGGCAGGTAAGGAATGTTTTATTTAGTCAGCTTGGGGTTCATATAACAGACTTGTAATGTCTACATTTTAGGTGTGCGCATGTCAAATAGTGGAAGTTGCAGTGAACTTGTAGTATTTTGGCTGCATTTTGTAGTTGTTTTAAGTCATGACTCCTAGTTATCAGTTTAATTTTTTAAATTTGCAGGATAGCTTTCCTGAAAAAGAGCCATGAGTTGGAAAGTGCCAATAAATATGACTGAAGATGATGTGGAAGATTATCCATCAAGTGCACCTGACCATTATGTTTTCTATCCTGGGAACCTGCTAAGCTTGTTTTTGTTTGATTTACGGAAATGTTGATCTTGCATTCAGCCTCCTTATTTCCATGTGCTATATGAGAAGTGTGCTTTTTGGAGGCTTTGGCAAGTGCACACTGATCCTATGACAAACTGCTACATTACCTGAAAGACAGGCAGCCAAGCTCTAGGGCCATTATTCCTGACATAATAAGGGCTTTACTAATTGTTTCAGCCATCCAGTGTGTGGCGGATGCTTCTCATGCACTCTTCTTTCCTGTGTTAGTCTTGTTTGGTTAAGGCTTTGTTTAAATGCTGCAGAGTATTGAATAGGTATAGTTTTGTACAGGCTTTGTGAGGATTGCTAAAGTATTAAGATTGCTGCTGCTTGAATGTTGTGTTGTAGTATTCATGTTTAATGAAATAGCTGGTGAAACAGGGTCATGATTCATCAGATGATGTAAATTATGCTGAGACAACATTGAGCTCCTTTGCTCTGTTTCGTTCCTGCTTTTATCCCAATGTAGCTTTTTAATTTTTCTTTATGGCGAGCTGGACATTAGAAGTTCTATATCTCATTTTACCTGTGCCCAGAACTCAAGAAGATTGTTCTTCTAGATTAAGGTGATGCTTTGGGTTGGGTGAGGCTTTTGGGAGGTGAGTTGATGCTGTGCCTGTTTTCCTGATTTGGTAGTTGTCCTGAAGTTACCTTGCATTTTTTACCAATGGTTTTGGTGCTTTTATGCCATTGGATGTGGTAAAAATAGAGTTGTTCAGCTTTTATCCCGTTCTTTCTGCACAGATGTACACATCATATTTCTTTCATGACTCGATCTCATAGTTGTGTATGTTTTTTAAGTATTCTTTTCAGCGGTGGTTACCAATATTTTGGGTCATATACTTATGGTTTTCTACTTTTATTTTTTCCTTTTAAATCCTTCGTACATTCTACTTGCTGTTTATGTTTCAG
Organism: Gynochthodes officinalis; assembly: GCA_020080225.1. Classification (NCBI taxonomy): domain Eukaryota; kingdom Viridiplantae; phylum Streptophyta; class Magnoliopsida; order Gentianales; family Rubiaceae; genus Gynochthodes; species Gynochthodes officinalis. Next base: position 44,487,674 of record CM034615.1, on the reverse strand, counting down.
CAACAGTTTTGTCTTCTTTGAAACAAGTAGAATCATTATTTTAAAGATGAAGTGAGAACAATTGGAACTTGAATCTGATGGCACTTGCAAAGGAGAAATCCTTGATGCTGATTTTGTTTCATCTTTCACTATCACAAGCCATTAATTTTGGTTGGAAGTGTGAGCATTCAGAGATGTAATTCTCTGGGCCTCTGGCCATAAAAGTATGTCCGGGACCCTTGGCAGGGAGAGTAGTAGCCTTGTTTGAAAGGAGATATTTGACAGAATGCTTGATTGTTGCCACCAACTTCATATCTTGCATGGCAATTTTAACACCCTTGATTTACGAATTGATTCCTCTTCGAACTATGGAAAAAAAAAATGGAGTAACGCCTGCAGAACACTACTGGTCAGAAAACAGACCTCGCCAGCACGTTAAGACTATAAAGTAGAGGGCCATGCCAATCATGACATCTTACTTGAATTGTAACTAAAACAGCTAAGGTACGTGCATTGACAGACATGTATCACAGAAAGTAAATAACACACTTCCTCAATTCCCCTCCAAAATTTCACTGGGATACGGGGAATTGGCGTCTGTACAGTTTCATATTCTCATTAAAGATTTTGCTTTCCGGCTTCATTCATATGTACATCACTCAAAAGAATTACAGTTCCGGGATAGACAGTCTCCTCCGATTGCGTACTCCCCGTGCAAAAACTTTGATGAATCATTTCCAAAATGCCAAAATTGGTCTGTCAAATCCAGCTTTACTTCCAGATAAGGTGGAATTTATGTGTTCTACCGTTCGAAAACCAATCTGCAATCAGGTAAAGAAATGAAATGTTAAGATTACTTATAATTTTTCTGGTGCTCCACTTAGCTGCAGACTTCTTATATAAAATCCCCCAAAAATGAAAGTAAAGATGATACCTTGTCCAAGAGAATATCCTGAAAATCTTCTGGACCTATCTGAATCCTACGATAATTGTCCGATGCAGTCTGCAAGATGGTTAGAAACCGCAGCTTTAGAGCAATCTGAACTAAATCTAGATAAAAGAATCTGAAACAGCAAGTGGTTATATCCAACAATCATCAAAGTATCATCATCACATGAACTGAAGTTATCCTTTTTACTTGGCTACTGTGGAATCGGATCAATATTTCATTCATTAGAAGATACCGAAAACGAAAGAGTATACCTCAGACACTTGGTGATTCTTTGAATATGAGATCCATGGTTGGGGTTCTATAATAAAAACACCACCCTAAATAATAACATATTCAATGTCAGAATCAATTTAGAAATCTATATACAGTAGAGAAAGGCCAGAACAAAAAGATAAAGTTATAGATACCGGCTGAAGAAACCTCCACACTTTTGAAAATAAGGTAATTAATCCATCATCACCCCAATTTAAATGAATCCATTTTGTCACACTTAAGCTGTGAGGAAAAGAGAGAGAGAGAGAGAAATAATTACATCAAACATGAAGATGAAGGAACAAGATTGATTGCACCTACAACAGAATTTCCTTAAAACTTTTAGCAAAATTGCTCCTGAGAATGACAGCTCCAATTAAACTCCCAGCTTATTGCACTGGAAGTATGACAAATCAAGACTTGGTAAGTTGATTAAAGACAATGAACAAGCTTTTACCAGTATAATCGTGGGAAATTAAAATCAATTTTCAAGGACAAGAAGAGCAAACTTGTCATGAAATTTCAGGTAAACTTTAAACTAATTAAATGATATGATTCAGGATTTAATAATCTCAAAATATAGACATGACTGAAGCACACCTTAATTAGAGAACATGATTAACTTCCAAGAAGCCAAAGGTACTTACCAAATAATTGCATGATAAAGTTTATCCACAGGTGGACGCCAACTCTGAACAAAATTCCCTTTCTCAAAGGAGACTATCTCAAACAAATCTCCACAAGCTAAATTAGCAGAATTCTCAGAATTGTGTAAAATAAATTCACTTTGTGACTCAGTTACACTATTTTCTGATTGATTTCCTTCCACCCTAGCCGCTGATTTGTCAGTTACAGAACACATCTTAGAACTCTTTCTCACAATTTTCTTGAGGGTCCAATGTGCATCCTCGATTCGAGCTGGAAAATGATGGATGGTTAGTATTCTTGGTGCCAGTACAACTGTACGCTAAGAAGTCTGACCCAATAAAATCTAACTATAAAGGATTGTCAATATATCTGCAGTTATAGCAACCAAATTCAGTCTAGACCTAGGCTGAAACTTTTGGGGGGGGGAAGGTAACATAAATTTATCCAAAAATAAATTTGGGTTTACAATAAATCCTTACAAAGCAATCCTTTCAGAGTCTCAGGCTCAAATGAGCTCAATGAAACACGTGCTCAATCATTGTGCATAAATTGCTGGAAGATTCTACAACCAACATAACATAACCAAAAAAGATTCATGATCACAAGGAATTGTATATACAAGGGATTCAGCAATTTTGGCCTATTTCTTTCTTATAGCATTGCATTTGTAATGCAATGGTCATGGATTCCATTCCGATAGCCGGCTTTTCCTATTTATTCAAATTTTTACATAATTGAGAATGTCCTTTTGAAATCAAAGAATGTTGCATCTCCCCTTTATTGCCACAAAATTAAACAATGAAAAAGTTACAAAAATGGAACAAGATTAGCCTTAAACAAACACTCACCACCATCAATGTCAACTCCAAGGATACTTTTGCAAGATAACTTTTTAGCTGCAAATGGAAAAAAAAACAACAACAATCAGACAGAATCACAACATTCAAAGTCTTCAATCCTTGCCCTGAAATTGACAGAGTGAGGTGGACATACCAATGGTAATTGTAACAATGCCACTGTTACAGCCAATATCAAGACAATCCTTGCCCTGAAACCATTCTTTCTTCAGAAACTTCAATCTTGGATCCTCTTCTAAATCCTTACCTATCTGAGAAAACACGATTAATCGTTCACGCGGCTCGTATCATCACTACTGAAACCAAAATTTATTTTTAAAAAAATCACAGCTCCACCGCTCAAATTTCCAGAGACAAACCCAACTACGTCCACGTACAAAAATCCTATTCCTAAATTGCGGAGTATTTATATTAAAGTGCTATAACGGGAGAACTTACTCGGTAGCCATAGTAGTTTCTGTAGTTCCCAAAGATGGCAACTTCTTTGCGTTTTCTTTTCGTGTTAGAACAATCAGTGGGTTTTTGCCGCTGCTCCTGCTTGTGCTTTTTCGGGTCCTTACTCTTCTTCTTCCCAAATGGCTCGCCCATGCTTTGTTTCTTTATTCTTGGTAAAAGCTGCTGAAGATTCAGAAATGGTTTAACGAATGAATTCTGGGTTTAGGGTTTTGCGTCAGAAAATTTTGGAAGCTAAACAGTTTATATACACACACGCGCATATATACTTTTTTTCCCTTTATTTTTTGGACGAAATACAGCTTCTTTTTATTTTATTTTTTTTAAAAAAGTTTTTATAGCAAAAACATGGGTAAATTCCTTGAACTGTTCGTTAAAACTACTAATACCTTGAATCTTAAAAACTGTTTAATATTTACCTAATGAAAATAAACTTTCTTATAAAAAGTACCATAATAGTAAAAAAAAATTAATATTTGAATAAAACTACCTCTCATACTTCAACTATTAATTTATACAAAAAAAAAAATTCATAACTAACATTTACCTTAAAAATAAAAGTAAAAATTATACATATTCATTTACACCAAATACAAAGTACGCAAGAAGAAAATAGAAGTAGAAAGTTGACTTTCATTAAAAATTCAAATTAATTAAAGATTAAAAAACAAATTTATCAACGAATAAATAATTTATGGTATGTATGAAATAAAAATATATATGTATTTTTGTTTTTATTGGTTTTGTGGATTTGACTATGAAATGAATTATAGAAATTTTTATACTATACATTCTTTCTTCATTGATAGATTTGTTTTTTACTCTTCAATTAATTGAAATTTTTTTATATAAATCAACAGTTTACTTTTATTTTCTTTTTGTGTGCTCTACTTTGATACAAATGAATATGTATAATTTTTATTTTTATTTATAAGATAAATGTCAGTTATGAGTATTTTTGTTTACAAATTAATAGCTGAAGTAAGAAGAATAGTTTTATCCAAATATTCAAAATTTTTACTATTATGGTAATGTTCATAATAGAGTTTGTTATAAGAGAAGTAAATGTTAGACGTTTTTAAAATTTAGAGAGATATTGATAGTTTTGATAAATAATAGAGTTCGATTGATAATAAACAAAAATTTTAAAAGTATATAGTAATTTACCCAAAAACATCATTAAACTTCTTACCTTTTTTTTTTAATGCAGCAATTACACTTATAATTTTTAATGTTTGGAAGCTTTTACTTGAATAATGACTCTTGTATGAAATTTTTCTTATTAGAATGTATGAATTTTTAATAGAATTTTTTTGTCAAAAAAAAAATTGAAAGAAGAATAAAAAGTATATTGAAGGGAAAAAAAATAATGTGAGGAAAATTTGAAAAGGAATTTTGAATTTTAAATATAAATTTAAAATGAAATAAAAAGAATTTTAAATATTTTATTTGTTTTATGAAAAAAAATTAACTGTTTTGCATATACAAGTTGGTCCAAAACTTGCATTATTTTTTATTAATTACTACAAAGTTGTACCAATCCATTTATCCACATTATTTCTAAAAAATTTCTCTACAAAACTATCCAATTGCATTTCCAACTCCGGATCAACTTGTTTAGTCCCAAATACTACTTCCAATCCCATCCCTTACAAAAAATAGTAGTTATTTGGTTGGTAAATTTCAAGATGAGAGTAGAAGAGGAAAAGCATGCCCTCAATATATTTCTCATATGCAGACAATTATATACAAAGAGATTTTCTTGATGGCAACCGATGATTACAACTGTGCTCTTCCTCATCTCCATGCCCACCTGGATGATCAGGATATAGAAAAATGATGCAACTTTGTAGAGAAAATGACTTGCATAAATTGCCAAGGAAGAAGCAGAAACTCAAAAGACAACCATATTTTCTTAGCCTTTCTATGGTTCTTCCCAGCTACTGGAGGGGCTAATGATGCTGGCTACTGCAACAATCTTCGTTAATTCATCTATGAAAACGAATTAAATACAATTTTCACGTATGGTAACTTCAAAGATACAAGAATGGAGCTGCCATTCTTGAAACAATACTACTCTCCCGACAAAATCCCTTTTGTACGTGACGTGTCTTACAGTTTCCACATCAACCTCATTCTAGCTCCTTCAGAAAGTCGATATTGTCAACGAAAACCTGCAAGTTTAAAGCAACATAAAAGCTATTATGTTAGTGATGCATTTCCCAAAAATGAAATGAAGTCGCAAACAGACAGAGTATAGGACTTTATTCTGAATACAAAAAGCCAAAAGATGAATGACAAAAGTGGGGTGACCTTATCTTTTACAGGAACCACATAGATTTTTGGTTTTTTGCTACTCGGTAGAAGATGTAACAAAGAATCATCTCAATCGGCTAATATCCGATAGTAGGAGGTTCTTTTGGAGGGTTTCAGCAGATGCATCAGGGCATGTATTTCGAGGCTGAACCATCTTTGGTGCACACAAATGAAGTTTTTACTTAGAAGTACAAAAAGGAGATTTCTAATGTATGCACTTCCTCTACGGCAGGGGAAAAAACAACCACCTCTTCTCTTTAAAGCAAAATGGTCAAGTTCATGGTTAGCTTATTTTTCAAACTTCATATCAATTGAAACAAGCCAAAAGGATCGAAGAAAATCTTTGTTCGTCTATATACATAAATATAAGGATATTTGGAATTTGCTTCAAGCACATATGGAACTAACATCAAAGTAATTCTCATGCAAAATCCATACCGTTTTCCAACCATCAGGATCCAGGCATGCAGTAATCTTGGTGTTGATACCAGGTAGGGGTCCAGGTTCTCGTGTAATCTTTCCACCATTGAGCCTAATTGCTTCTGCAGTTTTATAAACATCATCTGTGCCTATCGCCATCTGTTTTAAGACATCAGAGAAGAATCTAATAATTTAATACCGATCAGAAAAAATTACAAGCAACATCGGACACATAGAATTCCAAATAGTTTACCTGTGCATATCCATTTCCTTTATCATACTCAGTAACTCCATAATTATATGTCAACTCCATTACAGCATTTTTATCTTCCGGACCATAACCCATCATTGCTATTGTATACTGCATTAAGCAAAGGATGAATCAGAATATCTTTAGTCATCTATATAATAAAGAACACGAACTGCATAACATCGTCTCAGAGGGTCAGTCCAGTTAGTCGGAAAAAAATATTACAACAATAATGGTGAAACAGTTGTGATGCTGATATAAATCTGTCTTGAAGGCCGAAGCACAATAATGAAGTTGGAAACCCTTACAACATTCAATAGTCAATTAGTTTAACAGTACATTTTGCAGAAATTCTGACTAGCATTTATATCAATGACATATAGCCCATAAGCATGGTTTTCTATTAAGCAAAACCTAAAATATTCATAAGCAAAGCCAGGCATCTAGAAACAGGATGATATAAAAGTGGCATTGAGCATCTGTTTCCTAGGATTCAACAAAGAGTGAAAATTTTGCCAAGGAACACTTCTAGAACAAAGAAACTTTTGCACTGACTAATTGCACAATTTTATCAAGAATTCAAAATATACTATATACATGTATACAGAAAGAGGTCCGCTCAAGATAAAGTTGACAATTTTACCATAGCAATGCCACATTTGAGACAAGAAGAGTAAAGATATCTAACAGATCACACCCCCTAGGCATGCCAAATTCAGTCAGGAACCAAACATGGAAGGAAGAAGAAAAAACCATATCTGATTAAGGAAAAGGCTATTTTCTTTGTCCTTTTCCTGAAATTACATTGAAGATAATAGAACTGACCTTGTATTGAGGATTATCTCTTGTACGAAGAAGCTCCATGCCAAAAGCCTATTTGTAATGAGAAAACATCATTTTTGATTAATGAAAAATGAGAATTTGCAAATAATAAATAAATAAATAAAAATAAAAAGATATGAATTTCTTCCATTTTCCAGATAAATGACACACCTTCTCATAGAAATTTATTGCACGTTGAAGATCTCCAACTCTGAGCATCACTTGACATAATGGCTCTGGTGTAGGGCCCCTCTCCAAAAGCTCAAATTTATATCCTTCAGGATCTTCGACAAATGCAATAACTGTATTACCACCTTTAACAGGACCTGGCTCCCTTGTAACTTTGCCACCCTTTGCTTTTATCAGATCAACAGTCTTTGCAACCTATGAACAACCACCATAAACTGATTAGCACTCTAATTCCAAGTCACATAATATCAAAGGAGAGCAAGACAAAACTAAAATCCACATCTTGTGGGAACAACTTGCAAGCTTCAACCATCCACTCAACTACTATAAGATTGATATTGTGTTTTATGGGAAAGTAACACAACTGCCTCAATGATGGTCAGCTTCGTAGTCAAGATACGGCTTCATTGACTTTAAGTTAGATTAACTACAGAAATCTACACAAGAATCTAGATTTATTATCAAAGGAATAAAACTGTGCAACACTAGAAAGACCGTGAATTTAGATATATAAAACTGATTCTGAAAGATTTAGCATGAAGCTGGAATAAAAAGAATAATTCTCCTGCATATACATTGTATACAATGTTATGTAAAGCATAAACTCACAGAAACTTACATCCTCAACTGCAATTCCAAAATGACCAAAACCAGCTCCAATATCGTATTTGTCAACCCCATAATCTTGCAGCAAAATCAACAGAAAGCAGTATCAGTATCACCTTAGGACATGAAAAACAATAAATTCACAAGAGTGTGCATCCTGTAATGCACAACCAGGCATCATATACATGAACTAAGAAATTGAAGAATTAGTGGTTAAGGAAAATGAGCCTTACTGTAAGTCAGTTCAATAACAAAATGTGAATCTTCTGGGCCATATCCTAGAAAGGCATTTGTATATCTCTCCTCAGGAATGTCACGTTTCCTCAACAACTTCATGCCCAAACACTCTGTGTAGAACCTTCATCCATCATAAATAAAATTCATACATCATCAGCATTTGGAAGCATAACACACCAAACACGAATGCAAACAAATCATGGCATTGTAAAGATACTTTATTGTCCTGTCCAAGTCCCCAACACGATAAACAACGTGAAGCATTCTTCTCTTGTCCTTCTTAACCCAATCCAAAGCATTTTCTTGGGTAGCAGCAGTGCTTGCTTGTGCCATATTACCCGCCGCTGTAACCATTAAGCTTTTTCCCTCTCCTCTGAACAACTTGGAAGCTTTAAGACCAAAGGACAGAGCTTGGGGAACTGCTGAACAAACAAGCAGATTATGGTGTAAGTAAAATCATCTTCAGAAGCATGGGTTTTTTCAAAAGACAAGTCTCATATCACCGACTTCCAATGAGTATGCCACAGCATCATGCATTGAGAATCACATACAAAAACTGATGATACATCTGTACTTGGTCATCATAACTTAAATATCACTAATGAAAAAGAAGCAGCAGATATTTATGACATTGAGCAAATGGGCAACTTATGCAGATACCAACAATAATTTCACAGAAAAGAAGCTTCTCAAGTGACAAATAATAAAAGCAATGAAACGTAAAAGGCATGAGATAACCACAATTAGAGATAAGATGGAAAAATCCCCAATCTCATCTGTCTTTCAGGAACACAGTGCTGCATCAACTGTAACCATTAGCAACTGGAAAATGGTTTTGGAGTAACTTCTGGGCAATCACAAATCCCCTTCAATAGTTGAGTCACAGTGCTGACAGACAATGTTACAAGAGATCCACTTTATGGAATTTTATAGCAACATTCACAAAATTCAAACTTTCATCACATCTCCATTCATATCTTATAAAACAAATCCCACGTTAAGAAAAAGAAAGTAATACTACAAATTACTTCTGGAAAGCCATTCTGAAGCAAAGTTTAGAGAAAATAAAAGCAAAATTCTCCGTGACAATGCACAGTTTTCTTCCATGCCCCCTTTCCACCCTGCATACAAACACACTATAGATAGATGCAAAAACTACAAATGCCACCAGTTCCCAAAAAGAGACAATTTTTTTTCTTCCAAACACGCACTCTCAAGAGAATAAAGGATAAACAACACATGTAGTACCACTGCCGAGATGTAAGAAACTGAGCCTCCGACTGGAAGAATTGTCGGAAGAAGACAACGCCACTCCAAAACGACAAGGGCCCACAAACCTCAGCGAAGAAAGTGAAGGCCTGATTGAGGACGCCATGGGCATTATCCTCACCATCGACACTGGGTTGACACACACACAGTTTCAGTCTCCTTGAATTATAAATTACTATGAAATCTATATAGTATATATTTAGCAATTTAAGGAAGAAAAAGAGAAGAGTAACTGAAGAAACTCAAAAGGGTAGCTTATTTATTATGTGATTCCGGGAAATATAATGTTCATTCCGCAATTTCCATCGCCCAGCTGCTTCCCCTGCTCACCACTGGGTTTATCATATCCATAATCCCTAGGTAACAAATTCCAGAATATCAATGTTTCGGGAAATTACACTACCCTTCCCCGAATATTTCTATTTCCTCTCATTTCCGCCTCGCTTTATGTCAGATTTTGCAGTTTGCGATTTGCAATTTGAACAATTTGCATGACCCACCACCACTCAGACCGGCCTTGTTTTATATATCTATGAGTTATGACCATGCGTCAACAAAGCTTTTTATCAACACAATAATAGTGATTTTACATTAGTAGACAATTTCATCCTATTTCTTTATCTTATCAAAAACAGCCTGTCTCTATTCTTTTTCTCCCTTTTTTCCTTTGGGATAGACAATGTTATGCGTCGTTTATTATAAGAGGAAGTCTTTCTATTGTAGCCAATTTGGACAAAACAAGTATAAAAAGTACATGATTGTATGAACTGTCATTTCAAAATATGTTTTTATAATTTTTAATATATCTTTCATTTTACAAACACTACATTAAAAAATATAAAAACACATTTTAAAATGTAATCTACATATATCCTAATTTAGGCTAATTCATTGATAGAATCATAAATGGTCCGATCTAATATAAATTGATCCAAATGAAGGCTTAAAATTTTTTTATAGCTTTTTGTTCTAAAAAATAGTTAACATTGATAATTAAATGGGGATAAAGTATATTTTCTAGTAGTTTAAATGATTTTTTAGTTAAAGATACTCAATTTTGTGACAAGAATAATTAAGGTTGAAAAAAACACAAATTGCATGATATACATTCGTAATTACATTCAACCTAGAAGGGTAAAATTCGAATCAAACTAGATTAAAAAAATGATTGGATCCGATCTAATTCAAAAATATATTAATCGTATTTGAATTGTGTGAGTTATTTTTGAATTGAGATTCATACAATGCGAATCGAACTAGATTATGATTTAATATTTAAACAGTTCTAAACAAACAATGAGTTAAGCAGTTGAATTTTTATGTGAGAAAAAAAAAAGTGAAAAATTCTCACTGAATTCTAATAGTTGAGTTTATATTATGATTAGAGTAATTATTGATTATGACTTTTTAGTTATTCTCCTTGTAATAGTGTTCTAACCAACTCGCTTATAGTGCAACAGTTTTAAATATTTTTTTTAAGGAGGAAATAGGGAAATGTTGACAGACCAAATCCCAACTTGGGCCTTGCTTCTCAAAATTCTTGCAAAGGAGTTCGAGGCCACAAGCCGTGGGCTCGACAGTGTGGAAGTGAATTTTGTCCACGATTATGGGCTATGATAAAGTGAATATTATAACTTGGCAAATGGGACAGATCGCCCATCCACCATAAGTCTTACTTGTTTCGTTTAAATCTTGCCATTCACTTTCATTTTAAGGTTATACGTCCTAATATGCTACTAAATTGATGGATTTTATAAATATCCATCAATAAGTAATCATATATCGAATCGTAGAATTGAAAAAATGGAATATTATCATATAACTTGTATTAGCTAAGTTCATGAGTTCAAGATAAACGGATTTGAACCGCTGACATCCATCGAAGGTAAAATTACCGCCTTTTTTGTATCTTAATTTATTTTACCATAAAAGCTAATTATAGAGAATAATTTTTTCAAACACAACTTACAACTTTTATTGTATTGTGCTCTCTAAATAGTAACTCTTTTCAAAATCTTACTCAAAATGTAATAAATTGGAATCTTATTATAACTAATAATTCTTATAATTTCAGATACTCTAACTACAAAAGAACCAGAGAACTTTTCTTTCCTTTTTCACCCAACTTTTTAGTAGTTCTTAAAAACATTGATTTTAATAATGATTGATCACCTTTCTCCCACTATTACTGCCCCAATTCAAGAGCGAACAGTTATGTATTCTACTTATTGAATAGGATTACATGATCAGTTTGTAATTCCTAAATGCGAAAGGAGTTTTTAAGGTGATGAGTTTAGAGTGGAGAGGGTGGGGTCGGTCTATAGACAAATTTTGTCTATTTCATCACTTTAGTCATTGCAATAACTTATTTTGTATTTTGTATTTTGGTATTTTGGATTGTTCCTACGTTGTCTCAGCACCTTCCCCTTCCCGTGCATGCTTTTTTTTTTTTTTGATTTGATTTATTTTTTTGTTGTCAACTTCTTCGTTTAGTTTTAGTTTTTTTTTTTTTTTTTTGTTTTTTCTTTCTTTTTTCGTTTCTTCATTTTTTTTTTTTAGTTTTTTTATTTTTTCTTTTTTTTTTTTATGTTTTATACAATGACAATTCTACTACTACGCACGCTTTGCCTCGCTTTCGCATGCGTAAAAATTGGCTAAAAAAAAAAAAAAAAATAAAAAAAAGTCATTGCAATAACTACCCACTCCGCACAACACAGAATGGAACCAAAGCAAGAATATTGGGGGGCTGAAATGTGTTGAATGTCCATGGAAAAAATCACAATCCCCTTGTCGGAATTGAAACTGATGATATGGAAGTACATACATCTTTTAATTGTCAAGAAAGGGAAAAGGAAAGAAAAAAAAAAGAAAGAAAGGCCCAAAACTTGAAAGTAGACAACGTTGTAAGGGAAAATTGGAGCTAATGCTTATTCTGAAAATGGTCTATACTCTATACACTATTATTTTTATTACTAAGAATAGTATCATTCAGATTATCCAAATATTAAATCCATTTCTAATTTTTAGCCAAAGTAATTTGATATTCTTATGCAAAATTTGATTAGAATGTACGAGAATTAAAAAATGTGTGTCACACTCGCATATAGCAATGTGGAAAAAATAAATGAAAAATAAGATTATTCTTTTTTATTTCTCGTAATTAAATATATATGATAAATGATTTAAAGTATATATAGTTTGATGGTTTAAAGTATATTTTTATATATTTTAAAATATATTTTTATTTTATAATAATTATATTAAAAAAATATAAAAATTCATTTTGAAACATAACACTTATACATCTCCAGACCCCAATAATTCTTATATAATTTTTCACTGTAATATCCAAGGGTAAAGAACATGAAACAGCTAGACTGGCGGGTAGAGTCGACAGCCCACATGAAACATTGAAATTCCAGACTTTCGTTTTGTTTCCCCATGAGCCATTGTTTACAATATGCTTCCTTTAAAATGGTGCAATTCAGCAAAAAGAAGAAACAGAAGCAAAGGCGCTTTCCCAACCGACACTACCCTTTGGGAGTGAAATCCCTGGCAGATCAGCCAATGCATTATTTTCGGCATTGCGATGGGATGCTCGCACTTTGGCTTCATCCATATCCATGTCGTCATCATCATCATCATCATCATCATCTTCGCCTTGATCTGCCACCCCATTTATTTCAGCTAGGTACAATGAATTCAATCACCATCTGCTACACGAAAATTTTGACGTGCTTTTTCCCAGCATTTCTTGTTTTATAGATCCCACTACAACTGCCAGCTTCTGAAACATCTTTTCAATAGCTTTTGCTACGAAATATCAGAGTGGATCAATGAAATTATGAAACTCCTCCCCCCAAAACCCCAAAAAAAAATCATATAATCGAGGGTCCTGCTGGGCTCCCCTGTGCTGTTGTTCTACTGTGGTAATAATTTTGATCCTCTATGAAGAATAGTTAGAGATTTCTAGGTAGCATCTAGCATATGATGCTACAGAATTGTTACTATAATTCAAAATTTCGTTTGCTAGTCTCTGGTTTTCATAGTTGTTTTTAACATCCTTCAATGCTCAACAAAAGTAGTTGATAATAGTTTAGCATGTGTCAGTGTTTGGAAGCAGGAGTGTACTAAGAGTTTGGTAGGTTTACTTGTTTACTCAAGAGCAGCAGAACCAGACATTTTGCTTGGAAACAAATGTGATCACTGCTATTTTTAGTCCTGTCCAGTTGTTATCTTAGGCCAGCAAATGCATCCATTACAAGCATAATTAAAACATATTCCTCATCAAAGCAATCACTAACATATACTTATGGTATGCACTTTCTAATGGAACCCTTTTGAAATGTGCAAATTTTTAATACTCCTCCATGATCTTTCATCATCAAGAGAAACTTTCCAAGCTCTGGAAGCAGTTCCAAAGGTATAAAATTATGGGGAAAATATAGTTTATATAAAGTTCATCAATATCATTGGCTATGTACTTTGGTAGGCCTTAATCTAGTGAGGATTCCAGAAACCCCTAGTCTCTGCAAGGCACAAAAGTGACTGTTTTTTCCATTTTCTATGCCTCTATTTTTTTTTGGTACAAGAAAGTTCCCAATTTAGGGCCATTAATCAATGGCGTCACATCTAACTAAAGCACCCTTGCCTAGACATGTATAGTAGTTTTTTGGATGGCTTTGCCCATCTTCAGAATTATTGCAGGCTTCAAATTTTGTCACGCGCCGCCAGCATCAAATCTATTGGGCCAATATATACCGGGTAAACAATAAAGAGGCACTCACCTATCGGTTCAGTCCAATAAAATCAGATATAATGTATAAACTAACAGTAGAAGCAGCTGGCCGGCTAGCCCTGTTAAAGAATTGGAATGATTGGAGCCAGTTAAACCTTTTGTTTTTTCAGCATTTGTTTGGATTGTGACTCATATGCAGAATGTTATTTTTATCACAAAATAAATAAAATATTTAAATATTTTTTATTTTAAAATTTAAAATTTAAAATTTAAAATTTCTCTCTCAAATTCTTTTCACATAATTTAAAAATATTTTTCCTCAAATACAAATTTTATTTTCCTTTTAAAATACTTTTTCTTACCGAACAATTTTATCAAAAATTTTTCACATTTCAATACAAAATTTATCAAATAAACCACAATTTACAGTTTTTAATACATATTCTATCTCATAATAATTATTTTAAAAAATGTAAAAATACGTTATGAAACGTAATTCATAGACACCCTAAACTTTTGGACTTATGATCCTAATCTACCTGTACCTTAAATTGGAAAAAGAAAAAAAAGCTTACACATTCATAATTTTGACATAATTGCGTTTAGGTTAAATTTCAAAAAGCACTTCTATGTGTTTTAAAATAATTTTTTACATTTCTTATGTACTTTTTATCTTTTAACTTTTATATTAAAAAATTATAAAAATGTATTTTGAATATGCATGTTTCAAATGTACTTTTTTTTTTTTTTGAATTACCATTTACTTTTTTTTTTAATCTTTTTGTTATAATTGGATGTGAAAGACATCTATTGTTTAAAATTAAATTTAGTTCCATCTTGTAATAATATTATTGACGAGCAAGATCAAGTAGGGTAAAAAATTATTTTGCGTGAGGCGGCTGTATTTATAGGCGTAAAAGCTTCGCCTGAATATTAAAATTTTCTTTGTCACTAACAACGAAAATTTACCATTCTCGTCAATATGAAAGTCGGTGAGGCAGCTCTGTAGTCTGTGCCCATAAAAAGATACTGATAACATATGCAGAAAGTTTACACAAACACTACTCTTGGATCAACGTGACTGGGAAAAAGGGCTGATTAGGTGCCGACCAAACTCAAAAACAAAGAACTAATCATCGAGAAAAGTATTATTTTATGCTTGATTCTAACAGGGTTCTTCCTCAGTTGAATATCTAAATCCTTAATGGACACCTTAGCAGAGATTAGACAGGAGTAACATGTAATACAGGGTTTGTGATGATGGCTGAATGTGGAAGCCATTTTCAATCTCGTGAAGGTTGTTTTCATGCATGTTGGATATGTTGGACTTGGATATACGTACTTTAAATAAAAAGGATGGAATAATAGCATTTAAGTAGGCAATAGATTGGACCAAATTTTGCTGAGAAGAGACCATCATTTTCAAACGATAGGAATGAATGACTCTTTTTCTGCAAATTTTTACACGTACACGCCAAAGGATAACGTAAAATTTTTCACGTTTGATGCACCAAATTATAAATATAAGTTGGGATAATCCTCATCTTATTTGCCTAATACTATCGATTTGATTCATGAACTAATTAAGCACAAGACGTTCAAATTAGAAGTCGTGAGGGTACGTAAATAGCAATGTCACATGAACTAATTAAGCATAAGTAATATAAACTCTAAGCCTATTAGTTCAAATAATTTTACAAAATTAAAAAAAATATTTCAAAAAAAGTTCATTTTTAAAATTTTAAAAATAAAAAGAGTTTAATTTTGGATAAAAATAATAATTTAAGACTTTAAAAATAATGATAAAAATAAAAACTTATTTATACTTTATTAAGTATAGGGTTTAGGATTTATTTATAATAAAAAATTATATATAATAAAAAGTAAATTCTTTTTTTGAATAAATAAAATAAATATTCTCATAATACTTTAAGAAACAGACAAAATACACTATTAAAATACAACCATTGCAAATTTCTATTATTATTTAAAAAAATAGTGACTTTTAGTATGAAGTTTTTTTTTAATACTTTTATTAAAAATAATTATATATAATTATAATTAAAAATTATAATAAAAATATAAAATTATACATTAACATATCGTATTTAATAATTAAAAAATTATGTATGAGTTAGAGTGGATTTATTTTTAAAACAAGAGAGTAATTTTATTTATTTAGTTGGTTAGAGATATATCACATCACATCATCTTTTTAAAAAAATTAAAATGAGGAGCCATATCTCCTCTCCTTCAAATTTCTATGGGGTGGGACCATCGTTATCCCCAACCACCACCATAAACGGTGGCGCGTACTTAGTGAAGTGCGTGGACTAATCCTTCTCTCAGACCAGCTAAGCTAACAACGAGAAGTAAAGAAGCTAAGCCAATACAGTAATACTTCTCACAAACTTTTCCACGCATGCACACAAACTTTCACACACACACACACACATCCCACCACTGTACCAAAACAACGCAGACTCTTCACTAGACAATCCCATTACGTATCTTCCTCCCTGCTCCATCCGTCTCCTTCTTCTTCAGATGAAAGACTCTGAATGCGCAAATACGTTGCCGTTTCATTCACCTAATGCCAAGCCTGAAGATGCAGTTTTGGTCCATTCACCCTTCCCACTAAATTGGATTGGGTCAGCGGCTCTCTCAACGTTCTAATTCGGCAGCTCTTATTTTTCTTTATTTTTTTGAGGCAGCAACACTTATTCTTATTATTAGTTATTGTTGTCATTAGAATGATACTGAGTTTAGGAGGTGCTTTTTTCACCTCATTTCGTTTCTTTCAGTTTTCTGTTAACTGTTTCTCTGGAGTGTGGATCAATCTTAATTTGGCTTTATTAACTAGCACAGAATTTGTGTTTTAAATGAAAATAAATTGTGGGTTTACTGCGGCTTGGTTCTTGCGATTCATAATTCTGAATAATGGTGCTTTGATTTTTTTCTTTGTGGGAACCTGATAATTTCTCCTGCATTTTGAGACTTGTGTTTGATTCTATTCTATTTGTATCTTTTAAAGGACTGCAGTGACCTTTCTCTGAAGTTGGTTAGAGAGTGTTTGATGAGGTTTTGATTTGGGTGGTCAATTGTGGGATTCATTCAAGTTGGGTTTTTGGTGAAGCTGTAACGGCCTGATGAATATTGATTTGGGAATTCTGGCATCTGGGGTGGTTTCTGTTTGGTGTTTACTGTAATGGGTTGTGTTTATTCAAAGAGTTGTATTGGAGATATATGTGCGCCAAGAGAGGCTAAGGTTAAAGAAAATGAAAAGGCTGGAGCGGCTGAGATTGGAGTGTTCTCACCTGCTTCCACAGATGATGATGAAGGGGAAACTAGAGATCAGTTGAACCAGTTAAGCTTAACTAGGGATCAAGACGGAGGAATAAGTAGCCTGTCGAGGGTATCATCTCAGTTTTTGCCGCTGGAAGGCTCAAGAACTGTGAAGGTTCCATCAGGGAATTATGAATTGAGATACTCATTTCTATCTCAGCGAGGATACTATCCTGATGCACTTGATAAAGCTAATCAAGACAGTTTTTGTATTCATACCCCATTTGGAACAAGTTCAGATGATCATTTTTTTGGGGTTTTTGATGGCCATGGGGAATTTGGGGCTCAGTGTTCACAGTTTGTAAAGCAGAAGTTATGTGAGAATTTGCTTAGGAATAGTAAGTTTCGTTTGGATGCTGTGGAGGCATGTCATAGTGCATTCTTGATGACAAATTCACAATTGCATGCTGATGCTTTGGATGACAGCATGAGTGGGACTACTGCAATTACAGTCTTGGTTCGAGGCACTACAATTTATGTTGCTAATTCAGGTGATTCAAGAGCTGTTATAGCTGAAAGTAGAGGGGAGAATATTGTTGCTGTTGACCTATCAATAGATCAAACTCCATTCAGACCTGATGAACTTGAGAGGGTTAAGTTATGTGGAGCAAGGGTTTTGACTTTGGATCAAATTGAGGGACTTAAGAGCGAAGATGTGCAATGTTGGGGAACTGAAGAAGGTGATGATGGTGATCCACCAAGATTGTGGGTGCAACATGGGATGTACCCTGGTACAGCTTTTACTAGAAGTATTGGTGATTCCATTGCTGAGACCATTGGTGTTGTTGCAAACCCGGAAATTGTTGCTCTGGAACTCACACCCAGTCATCCATTCTTTGTGATTGCCAGCGACGGGGTCTTTGAGTTCCTTTCCAGCCAGGCTGTTGTTGACATGGTATGACAGCTTTAGTATTTTTTAGATATCAAGCACTTCAAAATTTCTAGGTTTGATCAACTAGCATAGACTTATATTCTTAAAAGATGACCGCACCATGTTGGGGAGGGGTGGTGGAGGTACTTCAGGAATAATATTTTCCAGCTGGTAATTTCTTCCATTAGGATGTCTAGAAAAAAAAATTCTTATTCTGTTTTAAAAACACTTCAGGTTGCAAAACATAAGGATCCTCGTGATGCTTGTGCTGCAATTGTTGCCGAATCATATCGTCTTTGGCTGCAGTATGAAACTCGTACAGATGACATCACTGTGATAGTTGTGCAAATTAGTGGCGTGACTGAGGTTAGAGCATCGTTTTTCTTTTAAATTTTAATCTATTTTGATAAACATCATAGTGGCTTAATTTACTGATAACCATAATCTTGCAGGCCGCTATTGCTCAAGTACCAAGATCTGATGCAATTCTAAGACCCCCAATACCTCAGGTTGTAGAGGTGACAGGATCAGAGTCTCCCTCAACCATGAGCTGGAATTCTAAAAACCCCCATGCAAGACATGATGTATCAAAAGCACGGCTTCGAGCTATAGAGAGTTCTTTGGAGAATGGGCACATGTGGGTTCCTTCTTCACCAGCTCACAGGAAAACATGGGAAGAAGAAGTAATAATTACTTTCTTAAGTTACAGCTTGGGCATTTAGCAAAATTTGTTCTATGGATGGAGGGGGAGAAAAATCAAAGTGCATGAATTCAGAATTCTATCTACATTTTCCTTTTTATTGTGTACAACATATGATCCTCTGACTAAAATTTTATGCAACAGGCACACATTCAACGCGCATTACACGACCATTTTCTTTTCAGAAAACTTACAGATTCTCAGTGTCAGGTTTTGTTGGATTGCATGCAAAGAGTTGAGGTTCATGCTGGAGATATTGTGGTGAAGCAGGTAGTTTTCTTTTGACTGTTATTTGATTCCTCTGAAAAAGAGAATATTCTTTTATTTCTTGTTCCCAGAATTTCATTATTTTGAATCATACTTGTGTGCTACATTGTTCCTAAAATAATGATTAACCATACTAACGCATGCATTATGCATGAAAATATTATATTTCACAATGTGTGTTGTAACATTTGAAATACATATGATTCATAAACTAGGCATAAGCTGTTTGAGCTAGTTCCTGAGCTCAAATCAAATTGTTAGTTAATCATAATTAATTTTGGAATTTGCTGAAGGTAAAAATGAAAGTCAAATTTTTGCGTGACACGGTGAATTTCAAACTCTAATAATGCCTTAAATGCATTGAGCGTGAAATTTTTCCTTGGGGCTTAAATTGACTGTTACTCATTGGTAAGTGTTTGGCTTCTGAGACTCTTCCCAGGTAATCTGGCTCACATTTCATTTGAAGCTGAAATACATAAGCCTCTTTCTGAATTTGGTTTTTCAGTTAAGGATGTGATGCTTTCTCATTTGGAACTCTTTGCTATCTATAGCTGTTCTGAAGTTTTAAGTTGTTCATATTATAAGTGTGAGTAACGTAACATATTACAGGGTGGTGAAGGTGACTGTTTTTATGTTGTTGGAAGTGGAGAATTTGAGGTCTTAGCCACACAGGTAATCATAAATCTTGTAGTGTTTGTATCCCAGATTTCATTTTCCAATTTACGCATTTTTCATGTTTCCTACAATTTTGTACTGCCCTTGATAGTGGTTTTGCGACTGTTATTTGCTTGAGTAATGATACTCACACTGACTAATGTGGAGTCCACATAGCTTCTAGATGTGGGTAGACAACATGTGGATTCCACATTAGTCAATGAGCAGAAGCAATTGTCAGTATCATAGCTCTATTTAAATGTAGTTTACTTTCAAATGTTATATCAAAAGTTTATCTTGGTTTTCTCCTTCTTCTTTCCCTCTGGTTTGTGCTTAAGCAAGACTGGAACAAATTATTTCTTAAAATACCTTTCAAGTTATATTTGGGGAACAAGTTTCGGTCATGAAAGTTTCTTAGGACAAAAGTATAGATTAAATAGCTTTTTTACCAACCATTTGTTTCTTAGCACTTTTTAAGGAATTTATAGCAAATTAGAACAGGCAGTGGTTATCAATTTATCATAGTCTTTGCTGATAAGAAATTCTTTCAGGTTAAGTTAGTGTTCCTTTTTTAAAAATTTTTATTTTAAATTTTGGGTCTGAAAGTTTTTTATTTTAATATGGTATAATAATCTCAGGAAGAGAAAAAAGGAGAAGTGGCTAGAGTTTTACAACAGTACACTGCTGAGAAGTTATCATCTTTTGGAGAGCTTGCACTAATGTGAGAATTCATTATACTGTTTTATCTCTGCATTCCTGGTTCAATCAACATCTTAATTTCTAGATGTTTTGAATGTTTAGTCAATTTCCAGATCATAAATGATTCTTTAAAATGTAGTCATAATTAAACGATAGATATCTGTTTTAAGTTTTTCTATGATGATAGGAGGGACGGTGGTTGGGCCTTTTCTGTTTTATCCTGGAAATAAAAGGTTGAATCCTGTGATTGTCAGATGTTGACATTTTTGTTTCCTGTGATCTAATTCACCGTAAACAAATGGATTTTTCGTTGGTTAGCACAGATCATTCCTAAGAGCATGTAGTTTGTGGTTGATATTAGTCTGATAATCTTTTTTGTTTT
This sequence comes from Gynochthodes officinalis, assembly GCA_020080225.1. Taxonomy (NCBI): domain Eukaryota; kingdom Viridiplantae; phylum Streptophyta; class Magnoliopsida; order Gentianales; family Rubiaceae; genus Gynochthodes; species Gynochthodes officinalis. The sequence goes on along the minus strand of CM034615.1, from coordinate 44,466,768 downwards.
TATCAAACTATCAATTGCAGGTACAACAAGCCTCTGCAAGCCTCTGTCCGTGCAGTGACCAAAGGAACTCTATGGGCACTGAAGAGAGAGGATTTTAGAGGAATTCTCATGTCAGAATTTTCTAATTTGTCTTCACTGAAGCTTCTGAGATCTGTAGATCTTCTCTCAAGGTTGACAATTTTACAGCTGAGTCACATTGCAGATTCTCTTTCTGAAGTGTCTTATGTTGGTGGGCAGGCAATAGTTGAAAAGGTTTGGATTCAACATATTAGCTATTAACTATTTTACTTCCATGTGAGTTTAAATTTAAGGTATATGGTGATACAAAGATTAGAACAGGATATGGGCAATCAGCAAGCATCATAAATATAGTCAAGTAGCATTGCTGCCTTTATGATCTTTTCTATAAATTTATAGTTTATTTTAGTTGTCCCAGCTTGCAACTGTTTTTAATTTTGCAATGGAAAGCTTGTTCTCTGTCACAAAATACTTTGTACCAGTTTGGTAGACATTCCTGTTTCTATGTTCGTTATGAGTTCTTCCAACTGCATTTCTGGGACAAGCATACCTTCTAATCATCTTTCCTCTTTATATTTGTAGAATGAGGACCTCATGGGTTTGTACATTATCCAAAAGGGAGTGGTTAACATTTCGTTTGACGTGGATTTAATGAAAAATAAAAATGCCACCAGTCTTATGTGTGAAAACCAGGAAGGTGATGTCCTGCAGAGCAGGAAGGTTATTTCTGTGGAAAAGTCTGATGGTAGTTATTTTGGAGAATGGATGCTTCTTGGCGAATGCATTGCTTCCATAAGGGTCACTGCTGTGAGTGATGTTATTTGTTCAGTCTTAACAAAAGAAAAGTTTGATTCAGTTGTTGGCCCTTTGGCAAAACTTTCACAGGATGATCCTAAGTAAGTAGTGATCTTGTCCGAAGTCATCGAATTGACACTTGCGTTTAGATTAATTGTGGCAATTTAAAATTTGCCTTTGAATATTTTGACCTTAGTACTTAAGTAATATATAGGCCAAAAGATTATCAGGTCAGCTTGTCAGACACTGTGGAAAACTGTGACTCTTCAAAACTTGAGAAGGTTCAGCTTGCTGATTTGGTAAGGGTTCTCTTGACTCATCGTCATCTTATTTCAGAAATAAACTTTAACAAAGAGAAGACAAATAAAATTTTGGTCTAATGACATTATGTAGGAGTGGAGAACATGCTTGCATACCACGGATTGTTCAGAGATTGGCCTTGTATCTTTGAGAAACACAGGTTGGTTTCTTGCAGTTTGTCATTTATGTCTATAATTGAATAGTAAAAAAAATTACACATCCATTATTTGTCACCCTCAACTCTTTTGAAATGGTAAAGTTTCCCATGTATTGACCTTTTAATTGTAGTCCGTTGAGAGGAAGGTAAATATATCGTATGAAATGAACTGATAACATGAAACCATCAATGAAATTTTCATTCAAAGGACTTATATGACCATTTCCCTTTCTTCCTCTATATTGCAGATAAATTGCTTAGCTTGAAGAGGTTTTCCAAGCAGAAGATCAAGAGACTTGGAAAACAAGCACAAGTTCTCAAAGAGAAGAATCTAATGAAGTACATAAGCTCCGCTGCTGGTGTGCCTGAAGTTGTATGCACCTGTGCTGATCAGACACGTGCTGGTATCCTTCTGCATACACAGCTTGCTTGCTCTTTAACGTCTATTCTGAACAGACCACTTGATGAACCATGTGCACGGTTCTGTGCTGCCTGTATTGTTATTGCTCTGGAAGATCTGCATAAGGTATGACATCTGCAGTTCAAATTTTCTTTGTGATCAACAGTTGATGATAGGATTACTCTACAACCTGTTTATGCCTCTGTGTGGCTGTTTTCGTGTCAGAATGGCATTCTTTACAGAGGCGTGTCTCCTGATGTTCTAATGCTTGACCGAATGGGCTATATACAGGTTCAATGATCATAGTCTTACTCTCGCCTATTCTTAAGCAAATATCACCTGTACTCTATGATATTTACATGTCAATATCCTCCTGTGATGCAAAAGTTGCAACATGGAAATGCAATTAATCCTGGTAGTTTCACTTGTTTTTTAGATTGTGGACTTCAGATATGGGAAGAAGTTGGCTGGCGAGACGAGTGAGAGAACTTTTACCATCTGTGGAATGGCAGATTCTTTAGCTCCAGAGATAGTCCAAGGAAAAGGGCATGGCTTCCCTGCTGATTGGTAAATAACCACCTTCGATGTGTCTCTTGCTTATTCTGGTATCTCATTCAAGACATCAAAATAATATTGTCAACCCACTTAGTGCCTCTGCTGGCCTTAATTTGTTTTAGCAAATCTGTTGTGGACATTTCTTGTCATCTCTAATTTTGTTAGAGAGTATATACAGGTGGGCTTTGGGAACCTTGATCTACTTTATGTTAAAAGGTGAAATGCCATTTGGATCATGGAGAGAAAATGAGCTTACATTTGCTAGAATAGCACAAGGACAACTGACTCTCCCACAAAATCTCAGTGATGATGCTGCTGATCTGATTACAAAGGTATCATTCAGACAACTGAGCTCTCCTTCTATTTAGTTTCCCTGTAAGTTTTGAAGTAATTATTGCTATGATTTAATTCAGTTACTTGAAGTTGATGAAAGTTCAAGACTTGGAAGTCAAGGAGTTGAGTCTGTCAAAAGTCATCCATGGTTTAATGGTGTGGATTGGATAGGAGTTAGAGAGCGGAGAATTCCTACTCCTCATGAAGTGACCTCTCGTATTAATCAACACATTGGAAGCCCTTTGGAAGACAACACATCTCCATTGCTTTCCCCTATTAATGACTTTGAAGAACTCAATACCCCTGAATGGCTGGAAGATTGGTAAAACACTGAGTTTGAAATTCTTTTCTTGTTTCCTTTACTGTGGTGAAGGTCTCTACAAACATTTTATGGTCATCCGACTCAAATGATTAAGGCCCCAAGACACTTCTTGATCATCTCACCTGTACACGGTAGGTAGCATGAGAGAAAATGTCATAGATAGGGAACCACTCAATGATGGAACCAGCAAATAGATATTTTCTTTTTCCTTCAACTTGTGTACATACGTAAAAAAAAAATGTAAATGATTTGAGTGGTTTGTTTTGTTTGTTTTGTTAATTGTGGGAGTAGAGTTCTTTTGTATGACTTATGATGGTAAGATAATTAGTTGTTTAGCATTAGTCCGGCATACAATGATTGATTAATTTTATGTACTTTGAATGTGGAAGATGCTTATAAAGCGTATGAATATTCCATACAATTATGCTGTCCAACCCCTTTTTTTTGTGCTAAAAGTCTCTATGCAGTTTAGCCTTGGTTTTTACCCTTTGGAATTTCAAATTAGATCATCTACTTCAAACTCTCTATTCTAATTGTGTATTATAATTAAAACGAGATAGTTTTAAATTAAATTTTAATTAAATAATTAGTTAACTTTAAACTAATTTTTATACGACGTTTGTTTTCATTTTTATCTCTCTCTCTCTGTTTTTTTCCCACAAATCCATGGCCTTTTTAAAAAAGAAAAGATAGATTTGTAGGAAAAAAAACATAGTGAGAGAAAAAGACAAGAAAAGAAAGGATGACTTATAGAAGTTGGCTCTGTGCCCCTTTGAATCGTCCTGCTCGCGTCGTTGTTTTAAATGAGTTAAAGCGTTGCTTTTCAAGAAATTTCTTTTAAATCCTGAGTTCGCTCTTAATATTATCGCTATCTTGCGCTTTCAATATACTATCGTTTCAGAGAAAAAACTTATAGAAGTTGGCATGAAATTAATAAATTATTTAATTAAAATTGAATTTGAAATGACGGTCTTAATTGTAATATACAAATAGGAAGTTGGAGATAGAATATCTGAGTAGCTGGAATTCAGTTATTGTTAAATGCCTTTAACACATACCAAAGTAACCAAACTCCTCCTTATTACAATACAAAGCAAACCAACAAATTTTTTTTTTTTTAAAGAAAAGGAAAATGGAAATATTGATGGAGATTAAACTAGAATTTATTGTCAGAAAAGCCACTAAAGTCTATTTGGTACCTTAAAATTTGAATTAAAAGCCAAATTCCAATATGCTGTTTGCTTCTATAAAAAGTTCAGCCATTAGAAATTTATAACAATTCTATGTACTCTCAATTTCTCAATTCAATAAATTTTTTAAACCAATATTTCAATAATTTTAAAAAAAAAACGTGGATCCAACAACCTCAATTCATGTCGTTATATTTTCTTTCTTCTTTGCTACGAGACCAAGGTATCACTACCCTACACAATGTCAATAGCTAGGCTAGGATTCCGAAAAGAATGGAAGTATAACATATCTCCCAGGGAGCCATCTGTTAAGCCAGGACAAAAGACAAGAATTACGTTTTCCAGATCTGGCTAATTGTGTCAAACCAAAGCCAAGTGAGCAGCCGAAGTAGGGGTGGCGATTGGGTGGGAATTCGGATTTAAATGGATAGAGAATTATAAGAATGAAAAATATAATTTTCTTAAATTTTGGAATTGTGTGAGAATAAAATTTAATGGGATTGGAATTTCCCAAGTTTACATTAGTATTTTATTAAAATTTCTCATTGAAAATTTGTTCTAGAAGTGTGGTTAGTCCGCATTAATTGGGATGGTTAACATGTCAGAGAAAGAAAAAAAATTTATATGACACCAATAAAAAATTTCTTTTTAGATTTACTACATGGATAAAAAATTGTTTTTTTTTTTGGAACCATTTATTAGTTGAAAAAAGTGTTATCAACGATGAATGTGTAAGCTATTATAAAGAATATTTTTTTAATGATTTTTTTTGAAGAGAATATTCGGGTTCATGAATTAGGACAAACTGAATTCTTGATTTTTTTGTAATAATCCTATTCTATTATGATCATGTGTACCTCACAAGATTCGATATGTAACCACTAGGGCAAGTTCCATGACTTATTATAAAAAATATAATAAATATTAATAAGAGGTATTTGTATGGCAATTAACATAGAATTTTTTTTTTGAATATAGAATATTTTTACATTGATAGAACAATGATTTACTGAAAATATATTGTGTTTAATACTTACCAATGATAAGTGTTTATATATATATATATATATATGTAAATTGTTTTTAAAAAAAATTTATTCGTAATATGTAAGTTGTAACAATATGTATCAGATATGTATAATATTTATATATATAGTTTTAGTCTTTTTTTTGTAATTAATATTTTTATAGTCTGCGTGTTCACCATCGCCAACCAACGTATTGCTGCTTTAATCTTTCTCACGTACACAAAGTCGAGATGACAAATAAAAACTTTGAAACGCTACTGTATATTGCAAAACATGGTCTCTACAAACATTTTATGGTCACTCGACTCAAATGATTAAGGCCCCAAAACGCTTCTTGATCATCTCACCTGTACACCGGTAGGTAGCATGGGAGAAAATGTCATAGCTAGGGAACCACTCAATGATGGAACCAGCAAATAGATATTTTCTTTTGCCTTCAACTTGTGCACATACGTAAAAAAATGTAAATGATTTGAGTGGTTTGTTTTGTTAATTGTGAGAGTAGAGTTCTATTGTAAGATTATGATGGTAAGATAATTAGTTGTTTAGCATTACTCCAGCGCACAATGATTGATTAATTTTATGTGTTTTGAATGTGGAAGATAAATCTGAATCAACCCTAATTTTGACCCATTAAAAGTTTTGATTGGGTCTTATTTTTTTCATAACATATTTTCTTTCAAATTTGGATAGAATTCATAACGAATTTTCGATCAATTAATCTGTGACAACATTGATATATAATCTAACAAAAAAAGAATTTATAAATCCAGGCTCTCTCCCTCAAGTCTTTGTCAACTCATGCATATCTTTCAATTTACATCCCACCTGATTAAGGAGCCTCTGGTACAAATAAAGGAGTTTTGCCTTCGCAAAAGGACCTTTCTCCTAAACAAAGAATATATAAATCCAGGCTATCCAGCTAGGCTTCACCATAGATCCTTGAATGGCCTCTGATCAAGGCATGCAGAGGTCCTTCCTATTGCGTGTTAATTTTAATTTATGAACTTGGAAATACTATTTCATCAATATTCAAAATCCAAAAGCAAGGTTAATAAAATTCGAAAACCTAAGGCTAAACTGTAAAAATATTCACTGATTTTCACTAAAAAATTTAAGATAACAAAAAATTTAAATATATATATAAATCCACACAAAAAGGAAAAATTGACATATGGATTTGGAAGAGGATATGCAAATGTTGTTATTATCACTATACAAAATTATCTACACGAAAATAAAAGAAACAAAAAGTTACAATTGGCATGCGAGTGATGATGAAAACAAGATTGACATATCTTTTGGATACCATATATATTCAAACAAAAGTTTTCGCTAATTATTATTATTAATATCATAAATCTCGACCCCCACTGATCAAAATTAAGGAGATGTTTACCTGCTACTTTGAAAAATTAAAATCATACCAAGCAGCCAAACTAAATTAATCCTATATCACAACTCTTCTATAAGGATATATTTTGTTCAATAAATACAATTTAACTAGCTTATTAAAAGGATTAAATATTAAGTATAGTGACTAAAATTTTAATTTAGCACAGTAAACTAATTAAAAAATGAAATAGTAATTTTAGCCCTTAATTTGTACCTTCTTAGTTTGTGTATAATTTGACTACTAAATTTACACTTTTATTATAAAATTTTCATGTTATATAATTTTATTTGGTACAGCAACTCCATTCAATATCCTTTCTACTAATAAGGTTGGAATAAACTAAACCATCCAACAATTACTGTTATTAACACATTTAATGTTAATCTCCTAAGGTCAACAAGCCAGAAGGCTTTGTTTTTTTTTCGCCCCTTATTTTTCTTTATTGGGGTGGTTTAAAAACATGATGAACCAGGAAAGAATTAATTAGAAGATCCAAAATCCTTAAATCCAGAATTATTTTTTTCCTATTATTTTTGGAAAATTTTTCTCTTGAAAATATCTAAGAAACAAACCGAAAACAAACATCTTCTTACAAGAATAAATCATGTTAGAGGAATAACATGAAACAAAAAAAGGACATAACACAAACAACAATCCATTAAAACCTGCAAAAGTCAATCCATGTTTCAACTTTTTAATTAATTTCTAGTTAATATTCATGGTTAATTACAAAACTAAGACAATTAGTTATTAACTTAAAACTACGTCAAGTCATTGAGAGATTCATCTAGTGAAAATCAACCATGAATATCACAAAATTACAAATGGGTTAAATTCCAATCCAAAGTGTGTTTTTATTTACTGATTAAATAACTATCACAAAATCACAAATTACGAATGTGCTAAATTCCAATCCAAAGTGCGTTTCTATTCACTGACTAAATAATTACACGAACCCTTTATATGAGTCATGAAATAGTTTGGTATTCGAGTGATTATATACTTAATTTTGTAAATAAATTTATTAATTTCCCCTTATCACATCACATGTACTGCATGAAGTTTAGTTGTTTCTTAAACTTCTTTTTGCGAGTGCTGAACTACAAGACAAGAGCACCTTCATCCATTTGTAAGATTGTGACGGTAGACAAGTAAATCTATAAAAGCCTACTGGGCCAAAGTCTTATTAGACAAAAGAATATGCAGTCGGGTTTGTATCTTTCTGGGGCATTGCAAAATGAATGGTTCAGCCTAGCTACTTTGGACAGTTTTTGGACCACCTAATTGAAAACTCCGCAGATCACATCGGTCTCATTCCATGTGAAGCAATCCTTTTGTTCGTATATGTCACAAAGCAACATATCAATATATCTGATAGGGGTGGCAATAGGTCAGCTTTCGAGTTCGGGTGTTGTATTTTGAAAAAATAATAAGATTACAAAAAAAAGTAAAGGGCAATAAAAGTTGGACCAATGCGATTGTTTTCATGTCGAATTTTCGTATTATGTTCGGGTCACATTTTGTCTCACAATTTCGTGTCGAGTTTTCGTATCGTGTCAGAAATTGCCACCTTATCTGACAACATATCAATTTAAGTGGGCTTCACTATAGAGTCTCGAATAGTTTCTCATCGAGGCAAGCAATGGTTCCATTTTATTCCGTGTTAACTTTAATTTATGAACTTAAAAGTGCTGATTCATCAATATCCAAAATCCAAAAGCAAGGTTAATAAAATTCGTAAACCTAAAATTGTAAAAATATTAGCTGACTTTCAAAAAAAAAAAAATCTAAAAACTTAAACGTTAACACCTAAAAGAAAAGGGAAAAAAAAAAGAAGAAGAAACCCACACAAAAAGGAAATATGGAAATATGGATTTGGAAGAGGGTGTGCAAATGTTGTTATTGTCACTATATAAAACTATCTACAGCAATAAAAGAAACAAAAAGTTATAATTGACAGCTTAGTGATGATAAAAACGAAATTGGCATATATTTTGGATGACACATATATATTAAGACAAGTTTTCGCTATCCATAAGGAGACATTTGTGATGTTTGTCTACTACTTTGAAAAATTAAAATCATACCAAGTAGCCAAACTAAATTAATCTTATATCACAACTCGTAGATAAGGATAGAGTTTGTTCAATAGAGACCGTTTAACTAGCTCATTGATAGGATTAAATATTGGGTAGAAACAATTGTATTTTTAATTTAATGCACTAAACTAATTAAGAAATGGAGTAATAATTTTGACCTCTAATTTGTACCTTCCTAATTTGCATATAGTTTGACTACTCTATTTGGCAGAGCAATTCCATCCAATATCCTTTCTATTAATTGGGTTGGAATAAACTAAACCATCCAACCATTACTGTTTTTCAACAAATTTACTGTTAATCTCCTAAGCTCAATAAGCCAAAGAGGCTTTTTTTTTTAATTTATTTATTTATCTTGTTGGGTTGGTTTAAACAAAGAATGAACTAGGAAAGAATATAGGATGAACAAAAATCTTTAACTACGAATTTATGCCTCTCTTTTTTTTTCATACTATTTTTGGAAATTTTTTTAGAGTTAATTGATGTCGAATTGAACTCGAATTGCACTTTATGATTTAATTAATAAATAAAAGTGGTTGAGTTTGCTCAACTTCGTTTCATGTCTTAAATGATGACTCGAAATCAAACTAGTAAATATAATTAATAAAAACTCGTAGATGAACAATATTACTCAAAATTAAACATTGATTGATAGTAATTATTTAACTTGTAAAAAAATTAAGTTGGAGGTGCTTGAGGAGGTGGAATAAGTGTTTGAGAACCTTTTGTTCAAGCAGGTAGAAGTGTTTGAGAAGGTGGAGGTATTGAATTTTCATCAAAATTATTCCCTCCTATTGTGAAATTAGAAAAACAAAATATATGTCCGATAACAAACTTCAGAGAATTATCAACACAACACACAGTTATTTATTTAGGTTACCTTAAGAAAAGAATAGTTTCAAAATTATACGGAATTGTTTATGAAAATTGTTCGATCCTACATCCCTGCAATAGAGACATTGAAAGGGTAATATGTAAGAAATGAATTAAAAGAATGCATTATTAGTTATAACAAACACTTATAATTATGTTAGATCTAAACTTCTGAGTTACGTGACAGCTCCTCTCAAAAACTATTGTGCTGGATAAATTTGAAAATGATTTTAAATTAGTTGTCTAAAACGTTTTTAAAAAATATATTTTAAGTAATTTCTTAAAGAACTCTCATATCTTTCGTATTTAAGTGAGATTGATAAAATATACTAATAATTCTCCACTAATTTGATTGTAACACAAATCCCTGTCAAAAAAACATAATATATTATATATATATACGAAAATAAATACAATAATATTTCATATATTATCAAAGAATACATGGATCTCCACTGATTTGATATATATATATATATATATATATATATATATATATATTATATTTCAAGATATTATTATTATTATTATTATTTTATATATACATATGAAGATAAATACAATAATATTTCATATATTATCATAGACATACATGGATTGCAACTCCGAAACCTTGCAAAGCAGTCTCGTAACTAACCATGGATGATATTATGACTCAAGTTCCTACGTAAAGAAGTTAAAAGATGTTAACATACAAAGTAAAATAAAGTATTAGATTGAAATGAAACAAAATTACTAGAATAACAATAAATATCACTAACATCATAGATAGGAATATAGGATGGGTTAAAATTTTGACTTTGTTTATAACTAATTGAGCCCGAGTCGAACTCGAGTGTGTAATGATGGCTCAATTGATAAATAAAAGTGGCTCGAATTTACTCAATTACGTTCAAATCCTTAAATGACAGCTCAAATATTTTCATAGCTGTGAACAAATAAATTCGTTGAAAGTTTTGGATCAACTAGTAGTTAATTGATCTTGAATTTCACTTCATGGTTTAATTGATAAATAAAAGTGGTCGAGTTTGCTCGACTTCGTTAGTTTACCCCAAGTTAAGAATATTTCAAAGTTATCTGAAATTGTTCCTAAAAAATTGTTTAATTCTATGTCCCTATAACAAAGACACGAGAGGATATGAAAGGCATATATTTAAGAAATGTATATAAATAATGTATTACTAGTTACAACAAACATTTACAAATCGGTTAGAAGTAAACTTCTGAGATAGGTGACTGGTCATCTCAATCTATTGTGTTGGATATACCTGAAAAGGATTTAAGCTAGTAATATAAAACATTTTTAACAAGTATATTTTAAGTAAATGTTTTAAAAACTCTCACATATCTTGTAATTGGGTGAAACTGCTGAAAGATATTGGTAATTCTCCACTGATTTGATTGTAAGACAAATCCCTACTAAAAAAATTATATTTCAAGATATTATTATTATTATTATTATTAATAATATATATATATATATATATATATGAAGATAAATACAATAATAATTCATATATTATCAGAGACATACATGGATTGCAACTCGCAAAACCCTGCAAAGTAGTCTCATAACTGACTATGGATGATATTATGACTCAAGTTTGTACGTAAAGGAGTTAAAAGATGTTAACATATATAGTAAAACAAAGTATTAGGTTGAAATGAAAAAAAATACTTACAAATGTATCATTGACTCAATGAGAATAATTTTCCATTAAAAGAATTATGAGCCAAGTTTCTAGTTCACATGAGGTAGAAATGGTGAATAAACTAACATTTTTGTTAATTATGTACTAACAATTCGGTCATGGTCAATTTATAAACAAAATTAAGAAAAAATTAACTTACAACATTATTAATCCCACTGGCAGACTACTAAGGAAAGCATTATTCTAGTGTAAGGCAAGCTATGCTAAGGGGGGCATAGGGGCTAATTTGCAAGCCATTTGCCTTCGATTGAAGTATGAGTAGTCTGAATTCTTTGTGCATTAAAAAAAAAGAGTTCTTTGCACATTAAAAGAAATGAGTTCTTTGCGCATTAAAAAACAAAGAAAAAAAGTAAAAAAGCTGAGTAAACAATATCATCGTCTTACATGTAGAGTTAGAGAGAGTGGTCAAACAATTCAGTGCCAGAATATGTTACGACGGCGAAATGTTTATTAGAGAATGTTAATTTGTCTGGAATTCAATTTTTATCCTCATTTTCTTTTACTACAAGGAACCTTCAATGGAGTTTTCTCTTAGTATCAGAATTTAAGAGATGAAAGCGGCACTGTGATATGACAGAACGAAACAACGATTGACTTTGATGAAATGAGAAGTTTGTGTGTTTTTATTTCCAAAAAAACAACTTACGTTTGATATTTATAATTGGTTTAGATTTGAAATGAGAAAAAACAACTCATGCACCCTCAATGTTTGATATTTATCTTGATTATTTAGTTAATTGGAGATGAACCCACTTTGTCCTAGTATATATAAATGGCCTTCTAAAACTCATTTTTGGCGCTTTCTAATACACGTTTTCAATTTCCAATACATCTATTATTTCACAATCATTATCTAAAAAAATACAAAAATATATTTTGAGATGTTGGCTAGACAGGCCCTATTTTTTTGGATATCTTTCAGTTATTGCCATTCAGTCAAATATTCCAATGGTAGTGACTATGAATATCAAAAATTACGGATGAATTTGGTTAAAAATTCTCGATTCGCTCAGAGTTAATTGAGCTTGTGGAATTTGACTTGATAGAAGTGGCTCGAGTTTGCTCGACTTCAATCATACTCTTAAATGATTTCTTGAAGGTGGCTCGAGTTTGCTTGACTTTGTTCAAACTCTTAAATGATAGCTCGGAATCAAACTAGTATATTTATCTTAAAATTCTAAACTAAAAATTTTAAACTAATAAACTAATAAAAGCTAATATGTAAACTAATAAAAGCATGATGGCTCGAGTTTGCTCGACCTTTTGTTCAAACTCTTAAATGTATTTATCTTAAAATTCTAAACTAATAATTTTAAACTAATAAACTAATAAACTAATAAACTAATAAACTAATAAAGGCTAATATGTAAACTAATAAAAGCTTGTACATCCTAAAACAAGGTATTTGTGATAGAATACTAAATTGGAGGTTGTTCAAACACACTTTTATCTCTATTAGTTGATACTGGTGCATTTAATGCTGCCAAACTTCGCTTGGAAAAGTAAAATAGCTAGTAAATTAGTATTTTGCTACCTCAAAATCAATTTTTAAATTTAATGAAATTGGTTGAATAAAATAAACCGTTTGCTAAAACTTAGCATAACATTGAACTCGTCATGGTTTTTGGGAACCAAGACACAAACTAGTTTGTGAGATGGAAAAATCCAAAAGTATATAAACCTCACGTGGAAATTCCTTATTTTTCATGTGGAACTAAGTAGTTCTTGACAACCTACAACGCTTTGCATGCATGTCCACATGAAAATTTTATACTTTTAATATGAACCAAGAAAATTTCATACTTTTCACATGAGATTGAGGACTGTGGTCTAACTTTGATATCAACTGTCACGGGTCACGATTGTGAGGTTCGCATACATGTTCCCGCGAGGCAAGTAGCACTCCTATATTGCTTACGCCAAGCAATTCTCTTGCGCTTCGCAATTTACACGCATGCTAGTAACTCTAACAAGCAAGCTATGTTTTTAGAGGACAAAGAATTGGAAGGCACAAAGTAAGAGTTTGCAATGTTGAAAGTTCAAACGAATGTTCTCATATATTGCTATAAAAGAAGGTAACAAAAGATAGACAACTACTCGTATGGGAAGTGGGGAGTAGCATTGTACATGCCCAAAATGTTTGATATTACTCTTGACTATATTTGTCTTTTTTTCCCTTGACTATATTTCTCTTGACTAAGAGATACCAAATACTTGTATAGGGGGTGGAGGGTAGCATTGTACCCTACCCAAAGTGTTTGATATTTCTTTTGACTATATTTGATTGCTCGAAGATCAGGCGTATAATTCGGATTCCTCATGTATAAAATTAAACATTAATTAATAGTGATCATTGGACTTGTAAAATAATAATAATAATAATAATAATAGTAGTAGTTATAGTTATTAGAAAATTAGTCACTGCGATGGTTTGATATGGATGTAATTTTGTTTGAAACTAGGGTGATCTGAGGCCACAAGCCATTAATAATAAAACTTTAAAATTGGGTTCAATGTTGTTTACAATAATTAGTGAATGCTCCATTACAAAAATCGCTTAGGCAAGTCAATGCAAGCAGCAACTACATGAAATAGTGCTACTAGTAGTGAAACTCATAGTTATGTAAATATAATGAGCACTGTTTTTTTGGAATGTCTTTCAAATAAAATAGCTATTGACATCCTAAAATGAGTAATAAGTGTTTTAAAATTAAAATGGCAAGCTATGTGAAGACTAAGATTGAAATTGAGCTAAAAATATTAAAAATATAAATAATGCTCTGTTTGGTTGGTATTGAATAAGCATAATGTAAAAGAGTGTTTAGTGATGTGGAATAGATTAAAGTTTTTAGTGATATAAGAACGGATTAAAAATGTAAACGATGCTCTACCTGGTTGGTTGGTATACAATAAAAACAATGTAAAAGAGAGTTCTTAAATGAAAAAAATATATATGTGGAAAGTTTTTTTTTTTTGAAATTATAAAAATTTAGAAGTGATTTAGAGTAGACTAAAAATATTCATTTAAAGTTTTTTTAATTATAATAATAGATCAAATAGTATGGTATTCGAGTCATTATATACTTAATTTTGTAAACAAATTTATTAATTTCCCCTTTGCACACGTCCTGCATGAAGTAAGTTGTTTCTTACATAAACTTCCTTTTTGAGTGTAAAAAAAACCACAAAAAGTAATTAGTCTTTTTAAAATATGTCTTGTACAGTTTACAATTATAATGAAATTTCTACCGTTACTGTAAAAAAAAAAAAATTACAACAAGAGCACCTTCATCTATTTGTAAAATTGTGGTAGTGGTGTAAAATTGTGCTAGTGATGGTGGACAAGTGTTGGAAAAGGCCAACGGCCAGAAGCTTTAAAAAATACTGTAGACTAGAGGCGACTTCAGGTGCGATTACGTTGCAATTTTGCACTGTTGCTACAGTAATTACTGCAGCTACAGTGCAAAATCTTTTTTTAGGTACTTGTTTCGCTATAGTTTTGGATGCAGTCTCTAGCATACGGTAGTAATTGGGTGGCCAAACTATTCAACGTTTGCGGCAGTCGTCTGGTTACTACGTTATTCAACATTTGCGGGATCATCACGGACTGTGTGGGAAGAGTGTTATGTTTCAGGTATTCAGTTTCTTTCCTCGCATGCAATTGGTGGTGATCACTCCCAGTCGAACCAGTCTCCTTAATCGGTAGCTGTTTTAGCTTTAACTTTTAGTTTTTTTAGTTTTAGTGTCAGTGTGTTGTCCCTACTCGGTAGGGTGCATTTTTTCGATTTCGTCGGGTGTTTTATTTTTTGTTGTATTTCTTTGGAGGTTTTTTCTTTTGTCCCCCTTTGAGGGTATTTCTTTTGTCTTAGGTAATATTGTTATTTTTCCCGATTTAGTCGGGCGTACTTCTCCTTAGTGGAGGTGCATGTCTTTTTGGGGTTGGTCTTATCTACCATCATGAAACTCATTTAGCCTTTTTGGCTATGTATATTTTGCCATTTGGCTTGGTAATATAACTATTATTTGGGAGAAAAAAAAGATGGTAGACAAGTAAATCTTTAAAAGCCTGCTAGGCCTTTTCCTCTTGTGGTCCAATGTCTTATGAGGCAAAAAGAATATACAGTTGGGTTTGTATCTTGCTGGGGCGTTCTGTATTGCAAAATGGATGGTTCGGCCTAGCTACTTTGCACAGCTTTTGGACCACTTAATTGAAAATCCGCAGATCAGATCAGGTCTCATCCCATGTGAAGCAACCTTTTGTCCGTATATGTCACAAAGCACCAGATCAATATATCTAAGAACATATCAATTTAACTGGGCTTCACCATAGACCCTCGAATGGTTTCTCATTGAGGCACGCAATGGTTCCATTTTATTCTGTGTTAATTTTAATTTATGAACTTAAATGTGCAGTTCATCAATATCCAAAATCCAAAAGCAAGGTTGATAAAATTCGTAAACCTAAAATTGTGAAAATATTAACTGACTTTCAAAAAAAAAAATCTAAAATCTTAAACGTTAGCACCTAAAAGAAAAAAGAAAAAGAAAACCCACACAAAAAGGAAAAATGGAAATATGGGTTTGGAAGTGGAGGGTGTGCAAGTGTTGTTATTGTCACTATTATCACTATATAAAAATATCTACACAAAAATAAAAGAAACAAAAAGTTATAATTGACAGCTTAGTGATGATAAAAACGAAATTGGAATATCTTTTGGATGGCATATATATTCAGACAGCAGTTTTCGCTAGTCGTTAAAATTAAGGAGACATTTATGATGGTTACCTACTACTTTGAAAAATTAAAATCATACCAAGTAGCCAAACTAAATTAATCATATATCACAAGTCGTAGATAATGATAGATTTTGTTCAATAGAGACAGTTTAGCTAGCTCATTGATACGATTAAATATTGAGTATAAACAATTGTATTTTTAATCTTAAATAGAAACAATTTTATTTTTAATTTAATGCACTAAACTAATTAAGAAATGGAATAATAAATTTGACCTCTAATTTGTACCTTCCTAATTTGTATATAGTTTGACTACTATATTTGGCAGAGCAATTCCATCCAATATCCTTTCTACTAATAGGGTTGGAATAAACTAAACCATCAAGCCAGTACTGTTTTTTAACAAGTTTAATGTTAATCTCCTAAGCTCAACAAGCCACGAGGCTTTTGGTTTAAACAAAGAATGAACTAGGAAAGAAATATAGGACGAACAAAAATCCTTAACTACTGAATTATGTCTTCTTTTTTTTTTTATACTATTTTTGGAAATTATTTCTCTTGAAAATCTCTAAGAAACAAACAGAAAACAAGCATTTCTTACTAGAATAGACCATGTCAGAGGAATGATTTTATATGACAAAAGAGGAAAAAAAAGGCATAATCGAAACAACAATCCATCTAAACGTGCAAAGGTCAATTCAAGTTTTAATCTTTTAATTAATTTCCTGCATAGTATTCGTGGTTAATTACAAACTTATTTGGTGTAGTTCTTAATTAGTATTTAGTTGACATTAGTCGCTTAGATTAGAAACCATGAGAGCGACCAAGCAACTGTTTCATTAAAAACGAAGGAAAAAAAAAAGGAAATGGTATCGTATGAAGCATGCATGATGATTTGATCATTTCTTAATTAAATAACGACAAAGAAAGAGGGCTCACCTCTTACGTGAGTACCATGCCTTGTTAACGTTAAATTAATTTGCTCTTATCAGCAAGATATGTAAAGAATCAATTGGCCGTGGAAATGAATGATGCCGGGCTGCATGGACATTTTTTCAAAAAAAATTGTTGAGGGGTTAGTTGACCTAAAACTCAACCCGAAATAAGGACAATATCTAAGTGACTTCAAAATTGAAGACTTTAGTAATATAATGGAATGAAGTAATCATTTTTTTCTGTTCTAAAATTAGATTATGTAAACCATGATGTTGAGTTTTTTGGATATGGGAAAATGATGGTTTTTTGCCATGTTTCACGCTAGACATATTGACTCATCACAAAACAAAGCTTTCAAGGCATGATGGGTAGGAGGAAGACAATTTCCTAGGGAGTGTATAACTGTATACCTGGATTTATTTAAGGCAGACAATTGTTTATGCGTATTGACAATTTCCTAGGGAGTGTATAACTGTATATCTGGATTTATTTAAGGCAGACAATTGTTTATGCGTATTGACAATTTCATAAGCATCTGCAATTTTTTTTTGGGTACCATTGAACAAACACTAGAACAGAAAGGAATCTCAAAGTAGTCTCCCAGAAATAATTGTAGCACTTGCTTCAAGGAAGCAACGAACAAACCAGGGTGGCATCCAGAAGTTAATAAATAACAGGACAGCCTAATAATTTATCATCATGGGCAGTCACAAAACTGTGCATGTGTACAATAAGACAAGACATGTGTCACGAAAAGAAGAAATGGTCAAGAAGGCATAATATATAGAACTAAATTGGAAATGTAGCGCAAACAAGTTGAAATTTTTGCAGCTTAATTTGGATTATCAATATAATCTCAATCATTAATTCATGTATAATGAGGAATTCATGTATATTCAAGTGTATGTGTGTGGTAAACCGTTTATAGAATCTAAGCATGTTAAGCAAAAACTATCAGAAAAACTTGGAAGTAACTCTAAAACTAAATTTTGCCACCTAAACTAAATTTCTAATCAAAGGGCAGGAGTCCAAAAATGGGCCAGAATTCAAGAACTTCAAACCCCAAAAGGTGGAAAAGAGCAATCTTTAATGGGGCACTGATGAGAGAGATTTATACATTCACTGACTCTCTCGTGTTTTGAGGCTGGGATGAGCTTCTTTCTCTGTTAGCAAACCACTGAACTGTTCTTCTGGCAATTGGCAGCCAAAGTCTCCTCATCTCTTGCTCCTTGGCACTGTTTTCTGGAAGATTACCTTCTCTACTATCATTATAAGTTCTGGTGTTGAACTCTCTGACAAATCTTGGATGAGCTACTATCTCTGACATGGACCTCTTCTCTGAGGGATTTAGGACATGTGATGCATTAATTGTGGAATCCCTTTTGGACTCTGAAGCTTTTGAATGATTCGTTACTGGTGGAAAGGACTCATTTTGCTGGATTTTGCTGAACTTAATTTCAAATTCTCTTTTCCTTTCCATCTCTTCCTTAATATTCATAATTTCACCATCCCCCATCATTCTTGTTGGAGTGCATTGCTTATTAGTAGTTGATTCCAACTCAGAGAATCTATTGCTTGATACTTGATTTAGTATTTCTGAATTCAAAAACATGAGGTCTGAAGAACTCACATTGCTCCACCGATTCTTCATCAGCACAGCATCAGACACGATGATATTGTGATTGAACTTATGCAAGACTTTTTCATTTTCATCAGCATCATCACTCTGCTGAATTGGCAATTCTTCTTCCTTCTTACCTTTCTCTAATTTCCTAAAACTGCCGGCAATACTAAACCTTGAAGATCCCCTATGACTTTCTTTCCTTTGTACATAAAGCTCCATATTAGATTCTTCTCTCAGTTCTGATTGGTTCCACAAGAATCTCAAACTGTTTGAATTAGTGAAGGTCGAAATATCATCAGCACTGACCTTATGCCTGCAAAGTGGACAGCTTGAATGCTTCTCAAGCCACTGATCAAGACAATTAATGTGAAAGGCATGCTTGCACTTGGGCAGTAACCTAAGGATTTCAACATCTTCAAATTTTGACAAGCAAATTGCACATTCAAGCCCTTCTCTCCACCCCTTTAGAGAAGAGAATCTAAAGAAAGGAAGAGATTCAATGACAGTTTTATCGATTCCCGACAATCGAGACCTCGAACGAGGCAACCCATCAATAATTTGATTAAAATGAACAGAGTTAGAAGAGGTACTATTCCTGCAGAACTTAGCATAAAGCAGAAGGATGAAGGTCAAAGAAAACATAACAGAGAGTATGCCAATTACAACACCAAGGCTTGGCTGAAAGCTACTGACTACATCTTGTGATGACATGTTTATCTGATTTTGAGATGGTTGTGCTTTAACCTGGCAGAACATTAGCTGAAGAAACAGAATACACAAACTCCATGAATATATGGTAAGATTGAAACCTTCAAATTTGCCCAGAATGCCAAACTTGCACCAAGAGCATGCTGCTAAAAAATACATTGTCTTCCTGAGGCAGAGCAGAATGGCTTGGAAGTCTTCTGAGGGTTAGTTTGACATTGATTTGTTGAGTATAATTCCTTTTATAAGAGTATACGTCTGGATTGTTCGTTTTCTTTGGTTTCTTCATACATATGTTACTCTTGTCTTGACCCAATTTGGGGAATTGATTTTTTTTTTGTATGGTGCCTACAAGTTTTTTAAATGTACAAGTTTTGATAATGATGGAGAAGTGGGGATGGCTTCTTGTTGTACACATATTCAATCTATGACCTCACTGGCATCCTCTGGCAGCCCACAGCAACACACATATAGATCATCAATGACTCTTTGTGACCTAATTAAATACTTAATTTGGAATTTTCTTCCTTGCTTTTGCTCTTTTTCAAATTTACACGCATTTACTGGACTACATTAAACAGCCAAGATGGGAAATCAACTTCTTTATTTAGATTAATCTCTTAGTAGCAAACGGTTAGCAAATCACTATTTCTGTTACATTTTTCAATACGAATGGCAAAGGGTAAAAGATTAGATTGCATTTGAAAATATATTTTTATATTTTATAACTATTATTTCGTAAAGTGTAAAAATATTTTGTTATGTCTCAATTTTGTTGAAATATAATACTTGTAATCCTTGATAAATTTTAGTTAAAAATCTACATATCATGGTGAAATCCAAGTTCCCAATTTCTAGAAAATGATCATAAAGTACTATTTCTCCGCCAACAACTATTTTTTAGTAGATTTTCATAATTTTAGAATATGAAAAACCCCATTACCTTCACCTCAAACATTTGAGGAAAAATTAGCAATCAGAATGTCTTTTATCATTTTGTTACAAAAAGTCGAGTATTTTGCATCAGTAGCCTCAGACAATGCCCATTATGGTAAAAGTCAAGTGTTAGGAGCAAAAGGCCCCAGGGGCATGGTTCAGCAGTTCGCATGGAGTTTGCTTCGTGGGAAACGCGAGATCGAGGTTCTTGATTACCGCTGTTGGATGAAATTTGAGGTGATTTCATTTGATTTTAGAAGATTTAGTCCCACGCCTATCATGTGGGTTACGTAGTTCCAATGAGATCTGGTCTTGCCACACATTAAAATGAACAGAGTTAGAAGAGGTACTATTCCTGCAGAACTTAGCATAAAGCAGAAGGATGAAGGTCAAAGAAAACATAATAGAGAGTATGCCAATTACAACACCAAGGCTTGGCTGAAAGCTACTGACTACATCTTGTGATGACATGTTTATCTGATTTTGAGATGGTTGTGCTTTAACCTGGCAGAACATTAGCTGAAGAAACAGAATACACAAACTCCATGAATATATGGTAAGATTGAAACCTTCAAATTTGCCCAGAATGCCAAACTTGCACCAAGAGCATGCTGCTAAAAAATACATTGTCTTCCTGAGGCAGAGCAGAATGGCTTGGAAGTCTTCTGAGGGCTAGTTTGACATTGATTTGTTGAGTATAATTCCTTTTATAAGAGTATACTTCTGGATTGTTCGTTTTCTTTGGTTTCTTCATACATATGTTACTCTTGTCTTGACCCAATTTGGGGAATTGATTTTTTTTTTGTATGGTGCCTACAAGTTTTTTAAATGTACAAGTTTTGATAATGATGGAGAAGTGGGGATGGCTTCTTGTTGTACACATATTCAATCTATGACCTCACTGGCATCCTCTGGCAGCCCACAGCAACACACACATAGATCATCAATGACTCTTTGTGACCTAATTAAATTCTTAATTTGGAATTTTCTTCCTTGCTTTTGCTCTTTTTCAAATTTACACGCATTTACTGGACCACATTAAACAGCCAAGATGGGAAATCAACTTCTTTATTTAGATTAATCTCTTAGTAGCAAACGGTTAGCAAATCACTATTTCTGTTACATTTTTCAATACGAATGGCAAAGGGTAAAAGATTAGATTGCATTTGAAAATATATTTTTATATTTTATAACTATTATTTCGTAAAGTGTAAAAATATTTTCTAAAATGTTTATGTCTCTATTTTGTTGAAATATAATACTTGTAATCCTTGATAAATTTTAGTTAAAAATCTACATATCATGGTGAAATTCAAGTTCCCAATTTCTAGAAAATGATCATAAAGTACTATTTCTCCGCCCACAACTATTTTTTAGTAGATTTTCATAATTTTAGAATATGAAAAACCCCATTACCATCTCTTCAAACATTTGAGGAAAAATTAGCAATCAGAATGTCTTTTATCATTTTGTTACAAAACGTCGAGTATTTTGCATCAGTAGCCTCACTCAATGCCCATAATAGTAAAAGTCAAGTGTTAGGAGCAAAAGGCCCCAGGGGCATGGTTCAGCAGTTCGCATGGAGTTTACTTCGTGGGAGACGCGAGATCGAGGTTCTTGATTACCGCTATTAGATGAAATTTGAGGTGATTTCATCTGATCTTGAAGGATTTAGTTCCACGCCTGTCATGTGGTTACGTAGTCCCAATGAGATCTGGTCTTGCCACACAAATGAATACAGATAAGTGAAAAGAAAAAAAAAATGTTAGGAACAAAAGTTCAATTCCGTCCTGCATTTATATTACTACCTTGTACCGCAAGCGTTTGGTGGCAATGCTAACTAAGGATGGATGCATTAGACTACATATTAAAGAAAAAAAATCTGCCTAATATTTTTTCAAAAAAAATCCATCCTATGAAACTTCCACCGAGTAATTCTGAAAAAGGGGAAAAAAATGAATATTGTGAACCTTTACAGGGTAAAACAACAATAATAATAATAATAAACTATCGTTTTATTCACTGCAAAACATGAAGCAGCCAGCTAATGAACTGTTTTGACAAAGCCATGTGAACTAGTACAAATTCGATTTGAACTGTTCTAACGTTGTTATTCTGTGGTTAGAAAGAAAGAAAAAGACCCAATTTTTGTTGACTTCATACTTTATGTGTTTACGGTTTCGTGCTCTACACAAAGTGACAAGGTTTGTAGATTAAGGACATGGATATGGTGAGAAGAGCAGAGAAGTTCTGGTAAGTGCAAAATTCTTAATACAAAAACACACACGATCCTCGATCTGAATCATCAACTTCAAACAAATTATATTATTGGTTGAGGAAAGACTACGTAGTGTTTAGGGAATTGTTTTTTAGCATGAAGTTTCTTCAGAACAAACTGTTGTAAAATTTAATGATTTCGATAGCTGCCTTCATATCTTTTTCTCCCATCAAGATGGTGACAAAAGTCTCTCATGATTCATGAACTTGCTATTTCGAAGGGAAAAAAATAAATGGAGTGGGTCATTCTCAACTTCACCATGTAATATTGCATTTTTATTATTCCAAACTATGTACCCTACAAATGATAGATTAATGAGAACCTCACGCAGTCACATCAAACTCTCGTAAAATGGCTGATACCATATTATTTTAGAGTAATGATATTTATAGTGATTTTTTATAGTGAAAGATAATAGCGATTAATGTGATAATTATGAAAAAACAAAACTATCATGTATTATATTATATGTTTTAAAGAATATGATAATTGAATTTTAACTTTTTGTACTTCTCACATCAGTTGTTATGAAAAATCACTATATGTATTATTACTCATTATTTTATGGTATTTCTTCTATCCCAAAAAAAAAAGGGTTTAATTTTTAAAAAAATTATTTAAAAAAAAATCTACTTTTGAATAAAATTCTTATGTTACTCTTACCAATGATAATAATATATGCTTGAAATTAAAAAATAATGATAAAAATATAAAATTATACATGTAACTGTATATTAGGTGTGTTGTACTTGTAACTTAAAAAAGGTTTGTAACAAATCAAAATCAAAAGTGGATTTTTTTTTTTTTAAAAAAAAACATGAGTAAGTATTATTTTATCTTAATGAATATGGTAATATTTTGTCTTAATAGGTATAATCGTAATGCCCCTGATATGGTAATATTTTACACTGATGAATAAATCAAGACCTTACAATAACACTCAATCCAACAAACCTAAATAGTGTGCTACATAAAAACACTTCATAACTGTTATTTTTATTATGCATTATTCAATATAACGTTTTCAAAATATCACAATTCATACTAAATTAAATATCAAAGTTAGTGTTTAACGATACCCCTATACTAAGATTACAAGTACTTTGGCCAGCAAACAAGCACAATAGGGTGAATTAAACCCTCAAGGTAAGACCAAGACAGCAAAAAGATAAATAAAAAAAATGAAAAGTTTATTCACCCTCCTCAAAACAAACCGGACTTATTAAAACTGTTTTGACTCTCCTCGTCTTTATTCTGCTCAAGCAAAATACCCAGGTCATTCCACACACATCCATTCTTCGTCTCACATACGTACTAACAATAGGGCTTGCCTGCTAACAGAGGTAGTCAAGTTGTAGTTATGATTAAGTATGACATAATCAGAAGATTACGAGCTCAAATCTCCTCGGACGCTTTTTGGTTGAAATTGCGTATAGAACTTTGTCTAATGCGGTTTACATCTTTGTGGTTTGCGCATTACATGTGATGCCTAATGCGTTTACATCTAGCGTGATTCCTTAGTCACCATGTTCTCACCAAAAAAATAATATAAAATAAAGAAAATAAAATGTTCAAAACAAAAGGCAATATAAAATGAAGAAAATAAAATGTTCAAAACAAACGGCAATA
The DNA here is from genome assembly GCA_020080225.1 of Gynochthodes officinalis. Classification (NCBI taxonomy): domain Eukaryota; kingdom Viridiplantae; phylum Streptophyta; class Magnoliopsida; order Gentianales; family Rubiaceae; genus Gynochthodes; species Gynochthodes officinalis. The sequence continues at coordinate 44,442,745 of CM034615.1, read as the reverse complement.
AAGAATTTTTGGCCTTCTTGTTTGTCCTAGATCACGGGTGGTATATAAGGAAAAGTTGAAAAGAGAAATTTGAAATTTAAATTAAAAAAAAAAAAAACACACGCACACACACACACAAAATCCGGCGATGTTTCCTGGAGATGCGCATGGAATATATGGTTCAAGAGGATTATCCGTTCCAGCCTGGTGACGGCTCGACCGCTCAAACCATTTCATATACTACTAAGATTATCGTCCCTGAGTTTTGTTTTTTTCGCAATGACCTTTCCAAGTTTTCCTAAGATTTGATTGGAGTTGTCTTATCAGTTATCACTTCGACTATATTATTATCATCCAATTGAATTTGATAGCGTGTCTAAAATATAAGCCAATGCATCGAGGATCCTTCCCCTATGAAATAAGTAAAAATATTATTTCTTTGGTCCGAAAAAACTGATAGAGAATCCAGAGGATGTTAGCGTTTAGCATCAATTTAGACGAGTTCCTGCGCTGGCGGCTGGATTAGGAAAACACATTAAGCAAGTCAATGCTAATTTACCACCACACTAAATGCTTAGCTTTGTTTTCCTCTTCTTCCAAATTCCTGAACCCCATTTCATCAATATGCATCTTTATTACGTGAAACATTGTTTCAAGAGTGCATTCCACATATTTTTATTTGATAAGTGAACCCAACGTATCCTTGTTAAATTTAAAGATTTCAAAACCAGCTCAATCACGAGTAAATACAGAAACCCTTTCTGTTTTAGGTTAAAAATATGGTACAATGGACTTAAGTGCTTCTTAGTGATGCGTTTGACCAGGGAAGTGCACCAACTGGGGCATTACCGACACCTATCAGAAACTACATATCACTGCAGCATCTGAAAAAAAAGGTACTTTTGAAGAAAATCAACAAATATCTAACAATGGGAAGGTGAGATGGGTGCGACATTCATCTCCTTTCTGAAGAATTAACTTTCCTTCTTGCATCCCATGAGAATGGAATCAGAGCTTAGATCAATTCCACAACACACACAGTTCTCTACGGCCAAAATCAGCTTTGGGCTGAGGTTCCCGGATTACTAGACTGTAAAACACCTGGACTAGTATCTGGATTCGATGGCTCTTCACTTACATGACGAACAAACTCCTCGGGGGACATGTGCAAACCATGGCAGGCACAAACAATCTTTATCTGTGTGGGACTGTATCTGTAGGTCACCCCTGATATGGTTCGGCCATTTGGGCCAGGAGAAGTTGTAGAAACCCATGGTAAATTTGGGTAGGAACCACAACCCCCAAATTTCAAGTCAGCAGTAATGCCTGGCTTTATGGTAGGATATTCTGAAGGAAACCCTTCTGTTCTAGGCAGCTCAGGTCCGTCTTTTGACATGAAGGATGTATTGCTTCCTTTTGCATCATCTTCGGCGAGAGAAGTGCCTCCTGCTGCAAACAGTTGCCCATTCCCTATGTGATGATCGAATGCCTTCCCCTCATGTTGCTTAGAATCAGACAGCTTTTGGGGAATAACTGCATGAAAACAACAAAGATTTGACTCACTTTGCACTAAGGCCCCATTCTATAGATTTATGATGATAAATAATTCAAGTTTCTCAGAAAACTTGATCTTTGTCTACGAAGGCCAATGTACATCGAGTATGATGATGCATCCTGGGTAATAGTGCATGCTGTGCATATAAAACAAGAAACATGAGAAAGTTGATTTCTTCAAAGTAACAAAGGCTAATGCAAGGTTATATCTCATGTGCATTCATTCCTAAGGTAGTTTTAGATCCAGACAGGAATTAGATAAAGCTACAGCTATTACACTCTGCAGGAAGTTACAGCTATGCCTAATGCATACCCCATTCCTTATTCACTACTGTCTTCAAAAAAGAAAAACATATTAATCATGCATACAAGAATTTTGTGAAAAACAAACATAAATTAGACATCAACAATTAATGGAGGTTACTTGTGATTCAGTTCCAGCCATTAACAAGGAAAAGCTTACGTATTATTTTTCATTATTAAACCTTTCGAAACCCTTAACAAAGTATCTAACCAAGTAAGTTATCATTATAGGATATGCTCGTTGACGAAAAAACCAAGAAAATTCCCCGCATCTTTAGTCCATTATTTGATCATTGTCTAACTTGAAAATTGAAACATTCATTTATTAATGTCAATGAGTCAAGAAAAGTCTCCTTATCATTCAAATGACTGCCTACTGCATTAGACAAAAATTTGATTTGAATACCCAAAATGCAGAGTTTTCTGTCTCTGTCTGGAAATATTGTTCAAGAACCTTGAATCAAAAACTAACTCATTAAATAAGAATTATATGGAGGACGGCATTGACCTTGAAGCAGGAGACAACAACTAGCTTTTATCTATCTTGATATCACTTTCTATTAGAACACATATTGTAAGTCCAATCACATCCAACCAAACCTAAAGAAGGAATCCCCAGTGAAAAGAAATCTCCCACCATATCTAAATTTCATAATTCTTGCCTCTGCAGAAAGGCATTATCAGCATCAATGCCTGGGACCGAGCAATTAAGCGTTCTTAACTCACTTCCAGAAGTTAAACAATAGACATAATGAAGAACCAAAAACTTATGAAACAGGTGTAAAGAATATTAAGCCAAACCTTGAGTTATCTTCAGACTGTCACTGCGCTTATCTGAATTTACTGGTATTCTGCTGATGAAGGATGGGTGCATCTGCTGATGAGAAACCACTATCCGAGAATTATCTTTATCCAATGCTGGAAGCTGGGTAGAAGAGTAGTTAACTACTAATGGCACATTTGCAGGCATAACTAGCTGGCTTCCAGTTCTATCACCACTTGTAGCAGCTATAACTTGCATCATGCTAGGCATTGAATAGCTAGATCTAATAGGTATACTACTAGAGTTAGAATCCTTGACTGGTAGTGGCTGAGACATGTTCACTATATTCACAGATTGAGCAGGAAACTGGACACTATGAGGCATGTTACTAATCTTAAATTCCTTTTCTGATGAAAAGCTAAACCTTTTCTGTCCTGCTATATCTCCAACACTTGACTCAGAAATCCCGTGAAAATCTTTACGAGCCTCAGATAGCACAGTTCCGGCATATCGATCGGCCACCTCATCCTGCTGCAATAGCTGTTGCTTAGAGGTTGAAGCCTCAGCCTCTGAGTCAGCTACATCTTCATTATCAGCAGCCGAACCATCATCAGTATTTATGGAAATGTAGGACACCCTTGGTTTGTCATGTAAATCACTATGATCACTTTCTTTCTCATGTCTCTTCTGTTGACTTGTCTCACCAAAAACATTTTTGCGTTTTTCATGAATATCTGTTCTAGTTTCCTCTCCCTCTGCAGATCTATCATTTACAGTCCAGAAAGCTCCACTGTTGAGGTTTTTAGAAGTATCTACATCAATGTTGGGAAGGTTGTTAAAGAAATTCTCAGGTTTCGACGCATCAACCCTCTGAGACACCATCCCAGAATGAATATGCATGTTGCCGCCATCAAGAAACTGTTTAAATTCATTGATCAATTTGGTATCTCTATCACTAATATCTGGCCTAGCATCTGATGAGCTTCCAATTTTACCCTTTGTTGCGTTGGCATCACTAGCACTTGGAGGGGCCAAGCTCAGTTCTAGGCCATTATCGTCTTCCATTTTGGTCTAACAATTTCACTCTCATACGTATGACATTACCCTCCAATGCCTAACAATTCTTGTTCCTTCTCATTAAGGCAACATTCCAGGAACTTACTAACCATGTTGCCAAAACATCTGCATAAAAACATCTTAGATCAGAGAAAGAGAGATGGGGAGATATTAATTTATCAAAACTGCCAAAATTGTTATGTAATAAGAACTGTGAGAAAAATCATGCTTATGTTCTACAATGAGTGAAAACACAAAAACATCACAAAATCTAATGCCAAGCAAAATAACATTGGATACTGCAAGCATAATCATCACCCAAGCTTACCCAATATACAAATACCATAAATTCCAACATATTACAGTGGTTATTTTGGCAGCAATAGCTGATTTAGGTCAGCTAAACCATACAAGAAAAAGCTCAATACTTTGGAAATAAAACAAGATCAATTTTTTTCAATTGCATTCATCCAGCTTGTTAAAGATACGCAAGTTGCAAATAAAGTACTACTGGTATACCCAAGGTCAACGAGCTCCTTGAGGCATGTACAATACAGGCTTGGGTAATCTCATTAATCAACCAGCTTCATTCAATGCCAGCATATAAGCTTAACTCAGCAGCTAAGTGTTAAATACTCATTTTAACTTAAATAAAAGCTCAGCCAACTAACTTAATTAGTCTTCCCAAGCTCAGAAATTCAGTATTCGATAAACTTCAGGTAGTTAAGAGAGTATAAATTAGATCTGAGGCCCTAATAAGGCAGAAAAATTAAGAGCCCCTTAAACACACATAAAAAGGGAAACATATCCATACAGAATACTCAAACAATAGAACAGAACAGGAAGAAATTAACTTTGCACAAACATGATATATCTGCCTCCTCAGAAGTACATAAATCCTGTCTCATATTTGGAGGGAAAAAAAGTAAAAAGCACAAAGCAAACCACTAAAAATTAAAAAAAAAAAAAAAAAGGGAACCCAGTTGAGATAAGACAGTAATATATTAAGCCCCATAAAAATTTTGATCAAGCCATGGGGAAATTAAGCTGAAACGATAAGAATCTAATCAATACTCAAGTATAATAAAAGCAACCCATAAAAATAAAGCATCTACACGAGCAAATAGCAATAGGAAATATCACGGTATACCTGCAAACTGAGATGGAATATGAAACTCAAGGTGAAAAGCTCAGAGAGCAAAACAACCACCCATTACTGGAGACTCAAAGAGATTACTAGTACTGTGAAGGTGGAAAGGGGAGATTGATGACGCCACGAGAAACACAACAAAAAGATTTTAAAAAAAAGGGAAAAAAAAAAACAGCGAATAAGATGTGGGGACCACTGTATTGTTTTAGTTAGCCGCCGTGTTTGAGCACGTGGTTGTCATGCGGTTTCCCGTTTCACACTTCTCCGTTGCCGATGTTTCAGCTCAAGGGCTCGGTTAGAAATTAGAAGTTCGGTAGTGTGGAAGTTTGGATTTAATTAAGGTAGATTTTCGTACACAAGCCACGTTGTAAATTATAATTACTGTCCCTTTGGGGACATCCTGTCCCGTAAATCATAATTACTCCTACTTTTACTATGTATGATACACTAATTTTATAGAGTAGAAGGTCTTTTACGGTGGAGATTAAGGGCTACTATATACCGTATTTTAAAATATATTTTTATATTTTTTAATATATTAATTGTGAAACAAATAACATATTAAAAATTAAAAAAATATATTTTAAAAAAATGTAAAAATGTGTTTTGAAAATTTTTCAATACACACCCTAATTACATTTTTAAAAAAATACATAGTAAATAAAATAGAAGTGTTAATAATGGCGTGTGTTTTTGTCTATGTGACAGAGGAGGATCGAATATCATCATTTTTTTTTTTTACTGTTTTTTGTGATGCTATTCTTCTGCTCACTATTTTGCTTATTTTTAATTTGCTTCCCAAAGGGTAGTTGGCTTGCTCCTTTGTCTTTTGTTTTCCTTTTTTGGATTGATGAGAGGCAAATGTTGTTCGTTAATTGAGGCGCAATAGCTTTGAATTTTACAAAGGATCTTGTTGATATTACAATTAATTATAATAAAAGTTAATATTACTAGTATGTGTATTAGTACAAATTATTAAATTTTTATCAACTTATTATAGTGTGTAACACGACAAAACAAAAAAGTACAATGTAATATGTAACATGTCACCTAGTAAATCTATTACGAAAGAAAATAATGATATGCACAATGTTTTTTTTTTTTCATAAAAATGAGATATATATTTACTGACAAATATGTTAAAAATGTACAAATGGTAGCCAAAATAAGTTACAAGAGCTCCATAAAAAAAAATGTGATAATAGTACGAAACTCTTATTCCATTTGAGTGCAATGCTAGCGAGTAGTGAGTATATGACAAATTGCATGGATTTTTTGCTATACAAAAAAAAATCAAGCAAAAATGCAAAAATCTAGCGTCTTAGAGTGGTGGCCATAAGTTGCACACCTCAAACTATATACGATGAAATAAACTAAACTGCGAGTCCCTAACTTCCATCTCATGTCTTTCGTAAGAATCCTTAAAACTAAACTAGTGTTAGTCTCAAAACACTTCTAATGTGGAGAATAAATACCCTATAAATACGGACTAAAAAAAATTCCACAATTGCACCATTGTGGCACTAAAAGTGCCAACAATGAAGGGCGATTTTGGCGTGACTTGGGCTAAAGCTATTAGATTGCACAATGTTTTGATTCGGATGATTTATATGTGATGTTGTGTTCGTCATCCGAAAAAATTATTTAAAAATTCACATTATTGTATCATAACTTATATATTATGAATTATTCCGATAAGTGTTTTATTTTGATAGTATCATTGTTATTCACGGAGGGAGTACTTTTTCTTTTTTTTAAGGGATAAAAAGAGGATAAAATATCAATTTACAAAGCAACATCTTTATGATAAGTAGAACGCATCAAATGACTATAAAATAAGGTCACATCGCATTAGAAGCACTGGAAAACACATATTAAGTAAACACAATGATACTTAATTGTCAATTAAAAGTAGATTTTACTAATACATTAGCACAATAATTTCCTTCACACTAAGCACCTCATCAATTCTCTAATTTTTAAATATGAAATTAAAGTAAGTAGGTATACTAAATTCTTGGTGTATTAACTATGAGGGAGTGACATTTAGTTATGTACTCTTCTCAATATTTTGGGAAATTTAAATATGGTCACCACAACCCATTTGCTGGGCTTTTTAGGGTTTATATAAAAAGTATTTCAAAATGTGTTTTTATATGTTTTAAAATAATAATTATAAAATAAAAAATATATTAAAAATACAAATAATAAATTTTAAGAGCCCATCGGGCTTGTTAAGAACTGGATTAGGCTAGTTTACATCTACTTTTCATGAGAACAAAACTTGGGCTCGTTTTTAACTTTTGTCCTTGGGCTCGTTTTTTGTGTTTGATAATGTCGAGTACGAACCAATGGCAACGAAGTCAACGATGTACCATTAATGTTGGAACCGGATAACTACGAGTAGGATGCCCTGAAGAACATACGAATCTGTGATTGGTGGTATTTCACAATCGTGGAAAATTGAACAACAAGCCCACACAAGTTGACTAATAATACTTCATTTGTTTGAAAAAAAAAACACACTTGAGCAAGTTAGTCTGTACTATTTTAGTTTTTTTTTTTAATGAAAAATCGATAATTATATTAATTTTTGCAGGTTAAACTGTACAACTAAATATTCTTCAAATGACTCTTCTTAACTCTAAACGAGCGGCTAAGATATAACGGACGCCCAACGTCCAAGCAAACTCGTCCACCAACCATAACATACCAACCTTTCCTAACTAAAATATTAAGAAAACCAAAAACTTAAACTTTTGTTGAGTATAACTTATTTTTAATTATAAAATATAATACATTTAATATATTATTTAATGTATAATTTTTAATTTATGGTCATACATTATTATTATTAATAAAGATAATATTTAATTTTTTAAAATAAACTTCCTTTTTGAAAAAATTAAAAATAAACTTTTTTTAAATATAAGAAGTGTTTATTTTCAAAAATCGAAAATTAAACAACTGTGAAAGTTGTCCTTATCATTGCCACATGAAAACAACGACTAAGACTATAGTACGTAGTCCATCATAATCCTAAATTCAAGATTGATGATAAGAAGCATTTATTTTCAAATAGTAGTGATTGAAACTTGAAAGTCACCCCCATAAAAGCAAGAAAGAAAAATAGAAAAAAATATTTTATGTATCTATTATATTATGTAAGATTGTATAGTTATATATAATTAAGATGAATAATTTATAATTTAATGATATAATCTATTTACATAATAAGGGATAAAAAAATAAAATTATATAATTGATTTAGTATATAAATGCATGCAATATTTTTTAAAAAAAATAAGACGACTGCGTCTAAAAAAAAAAGTCTATTTTGTATCTTATAATTACTAAGATTAATTATATGTGAAGTACATTTAAAAACAAAAAATAAAAAAATTATGTATTCAATTATATATTAAATGTTATATATTTTATAATTAAAAAAATAATCGTATCACACCAAAAGTCCACCTTTTTTTTTGAAGATTGAGAGCTTAGCAAACTGGACATTAAAAAGTCATGACACGAGATGCTTCAAAAAACTTTTGGTTGGTAATTAGCTAGGATATGATTATCATATAATTAATTTTTGCACGATTAGTTCACTTCCTTGATTGACCATCTAACTATATTCTTGCCCAAGTGGTAAGTGCCTTGCTGGCTGCAGCCCCATCAATCAATGCACGTCTTTATCTTGGACTATTGGTAGTATTAAAATACCCCTATTTTGGAAAAAAACACATATCATAATTCCTGGCCCATCCCTTATATTTTGGGTGGTTTGATTAAGATACTAATTTTAAAATTTTATACTATTTGGTGATAATTAATTATTTGGTTGGCCAGTGAATGAGGGCCTGTGGAATAACTTGACATCATTCGTTTGACTTTGTCCAATTAATGAAATAACGTGGTCATATTGAAATTAGTTACACATTTTATGTTAGAATTTAATATTTATTGATAATACGATATCGTTTTATTAATAAGACGCGAGCAAAGAATTTGAATTCGATTCATGAATAATAATCTTTACAAATAATTTTCATTTGTATAATTACTAAGTTTTTGACCTTGGTTGGCCTTAATTTTTATTAAGTGATCACCTTGTTACTACTTGTACATATGATTAGATGTGTCCTTTTTGAGGTAGTTAATAATGTTGGTACCTAGCTTAGGATTGGTGACTAATTGTACACTGAAATTGAGTGTTAATAACATAAAACTGGGTTTTAATATCATCATAGTATTTTACTTTAAAAAAAAAAATCTTCATATTCAGATGAGACTTTAGTGATTATGTGTTTTGACTTTTGAATAGGAAAATAATATAATAAGATAAGATAAATTTGAAGAATGCTGCATATCTTCGATAATATTTCTTTTGTCTTAAAAAAATGAGTTCGTGTATTTTTTCAGTTAGAAATTATATATTTTATTTTATTCTTATCTTTACACTATGAATAACATATTTATTATTAATAAAGATAATATAAAATTTTTATTTAAATTTTAAACTAATAAAGGTTTAAAAATGAACTCAAAAAGGAATGGTAATGAACTGATAGTGGATATAGGTAGTTTGGGATCATATTTACTTCAGGATACATGAATATTGGCCGCAATTATAGTACTCATCCGTGTAAAAAAACACCTCCAATTTTTTTTGTTTAAAAAAAAATTCACTATTGTGTAAAATTTCTTAAATTACTATTACTAATGATGATGATGTACAAATTAAATTAAAATGTCAGGTTAGGAATGAAAATTGTTATTATTTTTTATTATTTAAAAAAAGTTGTACTAAATAAAAAATATTTTTTTTTTAGAAAGAGGGGAATATTTGTTTTTTTAATAATGAATCAATCAAAAGAAAAATATTTTAAAACATTACAATCAACCTTAACCAATAAAATTAAAACCTTCATAAGATAAATGTAGCATTTATGAGGGGAAGATGTCGATCCAAGCTGGATTTGCTTCCGGCTACGAAATTGAATAATGGATATTTTGGATAAATACCAACTTGATTGACTTTTCTTATGTTTTGAGATCCCAACGTAATATTTTATTTTGATTCTCATCATCCAAAATTTAACACACATTTCACACTCACCACTCAATGAAAAACAGATCAGATGTATCATATCTTATCTTATTCTCTGACTCAAATTAGTTCTTACTTCTTGCAATTCACTCTCAAGATATCCCTCCAGCTACAAATATTTATTCATTTGGAGTAACATACTAACACTCAAATTAGTAACATATTATGCATTAATAGCCTAATTTAATCATGATAACATTTCCATGGTATTTGGAATGACGTTCTATGAAAGGAGACACTCAAGATAAACCAAAAAATACGTCCAAAATGAATTCAATTCCATCCATGGTCCATCTTATCTTAAGATATTGACAAGGCTAGCCTCCATTGATCATGCAATTCTCTTTGCTCCAAAATTCCAACCAAAAAGGGATTATTAGCCGAGAGAGTTGTATGAGACTTGAGAGAGAATTTTAAGGGAAACAAGGACTTTTTTTGGTCCATCCCAAAAAATCATGTGTGAATTTTGTCGTTGAAAACAAAAATTAGAAACAGGACAAAGGTGGAAGAGAGTGTAAAAAAATAAAATAAAAGTTGTCAATTGTCAAGTTGAGCACTTGGGACAAAAGGAAAACCAATAGAAAATTAAATAAATAGTATCGATCCATGGACTCTTGAGACTTTTGACTGATACGTAATGTTCTGATCACAACCCGCATGCATTTCACTCCGGTATGAGAGAGCTCCGAAGATTAAGTCACTCAATCGTTATCCAAAATAACAAATTCTAGTGTGAACTCTCTATATAAAATGTAAACACAAGCTACCTTCTCATCAGTTTACTCCCTTCAAAGTCAGATTGTCTGTGTTTTCTTTGGTTCGGGAGCAAACCAAAAGAGGGAGGAGACAAATTGGACTGAAGGGTCACTGTTCATTTCAGGAAGAAAAGAAGAAAAGCTATGGCTGGAGGAGCATTTATTGATGAAGGAGGAGCCAGGGCAGCCCACTATGAGTATACCATTACTCGGTATTTCGTCTTTGCTTGCATTGTTGGTTCACTTGGAGGATCCCTCTTTGGTTATGATTTGGGTGTTTCAGGTTAGATTTTCTTAATTGTTTTTTTTCCTTCTGGGTGGATCATCAAAAGATTGGTGCTTTCTTGATCTGAATGCTTTTGAGTATTGTTTGATGACTTTTTTGCATGTTTTGTTGTCATTTTCATGTCCCACTGGCAGTTTGTAGATACATTGGTATACACTATTTTGGGTTGGATCTGCATACATACATGTCCTTTTATAGTTTTCATCAAAATCATTAAAGTAATCTGTCACTAATACAAAATGATATGATTGATCGTAAGTTTCATAGGAACACGGAGTTCATTCATTGTCTGGTTTGTAGGGGAAAAAATTTGCTGAGGAGTTAAATATAGGATTTGAGGGGAAGAAAGAAGATGAGAAACATTTTTAGGAATTTATTAACTCTAATGTTCTGCTACAATATCTGACATTAGCGCAGATGGTTGTCTTTTGTCTTTCATTCATTTTCTGTTTCTGAAAATACAGTTCTTGTACCCAAAAGGTGGGGAAAAAAATAAAAGACTGGAAATTCATAATGATTTTGGATACTGTTTCAGGAGGAGTCACTGCAATGGATGACTTCTTGAAAGAATTCTTCCCAAAAGTCTATAAAAGGTCACAAGAACATCATAATGAAACTGATTACTGTAAATATGAAGATCAGATTTTGACACTCTTCACCTCTTCCCTGTACTACGCCGCACTCGTAATCACACCTGTGGCATCAAGAGTGACCAGAAATTTTGGTAGGAAAGCCAGTATCCTGGTTGGATCAATCAGCTTTTTTGCTGGAGGACTTATCAATGCAGCGGCTCAGAACATTGCAATGCTTATTATTGGTCGATGCCTTCTTGGTTTTGGCATTGGCTTTGGAAATCAAGTAAGTCACCTTTGTTCATGTTGTCCCGAGTATTATGAGGAAAGTACTCCCAAGTTCTCACATTTTGGTTTCTGTTACTAAATTGCTTTTGCAGTCAGTCCCTCTGTATCTCTCAGAAATGGCACCAGCTAAAATCCGAGGAATGGTTAACCAACTGTTCCAACTCACAACCTGCTTGGGTATTCTCGTAGCCAACTTGATAAACTATGCATTCCAAAGAATTCATCCATGGGGTTGGAGGTTATGCCTTGGTTTGGCCATGCTTCCTGCCACTCTAATGTTTGTGGGTGGAATTTTTCTTCCCGAGACCCCAAACAGTCTTGTGGAACAGGGGAGACTAGATGAAGCGAGAGAGATCTTGGAGAGAGTAAGAGGGACAAAGAATGTGGATGCTGAATTTGCTGATCTAATAGACGCAAGCAAGGCAGCACAAGCCGTACAGCATCCATTCAGAAATCTGTTGAAGAGAAAGAACCGCCCTCAGCTGATCATTGGAGCCTTAGGAATTCCAGCTTTCCAACAACTTACTGGCAATAACTCCATTCTTTTCTATGCCCCTGTCATTTTCCGGAGCTTAGGTTTTGGCTCGGATGCCGCCTTGTATTCATCTGTTATTTCAAATGGTGCACTCGTTCTAGCTGCCTTAATCTCCATGTTCCTTGTTGACAAGTTTGGTAGGAGGAAATTTTTCCTGGAAGCTGGTACAGAAATGATCATCACCATGGTAATTTTTCTTTCTAAGTGCTACTTCAATATAGTCTCTTCGAAAGAAAATTATTCCCCATTGTAATTACATGACATAATTGATTGACATTCGCAGATTGCTGTTGGCGCTACTCTGGGTGTGAAATTCGGTGATGGGAAACATTCTCATCACTTCTCCACAGGAATCAGTGTCTTCCTCGTGACTATGATTTTCTTGTTCGTGCTGGCTTATGGAAGGTCTTGGGGTCCATTGGGTTGGTTAGTTCCAAGTGAAATTTTTCCCCTGGAGACGAGGTCAGCTGGCCAAGCTATTGTCGTCAGTGTTAACATGCTCTTCACAGCTCTGGTTGCTCAGCTTTTCCTTGGCGCTCTCTGTTTATTCAAATTCGGCATCTTCTTGATCTTCGCTTTTTTAATTCTCTCTATGAGTGCCTTTATATACTTTCTGTTACCTGAGACCAAACAGGTCCCAATTGAAGAGATATATTTGCTCTGGCAAACTCACCCGGTTTGGAAGAAGTACTGCGCTCCTGAGAACGAAGAAAAGGGAACCGAAATGAAGCAGAACGAAGAAAAGGGCACCGAAATGAAGCAAAAATCTGCCCAATAGGTCCAATGGATGAACTTTCATTTGTATTTATTTACGATGATTCAATTGTTTCTTGGCTTGCCTATAGGGTGCATTTCTTGGGTTTCCTTTGCTATCTGATAAGTAGGGGTATATCCTTTCACCTGACAAACATGAAATGTTTTTTATCCAGTATCCGTCCATGTTTCATACTGAGGTTTTATCTTTTAATTTGGCTCTTTAAGAAATGTGAATGTCGTTTCTCAAGTTTGATGTCCTATGTATCACTCAGACATAAGGTTGAACCTCGTGTCTTCTTCTGATTTGACAGTTGTTTGTAAAATTCAGAACTGACAAACTAAAAGAATCTTCCAAGAGTCCAATACACCTTAAACATTTATGTTCTGAGTTCCACCTTCCCCTTCCACAAATCAATCAGAAACAGTAAACTCAAGAGAAATATAAAACCAATATTTAGATTGATTATGGATAAAATCTCTAAAATCAAGAGTTTTGTTCTTTTCCTCCAATCAATGATGATGCTAAAGCAGCCTGTGACACCACTGCTGATAGTGTAACAAAGATTTCCATTACTAAACTTTACAGAAAGTTCTTTTTATATGACATCACTCCTACCTGCATAAAATCATCAAGTTGGTATTGCTACCAAGGTTAGCCAATTGAAGATCCAGAATTAAAGATGCAAGTGACATTCAGAATTGTAAAATAACAGCCAAAAAATATTTTCAGAGATCAGGGGAAAAACTGCAAAAAGGGCTGACAGCGCTTGCTTTTATACACAGATACATCCAACCCCTACAAAATTGATTCTCTTAATTTCTTAATTTAACTACTCCTGATCGCCCTTACAATTTCAACATCGCCCAATAAGCCTCCAGTCCACTTGTCCATAAGAAAGAAAAGGAAAACAAATAAAAGAGAGAAGAAGCAACAATTGTAGAAGATATTACTAAGACAGTAATTTAGCTAGTTCGTCTACTCTTAGGCTACCCTGTGGAGCGATATTTAGATAATCTGCCCGAATGTCCATGCTTTGTCTTTTGGAACTCTTCTTTCCTGTTGCTCGCTGGTTTGAAACTGTAACTTTATGGTCTGATGTTTTAACAGCTTCTTTCGTTGCCAAATCATCATTTGGTTGCTCATCACATCCTTGAACTACTAGCTTCTTAGGTCCATGCCTAAATACAGGCCCAGGTGGAGCAGACTTAGCAAGGTTAACAGCTTTTTCATAAACTATGTCTGCGTCCAAACTAGAATCCTCCAACACAATAGCACTGCCACTTTCAACAGCCAGCTTGAGAAGAAGCTGAATCCCCCTAGATGCAGGCGCTATTGAACTCGGAAGTTCACTGATAAGCTTTTTGTCTTCAGAAACATCTTCGAACTTGCTGACAGTCAAAGAAACAACAGCCGCAGGTTCTGAAAGGTAATCATTCGCAACATTGCTTCCAGGAATGGTTTCAGACCCTGGAGAAAGAAGTATGGTGTCATTGAGGTTAGTGTCTGAACCATCAAATACTTCCTTGCTTCCATTAACATCCATCAAAGAGTCTGAATCGCCAACACAGCTGACTTCTGATAGTAGGTTTTGGCTCCCATGAATTTCACCTGGAGCTGAAAGTGTATCAGAATCGACCGAAGCTGTAAAATCACCAAACATCTCCTTCCCATGGTTTCCACCTCCCTCTGATTCCACATGTTCAACACTTGAAGATTCTTCAATGCTCGTCTTTGTCAATGTTGAGTTTGTGACAATTGAATTTGAAGTTGTCAATAACTCAGTTTGGCCTTCTACATAGGTTGCAGCATCACCTTCAAGTTCCTTAACTGGTGATAGTGGGTTTTGGCTCCCATGAATTTCACATGAAGCTGAAAGTGTCTCAGAATTGACTAAAGCATTAAAATCACCAGCCAACTCTTTCCCATGGTCCCTACTTCTCTCTGGTTCTGCATCTTCCATCCTCAAAGAATCACTACTTTCTTCGATTTCTTCAATGCCTGTCTTTACCGCTATTGGATTTTTGACAGTTGAAGTTGAAGCAGTCAATAACTCAGTTTGGCTTTCTACAGTTCGTCCAGCGTAGGTTGCAGTATCAGCTTCAAGTTCCTTAACTTGTGATAATGCGTTTTGGCTCCCATGAATTTCACACGAAGCTGAAAGTGTCTCAAAATTGACCAAAGCATTAAAAACACCAACCAACTCTTTCCCATGGTCCCTACTTCTCTCTGGTTCCACATCTTCCATACTCAAAGAATCACTCCTTTCATCGATTTTTTCCATGCCTTTCTTCATTGCTATTGAGTTTGTGACAGTTGAAGTTGAAGTTGAAGCTGTCAATAACTCAGTTTGGCCTTCTACAGTAGCTCCAGCGTGGGTTGCAGCATCAGCTTCAAGTTCCTTGACTCTGTACACATTGTTTTTAAGCTCTGGCAAGGAGGATTTCCAGTCTTGCCCTCTCCACATGAGAATGTGTTCATTCTCAAATGATATTAGCACACATGGAACAAGATCCTGCACCAGAGAATGAAGATTTAATAAGAATTTCATTCTCTCCCAGTTGATTAAAGTAGGCAAAATTCCATACTGCTACGACAGACCTTAAGTTTTGCACCTATTTTACGGTAGTCACTCCCATTCAGACCTTGACAATTGATTCGCACTAACTCACAGGCTTCAAATGCCTCTCTGACATTCTTAACAAGGTCACAGTAAACACCATTTTTAGCTGCAACAAAAGCATAAAAAATTATCAGCTGATGCATAGGTAACACTGGTCCAGACTGCTCTCTCAATTTAAATGCAGATACGAAAGTGAAAATGAGCATACCGAGTTTACAGATTGGTGGAAGATGGCGACCTTTTCTCCGCATTTCAGTGGCATCTTCCAAAGTCAACCCATCCGGGACTCGTTTGATCAACCTTGGGTATACAGGAGTCACAGGTTTCCACAACATAAGTGGGAAACGTGGCCGAGTCTTAAAATTATAGTTTCTACCTCGGAACAGGTATATGACTCCACCTCTACTATATATGACTTGTCCTCCTGTTTTCTCCTATTGAATGATGAATCACATAAGCAGGTCATACATCTTTGTGACAATGCCACAAGAAAAAGGATATAAAGTAAGCTAAATCATGCAAACTTTAATACCCTTTTTTCTCCCCTAAAAAAGAGTAATTTAGCGTTGTGAAGCAGCTATCTAGAACAGGGTTACTTGCAGTCTTCAAGATCTACCATGTATCAATGAGGATATTAATGAAGGTAACAAGTCAAGCCCCTAATTTGGCAAACTGCAGTTGACTATAATCTCAGTGAGCTTTGATGTAGGTTTTTAAACAACAAGAAAGATATAACTATCCACAATATCAACTTTGAATATCTGGAAACACAAAATAACTCAACCTAATTTGGAAGGAACTACCATCCAGAGCTAGCAGGTTTAATGAAGATTCTGATTTCCCACCATCACAAAAAGTAATTTACATGCCTCATGTGCACCACATAAGCAACCAGATTATCAGACACTTCTCACCGTGTGATGAACCAGCTGGAGTAGTTACTTTAGGCAACACAGGACCCATGAATTCAAATTCAACTTAATTTTAACTCAACTAATTAAGAAAGCAACATTCCCTGAGTGCTGCCCGCACTATTATTTTTATTTTGTTACAGTAGTTCATCATCATTCCCTACTTGTCAAGAAAAAACGATGTATAAAGTAAGGGCTAAAGACTACTGATGTTGAATGAAGAATCAATCTAAACAATTGCTAATGCTAAAGCATGCATCCCTACGGCTAATAATTTTAAAAGGAAGAACAAATCAATGATAATTATACAAAAGCAGTATTGTTTTAACAAAAAACCAGATAACAAGTAATGGCGACAGACAGACAAAAAGAGTTCATGTGAACATATATGTCAATGAACTTCCAACCTCTAATTGCATGCGGACATTGTCCATATCTACAGTACACACCCCCTTGCACTTTATCTTGCATACCCGTCGTCGCTTCCAATGAGCATGCATATTGTCCAACATGTTGTGGGTCAAACCATCTCTTCCTAAAAACCAAAAAACAGCTATCTTAACAAAGGGCTACAACATCATCAATATGGTTTCAGTCATTGCCCACCAGTACGTCACATTAACAAAATGTAGCAATTCCCAGAGGCTGTGTTAATTTTCTAACAGAATTGGAAATAGTTTATCCTGAGAAATGCATTTGCATATAATACAATTCAAACTCCAAACTAATTGCCAATTGTAAAATAGAACCAAATGCAAGCATATGCTGGTTCAGCCATATTAGACTTCAGTGAAAATTTTACCATTACCTAAATGCAGAATGCAGATAACATCATAATCCCAAACTTAAAAATCCCATTAACTTTAACTTAAAATGTCTATAAAACACAGCAACTAAATTTCCATAATGTATACCCATATTCAATTGGCGCTTGCATTTCTTACAGCTTTGTACAAGCTCTTTAACCTCCTCTTTTGTCAACGGTTCCCCCAATATCTCCTCTCTGGACCTCACATACTTTGGTCCTGATCCTGGTAAGTAAGGGCCCGGGGCCTGCACGGTCTTCACTCCCTTCTTTTGAGGTGGTGGACGCTTAAAAGAATCAAACTCTGGCAGCTTCTTTTTACTGGGTGGCAGGGGCTTCCGCCCAGTCCACGGCCTCCCCATTGTAGCGGGCTCAAATGGCGCCACAAGCGGCTCCCTGATCCCCGACGGCTTCACTTTTGGCGTTTCAGTATAACTGTACTGATACGCAAATGGGGCATCAACAAATTCATAGGAAAGCCCCTTTTCATCAATTTTAACATTAGCAGTATTTTTTTCTTGAATTTCACTTTCACTTTTCTCATTTTCGTTTAATGAAGTTGAAGGGGCTTTTTTCATTGGGAGTCTTCTGTGCTTTAAAAGGGGCCTAAATGCAGGATGAAGGTCTATAGAGTTTTGTGGGGTTTTGGAATATTTTGACTTTTTCCCGGGAATTGAAGGTTTGGAAGGGGATGAAGGGGTGCCGGTGGACTTGAAGATAGGGGCAGGAGGTGCAGGGTTGTAATTATGAGCAATGTTGAGAGCAGAATCATAGCGTTTTTGGAAACGGAGTTGGTCTTCAATCTCCTTCTGGGTGCGTTTTTCGCGATTAAATTTCTCGGCGTTGGCGTTGTTCCACCGTGAAAAGCGGACTTCGGTAGCTGGACGATTGTGAGGTGGGTTGCGTGGGGTTGGGGCGAATACTGGGAATTGAATGAGAGGTGTCAAGGCCATTTCTTTCACTGGATTTGGTTCATAAAGATTGAAACTTTTTAGGTAGAGCATAGAAAAAGCTGAGAGACTCCACTTCAGGTTCAGGGCTCTACTGCCCGAGTGAGGAAGGAGAAAGAAGAAAGTTTTTGAAGAAGAAAAGACTAATTGAGTTTGAGGGGTATTTTCGGTAAGGTAAAAGATTTGATTTTTTGTCCTTTCCTTTTCACTTCATTTTTGAGACTGATAAGTAATAAGATAAGCGTAGCTATAGTTTATACGGGCAATACGACGACGTTACTTGCCTCCTTGTTCGTGATTCTTTCATGTAACGTTCTCTCCTCAATAATCAGAGCAGAAGAATTCATCTTTCCATCTCAGTTTTCTCAGGTAAATATTTATTGGGTTCTCTCTGTTCTCTTAAGCTTCTCGCAAGAAGTTCAAATTTTCTTTAAATTTCTTCTTGAGCAATGGTAATCCTTTGACTTCATTATTACACAACAAAGTAGAGTCTTTGTGATTATTACATTGTGCTGCTATTTAACTGCTGTTCAGTTTACATTAAAAGCAAAAACAAGATACTATTAAGTTGGCATTCTGATCTTATTACACAGTACAACTGGAATTGGTTAGACCTCAGGTTCTTGGATGATGGTTAATGCAGACATGGTTGGGCCATAATGTAGCTGACCCTGCCAAGGAAAAAGAAAGATAGGGCTTCATTTCAATTGATTATGTTTTTCCAAATACTGGAAAGAGTGCAAATCTTTTTGAAATCTATTGTAAGCTCCAAGGTAGATGTTCAACAGTAAGTTTTAGGTTAGCTTGACCAAATTGGAGTTGTAGTTATTGACTTATTGTTTGCTGGAAACATGTTAACTACCAACTTGAATATGTGGATAAATAAGAGCAAAAGTCACTCTGATTTCTTTCATATGTGTTTTTCAGGACATTGACTTGCTTCAGAATGTCAATTTTTCTGTTCTTCATCAAAGTAGGCTCATGTATGAATAACCCTTAGTTATTCAGAAGTTAAATTGTAGCATGGCAAACAGGCTTCACATAGAGAGATTTTGTAATGTCAGAAGCAAGAGGTTGCTATATGCAGGTGCCATTGTAACCACTTTTGCAATTCTTTCTCAGCTTTTGTTAGTCCCATATGAGAACTATGTCTCACTTCTATCGCATGCAAACTTCAGCATCTGGTTAATGACAGTTAGTAATGCCACCCTTTCAAATAAATCACTATTTGCCAATGCTGATATTGTTAGTGGTAAGGTCAATAGTCCTGATGGTTTGCATCAAGAAGCTTTTCAGGGAAGGGGAGAAGAAGGAAGGTATGGAGTCCACAAATATTCATCTGAAGGGCAGACAGGTGCTAAACTTGAAAATGAGAAACATTGGCCAAGTGATTTAACATCTGGAAGGGAATTAGTGTCTGATAAACTTGGAAAAATAGGGGAATTTGAGGCAACAGAGAACCATTCTATTCAGGTTGGCCTAAAAAATGGATTTGAGTTGACAGAGAAGGTAAAGAAACCAAAGGCTAATCTCAATGAAGGTCGTTTGGAGTTTGTTTCCGAAATTTCATACACCTCGCATCCATACACAGCAGTCAATATGACTTTGTTAAAAAGTGACCAGAAAGATCATAATATGCAATCCATTGATAAAGGTGAAGACTTACAAAGTGGTGCAGTTTCACCAAACATTAGCTCAGTAGTTACATCTGTATGGAAGAAGAGCAAGAGAAAGCCAACTTCTATTTCAGACATGAATACGTTATTGCATCATAGCCTTACTTCCGCTAATTCATTGGTATTTCATTTTCAACTTATTTCACTTTGAACAATGGCCGTGAATTTCATATGGTAGATATTTCATCTAATTTGAATTTGCTACAGAGGTCAAAAATGTTATCTGCCCGTGATAAGGAGCTTCGGAATGCAAGAATTCAGATTGAAAGAGCTCCTATTGTAAGGAATGCTCCCGATGTCTATGCATCTCTTTTTCGAAATTATTCCATGTTCATAAGGTTAGTTAATTTCACATCACAGCTGAATAGTTTGTGGCGTATACTCTCTTGCTGTGTCTGCTTGCAAATTATGAAGCTATGCACATTCATCATGGAGTCTTTTTTTTTTTTTTTTTTGGCGGGAGGGGCGCGCTATCAGATGATTTAATGGTACCACAAAGTACAACCAAGATGAGGCATGAGCATCGGACATGCCGAAAACAATGAAAAACTGTGTCATATAAATTATCTTCATGGAAAAAAAATTCATAGCAATGTAATCGCCTGCAAGGGCTGAAGTGTTGCTGACAGTTCCTTACTGATCCTTTTCTAAACTTGAGAAGACCTAATTGGCCAAAAGAAACTTCAGATAAAGTTAGATTTGGCTTGTGAAGTGAAACTCATATGGCATTTTCATTCTCAATTTATCCTAAGCACGTTTAATTGCTATTAATTTTGGAAATCTGAATTTGATATTTTTCATTTTGACTTCATATGGTTGAGAGTACCCAGCTTTATCTATTCTTTGATTTTCTTGAAGCAGCTAATAATTTGGTCAAAAAGTATGTATTTTGCAAATCTTCTGCAATTTTCAATTTAAGTTCTTTTGAGATTCAAACTTTGATGGCTAAACTTAGAAATTGAGGGATGACCTGAGGACGTAAAGGACTTATAAAAAAGTAACCGCTTCGCAAGTGTAGGGGGAGGACTTAAAGGACTTATACTGATTAATAAATCACTCATTGAACGCTTTGACTGTAGCTTTTACAATGTGTTTGATTATTTCTGGTATTGGTGGCAGAAGTTATGAATTGATGGAGCGTCTGCTCAGAGTCTACATTTATAAGGAGGGTCAGAATCCAATATTCCATCAACCACATCTTAGAGGGATTTATGCTTCTGAAGGGTGGTTCATGAAACTGATGGAAGGAAATAGGCGATTTGTTGTTCGGGATCCCAGAAAAGCACACTTATTTTATTTACCTTTTAGTTCACAAAAGCTAAGGGAGATGCTCCGTCAACACAATTTTAAAAGTCAAAAGGATTTAGAGAATCATCTAAACAACTATCTACGTGTCATTACTAGAAAGTTCGGTTTCTGGAACAGAACTGGAGGAGCAGATCATTTTCTGGTTGCCTGTCATGACTGGGTAGGATTTCCATCATGTACCAGCACCTGATTGTAGATTATCATTGAAACTTGTTGGTCAGTGTTATATTTACTGTTCTGTAACTGCTTTACAATGTGGAACTTTTAATTCAGTTGGATCTTTTGCATGCATCACCAATTGAATTACTTAATCAGAATAACTTTTAGTACATATAAAAAATTAAAACTGAGAAGCTATTCTGCACGAGGTATAGTTCTTCTGTGCTACCATCAGCTGTACTTCTGATCTAGATACTTTCTTTTAAACAATTCAGCAGTATAGCATTTTTCAGTTTTTGGCACTTGAGCACTTAATAAGCTGTTTTATTAATGAAGAAAAAAAATTTACAGGCTCCTCGTTTGACAAGGCATGGAATGGGAAGTTGCTTAAGAGCACTTTGTAATAGCAATATTGCTAGAGGATTTGAAATAGGGAAGGATGTGTCTCTTCCGGTGACCTATATTCGTTCTGCGGAGAATCCTACCAAGGATAATGGAGGCAATCATCCTTCAGAGAGGCCTACTTTGGCTTTCTTTGCAGGAGGCATGCATGGTTACCTTCGTCCCATCTTGCTGCAGTATTGGAACAACAAAGAACCAGATATGAAGATCTTTGGGCAACTGCCTCGTGATATTGAAGGTAAAGCACAATATAGGGAGTTCATGAAAAGCAGTAACTATTGCATTTGTGCTCGGGGATATGAAGTGCACACTCCACGGGTTATGGAATCTATATATTATGGATGTGTTCCAGTGATCATATCAGATGATTATGTACCCCCTTTCTTTGAGATTTTGAATTGGGAATCATTTGCCGTCTTTGTATTAGAGGAAGATGTTCCAAACTTGAGGAACATACTTCTCTCAATTTCTGAGAAAAGATACATAGAGATGCAGAATCGACTAAAATTGGTGCAACAGCATTTCCTTTGGCACAAAATTCCTGTGAAGTATGACTTATTTCATATGATCCTTCATTCCATCTGGTACAACAGAGTTTTCCAGGTAAATTCTTGATGGCCAAAAGGTTTCTACTCTGGAGAAACATGATATGAGCATATTGCTACAAAACTTGACTCGTCAGGTGTAAGCCATCTATCATGGGCGAAGGTTTAGTGCAAAGCTTCCTGAATGAAATGCTTCTTTCTGGAGTTAATGCTGCATCCGCAGGGAAGAACCATGATGGTATAGTGTTTAGCTGATACTACTGCAGCATAAAGGTATTACAAATGCAATCCTGGTCAAAAACTAATCCAAGCATTGAAGATGATGATATGTATGTCACTCTCCTTAGGAAGGAAGAGCTCAAATTCTTGTAGTTCTTGTGATGCTACTGTAAATTCTCAGTGAGGATGAGCCTCTATTGTTGTATATGTACAATTAGACATTTCGGGTAATGAGATGATGAAGGTCAAGAATTACCAGTTTTCTGACCTTCTCTTGGTCTTTAGAATGTTGAATAATAATAATAATTCCTTCAATCAATGTTTATTAGAAAACTTCCTTTCTTCATACATTTTCTAAACAAGTTATAACCCCTCTTGATTGTTTGCAAATGGAAATACTTGCAAGTTCAGTCCATTTGACCTTTCCAAGTCCCTTTGATCATATTAGAACATTGGCACGATACAGACGCGACTGCTGACCACGTGTTTTACACGCTTTATTTCTTTCCACTACTCTTTCGGTTGGTATTAATTTATTACTTTCATATGGGAGGCTGAGACTAAAATAATGTATTATATTTTGGAAGAATCACATTTTTAGTCTTTAATATTTTACTCCATATCACTTTTAGTTCTTAATATTTTAAATTAGATATATTTAGTTATCAAATTTTCATATTTTAACGAATTTGGTATAATTGATAGCTATTAAAGTAGGAAATAACAAAATTTATTACAAAATTTGCTATCAAATTTTTTAATTAACAAATTTTGAAAATTACATTCTTTTTTAGTCATAATTTTTATCAAAATTTTTATTTCACAAATTTAATTAGTTCTTTTTATTTTTTCGTTCAAAACCCGTATCTTTTAATGTTCAAATATTAAAGGTTTGTGAGATAAATTAATCAAAGAATGAGAGTTTTGAATGAAAAGTAAAAGAAAAAGAAAGTAATTTTCATAATTTGTAAATTAAAAAATTTGATAGTGAATTTTGAAACAAATTTTGTCATTTCCTACTTTAATAGCCATCAATTGTACTCAATTTATCAAAATATGAAAGTTTGAAGACTAAATGTGTTTGATTTAAATCATTGGGGACTAAAAGTGTGATTTCTCCCTTATATTTTAGTACTAATACCATAATGCAGCATTATATGTGCTGTCAATACAGAGTTGTAAATTAAATGAGCAACCGCAGAGCAAAGTGAAGTTACTTATGGTTTTCCTGCTCAAAATCTGGGTAGATGTTCTTCAATTTTTGACCAATATATAAGTAGGGGGACGAGGACATATTTTTGTCCTGCTTGTAAGTTTTCTCCAGTAATCTTAAACTTCTTTATCTTCATAAATTGATTTATGGTTGTTTATTTTTCTTTATTGATGTTAACTTTTCTTCATCATTGCAACAAAACAAAAATCTAGTCACAAATTTTACCACTTTTAGCTGGCATGGTCTGTCCTGGATTCTACACGACACAAAAATAAATAGTGGTTTGATATCTTGAACTGGATATATCATCTGTTTATAGCAGTAGAATCTGCAGTTGTCTACTGCTGGTTGAGGTTCTTGAATCAATGGTTGATGCATTAAATTTGCTAGTAGTTGTCAATGCTGGTGTAACATTAACAAGTTAGAATCTATATGTACTAATGACTTGTATTTGACAAAAGGTTTTGCTGATTTCTTTCAAGTGCATTTCTCAGGACACGGGATGACTCACTCTGGAGATTTCTTCAATTAATGTTTCATCAGAAAGAGAAAGTCAACCCATGTATGTATGATGAGTTCAATCGTTAGATGTTAATGTAAAAACATGGGAAACGGGCTTCGGATTGAGAGATTGTGCAAGTTCAAAAGTCAGAGATTGCTATATGTGGTTGCAATTATAACTATTCTTGCAATTCTACCTCAGTTTCTAGTTATCCCATATGGAAACTGTAACTTATTTGTATCGCACCTAAATATCATGTTTATGACTGTCAGCAAAAACGGGCTTTCAAGTAATAAATCACAGTCGGCAAATATTAATATTCTTCATGAAACTGGTTATTCTGCTTCGGATGAAGATAATAGCAAAGAAGAGGGCAGGCACAAAGGGTACAAATTCTTGCCAGAGGAAGGAGGACTGGTAAGCGCTTTGTCAGAGGATGAGAGACAGCTTGCAACTGAATCCACATCTGGCAGAGAGTTAACATCTGATCAACTTGCCAATGTAAGGGAATTCAATAGAACAGAATACAGTGATCTACAGGAGGTCCGAGAAACTGAAGTTGAGTTTACAGAGCAGATAAAGACATTCAGGGCAAATGACAGCGAAGGGCTTACCTTTGATGCGAGTTTGACAAAAGAAAAAGTCAGAAGTGGAGTTGATGTTCCACAGCAAAAGCAATTAATAACTCATTTGGAGATTATTCGTGGAGTTTCAGACACGTCAGTACCATATGGTGATGACTTACAACAACCTAATTCAGTTTCACCAAACAATAGAGCAGTAACACCCGGCAAAACTGTATTCAAGAAGAGCAGAAAGACAAGATCAATCTCTTACATGAAAACCTTATTGCATAAGAACTCTCATTTTGCTAATTTAATGGTATGTAATACGCTATTTGTGTCTCTGTGAACAATGCTTACGGGATCTGTATTTTGTGTATTTGATCTCTTACTTATTGCTGTAGAGTCCAAAACCTCTTCATGCACGTGATAAGGAGCTTCTAAACGCAAGACTTCAGATTGAAAATGCTCCAATTATAAGGAATGCTCCCACTGTTTATTCATCTCTTTTTCGAAATTATTCTATGTTCATAAGGTAAGTTGATTTTATGCCAATCTTCAAATAGGTTGGGGCTTTAAATCTCTTTCTGTGATTGCTTGAAAGGTGATTTGTGTATGTTTTTACATTTCACAGCACCTCATATCTCAAATTTTGTTGGTTTTCATTCCACCTGATGCTAAATTTGACTGTCGCTCATATTTGTACCTTTCAATATCTTTTGATAATCGTGGGTTGTGGCAGAAGTTATGAATTAATGGAGCGAGTGCTGAGAGTATATATTTATAAGGAGGGACAGAAGCCAATATTCCATCAGCCACATCTCCGAGGAATCTATGCTTCTGAAGGGTGGTTCATGAAACAGATGGAAGGAAACAGGCAATTTGTTGTTCGGGATCCCAGAAAAGCACACTTGTTTTATTTACCCTTCAGTTCACGAAGGCTAAGGAGTGTACTTTATCAACAAGATTTCACGAGTCACAGGGATTTAGAGAATCATCTCGAGAACTACGTGCAAATAATTTCTACGAGGTACAACTTCTGGAACAGAACAAAAGGAGCAGATCATTTCTTGGTTGCTTGCCATGATTGGGTATGTTATCCATAATGTACTGTTCGTGGTAGTGTTATTTCTGAAATCTAACCTTTTGGTTTATGAATGCAATACTAATCAGAATGCTACTTTTTATTTTCTCCTGATTACGATATGCTACTGGCACTTGAATACAGATTGCATCTTTAGCAGTATGACATGGAAAAAAATTGTTGTTTGTTCTGTCTCTTTGTTACTTTTTTCACATATAGCCCATCATTCATCATGATTTGTACTTTGATCTAGAGATGTCATTTAAATATAATCCAGTTGTACATTTTACTTCAGTAATGGATAGTTGAATATGATGAACTGGTTCCCCAATAGAGATAAATGTTACAGGCCCCAGGCTTCACGAGGAAGAGCATGAAAAGTTGCATCAGAGCCATTTGCAATTCCAATCTTGCTAATGGTTTTGTAATAGGGAAGGATGTCTCCCTGCCGGTGACCATTGTTCCTTCCGCCGAGAACCCTGTTGAGGATCTTGGAGGCAGTCACCCTTCAGATAGGCATATTTTAGTTTTCTTTGCCGGAAGTATGCATGGTAAACTTCGGCCTATCTTGCTACAGCATTGGAACAACAAAGAGTCAGATATGAAGATTCTTGGGCCTATGGGTAATGATGCAAAAAATATAGCAAGATATAGAGAGTTCATGAAAAACAGTAAGTACTGCATTTGTGCTAAAGGCTATGAAGTCCACACTCCCAGGGTGATGGAATCCGTATACTATGAATGTGTTCCAGTGATCATATCAGACAGTTACGTGCCCCCTTTGTTTGAGATTTTTGAATGGGAATCATTTTCCGTGTTTGTACTGGAGGAAGATATACCAAACTTGAGGAACATACTTCTCTCCATACCCGAGAAGGAGTACATTGAGATGCAGAATAGAGTAAAGATGGTGCAAAAGTATTTTCTTTGGCACCAAAATCCTGTAAAATATGACTTGTTTCATATGATCCTTCATTCCATATGGTATAACAGAGTTTTCCAGGTAAAACCTGGATGAGAAAGTGAGCTTTTTGAAAGGTTTCAATTATGTAAGCAGAGACATGGTCCGTAAAGTATAAACAATGAAGGAAGAACAATCATTTAAGGCAAAAACAAAAAGAAAAGTCAAATTGATTCTGCACAGAATCCATTTGAAGGATATGATCCAGAATAAAATTATTCTTTATTTGTTGTAATAAATGAAGTGATCTATTTAGATGCATATAGGGAAGTGAAGCAGAATAGCAGACTGTGAAAATGATCATAACGTGCATTACAACAGCCCCTTTTTACAATATGTGCATTCATTTATTTGGTTCCATACAATTAAAACTCAAATCTTTTTAAGTTATTCTAATGTTGCTGTGAGTTCTTTTAGTAAATTGTGAGTTTCAACATGAAAATTTTATCCCAGAGGTGGGTTAAAGTCTCAACAATTAGATATTACAACATATTATTTTCTCCTTTCCTCCCTAATCTAATGTAAACAACATGGAAATTTATGCAGACAAATTGCGGAGGAGATCCCCTTTGTCGAATTTTAGAACTTCAAATGCATAGTTGGTCCTTCACTTAGGTTATTAACCTTTAAGTAAGGGGTATACAATACTTAAGCAATCAGCAAACCAAGCCTTATCGTGTAAAAGTCAATTCTCTTATCAGTTCCAAGTTTTCAAAACATCAAGCAAAACACATCATTGGGATTTGAAATCCAATCATCCAAGACATTGACATTATTGTATTAACTTTTTGTAAACCAATCATCCAATCCAATGATCTTTTCTATATGTTAACTTTTTGTGTTTTGTGTCGGTTGTATTTGATACCTTATGCCATTTATTGCACTCAGATACCATCTAATCTACATTGTACGTTATCAACTCTTTTAAATTCTCAACTTTCTTTTTAGACAAAAAAGAAAAATAAAACATTTGCTTAAGACCGTTGACCCTGGAGCACAAGTACAAAAAATGGTACTTGTCCAATCTTGTAACAGTTTCATCTTGGAAAACAAACATCATACCTGATAGTTTGATTAAGGTGCTGTTTGTTTCAAGGGTTTGAGATGGGTTTGGATTGATTTTGACAAAAATTAAGGGGGCGCTTGGTATAAATAGTGGGTTTAGGAATGGAATGGATTTGTGGAATGGAAAGGTTTGGAATAGAATGGAATGATAATAATTATGTTGTTTGGTATTATTTTGTAATGGAATGGAATAGATTTTATATTAAAATTATAATAAAAATAGTATTTTATATTATATGATATTTAACAAATTATATCTTGTTCAAAAAATAGTCAAAGTGCATGTTAATTTGTAGAGAAAAATATTTTCTATAAATTAGTGAAATTTATTTTTAAAAAAATTTAAAAAAAAAGTAAAATAGGGGTTGCAAACTATGGGGGGTTTGCAACCCCCAAGGACAAGTGGCGCATCCATGTCATTTGTTGTTGTGTTTTTTTTTTTTTTTTTGTGAAAGCCAAAACCCACACCGTTGGGTTTTCTAAAAACCAGGGGGGGAGGTGGGTTTCTGTAAACCCACCCCCAAAGGATTTACAAAACCCATCCACAGCCTACCAAACAACTAAAAACTGTCAAAACCAATCCAAGCCAATCCAAACCAATCCAAACCCATGGTACCAAACACCCCCTAAGTGTTTGTTTTGGGGGAATGGGTTTATCAAAACCCTTCCCAATGGCTTTTATCAAAACCCAACCCCTCCTCCTTTTCTCAAAACCCACGTTGCTGGGTTTAGTCTTCCTTGGCCCTCAATTTTGAAGTGACACGTGCCCAATGGGCGCGTCACTTGTTATGGGGGTTGTAAACCCCCCATGATTTGTAACTCCTATTTTACATTTTTTTTAAAAACAAATTTCACTAATTTATAGAAAATATTTTTTTCTACAAATTGACATGCATTTTGACTATTTTTTGAACAAGATATAATTTGTTAAATATCATATAATGTAAAATACTATTTTTATTATAATTTTAATATAAAATTTATTCCATTCCATTACAAAATAATACCAAACAACATAATTATTATCATTCCATTCTATTCCAAACATTTTTATTCCACAAATTCATTCCATTCCTAAACTCACCATTTATACCAAGCGCCCCTAAGTTCAATCCAAAGAAATTTTTCAACTTCTGCTTACTGTCCAATCTTCTTGAAGAGAAAAGGTCAATTTATACATAAAAAATTTCTTTAAATTTCTGTGACGAAGGATATGCCAATTCTCAAAACACAACCCCCTAAAAAAAACAAAAAAGAAAGAAAAAGGCACAGGGTCAACTTAGACAGAAAATTTTTATTTACAAATAAATTTTTTTTAAAATAAAAAAAATTATCTAAATATATTTTTATTTTAAATTTTAAAATTAAAAAATTTAAAATTTTTCTCTTAAATTCCCCTAATATAATTTTAAATTTTTTTTTTTACACATTTCAATTCATTTTTTCCAAACACATCACTGTCAAAACGGACCATCTGATATTAAAGAGGGTCAGCACGCGCCGGAGCTTGCAAGTTGCCTGCAGCACGAAAAGGTGGCTCAATAAAAAATGGCCACTGTACAAATCTAAATACAGCCATTTAATATTACCTAAAAATTCTGATTCTGTACACTGGCTGCTATTCATAGTGTTAGTATTAGAAAGGTAGAAAACCTCCTCAAATTAAACAAATCCAAAAACCATGAAAAAGAAAAAGAAAGCTACAATTCATTATTGGAAGTCGTGGACAATGCAAAGAACCGTTTTTTATTGGGGCTAATATAATGAATTTGGAAAGATAAAGAATCTTTGATCTAGACTGCTTATCTAATAAGTACAACTACTCCAAGTATACTATTTCTGGGTTTTCGTTGACGCAGATGTTTTTTTTGTTTTTTAGGCTAAACCCAAACATTACTCACTCCGAGGCGTCAATTTAGCAGAAGGTATTGGGTTTGACGCATTTTGCTTCTCCAAGCTTGTTTTCAACTTCTTCAGTATTATACGGTACCTCTGCGTCCTCTATACAAATGGGATCATGTAATTTTGTTGAAGAATTCTGGGTTTTTTCGATTTGGCTGCGAAAAAGCTTACTTCTTTAATTTAATGTTTTCAGTATAGAATTTAATCGTTTGATCCATTTGCTTAACTTTTTATTTTTTGGGCTCTGATGATTCTGTTGTAGAATTGTTGGTGAATATGGTTCTATTGGAACTTGGAAGTTGGTTTCCAAATGTAATTATTTTAGATTCTTTTGATGCTGACTTTATGATTAGGCTGTTAATGTTTGCTTGAGAGACTTTTAATGCACTAAGATCTTATGTGATAAAGAAGAACAGAGATATTTAAGGCAGCAACTATTTACAATTCAACTGAAGGTTGCATTTTATGTTTGGGTTTTTCAGCATAGGTTTGCTGTTCTTCAATTTCATGTCTAAATTATCAACCATGCAGTTTCTGTGTTTACAAGGAGAGTTTTTTGAGTACCGTCATAGTTAATGGAGTTTTCCTTTCGAGGTTTGTTGCTGTATGAAGAATTTTTTTTGGATTTGCAGGATGTAACATGGTAGTTTTGTGTTACCTTATGGGCCAGCAGTGAAAGATTGGAGTAAATGTCTAGAATGGATTTCTCGGTTAATATTCGAAGGTTACATCAGTTTGAGAAATGGAAATGGTTATTTGTGGTGGGTTTGGTAACTGTTACTCATCTTTTTTGTCAATCCTTGATGCTTCCATATGGTAATGCTCTTCTGTCCCTTGTGCCTGATGTTAAATTTACTATAAAGGAGAAGATTGAGTTTACGTCTGAGCAATCATCTGCCAAGTCTGTTATAGTTGATGATCCTTTCATTGTTAATGGGTCAAATTTGGTTGAAGAATCTCTACTCACTCGCAGCATCAAAAGAGTGCATAAAATAGATTTCAACGGAGATATTGGAGATGATGACTTTAGTGTTATCAAGGAAAGAGAAAATAAGAATGAAGTCTTTTCAGAAAGCAAAGGTATTGATAATGGGCTTGACTTTGTTGAAGATGTCAATCTTGACAATGATGTGGCATTTGAGGTAGGGGACAACAATGATATTGGGTCAATGGAAATGGATGATCAAGCTTCAAATACTAGTGAATTTAAGCAGAGCCTGTCCCTTGAGCAGGTTGTAAAACCAAGCAATCAAGTCCTCTCAGACAAAATGCCACGTTCAAGTATAACTAAAGAAACTGGGACTGCAGGAAATGCTTTCTTATCACATACACCTACTGCACTGGCATCTGCCAAATCGTTGATCAATGCCACAATTCCAGAAAATATACCATCAAATGTGAGCAGCGTCACTATTTATATGAAAGGAAAACAAGCTGAAGCATCACTTCCACCTGAAGAAAACAATGTGCACCCTCATACTGATGTTGCTGCCTCAACTAATGGTTCTGCATTGGTAAGTAAACCTGCTGTAAAGAAGATGAGGTGTGAAATGCCACCAAAAACAGTAACACCAATCAATGAAATGGAGAAACTGCTTGTTCATAATCGTGCTCGTTCACGTGCAATGGTAGAACTTCCTCGTTCAAAGTTGATCATTGTTATCATAATGCTTTAATTTTGGCCTGATTATGGCTGACTTTCTTTAGCTTTGTTGTAGAGACCACGATGGTCATCTGCACGTGACCAAGAAATCTTATCTGCAAAATTACAGATTGAGAATGCTCCAGTTCTAAGAAATGATCGAGATCTTTATGGCCCTTTATTTCGAAATATTTCTACTTTTAAAAGGTTAGCCTACTTTACTTTTGGAGAAGGGATAGTGTTTACCTTAAGAATATCACACCATCAATCTGCAGCTGACTGGATAGAGCTACTTAAACACTTATTTATTTCTTCTTGCTTACTTTACGAGATTGATTTCTTCAAGCAAAAGGGCTTTGGTTGTTTGGAATTTTCATGCACATAAAATTTACTTGTTTAATTGAGCTGTTATTTTTCTTCAATGTATGCTACCCCTATACTTCTTTTTCTTTGCCAGAGTTTTGATTTGGATTAGTTAATTTAGTTGGTTTGTTTTTAATGTTATAATTCTTATTCTGACATAAAATATGACAGGAGCTATGAGCTTATGGAACAAATACTTAAAATTTATGTCTACAAGGAAGGAGAAAAGCCCATCTTTCATCAGCCCATACTGAAAGGATTATATGCATCTGAAGGATGGTTTATGAAACTGATGGAGGGAAATAGGCATTTTGTGGTTAAGGATCCACGAAGGGCGCATCTTTTTTATATGCCATTCAGTTCTCGAATGCTAGAATACAAAGTTTATGTTCGTAACTCTCATAATCGTACAAACCTCCGCCAGTATTTAAAGGACTACTCAGAAAAAATTGCAGCAAAGTATCGCTTCTGGAACAGAACTGGAGGGGCTGATCATTTCCTTGTTGCCTGTCATGACTGGGTACTCCTCATTTGCTATTACTAAGTTGCGAGTTTAGACTCATGCATTAAATTTCTAGCTTGGCTTCTCTTTTCCTTTGTAATGACAATACCTACAAGAGTTTATGTACAAGCTTCCTCTGCAAATAACACATGCATGCACACATCAGACAGATAATATTAATATCTGAGTTGGTTTAATTTTTGTCTTGTTGAAGTGTTATGACTCATTCCTTGGTGTGGTGAAATACAAACATACTGTTACACATGGTGCCTCTTCATCTTCTATGAATAAACTTGAAAAGCTGCGTTCTCACTAAAGGTATTCTTATTCTGTTTTTTATTGTATAGGCTCCATATGAGACACGGCACCACATGGAACATTGCATGAAAGCACTCTGCAACGCTGATGTAACTATGGGCTTCAAAATTGGAAGGGATGTTTCCCTTCCAGAAACATATGTTCGCTCTGCCAGGAATCCTCTTAGAGATCTGGGTGGAAAGCCACCATCCCAGAGGCATACTCTTGCTTTCTATGCTGGCGGCATGCATGGTTATTTGCGTCCAATCTTGTTAGAACATTGGAAGGATAAGGACCCCGATATGAAGATCTTTGGTCCAATGCCTCCCGGGGTAGCAAGCAAGATGAATTACATCCAGCATATGAAAAGCAGCAAGTACTGCATCTGCCCAAAGGGCTACGAGGTCAACAGCCCAAGGGTCGTGGAAGCCATCTTTTATGAGTGTGTCCCCGTGATTATATCAGACAATTTTGTACCACCTTTCTTTGAGGTCCTAAACTGGAATGCATTTTCTCTAATCCTCGCAGAAAAAGACATCCCCAATTTGAAAAACATTCTCCTGTCCATACCAGAGTCAAAGTATCTCGAAATGCAACTTGGGGTCAGAAAGGTTCAGCGGCATTTTCTCTGGCATGCAAAACCCGAGAAGTATGATCTCTTCCATATGACCCTTCATTCAATTTGGTACAACAGAGTTTTCCAGATAAAGCTTAAATGACTATTTTCCAATGATGGTTTCTGCAACTAGAACAACTTCAATCTGAAATGAAAGAGCTGGCATTAAATGTATGATCCCTACACTAAAATCAGCCAGTTTCAAGCCCTTAGCCAGTACATTAAGCTGTTGTTTCCCTTTTTTTTGCGGTAGCGAGTGGATAGCCCTTTGTACATACACGATGTTCATCTGCATGGGATGAACATGTTTCACTATAATCTGTATTTTGAATGGTGTCCTTCTTGAGCAGTTCGTGTTAAATCGGGCAACCTAGCCTCGTTTGGTATTTCCCTCCAGAATTATTGAAGTTTCCTTTTACTGCTCTAGATTTCCTCCTCAATCTGGTCATGATTTTTTTTTAACAACCTATTATTACACGAGGGAAAAGGGGAAATTTCAGCTTAATAATAACTTCTGGAGTGAACTTTAAGTCACAACCTTTACGTCAGTATTCGATTTTAATATTTCAAACTTGTAATATACACTTCTCCCGGGTACTTGTTTGCATGCTGATGCATTGAGCATTGTCAAAGCACGAATATTATGTCCTTATAAAAAACAGAGTTTGGGTGTGAATAAATAGTCATTTTAAAAATGGTTTTTAATAAATTTTAATTTTATAATTATCATTTTGAAAAGTATAAACACTCATTTTGAGAGCCTTTTAATTTCTACAATTTTTGTCTGTTCAAAAAAACTTTATTTTTAAAGTAAAAATTTAAAAATATTTTTATTAATAATAACTATAATTATATAGCACCTATAATTAAAAAGTTTATATATTTAAACATGCATTCATTATATTTTACTTTATAATTAAATATATCAATTTGATACTGAATTTCTTTTAGGTGGGATGGAGTAGTATTTGGTTTTTTCTTTGGTTCTTGTTTTGTCATCTCCACGGTAAATATTGGCACTTGGAACTTGCGGATCCAGCCATCGCCAAAAATCCATTTCAAGCCAGAAAGAAAGAGACAAAACACATCAATTGCACAGACTTCATAGCTGTGCCCATGTCATAAACATGGCCTCAACACTGAAATTTTAGGTGAATGAAATAGGCGGCTCGTGCAAGAAAATTGTGCATCATTAATGACCATCAGTTCTTTTTATAATTCTTAAAATTGCAGAAATTCACAATCCCATTTCCAAACTCTTGGAAAGCAATCCATTTGCATTTGTCCACTCTACGATCCAAGTTCCAAGAAATAATGTCCAACTGCCCCCGTATCGTATTTAAATCCTTCACCATTCAATCCAAATCCAGACTGAGCAAAGCAAAAATCCATTGACTGACTGACAGCAAATGGACCCCTTGACCCAAGCTTCTGCTTACTGTCTAACTAAACACTCCATCAGTGTAATCAGTACAGCAACACGTGTGCTTTTTCATATCTCATGCTGTCCGATTCAATTCACCACTGTAATTCCTTTTGGGGGCAATTTCTGGGTCTTGTTCACTTTTTACGGTTACAATACTATTGGTAGCTGTAACGGTTAAGAACCTTTTGGCATTTGGCAATACATCAAAAAAAAATTTCAAAAAAAAGGAAAAGGACAAGGTTCAAGGTTGATTGATTTTTGAGCTTAATTGGTTCAAGTTTTGGAGGGATTTCCCAAAGATCGAAACTTTGAGTCAGCCCACCATTTGTTTAATCTTTTGTGCTTCTTTTGATGTGACCTCAGGTGGGCCCTTGTAGTTGTCATTGGATGGAAGTCCACATTGACAATCGGACAATGGCCATTATTTCTCATTCGGTTGGTATTCAAGTTGATTTTTAGTACTGAAATTGTGATGATACTAGTAGTACTAGTACATTTATCCATTTGTTTGGGAAAAATCACTGCTTTATTGGGGTTTGTGAATGGTCCCTGACATCTTTTTCCTTTCATTGTATATATAATTTCCATTGAGCTGGTATCGATTCTGAAGAAGCTGCTTCTGGTTTTTTTCATCAGCTTTGCTTCTCTGTTTCATACTGAAGTCTTTAATTTTCCAAATTTGCGTAAGGATTCTTTGCTATTTACGTATCTATAGGATAATGAGACATTGTGTTCAAATGCAAGTAGACATTTTTATTTTAATTGATTTGTCTAATCTCTTGGCATGCTTTCTTTTGCCAAATTCTTGGTTGGACATTTTCTGGATAAATATGTGTTCCTGACTGAAATGTGGGAACAAATAATCTTATTCTTGTTGTTCATAATAGGGGATCTTGCCCGAATAACTGTTTTAAAGGAAGATGCTTGAACATTGAAACATAATTTCTGTGGTCTCTTTCTGTGCTGGGTTTCATTCATTTACTTTTCAGACTGCGTTTAGTTGCTAATCATACAATGATGGCTGCTATTAGAGCATGTAGTAATTTGGCAATCATTCATTTCCTTCTCAGACTGCTTTTAATTGCTAATTACACAATGATGGCTGCTATTAGAGCATTTAGTATTTTGGCAATATTTCATAAATTCATCCCAACTTTGTGGGACTGAGGATGCTTACTGAGATACTTGTCTTGTCTTTCATGTGTTTCTTGTAAAGAGTTCTTCCCTGAGTTGGTGAAATAATTCATACTTTCTGCTCACGCCAATTTATGTTATGATATCACTGTTTACGTATATTTTGTGTTCTTAACTTCCAAAACAAACTGTATAGTTTTGCTGCCGCAGCTAAAAATCAAATCTTCATGCAAAGGTCTGGAAATTTAATTGAATTCCATGGTTATCTAGTTAGTCTCTGACCTTGATCGCAGGACTTTGCTGAGAATTAATTTTTTATGTCTGTTGTATGTTAAAAAGATGTTTTATTAAATTATCAAAGTTGTCTTATTTGTAGCTATTCATCAATTTGATTTTGGTTAGTTGCTTCGGTTGCTGTATTCATTAAAATATCAGGGCTAGAAGGATTGATGGCAGACTTGGTTTTAAGCGAGCAATTGTCTTCCATTCCTTCAATCGTAAGTGCTAGTTCTTCTTCATGATATTGGTTCACTCTCATCATGGTTTCATTGTTAGTTTAGAGTATATATTTTTGGTTGCAAAAATTATGAGCCATAGAAATATATTTGATTGTCTATATTTGTGATAAGTTTCATT
Organism: Gynochthodes officinalis; assembly: GCA_020080225.1. NCBI lineage: Eukaryota > Viridiplantae > Streptophyta > Magnoliopsida > Gentianales > Rubiaceae > Gynochthodes > Gynochthodes officinalis. The sequence goes on along the minus strand of CM034615.1, from coordinate 44,406,133 downwards.
TTTCTGCCCCTTATTTTTTGATGGATCTGTATACTGAATTAAAGTGTTTTCTAGGTAGTTCTAAGGTAATGATGTGGTCACCTGGAAGTACATGTTGCTAGCTGCTTTTGTGAATATTTTTGTGCTTTTAAATTTGATTGGAAACTTGGACTTCCAAGCCTAACATATGTCTTCTTTGGCAGGATTGCAATGGTGATTTTTTTCAGATACAAGCTTTTTTATCCATGTCAATGGACGACATATTTTCCAGTCTTTTGACATTAACTAATTATTTAACACATAGATTGATTCAATTTATTGGTGAGCTCTTCAATTCATTTCTCTAATGCTTCATGTTATTCAAATGTTTAAGGGTAACATATTTCCTTGCCTTTTTATAGTGATTCTAAACTTGGAAATGTAAACTTAATACTGCTGCAGAGGATCTTGTCTTCAGAGATGTAAGATGTTTGGAAGATTCATCGGTCATTTCTCATGATCATGAGCCAAACTACTCATATGGAAGTGATTCTGCTTGTGTTCCTGAGGTTACTTCAACATCTTCAAGATGTTACAACACCAGCAAAAGCATTGCATATTCAAGATTAGTTGTAGAAAGCAATTACAGTTTTAGAGGCATCAATGTTTTTTTAAAGGGGTATAACATGCTTTTATATAATATTTATTTAAAGATGTGAGTAACTTTCTTTTTCTTCATTTCCAATGTCATTCTAATGTTCTGCAAAATGTATACTCAATGTGCTGAATATAGTGCTTTGCTTGAGCATCACACAACTCTATCTGGTATAGAGTTTACATCCCTTTTTCCACCTTTAAGGAGACTTTTCTATTGTAATCTTGCCTATGTTTTACAGGTTGATGCCTCCTATGTTTGGTCAGAGATTTCTTCGGAGATTGGCATTAAAATTTTGGAGTTATACTCTCCATTTTCATAGATGTGCTCAATCCAGAATTTTGAGGTAAAGGATGTCTTGTTTTTCAATCTTGATGTCTGTATTTAAACATAAAACAGCTATTTTCAGAGCTCTGATGAAGAATTGTATAGTTTTAAGACAATGCTTGTTCTTTTCCCTCACAACTGACTTTAATTCTGTTTTTAGATTTATAACCAGGGTGAGAAGAACTGTCCATGGATCTTCTGATGATATCGGATGGTTGCAAAATGATCCTGAAATGGCACCTACTCAGGATGGTTCTGCTAGATTCCTGGAACTGCTTCAAGCCATTAGGTACAAACTTGTACTTCCATCTGTTGCACAATCTTGCTCTGTGGTACTTTAATTCTATTCATTTGAACTAATTATTTCCCATTTGAAATGTTTTTGGAAAACTGTAATAAAACGAGTAAAATGTTTAAATGGTTTCCTACTGAACCAAGATATTTGAAAAAAAATTGGAGCTGTAAATTCCCCCTAAACTAAACTAAACTAAATTTTCAAGCTTATTATAGCTAATAATTTCCCACTAAACTAAAATGTTCTAAGAAAATTTGGAGCTTTAAATTCCAGAAACTATAAATGTCTTATACCAGCATTGGGTCATGTGTACACATATGAGGTTGAAGTGCAATCACTGTCATTATTCAGATAATCAGGTCTTTGTGCTTTTATAGGTTTATGCGAGCCAATTTCTCTGTGGTTTTGTAAATAGTGTAGATAAAAGATAATTTTTTTTTTGGATATCTGAATGATAAACATTGCCTAGTTTTGTCTCCATTTAATTTGACTCATTTTTCAAAGATAAACACTTCCCTAGAATCTGTATGGTAAGTTTCACATTTGAACAATTTGACTCATTTTTAGAATTTTGTATGTTTTTTTACCTCACTGATAAACTTTGACTCTCCTCTTGAAGCAATAAATTCAACAATGGACTATGCTGACTATACTCATTTGATCATGTTCTTAGGAACGGAGAGCACTCACTGCCAGATTCCTTCGTTTATCTACTAATTCCAGGTTTAAGCAAAATTACTTATTCCTTGTTCTGAATTCATTTTCATCAGTGCATAGCTTTTCTTGGATCTGTGATACTCATGAATTGTGATATGTCAGGGCTTTTCAGCAATCATGGTCCTTTATATTTTGTAAGCACCAAGAGGGCTTTCTCAAAGATGGGCCTAGCATGCCACATAGCTAAGATCCACAGTGAGGTATAGGGAACTTAGATTTAAGCCTGAAATGTCTTGCATTGAAAAGGAATTATACTTCTTTATTATCTGTTCTGGCTTTTAAGTGTTTGTGTGTTTTCGTGCATGTTGTCTTCATTTGTTCCTGAAAATTGTCCCACTGTGTAAAGGCATCTGTGGAGCATAATGCATGGGAACTGAAGCAGTACATAGAGGAGCTGTACTGGGGGTCTGGCAAACGTGTAATGCTGCTTGGTCACAGCAAGGGTGGGGTTGATGCTGCCGCTGCTTTGGCAATTTATCAGAAAGATTTGGTGGGTAAGGTTGCAGGATTGGCACTGGTGCAAAGCCCTTATGGTGGATCCCCAGTGGCTGCAGATATACTTCGAGAAGGCCAGATTGCTGACAAAGAAGCTCGGAAAATCTTGGAATTTGTGATATGCAAACTAATTAAGGTAATTTTTTTTTTCAAGGGTTCTGGTAATACTTTACCTGAACTTATTAAAATTTAGTCTTCTACACTTAGCAGGTTAGACCTACTGTGTTACTCCACTTTGTTAATTGTTGATCTATTTCACTTTTCTGTCATGACTCATGGTTTATTTCCCTTTTGCCAAGTGAATGTATAGTAGTTTGATATTATCCTTGGCCTAATGATTGTCTTTTCTTTGAGAACACACAATCATTATGCTAATTGTTCACGTATTAGTTTCTTCTTTGAGCTTAAGAAAATTTTAGTAAGTGAAGCTGGTTATGAATCTTGTAATTATTACACTGCTTCCATATCTTAACATGCTTATCAGTTCACATTTTATCTCTTGGCGATTAAACATTTTCAGTAAAATCTGTGTCTTTTGCTTCGTCATTTAATGTTTCTGTTTGTGTAACACCTTGCTTTATAGCTGACCAAAAAAACTTATCACAGGGTGACATACAGGCATTAGAAGATCTCACGTATGAGAAGAGGAAGGAGTTCATTAAAAAGCACAAGCTTCCTGACAACATTCCTTTAATCTCCTTCCACTCCGAAGCAGGCATCGCTCCTGGTGTTTTCTCCACAATGTCTCTTGTTGCACATGCTGAAGTTCCCTGGCTCCCTTTACTTTTCTTTGGAGCCGATGATACCATGGACGCTGTGCAAGCAACTAGGCAGTTACCTGTTATAGTTCCTGTATCTGCGGTTCTGGCAATTTGTGCGACGCACCTAGAGATAAGGTACAACGAAAAAAGCGATGGTTTAGTAACATGCCGCGACGCTGAAGTTCCAGGCTCTGTGGTTGTAAAGCCAGATAGAAAACTAGACCATGCATGGATGGTATACTCTTCATGGAAAAAGAACCCAAGCGAGCCCGACTGCTGCGATATGTGTGAAGCCCTTTTGACACTGCTTGTTGAACTTGGAAAAACAAGCAAATATCAAGTGAAAGTTGGGTAAAACTCAAACTAGCTATCAATGTAACGTGCAACTCTTTCATTTCCATTGTCCTTTGTCCTTCAAGTTAAACTTTTTGATGGCAAGAAACTGAACCACCATGGTTGATATTTACACACATTTGCCTTATAAGGAGGACCATTTTTGGCTCTGGCTCTTTGTAACGATTTGAAGTTAAACTTCGTGGTGAAAACTCAGCCCCAAAGTCCAGGGCAGATATTTCCTTTTCAGCTCCTATTAATTCTTGATTGAGAAACAGTTAATGCCTTTCGTGGATGGGGTCCACGGGCTTTTAAAATATGGACACGTTTTATAGGACTCGTCAGTACAGGCTCTAATCAATGTGGGCCTCTTGACATTATTATGAAACATACAAGTATGGCCCTTTTATTTTGGAGCAATTTTTTTTTTTAATTTTCTCCGTGGGCCACGTAAATAAATTGATCCTGGACAAAATTAATATGTAGGGTGTTGAAGATATAGGGATCTTTCAAGTCTCTATTATGTACCAAGATTCATGATTTTAGGCTTTGCAGGGTTGGAATAACATTTAACTGGACCCCTTATTAAACTTAAATAGTCAAAGCCCATTGATTGCCTTGGCTACTAGAATCCAAAAAAATTGATTAAGTAGGCCTAAGAATGGTCCCAGCCCATCAACTTAAAATCACTATTAAAAAAAAAGACCAAAAATAATTGGCCATTCGAAAAAAATAATACTCCAATTTTTTCTAATTGTTATATATATTTTTCTAGTTTGTTATATATAATACATTTAATACACTATCAAATATACAATTTTATATTTATATTTATATTTTTTAATTTTAAATTACACATATTTATTATTACAAACAATATTGTAGAAATTTCATTCGAAAGTAAATTTCTTTTTTTAGCACCGAAGGAGTAATTTCTTAGGTGAACCTAGGCATGTAAATATAATCACAACAAAACTTGAAAATCCGTACTTATTTTGGCAATGAAAAGGACCTTTGTTTTCCTTTCTTCTTGGTGAGAATATTTGTGCTAATATAACCAGCTGTGAGAATCTTTTTCGCACAAATGGATACAAAGACAAAGATGCATGTCTTGACTAAGACATATATTGCTTCTTAATTTTAACAAATTGCTTATGCAAATCTTCGAAAGATCATTGGATTTGAACTTGCAACGTTACTTCTCAACCAATTGTCCTTTGAAAAAGAAACACTTCCTACAGTACTCTTCTCGTTCTGAAAAAAATATTCCATTCCTAAAATTTTATTATAATATTTTTACTAATAATAATTTGATAAAAGCGTAAAAAAAAATTATAGCTGACATAAATTATAAAGCATTGTTTTTTTCCCCCTTTAATCTCTCCTTTCCCAATCAGTATTTTTAGTGATGGACCCAATTTCATTGTATGCCTCAACTTTCAAACTCCTCAGAAATGCTACCAACTAAAAATGATTAACTCATCTCAGAAATGAAATGGTCCTCACTTTGATTTTTTTTTTTGAGACCATAGTTTTCTAATTATTGAGAGGTTGTATTAAGAGGTTAGAGATTTAAACATCAAACCGAATTATTAAACCACCAAAAGGTTGTATTAAAGGATTAAAAATTTAACTATCGAACCAAAGTATTATACTAAAGAATTGAAATTTAACGACCAAATTAAAATAATCCAAAACACCAATTTTAAAATTTTAAATTGTTGTCAAACTTTCAACTTGAACGAACCCAATTTCGAGTTTTAATACTATTGTTAGTGGCCATCACTTGATCAACACATTGTAAATATGGATTCACATCTCGATTGTTACCGCCACTTTGTATCGAATGGCCGCAAGAGCCACTCTGATCATCGAATTGTCGGGTTGTGATCCAACTTTCAGTGGAAAAGTTGACCACAAACAGACGAATCGATATAAATCTTTCGGTTTGGTGATCAATTGTCGGGTTGTGAATCAACTTGTTCTCAATCATTACATCAAAATTTCATGATCAATATACAAATTCGTGAAAAGTGTCTGTACAGCTTTTTAGTTTGGCGATTAAGTCAGGATTCAAATCCAAATCAACAAAATCTCATGAAAATGAAAATACCTAATAAAATAATTTTAATAAATAAATTATATGATAGATGAATCGACTATATGATATATCTATTAAAATACTATTTTTATTTTAATTTGTTTATTTCATTTATTTATAAGACATGAAAATTGAAATTTATTTTATTTTATTTTATTAATTTTTTCTAAGAACCTATAAGTCAAGCTTAATCCAAATTAATTATTCTTTTCCCAAAAAAAAAAGAAGAAAGAAATAAAGGGTCGAAATTTGAGGTAAATGAAAACAAATTGCCAATAAATCATACAGAGTTGCCTTAACAGCCATCTACTCTTGCAATAAACTGCTAGATTAAGGAACAATTATTAGCGTTAGCGTTTTGAGGCATTCGTACTCATTATTTTAGAGTTCAGTCATGCCTAATATAGAGTAAAATTTAATTTTTAGGGAAAAAAAAAAAAAGGAGAAGGAAAGTGTGAAGAGATTGCCAATGAGTGAAGTGGAAATCAAGTCAAATGCTCGAGCGAATGCTAGTTACGCTTTGCCCATTTTAATGAAAGACATTGAAATCTCTCTATGTTGTACATTTCCGCAGGATATGGACATTTCATTGTTTAAATTCATTTTCGAACTGCAATGGAAAATGCAACTTCAAATGCCTCCATACAGAAAGAATGCAGTCTCAACAATATCAATTGGCTAAATCTAAAACCATCAACATGCAGAATGAGCAACCTTCTAAACATGTCACGCAACAAAGCACCTATCATCAACATCACTCAACTAATTTTCCAATCCATTCATTGTTAAAACACAAGTAATCCTCGATTTTACTTTTCCAAAAATGAAACATGAGTAGCTAAATTAATTATCCATAACAGCAACAACACAAATACATTGGTATTATTCGTTCTAACTCACTAAATTCGTAAGTCTTTATCCTTGAAAAACGTCTCGCATGACGGAGATAAAAACACTTTTGTTTTGACCATCATAATCACCCTTATACATGAATAAGGTAAGTCCTATCTTCATAAGTTCAACCCTTTTAATCCTGTCAAACCATGTTCGATGGCAATTACCTCTGCCACATCAACAATCAATTATTGGTTTGGAAGAAAGCAGCTGACAGAGAATTCATAGAAGAGCTTGGAGGTCTGATTGGCTACTAGTAGTAATAGTTGTAATGTAGTATGATATAACAACCATTCAAAAGACTATTTATATCTGGGCTCCCTTCCATTAATAACAGTAGTCAAGGGAAGGTACGCAGTCATAGTCCAGCCAGCTTCTGAAAGCAGAGAAATCATCTCTTGATTCTCCTTCCCCGTTTGCATATTTTTATGTGTTTGCACGTGTACCCACAACATTGATTGCAATACATTACACATTTGCTCCCCCTTGCCCCTTTTGAAGTCTTACTTCATCCATCCCATCACCCTTTTTATCTTGCCTAATTAGGTTTTACATTTCTGTGTAAAAAGTTCACTGACGCTTCTCGCCAGGCTGCCATGCATCCCATACGCCAGTTTCCAGATCAGCAATGGAGCGAGCACGAGAGGATAGCAGACTCTTTTGCTGGTATATATATGGTATAATCTTACAAAATATGCCCATGTTTGCTAATGCAATTGTAGCAGAAGAAAAGGTTGGCTTGCTAAAACAACATTAATGGTATGCCCATCTAGCAACAACATCGCCTAACAACCTTATTAATTTCTTCAACCAGTCAAGAAAATATCAACCTTATAGAGGGCATGTACCTAATTAATCTGAAAGCTAGTTTAAGGATGTACGAGTGCCAACTATAACCAATCTAATTGATTTCTGCAGATATTTTTAGGCTTGTTAGGGGTACAACTGGGTGGTGCTGGCTCTTGATTTTTCTTACCCTTTGGCTAAAGCTATTCAAGGGAAGCGAAATTGAAATTGGGTAGGTTACTTAATTTGTTCAATGATGCTTGTTCATTTATTTGTAAAGGTCCAAAAGGGATGATCCACACAGTGAAAAATTACAATAAAATTCGTTTCGTTAGTTACTAGTGAAGTTGATATCTGCTATTTGATCCGAAATGAATATTTGTTTGTTTTCACCACTATTTGTCTACTTTAGTTATGGATGAAGTCGATATTCGTTATTTAATTTGAAATGAATATTTACTTTCTTTTACCACTATTCGCCTGCTTTTATCACGAATGTACTTCTACAAAATAGATTACGAATTAGTTGTCAAAACTAAAAATACAGGGAAGGAAAAATATATTTATATTCAAAATTTAAAATCGTAAAAACGTATTTCTGAATTACTAAATTCTATATATAAAAATATAAATACCACCATTAACATACTCATAAATTTTTTATAGGACCAAACCGCTTTAGACTTTATACCATGGGTAATCGAGTATTATGCATGACCAACATATCATCTATATGTCACAAACTATTAAGTGATACTCATCTTAATTATCCAACATTATTTTTGATACATGAATTCTAATCTAATCACTGTAAAACTTTATTAAAATTTTCACTATAAATATCATTTATACGGCTCTAAAATTGATACGCAATTCCAAGAATCTAACCCTGAACTCAAGAGAGGAAGATGAAGCAACCATGGACATTGGAAAAGAAAGAACCCACCGCTGAGCTACCTACTCAATTGCCACATGTACTGACCACAACAATAGACCCGTCAGCGAGCCAACTGGTGTGTATGTTGGGCCATGAACAATAGCCCCTTTTGGGGAAATGCGGCCTAGCCGCAAGAAGCTAAATCAGCAATTTTGTTGACTTGGTGTCGAACAATAGCAGCCAGGCTGCATTTGGTGTATATATATATATATATATATATATATATATATATATATATATATATATATTTTCCGCTTTTGGAGCAAAAACAAAGCCGTTTTAAGTTAAAACGGCGTCGTTTCGTCGTCGTGTCGTGATCGGTCTTGACATCGACTAGAGCGCAGCGTTGACATGTGTCGGTCGCTGCGCTATTTTTTCGGAAATGCCCCTTTGAAACGACACCGTTTCTTTTTTTTTAAAAAAAAAAGAGTGAAGCGCCTGTCAGCTCTGCGACGTGGGCGCGCCACATGTACTTCCCATTGCAAACTGCCCAACAGTTTGCAACGGCCATTTGAGCCCTATTTTTTTAAAAAAAAAAAAATCACCAACGGCCATAAAATTTTATCCTCTATAAAATGAGATGCATTTTGCATATGTTTGGGTCAAAATCCGAATTTCATATTTCCCAAAACACTCTCAAAATCTCTATTTTCTTCTAAAAAAATAGATCCAAATTCTTATGATTTTGACTCAATTTTTTCAGAAATGGACAGGTTGTTGGATGAAACTTGTGTGCAAATTTACGAAGCTAGTGTAAATGCGCAAAATACAGAATATACTACAAGGCCTAGAAGAAGGTATAGACGAAACGAAAATCCTAATCGTCGTCCAGATGGAGATCGAGAAGCCGGTCAAATCCGCCTTTGGAATGATTATTTTGCCGAACATCCTATATACGATGCCAGGCAATTCAGATTTCGATTCAGAATGGATAGAAGTCTCTTCTTACGTATTGTGGAAGGACTACAAATTTCTCCCTACTTTCAACAATGGGTAGACGCAACCAGTAGAATGGGGTTTACAGCTTTGCAAAAATGCACAGCTGCATTACGAATGTTGGCCTACGGTAGTTCTGCGGATTCAATTGATGAGTACTTGCGCATTGGTGCGACTACGTCCAGAGAGTGCATTTCCCATTTTTGTCAAGGCATTATCGATGTGTTTAGTGCTGAATACTTGAGGAGGCCAACTCCTGCAAATATGAGAAGGCTATTGCATATTGGTAAAATGCGCGGATTCCTGGGCATGATTGGAAGTATTGATTGCATGCATTGGGAGTAGAAAAATTGTCCAGCGGCTTTAAAGGGAATATATCAAAGGCGTGATGGTGTAGCTACATTAATACTCGAGACTGTAGCTTCCCAAGATTTATGGATTTGGCATGCATTGTTCGGTACTTTAGGTTCGTGTAATGATCTAAATGTGTTTTATCGTTCCCCGATGTTTAATGATGTATTACTTGGTAGGACACCGACTGTTCAATATACGGTTAATGGCCGTGAATATGACATGGGATACTACCTTACGGATGGTATATATCCCAAATGGGCGTCTTTCATCCAATCAATCCCAATACCACAAACAAATAAACATAGATTATTTTCCCAATGCCAAGAAGCCGCTCGAAAGGATGTTGAACGGGCGTTTGGAATACTGCAAGCATGTTGGCGGATAATTAAAAATCCGGTACTCGCATGGGATGGGAGTATATTGCATCGAATCATGAATGCATGTATTATAATGCATAACATGATTGTCAAGGATGAACGGATTAACTATGAACATTACGTTGATCCTTCAACATTTATTGTGGAGCAACCAGAAAGCAGCAATCGTAATACTCCGCAATTCTCGACGGGGAGAGTTTTCAACATAAATAATTATTTGATGAACAGGAATCAACTTCGCAACAGAGAAATCCACAATGAGTTGACAAATGACTTGATTGAACACATATGGGAGCGTTTTGGTGGAAATCAGCCATGAGACTGGAAATTATTTAGAGTATTAATTTTCATTTTTAAGTGTATTATTGCATTTTAAATTTAAGGTAATGTTACTTTATTTTCCATTAATTGGTTTTTGTCTTTCATATTTCATTTAGAGTCATAATTGTGAACATTTATTATTAAATTTTAATTTTAATATAATGTCAATTTATTTTTCATTAATTGTTTAAAAAAATTATTCATGCGTTTATTAATTTTATATTTAATTTATCATATTTATTTTCATGTTTCAAGTATATTATTAAATTTTAATTTTAGTGTAATATAAATATATTTTCCATTAATTGTTTTAGTTTTAATGTAATGTAAATTTATTTTTCATTAATTATTTTACGTATTTCATTTTTAATTTAGAGTATTTATTTTCATTTTTAAGAGTATTATTAAATTTTAATTTTAATATAATGTAAATTTATTTTCTATTGATTGTTTTATGTATTTTATATTTAATTTAAATTCATATAATGTAAATTTAAGTTTTTCATGTAATATAAATTTATTTGTCAAAAAATATTTTGAAGAATGATCAAAAAAATTATTAAAGTTGTATTATTAATATAAAAAAAGTTGATAATGACTGCGTGAATAGTGCAGGCCAGGCCACTAGCGTGAGTTAATTTTTTATGATGGCTGCATAAATAGTATTAATCTGATCACAAACTGATATGGCACTAAGTAGCATGAATGAATCCTGACTGGTTATTGGGGCTACTATTGATGCCTTTATTTCGGTCCTCTATGCTTCGCCACATATATTTCATTGCCCAGACACTACCACTTCCCGCTGCACTGCCACAAGGACACAAATTTGTGTTTGTGGGGCGAGAGGGAGTCAAGGCCATCTTATTGGCCATATTGCTCCGTACGCACACTGCCCTTACACACTACCGTTTGCTTATTTCTTTCTTACCACCTATGATTTGATATTTTAAACTATGTTTTTGGTTCTTCCTTTATTTGCAAAAAAGTTAATTTTTTTTTCAATAAAAAGTAAAATATTTAAATAAAATTTTATTTTATTTTAAATTTTAAATTTAACATTTCTGTTAAAATTATCTCACATTATTTTTAAAAAATTTCTCTCCAACACACATTTTTCAATAAAAAATTTTCATACTAATCATAAATCAAGCGTAACCTTAGTGACTTTTTTATAACTAAAAAATGTAATGATTAATGTAGTATATTAAAAAAAAGATAAAAGTATTTATTACATTTTAAAAAAAAATTTAAAATAATAAGAAATCATTTTGTCTTTTTTAATATATCACGTGCCACACCCATCCTTATAAAAATAATTGAGTTTTTCACTATAAAAAATTATTAAAAATATCATTATTCCTACTCAAATATTGAAGATGTTTAACAATCAATTTCCCAAATATTTGTGATCAGTAAGTTTGTACTAATTGTTATTAATCTTTTTTTTTTTAGTACAAGATGCAACAAGCACCGTTAATTATAAAATTTTTCATTTTTATCATTATTTTTAATATTGAGCCATATATAATTATTATTATTAAAAATAATGTGGGAGTAAATTTTAAAAGTGAAATCTTTGTTCTTTACGAAAAAAAAGTTTTTAAAAGTAGATTTTTTTTTTTTTTTAGCACCAATGGTGTAGTTTTGGGTGTAAATAATAGAGAAATTATATTCATCAAAAACCAAAGAAATACTACTTGGAAAAAAATAAAATTCATCCAAATCTTAGAATGAGATATGTTACACGAGAGTAAGTTAATAAACACTAACTAAATTAGAGCTCAATTAGTTTAGAAATGAGAAGCAATTTTCAAGATATTTTAACTGCTCAAGAACAAGAACACAGTAACACTATTAATCGTCCATAATATTTAGCTCTTAAGAAGGACGGTTTTAAATTAATTCAGGGTAATTGTAACCATTTTTAGGGTTGGTACGTTACGTACGTATGAGGTCCAATCAATTGCTTTAAACATTCAATTTGTGCCACATTGTTCGTAGTATATATGATCAAACAAGGGATAAACAAAACCTAAGTATATTTTAATCAATCTCACAGTTAGTTAAGTTGACAAAAAATTTTGACTCATAAACAACATTAACTTCTTCGAATTTTACTATTTCTATGCTTAAAAGTAATTGAGTTATTTTTGCTGGAAATTTGTTCATTCAATCGTTAATAATGGACACAACCAAGGACGATACTGTTTTGAAGGGACGCTAAGATTGTTCAACTTACAGCAACATAACGAAAGTGTACATTTCGGAGCTATTGTGAGTACATTGATCATTTCCGTATACAACAATTCAGTAATTATTACATAAGGGAAAAATTCTGGGTCATCAGCACATCATTTTCTTGCATGTACAAATGTTTGTCTGCATGCTAATTTTACAGGAAAAGAAAAGCGATTTTGTCTTTTTTGTTTTTTTCAAATTAGTCCGGTGTTCTTTTTCTTAACGAAAATGTTTGTCTTCATAAGTTCAATTTTATTTAAATCATAAATTTTATTTAGCCTTTTTGACTATATATATTTTACCATTTAACTTATTAATATAACTATTGTTTGAAGAAAAAAAACAAAAAAAAGTGATTTTTAGATTTGAAGTTTGAAGCTTCCACGGCTGCCCGGTTGCTCTCCTTCAACCACCCATCTATTTCAACTTTTCATCGCAAACCTCATCACTTTTTTTACATCAACACGTGTTTCAGGAGATTGCAAATCTCTTTCTCAACAGTACTTTCTGACACGCACTTAAGTGAAGAATTTATTAGAAAAATTCAATATACATGTACCATCTTACGATCTTTTTTCATTTTTTAAGGTTTGGGAGGATTAAGAAAGTAAATTTTGTGGGATTTGATTATCAAATTCTAATAGTTTTTGAGTAACAAGAGGTGGTTCAAAACTATTAGTTTTTGTGAGATTTAAAAAAATAACAAAAAAATTTTAAAAAATAAAATCGTGAGAAGTAATTTTTTTTTCATATTACACTATAAGGTTTTTTATTTTAACTATATTGTTAATTTCAAAAAAATTGTTTTGTTGTTTTTTAGCTATGTGATTCTTATACATATGATTTTTATATTCTACATCCTTTATATTTTAATTAAATTTTATTTAACTATTCTTTCCAAACTTATTAATTTGAATTGAATCTTTGCTGGTACGGTGTAATTGGCAATTGGATTCACTGCTGGAAAAATTTTATGATTTGATATTATTGATATCTTCCGTTGATATTGTGGAACACGCATGCAGAATATGTTTTTGCATGCGCCAAAGTTCTTGCAAAATCATGTTGTGCGAGTTGATTACTCTCAGAGAAAGGTTATTTAGGTCCCACAAAAAACTCCAAGGTGAGTGTTTGAAATATATGTGAGCGATTTGGTAAAAAGAGGCCACTCAAAAAAAAAAGAAAAAAAACCCACTATAGACAACATTTCATTTTAACATGAATTTTCCAAGACTTTTCAATAACTTAAAGTAGTAATGACATTTCCTTTTCACACATAATCCAACATTGTTTTGTTTTTTTTATTTCTATGTGTAGGGCTACAATGACTGTGCAACATGCATCTAGACCAATCACCAAAACCACCGCCTACCCAAAAAAAAACTCCACGTCTGCTTTTTTGGTATAAAAAATTAAGTACTAGAAATTTCTTTATTTGTTAAAAATATATTTACACATGGGTTGCTTTTATTGTGAGCCAAAAAATATTGAATGATGAAATCCCTTCGTACAAAAGTACTTCACGTACTGGTAGAGTTAAACATGCATATTCAATCACAGAATCAATGGCTAAGCTGAAAACTGAAAAGTGAAAAACCCAAAATGTAGCAGCCATGGAGGGAGAGAACAATAGCATACAAATAAATAGCCCCATATTAGAACTGGGTCCTCCCCAAAACGTGGATATTTGTACGACGGTGGACCGTAATGAATTTCATATTCATATTTTCATCACCCCAAACCAAACAGATGAATTGAAACGTTTGCATCCTGTAGACAGCTCACGTTTTGGAGAGGTACTACGACCTTTGCATTTCATATGTGTTATGCGTTCTGTGTCTGAAAGTTTCTTTAGTTGAAATTGATTGACATATTAACTTGAGGTCAGAAAGTGTCTGTCTCCCGTCAATCATTCAATGGTTTGTACTTGGAATATCTGTATGGGACGCACCCTTTCTTCATTCACTTATACTTTTACTACTATAGTTTTACTACATTGATTACTATACTGCCTACATATGAGTTGGAAATTAATGATACGGTTAGCCTCGTACCTAAAAATATTTTATCTTTTGCCAGTGTTCATCACTGCTTCTTCTGTTTTGTCTTGCTTAGTACTGTTAATTTTGGATCAGATTAATCTGCAGAGTCTCAAGTACATTGCACGTTGAAGTGACATTATTTCTGGGTGAGTTTTAAACCACTTTGTCTCGGAGTAAGAATGGATAAGAATTAGCTCTATTGGCATAGACGAATTGGTAAGTCTGAGGTGATGTGAGTAAAAATCTTCTGATAACGAAAGTTCAAATCTTGCGTGGGGCAAATTTTTCGTTAAAATATTATGGGAGTCTGTCATGGGGTTTGGTCATTTTCTCTCTCAGCCACATTGTACATCTTCTCGATTTACAATCCGCTTCTAAGCGCCACTGCAGTGGAGATGTTTCACCTTCGCAAAGAGGACTTTCTTCAAATTAAAGAATGGATAAGAATACCATATTGGCGCTATATATATATATATTAAAATTTGAGAAAACACCAAAAATCATCCTGAAATTTTCCTTTAAATTTTGGTCCTTGAAATTTGAAGGACTATTTGTTCCCATTTTAAGACCAAAATTTGAAGGACTATTTGTTCCCATTTTAAAAGTGAAGAATGAAAAGGATTATTTCGTAAAATGTGAAGAACAAATTTGGGTGTTTTCTTTTAAAATTTTCGTAAAGTACATGCTAGTTGAATCATCATCAGACCATTTCTGACCGACTTTGGAAAATTTTGATAACTTAAAAGCCGAATGAATACAATCATTGTCTATATTATAATTTTTTCTAAAATAATAATAATAAGAACATTAATTTTAAAAAAACTAATGGGTATCCTCAATCCAACAATGAATGCTTATTTTCTAAAAGACTATTGATATATACATTGAAAAATCTTAGGGTCTGTTTGGTCTTACTTTTCTCATTTGCAAATAAATAAGTTCACAAATAAATACAACTATCAAAACACAATTTTATTTCAAAATTTAAAATTCATATTTTCTCACTCAATCCCTCTCACATAATTTTTAAAAAAATTTCCTCTTATTTTTCCTTCCAAAATACTTTTTCTATCAAAAAATACTTACTAAAATTTTCACACATTCCAATACAACCTTTTCCAAATACATCACACTCCAAACAAACCCTTAGTAAAATTCTCTAGTAACTAAGAGAGTATTTATGTGACAGGAGTCAATAAATAATAATTATTCAAATCATTCATCAATATTGTAAGAATTTATCAAAAATTTTCACTCTAAATATCTTTTTCCTATCGATATTTATTCATATCAATAAAATTTCACCCAACGGCAAGTAAGAACGCGCGGCAAATGAAATTTGGAAAAATATGCCACTTATACCTAGGAAGGATTTGATGATATGATCATAGTTACTACTACTATAAAAAATATGAAAAAAAAAAAAAAACAGTGCAGAGAGGTGAGTGAGAAATTTTAAGAGTACTGTACTTTTCAATATGGAAAATTAATTCCCCAGCCACTACAGTATTCACATGATGTCAATAAATTTTTTTTGTACAAAGTGATTCTGGGAACAACGTTTGGAGTGAAACAATTTTCGTACCCAAGAAGTAAATATTAAGTAACTATATATGTATTGACTCTTCTGGTTTCCAAAGACCATTAAAAAAAAAAATTTACTCAATTTTTCTTCTCTTTGCTTAGAAATGGTTGAGAGCCCTATGCAAGCATTACATTAGGAAGGTCATACAAATAAATTTAAGGAATGGAGAATCCATGCTGAAAAACTCTCATGGGAACCCATCCCATTTTGGTAAAAAACAGTTATCTGTGTTTCCTCGATCTTTCTCTCTTGTATTTATGAACC
Organism: Gynochthodes officinalis; assembly: GCA_020080225.1. Classification (NCBI taxonomy): domain Eukaryota; kingdom Viridiplantae; phylum Streptophyta; class Magnoliopsida; order Gentianales; family Rubiaceae; genus Gynochthodes; species Gynochthodes officinalis. Next base: position 44,389,754 of record CM034615.1, on the reverse strand, counting down.
GCATTAATTTTTTTTCACTACCACAGAAGTCCTTTTTAACTCTTCTGCACGTATATGAGATTGAAAATGGTTAGAATTTCAATGGAGATCGACAGCATCTGGCCAGGTAAAAGCATATGGAGGTCACAAGAAGCTTAATACATTTATATTTTGTTATTGTTGGACCGTCGATGAAGGTCAAAATTAAACTATTCTCCTAGGATCGAACTATAATTTAGTTAGATCTTCATCCTAGGTATATATTTTAGTTTATTTGGAAACACGAAGAACCCCGTAATCCTAGTTTTATTGCCCCGCCGTTCTATGAGATTCCACTCATCTGCTTGTTTTTCTTCTTCTTTTATTTTTCTACGCAGAATAAATGTTGAATTTTAAGCCCATAAAAGAAATATTAAACCAGAAAAAGGGGTTTTATTTTAAGGGATTTCTTAAAAAGTGAATCTTATATTACTAAAATGTTTGTAGTAAGAAAATCATTTAAAATGTATTTTTGCACTTTTAAAATATAGTTTAAAATGTAGTTTAAAAATGTAATTTTATACTTTTTAAAATATTTTTCATTTTTTAATATATCTTTTAGCTGACAATCATTATATCAAAAAATATAAAAACATGTATTAAAATGCAATCTATATGCACTTTTAATATATTTGATATAGTATTGATTTTAATAACTACAATACATGCATCGAAAATTTTCAATTAATTCTCTTAATGATTGATTTGGTGCTTATATAGCAAAGTTCGCTAATTAATAATTTAAGTCATTTTGAGTATTTATGTACTAATCTCTTTCATGTAAATACCAAATCAAACACTAAAAGAATTTACTAAAGTATACATCATTTTTCTAATGTTAAAATTTAATCTCAAAATCACAAATTCAGGAGTGGTGTACTAGTTTTTGACATTTTGGGTTAATTTGGGAGTTTGGGATAGCAAAGAAATAATAGAAAATTTAAGCCAGGAGAAGGAGAAGGGACAAGCTGTGGCCCAGATTTAAAAGAACTGGATATTGCCAGCTTAGTTAAGGATCTAAATTGCATATAAAATTGCCAAATTGCTTGTTGTTTCCGGAAAATTAATCCAACTTGTAAATCGTACCTAGACAACTTATTAATAAACTCACCAACACTACAAATACAAATTTATTCAATTTTAATGCATTTAGAATAAAAGCAATAATATTTATGGTAAAAATCTTTAGTGAATTAAAATGGTACAATAAATAATTTTAACAATATTTTTTATTATATAAACACCATGAGATTTTTTACTTTATCCATCAATCAATACTCCTATATAATAATCTAAGGAATTTCAAAAATATATATATTATAAGTAATAAATAGTATAAATACAATAAAGTAGATACGGTGCAAATAAAACAAAAGAGGCAGTCTTTATTCAAGACAGCTGTAAGAGACGAGTGAGAGGGAACTACTATCAACTCATCTTTCTTTTTTCCTTTTCAATGAATTCAACACCACAGTTCCTTCCACACTCCATCCATCCATTTCTCCATCCGTAACTCACCTCTTGCTTGTGTTTTAAGCCTCCTTTTTAGTTTTTTTACTCTCCTTTCTCAGCTTTGCTTGCTTCCTCCCTTCTTCTTCATCAACCCCACCAATACCCGGTAGGCTCCTTCAATTCCCCCATTGCCGCTCTAGATTTTTACGCTGTTTTTACAGTGGCGGTACACGTACAATACGCCACGCCCTCTGGTTTTGTGCTACCGTCATTAAGAAAATTATGGGTTTAATGGTGGGTCGGTCCTTGAGAAGGGTCCCCCTGTCCCTGCCTTAATACTACTAATACTCCCTCTAGTCCCACAACTCCCTCCATCCTCTCACTGTACGTGTAGAAGAAGAGAGACTACTGGTAGTCCCCTTCCTCCCAACCTCCCACGCCCTCATATTATATAACTATCACATATAAATATCCCACACTCACCTTCATTTCATCAATGCAATGCCCAGAAATTTATAGCACAGATACTTGCCAAGGTTATCTTGCATTGATCTTCCCCTGGTCTTCACTACTCTAACGCCAATTAATCCACTTTTCTTTCCCTTTATAGCTTCATTGAGTAGCTAGCTGGGAACTTGATCGCTCTCAGATCCACTCAGATCGATGGCTGACCCTCCACACTCTGAAACTGAATCAACTAGTCATTCTTCTTCCTCCTCCTCCTCTTTGGATCATCCGGCTACTCCAAAAAATCACCACCGCAAGCGCGGACGAGACGACTCTGCCGCCACCACCAGCAGCCGAAGCAAGAATGGGAATCATCAGAACAATGGTAGTAACAAGAATGATGATAATAATAATAATGGTAGCAGCAAGCATCCTGTATACAGAGGGGTACGGATGCGGGCATGGGGAAAATGGGTATCCGAAATCCGCGAGCCCAAGAAGAAGTCACGGATCTGGTTAGGGACTTTTGCCACTCCGGAGATGGCTGCCCGGGCCCACGACGTCGCCGCGTTGTCCATCAAGGGCAACTCCGCCATTCTCAACTTCCCCCAACTCGCGGATTCCTTGCCTCGTCCAGCCACGTGCTCCCCACGTGACGTCCAGGCAGCAGCCTTGAAAGCCGCTAACATGGAGATGGACCATTTAATGACCAAGGACAACGACACCGCGGCATCACGGGACATGACACCATGCTTGTCCTCGCTCACCTCATCCCCTTCTTCTTCCTCACTGCTCTCTAGTGTGACGTCATCGGGGGAGGGGGAGGAGGCGGAGGAGCTGAGCGAGATAGTGGAGTTGCCGAGTTTGGGGACGAGTTACGACTCGGTCGAGTCGGCCCGGGAAGAGTTGGTGTTCGTGGACGACTCGGTGGACGGGATTAACGTGTGGGACTACGGCCACCCGTGGTTGCATGGCTGTGCGGAAACATATGGGTATTTTGGGGATAATCATCACATGGGAATGGCAGAGGTAGATTCTGCAATTTCAGGATTATGCTTCGAAGGCTTGTTATGGCAGCATCAGTGAAGAAAGAGTACTGATGAAGAAGAGATGTTAATTAAAATTAATTAAGTAAAAATGGTGTGTTTAATTAGCTCTCTCTCTCTCGTTTTGTTTTTGTTTTTTCCTTCTCTTTTTTGGCGACCATTTTGTCTTTTGGTTGAGATTTTCTTTTTGTTCTTTTCTGTTCATCTATAAGGAAAAAAAAAAAAAAAAACCTCTCTTTTTGATGGAGTGAATGAATTTTTAAGGAACTTGAAAAGAAAAGCATTTTAGTGGCAATGTGTCATATTATCTATACCTTTCTTGCACCTCAAGTTCTTGGTTCTTACTTCAAAGTAGGGTAGTGGTGGTGCACCGGTGAGCTTTTTTCTTCTCTTTTCAACACAGCCAATCATGACATGGTGATACATTGATCCCAGAGGAAAAAGGGCCCAAAAAAAAAAAAAATAAAGTGCCCAAAAAAATGACCATGAACTTGTTAATTGGTCCACACTGGTCATCTCCAGACTTGGTTTCATGAGTTAACTATTGCTATTTCTCCCTCACTCTCTCTCTCCTCAATGATTACCATGGAGCTTGCAAGCAGCATATGCATATATGGGTTCTTAAAAAGAAAGAAGAAAGTTATCATCAGGTTCTTTATTGGTCCATATGCATTTTAATATCTTTTCATTAGTCCAATTCAATGAGTCTAAGTTTTACTGTTTGGTTGCATAATGTCGGATTCAACATTATGACTTTTTTTTTTCTTTGCTCTTTCTTACCATTATTTACCGTACTTCATTTTTTGCCATGAGGGGTCGTCATTGAATTCTCTCTACACAAAGAGAATTGGTCATGATCAAAGTAAAGATTCTTCCCCTCTTTTTAACGGGCAGTTTGACATCACTCAACCTTCAATCTCAAAGACAGTAATCGAACTTTTCTTTTCTTTTCTTTTCTTTTCTGTCGCCCCCTCTCTCTAAGCTACCGTATTAATGAGCATCAAAGTAGGAGTAAATAATAAACTAAACCGCCGACCTCTCGAATAGAGTACAGTATTATGGGAATGGTTAACTCACTGACTTATCCATAAAATAATTACACCTTAATGAAACACCTACAACTTGTCTAGGCTACTTACTACTTTAATTTAAACAACAACAGCAGCAGCAGCAGCAGATAATGAATTCCCAATAATTAGCCATTGCATAAGCAAGTCCACAAGGGGCCGTATAGCCGAGTACAAACAAACTGGCGAGTTTGTCAGCTGTTTTTTTTTCCCCCTAATTTTTGTTAGTTCATTAACAAATCAAGAAAAACCATGGTCTTGTTTCATCATCTTGATTGTAGTTATTGTCTTTCTTGTTAGAGTATTGAATTATAACTCTACATTTATGAAGCCATATTTATATATATTTTTGGTGGGTGGGTGGGTGGTTGAGATGCTAAAAAATGCGAGAAAAAAAAAAGAAAAAAAAGAAAAAAAGGGTTCTCCTCCATACATTCAGTCTGAGGAGATGTACAGTTGAGTGAGATGTTTTGATTCAATCAAATTTGAGTACAACAGAGACTCAAGACAGACACAAGGCCATTGGTAGTGCTGCCTTTCCAAGGGTTTGTGACTTATTATATGAGAGGGACAGGTGCGGTTATTCTGTAATCGAAGTGACCAAAGCTGGGGTGGAAGGACGATTGATCAGTTTGATTCTGCAGCTTTGCCCAATTATTTGAGGGTAAAACAGATCATTTTTTGCCATAAACTCCACCAGGGTTGGCCATGGATCAGCATGGATATGTAAACTGATGATTCATCGACAATGGGTTGAGGATAAAATTTTGGTTAGATTTTTTGCACTGGTGCAGTACTGATCAGTGGAAACAAGAGGAGTAGAGGTTGACTGGTTGGGTGATCATATTCTTGGTGTTTGTGGGGAGTACTTGCTATAGCAAAGTTGACATTGATTTTGACACCTCATTCAGAAGAGCAAAGAGTAAACAACTGGTTTCCAAGTTTTTCAACAATCCAGCCATACATTCTTGGGCTAATTTTCATTTTCACAAATCACACCCATCATTATCATTTCACCGCTCGTACTGCATGCATCATACACAGGCAGCAATATTGAATATTCTGACTCAATCAGCCGCTGATTGCCATGTCAATTCCCATCTGTTTCTCTCTCTTCTTTTTTTTGCCTCTGGAAAATTTCCACAGTGAGCTGTCCTATATGTATTATTCAGCGTGCCAATCCTTTTTCGTTGAATAAATTATGAAAATAATTGGACGGACAATTCTTTTCCGTTTTTGTGAAATGAACTCGAAATTAATGAGTGGACTCTTCCCTGAATTTCGAAAGAAGTTTGCAGAAGTTGCGATCCCAAAACTATGTACACTAACTAACTCTAAGTCCGTACATATATGCCTATGTCAGTACAACTAGTTGAATCGCACAAATTAGTTTGTACATTGAATAAAAAAAAAAAGTACAAACATTTGAAGATTTTATTTACAACTTTGGGTAAATTGAAAACAATAATGGAAAGGGCTATGCATATCTTTGCTAGTTAAAAAATATTAGTAATTAAACGACTTTAAAAGGTGTTTTAGAGATTACATCTAATATTATTTTTTTTTCTTTTGGAGTATTTTGGAATATTAGAACATCGGATTTGATTTCCACAATAATCATATAATTTACCAAACGAAAAACTCCAAAAACAATATATATACAAACAAAACCAGACCAATCATTGTATATATTCTTGTGATGGTGCCAAATTGCAAAAAAAAAAAAAGAAAAAAGAAAAAAGAAAAGAGATTTGAACAGAATGAAAAGGATTATGGAGGATGTAGATATGATTTGTTGGGGATTATGTCGTTTCATTTCGTTACCTACCTTTTTTTAATACCCAATCCTTTCATATACAAGTCAAGCAAATTCATAATCAAGATATCTATCATTGAAATCAATCAATTTTGCTCCCCAAGTGGCACTCAATTCCCTAATTAAAAAAATCATTTAATCAATTGGGCGAAAAAAAAAAGAAGAAGAAGCAACCAAAAAGGGTAATGATATTAGTACATGTTCCCTCCATCCTAAAAAAGAAAAAGAAAAAAGTCTACTTTCAAATTTGTACAAATTTTTTTTTTAATTATAATGTCCGACACACTTAATATTATATTAATAATTTGGTTGAAAAATAACTCCTTTTTTTCATAACAAATTTTTTTTATAAAATAAACTATTTAAGATGGAGATAGCATTACTTTGTTTTTAAAAAAGAGTCTATTTTTTATTTAGTACAACATACTTAATGCATAATTAAATATATAATTTTATATTTTTATCCTTATTTTTAATTTGTATTATGCATTGTCATTATTAGTAAAAGTAATACAAAAATTTCACACCAACACTGAACCTTTTTTTGAAAAAAAAAATTGAAACTAGAATTTTTTATTTTTTATTTTTGGAATGGAAGTAGTGTTAGTTATATATTTTTAGCATATTATGTTTCAAATATTAAAAATTGTATTAGTTGTAGATTTTTAGCATATTCTGTTTCAATTATTAAAAATATAGAATAAAGTACCTTGCGTATGCATCAACTCAAGGGTTCGATCACATTTGCAGTCATTACTAGTTTAATTACCATATAATAAGAATTATGTTTTGATTAAGGAGACATGTGGCCAAGAACCTAATTATCTATATTCAATTAGGAAGACCATGCCACGAGTAGAGTTATTAGTTATGGTATATATTAGTACTATTTTGGTGGACTCTTAGGATTTTGGTGGCAACTCTAGGCTTTGTTTAAGGTGAAAAATCAGTTTAAGTTGACACTAATTATAATTATGTCTATATATCAAACTACGTTGTCATTGTACTTTAGCCCACACAGCATCATTAATGTAATTAATTATATCATTATCAAGGAAGGTGATGCATGTATTGCTTAACCACCACCATTATATATAGCAAATGCTAAACAATTATCCCTTGTAGTTGAATTAAATTAAGTATTCTAGTATCTTATTGGGTTTATAATTTGTAATTTAATAATTCTATTAGATTTAGAATTATTAATCATATTGGATTTTGGTTTAGTAGTTACCAAATTCAATAGGTATAGGGTTTAGTTGAGTCCTATAAATAGGATATGTTATTCATGATTTTAATACAGAGAAAAATAGAGAAAAAAAAAAAGAAAAACAGAGAGATAGAGAAATACAAAAAAATCAAAAGCTGCGGCAAGATTATCCTCCAAAAGAGCTATTTGTTTGTTTTTATAAGTTGATCTCCAAAAGAAATAAAAAATCGGCCGACGTGCAAGCTTGGTAAGTCATCATCAATTGGCTTGTTTTATTTCAGTGGGCCATAGTCATGGTTGTTTCCTTGCCATCATTCTTGTCTTTTGAATTGTTTGCAAGGGATTTTAGCACAATTTGTCAATAGAATTGTGCGTCCAACTCGTGTTTGACCGTGAGAGAATTTTTCTGGTTTTTGATATTTTGCTTTGCCACGGGTTTTGGTGTGTCTTTTGGGATTTAATATTTTTGATCCCAACATCCCTTCTTTGTTTTTTGGGTCAAATTGCAATCAGAATTTTTGACTAAATTTTGGACAACACTTTGGACGATAGCTACATCACAATTTTTTCTTTTGGGATAATCAATGATTTGCTTAAAATAATTTACTTAATTTTTTTTATAGTTTATAAAAGAACTATATTAATGTATGTTTATTTATGTTGATTTTACTTTTCTTTTTAATTTAAAATAACTAAAATCGAAAAGCAAAAAATGTTTGATATTGCCTCTATCCCAAAAAAAAAAAAATCTAGTTTCAAAAATTTTGATTATTCTAAAAAAATTCACTTTTGTGCGAAAATTTTGTATTATCTTTACTAATAATAATAATGTATAATTTGAACTGAAAAGTATTATGTATTAAGCGTGTTACACCTTATAATTTAAAAAAGAAAATTATACCAAATTAAAGCCAAACTTTTTTTTTTCTGAGATGATGGGAGTAATAATTTTGCTTTTGAAATTTTTTAAAACTAGAAATACTCTTTCGATTTTTTAAGAATTAAAATATTGGAAAAAAAATTATATTCAATGAAAAGGCAAATGGAGCATGAACTTAGAAATTACAAAAAAAAAAAAGGAACAAATTACAGGAGTGGATCTAATTAAGGAGAATATGACTACGCGATTAAAACAATGGTGAATTTATGAAGACAAAAATATTCTCTGAAAATGACATATTAGTGGTATGTGAATGTGCGCGCTAGCTTTCCGCGGAGGCGACTTCAACACGGACAAATCGAGTGAATGGGTTGCCAATTTTTAGGGCCAAAGGTAAGTACAATTTCAGTCGGCCCCAAAATGGTCTTTGTAATAACTTAACGCGTGTGTCAAATTAGTTAACTTTTAGTCCCTCCCCACGCAAAACCAGCTCAACCACGATCACGATTCCACCATTGTTCTGAAATTTTGACCATAAAAATCAACTTAAATAGTACATCAATAGTTGAAGTTACCGATAAAGTACCTCTGAAAACGTAAAATCATTCCTTTTTTTTTTTTTATATAAATACAATAAATATTTTTATCTTTTCTAAAAAAAATCTTGAGAATATGAAACCCTACTCTTGTTTTTAAAAAAAAAATTAGTTTCAAAAAAATTTATTCATCTTAAAAAAAAAAGTCGACAATACGTAATTCAAATTAAAAAATAAAAAAATAAAATTATATACTTTATAATATATTAAATATTTTATACTTTATAATTTAAAAAAAAATTGATACCAAATCAGAAGTTGTTATTGTACACGAAATGCCGGTTGCCAAATCAATTATATACTTATTTTATATTCATATGCATATTCTAGCCATTTGTGCTTTGATGGTAGTACTATTTTTATTCTCTCATTTCCATCCCGATCAATACTTAATTAAGTTTTATTTAAAGAGTATGGGCAACAGAGAAGAACAAACCAAAAATAAAAATAAAAAAATTGATCATTTGTTGACCCAAGACCCCCCTTCTAGCCTTATTCAACCACATGCACCTCTCATCTGTTTTTGAATGGACATAAATATCATAGATGGAAGATATGCGAGTTGAAGTCAAATTGTCCATTGAGCTCTTCTCAGAGCATTACAGCTGTGGCCGTGGGTTTGGGTTGTGAGGTGAGACGAAACTCCGAAGAAGGGGGGGAACAATTTATATTGAAAAATATACTTATTTCATTCTGTTTTGTCGTCTTTGAACCTCTTTCCAGCAAACATGTATGCATATTCCACAAAAATCAAAACCAAACCTTTATAACTAAATTCAAAACCAACCATTTATGCTTTTGAGGATTTCTGGATTTATTGCCATAGGGAACTGTGGAGCTAACAAAGAAGGGTTGTAAAAGAATGAGTTGCCTTAGTAGTAATATTAATATCCTCATTCAATTTGAAAGGTAATTGAATAAAGAAATCAGAGTTCTTCCATAAGGTGCTGAATGTTGGAATTCTGCATGAGACTTAGAACAGCACTTTTGTAATTGTTCAACAATGGACTGAAAATCCTGAGTAAGATATTTATATATAAAAACATATATTTGAGGGGAAAAAAAAAGATAGTAACAATTTTGTGAAGTCCTAGCAAGATAGCAAGTAAAAAAAAGACAGGAAATAACAATATGACTATGATTATTTAAAGTGGAAAAGAAAATTTTTCGATCTTCAAAGAATATAAAGGAAAAGAATATATGTAGATATTTGCATAATCCCATAACTCCATTTATTTTTCTAAATCAAAATTTAAAATTCATTTATTAAAAAAATAAGACTTTGTAACTGATAAAATAACTATAATTCTTTTTTAATAAATTAATGAAATCTAAATGAGTATCATTTCTACAATGTTGGCTATTTAAAGCATGTGTCTTGAAGAGCTGGCTAAGGCTTAAGAATAATTAGTAGTCTTAAAACCCAATTATGCTTTTCCTTAAAAAAAAAAGAAGAAGAAAAAAGAGTTTATTTTCAATTTTTTTTGTCACAAAAGAAATTTTAATTTTTGAGATTAATTCCTATAATATTCTTATTAATAATTATTATTTATGCTCATAATTAAAGAATACAAATAAAATTATATATTCAATAATGTATTAAATATAGTAAACTTAATAATTAAGAAAATTTATCAAAAATTCAATGTGAACTTCTTTTTCGCGTAAATAATATTAATTAAGAGTAATGATACTTTTTGACTAGTTATAATAGTTTTTCATAGTGATTAATGTTGCAAACATAAAAGATAAAATTCACTCATCACCCTCCTTAAATGATACAAAATAATAATAAATAATTTTATCTATTCATACTTACTACATCAATCATTATAAAAAAATCATTATAAATATCATTACTTAATAAATAAATAAGTCCAACTTATTATTACGCCATGATAGAGTTACAATTAATTCACCTGTGGTAATTATTTCGAGCACTTTTACACATCTGATCAGATACCAAACGGTAAGTAGGACCACTCGAAACAAATTGTACACATATATATATTCACTTGTCATCATTTTGCGGTTGATGTTTTATTCCACTTGACGTTATGTTGTTAAATATTATCCAAAACTTGTTTCATCTCACGTTATACGAATTGTTAGAAACTGTGAATATGTAATTAATTTAAGAATAACGTTACTTTTAGTGATTAATCATAATGATTGATGTAGCAAGTATAAAAAGATAAAATTCACTCACAACTCTTTTTAAAAAATATAAAATAATAAAATATAATTTTGTATTTTCATACTTGTTACGAGATTGTTAGAAAAGTCACTATAAATATCAATTTAATAACAAAAGTTTCGCTACAAGATTGAAACACGCTACCACGAGATAAAAAAATCTTTTCTTATAAAAAATTTTGATTAAAAATATTTATATGTTAAAAGTTTAATAGTGAAATAAGTTTAAAGAATTTTTCTGACTTAGTTGATATCAACAAATCATTCAAAATATTTCAATAGGTCAGAACGATTCAAAACATTTATTTTCGTACTATTGTAAAAATACAAGGATTTAATAAAATAAAATATTATTAGAACACGATAATATAATTAAAAAAAAGAAAGACTATTCACCATTGATGATTCCTCCCCATTAAGCGCAGCTTAATAATACTTAATATAGATAACCGCAATTTATTTAGTGCCAACGCACGTGCACCACGGACTTCAAGAGTTGACCTTGTAGTAATCAGCATTTAATCATCTCTTATGAGATACTTATTAATTTAATAATTTCTTGTACGTCTGAAAATATGATTTCTTGGAAATTCTGTTCTTATATTTATATGAAATGAAAACGGTTTGACCTTTCTTAGTCTGTCAGCATTATTTATGTCCTAAGTTTGTGGCTTGCATGGATGCACGTGATGTTTCTATCTTTGGTAAGTTCAAAATTCACTGTTAAGGTCTTAAATTAGAGACTTAATCACGTGATTTGTTACTTAAAATAATTGTCTTGGTTTCTACCTTAGACTTAAACAGTTGGGGGAGTTTGTCGTTTTCACTCGCATGTTTAAGTGTAATGACAGTGATTTAGAAGAGTCAAATCAGGCCCTGTTAATGCAATTAATAGTATGGCCGATAGGTTAGTAAAGTCAGGAGTGTCCAGACTGCAAGATCTGTTGGCGTTTATTAAGTAATAAATGTGTGTCTCTGTTACTTTTCTATTTTCAATTGGTTTGAACGCCGAGTAAGTTTGTTATTTATTAACTCCTACTTTGTAATTTGCTTTTCCAACTTTCTAATAATAAACTATGCTTTCTTGGCTTGTCAAAAAAAAAAAAGTCAAATCAGGCCCGATAAGTTTGTTAAATATTACTACAATTATTCAACCTTTTTTTTTTTTACATGGTTAAGCCTATTGTGAGTAAAGTAAGTACTATTTGTGGTCATTGTATTGTACTACTACCTTGGTCCCAAAAATTTTAAATTATAATGTGTAACACATTTAAAATATCATTAAATGTATAATTTTTATTTTTTTCTTACTTTTTAACTTGGGTTATACATTGTTATTATTAGTAAAAGTAATATAAAAATTTTACACCAAAAGTATATTATTTTTTGAGACAAAAAAAATTTAAAGCTGAATTCTTTTAATAATAAGCTTTATAATTTTATTAACAATTTTTTTCATAAAATCATAGGCTAAAATATCAATTTCAAACTTAAATTAAGGATACAATGTAGCTGCACTGAATATTTGGTATATTTGAAAATTTCATTGATTATCTTTTCTTTTTTTTTTTGCAAAGTATAGCACAGGAACTGGGGGGAATGGGGAACCACACTAACACAGCCTACATAGCTCACAGGGTCAACACCAAAAGCCGGTAACTCTTGGTGAGACCGAGCTAGCTTATGTGGTGATGGTGGTATGTTTACCCAAGCGATGTGGGTTTCTTTTTTTTTTTTTGCAAAGTATAGCACAGGAATTTTTTTCATTGATTATCTTTTCATTACTTCTTCTGTTCTTTCAAAAAGAAAAAAAAAGGTTTACTTTCTAAAATTTTCTTTATTCCAGAAAAATTCACTTTTAAAATAAAATTTCTCTAATATCCGCACTACTAATAATTATATATGGCCATAATTAAAAAGTATGAAAAAAATATAAAATTATACATTTAATGATGAATTAAATGTGTTGTATTTAATAATTAAAAAATTATACTTAACCCAAAGTAATTTTTTTTTAGACAGAGGGAGTAATTACTTTGAACTTTTACATTTCTGATAACAAAATATTGAATGCAACTACTACTTTATAGTATTTTCTTTTGGACGTATTGATAAGTTTCTTATGTCTTTCTTCTTAATAGATTTAGAAGAAACCATGATGATGCTTAACTCTTACTTCAATCTTAATTACAACTAACATGTTACAAATTAAGGTTGCTTGTATTGTCCAAGTATATATGGTCAACTCTACGAGGTTAATTAAGTTCTTTTCCTGCAAAGAACATCTTATGTTTCACCATCAGATATTGATTAATTTATTTCAACCTATAGATGTTGTCAACATTTTCAAACTACATCCCATTTTAATTTGGTCCTTAAGAAAGTTAATTCACAAATTTTTGACTCGCGTGTTTTTATGCAACAAAGGAGATAGTACCGCATAGTCTTTAATTTCCTTATAATTGGTTTTGGATAAATTTATAAAAATCACTCCAAGAGAGCCACTATATAACAATACTAAAAGCATAACCATACCAATTAAGAAAAATACATGCATAGTTAAATATTTTCAGGCCTTAATTCCTTATCTTTAAGGAAAATTGGTAGGGAGGAAATAAAATAAAGTATTATGAAATATTTAGAGTTCATGTGTTTGAAGATCAGTTTTTATACTTTTTAAAATAAAAATTATTATAAAAATATAGAAAAATATTTTTTGAAGTGTATAAAAAAAAGGGTTTAAAAATGCAATCTATAGGTACTCTTAGAATCAAAATCTGAATTTCAGAGACCGGCAAAATGAAGTTTTAAAAGTGTTAGAAGCCCTAAATAGAATCTTGAATAATTAACCCTATTCTTGCTCATACTAGCATAGGCAACAATTTTTTAATCTCTTGCCTTATGGTATCAATGACAGGCAATAATTAATCAAAGCCTCCCTCAACTTCCCTCTTTAAATTTCCTACAGTTCCACCCCAATTCTCTCCCTGTTAACCAGTCTTTAACTACATAATTCGCTGCCTAGTTTGGTACCAGCATAGGAAAGGAACCCTTCAAATTCAATGTGGTCCAAATCAATACTTAATTTGGTGGCTGTCCCACGGTTTCAATATTTCGCTTGAGAAATGAATAGTTCTTCAAGTCATATCAGAACATAAAGTATCCAACTTCACTTCATACATCGTTGTATATCCAACATACTCTACGTGGCTGAAATGTGCTGAAATATCTAAAATTTGCTCTACTTGGAAAAATGAAAATGATGGCAATAAACTAATACCATATCTTTGGAACCTTCAATTTAAAGCTGTGAATGAGATACATCACATTTGCCCCAAGATTGAGGGAAGAGGGGGAGGGTTGTAGATCCTTGTTGTCAATAGGGTACTTGTTTGTATGCTTCCCCATGGGTATAGTGTTGTTGATTGTATGAATTATTGCATCTTTCCGAGCCAAGCAAAGTTCTGCACTTTTGCAGCTCATACTTTTTATTACTTTCTCATGCTAAAAAAGAAAAAAAAAAGTCAATATAATTTTTTTTTGGTTATAAGATACGTAACACTTAATACATTATTAAATGTATAATTTTTTAATTTTTTAAAAATGTAAATCATATATAATTATTATTAGTAAAAATAATATAAAATCTTTTTTTTAAGGAAAAAAGCGGTTTAGAAATTAACTTTTTTTCGAGACAAAAAGTATAAGGATCAATTGCTTCCAAATGATTACACGAATAGAAAAATTACAATTCATTGAACCTTTCACTAGAATTACATGGAAAGTCCCAAGAATACCGGTTTTCAACTAGTATTTGAAGAATGAACTCTAAAAATTGATCAATTAAAGCTATACCAATCTCAAATTTCAAGATTTGAATCTTACTAATCATAATAAACTTTTCCTCCCCTTTAATACACGTATCCGTTGGTTAAGTATGTGTATCTGTTGGCGTATTAAACTAAACTTATTTAACAAATTATATTTTGATTAGTATTTAATAATTATTATTTTAGTCAATTTCTAATTGGATTAGAATTTAGTAATGATTTATTGAATTAGATTTTGATTGTTTTAGGAAAGTAGATTTTGTGTGGGATTTGACTATCAAATTCTAATTTTTTTTATTAAATATATGATTTATATAAAGGACCAATGGTTATTAGTTTTTGCGAAACTTAGGAAAAAAAAAAAAGAAGAGAGACTTTAAGAAAAATAGAATGGTGAGAAGTAGGAATGTATTCCTACTGTTTGTATTTTGAAATGTAGGGTTTTTTCCTACAATATTATTTGTCTCCAAATAAATTATTTTTGCTATTTTTTCATTGTTTGTCTCCTACAGTATCCCTAAAACAAAATTGAGTATCCCTTTGTTGTTAGGAAGGGATATCTGCCATTGAACTGTTCCAATTGTTCGTCTAGTGTCCATTGGTTAAGTATTTATATCTCTAAAACAAAAATAAGTATCCTTTCGTTTTGGCGACTTTTTTTTTAAAAAATAATTTTCATATTCTTTTCATGCGTCGCCACGACTATAGTTTTCAAAATCTCGATACGATCTCATCGATCCTATAATTTTAATATTCAAATTTACTAAAACAATTTCGATTCTAATTACGATTCTATATTTATTATGTGAATAAAATATAGTGAAATTTACTCAAATTTTTTTTATATTTAAATAAAATTAAGATTTATCATTATATAAATAACTTAATTAGTTTAATCATACTTTTATTAGTTTTTAACAATAAATAAATAAATTATACATAAATACTAACATATTAAGAAAATCATATAAAATGTTATAAAAAATAAAAATTTAATTAAGATAATTTAATTATAAATTGTACATGAATTTTTTATATATTGATTAATAATTTATTTTAAAATAATTTATAAATTATATTTTCTCAATTACAATCCTACTATTTCATCTCACTGATCTAATTCTGTTACTATAAATTAATTTTGTATAAAATTTTAATTTTATAAACTATAGTTACGACTCTATTTGCTATGAGGTAGGACAAGCCGACAGGCCTTTTAAATTTTTTAAAATACGTTTTCAAACGTGCCTTTCGTAATTCTTACGAGGTGAGATTTTGACTATTTAGTTATTCAAATGTATTCAAGTTAATAGATTATTTATAATGATTAAATGTCTAGAATGATAGAAAACATACCTGAATCAGTCATCTCTAGACTACTATGTCCATTAATGGTAGAATGTAATCAATCACCTCGGACATATTTTTCTATTTCTTCAAAACGAAACACAAATTACACATGTCGAGTTTTCAAGCGTAACGATGGTCAATTCAAAGTGATTTTCACCCACCACCACCACGAGACGGACGAATGGGGCTCATTTTTTCTCTGTACTCACGATGCGTCCACGTCGTCGACAATGGACATTAATTCGCCATCAATAATTTCCCATTAATTATCCTTTGAGGCATTATAGTGTAAAAACCAAACAGAGACAAACATCAATCTTTTGCAATTCAGTTTTTTCAGACCCGTACACTGAAACTGTTAAAAAACAGAGTCGTAGGCTCCCCTCATATTATTGCGGTCGACCTCTTATCTCTAGCTACATTCAGAATTGCCCATTGATGACAACCACGATTTCTGCCTGCACAAAAATATTTTTTTGTCACGAATGCATTTCACTTGGACACAGGACAGCCACAGTGCCACACCCCTGTTCTCTTTTCCTTCTACAGTCTAAATGATGATGTCCAAGAACCTTCCCTTTGCAGCTTCCGTGGAAGTCTCCTGTATAACACCATTTAAGTCGTCGTACTGCAACTACCGTTGAGTCAAAAATAAATGGCGGAATTTTAAAATGCATGTTTAAAATCGGCGGAATTATGAGATGTGAAATGTATTAAAAATTATAAAAATGTTTAAAGAAAATAAAACGGAAAAATAAAGAATAGAAAATGAAAATCGGGCATGGCACCGGTGGATGATCCGTACTACGGTCACCATCACCATGCATTTGCCCGTCCAAGTCCAGCGAAGGTAGGGCTGGCCTTTTGCCATGGACTGTGTATAAGAGGCTTTTGGAGATGAAGGCCGACACACTTTTAGTGGAAAAGAACTAGACCACCGTAGAAGTAGCAGTACTACATAAAATCCAACGAAGACGACCCGACCACTTAGTAGTGGTAGTACTGCTCCAATGATCCAAGGAAAATACAAGAATTATACTCCCTCAGCCTATTATATTTTTGTCGGGTTTTGGGATTCGGGCAATTCAACTTTTGTACAGTAATATTATGAAAAATTATGATGAAGTATTTATTTATGATTTGAGATAAGTATCGATACAGAGTAAGTAAAATTTCATATAAAGAAGTGGGTTAATTAGTTAGCCGTGATAATTGGATAAGAAAGATGACAAAGATGATGTTTTTAACCGAAATGAGGAAGTACTTTGTTCCCAAATGAATATTCACAATCTGTTTCTTTGCTCTTGAAAAACAATGATTAGTAGATAGATAAAAGTTTAAAATCTTTACAAAAATAGAAAATGTAAAAAGTAGAAATACTCTTTAAATCTACAAGATTCACTAATAACAATCATACAAAAGTGACCCTTTTTTTCTTTCAATCATTGCATTTCAATCTCTCACTATATATATATATTGTCTCAAACAATGTGAAATAAAATTATTATGATAAACTTTTATACATTAAACAGTACAAAATAAAATGTTCGGCAATTGGAGGTAAGAGGCAGAGGGGAGGTTCGAAACATTTATAGTTTCAATAAGTGAAAGAAAAGAAGAGATTTATACTGTGTTTATTTTAATATTTATACAAGAAAAGTTAATTTTTTATAAAAAATTAAATCTCTATTAAAATTCTTATCACATTATTTTAAAAAAAATTTCTTCCTACGTACCTTTCCATTCTTCTTTAAAAAAAATGTCACATGTTATAATAAAAAAAAATTAAACCGCATTCCACTCTTAAAAAAAATTAGGCTTTGTTTGGATACTATTTTTATTTACAAAAAGTTAACTTTTCTTAAATAAAAATAAAATATCCAAATATATTTTTATTTCAAAATTTAAATTTTCTCACTTAAATTCCTCTCACATAATTTATAAAATTTTCCATCCTATTTTTTCCTCCAAAATATTTTTTTTATCAAAAAAATACTTATAAAAATTTTCACACATTCTAATACAACTTTTCTCAAATAAATCACATTCCAAACGAAGCCTTAGTATCTCTCAATGGAAAGTTGGCAAAACACATATATCATTTCAATGTCGGGTGAAGCTGACAAATCTTGGATAGTGTAGCAAAACCAGTGATCCTCATAATCGAAGACAGCTCAAAGTGTACACTTCACCAATGGGTATGGATTAACCTGAAAGTCCAACTTGAAAAGGCAGCTAAATACAGGCAACACAAACCCGTACAGAAATTCTCTCACGAGGAAATTGGAGAGAGGAGATAAAGAGCTTGTCGGCATGGTCAGATCAGATGGGTTACACGTGCCAATGCTTTCAATACCTACAAGCAGTCAACCCAAAAGGGTAGATGATGATCATTCATCGTTCTTTCTTGAAACAAATCTGTTGCAGACAATTTTGGTCCCCCACCCACCCATGGAGATGAAAGAGTAAAAAGGCGAGCAGGGTCCTTATTTGGCTCTCAACTCATTATCGGAGAATTTTGATTTCCTACTTTTTCAAGAATTGCGGCTCTGTATTGGAATGAAAATGAACTGGTCATGATGAGTGTGGTGATATGGTGTTGAGCTTCATTATTGGAATGTGGAAGATCAAAACCTTTTTGGGGAAAATTTTCTCCAACCGGTGATTGAATTAACCGACCTCTGTTGTCCATTTCTGCATGGAGTTTTATCGAGTAGACTTAATGCCCCCCAACCCATGTCGACAAAAATGATAATTCCTTCCAATTTGGCGCTTTACAATCCGAAATCAATCATAGCTTCTCCACACGTTTCTTTTTATCTCTTGAGGAAAATTTGCTTGTTTAGGTTTCACAGAATTACCCCTTTTGCATTC
Organism: Gynochthodes officinalis; assembly: GCA_020080225.1. Classification (NCBI taxonomy): domain Eukaryota; kingdom Viridiplantae; phylum Streptophyta; class Magnoliopsida; order Gentianales; family Rubiaceae; genus Gynochthodes; species Gynochthodes officinalis. The sequence continues at coordinate 44,370,972 of CM034615.1, read as the reverse complement.
ATTGTCACTCCATGTGATTTGCAGTCACTGATACTTCCCAACTTTGCCTATTTCTGTAATAACTCTAACACAAATGTCAGACGAACTTTACTTTTGTGGTCGTGTGTGCTTTTTCTAATCAATTGCCTGAGTATTTTCTTGGAGAAACAGAAAAATTGAATAGTGTAAATAGGGTAATGTGATGAACGAGGGGCAAATTTATCAAGGGGTCGTTTTCGCAGTGTTTGTAGTTTAGCGCAGCAGACAAAGATGGCAGTGGCAGACAGAGGATTTGTCAAACAATAAGCCAAGAAATAAACTTTGGAACATTGCAAGAGCATTGTTATTGGTATAACACATCAAAACATATACTACAAAACAATAATACATGTGCACGAAGCAACTGATGACAAATTACAAATAATGACGAGTGGAGAGACTAGGTACTGGTAGTGTTGTTCTCAACCACAGATGGATGTTTTATTTTCCAGCAACGCAGCAATCCAGGATCTTGATCTGGACCCATTTTGATTATCCTACGATTTTCTAATGTATGATGTTAACCCTTCAAATAATTGCGCACATATGGTCATGTATAGATTTTGTTTCCCTACAATATCTGTAATAACCTATGGTTATGGACATAATGTTTTCTCTATTTTTTCCTTTTTAATTTTACCTTACAAGATATCATTAGAAGGGGCTACTCAACATTTCACTATTTAGTTGTTGGGAGTGTGATGTATTCTGGAAAAAGTTATATTAGAATGTGTGAAAATTTTAGTGAGTATTTTTTGATAGAAAAAATATTTTGGAACGAATAATAAGAGGAAAATTTTTTTAAAATTATGTTAGAAAAATTTGAGTTGGAAAATTTAAATTTTAAATTTTGAAATAAAAATGTGTTTGGATAATTTGTTTTTATTTGAAAATTTACTTATTTGCAAATAAGAATTACTTGTCCAAACAGATCCAAGTCTGAAACCACCTTCTATTTAAAAACATTGCACTTCAGATTATCTCATTTATTGTATACTAATCATATCTTATTAATAAAATAATGTAATTTTATTAATAAATATTAAATATTAATATAAAATGCATAAAAGTTAATAAACTTAATTTTAATAAAATCATATCATTTTATTAATAAGATAAGATTGGTGCACCGTAAGTTATAGAGATCTAAAATATGGCCTAATTTTGCTATGATAATTTGTCTAAATTTGCATAAGTGTATGTATTGGAGTGATCAGTGGCATAAGTAGACAAACATCAATGTCTATGGTAAGCTAGTCAATGTAAATAAATGCACATTTACGTTGTAAACCATCAAAGAATTAAAGACTAAAGAGTGGTGCCGTGGCAGCTTGGATAGAGCAGAACTTTCATTGACTGTCCGTACCAAAGTCAACTTTCAATCTTATCATGTTCAACTTTTTTTTGGTTATACTAATCCTCAGAAAGCAACACGAGAATTATACAGTTAATCAAAATCATTCTTGAATAGATGACAGGCTAATAGCGAAGATATGATGAATTAAGCCATTAGGGTGACAGGGACATAGCTTTAATCCAAATTTCCCCACTGTTCTCCCGATTGACGTTTGCCCACTCCCAAAAGAACAAAAAAGTCGAAATGAACACACAAACACATTCGGAACATCAACACTTGATGGGGTTAAATAACAGAGCATATTTATCTTCTTTTTCCCTTCATCCTCAGCAACCTGGGCTAATTATTCAGAAGTTCAGGCTCATAATATCGAATGTTTCGTACTAGAGCTGCAGAAATTAAATGATTCATTGTGTGGGATGATGTTTTTGTGGCGTTATTAATGCGTTGCATTTCTCTGCGGAAAAGTCATTGATTCCTGCTACAAGTTCGTTCTTGGCGCTTTTAGCAAGCCAACTTTTTGTCGTTGAAACTTGACATTCGAGCATTGAATGCTAATAGTAAAAAAATCAACTCCCGCAGACAGGCGCAGCGTCAAATACTTTCTTATGAACACTCAACCTGGATTTTGCCGACCTAAAATCCATACACGTATGTCTTGTTATGGTTTGCCGACGTAAAAATACAATACAAAAAGGTGCTCATGACCCAGGTCATTATCGAATCGTAGATGGGAATCTTTTAAATTCACAGGGATAATTATTATCATGATGTAGTAATTGCTTTCAAGATGTGGGCTGACGGTGTTTGATGTGAGATTGTTAAAAAAGGTTTTGTGTTCTGCCCCACCACCATGAACTGCAACTTCAAAGTTGAAAACTTGAAAGCGCCGCGCCTGGATTAGAAAGGCTTGGATTTTTCCATGCACATATTCCCGTGCGGAATCGGTGGACGTGTCCGTCAATTGCAATTGCAAAGGCCCGAGCTGGGGTGGCGGTGGATTTGGCCGGGGTGGCAAGGGGCAAAAGGTACATCCGTTGGGGCCTCTATATTCGCTGCGTTTACGTAAGTCTCAGACAAGACCTATCCCCCCATTCCCAAGAGGCCCAGACGACTATCCATTTCAACGTCCATGTGCCTGCCTATGGTCAAAATATGTATAAATCACTTTCTTTGCTGGTCGTTAGCTTTGCTACTCCTGCATTTTTCCCCCTCGCTGAAAATCAAAGTGAGGACAAAATTTAAAATAAATAAATAGATAGATAAAGTTGATAGGACTAATGAGTATTATTGATTTGGATCTATATAAATATGATAAGTTGCAATAATCTTTGACTCTCTTGCTAGATTAATAATGAAAAAATTCACTCAACAAGTGTGTATTTACTAGTTTGGTGGTTAACCTCTCAATCCAGGAAAATGAAATTCATAATGGCCAAGAACTTCATTTTTCATACGATAGTGTATAGCTCAATTTGGCATGGAAGACATTACTCCTACTTTCGTTCGAAAAAAAAAACATAGTTCGTTTTAAAATTTTTTATTTATCTTCAAAAAATTATTTTTAATTTTTTTTCTGTATTTTTTTTACTAATGATGAATATATATTACTTAAAATTAAAAAATTAAAGAAAAATTATACATTTAAAAATACATTAAATATGTTATATTTCATGAATAATAAAAAGTTGAATTTAAACTAACTTATAAAAAAAAAAAAAACATAAAGATCTCAAGCCTCCAACTATTGGATTAGAGGACTCTTTGCACTTGACAATTTTCCCATCTAAACAAGATGATAGGACTACCCCATCCCGGGCCCTGTTTCAGAGAAAATGGACTGGTAAAATCAATCTGACGTTTAAGCCCAACTAAAGGTAACACAGATTTAGAGTCCAATATCAGAGTGTGGACATCTGTTCAGTCTGTTTCTGACAGCAAGCTCGCACATGCAGAGAGTTTCTTTGCTTTAATGGGACGAACAAGATTTTTATATCCCAAAGCCCAAATAAACAATTGTTGGCGGCCTGTAATTGAAGGGCTGATGCCCATCACCAGCCAGGCTGAAAATTGATCATCCACAACTTGGGCATCATAGAAAGATTCGACAACCTTAATTGTTGTCCATTTGAAGTTTGACATTGATAGTCTAAAACAATCTTACCACAAGCCCACATGAAATTGATTTGGTGATGTTTAAGCATGGGCTCGGCCCTTGGTTTATAAAAGAACTAGCTTTGATGTTAGCTGGGTTGGTTAGCCTATGGCCCTATATCAATAGCAAGCAAAAATAAACTATAAGAGGTAAGCAATAAAAAAAATATATATATATATATAGAGTAAAAATACATTTAGTAACTAATTATAATGACTTTTTATAGTGATTTATGTAATAAGTATTAAAAAATAAAATTTACTCATCACCCTCTTTAAAAAATGTAAAATAATAAGAGATAATTTTGTCTTTCATACTTACAACATCAGTCACTATGAAAAGTGATTATATATATATATATATATATATATATATATATATATATATATATATATATATATAATATTAAAGTAACTCAACTATCATTTTCAAATCTTCCAAACCAACTAATAAAAATCACTATACTAATTCTTAATTAAATTTAGATTATATGCCCAAATTCTCTAAATCAAAATTTTGACCGTTTACATTTTTATATACGAAAGAAAGAGAATAAAATTAAGCTAATTAAACAAAAATAATTATTAGAGTGAAGGGGTTAAATCATTCATCCTTTTTAGTGGTACTGTAATGTGTCTAGAAATACAAAAATGGTTCAAGTGGTCCAATGTTTTTTTTGAACATGACATTTTACTAGCTTGCCCGCTTTGCAGGCCAATGCACAATAAATATTTAATGCTCGACTTCGCTCTCTAATTTAATCTGTATATTTCTTTTTAGTTACAACCTTAGTATTTAATCTCTAATTTAATTTGTATATTTCTTTGTGGTTACAACTTTAGTATGTAATCTCTATGCTGTTCTTGTCAACAAACTTCCCCACCCTCAATGTCTAATTTAATTTGTATATATATATATTTTTTAGTTACAACCTTAAGACTTGAATGAATAACTCTCAAAATATATTTTTATATTTTTTAAAATAATAATTATGAAATAAAAAAATATATTAAAAAAATATAAAAGACAAACCAATCATATATGACCATAGTATTTAATCCTTATATTATTCTTGTCAAGAAATGGTCAATGACTAGTGATGTGGGACAATCTATCCCCCGAGCCTTTTACATAATTGCAAATAATATTAATATTAATTATCTTTATTTCTATTTTTAAATTTTTTTTAAACTTTGTTTAGATTTTAAATATGTATACATTTTTTTTCCTTTTCTCTAGTGATTTATTAATAAAATATTTTTGGATAAATTATATTTACTATCCCTGTAGTTCGTGTAAATTATCAATCAAATCCCAAAATTTGATAAAATTATCAATACCCTTTAAGGGGGCTAAATATTATAAATTTAAGAAGGTTAAATATTATAAATTTAGTTGATTAAATGAGTTAAATGTTATATATTAAATTTAAGAAGATATTAATAATTTTTAAAATTTTGAAATTTGGTCGGTGGTTTTTGCAAATTACGTAGACAGTAAATGAAACTTACCCAATATTTTTAAATTCTGCTCTTGCCAAATTTGCTTTATTTATCTCTTCCATGTAAACCTATCCATGTCCAAAATTATTTAAATATTTACTTATTGGGGGGTTGGGCACCACAGCTACTGTTTAGCCTTTTCCATTTCGAATCTTCCCCTCCATCTTTATCCTCCCAAAGTATCAAAATCAAAAAAACCCCACCTTCATAATTCCTTCCTTTGAAGTCAAGCAAGAATACTTAACACCATACTGTACTCCTTTCCCAGTTCTAGTCTCTCGTCTGTTCTTTTCTCAAGGCTGGAACTAAAAACCAGCAAAAAGTGTTAATTAGTTTGTTGAACTACTCAGATTGGCCTCATCCAAGCAAGCCTTAAATTCTGTGCAGATATTTTTATGTTTTTTAATGGTTGCACCTTTACCACAACAAACGCTCCCACCCGAAAACATCGGTGGAATTATAGTATCAACGTCATTTCATTATTAGGATGGATGTGCTGTCTTATGATAATAATAATTACAGAGACGCAGCAACTAGAACCTTAGCCCAAAGCGGAACTCGCTTGAATCAGAACAAAAACCACAGTCCCCGAAGTGGTAAAGTGGTTCTCCAATACAACAACAATAATCCCACTTCCAAGATGCCCCTTTTGCGTTCCCAATTTGATGATCATGATCTTCCCGACCCACTTGGCAAATTGGGTCTTCACCTCGCCGAGTCGGAGCTCCGGGAGACGGCATACGAGATCCTCATCGGAGCTTGCAGGAGCTCAGGTGCATCCAGGCCTCTGACTTATGTTTCTAACTCAGTGAGGACCACTGAGAGGTCGCGCTCCATGTCGCCGTCCTTGCAGAGGTCGGTCACGTCGGCGGCGGCGAGCAAGGTCAAGAAAGCACTGGGATTGAAGTCGAGGAGGAAAGTTTCGGGCTTGGACTCGGAGGAAGCTCAGGCTGCTCAGAACGCGGTGAATCAGAAGAAGAGGTCATCGACGGTGGGTGAGTTGATGAGGATCCAGATGAAGGTTTCAGAGCAGACCGATTCCAGGGTCAGAAGAGCTTTGTTGAGAGTAGCTGCTGGACAGGTCAGTAGTTTACTAGTAATACTTAGAAATTCCTTTTTGCCGGTATTGCTTCAACAATTTGGTATCTTAGTGAGTAAAAAATTTGAAATTTGATATGCATTTAGCATTCTTGTACAAGTGCATGAGGTTGAGTTTCAATCAAATATGCGGAATTCTCTATTAATTTTTTTGGGTTTTTCTGTTTTATCTCTGCATTTCAACTTTTTGTCAAAGCGAGCTCTACATTCCATTTTTCGTAATTTAAGGGAAAGGATTAATTCTTTTTTTCTTTCTAGTTTACATAGTTGTTTAATGCTGTGTTACCGATTTGCATTTGTTACTACGTTCAATTCTAGTTGAGACTATCTCTTTGTCTGGATCAGCTGCATGGTTGCACTCCAATTTCAATCTAAAACTAAATACATAAGATTTTATCATTGAAACAAGTAAGCCGTAATTGTACAAAAATGTAATGTGTTCTGTTGTTTTGATCAGCTTGGAAGAAAAATTGAGTCCATGGTTCTACCAATAGAACTATTGCAGCAGTTTAAGTCTTCTGATTTTTCAAGTCAGTCAGAACATGAGGCATGGCAGAAGAGAAACCTGAAAATACTTGAGGTTGGTCTACTCTTGCATCCCTGTGTTCCTTTGGATAAGACAGACAGCTCTGCTCAACAACTTCGTCAGATTCTTCATGGGGCCTCTGAAATACCCATGGAGACGGGAAAGCAGAGTCAATCAATCAATGTCCTTCGTAATGTTGTAATGTCGCTTGCCTGCAGATCATTTGATGGTTCTGGCTCTGGGATTTGCCATTGGGCAGATGGCATTCCATTGAATTTACATCTATATCAAATGCTCCTTGAAGCTTGCTTTGATGTCAATGATGATACTGCAGTCATCGATGAAGTTGATGAGGTTTTGGAACTTATTAAAAAGACTTGGGTAGTTCTTGGAATAAACCAGAATTTACATAACCTTTGCCTCACTTGGGTGTTGTTCCATCGATACATAGCCACTGGGCAAGAGGGGAATGACCTACTTTTTGCCACTAATAGTCTGTTGCCGGAGGTGGGAAATGATGCAAAGGAAACTAAGGATCCAGATTACTGGAGGATTCTAACTTCTACTTTGACTGTGATTTTGGGTTGGGCAGAAAAAAGACTTCTTGCTTATCATGAACATTTTTACAGGGCTAACATTGATATAATGGAGAATGTTTTATCCCTGGGCGTCTCTGCTGCCAAAGTACTGGCTGAAGATGGTTCCCAAGAAAACCATAAAATGAAAACAGAATTCGATGTAGCATGTGGTAGAGTTGATTCATATATCCGGTCATCTCTGCAGAATGCTTTTTCTCAGGCAAGTCTTTGGTTTCCTGCTTGAGACAACCTTGTTAGGAGTTAAAGACATTACACATAGCTTCACCAGAGTGTGATTTCCAAGTAAACACAGTAATGATCCTTCAGAAAATTTCCTTGGATAACTTTAATTTGAAAAGTCCTGTCATCTTTTCACTTGATGATGATTATTTGGTTCAAGGTCAATGGTTTATTCCAGTTGCTACATACCTTCCATCTGTTTCAAAATGCACCCTTTCTTTGTTCATTAACATGTTTTTGTGTAAGAATTGGCACCATGAAGTTTTGATGTTAACAAGTTTATCTTCAATTTTGTTTTGCCAGAAAATTACTCATCATCTTTTTGCTCTCTCTGAAGTCAGGAAAAAGAAAAGATAATCTCAAGCAGGCGCAATTCTAGAAACCAACAAAATTCTCTTCCCATGCTTTCCATACTTGCCCAGAATCTTACCGACTTGGCATTTAATGAGAAAGAAATATTCAGCCCAATACTTAAGCAGTGGCACCCTCTTGCAACTGGTGTAGCAGCAGCAACACTTCATGCCTGTTTTCGGCAAGATTTGAATAAATTTGTTTCTGGTATATCTGAGCTGACCCCTGATGCTGTACAAGTGCTGATATCTTCCGAAAAGTTGGAAAAAGATCTTGTAAAGATGGCTGTTGCAGATTCTGTAGACAGTGATGATGGTGGGAAAGCAATTATTCAAGAGATGACTCCTTATGAAGCTGAATCTGTCATCATGAACCTAGTAAAGGCATGGATAAAGACAAGAGTAGACAGATTAAAGGAATGGGTCGAAAGAAATTTCCAACAAGAGGTACTTAACCTTCACTTCTGTGTTTTCTGTATAGAAGTTTACTGATTTGATAAAGACTACCCAGCTGATGGCCTACTTCTATCTTAGGTTAGAAAATGTAAAATTTACAACACTCTTCTAACGTCATTTGCCAATAGTCATGAGAGTCTTAGCATGAAATGTGAAATATATGGTTTGCTGTAGTTGCATGACTTTGAAATTTCCAACGTTTTTCTTACAGGTCTGGAACCCTCGTGCAAATAAAGAACGATTTGCTCCCTCTGCAGTGGAAGTTCTTCGCATTATTGATGAAGCTTTGGATGCATTCTTCCTGTTGCCGATAGCAATGCATCAAGTTTTGGTTCCTGATTTGGTAAATGGTCTAGATCAATGCCTTCAGAGCTACATATTGAAGGCAAAATCTGGCTTTGGTAATTATTTTATTGACTGTAAGATATTTCTGCTTGATTAGGCATTTATGTTCTTTCTGAATTTGATTCCACAATCTGATCTGCAGGGTCTAAAGATAAATTTCTTCCCACCTTGTCTCCTTTGACAAGATGCGATGTTGGTTCAAAGTTCGGTGTGTTTAAGAAGAAAGAAAGGTCGTATACGACTCCAGGAAGCAAATCTCAGGCTTGCACTGCTGAATTGGGCAATTCCTTTGATGTACCAAAACTATGTGTTCGCATAAATACTATGCATCTCATTCGGAAGGAGTTGGAAGTCCTGGAAAAGAGGATAACCTCAAATTTGAGAAATGCTGGCTACCTTCAAGATAGTATTCAAACTACTGGTTTGGGAAAAATGTTTGAGCTTTCGGCAACAGCTTGTGTGGAGGGAATCCATCTACTCTCTGAAGCAACTGCATATAAGATTGTATTTCATGATCTGAGCCATGTTCTGTGGAATTACCTGTATGTAGGAGAGGTTTTGTCATCCAGGATTGAACCATTTCTTCAAGAGCTGGAGCAAAATTTGGAAATTGTATCAGCTACGGTTCATGACAGGGTCCGGACACGCGTAATTACTCAAATAATGAAAGCTTCTTTCGATGGGTTCTCATTGGTTTTGCTGGCTGGGGGCCCTTCCCGTGGTTTCACTCTGCTGGATGCTGCAGTGTTGGAACAGGATTTTAAGTTTCTTGTGGAACTATTCTGGTCTGATGGGGATGGATTACCTATTGATCTGATAGACAATTATTCAACCACCATTAAGGCTATCCTCCCACTCTTTCATACGGACACTGTGAACCTTATTGATGAATATAAAGTGGTACTTCTGCGTAGGTATGCAGCTTTGGATAAATCAGGGCTTCCATTGCCTCCAACTTCAGGTCAGTGGAGCCCTTCTGATCCAAACACAATTCTTCGAGTCTTGTGCCATCGGAATGATGAGATTGCAACAAAGTTTTTGAAGAAGACCTATCATTTCCCTAAGAAACTGTGAGGCTTGGACGCCCAGGACATGATGCCAATGGTTCTTGGCATAACTGCGGGGATCAACAGTTCCTTAAATATTTATTGGTAATGGACTGGGACTGACATAGAACTTTGACACTTTCTTCTTATACAGAGAGTTTATGGAAGATTTCTTTTTGGTTGAAGCCATACATGAGTCGGTAACGCACTGAATAAAGAAGGTTTTAAGAACAGAACGACGGCGCCTGCTATTTGGTTAGTAGATTGTAAATGAAGAGGTTAAGGTAATTTCAGGTTTTGGACAATGTTTCCAGTCCTCAGACTGCTGCAATTGGAGGACATAGTTAGATATAGTCCCAAGGTTATTGATATCCCTTTACGAAATTAAGGGGTTGAACGCGTAAGTTTGATAGTACAGGATTTGAAAGACCACTGACTTAATTGTTTCTATTTCTGTCAGCATTTGCTGGCAAAATCACTTGTGCAGAGTGTACGATGGATGTGTGGTGTGTATACTTATAGTACGCCTTAATGATAAAATGAGGCTTCCAACTTGAATGACTTTCCCACTACCCGGCTTCTTAGTTCTTACTACTTACCTTCCTCATCGCAAAATCAAAAGTTCTGAACCTAAAACTGTTTCCTGAAGTCTAAATCATAATTCATTTTCTCTAGAAATCCAAATAATTTTTCATTTGTTGAGGTAACTTACAAGTTACAATCCCGATAATTAATTAAAAATGTTTGAATTGCTCAAGAAATGAACATGTATTTCATCTTTCCCACAACAACTGGTGAGTTCAGAATTAAAGTACGGAGTTTTGAAATAGGCAATAGCTGGTGAGATTGACAAAATATCTGAGCGATTCTGGTTGAAGAACTTACTACACTTGATACCAACCAAGACAAAAACCTGAATACCGCCAACATGCATGCACAAAATTGTAGACGAATCTATAAATCGTTAGCAAGGATGTCATACGTATGAGATTTCTTTTACACTGCTAACAGCTATCTGCCAGCTGTAGTCCGAATCTGATCCTTTTTTTCTCCGGGAAAAAAAATCTTATCAATTGCTGTGACCAAGTTAAAATGGATCTATAGCAATACATAGAGACAGCAAAATCTTCCATTTTTCTCATTCCTGTCCTAAGTAGGTGAACCCTTGCCGCACAATCTCTCTCTCGAGATGCTCAAGTAAAACAACTATATCTGTGTTACAACAGAATGCCCTGAGATCGGTGCCTACTATAAAATGCTTCTAACGCCAAGGATTCTTCTTTCTGGTTCTGCCACTCTTTGAGCTGGTTGTTGAGCTAGACTTCTGAAGAAAAGGATGTTGCAAGTCAAGGTATACTCAATGACACTAAACAAAAGAGATAAGTTGCAGCGTAAATACCGTTTTGGATTTCTTTGTCTTTCCTCGAATCCTGTTCTTCGGGGGTTTTAGTTTGTATATCCGCACCATCCAATGGTGAGTTGTGAATACCTAGATATACAGCAGAAAAGGTCAACTTTTAGTATAACATGCAGTCAAATTTAAGAACCACACTCCTCTCTCCCTCTCTCTCCCTCTCTCTCCCTCTTACTCGTGTGAACAGCAACAAGATGATGGAACTTTAACAGAGGACATTTAGAAGTAAATCTAACAGCAGCTTATTTCAAGGATCAATAAGCATGTTGGTACGACTCTGTACCCCCCCTTCCGGTGGCAAAAAAATGTGCAATATTTATATACAAATTATTTCATTCAGGGAAGCAAAATAGCAAAATGTGAGATGAGTAAGAACCCAATATCAATAACTATTGTGACCTTGCTCTGAGAAGATTCCCTAAAAGCAGACAAAACATTCCATTTCAACCCCATTCCCATGGTCCAATACCAAAACAGAGGAGAACAAATTCCATCACTTCTTTTTGTGAAACAGCAAGTTTTGCCATCAGAGGGGGGGCACAGCCTACTGCAGGGCCTTGCCTCGTCACATCACTTAAATGGCCATTAAGTATGTAAATACCATCAATAATAACCACAGAAAATTACATATTTGGGTGAGGTCAAAGTGTAGCAACAAAATAGTAACTGTAACAAAGAGTATATTCATGGATTAATAAAATGAGTCTTACCTCTTCAAAATGGGTAAGTTTGAAGTATTTCTTTCCTATTTCAGTACGCCTTACTCTATCAAAGCCTTTCCCATCAGTCTCTACAAACCTATAGCAAGACAGATAGAATTAAAAATTAGCTAAAATACTAAAATCAACAACAATGTACAGTTCCCTGTAAACCAGCACCTGAAATATGATAGCTTGTACATGAGGGAATTTAGCATTGTTGGAGTGGCCTGAGAATCAATCCGGTATTGACCATCTCTCTTCCAGGCAGAACCACACGAGGAAAAGCAAAAAATTAGGATTGAGAAGTGTTAAATAAATTTTGAAAGCTAATGCATTTCCTTCATGCCTATGAGGCAAAAAGAGGAAAAGTTGATGGCTAGAGTGAAATGCTTCCGCAGCTAACTCCACATGCTATACACGTGTGTGCACACACAAGTATACACCTTATGCACCCAAAATATAAGTTATAAAACCAGAATAGTAGACATATGGATTATAAGTATATGAGCTCAAGGATGGTTCAAAACAATGGATTCAAGTATTTAGTGCATCTGGGAGTGAGATTTCCACTTTCCCCTACTTCATCGTGAATAAATATCAGCCTCATATCTTTTGCATGTGAAACTTGAATTACACATTGGACATGTAATGAAATTGAGTCTCAACAAGATGATTACTAAAATCTCATTTTCTAGATGACTTAACCAACATTAATACCACTGACTTGCAAAAGAAAACTTTGCTTCTGAAACTTTTTGTGTAAACCTAGCATTCCCAGAATTAGTTAACTCACCAGATAGTCTGGTTCCTTAATATGAGGGAATACACCCCCTCCTATCCGAACCATCCATAGGAATTTATTTATATCATCACTAGGGTAGCCAACAAGACCTGAAACATAAATGCAGGAGTTAGAATAGTCTACCACGCTTGCTTAAGCATTATCTCACCTGATTCCCTGAAAAAATCATCTGACAGAACCAACCTCCAAAGACGACAAGGACATATTTTACATCCAAAGAGTTAAAAATTTCCCAAGCTGCCTTTTCCGGAGATGACATGGCAGTACCAACAGTTGCAATATGTGTGTTGTTCCAAGTGTTATTGTCAACAATAACAGTGCGGTTGGCCATTGCAGTAGTTTGGTAACCATAGTCCCACCAAGATGCCACCTGGAACAAGTAGGTAGAACTCTATCATCATTAGAAGATCTTCATTTCAAAACTTGACTCATTTGCACAACACAAAACTTCCAGGTGCAATTCTTCATCAGGGTTAAAAAATATGAACCAGCAAGCACACATCCTCCAATAAAACGAGATAAGCCAGTCAATTATGAAGAAAGGATGGGGATTATCCAGCATGTTAATTTTCCTCCTCGGTACAGTGGAAAGTATAAAGTCAAATTGGTCTCGGGGAAATCTTGAAACATTGTATAGAGAGCCAACAAAATTGAAGAACACTTACAAACAGAAAAATGCAGGAGAAGAAGAATAAGTGTCCAAGAGACGCATTACTTTAAGACAACTAGAATACTACACTCTAAATATCCAGGGTTTAAGACATGACTGAAGTTGGGTAACATACATGATATTAAATCAATATAACAAAAAGAATTTACAGAACAGACCTTGTCATCCACCTCTGTGTTATGGCTCAGCCATGCATAAGCCTCTCTGAAGTCATCAAAAACATGAAGGCCATCATGCGAATGAGATGTTAGCACTATAGAGGGAGCTGAATATGCTTCTGCTGCTGCCCAGACGCAATGAACCTACATAACACATAATCTCTCAACTGTGTACAGCAAAGGGCACTACTGAGAAATGAAAAAAGGAACACCACTAAAAGAGGTGAAACCTGCAGCAAATATTCAAATTTAAGCTATCCTCTCACAAAGTATTGAAATTTTTTCATGTTGCTTTTAGGTACTAGACTCAAGCAACATGTGATGGCTAAGCTGGAGTAAAAGCTAAAACAGGCAATGACCATGCAAACAAGACAAAAACTCTATTTTTCCTATCATAAGCAATAAATTAATAACAGATCCAAATATTTTCATGACTTTGTTAAAGCAAATAAGGCATACATACCACATAAAAGGCAACCAACAACACAAGCAAGAAGATAGCAATCACTGACGCTTCCACAGGCAACACCAAAAGCCTTCTCTTGCCCTGTGGTTGTGACCTACTAGAAGATGTCTCGGCATTTGCCTTCTCCTTCTCCCTCTCCTTCTCCTTCTCCTTCTCCTTTTTCTTGTTTTTCTTTGAAGGTCGTTCCTTCAGTGTGTCTTCAGTTTTATCTGGCTTAAGTCCATTGTTTTGTATGACAACACTTTCAGAACTCGTATCCCCCACCTTAAAATTCAACAGTATAAATAATTTAGCATATGAGTTAGTTTTATATCTTATAATCTGAAGGAATTTTCAGTAATAGCTGAGATAACAAGCTTACATCAGATGGCTCAGTTTGTGATGTACCAGATAACTGAAATTTGATTGAACAAGTTAGAACATCAAATGCTCCTGAAAGAGCAATTCCAGACATTATGCATGCTGCTGGAGCAAGTACAAGCATTAATCGGACCTGTAATTCAGTCAATAAAAATTATGCTCAAAATAGTGGTTGCTGACAGAGGTAGTTTTAATCAGGAATTTTTTAATTTATCCTCACCATGACACCTGAAAAATACACTGATGTTACTATGTAAAGGATAACAAAGGAGCTTGCATCGGAAAGTGGTAAAAAGCATGCCTGCAAGTGCAAAAAACAAAGGATGGAATATAAAAATGAACTGGGGAGAGAGTAATAACAAACAAACTACACTGATACTATCTTCAATGCCCTCCTAGTAAAGATCAATCAGAAAATTGTCAACTTACAACAATGCCAGCGGGAACCAAGAATGCCAAAACATTAAGGTCCATGAAATAAGAAGGCCAAGTAGGCGGTTGATGCTCACTAACACTGGCAATAATTGGTATATATTTACTCGCATAAGTTCTGTCACAATTCAGAGAAGACAAGCAAAGAGAGGAAAACAGAAAATCTCATCAGACCATTGAAAATTTGAATGCAAAGAGCATATATATTATTCAACAACTATATTTTAGAATTTTCTCAAATGGAGGACCAAACCAAAAAGAAAATGCAAATCTAAAATGCACACGCAAATAGATGTAAGGAGAATGCTCAAATACATAAACTTTACTTTTTTTCAGTTGGATGCAATAACATTCATGACCAAACCCTGGAACCTTATTGACTTTTTCACATTTTACACAAATTACTAATAGCAAAACACATCAAAGACAGGTCATTACACTCGGCGGAACCTGAAACAATGACTAAATGTGAATATTAGCTACAAAAATTAATGACCATGGAAAAGCTTGCTATCACATTTCAGTTATCATATGCAATCATTTTATCTACCATAAAGATTAATTCCCAAGTCACCAACAAATGAGACAAAAAGGAGTCAAAATGGACGCAAATTACAAATGACTGAAATGGGTATAGAATAAGAGCTTGGGTAAAAATAGAGTCTGGCTATATTGTCCTTGTTCATTTGATTAAAGCATCAATGCTCAAGTTTGGCCAACTTATTTGTCTCAGTGACAAGAAACATTGCATATAAAATCCATTAACAATTATAATTGATGAAATCATGTAAAGAAACTCACGGGTCAAGCAGACTCAGACTACGTCCACTCCATCCCTTTGTTGGGCTGGAAGCCACTAATGCTATAAGAACACCCACAACTGCACAGCAAACTAACCTGAATTTCAAATTAGAAATAATGAGTTAAAGACAAAATTCAACGCATGCAAGAATAATTTTGTCATAGTGTTCCCACAATTCAAAATCAAATAGATTATTTTTTGCTCCTCTATGCCATCCGATTAAGTTGGATAAAAGAAATTTTGTGTACCTGAAAAAATTAGTTTAAATATTCTTCCAAATCCCTTGAAACCCCTTTCAAGATAACTAACCAACATAGAAACTGCTTACGAAGGTACTTACAAGCCAACTGAGACCACAAGTGTAACAGCCACTTTGAACATTCTTGGTGAAAGAATCCCTTTAATGTAATAAACAAGAGCTACAACATGGATAATAATAAACACCTGTACAAAACCAAACAGGAAAATTTGCATTTAGGGACACCACATACGAGAGAAACAATGAGAAAACGGCATTTTAATAGTTTCATGCAGGGAACAAATATTGATCAAGTATAAACCAAAGTGATGAATCAAATGAGGATGCAATTTTAAGTGCCTCCAAGTTTGATGCCTTCTCAAGGTTGTCCACTGTAATACCCGGTTTGTCTTGATTTCCGATTGATGAACAAGAAGGAAAATGGAAACTCTTTTCTTTTGTGACTCACCCCCGGCTACGGGATTCTCATAAGCAAATAAAAAAGTTCTCCTTTTATTCTTTCTTTAGGCACTTATAATTACAATAAGCTCAAAAAATCCCATCAGCTTGGAGAGATAACAAAGATAGACAAAAGCCAGGAATGTTGATATTGTTGCATTTGTTCTCCTTTTTTTTTTTTTAAATGATATTGCAGTTTTCAAACCCCCACCCTCTTGATTACCAACCCCCTCCCATTACCACCCTTACCCCCCCCCCCAACCCAAAACCCCTAATATTGTTGCATTTACTCATTCTCTTTCACTAACTTTTCAAAGCTTGATCTTAAGAAACCAGATTACTTTGACTCTGAAGTTCCAAAACGATTGCAGATGCAATAGCCATAAGACCACATTCAAATTCATGCAAGAAGACAGAAACATGAGATCATAAATTTATATCTATCAAAGTAATGAAAGCACATCTATAGCATCTAGTTGTATTAGATGCAAGTTTGTAATCAAGTGAGCAAATGTGCAAACCAGAATTGATCTCATCCAGTTGCAAGCACGTACAAAGAGTAGAAACTTCCGCAAGCATTATTATAGATATAAATTTAATTTAATTTAGAATAGGCCTCAGAGTCAAGACTATTAAGAAATGAGCTACCCAGATTAAGTGTACACAGTAACGAAGAATAGCAGGTAAACCAACTAATGTGTTAACTAACCAGGAATGAAGCAAAATGCTCTGATGTCATAACTGCATTAAATCCAACAACAGGGACTAAAGCAGCCAACAGAGTTCCCAAAACAACCTACAATTAGAATTGCTCAGATATTAGAAAAACATAAGCCACAAGTACCAGTTGCAAGTAGAAATGTTAAGTTGAGAACATTCCTGTTGCAGGATTAAATGAAACAGCCTACGTTATAGTGTAGTCAGACAGGAAATAACCCATCATCAATCTCCACTCTAAGCACACAACAAAAAAGTTCAGTTTTCATGATGTAACTGGCCAATAAGATACTTACAAGTGGAGCATATGCTATGTACAATCGAGAAGAATAACGGCCAGTGACGATGCATAGCAGCACATGCATTGGTATGAGATTGATAATGAAGGTATACCCTCCCCAAGAACAAACCTTGATATTCAAAAAGAAAGCGTTAAGTTTAGGGTGATAAATACAGTTACAACCGGTAGCACCAAAACAATATTTACTTCACCCATACCATGTAGAAGTACGCTATAGAATTTAGAGTTGCATAAAAGAGGGACCCGGTGTTTAACGTCTGCAATAAATTCCAAAATGAGTGACTTAATCGACTGGTGTAAGTAAAAGAAACAAGCAAACAAGAAAATTATGAGAAACAGGTAAAGGAATTTAATGGGTGTCGCTTGCTCATACACAGATAAAAAGTACAACTAAAGCACCATATATTTAACCTTTATATAGAGGTAGAAATTGAATATCAAGGCAAATATGGCTACAGCTTCATTGTCATAGCTGCCAGCCACAGATCGGGATATGTAAGATGGAACCTGCCAGTAGAAAAAGGAAATGAAACTAAGAACTATACCAAGAAAAGTGTAATTCAATAAAAATGCATATGGAGATGCATCTTTATGCAAGTGGTTGTCAGTGCGCAGAAACTAGTAGCATAATTTGAGAATCAACTTTTCCACAGAAATTAGAATGCAAACCTCCTGTTCAAGTCAGTCAAAACTACAAAAGAAGGTACCAAAAACATAGTTCTCACCACAAAGAAATGATAAAAAAAGAAGTATTAGATAGTGGATCAAGATCATTCTTAGAAATTGAGATAGCATGCTAAAAGATCTTTCAAAAAGCCACTAAATTCATACTGCCTCAAGCATACAGATAACTGCAATTAAATTACCATCGCTAAGAGAGCTGCAGCAGTCAATCCAGCACCAGTACCTTTAACTTCCTACAGGCGACAAAAGAACATTTAACTGAAAAATAAAGCAAAGAGTGTGACTGTCACAGGCCACTAACATAACGTAAATGGAAGTGCTTTTTCATAAAGCAAAATCATAACAAGAATTATCCAACCTTTGTCAAAAGGAAAGTTGCCCAAGACGCAAAAGCTGAGAATACGGGGGCAGTAAACACACAAACAGTTTCCACTGACAAGGGAATATTTAAAGAATTCAGTAACCTGCCATTGTAAAGTAGCAAACAGTAGTCAAATCAATAAGGGCATGCAGGAATTACAAACAGTAGCAGCTAGACCCATGCTTAGACAAAAGCAGAAATGAAGAGAAAAAAATTTTAAAAAAAAAAGATGGAGAGAGAGAGAGAGAAGAAGAGATGTAGGGCAAAGGAGAGAAGTTTCTGCTTGGAAAATCTAAAAGGCTCATGATATTGATTCCCAACTGTCATATATCTAAAATTTTCAAGAAACGGAAAATTATTCAAGATGCGTACCACCACAAGGTGCCTGCTGTCAAAGTTAGTCCAGGATAAACAGTTCCACCGATCACACGCCCTAGAGGATACCTTAATAAAGCAGAAAGCAGTAAAGTTTTCCATAAGTTTTATCATCAAACAATTTCAACAGGAAAATACCACACATTGACATAGCAATTACCAGGTCCGATCATCAAACCAATTCCAGAAGTCATATATCCCATTCTTTGTGAGATACTGAAACAATAGACATCTGTCAAAATGCTTTCAAATTTCTCGGAAGCAATCAAATGCTGGATATCAGTACAGTTATATAAGAATATGGTGTGTTTGACGATAGATGTGGTCAAAATCAAAGTAACAAGGGTCAAACAATAGCTTCCATTATTGACATTCAATTTCTACATGGAAGAAAAGCCAAAGTTAAATGAATACACAACAATTAACTTCCTAAGCTAGAGTTCCAAGTGTTCAACTGAAAATGAAGCAGTCCTTTTCATTTTGGTTTATCTTAAACCGAAAATGTATCTTTCCTTTTCTTTTTTTGATTTGTCTTAAGCTGAAAATGTAGCTTTCCTTTTTATCTTTGGTTTGTCTTTTTTCAGGTGAAAGGAAGAAAATATAAGACAACATCCCCAGATACCACCCAAAAATCTCCGAAATATTGGCTTTATCGTAGATGATTTTCTCATTTAATTTGCAAACATTTTTTTGTATCAAGTTAGAATATAAAGCTGAATACAGTATCCAAATTTAGTCAACCTGAAATACCATCAAAATGTTTAAGAAAGCAATAACTTGTTCAACATCAGACACACCAGAAGTGACTAGGAATGGACATATAAAAACAAGAGAAGACAGCAGAGAGATGATACTATCCTTTTCTTAAGGAGGATCGAACTTGCAAATGCTACTATCTCAACAATCAAACTCTAACAAAGGTTTTAAACTTTTAATTCTCAATTCCAGCATTTTCCTGATTTTTAACGTGATTTTAGGATAAGGTTTGTAACGTGATTTTTACACATGAGAAATGGATGTACATGTGCTTCAACCTATGAATATTACCAAAAGAGTAAGCATCCGTGCACTATTTAATCAAAATGCAACCACAGTCACTCAATCTTAACAGAGAAAAGTAACATTTTTTACAACCAAAAAAGATGAACTCCTTTCGTTTCAAGTTTGTGCTGAAACTATTAGCTTATAATTACAAGTAGCTTATAACTACAAGTACTTAGTGGTAGAAAAATGAGTGAAAACACAGACCTGAGTGACTCTGTAATTGAAATAAGGATCGAATTCGTGAATTACACTCTCGTACTTTATCACCTGTCAATGATCAACACCAAAATTCCACATCAACACAAGTCTACAAAGCACCATAACTAGTCTATACCAACTAAAATGAATAAAAATAACACATCAATGATGACTCTACATGTCACCAGTCCGATCTCAATTATCATCATGGGTAATAATCTATACACAATACATAACGATGTAAACTTGAGAAAAGTTTTACTAACCGAGAAGAGGCGGATCGAGAATGCGAGAACGCCGATTAAAACGAGAATGAAAAATGAGAAGACAAAGCCGAAGGCATTGCGTAGAGTTGAAGGCGGTGAGGTCTCGGGCTCCGCCATCGATGGCGAGAACAATCCGCAGCTACAACACAGTAAGAGATTGGGTGACTGAAACTAATGGTGAGACTGTGAGAGGGCTTGGGGGGTTTTTTTTCTTTTCTTCTACCATACGGAGAAGAACCGGGCGAAGACTTTTTTGTTTCACGGTGTGCTAAGCTTATCTGGGTAAAATGCTGAACAATTACTGCCCTGAGGTTTAATCTTTGGTGTTCTAAAATCGTTATTCTCTAAGCGCTGGGTAATTTACGCTTTCTGGCGTTTTTGACTGAGGAGATGGGAAGCGGATTTAGATAAAATTTACAGCATACGTAGAGTAACTATAATAAATGTCTAAAAACACAGAATGCCACGTGGAACCTTCTCATTGGCTCCTCATAGTTGGCCTCCTGCGTGTGATTCGTCACGGAGTAAAAACAAGAGTAAATCACATCACAAATTTGCAAGTGCTATCTCCCTCTCCAATTTTTTTTTTTTTTTTAGGTGTTGTCATCCCTCCAGCCGGTTGTAACTGCATTGTCTAGCTATTTCACACTCTGCAGTAGTAGTTTGGCGATGGTGTTCTTCATCGTCTGCAGTTTGGCTCTCACGAATCGGCATGAGGTGAGAGATAGAGATTAAGTTCTAATTTCTTTCGCCACAGGCTATTTGTAAATGGGCATTTGGGTTGCGTAGTATCATTTTTGTATAATATTAGTGCCCCTATATAACCGGGCTTTTGTATCTAGGTCGTCTAGGTTTTCAACCTATGCCGCTTTACCGCTTTTGTCCAGCTTTGCGGGTGGCTTTGCCCCTTGAGGGCTTATTGTCTTTGTTTTCGTGGGTTATTGCACTATTTTCAGTAACGACACCACGAAACTCTTTAAGCTTTGCGGCTCTGTACATTGGGCATTGTGCCTTGTTATCAATCTAATATCGTTTCAGTAAAAAAAAAGAATTTCAAATGCACTTTGGTCCGCTGGTTTGACTTACGCTCCTCCCAAAAAAAAATTGATTTTAATTTAAATATAATTTTTTATTAATATACACACAAATGTTTTAAAAATTAAAAATTAAAAATTATACACACAAATGTCACTCTTCTTAACTTGAAACCCGCTAAGACCTGACACCCAGCGTCAAAACAAATCCTTCCACCTACCAATAACCTTTCCTAACTAAAAAGTTAAATTTTTTATTAGTTATTAAATACTAATCATTTAATACACCAATTAAATATATAATTTTATATTTATATTTTTATTTTTTAAGCATGAGTATGCATAATTATTATTAGTAAAATTATTTTAAAATTTTAATTTAAATGTGAAATCTTTTTTGGAAATAATAAAAAAATTTGAAAATAGACTTTTTTTTCTATAAAAAGAAAGAGTAATTAAATACGGAGTGTATGTTTTTATAAATTTTAGTTTAATTTTTTTACATAATTATAAATGAATGACTATAATAAAAAAATAAATCGTATAATTCAATTAAATATAATAAAAAATTCTCTAATTTTAAACTAATATCAATTCTAATAATATATCAAACCGAACTGAGAACATATCATCTCATCCACAGGCCAAACTAATTAAGAGATAATCAATACATTCATTTGTCGAAGTAATCCATCATTCCTAAATAAGAAAAAAAACTTGTCGCATATAGTGAAAAAATTATTAAAATACAGAATTAATTAACGTGTATCAACCGCTTCAACCATTAAATATTTTTTTGTCAAATTTATTGTACACCAATCATTGTAAAAATTTACTAAAACTTTTCACTAGGAAATTTGTTTACAGCCGAATTCCCATCCCATTGAAAACAGAAAAGGGTAAATTAAAAAAAAAGCATTGTATTTAAATAAACAGAAAATAAAAATTAAAAAATGGTTTACATTGATATGGGTTGCCGATGGCTAAGGGGACCTGGGCACAATCCAGCCCATATATAACTAATCCGTTGTCGTGACGTCAGCCTTCACCGGTCAATATATGAGAGAGCCCAATTGGCCCAAAAATATCCAGCGCCTACTTAAGTACTTATGTCTCATGATAGCGAGTTATATGAGACGAGAAAATCATTCGCGGTCTTCAATTTCTGACTCACCGTCGACGGGACGACGATTGCGCCGCCCTCATCCCTACAGCTACTGAATCGAAGGTTAGTGCAACGAGTATATTGTCTTCGATCTCTAATGTCTGCTTTTACTTGTCTCGATTGATTTTTTTTTTGGGGAGGGGGGTTTCGGGTTGATTTTGCTACAAAAACCTTAATTAGATTCATTTAACATCATCGAAGTTCGTTTGTGTTTTCGATTAAAGCTTCGATCTCTTGCTCTGTTTAAGTTTGGAAAAAGGCTCATAATAATAGATTGAGTTTGATGATTTGCCCTAAAGTTGATTCACTTTTATTTGGAATGCTTGTCTTTTTTTTATACGATAATAGATATGTATTTTTTTATTTTTGAGCTGATTGGAACACGAAAGATTAAAGGTTTTGGTTTGATATAAATTTAGTTGCTGAGGTTTAGAGGAGCTCTTGTGGTGACCCCTTTTTTTGGGCTGTTATTGCTTTGTTCAGGACTTTTTAGAGGATAATTTGGTTGAGATAAGGGTTTGGAGTATTGATGGCGGCATTAAAGGAACTTCTTCCTCCCGTGAAGTCTACTGGTACCACTCATTATGACCATTCCAATGATCCCTGGTTCAAGCAGAGGTATACTGCGGCAGAGTCCGAGAAATCTGCAGCAATTAAGACCAATCCCGTTCCACCGTACTTGAAAAGGGCTGGTTTTAAGCCATCCAAGCTTGAGGATTTTGGTGATGGCGGGGCATTCCCTGAAATTCACATTGCTCAGTACCCTCTCGATATGGGTAGAAAAAGGGATTGGAAGGCGGGGGGGAAAACCTTGCCTGTGACAGTTGATGAGCATGGTAATGTGAGGTACGATGCAATTGTGAGGCAGAATGAGAACTCGAAGAAGATTGTTTATTCCCAGCATAAGGACCTTATCCCAGCGGTCATCAAAGATGAGCAAAAAGGGGAAGAGATGGATTTGGATGAGAAGGAGAAAGAGATTGAGGAGACCACTCAGAGCACTAAGGCCGCCCTTGAGAAAATTGTAAATGTAAGGTTGAGTGCAGCTCAGCCTAAAAATGTCCCTACACAATCATCTGACTCTAAATATATTAAGTACAAGCCTTCACAGCAGTCAGCGGCCTTTAATTCTGGTGCAAAGGAGAGGATTATTAGGATGGTGGAGATGCCTGTTGATCCTTTGGAACCACCTAAGTTTAAACATAAGAGGGTTCCAAAAGCATCTGGTTCTCCACCTGTGCCAGTAATGCACTCTCCTCCCCGCCCAGTGACTGTGAAAGACCAACAAGATTGGAAGATCCCACCTTGTATTTCAAATTGGAAGAATCCTAAGGGTTATACGATTCCTCTTGATAAGCGTCTGGCAGCTGATGGTAGGGGACTTCAGGATGTTCAGATTAATGACAATTTTGCTAAGTTGTCTGAGGCTTTGTATGTAGCAGAACAGAAGGCTAGAGAGGCTGTTGAAATGAGGTCAAAGGTACACAAGGAAATGATGATGAAAGAGAAAGAAAAGAAAGAGATGGAATTGCGAGAATTGGCCCGAAAAGCGAGATCTGAGAGAACTGGTGTTGTCCCACAGTCTCAATCTATACCTTCTGAGAGAGTTGCTGATGATATGATGGCAGATTATGATCGTGTTAGGAATGCTCCAAGGGAGAAAGAGACAAAGGAGGAGAGAGAGGAGCGGTTGCAAAGGGAGAAAATCCGTGAGGAGCGACGCAGAGAGAGGGAGAGGGAAAGGAGGTTGGAAGCAAAAGATGCGGCTATGGGGAAGAAGAGTAAGATTACCAGGGATAGAGACCGAGACATCAGTGAGAAAGTTGCTCTTGGAATGGCTACCACAGGGAGAACGGGTGAAGTCCAATATGATCAAAGGTTGTTTAACCAAGAGAAAGGGATGGACTCTGGGTTTGCCATTGATGATTCTTACAACATATATGACAAGGGTCTTTTTACTGCACAACCTACTCTCTCTACCCTTTACAGGCCTAAGAAAGATGTTGACTCTGACACGTATGGAGGTGCTGATGAGCAGCTGGACAAGATCATGAAAACTGACCGCTTTAAACCTGACAAAGCATTTGCAGGTACGTCAGAGAGGTCTGGTCCTAGAGGCGGTCCCGTCGAGTTTGAGAAAGATGCTGAAGAAGCTGATCCATTTGGTCTGGGCCAATTCTTGGATGAGGTCAAGAAGGGTAAAAAAGCGATGGACAAAATTGGCAGCAGTGGTACAATGAAGGCTAGTGCTGGATCAATGCGAGATGGTTTTGAAGGATCTGGTAGGACTCGCATTGCCTTTGACAAAGGGCGTTAGTGGGTTCCTAAACTTCTTGGAGACTTTTCAGCCCTTGCTGTGTGAATTGGTGTTTGTTTACCCATGTTGAATGATTCTTCTTCTGGGGACTGTAGAGATGAGTCGGAGGTTACAGTTCTGCAAGATGTTCCTCTTCTTATTGGTAACAAAGTGAATGGTTATTTAAAATTTTCTAAGTTCTACTTTTTCCTAGTGGTCCTGTACAACATCTATCTGACTTATGGCTATACGTAATTGAATATGTCTGGTGTTTGTTTTGGTTTCAAATTCACGATATTTGATGGGGCACTGGCAAATTGATTGCTGTTTGTGTATCCGATGGCTATATATTTACACGAGGTTCAGTGTCTCTTGGAAAAGAAAGTCAATTGGTCCAGCAGCATATTAGATCATGCATTAACAGTTGGACGGAGATTTCAATATCAAAAAGCAAATTGGTATATTAGTATTGAATGGGAGCTGCCTCAGGAGTTCTGCAGAACTTAACGCAGAATGATTGATTTGCTGATTTTTTTCAGAAACACAATGTGTTCAGGCCTTGGAGAAAGCTTTCAGAACCAGAAAAAGCATTGGCTAGCTAGCTTACCGGAGGAAGAAACACATCAAAGAATCCTTTTGATGGTTCTGGTTCATTTGAAGCACATATATTTACGATATGTTCAATACTGTTCTCTGGTCTGCTTTTAGTAATTGGGCAGCGACTGCAGCTATGTAAACCTTTTATTGCCATCAACGAAATTCCTAATGTTTTACTAATAGGGTTATTAAATTAAAAAGAAAAAGAAAAAGATGAAATAACGCAATGCAATTTGTGTTATTGTTCCAGTTGCACTGGCACCCTCCAACGCGTCAAAAGAATTTTATGGATCTTACTTGCATGTTTCAACCTGCCCAATTGGTGCTTGCTTCAGTATTCTATTACGCAATGCTGTCCAATGAGTTCTGGGGTGCATTCTTTCATTAATAGTACATCTATTTGTATAGAAGTATTAACTCTTTTCTCTCTTTGGCTCGCGACTAAAATGATGTGCACGTTCGATGTAACAGTGAATATATGCAGAAAATGGATCAATTGACAATTTCTGAGAGCAATTAACCTCTTCTTCTTATAGGATTCTGAAAAAAACACATGAAGATTTGTTGGCTATCATCTTCGAACTCATAAAGTCAAAAACAACTTTCTCAGAAATGCGAGTGCAAGATGTTGTTTACCCAACAGTCTCTGAAAATAGACCACAATTTCTTGCATCAGCACACTTCTCGCTAACAGTAAAATATTAAGTTCCTTCCCAAGGCTAAGCTCACAGCTGAATCTGAATTTGATTCTTCACATTACCATTTTGACATTTCATCCTATCTGAACAAGAAGGTTGACTTGACAAAATTACCTTCTAATTAAATACTTCAGAATCAATTTGTTGAATATTAGGGAAGATTTCTTTTAAGGCAGCAACATAATTCGGAGAGTTTACCTGCAAGGATTTAGAGAAATATTAAAATCATTTATATTCATAAAATAACATGCAAACACAAAAATAGCTACACAAAGACATGAACTAAGATAGCAAAAAAAAAATTCGATCATCATTTGGAGTTTGTTGTCTGAGATTTGAAAAAATAGTATGTAGTTCAGAGATCTTCCTCTAGTTGATGCAACAATGCAACAACTTCCAACGCAGAGCACCAAGAATTAACAACTTAACAGAAAACAAAAATCCTACATTATCTTTGTTTGAAGTTAAAAGATAAACAAGGCAGTATTCCATATGCAGGTTGCAACTATTATTTGAAAATAATAATCCACGTTCCACCAAGAATGATGTACCCTTGGACATGAGGGATTTAAATATAATCGGGAGATAAAATGCCAAAATGGATATTACAACATCACAACAAACTAATATTCATGGGATCATTCTATTATCAGCATCAAAAACTATGTTCTCATTAGGGCATGATGCATATGTTCCAGCATGTATATTACAAGAGATGACACCCATGAAAATGAAGATCAGGAACAAAACACATGCATCTATAATCTATATACGTAGATATCAGAAAAAAGGTGTGATGTTAAAAGATTGATCTCTTTTGAGGGATAAAATATCATACACATGGATTGCGCTCAAGATAGAGGGTGGTTAACTTCTCTCTTGAACCTGCAACTGCCTCAGCAATTCCATCTAATGAAGTGATATTGTTGTCATTGAGCCATAGATCTTCTAATCTGCAAAAATGAACCACAATGGTATCATCACAACTGAACTAAAGCTATGATAATATTTGTGAACATGAAATACCAGGGAGATATGCATACTGGGTCAGTTTCTCGATGTCACTAATTTCGGTAAGCTTATTAGAAGAGACATCCAAAACCCTAAGATTTACCAATCTTGATAGGCCTTCCATTTTTGCAATACCATTATGACTCAAATATAACTCTTCCAATGCAACACATTCCTGAAAATAGAGGAAGCAAAAAAAAAAAAAGTTTAGCAATGGAATCAAATCCAGAAGTTGGTTGAGGTCATTCGTAAACCATGAACAGTTTGGCCTTTGAAACTTCCCAATGAACACCCTTAAGTACCTCAAATCCTGTCATAGAAGTCAACCGATTGCTTTGCAGGCTGATCTTCTGGATACTTTTCAACCCACATAAGTCAACAGTTTTTATACGATTACGACCAAGCCATAACTCTTGCAAGTTTGTTAAGTTCTGCAGATTCTCCATTACCTGAGTATGCAAAGAAAGCACTTAATACTTACATAAGCAACCCAAAACAAACCATTCTGTTTAACATATTGTTTCTGTCTAGTGACAGAATAAAAAATGAGATAGAACATGCTAATAAAGGGATAATGTTTCAATCTCAGATCATTTGAGCTTTTAACCTAATACTATAAAGTTGGTCAGTAACATAATCATATCTGTATCTGCGAATGCTGCTAACATCCTTGTCAAGAAAGAAGCTAACCCGCAATTTGTTGGATCCAAGTTCAAGAATTTGCAGCCCTTGAAAATGGTCAATCTCCTCCATCTTGGTAACTTCATTTTTAGACACATAGAGTTCTTTAAGTGTGTTGGAGACCTTAGACAATCCCTGAAGTGATGGAATCTCATTGAAAGAAATATCAAAAACTAAAAGTCTCTTGAAAATGCTGACATCAGGAACTTTCTTCAACTGGTTGTCCCTGAGAATGAGTTCCTATAAAGCAAATAACTTGCATCAATTTAAATGCAGCAAAAGGAAAAAGAAAAACCTAAGATTCTGGAAAAAACAACTGAAAGAAAAGTTAACAACATCCCAATCTTTAACCTTACATTATGCTCAATGGCATAAAAACGGGAGACTTAATTTCATCCTTTAGTTTACTAAGGGGACGAAAGGAAATCATTTCAGTGAAGGCATCTTTAAGTTCCATCAACATAAGATAAGCAAGTGCAAGCAGGCAGATGCATGCATGAGATTTCGTGTATGGTAAAGAACATAACGCTCAAATTGTGAAAATCCGTGGTCTCTGAGTTAGGTAAGCATCACTAATTTCTAAAAAAAGTATTAATACACAACTTTAGAGGAAGTTAGCAGAAATGAATTCGCCACCGATGATTAAAATCTGGTGATATAGTAATGTCTAGATTTACAGACATCTTGAGCAATTAAACAAGTAGGAATACGAACCAGTATAGAAACCAGAAATATCAAAATTGAAGGACTTGCCTATAGTGTAAACTCCAATACAACATCTATGGACTAAAAATTATACCCCAGAATCCATGCCCATGTAAAAATGTAATAAAGACCGAAACTTGAAATAAACGGATAATTCACACTTTAATACAAAACAAAATATTTTTCTTTTTCCACAATTGATCAAAGTATCTTAATAACAAAATAGTACTAATAGATTAATCTCAGTCTGACGGTTCAATACCTCGAGATTTGCAATGCCGTGCCACGAGGAGAGGGGCTCGACGCCAGCGTCATCAAATAGGTTCTGGCGAAAAGAGAGCTTCTTGAGGTTAGAAAGGTGGGCAATACGGGGGTCCAACTTGGACAATCGATTAGCGGTTATGTCCAACTCAGTGAGACTCGGCGGGAGGTCGACTGAGTCGAGATCATGGAGCTGGTAGCTGGTAAGATCGAGCACCGTCGATGACGAGTCATCATCGGGCGTCGGATTGTTCGGAGCATCGCGACTCGTAGAGATGTCATTTGAAGGGTCCATCATAAAAATTGGATCATACGAATGACAGAGAGAAGTCTATAATGATCGTCTGTTGTTCGTGACGAGAAGAGACTGGAGGAGAACGGTGGCGAAAGTGGAGGAGGAGGAGGCGGAGCCGAAGAGTGTGTTTTGTTTATGTTTGTCAACCGAGGCAAACCTATTTTTTTTTCCCCCTTTTTTCTTTTTTAATACTCGTTTTAATTATGTGTGCCATCATGGAGGGCATATATTTATAGCTTTTTTTATTATTCTTTTTTAAAATAATAATTAGGAAATATAAATATATTAAAAAAACATAAAAATATATTTTAAAAAACTAATCAGGTAAATTTTAAATTAATTTATGTTCTATGGTGTGTATATATATTATAATTTTAAAATATATTTTTAGAATATTTTTATATTTTTTAATATATATTTTATTTCATAATTGAAAAACACTAAAACATAATTTATACATTTAGTATATATGGACTTCTGGGTGTGAATTTGTCTTTGGTGGTGTTAGCTTTGCAAGTCATTTTGTGTTCTTTTGATTTTTGTAATATTACATTCGTCTCAAAAAAAAGATTTTAATTTTAAAATTTTACTTTGTTTAAAAGAAAAAAGTTTATTTTTGATATAATTTTTTACTTGTTCTTATTAATAATTATTAATGTATAATCTAAATTAAAAAATAGAAATATAAAATATAAAATTATATATTTTGATTCGTAACTTATAAAAAAATTTTTATGGAGAGAGAAATACTTTACCTTGTCCGGTTTTGTAAGAGAATGATAGTAGTAAAATTTTTTAGTAAAATGGTTCAATGATTGAAGTGGGATTATGTAACATAAATCATCAGTTTAATTATTTAATATTTGTTATGATATGAATACTAACTCAATCACTATAACAATTTATTAAAAATTTTCCTTTTAAATGTCATATTATTTTTTGTATTATGTTTTTAACCATATTGACTTATTATGTCTATAAGGGTGCAATACTTTAATTGATAAAACACAATATACGAAATATAGTGAGATGTGTAACATTCACAACCAAATATATATGATACTAGATTAATTATCTCTTGTTTACGGTTATGTTTAGATTGTAATTTATTTGAGAAATTTTATATTAAAATATGTTAAAATTTTGGCAGGAATTTTATAGTAGAAAAAATATTTTAGAGAGAAAATAAAAAGAATTTTTTTAAAAAAAAAATTATGTTAGTATAATTTGGAAGGAACTTTTTAAATTTTAAATTTTAAAATAAAAAGATGTTGAATCTTTTATTTTTGTTTTAAAAAATTAATTTTTTATAAATAAAACACAATCCAAACGCAGCAAGTTTTATTACACAAGAATGTTTGTAATTTTGATTGGACCATGAAATTCCACTCACGAGTGTGTGTTTAGTTTCTCATTGGGATTGAAACTATTTTAAAACTATAAATTTTTTAATTGTATTTTATGGTTTTTCTCTTATTTTTACTCATTTATGGTATCTATTTTACAATGTATTTAAATCGTTAAAATTATTTTTATAAAATTTAAACTAAAATCTATATAAAATATATTGAATTTTAAACCAATCCCAGTTATAATTAGCAATTAAACGGATCCTGGATCCATCAAAATCTTTCCACCAACGAAAGGATGAAACTTGGGAGTAGTAGTCGTTGCAAAATTGGGTAGCGAGGGATTGTGGAACATGAAAAGAAAAGTATCCCGTTCTGCATTTCCAGTTGCAGAAGCATGACATTCCTCCATTCCATCCCGCGCACTTTGGGCGCTCGTGTCCCCGAACACCCACCCATCTTTAGCCAACTCAGTCGCACTGTCACCATCATTGCCGCCTCATTGAGTCCTCCAAGCAATGCCGGCTTCATCGCCGCTGCACAACCAGCAAACCAACCCATTGAAAATTATGTCACGACAATAGCAAACCAGATCTCAAATAGTGCCAATTTGAAACAACTTAATCAAATTTACGCGCATGTAATCCGTACCCACTTTCTTGAATTGTACCCTGCATCATTTCATTACAACAACATTATAAGATCGTACGTTAATCTAAGTTCACCTCTCATGGCCCAATATGTGTATGTTGAAATGTCTCGAGCGGGTGTTGCTCCAGACACGTATACGTTACCCATTATACTGAAGTCCATGTGTGAAAATTTTGATTTCCCAATGTTACGACAGTTTCATGGAGTAGCAATAAAATTTGGGCTGGAGAAAAATACGTATTGTGAGAGTGGGTTTATAAGCTTGTATTCTAAAGCGGGCGAATTTGAAATTGCTCGTAAAGTGTTTGAGGAAAATGATGATAGAGAGCTGGGATCTTGGAATGCGATTATTGCAGGCTTGTCACAAGGTGGACGTGCCAGGGAAGCAATCAAAATGTTTATAAAATTGAAACAATGCGGTTTTGAGCCTGATAATGTTACGATGGTGAGTGTTACTTCGGCTTGCGGAAGTTTGGGGTACTTGAGTCTGGCTTTTCAGTTGCATAAATGCGTGTTTCAGGCGAGAAGTTTCAAAAAGTCAGATATGCAAATGATGAATTCGCTCATTGATATGTATGGAAAGTGTGGTAGGATGGATTTGGCTAATGGTGTGTTTTGGAAAATGGAAGAAAGAAATGTGTCATCTTGGACATCTATGATAGTTGGATATGCTATGCATGGGCATGTGAGGGATGCACTAGATTTCTTCCATCAAATGAGAGAAGCTGGTGTGAGGCCTAACCACGTGACGTTTGTTGGAGTGTTGAGTGCTTGTGTTCATGGTGGAAGGGTGGAGGAGGGAAAGTATTACTTCAAGATGATGAAGAGTAAATATGGGATTGCACCCACATTGCCGCATTATGGATGCATGGTTGATTTGCTAGGCCGAGAAGGTTTAATGGATGAAGCTAGAGTGATGGTGGAGGGGATGCCAATGAAACCAAATGTGGTCATTTGGGGATGCTTGATGGGCGCCTGTGAGAAATATGGGAATGTTGAGATAGGAGAGTGGGTGGCCGAGCATTTGCTAGAGCTGGAACCTTGGAATGATGGGGTGTACGTAGTTTTGTCCAATATTTATGCCAGTAATAGTCTATGGGAAGAGGTAGAGAGGATAAGAAAAATTATGAAGCAGAGTGAACTGTCAAAGATTCCTGCTTATAGCTTGTCCACAAATACAGGCTAAAATCCACTAGGCTAGGCTGTATGATTCCCATTCTCCCGACTAGGTTCTTTGGATTCTCAATTCTATTTTGACAAGACATGATCAATGACTGTTCTTGTAAAATTTTCAAATGCTGGATATGAACAAACATGAGGGCAATGTGTAGGAAAAGTAGAAGCTCCATGCACATAGTGCACGACTCTGGCTTGGTAGTAATCATCTTTGTTGCAGGTTTCTCGATGCAATGAAGCTTCCAATACAGCTTTACATTATCTTGTGAAGATTCAAAAAGTATTTCTTCTCTGTTAGCTAGAAAATAATTTAATTTTTTAAGTTCTGATTCTGACTTCATACAAATATTTATGTTCTTGGGCATGGTTGAATGGACAATTTTGAAGCTCATGATATATTTTTCTGACTTTGCTTCTCTGCTACTCTGGTTGTTGCAGATGTGAATTAGAACCCTGCATCATAAAAGTAAGATTGACTCTCCAACAATTGTTTCCAGACAAGTTCAATAACACTATAGGTGTACTTTCACTGACTTAAAATTTTTTACACATATAAAGCTTTGGTAAAAGAATTTCTCCACTAGTTTCTATATGTATTTATTATTAATCAGATAGCAGATATGAATAAATTTCAGATATGATCAAGATACTGTTGATTAAGTTTGAAGGTGATATGATTTGGGTATATTCCATATCATCTAAGTTTTGTTTTGTACGTAGTATTGGTTGTATGGGAGTACTTATCTAAAGCTTTGGTATTGTATGACTATTCATTACTTTTTGGGATTGTTCCTTGCATGCAGTCATGGTTGCATGTTTTCTTTATTATCTGATGTTACGAGTGCTTTTGGTTTGCTGCAGTTAGGCTTTTTCCCTTAAATTCTGTGCATGCTATTAGGTTTCACGCGCGGAAGAGTTTTGAATCTTATCTTTAATTGTAGCCTTATCACCTTCTAATCAAATATAGGTAGATACATTTTTTACTATTTTCAACTGCTATATAAAGGTCTATGCTGGGTTGATAGAATAATAATTTCTTGGATTATAAACTTTAACTTTGGAAGATGAACAATGTCACTCAGTGTTCTGCTAATCCTCCGTGGCTGTTAACTTATTGAGTGTTTAGGCTCTAAAGAATCACTTTGTTCTCCAAGATTTTAAGTGTTTTTCTGCATCTAAGCTCGTGGTTTTCTTTCTGCTTCTTGTCAGCTTTATTTCCTTCATGTGGGCTGCAAAATGTCTTTTATTTTTAGCTATAGCTGCTTGATCTGTTTAGGGAAAGTTTGGGTGGGGGAAATCTCTGTTTGTCAATTAATAAAGGGTCTTTCCCTTTCAGTCCTTGTTGGCATCCTTATTATTTGTTTGAGCTGGGGCTATATCTTGCAGTTACTGGATGCATGTCTACCTGTCCTTGGCATAACCATGTTCCTATTTTATTGTGATCAAGGTGGATAAAGATCAGGAAACTTGCCCATCTACTTGTACACATGTGGCTGCCTAGACCAAAGCCTTCCCGAAACCAAAGTAGCAAGATATGAGGTGTGGCCTACAAAAAATGATAAAATAATTTCTTGTGTCATGATTATTCTTCTCTGGCATGAACTGAAATTGGAGACATGATCAGCTAGTACTAGAGCTTGTAAAACCATAATGCACCTTTGTCTTGTCTGCATTTCAAGCAGGATAACATACAGCAACTGTGATAATGTGCTGAAATTGATGACCTCAATAGTCCTTTCTCGGGTAGAATATTCTAATACCTGTCTGGTTCAGGAAATTGGGAAAAGTTAGCCTCCATTAGTTATGAGTGATCTGTAGTTTAAACAGAAATTTGGTGTTAAGAAAGTTGGAGTGGTGCATAATTATTCGTAGTTGACTTAGTAATTTGGTTTGCTTATGGATTTGATTGGTGTAAATGGGAAGGTATGCATAAATGATAAAATTTAGTAAACAAAACTCCCACCTGGATTTGTGACTTTTTTTTTGGGTTTGTGGGTTATAAATCCCTGGGCGTGTTGATTTTGTTTAAAAAAGATTAACTTGATGTTTGAGAATTTTTAGTTACTCTGCATGCCATGTTATGTGATCATACATCACTGTTGCTTGATTTTGCATTCCAATCAAATGGGATTCTATACCTTTCTGATTTTATGTTCTGATGTGACTTTCATAACAGAGACTGTTGTTTCTAATACTTCTTTGACTGTAGGCCTTATTTCTGAAAATATCACGCTGCATTAAAACTAAACAACTGAAGTGTCACTTTACTGGACGGGTGAACAGGTACCAATCATTGGGGGCGTGTTTATAGAGTTTTCTGGATACAGTATCTACAAGGCACTGGTGAAATCACCTTTGATGAAGCACTGTATAACATGGAAAATGCATGGAATACTTTGACGAGACCAACATCAAGGATTGGATTCATTCCCTCACAAAGGATTAAATTCAGTAAGCTCCATTCATATTCTCAAGCTCTCCAGGTTCAAAAATTTTCTACTTAATATTATCACCGTCGCTGGCATACCACTTGTACCCAGTTGTGCTAGAGTAAACTCTGTATTTTGTGTGACCAGCATGAAGTTGTTGTCATTATGGATACATCAGTTCTTATACTTCAGTTGTAGTTTGACGTTTGAATAGTTTGTGGGAGCCTTCCAAATAAAAAGATATAACAAAACTTCTTGTAGTCTGATAAAGTTACTGCAGTTCGACGTTTTAATAGTCTGATAAAGAGCAAAGCTCTCCTTTAGGTCTCTGATGAGCATGTCACCAACTTTGGTTGATAAATTATTAGATGACTTGATTCAACGGGCAGTGGGGCATGCTTAGTCAGTGACCTGGTTGACTTGTTTCAGAATTCAAGAATTTATTTTTCTTATTTAAGAGTTTCTTACTTGGTTCAGTATTTGTGGGCATGGTAGGATGACAAGATGAACTTTGAGGCAGCAAAAGGTTTATGGAATAACCCATAATGGATTTGAATAAAGCACATTGAAGATTAAACAATCATCTCGGTGTTCTCTTGGAAGCATTAATGAAGAATGACTTTTCCCTTAAATTTGGAGGGTTTGATATTTAGATATGTCATTTTCTTTATAATGAATGAAAATGCCTGTCGTGAGGAATTTGCGACCACCGTTGGAGATGATTAATGTTGGCTGACCCTATAGTGAGTCCTTTTCTAGCGTTCCTTTTAAGCTACTATGTGAATCAATAATCAAAACTGCTGGCTCAAGGTGCTGAACCTATCAAAATTAAAGAAATTGAATGTGTCCAAGGTCCAAGGATTGAAGCTGAGGTAGCTTTCTAAGATGAAATGAAACAGTAACAAAGTTTAACTGGGCTTTTCTTTTCCATGCTACATTGAATTTTGTTGCAGCAAATTGCCTTGTATCATACAAAATTACAGTCACCATTCCAAGTTTATTTTTGCTACAACAAAACCACTAAATAAGCCTATGAAATGGACAGATAAACAAATATGTGGGATGACCAAGAACAGCAGAAATCAGGGCAATCAAACTTGGTTTTCCTGAATCAAGTGGAGTGACAAAGAATGATAAAAATCAGGGCAACAAAACTTTGGATCTCTTGACCCAAGCAGAGTGCAGGCTGGGATTGTCTTGCGTAGGCATTAAGCAGCTTGTGATAAACTAACCAACTCGGCTAAGCCGAGTTGGCCACCCATACAGTTGGGGCAAAGGAGGTTGAAGGTTCAAACCCCGCCTCTGATTTCTTCCTCCCCTTATCCCTCAGACCCCTTTGGTTTTGGGAGCCTCACTCCGCAATGTGTGAGGCACATCTTTGTAATAGATTCATTGGTGTAGGATCATGATTATAATAAAATGGGAGTGATGTAATACAAATTAAGATTCTTAAAAAAAAAAAAAGAAGAAGAAGAAGCTTGTGATAAACTTGCTTTCTCCTTCATTCCAACCACAATCCGCCCCACATTGCATTCAATTTGTGGTGGCTTACCGGAGTTATTGAGGTCCCCTGAACAGCAAGAAGAAGCATGTGCCACGTATTGAAGTTATGCTATTATTAGAGCCCAATATCAAAGATTTAGCCTATGGAAAACTAGAAGAATGAAAAGTCTTTTTAAGAAATTTCTGCCCCAAATGCTCAAGATGCTCAATAATTCTATGTGCATTAACTAAAAGATTAGGCTCAAGTTTTGGAAGAGAAAGACAATGACATGAAAATCAACCCTTTTAAGTGTGTACATCATACTCGGACCACCAATAATTTAGGACACAAAGTCTAATCCCAGCTAGAGGTTGCCAGTGGAGACACTCATTGCACATCTTGATTTTTTTTTCCCCTTTGAGCTAAAAAACTTAATCAATGAGTTTGCATTGTTGATCCATTTTCACATCACATGTTCATTCAAACTTGATCCATTTTCTCTACTATAAAAGGGAAAAGCAGACAAATTACATCACCTCCTCCCCCTCCTCCCCCCCTTTTTTTTCCTTAATGATATAATCTTGGGGTTTAGGATATAGTCCAAAACCGCATCCATGATAAATAACTTTTTGAGTTAACAATCAATTCAGAAGCAATAAACATTAAATAAAACAAACTCATTAAATTATAATCCCTTTAACAGAACCAATAGCCGAGCGCAAATCCCCCTCCAGTAAACATCAAGGGAGGTAGATCCCATTAATCACAATAATGGTTTTTAATTTCTTTATGCTTTGTTTTTTATCACAGAATAAAAAATTAGTTGTAGTTTAATTTTAATATAATTGGACAAAGGGTCACATTCATTTTGAAATTCAATCGCAAATTAATTAATATATTAACAGTTCATTTAGCTCATTAATGTCTAATGTGTGGTCACTTTTTCCATTAATGACCTTCTAAGGATGAAACTAATAATGACTGAGTACGGAGTAGACCCCATGACGGGTGCAGTATGCATCTTTTGCCTCTTTTTTTTTTTTTTTTTGTATGAGGATTATTAATTATGTAGGCAGGCATCCAAAGATTATAAATCCATTTTTACCCAATTAAAAATGGAGTTTGATTCTATTCCTTAGTTGCATGAGGATAAAAATAAGGGAATATTATTTTTGGTGGACGGCAATTTAATATTTTTAGCTGCCCCCAAATGTGGGAATAGCCATAATTATTAAAGTTTCCATCCAACTATTTTATGATTTAAATTTATTAAAACGATTTCGATCTTAATTATGATAATAACTTTTGTGATGTGAATGAAATATAATTAAATATATTTTAAAAAATTTCATATCAAAAAGAAATCAAAATTTGTGATTGTATAAATAATTTAATTGACTTGATCATATTTTTACTAGATTTTAGTAATAAATAAGTAAACTAAACATAATTACTCTTGAATTTCTGCAACAATTCAAATATCGACAAAATCAATATAAAATATCATAAGAAATACAAATTTGAATTAAAACATTTACTTATAAAAATATATGTGAATTCTATATATATCTGTTCATATATTAATTAATAGTTATTTTAAAAATAATCGATAAACTATACATATTTATTCTTTTCAAAAAATTTACAATTTTACGTTACAATCCCATGAATTTGATTATGCAATCTAAAATTGATCCCGCGCAAAATCCCAATTCTACAAACCTTGAAACTGTCATGTGTTTGGTTTGAATGTTATGCACCAAAATATGGTCTGTCCCTCGTTTTTTTTTTTCAAAACAAAAATATCTTTAATTTGCAAATTTTGATTTCGGTTTTTTATATATATGCATCATATATATATATATATATATATATATATTTGTTTAATCGAATTTAACATGAAAAATACTAATGAAAGTGTTCAAAATCAATTAGTTAATCCGATTCGATTCACGAATCAAAATAAATAACCCTTATGTCCGCTCCTTCTCCAATATGAACACATTTAATTAGTCATTCCTATTAGAACCAGGAAATTGAAGACAAAATGTTGTTTTATAGTCTACTATTTTAGAGCCGCTTCGCCCCATTTTCTTGACTTGTCATTTCTTTGTGGAATAGAAACTAGTAATTAATGTTTCTTTTTATTAAGTATAAAATATAAAATTTAAACGTCGCCCTGTCAAATCCCTCTTAATATTTTGTACTTCAAAGCATTCACAGGTACCGACTATAGATATTTTACATTTTATACTTTTTTTGGCCAAAAAAATACCAAAAAAAAGAGTATAAAATATAGGGAAATTTACAAATATAACACCTTTGACTGTTGACTTTACAAAAATAACACCCTCATTTTTTTGTTCTCTGTTATAGCACTTCCACAAAAAAAAAGACTACAACACCCCTAAGCAGATTTCACTCCATCTTCTTCTTCTTTGTTCTCAAAACCCATTTGATGGATTCAACAAAATTTGTTCTCACACCCCGTTGTTTGCACACCTCATTGTTCGTACACCTTATTGGACTATCATCTCCAAGCAAAAAGGCCGCAATCGTAGAGAAGAAATCGCATAAATTTGATGTTAGTTGAAATTTGCAGTAGTTGAACTGGGTTTGTGAATTTAAAGAAGCGAATGGTTGAGCTCTAGGTCGAGTTTTAGGTCGAGCACAAGGTTAGATCAATGTTACTAGGTCAACTTTTAGGTCGAGCACTAAATTTGATCGAGTTTTAGATCGAATATGTCAAGTTTAGGTCGAGCTCGACCTAATGCTTGACCAAATTTAGGTCGAGTGAATTTTTATTTTTTTTAAAAAAAAAATTAATAAAAAAAATTCATTCGACCTAAATTTGGTCGAGCATTAGGTCGAGCTCGACCTAGTATTAGGTCGAGTGAATTTTTTTTAATAAAAAAAAATAATAAATAAAAATTCACTCAACCTAAATTTGGTCAAGTATTAGGTCGAGCAATAGGTCGAGCACAAGGTTAACATTGGCCTAACCTTGTGCTCGACCTAATGCTTGACCAAATTTAGGTTGAGTGAATTTTTATTTTTTTTTTATTTTTTTTTATTAAAAAAAATTCACTCGACCTAATGCTTGACCAAATTTAGGTCGAATGAATTTTTTTTATTAAATTTTTTTTTTTAAAAAAATAAAAATTCACTCGACCTAAATTTGGTCGAGCATTAGGTCGAGCTCGACCTAAATTTGACATATTCGACCTAAAACTCGACCAAATTTAGTGCTCGACCTAAAAGTTGACCTAACAATATTGATCTAACCTTGTGCTCGACCTAAAACTCGACCTAGAGCTTGACCATTCGCTTCTTTAAATTCACAAACCCAGTTCAACTACTGCAAATTTCAACTAACATCAAATTTATGCGATTTCTTCTCTACGATTGCGGCCTTTTTGCTTGGAGATGATAGTCCAATAAGGTGTACGAACAATGAGGTGTGCAAACAACGGGGTGTGAGAACAAATTTTGTTGAATCCATCAAATGGGTTTTGAGAACAAAGAAGAAGAAGATGGAGTCCGCTGGAAGTGTTGTAGTCTTTTTTTTGTGGAAGTACTATAACAGAGAACAAAAAAAGGAAGGTGTTATTTTTGTAAAGTCAACGGTCAAAGTGTTATATTTGTAAATTTCCCTAAAATATAAAATATCTATATAGATATTTTATATTTTATCTATAGTACTATATAAAATATAATATATCTATAGTACTATAGATTTGTGAAGGATATTTTATATTTTATCTATAGTACTATATAAAATATAATATATCTATAGTACTATAGATATATTATATTTTATATAGTACTATAGATAAAATATAAAATATCTATAGATTTGTGAAGGGAACTATAGATATTTTATATTTTATACTTTTTTTTTTGGCAAAAAAAAATGCTAAAAACAAGAGTATAAAATATAAAATATAAAATATAAAATATCTATAGTACTATAAATATATTATATTTTATATTTTATATTTTATATTTTATACTCTTTTTTTTGTCAAAAAAATGCCAAAAAAAAGAGTATAAAATATAAAATATCTATAGTTGGCAAAAAAAAAAGTATAAAATATAAAATATCTATAGTTGGTACCTGTGAATGCTTTGAAGTGCAAAATATTAAGAGGGATTTGATAGGGCGATTGCTAGTAATTAATGTTTCTTTTTGTTAAAGTATAAAATACAAAATATCTATAGTTGGTGCATGTGAATGCTGTGAAGTGCAAAATATTAAGAGGGATTTGACAGGGCGATGTTTAAATTCTATATATAAGACACACATATTGAGCCAAAAAGGAACAAGTTGCAAAATTATGTCGACAAAGTATAATACTAGTAAACTCTGAAATGAAAGCTTTATAGATTAAAATATGCCAGTTCAAGTTGTAATTAACTTTGTCTGTTTAATTTACTTGCTTGATTTTTGCCGTGGTCGAAAAACACTTCAGATTGACAAACCTTATTGCTATTAATTTGAAACACATAATTTTAAAAAACTAGTAAAATGTGTCTTATCCAATAACGTTTTTAGTTAATAATTTTAAAATCATAAAACATATATAAAGATTTGAAAACGACTATTTTAGGTAAGAAAACTCATTTTGTGCAATTTTACATTAGAAAATTCCTTATTGACTTAAGTATCAAAATATTTACGGAGTTAAAATCCCATGCTGCAGGTTTATTTTTAAAAACACGTCAAAAACTACATATCAAAAAGAAGTATCATCAGTTTCAAACTCCAATTAATTATTAAATTGATGTCTTTAACACTGTACTTTTCGCTGTGTGATGCAAAAGAAAATATGTTTACATAACCAAAAAACTTACTAAATCAACTCTTCAAAATTCATTCGTAGAATCCAAGTTGTACAAAGTATAAATATCTAATATTGTTTTGTAAATGTCCAAATATCTCAGAATTGAAGCATCTTAAATTAAGCATATTTTGTTCCCCCTTTTTGTGAAAAAATATTGAGCGCAATCAAGCCAATGAACAAAGAATATAGGGCCCCTTAATATGATCCGATATTGTAAAAGAAACAAAAAACTTAACTTAATTAGTACTCAATAGTCAATAATAAGTCGCCTGCACTATGTTTGAACTTATCGGGTATAAATAAAAAAAAAATACTAACAGAATTAGTGAATTCCTTCAAATCAATAGTATTAATTGTTTCCAATAATTCCTGTCATTATTAAACACGACAATTAAGCCTAACAAACGTTAATCTTGCTTAATGAAAACGCTTTCTTCACGTTCCTACCTTTAATCATGGATTTTTTTCCTCTGTTTTTTTCCCCTCTTTGTGGGGAAAGTAAAAAGAGGAAAGAATTGAATGTTTTTTTCCCTAACAACCTATATTATTACATTATGGAGAAGGAAGAAATTATTGCCAAATTTCCTGTCTTAGAATGAATGGTTAAGGCAGGATCATCACAATTCAAGTCTTAAAAAGGGCTTAAAATGGTAAAGATGACTTCCATTTGTACTATCACGTACCATAGTTGTTAGAATCCCGATCCGATCTCACCGATCCTACGATTTTACGATTCTAATTTACTAAAACGATCCCGATTCTAATTACGATTCTACCTTATTATATAAATAAAATATAATTAAATTTACTCAAAAAAAACTTTTTATATCTAAGTAAAATTAAGATATATACTAATATAAATAATTTAATTGGTTTAATCATACTTTTATTAGATTTTAACAATAAATAAATAAATTGGATATAAATACCCTTCGACTGCGCCAACAACTAAAATATTGAAAAAATCATATAAAATGTTATAAAAAATAAAAATTGAAATAAAATCATTTAATTATAAACTATACATGAATTTTCTACATATCCATTCATATATTGATTAATAATTATTTTAAAAAGAATTTATAAATTATATTTTCTCATTTTTTGTAGAATCTTACAATTTTACGATCCGATCTCACCGATCCGATTCTGCTACCCTAAATCGATTTTGTGTAAAATCCTGATTTTATAAACTATGTCACGTACTCACCCTAAGAATTCAGAAAACAATAATTGCAACTCATGAAACAGAAGAAACATACGGGGTGTCACTCAGGAAAGCAGAATTGTACGGTTGTCGACTTGGGATACCTTTTTTTCCACAACGTTTATATCATTCTTGTTGAATTATTAAACCATGGGAAACCACAATTTATGGGGGGTCACCCTGTATGACCCCTTGACAAATGAGTAAGAACAAAAAGTAAACAAAATAAAGAGTAGCACAAAACAAGTTGACTCAAGTCATTTAGAGTTTTTTTTTTTTTTTTTTGGGTTTTTGGTGGGTATCTGTTCATTTAGATTTTAGTAGACCATATTGTTGATACAATAAAAATCTTTGACATTTTTACTTTCTAGTATTTAATTAGGAGGTCGACAATTTTAGTTTTCAAAATTTTTAGGTCAATTAATTTAGCTCTTACAGTTTTGATTTGTGATAATTTAAAAAAAATTAACGAAAAACGTTAAAAACTTAATGGTTGAAACATATGGGCTCGCATTTATATAAATTTTTTGATAGTTTTAATTTTCAATATTTAAAAGTTTGATAATTTTAGTTCCCAAAATTAAATAATTTAGATGACAAATCTAATTTTTAGATTTTCAACTTACAACAATTTTTTTTTTTTTAAAAAAAGACCTTATAACTTAAAAGAATGTTAAGAGTAAATTAACATACATTTTTTTTTATATATATTTCAAATCAGTGGGAAAATGTAAAATATGAAATAAAAAATGTTACTTCATTTTTTTTATTGATTGATATTGATTTGAAAAATAAAACAAATATATGTCACTTTACTCTTCCGATTTTTTTAACTAATGACATTTTTTTTTAATTATTATTTTTACAAATTGAAATTACATAAATATATAGATTTGCCAACTTAAAATTTTTAGAGACTAAAATTGTTGAATCTCAAAACATTAAGAACTAAAACTACCCAAAATTATATATAAACATGGGCTCCAACAATTAAATCTTTAGCTTTTTCCTCATATGTCTCTAAATCATTACAAATTAAAATTATAAAAACTTGATTTGTCAACTTAAAAATTTTGAAAACTAGAATTGTCAAACCTCCAAATGTTGGGAACTAAAATTATCAAAAACTCAAAAAATAAAAATAAAAAAAAGATTTTCTGAATTAAGCGTTAACATTCTTTGTTCTTAATTAATTATTTATCTTCCCATTATGAGATTCATAAGTTCAATCTCCTTCCTATTCCAACGGATAAGAAGACTGCGTGAAACCACAAGCCCTGCTGGTTCCACCTTTCTCATCTCAGTTGGTGAAGAAATTCTCAAGATTTGATATCGCTACTAATAATTTGATTCCACTAATTAAAACTTTACAGCTCGATGAAAGTAATCAACAAGACTTGCTACAAAGAAAAGCAGACATATATTCTTGAGCATCCATCCTTTTCACAACGTTTGTTAACCTAACGCAATTAATATTTGGACCCGTTGATTATTTTTGTCCTAAAACACTTTACTTCAACGACTAGGTTTGGTCAATGGAGTAAATATGATTGAAGGGCGGCCAGGTTGATTCAATGATAGGTTAAACCACTGAGATAGATGCATGCATGCTTTAATTATATATGTTCTTATGTACACTCACTCCTGTCTCATCATGTGTGTTTTGTTTCAGTCTGAAGCATTGGTTTCTTTTTCATGGTGATTAATTAGTGGCGCATGCAAGATTCAGAACTTGTAAACTTCTAAAATATATAGGGAATGATTCTGGCTTTTGTCTATTAATTGTGTAGTTCTTGAGAACTTCATCAACATTGAATCCTCATTCTTTTTCAATCTTGATTCCTTTTCTTGGTTCATTCCTTTGAATAAGGGCGTTGTAGATGTGTCTATTATAATCTCATGGTGATTGAGTTAAATGGTGCAAGAGGGATTTTAACTAAAACATTTAGGGTTCGAAAATTTTCAGTTGTGAATTTTTTTTTAAAAAAACGATAACTTATGTTGGTGTGGGATGGTTTTATATGTGGAGGAGTAGTAACTAGATTTTTTTTTTTCATGTTTTGAATTTAGAATATGCATATGGTGTGTTAGTAATTTTTTTGGTTAGAAAAGGGATTACCTAAAAGTATGAAACACCAAATCCATTATACATAGTTCAATAAAGTAAAACTTTAACCCTAAAGAATAAAAAACCATACTTCAAGTGGGGTTAAGTTATATTTATGCAACCTAACTCTGCAATAATACAA
Source organism: Gynochthodes officinalis (assembly GCA_020080225.1). Classification (NCBI taxonomy): domain Eukaryota; kingdom Viridiplantae; phylum Streptophyta; class Magnoliopsida; order Gentianales; family Rubiaceae; genus Gynochthodes; species Gynochthodes officinalis. Next base: position 44,326,722 of record CM034615.1, on the reverse strand, counting down.
TTGATTCATTTTTTTAGCAATCCAGGAGCATCTGTTTCCTATCTAAATTAAAACTAATTTAGAGTTAAGCTAGTAATATCATCATTGATATTATCACTATGGTAATTAAACTCTCTTAGTTCAATGTGGATAATTTAGACTGTGTACGGATTGCATTTCAAATATGTTTTTGTGTTTTAATAACAGTTATGAGATAATAAATATATTAAAAAATAATTTTAAAACACTAATAGCATAAATTCTAAATTTGTGTATAAATTATCTTTCAAAATACATTCCTATACTTGTTAATATAATTTTTTTATATTTTTAAAATAATTTTTATTTCACAATTTATATATAGAAAATCACATAAGGAAAGAAGGCTACTGGACTCGGGTTGGGTTTCGATTCACGAATCGAGGTGGCTCCACCGTTGGTGGTAAGAAATCGGTTGGGGGGCTTTGCCAGCCTGTCATCGTCTCGTCAGGGTTGGCAAGAATGACCGACCAATCAGTGCCTACACGTGGCACTCCAATTAAGGTTGATCGGTAAGCAAGTCAACTGTACCCGGTACCCCTCTTTTAATACTTGCACTGCTGATTCGGCTCAGCACCATAGTTGTCGTCAGAATCCCGTCCCGATTCCCACCGATTCGATTTTTTACGATCACAATTTTTAAAAAAACGATCGATTTTAATTTTACTTTTCTATATATATAATAAAATATAATTAAATTTACTCAAAAAACTTCTATATCTAATTAAAATTAAGATATATACTAATATAAATAATTTAATTGGTTTAATCATACTTTTATTAGATTTTAACAATAAATAAATAAATTGATATAAATACCTCTCGATCACAACAAGAAAAATAAAAAAAAAAAAAAAAAAAAAATAAAAATAAAAAAAAAAAAAAAAAAATAAAAATATTAAATTATAAAACTATATATTTTTTATATATATATCCATATATATATTTTATTTTAAAAATATTTTAAAAATTTTATTTTTTTTTTTTTTTTTTTTTTTTTCTATCTCCGATCATCATCGATCCGATTCCATCTCCGATTCTCGCTACTCAAATCGATTCTCGTAATCCCGATTTCCCGTTTAATCATACTTTTATTAGATTTTAACATATAAAATAAAAAATGGACATAATATACCATTATTGTGCCAACAACTAAAAACATATAAAAAAAAAAAAATAAAAAAATATAAAAAGAAAAAAAAAAAAATAAAATTTAATAATATAAATAATATTATTTTTTTTATATATATATATATATTGATTTATAGTTATTTTTAAAAAAAAGATTTATTAATTTTTTTTTTTTTTTTTTTGTAGAATCTATACGATCGATATCCGTCCCCAGTCCCTTCACACTCTAAATCGATTCTAGAATCTATTTTTTTTTATATACACCAAAATTGTTAGGCCGGGCTCAGGACTGAGGCTTATATTAAATTATACCAGCGTATTAATAATTTCTACCGCGTACGTGGTGGATTTTCTTGTCCTACAATTGAATTTATTTTTAACCTAATTTCCCATAATAGTTTACTTAGTTCTTTTAAAATATAATTAATTATATACTATATTAAAGTTTAGAAAAAAATAAGGATATAGAAATTGAAAATTTTCAAAATTTTCAAAGTGGGCTCAAGGTTAAACCTCCTCAAGATTAGAAAGTTTGATTAAAGGAAAAAATAGTGTAATTTTTTTTTAATGATATGTACATTTTTGAATAATTGAACAACCTCTCCCGTTGAAGAATAAAATCTGATTTTCTCCTTAGTTTATTTATCCCCCTTTGTCGTAAAGCTGAATTATGAATTAACGAAATATTAAAATGTGAAAATTAACATTGCGATACAATTTTATATTTTTTTTGGTCATAGCTTAATTGTTATTTTAAGTAATACAAAATTCATCTGAGAGGTATAGAACTTCATTTTCACTTGTAATTTCAATTAAAGATGTTGAAAGGTTAAGTAAGATCAAGACGTGATCATATTCCATATTATTATCTATGTGTAGAATAATCAAGGAACTTTCATAGAAAGGGAAGACCAACTTGCTAGTCTTCCTAATTATATTTTATCGATAGAATTTTTTTTTTTTTTGTACATCTGCTACATAGCATAAAATAGTATAGATAGAAATTAATTAGAAGAAACAGACTATAATTTAGGAAAGATGATCTATTTACACATAAATGCAAAAAAATAAAAATTTATTGTATTAAAAATAAATATACGATGTGTGTATAAAATATTTTTTTCATAATGGATATAGTAACGTCATAAAGCATTGCCAACGACCAAGGACAAAACTAACATAAATTTGTCTCTTTAAAGAGTCATTCATCGTTTCCAGTTACACACGTTAAAGGACGTGAAGTAAATTCGGTCGATGGACTAGCATATAATCAGAAATCAATGCAACATTGCCACAAGGGGCAAAGGCAAGTTGATAAGCTTAGAATGACATGGAGAGAAATTATTCGACAACGCAAGTTTAAATCTCGTGTGAAGTATGTAATTTTTCACTAAAAATATTGTGGGGGTTAATTATCAATATTTTACTGACTTCTCCATATATCAGATTAAAAGAAAAGAAAAAAAGTATTACTAAGGGATTGATGAACTAATAGAAATTAAAATCCTACTAAGATACAAATTTTTGTCCTATTCTTGATGTCCTTAAGATTGTAAGGCAGTCCCTTTCCACATAACCAGTCACTATTTTTAATTACTAATATCTTACCAACCAACACTCGAAAAAGCATTTATTTGTTTTTAAAAAATTACTTTAATTTTTTTTGTCTTAAAAAAGAGATTACTTTTTAAAATAATTTTTTAATACTTTTACTAATAATTATTATAATTAATTATAATTCAAAAATAATGAAAAAAATAAAAATTATATTAGATGTATTATATTTAATAATTAAAAAAAGTTGTATTCAATCTAAACGGATTTTTTTCTTTTTCGTTTGGAACGGAGAGAGTGATAGTCAATCACAAATTAATGCTAATTGTGATGAATCAATTTAATTAACCATTTGAAAGAACGGATATTACTTCACTTATAAACCTAGAGAAAAAATAGAGTGAGAAAATTTGCTATAAATTAGTGAAATCATAATTGGCACTTTGTTCTTGCTTCATTTTTCTATTTCCATCTTTCTTCATGAATAAGCTGCCATCTTGATCAATGTAATAGAGCATTACTTTTCTACCAAACTCCAAATTCAGGTGAAAGTGCTAGGTAATTATGGCTGATGTTAAGATGATTTTGATTGTTGCTTATTAGATACTTTACCTTCAAAAATCCGAGCATGCATTTGGGGGGAAACTGCTCCATCATTCCCACACTTTTAAATATATACATACAACTATATTTAAAAAATTATATTTCAAAATACGTTTTTATACTTTGTAATGAAATAATTGTTATATAAAAATCGTACTAAAAATTAAAAAAAATTAAAAAGTATAAAAATACATTATAAGAAACTATTTGTATACAAATTTGTCTTACTAATTAAAATTTTAGCATGTTTTTATCTTAGTCTGGAGATTAGACGCCTAATGTTTTAATTATTTGTAATTATTTGTGCTTGAATGAACATGAATATTTATCATTAATGTGGAGAACAAATTTTATTGGTTAATTAAACATGTAGAGTCAAACACAAAACACAACTTTTGGGAAAGAGAAATTATTGAGGGTCTAATCAAACTATGGCTACTCTAAGCTGCTATGTCCTTCTTTGCTGGCTCCATACACCACCAACAATTTTTTGACATGTAGGAATGGTATTTAATCATGTTTTTTGAGATATTTTTTAATTTTTAATATATATTTTATTTATAATTATTATATTAAAAAAATATAAAAACACATTTTAAAATAAGACGCTGACTTATCTCCAATCGTGGACTCCCGATGCTGCCCGTGGATTATAGAGACCTTCTAGTAAATTCCAAAAAATAATGTCTAAATTTACAAAACAAACAAATAGAATTTCCATGGAAAAAAAATAGAATTTCCACCACATTTCTGAGCTCTCCCCACGAGGTAGCGCAACTATTAATGTTCTCTTGCCCAAAAGCGCGTACAGTGCACATTACTTTCCCATCTACCCAAAGCAACTTTTGGAAGAGTTATTACATTTTATTTAAAAGGAAAATTTAAAATAAAAAGGCGTTGAAACTTTTAAAGTGGATACAAACTGTATTTCAAAATATGTATTTATATTTTTTTATATGATACTTATAAAATATAAAAATGTAAAAATATATTTTAAAATAACAAACCATGCACACCCCTAATTATACTTACTTTTATCTACTTGATATGATATGCATCTATGATTTCATGTTGATTTCAAGATGTATGGTTGCGAGCTATCAGCTCAATTGATTAAAAACCATTTGTAACACATGAATCGAGATCAAAGTATTACACAATGATGATTTGAAAATTATGGTCATTTGAAGTAAATATTGAGTACAACGTTTGATCATACACACACAATTATAGTATCAAATTATTAATTTAGTAATGAACTTGTCTTGTTGAATTAAAAATAACGATACAATAGATGCACTAAATTTTATTCCTTCTACCTTCAATGTAAAGCACCAAATGAAGGAAATGGAATTAACGAGCAAAACCAACCTTGAAATGAAGTCATGAACCAAGAGGGAGCTATACTTTATTGAGTGGTTGAAATCCTTTCCAGGTAAATTTCTAACCAATTGACATGAATGCGAGTGTGATAGCGTACTGAATATTTTTTTATTATATTGAACCATTTTTCATTTATTTCTCCTCATTTTATGCGGACCTATAAATACCACTCTCCCCCTTTTCCCAGTTCTCGCAAGCCAATCAAACAAGAGAGCCTTCCTTCTCTTCCATCTTCCCCAACTTTTGTCTCTCTTTTTTCTTCAACCCAAAGGAAAAAAGAACCTCTTGAAATGACGATGGAAATCGAACCAAATTCACCACCAGAGATAGCCAAAAAACTATGGAACATTGTGAGAATAGTGTTCTACATGTTGAAAAAGGGCATTACAAACAGCAAATTCATGCACGACCTTCACTTCTTGTTCAAGAGGGGAAAACTTGCAGGCAAAGCAATTAACGATCTCATGCTCCACCTCCAAGAAGACTACACACAGTCCCTCACTTGTCGGTCCGCCGATATCCGCTCCTCCATCGTCAACCGCCGCGAATACGAGTTCAGCTGCAGCAGTAGCCCCGCCTACCCTGCCCATATCTTTTCCAAACGTAGAACTCACAACCACTATTACCACCAACACAAGCACCATCACTGCAAGCCCAAAGACTTTCTACCAGTGCAGAAAATGGTCGACATATTGAACTCTTACGAGAAGTTCGAGCAGAGCCCGATGGTTCTTCCTGGCTTCGGGCAGAGCCCAATTGTGAGGCAGCTCAGAGTCACCGACTCACCGTATCCATTGAAGGATTGTGAGGAAAATCCTCAAGTGGACAAAGATGCCGAGGAGTTCATCAAAAAATTCTATAAAGACTTGAAACAGCAGAGCAGGGCTGCTAAAGTGGAATCACCATCGCAATATCACTATTGGGGTCGATGATGAACATGTTTTTTTGTCATGATTAATCATGAGTATATCGACCCGGTGATTGGTTGTAAACTGTGACGGTTTGCCCATCAGAACCGACGCGGAAGAAATGCTAGCTTAGCTCCCATGGACCGCAGTCACGTGACTTGCACATGGCCCGGAATCGCTTCGGTTCTCACGAATTCAACACGGAAGAAAGTACGAGTGCCGGGACTGTGTCCGTGTGCGCTGCTGGCGGCTTAGACAAGTTAACTCTTCCAAACCCAAAAAATAAATAAATAAATTTGGTTTTGATTTTTTTCAGCTTTTGCCTTGGCTTTTGTTTAATTTTTGTCCATAGGTAATGTAGCCGTTGTAAAATGAAAAAAAGTTCGATGAATTTCAAGTTTCATTGTCTTTTGATAAAAGTTTGTCTTTTGTTGTTGATTGTTGCACATATCTGTCACAGTAAATTAAAGAAGACGAAGAAAGAGTTTGTATAAGTCAAGAATTGAGAGAAAATAATGAATAATTATATTTTTTGTGTGTAATACAATTCGATACAATCATCATATAAATATAATAATATATAATGATATAAAAAAATTAAATATTACTTAACATATTTACAAAATATATTTTAAACATATTTTAACATGAAATATTTATAAAAAAATATTTTAAATATATTCTAACAATATATAATATTAATTAGTCTTAAAAATTATAAAAAAATATTTTAATATGAAATATTTATGAGAAAATATTTTAAATATATTCTAACAATATATATTATTCATTAGTCTTAAAAAAATTTATACGTAATATGTATTATATACATATTGCGTTTTGTGTGGCGGTGAGCGAGACCAGTAAAGCACAGTATAGGAATTGAAATTTGAAAATGGCTTGAGGAAATTGTCAAGGCTGGCTTTCAAAGTTGGTGGGTCACGGGGGTTTGGAATAATATGAGGGTTTTTGAGACTTTTGCTACTTTTGTCATCGCACGGTCTCTCCAACTTGTGTGTTCAGTGGTTCGAGTTTTATTGAAGTAGGTGAAGGGTCACATCTGTCACAACAGTGGAAGAACAATTTTACAATCAATTTCGCCACAATTGTATTGGGATCTCGCGAATCATTTGCCCTTGTTTTCAAGATAGTTATATATCAAAGTAAATCAATCAATGGTAATTTACTAAGCCAAAAGGAGAGAGATAAGTTGGGGTAGCAACAGCCATGTATAACTTGTGCTTTCTGTGATATTGAAATGACTTTTTGGCTTTGAAGGGCCAAATTCATGCTAATATTGATTGATTCATGATTCAATGTATGCTCTTTGTACGTAGTAAGTTCAAGAGTGACAGATTTTTTTTTTTTTTGAGCAAAATCTCAAAATCTATTACCCCAATAGAGCTAAAATTATGTTGAGTTTGGTGACGATTAGTTTTTTTTTTTTTTCAATCGCCATTAGGTCAACAACATTCTAGTTTAATATTTGTACTTTGAATAATGAATTCACCTTAAAATACACCATCACAAGCCTCTATAAAGTCTTCAAAAAAAAAATCTCAAACTTACTATAAATATAAATCAAGTTGATTAAAACAAGCGACCATTTTCCGAATCAGAAAAACCTTATAATATAAATAGAAATGATTACGGTAGCCTTCAGCAATAGGGATAAGATATGGTTAGAACTAAGAAAGGCGAATCTGAATCTGATTTGGTTAGTATCCGAAAGCGCAAGCATGCATAATTGGGGAAGCAGCCAAGAGAGCAACATTTTACCATTTTTCTATTTTTTAATACTATATAGTATTATTACATAGTATTTATTTCTTCAATTTATAGTTCATGGTTATGTAAGATACCCTATGCTGCTGCCACTGCCATATTAAGCTACGAATCTTGGCTTTGGTTAGCAGGTGGTCAGTCAGTCTCAGGTCAGTTGTCATCAGTGGCTGTATTTTTGGTACGAAAAGGGTGTCCATCACCCCCAGCTTACACAATACATGCACTATTTCTTCTGGACCATGGATGTGTACGAAATTGTTCGTTCAGAATATATTTTTTATTTTATAATTATTATTTTTAAAAAAATAATAATATATTTTAAAATATAATTCATATATATTTTATAAGATATTTAGCATTTTTTTCACTGCCAAGATTAAACTTTAGAAGTAAATATACGGTACATGTTTATCAATAAGTCAGTTAAATTTTGTTTTACGCTTTTTGAAAGTTTTAATATCATAATTTTTATCTCATAAAAATATAAAATGAAGATTCAATTCACACTGACCCTTACACATTCTTAAAAACATAAATATGTTAATTAGCAGGCATATGAAATATGAATGAAGGGACAATGTTTATGTTTACTACGAATTTGGATTTAAGAAGGTGAATTCCCTAATACAGAATGGTGTTACTACAGATACAACGTAAGATTCATACTTGAAATAAGAGGGAAATTAAGTAGAAAGAAGCAGAAAAAATGATATTGAAGAATATGCCATCACTGCTAGATTAATTTCCAGGAAGAAATATACTATAATCTTTAGTGGGCTCTGGTCTATAGAGTATATAGATCATTAATTATATACACAAGCAATCTGGAAAATGCCACGTAGTTATGTAAATATCAAATAATGGAGGTGTGTGCATGGTCGGTGAGAAAAGCTCTCATCATCTCTCATATGGTCATTAGGTACTCTTTGTCAAACCAAATCAAAAAGCACTCAAGAGAAAAAAATCAAAGTTTGGGAAGGCGGCTGAAGAGCAGAAGGTAGGACCCCATCTTCAATAACTAAACTTTGATTAGCACGGAAATTGAAATTCTAGCATCAATCAAATCATGTTATGTTCTTGATCAAGTGCATAACCAGTGCAGGTTTTATTAGGTCCTTTTCAACTTTGGTCCAGCCCTTCATGAGAACTTCAGTCGAAGTCACATTTAATGTTTGTTTGGGGCGTGATGTGTTTGGAAAAATTTATATTAGAATGTGTAAAAATTTTGATAGATACTTTTTAATAGAAAAAGTATTTTGGTCGAAAAAATAAGGGAATATTTTTTTAAAAAATTATGTGAAAGAAATTTGAGTAAAAAATTTTAAATTTTAAATTTTGAAATAAAAATAGATTTGGATAGTTTATTTTTATTTAAAAATTTACTTATTTACAAATAGAAATAGTCTATCCAAACAGACTCTTAATTTCTCTTCAATCATTTGCTAGCAATGATATGCATCTCTGCACCGAATAATAATAATAAAAAAAATTCATACTTTCCATATTCATGGAGCCTGCGCAATTGTTTCATGAGGGCCTCAAGTTTTGGCACTATCAAATGCATGCAAAATTCCCTTGCATTGCGGCCATGGTAACAAACAGAAATTTTATATTCATCAATCCCCAATCCCAAGCAGGAGGAGGAGGAGGAGGAGGAGGAGGAAAACGACCATGATTTAGGAAAGATTTATGTTGTCGGAACAATTAAACAAGAAGACAATATGGCACTGCAATGATTAAATCTTGCTTATGTTCTTTTATTAGTGCATGCAACAAGCATGGAAACATGTATGCTTATTTTATTTGGAATTTGACTTTCATCATCCTTTTTGTGGGAATCAATCATTTCTGCCATACATGCTGTAGATCAATCAATCACAGAGGGGGGTGTTGGTGGCTGGATTTTTCCGTATATGGGAAAATTAAACACAGGTTTTGAAGTATAAGAAAATAGACTTATGCCAGAGAGACTTTGAAATTTCAGGAATTATCTCATTTAATGTGAGAATTTCGTACACGTTAAATTTTATATGATTTGCGATCACACGTACGTACACGGTACAGCTACAATTAATTCCCGTGGTTGTACAAAATTCCTGATGTGTTATTTCTCAAAGCAACGAATCTGATAAAGAATTGAAATGCATCTTCTATGGAGTTTGTTTGGATAAGTTTCTCCATACTTCCAATTCATTTTTAATAAGGGAGTTTAAAAATGAGACTGAATTATAGAGAAAATCTGTTAAATAAAAATTAAATCATATAGAAAATATGTGTAATTTTAAGACAATTCTAATCATCACAAAGAACCAAACGCACTCCTCAAAGTTTTTAATGAATTCAACAATATTTCCCTTGAATTAAGATGCAAAACATGTTTCATAATTTTGTTTCACCTCTGTTAGTGAAAAAATTGTCTAGTGTCGAGATTAAATTTAACTAAAAGATTTACAAATTATCCGATCGTTGATTATGAAATAAATATTTATAACTTTTATAGAAATTTTATTGCGATAAACAACATATCATATTAGCAATGAATAGTTCAAGAAAAAAAAAGTTTTCATTGAAAGAGTTAACTAAACGTTTACTTTTGGTTTTTGGAAGTGAACTTTTTTTTTTTACCTAATTATTTTATAAGATTGTGGATCAGTATATATATGAAACCAAAAAAAAAATCATAATAAAAAATAAAAACTAGCATTTTCATGGCTCTCGTGGAGCATGGAATATACACAAGTATGCATGTGAAACAGACTAGATCTAGAAGAAGCAATAAAGACTGGCTACAATTTCAAGTTCTTGTTGTGGCTATGGTGTTGCATGATTAAAGCTTAGTCTCTCTCAAGCATTTAAGGGCACCTCTCTTCTCTCCCTTGTTTACCCTCTCCCAAATCGACGGGCTTCATTGATACTTATCCAATGCACACTAATAATTCACATCTTCAACCGAAAGCTGATCATTGATATTTTCATCATATTTGCAGCATGAGGCTTTTCCCCATTTTCAGAATTTCATTTCGGACTCGAAAAGGCCAAAATAGAGAAGGGACACGTGCAATGGTGCAATATCCAACATTGATGATGAATCCAATCATCCAAGCGTAGGTCCAGATCAAAATTTTAATCATAGTAATCGAACTTGTTCATGCAATGAAAGCAATTAATCAATGGAGTACGTAGTTGATATATATCTACAATGATATGTTGAATGATTGGTATATATTCAACTAATTACATCGACTCTTTTTTGTTCCAATTCAATAGGATATACATGTGACAGAGAGGTTATTTTAGTTTTAACTAGGCCATATTGTCACGATTCATATCCGATTCTTATATATACAATGCTAGAAAATGAAAATTGGAGATTTTTTTTTTTAAAAAAAGGGCAGATCCCATTTCATGATAAATTTCAAATAACTTGGATTAATTCATTTTATTATGCGGGCACAATTTAACACAAAAATTCTATTTTAAATCTATTGTAGACTAGAGTTAAAATAAGGAAAGTAGAAATTGAAAAATACTTAAGTCGTGTAAATTGTCACTATTCTAAAAGATTATTTTTATATAGAAATATTATTTCAACACTAAACAAGTCTTTTCTAACTTTATTATGTGGGCACATTTTAACATAAAAATTCCATTCTGATTGTATGTAAATTCGGGGTTTTTGTAAGACTCGTCATTTGCATCTCGCATAAAATTCTCTGTGATATTCATATGTGATGTTCCTTGTTCGTACGTACCTTTTTGACAATTATTAGGAGCTGGTGATGGCGTAGAAAGGACAATCCACGCATAAGACAAGCATATGGAAAAATCTAGGGGTGGAATAAATCTAGCAATTAATTGATTGGTTCTAGTAGGGTATAGACTTGTACATGAATGCTTTCTACTCACTCTGATTAAAGTTCATATGTTCTTAACCTTTAGAGCGGAATATACCTCTTTTCCAAGCTTCATACTCAAGCACGCACGGTAAATATGCAGTATATATGATGTGATACATATCTTAATAGATTTAAATTTTGATAGATGTTTAATAAAATAAATTCATTAGATTTTTAAACTTTTATAATTGTAACAAAAATGATTTTTTGGTTGTCAACTTTGTTTTAGATTAGATAATTATCAGTATATTTAGATTCAAATTACTTTAGGGAATAGTTATTGTATAGAATTTGACTATCAAATTGTGGTTAGTTTTGGTTAGTAGGGAATTCTATATAAAGATGTTAATGTAATAGATTTTTATGATGGTTATTAATAATATTTTTAGACCAAAGGTTCTTATTGAGGTTGTATTACTTCTCCTCCATGAGTACTCATGGAGATTTTCTAAGCTATGTTTGGTTTGTGTTTTTATTTACAAAAAAATAACTTTTTTCAACCACAAAAATAAAACATCCAAATAATTTTTTTATTTGAAAATTTAAATTCTAACTAAAATTCTTTTCACATTATTTAAAAAAAAATCCCTTCAATCTACTTTTTCATTTCACTTTTTTTTTTTTTTATAAAAAATTCCCACCAAAACTTTCACACATTTCAATACAAAATTTTCAAATACATCCCAATCCAAACCTATTTTTATGAAACTTTCGGTCGTCTTAGGAAATGTCAATATATAACCATTATATACATGTACATATGGTCCCTTGGTGGCATTCGACTATTGCTTAGAGTAGGTTTACTAAAAAGAAACTACTGGGAAGCAGCCACTTGGACCCTGGATTTGATGAACATCTAATAAATATATGTTAAAATGAAGGAGGAATGGAGGATCAATCTGTTTGGATGACATCTGTGGTTGCAGGTTATATTAGTTAATAGGAAAATTCAAGTATTCCGATTATTCAAATGGCTATTAGGTGAATGAAGTGCATGCCTGGCCCATGGTGTTCTTGTGTTTCCCTCGAGTTCATGCCTTTACTTTTGAAGTTTTGACTTTTGATTAGGGTACTTCACCAAACAGAGTATGCCACTGTACTTCGAATTATTGAACTACGCATACATTTGTAGGATCATGCTAGCATGGCACTTGGTTTTTTGGCAAAAAACATGCTTCCATAAATTATGTTATTACTATATGATGAGTATTGCACTTGGCAAATGGTTTAATAATTGTGTTATGTGAGTGTTTCCTTTTTTTTTTTTGTGTGTGTGTTTTTTCTTTCCATTTTAAGCTAAATAATAGTCGTTTCAAATTTGAATTGCCGTTTATTGTATCGGTACTAAGTTAGCCACGGAGAGAATTTACAAAAAAAAATTCATTGTGAATATTATTATTCTTTTAATCAAATAAAATAAGTCTCTAACACTGATCTACAGGGTTTTGTTGGATTTGTTTAATTGTGGTAAGCATAGTATATTAGTGGTTTTGTTTTGGAAAATGGTGAAGATTTGATAAATTAATAGATTACGTGATGAATTAATGAAATGCTGTTCCTGATAGCTCAAGTTGCGTCGTGCAAATTCATTGCAATATCGACTAAGGAATTAATACACCATGCATTAATTCACGTATTGATCCTCATACAATCTATAAAAGCCTGAATGGATCCAGCCCCTTTTAATTTGTTCTATCAGAAGGCATTGCATGCTTCGGCTGGTGTATTTGTACTTCGGATGCAAGTACGAACTACCAAAGATTCTATATGCTATATAAACCACTTTGCTTAATTAATTCAGTTGCAGTCCCAAAATAAGAAAAAGCACAAGCAAAATTGCCTACTTTATCTTTGATTTTGCCTTTTAGGTTTTATTGACTCTAATAAACTTGTGTGTACAAGTAATTAAACCCAACTGGGCAAATTGATGCAACCCTTTGTCTCTACCGTTGTAGGATATTAAAGGTACGATGATTTGACGTTATCTTTACCTGATTTTGCAACTTCCAATATATCTCGTGGTAATAAAAATGTATTTTTTTACAATATATCAATATTCAATTTTTGCTTTACATTGCTGCGACTGATTTTTCCTAATTCACAAATTTGTGGAAAGAATTTTTTTTATAATTCCTTACCTAAGAATTCAGAAAATACAGGATCTCCACTGATGTGATATACATATTTTCTGAAAAAAAAAAGAGAGAGTCCATAATTTTCTTTCTTATATGGTTAACTTTAATTAATTTATTTTTGGTTTTAAAATTTCTTAATTTTGTGTAGAAAAACATTTTAAAATGAACCCCTTTCTTGACATAAATCCACGAAAAATGGATTCTAAATCATGGGCTTGGTTCATTTTAAGAACTATTTTTCATTCGTCCCCGTCAAGAGCTCACATGAGGCCCATTTCCCCCAGCATGGACTGGATCTGGACTCTGGACATACAAACTGACCTCTTAGCACCATTTTACCATGGTGCTCCAGATCACACGTTAGCATTCCTCGACTCATCGTCCAAACTTGCGATTCACTCAGCCCCTAACTAACGAACAACAACCAACATCAATAGACAATTCCGATCCAATTCCTGAAAAAAAGTTTTATTCTTCCATTTTCTAAACATAATTTATATAGGTATTGCTTCTAAATTCCTGCAAAATCTCAGAGAAAAAACGAATGTTATTAATTTCCTAATTTGGCATACGAAGCATTCAGGTGTTGGAGCTCTTGATGATCAAGCCCTAGGGGCATTTCACTTCTTCTTCAATGGCGTCGTGGCTCAAGGCTGCTGAAGGTTCAACTGATTTTAATGTCTTTTGCATTCTTGCTCCTCGTACTTGTTTGTGTTTGTGAATGCACGCATTTTAGTTCTGGAAAATTCAGCCGCATTGCAACTTGCATGGTCTGATCTGAACTTTGGTTCTGTTTTGAGTTTTGGATTCGTGGACTATGGGTTAATATTTGAATGCATTCACCCGAGGCAACCGTGATGAACTGGAATGGTGTATATTTACTCGTAAAGCTTCTGCTTTTGTTATTGGCATTGGTAGGATAGGAAGATTGATTATATATTACTCTAGATTTATGGTTATTCGCAGCTCAGTGTTGGTGCTTCTCTATTGTATGGTGTTTTGAAACAGAATAATGCTTCATTCAGAGTTCTTGTGTCCTGGAGTCATAATTTTCACTCCTTTTTTTTTTCCCATATAAGTTTCTAGGAAGTCCATACCGTAGGCAAATACTACAGATGTGTTCCCCATGTAGGTCCGATGTCTTCATGTGGTACTCTATGGCTATCTAAAATGATACATGCTTAGATATGAAGAACACGTTTATTTCGTCATTAAGTTCATATTTGAATTGATTTGAGTTCGAAATAATTGATATTTCGTTATTTATTTTCTTGTTTTAGATTTATTTGAAGTGGTTGATCGGAGGGCAAAACTTGCTGCTAATGACAAGCCAGATGAACAAGCTAATCTTCAAACTCCAGGTATATTTTTCAGAATCCTACTTGCTTGCTTGCAATGAGTCCCTTCTCAGGGCACTTCTTGTGTAGTGGTTTTGGAACTTAATTTGATCATATCTACTCTTCCTTTCCATTCTGTGGGATTTTGCTTCAAAATTTTATTAAAAGTTTGAAAACATTGTTTTGTGTATTGAAACTTTTATACTCTGACAAAGTAAACAATTGAGCTTGATTTTACCGTTGATGATGTAATTCTCAATATTTGAGGTTGATCTTAATGTTGATGATGGAATTCCCATGTGTTGCATTTTTCACATTGCCTCAGTAGTCAAGATTATTTAGCTTAAATTTTTTGAAGAGGTTTACTTTATTTCAGGAGTTCTTACTGTGAACTATCCCAAAAATAGATTGATTATAACTATGTTTGGATACTGTAGATTGTGTCTGTGATGTATTATTACTTCTTCTCAATTATCTCTTCTTTTGAATATAAAGCTTCTGATGGACGAGGATCTCAAACAAAGAGGACAAGGCCGAAAACAAAGGTAATTCTATCTACTTGGCTTTATTGGACATTTTCAGAAGTAAAATTGTGTAAATGTAGAAATG
This sequence comes from Gynochthodes officinalis, assembly GCA_020080225.1. NCBI lineage: Eukaryota > Viridiplantae > Streptophyta > Magnoliopsida > Gentianales > Rubiaceae > Gynochthodes > Gynochthodes officinalis. The sequence continues at coordinate 44,311,363 of CM034615.1, read as the reverse complement.
AGTTCTATTTGCTGTTGCCTAAGTTAAATGATCTTTCAGACTCGAAAGCATCTTGCTTCTGAGGAAACTTCAGTGCCTGTAGATACTGAAATGAAGCAAGCTATCCCAGAAATATCACAAACAGAAGCAGTATCCCAAAAAGATATAGCTGTTCCGGTTACTGAAAATAGTGGGATTGCTTCCCTAGGTTCTTCTGGAATGACTATTGATGAAGATAATCAGGTCACTGTTTCAGTTGGTTCCGTAGGAGAAACTTCTTTAACTGGAAATACTGTTAATGAGGAGTTGAAGGATTATGCTAGTCATATAGAAGTAGCAGCTAATAGTCAAACAGAGGCTGAAACATCACAAGAGAATGTTTTATATGCTCATGTGGGGACTCCACCACTTCCTGCAAGAGATCTTGAGGTTGTTTCTGGTGATCCTCCAGTTGACTCCAGCCAAAATACTGTTTTGGAAGACAGATCCCCTGGGAATAATATGCATGAAGAATCTCAAATTTCAAGTGCAGACGCACGTGTTGAAGCCGATTCCCAGGTGAAGGATGTTGATTTGAAAGCAGAATCAGCTCCAGAACAACCAAGGCATCCACAACCCAGTACCATTATATCTGCTGAGAAAGTACAAGAGCAACTTGATGAGGTAAAGTATGTACTGCATGAAAATTTGTTGGTTCATCTTCGTACTTTTAGGCCAGTGCACTATCTGGGTCTTTGCTGTGCAAGGTTTCTGTTAACTGTCTCTTTTGATTCTGCAGGCCCAGGGACTGCTGAAAAATGCAGTTTCTAGCGGTCAGTCTAAAGAAGCCAGGTTAGCCCGGGTAAGTTTTACAATCTTGTGTTCATCAGATCAGTAGTATAGACTGATCAAAGAATGTTATCATTATTCTCATACACGAGGGCAGCTGTCTTTTACTACTTTGATAATTACTTAAAATATGTAGCATGTGTCAGATAATGGAATCAATAAGTTTACCCTAATTGATAATACAGAATACAAGATAAATATTTCCTCTTTATATTTTTGGTCATTCCAAATTTTATGGTGATACCTATCTGAGTTTACATAACAATCATCAGATCTGTGCTGGCCTTTCATCTCGTCTTCAAGAATATAAATCTGAAAATGCGCAGTTGGAAGAGCTTCTTACTGCAGAGGTTAGAACCTGATTTGATTATTTGATTGTGAAATTACCCTTGTAAAAAGAAAAGAGAAAAAGTACTACATCAAATTGATGCTGTTTTCGCCTGATGATTTTCCAATAAACCAGAGAGAGCTGAGTAAATCATATGAGGAGCGCATTAAGCAGCTTCAAAAAGATGTATCTGTCTCCAGAAGTGAGATGACAAGAGTGGAGTCAAGCATGGCTGATGCACTGGCGGCAAAGAATGCTGAAATTGAGGCACTTGTCAATTCTTTGGATGCATCAAAGAGGCAAGCTGCTTTATCTGAAGGAAATTTGGCTTCACTGCAGGTTTGTTCGTCTGCATGTGCCACAAGCACAAATCTGTTTCCTGCTATGTTAATTTTGAGATCACCATGTAGGTGGTTCAAGCCTAGGTCAAATGCAAGCATCTCCACTGGATTATTTTGTTTAGAGCTGAATCCGTTGTTTCTTTAGTCGTTTTAGTTTCTTTCTCCTGTGACTCTTTCTTTTTATTCTTTTATGAACTCCTAAAATCCCCTCTTCTTTTGTTTTTGTTTTGGTTTCAATGGAGTGAGCTGTTATGCCTGCTGGGGATGGTTTGGGTTTGCCTGACCAATACAGGTTTCCTCTTTCTTGTCTTCTTTAGTCCCTTTAAGGAGAGAAAAGGGGAATCAAATTCTTAAAAACGCCAGAAAAGTTGTATGCTTTGTTTTGTATGGAGTGAATTTAAAATGTTGCAGTTGTATTTTGGTCCTTTAGATCCTCTCTTTATAGCTCCAGACTTCTTTTTTGAAAGTTTCGGACATTCAAATTAGGAGTAACATATGGTGTATCTTGGAGATTATAGTTTGGAGCTTAAAAGTATCATTTTGCTACATTTTTAAACTAAGGGTTTTGATCTTCACAGCAGCATCTCATAGTAGAATCCCTAATCCTTTTTATACCATTCATCAGGCGAACATGGAGACTATAATGAGAAATAGGGAGCTGACAGAAACAAGGATGATGCAAGTAAGATAGCCTAGTACTCTTTCACTTTGCATATTTACATGGGACATATCTAGTCACTCCTATGTCTAGATCTTAAATTGGCCACAAACATCCTGGTTTCAGGCATTACGGGAAGAATTAGCAGCTGTGGAACGAAGAGCTGAAGATGAGCGTGCTGCATATAATGCTACAAAGATGGTTTGTATATGCCTTTTTAGTTTTTTAGCTGTTTCTTCTTACTCTCTTTTTCTCCACATGGTTTGCATTCTGGGTTTCAATTTGTGAAGTTTTGGATGTCAATGCCATATTTTTGAAATTTGATATAAGTGATCACCCTTAATAAATAGGCTGCTATGGAAAGAGAAGTAGAATTGGAACACAGGGCTATTGAGGCGTCAACAGCATTAGCAAGAATTCAGGTAATTAAGAGTCGTGTCTTTATGCACATTATATTCATAACTAAAATATTACTATTATCTCAGCTAGTTTGCTTCAAGTTTATTTAAATTGATGAAGTTACTTATTTATGTCAGGTCAAAGAATATGAAAGTTTATGGTGTGAACTTTGTTATTCTTGTTAGCGAACTAAGACCAACATAAATTGCAGAGGTTACTATTGAAAAGGAGCATTTTCTTTTTGTCGTTGCTTATGATCAGTGCCTGCATATAAAACAAAATATTGGCATTGATTGGAACTCTAACTACTCCATTGTGGGTGGTTCTTTTGTTTGTCACAGCTGATACTCTTCTTTCTCTGATGACATGTTGTAGTTAATACGATAATTGAACTTTCTGAGTTAAACCTTCAAGAAATTACTCAATTTTTTCCTTCAGAGAACAGCAGATGAAAGGGCCACAAAAGCAGCAGATCTTGAGCAGAAGGTGGCACTGCTTGAGGTAATAATGGTGACCTTTTACTGATTAAGCTAAATTGCCTGTTAAATTTGAGGCATTTATTATTCTTATCCAGGTTGAATGTGCATCCTTAAATCAAGAACTACAAGATATGGAAGCTCATGCTCGCCGCGGACAGAAGAAGTCCCCTGAAGAGGCAAACCAAGTCATTCAGGTTTGATGAATCAAGGATAAGCATTTTATCCACAGTTTGAAGAATGTAGTTCGGCATCTCTGTTAGTGAACCAGGAACTTTTTGTGCTTGCTATCCTGCTTCTGGCACACCTTTGCACGCTATTATTATTTAAATAATTTGGTGAATATCAAAAATGAATTCAGCAAAGGAAACAGTTTTATGTACCCAAAAATCTCTTTCTATCCTTCAAATATGTAGCATATGCATTTAAACGTTAAAAGTTAAGACGTAATTCTTGAACATGACAATTATCAGCATGTGTTTCTTGAAAGTTCTTACCCACTTAGTTTATATGAATTACTCTATTCGAACAATCAACTATCTACTTTTTAGAACATATACCTTTGCAACTAATTCTTTACTATTTTGAGTCCATGGACATTTTCATTCTTCATTCTTATTGTTTTTGGAGTTTGAATTTAGCAACTGTTTGCATTCTAACAATAGAAATCAGATCAACAAACACTGTTTTCAGTCTGTTCTGCTTGCCTGTATGTGTATGTGGATCTAATATACAACAAAGCTGTATTTTCTTTTTCTTTTTCTTTTTTTTATTATTATTTTTTTGACCCATAATAATGGGGAGTGAGCTTGACAGTATTCCAGCATTTTTGTTGTTTAAAAGTTGAATATTATTAAATTCTTTCCATGAAGATTCAAGCATGGCAAGAAGAGGTGGAGCGTGCACGCCAAGGTCAACGAGACGCTGAGAGCAGGCTTTCCTCTATGGAGGCAAGATATTTTCCACTTCTATGTTCTGTAACAAATTGGAAATAAATCTAATTTTTTGACATACTTGAAGAGATTTTTTTGGAATGAGAAGGAAAAGTAATTCCTAGATGCCTATCCAATTAGTTATCTGGTTTTGGCATACAAAGTTTAATCCATTCACCCCTGATCCTAGGATAAACATAACTCCAGAATCTACCTCTCCCCTAGTTGGTGAATTAGACGCAGTTATGCAGACAAGGGATTTATATGGGGTTTATTTGAAGGAAAAAGTGCATCCAAAGTATAGTATATTATTGGCTTATGGATGCCATTCTGCTAACCAATGATCATTATGTGTTTGGTTCCCCCCATTGATTACTGTTTATGCAATTTGATATCTCAATCATAATATGAGGCTTCTTTAACTCTGTTTCACAGGCTGAGGTACAGAAGATGAGAGTTGAAATGGCTGCAATGAAAAGGGATGCTGAGCATTATTCACGTCAGGTGATTAACCTCTTTGTTGGTTCTCTGACTACAAGTTATAGATTTTATTGATTTCTGAATAAGAAGAAAAAATTTATTGCGGAAGAGAAAATATCCTTCAACTGATGAGGTTCCTCAAAAATATGCTAAAAATTGTACAAGAGCTGCTTCTTTCTCTGAAAATTTGTTGCATAGATGTTTGCAAAAGCACAATGTGCCAACTCCATGAAGTGAAGATAGAAAAGAGACAAATCTTGAAAGCAAGGCCATAGGCATTGGACAATTTTTTAATTTCCTGCAAGTTATAGTCGTTCATTTTTTTAATCTTAACAAGCGATGTCATCATTTGCAGAATATTTTGCCCAGAATCTTCTGTTGGTTATATGGACGTGGAAATGATGGTCCTAGATCTGTTTATATTGAACCTTGCTTAGAATATTTTCTGTTGTCTGATTTGTTAAGCATGACATAGTTAGAAGGTTTACAAACCATCTTCAAAAATTGAACCTTATAAGTATTAGGATGCAGGTGCGGTTACTTATTTTGGGATTATTTTGCTACAGTTTAAGACCAAATTGTCTGACACATGCGCACTCACTCATAACCCATTAAATTTCCGATTGCATCTGAACAGGAACACATGGAGCTGGAAAAACGATATCGTGAATTAACAGACCTATTGGTACTTCGACACATTCGTACATATTCTTATATGCTTAACTTGATGGGATAGTGAATTGTTTCATGTGTTTTGGTGGTTGATCATATCAGTACTACAAGCAAACACAACTGGAAACCATGGCAAGTGAAAAAGCTGCTGCAGAGTTTCAGTTAGAGAAGGAATTAAAGCGTCTTCAGGAAGCACAGGTTCATGTATAGCTGTGTCAATTTCTTGGGTTCTTTCTCAGTTTGGGATTCCAGATTGAGATGGGTTGGGGGAGTTGATCTTTGGCCATTCTAGTCTGTGTTTTGCTTGCTAGGGGAAAAGCTTTACACTTTTTCTTCATGTTTTAATATGATTGTCTTTGGTGTATAAATCACCTGTTTCTAACAGGTAGAAGCAGAAAGAAACAGGGTTTCTCGTCGAGCATCATCCTCTTGGGAGGAGGACACAGAGATAAAAGCACTTGAGTATGTAGTTATTTAGTTGAAGTTCTTAAGTGATCAAACACAGGAGCATAGGAAGCTATGTATCAAATGTAGGCAGAAGAGTCATTGTTTATTTTGGTGGTATGGTCTTTTCATGTGTCAAAGAGAAAGTACAACTATGTTAATTTTAGTTGAATAGTTTGTCAGCTTAAGAAGCTATTTTGAAATACCGTGGCCCAATTTTGTTTAGTGATTATTTATTGTATAATTCATAGTGGCAAAATTCTGTTCTTTCCCCTTGTGTATTAATTTTGGATTTCATAATTGGAAATTCTAGGACACTTCCTTTGCATCACCGCCACATGGTTGGAGCAAGCATGCAGGTAAACCTGCTCTTGTTTTTCTCCTCACTTCATTCTTGCCTTGGTTTTATTTTTAAATAATGTGCTTTCCATTGCTTTATGCAGCTTCAAAAAGCAGTAAAACTATTAGATTCTGGAGCTGTCAGGGCCACAAAATTTCTTTGGCGGTATCCAACTGCTCGAGTTATCCTGCTTTTCTATCTGGTTAGCATGTTATAACTGTCAGCCAGGATTCTTTTTTCTTGATTTCTCTTTTTCCTTTTTCATTCTAAAATTTTGTTGGACTAAATGCTTGAATCTTAGAAGGTGGTATTTGATGGCAGGTATTTGTGCATCTCTTTTTGATGTATCTTTTGCATCGCCTTCAGGTATGATTTTTCTGTCTTCTACTTTAGCATTATATGTTACAATGATTGAGTAGGTACCTTTGAAACATTTTAATACTAGATTAAAAAATTATAAGTCTGATGATGTTGATCAAAGTGCACCAATCAATGTCATGTTCTCTGCTGCTTGGAATCTAAAAGTAAAGCAGCTGAAATTTTGGAAACAAAGGTTGTGGAGAGTATTTTTCTTTCTTTCTTTCTTTTCTTTGTCAAAACATTTGAGCTTTAGAGAAACTGGAGGGTTGATGTGCGGGACAGTCTTGTACTTTTTGTGTTGGTGTTTTTCCTCGGTCTTTGCTCCTACTGATGCAAGCTTAGTAAACAAGTTTGAGAACTGGACAGTAGTGTTTCTAGGATGAACACATTCATTTTCAGACTTTGGAGGCTTACCAATAAAGAGATGCTTTTTTCCTTGTATCTGCTAGGAATTGGGTTACTCTTTGAATTTTGACAGCTATTGGTTGGGAGAATGCTTTTCAATGGACATCTTTACAGCAGTCTTCCGTGTAGATTAGCCAAAGGTCACAAGGTGTAATTATCATTTTACATGATAGGAATAATTGAATATGGTTTAGGACGGTCAACATAAAACCTGAAAGTTTCTTCCATCTAAAAGCTTAAGTTTTTGGGTTTAGACTGGTACTTGCATATCTTCTCTTTATGATATTATTAAGCCAACCGTCACTATAAATTTGTTAATGGTGTAGGCTTTTAAGAAGGCAATGATAATTAGTGATTTAACAAAGAGGTTTTGTGGACATCAATACAAATAACTAAAATAGGAATCAGACTCTTAATCAGTTGCTGAAAGGGCTCTAAATGAGGGCCTTTCAATATTTTCTTAATCTTTGGCATCTTCTTCCAGCCAATATTAAGCTGCTCGCTGTTTTGTATTTCTGCGTATTTAATTATGCCTAAGTTCTTGGCAATTTCTGACCATAATTTTCATATTGATTTCTACTTATATAGAGATGTGTTTTGAAATTCTCTGCTAGTCCTATCCTTGCCAGTAATTTCCTTGGTGTAATTTTGCATTTACTACCGGATGCAATTTGAGATGTTTGCTGTGCTATCTAACAGGTGCAAGCTGATACATATTCATCAAGAGAAGTGGCCGAGTCGATGGGGCTTATGAATCGAACACTTCCGTGAGCTTCTCTGCTAAGCCTGTATTTTTCTTGACAATAGGAAGTTGCCTCTGGAATTGGCAAACTCAAAGCTCCCGGATGAGCTTCTCTGCCTCGAGGCAAACTTGTATTCTTCTCTTCAACATTAAGTTGCTTCTTGGCGTGGCAGATTTCTTCTCATCAGTCTTGGGTCTGCAGGTCAATCCATTTAACTGCTGATAAGATGAAACATTCGGGTTCTGCTGACAGTTTTTCTTAAAACCTTATACATAACGAATCTTGCTGATAGGGCATTTGTTTATTTTACGGATGATACACCGCACTCTAAAACGTGAGTGAGGTTCATTACTTTGACTAAGGCAACAACATGTGTATATTGGAGTCTACTGCTATTCCGCAGACGCAAGGAGAGCTTGTACATTTTCTTATAAGATGGATTTGTCTTGGGTAGTGAACACCCAATTGGAGACACAAATATGCACGATTTTCCTTGTACTGAGGGTATCAATTTGAACACTCTGTATGTCTTTAAAGTTAAGCAAGGCAGTAACTTTTTTCGTGAAACGGAAAAAAGTAGTAGTGCTACTTTTTACTCAGATTACCTTGTAAAATGTATGGTGATTATGGATGAAGTGATTAATATGCAAGTTTTAATTTCTGGCTCATAGTGTTTTGAGATTTTATTCTTGCTTTTATTGCCATCCCAAAATTTTCAGCTTTTTTTTTTTTTTTTTTGTCTTTTGGAATCAATACATTACAATTTAAATTGTGGGGAGGCACTCATAACACTGGGGAAGAAGGGTACCAAGTAAGGCTGGTATGGTTAGTTTTTCAAAATATATTTTTATATTTTTTTAATTTTTAATATTTCTTATTTTATAATTATTATTTTAAAATATGTAAAAACGCATTTTGAAACTGTCTGTATAATTACTAATAGATTGAGTATGTTTGGATTGTGTTTCATTTGTAAAAAATTAATTTTTTTAAAATAAAAATAAAATATTTAAACATCTTTTTATTTTAAATTTAAATTTTAAAATTTCTCTCTAAATTTCTCTTTACATAATTTTAAAAAAAAAGTATTTTATTTTTTCTATTAAAAATTTTTTATTAAAATTTTTACATATTTTAATATAAAATTTTTTAAATAAATCACAATCCAAACATAGCCTATAGTGGAGGGAGGAAGATAGTGTTTGGGATTTCCTGCCCAAGGAGACGGGTATAGGAAGCTGACATTGGATTTATGGAGCAGCATACGAATGGGTGACTTTTAGGCTGGTCTACTCTTAGTCTAGAGTGTAGTCAAGGTTCCCTTTCCACTGCTACCCTAAGCAAGTAAAGATGTTATTGTAATATGCTATTATACACTATTGGGTTAATTACCAAAATCCTCCTGAAGTTTAGGTTTATTACTAATCGAATCTTATAATTTGTCAAAATCATCAATATCCCCCTGAGGTTTAAAAACGTTTAACATTTACCTCCCTGGCCACTATTTCAATCATAAATAGTAACTTTTTTATTATTGTTCATGAACAGTCATGTAAATAGCACACAACAGTAAAAAAATTAAAATTTAAACAAAATTACCCCTAATAATCCAATTATTAATTTGTATAAAAAATACTTATTAGTGGCATTTACCTTATAAATAAAAATAAAAATTATACATATTCATTTATATTAAATGCAGAGTATGCAAAAAGCAGTAAAAATTTTAATATTTGGACAAAATTACCCCTAATACTCTAGTTATTAATTTGTATAAAAAAATACTTATAATTGATCTTTATCTTATAAATAAAAATAAAAATTATACATATTCATTAATATCAAATGCAAAGTACGCAAAGAGGAAATAAAAATAGAAACTTAACTTGTATAAAAAATTCAAATTAATTCAAAAGTAAAAAGATTTGATTTTTAAATATACGTATTTTTATTTTGTTAGTTTGGTAGATTTGGCTATAAAATGAATCTTAAAAATTTTTATACCATACTTTTTTTTTCATTGATAGATTTGCTTTTTACTCTTCAATTAATTCAATTTTTTTTTATATAAGTCAATTTTTTTACTTCTAATTTCTTCCTACATACTCTATATTTGATATAAATAAATATATATGATTTTGGTTTTTATTTATAAGGTAAATGTCATTTATAAGTATTTTTTTATATAAATTAATAACTGGATTATTATGGGTAATTTTGTCCAAATTTTAATTTTTTACTATTGTGTACTGTTCACGTTAGTGTTCATGAACAGTAACCAAAAAAATTACTGTTCATGACGGAAATAGTGGCAGGGAGGTAAATGTTAAATATTTTTAAACCTTGGAGGGTATTAGTAGTTTTGACAAACTATGGAGTTCGATTGGTAATAAATCTAAACTTTGGGAGGTTTTGGTAATTAACCCTATACTATTATTTCAAATGATCTTTTGAGATTTAAAATACTTATGGTATTCTCTTTTGACCATTAAAATTTAATTTGTAGTTACATAATTTATAAAATAATATAGAAATAGACAACAATTGAATTTAATTCTCTTTCTTAACATTAGATTTATACTATAATATTATTTATAATTATGTATAACACATATTTTTTTAAATAAATATTTTTATTTATTACTTTCAAAATATTTTTGAATTGTTGGTGAATTTCATAGGAGGAGACTTTATAAGATTCCAAAATTTTAAAGTAGATGTAATTTATTCAGTAAAATAAGCAAACCAAATCGATCACCGTTCATTTTATACTTGGAGAATAAGGCATCAACGCCCACTCGTCGATGGTGTTTGTACTGTGTTTGCAATTCAGTACTGGGTGCAGTGAGATAAAAAATAAGGGAGTAAATCATTTCCGTGGTCTCATAAAAATAGGTCTTTAACTTATTCAGTCCTACAAATTTTGAAACAATTTTTTTAGTCCCTTTAAATACGAATATGATTAATATGGTCTTTCGTCTGTTATCTTGGACGAAATCTGTCTGCCAACTTGGCATTCGTGCTGCACATGACTTTATTGAGGGCAAAACAGTCATACCGAAGATGAATCTTAAACAAACGACCCAAAAGTCTGATAATCCAACCGAAGACGAAGCCGGAGCTCTAATCCCCAAATTATAATCTATCTGAAACCTAATCAAAGCCCTAATACCCAAAACTCCAATTCTTGAAATTTCGATCCAATCCACAGATCAAAATGAACACCCCTACCTTTTAATGGTGCATACAAAGGTCCAGCACAAAATAATGTGAAGTGCAAATTGGTATAATAATTTTGGGGACGAAATGCAAATGGTCACAATTCTCCCATATATAAACCTACAGCTTCCAGATAATATGCACAGAGTAACCCATATTAGATGAGAGGAAAGTCAGGAAAAGAAATACCAGGCATGGATAAGCCATCCCTCGTTGCTTTGTTAACAGCCCTGATTCTTTTTCTGATTTCCTGTTGGATTTTTCGTCGCCTGCGCTACCGCCGCAACAAAATTCCACTAGGGCCGTTTCCATTTCCAATCATTGCAAACATATTCCAGCTCACTGGAACATTCCACCGAACACTTGCAAAGCTGTCCAAAACATATGGACCTGTGATGACAATTAAAATACTAAACAAAACCATCATTGTAGTATCCTCGCCAAAACATGCCATAGATTTGTTTAAAGCATATGACCATACATTCACCAAAAGACAAGTCCTTGATTATCTGGAGCATTGGAGCACCACAAGCTCTCCGTTGTCTTGCAATATGGCAAGCTTCCCACAGTAGCAACATATATGCTGATCCATGTCGTCCAACATCGTGGGTTGCTTTCCTCGTAGATCTCCACTGGCCTTTCTGTTAAAAACCGTCGGCCGTGCCTTTGAGTGGGACTTCAGGGATTAAAGAGGAAGAGGAAGAGGCAGTATGGATGGAAAAAAAAATTAGAGTTTTATTTCTAATAAGGGATTTGGTTCTTTCAAAGCTTTTTTAAAGAATGATCTTCGGAATGACTGTTTTGCCCTTCAATACAGTCACGTGCAGCACGAATGCCAAGTTGGCAGACGGATTCCGTCCAAGATAATAGACGAAGGACCATACTAATCATATTCGTATTTAAAGGGACTAAAAAAATTGTTTCAAAATTTGTGGGACTGAGTAAGTTAAAGACCTATTTTTATGGGACCACGGAAATGATTTACTCATAATGCAACACAAAAAGCGTTAAAAGCTACGTTGGACAGATTATTTCTATTTGCAAATGAAAATTTTTTAAATAAAAATAAATTATTCAAACACATTTTTATTTCAAAATTTAGAATTTAAATTTTCGCACTTAAATTCCTCTCACATAATTTTTTTAAAAAAATTCTCTTATTTTTCCTTCCAAAATACTTTTTCTATCAACAAATACCCATCAAAATTTTCACATATTTCAATATAACTTTTTTCATTTGCAAATACTAAATAGAAATACCTTGTCCAAAAGACTATTTGATTGACATGTTGGCTTTTTCCAAGCTGATGCTTTTTCCTTCATTTCTTTCCTCCAAAGGAAAAGCTAATTTAGCCACGTTGGATTACCATTTATATACACGCGTCAGCTACTCTTGGATGGATTCGAGAATTTGAATGATTATGATTTATCATCTCATCTTATAATTTTACCTCACCGCTCTCTAACCTTATTTATTGGTATCTTTTCACTATTTCATTTTATATTACTATAAATACATTTTTATTTTATTATAGTAAAAAAACACATTTTTAGCTCCCCGAAATGAGGATTCAATTAATTCAAAATTTTCCTACCCTTACACTTTTTCTTTTCCTTTCTTTTACTTTATTTAATTGGAAAACAACTATAGCCAAAGTTGAACCGAGCCAAATTTTCATGGCTAAACTAAACCATTAAAGAAGAGATAGAGTATGAATTAGGTAATCAATTATTTTATTAGTGTAATTTTTAATCATCCATCACAATTTTATTGAAATTTTCGTCAAAATAACAGCACTACTATAACTAAAATTTGATTAAAAAATTTGATAGAATTATGACAGATGACTAAAAAAGTACACTAATAATATGTTAATAATTTTTTTTCATCATTTTAAATGTGAGAGTTAAAAAAAATATTCGTTAATTTATTATTGACCATTTTGTCGGTTATCTCAGTATGAATTATACGTATCTACAATGATTATAGAATTGCGTCAGTTATGCTTGGGCTATCAAGGCTCTTAGCCACATGGATAATTTAATGTGCTCATTAGCACTAGATATTGAGATGTGAGTCATACAAGGCACATTAGCATGATATGCTCCTCCTGTTCGAACTGAGGTTTGAAACCAAAACCAAACTTCTCCGTAGAAAGATAGATAAGGCAATTTAAGTGAGATCCAATATAAATCAAATGGTTAGAAAACTATGGTCTCGAATAAAAAAAAAAAATCAAGTGATTACCATTTGATTTCTGAGATGAGTTAATCATTTTTAGTTGCTAGCATTTATGAGGAGTTTGAAAGTTGAGACACAGAATGAAATTGGGTCCATCACTGAAAATACTGATTGGCAAAGTGGGAGATTAAAGGGGGAAAAAAACAATGCTTTATAATTTATCTAAACTATAATTTTATTTCACGCTCTTCTCAAATTATTATTAGTAAAATTAGAAATGAATTTTTTTTTTAGAACAAGAAGAGTACTTTAGAAAGTGTTTCTTTTTGAAAGAACAATTGGTTGAGAAGTAACATTGCAAGTTCAAATCCAATGATCTTTCGAAGATTTGCATATGCAATTTGTTAAAATTAAGAAGCAATATATATCTTAGTCAAGACATGCATCTTTGTCTTTGTATCCATACGTGCGAAAAAGATTCTCACCAAGAAGAATTGAAGAAAGAAAAAAAAAGGTCCTTTTCATTGCCAAAATAAGTACGGATTTTCAAATTTTGTTGTGATTATATTTACATGTCCATGTTCACATAAAAAAATAAATTTACTCCTTTGGTACTAAAAAAAAATTTTACTTTCAAATGAAATTTCTACAATATTGTTTGTAATAATAAATATGTGTAATTTATCATCAAAAAGTAAGGATAAAAATATAAAATTGTATATTTAATAGTGTATTAAATGTGTTATATATAATAAACTAGAAAAAATTTATACTTAACTTAAAAATTCTATTTTCTGAACGGATGGAATATTATTTTTTTCGAATAGCCAAATATTTTTGGTTTTTTTTTTAAATAGTGATTTTAAGTTGATGGGCTGGGACCAATTCTTAGGCCTACTTAATAAATTTTTTTTGGATTCTGGTAGCCAAGGCAATCAATGGGCTTTGACTATTTAAGTTTAATAAGGGTTCCAGTTAAATGTTATTCCAACCCTGCAAAGCCTAAAATCATGAATCTTGGTACATGATAGAAACTTGAAAGATCCCTATATCTTCAACACCCTACCAATTAATTTTGTCCATTATCAATTTATTTACGTGGCCCTCAGAGAAAATAAAAAAAAAATATATTTGCTCCTAAATAAAAGGGCCATACTTGCATGTTTCATCATAATGTCAAGAGGCCCACATTGATTAGAGCCTGTACTGACGAGTCCTACAAAACGTGTCCATATTTCAAAGCCCATGGACCCCATCCACGAAAGGCATTAACTGTTTCTCAATCATTCACGAGACAAGAATTAATAGGAGCTGAAAAGGAAATATCTGCCCTGGACTCTGGGGCTGAGTTTTCACCACGAAGTTGAACTTCAAATCGTTACAAAGAGCCAGAGCCAAAAATGGTCCTCCTTATAAGGCAAATGTGTGTAAATATCAACCATGGTGGTTTAGTTTCTTGCCATCAAAAGTTTAACTTGAAGGACAAAGTACAATGGAAATGAAAAAGTTGCATGTTACATTGTTAGCTAGTTTGAGTTTTACCCACCTTTCACTTGATATTTGCTTGTTTTTCCAAGTTCAACAAGCAGTGTCAAAAGGGCTTCACACATATCGCAGCAGTCGGGCTCGCTTGGGTTCTTTTTCCATGAAGAGTATACCATCCCTGCATGGTCTAGTTTTCTATTTGGCTTTACAACCACAGAGCCCGGAACTTCAGCGTCGCGGCATGTTACTACGCCATCGCTTTTTTCGTTGTACCTTAGCTCTAGGTACTTCGCATAAATTGCCAGAACAGCAGATACAGGAACTATAACAGGCAACTGCCTAGTTGCTTGCTTAGCTTTCATGGTATCATTGGCTCCAAAGCCAAGTAAAGGGGGCCAAGGAACTTTAGCATGTGCAACAAGAGACATTGTGGAGAAAACACTAGGAGCGATGCCTGCTTCGGAGTGGAAGGAGATTAAAGGAATGTTGTCAGGAAGCTTGTGCGTTTTAATGAACTCCTTCCTCTTCTCATAGGTGAGATCTACTAATGCCTGTATGTCACCACCCTGTGATAAGTTTTTTCGGTCAGCTATAAAGCAAGGTGTTACACAAACAGAAACATTATAGCCAAAAGACAGATTTTACTGAAAATGTTTAATCGCCAAGAGAGATTTAGTATCGAGAGATAAAATGTAAACTGATAAGCATGTTAAGATATGGAAGCAGTGTAATAATTACAAGATTGAGACACCTACAAGATTCATAACCAGCTTCACTTACTAAAATTTTCTTAAGCTCAAACAAGAAACTAATATGCGAACAATTAGCATAATGATTATGTGTTGTGTGTTCTCAAAGAAAGACAATCATTAGGCCAAGGATAATATCAAACTACTATACATTCACTTGGCAAAAGGGAAATAAACCATGAGTCATGACAGGAAAGTGAAATTGATCTACAATTAACAAAATGGAGTAACACAGTAGGTCTAACGTGCTACGTGTAGAAGACTAAATTTTAATAAGTTCAGGTAAACTATTACCAAAACCCTTAAAAAAAAATATTACCTTAATTAGTTTGCTTATCACATTTTCCAAGATTTTCCGAGTTTTTTTGTCAGCAACCTGGCCTTCTCGAAGTATATCTGCAGCCACCGGAGATCCACCATAAGGGCTTTGCACCAGTGCCAATCCTGCAACCTTATCCTCCAAATCTTCCTGATAAATTGCCAAAGCAGCGGCAGCATCAACCCCACCCTTGCTGTGACCAAGCAGCATTACACGTTTGCCAGACATCCGGTACAGATTCTCTATGCACTGCTTCAGTTCCCTTGCATTACGCTCCACAGATGCCTTTACGCAGTGGGAGAATTTTCAGAAACAAATGAAGACAACAAGCAAGAAAACACACAAACACTTAAAAGCCAGAACAGATAATAAAGAAGTACAATTCCTTTTCAATGCAAGACATTTCAAGCTTAAATCTAAGTTCCCTATACCTCACTGTGGATCTCAGCTATGTAGCATTCTAGGCCAATCTTTGAGAGAGCCTCCTTGGTGCTTACAAAATATAAAGGACCATGATTGCTGAAAAGCCCTGGCATATCACAATTCATGAGTATCACAGATCCAAGAAAAGCTATGCACTGATGAAAATGAATTCAGAACATGGAATATGTAATTTTGCTTAAACCTGGAATTAGTAGATAAACGAAGGAATCCGGCAGTGAGTGCTCTCCGTTCCTAAGAACATGATCAAATGAGTATAGTCAGCATAGTCCATTGTTGAATTTATTGCTTCAAGAGGAGAGTCAAATTAAGTTTATCAGTAAGATAAAAGAAAATACAAAATTCTAAAAATGAGCCAAATTGTTCAAATGTGAAACTTACTGATAAAAATGGTGAATTAGAGGACAAGTTGATAAAAGGTAATAATTGAAGCAGAAAATTTCCTATTCCTTGACATTTTGGCTTTGGAACACAAGAGAAGCTGCAAGAAAAAAAAAAAAAGAGAAAGGAAATCAACTCATTCGGCAAACAAAGTGGCAACCGGCTTTGAAAAGGACAAGGAAACAAACAAATTGGAAACAAAAGAAAACAAGGTAGATACGGGCAAAGAAAGGAAAAGGAAACAAACAAGTCAAAAAGAAGGGAATAACAAACAAAAGAAAGAAAAAGGAGATGCACAAGAAACCAAATTGAAGACAAGAACATTCGGGAACAGGAAACAAAACAAAGGAAGTCAGCCGCCACTTTCTTTCTTGCAACACAAGTTTCTTTTGCGTTTTTTTTAGGACATTCGGAAGTTTATAAAAGCAGTAGCCATTTTCGTCCTAACTGTTTTCATAGATTTTAATACTATTATTAAATTAATACGAAACGCTATCATACCTAATTAATTAATGATAAATTTTAATTTGGCTGGTAGGCTCGATCAATTATATTAAAAAAACGAAAATTTGTTACGGTTATTTTAATAAATTTTAAGTTAAATATTTGAATTGCAATATTAGTTTTTGTGACCTATGATTAGTGATGCAATTAAATGATATCGACTTTTGGATTGGAAACTTGGTTAATTAGGTAAGTTTTATTATTTTCTATTTTTACTGCTTTAATAATTATTTTTATTAATTTTTAAGATCCAATAGATTAGTTAATTATTCAAAAATTTCCATTGTTTATTTTTATTTTATTGTTCAATGCTTAAAACTATATTTCAGTTCTTTTGGAATTCGGCCTAGTCCGCTTAATTTGCAATGGACCAATGATTAATTTTGTTAAAGCTTCAACAAACCTGTCACTTACCATACAGATTCTAGGGAAATGCTTATCTTCGAAAAATGAGTCAAATTAAAACTAGGCAATGTTTATCATTCAGATATCCCAAACCAAAATTTACCTTTTTTCTTACACTATTTACAAAACCACAGAGAAGTTGGCTCGCATAAACCTATAAAAGCACAAAGACCTGATTATCTGAATAATGACAGTGATTGCACTTCAACCTCATATGTGTACACATGACCCAATGCTGGTATGAGACATTTATAGTTTCTGGAATTTAAAGCTCCAAATTTTCTTAGAACATTTTAGTTTAGTGGGAAATTATTAGCTATAATAAGCTTGAAATTTTAGTTTAGTTTAGTTAGTTTAGGGGGAATTTACAGCCCCAAATTTTTTTCAAATATCTCGGTTTAGTAGGAAACCATTTAAACATTTTACTCGTTTTATTACAGTTTTCCAAAAACATTTCAAATTGGATATAATTAGTTCAAATGAATAGAATTAAAGTACCACAGAGCAAGATTGTGCAACAGATGGAAGTACAAGTTTGTACCTAATGGCTTGAAGCAGTTCCAGGAATCTAGCAGAACCATCCTGAGTAGGTGCCATTTCAGGATCATTTTGCAACCATCCGATATCATCAGAAGATCCATGGACAGTTCTTCTCACCCTGGATATAAATCTAAAAACAGAATTAAAGTCAGATGTGAGGGAAAAGAACAAGCATTGCCTTAAAACTATACAATTATTCATCAGAGCCCTGAAAATAGCTGTTTTATGTTTAAATACTGACATCATGATTGAAAAACAAGACATCCTTTACCCCAAAATTCTGGATAGAGCACATCTAGGAAAATGGAGAGTATAACTCCAAGTTTGAATGCCACTCTCCGAAGAAATCTCTGACCGAACAGAGGAGGTATCAACCTGTAAACGCAGGCAAGATTACAATAAAAAAAGTCTCCTTAAAGGTGGAAAAAGGGATGTAAACTCTATACTAGTTAGAGATGTGTGATGCTCAAAAGCAAAGCAATATATTCAGCACACTGAGAAGACAAGATCCTCTGAAGCAGTATTAAGTGTACATTTCCAAGTTTAGAATCGCTATAAAAAGGCAAGGAAATATGTTACCCTTACACATTTGAATAACATGAAGCATTAAAGAAATGAATTGAAGAACTCACCAATAAATTGAATCAATCTATGTGTTAAATAATTAGTTAATGTCAAAAGACTGGAAAATATGTCGTCCATTGAGATGGATAAAAAAGCTTATATCTGAAAAAATCACCATTGCAATCCGACTAAAAAAGACATATGTTAGGCTTGGAAGTCCAAGTTTCCAATCAAATTTAAAAGCACAAAAATATTGACAAAAGCAGCTAGCAACATGTACTTCTAGGTGACCACGTCATTACCTTAGAACTACCTAGAAAACACTTTAATTCGGTATACGGATCCATCAAAAAATAAGGGGCAGAAAAATGAAACTTATCACAAATATAAACAATCAAATATGTTTCTATGGCTCATAATATTTGCAGCCAAAAATATATACCCTAAACTAACAATGAAACCATGATGAGAGTGAGCCAATATCGTGAAGAAGAACTAGCACTTACATTTGAAGGGAAGAAAGACAATTGCAAGCTTAAAACCAAGCCTGCCATCAATCCTTCTGGCCCTGATAGTTTAATGAATACAGCAACCGAAGCAACTAACCAAAATCAAATTGATGAATAGCTACAAATAAGCAACTTTGATAATTTAATAAAACATCATTTTAACATACAACAGACAAAAAATTTATTCTCAGCAAAGTCCTGCGATCAAGGTCAGAGATTAACTAGGTAACCATGGAATTCAATTAAATTTCCAGACCTTTGCATGAAGATTTGATTTTAGCTGCGGCAGCGTAACATTTCTTGTAGAACTATACAGTTTGTTTTGGAAGTTAAGAACACAAAATATACGTAAACAGTGATATGATAACATAAATTGGGGTGAGCAGAAAGTATGAATTATTTCACCAACTCAGGGAAGAACTCTTTAGAAGAAACACAAGAAAGACAAAACAAGGATCTCAGTAAGCATCCTCAGTCCCACAAAGTTGGGATGAATTTATGAAATATTGCCAAAATACTAAATCCTCTAACAGCAGCCATCATTGTGTAATTAGCAATTAAAAGCAGTCTGAGAAGGAAATGATGATTGCCAAATTACTACATGCCCTAATATCAGCCATCATTGTATGATTAGCAACTAAACGCAGTCTGAAAAGGAAATGAATGAAACCCAGCACAGAAAGAGATCACAGAAATTATGTTTCAAAGTTCAAGCTTCTTCCTTTAAAACAGTTATTCAGGCAAGATCCCCTATTATGAACCACAAGAATAAGATTATTTGTTCTCACATTTCAGACAGGAACACATATTTATCCAGAAAATGTCCAACCAAGAATTTGGCAAAAGAAAGCATGCCAAGAGATTAGACAAATCAATTAAAATAAATAATGTCTACTTGCATTTGAACACAATGTCTCGTTATCCTATAGATACTTAAATAGCAAAGAATCCTTACGCGAATTTGGAAAATTAAAGACTTCAGGAAGAAACAGAGAAGCAAAGCTGATGAAAAAAAACTAGATTTAGCTTCTTCAGAATCGATACCAGCTCAGTTGAAATTATTTATATAGAGTTAATTACCAATATCACTACCAATCACATAGCTTTCCTTTTTTTATCGTTCCTTAGTGAGGAAGAGGAAGACAAATGCCGATACGTCCCAAGTCAAAATGAGATACGATGGCCAATTGTCCGATTGTCAACGAGTCAACGGGGTTTGTATTACTGATCTGGACTTCACTTGGTGATCTTTATCCAATGACAACTGAGGACAAATCAAAAGAAGCAAAAAACTTGAACCAATTAAGCTCAAAAACCAATCAACCTTGAACCTTGTCCTTTCCTTTTTTTTGGAATTTTTTCTTGGCCTAATATACAAAAATGGCCTGAACTTTGACTCTCGTAACAATTTTGGCCCAACCTTTCAATTTTAACTATGCAGTACCTGACATTTTCAATTTGTAACAATTATGGCTTCTGTTAATGCACCGTTAGGGAGTCTGTTAAATTGATTACGTGGCAGCCACGTGAGCTACACATGGATGCCCAGTCAGCAAAAAAATAATTTTTTTTAAGGTCTCTTCTTCTACAATTTTGGCCTCCCAAACCAAATAAAATTCATCTTCTTTCTTTCACTCCTCTCCGTCGCGCACATTCCTTCACTAATGCCCAGGGCTAGAAAGCTGGAGTTGTTTGCTCGGATGCATAATTGTCACGCAGGGTATGTATTGTTGGTTAGTTTGAGGTCAAGATAGATTTGCATCTGTGGCCTTCACCTTTAGGAAACTAGTTACGAGCATGTTAAGTTGCTATCAAGTGCAAGAGTGTTTCTGGAATAGGACAAGTTAGGGATGCTAATTCCTTTTGAACTAAAATGGGTGATTTTTATTTTGTGACTAAGTGGATGCTGAAATATAAATGGATTGAGCTGACCTTTTGTTTATTGGGAAGAGGACTTTGATCCCAATCCTATGGATTAGATTAAGAATTAGAAAGGTTAGAGGATGCGCACAAATATGCATACATGCCCATAAGTGCTTTTCATGTGTGTTTAATGTTATTAAATTGAGCATAAAGATTAGATCAGCTCTAGCCTAGATGTCCTATTTTTTGCAGGAACATATCTTCTTCTTTTAAGTCTTGTTCACTTCGGTAATTTGGATTGTACTGATTTGTGAGTGTGGCAGGTGGATGTCTCTGGGTAACCAGTTGAATGGTGCACGGCTCGTTGATGAAGGCCTTCGGGCAAGGTTTAAGGCTGCTTATCCGGATGTGGAGGTGCAGCCTGCATCACCCCCAAGGTCATCTGCGATGGATGTGGACTCGAGTGCTATTCAGTCAAGGAATTCTCTTGGAGAAGGTGAAATGAAGAGAGGAAGAAGAAGAATTTTGTTAGGTTTGGGTGGCCAAAATTGTAGAAAAAGAGACTTAAAAAAAATTTAAATTTTTTGCTGATTAGGCATCCATGTGTAGCCCACGTGGCTGCTACGTCATCAATTTAACAGACTCCCTAACAACTAACTAACAGAGGCCATAATTGTTACAAATTGAAAAGATCAAGTACTGTATTATTAAAATTGAAAGGTCGGGTCAAAATTATTACAAGAGACAAAGTTCATGCCATTTTTGTATATTAGGTCTTTTTTCTTTTGATGGTGTCGCCAAATGCCAAAAAGGTAGCTACACCTTTCTTCTGTCATAGTACGATGATTTAATTTTAGGGATAATATATTAAAATTTAAGCGCTTTTAATCGTTTTGATATGACTTTTCAATTGTAATAACACGACACCTGAACTTTAAAATGTGAAACAATCAAAATTTTATAAATTATGAAAATAATATAATAAATATATTATATATAATATATATAATATATGTTAAATTTATAAATTACAAACTGTTAAACTTAAAAAAAAATACACAAAAAAAAAAAAAAAATATCAATCATAAAAATTAATAATAATCATAATTCATTAATAACCATGCATAACAAAGTATAAGTCCTTAATCATTTTAATAACATTGGTAACAATAATGTCATCTTATTGGAAAAAAGACAAAAAAGCCCTTATAACAATGCTTTATAATTTATCTAAACTATAATTTTATTTCACGCTTTTATCAAATTATTATTAGGGTCCGTTTGGTACTTTAGAATTAGAATTGAATTGGAATTATAATTATATAGAATTTAATTTGTTACAGTAGAATTCTAAATTATTTAAAATTTTCTATTAGGCAAATTATTTGAATTAAGATGAAATTCATTTATAATTCTAAATTCTTTGTTTGGATATTAAAGAATTACATGTGAATTGATTTAAACGTGTAAAAATATAATTTTTAAAAAGTAATTTACATGTAATAGTTATTTATACTTATAATACTCATTAACTTTGATAAATATTTTTTCAACACCTGTACAAAATTAATGTAAAGATATGAGTATATATAAATTATGTTTTAAAATATTAATTATAAAATAAAAAATGAGCTATGAAAAGCATAAAAATATTTAGGGTCCGTTTGGACAAGGTATTTCTATTTGTAAATAGAAAAAATTGTATTGAAATGTGTGAAAATTTTGGTGTATATTTTTTGATAGAAAAAATTTTTTAGAGGGAAAAATAAGAGGAATTTTTTTTTTAAAATTATGTGAGAGGATTAGAGTGGAAAAATTTGAATTCTAAATTTTGAAATAAAAATATATTTAAATAGTTTATTTTTATTTAAAAATTTTCTTATTTACAAATGAGATTTTCTTTTTCAAACATACCCTTAAATATATACAACAGCACGCGTAGAGCTCGAAATGAGAGTGTGAAAAGAGGAAGCGAAGGGGGCGCGGGTTTGCATAATCAAATCTACAATGACTTCCAAACTACGACCTCTAAGATCGATACCCTTCCCGATTATTATCAACTGATGCCGTGGGCCCCACCTGTTCTGTCTAAACTTCCATTTTCCACAGATCTCGCTGTCCCTTCATTCGTTCATGCATAACTTCCATACCAATGTTTGAGGCGATCAATAATATCAGCCCTAAGTATTAATTACATCCTAAGTATTAATTACATGATCACAATTCAAGGCGTCTGACAAGCATTACCACACTGTGATCAAAAAAATCTTGCTTTAAATTAGTAGCACTGCCGACTTCATTCGTTCATGCATAACTTCCATACCAAGATTTGAGGCGGTCAATAACATCAGCCCAAGTATTAATTACATGATCTTGACTATCAACTAAATTGGTTGAACTAAATTGCCGACTTCCTGCTCCCTAGTTATTATTATCATTATTATTATTTTTTTCACAAAATAATTTACATTACCACCTCAGACCGAATGTAAAAGGTTTGCTTTTAATTTCGATAACAATATTGTGAAGACCATTTATTTCGATAAAATCTACGGAGAGAAGGAAAGCAAATGTCAGATTGTCTTTTTCGTAGGGATTGGGATATTAGATGATATTGTTCTGCATTTAAGACTAATCATGTGTTCCGTAAGGAATACACTTTATAATTTTTAATACAATTATTATCTTATAATTATTATTTTTAGAAAATATGAGAATAAGTTTTTAAATCCTATTTATACATTTTTAAAACTTTTTGTTACTTTCAAATTAGCCTAAGTGCTCTTGTAATAACTAACGATGTGAGGTATTAGTTCATGTTAGGTATTAAATTCATTCACATCATCACGTACACCTGATAAATTGAGTTTCATCAGTTTATATTATAAATTTATTCATGTCTATCCCATAATTATGTCTATTTTTGAAAAATTAGGCCTTATTTTGTGATTTATAGACCACAAAAAAAAAAAAATTTCTACATTCTAGACGAGCGGTGGGAAATATCAAATATATCTCCCGCAGTCTACGGCAGTATCATTCATTCTTTTTCCCCACTCAAACAAGAAGCACTGACAAACATATAGAAGGCTGTTGAGAAGTTTCTTGGATATGTTTGGATAAGAGATTTCTATTTGTAAATAGAAAAAGTAATTTTTTTTTTCTCAAATAAAAGCATCACATTCCAAATATATTTTTATTTCAAAATTTAAAATTTAAACTTTTTCACTCAAATTTCTCTGACATAATTTGGAAAAAATTTCCTTCTCATTTTTTCCTCTAAAATACTTTTTTTATAAAAAAAAAATACTCATCAAAATTTTCACACAAACTAATACAACTTTTCTCAAATACATCACTCCAAAGGTTCGAATGTAATGGTGTTCCAGGAGATGAAAGAAATCATAGTATGTTTGGACAAGGCATTTTTATTTGCAAATAGAAAAATTAGGCCATTTTCTTAAATAAAAACATCACACTCTAAACACATTTTTATTTCAAAATTTAAAATTCAAAATTTTCCACTCAATTTCCTCCCCCATAATTTTAAAAAAATTTCCCTTTTATTTTTTTTTTCAAAATACTTTTTCTATCAAAAAATATCCAATAAAATTTTCACACATTCCAATACAATTTTTTCCAAATACATCACATTCCAAACAAACCCATATATTCTTAAAAGCACCAGGGTGAGGGAATTCCAAATTTGTTTGATTGGAATAGGAACTGGGGATAATGGAGGGGAGGGGAGTAAGACACGGATGGCGGGATGGGTAAATGGGTTTAAAAGAGAGATAGTATTAATTTGGAACTATGCAAGTTAATGTTACGTGATTTAATTTAGATTTGAAATTAATAGTTTATTTATTTATTTTATATAAAGATAATTAATAAATTTTATCTAAATATTTTAATTTTTACATTTTTTATATAAATTAATTTGTGTGTTTTCATATAAATATTTAAATTTATTTTGTCATAAATTGACTAGTTTTAATTAAAGAATAATTTGAATTATTAAAGAGTATTAATTTATATTTTATAACTAATGTTAATTTTTTTTAAATAAAAAAATTATAACTTTTTTAAAAAAATTTCGATCAAATCAGATCAGATCGAATCGATTTGCTATCCAATCTGATTTGGAAAACACATCGATCTGATCCGATCCGTTTTTAATCTGATCCAATCCAAATTTTTAGACCGGATCGGATCGGATCAACGGATCAATCCGATCCGCGGATCAAAATGAACATCCCTAATTTTTACATTTCCAAAATAAAAATTTATTTGTATTGCCAATGTGAAGTTTGTGGAGACTGTATAAATGTGAAAGGAAATGGGTATTCATGCAAAGTTTTCATTCTCTTCATGTATATAACCAAAGCAACTTGCCCAGTTTACCAATCGTATAGTTAGGAGAAAAAGGGAAAAAGAGGGAGGGAGAGAGTTCCAGAATGGGTGATGTTGCATATTTCTTCTCTTTAGTCTGGGGTCTACAACTGATGATTGTTGGTTTTGTATTAAAGCCAATTCATTCTAAAATTATAATTATATTTATTGCCAAATGATTAAGAACCTAAAGGGTCACACACATGAATAATTTGTTCTTAGGTTAAAATGATTAAATAAATATATGATAATTATTGGGGTTAATTTGTAAAATAATTAACCTAAAGTGTCTCCTATAAAAATAAGTTTTAATTTGTTTTTGAAAGAAATTTGATAAGAAGGTTATTGGATAAACTCTATCATGATAGAGTATCAGATGAGTCTATTAGATTTTCTAACAGACAGAACCTACCTTTTAATAGGAGACTGATGCCAAGTTAAAAAGTGAGCATACGTACAAACTTTTTGACATACCAAAGTTTACTGTAAGACAAGAGAAAAAATTCTTCTTTTATTTTGTTAGAGTTCACTTGAACTCTAAAATTTGCAGGTTGTACGTTCATTAGAGGAACTAGCATATTGGCTTGGTGTCAATCAATCCCAGAAGGATCCTAAGAACAAGTTCGTGTGGGTACCTTAGAGGCCGGACATCTGTGCAGCTATGGTTGACAAATATTCTTTCGACGACATAATCTTCAGTCATCAAAACAGGTTTTTGTTTTATACGTATATTGAAATTGATCCTGGTGAAAATCATGTTTTAATTCTGCTGCATATAAATTTGTTTATGGCATACATGATTTCTTAACAGTGGTATCAGAGTATGAGGATTTAATTTGTGTATAAATATAAATCTATGTGAATATAAATTGTTTATGTTTACATATATGTATGTGTTATGTTAAATGATTGAGAAAAATTATTCTGTTGAGTAAAAAATTATTTTTCACGTCTGGAACAAGTTGAAATTTTTATTTGAAAATTTTATGATTTATTACCGAAATGCTTGTCAAAATTGTTTGTCAAATTCTTAACTGTTGCTTATGATTCATGTTTTGAAAATAAAAAAAAGTTTTTTTATTATTTTTTTTAAAACAATGGCAGAGAAGGCTGAAAGAAAAAAAAAGTTTTTTTTTTGGAATGTCGACAACAAGAAAAAAAAAAAGAAATTTTTTTTTTCTCATGGGCAGCAACAGCTGCAAGAGTGCTAATGTCAGCCCTAGGGCTTATGTCAAACGACGTCAGCAACAGCAGCAGAAAACGATGACGTCACCAGTGACGTCATCAAATGATGTCATCTAGCTCCATTTATTAAAAGAAAAAAATTATTTTCTCTTATGAGCCATTGGGCCATTGAGGGCTGAATCAGGTCCACATTTACAATTGGTTTCTTTTATTAAATGTGGGCTTGTAACCCAAGTTGGGCTAGGTGGTTTGGGCAAAGGCTCGCCCGCTCCAAGCTGAGAGTTGGGCTAGATTGTTTGGTGGGCTCCAAGTTGGGAGTTGGGCCAAATGGTTTGGGCTAAAGTTTATGATTCATGGCCTATAGAGTGGATCTTGAGTTCATTAGTACCAAATGGATCAAATCCAATTGGACCAACACTAAATAAATAAATAAATAAATAAATTTGGGGCATTTTTCATTATAAAGAGTTTATTTATGTTAAGGCCATTTTAATTTCTGTTATTTATTTATTATGGCCCAAAATTTGAAAAAAAATTATGTTAACCCATAAAACTTCTCAATTAATTCAATAATATTTCTAATATGATTAGAAATGTAATGCATACAGATTTATGACTAAAATTTGTTTATAATTGTTTAATGTGATTATTCAAGTGTTATGTCATATGTGATTTAATATTTGATTAAATAATTAGATTATTTAATTGCATATTGTATGTTTAATATAATCAAATATTTATTACATATGATATATGTAAATGATGAGACCATAATTTAATCCCTCAATTAAATATTAAATCAATTTAAATGTCTTTCATTATTATAGTTTAAAACAGTTTTTGTTAGGGTAACTTGTTGAACTAACTCAAGGTTGTCTTACCAAAAACGTGTTTCAAACTATGAGATAAGATCTTTGAATAATGGGTATAATTTAACAAAGATTTTGATTTGTTGAGCTAACTCAAAGTCAAAAGTCTTTGAGGCAAGAGTTAGGAGACATATGTGATATGTGTATCAAAAGTTGATAACCTAACTATCTAGGAGTTGCAAATAAGTTGCAATTGGTAATTAATACCTACTCATTAAAATTATTTTTGATTTGTTGAGCTAACTCAAGATTTAAAATAATTGAAATGGGATTCTAGCCTGCTAAGAATTTTGAAATCAATTTGAGGGATATTGATTTGGATAAAATAGTGGGACCAAAATCAAGATTTTATTAAGTCCATATATTTGTGTATTTTGGTTTTGTAAATTGCATAAATTTAAATGCTTATTCTATCTTTATTTTCTTGTTGTAGAAAAATGAATAACAACATGAACTTGCGTACTATTTTGTTTGACAATAAACTTACTGGCCCAAACTATTTGGACTGGATTCAAAACCTAAGAATTGTTCTTAGGAATGAGAAGTTGCTCTATGTTCTTGATGGTCCTGTTCCTGATGAACTTGCTGCTGATGCTGCTCAAGCAGTAAGAAATGCATATCTAAAACATTTAGATCATTCTGAAAGTGCATGTTGTATTATGCTCACTTCAATGAGTCCCGAGCTGGAAAAGCAGCATAAGGACATGGGTGCCTTTGCAATGCTTCAACACTTGAAAGTATTGTATGATAAAAGGGCTAAAAGTGAGCGATATGATACCTCGAAGGAACTCTTCCAAAGTAGGTTGGCAGAAGGATCTTCAGTTTCAACTCATGTACTGAAGATAATTGGTCTTATTCAAAAAATGGAGAAACTAGGATTTGTAATGTATCATGAGTTAAGTGTTGACTTGATACTACAATCCCTTCCTCCCAGCTTTTCTCGGTTTGTGATGAATTTCAACATGAACAAAGTTGAGACCTCTACTTTGCCTGAGTTATTGAACTTGCTTAAGCAAGCTGAGGATACCATGAAGAAAGAGAAGGCTACTGTGTTGCTAGTTGAGGGGTCCAATAAAAAAAAGCGTAAAGCTGGTCTTAAGAAGACCAAGAAGAAAGCTGGACCCAAGGCAACACAGAAAGCCAAAAGGGACAAGAAAGAAAAGTGCACTTGCTTCCACTGTGGACAAGATGGACATTAGAAGAGAATTGCAAGGTTTATCTTGAAACCGTGAAGCAGAAGAAGCTTATTGAAGCTTCTACTTCAGGTTTGTTATGATTGAAATAAACCTTTCTACTTCAAAATCAAATTCTTGGGTATTAGATACCGGATCTGGCTCTCATATTTGTAATAATATGTAGGGTCTAAAGATAAGTAAAAGGCTGGCAAAGGGAGAGGTGGACCTACGTGTGGGCAATGGAGCAAAAGCTGTTGCTTTAGCTGTAGGAACATATAGTCTCTCTCTGCCTAGTGGATTGATTCTTGATTTCAAATATTGTTATTTTGTACCAGTACTCATGAAGAATATTATTTTAATTTCCTATTTAGACAATGATGGTTTTGAAATAAATCAAAAGAATAAGTGTTGTTCTATTTTTCGTAAAGGTATTTTTTATGGTGTTGATTATCAAAATAATGGTCTTTATATATTAGATCTTGAAAACCCAATTTTCAACATAAATACAAAGAACCCCAAAATTGATAATTTTAGAAATTCTTATCTCTGGCATTGTAGACTAGGTCACATAAATGAGAAAACGCATAATCAAATTGCATAATGATGGTTATTTGGGCTCATTTGATTATGAATCATATGAAACATGCGAATCTTGTTTATTAGGAAAAATGATTAAAACACCTTTTACTGGAAAAGGTGAAAAATCTACTGAATTTTAGGTCTCATACATATCGATGTATGTGAACTTATGTCAATTCAAGCTAGAGGAGGTTTTTCATACTTCCTAACATTTACTGATGACCATTCTAGATATGGTCATGTATACTTATTCAAGTATAAATTTGAAGTCTTTGAAAAGTTCAAAGAATATAAATGTGAAGTAGAAAAACAACTTGAGAAGAGTATTAAAATACTGCGATCAGATCGAGGTAAAGAATACCTAAACCAAGAATTTCAGAATTATTTAAAAGAGAATGGGATTCCTTCACAATGGACTCCTCCATATACACCGCAACTAAATGGTGTATCTGAAATGAGAAATCAAACATTATTAGATATGGTTCGATCCATGATGAGTCATGCAACTCTCCTTAAATCGTTTTGGGGATATGCCCTAAATACTACCTCCTACCTATTAAATCATGTTCCATCTAAAGCTGTTGATACTATCATATATGAGATATAGTATAGGAAAAAGCCAAATATTAAATATTTAAGAATTTGGGGATGTCCCGCATTTGTTAAAAAGGTAGAGTCAGATAATCTTGATCCAAAATCTGAAAAATGCTATTTTGTGGGATATCCAAAAGAAACTTTTGGGTATCAATTTTATAACTCCATTGAACAAATGTGTTTGTTTCAAAACATGCCATATTTCTAGAAAAAAAAGTTTATTCTAGAAAAAGCAAGAAGGAGCAATATAGAACTTGAAGAAGTTCTAGAAGCACAAATTAGCAAAGATAGGAACATGGAACAAAAGCTTGAACCTCATAATGATGTGGTAGAAATTAAAACTCAAGATACACAAGCTGTACGTAGGTCAATTAGAGCACGTCATGAACCTAGTAGGTATGATGATGCGTTTATCATTGATAATGATGAACGTACTATTTACAAGGAAGCTTTATTTGATAAGGACTCTGAGAAGTGGCTTCAAGCCATGAAATCTGAAATGGATTCCATGTATGACAATAAGGTATGGACCTAGTCGATCCACCTGAAGGGATAAAACCCATAAGGTGTAAGTGCGTTTTCAAAAGGAAAACCGATTGATGGTAATGTGACTACTTATAAAGCTCGACTAGTTGCAAAAGGTTACACACAAAAACATGGTATTGACTATGATGAAACCTTTTCACCAGTTGCTGTGCTGAAATCCATTAGAATTTTACTTGCTATAGCTGCATACTATGATTATGAAATCTGATAAATGAATGTTAAGACAGCTTTTCTTAACGGTCATTTGCAAGAAGAGGTGTATACAACCTGAGGGCTTTGTATCCAAAGACCCTAATAAAGTATGTAAGTTACAAAAGTCTATTTATGGACTTAAGCAAGCTTCAAGAAGTTGGAATATTCGTTTTGATGATACAATCAAAAAGTTTGATTTTATCAAAAACGAAGATGAACCTTGTGTATACAAAAGGATTAGTGGGAGTGCTGTAGTTTTCTTGATATTGTATGTGGATAACATATTATTGGTGGGAAACGACATACCTTCTCTACAGTCAGTTAAGGTATGGTTGTTCAAAAACTTTTCAATGAAAGATTTGGGTGAAGCAACTTATATTTTGGGAATAAATATCTATCGTGATAGATCCAATAAGTTACTTGGTCTTTCACGGTCAACATACATAGATAAAATACTAAAAAGTTTTAGCATGGATCAATCTAAGAGAGGTTGTGTTCCCATGTCTCACGGGATTTACCTTTCTGAAGATATATGTCCAAAAACTGATGTTAAAAAACATAGTATGCAAAATGTTCCTTATGCTTCTGTTGTAAGATCAATTATGTATGCTACGTTATGTACAAGACTAGATGTCTCTCATGCTATAAATGTTACGAGCAGATATCAAGCTAATCCCGGTGATGATCACTGGAAAGCTGTCAAGAATATCCTTAAGTACTTAAAAAGAATTAGGGATTTATTCTTGATATATAGAGGGGCAGAGCTTAAAGTACGTGGGTTCACTGATGCTAGTTTTCAATTTGATAAAGATGATAGCAAATCTCAATCTAGGTACATTTTTACCCTTAATGGTGGTGCTATAAGTTGGAAAAGTTCCAAACAAGAAACTACTGCAGATTCTGCAACAGAAGCCAAATATATTGCTGCTTTAGAAGTTGCTAAAGGGGCTGTTTGGATCAAAAAGTTCATTTCTGAACTTGATGTGGTTCCTTCAATAGCCAACCCAATACTTTTGTATTGTGATAATAATGGGGCTATTGCTCAAGCCAAGGAACCTAGGTCTCACCAACGGTTCAAGCATGTACTTAGGCGCTATCATTTGATTAGAGAAATCATTGGTAGAAATGAAGTAAAGATAGAAAAGATTCCTACAGAGGAAAACATAGCAGATCCATTAATTAAACCTTTATCTCAAAAGAAACATGATTGTCATGTGTCTTCATTCAATTTAAAGTACATGAATGATTGGTTTTAGTAAGAGATATGTTATGTAATTTAAAACCATCATATTTGGTTGTATTTTGATATTTTATGCAATAAAGATATACGGTGTTTTATCATCTTGGATTATATATATTTATATATTGATGATAAAGTCCTTAGAATAATACTTATTATTCTTAAATATCCCTAATCATAGTATTAACAAAATTAAGGACGTTGTTAATACCGATAGATTAGCATATATGTTAATATATGAATGAATTGTTGGAGAACAATTCATCGGATTGATCCACTTAGAGATTCCATGAGGTTGACTATTTGAGTGCCAATGGTATAATCTCTACGTGACAGTAGTGTACGTGATCCTCAGACTTGAGATCATAAGAGTAACTATAGTGTGAATTGTTATACTTTAACCCTTTGAGTCCATAACTGTAACTAGTTGTGAGTGCCATAGAAGTTGGGAATAACATGAAACATTGATAGATGATTTATGATCAATAAAGGATTCACCACTTCTAATAGTAAGAAGGGTATATCCCACTAATGGCCACTTGTTGAAATATCAACTCGAAATGTTTGTAAACGAATAAATAAATTTGGAAGAGTTTTAAATTTCTTTTAAAGGAGTTGAGTTTCAGGAATAAGAAATTATAATAATTAGTACATTAAGAGTTGGCACTTATACCTTACTCTTGTACTAATTAAGGATATAGTATGGTGAAAGGATATTAATTACACGGATTCTGGTTCAAGGAAAAGTGAAGTCAACCACTTGACTTTTCTTAACTCTTGGGTGGTCATGATGTAGAGGCCAATCTTGACCCATAAATATAAACTCATTAATTATTGAATTAATGATAAATTAAAGTTGTTTAATTTATTTGATCTTAGAATACTCTTGACTAAATTGACTTAAGTCCAAGTGGAAGTTTGTTGGTTTTGTACTAAAGCCAATTCATTCTAAGATTATAATTATATTTATTACTAAGTAATTAAGAACCTAAATGGTCACACACATGAAAAATTTGTTCTTAGGTTAAAATGATTAAATAATTATATGATAATTATTGGGGTTAATTTGTAAAATAATTAACCTAAAGGGTCTCCCATAAAAATAAGTTTTAATTTCTTTTTGAAAGAAATTTGATAACAAGGTTATTGGATAAACTCTATCATGATAGAGTATCAGATGAGTCTATTAGATTTTCTAAGAACTTACCTTTTTAATAGAAGACTGACGCTAAGTTAAAAAGTGAACGTACGTACAGAATTTTTGATGTACCAAAGTTTATTGCAAGACGAGAGAAAAAGTTCTTCTTTTGTTTTGTTAGAGTTCTCTTGAACTCTAAATTTTGCAAAATTGTACGGGAACTAGCATATTGGCTTGGTGTTAATCAATTCCAAGAGGATCCTAAAGACAAGTTCATGTGAATACCTTAGAGGCCGGACGTCTGTGCGGCTGTGGTTATCTTCTTTCAACGACACAATCTTCAGTTATCAAAACAGGTTTTTGTTTTATACGTATATTGAAATTGATTCTTGTGAAAATCATGTTTTAATTCTACTGCCTATAAATTTATTTATGGCATACATGATTCCCTAACAATGATAAGATGAAACATACGGACAGTTTTTCTTAAAACCTTGTACATAACTACTCTTGCAGATAGAGCATTTGTTTATTTTACGGATGATACACCGCACTCTAAAATGTGAGTGAGGTTCATTATTTTGACTAAGGCGACAACATCTGTATATTGGAGTTTACTGCTATTCTGCAGACGCAAGGAGAGCTTGTACATTTTCTTATAAGATGGATTTGTCTTGGGTAAGTGAACACCCAAATGGAGACACAAATACGCACGAATTTCCTTGTACTGAGGGTATCAATTTGAACGCTCTGTATATCTTTAAAGTTAGCAAGGGAGTAACTTTTTACTTGAAACCAGAAGTAGCAGTAGTAGTGGTGCTACTTTTTACCCATATTACCTTGTAAAATGCATGGTGATTATGGATGAGGTGATTAATATGCAAGTTTTAATTTTTGGCTCATGGTGTTTTGAGATTTTATTCTTGCTCTTATTGCCATCCCAAAATTCTTCAGCTTTTTTTTTTCTTTTTTCTTTTGGAATCAATACATTACAATTTAGATTGTGAGGAGGTATCCATAACACCGGGGAACAAGGGTACCAAAGTAAGTAAGTAATTTAAAATATATTTTTACATTTTTAATATATTTTTTTAATTTTTCTTATTTCACAACTATTAATACAAATTAGATAAAAACGTATTTTGAAACACTATCTATATAATCATTAATTGATTGGGTATGATTAGATTGTGTTTCATTTGTAAAAAGTTAATTTTTTTAAAACAAAAATAAAACATTTTTAAATTTTTAAATTTTTAAATTTTACCTCTAAAATTCTCTTTACATAATTTTTTTTAAAAAAAAAATTCCTTCAAAATACTTTTTAAATATAACAACTCTTAAAAAAAAAATTCCTTCAAAATACTTTTTAAATATAACAACTCTTAAATAAACCACAATCCAAATACAGCGAGGGTGGAGGGAGGAGGATAGGAAGCTGACATTGGATTTATGGAGCAGCGTACGAATTGGTGACTTTTAGGCTGGTCTACTCTCGGTCTAGAGTGTAGTCGAGGTTTCCTCTCGGTCGAGGTTTCCTTTCCACTGCTACTCTAAGCAAGTAAAGATGTTACCCCTGGAATCTGGATGCACTTTACACGAAATGATCAAAAGTGAGGAGCAGTCGCAGCACTTACTTCTGTCATAGTACTCCAACGTCCATGGCAACCCACCACTAGTACGATGTTTTAATCTTAACTTCATCTTTTTGACTTTTCAGATACAAAGTCGATGCAAGATATACAACATTTGGAATTCATTCTCCGTTTAACTTTATTTCAAATGATCTTTCGAGATTTAAAATAGTTATAGTATTCTCCTTTGATCATTGAAATTTATTTTTTGATTACATAATTTATGAAATAACATAAAAATAGACAAAAACTGAATTTGATTCTCCTTTTTAACATTATATTTATATTATAATATTATTTATAATTATGTATAATACATATTTATTTTTATTTATTACTTTCAAAATACTTTTAAATTGTTCGTGAATTTCATAACCAACCACTACTTTTTAAATTGTCATAGGAGGGAGACTTTGTAAGATTCCAAAATTTTAAAGTAGATGTAATTTATTCAATAAAATAAGTAAACCAAATCGATGACCGTTCATTTTATGCTTGGAGATTAAGGCATCAACGCCCACTCGTCGATGGTCTTCGTACTGTGTTTGCATTGAGTTCAGTGAGATAAAAGATGGCGCAACACCAAAAAACGCATTTGATTGACATTTTTGCTTTTTCCTTTATTTCTTTCCTTCAAAAGCAAAAGCTTTTGTTGGACACGTCAGCTACTCTTGGATGGATTCGAGAATCCCACTCTTTAATAAATTCAATGAATTCATTCCCGTAATAAGTTCAAGTTCACCGGATGCTTGATATATATAGTGAGTTTAGAAATAAAATAAATTTAATAAATAAAAAATTTTAGAATAGAATAAAATGATATTAATTATATTATTTATTATTATTTTGTAATAGAATAAATAGAATAAATTTTATATTAAAATTTAATATTAATATTAATATTAATAAATTTATTAATAAATTTTATATTAAAGTTATAATAAGAATATTATTATTTTATATTATATGATATTTTGAAAATTATATCTTGTTCAAAAAAATAATCAAAATGCATGTTAATTTGTAGAGAAAATTTTTTTACAAATTAGTAAAATCTGTTTAAAAAAAAAGATAAAATAAGAATTACAAACCATTAGAGGGTTTATAACCCCTGCACATCTGGCACGCGCCCATTGGGTCAAAACGTTGTTTTGAGCCTTTTTAATTCAAAACAGACGTCGTTTTGAGCCCCTTCAAACCCTTTCCCCCAAAACCCACCACAATACTTTTCCAAAACCCATATCCCTCTACCAAACATCCTTTTTACCTCTATTCCATTCCAAACCCATCCCAAACTCTCATTCCAAACGCTACCTCAGTTCATCCACAATAATTCATCAAGATGGATTTATTCTTGAACATCTTAATCTATTTGGCGGATCATTTTAAGTTAAATTCATTCACATCATCACACCTGATAAATTGAGTTTCATCAGTTTATATAATAAATTTATTAATGTCTATCCCATTGAGATACAATCACTATGTCTATTCTTGAAAAATAAGGCCTTATTTTGTGATTTATAAATAGACGAGCAGTATCATTCATTCTTTTTCCCCACTCAAACCAAAAGCACTGACAAACATATACAAGGCCGAAGTTTCTTTGGTTTCTTTTATCTCCTGGAACACCATTGCATTCGAACCTCTGCATTATCGGTGGCAACTGGGAAGGCAGGCAGAACAACAACAAACAAAAAAATAATGGATGTTCCCCTTCAATTTCAAATTCCTCTTCCTGAAAAAGTTGAGGATTTGATCAGGAGGATATGCAGTGAGAGAAACCATCAACCGCCCAACCTTCACGTCCGCCAAAAGCTCGACGAAGCCGGGGAAGAAACGGCTCTTGAGGTGCTGAGGAAAATATACAATACTTCCTCGCCCATCAAAACTCTGAATGGCTTC
Source organism: Gynochthodes officinalis (assembly GCA_020080225.1). Classification (NCBI taxonomy): domain Eukaryota; kingdom Viridiplantae; phylum Streptophyta; class Magnoliopsida; order Gentianales; family Rubiaceae; genus Gynochthodes; species Gynochthodes officinalis. The sequence continues at coordinate 44,275,368 of CM034615.1, read as the reverse complement.
ATTCTCCATTTGCTCATGTCAAAATCTCAGAGCCCATATAAAGTCTCTACTCCCGAAAGTAAATTTTACCAGTACAATTTCCCTTTCGACCGCACTGCACCTTCAGCGTCTGCTTCTCCAGTCTCTCCTCCTCCCCAGAGTAACTTTCATTTATAGTTGCATTTTATTTTATTTTATTTATGGGATGCTTACTACTGTTTGTTTTTTTAGCTTGCATCAGTTGCATGCTGGTTTGTTTGGCTCATTTCCTTCAACACTGATAATTCAGCTTTTTAACTTCTATTTCTTTGTTTTAAAGTCATAGAGAGTGGATTTGGTGTCGGTTCTCTTCGGGCTTCTCCTCTGTTCCCACTTATTCTGAACAAAGGCATGAATCCAGGAATTTCGAAACTTCAAAAATTCAAACTTTCTCTTCAAAAGAATGTGCCATTTATAGAAAGAAGACATTTTGGGGAGGATCTCCGGAATCCCTGTCGTTTATAGATATATAAATTTCATACTAGAGTGCTCAGGATGAACACATCTTTTCCAGAATTCTCAATCATTATGGTCGTTGGCACAAAATCTTGTCTCCATGGATGAACCTCTTTGCCTAATTAGTATCTGCATTGCTTCAACTACAGATGGTGAATGCTCTGAGCATCAGATTTTCAAGCGTTATGTGGACTCTTCATCATCGAATTTAGAGATTGAGAGGCCGAACAAAATTTGTCGCCAGCAACTCTTTGTTGACGAACCTCAAGTTAGGGTGGTGAACAGTGATCAGGCAACCGTCTTTAGTAGACAACTTGAGTTTCGAAGAGAATTTTTGATATACAATTACATTGGCGGGTAAGTTAAATCTTTATTGCTATGTTTAAACCCAGTCAAAACATGGCAGTTTCTGAAATGAGCTGTTCTTTGTAGAAATAAGTTGGAACAAGTAATTGAAGATGATGATGCTGATGAAATTATAAAGATGAACGATACAACAATGAATGATTTTGAATCACGAATTTGGAATGCATATGGGAGGAAATATTGCTCTCCAGAAGACTGGAGACAGGTGAAGAATCCTGATTGATATATTTATCCCCATGACCTGTTTGCGGTGACCCCCAGTGTTCTGATCCTGCTCCATTAGAGCAATATTGTTAATTTCCTGCACTGCAAGCTTAACGCATTATATGTGTTAGTGTTTAAATGTTAAAGATGTGTAGATTGAAAGAATTTTTAATATGTTAGTGTATGAAAGTCGGCAGCTTTTTGATACATTATGATCTAAATAACTAAATCCCTCAATCTAAACCACAAGGGGCTTTTCCCTTTCTGTGATTGAAAAAAAAACAAAAGAAATTTGTAGGTTGAGAAATGGAGAAGTGTCAAAAATAAGATGTTCGCATTTGTGAAATGCATTTCACAAATGAAATGCGCCCAGAGATATAATGCGCCTTATTAAGGGAGCTGGAGTGGAGCCTTATAGCTGCAGCTAGTTTGTGTGCGAGAGTCGTGAGGCAGGTGCGTGTTTGTCAATAAAGCATCTGATGCTTTTTATTTAGCACAAAATCTCATTAATAATTGCATTTGAATTTGATATTCTTACTCGAGGTGGGTGGGGAGAAAACAAGTCTAAGTGCATATTATCATGCATAAATATATTTGTTTGCCATAGTTGCGCTTTTCATTCTCAAGAAACTATTACCACAACTTATTCGTTCCATCGGAGAGCAAAGCAAAACTAGAATTGATTGACCACATTTCGTGATTCCACCATTTTCCCATGATTTTTGTTTGAAAATCAATTTAGGATTACTTACTTCCCAAACTTCCTAAGGCTCACATGTTAACAACTTCAATAATAACACGACATTTTAACAACTTCAATGACAATGATGATTAAGATGATTTGTTTTCCTAAGCAATACGATTTGGCGTTAGTTTGCTAACTTACTAGGGAATGGAAGAAATCTTTATAATCGAAAAGAAAACAATGACAAAATTTGAACTATAATCATTAAAATCTTTCTATACTATCAACAAAAATGAATTTCAAGTGCATGTGAACAATGTAAATGATGAACTCTTCAAAATATGATGATATGTTGCTCATCTTAATTATACCACTAAACCATCCATGTAACTAAATCCCTTCATACTGACCATTGGAGTTGAGCAACTTCTCTTCCTCATTTGGCATGTCACCATCGACATCTCAATACTTGATTTTGAAGTCATTTTAAGCCACTCATTTTCTACAAACCCATTGGAAACGACAACATTGTAAACACGGAGATGTAATTATACAATTTGTATGTCCACGTGCATCGCTCCAATTACCCAAAAGTAGACTGTGAAACAATAAGAAGAAAAGTAAATTCCCAGTCTATTTCATTGAGTTCAACCTATTTTCTATCATATCAAGGGAGTTGTTATATGGGTTTAGTGATGATTTGTTTTCTCATGTTTAACAGAAGAAAAATGATATGTTTAACATCCAAGTTGATATTGAAAGGTACTACCTTATTAGGTCATAATTTCATCAAAATTACATCCATGCTATGATTTGTTTTCTCATCAAATATCAACTTCTTTACACAAACTTGATAATATCATGTCATACAATGGTATCCAAAATTAAGCGATTGTAAGGAGAAAAATAGCTCAGTAATGACTAAACTTACCCATTTTATAACATGTGAGAGAAGAGATGTGGTTTGCTGAACTTGAAAATCCTAGTGAAACCACTGACACAGAACAAAAGGTAAAATTACTAATGAAGTTCCAAGTGATTTAGATGCCTCACAAGTCATGCACAATGCAAATAAGCATGGCACCACACGTATATACTCCTAAATATCAGAAGCGCCAGCATACCAAAATCAGTACAATAAGATTTGAAAAATAATAGTCAATAAATAAAACTAAGCTACGATCAAATCCCATCGAGGACAAGCAAAACCATGTGCAAAAGCCGCCAATCCCAAAACAATCAAGCACAATCTAAAACAATCATTCAGAACTCACAACAAGAAGATTACCTCAAATTATTCGGACCAAAATCAACCTTAATCACCACCAATTCAATACAATCAATGAAAACATTCATTAAAAACCGAAAACTTTCTCGGGAAAATAATGAAAAACGAAAAGGGTTGAGATATAATTCAACCGTGGAGCTACAAATAATACTAATCCAAATATATTTGCGACAAAACAAATCCCAAATCCCTAATTGATTTTGAGGTTAATTATTTTCCAAATGGAGGAACAAGTTCTTGCAAGCAACCGGAAGAAAAGTAGCCACAAATGTTGGAAAGGGAGAAGCGCGGGAAGTCACAATGGGTAGGAAATGCAAGGAGGGAGAATTTGCGATGAATTATATTTTTCATTCGGCGCATTGTACCAAATGCGCCAAATAACCCTAAAGCCCGCCTGACTATTATTTATGGCATTTTTCACAAATGCGCCAAAAAAAGATGCAGAAAAAAAATCGCATTTGGTAAATTTCAAAAAAAATATTTTTTTTTTATAAATCTAATAAATACATAATTAGAATTGCTGTTGTCTCCAACCTACAAATTTCTCTATTTTTTTTTCCATAATACTATTAGAAAAAACTCAAACCACAACCTCAAAGTTCTAATCATATATGAAAGCACTAACTGCAAGTTCTTACTTGTTTTTTTCTTGCAGACCATCGACTGGGACTCTGAGAAGACTCGTCTTTATTATTGCTATGTATCTCAAGATGGACGCTGTAGATTTAAGGTTCGTGTAAGCAGAATAATGCCTTCCTCCTTCTTCGACTTGCTCTATAATATTTTTGCTTTGGTTTTATGCCCAACATGGCACTTCGATTTTCTTTACATGAAGCTTTCGCTGTAATGCATTTAGCATAACACTTCGTGTGACCAGTTGTATTTCATAAGTGGACAGGTTGACTTAAGCTTGTATATTCTAGTCAGGCTTTGAGTGGAAGAGATGTGTGGTGGAAAGTATTCTGTCTCTACGTAATGCATGCTTGATCCTCTGTCTATAACATTTCATATTTGTTACTTTATAAGCATGTATAATGTCTTTCTACCCAGTTGCAATATTGAAAGGGAAAGAGTAAGAATCTATATTTACTCTGAAGTGATTATATGTCTGAATTATAAATTCTCATCTGTCTATGTATATATGTATCTCTCATATAGAGGTGTATATTTATATGTTTCTCTGTATATATTCAATATATTTTGATGTAGAAAATCAAATTTTTGAGATTGACAACAATCTTTCTTTTGGGGTGAAATAGAAAGTTCTTTTTATAGTTATTATCAAGCTTTCACTACTCTTTTTTGAGTTGGAATGCAAGCTTATATCTAGTTCTTGATACTCAATAAAGAAGATTGAATTTGTGGCTTCCAGGGGCCTTTTCTGAGCACTGCAACAACGCACCTGCAAAGAACACTCGGAGACGACAATGTGCTAATTGTCAAGTTTGTTGATGTTGGCACATATTTTATTGAAAGAATTATTAAAGAAGGAATCTTGATTGGTTTGAGACGTTTTCACTTTTTCGGTGAGAAATTCTCCCTTTTCTTCCAACGCTTAAACATTATCTCTTCTTTTTCTTTCCCCAGAACCTGCTCTACTGAGATTTACTTTGTCCAAAGACATACTCTAATTAACTGTGCTGTTGTTTCAATACATCCCCTTTCCTTCACCCATTTTTGCTCAGCTGTGCCTTATGTTTATATCTTGTTTCTGCCTTTTAGCATAGTAGATTAACTGATCTATGCTTTGTTTTGACTCTATCTTTGAACTTGCTAATTTGCATTCTGCATGTCCAAATCAATCTTAAGCTCCCCCAAGTGTTTCTTATATCCAAAATAGTGTACTTCTCTTGTGTTTTTTTTATTTTTATTTTTTTTTCTTTGATTCTAGTCTTGGGTTATCACTCTGGAATAAATTCTTGTGTGTCAAAGTTTGAGAGTAGATATGATATCTGTTGCAGCTTTCGTTCTCTTGGTTGTGGTGTTGAACGTTTGTTGTGTTCTTGTACAGTTTATATGAAGAACGGGTAATGCATGGTGGATTATTGCATGATCCTTTGGATTGTTGACGTTAATGATTTTATTTTCACAGTTTTTAAAGATGAAAGCAGGGATCAGAAGAAGAAAAAAGGGACAGAAAAGGATAAAACTCCAATTCCCACTGCTGTCAAATGCTATTTCGTCCGACTTGACTCTCTGGCGGCCTCTGGAAAAAATGAATCACGTGTTGTATCTAGATCACAAATAAACAAAGCAAGGTGCCATTATATGCATGTCCATATGGTGTCTAGCTTGGCAAAATACATGGCCAGGTAAATTTAGCAACCTGCCTATTGAATATCCTTTCTGAAAACTTTTTGTCTAGCAACATGCAGACATGTTTCCAATGCAGGTTTTCCCTGATATTGTCAAAGACTATAAAATTTCCAATTGATCTTTCCAGTGTTGTCATAGAACAAATTGAAGATATACCATGCCGTGTAAGAGATTTGCTTTCCTTTTTCCTCCCCATTTTTCGATTTTCTATGTTGTAGATTAGAAATATACTTTCCTAAATCCTTGCCGGATGATTATTTACTTAAATAAATTCAATCAATTCTAGGATGAGAATGGCTGTGTTATCCGTGATGAAGCTGGAGAACTTCTTATACTCACAGATGGAACTGGGTTCATCTCGGAAGATTTAGCAGTGAAGTGTCCCGAAAATTTTTGCACAGCGAAATATGTGAAGGACAACGATTTCAAGGTGATATTGTATGTTCTCCAGTGAAATATTCAAGTTTCCACCTTCCATTAAGTTGCCGGTAGTTCAGACTTCAGTGGGTCAAAGACCGCCTTTCACAGGATGGGCTTATAAAAATGTTTCAAGGCCTAAATTTGTTTATAGAATTTCTAGCTCAATAAATTAGGAAGAGAAGTATGCATCAGAAGATATTGTTTAATGACAAATACTGAAACGTTTTTTTAGCAGGGTATGGAATTAGACTCTCTACTGTAGAGTATGCCAATACTCCTTAGTTGTTGTTAAGTCTAATTTTTTTAATTCCAGTTATTGGTTGAATTGCAGTACACTGGTTTCTAGCCTGTTCAACAAATCGTGTTGGTTTTCATTGACACTCAAATTGGAAGATGCATATCTGAGGGAAATATAACAAACTTGGAACAATCAAGATAAGGGAGTATAGGGTAGCACTTGTTTGATAGAACATTGAAAAGATGGGATGGAGATATTGCCTTGAGCCTTTGTGACAGTATTATACTCTTGATAGAGCACTTTTTTTAACCTTTCTTTTTTGGATTTATTTTTGTCTCTTATTCCCAGAAAATTTGTCACTTTGTTGAATCAGTGGATGGGGCATTTCAATCAGTGGATAAGGAACCGGTACTTGCATAATTCATTTTTTCTGTTCCAATTTTTGGGTATATTTATATGTGTAGGTGTATTAAACCAAGCTTATTTAGCAAATTATATTTTGATTAGGATTTACTAATTCTTAGTTGAATTAGATTTGGATTCTTTTTAGAAAATAGATTTTGTGTGGGATTTGATTATCAAATCTTTGATAAAATATGGGATCTATATAAAAAAAAGAAAAGAGACTCAAGAAAATAGAATTTTTCCCTACCTTATTGTTTGTCTTCCAAAAATATCAATTTGTTTTGTCTTCATAGGTTGATTTCCAGAAACTCAATTTCGTTGTTCTTTTGGTTTGACCGTGGGCCACCCACAATTTCTTTCTTTTGTTTGCTCTTTCCTTGGCCGAAAGACAACAAATACAAATTCAAGCAATTGTTTTGCTTGTGTGGGTCCATCGTGATTGGCTTGCAAGTTTCACTCCAAGCCCGAAAGTCAAAATCAATTTGTTTCTTTTGTTTGCTTCAGTCGCCTGCCAAGTCAACTTCAAAAATTCAAGTTTCTCTTGAATTGTTTTGCCCACGGGTTTCGGATTCTACTATTTTGTGGGATTTAATATTTTGATCCCAACATCTGGTATCAGAGCTTTGGTTGGTGTTTGGAAGTTATGGTGAATCGGAATATTAATTGTTTCGTACCCAAATTAAAGGGTAAACAAGATTATAATTTTTGGAGGATCTTTGATTTGTTAGGTCATATTCAAGAAAATTTAGCAGAGGATGCTACTAAGGCAGCGAAACAAAGCGATAGTTTGGCGTTGTCTCAAATACATCGAGCAATTGATGTTTACGATTTGGAAAAATATCCACCGCTAAAACCGCAAAACAAGCGTGGATATTTTGGTCAAAACGTATCGGCGTTGACAAAGTCCAACAAAGTAATTTGTTAACGTTGAAAAGAAAGTTCGAGCTATAAAGAATGAGACTATTGAGTCTTATTTTTCTCGTTTGAATGATATAGATGCGATTAAATGGGTATGATCATCAACTCATTGTAGAAAAGGTCTTGAATACTTTACCGTTAAAGTTTGACCATGTCTGATGCAAGAGACAAAAGAGATGTCAACCTTGATGAATTGCTGAACAAAGAATTAATGGCAAATTGGATGAATCCATGAAAAAGAGCACATGGAGAAGCGCGTTGCAAGTTGGAAAATTAAGATTCATCCAATAGTGGAAGAGATAACTATCGAACAATTTTTATAATTCCAATAATAATCGGCAAAAGAGCTAAGTGTTTTAATTGTGGTAAAGTAGGCATATCCAAAAGAATTGTTGGTCTAATAAATCGGAAAATAAGGATATTAGTGCTAATGTTGATTCGTGAAAAGCATGAGACAATCTTATTTTTATGGTTGGGAGTCTAAAAATAACATGTGGTATGTTGACTCTGGATGTAGTAACCACATGAAGAAGGAATTATTTAAAAATTTGGATGAGTCATTTAAATCTTTGGTAATAATCAAAGGAGATATTCCTATTACCTTGAAGAATGGTGCAAAAGTCTTTGATGTGTTTTATGATCAAAATCTCTTGAGTTTGGGTCAACTTCAAGAGAAGAATTATGATTTACGATGATAGATTGGGTTTGATTGCAAAGGTGAACATGACCAATAGTAGATTATTTCCGATTATTTTGAATTGTGGTGGTTCATCTTGCTTTAACTCGATTGAGGTTAATGACACTTGGTTGTGGCACATGAGATTTGGGCACTTTCACTTTCGTGGATTGCAATTTTTGGCTAAGAATAATATAGTTTTTGGGCTACCTTCCATCAATTTTCACCATAGACAGTGTGAGTCTTGTATTTTGGGTAAGAAGCATCGAGACCCGTTTCCTAAAGGCGAGGCTTGGAGGGCAAAAGAACCATTACAGCTCATTCACTGATGTTTCTTCTAATGGAGATAATAAGTATTTTATTACTTTCATTGATGATTTCAGTAGAAAGGCCTGGGTTTATTTTTTGAAGAATAAGTTTGATGCTTGTGACACTTTTAAAAGTTTTAAAGTGTATGTTGAGAAGATCAAAACTTTGAGAATCGATAGAGGATGATTTTTGGCAAAGCATGGTATTAAGCATCGGATGACAACAAGGTATACAATGGTGTTGCAGAAAGTGATGGACATGGTGCGATCAATGATGATTGCCAAACATATGCCCAAGGGTTTTGTGGTATCTATTTATTAAATAGATGTCCTACTAGATGCAATGGTGGGAAGACCTTATGAGGTTTAAGCCAAATATTTCTCACATTAGAGTATTTGGTTGTTTGGCATATGCACATGTTCCATGCTCTTAGAAAGAAATTGGATGATAAGAGAAGTGTATTTTTATTAGACTAAAGGGTACAAGTTATACAACCTGACAAAGAAGATCACCTTTAGTAGAGATGTAAATTTTGATGAGAAAGGTGTTTGGGATTGGTCGGAAAAGGGTTAGATGATTGATTAGTCATCCTCCTCAACCTTTATACTTTTATGACAATGATGATGAGGTCAATCCTACTCAACCTATTCTCACAAAGACAAAGACGTCACCCGGCTCGTTGCAAGATTATGTTGTTGAGGTCACACTCAAAATTTATCCGCGAAGATGTTGTTAATTTTGCTCTCTTTGTTTTGAAGATCGTGAGGATCAGAAAGCAATGGCTAATGAAATTCATGCCATTGAAAAGAATGATACTTGGAGCTCACAAATCTTCCAAGTGGCAAAACCCATTGGTGTCAAGTGGGTTTACAAGGCGCGGTTGGTTGCTAAAGGTTATAAACAAAAACATCGATTATTTTGAGGTATTTTCGTTTAATTATTTCCAAAATGGTTGGAAAATACATCAAATGGATGTAAAGTCTACATTTTTGAATGGTATACTTGAGGAAGAAGTGTACGTTGAACAACCTGCAGGATTTGTGAAGAAAGGTCAAGAAAATAAGGTGAACCGTTTAAAAAGACCCCTGTATGGCTTGAAGCAAGCTCAAAGCGTGGTACACCGTATTGATTCTTTCTTGTTTTCAAGATCATGCTTCATATGTGAAGACATCGTCTCATGGTGCGGTTGTTATCGTATGCTTATATGTGGATGATCTAATATTTTCTCGGAATGATCCCAAGATGATTGCAAAGAATTGATGGGAAGCTTGTATCAGAGAACAAGCCAGTGGAACAAATATCAAATCCTCAAGATACTACAATAATTGAGGAAAAAGATGATCCCAATGTGGAGTCTATTGTTCACAGTCAAAATTTTGAAGAGAAAGATTGTGAAAATTGCCAAGTTGATTTTGTAAAAGATGAAGAAGAGATACTTGGTTTGGTAGAGCAACAACAAGAAGAATTTTTTGATGTTTTGGCTGATGAAGAAATCGTTAATTTAGAAGGAAAATCAGAAACCATTGACACGGTTGAAGAAGATGAGAGAAAATTTGAATCTCTTTACCTAGAAGAGAAATTGGGTATTGTAAAATATTTTGAATTGCATAGCAATGGTGAAGATGATTGTTTTGACAAGTGGGTCAATGTGGTTGAGGTTTTTGATCAAGAAGAAGACACAAATAGAAAATTTTCAAAGTATAAATTTTCACCAATGACAAGATTGAAGGTGATAATGAAGATCAAGATCAAGAAGTTGATATTAGGAGATTTCAAAAGAAATTCATACTCGAGATGGAGTTGGAGCTACTTTTATGGCAAGCTTGGTTTAAGGGAGGCTTTGTAGGTGTATTAAACCAAGCTTATTTAGCAAATTATATTTTGATTAGGATTTACTAATTCTTAGTTGAATTAGATTTGGATTCTTTTTAGAAAACAGATTTTGTGTGGGATTTGATTATCAAATCCTAATTGGTTTTGATAAAATATGGGATCTATATAAAGGACCCATGGTTATTAGTTTTTGTGAGAGACTTAGAAAAACAAGAAAAAGAGAGACTCCAAGAAAATAGAATTGTGAGAAGTAGGAGTTTCTTCCTACTGTTTGTATTTTGAAGTGTAGAATTTTTCCCTACCTTATTGTTTGTCTCCAAATAAATATTTTGTTGTCTTTCCGCTGCGTGATTTTGTACGTAGGATTTTTACATCCTACAATATGTTACCACATTTTCAGATGATATATTTACTTGAGCTATGAGGCAAAGGAGTAGGGCAACTCTTAACATTTATTTTTCCTTGTAGCCTTTATTGATGCAATGTCGTTTGTTCAGTAAAGGGTCTGCAGTCAAAGGGACTCTTCTTGTTAATCGGAAGGTACCTTTTTGTTCTTACTATGGTACAGTTTTTGGTGTTAATAAAATTTTTCATCGTCTCATTTGATGAAATGTCCTTAATATTTGCCTGAATGAATTTTGTAATCATGATAGAGACTAAATTTATATTTTGGATGGGTTGGTAAGTCTTTTCATGTCTGTTGTTTTTCATACCGTGTTCTTTAATCTCCTCCTCATGGAGCACCTACCATGCATTGAGAAGCCTTATATGGATAACTTTTCTTGTGAAAATAAAATCAGATTTCCAGAAATGTGGCTGTATGTTAGTCATCAAAAAATATTTTCTTATTGTTATACTGTCGTAGGAGTTGTATACACTATACAGTCAAATAACATTTACTTTTCAAGAGCAACAAAATTTTATTTTAAGCAGAATGAAAGTTTCTTCAGACATGCAGTTCATTTATTGTAAAAGCTAATTTTATAATTTTCCTTTCATCTTGCATCAAAGCCTAAGACTTAATCTTTCTCAAAATTTAGCTTGGAGTAGGAAGAATTCAGATTAGGCCCTCCATGGTGAAGGTTGAGAGAGATCCAAATTGTAGCATTGCTCCTACCTTTGACTCGCTGGAAATTGTGGCAGTAAGGTATTGTCATTTACTAAGTGATGGTTTTTTTCCCCTTTTATTTTTTGAAGATTCATCTTGGATTAGGTGTGCATTGAGCTATTGAATAATTTAAGTTGCGACTGATTTAATTTTTCCTATGATCCAATAATGTAGTCAGGCTCTTATTTTAGGTGAAACAAGTAGCAATATTTCTTGGTTGATCTTACACTTCGGACACACTTTTATTTCCTTGGAGGTTAAGAACATTGACATGTAATCTAACACTTTTACTGGGCAAAGGATAATGCAAGTTATGCTTATGATTTTGTGTTTCTAATTGGGGATGTTAACCTGATAATTTCCTGTTCAGCCATAAACCAAGGAGATGCCAGCTTTCGAAAAATTTAATTGCTCTTTTGAGCTATGGAGGTGTTCCGATAAGCTTTTTCATGGATCTACTAATGAAAGCTTTGGAAGAGACGAAAACTGTATTTTCCAATTGGTTTTCAGCACTCAAAGGTACTCTCAGATCTGAATATTGCCTGCATAATCTATTATGGAAGACCAAAAAACACATGCTATTCTTTCACCTGAAGTAGAGTTTACCGTCATGACAATCTTCCAATTTCATGAAATGTGCTTCCTTGTTCTTTAATATTAATGTTTTGAAGTAGTGTTGTTGGGCTATATTGATGATGCAGTTGCCATCACAAATGGAGACATAGATGACAATGCGACTGCTGCAAGAATGATCTCAGCTGGAGTGCCTCTTAATGAACCGGATCTTCACACTCGTTTGGCTAGGCTGGCACGTTTTGAAAGAAGAAGCCTGGGTGATGGCAAGCTACCCATTAGTGAAAGCTTTTACTTGATGGGGACAGCTGATCCTACTGGCCTGCTAAACAGGGATCAAGTCTGTGTGATCATGTATGTGTTTGTGTTATTTATTATCAATTGATCATGTATGTGTTTGTGCATGCCCTTTCTATGAGTGCTCAAAATTGTCCTTTTAAGTCCTGATTTTTTCTGTTTTTCTTCACTAGTCTTTGTATCTTGTAAAGCATGATCGAGAAGCTGGTTTTGCATAAGTGCATGCAAAGTTGATGATGATTGATTTTTGTAGTAACTCTTGTTTTTTAGGGAAAATGGTCCAATATCTGGCAAGGTACTAGTATACAGAAACCCTGGCCTTCATTTTGGAGATATACACATCCTTGAAGCAGTGTATGTGAAGGAGTTGGAAGAAGTAGTTGGTAATGCCAAATTTGGTATATTTTTTTCCACAAAAGGACAGAGATCAGCAGCAACAGAAATGGCCAATGGAGATTTTGATGGAGACACATATTGGGTTTCTAGAAATCCTCAGGTTGGCAGGCATCAAATCTTTTCACCTTTCGCATCATTATTCCTGTGTTGAACTCATTTGCTTTCTATAAGAATAATAATGAAATAACAGTAACATCTGCTACATCGTGTGTGGGTGTGGTTTTTTTTTTTTGGTGGGGGATTGGCGGGAAGTATGATGATGAGATCAGCAAAAAATTGCCGTTGGCATCTACCGCTGCTTTTGTTAATTTCAAATTGCAAGATATAAATTGAGTAAACGTTACACTTTTAAAACGGGAAAAAATAATCTATCACATTTTATGAATATATCATTTTAATCTTTCATTATTATTCCGACAGAAAAACAAATAGAATAGTGACGGATGACCAAAATAGTATATTCACAAAATGTGGGGACTATTTTTTTCCATTTTAAAAGTGAGGGATTAAAAAGTTCATTGGATAATATGTGACAGAAAATTTTGGTTCGTTAACTCATATAAATTTTGTTGTCTTTTCTTTAACTACTTTTAGCATTGTGTTTGTAAGACCACTTCAGAAACTAGAAGATTTTTCTGACAATTCTTTCTTTTCTTCTCCTCTTTTCTGTTTGGTACCACTGATTAGTCACTTTGTTGTTTGCAAGACAAGTTTGGCTAGTAAAATACTTCTGAGTCATTGCTTACGCAGATCCAAGAAATTGCATTTCTTGGAAGAGGGATTCCTCTTCACTTTCTTATATATTATCTGATCTTCTTTTTCAAAATGTGCTTCCCAGATTCAAAAACACATGACTTTGTAATGCTTCCAGATTGTATACGGTTAAAGTTGCAGAAATTTGAGCAATTCTTTTATATGTTTCAGCTTTTGAGGTATTTTAGACCAAGTAAACCATGGACGCGAGTTTATTCAACTCCATCTTCAGTAAACAAGAAGCCTACTGAATTTTCTGCCGAACAATTAGAGAATGAACTTTTTCAACTCTTTCTAGATAAGCGAAAGCAGAGGTATGCATGCTGTGCCCATAAATATATGAATACTGCAGGTGTGGTTATATGTATTAATGTCTGTAGTTAAGTCCTTGTGTATTATTCATGCAGATGTGTGCCCACTGGAAAATATGATAATCATGGATATATCTTTGCTGAATGTACATCAAAATATATTTTTTTCTTTTTCCTTTTTTTTTTTTTTTTGGGAGGTTGGGGGGAGTTTTTGTTGCCAGTTTTTTTAGCAGAAAGCATTTGAAAATTGAATTTATTTGACGTATGTGTGCTACCGGTTCACCATTCCACTGTCAGCAAAGAGGTAAATTGCATATTTTTCAACATGAAGCTGTTAATTGGAACAAACACAGTTTCCAAAGCATCAGTAGAAGCACCAATCTCTTTCTCCTTCTCACCTGATATACCCCTCTCCAAAGGAAGACTGTTCTTGGATTCCTATATTCTGAATAGAGATGGAGATCAGACAATTGAATTCAATGCGCATGCACTTTTCTCTCTCTTTCTCACTTGATGTATCTTCTGGACACAGGACTGTTCTTGAATTCCTATATTCTGAAATCAGGTGGAGATCAGAAAATTGAACTCAATGCATTTCTCCAATTAAATCAACCTATCACCTCTTGTCTAGTTTATTGATATCATGAGGTTAAGGAACATTATTTGTGCATGTTTATACGCTATTTCCTTTCTTGTTTTGATATGTGAGTAGATGTAAGTTGTTTGATAGTCTCATGAACCCCTTTTGAGCTGTACTTGGAGCGTGTCTGTCACTGTTGAAACTGTACAAACTATCGACATTGAAGGATTGAAGTAATTTACTTTTTCAGCTCCAACATGGGCATTGCTGCTGATAGCTGGCTGGCATTTATGGACCATCTTTTGGTACTGGGGGATAATGATGCCAGTGAAACCGAGGACTTAAAGCAAAAGATGCTTAAATTGATTGACATATACTATGATGCACTAGATGCACCAAAAAGTGGAAAGAAGGTCAGTTTTCTTATACTTAGTTTTCTGCTGAAGTCGTTGGTAATTAAGGCATGGTGTATTGATGATGCAGTTTTACTCGACTGTCTTATGTAGTTGTAGATTTGTAATTTAGTTGGATGGACCATGCATATACCATGTTAATGAGAAGATGAGGGAAATCATTTCATGATGCTAGGATTCCGGTGCCCAGATAACTAACTATACTGGATTTATCATAATGTTCTGGAACAGGTAAATGTCCCCATGAATCTCAAGGCAGAAAAATATCCACATTACATGAGAAGAAAAAACTCCTACGTTTCTAAATCTGTCCTGGGTGATATTTTTGACAAGGCTGAGCAGTTTGAACGCGAAGACCAACCTAAAGGAGGTAAAAATTGTTGAAAATTATAGGGTGACTAGCTTCGAAAGAGCATATTCTCTTCCATCATGCGTCTATGACATAAAACTAAAAGGAGAAATTGTCTACTATCCTGACTAACTAAAAGATCAATTGCATTTGATCTTCATTTTTTCCCATATTCTGTAGAAATCTGGAAACTGCCCTGTTTCAATGCTGAAATCCCTGTTGCATGCGTTGAATCGTGGGAAAAGAAGTACGATGAGTATCGGTGTGATATGCAAGAGGCATTGAAAAATGAGGATAGTGATTTAAAGGAGAGTGCCTGCAATGAAGTTATCAAGAAATATAAGCAGGTTATTGATGATAAGATTAATGTTTATTTCGTGGCAAAACTTTCATGGTACAAGTAGCATGAATTAATATTAATCGCTGAAATCCAGCTTATTTTGATGCAGTTGTTGTATGAAGCAGCAGAGCTCCAAGAAAGTCCCAGGGCCATCAGAGATATCTACAATGATGCCCTTGCTATTTACCACGTTACTTATGATTATGCAATACGTGTAGGAGAGATCGGCAGATGCGGTTTTGCTTGGAAAGTGGCTGGTTCTGCACTCTGCAGATATAACGCCACTCACTCGAGTGCAAGCGAAGATTCAATGCTGATGCTGCCATCGGTTCTCCGAAATGTATTATCTTAGCCTCCATTGGCTTACTGCTAGCTAACTGTTTCTTTGGCCCTCGTCAGCTTCACTTGGTAGAGCTTGGCATGGAGCCTTTTGAAAATCAGTACTAAATGTGTGCCTATCATGGTTGCTATTCTTGGCCACCAACCAGGGCCTTAAGGCTCTAAGTTGGGTTGGTCCATGTTCAAATCCTAATACTAATTTAACATAAAAAATTCATGGTTAGTGTTATGTACCACTTTAATCTGGTGATTAAATCTCCAACCCTTTTATACAATTCAGTTGGATTCTCCCTCCCCCCATAGAATAAGAGCAGGTTAGGGTTATTGTATCCAGTGAAAAAAAAAAAAAAAGAAGTTGATATTCTTGTAAAGCTAGAATTGTATCCTGAAAAAAGAATGATGCTATGTTTCCAGATGCTGTATTCTTGTAATGTTTAGAATTTTATCCTGAGAAAGATTGATGCGACATTGCTACTTATGATGTTTATTGTTAATAGTCTCAAATGTATTTGTGCTTATTATGGAGGAGGTGGCGGATTCGGCATTGGATAAAATCAGCTAGGCTATAATGAATTCGTGACAAGAAATAATAAATCTGCTAGGTATTTGTATGTTGGGTAAAAAAAAAATTATATACATTTATTGTATTTTTTATTTTTAATATAATAAATTATATATATATATATATATATATATATATATTTCATTATGGAAATAGATAATAAATTCTAATTTATAAGTTATACCCTGAATTATATTTGGCTCTGTAATTTTAGATGATACAATGAAATGATACAAAATATTTTCTTATGTTGGGCTACTACAACTACAATCCAATCCTCATGTGCGAACTACTTCAGTTCTCCATTGTAATCATGAGAAAAAAGGAAATTTTACAGTACTTAAAAGTTAAGGCTTCGTTTGGATTGTACTTATTTAAAAAAAATTATATTGAAAAGTGTGAAAATTTAGATGGGTATTTTTTTATAAAAAAAGTATTTTGAAAAGAAAAATAAGAGATAAATTTTTTTAAAATTATATAAGAAGAATTTTAGTGAAAAAATTTGAATTTTAAATTTTGAAATAAAAATATGTTTGAATAATTTATTTTTATTTATAATTTTTTTATTCATAAATACAAATTTTCTGTACAACGGAGACTCGTGAAATCGTGAATCTCGGTACATAATAGAGACTTGAAAGATCCCTATATCTTCAACACCCTACCACTTAATTTTGTCCATTATCAATTTATTTATGTGGCCCTCGGAGAAAATTTAAAAAAAAAAAAATGCTCCAAAATAAAAGGGCCATACTTGTATGTTTCATAAAAATGTTGTCATGATCATGAGGCCAAAATGTAATTAGAAATAGCTTAAGGAGCAGTATAGAATTTGCAGAAGTTGGTCAGTTGTGATAGTCGATTGCATGTTCAGTTAGTCGGTTAGAAGTTAGTCAGTTATCTCAGCTATATAATGCTGTAGAACTGATTGTAAAGGCAGACTTGGATGATGATTGGAATAGGGTGTTAACCCACTTCTCTGAACTTTTTTTCTCTCCCTTCCTTCTTCGTTTTCTCTCTAATTCTCTCCCTGAATTCTCTTACTTGCGCTCAAAGCTTATGCATTTTTGCATAATCAGGGATAAACCCTGATAAATTGGCATTAGAGCGGGCTTAGATTGGGTATTCTTGATCAGGGCCATGGCAGAAAATACCAGATATAAGGCTCTGAAGGAGCAAATCAAGAAACAGGATGGGAAGATATCGGAACTCGGAGAAATGATGGCTAGGCAGAATGTCGACTTCCAAAAGCAAATGCTGGAGCTTCAGAGGTAGATCGCGGAAGTTAGCCAGCGGAGCGACTCCAAGTTCGATGATCTGATGATATTTCTGAAGAAAGACAAGGTATGTGCAGAAGATGAATCTGGGGATAATACTCCATTACTGCCCACTCCCAACATTGGCTCCAGAATAATCAAAGATGATAAAGCACCAACTAACAAAAAGAGGATAAAGATCTAGGAGGTAAGCCCGTGCATGCATCTACTGCATTATTCCTTAAGGTGAAATTATCCATGTTTTTTGGGGAAAATCCTAGGGAGTGGATCCGTAAATGTGAGAAGTTTTTCTGTGTGAATCGGGTAGAAGAAGGGCAAAAGTTAGATATTATTGAACTGTACATGGAGGGAAAGACAGATATCTGGTACTAAGGTATCAAGATGACAAGAAATGATCTGAGTTGGTCTGAGTTCAGAATGCTATTAACCAAAAGACTTGCAGAAAGGGGAAGGATGGATGAAGTGGAGGTGTTCAACAAATTGCAACAAGAATGTTCAGTTCTTGAATATCAGGAACTCTTCGAAGCGTTGAGAACCATGATGTTGATCAAAGATCCCCGATTGTCTGAAGCATACTTCATATCATCCTTTATCAGTGGGTTAAAGGAGGAGATTAAGCCAGTAGTGAGGATGCACAAACCTGAGATACTCGCGGATGCTTTTGAGTTGGCACAGTGGCAATAACAGGTACTGGAAGGCAATACAAAGAAAGGAAAGAAGACCTTTAGACAAGAGGTTAACTCCACTTTCGGCTTTGTCAAGAACAAGAAAAGGATTCCCAGCCAGTACACAGTACCATCCGCTGCAGTCACTAAAGAAAGGGGACAAGCACAGACAGAAATCAGAAAAATCTCCCCTCAAGAAATCCAAAGAAGAAGGAACTTGGGACTATGCTTAAAATGTGGAGAGAAGTTTGGATTGGGGCATAAGTGCAAGATGAAGCAAATCAATTTCATGATCTCATAAATGGAGGAAGAATATGAAGACACGGGAGAAACATTTTATGCTTGGAGATTAAGGCATCAACGCACACTCGTCGATGGTGTTTGTACTGTGTTTTCAGTGAGTAAAATATTAGAATATGATTTTAAAAAAAAAAAAGATTAAATAAATATTCATGCTTTAGAAGGGTTTCCATAATATTGAAGTCGATATCAACTTTAAAACTTCATTTTTTTTATAAAATGATTCATTAAAACTAGTCAATTATTTTATACCATATTTTGTTAATATTTGAGTATTTTAGTTATTAAAAAAATTACGAAAATAATTAAACTTTGAACAATATTTTTGCAGTAATTTTTTTGTATATTATTATAACTGATTCAAATTTATATATTTTTATATGCACAAGAAAATTTTGAAATTTGAAAATTATAATTATTTTATTTTTTTTGTAATAAGACATAAGAAAAATAGTACATTTGTTTTTCATAAATATTTATATATTAATTTTTTGTACATGATTTTTACGATTTTTTTTTAAAATATTTATTAGAGTTTAGAGGTGTCATCCATTCCCCAAAAAACAAGTTTGGTTAAGGAGTCGTGAACCTCTATAGTAAATTTCTTCTTCCATCTCAATCCAAAGTTAAGGAGTGGTGAACAACTCTCAGCAGAATCTTTGTGTTAGTCACCTCTCAGCAGAATCTTTGAGACTATTGGTGTCACTACTGTACTGTTATTATATTTATCAAATTTACCAAAGTAAAACTGCTTATTTGTTTTCGTGGGTTATAAATTCTTTTGATTCTGTGTAAACTCTAACCTTGTGGAGCATGCGTTGGCGCTGTCTATCAATATATCTACTATCGTTTTCGGAAAAAACAAAAAAAAAACTGCTTATTTCCTCTTTGAAGGACCACTTGTTATTACTGTTCATAATGAATCGTCTCCCACCCACTCTTAATTAATTCTACCTACCAATTCATTATTAGAATAGTCGGTCGCTAGTTTCCTGATTCAATATCTTTGCTCCAATAAATTCAGTTCGTCTTCCTTTTTTAATATGATAGTCCTATTCTACTTTTACGCAATGATTATATATGATTTATCATCTCATCTTATAATTTTACCTCACCGCTCTCTAACCTTATTTATTGGTATCTTTTCACTATTTTATTTTATATTACTACAAATACATTTTTATTTTACAATAGTAAAAAACACATTTTTAGCGCGCCAAAACGAGGATACGGTTAATTCAAAATTTTCTGCCCTTACACTTTTTCTTTTACTTTATTTAATTGGAGAACAACTATAGCTAAAGTAAGTTGGTTGGACTGAGCCAAATTTTCATGGCTAAACTAAACCATTAAAGGAGAGATAGAGTATGAATTACACGTATCTACAGTGATTGCAGAATTACTGTATCGTCTTCAAAGATAAGAGAACTGCAACACAACTACAACTAAATTATTATTTGGATCCCGTGCCGTGTGGGCCGTGCGTATGATTATTTATTAAGATAACTTCTAAAATAGTTGTTCATAATTTAACAAATATAATCTTTTAATTTTCAGTTATTATTTCGTTTATTTTACAATGTCTTATTTAACACAAAAATAAACAAAATAGTAACAAATTATCAGAATAGTATATTCATAAGATGTGAAATATTATTTTTTCTCGCTTTAAAAATAAATGATTAAAAAACTCATTCACTAAAATGTGAAAATTATTTTAGAGTTATATCTTATTTATTTCAAAATATATTTTTATAACTTTTAATACATTTTTTCGTCTCTCGATTACTATTTCAAAATGCACAAAAACACGTTTTAAAACACAATCTATACATGCCCCACCAGGGCTGAAGTAGTTGGTTTGCTTGGAGGATTTCACAACCTCCACCCAGGCTCAAATTCTATGATGAGCAAATTGCTAGTTTTCCGCGATTATCTATTTATAGTGCTAGGCGTGTGTGTTGTGTGCTTAGGAGGATTAGTGATACACGAGTATCTAGCCTTCCAGAAGCTATGAATATTAATGCTTTATGTTTCCATTCTTTTAAGCCCAAATTGTTAGGTTATATGGGCTGATCATCTTTTACTACTACTATGCTTAGTTATCTTAAATAAGTTATTAGGTTACATCCCTTCTTCCCTATAAATAGGTAATGTTAGGTTTTGTTACAGGGAGGCAGAATATTGGAGTGAATAATCCGTTGGTTTTTCTTTTAGTTATTGTTCTTATTTCAGGTTTGTCTTGATTTACTTTATGCTTCAATTCAAGTTCGTAGTTTCCAGCCTTTTGTTTTCTTTGCATATTTGAATTTCGACTTTGCTCTTTAATTTTCTGATTGTCTTTATTTTTGAATCATAAATACCTTTAGTTGTCTTTTACCGAATTTATAATCTTCATAAAGTTCTTGCTTAGTTTCTTTTAATTCTGTGTGCATGATCTTGTTTATCAAACCAAACCCCTAGCCGGCCATAAGCCTACCTAATTTGCCTAAAATCCAGTTTCCTTAAAGCTCACTCTAGGCCGTGACGCATCAATTAGTCCCACGCTTGGTGTGTGCTTAATGATCTTGATCCTTAACCCGAGTAAGAAGGGCCTAATGGAGGAGAATTAGTCTCGCGCCTGATTAAAACATGGTGTGTGCTCAATGATCCTGATTCTTAGCTCAAGTGGAAAAGGCCTAATGGTTCGTGCTACGAGAGAGTTTGGTGAGTGACTATGTACCATACTGTATTTTATGCCTATTTGAAATGCAAATCATAGTATTCATTCTTATGGCAATGGAAATGAAAAGCAATAGATACTTTTTTCTTGAAATATGGACAAACGGAAGTTTAACTCCGAAAGAAGCACTTCTTGAAGTCTCTCGTAATTTGATTGATTTTTTTATTCCTTTTTTACATATGGACGAAGAAAACTCAAATTTCGAGAACAATCAACACACGATTCTGTTATTGCCTTTTATTTTTCACGAGAAATTGATTAAGCTCAGAAAAACCAAAAAAAGAAATAACATTAAAATTGATTTTTATTGACCAATTTCGTGCTATGAGAAAGTTTGGTGAGTGACTATGTACCATATAGAGAATAGTGAATTTGGGGATATTTCATAGTAAGAAAAAAAAAGAAAAGAAAAAAAAAACACAATCTATACACATTAAGCTCTATCAATTCTATATAAGTAATTTATTACATAGCTCTAATAAGATAATTAATTGAAATCAATTTATTTTTGAGCATCTTAATCAATTCGGTGAATTCATTTAATCAATTTACCTGTAATAAGTTCAGTTCATCCACAATAATTCATCAAGATGGATTTATTCTTGAACATCTAGATTCGTTTGGACAAAATGTTCTCATTTGCAAATAAATAAATTCTCAAACAAAAACAACTTATTCAAACATATTTTTATTTTAAATTTTAAAATTCAAAATTTTCCATTCAAATTCCTCTCACATAATTTTAAAAAATTCCTCTCATTTTTTTCCCTCCAAAATATTTTTTTATAAAAAAATACCCACTAAAATTTTCACACATTTTATACAAATTTTTTCAAATACATATTTGTCCAAACGGACTCTTAATTTATTTGGCGAATCATTTAATTAATTTGCCCTTAATAAGTTCAATTCTTTCACATCATCACACCTGATAAGTTGGGTTTCATCAGTTTATATTATAAATTTATTCATGTCTATCCCATTGAGATACAATCATTATGTCTATTTTTGAAAAATTAGGCCCTATTTTGTGATTTAGAAAGAGACGAGCGGCGGGAAATATCAAATGTATCTCCCGCGTGACCGCGTCTGCAGCAGTATCATTCTTTTTCCCCACTCAAACAAAAAACACTGACAAACATATAGAAGGCAATTGAGAAGTTTCTTGATTTCTTTTATCTCCTGGAACACCATTACATTCGAACCTCTGCATTATTGATGACAACTGGCGAGGCAGAACAACAACAAGCAAAAAAGATGGTGGATAATCCCCTTCAATTTCAAATTCCTCTTCCTGAAACTGTTGAGGATTTGATCAGGAGGATATGCAGCGAGAAAAACCATCAACCGCCCGACCCTCAAGTCTGGCAAAAGCTCGCCGAAGCAGGGGAAGAAACGGCTCTTGAGGTGCTGAGGATAATACACAATACGCCCACGCCCATCAAAAATCTGAATGGCTTCATTTCTATTTTATCAAGCCAAAATCTCAGAGCCCAAATCAAGTCATGAATCCAGGTATTTTGGAACTTCAAAAATTAACTTTCTCTTCAAAAGAATGTGCCATTTATAGAAAGAAGACATTTCGGGGAGGATCTCCGGAATTCCTGTCGTTTATAGATATATAAATTTCATACTAGAGTGCTCAGGATGAACACATCTTTTCCAGAATTCTCAATCTTTGGATGCATTATGGTCGTTGGCACAAAATCTTGTCTCCATGAATGAACCTCTTTACCTAACTAGTATCTGCATTGCTTCAACTACAGATGGTGAATGCTCTGAGCATCAGATTTCAAAGCGTCACGTGGACTCTTCATCATCGAATTTAGAGATTGAGAGGCCGAACAAAATTTCTCGCCAGCTACCCTTTGTTGACAAACCTCAAGTTAGGGTGGTGAACAGTTATCAGGCAACCGTCTTTAGTAGACAACTTGAGTTTCGAAGAGAATTTTTGATAAACAATTACATTGGCAGGTCAGTTAAATCTTTATTGCTATGTTTAAACCCAGTCAAAACATGGCAGTTTCTGAAATGAGCTGTTCTTTGTAGAAATAAGTTGGAAGAAGTAATTGGAGATGATGATGCCGATGAAATTCTAAAGATGAAAGATACAACAGTGGACGATTTTGAATCACGCATTGGAATGCATGTGGATGGAAATATTGCTCTCCAGAAGACAGGAGATAGGTGAAGAATCCTGATTGATATATTTATCCCCATGACCTGTTTGCAGTGCCCCCCAGTGTTCTGATCCTGCTCCATTAGAGCAATAATTGTTAATTTCCTGTACTGCAAGCTTAACGCATTATATGTGTTAGTGTTTAAATGTTAAAGATATGTAGATTGAAAGAATTTCTAATATGTTAGTGTATGAAAGTCGGCATCTTGATACGTTATGATCTAAATAACTTACTCCGTTTGGAGTGATGTATTTGAGAGAAGTTGGGATTGGAATGTGTGAAAAGTTTGGTGGGTATTTTTTGATAAAAAAAATATTTTGGAGGAAAAAATAGGAGTGAATTTTTTTTAAAATTATGTGAGAGGAATTTAAATGGGAAAAATTGAATTTCCAATTTTAAAATGAAAATGTGTTTGGATAGTTTATTTTTGTTTGAGAAAAGTTAACTTTTTGCTCAATTGCAAACAAAATTGGCTTGTCCAAACATAGATCCCTCAATCTAAACCACAACCTCAAAGTTCTAATCAAATATGAATGCACTAACTGCAAGTTCTTACTTGTTTTTTTCTTGCAGACCATTGACTGGGATTTTGGGAAGACTCGTCTTTACCATTGCTATGTATCTCAAGATGGACGCTGTAGATTTAAGGTTCGTGTAAGCAGAATAATGCCTTCCTCCTTCGACTTGCTCTATAATATTTTTGCTTTGCTTTTATGCCCAACATGGCACTTCGATTTTCTTTATATGAAGCTTTCGCTGTAATGCATTTAGCATAACACTTAGTGTGACCAGTTCTATTTCATAAGCGGACAGTTTGACTTACGCTTGTATATTCTAGTCAGGCTTTGAGTGGAAGAGATGTGTGGTGGAAAGTATTCTTTCTCTACGTAATGCATACTTGATCCTCTGTCTATAACATTTCATATTTGTTTCTTTGTAAGTATGTATAATGTGTTTCTACCCAGTTTCAATATTGAATGGGGAAGAGTAAGAACTTATATTTACTCTGAAGTGATTATATGTCTGAATTGTAAATTCTCATCTGTCTATGTATATATGTATCTCTCATATGGAGGTGCATATTTATATGTTACTCTGTATATATTCAATATATTTTGATGTAGAAAATCCAATTTTTGAGATTGACAACAATCTTTCTTTTGGGGTGAAATAGAAAGTTTTTTTTATAGTTATTTTCAAGCTTTCACTACTCTTTTTTGATTTGGAACGCAAGCTTATATCTAGTTCTTGATACTCAATAAAGAAGATTGAATTTGTGGCTTCCAGGGGCCTTTTCTGAGCACTGCAACAACGCACCTGCAAAGAACACTCGGAGACGACAATGTGCTAATTGTCAAGTTTGTTGATGTTGGCACATATTTTATTGAAAGAATTCTTAAGGAAGGAATCTTGATTGGTTTGAGACGTTTTCACTTTTTCGGTGAGAAATTCTCCCTTTTTCTTTTTAAATATTATCTCTTCTTTTTCTTTCCCCAGAAACGGCTGTACTGAGATTTACTTTGTCCAAAGACATACTCTAATTAACTGTACTGTTGTTTCAATACATCCCCTTTCCTTCACCCGTTTTTGCTCAGCTGTGCGTTATTTTTATATCATGTTTCTGCCTTTTAACATAGCATATTAACTGATCTATGCTTTGTTTTGACTCTATCTTTCAACTTGCTAATTTGCATTCTGCATGTCCAAATCAATATTAAGCTTCCCCAAGTGTTTCTTATATCCAAAATAGTGTACTTCTCTTGTGTTTTTTTTTTTTTTTCCTAGGATTCTAGTCTTGGTTGTCACCCTGGAATGAGCTCTTGTGTGTCTAAGTTTGAGTGTAGATATGATATCTGTTGCAACTTTCATGTTGTGGTGTTTAACGTTTGTTGTGTCCTTGCACAGTTTACATGAAGAACGGGTAATGCATGGTCGATTATTGCATGATCCTTTGGATTGTTGACGTTAATGATTTTGTTTTCACAGTTTTTAAAGATGAAAGCAGAGATCAGAAGAAGAAAAAAGGGACAGAAAAGGATGAAACTTCAATTCTCAATGCTAAATGCTATTTCGTCCGACTTGACTCTCTGGCCGCTTCTGGACAAAATGAATCACGTGTTGTATCTAGATCAAAAATAAACGAAGCAAGGTGCCATTATATGCATGTCCATATGGTGTCTAGCTTGGCAAAATACATGGCCAGGTAAATTTTGCAACCAGCATATTGAATATCCTTTTCTGAAAACTTTTTGTGTAGCAACATGCAGACATGTTTCCAGTGCAGGTTTTCCCTGATCTTGTCAAAGACTATAAAACTTTCAATTGATCTTTCTAGTGTTGTCACAGAACGAATTGAAGATATACCCTGCCGTGTAAGAGATTTGCTTTTGTTACTTTTTCCTCCCCATTTTTCGATTTTCTATGTTGCAGATTAGAAATATACTTCTCCTAAATCCTTGCCGGATGATTATTTACTTAAATAAATTCAATCAATTCTAGGATGAGAATGGCCGTGCTATCCGTGATGAAGCTGGAGAACTTCTTATACTCACAGATGGAACTGGGTTCATCTCGGAAGATTTAGCAGTGAAGTGTCCCGAAAATTTTTGCACAGCGAAATATATGAAGGAATTTTAAGGTGATATGCTATGTTCTCCAGTGAAATATTCAAGTTTCCACCTTCCATTAAGTTGCTGGTAGTTCAGACTTCAGTGGGTCAAAGACCACCTTTCATAGGATGGGCTTAAAAAAATGTTTCAAAATTAAGGCTAAATTTGTTTATAGAATGTCCAGCTGAATAATTTAGGAAGAGAAGTATGCATCAGAAGATATTGTTTAATGACAAATACTGAAACGTTTTTTTAGCAGGGTGCAGAATTAGACTCTCTACGGTAGAGTATGCCAATACTCCCTAGTTGTTGTAAGTCTAATTTTTTTAATTCCAGTTATTGCGTGAATTGCAGTACACTGGTTTTAGCCTGTTCAACAAATCGTGTTGGTTTTCATTGACACTCAAATTGGAAGATGCATCTCTGAGGGAAATATAACAAACTTGGAATAATCAAGATAAGGGAGTATAGGGTAGCACTTGTTTGATAGAACATTGAAAAGATGGGATGGAGATATTGCCTTGAGCCTTTGTGACAGTCTTATACTCTTGATAGAGCACTTTTTTTAACCTTTCTTTTTTGGATTTATTTTTGTCTCTTATTCCCAGAAAATTTGTCACTTTGTTGAATCAGTGGATGGGGCATTTCAATCAGTGGATAAGGAACCGGTACTTGCATAGTTCATTTTTTCTGTTCCAATTTTTGGGTATATTTATATGTTACCACATTTTCAGATGATATCTTTACTTGAGCTATGAGGCAAAGGAGTAGGGCAACTCTTAACATTTATTTTACCTTGTAGCCTTTATTGATGCAATGTCGCTTGTTCAGTAAAGGGTCAGCAGTCAAAGGGACTCTTCTTGTTAATCGGAAGGTACCTTTTTGTTCTTACTATGGTACAGTTTTTGGTGTTAATAAAATTTTTCATCGTCTCATTTGATGAAATGTCCTTAATATTTGCCTGAATAATTTTGTAATCATGATAGAGACTATATTTATATTTTGGATGGGTTGGTTAGTCTTTTCATGTCTGTTGTTTTTCATACCGTGTTCTTTAATCTCCTCCTCATGGAGCACCTACCATGCATTGAGAAGCCCTACCATGCAATACGTGTAGGAGAGATTGGCAGATGCGGTTTTGCTTGGAAAGTGGCTGGTTCTGCACTCTGCAGATATCACGCCACTCACTCGAGGGCAAGCGAAGATCCAATGCTGATGCTGCCATCGGTTCTTCGAAATGTATTATCTTAGCCTCCATTGGCTTACTGCTAGCTAACTCTTTTTTTGGCCCTTTTCAGCTTCACTTAGTAGAGCTTTGGCATGGAGCCTTTTGAAAGTCAGTCCTAAATGTGTGTGCTTGTCATGGTTGCTGTTCTTGTAAAGCTAGAATTGTATCCTGAAAAAGAATGATGCCATGTTTCCAGATGCGGCATGCTTGTAGTGTTTATAATTTTATCGTGAGAAAGATTGATGCTACATTGCTACTTATGATGTTTATTGTTAATAGTCTCAAATGTATTTGTGCTTATTATGGAGGAGGTGGCGGATTCGGCATTGGATAAAATCAGCTAGGCTATAATGAATTCGTGACAAGAAATAATAAATCTGCTAGGTATTTTGCATGTTTGGCGAAAAAAATATTGTATACATCTATTTTATTTTTATTTTTAATATAATAAATTAATTATATAAATTTTTTTTATTATTTAAATAGATAATAAACTTTAAGTTATAAGTTATACCCTTAATTATATTTGTCTCTATAATTTTAGATGATACAATTAAATCATACAAAATATTTTCTTATGTTGGGCTACTACAAGTCTATAACTACAATCATGAGGATCCTCATGTGCAAACCACTTCAATTCTCCATTGTAATCATGCGAAAAAAGGGAATTGTACAGTACTTAAAAGTTAAAAAGCCTCAAATGCCAAGTCAGATAATTGTGATTTGACTCAGATACCATGAATACCTCGGGAGGTGGATGCCGTAATGGGGACGGAATTGAAAGGAATTAGGTGATATTTAAATGAGTAAAGAATTATTAAAAATAAGAAATATAATTTTTATTAAATTTTGATATCGAGAGAGATTGAAATTTAATAAAATTTGAAAATTTTAATTTTTATTAAAATTTTCTATTGAAAAATTAAATGGTAAATAAAAAAAGCATGTGGAATATGGTTTAAATACTAGTGAATATTATGATTTTAAAATTAAAAAAAAACAAATTTATTAATAATATATAAGAATATATTTAAAAATTTTAAACTAAATTATCATTAATAATTATCTTTTTAATTATCTTTAATAGAACTCATAAATATCTCATAATCTTCTTAATAAATTTCTATTCCAATAAAATATTTTTTAATTATTTTTAATAGATATAAAAAATCTATCAATACCTATTATATTGCATAGTTTTTCTAAATTTCAAATAGTATTCAAAATCCTCTATTTTTTGATTGTTGAAACTAAAGTACTCCAATAACATTATTTATAGAAACTCACATTTTATTTAGTTAAAAGAAATTTTATAAAAAATAAGAGTTATTATTTTTTTCCTGTTTCCGTCAATAAAGTCATAAAATATTTTAATTTATATATTTTTATAAATAAATTTATTGAAATCAATACATGATTTTCTTTTAATCTTTTTAAAACCAGTCTAATTTTAGGAGGGAAAGGGATGATGGTACTTTTCAATCTAATTTATATATTCTTTTGTTGGAATTAGTTTTTATTTGTATATCATCTGGAAATAAAATAAACTATTTTAGATAAAACAAATATGAGTGGGAGTTCTCTGTACCCGAGAAAGATTGTCAGGGTGGTAACGGTCCAAAACCAAACAAAACAAAACAAAACTATATATAAAGTAAACACTAGCGAGGAATAGATTCTTACTTTAACTAAAAGATTCTTATTTTCATAAAGTAAACACTAGCTAGGAATAGATTCCCACAATTATTGTTTCATCACAAACTTTAAACCAGTGAAGTCCTCCTCTGTACCCGCGAAATATTGTCACGGTGGGAACGGTCCGGACCAAAACAAAATTTTACAGTAAAAGTTCAAATGCCTCAAATGTCCAATCTGATAAAAACAAGCATGCCATTGCCAGTTTGCCACCCCGCTAAGCAAGCTCAATCAGACTGTCCAAAAGATTCTTTGGGATCCTTCATTTCTTCAAAAAAATATCCCCTTTTACAATTATTCTTTTTTATTCTGTTCCTATCCTTCTTCCTTCATAACTAATATAAATATAAAAGAACTTTAAACAAAATAAAAAATTATCTCATTCGTAATAATTATTTATTTAACCAATGAATAAGAGTATACTTTGAATATGAATATTAAAAATTATAATAATGTATTCTTTTATGAATCGTAATCGATATTAACATCAAAAATACTTACTAAAATATTTTTTAAATACAAAAGTTCAGTATTTTTTCACGAATTGATGAATTAGACAACACCTCTACCCAAACAGGCAAACACAACCCAAGTAGAGATGTTATATATTTTAATAAATTATGTTAATATTAACATCACTATATTTATTTTTATTATAATAAAATTTTAATATTAAGAAGTATTTAGTTTAACTTTTTAGTGTACAGAAATTATTTATAAAATTATTAGGTTGACATGAACAATTGGAACTAAATATTAAAATTAATTAAAATGAAAGTAGGTATTAATGAAAGTAGCTGTTACTATAAATTAGGAACACAAGTGTCCGCCATTTATAGGCCTTCGGATTTAAGCGGGAAAATTCATCTCTATCTCTCCCTAAACTCTCCAATTATATGACATTCACGAGTGCGCTGTTCATTTGATTTGATTTTGATGGCGGCCGATTTTGACTGCTCTCTCAGTGCTGCACTTCCCGACTTTCCCTAAACTCCACAACCCATCAATATCTGTACTATCTCATCTTGGGTTTTTACGTTCCCAAAATAAAAAATTTTTTGTATTGCGAAGGTAAAGTTTGTGGAGACTGTATAAATGTGAAATGAGATGTGCATTATTGCAAAGTTCTTCTTCTCTTCATGTATATAACCAAAGCAACTCGTCCAGTTTTTCAATTGTCTAGTTAGGGGAAAAAGGGAAAAAGAGGGAAGGAGAGAGTTTCAGAATGGGTGATGTTCTTGTTCTACCCGATTGCGTGGAAGAAATGATAGACAAAATCTGCTTGGAAAAGCAGCAAGACCCACCGGATGCAAATGCCCGACGAAGGCTTGCAGAAGTTGGGGAGGAAACGGCCATAGATATAGTTTGCAAAATATATAACTCCGAGCAGCCCATTAGGACTAACCTCAGCCGCTACATTAACTGGTTTGTCACTAATCCTCAAAGCCCAACACGGCAAAACTGCTCTTCTCCGCCCAGTCCCAGTAGTCCTGCCCTAGCTCAGACTCCTCTTCTTCAGGGCTATTCACCTTCGAGACATGCTCCGCTTTCGCCGTCTGCTGCTCCGTCTTCCAGAGGTAATTTTACTTCCAACTCTATTTCTCACTTAGTTTACTGCTTTCGCCGTCTGCTTTGTTTCGAGATTATTCATTTATTGTTTGTTGTTTTGTATCTAATTATTGGGTGAATGATCATTCAAAAAGTTCTCCGATCAATATTGGTTTGACCATTGATGATGATGCGCTACGGAAAGCAAAGCTCATTTTTAAGCCTGCCAAAACTCTTAACTTTTCTACACCATTCTGCTCATTTCTAGTTTAAGCCTACTAAAAATGCAACTTTTTATGCTCTTTCCTTTATTTTTTAAATAGTTGTCAAAATTTTTGGCGTTCATAGAGATTTTCGTCAATTCTCATGTACCTGCTGTTCAATTTTAGTTTCTTTAATGTTGGTTGTTTTCGTTGAAGAAATTCGTAAACCTATGATCTCTCTTACCTATGTAATCTTTGAGATTGCACTGACGAATGTGCAAACGAGATTTTTTTGTTCTTTGCTTTTTTTTCCCCTCTCGTTCATGGATCTTGGCCGCGTTCTACTGTTGAAACTTTTTTAGTACCCAGTGTTTGAGTTTATATTTGTAATAAAGGTGGTGGAAATTCCTGCTCTCAAAGTCCGAAGAATCATGTACGCCCTCTCTCACCTTGTTCACAAATTGGAAGCCCAAACAAACCAATTCAGAGGCCATTGTTTTCAAGCGACCCTGAGATCAATAAGAGGACAGGGCCCAACAAAATTAGTTATCAGACAATGCTTCTTTTCAGAGAACTCGAATTCAGAAGATTCTTTATTTTGCGAAGCTATACCGGGAGGTAAAAGTGATATTCTTCATCCCAGTTGCAATATCAGTCTATTTGTGGGTAATTTTTAAACTGATTGTGTTGCTCTCGCAGGAGAGAGTTGGAAGATGTTATATCCCCTGATAAGGCAGATGATATTGCCAAAATGAAAGATGTCCCCATACATATTTATGAGTCACATATTTGGGAGACTTATGGAAAAGAATTTCGTGATCTGTCTCAGAGAATACAGGTGACGAACATCTTCCCAGTTAGAATTGTATGCTATTTTAATGTTTGTTGTCCCATTTATTTTCCGTGGCTTTTACTTTTGTTAATGGTCATACTACGTGAATTAATGATAAATACCAAGTTTGTCCAGTATGAGACTCCTTTGATCGTGAAATCGTTTTGTGGTATGATTTTGGTAGGTCCTAAACATAAAAGTGGAGAACCTATACGATGAAGTTGTTCATTTAGTGATTTGGCCTAGAATAATGAGTTAGAATATGACCTTAGCTGTGTTACGATGAGATATCAAATTTGTTTACTTTAATTGCATGACCTGTTGTCTTGCAGATCACTGATTGGGACTCTGGAAAGACTTGTTTTTATTATTGTGAAGTGTACCAGGGTGGAAGTTATGAGCTTAAGGTTGGTATGACAATGGGATAATAATAACTACAAGGGTGTTCTTTTCCTGTCTATACTGACATGCCTAGTTTGTTGGTATGATTTTCACGGTTTATTCTTGCATGCTGCAATTATCTTTACTTGGAATCACTTAAATAGTAAATTGTATTTCCCGAAATATTGCAATAGATTTATTTTGGCTAGTGGATGGTTTAATCCCTTTGGCTTGCGGGATATTGGTGGAAATGTTGTAAAATGCTGATAACCTTTTAATGCAAAATACCACGTCTTTGTTTTGTGTTTGGCAAAACATGGGGACTAGTTTCGCGGGCACCAATTCCACCATCAATTTGTCATTCTTTTATCCAACTTGGTCTTCACCAACTACATCTATACACAAAATTTCATTTTTTTTCCCTTCCTTGTATCATTATATAAAGTTCTTACCGCGAGTGCTGCTTTTTTTTAAAAAAAATTTTGGAATTGATATTCAGATTCTTATTACTAAAATCTGTAGATTGAGTTTGTATTATTCAGGGACCCGTTTTGAACACCAGAAGAACTCACCTTCAAAGAACGTTAGGAGATGACAATGTATTGATCGTGAAGTTTGTAGATGAGGATAGATCTTATATGGACAGGATCTTTAGGGAAGGAATTATTGTTGGTTTGTGGCGTTACTGCTTTTTAGGTGAGATTTTCCCTCCTTTTCCCAACTCTAGTGTTTTTTGTCCTAATTTTCGTGTCATTCTAATCAGCTAAATCTGCATTGTTTTACTTTTGCCATACTCTTTATGTAGGTAATGGTAGTTCTTTAAAATTTCTTCGTTAGACTTTTATTTGCATTTTCATTTAAGTTAATTGTGCTGAAACATATGCCTTTAGGCATAGTTTACTAACTTGTCAGTCCTTGTATCAAAGGAGCTTGTTCAGTTTTTTGTTAATCTTCTTTAACTTTAATATGCTGTTTTGAAGTTTTCGGTTGACTCTCCTCAGCACTATGTTTTAGGCTAAGCATATTTTAGGAAAACACGGGCTGATTAGGTGAGTAATTGGATAGGTAAGTGCAAAAAAACTGAAATTAGCAGCCTTGCTAGAATTGTTATCATTTAAGGTCTATTTTTTTGTTGTTTTCATTGTCATTACCTAGTGACTCCTTCTTCAAGCCGTTGTTGTAGGTTTGCACACCTCCACTAGCCATATATTTCCCCTTATGATCAAATCATTTTAGTGCCTTTTGACCTTGAGCCAATGTGTTATTCCTTCAGTCATTTTCAACAAAAATATCCTTTGAATCTCTTCTCGGTTGAAGCAGTGGTTTCTCATTTTCTTCTGTTTCCTAAGATTGGTAATGGCTTGTGCATAATGGAGCTTAATCTTATAGCCCTTGTTATTATTTTATTATTATTATTTTTTTTTTGGTGGGGTTGGGCTACTTCTGGTAGGGACTGTTTATCCTAAGGACATGGATTTATTGGTTTGTTTGTTTGTTTATTTTTTTTTGGGGGCCGGGGGTGGGGATGGGTTGCATGAGTTATCACATAATGTCTCCACAATTTTATTTACAGTATTTAAAGATGAAAGCAAAGATGGGAAGAAGAATAAAAAAGGAGTGAATAAGAAAACTCCGGTTTCAGCTTCTGTCAAAAGCTACTTCGTAAGATTTAACAGCATTGCCAAATGTGGAGATCAAGAGGGGTATGCTTTGTCTGAATTAAAAGTCAATGAAGCAAGGTGCCTTTTTATGCACGTGCACATGGTATCGAGCATTGCGAAGTACATGGTCAGGTAATTTTATAATTTTCATTTCACTATCATATATAAGAACCGTTGTTGGTATTCTCTTATAATTGATTCCTTTGTGCAGGCTTTCCCTGATTTTGTCAAACACAATAAAACATCCAATTGATCTTTCTTCTGTTGTCATCGAAAGAGTTCAAGATATCCCATGCCTTGTATGAAATTTGCTTCTTTTACCTATTATTTTCACTAGCCTGCATTGCTATTATTGATATGTTTACTTTTCTCTTTCTTTCTAATCTTTGCAGGATGAAAATGGTGGTTATATCCCTGACGAGGACGGAGAGGCTCGTATACTTACTGATGGAACTGGTTTCATCTCAGAAGATTTGGCAATGATGTGTCCCCAAGATTTTGGCAGAGCAAAACATCTAAATGACAGGGATTTTCAGGTGAAACTGGGTTCTTTCATTGTCATTTTGAACCTTTCAAAATCTAATCGAATGTTAATAAATGATGGTTTCATCATTAATTTTCTTCTTTTCTCCCTTGGAACAAAACCAAATTTATGGTGTCTGAATGTTTACATCATGTCAAGGCTCATTTTGAGTTTGTGGTTTAGTAATAATTGGGAAGAGGAAAACAAATTCTGAAATTATTATGTCCCTCGTACTTTCCAGCTTTTGATGCATGTTACTGAAGTATGATTGTGAAAAATAGAGAATTTTTTTATTTTCATTTTTGCCAGAAAAATTAAGTTTGGAGGTTACTTGTTTTCCCATTGTTTCAGTCATGGATTTAATATTAGGCTGAAGTATTATTGAGTATTTCAATGGAGGGAGTATTTACTTGTATGAGTGGCTTTTGTGTAAAACTAAAGTAATATCTTTTTAGACTTTTGAGTTTCTGATTCTATTCTACATTTTCTCCTATTGTATAGTGATATTGAGATTGATTTCCTTACTGTTATAGTTGCGCATTTTATTTGTAGAAATTTCGTAACTTCTTTGAGAATGAGACTATGCCACTTCAAGTCAGAGAGACAGAAGCTTGGAACAAGGAGCCGGTACATTCATAATTGTATTAAGATTTCCTTTGTTTTCACCAACTAATGTCTGAAAGTCGTTGAATTCATGTTCTCTTAGTGTCATTTAAAAGTTCATCCATTTTTTTTTCCTTTTAATTTTTTATTTCTTGATTCTTCCAGCCGCTGCTGATGCAGTGTCGTCTCTTTAGTAAAGGTTGTGCTATGAAGGGAACTCTTCTTCTTAATAAGAAGGTAATTTTTCTTCTGTGGCTGTAGGTATATCATGATAAGTCTATATCCTTGTGCTTTGGTGGTTGTTTCAATGAACTGAGTTTGTAAATTGCACAAAGCTTATTCTTTTGTTTTCAATGTAATTACCATAGCTTACGAATTCCTCTTTGTCAAAACTTAGCTCAAGCCTGGAACTATTCAAATTAGGCCTTCCATGGTGAAGGCTGAGAGAGATGTAACATTGACCAATGATAAGACATTTGATTCGTTGGAAATAGTTACACTCAGGTATCTTTATTTTCTCTTACTGATCTTGTGGTTATTTGCCTTTTCTTCTTTTGCTGTTTGTAATGGGTATGCCCTATGCAGTAAGGCTCAATTATATTAAATGCTAGGCTCAAATCTGAAGCAAAGCTGTCTCTTTATTAGATTTTATGAGCATCTCTCTAATAGACCTATTCCGTTGTAGACTGATCTAGCCAGTGAGTAGAGCGTTCTGATATAAGTCCATTTATCATATTTATCAGGAATTTTGAATCTCTCCAGTCCACAGTACATCCTTTGCTATTTTCATACTTGTGACCATTGTAATTGTTTGGAACTATGTGACTGGTCTTTTAGTTTCTCAAAGGGAGAAAACAACGGCCAATGAAATGCTTGGTGTTGATTTCTACTCAGATTTTATAACCTCTTAATGTTCACCTTTCAGCCGTAGACCGAGGAGAAATAATTTGTCGAAGTACTTAATTGCTCTTTTAAGCTACGGAGGAGTTCCCAGATGCTTTTTCCTGGATTTGTTGACAACCGTATTGGAAGAGACAAAAGCTGTCTTCACGGATAAGCGTGCAGCTCTTAATGGTAAACTCATATGAATCTTGTCTGCATGCAGTAAGTTTTTTCTTTTCTTTGGTGAAGAGTTTTTTTTCTTTTTTTTTTGTTTTGGAGGGGGGTGGGTGCGTGGGTTGACGCATTCTGACCCGTTCATCCCGACGTTGTCTTAGTACTTGGTGGGAACTTATATTGCATCCATATCCACCAATTACTGATGAAGTGTTTTATCTTTTCTTTTGCTAACTGTAGTCATGATACAATTCTGTTGTGGCTTAAATTGACCTTGTATTTATTCTCATATTTTTAAATTTCTGAAATGCTTTCCTTCTGTGTAATTATTCATGCAGTAGCTATGAATAATGAAGACGTGGATGATGCGGGTGCTGCAATAAGAATGATCCTTGCTGGTATTCCTCTTAATGAGCCTTTTCTTCAAAAGCGTCTAGCTGAGATGGCAAAGTATCAAAGGAACCTACTTAAAGACGGAAAGCTCCCAATTAATGAAAGCTTTTACTTGATGGGTACAGCTGATCCAACGGGCTTGTTGAAAACCAATGAAGTTTGTGTGATCCTGTATGTGGACCTGAAATATGTCTCATTCACTCTAGCATTCTATTGATTTATGTTTTCCTTTCAATCTAGGATCTTCATTAACCGTACTCATTTAAGAGTCTAGTGCTACTCTACGGGAAATATCATGAAAAACCAACAATCACAAGCTCTGATATGCGCTCATAGTCCTTATAGCTGTATATCATCTCTTAATGTGTTTTTGGTAATTTGATAAGTTTATTCTAGTCAGCACTCTCAAACAGACATTGTTAGATTCTATCACCCATGAGGCAAATGTTATCATTAAATGTCGTCAGTGGGAGTCTAAAGCTTTCCAAGAATATAAGATTTCATCTATGAACCATCCTCTAAAGTTTAATGATTTTTTTTGTTCTTCCTACTCATGGTTTCTTTTTTCTATTGTTCCTCTGGTGAACTTGTTCTATAGGGATAATGGTCAAATATCTGGAAAAGTTTTAGTTTATAGAAATCCTGGTTTGCATTTTGGGGATATTCATGTCCTTGAAGCAGTATATATAAAGGAATTGGAGGATGTCATCGGCAATGCCAAATATGGTATATTCTTCTCCACCAAGGGCCATAGATCTGTTGCGTCTGAAATTGCAAATGGAGACTTTGATGGTGACACGTACTGGGTGTCTAGAAACCCACAGGTTGGCTCCTTCATCTTTGTTTTGTGACAAAAAACTCGATCTTTATGCTTTCTTTGCATTCCCACTCAGAACCTTGGTTCACTCTCCATGAAGCTTCCTTATCCCGTTCTAGTTCTTCTTTTCTTCTTGCCTAAGGCTTTGTTCACAAGTTTTTCAAGCTCTCCTCTAAGAAGGTTATTTTTGTTGTTCTGGTGTCTGACACAAATTTTTATTGAATACTGATTTCATGTTTTCTCTGCTGAAATCGGATACTGTTTACACAAAATATACCTTGCTTACAAGTACCAAGGTTATTTCTCAAGTGATTTCAAACAGAAGCCTTGAATTTTTAGTGGACTAAATTTCAACAATTAAGTACAAACAACCCCCCCTCCCTCCTCTTTCCCTCCTTTGTAGAAGTGTTATATACGAGTGCTGGTAACCCCCTTGACATATTGGAACGCCTTCCAATTTTCATTCAGATTCATAAAATTGCATGCATTTCGAAGAGAAATCTCTCCTTCTGCTGCCACTTTTTTTGAATATGCTTCTATCTAAAGATATATCAAATAGTATATGCTTTCACTTTGCATAATTTTAGTAATTCTGATATAAGTAGTTGATCTGCACGTCAGCTCTTGAAGTACTTTAGTGCTAGTAAACCATGGAGCCGTGTTTGTTTGAGTCCCCCAGCAATAAAAAAGAAGCCCACAGATTTTTCAACTGAAGAATTGGAGCATCAGCTTTTCCAGCTATTTCTGGAAGCCAGAAGGCCAAGGTATGCGTAGCTGTGGAACTTTTATGATAAGTCCATGTATATACTTTTAACACGTCTACAAATGTCTGAAAACATATTCCTCTAGTATTCTGTGTGTTCATACAGAGATGTTAATGAATATGCAGACATCATAGCAAATATGCAAACTTAGAATTGTTCCTTGGCTAGACCCTGGAGAATTTCATGTACTTCTCAATGGGAAATCTAGTATTCACTGGATTTTGTGGGAGGGATGCAAGGTCATCGTTTTTAAGTTAGTTTAAGGAGTGAGCTTTTTACTGCCTCTTTTTCTAATGAGAACCACTTTAAATTTCAATTCGAGAGAAGCACTATAATTGGATAACTTTGACAGCGTCTGTGGTCAGTTTGAAAAACATGGAAGCATCTCTCTATTGTGAGATCAATTGAGGGATGATCTTTCTAGAAAGAACAACATTAGATCCATTGATCCTGAAGCAAGTTTGTGATGAGGCATTGAAGTTAAATGTCTGAAACACAGTAGCCCTTCAGCTTTTCTGAAAGCAATTAACATGTAAAAATAATTACATTCACGCATTCATTGTAAGCTTACCTCTCGCTCTATTGTTCTCGTGTCATAGGATGTACAAAATAACCATTGTTCTTTGGTAAGCCATCTCCTGCTATGCAACCGTGACATTCAGTTAGTCCAGTTGCAACTAAATTTACCTTTATTTACAAGTTTCTAAGGCATCGTTGCTCTTTCAGCTTCAATATGGCCTTTGCTGCTGATAGTTGGCTGGCGTTCATGGATCGGCTTTTGATACTGGGGGACAATTGTGCCAAAGAAAAAGATGTTTTGAGAGAAAAAATGCTTAAATTGGTTGACTTGTACTACGATGCGCTAGATGCACCAAAGAGTGGGAAAAAGGTTGATTGTACCTCTGAGATTGTTGTTTTACATATAATTCAGTATTTGGTAATTGGTGCGTGATGCCATTTCTGGTTTAATTTACTTAATATGCTCATATACTTGATTTTGTTTCGTATGCTCTACGTTTTCTTAAAGTCTACTCATAATGCTCTGGTATTGTGCTTTTGCATTTTAAAGATTATATACTTATTATTTTCTCTGGTAAATGATGAATGACCTTCAGGCTGCTTGGACTTCTTTTATTTTGTGTTTTGCATTTTCTTCTCCCCGTGGACCAATAATAGAAAAATTCAGTTGATGGTTTTTTTCATTTGATCCTAAACTTGTTTCACAGATCAATATTCCTGAAGACTTGAGGGCCGAAACTTTTCCTCATCACATGGGAAAGCCTAATAGCTACAATTCTACTTCTGTCCTGGGTGAGATTTATGACAAAGCACAGGATTTTGAATCAGAAGAACATTGTATAGGAGGTAATCATTCTTATATCCTACTCTGTTTATCTGCCTCCCTTTTTCAAAGGGCATGGTTATGTGTCTAGCTTATATTTTCTCTTTATTCCGTTCATCCTTGTGTTGCATTAGATATTTGGAAACTGCCATGTTTTAGTGTTGAAGTGCCACAAAAATATGTGAGCCTGTGGACAATAAGGTATCATGATTACAGAAGACAGATGGCTGTTGCCCTGAAAAAGGATGATGAATTCAGAAGCAAGGCTGCAGATGAAGTCATCAAGAATTTCAAGCAGGTCAGTCTTTAAGTTTCATGTTAAATATGAGTGGCCCAATGCATATTATAGGACAGAGACAGAGTGTAATTGCTGGAATGCAATCATAATGTCGCAGTTGCTGTACGGAGCAGAAAACTTTGAAGAAAGTCTAAAGGATGTTCGGGAGGTCTATTATGAGGCCTTGGCAATCTATCGTGTAACTTATAACTATGCTATTGAAGTAAAAGATGTTGGGAAATGTCGTTTTGCGTGGAGAGTAGCGGGCAGTGCCCTCTTAAACCTTTATGCAATAAGCAGAAATGAAAAAGTCCTAGCAGTTTCACCATCTATTCTGCGAGAAGTTATATTCTAGCCTCCTGGTGTTTGTGGTAAGGGAACATTTGTGCAACAGGAACTCTCCAGTGAACAGCTATATTTTGTGTACATATTTAGGTTCAAGTTAGTAATGTTGTTGTAAGTTGTAAGCTGTAACTTCCAGATAGAGCGGCGACATGGCGTCTGCTTTAGATGTATATTTTGGTAACGAAGATGCGATGAGGCTTCATAGTAATTAGTAAATGCATCTTGTTCTGTGACAATAATGTACGTAACCACGGCTGAATCTGCAGTTCGTGTATGAATGTTGACGTATCTGTATGTAGGTGAAATGCTGCTTTTAAGGGTAAAGAATCTTTCACCCTTGAAATTCAAGAATGACCTGCACAATGAGAAGGCTAGGCTACTCTACGGACAATTAACCTAGTTGGCTCTCGAGTTTAGTATCAGTTTTCTTGTCTAACGTGAGTGAGCATGTTGTCTGTTTTTTATTCGACGAAGTAGAATATTCTTAGTTATCAAAGTCATATTTTGAGGTAAAAGTTAAAAGGGAATTTGAGAAGAGTAGGCGAGTAATATATATATTAGAAAGTGTAAAAGATTTTTAAAGGTGTGAAAGCGTACAATTCATAGACGAATAATTCACATTGTTGGGGGCATAGACATACTCCAATCAAACATTGAACAAGACTTTACGGCATGTTTGGTTCGCTGTAATGAATAAATAATTTAATTTTTTTCATTTTTATTGATGGAATTAAATTAAATGAATTTTAATTGAATGAAAAAATGAATTGTTTGGTTGAAAAATAAGATAATAATTTAATATATGTGTGTGGTTGGTTTTGATTGGATGAATAGAAAAAATGATAAATTGTAAAAAATAAAAATATTAAAATCTTAAATATTTTATTACTAAAGAGAGAAATGAAGAGAGAGAGAGAAAGAAGAGAGAATGAAGAGAGAGAGAAAAGAGAAGAGAATGAAGAGAAGAAAGAGAAAGAGAGAAATGAGAGAGAGAGAGAAGAGAGAAGAGAGAGAGAAAAGAGAGAGAGAAAAGAGAAAGAAGAAAGAGAGAGAGAGAGAAAAAAAAAAAAGAGAAAGAGAGAAAGAAAAAAAAAAAGAAAAGAAGAGAAGAGAAGAAAAAAAAAAAGATGAGAGAGAAAAGAGGAGAGAGAAGAGAGAGAGAGAGAAGAGAGAGAGAAGAAATGATGAGAGAAAGAGAGAGAAAGAAAGAGAGAGAGAAGAGAGAAAAAAAATGAAAAAAGAGAGAGAGAAGAGAAGAAAAAGAGAAGAGAGAGAGAGAGAGAGAGAAGAGAGAGAGAGAAAAGAGAGAAAAAAAATTGAAAAAAAAAAGAGAGAGAAAAGAAGAGAAAGAGAAGAGAGAAAGAGAGAGAGAAGAGAGAGAGAAGAAAGAAAAGAGAGAGAAGAAGAGAATGAGAGAAGAAGAGAAAAAGAGAAGAGAAAAAGAAGAGAGAAAAAGAGAGAGAAGAGAGAAGAAGAGAAGAAAGAAAAAGAGAAAAGAGAGAGAGAGAGAAGAGAGAGAAAGAAGAGAAGAAAAAAGAGAGAAAGAAAAAAAAGAAAAAAAAAAAGAGAGAAAAATGAAGAGAGAAAAAAAGAGAGAAAAAAGAAAAAATTAAAAAAAAAAAAGAAAAAAAAAAAAAAAAAAAAAAAAATTAAAAAAAATTATTAAAAAAAGCAATCAATTAATAAAAATTGTGAATTGCAATTAAAATTTTGAAATTCATTTTCATTTCAATTAAACAGAGAATTAACAAAAAAGAGTTAAATTGGTAAATTTCTGAAAATAAATAAATAATTAACCATTGAAAATTTAATGCCGGGTTAGTAGTGGGGATATGGGGATTGAAATGGCCTGCGTGCAACTCCTTTCCGTAATTAATGCAGTTATGAGGAGCACCATGTCGGAAGGACCACAAGATATGTGGAAGATTGGTGACTGGGTAATAATACGATTAATTATAGTGATGTTTTATAATAATTAATATAATAAATATAAAAAAATAAAATTTATTTATTATTTTTATTAAAAAATATAAAATATTAAGAGTTAATTTTATATTTTTATATTATTATATTAGTCAGTATAAAAAGTTACTATAATTATTATTAATTTTGATAAATTCTCTAGCTAATAATTAAGGCAAGAGTGTTCACGTGACAATTTTAACTCATATGAGATCACTGTATTTTTTGCGACTAAACAATAATCATAATACCAAAAAGAGTCATGCCTGAACATTAGTGGATATTATGTCTGGATTTTGGCATTGCAGGTCTGATGTTTGCGCACTTACTAAGATCTTTATCTCTGGGTCGCTCTCTACCACAGGTTCTGAATGCAAAATCATTTGTTGGTGAGGTTTTATAATCCTTGGTTGCTCTTGCTTTGATTCTCGGAGTACATAGCCCCCTATTGGTTTTTTTCGTATGGGTTGGGTCTACGCTCGTGCTGCTGAGCGCTGGCTGCTGCTTTGACATTGCCATTGTCCGAAAGCAACGTCAAGTGGGCGTTTGCGAATTCTTTTCTCATGAATTGTTAAACCCCGTCAACAGTCAACTAATTGAACGTGAAATTAATAATGTTTGATAGTACTGAATACTTACTACTATATAATAATGTGAGTTTTTTTTTTCTCGTTTTGTTATAATATTAGGATTCAGTCCATGTATGGGTTGTAATTGTAAGAATATAAAAATATTATGTTAAAAAAAGATAAAGTTATGTTTTGAAACACAATTTATACATTTCAATTTTGTTAGCATTGGTAAAGTTGATGAAATTTTAGTCATTTGCATCAAATTCAAATTTTCTTTATTATATAAGTGTATACTATAATAAGAGATAAAAATTTAATAACTAGTACACCAAAAGTGCGTCCTTCCTGGTCCTTTTGTATTAGGAAAAAGTCCTCTCAATGCTCGAATGTTTACATCAGATATAGACTTAACAGTCACAACGTTCTAAATCCAAATCACGTACCGCTTTAATGGGCGACCTTGGAACATACTATAGTCCCAAGTCACGAAAAGTCGACATTGATATGCCAAAATTTCTCGTTGATATGAGATTTTGGAGAAAATTAACCTATTATTTCTAAAATAACTTTTATTCGTTACGCGACGACCCTTCCACCCGGATACTATTGGATCACTAAAATCAACTTTTGTCCCTACTCGACAAGTGTATTTTGCAGTCAAACTCCCTTATGCCTTAACTTATTCAATTAACTTTTTTCGTCTTAGCTAATCCTATTTTTTTCTTCTTTTATAAGAATGAATGTGATTTTTATAAGATTCCTCTTTGCAAACCGTGTCTTTATTCATAACATCCTATATACCAGTAATTATAAAAGTTAGTAAAATATTTTAAATAATCGCGAAATTCATTTGCGTTTTTGAAAAACATATTTCATTTATTTTATATAATATATGAAATATTTTATTTATATTTCTGAATAAATGCCACCTATACTTTTATAAAAAGGAATAAATTTTTAAAAAAATGATCCATGATTACGTTGGACACCTCAATCATCGTTGTGATTAGTAGGCAGTTTTAATTTAATAATACTCGAACATGGTTTGCTGTGTAGTCTTTGGTTTGAAAAACCAAATGAGATGAAGGTGTGAGCTGGATGTGACCCGCAACTCACGTTTCTTCACACTCTCCGGTCTCCAGTCTCCACGGACCACAATCACAATGGCACAATATCATATTGGGGTGATTGCTGATTTTGATTCTCGCACAAACCCCAAGATGATAGCCTCTTCTTTTTCCCACCCAATAATTTTAGTCCTTATCTTCACGATCCCAACTGTCTTTCCAAATATATTTTTATATTTTTAAAATATTTTTATTATTTTTAATATATTTTTTACTTGATAATTATTATTTTTAAAAATATAAAAATATATTTTAAAACAAAATTCATTAAAATACTTTTTACTACCAAACCACAAATATACTATTTCTATTATATATTTTATAGTACAGTTATTGTTTCAAAATATTTTGAAAAATAATTCATATTCAATTTTTTTTCTCAAAAAAAATCCAAGAGTTAATAAAATTTAATTATTATAATACGAAATCTCGGGTTTTTTTTTATTAGCTTCTATTTATAATGTATATAAATTACATTTTGCATTTTTCACATCAAAAATAAAGAATGTAACATAATAATTATTTTAAAATATTAAAAAATTATATAAAAAATAAGAATACTTTTTAAACAACAATTTATACCCATTATAAATTAATACTCGAGATAATTATATTTATCTCTTTTAAAATTTAAACTTATTATCAATCAATTTTTAAAATATGATAAATATATTGTTAACTTTTGACTATCCAAACATTAGTTTACCTTTAGGAAATGGTGGAAAAGGCTAAAAAACCAATACAACCTCCAAAATGAAAATAATTTGAAATCAAAAGAAATTTGACAACATGGCAATAGTGCGAAAATAACCCAAACATACACAAATAAAGAATTGAAAGAAAACTTCCATTCTTCTCCCCTAACAAACACCCTTCTCCAAAGACCT
Organism: Gynochthodes officinalis; assembly: GCA_020080225.1. Taxonomy (NCBI): domain Eukaryota; kingdom Viridiplantae; phylum Streptophyta; class Magnoliopsida; order Gentianales; family Rubiaceae; genus Gynochthodes; species Gynochthodes officinalis. The sequence continues at coordinate 44,231,243 of CM034615.1, read as the reverse complement.
TGTGCGGGAGACTATGGGCAGTTAACAACTTGCTATTTCTTTGCGACTTTTAAACAAACGCATACAGCACAATGGTCGTGCCCCTTCATCAATTTAAAAAGAAAAAATAAAAATCAAATTCAAAACACCACCACCGTAACAACTTCTCATTCATTTCAGCATTATGTGCATGCAGCAATTAAAAAAAAAGCTCGAATTATAAAAAAATAACATGTTATGCTAAATACAAAATCACTTATCTCGTACTTCTTATAGTTGTGAAATTTCTTATTTAAATTAGCAATTGTCTATGAAGTCTTCACTACTGCAATCTTCTCGCAATAACAATAAATTCACTCAGACATCGTATGTGCTTAGGGCTTTCGCTTTCACATTATGCAACCTACAATTATCCAAGTAATTGTTCACTCAACAATTTTGAAACTATGAAATTGAGGCTCGATATAAGTGTGTTGTGTCAATAATTTGGAATTATATTTATCCCCGTGCTTTTAATACATTGATCCCTATTCCAAATTTTGATGCAGTCATATCCCCCAACCCTTTTTCTCTAGGTTTTGGACCAAAAAAAAAAATAAAACACACTTTTTGTCTACATTTTTTCCCACACTTTGTCACGGTTATAATAAGAGTATTTCTATGTACAAGCAATTGAAAGGATAAAAGTGTCCGGATAGTCATAAGTTTCTCACGACAAGCTAGACGGTGAGTTATTTGTTAAACATTTGGGTGGTCCAAGAGTTGACAATATATTTACCAAATTTCAAAAATTAATTGTTAATAAATCCAAACATTAAGGGAGGTAAATGTAATTATTCGTTACTATTCTCCTTCCCTCCATGTCATATGAAAAAGTGTTGTTGTAACTTGTCAATTAGTTATTCTATCAACTAAATTCGCCGTTTTACCTCAAACTCAAATTATAATAATATTTTATTTCAAAAGATAATATCATTTTAATGAAATCAAGGAATTGCATACTCCCAAAAATAGAATTTACTTAGTTAAAATATAATTTTTTATTAGTTATTAGATATAATTTATTTATTACATAATTAAATGTATAATTTTATATTTTTATTTTTATTTTTTAATTTTGAATATATATAATTATTATTATTAAGAATATTTTAAAATTTTAGTTTAAAACTAAATTTTGTTCAGAACAAAAAAATATTTTTAAAATGAATTTTTTTTTGAGACTGAGGATAATCTAATCATAAAAGTCTTACTAATAATCAAACTTAGATGGCTGTCGGCTGAAGAATAATATTGGTAACGATGTTGATTAGTAATGTTTAGTGATCAAACTTATGGTTAAGGATGTTGATTAGTAAATGTTAATGATCACTAAATAACAAAATCTGTAAAGTAGTTAAAAGAAAAGTAGAATAAAGTACAATTATTACACAGCACTAACCCTTTTTAAAATAGTAGTCACCGGTCTAGTGATTGTTGACCTTTAGACATGTGGAAATGCTAGAAAAAATGAACTAGCAAAGGATATACCTCCATGGCTCCATGACTGATCACCCCAGCTGATACAGATATTTTTATATGAAGAGGTCCCTACAATATCGCCAATTGATTACGATCCTCACTACTACTTATAGTTGTCGGATCCGCTGAGTTACTCAGTCAGTGCGTGTGTGTGTTTGTGATTTGTGTGTGAGTGTGGGAGAGAGAAATAGCAACCCACGCAGAGAGAGAAGCAGAATCGAAATGGAGAGCACGTTCAAGGATTTGAGAGGAGGTGAATCGGTGCTGGACATGTCACCGAGATCAACCGTCGGTGGCGGGGTTGATGACATCTACGGCGAGGATCGTGCTACCGAGGATCAACTCGTCACTCCCTGGATGGTCTCCGTTGCCAGGTAGTACTTCTTCTGCAAGTTAGAAAAAACGTTTTGCTGCTTTTTTTTTTTTTTTTTTTAAATAATCATCTTCATGTCTAACTGTTGTGGTGAAACTGCTTGTGGAACTATATACTTGTTTAGTTTTGTTAGTTTTTTGCTCATCTTCGGTAGAGAGGCTAAGCGGTTGTGATCCTTTGCTATATTTGTATAATGGTACTATTTCTATTAATGCGTACTTCAGAAGTTGATGCTAGTGTTGAGATGTGTTTTTACTTCTGTTAAGGAGTTGAACTGTTAGTTTTGTGAGTTAAATTGACTGGATCGGTTGATTCTGATGAAAATTCGTCGTGTTAGGGCGGGAATTCACACGAAAACAAAAAAAAAAAAATGAGAAAGATTTGTAATACTCTTGTCACGATTTGCGTTTGACTTTTTATCCCTACGAGAATCCTTCTTTGATGCTCAATTTTCATGTGTCTTAGAGATTTTAATTGCAGGAGTACATTTATGACGCTTAATTTTTACCCATTGAACTTAATTGCTATCAAATAGTGGTCATAATTTGCTGAGAGATCCACGCTTCAACAAAGGACTTGCTTTTACTGGGAAAGAGAGGGAGACTCATTACTTGAAAGGCCTTCTGCCTCCTGCATTCATATCTCAGGAACTTCAGGTACTATAATTGATCAATTTGCAATTACGAGGTTGATTCGGTTATGTTATACTTATTTTTATGGAGCATTTGTGTTTTCTGGCGTATCAGGAGAAGAAATTTATGCAAGGCATTCGCCAGTATGACGTTCCTCTGCACAAGTACCAGGCTATGATGGAACTTGAGGTAATGGGAGTTGAATTCTTTGTGATTGCTGGGAGGTTAGATGTTTTTGTTATGATTCAAACGATTTTATTGTCAATTACATACTGGTAATTATTCTTCGCAGGAGAGAAATGAAAGGTTGTTCTACAAGCTTCTTCTTGATAATGTCGAGGAACTTCTTCCAATTGTTTATACTCCTACTGTTGGTGAGGCTTGCCAAAAATACGGAAGCATCTTTAAGCGTCCTCAGGGTCTCTTCATTAGTTTGAAAGAGAAGTATGTTTTGTGTCATAAATTATCTTTGTGAAGCTTACATGTCAATTAATTTGAACTGATCTAGAAGTGGATGGAGTTTGCAGGGGAAAGATTCTTGAGGTGTTGAGGAACTGGCCAGAGAGAGCAATTCAAGTTATTGTTGTGACTGATGGCGAAAGAATATTGGGGCTTGGGGACCTTGGTTGCCAAGTAGGATGCTACAGTTACAATTTTTTTTTCCTGTTGTTTTTCTTGTATTTATATTTTGGCTATTGAAATGTAGATGTGACTATTTCTTTTCCCATTGAAATCTATATGTATCTAAAATGCTGGATCGCATGAGTAGACTTTTGTTGACTTGTGTTGCAATATTAAAGGGAATGGGAATACCTGTTGGGAAGTTGGCTCTGTATACTGCACTTGGAGGAGTCAGACCTTCAGCTGTAAGCATCTTAATAGCCATTAATCTCTTATTTGCTTCACTATTTTTACTTCAAACTTTTCTTACACGCCTTAAGGGCGCCTTGGCACTGTTTGTAAGCATCTTAATAGCCATAAATCTCTTATTTGCTTAACTATTCTTACTTCAAACTTTTCTTAAACGCCTTAAGGGTGCCTTGAGTTTACACCACTTGTTGTTATGAACCATGATACCAGATGAACCTATGGAATTTGATCATTCACATATCTGATGATGGGTTCCTCCTGCTTGTGTAGTGTTTGCCAATTACCCTTGACGTGGGGACAAATAATGAGCAGCTATTAAATGATGAGTTTTACATTGGCCTGAAACAGAGGAGGCCAACTGGAAAGGTTAACTTTAGTACATGCTGCAAACATTCACCTGCAGATCGCCAACTTTCAGATTCTGAACCTCTATTTTAACACTATTTTTACTTTGTTCACAGGAATATTATGACTTTCTGCATGAATTCATGACTGCTGTAAAGCAAAATTATGGTGAAAAAGTCCTTGTGCAGGTTAGTGAATGTAATAATAATAATAAAAAAGGTTAATGGCTGCCATTGTGGAATGATTCCACACTTTTATTTTATTTTATGTGTTTCCTCACTTTTTAAATATTTTCATTAAATTCCTAATCCAACAGTTTGAAGATTTTGCAAACCATAATGCTTTTGAGCTGTTGGCCAAATATGGTACCACCCATCTGGTCTTCAATGATGACATACAGGTATGTGGAAAATTGTTCATGTATCTTATCACAGGTATCACCCCTGTTTGCTTACAAGTATGATTCCTTCTGTTGCAGGGAACAGCATCTGTTGTTCTTGCTGGTCTTGTTGCCTCACTTAAATTGCTTGGAGGCACATTGGCTGATCACACATTTTTGTTCCTTGGTGCTGGAGAGGTAAACCCTGTAGTGAACCAGAAAATAAAGTTTTTGACTTATGAAGATAAATGCCTATCGAAACCTGTTCTTTTCAGCTTTCTCATTTTTCGCTTTTCATGCCCTTGTTCCTATAGTCACATAAATGTCAACAAAAGGTGAGAGCCTAATCCACATATTATGTTTTACTTTATTCTCTTGTAACTGCAGGCTGGAACAGGCATAGCAGAGCTTATAGCTCTTGAAATGTCAAAGCGGGTACGGATTTATACACGTATTGTTGCAGGCTTAGGCAAAACCATTTAGCTGGCTATCTTCACTAAAGCTTATGTCCATAATGATTTTGCAGACAAGAGTTCCCATCGACGAGGCACGTAAGAAAATCTGGCTGGTGGACTCAAAGGTTGTGAACTTTGAGAAAAGATTTGTTCTTTGAATATAACTATAGTGGTTGTACCAGTTGTAATTTTGTATTGATTTTTCTTAGGCGCTTGAATCTGCATTTAATGGTGTAAGTTATATTTTACAGGGTTTAATTGTTGCTTCCCGTAAAAATTCTCTTCAACACTTCAAGCAGCCGTGGGCTCATGAGCACGAACCTGTTGGCAATCTTTTAGATTCTGTCAAGGTTGAATGAACTCTGGTTTATTTATTTATTTTTGTTTCCCTTTTCTCTTTCTTTCTGAGACATTTTCCTGAGAATTTTAATGTGTTCAATTTTTCTAATTCAACTAGGCTGTTAAGCCAACGGTCTTAATTGGAACCTCTGGAGTTGGGAAACAATTTACAAAGGAGGTGGTGGAGACCATGGCTGCCTTAAATAAGGTTGTTCTCTGTTTCTCTCTCTGAAATAAAGAACCAATACAGGCTGAATAAGGGCTCATCTTATATTTTTCATGATGTGTAGAAACCTCTCATTATGGCTCTCTCCAACCCAACCTCGCAAGCTGAGTGCACTGCTGAAGAAGCTTACAAGTGGACTGAGGTGAGACAAATGGAACTTTCCAATGAAAAATGTTCTTGTGACTCAAAAAAAAAAAAAAAAAAAAAAAAAAAGGGGCTTCTGAATGGTTGTTTTATGGTCGTGTTTGCTTATTTGTTTTTACCGAACTCAAAAAAGTAGTGTAATGCCTGAAAAGATCAATTTTCTTTTTTTTTTTTTTTGGATGGTGTTGGAAAAGGGTCGTGCAATCTTTGCCAGCGGAAGTCCATTTGACCCTGTTGAGTACAAAGGCAAAGTTCATGTTCCTGGCCAGGTTTCCATAAATTTCTGTTGTACTTGATTTATTATAGTTGCCTTTACAAACAGATTGGTCGAAGTGGTTGAGAATTATGCTATCTTTCTATTTCAGGCAAACAATTGTTACATATTTCCTGGATTTGGTCTTGGTTTGGTCATGTCTGGTGCTATTCGTGTGCATGATGAGATGCTTTTAGCAGCATGTAAGTATTTGGACACTGAATGCGTGTAGTACACTTGTACCGTTTGCTACTCAGTGAAAACCCACTTCTCATTTCTATATCAGCTGAATTCTTCTTCATTTGAATTTTATTTCTTCATGTAGTATCTCACCATGGTCGCTTATGTTAGTGTATTGTAGAACATGTACTGATGTTTAATCTCTCTCTTTAAACAGCGGAAGCTTTGGCTAATCAAGTTACAGATGAACATTATGCAAGGGGAATGACTTACCCACCATTTACTAACATCAGAAAGATCTCAGCCGCTGTTGCTGCCGCTGTTGCTGCAAAAGCCTACGATCTTGGTGGGTACTGTTATTCATTTGTCGGTCTACTTTTGTATCTTTAGGCTACTGCTTCACCTGACAAGGCCGAGATTTATGAGTATTAATTATAACCATTTTATGAACTAATTATAACCTAGGTGTGGCAACACGGCTACCTCGACCTGCAAATCTGGTGAATTTCGCTGAAAGCTGCATGTATGCTCCAAATTACCGATGCTATAGGTGAGATCTTGACCCAAAGCTTTGTCTTGGGAATTTGGGTGTTATGACAGGCAGAGAAGCCAGCTACTTACGGGAGGCTGTAACTATGTTGTCGGTTTTTGGGTTTTGACAAACTCGGAAACTTTCTAATTCGGTGTGCATTTCCAAGAATGTATTTCAGAATAAGGGACTCGTCCCCTTGGGATCTTACCTTTCACGTTGTTAATCAAATAATTATTGTTTGCCTCTCAACTGTCAACTGTCACGAAAACGTAGAAATAGTTCGGTTTGTGAGTGAACGGTAGAGAAGCCCACACGAGGAAAAAGTGGGATTTCCAATAACCATGGTTGATATGGTGGCTTCGGTTTCTTTAACAATCCATTGGAAGGATGGTCATGATTGCTTCTATAGAAATTTAAAGTATAAGAGTGAATCTGAAGAGAATAAGCGTAGATTTTGTAATATTTCACACACACTTAGATTTTATAATATTTCACACTTATTTATGATACAGTCATACATGAGACTTATATTTATAAATACGTGCATCTCCAGAATTATAATGCTACATGATTTCATCAGATTTGAAAGACATGGTAATCAGAAAGAAATTTCTTGCAAATTGATAACGTTACTTGTATGAGCTCGGATCGGCGTGGGTATCCTTATACTTCCGGACCATGTAATCTCCACATCTGATAGGTGGGAACCTGAAGAAGCAGATATTAAGAAATCATGGCAAAGGAAAACCAGGATGTAAGTTTACAGCCTACAGAAGTTCCCATGTCTCATTTATCAGCAATTGGAGAAGAAAATTCATGAAAAACTTTTACCGTGAGGGAAAAGGATCCAAACTTACAAGGGCAAATTAAGGTGAGTAAATAATTTCTTGGAAGAATAATCAAAAGAACAGAACATAATAAGAGCACGAATGAAGTACAAAATCTTTGTTAATCATAACGCGGTACATACTTTGGAGGGTTATCTTCCGAGTGGCAAGTTGGCAGGCATTCAACAACGCAATCAAAATTAGGCTCTACAAAGAATGCAACCTGCCGACCAACAGCGAGGGGAATGAGCATAAAACGTGGAATGTGATTTTTGGAAAATATAAATTTATCATAATTATTCAAATTCAATTCATACTGAACTTTTATGGAGGATTATTTCAATTAGAGAGCATGAAAACCCTCATAAGACTTACGGAATATCTTTCTCGACCATTGCCCAAGACTCGATGTAGAGTCGACCTGAAAAGGATTAATGTAATAAGCAGAATATTCATTTTATGTTTGGCTGTTTAATTTGCAGAATTCTTGAAATGGATGTGGTTGAACACGAATCTCCTTGTACATAATAATAGAAGGGCAGCTGAATAACAATTGCAAGATTCATGCAAAAGAGAGATGAGAAAATAAATCATAAAGGCAAAAAATGTGGAATGGCCCTAATCTTACAGCAACCAAATGTTTACATGGCTGTGGTTATGAAAAGAAAATTATTTTTACCTAAAGCGCCCATTGCTCCAGCGCTCAAGCATATCTCCAGGGTTCACAACAAATGCTCTGCAAGTTTTATGCCAGAAGTAAAGATCTAAACAATTCTGCCACTAGTTTGTGTCATAGACACACAGGAAAATTAGAAATCAGAATCAAAGTATTTCCTTCCTCTTAGAGATCTCCAAAAATATAGTTTCATACCCTTTAACTGGCGGCACATATTCCCAAATCTGAGGTTTGGCATGCTTATCCTTGCATATCTGCAATGAAATGTTCAAGAACCCTCTCAAGGAAAAAAAAAAAAGAGAGGGAAAACTCAAGAATTAAATTCCAATTCCTGTGCGGACCTGAAGACCAACAACATCATCTGTGGCTAAGAGGGTAAGTAAACCATAATCACTATGTGGCCCTGCTCCATATATTCCCTTCGTTGGATCAGAGATTTTACCTGAAATTGATTAAACTTTTCTCATGTGAATCACCAAATGCAAAACTATTTTAGAAATTAGCACAATCTAACCTTCATAACGTAGTAGATGCAAAATTGCAATAGGTTTGCCTAGCAGTTCTGGAGGATCAAAAAAGTTGCCATCTAAGTTCAGTGCTAGAGCTATGATGCTCGCAATTGCTCTTGCAACCTCCCTGGATACACGTTAAAAGATAGAGAGTGTAATATCCGGAAAACTCAACCTTTTAACAAGCCAAAATGCTCCTTAATTAGTTTTATGTCAAGGTTGATTCTTGAGAGCGAAACTTCTTGAATCAGATAATGAAACTCAAAATAAATAAATAAAATGGAGCCAAGCAACAAAATGCAGAAGATGATTACAGTTAGAAAATATTAAACTAAATGTATCTGCTCTGCAAGCACTCTTTAGTCTCAAGACATGCAAAAGAGGACTCAGTCATTAGCTAATATTGCTGCACTACAATTACAACACAAAACAAGCCAAGTTTTACATGGTAAATAAGGGTCACTTACAGTGCTTCTCGATGGTATCTCTCCATAGTTTCTCTCCATCCAGGCAAAATATCTTCATGGACATCGTCCAAACAATTGCAACAGGTAAGAAAAAAATTACAAATTCTACAAACAAGGTTGATGTTTCCTTTGGCTAGGTTAGCACAATCATTTCCATTCAGAGATGGCTTTCCCAGGAAATTTACCTGGCGTAGGCCACACATTTGGCCCATTAAAAGGTTTCTCAGCTTCAGGGTCATCTTCAGGCACTTCAACACCTATGTAATATCCTTCTTTATAATCTCCTACAAGAACAGGATGAAAAGATGGAACTTAATTATGTGAGACAACTCTATAGACCATAGACGAACAGAGAACTCGAGACGATAAAAGTAGTAGGAGAACAAACCGTGCACTTGATTGACAGGATCCAAAAGTTCATCAAAAACAGGGGTGTAGCCACGGTGTTTTTCGTTCCTCAAAACCTTCATCTTTTCCTCCAGCGGCAGACTGAAAAATCCCTTGCTTTGATCAAAGATCTCATCCATAAACTCTTGGCTGATCCCATGGTTGATTACATAGAAGAATCCAGAGTCTGCGCAAGCCTATGATGACATAAAAAATAGATAGGGGACAAATTCAGTAAATAAGTAATGGTAATCACAAACAGACTTATTTGCTTTCACAGAAACAATATTAGGCAAATGAATACAGCTAACTTATATAATCCTCAGCATCATTTCCTGATCCAAATTAATTAAATTATTTAACTTACCAATTTTTTTGGGATAACATTCCAATTATCAAAAAAGCAAGCTGTGGATTTTACATATAATACGAAATTAAGGGAGAAAAAAAGGTAAATTAAAATACACAAAATTCCAGAAAAATGCCGCGTAAATTCTTCATTCAGAGATCATAATCGGCACAAACCAGACATGATTAAAACACCTAAAAACAGCAAATGAGTAACTGGAATAGGATTCTCATCGCAGTGTCGACGTGCACTTCATTTTAGCATTCCATACGCTTCATCAATTAGCACGAGTAAGTACTGATCCTTACTTCCTTCCAAACTTTTTCATACAGATCAATTTGAAAATGCAAGAAGTCGTACATACTTACAGTATAATCCATAATACGCTCTAATGAATAGATGAACGGAAAATACTGGATTGATCAAAAAAGCCAGACACCACGACAATATCATTAAGTACACGCAACAATGGCCGAAGATTACCTGCCGGACGAGAGCAACCGAGTTTCGAATGTCGGTGCTGGAGAGGTCGATAAAGTTCAGCGCCGATAAATTTGTCGACGGTGAAATTTGTAGAGTATTTTGTGCTTTGAAATTCATTTGTTTCAATTTTAAACGTTTTTTTTTTTTTTTGTGCGAGGGTATGAGTTGAGTTTTCTCCTTTATATATGGTAGGAAGAACAGGAAGGTTGGGCCCTGACGGGACGGCCGATTGGCAAGGCAACTTTACAAAATATCTGCGTCTTTTCAACGTGGCTTAATTTTAGCAGCACGGCATAGTCACAAAAAAATATTGATACATCTATTATATTTTTATTTTTATTTTTATTATAATAAATTAATCACAAAATTTCTTTTTTCCTCTTCTATCATATCCATAGGCTCTCTCCTCTCCCTAATTTAAAAATTATCCCCTACACTTAACACTATGGAATATTTTCACCAAATTCAATGGGGTCGTTTGTCTTTTTCCCTGTTAGCAAACGTTGGATTATTTCTTGTACTACCATGATTGAAACATTTGAGGACTAAAATAATCAACGGCGATGCATGCGTCAATTGTTATTATTGAGATTTGAGATTGGTTTGTGCAGGTCTGGGGGCCCATGGGTTGGGGTTGGAGTGAATGGACAAGAGGATTGGACAGACTTGGATAAGTGCAGAGACTAGAGAGGCGAAGACAATGTTGTCCTGGGCACGGTAATGCTGTAAACAAGTCAATGTTGAATATTAATAGTGCATTTAGCAACTTGTGTAAATTTTTTTTGGCTGAACTGTACAGATCCTTCAATCATGCATGTAAAATTGTAAACCAAGAATAAAAATCTACATTATTTTAGCAATCTCACATCTTATCTGTCCTTGACATCAACTTATCAAACTGAGGACACAACACACACCCATTTCACAACACAGTAATTAGCATAGCAGATTGTTTAATCGTTCTTCATTTATTCTTTCTTTCGTGCATGATAAAGAGTTTCTAATCAACAAATCTCTTCGTTTGTTTCGCATGAGTATCTGCATACCGCCGCAGCATGTAAGTTTCGCATTTGATTGGTGGGAATCTGCAAAGATGATACTAGTAAACTAAGGCAGGGGGCACACTTTATCTAGCAAAAAGCAAATGGTTTTCTTTACTACCTACAAGTATCAGAAATTGTGACAATAAAATTATGGCCAAAACAAGTTTCTATCTCAGTTATCAGTACGTTAAGACAATTCTAATGGTAAAAATGTAATTTAAGATTCTAAAGTTTCCTTTGGCTAATACAAAATATAGCTAATTACTTCTAGGCGGCAAGGACTGAAAAAATGAAGATACCTTGGAGGATTAGTCTCTGAGTGGCAGGTTGGCAGGCATTCAACAACACAATCATGATTAGGCTCCAGAAAGAATGCAATCTACCAACCAACAGCATGAAATGAGCAAAGAACTTCCCCATGTTTATATTTTCTTACAAAGAAATCAGTATGAGCTCATCAGTGTCACGTGAAAAGATGGTTTGTGCAAAGTATGATTTATCCGAGTATTTGAAACTTAATTGACACTGATAAGCGGTTGGATGTATTATATCTGAGACCATTCTCATTCCCCAATGATGAATTAAAACTTTAAAAAAATAGAAACTTCAGAAATCCTTACAGAATATCTTTCTTGACCATTACCCAAGACACGATGAAGTGTCGACCTAAAAAAGTGGATAAGATAAGCCAAATCAGAATATAAATCTTTCAACATTTTAAAAACAAATAGGAGATGCAATAACCGCAAGGAGTATCAACTTAAAAGATGTACACTTATCTCATGGAAAGGAAGGCACAGAGTTCTCAATTAGAAACTTGTAAAGATGTACTGAAGACATCAGGACTGTAAGCTGACCACTCAACATGAACATAGATAAAAAAGACAAAGACTTGCTCCCATCTTGGTAGGAGAAGGTAATAGAGAAAAGTACATAACTTCCAAAACCAGTAGGTTTGATTCTTTATCACTCAACCATCATAACAGATTTAACACACTAATCAATTGATACATCCCAACAGCTGTTTGATTGGTAATATTCTATGGAAGGATATGGTTCAACAAAAGCTTTCCTTTTACAAGCTCATAAATGGGGCAAATGAATTATTGATGCAAAACTCACACCAAAATAACCCAACAAGAATATGAAATGAGAGTTTCAAAATCTCACACATATTCTCACAATCGCAAGGGACCAAAATGAATGCCCTACTGTAAAGTTGAACAAATTCATGTTACCTAAAAATACAGTTGCTCCATCTCTCCAGCATATCTCCAAGATTTACAACAAATGCTCTGCAGTTGTTTATCAAAATTATCAACCACAATGTTGCACGTAGCACAGAATACTACATTTATTTGATTAAATTCATTTAACAAGCCATGACATCTACTGTTGTGAGATCATAATGTATTTTACTTAAATGCGTACATAATGAGAGAATAATATGAATGGAGATATTTTACGAATAGGAAAATCATAAGTATCCTTGCACCAGATAGTCAATCTAAAACAAAGAGGATTTGTTTGTGTTCAGAAGAGATCTTCTGAGCCTAACTGCAAGAACAACTGCATTATGCAGGATATATTCCTTCAAACGTAAACAGGGATGTGCTTCACATGAGAGAATACTCGTGTCGGGAAATCCCAACAAACAAATAAAAATCATAACCTCCTTGCTTCCTGAGAGGAACTAATCTCAGAAGGTATAGTGCCATACCCTTTTAAAGGTGATACATATTCCCAAATCTGAGGCTGAGCATGCTTATCCTTGCATATCTGCAATAAAAACAGAAGTCATGAAGACCCTGCGTAATATCACCAGATCTCGATTTTTCGTATATAAAAGTAACAAATATATCTCCTTCTAAAGGATTTCCCTGTAATGGATCCCTCTGAAGGAAAAACTGTGGGATCATTCTTCAACAATCTAATTCTTTGTGTGCACCTGAAGACCGAGGACATCATCGGTTGCCAATAGGGTGAGTAAACCAAAATCAGTATGTGCACCAGCTCCATATATTCCTTTTGTTGGTTCAGAAATTTTACCTGCAATGAATTAAGCTCATGTCAATCAGTGAATTCAGGCTCCTTTAGGAACTAGTCTCAGAATCTAACCTTCATAATGCAGCAACCGCAAGGTAGCAAGAGGTTTTCCTAGCATTTCTGGTTGATCAAAAAAGTTGCCATCTAAGTCAAGTGCTAAAGCTATGATTCTTGCAACAGCTCTGCTGACCTCACTGAATGCACATCAAAAGATAGATTGGTGATTTATTTGGAAAACTATGCCATAAAAACAATCCAAAAGATATAGTGCTTGTTTGTAAATGTATTTAAGAAAAAACTTTTAAAATGCATTAAGCCATTTGAATTGTCTATCATGAAATTTTAAACAACCTGTACAGGACAACAATTAAAGTTCCAATCGGACATGGTAGATTAAAACAGCCTTTAAACTTAACAAGCCCTCCAAAATAGAAGCCAACAACTTTTAACCGTCAGTTGACCAAATAAAATTATCTTTTATAATATGCGACTTTTATTCTCATTCTCCAAAATACATACAAATGAGCACCCAACATTTTTACCATGCCGTCGTAGTTATTGATCGTGTAATGAAAAAGGAAAGGTAAATAGTTACCAATGAGTTGTCTGTTAAAAGGACTTAGTGAAAGTAAATGCATAAACACATAGAACTTTCAAGAAAAGAAAATAAATCATTGCACTTTACTGTCCTTGTATTGAAAATACAAGGCCCTTGGCAACCAAATTTTTTCGGTAACATTCAGTTGCAAAAGTTATCAGGTAAAGATAAGGGAATATTCAACAAAAATATCCCAATAAGGTGGTCTGAGAGAATAGTTCACCAATATTTTCTTGCAATTGTAGACATTTATAGGCAAGATATACTGCTACCAATATCTCATAAATGATAGGAGCAGCATTGCTTACAGTGCTTCTCGATGGTATCTCTCCATAGTTTCTTTCCATCCAGGCAAAATGTCTTTCCAGACATGCAAAATATTCCAAGAGTTCAGTAACAAATTCGCAAAAGTTGCAAAGAAGATTCATATTTGACAAACTAATGGATGCTAATGTCTAGCTTATTCCTTCAGAAATTAATTCTTCAGGAAGGTTACCTGCCTGAGGCCACAAATTTGGCCCACATAGTGGTTTTTCTGCATCAGGATCATCTTGGGGCACTTCAATACCTATGTAATATCCTTCTTTGTAATCTCCTACGAGAACATGATTACCAATTAAGACTTTATGCGGGAATGGTCATTCTACTGCTCATTGTGGTTATACTACTGAAAAACGGAGACCAGCAGAGAAGAAGAAAAGAAAAACCTTCTACATTCACCACACCTAGGAGAATGGAAGAAAAGCTAACTTCAAGCACGAATGTACTACAACAAATCAAACATTGAGCACAAGAAATAAGGACATGAAGATGAATTTTAACTATTTACTCCCACATGCATTAGATACATCAATTTTTTGTTTTATTAATTGGTTACTCTCAGCCCCTGCAAGAAAAAAGACGCTTAACAGTGTTGATGAGAACAAAAAACCAGTAACCTTTGAGAAATGGATATAGAGAACAAACCATGTACTTGATTGACAGGATCCAAATGATCGTCTAGAATAGGTGTGTAGCCACGGTGCTTCTCATTTCTTAATAGCTTCATCTTTTCTTCAAGTGATAGACTAAAGAACCTTTTGCTTTGAGCAAAGACCTCATCCATAAATTCCGGACTGATTCCATGATTAACTACATAAAAGAACCCTGAATCCAAGCAGGCCTAAAAAGGTGAACGAAGGAATTAGGCAGTAACTCAGTATCAAAGGCAGCAATACAAAGTTACTACAACAATATCATCCAACTATAAAAAATAAAACGCAAATTTCATGAATTTTGCAGTTCCAATCCTAATCTTACCACGAACCATCATCATCAATCACCCTTTCCGTTTAGAACTCCGAACAAATACATGTTAATAGTAGAATAAGAGAGATAAAGAGAGAGTGAGAGAGTGGGAGTATGCCTGTTTGAGGAGAGAAACGGAGTTTTGAATGTCGGAGCTGGATAAGTCTAGGCAATTCAACGCCGATATGATCGTCGGTGCTCTTTCCTTGAAATCCTCCATTTTTCTGTTCCCTCGGTAACAGAATTTTTGTTTCGTGTCGTTTTGTGGGATCCAATTTAGACATGCATGAGCACGATGTCAGGATTGTGAATGAATTCTAACTATTAAGCAACAATAATGACCGAACCAAAAGAGATATGAATGTATATTGAAACAGAGAAAGAATAAGAACAAAAACTAGAGAGAGATAGACAAAAGAATGGAGAAAGCTTTCAGCACAGGAAAGAGGAAAGAATGATCTAATCCAAGCCTGAACTTTATCCGCTCCAACTTACACTATTACAAAGCTGTAGTTAACTATCTAACATGGAATTAACCGCCTAACTGCTTGCTTCTTCAGCACTTAACCTAACTACTTCAGACGACGCCGTTCACTTAATCTCCTCAACAGTGTCGTTCTTCTTGGATGCGTGACACACGAGTGCACGACCGCAAGAAGAAGTTTGGGCCGGACTCTTTTGCACGAAGTTTTACGTTGTACTCGGGGACTAAAGGAGCTTTCCGTTGAATGCTATGTGGGCCGAAGACATTTTTTGGACCGCAGGACAGTTTAGTTCTTCGATGGTCAGAAGTTGCACATAAGCCCTCAATTTGCAATTTGAGTTGCCATTCATTTTGACATGTTTTTGTTTTTTTGTTCTTATTACTTCCTTTCTTTATAAAAAAAAAAGGAAAAAAAATTTAATGTGAAAAATTTTATTTGCCTTATAGAAAAGTTTATTTTTGGATAAAATTTTTATATTACTCTTACTATATAACCCCAATTAAATAATAAGAATAAAAATATAAAATTATATATTTAATTATTTGATAAAATTTTTATATTATATTTATTAAAAATAATAATACATAATTTAAATTAAAAAGTAAAAATAAAATATAAAATTATAAATTTAATTATATATTGAGTGTATTATATATTATAATTTTTAAAAAATTACATCACATGCCCCCAGGGGGTTGGTCCAGCAGTTTCTCATGAGGTTCGCCTTGTGGGAGGTTGAGGGATCAATTCTCATAGAATTGGGGCGCTTCCATCTGACCTTGGAAGATTTAGTCCCACGCCTGCCTTGTGGGTTCTGTAGTCCCCGTGAGATCTGGGTTTCGTAGCCGCCTGACTAGGGGAATCAGGACACTAATTGAGGGAAGTTTGGGACCCCGGGTTCTGTAGTCCCCGTGAGATCTGGGTTCCATAGTCGCGACAACATGAGACCCCTATCCTTCCTAACTAGGGGAGTCAGGACACTAATTGAGGGAAGTTCGGCCTGCCTTGTGGGTTCTGTAGTCCTCGTGAGATCTGGGTTTCGTAGCTGCCTGATTAGGGGAGTCAGGACACTAATTGAGGAAAGTTTGGGACCTCGGGTTCTGTAGTTCCCGTGAGATCTGGGTTCCGTAGCAGTGACAACATGAGACCCCTGTCTTTCCTGACTAGGGGAGTCAGGACACTAATTGAGGGAAGTTCGGGACCCCTGTCATTCGATGACTGGGTTCTGTAATCCCCGTGAGATCTGGGTCCCATAGCCTCGACAACGTGTGATCCCTGTCATTCGATGACTAGGGGAGTCGGGACACTGATTGAGGGAAGTTCGGAACCTTTGTCCCCCGATGACTTGAGGGAAGTTCGAGACCCCGGGTTCTGTAATCCTCGTGAGATCTGGGTTCCGTAGCCGCGACAACGTGAGACCTCTGTCCTTCCTGACTAGGGGAATCAGGACACTAATTGAGGGAAGTTCGGGACCCCTGTCCTTCGATGAATGGATTCTGTAATCCCCGTGAGATCTGGGTCCTGTAACCTCGACAACGTGAGACCCCTGTCCTTCGATGACTAGGGGAGTCGGGACACTGATTGAGGGAAGTTCGGGACCCCTGTCACTAGGAGAGTCGGGACACTGATTGAGGAAAGTTCGAGATACGCCTGTAAGTGAATGTGGGGATACTTCCAAGTGAAAAAAAAAATTACATCACATCACATCACATCAAAAAAGAAACTCTGCCGTATTATTTTTTTCTTTGACCTCTATGCACTAATGTTCAAAGTCCTACTTTGAAATGCAAGGAATGTCCAAATGCTCCATAGCCAAATAACATGTACGTGTTGCACATTGGCGCATTCCCATGTCACCACCCTTTTCCACCTTATTTACTAAAACAATTATATCATTATCATTGCCTATTTTAGCAAAACTGCCCGTCAGCCATTGTTGACCATTGGTAATTAAAGTATATTTTCAAAATACCTAATCTACATATCTACAGCTACAGCAATAACGACATGTTTGGACAATACATCAATTTGACCACTATTAGTTTTGCAAATTACTACTTGCCAAGAATTTGTTTCAATTTAGCTCAGCTTGGTTTATGTACCTAATTATATTATATATCGTCTACAAGTTCTGGTTATTAAATTAAATAATATAAAGTGTGTATAAATTACATTTTAAATGCATATTTTATAATTTTGAAATAAAATATATAGTAAAAACTATAAAAATGCATTTTAATCCACTAAGTTTTAGATTGTAAATTAAGTCCGTGCTTGGTGCTTGAAGTTCGGAAGTTGTTTCTATATAAAGAGGCTTCCCTCCTCACTTGTATTCAGACTTGGTTGATATTGAGAATGACAGTTATGGCATTGCAAAAGGGATTATCTGGAAGAAAAGAAAGTTTATGGAGACCATGGACCATGGTTGTAAATAGAAGCATAAAAGACATTAGCTTACTTTTGACTAGACCATACAACCTGATACGCAGAAATCCAACGCATGTAGACATTCCAACCAGGTGGCGTCGAAATTCAACCCATCTAGACAGCAAAATCCAAACTTCGTTTTCAACGTGTTCCTCGAATCCAACCAATGTAACCAGCGAACGGATGTTGTTTTTCAAGTAAAAGTAAAAACAGCTTTTGACACCCCTTTTATATATCCTTTGCTAATGCTTGATAGCCAAGATAGTTATATTGATATTAATCAATAATACATGACAAAACAAAATCTTAGTTCACACAGTAAAATTAAGAAAAGCTAAACCAATTCACATAATCGGTAAAAGCAACATCACCTAACTAGCCTAGCTAAGCGACTAAAAACCTAACTTGTTGACCTCTACAAGAACATCGTAACCAACATGTACAGCTGTTGGATAAAAAATAGACCATATCCGCCGCCATTTATAATTATGTTGGCAATTTAACAACCCCTATTTATAATTGTATTTGGTAATTTGGCAAGAGAAACTCTTCATTTTAACAACCCACTCTCCCCTATTTATAATTGTGTTTGGCAATTTGGCAAAAGAAAAATGAAAATAGTGAGAAGGTTCGAACACAAGACCTTAGGTCCCCTATTTATAATTGTGTTTGGCAATTTGGCAAGAGAAAAACGAAAATGATGAGGAGGTTCGAATACAAGACCTTAGGTAGAGGAACAAAAGTGTTTACCACTAAGCTACAATGAACTTCTTTATAAATGGTGAATAAACAATATTATTATATATATAATAAACGGGTTAACAGGTCGACCTGAACACAACCTATTTATTTTTCGTGTTATTCGTATTCGACTTGATTTCGACCCGAACCTATTAAGGGGTGGACCTATACCTGTTAATTACGTGTTAGGTTCATGTCGTATTTTCGTGTCGTGTCGCGAATTGTCGCTCCTAACTACAACCCCTCTTAATAGGAATATAGGACTGTAAAAAAAAAATTTAAAAATTAATTTTTTTTTTGTACCTTAATAGCACGTCTACAGTATTTTCCCCTCAAAATCAGCCTTCCGGCTTTTTCCTCATAAAAGAAATTACTTCGTTGTCTATTCAATGAAACTAATTAACCCCCTCCAAGAATTTTCTTCTTCACCACAACTTTAAGAGTAAGGAAAAGTATGAATAATTATGGTGTGTTTATTCATGCAAATTCAAATATATTTTAATGCTGTAGAGTTCGATAAGATAGCTTCTAGCTAGACAGATTATATTGCCCATAATACTCAATCAATGATAAAAATTGAATTCACACTTATTCAATTTCAAATATTCAAAACTTATCCCTTATATCTTAGATTAATCGAAATAATAATAATCAGAGTTTATTTGTATTTAGAAATTGTTGATAGACTAACAAAAAAAGAGAATTAACTCGTGGAATTAATCTATTTTGTAACATCAGCTAATGCATAAGGGTTAATCTAGTACGTACATTCACTTGGAATTAATATGTTAAAAAAAAATAATCCAAATGAGAATTGACTTGTGCATAAATTGCTGGATCACTTATCGATTCTTTCTTCTTTTTTCTTGTAACCGTTCCATAATAGTACTATCCATCATGTTTTTTTGCACTATCCATCTTTGAATGCATGTAAAATTAGTTTTATCGATATACTATATCACTGTTAATTAACTCAATTTATTTTTAAATACTTTACGTTTGTATTGTATGGCACTACAAACTAATTAATCATCCGAAAACAAAAGTCAAGACAGAAGACAACTGAAAAAATAGTAATGAACGAATTAATTTCAAGTTGTGGAGCAAATCAAGATTCTAATTAAGTAGCAATAAGCCAATCCCCATGTGGGCTCTTTTATTTTATTTCCCTAATGGCAAATAAAGTGGATTTAAGAATTTTTTTTTTCCACACCCTAAACAACAGTAGATGAGAAGGAAAGAAAGATCAATTTGGCTAATAACTAATTAAGTGTTTTTTGCCGGCGAAGTCAAACTGTTTTATATTCACTATCACTAGAATTTATGTATAAATTTTAATTTTCAACATTTTAAATCGTATTTTTTACTTTCCAAAACAGTATATTTAGTTTTCATCCTCCAAAACATCACATTGGCCAACCCAATAACGAAACTAATGGAAAAAGACTACACCAATATAAGAATATAAATAAGAAATGGGCCTCCCTATCTATTCCATCACTAGCAAAGAGTCATTCATTCATGTTACAAGATTGCCCTTAAACAAACAAAAGAATGAAAACAAAAGTGAAGAAAAAAAAAGAAAAAGATTGTGAGTAACTCAAGGATGATCTTCGGCGGCGGCAAAAACAGTGGTTCGGCAAAGAGGACAAGAATTATGATCGGAGAGCCACCGGGCAATACAAGTGGAATGGAAGATGTGACCGCATGGGACTTGTTTGCCTCCGACGCTTGACTCGAACGCCTCCATGCACACGATGCATTCTCCTCCGGCTGCAACCATCTGCATTTCACTGAGCAGATTCTGAATGAGGGCTTTCTTTTCCAGAAGTTTTGTCTGCGTATAATTCTCCTCCACCGTCAACATAGACAAAGCCATGTCCAGATCAAACATTCCTTCCATTGGAATTATATGTTAAAAAAAACAAAGAAGATCCTGGATGTAAAGGACAGTTATAGCTTTGAGCCGTAGTAAAACAATGGTTTGTCACAGCCCACCTGGTATCTATCATTCTATATATAGGAAGGACCTAAGGGGGATGCAGGGGGATGGATTGACTTAAACTGGTCAACAGCTTTGGTCTTTCTTCTTTGATTTTAAATTTACAAGGTCGTTAATCACGTTTTCGTGGATTTTATAGTAACTTTTTGGCTAAAAGATAAAAAGCTAATGGTGGGGTTCAATTCAATGGCTACTACCCATTTTCTTTTAAATGTAAATATATTGTATACTCTAGAGTATCAATAAATTAATATGCAATTTCTAATATTGGTTTAAAATAATAGTTCATTTTAAATTTAGTATAATTTTTTTAGTGATTATGTTAAATACAATTAATTTACCATTAAATATATAATATTAGTAATTATAAGCATAAGAATTTTTATTCAAAAGTTGACTTTTTTTTAAAAAAAAACAAATAAAAGTTTTAAAAATGAATTTTTTTGGGAGACAAAAATAGGATAATATAATTTATCTCTGCCGCCCTCTTCCTGACAAAAGAAGGCGGGTGTTAATTGTTATAACATTGTAATTTATGGAAAAAAAATTAGTATTCAACGGATGTAATTTATTTTTATTACAACAATCTAATCATTTAAATTAAAATATGTTTGTATTTTTTTGACCCATTGCGATATAATCTCAAAGTGGTCGACAAAATAAGGCTGCACATACAACATTTTAAATTTTGACAGAAGGAATAAAGTTAGTTGCTTAGTTTGAACACAACCTTTGAAATGTAATTAACTTCATATATTATTTGGGCTCCTTGGAAGGCAATTAACTTAGTGCATCATGCTATACTATATTAACTAGTATAAAGTAGTACTCTTTTTATCTTAAGAAAAAAGTTTAATTTCAAAATTTCTCTCTATTTTTTTTTAAAAAAATTCACTTTTAGCATAAAATTTCTTTAATACTAATTAATAATAATTATGTATTATTACAATTAAAAAGTAATATTAAAAATATAAAATTATATATTTCATGATATATTAAAAAAATTATATTTAATTCAAAGTAAACTTTTTTTTTAATTCGAAAGAATAATACTTTGATAATTACAATTAGTATAAAGCTACTTTATATGAATCTTCTTGGCAGCACGAGGAGGAGGAGGAAAAGTTCTAAAAGTGGGCCACCGCGTCCCCTCCGGTATTATCATGGACAAGGATTGAGAATATTTTTGCCGCGTAGTCAACCGTTGACTGGGTAATAGTGAAAGTTTTCACATTTCTTCCACTTCATACATAAATTCACGTGGTATTTTTTTTTCCAAATAATAGTAAAGGGCGAACATGATACGGCAAAAAATTAAAATTGACCGCCAGCAATTCGATGGCCAGAATTGCATGCGGTCTTAACTTTATTTTTTAAAATTAATAATTTTAATTAATAATATATCTTTGCGTTGTGTTTAATTTTATTTAACTTATAAAATTATAAATTATTATTTAATTTGTGATATACGTAACTCATGATCCATTTAACTTAGGGTCCGTTTGGATAAGGTATTTCTATTTGTAAATAGAAAAAGTTGTATTAGAATGTGTGAAAATTTTAGTGAGTATTTTTTGATAGAAAAAGTATTTTGGAGGGAAAATATAAGAGGAAATTTTTTTTAAATTATGTGAGAGGGATTTGAGTGGAAAAAATTGAATTCTAAATTTTGAAATCAAAATGTGTTCGGATAATTTATTTTTGTTTGAAAATTTTCTTATTTGCAAATGGGAATAACTTGTCCTAATGATGTGTTGGATTAATGAGCTGAAATGGTAATTAGAATTCTGTTAAGGCGGTTGATTGACAGTTAAAGGGCAGTTAGTTAGTTAGTTCACAGCTTTACTCTATAAATTCAGCTACTAGCTTGACAATTAAGCATGTTGATGGATGTATTGATCTCTGATTCTCTCTAATGGAAGCCTCCCAATCCTTTGCCTGATCTCTCTATTTCTGCTTCTCTTTTGTTTGTCTTGTTCTCCCTCATTTCCGTTCCTTCTTTCTGTTTTCTTAATTCTTCCTTGTTCTTTTTTTTTGGTCCAAAATGCATTCATTATATTAACTTTCTCAAAAGAAAAGTTAATAATTACATAAATGATCTAACTGAACCATCCTTAATTCTATATATCGGTTAAGGCAACATCATAATTACTTAAACAAATAAAAAACAAAAAAACCTAATTTGTCAGCCTCTCTTTGAGCATCTCGAAATCGAGACCTGCAAAAAAACTGAACGCAAATTTTGATATTTAATTCCTGCCTATTTCTATCTTGATGCTGCTATGTATATTGATAATCTTTCCTCTCAAGTTAGTGACAAACACTTCAAACATAGAGGACAAAACCCTAATAATTAGGAACAGAGTTCCTCATAAAAAGGGAAATAAGACTATTTAAAGAAGAAGAAAAAAAAAACTCAGTTGCATCTTTTTCACACTAGAAATTGCCCACACTAATTGTTGATGAATTTGGTCAGAAATACTGAATTCTGACACAATCATGAGTGGATTAAATTAGATTTTTGGGTTGAATACATGAACTTATATTAGATGTTCAAAATCAATAATCCAATCCAAATCTGATTCGATCCATATTTGAACGGATCGTAATTTAATCTAATTTGAATATTTCAAATCGGATCGAATCGGTTTTTGATTCTATTTGATCTTGTTTTTTTTTCTCTTGCTTTGCTTTTCTTTTCATATACATTGTTAAATTTGAAATTAATAATTTCATGTGAAAAAATTATCTATTTTTTCTGTACAGATAATAAATAATTTTCATGTAAATATTTTTATTTATGTATTAATTTGTATATTTTTCATGTAAATTAATTTTGCTTATTTTTATGCAAATATTTTAATTTATTTTGTTACAAATTGACTGATTTTAATTAAAAAATTATGTGAATTATTGAAAATAATATTAATTTATATTTTATACATAATGTTAGTTATTTTTTTAAAAAATAATTATTTTAAATCAAATTCAAACCTAATCCGATCCGAAAATTCATTATTTTTTGCAAGGAAATTCACAAAGGAACTGAATCATTCTTAATTCTTCTCTAATTAAGCAAGATGTGTAGATTATAATAGCGTTCCGTAGATGGTAATTTCTGCATACATATGTTAAAGAAAAGAACTACATAATCTGCTAAAAACGGATGTGAAAAATTTGGAAAGCAATCGATCCATGTAGCTAAGAAATCGCAGAACAACCTTAGCCAGCAGCAGCATATACTGAGAATCGGCAGAGAGGGCAGGAGTTCTGAACAGATAGCCACTTCTCGATGCAATTTGTGTGGAAAACGTGGCCGCAAGGGACCTGTTTCCCAGATGCCACGCCCGATTGGAATCCTTCCATGCAAACCGTACAAACCCCCGTAATGCTGGCGCCGGTAACCGTCGGTAACCCATCAACTCCCTGATTCTGTTTGGAAGCGTTGGGTTCATCCCGGCGCTTCGCCGTGGTACTCATATCATCACTGCCGGAATCGTCCAACGTTGTGGATGGAGTTGTCAAAGCCACGTCGAGATCAAACATTTGATCTAGATCAATAAGAGACATGGAACGACTCTATTATTAGTGTCGGGCACGACGTAGAAGGGATGTAATAGAATGGTAGTGTTGGTGTTGTGAGATCAATATTTTGGACGAGGTATATGTAGCAACCATTGGAGTGCAAGTGTTCAAGTGGTGGGATTTTTTTATTTTTTATGTGGTGAGGATTGTCAACGGCATTGCCGGCATATTTAATTTAGGTTCTTGAGACTCTCTGAACCTGACTGCAAGTTTGCAAATTGGGTTTGGACCTTTCTAGTTTCTTTGTTGGACAAGTTGATAAAACGGTCCCAAAATAAATGCAAATGCAACTTGAGAGAAAAGTCTATGGCGGTGGGGGAAAAATTTCTGATTGTGGAATAATTAAATTAATTTTTTTTTATTAAATTTGTAATTTTGTAAGGTTTCCAAACACATCATAAGTTAAATCGGTACTGATAAATAGCTAACCCTTAATTAATGTTATGAATAACCTAATATCGGATACTAGTAATAATATTTGTAAAAGAATGTTTTGTTTGTTTCTAGACATGCTAAATTCCACATATTTTTATATAGTTAAGGGGGTTGATTTTGTAAAAAATAAGATTAGTGAGATTATTAATATTGCACGAATGGCATCTTTAGAGTATACCAAAATTAGTATAATTATTATTACTTTTTTCTAATATAGCAGCCCTACAAAATTTAGGGTTTGAACCCGTATAATCCTATAAATTTAAACTATAAATGAATATTTAAATTTTTTTAACATAAATTTTTAAATAAATAAAAATCCAAACGAAGCCTTTTTGTCCTTAAAGTCCAATTTTTATTAGCCGGGAGCCTCCGTTTTGTCCGCTTGTGCCTGCGTTCCAAGCCGTGTTTTGTTTCTTGTCACTGCTGCACATAAACCAACACAAATAAATTTGATTGGCTTGTGATTTGACTCTTACGGGTTTTACCCGCGGCCGTCATGGCGTCATCCACGAGTCTTGGTTTAATTTTATTGATTTTGTTCCAACTGTGATGAAGCAAGTGGAAAATTTTTAAAAGAAGATAATTTTTTTTTCTTTGAAAACGATTGATATACTGTGTTATCAATAACAAAATATACAGAGTCAAAAAAGTGACATAATTTTCGTGATATTTGATCGAATTTGATCGGCACACGAAGAAGAGAAGTGACCATTAAAACGGGTTTAAAAGCAAGACCACAAGGACCTATTAAAACGGTCACAAAAGTCGAAAAAAACGATCACTAGTAGAATTAGAGTCTACTAAATTACAACAAAAGACGAACGAAGGTATTGTTCGGATCAGCCCACCGCAAATCATATATGATGAAAGAAATTGAACACAAATTTCTTAATTTTCTTCTCATACCGTTCATGATGAACTTTCCATACGGTGAATAGCGTGACAAATTACTACTGTCAACAACGTTGAATAATGTGACAAATTACTACCGTCAGTGAAAAATCGACAACCAAAGTCTTAAAAAAAGGCATAATATACAAAAATAGCCTGAACTTTGGCTTTTGTAACAATTTTAGCCCGACCTTTTAATTTTAACAATATAGTACCTGAACTTTTCAATTTGTAACAATTATGTCCTCGGTCAAAATTGATGACGTGGGTCAACCCAGTCAACCATTAAAGTTGGAAAAAGACAAAAAAGCCCTCCGATATAAAGCATATAGTTTAAAATTCTAAAATAAATTTTTAAAAAGACAAAATTTAAAGACAAAAATTTAATAAAATTATTTACCCTATATAATAAATTTTTTTAAACAAAAAAATAAAATTTAAAAATGAAAATTTAATAAAGTTTAGAGACAAAAATGACAAAAAAATTTGAGGTTAAAAAACAAAGTATTTATAAAAAAAAAAATTGAAGCTAAAAATCAAAGTATCATATAATAATTTTTTGTCTGTTTGCATTAAAATTTTTAACAAAATTTTACATAATTTTATTAAATTTTTTCTTTTAAAAATTTAATAAAAAAAATTAAACTATATCAATTTTGTGTCATTTTTGTCTTTAAATTTTACTAAATTTTCATCTTTAAATTTGTTTTTAGTTTAAAATTTTTTATTATATAGTATAAATAATTTTATTAAATTTTTGTCTTTAAATTTTGTCTTTTTTGTCTTTTTAAAAATTTATTTTAGAATTTTAAACTATATACTTTATATCGGAGGGCTTTTTTGTCTTTTTTCTAACTTTAATGGTTGACTGGGTTGACCCATGTCATCAATTTTGACTGAGGCCATAATTGTTATAAATTGAAAAGTTCAGGTACTGTATTGTTAAAATTGAAAGGTCAGGCTAAAATTGTTACAAGGGCCAAAGTTCAGGCCATTTTTGTATATTATCCCAAAAAAAAATTAAAAAAATTGCACAGTATCCGCACGTTAGTCGCCCCCTACCTACAGTAATTTTTATCCGCTTCGCCTTCCAGCAAAAATTTAGAATACAATCTTAATAACAGAAGATAATTTTAGATTTAGATATTTGTAACCGATACAGTGTAAATTTTATAAACATTGGAATATCAGATTAACTGTGCATAGAACTTATATGTCCTGATGGTTTAGAAGATTGGAAAAGGCGCCACCTCTGTTCTTGAGCTGGCTGAAGGTTCCCTGATCAATCACCTTTCCATCGGAAACAAAAGCAATCGAGTCTAGGTTCTTGATTGTGTTAAGCCTATGTGCCACTACAACTGTGGTTCGTCCTTTCATTAATTGATCCAGTGCTTCCTGGACAACTTTCACTGATTACAAGTCAAGAGCACTAGTTGCCTCATCCAGCAGTAATGTAGTTGGATTCCTTACTATGGCTCTAGCAATTGCAATTCTCTGTTTTTGCCCTCCTGATTGTTGACCTCCTCTCTCCACATTCCGTGTCATATCCATTTTTCAGGGCTCTGCAGGAAAGCAAGCGTAAGAACAATTATTTGTAAGCAATACTTCGATTTATGATTTGAGGGCCCTCCTCAAATTCCTCTGCGTGGATTGAAATAACAGAGCAATTAGCTTATTCTTAGTTTTGAACTGTTCAATGAGTATATTTACGAGATAAATTCATGCGGATTGGCTGCTCTAGCTGCATCTGCAACCTCATTTTCTGGCCAACCTTTGATATTGTTGTGAATTCATTAGCATTCACTGCTATAGCTGCATCTACAACTTGTACGTATGCCATCTCATTCAAGCACATCTCAAAATGAGTACCAGAGGGTTTCTTCCATTTCTGGCAATTTCTGGTCTGTCTATATTGCCTGATGAACTCATTTTTGCTTCTTGGAAGCAAAATGTACTTTCTGAAGATGCTGGTATAATTTTTATCAGACAAAATAATGAAGTTGGACGAGCATAATAATTTAAATTATTTTGAAAAAAGAGGTTAAAACATTAGTACAAATAAATGACAAAACTTTCATCAGTTCATGTGTATTTGCACCCCACTGATAGTAGTGCTCTTGATATGCTTATTCATATAACAAACTGGGATGATATTTTAGTATTTGCATTCCTTGAGTTTCATTCTTTCTGGGAATAAGATATCTCGCATGTTGGTATTTAATATAACACAAGTGTATATTCTAATATAAACCCAATAGGTAATGCACCTTTGTAGTGGGCCTGTATGGGCAAGAGCCCATTAATTGGTTTTAACCCTAGTGTATCCCTATTTATATAATAGCTGGAGGCAGGATGCTAGGTATTCCAAATTAGATACCTAGGGTGTAATGTTTCAAACAATCGCATATACTATTGCTTGACTTTAAACTCTAACAATCTTGAAGCATTAGGTATTGAAGATTTGGATAAATTTTTTTCACGTTTTTTGAAAAAAAAAATATATAAAAATTCGTGAATAGTGCGGCAGGGATATTTTGGTCATATTAAAATTTGACTTTTTACTTTGGTGACGGATCGAGGCAAAAAAGTAGTCCATCTTATAGCTCTCGACGATAGGAATTCAACGGTGTAATCGGATCGTCGATCCGACGTTGGAGTTGGTCGGGATCTGAGTTTGAAGTTTCGAAAATCGAAATCTTTCTCTTCAAATCTTGAAAGATCCAGACGGTTTTAGCTTGCAAGGTCACTTGGGTTGTGTTCTCCTTGTGAAGACGATCGTTTTGAAGGGTTGTGAGCCTTGATCGGAGCTAGGACGACGGAGAAACGAGCAGTTGAAATTCCGGCGAGTTCGGGGTGAGTCAACTCGGTGAGTCAGTCGCTGATTGGGCAGTATCTGCTGACTGGACAGTGACTTGTTTGACCAGTTGACTTTGAACTTTGACTTTGACCGTTGACCATAGTTGACTTTTTCAGAATTTTTTCTGTTTCTGAAATCAGGTGCACTCATTCTATTTTTCCGTTTTTTACTTATTAAAAATGGAAAAACGCATGCCAATTGAGATGGTCAAACTTTATACTTTTAATAGGTCTGAATTTAATTCATGGAAGCGAAAGACTCAACTTGGTTTAACATATGAAAATATTTTTTATACTGTTTTGAGTACATTTGCTGACACTACCGAGGAAGTTGATGAGTCTCAATGGAATAAGGATGATGACTTCTGTAAGGACTATTTATTGAACTGTCTTTCAAACCGTCTTGCAGAAGTTTATAGCAAGTTTAAAACTGCTCAAGAAATATGGGACAATTTAGATACTCAATTTAAGAAGGAGGAGGAATTGTCAAAAATACATCTTCTTGACAAATTCATGGATTTCAAATTCAAGGAAAATATAGAAATCACTCCTCAAGTAACTGATCTAAAAAATTTGAGATCTAAATTGACTAGTGAAAGCATCATCGTTTGTGAACATTTTCTGGTTGGTACCATTATTTATAAATTACCATCTGCATGGCATTCTTTCAAAACTGAGATGTACGGGAAGAAAGTGCAGGTGGGACTGGATGATCTTAAACGATTCATTAGAATCGAGGATGAGAATCGAGCTAGGAATAACTTGGAGATGGTTAGACAGCAATAATCAGCTGCTAACGCGGTAACAAATCCCAAAAAATTTCCTAAGAAATCCAAGTCACACAAGAGTGAGTCTCAACAATTGGGGGCCAAAAAACTTATCTTTAAGAAAAAGAAGGGCAAGTGCCACAATTGTGGGAAATGGGGCCACTTTGCAGCAGATTGTAGGTAACCTAAAAAGGACAAATCTGACACACCAAACAAGGAAGCAAATATGCTAGTAAAGAATACTGAGCCTCAAAAATTTGTTGCTATGGTGGGTAATAATGGAAAGGCCAGTACTTCTTCAGAATGGTGGTTAGATTCTGGGGCAACGTGCCATGTCTGAAAAAATGAAAAGTTACTTGATGATGTTGCTGAGGCCAACGAAACTATTGTTGTGGCTAGTGAAGCAGCGGAGACGGTGACTCACACTGGTACTATAAATATGAGCCTTTCTTCAGGTAAACTTCTAAGTTTAAAAGATGTTAAAGTAGTTCCTGCTATTCAAAAGAATTTAATTTCTATTAGTTGCTTAGACAATGCTGGCATGAGCATATTTATTTATGGTGGTAGAGTAATTTTATCTGTTAACTCTTATTATTTTGGTTGTGGATTCTTGACTAGTGGTATGTATAGATTGAGTTCTGTAAATGAAACGGTCAGCCAAGTTAGTTCAAATTTAATTGATCCTACAACATTGCATAATCGGTTAGGACATGTGAACTACAAGAAAATGGCTGGACTAGCTAAAACTCATAATATACCTATAGATAGTTCGATCAGATTTAACAGATGTAAAGTATGTGCTCAAACGAAAATTACTAGAAAACCATTTCATACGGTCTCTAAGAGTACACAACTTCTTGAATTAATGCATTCTGACCTCTGTGACTTTAAAAGTTTCACAACTAGAGGTGGTCGGAAGTATTTGGTAACTTTTATAGATGATTTTTCGAGATATTATCATATTTATCTGTTAAAATCAAAAGATAAAGTATTTGATAAATTTAAAATTTTCAAGAATCGTGTTGAAAATCAGTTGAATTTGAAAATTAAAAAGTTTAGGAATGATAGAGGAGGAGAATATATATTGACAGGGTTCAAGGAATTTTCTGCTTCAGAGGGCATAATACTTGAAACTACTACTCCTTACTCACCTCAATCCAATGGCATAGCTGAACGTAAGAACAGAACGTTAACAGAACTCAATAACATAGAGTTTAACATTTCTGTTATTAGGGAGAAGCAGTTTTGACTGCTAATCACATCCTGAATAGGTTGCCGCACTCTAAGTTGTCTTCAACTCCTTATGAGATATGGCATAAACATCCTTGTAGATATGATACTCTTAAGACTTGGGGCTGTATTGCTTATGTATGGATACCAGACCCTAAAAGACCTAAGGTGGGGCCTAAGACAAACACTTGTGTGTACCTAGGTATTGCAGAGGATAGTGCAGCTGATCGGTTCTTGGATCTATCAACCAATGTGGTTATAGAATCTAGAGATGCAGTTTTCTTTGAAGATAAATTTCTTCGAGATCAAGGATTGACAGTACCCGGCACTATAGAAATAATTTCAAAATCACCTAAAGAAACTGAATCAAATTCCTCTAACACTCGGATAATTTCTGAATTTTCACCTTTAAGGGTTTTTACAAGAGAACGAGTTCCCAAAACGTTTGGTGAGGATTTTGTCACTTACCATTTAGAGGATGATCCATCCATTTATAAAAAAGTGATGAGATCTAGGGACTCCTTATTGTGGGCAGAAGCCATTGATGATGAAATGAGCTCTCTGTTACAAAATCAAACTTGGCAACTAGTCGATTTGCCAAAAGTGGCTAAGACTATAGGTTGTAGGTGGATTTTGAAGAAGAAACTTAATCCTGATGGATCTATAGCTCGGTATAAAGTATGTTTAGTAGCTAAGGGCTATACTCAAGTAAGTGGGGTAGATTATTTTGATGTTTACTCCCCGGTCTGTCACTTGACTACGATAAGAATTCTTTTTGCTTTGGCATTTATTGAGCACTATGTTGTGCATCAAATGGATATAAAGACAGATTTCCTAAATGGAGATCTGACTGAGGAGATCTACATGAACCAACCTGAAGGATTTGTCATGAAAGGTTTTGAGAACAAAGTTTGTAAGTTAAACAAATCTTTGTACGGTCTAAAACAAGCACTTAAATTGTAGCATCAAAAATTCGACAAGGTAGTAATGAGTTTAGGATTTCGATCTAGTTACTCAGATAAATGCCTTTACTACCGTTCTGTGTCGAATCAGGTTGCGATTATTTGCTTATATGTAGACGACATGTTGATACTTGGTTCCGATCATTCTGCAGTGAGTGACGTAAAAGCCGAGTTGACAAAAGCATTTAACATGTCCGATCTTGGTGTGGTAAACACCATTCTTGGTATGAAAGTAAGTTTTACAGAGTAAGGTATTACTCTTAGCCAAACTCACTACATTGAAAGACTACTTTCTACATGGGGATACAGTGAATGTAAAGTGGTTAAGACACCGTATGATCCTAATAAACGGCTGAGCCCCAATGAGGGACCTAGCATGAATCAGTTAGATTATTCTAAATTGATTGATAGTCTCATGTATGCAATGACATGTACGAGACCAGACATAGGTTTTTCTGTAGGCATGCTGAGTCGTTTCACTAGTAATCCCGGCCCTGAGCATTGGAATGCCCTCACGCGACTTATACGATATTTGAAGGGTACCCCCAACTATGCTCTATGATATAATGGCCATCTTCCTATCTTGGAAGGATTTTCTGATGCATCGTGGTGCTCAGAATTAGGAGACAGTAAATCTACTAGTGGTTATATTTTCACACTGGGTAGAGCGGCTGTTGCGTGGAAATCCAAGAGACAGACTTATATTGCTTTGTCGTCTATGGAATCGGAACTTTCTGCTCTCGCTTTCACAGGAGGAGAAGCAGAGTGGATAAGAGAACTAATCCTGGATATTCCATTAACCCGTTTAAAGATTAATTCTTTAAGTATGTTCTGTGATAATCAGGCTACAGTTTCAGTAGTGAAAAACTCACTCTTTCATGGTAAGAGGAGACATATTAGGCTGAAACATGCCCTACTGAATTATCTCATAGAACACGGTATTATCACTTTGGTCGATGTGAGATCAAAGGATAATATGACTGATGCTCTCACAAAGGGACTACCAAAGATCGAATATTCAAAATTGTGGGAGAAATGGGGTTAAAGACTATATAGACATGTCTTAACCTACATTTATGTTATTTTAAAATTTTCAAATCTCCCTTTATTGGCTAAGATAAGCACTTGATAATGTTTCAACGATGTTTATGGTTGTCAATATATCATTCCACATTTGATGATATATCCTTTTTGGGTGAGTTGTCTCATTCCACATGTGATGACGTAATTTTACTCATTTTGGATGTTCGGTTTAGAGCGGTTGTATCATTCCATATCTGATAATGCTGCTTAACTAAATTTGGATTTGATAGCTGTAACATTCCATATAGAAATATGAAATGGTTCTTTTGAAAAGAAACTGTTTAGGTCTTGTTCTTATAAAGAAACTGGACATTGATGCTTATTGGTATGTGACATTAATGCATATTGTTATTGACATTGATGATTATTGTTATTGATATTGATGCTTATTGACATTGATATATATTTATTTTCAGTCATTATGGTATTGTACTAAGTTCTTTTGGTAGAACTAGACACTTTAGTTTGTTACACAAATGATTGGATTTACATGAAATTCATATTGGATAACTTATAGAAAATGACGGAAATGGAGGAGCTGATTCTAACTGGGATCCTGAAGGGGATAATCTACTTGATAGATAATTCCTCTAGAGCTCTACACTGTGGGGGACTATTATTTTCTTTGAAATTGAATAAATAGTTCACTTACATATGAAATTGCCCATTTAGTTTGAGTTTAGAGTATTTCTAAAACTCTTGTGTTCGAAGTTTAGAGAATTTCTAAAACTTTGATTTGGTTCACTTATGAGTGAGACCTATTGATTGTGTTTGATTGGGTTTAGATTGTTTCTAAAACTCATAATTGTGTTTAAAGAATTCATATTTTTGAGTAATGAATCTTTTGTGCTATAAATGATTCAATATTCTGTTTTGAACATTACATTATCTATCTATTGGATTGTGCTATATGTAGAATATAGGAGGAGATTGTTGGGTATTTAATATAACCCAAATGTATGTTCTAATATAAGCCCAATAGGTAATGCACCTTTGTAGTGGGCCTGTATGGGCAAGAGCCCATTAATTGGTTTTAACCCTAGTGTATCCCTATTTATATGCTAACTGGAGGCAGCATGCTAGGTATTCCAAATTAGATACCTAGGGTGTAATGCTTCAAGCAATCGCATATACTATTGCTTGACTTTAAATCCTAACATCTTTAAACCCTAACATCACATTCTTAATTCAGTGAAAATTCCTGACTTTCCATAATACATTAAAACATCGTGTCTTCCGTACGGATTTTGGACTAGGCAGATGCATGATTGAGAATCTGACGCTGTTTTCCACCCGAGGCCAAGATCTAAAGCTGCCCTACATATTTAAGCTTCAAATTATGATGGATTTTATCATTTGTGGGACGATCTCTTTTAGATGTAGGTTAGTTAGCTTGGAGATTAATAATGGTGTGGTGGGAATGGTGGTTAGAGTTAGAGATCATGGTGGAAGTTCTATTTCAGGCTTACTCAGAAGTCTTGCCGTGTACCGGTACAGTCTCCTGAGATTGATTGCAACGAGAATGCTGTTCCAGTTTCCCGTTATTCCAGTGTTTAACAGTCATTGCAATCTGGAGAACACTGTAGAATTGCTCTTACCAAGTACAATAGAACTTTGGCTTATAGCTTCTGAACATTGAAATTTTTTATTACCATTCTCTTTTTATGGCTGAGGGTTTACTTAGATAAAGGAACATATACAACCATCATCAATTTCTGGAGCAGAATAGTTTGAACATCCATTGCTCATCTCTGGCAATGATATTTTCACTATGGTCTATGGAGCTTCAGTAGATGGTAATGCACTGCTTATAACAGCCTCAAAGCGATCATGGAATCTGGGATAGATTTTTGACTTGAGATTGACAAAACTGATTTATTACTAGTGCTTCAGTTACAGAATATATGGTTGCCATCAGTATGCTTATGCACAAAAGAAACTACACTTTCTGAAGTTTGAGAAGATTGAAGAAGGCACCACGCTTGTTCTTGAGCTGACTGTATGTACCCTGCTCAATCACCTTTCCATCAGAAACAAAGGCGATTGAGTCTAGGTTCTGGATTGTGTTAAGCCTATGAGCCACCACAACTGTGGTCCTTCCCACCATTAGTCGATCCAGGGCTTCTTGTACAACTTGCTCGGATTGCACGTCAAGAGCACTTGTTGCCTCATCCAGCAATAGTATGGTTGGATTCCTAATTATTGCTCTGGCAATTGCAATTCTCTGTTTCTGTCCACCTGATAATTGCACACCTCTCTCTCCACATTCTGTTTCATATCCGTTTTTCAGGGCTCTGCAGAAAAGCAATCGAAAACCATTAATAAACAACAATTTAAGAAATTGGTAAAGAGTCTTAGTGATTGATCATGTCTGGAATTCTGTTGAGTTCGATGACCATACTTACGAGATGAATTCATGAGCATTGGCAGCTCTAGCAGCATCTACCACCTCATTTTCTGATGCATCAGGCTTACCAAAAACTATATTATCACGAATGGTACCAGAATATATCACTGGCTCTTGGCTTACAAGCGCAACTTGCCTTCTGTACCATCCAATATCAAGTAGCCTTACATCAACCTCATCCACCTTCACGGAGCCTCTAGTGACATCATAAAATCGTTCCACCAAAGCAATCACTGTGGACTTTCCACAGCCACTTTTTCCAACTAGGCCAATGCTTGTACCTGGTTTCACTTCCAAGGAAAAGCCATTTAACACACTGATGTCAGGTCGGCCTGGATATGCAAACTCAACCTTTTTCATCTCTATACGTCCAATCATTTTCTTTATCTTGGTTTCCACATTGCCTTCACCGGCCTAATCACAAATAATTTAAGAAACCACATTTAGGCAACAGGGAAACATATAGGATCAAAGAAGCTAAGGAGAATTATGTACTGAACTGCTAGTGCATTACTTACCTTATGAGTTCCTTGAATCAGAGATTTGCGGTCAAGTATGGCAAAGATAGATGCAATTGCTGCTGATCCCTTGGCTAGATCAGATGTCATGCTTCCAGCTTCAGCTATTACTTTGCCAGTACTAACTAATATGAAGAAAGTTTTGAACACATCCCCAGCTGATACATTCCCAGCATTCACTAGTTTGCCACCATACCAAAAGTCAAGAGCCCAACTCATAAAAGTCAGGCCTTGAGCTGAACCTATGCCCACTCCAGCAAGCAAGGATTTCTTTCTGGCCTCTTTCCTTGCCTCATCCTGAGCTTCATAAAAAATTTGAAGTACTTTCCGTATACATCCATATGACGTCACTATCCTGTGATTAGATACAGCCTCTACAGCAATCTGAGTACTATCATGCTGAGCCTTTACAAATTTAGCTGTAATGGTAGACAGCAGCACCTTTCGGGTGTAAAAGCATAAAATTGTGAGTGGCTGGACAGCAATCATAAGAAGTGCAAGTTTCCAAGCGACAATGAGCCCCATTATCATTGCAATAGTCACAGCTGAAGTTGTTTGAACCAAGAGAGAAAGTCTATCAGCCACAAGAGATTTAACTAGGGAGGCTTCATTACTCAACCTTGAACACAAGACTCCACTTGAATTCTTTTCTTCATCAAACCAAGCTGGTTCAAAGGTCAAAATTTTCTCAAGCACTCTTAATCTGATTCTTTTTGTCAGTTGTTCACCCATGTAAGCAAAATTGTAATGTTGGCAGAGATTCACAACAACAGAAACAAGGCAAAGTATGCTAAAAATCATAGTATAGGTCTGTATTCGGGCACGCATTTCCTCATGACTTGGCGAGAAGAAAGCTGAGATCATGCCACCTATAGTTAGTGCATAGACAGGTTGAACTGCTCCAAAGACCATTGCTGAGGAGCTACCAATTACTGCTTGCTTCCATTCAGATGAGTTCATTGAGAGTAACCGTTTAAAGGAAGGAGGAGGAGGAGGAGGAGGAGGAGGAGGAGGTGCAGGTCGAGGGATATTATCAATTGGTAAAGGTGAGTTAAAAATTGGACTTCTTGTTGCACTTCTCTTGCCACCACTGCTTCTTGCAACCGAAGAGATAGAAATTTCTGTGTTATGCTCTTGATCAATAGCACTAAATTGCCGCTGGAATTTAGCCATTTTTGCATATTGTCCATTCTTTTCAACCAGCTCATTGTGTGATCCCATTTCAACCACTGTACCACCGCTCATAACTGCGATTAGATCCGCATTTCTTACAGTAGAAAGCTTGTGTGCCACTACCTGATAAATAGAATTTTCGTTAATTCTATGTCAACTTATTTTCTGAGCAGTTCTATTAGCCATAACCAGAATATGGATCAGGTACCTTTTGTTCACTATTCTGTAATGACGAGATCAATTTTCTTAATGATGACTCGAGAAACAAAGCAGTATAGCTTGGAATTAGAAGGAAGATCGTGGTATGCAATTGCATCATAAATAATGACAAAGAAATGTGATTTGTAACTATGTTCATTTGAAATAACTAACTAAAACAGTACCAGTGTCGTTCTTCCTATACAAGCTTGATCTAGGGCAGTCTGCACAAGTTTCTCTGATTCCAAATCAAGTGCGCTTGTTGCTTCATCAAGTAGAAGAATTACAGGATTTCTTATGATGGCTCTGGCAATGGCAATTCTCTGCTTCTGTCCACCTGAAAGAAGCGCTCCTCTTTCACCTACCTATCACATAAAAATATATATAAAACAAAAAAAACTAAAATCAGCTCCAAAATTCCATATAATTCCAGTTATATGGGTATTTCACATTGAATGCACTAACGTATGTTTTTGTTCTGCATGGAATAATCTTCAATAACTATTTCCATAGGAGAATTTCCAGATGAAAGCACCCAAGATTATCAACTCACCCTAGTTTCATATCCATCAGGAAGTTGCCGGATGAAGTCGTGAGCATTTGCTGCCATTGCTGCAGCCACTACTTCATCCATTGTTGCATCATGTTTGGCAAACATGATATTTTCCTTTATCGTTGTCCCAAACAATGCATGTTCCTGACTCACCAAACCCATCTGTGATCTCAACCATTTTAGCTGTAAAGTTTTTATGTCGACACCATCAATGTGTACTGTTCCACCATTCACATCATAATATCTTTGTACCAGTGCAATGGCAGTGGATTTTCCACTTCCACTTGCGCCAACAAGAGCCACAGTTTTTCCGGCTTCAATCTTCAGATTGAAATCTTTAAGGACAATCGACTCCGGGCGAGAAGGATAAGTGAATTGGACATGCTTGAATTCAAGTTCACCTGTTATCTTATTCAGCTGAGTTCCTTTTGTGTCATCACCATCGATTTCTGGAATCCTATCAATCCTGCGAAAAATTCTTGAGACTGCAACAGATGCTTCTGTGAAATGCTTCAACTCTGGTAAGGCCATCCCCAGGGATCTGCATGCAACGCATTAATCTTGAAAAGAGAGTGATTTAAGGATAACTTAAATGATGATGTATTTCATTCTCAATAGATGGTTCACAAATTTGCACAAAGGAGACAAGCATCAAAAAAGAAAAATAGCTGCACTTCTTTTATCTTACCTTCCAGTCAATTATCCTAGTATTAATTACACATCTTATCATACGCTAGGAGAAAAATGAATTTCTTTTGTTCCATGTCAACTATGGATCTGCGGAATCATAAATGAGGACATGATGAAAGCTCATTTTCAGAGTTAAATAATAGTTACCATTGCTGGAAATTCTTATATATGTAGACAATATTGTTGAAACCTTACATTACCCAAAACTTTTTCACTTTGTTTTAGTACAATACAAGATTATAAATTGAGTATTGGGAATCAAAATATTCAGTCTGAGTAGAAATCCAAAGAATGCTTTAGAAGCAAGAGTCTTGCTTTTATGCTTTGACCAGATAACATCTTCAATTGATTAGCAAAATGAAAAGTAATCAATGAATTTTAAGACATAGTACATGTTTTCACTTTAGAGTGCCATTTTTTGACTGTACCATGTTTTAACTATCAATTGTGAAAGCAGAAAAAAGACATGAAAATTGTACTTCAAATTCTATTCATTAATTCCATATGGAGATTTTTGAGTGAAAGTTGCGCTTTTTATCATCAAAATTCCATCCTAGAGACATATGTGGAACATAAAATTATAGAGAAATAATGAAATTGTAAACTGATGCAACTTAAATTCAAACTAAAGTCTTAAAAGTCAGTCAATCTCTTTCTAAAGCACAGTCAAAATGTTTTCATCCTCTTATACTTGCAGCTAATCAATGCTTTCTAAATCCAAAGCAAATGACCCCACAAGTTGGCAATCTGGGAAACACAATTTTCTTTGTGTAGTTGGCTAGCTAGTTGGGAAAATACTCAGATTAGCCATCTTGCTAAACGAAAATCACATAAAGATTCACTGTAATCATAGTGAATTACAAATGCTATGATGAATATGATGAATATTTCCTAGCTAGCTACTTTTTGTATTGCTGTCTCATTGAGCTTGAGTAAAGCTAAGATTATATGTAGATGTTGATCATTAGTAGCAAGGTAAAAACTAAAGCATTTTAAGGTGAGAAATACATACAGGCCGCCCAAGACGAAGGAAATGCCAGCAGCATAAATTCTTCCTCCACTTTCTCCTTTGTACATGACCAGACGACTCCCATACCAGGCAAGCAAAGCCCATATTGCAAACGAAAGTCCTGTACTTCCAACAGCAAGACCTTTCGCAATCCCTTGCTTGATCCCCAGCTTTGTAGTGTGCTCTAGTATTGACGAATACTTTTCTACAATCCGTCTTTCCGCGGTGAACGCATAGACGGTTTTGATGGAACTAAGAGCCTGCCCCACAATAGCATTTGCTTTGCTGTATTCGTTGGAGGACTTCTTGGATAAAAAGAGGAGGTATTTCTTGTAGATTAATCCAGGAATTATTAAGAGCAGCATTGTTGGAAAGGCTACCAAAGCCAGCCTCCATGAGAAGTATGTAGTGAAACCAATTGCAGAGACAAATACTGTCGCGTGCATCACAAAAAGGGGCACCTACAACAAACATGAGAATTTTTAGAGAAATTCCCATGTGTTTAAACAACATCCCAAGCTATTATCCCATACATTTTTTTAAAAAAATTATCTTTTTCTTGTCTTTCTTTTTGTTTCCTTGTCTTGAATACCCTTATTTGCATTAGTGGCATAAAGTATGGTTTTTGTCGGATGAAAACTTGAAATCAAGCATCGTACCTTCTCACTGAGAACTTCTTGAAGGAGAGAAGTGTCTTTGGAAATACTGTCAATAATTTCTGAAGTAGTTGCTTCTTGTGAATCAAAGAAGCCAACTTCTTGTCTCAGAACAGATTCCAGATACTTGTAGCGAATCCGCAAGACCTGCCGCTCGCTGGTTTTACTCCAACAGTAACCTTCTGCAGAAACACATATACGCTGGAATAGTCAGAACCCATCTCAATATCAATTCCTTGATGCAGATCATGAAGATGCAACAAATTCTTAGTGCGTCTAATATTTTTCCCTTTGAATATTTCTCACGTCCACTAGCACTTTAGGGTTTCAAAAGTTCACAAGCTTGCTTATTTAGTTGATGTACAGTCTCCAGTATCCTG
Source organism: Gynochthodes officinalis (assembly GCA_020080225.1). Lineage (NCBI taxonomy): Eukaryota > Viridiplantae > Streptophyta > Magnoliopsida > Gentianales > Rubiaceae > Gynochthodes > Gynochthodes officinalis. The sequence continues at coordinate 44,191,292 of CM034615.1, read as the reverse complement.
GCTGCACTAACGGCACTTAATGTGTGGTTGGTGTCAAAATGAAAGCTTTTTCGTCTGAGCAAAAATTGTTGGTAAATGTTGCTAGTATCTTTAGTGAAAAAGGCAAAAGAGGAAATCACAGTAATTAGTTAAAAGGAATATACCCATGAATGCCACAACCATGACTCCGAATCCCAAGTAGACAAAGTATAAGCTGCACTGCAAGACAAAAACATAAAGAATTGATAATGAGAATTTTGTTTCATTTTCTTTTTTTCTTTTATGGGATGTTGAGAACTTGAGAAGAAATATGTGGAAATATGAAACGTGAGACTTGCTAACCTTTTCAACCTCAGCCATGAAATTATAATGGTTCTGCTGTGTCTTACCATAACCCAGGCTATTGAAAAGATGGCTAACATAAAGCAGCAAACAGTTTGTAGACAAGCCATCCCCAATGGCTCCAAGTGTCCCAAACAACATGAGCAAAATATCTTGCCAATCAGCATATCTGAATATAAGAGCTATAGAATTCTTGGTATTTCCTGCAGCTTCCACTTTGTCTATATTGACTGAGGAAGAACTCATTTTTCTCACTTAGGAAAACAAAGTGCAGTGCTAGCTTGTGAATAGCTTTCTGATCAGTTAATGTTCCTGCAATGGAGCAAGAAGAATTCAAGAAGAGATAACTAGTAGAGATCAGTCTATATAAGATTATACTAGTACTTAATGCAAGTAGTGAGTGACGTGAACAAAGTTTTCTTTCCATGACGAGCAAAGCAGCCCTACCAGGGACCTGAGGTCGCGCTAGCCTTTAGATGTGGGGTTTAAGGCATAAACTCTTTTATTGGTATGATCTTTTGTTACTTTCAATACCATCAAAATATGATCAAACGCTTTTTGTGGGAGTGTCCAATAAAGGAGATGGCCAAAGACTTGTGCCCTTTGATATTGTTAGCATTTCTATTCTTTCAGCTGGGTAGCCTTTGTCTGGTCTATCTATGGCAACTTGAAGCTGATTGCTTTGCTGGTGGTTCCATTTTTGTGATCAATTATTGGATGTTATTGGAGTTGCAGAATAGATTTTTCATTAGAGATTAGGTAAGCAAGTTGCTACCATTTTCGGCAAAAGATTGATACGTATCTCATAATGAGATCTGTTCAAAAAAGAAAATTACACTGATTCGATTTGTCATTGAAGGATTCATTAGTGGGTGAACATGATGTTTTTCTTAGTACTCAACCATTTGCCCATGATTGATTAGATGGAACATAATTATCTAGTAGTTGGACTACTAAATACAAATCTAATCACCTAATCAACTTCCAATTTTCATGTAAATAGTTTTAGGACATTCGTTGGATGTTGATTTGAACTAAATTTCATAATGTATCTCTTGAAGCTATTCAATAATTAATGTCTGCCTAGCAAGCTCCCTATTAACCCAAGTAAACATTTCTAGTATTTTGCCTACATTCCCAACATAATCTAATGTTATGATAACCTAATGTCTAGTAACTAGTGAGTGATTAACTTTTGAATTCCATTCTTTTAAGAGGAATGATATAACAATGAATGCTTTTACTGATTAACGTGGTATTTATATGCCATCTATTATTAAACAGTAATCACTTTGAATATCGACTAACACTTAGTCACTAAGAAAAATTATTATAATTTTTCATTGTAAATATCATTACTCTTCTTTTTCTTTTTAGTAACCAATCATACTCCTTCATTTCCTAATTTCCTATAAAGTATTTACACCAAAATGAAAAATACAAAATATATAATGATTATAAAATAAAAAATATATTAACAAACATAAAAGTATATTGAAAAGTATAAAATGCATTTCGAAAGCGTTGTCCATACTCTATACCATTAACAATAATTAAGGGTATAATGATCATTTTTAGAGTCAAACTTTTCCTGGGATGAGAAAATTTTACCCTAGGTAAAATGCACTAGGTTTGGCTTGAATCGAGGTGAATAAGATGAATGTGGTCCTTCTGATTCTGTCCACTGTATGTTCAACATATTCTGTTAATTTTTACTTATATCAAGGCAATAGTTTAATAAGTTACCATTTGTAATTGAGAAATTATCCAATGGGGTTGCTGCAGCATATCATATTATGCAGCCTGATAAATTACAAGAAAATCTTAACTTTTTCAAAAAAGAAACAATCAAAATTAAGGTCCATCAAACCAATTAAAAAAAAAAAACTCTATGGGAGAATTTTTTGTGAAAAAAAAAAAAGCCTTTTCAATTAAGAGGCTGGTCCCTCCTCCTTTTCAATTAAGCCTGATTCTGGGGTCTTGATTTTAAATTAACTTTTCATAGTTGGCAATTATATCTGCAAAGTTTTATCTTGTGCCAAATTACTGGAAAAAAAAATTATTTTCGAAAAATCAAGCAATAACAAGAAAAATCACATTTGAAATTTATCATTGTAATGCGTCCATCAGAAGTTAAGAATTAAATTATCACTCCTAACGGCATGTTTGGTTCGCTGTAATGAATAAGGCTGTAATTGAATTTCAATTCAGTGGGAATTAGGCTGTAATGAATTAGGCTGGAATTGAAATGAATGAGTTTGGTTCAAAGGAATTGAATAAGGTTGGAATCATTATTCTTGTGTTTGGTTGGGATGAATAGAATTAATGAATTGTGTTGAATGACTAAAATACCCTTATCTTAAGTATTTTATTACTGAGTAAGAAAATGATGAGAGAGAGAAAGTAGAGTGAGAAAATGATGAGAGAGAAAGAAGAGTGAGAAAATGATTAGAGAGAAAGAGAAAATGATGAGAGAGAAAGAAGAGTGAGAAAATGATTAGAGAGAAAGAGAAAATGATGAGAGAGAAAGTAGAGTGAGAAAAATGATGAGAGAGAGTAGAGTGAGAAAATGATGAGAGAGAAAGTAGAGTGAGAAAAATGATGAGAGAGAAAGAAGAGTGAGAAAATGATGAGAGAGAGTAGAGTGAGAAAAATGATGAGAGAGAAAGAAGAGTGAGAAAATAATGAGAGAGAAAGAAGAGTGAGAAAATAATGAGAGAGAGAAAGTAGAGTGAGAAAATTATGAGAGAGAAAGAAGAGTGAGAAAATGATGAGAGAGAAAGTAGAGTGAGAAAAATGATGAGAGAGAAAGTAGTGTGAGAAAAATGATGAGAGAGAAAGTAGAGTGAGAAAATGATGCGAGAGAAAGTAGAGTGAGAAAAATGATGAGAGAAAAAGTAGAGTGAGAAAAATGATGAGAGAGAAAGTAGAATGAGAAAATGATGAGAGAGAGAAAGTAGAGTGAAAATAATGATGAGAGAGAAAGTAGAGTGAGAAAATGATGAAGTGAGAAAATGATGAGAGAGAGAAAGTAGAGTGAGAAAAATGATGAGAGAGAAAGTAGAGTGAGAAAAATGATGAGAGAGAAAGTAGAGTGAGAAAAATGATGAGAGAGAAAGTAGAGTGAGAATTGTAATTCTTAAATAAAATTGGAAGGGCAAAATTGAAAAAAAAAAAATTGGCCAATTCCTTGGTGCAAGGAATTGCAATTCAGCACTAAATTGGCTAAATTGCAATTCAGCCTTCTAAAGAAATTGGAATTCATGACTGGAGTGAATTCCTTTGAACCAAACAAGTGAATTCTAGTTGACTAAGTAATAAGGCTGTAAGTAATTGCTAATTCCCTTTAACCAAACATGCCGTAAGTAGTTTAATATTCATTGAACAAATCAAATTATTGAAAAACCAACTCAGACAAGAATATTATTTTCCTCAAACAAGCCCATGTATTTGGAATATGATAAAATTTTATGAGATCATCAATTCTTTCTTGTCTGTCAAAATGGTGTTGCGCAGTTGTAATTTATAATATCCAAGTACATAGAGTACATAAGCCTAATTTTAAAAAAGTGTAATGATATTCATAGTTACTTTTTATAATGACTTTTCATAGTGATTAATGTAATAAGTATAAAAAAAAATTATTTCTTATTATTTTATATTTTTTAAGGAGGATGGTGAGTAAATTTTATCTTTTTATACTTGCTACATTAATTACTATAAAAAATTATTATGATTAATAACTAAAATATCATTACTCTTAAAAATATTTCACTTGACACGTCCATATAGCAACTAAAGTCTTTTTTGTTTTTATTTTGATTTAAATGGAATCAATACTCAAACTTAACCACCTTAGCCATTTGTAACTCAGTGAACGTTCTCTTCCGCAATAAATTATTGGCATGCATTCGTTTTACATTTTGGGTTGAATGAGAAGAAGGGTTGCTATAAAAGAAGTAAGAAGGTCAACCTGTTTTAAATATGCAATGAATCATTCATATTCCAACATAAAAAATTCAACAAGAGCTATGGTTAAAATGATAATCTATATATATATATACCTACCAATAGTAAAATCATACTTTTTAGTGATAAGTTGAAAAAAATAAATGAACCCATCATACTTTTTAAAAGTTATATAAAAAACTAAAAGATAAGTATACTTTTTATGTCTGTCATATCATTCATTAAAATATTTCATTGTGTGTATCATTATTCTTTTAATTTTTAGTGATTCAAACGTAAGTCTTCAGCTATGCTTAGTTGTCCATATATAGCAACTAAGTTAGTTATACATAAAGTTTAGATCAAATTAGCAAACTAGTGTAGGCAATGCATAATATTTACTCCTTTATAGCGAAAGAAGTTTGGACTCAATTAGTGCTAGAAACTTTATAAATTAAGTAGCTGAAAGCTATTGCTAATATAGAAGGAAAGAGCACTAAATCTCAAAGGACAAGCCAATTCTTATAAATGTGTGCATACCAAGTGAATATATGACAAGTAAATCTCAAAGGACCAAGGGACCAACTGCAAAATCTAATGCCAAATATAATGCACACCCTTCATCAAATTTATATTTTGACATAACTGTAAATACTCTTCTAAACCCAAAAAGAAAAGAATCACAAAAATATAAGTAGCAAAAACTTACAGAATCTATAGAGTTTCAAAAGATTTCACCCTTGATATTGATTTGCCCTCCTCCTTATGAAGCCAAATTTGTGCACGAACCTTGAGATTGTAGCAGGTGGGATACAATTTCAATCATGGAATAGCCATAACAATTAAGCTAGATTGAGGCAGCAAAACTACACAAGTAAAAAGAGCTACTAGTAGTGTTCTTAATTTGTGAGCAAATTGTCCTACCATCAATGCCTCTTCATTTCTGGCTCTTCCATCCATATTTATAACTCTACGAAAAACCCTATATGGTCAATGCCTCCCACATCATGGATTCTTTTATAATTGATTAATTGGCTGTTAATCAGCACGAGAGTCTTCTGATGCTGTCTTCCATACACACAATTTGGCATAAGAACCATATCAAGCTGCAAAAGCTTTACACAAATTCGGCGGAATAGAATCAGAGAATTTCTTTATCTATCGACTGTTTTTGACCATATTATTGATTCTCTCATAAGTACCTAATTAAGGCTGTGTGAATTTCTCACGTGGAACTATTGCGGAATATGACATTAATCTGTATTTAAATTATCATGGTACCCTATACATGGTACGTACCAACTACGTTCATTAAATGTCACCGACCAGCTATGGCTTATGCGGAAAAAATGCCTACAAAGTACTGTCACCCCCTTTTATGTTATAAACACTTTTTTTTTTTTTTTTGGTGTGATTGTAGTAGAATATGTATTAATACTTTTTCTTTTACTAACGAGACGTTTTTGAGAACATAAAATATAATATCAGTAACATTGAACCATTCACTAGTGATGTTCCATCGATGTTTTCTTCTAGAATAGGCTTAGAGGTTAGGTTTAATTGACACATGTATCATAATTAATAAGGTAATGTAGTGACTAATTTTTGTGTTAGTGGAGATAATAAACAATTATATTCATGAAAGAATGTGGAGATACACTATAATGAAGATTAATTAGTCCCTTAAAAGAAAAAATCACAGTTTTAGTCCTAAATATTTGAACAAGAATAATTTATTAATGGAGCCCCAATCCATGAAAATATAGCTACTTTTCCCAAAATGCATGGTCCCCCATTTTTTGAGATGGAAGAAAGCTATGCTAGAGCCTGAAATCCCGTCAAGTTTCTTGCATTGTGTTGTGGTTATTATCATTGGTTAGAGTTTATGGTATATTGTCATATTGTGTCCTGTTAATAAAACGATGTTATTTTATTAATAAATATTAAATTTTAACATAAAATATATGAATTTTAATGGGTCTAATTTTAATAAAATAATGTTATTTTATTAATAAAATATGATTAGTACACAGTTAACGAGACAAAGAATTTCAAGTCTAATGAAATTTGAAAGCTAATATGGGATTGTAAAGGGGGTTGGTGAAGCTCATATGAAACATGTGGTTTTAGAATTAAACTAAGAATGTTTATGTGCCTAACTCAACTCCATTTTCTCTCATATTAAAATGGCCAAATTACGCATGAGATGAGATGGGGAAGGATTATTTTTATTTAGTCGTTCCACTACCTTAAGAATTGAGGCCGACAAGTATGAACGAAAGTAAAAAAACCATTAGAGACGCAACAAAAACCAAAATGGTCCAACATGGTATTAGCTAAACAAAGGTTATGGCGTTCTTGTTGTTGAATTTGGCTTTGGGAGATCTAATTAATATTCATTCTCGATCTCAAAAACTCGATTTGTGGTTTAATTAGGTTTAAATGATTGTTTCTTAATTGAAAGTCCCTTTTTATGCTCCTCCACCTTGAAAAAAAAAACTTTTGATTTAATAACTTCTTTTAAAGTTATAAAACACAACACATTTAATGTATTATTAAATGTATAATTTGATATTTTTATGTTTATTTTTTAATTTAAATTATACATTATCATTATTAATAAGTATAATATAAGAACTTCATGTCAAAAGTAAACTTTTTTTTTTATTAAAATAAACAAAAAAAAATTAATATAAGAACTTCATGTCAAAAGTAAACTTTTTGAATTAATGGTTATGAGATAAAAAATATATTAAAACATAAAAAATTATTTTAGAAAGTACAAAAATACATTTAAAAATATTAACCATACAATGTCTAAGTTCCTACATAACAAAAATAATTATAGTAAACTTTTTTTTTTTTGTGTTTTTGCGAGATAAAAATTATCTTTTATTTTGAAAGACTTTTTAAATCCCACGGCGATACACCAGTCCGCAGAATCATGCAAGCAGTATCAAGGAATGGTGGCAAAAGTTGGAATGGGCCAAACGCCAAACAGAAACACTTGTGTTAGTACCTATAATCCCACTATTAAAATGGATAATGACAAAAAGAACAAACTGGGCCTATCCTTATTATAATCCTCCTTTAGAAAATGAAAAACCCCACCCACCCACCATCCAACGCTGCCGCCTGAAAGAAAGAGTCAGCACAGTTGCCGCCAAAGCACTAGTCCCCTCGAAAAGACAATTGATACGCCAGACTGGGCTTAAAAGTTTACCTGCCCTTTATCATCAAAGTTAAAGCAACTACAAGAAGGGATGACTAGTTTCTTTTTGTTGGTGATGATACGATTGGTCATCCTTCGTGGACTTGCCTATCAATGTCTCTTTCTTTTTCAACCCATTCCATTCCACCGGTGGGGAAATGACCAAAGTATACAGTGATGTTTAATCAAATTCAAGCACAGATGGTGTAATAGACTAGGATTATCTTCAAAAAAGAAAAATTCAAGCACAATCAAGAGTTTAGCTTTTTGCACAAATAAGGTATTCAAGACTTGAAAATGGTAACAAAACTTGGTCTCCACCTTCCTTTCTTATAACAGAACAAGGAGATGAGCTTTCAAGTTGCAACCTTTAATTACATGGTTAGCTATTTGTAAGGGCTCACAAGGACTGCCAATACTACATGTTCAAGACCCTTGCTTCAAGGGCTCATGTCTTTTGTACTTGCTATCGAGTTACATAGGCGGACGACCAGTATTCCCACCACTAAGATAATTGAAGACTTGCTTCAGATTTCCTCTGGAAGGGCGAGCATTTACGGCAAACTTGCAGATGTATACCAACCGCCGTCGCAATTCTGACTTTGTGATAGTTGTAGTGCTGAAAGATTTTCCATCATCAAAGTATCCTGGTGAAGTCATGAATATTACCGAGATGAATAAAGAGTTCAAATCCAGCTCTTATTGTTACAAGTAAGAGCTCATATTTGACTAGACAAGGCTCACAAAATTACCAAAACCATGAACATTGGTTTTTCGGAAAGCACAATTGAGAAGCAACTTCAGAATCTTTACTCACATTTCACTTCAGGAACCAAATTTCATTCAATAAGGTTTAAAACGGGAAATGAGTTAGAAAAATGAATTATACCATGAACATAAAAGAAAAAGATAACCTCAATGCATACCCTTGTCATTGAAGAATGATATCAAGATTGCCAGACAGACACATATGCTGATATCTTCCCCTGCAAAAAGAACACATTGGCCGCGAATTAATTCATAAGCCTCTTCATCTTATGAAGCTCTGCAAAGCTTTAAAGCCATTGTTAGTGCTAGCATGTTAATTGCAACATTAACAGCAGCGACTAATAAAATACTTAAGGAGAGGATAACTCACTGTTCCTATAAGGAAAACGGAGTGACTTTGTAAGTGGGACTAACTACAGGATTTGGTGTATGAAAAATTAAAGGAACCAAAATGTGATGCTTACCATCATTGCAGCAAATGATGAGTCTCTTCCCCTGTCTCAAGTTCATCCTAGCAAAATCCAGGGCATAAGGCAGGTTTGTCAACAAAGAAACCCTATCAAATTTTGAGCTCTATCCAAGCAAAACACACACCCAAAAAAAAAAAAGTGTTAGAAAATGTATGACAGAAAAGTAAAATGCAAATTTTTGAACTTTGATCTTACAAGACTACATGGCAAAATTCAGCGATACATACAACAATTGACAAGTGTAAATAGCCTTTTGTACTCTCCACGCAGAGTGGAAGTGACTCCTCACCACAATTCAACAAGCTGTCGGTACAGGAGATCTCCATAGCTGCATTTTACAAACTCATTCAGGGAGAGCAAGAGGAAAAATAATAATAAGATTGCGAAACTCAACAACAGACAAAAGGTTGCAGTGAATGAAAAAGCAAATTGACGGCTTTATTTATGAGAAGAACCAAGCTATAAGCCCATTTCCACCAAATGCCATGAAAGCATAATGCTCCAGAGGAGAAATAACATATAGGTTTGAGCTATGCAAGATACAATGATCTTATTCAATCACTAACAAGTATAAAAGATATTTAAGTAGCAAAAATGAAAACATCAAATTTAAGGATTCAACCAACTGAAAAGAATAAAGTATCTGTGTACCAGCCCGAGTTGCACCCACTGCTACATTGGTGGAGTCCAGCCAGACTAAGGCACAATCATCTGAAGTACTAGAAATCAAAGTGTCATCTACGGATGCAGCTTCTGTGTTTACTGTTTGTCTGTATGAAAAATTCTCCGTGGTCTTCAAATATCTTGAAGCTTTTACAGATATCCGAGAAACATTTTCCCCTCTATAAGCGCGACATACCCTGTCCTTCTCAACTATATCAGCTACCTTCTGGTTACATAAGTCAGGTCCTGAATTTATAAGGACATATGCGTGCTTCCAAAAAAGATGAGGTGATAATTCTCTAGCCCAACTTTCCTCATCATCTCCAGCTCCAGGAATATAATTCCAACTAAACTCAGAAGTTGTCTGCTGCCGATAAGCTGGATTTGAGGAGGATGCAGAAACTAGCATTACTGGTGTAAAATCCCAAGAATCATATTCAGGGACTTCATTTAACCAGATAACAGTTTTCTGTGAGATCCATAAAGGCCTTAGTGGCTTCTTTAGGGTCAAAGCTATTGAGGCAATATCAGCTCCACTATTTTCTAAGTCCATCATCCAGCCTTCCAATCGTTCCTCAATAAGTGCCTTTTCAGTTTCAGAGACCCAAAGAGGAAGATGCAAGGAACAATCCCAGCCAGTAGCAACTAGTTTTGTATCATCACTACATGCATCAGAAACATTTGATACCTGTTAAATCAAACAGGCACATAGGCATCATTAATAAACACAGGTGCATTGCTTTCAAGAGGCAACATGCTCACGCAGTGAACAATTCAGTTGGAAACAATGGACGATATCCCTTGTTCAATACGTGTACTAAGCACATTTAAAATTAGAGATGTGGCTGCCCTTTCTAGCAAAGAACGGGAAAAGTTGTACTCATGAGTCTTAAATAACTTACCATTGGACGAGTAATCAAAGTAAACTAAGGCCAAAGAATCCAGTATCAACTAAGATACAATGAATATCCAATAAAACAAAAACAAAGTGGGACAATCTACATCAGGCAGGAATGCACATATCAAGAACGAAACTTTAACCAATGCAGCCATTATTACCACGACAATGTAACAAGACAGTCATGAACTGGAATACTATAAACACCATAAGCTTTCTGTGGTAAAGACACAAACTTTGTTCCTTACTCCATCATGCAGGCTGCCATGGTCACCTTCAAAAGACCATTTTCTATAATTGAAGATTGCACGATTTAATAAACAGGTCCAAATAGGAATGGTCTTGGACATACTGTCTGGAAATCTCTTCCCTTTTCGCGTTGAATCAACAATCATGCAACCTCCCCTCTGTCCTACCCATCATTCCATAAATTAATAACTATCAACACCGAATTCCACATGATCACAGAAAAATTAGGAAAAAAAGCTAAAAATAAAATCTTTCTGGAGAAGGTACAAGGGACTGGGGAGGGAAGGTTACCGGCGAGAAGGGCCACATGGAGGTTGAGGCGAGAGGTATTGAAGGACCAGTTATTGGTGTGGCCGTCAGTGGACTTGAAGTAACAAGTGGAGTGAAATTTTGGAGAGTACCAAAGCCCGCAACGGAGGTTGGCGAGTAAGGGAAGCTCGGGCCATAGCTGAGAGATCTCGCCCACGAAAATGGAGTCCTCGTAGATTGATCGAAGGGCGTTATAAAGGGTGTTGTCTCTGCGTTTTATGCTCCTCGCTGCTTTGTATATGCTCAGCCGTGATATCTCTAAAGTCGACGATTCCGTTTCCATGGCAAAAACGACGCCGACAAGCGTTCGAGATTGGTCTTCCGGGAAGACGGAATTGGCGTCACAGACTGAGTGAAGAAGACGATTTTGTTGGGCTTTCCGAAGTTCGAAGAGCTGGAGGAATAAGTAATGGGCTTTCCACAACAAATTTCTTGGACTGTTTGGGCTCAAGATTATACTAGGGCCTTACTCAAATTGTGGCTCAAATTATTTTAAAAATATTTTTAAAAAAATCATAAAATGTGAAAATAAAAAATTCTTAAACACCATTGTCTTTTTTTTCTTTTCTTTTTTTTGTAATGGCCTTTGAAGGTGACGATATCTTTATTTATTTCTTTTTCCCTCTCTATATTCTATTTGCATGTGTTTCATTGGGCAATTACGAATTGGTTGACACTTAAAGGTCATATGATTCGTTATAATAATTGAAATTAGTTTAGAATTAAATATTATTTATATAGATTTTAACTTGAATTTTACAAAAAAAAATTATTAAGTTTAATATATTCCCTATCAAACATTACAAATTAGTTTGAATTATATTAAAAAATCATAAAATCTAACTAATTTTTCTTTTAGAAAAAAAAATCTTGAATTCCATAACAATTCTAATTCTAATGAGGAACCTATCACAGTTGAGAGCTTAATTGGGGTAGCAATAAAAATACAATGGTCAATCGGAATATGTTCAATTCTATTTGATTTTTAAATGGAATCCAAAATGACTTAAAATTATACATATTTTATATATTTAATATATATAAATTATGTGGAAAAAAAATTAACAATTTGAATATAGTATAAAATAAACATTGTGAATGAATTAAAATAAACCAAAAAAAATCATAAAATTCAACTAAATATAATAAAAAAATTATCTAATTTTAAGATAATTCCAACATGAATGAGTTAGAATAATTCCAAACACACCCCTGAAGAAATTAAGGCGTTGCAATTCTAAACATGAGACCATAATTATGCCTCAAAGATCATATTAATTAATATTGGCTCTAAGGTTTGAAGGAGTAAACTGTAAACATGATACGGAATTTGTTTCTTGTATACCCAATCAACCAAATTCATGAGGCATTTTTTATCCATTTTCACATTGATATCATCTCATCCTGGACGCATTCTTGAGAACTCCAGAGGAGACAGACGATGCAGGATTGATGGCCTTTCGTATCTTGAACACGTTCCATGCAAAGCCAGCACAGTGTCCCGCTGTTGCAAGCGCATCTTCAGTTGCCTCCCCTGCATTTTCTCCAAACCTGGTTTTTTCCAGTTCAGCCAATAATTCAGAATTTTAGAAACACATGGATGACTGCATGAGCATTGAAGCGTATGTTTTGGGCAGAAATCTTGATTTTTGTACTGGTAAGATTTTACCAAAATTAGGCAAAAGAGTGAATCAGGTTATGGGTTTTTCTGTATGATTTGACAATACAAGAATCTTTTAAAAGAGGGACTTTTACCTTTTAGTTACCATCCTGGTCACAGCTCCAGATGTGGCAGCGAAAGCTTGTTTCTCAGCAACTTCAGCTGCATCTATGATCTTATCTGTGGTTTCAAGGAGAGTGTTACTGTAATTAGTAATCATTAATAACTCTGCTGTGAGTGAAAATGATAACAGAGTTCTTGATTTGGAAAGATTTGTAGAATGTAAAAGGCCACTTGAACAAGAAATAACGATGGAAAAGAAAGAAAAGGCTGAATCATAATTGGGACTTACTGACGGCATCAAGAGAAGCCAAAAGCACCTCTCCTGGAAGCATGGTAAAGAATGCCTTTCCAGCTTGTGATTTAACAACAGGCTTCATCACTGATCCAGTGGCAATACCCACTCCATCAAGCATAGCTTTACTCATCTTTTCAGTCATCTTGGACAACTTTCTCACACTAATTAAATTATACAAAACATCAAGTTAATAGTACTTTCCACTTTCTGGGAAAAAGTTGTTTCTGGAATGATGTGTTAATGCAGACAATAGTTCTTTAAGCTACAATAAATACCGTTTCAGGCTTTTATTGACTGCATTCTTCGTGGAGGGATCATTGCTATTTCTACTTTTACTTGCACTTTCTGGGACACCATTTCTTTCTCGTACCTGACCATTTACTAGAATTGTTTCCCCTCCTTTGTGTACCTGCTTATTACAAGTAATGGTAGGAATTGATGTCATGAAATTTTGGAAGGAAAATCATAGAGGACCGTAATTTCTACCAGCTCACAAAGAATCCCTTCTGTTAATTTGCATCACTTGGCAAATGATATATTATGTTTACAACTTTACTAAGACAGACCTGGTTGGTATAAGCATTGCTACATTTGAAAATTCCCTTGACAATATGGCCTGTACCTCCTGCAATCGCCTTAGCCAAAACGTTGTTATAGTCATCAATTCTTGGTGCAAATTCCTTCCAATCAATGTTTTTATTCTTGGTTGATGATGCTGATGAGGCAGTCAACAATGCATGCTCACCAAGAAATGAATCCAGAAATCCCAAATTGCCACTGTTTTGTGCTGAAAATGTTATGCCATAGTTCAAAGGATCACTATCTTTCATTGGCAAAGAAAACAAATAGTGTAGTGCATCAAGCTTAACCACAGGTTCATCTTTTGTTAAAGGCCACTGAAGTTCATCGCCAACTTTTATGATAGTAGCAACAGAAACATTTTCATCAGATATGCGAACAAGCTCAAAAACCCCACTGGCCAGTTCAACAGCTTCCCCTGCATCCATCAGATGAGCTTTACATCCTGGAATGCTCAACAGAATTTCATGTCTCACATTTCTGCTTCCTGGGATTTCTGGGTATGGTTGCTGATCATCCATTGATGCAGATTTGTTCGGGAAACTTTTTGATCTCTTGGGCCTAAAGCAGCTCATTATTCTCTTGTTGCTGTGAAAATTTGTATGATCACAGAGGAAAGAAAGTAATTATAGTGCACAGAGAATATAAAGGAAGGATAAGTTTACAGAGAAAGTTGTTCTGAGATTGATTCAATTATATGACTACTTTATTCCATTCTTCAAGAACAAAGCCATGTTAAGCATTATTCTTCCTTTCAAATCCAAATTTCTTTTCTCTGTTTTATTTGACTTTTTGGCAAAGGTAATTTTCACCTTTCGGTGGACAACTTTTATGGGCTCGAGCCTCAAAAACTTAGGGAGCGCTAGGTTCAATAAGAGGAATAAAAAACGTAATAACAATGATATTAGTAGGGAATAATAATAAATTATTTTATTATAATTATATTTGGAATCAATATTGCAAAAAGGGAGAGAGATTGATGAAAATATAAATTATAAAATTACAGCAGGTTGGATGAAATAATAATAATAAATTATTTTATTATAATTATATTTGGAATCAATATTGCAAAAAGGGAGAGAGATTGATGAAAATATAAATTATAAAATTACAGCAGGTTGGATGAAATGGCGAAGTGCAACAGGATTTTTGTGTGATCGCAAAATCCCGATTAGGTTAAAAGGAAAATTTTATAGAACAGCTATAAGACCGGCAATGCTATATGGAGCTGAATGTTGGCCAGCAGAGAGACAACATGAGCATAAGTTGGGAGTAGCAGAAATATGGATATTACGGTGGATGAGTGATAAGACAATAATAAAGAAGATGAAAAACAAGGATATTTGACGAAGAGTTGGAGTAGCACCGGTGGTAGAAAAGATAAGAGAACATAAATTGAGATGGTTTGGGCATATTCTTCGGCGACCTATAGATGCACCAGCAAGAACAGAAGTTTGTTATGAGTATGATGGGAAAAAAGAGAGAAGTTGGCTGAAAGTTACGTGGAGAAAAGTAATAAAACAAGATTTAATGGAATTGGAAATAGATTGGAGACTAGTTTGTAGTAGAACAGAGATATTTTGTAATAGAACAGAGTAAAGGAAAACTATTAATGTAGTAGAAAAGCAAAATTCTAGTGGTTCCGACTGTCCTTTATAGTTTTAACATTTTTATTTATTTATTTATATATCTATTTATTTTATTATATTTTCTTTATTTTATGAATTTATGTCTTTGGGTTCATCGACCGCCGACCCTAACTAATTTGGGATAAAGGTGAGGATGATGATGGTGAATTATATTAGTTAGTTTGTATTGGGAATAATAATAATAATAATATTTTTAAATATGCAAAGTATTTTTTCTATATATTTGATTCAAGAAAAAAAAATAGTGAGTAATTACTTTCATATCCGAGAATGAAAGTGATTGAAAAATACTCTAATTTTTATATTTGAAATTACTATTTACAAACTAATATCTTTCAATAAAATATAGGAATCATTTCATTACCATTCCATTCTTCCCTAAACCCCTCAACCAAACTCCTCCTTAGTCTAAACTTCCAGTGACCAAAAAATCTACTTTTTATGCTCAGTCTTAATGCATACTGTGTCTTCAATACATTTTTTTTTTTATCCAGATTGATGTTGTGTCAAGGGATTAGATGCCATAAACTTGACATATTTTGTGTGATTGAGTTTTAATGAGGTCTGGATCATGAACTAAATTTTAAGTTTAATTAGAATTATGCAATCAGAAACAATAAGCATAAACTATTTATATATAGGCGTACAAAAATAACAATTTACATAATTAACTTATATGTATACGTTTTTTTTCCTAGACTAGGATTAACATTTAACCCAAATAAATTTTATAACCAAAAAAAAAAAAAAAAATACTGACTGCTTGAAACCATTCTATTGATGGGACGACCCTATCCCCTTCTTTCTTTTCTTTTTTCCAATTTATCTCCCAAACAATGTGCATAAGTGACTTGCTGGCGCCACCACTTTTCCTCGCTGTACTCTCTGGCTCTCTCCAGTTCCGACGTTAGTCCCCGGCGGCGAACTAAATCGTCGCCTAAACCTCAAGAATTACGAAAATATTTGATTTACTGCAATACAGGTCAGTCCCCTCCCCCTCCCCACATCACATTTTCTTTTCAATCTTCAACACAACCGCCCCCGCCCCACCTGTTTATCTATTTAACAGTCCATTGAAGTTCTTCATTGGATTAGCGTATATTGTTTCTGTATTTTGAAATCTTCTTCGTAAAGTTGGAATCTTTTTTGGGTTTTTCTCTAGCTGTAGATTGAACTATAAAAGTTGGGAGAATGGATTTTGCAGTATTAACTCTGGTTTTGAGCATCTTATTGGGCGTGTTTGTTGTAATCCCTCGGTTGCGACAATCTGGTATTACTCATTTATCTTTTTTCACTTTGGTTCGTGCGATTCGATATGCTGGTTAATTTGTGATTGGGCTTTTGTGCAATGCAGATCAACGGAAACAGGCAAATTCAAATGCCAATGTCAACAATGTCAAGGTGCTAAAAGATTCTGTAATTAGCTCATACATTCCTTGTCTTAGTTATTTAGCTTCATATCTGAGTTTGTGTAAGCTCCTCAACAACCAAGCAACTTACATTGTCTTGATCAAAGTAACTTAGTTTGTTTTAGAATACCCCTTACAAAAAGATGTGAAGCTTAATTTCCTCCACTAGAACTGGTCTGCTTGGATTTCTCTTGTAGCTATTTTGTTCAGCAAAGGCTTTATAGATAATAGTCTTTTGCTAGTTTTTCCCCCTTTTTTTTAGGGTTTTTTCCTTTTTGAACCAACCTTTCTTTTGTTCAATGAAAATTGGATGAACAAAATGAGATAATAGTCTTGTAACTAATTTGCAAGGTCAACACTTTTGAGAATATTGAAAGCACGCTTTACAGCATTTCAGATAGAATAATTGCACTACTGGTTATCTGTTGGCATACATTGTTTAGAATTGAAAAAACTACACAGTACATGTTAACGTCGAAATATCCAAATAAAATATTGTTTGAATACCTTAACATCATTAATTTTGTTGATTTCTTGTGAGAGACAACACTCTGGTGATTCTACAATTTAAGTATATTGACAATTGTTTCTGCTGGAAATTGCCAATATCTCTTCCTGAGTCAATATGCATATTAATCTTGGTCATTAAATTTTACAGTATAAGTTTGTTCAAGTACGATTATCTTTTCATGAGTTAACATGCTTCTCAAGTTGGGTCAATTAGCTTTCATGTGGAAGTAACTTAAGTTTATTCACCTTAAATGGATGGTTTATACTATCTTATTATAGGAGTTAACCAAATTTATTGTGCCAAACACTTTAATTTTGATTTTCTTTTTCTTTGTTAACTCCTATCTGTTCTCTTTAGTCAGGCTTCAAAAACATACTCTAAGGCTGAAATTTCATTGCATAACAAGCGAACTGACTGTTGGATCATCATCAAAGATAAGGTTAATTTTATTCTACCAATTCATGGAAACAAATATTTCAATCTAATGACAAAGTTCTTAATGATACTGCAGATCGCCTGATTAAAACTATCTCCTTCTTGTGTTCTCTTATGGAACAACTGTAGGTTTATGATGTTACCTCATATGTAGAAGAACATCCTGGTGGTGATGCCATCTTGGCACATGCTGGTGATGACTCAACTGAAGGTTTTTTTGGGTAAATCTTTGAATAGCATGTATTTGTTTTCATTTTTCATATAATCCACCTTTATGTTGAAGCCTTGGTCTGGAGTAGCAGAAGTTATATTTTGCTTTTGAAAACTTAAAAATTAACCTCCATCTGATGATTTTAATTGTAATTGAAACCTATTGTTGGTTTCAATATTCACCTTTGTCACTTTCGAATGTCTGAATTTTTGGCACCTGTACTATTTAGTTTGACTGTCTTCAGTGGAATCAGTGCTAATACCAACCACGATATTTCCTTGGCAGGCCACAGCATGCTACGCGAGTATTCGACATGATTAATGACTTTTATATTGGTGATTTACGGAAGTAATTTTTATGTATTGGTTCGTGCAAGATTAGCACTATTTCTTCTGAGATAAACAAGAAAAATAGTTGTGATGAGGCATTTTATGATTTTGTTTTTAATGCTTAACTTTTTTTCCTTTTTTGTCTATTGGACAATTGTTAGGATTAAATTTCAGAGCATATGCTAATTTCCATGGCATGCATATTTCCAATTATTGAATTTGAAGTTTTGGATTTATTGTTGGCGGTAGGAATAAGATCTAATGTTAAAAGAAATAAATTACAGAAGATATTATGTTAAAAGAAATAAATTGCAGAAGTATGTTTTATCATTGTTGTCAGTAATATTAATGATGGGAAGGGAAAATATGAGCTGAACTTATTTAACTACTCGTAGCAATTAGCTTGTAAGAATCATATCGCTCGCGATCAGCTGGACCACGCAAAGTTGTAAGATTAAATGTGCTTATGAATCTTTTTAAAATGTGCTTTTTTTTTTTCAAAATTACTTTTTTTACCTTGTTAAAAGGATATCTTCCCAACCTTTACCTTAAAAAACATTAAAAAAAAAATGCACTTACTAAAATGTAATTTGTAGTCTCATCATCAGCACTGTAATAGTTAACTTTTCCTTATCATAGGAAATGAGCAAAAGACAGTTACTAGTTAATCTAGACCCCAAAAAACAAAATAGATAAATAGAAAGAGGAGAAAATGAAGGACAACAACTAAATTGACTTGATTGATATAAATATTAACGGATACATATTTTCAGTAAATTACACGAAGGATCATTACAATTACAAAAAAAATGGGCCAACTTGACCCCTGAATAAATCAATCGATCTAATCAATCAATATGCAAAATAAACGAAAAAAACAACTACAAATTAAATCTATAGATGATGATAAATGCCATTTCCGGGGGAAAAATAATAACCCTAAATATCCCCAGTGGCTGAGGGCACAAGTACCAAAAGAATTACAAATAATCCTGCTGTTGCTAAATGCCTTACCCACTACACGTCGTACTTCTTGGGCTGGCGCCAATGAGCCAGACTTCTCGATAATGAATAAAGAAGAGATGCGGTGGGCTGACTTCCCTTCTTCCCATATAGACGTTTTCCTCCCAAATCAGTGAATTTGGGACCCTCCCCTTTTGGTCTCTCAATCTGTGAAAAATAAGCAAAACAATCGCAGGTTTCAGAAATCGTTTAGAATGGATCGTCCATTCCAGACTTTAAGTAAAAACTTAATCAATGAGAGAGAAGAAGAAACACAAACACACCTTGTTTATCTTCCCATCCTTCAAATGATATCGAATGCCAGACCAGTTGATTGACTGAGAAAAATGCGATCTCAGTGATGAAATGGGATAAAGAAAATTATCCACCAGCATAGCCAAAAATACCTGCTCGTTGGACAACATCATTTGCACAAAGTGAGTGGCTAACACAATGAAATCACCTTCCCTAATAAAGTTATATTTTTTTTTTAAAAAAAAAAAAAAGGAGAAGAAGAAGAAAGATTTTAAAAAAAAAAAAAAATCCGGATGTGTTCTCGAGCATTACTTTCAATCAACTCAGTGAGGCACTACTTGTTGCATTCCAACTCTAACAGGCCGTTTGGTATGAGGGTTTGGGAGGGGAATGGAATGCTATGGACCAAAAATGGTTGTTTGGTTTGTGGGTTTGGGTTTATCAAAACCCTTCCCCATGGTTTTAATCAAAACCCAGGCCCCCCCTCCTTTCATCCAAACCCACGGTGCTGGGTTTTGTTCCTCTCTTGGCCTGAATTTTGAAGTGATTGGGCGCGCGCCACTTGTCATGGGGGTTGCAAACCCCCCATGGTTTGCAACCCCCATTTTACCTTTTTTTTAATTTTTTTTTAAAAACAAATTTCACTAATTTATAGAAAATATTTTTCTCTACAAATTGACATGCACTTTGACTATTTTTTGAACGAGATATAATTTGTTAAATATCATATAATGTAAAATACTATTTTTATTATAATTTTAATATAAAATTTATTCCATTCCATTACAAAATAATACCAAACAACATAATTATTAACATTCCATTCTATTCCAAACCTTTCCATTCCACAAATCCATTCCATTCCTAAACCCATCATTTATACCAAGCGCCAATCACTTGGAACTTTATTCCATTTGTATTTGTAAAAACTTACTTAGCAGTTAGCAACAAAATGAAATGAAGTTTCCTGCCTTTTCGAATTTCACATCCATTTACAAGATTACATTGTGTTTACGTCACATAACTATTGGATGGAAATTGTTATGGAATTGGATAATTCTTTTTATAAGATTTTGGTTGAATTTTATGAAATTTCTCAATAATTCTAACTCGTTTTTAATGTCTTATTAGGAATGTATTAGAATTAATGAAAATTTTTATAAAGTTCTTACCAAATTTTACAAGCAACATATTCAATTCTAAACTAATTTCCAATTCTAACAAAGTAATGTATTACACTCTAAAAGCAAAGAATTGGAATATTCAAGGAGCATGCTTTGGAAGAAAATGTTCAGTTAAACTCACAAGAAACCAGTTGTAAGAAGCAAGAGACAACTGAGGTGCTTCAGGAGACAACAAATTGCACAAGTGCACCTCTACTCTGGTCAAATTCCACATGGAAAGGAGTTCAAGAGTAGTGCATACAGTAAGGCAGCAAGTCAGTAACAATCCTGGACAACAAAGAAACATAATATGAAGGAAACAGGGGTAAAAAGTCCAAGAAAGAAGTGGGAATTGCTTAGCCTAAATCAAAATCACAATCACAGGCATTAGAGGCAGTCTGTAGATTCAGTTTCTTATCTCACAAGCTTACATTTATTTTATAGACCAACACAACAAATTATTGTATGCAAGCACTATTTTGTTAATAAGATTGTGCTGAAAAATCTTTACTCCACGGTAAATGAATACATTAAATTGTCTACATATGCCAGTAAGTTAAGTTACATGTACCTAGCTTGTGAATGCACACAGAGGCAACCGCATATAGAGTTGCACATACTCCCTCTTTTGCAAATTGAATATTTTGGTTTCACAAAAACTGTTCATGGGGAACCGCAAATATACTGGGTTAAAGGGATTAAAGAGCGAGGAATTATGTGGCACTACAATGGCTTCATTCCACTTAAACACAAGAAGGCATAAAATCGTGCATATAACTAGGTTTTTCTGTATCAACAATTCAAAGAAAGTAGTTTCTGTAAACAAATAAAAAAGATTTCTTTATGTTTATCAAAAAATAACCTTACAACCTTGTAACTTAAAAACTGCCTGAAGTGTTAGTATGCTCACCAGTAGATATGAAGGTTGTATCCTCAGGTGAATAACCTTTGTAATAACATCTTAGAGCTGCTGCAACATGAATCGCAGCCATGCAATATGGTGCTACAAAGCCCCAAGACAGATAGCAGTGTGAAGAAAATAATGCACGATTCATTATCCAGTTAATCCTTGTCGTGTATGACTCCAAAACAAATGTTTGTTTTCTCAGATAATTCCAGTACCTTCAGAGATAAAGAGTTATATAAGTTCACTTAAATGGCTCAGAAAGATTTTCAGCCAGAACCTACGAACCTTGCAAAGCTCAGGTCACTGGCAAGAGGATGAGGAAACACAGCTACTGGCGGTGATGTGATAAGCCTCTTATGAGCACCTGAAATGAACAATTTTTGGGAAGTGAAGTAGACGCCTTAGACAAGCATTAAAGCAACTTAATTCTAATGGTAGCATTGAGCCTCATACACCTAAATTTTCCTCTAGTTTAGAAGCAACAGCCTGATGATTTCTGCAAACACACATCTGGGTATCACCAAGCACAGTAATTTTTGTAACACACACACACACATTAAATTTTAATTCATAAAGGTACCTATCCACATTCACTGATCAGGAATAATGGAATTCTGAAAACAACAGCAGCATGCAGAAACAAGAATGGCAGAAACCAAATGCCTGCAAACACTTTAAATTTTCCAAGAACTATTTCGTGCCACATTTACTTGTTTACTTGTGTCAACACTTGCACAACATGTGCTCTAATATTTTCCCAGGTGAAAGAAGATAATGCCCATGGAAGCAGAAAAGATAAAATACAAAGAATTATCAACTCTCACAGTCATTAACAGATGGAAAATAAGATAAAGGAGTGTATTTTACCCGCTATTGCTGCAAGAGTCATATCATCTGAGTAGCCTCCATCTCGAAGATCTGAAACCACACTATGCTTATCATTTCTAAAGTCATCTGCATGCATCTGAAGCAAAGAAGGAAATAGAAACCCCAAATCATTAGATTGAAGTACAATTTTTTCATGTGGACATTGAATTTGATAGTAGAAGAAATAATTTACCATCATGCAACCTCCCCACAAAAAGAATGTTTTCCCACCAGTAGCAAATCCCATCGAACATGGCTATAGAGGGGAAAAAATAATATAAGAATTTACAAGTTGAGAAAAATTATGAACAAAGACAATCAAGGCTTTAATTAACATAAACCATATTGAATCCGGCAAGTACTCAAACAGATTACCACAGACATTGGATAGTACTGCCATAACCAAGGATCTTTCCTTTTCCAACAAGTCATTCAAAATAAAGCACTTTAGGAACAAAACACTTGATTCTTGAAACTAAAACAGAACCTTAGATCAAGTCTCACTAGTATCATACTCATTTCACAAGAGAACCATTGCCAAAATAATGTGATTCCTGATATTTTGGAATTATTTTAGACAAAAACATTTGAAATAATTCTCTAATGCAGGAAACAGTCATGTAAAGATCTTTCTTACGGGCTCGTGTAAAATGCCTACATAGAAAATATGGAAGCATAAAAAACACGATACCATGTGATATTCATAAATGCAGTAACTTCCCAAACTTCCAGATGGTAAATCAAGTGGGTAACCAGTTTGAATAAAAATCTGAAAAAAGAAACAGCAAGGAGAATCAGGATACCGATAAAAAGCATTTTAATAATAATAATAATAATAATGGAAATGTTGAAAATATAATTTGACACAATAAAGGCTTTAGTTTCCAGAATTTAAACCTCAGGGTTCTTTTCCATTTCTGCAGCGAGTGCACCAATAGATCCAGGATGTAACCTAACATCATCATCAAGAAATAGTACATATTTGCTGTCTTTATGAATTTTTTCCACACCAACCTGCAGGATACCAAGCTTTACTGAAATGACGAACAAATAGAGTATATTTTATCTGCAGATAACACTGTCACCAAAAAAACAACTTGTTTATGAAAAAGCTAGACAAAGACAGATAAAGAAAAAAGGCCCTCAAATTTATATTTTCATTATTTTAAGTTTGACACAGCTTTCATTTTTGGGAAAATTTAGTCAATGATATTTGTGCTGCAATTGGACTTGATCAGATTCCATGCACAAAAACTTTTACATGATAAATTTCTGCAAAATGGAATTAGACATAAATATTCTGTAGATCCAAGCACTGCAAAATATTAACAATTCGAAACATACCAACTGATTGTGAATTTTCTGACTGCAGGTTGTGGACAAACCAGCAACAATGACCCGTCCATCAAGATCATCCTGTCAAATTATCAAATGAAGCAGGATACAGAGAGAGTATAAGCAAAAAGTCAGGTAAGTACACTGATAGACAACAGGTATGACTAAAATATGTATATATGACTTGCACATCCAACACTAAAATCAACTAAAGTCCATATTTTCAGGTAAAAACTTTACAATCTCTAACCAAAAATCCACATATCCAAGCATATAGAATCAAAATAGCACAAGGAATTGTGATTTCAGCAACCCAAGGCCCAAAAAAACAAGGCTCAGCTATGAATGTATCTTCTATACTGTTCATAAGTTTCGCACTTTAGAGCCTATCCTGATGTAGATGCATAAATCATTTTAGGAAAGTAAAAAATAGCATGTGCAAAACAAGCAATTCCTTTATTATACTATGCCTTCCCAGAGATTATGAAGTTTTATCATAATACCCATACTTTAAATCTTCAACATTTTTCAGCCTATGCTTTCCTTTTAATGTAATGTGCACTTGTATTTGATCATTGTTAGCAGAGATGAACAAAATCTGTATTGCCAACAAAATTAAACATTCATTGCACATAATTTAAAATTCCAATTTTACAGCAGTCAAAATTAAATGAAAACAAATTCCCTTCTCCATAACAGCATTTAACTTCGGATGTGACTTACACTAACTTACATGCATGTGATTAGATAGACAGATAAGTACATAATATAGATAAAAAGAGAGAACATGACGTTCGTGGTGCAGCGTTACATTAGTGTTCCAAAAAGTGTCTTGGTACCATACAAGCATCAAAGCATTTCCAATAGCAAACAAAACAAGTTGTATTACCAATTGCACACATTTTATAAACAAAAGGGTAATGGAAAAGAAAGAGGGTTACGACATAAAACTCAAATAACAATAAATACCTCATAGTCTGCCAAAAGTCGAGAGACAGCATGGTAAGCTGGGTCTTCTGTACTTTCAACAACAAAAAGGAACTCCAGAGGACCACCATAAAGAGATGTAATCTGCATAATTTATGAAATGCAAAGTCAATGAGGACCAGTGAATTACCCACCTCATATCTCGCTATCACTTTCTATTAAAACACATTCTAGTTTAGGTTTAGGTAATTTATGTCGTTTTAATAATTTATTTTTAAGTCCTCTTAGGCCCTCCCTTCCCCTTTTAGTTTGAGTTAAAAATTTTCTAATCTTTAAACTCCGTATTGGTGCATCTAAAGGTCTCTTATGCACATGTCCAAACCACTTTAAATGTGTTTCCCTCATTTTCTCATATAAAAGCAGAAATCAAAACAAAAAGTTTCATGACCCAGACTCCAGATATTCTTTAACATTTTCTGAACATGTGAGCTAGAACAAGAAATGGGGTTGCGCCCAAAGAAGGTTTGTAGTAGTGAATGCTAAACTCAAAGCTCAACCAATGTTTCCATCAATTACAAAGACATCTCTGATAAAACTATATCAAAAGCAAATTAAATAAGAGTCATGCTACCAAATCAGATGTTTGTTTCACCTGAGTTCTCCAGTTGTGTAGATTATGTTCACCAAAGCCCTTTAATGGCATTACAACTGACACTTTAGGCAAATTGACTTGATTAGAATGCTCAAGTTCATTGATATCATGGCAAAGAAATGCAAAATGATTGCCATTTCTGATACTCTCCTTCATCCGTCTTATTTCTCTGTTTCTGTTAAAGAAAAGTAATAGTCACTGAAAACTGTCAAGTTTCAAATGGCTTTTCTAAGTCAAATTGCCTCGGATCTATGGTGTAATGTACTTAAATCTTTCTTTAATCCAATAAACAAATGCATACCTGACATAAGCAGCACCAGCCCATCCAAGAGCAAGAACTAAGCAGATCACATATCCCTGTAGCATGAACATAGGCATCAAAAATGTATCATTACAATGTGTTATGGTGACATCTGCTAGAATCAGAGCCTTCATGACATAAAGTTATAGAAAATCAATATATCTCGTCAATGGATTCTAAGTCAAACATATGCACAATAAACATATCAATACGCAGTTCAGAAGATATTATTTTGTAATTCTTGTTTCTGGTCTCTACGCAAATATTCTATACGATGAGGTGATCAATATAAAGTTATACCAGCACTCTTCAATAGAATTATTATACTTCTTACCCAAAAAAAAAAAAAAGGACACACACACTTTGTATTACATAACTTGCTCTTGGAACAGACAAAAATTGGACACAATCTGAAAAAATCAAGTTTACTTCTGAATGGAAGTTGAATCTGCTGTTCAAGGGTGAAAAATTAGGTCAACAGCATTCCACACCTCAAAATAAACAACAATTTTGGGGGCAACATAACAAGCAAGAGATCATGCCATTGAGTATTCATAATTCAGAAGTCCAAACCCTACATTCACCTTCAGCAAACTAAACTATAGACTCTCAAAAACAAACAGCAAGTGCCAAACAAATTAACGAAGAAGCAAAGAAGCATATGCAAGGGCAAATAAACATATAAAAGAAATTAAAATTAAGAAATTAATCATGTTATGTGATCTCCTACCTTTCATGCCATTGGACCGGTTTTTAAATGCTTTGAATTACAGTAGGAAAAAATCATTTGTACGAAAATCAAACTTTTTTGCTGTGGTAAAATGATTTTAAAAAAAAACACGTGTTGTTTTTCCAGGAAGACACATAACCAAAAGTTGTAGACTATAAATAAACTTCAACATCAATTTTCTTTCACGCCTCAAACCTCTGATGTAGGATTTCCTCTCACTCTTCAAGTTTTCTCAATCTTTTACTTTCCTTTCACAAACTCCACACTCAGATGGGACCATGAAGTTTCCAAAAGGCGTCAGATACAAAGAAAACTACTTTTTGGCTTCAATTTTCTCTCCCCGCCTTAATTTCATCAGAGCGATGGATTCTCTCTCCACATGACAGAACACAAATCCAAAATCAGCCAGAAACTAAGATTGGCATATTGTTAGTCCGCTTCTAGCTTAAATATTTCACTTACTGCAGATGGATATTTTTTAAAAAATAAAGGAAAAAAAAAAGAAGCGCTTGTTGTTCGTTGCTTGAAATAAGATCCACAGCTTATAGCTGAATTTGAGCTAAAAACTGCTTAGAGGTGATGCCTCTAACTTTGAGAAACAACATTCTGGTTTAGTCCTTCAATGAAATCAAGCTCCTCAGATCCTACTCGCGCTAAGAAAATTACAAATCTCTTCCATTCACGAACTGAAATTATCACCAAAGAGAGCGTCATGAGGCGCAAAATATCCAAACTTTCAAAGCACAGGAAAAAAAGGAACGCAATAGAGAGAAGAGATTTATTTAATAAAAATCCAAGTTCTTTAGTCGTCAAAATTCAAAAAATTCCAGACGTTTTCTTTTCCCTGCATTCTGCACACGACCAAATCAAATCCGCTCCTCAGATCCACACTCTTACAAAGAACTGCCAAAAACAAACAAATAGAAACACCCTCCCACATTCCTCACTCCTCAACGAAAAACAACACATTAAAAAAACAAAAGAAACGAAAACAACCGCACCTGGATCTGAACAAAAATCGCAAACGGACTACAGCAAGCTTTGCTCGCCGAGAATAACAGATTGTCCAACATATCCAGCGAAGACATTGTCGTAACAATGCGCTATTTTCCGCGCAACTCCTTTTTATCCTTATCGACAACACACCACCTCTCTCGTAACCTTCCCGCCGCTAAACGCGTCGTTGTTCAAAACCTGTTAGGGCAACACAACAATGCCCTAGAATTCCTCCTTCAGCAAATTCCTCTCTCAGATCGCCATAAAAATGGCATACTGCATTATTAACACGGAGAAAAACAGAGAAAGAGGAAGAAACGAGACTGAGAAAGAGAAGAGGACCAAAAAAACAGAGAGGAGAAGAAAAAGGCGTAATGAGCGAGACCGCGGAATTTTATACTGCTTGGTAGTAAAACTTTTTAGATTTAGTGTGTGACTGTGTGTGGGTTGGTGGGTGCGGGTTATCGGGCGTGG
Organism: Gynochthodes officinalis; assembly: GCA_020080225.1. Classification (NCBI taxonomy): domain Eukaryota; kingdom Viridiplantae; phylum Streptophyta; class Magnoliopsida; order Gentianales; family Rubiaceae; genus Gynochthodes; species Gynochthodes officinalis. The sequence goes on along the minus strand of CM034615.1, from coordinate 44,163,705 downwards.
GTGTGTTACTGTGTGTGTGCGTGTTTTTTTTTTTTTTGTTTGTTTTTTGCTTTTTTCTTAAAGGCTATGAAAAGAGAACGGTTTGGGCCGAGGGAGGGAGGGAGAGACCGTTGGCTGAGGCTGTTAACGACATATATGAAAGATGAGAGTGATGGAGGCTTGGAGGGTAGCCTATGGCAGCGTGGGAAGTGGCACGTGTGGAGTGGCAGGATGATTGGATGTTTCTATGGAAGATGCTACTTTTCTATCCGAATCTTCACACAATGCAGCGGTAAGAATGACCACTGTGTTATGTTTTGTTTATCTTGGTGGTTAGGGGGGGCTAATGGCCTTTGTACTAGTAGTATATTCCATTCGTGCTCTGATTTGATGCACAAATGATGGTTTTGCGGGGCAAGTTATGTGATTTTCCAGCCATTTTGGAAAGTTGCTTTGATTGGGTGACTTTGTGATGTGCCTTAAGTGAGCATCATCATTGACATGAAAAGAATTATTGTAAAAAGTATACTATGGTGTTGTAGTGCATCTTTATTGTTGTAGCTTAATCACAACAAGAATAGTTAAATTTTTACTCTTTTAAAAAAATGTATGCATAATTTTAAGAGAATTTTATTCTAAATATGCGAAGATGCACTATCTTATTGAATAATTAAAAAAAAATATAGAGTTTTTTCATATATGTTCGTATAGTATTTAGGAATTTTATAATACTATAGAAATTAAGGTATTTGGGATATTAATTAATATTAAGACATTTATGTCTGTCCAAATTATATTATTAAAAATTTAACGAAAATTCAGTGTATATTATATCTAGCTTATATAGTTGATACAACTAGGTCTTTTTGTTCTGCCATTTGAATTATGTTTTTCATACTTTGTATATTATATGTAATATAGGAAACATCTTTATTTCTTATTGAAAAATCTTTAAAATTACTATTGCTTAACTCTCAATCTAACTCTGACCCTAAAATGAAATGTGAATAATCTGTCATCCTCTATTTTGAAAAGTGGGACACTTCCGATTCTGTTGATATTTGAAACAATTTTATTTTCTCCATATTACTATATTTCTAAAGTTAATAATTCTATAGAATGTTTCAATATTGTTTTAAATCAATGAAATTTTCGATGTTGTTTTAGATCAATGAAATACACAATAATAATGACGTGACACAAAATGAAAGGAATTAACCAAATTGAGATAGGTGTAAATTTTGAATTGAATTGAAACACACTTGACATTCAAATGAAGAAACAAAATAAAGAAGGAAAGCGATGTGGGGGGCATAGAAATCATTTTTAGGGGCTTTATGTGAAAAGAACACACGCAACTGTTTGATATTATGGCTTTCAATCTTGTCACTTCAAAATTCAAATTGTTCTACACATTCCCTTAGGATTATGTTTTATCAATCGTACACGAAATAAACATGATGCATGGGACCTCGGCATGGGTTGAAAACGTCGGATAAGGTTTAAATGAAGAATAACTAATGTTGGATATGAATATGCCTTTGCCACGATGGGCCCCATTTACTCTCTTGTTGAACAATTCACTCCTTAAAATTCTTTATGCATTTTAATTTGGTCCAATCACCAAATGTTTGTGAGGAAAACTCAATCAAACTCAACATGTTAGCAATTTGAGAAAGCTTATGTCTGTTGGAAACCACGAATGTGAAGCTCCCTCAGGATCGTAGTTTTTCATTAGAATTGAAATTAATTTAAAATTAAATATATTCAATATAAATTTTAGTTTAAATTTTATAAAAAAAAAATTAAAGATATTATAAAATAAAGCATTATGAATTAGTTAAAATAAATAAATAAATTCAACAAAATATAATAAAAGTATTTTCAAATTGTAAAATAATTTAATTCTGATGATAAACCCATCACACCCTTGCATTCTTTCCATTGAAAACCTAACAAAAATTCAGTCATCGGGGTCAAATCGGAATGCTACACAAGTGTTAGGGTGCAATTTACTAAAAATAAGAGTTTGAGTTGCCCATTTTACAAGGCACCATTATTTACCATAAACTACTTCGTTTCCTACAATTTGCAAAGTCTATCACTTTTGGAGGCCTATAATTTAACCGCAAGGAAACTTGGTATGTTTGAACAGAGTATTTTCATTTGCATTTGAAAAAAGTTGTATTAGAATGTGTGAAAATTTTGGTTTATATTAGAATGTGTGAAAATTTCAGTAAGTATTATTTCATAGAAAAAGTATTTTTGAGGGAAAATTGTTTTAAATTATGTGAGAGGAATTTGAGTGGAAAAATTTAAATTTTAAATTTTAAAATAAAAATATGTTTAGATAATTTATTTTTGTTAAAAATTTACTTATTTGCAAATAAAAACCAAAAGTCTAAACATGCCCTTATAGATGTGTGTATTGCACTGGATGTTAGTTAAACCACCCTCGATGCTCAGTCACACAATGTTCCAAATGATCTATCCTTGTATAATTTTGGCTTAACCTTCTAACTTGTCTATTATCTCAATGGAATCAATTAGGCTCTTTTTTTGTCTCGTATTCCTTTCCGCCTGCAGAACTCAAAATCACATTCCCTAGGCGACCATAGAAGATACATCAATGGACAAGGAAACTTCATTTTTTTGTCAAATGGGATAGGACAATGGCCTCACTTTAAGTTCGAGAAATATGTATTCTTGCTCGGCCAAAGAAGACCCATGCAATATTTGCTTCAGAATCTCAGCAGCTTTGGAGTAATGCCCTCCGAAGCTCAATCTCACCATTCATTTGTACTGAAAAGTGAAACCTTGAGAGAATAAAGGACTGCATGGTTTTACTGCTTACATAGATGCAGCATATGGGCGGGATTACTAGTCCAGCACACGGATATGGCCCTGAGAATTCAATATTTAACAAGTTTGCGTGTTTATGCTAGCAATGGTAACGTGTACAAAGATTGAGGGGCCGCTTGGTATAAATGATGGGTTTAGGAATAGAATGGATTTGTGGAATGGAAAGGTTTGGAATAGAATGGAATGATAATAATTATGTTGTTTGGTATTATTTTGTAATGGAATGGAATAGATTTTATATTAAAATTAAAATTTAATATTAATAATAATAAATTTATAAATAAATTTTATATTAAAACTTTATATTAAAATTATAACAAAAATATTAATATTTTACATTATATGATATTTAATAAATTATATTTTGTTCAAAAAATAGTAAAGTCGTATCATTTTGTAGAAAAATATTTTCTATAATTTAGTGAAATTTGTTTTTAAAAATTAAAAAAATAAGCAAAATAGGGTTCTGAACCATAGGGTTTGCAACCCCTTCTTGTGGCATTGGGCGCGCGTCACATCAGCGCTGGCAGGCGCTCAGCGCCTATCAGCGCTGAAATTTTTTTTTTTTTTTCTTTCTTTGGTTAAAACTACGTAGTTTTGAGCCATTTTGGCTCAAAACTACGTCGTTTTTTTGTTCCCTCAAAACCCATGTGGATGGGTTTACACAAAAGGAGGGGGGAGGGGTGGGTTTCACGTAAACCCACCCCCAAAGGGTTACAAAAATCCAAAACCATGTACCAAACATCCCATTTGAGTGTAAAGTATTCCAATCCCATGCCAAACCCACATACCAAACAGCTCCTGAGAGTATGCTGCACAACTTAGTTAAGAAAGTTGCCGTGCAACTTTTGGTACAGAGATTGAAAGTTTGAGCTTTTTTTTTGTCGTTGCAAAAGTGGAAAGAGTAGCAACAAATTCACAAACACTTGCCATGTGCAATACTACACAGCTCATGTGAGAAGAAATGACATTCTGACATATTTCATTTTCACCTGAAAACGTTAAAATGCACGAGTTTAGGCAGCATGTATGCAACTTAGAAGAGTTTGATTCTTTAGCTAAACATGAATTCTAAAATAGTTCCCTGAAAATTGTAGTAAAAAGAAGGCTAATATTCAGAAAACAGATTGGGACACTTGAGTCGTGCAAAATATGCACTGACCTAAAGAAACAATTCCTGAATAGTTTAGGAATTTTCCCCAGGATAAAACAAGGCTTCCTCTTTGTTTTTGAGGGCGACAGGAACAGTAAGAAAACTAAAACCAGCAGAACAATATCTTAGAAGGGAAGAGTGGGAGAGGAAGCAATAATAAATTGTGCTATTTATCCTTTGAGGCTCGGGCAGTATTTATAATACTGCATGCAACAGAGTCTGAGAAAACTTAGACGCACGTTGAGGTCGTTGGAGCACGACGTGGTCAACAATCCCACCCACAAGCTACTCGGTCAAATAGGATAGGGTCGTCAACAATCCCACCCACAAGCTACTCGGTCAAATAGGATAGGGTTTTGACCAAGTAAAATGGATAATAGTAATTGGTAAACCGAGTTTGGGTAAAACTTGGGTTTACAGATAGGCTGCAAAATTAAAGGCTAAGAAGAGAAGAAGTAAAACTTGGGCTGGACCGTGTGTAACCCACGCGCAGGGGGGGGCAAATCCATCGTTTTGGATGGCATTGGCCCAATTTGTCCCACTCTCATGCGCGCGAGCCCACCACTATTTCTCTTGTTCACAAGTCCACTCAAAGACAAATCAATATAAAGTGCTTCTATGTTGTTATACACTTCCAATGTGGGATTGCCTTTTTTCTATTGAAATATACAACAAAAATTTCCAGTTATGACAACCTCTCCCAAAGTAATGTTATATACTTGAAGTCAAAATCCATCTAAATCAATTGATTCCCTTCATCAGCCAAGACAACTCCTTATTACAAACTAGCAAAGATACTGTAGGCACGGATCACTATAAAAATGCAGGAGGGGCCGCATCTTTATCCTCACCAATAAGGCATTCAAGTCACAGCTTGTTTGCTGCTGTCAGCTAAGTTTCTCCATTTGAACTTCAGTTCCAGCTTGCACTACTACGAAAATTGAATTACACGGGATTCCCTTTCATTCGTTGAGTATAAGTATATCGGATTTTTAATCCTGCAACAATTAAATCCTGGAGGACAATTGTTTAGGTGCAAAAGAACTCAGACTGACATCCTACCAGTATCGTTAGCTCAAAACTATATAAATAGAGGTAGAAATTGAATTGTAAATAAGAAAGAATGAATATGTAATGGAAAACCATCAGAGTTTTGTGGATTATAACAGATTCCAACCATGTCTGCCAGAACTATATAGCACAGACAAAGATATGCAAGCATGGACAGTAAGCAATTTTACAAACTACCCCATCTCATCTTCTAATTTCCCCTCCCCCACACAAAATAAGAGAAAAGGAATCAAGGGAGAGATTGAATCTTATATCTTATACGTGCCTCAGTGTACATTCACTCAAATTTTTGAGTTAGCAAACAAGACATAATGAAACTGAGTTCATTGTTCAAGGACTGAAAAAAATATAACCACAATGATGCACAAACAAAGAGTTAAATATCATGCGAGTTACCTGCATTTAAAATAAGTGAACTGTTGAATAAATAGATGAGAGCAGCAGTAGAGGTTTTAAAAAAAAAATTTACTTAATGACGTGTTCCAAAAGGGACAAAGAAGACACCCTACATCTACAATACCACCTCACATGTTCAAATAAATTCCCGCAAAATCTCAGTCCACTATATCAGTCAGCTTTTCTACTTTGGAGCCATTGTTACTGCATTTGCTCCCAGTCAAATGATGAAGAAGCACACCTGCTGCGACACTTACATTCAAACTCTCCACAGCCATAAAGGACCTGAACTCTTCACATGGAAATCCATGCTCCCTCTCAGACCCTTCCGTGACTTCATCTTCCCCCAAAATAAAATCCACGGGGATATTTCCAGGAATTTTAATCAATTGAGTGCATGATCTCTCCACCAATGGTCTCAAACCTGTGCCCTCACTTCCTAAAACAAGAATTGTTGGAGCACCAGGTACAACCTCATGCAAAGGGACAGCTCTAGAAGAAACTGATCCCCCAAGAACCCGCCAACCATTTTCAGCTGATGATGACAAGAACTGCATCATATTCTTGCAAGATCTAAGCTCCATTAACTCAAGTGATCCAGCACTTGCTTTGCTTACAACTCCACTTAGTGGGGCAGAGTTCTTAGCACATAACACCACCCCTGAGGCTCCAAAAAAATAAGAAGAACGAATGATTGCACCCAGATTTTGAGGATCAGTAACCTCATCCAAAGCCACCCAAAGGGGGCCACTCTCCCCTTCAACAGAAACAAGTTCTAATTCCTTAATACCAACCATCTCCAATGGAGAAGCATCCAAGACTAGTCCCTGATGTGGCCTATTGTCAACAACCATGTTAAGATCATGTTTTGATACCTCTTTCTTGCTCAACCCAATTCTCTCTGCCATTTGCAAAATTTTCTCAAACCCTTTCTTGTCCTTCTTCCTCCTATTATTTCCACTAAGATCAATCCCTTCTTGAACGTACAAAGCATAAAACTCTCTTCTTTCAGCTGATAGTGCAGCCAAGATGGGCCCAACCCCATATATCCCTTCACCAACTATTTTTGGCACAGTCGACTCTGTAGCCTCTTTCCAGGTCTTCCGACCCCAACTTTCCTGCTTATTCCACTTCTTAAATTCCGGCTTCTCTGAGCCTGGTTTCACCTCAACAATCCTGTTGAACCTATTCTTAATTTTATCCCATCTAGGATCATCAATTTCCTCAAGTTCCGCTTCTTCTTCTACTTCCTCCGCGACTTCACATTCACCCCCATAAGTATGCTGCCTACTTTGCAATCCCTGACTCCCCTTTTCTTTGGTGCCACCTTTTAGAAAATTCTTTGCTGATTCCTCCCACGAAGACTTACTAGTTTTTGCTGTCACCATTTTCTCGGGCATCCTTGTATCTTTAACCTTAGAATTTACTAACCAAGGAAGAGGCTTTTCATTTCCTTCAGCAAACTTCTGAGAATTTGAACTCGAAAAACTTCTAGAACTAATCCTTGAACCATTCTTCAACACAACCCCAGACGAAAAATTCACAAAAACATTACCTTCTTCATGAAGGGTTTTAGGGCGGAGCCTAATAAAATCATTTCTGGGTCTCAAAAAATGAAATCTTTCATGTATTTTGTGATTCACTGAGCCAGAAAAACACCTAGACATTACGGCAGAGGTGTACTTCGGAATTGTTAGGTTATAACCAACAAGCAGAGATTGAGGCTTATAGTTGTGAATTTGCCTTAACATTGTGGATAGTCTTACCCCTAAAAAGCGAAACGAGAAATTTGAATATGGATAGATATCTTAGTAGCAATATAGAATAACGAGGCAAAGGAATCATACCGACCTGGTTAATGCAGTACTGCTTGAAACCAGTTGAACATGTATTAACACCAACAGCAGACCATGAGTTGTTGCCTTCCTCCGCTGCCACCGACTCACTCACTGATCAGTGGTCAATCCTCCTTTGTGCTCTTGAGCTTTAGTTCGAACACCTTGTTTTGAGTTCCGCCGGAGAGGAAGAGGAACATGATAGAAAATGGAGGAATGGGGAATAGCTGAAGTTCAGTCCTTGAGGTTTGCACTAGTGCTCCTTTGTTTTTTTTTTCTTTTTCTTTTTCTTTTTTTACTGCCCTTTAAAAATTATAGATAATGATTTGATTTTTTCAGCCAACAATAATTTGACCATGAAAAATAATAATTATCTAAAATTACAGTAATTTTAATATGGATATACTTTGAAGATGAATGTAATTTTTCAGTGGCAAAAAATGTACTTATAATAGGAGTTATTTTAGAATGAAAGTTCTAAAATTTTTTTATGAAAATTTTGACATATGAATCATAATATCATATGATAGAGTAAGATTGTCTCCCTTTTAATTAAGTATTAACTAAGAACTGTAAAATTTATTTTTAACAAAGTTTCATGCAATATTGTGCTGTCATTGCAGCATGTAAGTTGTTTAAAACTTGATTTAAAATTAAATTATCTTTAATTCTTATCTTATATATTCGTTTCTAATTTATAGTAATGAGTTATTTCTTTTCAATATAAAAAAAGCAAAAATTTTAAAATATAAATATGTATAAAAGAACTATATAAGTGTATTTTGTTTACGAAATTTATATCATAATATAAATTAAAAATAAACAATCATATATGATAAAAAGTTTAATCAACTTTAGATTTTTATGTGTTGTTGCATTGAAAGTAAAATATTAATAAAAATGATAATTTTTTAATTAAAAATAAAGTAAATACTATAAAAGTTTTAAAAACCAGATAATACTCACAAAAATGTGAAGAAAAAATTTAGTTCATGATCGTAAGATTGGAGTAAGAATTATCGAGGGAATTAATTTTTGGGAAGAAAAAATATATGAAAAGAAAAAAAAATCCACTAAAAATATATGGAAAGAAAAAAAAAAAAAAAGAAGGAAAAAGACACTCAACTGGCATAAAATTACCACTGTACCAGATAACACGAGACGATGCGACTCTGGTCACTCCTCTCCTCCTCACTCCACCAGCGCAACTCCCGTCGTAGCTCCTCCTTTTTCCTCGCCGTCTCCGCCAATTTCCGCCGTACCATGGCCACTTCAGCCTCCGAGCTCACTAACCCATCCAATACCCGCCTAGGTTGGATTGGGACTGGCGTGATGGGCCTATCCATGTGCTCCCACTTAATCAAGGCCGGCTACACTCTCACTGTCTTCACCCGAACCCCGTCCAAAGCCCAACCCCTCCTCTCCCTGGGAGCTCAATGGGCGGATTCCCCCAAAACCGTCGCCTCACAATCCGACGTCGTCTTTTCCATCGTCGGTTACCCATCCGACGTCCGCCACGTCATCCTCCACCCTACAACCGGCGCTCTGTCCGGGCTCCGCCCAGGTGGCGTCATCGTCGACATGACCACCTCTGATCCTTCACTTGCTGTCGAAATCCACTCTGCTGCCAGTTCCGCCGGCTGCTCAGCCGTAGACGCCCCAGTCTCCGGGGGTGATCGCGGTGCTCGCAACGCCACGCTTTCCATCTTCGCCGGCGGGGATGAATCCATCGTTCAAAAATTAAGTCCAATATTTGCACTCCTGGGGAGAGTTTATTACATGGGTGCTCCTGGAAAAGGGCAATTCACAAAATTAGCGAACCAAATAACCATCGCTTCCACAATGGTGGGGCTTTGTGAAGGTTTGGTGTATGCCCACAAGGCTGGTTTGGACTTAAATTTGTATTTGGATGCTATATCAACGGGCGCGGCGGGTTCCAAATCGTTGGACTTGTATGGGAGTAGGATTTTGAAGAGGGATTTCGCGGCGGGGTTTTATGTGAACCATTTTGTAAAGGATTTGGGAATATGTTTGAGGGAATGTCAGAATATGAATTTGGCTTTGCCAGGGTTGGCGTTGGCTCAGCAACTGTACCTTTCGCTCAAGGCATATGGGGAGGGTGATTTTGGTACCCAAGCTCTTGTCTTGGCACTTGAAAGGCTCAACAATGTAGTGCTTGATTCCAGTGTGCCTGCTTCTTCTGCGGAAAAAGCTTGAAGGTATACATTGTCAAAAGATTACATTTTTAGCTTGGAAATGACGATGCTTCTGTTATCTTAAAATGGATAATAAGCAATACCCAACTGGAGTTATAGAAGTGCTTACCTTTTCGACAATGTTGCTGTTTTATTCGTTTTTAATCGTGTTAGACTCTGCTAAGAAAATGAACATCGTAGAGAACTTAAATTGTATATGCCATGGAATCCATGCTTTGCATGTGGTGTAGTCATTGTTTGTACTAGCTAATGATTATGGCGAGTTTGAAAAGAGGAGTATTGAACTGTTGATTATATTTTGCTCCCTTGCTGCACTAGAATTTTATGAATGATATAAGGACTGCGAAACCACGTGCTATTTATATGGTAATAACTAATGGAAATGAACCTTTGTTTCCCCTTCAGTGGTTATGCTGTATGATCATACTAAAAGTGAAGTTCGCATGGCTTTGTTCTAGAGTGTTTGTTGCGAGATATTCACCATGACTAGATTGTCTTTGACGACGTGATTTGGTTATTTGAAGCTAAGAACTTGGATTTAATCAGTGAGATAGTTCTTTTACACAGCTCTATGTTTGTGATTCAGTAATGAAGCCATGAAGACTTGTTAAGTTGCTCGCTTGTTACCGATGAATTGAGTTGCGCAATCCCACTGCTTTACTAAAAGGAAATTTGACCCATGTTATGAAATTTTATGGTGGTGAATATCCCATTAATGGAAATTGAAATGAATCTTTTACATTGCTCCTAGAATGCTAGAAATTCAAATGTAGTATACTGCACTTCGGTAGTTGTACCTCTGTCAAATTGCAAGGTTTCGGGTGTTAATCTGAGCTATTGATACCGGATAATTATTATTTATGTTATGAGACTTTTAGCGCTTTAAAAAAAAAGAAACGAAGTGCCATGTATCATTCTACCCCTTCCTTGTATCATTCTACCCCTTCCCCTTAAAGAAATGCTACTTTGAATGTTTGAAACCTGGAGATACAGAGAAGAACAGATTGATACAAGGAAAGCCAGATATTTTGTGGATGGATCATCAAAACTTGAAATATTATGTTGGCATTGCAATGAAGAAGAATCATCAGGAGCACCTGTAGCGATAAAATCTAGTACTTGCTTTTAGTCAGTTTCTGATGCCTTTGGAGTTACTATGTTCCAGAAGCAATCTCCCCCCGGACCTACCCCCAACCTAGAGTAGCTAGGTGGGGAAGTAAAATTATTCCGCCGCGTCTGGACGGGCGGGCGCAATGGATGAGCGAAAGGTGTCATGTTGAACAACCAGGAGCAATTTACTTTCGCTACTTAGTTTACATTCATAAAAAGTATCGAATGAATTATGAGTTCAGTCAAATTTCGGTCGCTACTGCCTTCCGTTACAAGTTTTTCGACTCTTTCTACAAAGCGGATTGTTGGTCACTTGTAGCATACCAGATTTAAATGGATTGACGTAGTTTTTCTACTACGTGTACACTCCCAGAATGGTGGTGTTTTTCAAAAGTCAAATTTTGTTGTTCAGCATCTTGAACTAGGCATCGCTTTGAAGGTATTGTTAAAAGATCATCAATTTCTAATGAAATAGATGCAGCAGTAGCTTGTTGAAAATTCAGGGTTTTAACCATTGTAATGAAGGAATTTCCAATGCCTGGTGGTGTGCTTGTCTGGCATGGACTTAGATAGCATCTTTGGCTTTATTCAAGCATATGTGGTATGTCCAAAGACTATCAAGAGGCCCTTTCTACTCTATCGAGACAAGAATAACACACTCCTCTTTCCTATTGGGGAATTTGTTGGAGTCTACTATAGCGAGAAGTTAAAGTATGCGAGAGACATAGGCTACATTGTGAACCCAATCTCAAGCTACCTCTTTGAGAGGATGGAATTTGATTTTGAATTGAAAACAAAACTATTGATACATTTTATCACATTGGAAGATGGCAATAGTAAGATAACCACACCATCCCAATTTGCATAAAAAAGTCAATAGGGGAAAAACCCTACACAACAGTCTTCTTCAAAATCTACATATTATGACGAGCAATGCGATAAACTAAATTCCCAGCATTTACATTTTATCTAGTTCTAATAGAAAAAGTATAAACAAGCAAAGTCGCTAAATCCGCAAGTCTAGAAATTCATTTCAGCCAATTGAACCTTCTCGAACAGTTTCTTATGCGCCCAAATCATTTGGGCACTTTGAGTGAATGGGTGCATTTGACAAATGTGCCTATCACATTCATGTCACTTCATCATTAATGGCCCAAATTTATTTATTTATTTTTTTTATCTACTTACAAGTGGGAAGGATTCTATTCCAAGATGACTGTCTCATTTCCTGTATCGGGACTTTCTTATGTGGATGAATTTGATACGTAGGGGGTTGTGGAAACAACTTCTTATACAAATATAAGGTAATTTTTATATGTATTAAACTTTAACAGTTCAACCCTTTTTGGAACATTGTACATTGTATATGGGAGAGTTTCTATGTACGAAAGTATCTTTTTGTTTTCAACGTGGGTGGTTTTGATACATGTTTTTGATGTAAAAGGATTGGATGATTGTATTTGTGCTCCGGGTGGAATTTTAAGGAGTACAAAATGATGCGAGGGTTTGTTTGGAGTGTGATGTATTTGGAAAAAGTTGTATTGAAATGTAAAAATTTTGGTAGATATTTTTTATAGAAAAAATATTTTGGAGGGAAAAATAAGAATTTTTTTTAAAATTATGTAAGAGGAATTTGAATGAAAATTTTTTAAATTTTAAATTTTAAAATAAAAATATATTTAAATAATTTATTTTTATTTAAAAATTAACTTATTTATAAATAAACATTTCCTATCCAAACAGACCTGTAGTCTATAAAGTAATTCCTTGTCGTTGGGTTCTCCGTTCTCTTCCTCGGTCAGTAACAACTAGCAGCACGTGGGGATGGGTTGGTTTTCTACTTTTCTTCAACAAAGGCGGGCGTCCAACCGAAACTATCATCCGCAGTATGCCAAGTTGCCAACGGTGTTTGGAATTTGGATTCATCCCTGGCCTACCTCACCCCATTAATTAGGGTAATTTTCGTGAGACACATTTTTCCCCTTTGAAAAATCTCATTTTCTTCCTTGTGCTTTGAACTTAAATGGTTTAACCAATTGTTGCCAGGCTGTCCATTTAATCCGAAAGCACTTGTAGAGTGTATAACAAAACTTGGTAAGAAAATTTGTTGAGAAATTTACAAAAATAGAATTAGGTATCAACGAGTAAATCGATATTTTATTTCTAATCATAAGTTTAATATTGGTTCCATATAAAAACTAGAAATTATGATAAGGGATTCTTTTATCAATCGCAATCAACTTTAATGTCAGAAATATCTACTGAAACATTTTTTAAATACAAAAATTTAGTCATATTCGATGAGTATGTGCGTGAAAGTGAAATTTTACTTGTGATAACATTATTTTGACCAAAAAGCTTTTTTTTTTTCATCAAAATATATATATATATATATGGAATTTTTGTGAAGGAGCAATGATGCTTGACTTTCATTCATGTGGTGTGTTTAAAAGGGCAGAATAGTTTTTTTTATTATTTTATACTTTTTAAAAAATATAATAAAACGATTGTATCTTTTTATATTTACCATATTATTTACTACGACATATGAAAAGATATTAAAAATATCATCACTTTTCGAAAAATTTAGAAAATTAAGTAATTTTCTTTACGTTTAATTTGCCTTAATATTGTTTTCCTCTTCGGGATGGATGAATACAGAACTTTCTATTTGACTTTAAATCAATGCATAAAAGGGTATTTCTAGCACAAATAATGTATATTTATTAAAAATTCTACTTTCATCCTCCTATTTAGCAATATATGCTCCGTCTTGCAGACAATTAAAGATTTATATGGATTATATTTTAAAACGTATTTTTATATTTTTTGATATAGTAATTGTGAAATAAAAAGTGTATTGAAAATTAAAAAATTGTTTAAAAAGCACAAAGACGTATTTTAAAAAACTAACCAAATAAGTCCTATATATGTTAAATTTCCACTTTATGTCAAGCTACATTAGTATTTCTTAAACTGTGAGGGAGGAAAGTGTGAGACGCAAAAATCACAGGGGATCTAAAGGGGGAATTGTATAGTAGTTGCGCCGCGCTCGTCATTATTTGTCCGTCCTTTCTCCTTATGTAATGTGTACACATTGACGCGTAGAACTTTTTTTTTTTAAGACTCCTCCGTCCAAAAAAAAATTGGAGGTACAACTCATTTAATTTATTATTAAATATATAATTTTATATTTTTAATTTTAAATATACATTATTATTATTAATAAAAATATTTTAAAATTTTAATTTAAAAATAAATTCTTTTTTAATATAAGAAAATGTTTTGAATTTTTTTTTTAAAAGGGGGTAGGAGTATATTTTTGACGAATTTTTTTTTTTTTTTTTTGGGTATGGGGGAAAAAAAAATACATCAGCACCACCTCATAAAAATATGCAAATCTGATCACCTGTATTCCAGATTTCCTTCCTTTCTCATAATTATTCGGTAATTTTTAGTCCATCCATTTATTGAGACGATAAGGGCAACGACGTTACGCTTCCCCTCGTTGACGGACTGGCCTATGGACTGTGGGCCTTTGTTTTGATTTTTGAAATGTTGACTGTCCTTTTATGGTGTGGAATGCAACGGTGACAAGACTTCAGTGCCTCATTTCTAGATGGATTCTAATTTTAGTGGGTAATGATGTGAGTATTTTTTTTTTTTTTGGTTGAATATGACATTTATAATAAAAAATTTGGTAAATTTTAAAAACGAAAGTAGTAATAGTCTAGTAAATGAGAACATAATTAAAACACATTTACAGTCATTTAGACATGTACAAAGCAGATTTTAGATGTAATTCAAACCAAACAAAAAAAAAGATTTAAAAAAATATGAAAATAAACTATTAAAAATAACATGAATTGTTTTAATTTAAACAAAACTATGTGTTTTAATAGAAAGTAATGGTGAGATATAATTATTAAAATAAAAGTTTAATTGTAATTATTGTAGTTTCATAAAAATCGACAAGTGACAATTATATCATAGAAGGATTTTAGAATAATTATTGTTTAGTGGAGATAAATTAATTTTATTAAAAAAAAATTTACTTTCAATTTAATATAATTTTTTAAATTATAAAATACAATACATTTAATACATCTAAGTACTTAGTAATTTCATTCTACCCCTTCCCCTTAAAGAAATGCTACTTTGAATGTTTGAAACCTGAAGATACAGCGAAGAACAGATTGATACAAGAAAAGGCAGATATTTTGTGGATGGGTCGTCAAAACTTGATATATTATGTTGGCATTGCAAACAAGAAGAATCATCAGGAGCACCCGTAGCGATAAAATCTAGTACTTAATTGTTTTTAGTCAGTCTCTGATACCTTTGGAGTTTACGAAGAAGACCGTAATAAACGCATTCTTGAATTTTGCACATGAGGGTGACTCTTATAGATGAGAGTTATCCTGCCCGGTGGGAAATGGACTCATAATCTTCCATATGTTTTCTGAACATGCCACGTACATGTGAAAACTCATTTGTTACGATAAAATTCTGTGGCATTTAGACAGAGTGGAGAAGCCAAAGTGGACTGGCCTTGGCTGAAAGCATCTAGAAGACTGACTATAAACTAATCTTGTTTGTGCTCTCAAATGCTTCAAAACATGAAATATCAGACACATATTGAGCTCAAAGCATCCTCGTCCTACTTAAAAACTCTGCCTCAAATCTCTTCACCTTTCAGTTTTTACCTTAGGATGATGGATACTGCTTTAGTTTAATTCATCAGTTACGGTTTACTTAGCAACCATCTATAGGACAATTATTTTGAATTCCAGTATCTTGTACATAAAAAGAGATAGGCTGTCTATTCACCTCATCCAAGATAAGGAACATAATTCATGCAATGGCTAAAATCTTGCTCTGGATAACTGAATAACGTTCTTCCAGGATGACTGTCTCATTTCGTGTCTCGGGGCTTTCTTATGTGGATGAATTTGATACGTAGGGGGTTGCGGAAACAATTTCTTATACAAATATTAGGTAATTTTTATATGTATTAAACTTTAACGGTTCGACCCTGTTTTTTAACATTGTACATGCCAGAGTTTTTATGTACGGAAGTATCTTTTTGTATTCAACGTGGGTGATTTTGATACTTGTTTTTGACGTAAAAGGATTGGATGATTGTATTTGTGCGCCGGCTGGAATCTTGAGGCGTGGTTGTAGACTTTACTCTATAAAGTAACTCTCAGTCGTCGGGTTTTCTTCCTCGGTCAGTAACAACTAGCAGCACGTGGGTTTGGGTTGGTTTTCTTCAACAAAGGCGGCTGTTGCCCTAATTATCCTGCGCCAGACGAGCAATATGTTTGGATGCATCCCCTCTCTACCCCAGTAACACACGCCAATAATTAGGGCACATTTTTTTTTCTCATTTTCTCCCATGTGCTTTGGTCTCAGTGCTTTAACATATTGTTGCATCAATATATATATGGAATTTTTGTGCAAGAATAATGACACTTGACTTTTGTGTGTTAAAAAAAAAAATTTATCCTTTATTATTTTATATTTTTAAAAAATATGATTAAATAATTTTATTTTTTATATTTATCATATTATTCATTATAGTATTTTATTATAAAAAGTTATTAAAAATATTATTATTTTTTATGAAATTTAAGAAACTAAGTAATTTTCTTTACTTGGAATTTCCGTTAGAGTAAATAATAGAGATAGTGACAAATCATAGTGATTTTGTATAGTGACTGACGTGGCGAGTATGAAAATATAAAATTATTCCTTATTATTTTGTATTTTGTAATAAAAATAAATAAATAATTTTATCTTTTCATAATTGTCATGTCAGTCACCATACAAAGTCATTATGATTAATTACTATTTTCATCATTACTCTATGCGTTAATATTGTTTTCCTCTTAGGAATGGATGAATATAGGACTTTCTATTTAACTTTAAATCAATGCGTAAAAGGTACTACTACAACTAAAATTCTGCTTTCATTCTTATATTTAGCAAATATATCTCTTTTGCAGACGATTAATATGTTAATTTTGTTCAAGCAACATTTGGGAAATTGAGGTTTCTTAGAGTAATTTTTAAACTATGAGGGAGGAAAGTGAGAAAGCAAAAATCACAAGGGGTCTAAATGGGGAATTCACTCTAATAATTAGTTGGAAAGTAGTTCTCTGTGCTCGTCATCATTTGTCTGTCCTTGGGTGCACCAATAGAAGATTGATACGTAGTACGGTTTTTGTTTTTTTTTTCCCTCCCAATATGATTTTGTTCAATAATATATATATTTTTTATAATACAATTATGACGAATGTTTTGTTCTTTAAATTTAGTGAGCAAGATTATTGTGCAAATCGTTGCTTTCTCTCACTTTTTTTTTTTCCTTTTTAAATACCTCACGGGATTATTACCCACGATTCCCCATTCTCAACATAGATTTAACTTAACTTGATTTCCTTGGAAATAAAAAAAAAACATAGATTTATGATTCTTTTTTTAGTTTCCCACATTATTAAATTAACATGTATATTATACTTCTTTCGTTCTAAAAAAAAAAAGTTTACTTTCAAAATAAAATTTTAAAATATTTTTACTAATGATAATTGTATATACTTATAACTAAAAAGTAAGAATAAAAATATAAAATTATACATTTAGTAAGTATATTAAATATATTGTATCTAATAATTAATAAAAATTATATTTAAATTAAAGTGAATTTTTTTTTAAAAAAGATTGAGGGAGTATAAGGAAGCCAAATGATTTTTTTTTTTTTAAAAAAAAGGGAAGTGACGTACAAAATTGTAGTCTAGAGGATATTTATGCTTTTTTTTTTTCATTTCTGCGTTAGTACTTTAGATCCTTCCTAGTTTTGAATAGTAAACTAAGATATTTTTAGCTTTCAATACAATTTGAAAAGAATCTTGGAGTTATGTTCTAGAAAAATTAATAATAAACTCCCTCAATCTTAAAGAAAAAAAAAACTTGAGATTGAATATATATTTTTTTAAGTATTAAATATATAAAATATTTTTAATACATTATTAAAAGTATAATTTTATATTTTATCTTTACCTTTTAGTTGTAGCCATATACTATTATTAGTAAAAGTATTTAAAAAAATTGATTATAAAATTATACTCTTTTTCAAGAATCAGAAAATTACAAACTTTTTTTTTGGACGGAAGAATAATTTGTTTTCACTCCCCAAAACAAAGTAAAGAAATGTTTAAACAAAAAATGCCCTCTACCAGGAAGTTTTTTTTTTTTTTTTGGTTTGAAAAAAAATATATACATCAGCACCACGTCATAAAAAAATGCAAATATCGTCACTTAGGATTCTAGATTTCCTTACCTCATAATTTAGTCCAGCAGGTCTTTGGCCTTACGCTTACGCTTCCCCTCGTTGACCGGCAGGTCTTTGGCCGTTTGTTTTAATTTTTGGAACGTTGACTGTCTTTTAATGGTGTGGAATGCAATGGTGACAAGGGCTACTTTGGCTGTGTTCTCTCTAGTTGCCCTTATACTGCCAAACTTCATTCATGTGGCTAATGATATTAGTATTTTTTTTTTTGGTTGAAGATGACATTTTATTAAATTTTACTAGTAGAAAATTATTAATTCAAACCCAACAAAAATAATTAAAAATAACATCAATTATTTCAATTTAAACGAAACTATCTATACTTTAATAGAAAAGATGGTGAGATATGATACATATAACTGATTGAGATAAAGGTTTAGTCGTTATTTCACAAAGATTGACGAGTAACGTTTGCATTGTAAAAAGATTTTAGAAGAATTGCTGTTTAGTGAAGATAAACTAATTTTATTAAAAAATTTCATGGTGTGTATAAGTTTTTTTTGTTATTATTACCACAATATTAATGAAAAGAGTTCACCTTCAATTTAGTATAATTTTTTTAATTATTAAGTATAATGCACTTAATACATTATTAAATATATAATTTTAAACATACCTAACCATCATCAATAAAATTAATATAAGACTTTTTATTCAAAAATATTTTTTTTTTCCTAGAACCAAAAAATTGAAAAATAGATTATTTTGAACCAAGTTCTATATTTTTTATTCCCAAATAAGGCTAAAATTTCTTTATGATAATAAAAGAAAATCAAATATCACATAAAATAAAATACTAACATCATCATTAATTCTTATTTATTCTGCTGTTCAACAATAGTAGGGGAAGTCCGCAAACTTCCACGAAGATTCTCTTTACCATGGCCAAGAGGTAAAATAAGTGGAGAAGTGGACCATCCACCATCCCTTCAATTTCCAACTAAGCAATAATTAAGTAATCAACTGTACATCATAATCTCTCTCTATACACTAAAAACGTGATTGGTTAACCACTTTTTCCAGAAATCCCACCAAACAGCTGCGGGGTCCAGCTTGCCTAAGCTCAAATTCCACTTCAAATCTCTATCACTGGAGTAATGGTTGATCATGGATTTTCCAAGGACTTTTCTTTACTCCCAAGAGGGCAATAAAAAACAAACCAGGATGAAGATGGGAGACCTTTAATGTGAACAAGATTATTTAAAGGGTGTTATAGATTGTTTTGAAAGTCAGGTAAAGCCGTTGGTATTTGACGCGTCTTTCCAGGCAACTTCTTCTTCCTGAGGAGTTTCCAGGACATGAAATTTTGCTTTGCCCCATCAAATTCATCAGCTTCTTCATTGTGATATTTCCTTCTTCAACCATCATCATTCACCATGCCCAGAATCTCCTTTCAGATATTCACCTTACTCCTCCTAGCCTTGCCATTCCATGGATACTCAGAGACTGAAAAGAGTAGCCCACAAGAACAAATCATTCTGCTCAAACTCAAACAGCACTGGAACAATACACCCTCCATTTCCCGCTGGACCGCATCATCTGACCACTGCAGTTGGCCAGGGATCAATTGCACCAACGGTATAGTCACTGAAATCAATGTCTACAACTACTCAATCTCAGATACAATCCCGCCATTCGTATGTGACCTCAAAAACCTCACCGTTCTAAATCTCGGCTATAATTTTATTCCTGGATTCTTTCCTACCGTCCTCTACACATGTTCCAAGCTCGAATCTTTGGACCTGTCCTATAATTCCTTCGTTGGGATCCTTCCTGATGATATTGACAGGCTATCCCCGAGGCTGGAGCACCTCCACCTTGAAGGCAACAACTTCACTGGGGACATTCCTCCTGCTATTGGGAAATTAACAGGGCTTAAAACACTTGACCTCTCCGGAAACCTGTTCAATGGTTCTTTCCCTGCAGAGATAGGCGGTTTATTGAATCTTGAAGAACTGGTGCTGAGTGATAATGGCTTTGCTCCGCAAGCTATACCCTCCAGTTTTACTCGACTGGCAAAGTTGAAAAATTTTTGGATGTATGGAGCGAATTTGATTGGAGAGATCCCACAAGATATTGGGGGCATGACAGCTTTGGAATTCTTGGACTTGTCAAAAAATTACCTGCGTGGTAATATTCCTGAAGGCGTGTTTCAGCTAAAGAATTTGAGTTCACTGTTTCTTGACTTGAATAGGCTGTCTGGTTCAATACCTCAATCAATTGAGGCCTTGAATTTGGAGGTGATTGACCTCAGCAATAACAGCTTGACAGGGACAATCCCTGATGATTTCGGAAAATTGACAAAGTTGACAGGGCTAGGTTTGTTTTCCAATGAGTTGTCAGGTGAAATTCCTGCAAGTATAGGCAGGTTACCGGCACTGCAAGATTTTAACCTGTTCACCAATAAGCTATCAGGGCAGCTGCCACCGGAAATGGGGAGACACTCTAGGCTAAGGAGCTTTCAGGTTTCATCCAATAACTTTGTTGGAAACTTACCCGAGGATTTATGCGCAAATGGAGTGCTACTTGGTGTGGTTGCTTTCGACAATAATCTTACAGGGGGATTACCCCAATCTCTGGGCAAGTGCAATAGTCTGAAGGTTGTTAGCGTTGAAGGAAATCAACTTTCAGGTCAAATTCCTGATGGTTTGTGGACAGCAACAAATTTGATGCAGTTGATGCTGAGTGATAACTCATTTACAGGCCAGCTTCCGAACAGTGTTGCGCCAAACTTGTCAATTCTTGAGATCAGTAATAATCAGTTTTCAGGTCAAATTCCAGCTGGGGTGTCCTCCTGGAATAATTTGAGGACATTTAAGGCAAGCAATAACCACTTAAATGGTAATATTCCCCAAGAGTTGACATCTCTTACAGAGCTGAGCGTTCTTTTGCTTGATGGCAATCAATTTTCTGGGAGCTTACCGTCAACCATAATCTCATGGAAGGGGTTGAATGTGTTAAATTTCAGTAGGAACCAGCTTTCTGGCCAAATTCCTGGTGCAATTGGTCTTTTACCAGTCCTTAATGCTTTGGATTTATCAGAAAATGAATTTTCAGGTGAAATTCCAACTCAAATCGGTCTTCTGAGGCTAAATGACCTCAACCTCTCTTCCAATCGCCTTTCTGGTGAAATCCCTCGTGCATTCGAGAATGCTGCTTTCGACAGAAGCTTCTTGGAAAATCCTGGTCTTTGTTCAAATGTTCCATCACTAAACCTCAATTCATGTCTTTCCAGAACCACAACGTCAAACAAGCTTTCACCAAAACTTGTTGCTGCTATTTCCGTTATAGCTGCAGTGGCGCTTTTAGTGGCCTTAGTTTACACTTTCTTCTTGATCAGAATTTACAGAAAGAAGAAGCAGAGATTGGATTCAACATGGAAATTAACCTCATTTCACAAATCGGATATCACAGCATCAACAATATTATCAAATTTGACAGAAAACAACATGATTGGAAGTGGAGGATCAGGGAAAGTATACCGCGTTCCAATCATTCATTCAGGCGGATATGTTGCCGTTAAGAAGATTTATAACAGCAACAGATTGGATGAGAAGCTTGAGAAAGAATTTCTTGCAGAAGTTGAGATATTGGGCACCATTCGACACTCCAACATAGTAAAGCTCTTGTGCTGCATTTCCACTGAGACCTCAAAGTTACTAGTCTATGAATACATGGAAAATGGGAGTTTGGATCGCTGGCTTCACTGCAAGAAAAGATCATATATAAACGCAAGCTCAGTCCACCATGTTCTCCTGGATTGGCCTAAAAGGCTGCAAATTGCAATTGCAGCTGCCCGAGGGCTATGCTACATGCACCATGATTGCTCACCACCTATAATTCACAGAGATTTAAAGTCAAGCAACATCCTACTAAGTTCGGATTTCCATGCCAAGATTGCAGATTTTGGCCTAGCTAGGATGTTGATCAAGGATGGAGAGCCTAACACAATGTCTGCGGTGGCTGGCTCGTTTGGATACATAGCTCCAGGTAAGCAGTATTTGTTTCTTTGTTAAATCCATTAATCATGATAATATCAAAATCCAATAGACTTGATGTGTTCTTTTCTGCATATGGAATTCAGAGTATGCTCAAACAAGAAGGGTAAATGAAAAGATTGATGTGTATAGCTTTGGAGTGATCCTCTTGGAACTGGTTACTGGAAGAGAAGGCAACGAGGGAGATGAGACAACAGCTCTTGCGGAATGGTCATGGCGTCACTTTCAAGAAGGAAAACCAATAGTTGATGCCTTAGATGAGGACATTAAAGATCCCTGTTACTTAGATGACATAATCACCATGTTCAAACTAGGTATTTTCTGTACTGGTTTGGTACCCTCACACAGGCCTACGATGAGGGACATTTTGCAAGTCCTACTCCGGTGTGTTAGCCCACTGTCACCTGGAGAAAAGAAAGGCAGAAGTGAGTACGATGTTGATCCTCTCCTCAAAAACTCGAAGCGGGAAAGGTCACTGATCGATGAAGATATCAATTTTGACTCAATCGTTTGATAAAATTTGAGAATTTAACATCATTTGATTGATCCAAAAGGTTGGGAAATCGATCAAGATTCTACACCGAGGAGCAGAAATGGGCCATGGAGAGTATGCAAGTTCCTGCAACATGAATACTTAATGATACCGTTCAGATTAGCTTATATTTACATAAAACTAGACAACCTAATATCGATCTTTGTACATCTCTCAAAGAGAAAAACAGGAAAAGATCGATCTCTGTGTATATATGGAAACAATTACAGTGCAGTTCAAAGCAATCTATTTGGCCAACCTATATAAGTCAGCCGCTACAGTTACTGCCGCTGTTTCAATGCAGCATTTTCAGCTTTCCGCAATTTGCCGATCAATACAAAGCTCAAAAACTGGCATATCAGTATTCCAGACAATCCTTTTTGTTTTTTTCACAATCCTATTTTTTTTTTTGACAATCCTATACAATTACATACTATTTTTTTTTTTTTTTACAATCCTATACTATCACAAGGATACTTACAACAGCCAGTATTCCACACAATCCTATATTTTTTTTGACAATCGTATACTATTACATACTATTTTTTGTTGAGAATCCTATATATTTTTTAACAATTCTATACTATTACAACTGTATTGTATATTTTTTTGGACAATTCTATATGTGTTTACAACAATAGTGTTTTTATTTTATGTTTCTCCCTCCCTCCCTCTTGACTCTAACATATGTTGGATGGCCATTGGGGAAAGCCCTTGTTCCAAACAATCCTTGAGTTCACAAAATTTTTATACATGGTTCTTTGCACAGTTCCTCATCTCATTTAAAAAGTTTGATGCATGAAAAAGTTAAAGCATTTCATGGGTGTAGAGAAACAGGATCTCTACAAATATATAAATTAATATGAAGGCATTGTTTGATTCCTCGATACTAATAAAAGCCAAGGTGTGAAGTCAGAAAAAGGATTCTTCTGTCAAATGTTTAAAACAATGAAGCAAATATCAGGTGTAACCAAAATTTGGAACAGCTTGAGAATCCACTATAGATTTTAGAATGTCGATTCGATCTAATCGCTCTTGTGATTCTACGATCCAAATTTATTAAAATGATTCCGATTTTAATTACGATCCTACATTTATTATGTGAATAAAACATAATTAAATTTATCCAAAAAAAAAGATATCTTAGTAAAATTAAGATTTATTAATATATAAATAACTTAATTAGTTTAATAATATTTTTATTAGTTTTTAACAATAAATAAATAAATTAGACATAAATACCCTTCGATCACAACATCAATTGAAATATTAAAAAAAATCATATAAAATGTTATAAGAAATAAAAATTAAAATTAGATCATTTAATTATAAACTATACATGAATTTCTACATATCAATTCATATCTTGATTAATAATTTCTTTAAAAATAATCTATAAATAATATTTTCTCAAATTTTCTATAATTTTATCCTACCATTCGATCCTTCTACATTAAATTAATTTTGTGTAGAATTCTGATTCTATAAACTATGGAATCCGCACTTCTTCTGGACTTCAATTTTATGTGTTTATTATGTTCTGGAGACATTGGTAGAGCCTAAAAGCATCATTTACCAAGAGGTGAAACTAAAAGGTGATCATTGGTGCCCCAATTTATTCCCTAAATCAAATGTCAAGCAATCTTACAGTAATGAATCTGGAGACCTCAGCCACAAAGTGGGGGTAAAATGATTGGCAAATATACGAGGACTTTGCCTCAGTTACATGAAATACCCCAAAGTACATAGGTCCATGGTTCAGTTTAGAGAGCCAATAGACCATAAATCGAATAGTTTCCCTCATGATGTCTTCATTTAACTATAGGGAAAAAACAGGAAAAAAAATTTAAAAAAATCTAACTGTTCCTAAGATGTATGGAAATAAGAGTGCAGAATCCATCTCTTCTCGCAATGCTGCGGCTCTTGCGAAGATCAAGACTCTTCTACTTCGAGATATTGTGAATTAGAGGCAGCCAAAAGGGCAGCGCCAAGGCCAGAACCATCATTTGAGAGCACAATGGAAATACTCTCATAAGCATCCCCTAGTAATTCCTGAAGAGTGCTATTTATGCAATTTCTGAATTTTGTGTAGTGTTCAAACAGCCCACCATCCATAGCTATGACTGACTTCTGCTTCTCTCCCTCCTTCAGAGTATCACTTCCCAATTTCTACTCAGCAAAATACTTCCTCCAAAGGCAATTTGAGTTTAAATGCAAATGTTACTAACGTGTCAAACAGTCTGCCCAGTGTTCAACATGAAACACAATAGAGCTATAGAATCGTGTTTTAAAGAAACAGAACAGGCACTCGGCAAATATATGCTTCTCTGAAGTGCCAGTTAACATACCTCTAAAATATCCTTTAGTTTACTGCCAACAATTTTGAGATCAGCAGATGTGTCATGATGGTTTGTAGACATATCAGGGGTCCAGCAAATAGAGCAAAAAATAAGTGTGTCTTGCCCTATTCCCAAAAGGCTTCAAGTCACAGTAAGAAAATGAAATTCAAACTGGGAAACTTCAAAATAAAGTTATGGAAAAGTCACACAATGTCATTTCAACATTGTAATCTCATAGCATACCTTAATATGAACGGAATTTTCAGTTTTGGGGGGACAGTATCGCCAAAAAGATCAGCCTCTTCTGACATCCTGCACAATACTTTTCTTAGAATTTCTTCTAGATACATCCCAGATATCATCTTCTCAAAAATCTGCAGTTAGCTAAGGATTAGAAATTTAGAATACATAAACTTATCCATATTGACTTAAAATAGGTAAAAATTAACAGCTATAAATTGCTATAATGACCTGTTCCCCAGGGTTTAAGCTCTCTGCATCGAGACTTTGGTCATACTCAGTTAGTGGAAGATGTGATTACCGGAAGCTACCTCATTCCATGTTGATTACTTTCACAAATTCAATCTTGTCAGAAATTAATTTATTATTAAATATTATATTTTTATTAATTTTAAATATATATAATTATTATTAATAAAAGTATTTTAAAATTTAATTTACAAGTAAATTCTTTTTTGATATACGAAAATATTTTGAAAATAAACATTTTTTTTAAGATGCTGGTGGGAGTATATTTTTTACGAAAGTGTTTTTTTTTTGGGTTTGGGGGAAAAAAATACATCAGCACCACCTCATAAAAATGTGCAAATCTCGTCACCTGCAGTCCAGATTTCCTTCTCTCTCTCATAATTATTTGGTAATTCTTAGTCCATCCATTTATTGAGAAGAACGACGTTATGCTTCCCCTCGTTGACGGAGGGGGTCTAAATGGGGGAATTCACAGCTCAATCACAAGGGGTCTAAATGGGGAATTCACTCTAATAATTAGTTGGAAAGTACTTGTCGGTGCTCGTCATGATTTGACCGTCATTGGGTGCACCAATAGAAGATTGATACGTAGTACGGTTTTTTTTGTTTTCTTTCCTCCCAATAATAATATTTATTTTTTTATAATACAATTATGACAAATGTGTTTTTGTTTAAATTTAGTGAGCAAGGTTATTGTGCAAATCGTTACTTTCTCTTTTTTCTTTTTAAATACCTCATGGGATTATTACCCACGATTCCCCATTCTCAACATGGCTTTATGATTCTTTTTTTCAATTTCCCACTTTATTAAATTAACATGTATATTATACTTCCTTTGTTCTAAAAAAACGTTTACTTTCAAATTAAAATTTTAAAATATTTTTATTAATAATAATTGTATATATTTATAATTAAAAAATAAGAATAAAAAATTTAAAATTATATATTTAGTTAGTGCATTAACTATATGGTATCTAATAACTAATAAAAAATTATATTTAAATTCAAGTAGATTTTTTTTTGGAGATTGAGGAGGTATAAGGAAGCCAAATGAATTTTTTTGGAAAAAAAAAGAGAAGTGATGTACAAAATTGTAGTATAGAGGATATTTATGCATTTTGTTTTTTCATTTATGCTGTAGTACTTTAGATCCTTCCTAGTTTTGAATAGTAAACTAAGATATTTTTAGCTTTTGATACAATTTGAAAAGAATCTTGGAGTTATGTTCTGGAAAAATTAATAATATACTCCCCCAATCTTTAAAAATAAAAAAAACTTCAGATTGAATATATGCAATATTTTTAATTATTAAATATATACAATATTTTTAATGTATTATTAAAAGTATAATTTTATATTTTATCTTTACATTTTAATTATAGCCATGTACAATATTATTAGTAAAAGTATTACAAAAATTTGATTCTAAAATTATATTCTTTTTCAAGACTCAGAAAATTTAAAATAAATTTTTTTTACGGAAGAATAATTTGTTTTCTCTCCACAAAACAAAGTAAAGAAATTTTTTTTAAAAAATGCCCTCTACCAGGAAGTTTTTTTTTTTTTGAAAAAAAATATATACATCAGCAACACCTCATAAAAATATGCAAATCTTGTCACTTAGGCTTCGTTTGCAGTATGATGTATTTGAAAAAAGTTATATTAAAATGTGTGAAAATTTTGGTGAGTATTTTTTTTATAAAAAAAATATTTTGGAGGGAAAAAATTTTAAAATTATGTGAGAAGAATTTGAGTTAGAAAATTTTAAATTTTGAAATAAAAATATATTTGGATAGTTTATTTTTATTTTAAAAAAATTAATTTTTTACTCATTTACAAATAAAAATGGTTTATCCAAACATAGCTTAGATTTTAGATTTCCTTCCCTCATAATTTTAGTCCAGCCATTAATTGAGATGATAAGGACAATGTACGCTTTCCCCTCGTTGACCGGCTGGTCTTTGGCCCTTTGTTTTAATTTTTGGAACGTTGACTGTCATTTAATGGTGTGGAATGCAATTATGGTGACAAGGGCTACTTTGGCGGTGTTCTCTGCAGTTGCTCTTATGCTGCCAAACTTCATTCATGTGGCTAATGATATTAGTTTTTTTTTTTTTTTGGGTTGAAGATGACATTTTACTAAATTTTGAAAGAAAGAAGAAATAGTCCAGTAAACGAGAAAATGATAAAAAAAAATTGATTTAATCATGTGAGACGGAGACTCTAGATTCACTAGTAGAAAATTATTAATTCAACTTAAAAAGAAAATATTAAAAAAACATGAATTATTTTCAATTTAAATGAAACTATTTATACTTTAATAAAAATGATTGCGAGATATGATTTATATAACTGATTGAAATAAATATTTAGTTTTTCTATCACAAAGATTGACGAGTAACGTCTGTATTGTAAAAAGATTTTAGAAGAATTGTTGTTTAGTGAAGATAAACTAATTTTCTTAAAAAAACTTCATTGTGTGTATAATTTTTTTTTAATTACTACCTCAATATCAATAAAAAGAGTTCACCTTCAATTTAGTATAATTTTTTTAATTATTAAATATAATACATTTAATACATTATTAAATATATAATTTTAAATCATACCTAACCATCATCAATAATATTAACAACATCATTAATTCTTCCAAGAAGTAGGGAAGTCCGCAAACTTCCAAGAAGATTCTCTTTACCATGGCCAGGAGGTAAAATAAGAGGAGAAGTGGACCATCCACCATCCCTTCAATTTCCAACTAAGCAATAATTAAGTAATCAATTGTACATCACAATCTCTCTCGATACGCTCAAAGCGTGATTGGTTAACTCTTTTTACAGAAATCTCACCGAATAGCAGTTGGGTCAAACTTGCCAAAGCTCAAATTCCATACTAAATCTTTATCACTGTAGTAATGGTTGACCATGGGATTTTCCAAGGACTTTTCTTTGCTCCCAAGAGGGCAATGAAAAACAAACCAGGACGAAGATGGAAGAACTGTGGATAGCCACAGGCCCCGACCTTTAATGTGAACAAGATTATTTAAAGGGTGTTATAGATTATTTTGAAAGTCAGGTAAAGCCGTTGGTATTTGACGCGTCTTTCCAGGCAACTTCTTCTTCCTGAGGAGTTTCCAGGACATGAAATTTTGCTTTGCCCCATCAAATTCATCAGCTTCTTCATTGTGATCTTTCCTTCTTCAACCATCATCATTCACCATGTCCAGAATCTCCTTTCAGATATTCACCTTACTCCTCTTAGCCTTGTCATTCCATGGATACTCACAGACTGAAAAGAGTAGCCCACAAGAACAAACCATTCTGCTCAAACTCAAACAGCACTGGAACAATCCACCCTCCATTTCCCGCTGGACCGCATCATCTGACCACTGCAGTTGGCCAGAGATCACTTGCACCAACGGTATAGTCACTGAAATCAATGTCTACAACTACTCAATCTCAGACACAATCCCGCCATTCATATGTGACCTCAACAACCTTACCGTTCTTAATCTCGGCTTCAATTTTATTCCTGGATTATTTCCTACAGTCCTCTACAATTGTTTCAAGCTCGAATCTTTAAACCTGTCCCAGAATTCCTTTGTTGGGATCCTTCCTGATGATATTGACAGACTATCCCCGAGGCTGGAGTACCTCAACCTTGAAGGCAACAACTTCACTGGTGACATTCCTCCTGCTATTGGGAAATTAACAGGGCTTAAAATACTTCACCTCGCCTCAAACCTGTTCAATGGTTCTTTCCCTACAGAGATTGGTGGTTTGTTGAATCTTGAAGAACTGGTGCTGAATGATAATGGGTTTGCACCGCAAGCTATACCCTCCAGTTTTCCTCGACTGGCAAAGTTGAAATTTTTTTGGATGTATGGAGCAAATTTGATCGGAGAGATCCCAGAAGATATTGGGAACATGTCAGCTCTGGAATTCTTGGACTTGTCAAAAAATTCCCTGAGTGGTAATATTCCTGAAGGCGTGTTTCAGCTAAAGAATTTGAGTACACTGTATCTTTACTCGAACAGGCTGTCTGGTTCAATACCTCAATCAATTGAGGCCTTGAATTTGGAGGTGATTGACCTCAGCAATAACAGCTTGACAGGGAAAATCCCCGATGATTTCGGAAAATTGACAAAGTTGACAGGGCTAGTTTTGTTTTCCAATGAGTTGTCAGGTGAAATTCCTGCAAGTATAGGCAGGTTACCGGCACTGCAAGATTTTAACCTGTTCACCAATAAGCTATCAGGGCAGCTGCCACCGGAAATGGGGAGACACTCTAGGCTAAGGAGATTTCAGGTTTCATCCAATAACTTTGTTGGAAACTTACCCGAGGATTTATGCGCAAATGGAGTGCTAATTGGTCTGGTTGCATTCGACAATAATCTTACAGGGGGATTACCCCAATCTCTGGGCAAGTGCAATAGTCTGGAGTTTGTTAGTGTTGAAGGAAATCAACTTTCAGGTCAAATTCCTGATGGTTTGTGGACAGCACCAAATTTGATCAAGTTGAGGCTGAGTGATAACTCATTTACTGGCCAGCTACCAAACATTGTTGCGCCAAATTTGACCGATTTGAGGCTGAGGAATAACTCATTTACTGGCCGGCTATCGAACATTGTTGCGCCAAACTATTAGAATGTGGCTGAATTGTTGGGTTTAATAAACATATATTCATACATTTGAAACGAAAAGAACGAGTAATCATTATGTGTAGAAAAGAACAGATTGTACACCCAAAATCTGTTCTTGACAAAAACACGACTATTCATACATTCAAAGTTCAGAATTAAAAAATGGATGCTGTACCAGTACTCCAAGGAGAGTTCACTACTTCCCAACAAGTACATATTTAATGACAATTAGATAATAATGAGTCAAATGTCCGATGATGATGATGATGATAATCACCTGGGCAAGTTTCTTGTCGCTGATGATGATGAGCAAAATGACCGGCAGGACCTTAATGGCTCCTCAAAGAAGGCTCGCTGGACTGTTGTGGGAAGTGGCTGCGTTGGATGGCTTCTGTCAAGAACACCTCTGTTTTTGTGAAGGCTCTTGTTTCTCCAAATAAACTGAATGCTTAGAAATTGCCGGCAAAAGCAAAACTAGAGGTGCAAGATACCATCATTGGCATTTCGACAAAACAACTTGCAATCTTCCCCAAAACATCCAGTTTTTTTGCACAAACCAGAACCATTGTCATCCATTTTAAAAGCCAATTGCACATCAAAAATCAACTCAACAAAACAGCTTTAATTGGTTGTTGTATTTGGGAGAATATACATTTAAAACGAAAAGAACGAGAATCATTATGTTTAGAGAAGAACATATTGTGGGAAGTGTTGTGAAAAATGGCTAATATTCAGAAAACGGATGGGCACACTTGAGTCGTGCCAAATATGCACTGACCTAAAGAAACAATTTCTGTGGATTAGAAATTTTTCCCTAGGATAAAACAAGGCTTCCTCTATTGTTCGAGGGTGGCAGGAGCAGGAAGAAGGCTTAAGACCAGCAGAGCAAGGTTTGAGTGGGGGAGAGTATTTCTGGACAGTGAGGAAGGGTTTTAGCAGAGCAAGCAATATGTATTTGCACTGAACTTTGAGGCTCGGGAGCAGCAGTATATATAACGCTGCAGTCAACAAAGTCTGAGAAAAATTTGCTGCACGTTGAGGTTGTTGAAGCAAATCCAGCAAGCATGCGGAAGGCTTCAGAACCGGTAAACCCACGAGCTACTCGGTCAAATGAAGGATTGGGTTTTGACGAAGTAAAATGGGTAATTGTTATTGGTAAAACTGAGTTAAGAAAAAGATGCAGTTTACAGATAAGCTGCAAAAATAAAGGCTCAAAATGAGAGGAAGTAAAACTTGGACTGGACCTGTCGGATAATACCTTTGTTGGGATCCTTCCTGATGATATTGACAGGCTATCCCCGAGGCTGGAGTACCTCCACCTTGAAGGCAACAAGTTCACTGGGGACATTCCTCCTGCTATTGGGAAATTAACAGGGCTTAAAACGCTTGACCTCTCTGGAAACCTGTTCAATGGTTCTTTCCCTGCAGAGATAGGCGGTTTATTGAATCTTGAAGAACTGGTGCTGAGTGATAATGGGGGGTTTGCTCCGCAAACTATACCTTCCAGTTTTACTCGACTGGCAAAGTTGAAATTTTTTTGGATGTATGGAGCAAATTTGATTGGAGAGATCCCACAAGATATTGGGAACATGTCAGCTCTGGAATTCTTGGACTTGTCAAAAAATTACTTGAGTGGTAATATTCCTGAAGGCGTGTTTCAGCTAAAGAATTTGAGTACACTGTATCTTTACTCGAACAGGCTGTCTGGTTCAATACCTCAATCAATTGAGGCCTTGAATTTGGGGGTGATTGACCTCACCAATAACAGCTTGACAGGGACAATCCCTGAAGATTTTGGAAAATTGACAAAGTTGACAGGGCTAGCTTTGAATTTCAATGAGTTGTCAGGTGAAGTTCCTGCAAGTATAGGCATGTTACCGGCACTGCAAGATTTTAACCTGTTCAGTAATAAGCTATCGGGCAGCTGCCACCGGAACTGGGGAGACACTCTATGCTAAGGAGATTTCAGGTTTCATCCAATAACTTTGTTGGAAACTTACCTGAGGAGTTATGCGCAAATGGAGTGCTACTTGGTGTGGTTGCTTTCGACAATCATCTTACAGGGGGGTTACCCCAATCTCTGGGCAAGTGCAATAGTCTGGTGGTTGTTAGAGTTGAAGGAAATCAACTTTCAGGTCAAATTCCTGATGGTTTGTGGACAGCAACAAATTTGACCCAGTTGATGCTGAGTGATAACTCATTTACTGGACAGCTTCCGAACAGTGTTGCGCCAAACTTGTCAATTCTTAAGATCAGTAATAATCAGTTTTCAGGTCAAATTCCAGCTGGGGTGTCCTCTTGGAATAATTTGAGTGTGTTTAACGCTAGCAATAACCACTTAAATGGTAATATTCCCCAAGAGTTGACATCTCTTGCAGAGCTGAGCGTTCTTTTGTTTGATGGCAATCAATTTTCTGGGAGCTTACCGTCAACCATAATCTCATGGAAGGGGTTGAATATGTTAAATTTCAGTAGGAACCAGCTTTCTGGCCAAATTCCTGGTGCAATTGGTCTTTTACCAGTCCTTAATGCTTTGGATTTATCAGAAAATGAATTTTCAGGTGAAATTCCAACTCAAATCGGTCTTCTGAGGCTAAATGGCCTCAACCTCTCTTCCAATCGCCTTTCTGGTGAAATCCCTCGTGCATTCGAGAATGCTGCTTTCGACAGAAGCTTCTCGGAAAATCCTGGTCTTTGTTCAAATGTTCCATCACTAAACCTCAATTCATGTCTTTCCAGAACCACAACGTCAAACAAGCTTTCACCAAAACTTGTTGCTGCTATTTCCGTTATAGCTGCAGTGGCGCTTTTAGTGGCCTTAGTTTACACTTTCTTCTTGATCAGAATTTACAGAAAGAAGAAGCAGAGATTGGATTCAACATGGAAATTAACCTCATTTCACAAATCGGATATCACGGCATCAACAATATTATCAAATTTGACAGAAAACAACATGATTGGAAGTGGAGGATCAGGGAAAGTATACCGCGTTCCAATCATTCATTCAGGCGGATATGTTGCCGTTAAGAAGATTTATAACAGCAACAGATTGGATGAGAAGCTTGAGAAAGAATTTCTTGCAGAAGTTGAGATATTGGGCACCATTCGACACTCTAACATAGTAAAGCTCTTGTGCTGCATTTCCGCTGAGACCTCAAAGTTACTAGTCTATGAATACATGGAAAATGGGAGTTTGGATCGCTGGCTTCACAGCAAGAAAAGATCATATATAAACGCAAGCTCAGTCCACCATGTTCTCCTGGATTGGCCTAAAAGGCTGCAAATTGCAATTGCAGCTGCCCGAGGGCTATGCTTCATGCACCATGATTGCTCACCACCTATAATTCACAGAGATTTAAAGTCAAGCAACATCCTACTAAGTTCGGATTTCCATGCCAAGATTGCAGATTTTGGCCTAGCTAGGATGTTGATCAAGGATGGAGAGCCTAACACAATGTCTGCGGTGGTTGGCTCGTTTGGATACATAGCTCCAGGTAAGCAGTATTTGTTTCTTTGTTAAATCCATTAATCATGATAATATCAAAATCCAATAGACTTGATGTGTTCTTTTCTGCATATGGAATTCAGAGTATGCTCAAACAAGAAGAGTAAATGAAAAGATTGATGTGTATAGCTTTGGAGTGATCCTCTTGGAACTGGTTACCGGAAGAGAAGGCAACGAGGGAGATGAGACAACAGCTCTTGCAGAATGGTCATGGCGTCACTTTCAAGAAGGAAAACCAATAGTTGATGTCTTAGATGAGGACATTAAAGATCCCTGTTACTTAGATGACATAATCACCATGTTCAAACTAGGTATTTTCTGTACTGGTTTGGTACCCTCACACAGGCCTACGATGAGGGACATTTTGCAAGTCCTACTCCGGTGTGGTAGCCCACTGTCACCTGGAGAAAAGAAAGGCAGAAGTGAGTATGATGTTGCTCCTCTCCTCAAAAACTCGAAGCGGGAAAGGTCACTGATCGATGAAGATGTCAATTTTGACTCAATCGTTTGATAAAATTTGAGAATTTAACATCATTTGATTGATCCAAAAGGTTGGGAAATCGATCAAGATTCTACACCGAGGAGCAGAAATAGACCTTGGAGAGTATGCAAGTTCCTGCAACATGAATACTTAATGATACCGTTCAGATTAGCTTATATTTACATAAAACTAGACAAACCTAATATCGATCTTTGTACATCTGTCAAAGAGAAAAAACAGGAAAAGATCGATCTCTGTGTATATATGGAAACAATTATAGTGCAGTTCAAAGCAACCTATTTGGCCAACCTATATAAGTCAGCCGCTACAGTTACTGCCGCTGCTTCAATGCAGCATTTTCTGCTTTCCGCAATTTGCCGATCAATACAAAGCTCAAAAACTGGCATATCAGTATTCCAGACAATCCTTTTTGTTTTTTTCACAATCCTTTTTTTTTTTTTTGACAATCCTATACAATTACATACTATATATTTTTTTTACAATCATATACTATTACAACTATATTTACAACAGCCAGTATTCTACACAATCCTATATTTTTTTTTGACAATCGTATACTATTACATACTATTTTTTGTTGAGAATCCTATATTTTTTTTAACAATTATATACTATTACAACTATATTGTATATTTTTTTTGGACAATCCTATATGTGTTTATAACAATAGTGTTTCTTTTTTATGTTTCTCCCTTCCTCTCTCTTGACTCTAACATATGTTGGATGGCCGTTGGGGAAAACCCCGGTCCCAAACAATTCTTGAGTTCACAGAATTTTTATTCATGGTTCTTTCCACAGTTCCTCATCTCATTTAAAACGTTTGATGCATGAAAAAGTTAAAGCATTTCATGGGTGTAGAGAAACAGGATCTCTACAAATATATAAATTAATATGAAAGCATTGTTTGATTCCTCGATACTAATAAAAGCCAAGGTGTGAAGTCAGAAAAAGGATTCTTCTGTCAAATGTTTAAAACAATGAAGCAAATATCAGGTGTAACCAAAATTTATTAAAATGATTTCGATTCTAATTATGATTTTACATTTATTATGTGAATAAAACATAGTTAAATTTACCCCAAAAAAATAGATATCTTAGTAAAATTAAGATTTATCAATATATAAATAACTTAATTAGTTTAATCATATTTTTTTTAGTTTTTAACAATAAATACTTAAATTAAACATAAATACCCTTCGATCACGACATCAATTGAAATATTAAAAAAATCATATAAAATGTTATAAGAAATAAAAATTGAAATTAGATTATTTAATTATAAACTATACATGAATTTTCTACATATCTATTCATACCTTGATTAATAATTTCTTTAAAAATAATTTATAAATTATATTTTCTCAATTTTTCTATAATTTTATCCTGCCATCCGATCCTTCTACACTAAATTAATTTTGTGTAGAATTCTGATTCTATAAACTATGGAATCCCCACTTCTGGACTTCAATTTTATGTGTTTATTATGTTCTGGAGACATTGGTAGAGCCTAAAAGCATCATTTACCAAGAGGTGAAACTAAAAGGTGATCATTGGTGCCCCAATTTATTCCCTAAATCAAATGTCAAGCAATCTTACAGTAATGAATCTGGAGACCTCAGCCACAAAGTGGGGGTAAAATGATTGGCAAATATACGAGGACTTTGCCTCAGTTACATGAAAGTACCCCAAAGTACATAGGTCCATGGTTCAGTTTAGAGAGCCAATAGACCATAAATCGAATAGTTTCCCTCATGATGTCTTCATTTAACTATAGGGAAAAAACAAGAAAAAAATATAAAAAAATCTAACTGTTCCTAAGATGTGTGGAAATCAGAGTGCAGAATCCATCTCTTCTCGCAATGCTGCGGCTCTTGCGAAGATCAAGACTCTTCTACTTCGAGATATTGTGAATTAGAGGCAGCCAAAAAGGCAGCGCCAAGGCCAGAACCATCATTTGAGAGCACAATGGAAATACTCTCATAAGCATCACCTAGTAATTCCTGAAGAGTGCTATTTATACAATTTCTGAATTTTGTGTAGTGTTCAAACAGCCCACCATCCATAGCTATGACTGACTTCTGCTTCTCTCCCTCCTTCAGAGTATCTCTTCCCAATTTCTACTCAGCAAAATACCTCCAAAGGCAATTTGAGTCCAAATGCAAATGTTGTTAGCCAAATAGTATATATATATAATTATGTTAATACATATAGATGAATATAAGTATGAAAATATAGCAATGAATATTGATTATAAAATTAAATTCAGTAAATAGAACCTTAGTCGTTAATAACTGAATAACGAGGAAAACCACGTCGAGGCGCGTTAGACGCTTTCTTTAAAACAGATTCGTCCCCTCATGTGTGTGCTTGAGGATTTAACAGACTTCTGTCTCCCAGGATACAACGACGAACTAACGGCTTAAGGTAGACCACTACAGTGAACTTGAATTTGTGCCTTTCTTCTATCACCGAAAACTACTAGAATTGAAAACTTGAAAGGGAAAATTGTTGAGAGAGTTTTGTGGGAAAAAATTAGAAAATTATCTTGGAATTCAACTTGTCCACCAAGGGAAGTCCTCTATTTATAAAGGATATTTCCTTGTTCAAAAGACAAGCCATTATGTTTGGAGAATGAAAAGCCAAAAGCCATCCATTATGCTTGATATATGAAAAGCCAAAAGTCTTCATTCGTTCTTGACATGAAAAGCCAAAAGCCACCATTCATGATTGAAATGAAAAGTCAAAAGGCATCATTCATGAACCATCAAATGAAAGGTCATAGCCTACCAACATCATGAATAATGTGCTTGAAAATGAAAGGCCTTTATTCATGCATCTCCTTAATGAGCAATTTCTCATTCACATGTGCTCAACAGAGCCATTCTTATTTTCCAACAAATGTTACTAACGTGTCAAACAGTCTGCCCAGTGTTCAAGACATGAAACACAATAGAGCTATAGAATCGTGGTTTAAAGAAACAGAACAGGCACACGGCAAATATATGTTTCTCTGAAGTGCCAGTTAACATACCTCTAAAATATCCTTTAGTTTACTGCCAACAATTTTGAGATCAGCAGGTGTGTCATGATGGTTTGTAGACATATCAGGGGTCCAGCAAATAGAGCAAAAAATAAGTGTGTCTTGCCCTATTCCCAAAAGGCTTCAAGTCACAGTAACAAAATGAAATTTAAACTGGGAAACTTCAAAATAAAGTTATGGAAAAGTCACACAATGTCATTTCAACATTATAATCTCATATCATACCTTAATGTGAATGGAATTTTCAGTTTTGGGGGGGACAATATTGCCAAAAAGATCAGGGTTTGTTTGGAGTATGATGTATTTGGAAAAAATTGTATTAGAATGTGTGAAAAGTTTAGTGGATATTTTTTGATAGAAAAAGTATTTTAGAAAGAAAAAAAAAGGGGAAATTTTTTAAAAATTATATGAGAGGAATTCTAGTAGAAAATTTTGAATTTTAAGTTTTAAAATAAAATTATGTTTAAATAATTTATTTTTGTTTAAGAATTTATTTATTTACAAATAAAAAAGGTCCATCAGATCTGTCCAAACAGACCCTCAGCCTCTTCTGACATCATGCATAATACTTTTCTTAGAATTTCTCCTAGATACATCCCAGATATCATCTTCTCAAAAATCTGCAATAAGCTAAGGATTAGAAATTTAGAATACATAAACTTATCCGTATTGACTTAAAATAGGTGAAAATTAACAGCTATAAACCGACCTGTTCCCCAGGGTTTAAGCTCTCTGCATTGGGACTTTGGTCATACTCAGTTAGTGGAAGATGTGATTACCGGAAGCTACCCCATTCCATGTTGATTACCTTCACAAATTCAATCTTGTCAGAAATTAATTTATTATTAAATATTATATTTTTATTAATTTTAAATATATATAATTATTATTAATAAAAATATTTTAAAATTTAATTTACAAGAAAATTCTTTTTTGATATACGAAAATATTTAAAAAATCAAGAAGTTTGTCTAGTACTGAAGGGCGGCTGCCCAATTTTGCTTCCAATTTACTGTAGCTTGGTGCGATTTTTGGTGCGATAGTTGCACTGTAGCTACTGTAGCTACAGTGCAACAGTCATAATTTTATTTTATTTTATTTTTTTTTAGGTATTGCACTCTCTCCAACCGGTAGTAGTCGCCTCGTCTCGCTATTCAACGTTTTGCGGCAGTAGTTCGACGGTGGTGCTATTCAACGTCTGCAGTTTGGCTTTCGCGCAACGGCCTGCGGTGAGAGATAGTTATTAAGTTAAAGTTTCTTTCACCCTAGGCCATTTGTAGTGGGCAATTTGAGTGTAGTGTAGTATCATTTTTGTATAATATTAGTGACCCGATATAACCGGGCTTTTGTACGTTTGGTTGAGCCTAAGTTGTCTAGGTTTTCAACCTGTGCCGCTTTGCGGCTTTTGTCCCGCTCTGCGGGTGTGGTTCTGTGCCCCTTTGAGGGCTTCTCATCCCGTTCAGGGTCGTTGTTTTCGTGGGTTATAGCGCTGTTTTTCAGTAGCGACTCCACGAAACTCTCTAAGCCTTTCGGCTCTGTAATATTGGTCATTGCGCCCAATTTCAATATACTATCGTTTCAGAAAAAAAAAAAAGATATACGAAAGTATTTTGAAAATAAACTTTTTTTTAAGATGCTGGTGGGAGTATATTTTTGACGAAAGTTTTTTTTGTTTTTGGGGAGGGGGGGTGAATACATCAACACCACCTCATAAAAAAATGCAAATCGGGTCACCTGTATTCCAGATTTCCTTCCTTCTCTCATAATTATTTGGTAATTTTTAGTCTATCCCATTTATTGAGACGATAAGGACAACGACGTTATGCTTCCTGTCGTTGACGGACTGGTCTTTGTTTTAATTTTGGGAATGTTGACTGTCTTTTTATGGTGTGGAATGCAATGAGCACTTCGCGCGGATTTCAATGCAGAACTCAAGGGTAAGTGAATATTTACGAGAAATCGGGATGAACGGTGGTCGAGGGCACATTCAGGTGGGAGACGTTATACAATAATGACGACTAACATTGCAGAATGTCTAAATGCATTATTGCGTGATGCCCGGGAGTTACCTATTCACATTTTGGTCGATTACATCCGCAACACACTCCAAAGATGGTTTCACGCGACGGCGCCATGCTAGTGAAATGAAAACATTGACGACCCCATACATTGAGCGACTAATAGCATCAAGAATGAGAGAAGCACAATCCTATGTGGTTGAACCGGTTGATATACGGATGGTTTATGCGGGACATTGCAAACCGGCATTCTGGTTGATTTGCTTGAAAAAACTTGCACGTGTCGAGTGTTTGATATGGATCAAATCCCTTGTGTTCACGCACTAGCTGCATCTCGGCGCAGACAAATTGACCATTACACCTTATGTTCGTGACTGTACCACACTGAAGCACTTGTAGGTGCTTATGCCGATTCTATTATGCCGGTGGGAGACGCTAAGGATTGGAATGTGACCGCTGATGTTTTAGCAATTCAATTATCACCCCCGGAACCTAGGGCTAAGAGTGGAAGGAGGAAGAAAAAAAGAATTCCTTCTACAGGAAAGGAGAAAGTAAAAAAAAAATGTGGTCGTTGCGGAGGGAGCGGACATAACCGGCAAACTTGCTCAAATGCATTCGTTTATAGGGACAACGTGTAGAGCAAGTTAACTTTATTTAGTATTGGATTTTACTTAGGCAAGAGGAAATTTTGTATATGCAAATTTCTTGTTCTTCTTTATTGAATATTATTAAATTTAAGTTTGTTTACATTTTTTGTATTATTGGTTTACATTTAGTATTTAAATTTTGTATATTAAATTTTTTGTTCTTTAGTATATTACTAAAGTTTGTTTTGTATATTTCATGTTTCAAGAAGGAGCGGATATTGGACAAAGAAAAGTAAACCAAGATGTGGAAAAAATTTCATACCACTGCCATAGCATGTAATTTTGGGTGCCATGGCATGACATACTTCATGGCGAAAGGAGGCTTGGAAGTTTTTAACGCGCTGGCTTATTTCATTGCGGCTCGGTTATAAAATTCTTTCCGATGCTATGGCATGTAATTTTCAATGCCATGGCATACCCATTTCATGATGGAAGGACGTTGGCCAGAAAGTTTTAACCACCGCGGCGCTTAATTCAATGTACTAGTGTTAGCTTGTTATACACATTTATAAAAAAATAAATAAATAAAAAATAATAATAATAATAATAATAATAATAATACTAGTAATATTAGTTCGTGAATTCTTCAGACTTTAATTGTGAATCACGATAGTAGTTGAATATTACCATCATATTAGATTATGTAATATAACTAATAAAAAAACACCGAGTCAAATACTAAAATGAATAACTAATATACGGCAATAAAATTATACATCTAATAGTTGAATATTACCATCATATTAGATTATGTAAAATCAATGTACAACATTCATTGTAGATATTAATATTCATATTAATATTCGTAAAGAAAATGCAATCAATATTCATTAATGCAAATTATTCTTTACAATTTGCAATCATAATTTTTTTCAATTTTACATTTATATACATGTAACTAAAAAAGTAACTTTAAATTATGTTTAGATCACACTGTCGACATTTTAGAGCCTAGGGACGACATATATGTCGACGTTTTAGATCATACTGTCGACATTTTAGAGCCTATGGACGACATATATATCGACGTTTTAGATACTACTGTCGACATTTTAGAGCCCAGGGACGACATATATTCATTAATATCGACATTTTATACCAATCTGTCCACATATATTTCGACATATATGCATCATTATCGACATATTTTGAACATTCTTTTACGTATGGACTACTTACTCTCTCGTTCACGTTCAAACCCAATTCGGCCAAAAATTTAACACACACTTGACACCGTACCCGCAAAACAAACACACAACCCACACCCACACACCCTCTCGTGATAGCAGATTCGAATCTAAAAGCAGATGAAAATTTTCACCAAACCCGCTACTCAATCGGCATTTTTTTCCTTCTTCAGCATGCCGTCGTTGAGCCATAGTTGATTTCGGTCATGTGGGTTGTTGAATCAGTGGATGATGAATGCTAATTGGCGATTACAGACGAAGATACGCGGGAATTTTTGTCTAACGTCTTTATCTTTCTGCACATAGAAGGGCTTTTTGGTCATTTCAGTTGGTCAAACACCTTGACCTGCTATATTTATGAACAAAAATTACCCGCTGCTATATTTGATAACGGAGAAGTCAAAGCTGCTATTTTAGATATTCTCTCGGAATGCAACGGTGACAAGACTTCATTACCTCATTTCTAGATGGATTTCAAATTCTCTGTGGGTAATGATATGAGTATTTTTTATTTTATTTTTTTTGTTGAATATGAGATTTATAATAAAAAAATTTGGTAAATTTTAAAACAAAAGTAGTAATAGTCTCAGTAAATGAGAACACAATTAAAACACATTTAGAATGATTTAGACATGTGCAAAATAGACTTTAAATGTAATTCAAACTAAACGGAAAAGAAAAGGATTTAAAAAACACTTGAAAATAAAATATTGAAAATAACATGAATTGTTTGAATCTAAACAAAACTTTTATTTATAAATAGAAAAAGTTGTATTAGCATTTGTAAAAATTTTAATTTGTATTTTTGATAGAAAAAGTTTTTTGGAGGGAAAAATAAGAGGAAAATTTTTTTAAAATTATGTGAGAGGAATTTGAGTAAGAAAATTTGAATTCTAAATTTTGAAATAAAAATGTGTTTAGATAGTTTGTTTTTGTTTAAGAATTTTCTTATTTGCAAATAAAAACAATGTGTACAAATAGGCGTGTTTTACTAAAAAGTGATGGTAAGATATAATTATTAAAATAAATGTTTAATTGTAGTTATTGTAGTTTCACAAAAATTGACAAGTGACAATTGCACTGTAGAAGAATTTTAGATTAATTACTGTTTAGTGAAGATAAACTAACTTTATTAAAAAAAATTTATTGTTTTTACAATTTAATATAATTTTTTTAATTATAAAATTTAATACATTTGATACATTATTAAATATTATAATTTTAAATCACACATGATTATTATCTATAAAATCAATACAAGATTTTTTTTAATTCAGAAATAAACTTTTTTTCTGGAACCAAACAAATTTAAAAATAAATTCTGTTTTTAGAACCAAGTTGTATATTTTTTATTCCCAGAAAAAGCTAAAAAAAAATTATGACAATAAAAGAAAATCAAATATCACATAAAATGAAATACTAACATCATCATTAATTCTTATTTATTCTGCTGTTCAACAATGGCAGGGGAAGTCCGCAAACTTCCGGAAGATCTCCATGGCCAAGAGGTAAAATAAGTGGAGAAGTGGATCATCCATCATCCCTTCAATTTGCAGCTGAGCAATAATTAAGTGATCAACTGTACACACTAAAAACCTGATTGGTTAACCATTTTTTCCAGAAACCCCACCAAATAGCAGTTGGGTCAAACTTGCCAAAGCTCAAATTCCCCACTAAATCTATATCACTGGAGTAATGGTTTGACCATGGGATTTTCCAAGGACTTTTCTTGACTCCCATGAGGGCAATAAAAAACAAACCAGGATGAAGATGGAAGAACTGTGGATAGCCACAGGCCATTGCCCGACCTTTAATTATTTAAAGGTGTCAGATTGTTTTGAAAGTCAGGTAAAGCCGTTGGTATTTGACGAGTCTTTCCAGGCAACTTCTTCTTCCTGAGGAGTTTCCAGGACAAGAAATTTTGCTTTGCCCCATCAAATTCATCAGCTTCTTCATTCTGATCTTTCCTTCTTCAACCATCATCATTCACCATGCCCAGAATCTCCTTTCAGATATTCACCTTACTCCTCTTAGCCTTGTCATGCCATGGATACTCAAAGACTGAAAAGAGTAGCCCACAAGAACAAACCATTCTGCTTAAACTCAAACAGCACTGGAACAAAACACCCTCCATTTCCCACTGGACCGCATCATCTGCCCACTGCAGTTGGCCAGAGATCACTTGCACCAACGGTATAGTCACTGAAATCAATGTCTACAACTACTCAATCTCAGATACAATCCCGCCATTCATATGTGACCTCAACAACCTCACCATTCTAAATCTCGGCTATAATTTTATTCCTGGATTCTTTCCTACAGTCCTCTACAATTGTTCTAAGCTCGAATCTTTGGACCTGTCTTATAATTCCTTTGTTGGGATCCTTCCTGATGATATTGACAGGCTATCCCCGAGACTGGAGTACCTCCACCTTGAAGGCAACAACTTCACAGGGGACATT
This sequence comes from Gynochthodes officinalis, assembly GCA_020080225.1. NCBI lineage: Eukaryota > Viridiplantae > Streptophyta > Magnoliopsida > Gentianales > Rubiaceae > Gynochthodes > Gynochthodes officinalis. Next base: position 44,120,374 of record CM034615.1, on the reverse strand, counting down.
CCTCCTGCAATTGGAAAATTAACAGGGCTTAATACTCTTGACCTCTCCGGAAACCTGTTCAATGGTTCTTTCCCTGCAGAGATAGGCGGTTTATTGAATCTTGAAGAACTGGTGCTGAGTGATAATGGGGGGTTTGCTCCGCAAGCTATACCCTCCAGTTTTATTCGACTGGCAAAGTTGAAAATTTTTTGGATGTATGGAGCAAATTTGATTGGAGAGATCCCACAAGATATTGGGAACATGTCAGCTCTGGAATTCTTGGACTTGTCAAAAAATTACTTGAGTGGTAATATTCCTGAAGGCGTGTTTCGGCTAAAGAATTTGAGTACACTGTATCTTTACTCGAACAGGCTGTCTGGTTCAATACCTCAATCAATTGAGGCCTTGAATTTGGGGGTGATTGACCTCACCAATAACAGGTTGACAGGGACAATCCCTGAAGATTTTGGAAAATTGGCAATGTTGACAGGGCTAGCTTTGAATTTCAATGAGTTGTCAGGTGAAGTTCCTGCAAGTATAGGCATGTTACCGGCACTGCAAGATTTGAACCTGTTCAGAAATAAGCTATCAGGGCAGCTGCCACCGGAAATGGGGAGACACTCCATGCTGAGGAGCTTTCAGGTTTCATCCAATAACTTTGTTGGAAACTTACCTGAGGATTTATGCGCAAATGGAGTGCTACTTGGTGTGGTTGCATTCGACAATAATCTTACAGGGGGATTACCCCAATCTCTGGGCAAGTGCAATAGTCTGGTGGTTGTTAGAGTTGAAGGAAATCAACTTTCAGGTCAAATTCCTGATGGTTTGTGGACAGCAACAAATTTGACCCAGCTGATGCTGAGTGATAACTCATTTACTGGCCAGCTACCAAACAGTGTTGCGCCAAACTTGTCAATTCTTGAGATCAGTAATAATCAGTTTTCAGGTCAAATTCCAGATGGCGTGTCCTCTTGGAATAATTTAAGGACGTTTAAGGCAAGCAATAACCACTTAAATTGTAATATTCCCCAAGAGTTGACATCTCTTGCAGAGTTGTTCGTTCTTTTACTTGATGGCAATCAATTTTCTGGGAGCTTACCGTCAACCATAATCTCATGGAAGGGGTTGAATATGTTAAATTTCAGTAGGAACCAGCTCTCTGGCCAAATTCCTGGTGCAATTGGTCTTTTACCAGTCCTTAATGCTTTGGATTTATCAGAAAATGAATTTTCAGGTGAAATTCCAACTCAAATCGGTCTTCTGAGGCTAAATGACCTCAACCTCTCTTTCAATAGCCTTTCTGGTGAAATCCCTCGTGCATTCCAGAATGCTGCTTTCGACAGAAGCTTCTTGGAAAATCCTGGTCTTTGTTCAAATGCTCCATCACTAAACCTCAATTCATGTCTTTCCAGAACCACAACGTCAAACAAGCTTTCACCAAAACTTGTTGCTGCTATTTCGGTTATAGCTGCAGTGGGGCTTTTAGTGGCCTTAGTTTACACTTTCTTCTTGATCAGAATTTACAGAAAGAAGAGGCAGAGATTGGATTCAACATGGGACATAACCTCATTCCACAAATCGGATATCACAGAGAGAAAAGAAAGTCAGAAGTGAGTATGATGTTGCTCCTCTCCTCAAAAACTCGAAGCGGGAAAGGTCACTGATCGATGAAGATGTCAATTTTGACTCAATCGTTTGATAAAATTTGAGAATTTAACTTCATTTGATTGATCCAAAAGGTTGGGAAATCGATCAAGATTCTACACCGAGGAGCAGAAATAGGCCTTGGAGAGTATGCAAGTTCCTGCAACATGAATACTTAATGATACAGTTCAGATTAGCTTATATTTACATAAAACTGAAACCTAATATCGATCTTTGTACATCTCTCGAAGAGAAAAAACAGGAAAAGATCGATCTCTGCGTATATATGGAAACAATTATACTGCAGTTCAAAGCAACCTATTTGGCCAACCTATATAAATCAGTCGCTGCAGTTACTGCCGCTGTTTCAATGCAGCATTTTCTGCTGCCTGCAATTTGTTGATCAATACAAAGCTCTAAAGTTGGCATATCAGTATTCCAGACAATCCTTCTTCTTCTTTTTTTCACAATCCTTTTTTTTTTTTTTGACAATCCTATACAATTACATACTATTTTTTTTTTACAATCCTATATTATTACAACTATATTTACAACAGCCAGCATTCCACACAATCCTATATTTTTTTTGACAATCATATACTATTAAATACTATTTTTTTGGACAATCCTATACTACTACAACTGTATTGTTTTTTTTTTTTTTGAACAATATACTATTACAACTGTGTTTACAATAGACTGTACTTTTTTTTTTGGACAATCCTATATGTGTTTACAGCAGACAGTGTTTTTATTTTATGTTCCCCCTCCCTCTTTATCCCAACATACGTTGGATGCCCGTTGGGGAAAGCCCCCTTCTAAACAATCTTTGAGTTCACAAAATTTTTATACATGGTTCTTTGCACAGTTCCTCATCTCATTTAAAAAGTTTGATGCATGAAAAATTTAAAGCATTTCATGGGTGTAGAGAAACAGGATCTCTACAAATATATAAATTAATATGAAGGAATTGTTTGATTCCTCGATACTGATAAAAGCCTAGGTGAGAAGTCAGAAAAAGGATCTTCTGTCAAATGTTTAAAACAATGAAGCAAATATCAGGTGTAACCAAAATTTGGAACACAATCCACTATAGATTTCAAAATTTCGATCCGATATCATCACTCTTATTATTCTATCATCCAAATTTATTAAAATGATTTCAATTTTAATTACGATTCTATGTGAAATAATTATTGTTAAATTTATCTCAAAAAATATGAATATCTTAATAAAATTAAGATTTATCATTATATAAATAACTTAATTAGTTTAATCATATTTTTATTAGTTTTTAATAATTAATAAATAAATAAATTAGACATAAATACATTTCGATCCCGACAACGATTAAAATATTGAAAAAATCATATAAAATATTATAAGAAATAAAAATTGAATTTAAATTATTTAATTATAAACTGTACATGAATTTTCTACATATCTATTTATATCTTGATTAATAATTTATTTAAAAATAATTTATAAATTATATTTTCTCAATTTTTCTAAAATCTTATGATCTTGCGATTTGATTGTACCGATCCAATCCATTTACCCTAAATCAATTTTGTGTAAAATTTCAATCTTATAAACTATAGAATCCACACTTCTCGATTTCAATTTTATGTGTATATTATGTTCCGGAGACATTGGTAGAGCCTAAAAGCATCATTTACCAAGAGGTGAAACTGAAAGGTAATCATTGGTGCCCCAATTTATTCCCTAAATCAAATCTCAAACAATCTTACAGTAAAGAATTTGGAGACCTCAGCCACAAAGTGGGGGTAAAATGATTGGCAAAGATACGAGGGCTTTGCCTCAGTTACATGAAAGTATCCTCAAGTACATAGGTCCATGGTTCAGTTTAGAGAGCCTATAGACCATAAATCGAATAGTTTCCCGCATGATGTCTTCATTTAACCATAGGAAAAAAACAGGAAAAAAATTAAAAAATCTAACTGTTCCTAAAATGTATGGAAATAAGAGTGCACAATCCATCTCTTCTTGCAATGCTGCGGCTCTTGCGAAGATCACGACTCTTCTACTTCGAGATATTGTGAATTAGAGGCAGCCAAAAGGGCAGCGCCAAGGCCAAAACCATCATTTGAGAGCACAATGGAAATACTCTCATAAGCATCACCTAGTAATTCCTGAAGAGTGCTATTTATACAATTTCTGAATTTTGCGTAGTGTTCAAATTGCCCACCATCCATAGCTATGACTGACTTCTGTTTCTCTCCCTCCTTCAGAGTATCTCTTCCCAATTTCTTCAGAATCCCAAGAACCCCAGCAGCAGAGAGGCGTGCTCCGCGTGAGGCAACAATGTCACACAACTCCACAATTACTTTCCGAACTTTTAGTGAAGAATTAGGAATATGTAACCAGGAGATTAGAAAACATCATTCTTTCTACTCAGCAAAATACTTCCTCCAAAGGCAATTTGAGTCCAAATGCAAATGTTACTAGCGTGTCAAACATGAAACACAATGGAGCTATAGAATCGTGTTTTAAAGAAACAGAACAGGCACATCGCAAATATATGTTTCTCTGAAGTGCAAGTTAACATACCTCTAAAATATCCTTTAGTTTGCTGCCAACAATTTTGAGATCAGCAGATGTGTCATGATGGATTGCAGACATATCAGGCGTCCTGCAAATAGAGCAAAAAATAAGTGTCTTACCCTATTCCCAAAAGGCTTCGAGTCACAGTAAGAAAATGAAATTTAAACTGGGAAACTTCAAAATGAAGTCATGGAAAAGTCACACAATGTCATTTCAACGTCGTAATCTCATAGCATACCTTAATATGAATGGAATTTTCAGTTTTAGGGGGACAGTATCACCGAAAAGATCAGCCTCTTCTGCCATCCTGCACAATACTTTTCTTACAATTTCCCCTAGATACATCCCAGATATCATCTTCTCAAAAATCTGCAGTTAGCTAAGGATTAGAAATTTAGTATACATAAAATTATCCATATTGACTTAAAATAGGTGAAAATCAACAGCTATAAACTGCTATAATGACCTGTTCCCCAGGGTTTAAGCTCTCTGCATCAAGACTTTGGTCATACTCAGTTACCGGAAGATGTGATGACCGGAAGCTACCCCATTCCATGTTGATTACCTTCACAAATTCAATCTTGTCAGGAAATTAATTTGGCGCAAAGAGAAAAAATGGGAGAAGCTTAAATATGATTCAGATGTTGAATCAAAGGGGGTTGATAATCTTGGGGAATGCCTACCATCTCTCCTGAGTTAGGCAGCAGACCATGCCACTTTGGAATTGCATGTGCCCGCTCAACATATGCTGCATTGGTTCCCGTACCAAGAATAACAGCAGCAACAACTTCTGAATTGTCATATCGACCTCCTGCTAGTGTTCCAACTGTATCATTGACCTTCAATAAGCAAGCAAAGGGTCAAAAGTTCTCAATAGGCAAGCAAAGGTCAATCATTTGACCTTTATGATTAAGAAATCCAAAAGTAAAAGATTGTAGAAAAAAATGATATCGTAGAATAAAAATAAAAAGGAAGAAGATATCTTCTCTGTTTTTCATAAAATGAACTGAACAAGACTCACCAAAGCAGACACCGGCATATCAAGACCCACCCTTTCAATTGCTTTTGTCAACTCTACCACGACATCTTGGCCAATCTACCAAAGCCAGCCAAAATATGCAACAGACATTAAGATGCAGGAAGAGAATGATGAAGACGACAAAATCACTAAGCTTGTGTTGAAGCATACAGGATTTTGAAAAAGAACATCACATAATCATTCAAGTACACATTAAGCAAAATCAATTCTTCATGAGATCCACCAAAGAGCAATTCCAATATTTTATTACCTGTTAGCGCATGAAATTCACAGACATAGGATGTTTTTTTTCCTTTGAGCACGTAGCTGGTTAAATTGAATTCTTTCTACATTTGACACAAATTAATACATGAATACAAGAACTATACTTTCTTGGTTTTACACTGCATGTAAGTACACTTATCCTGATTTTTCAAATAAAACTATAACAAAGGTGGAGGAAACACAATTGACGTTAATGAAATAAAAAACAAAATTTTCCATACACACAGCTTCTTTACTCAAAAAAATAATAATAATAATAATCTGAAATGAAGTTCTTGTTTTCAATATCATCAAACAATTACATGACTAAGTTAGCACATGAGCAGTTGCAGCATATCAAATGGGTATTGATATTATAACAAACAAGAAACTGTTATTCACTAACCGTTTCTTCTATTGAGAAGCCTTTTGCCCATCTAATAAGAGTTCCAGATGTTATTGACAATTGCTTAACTGGAAATGAAAAGGTAAAACCCAGCTCCCGTTGCCTGCCAGTTGGGAGACGAAAATCTTCACTCTCTGTAGCTACAAATAATTGTATATATTTATAATTAAAAGATAAGAACAAAAAATTTAAAATTATATATTTAGTTAGTGCAATAACTATATGGTATCTAATAACTAATAAAAAATTATATTTAAATTAAAGTAAATTTTTTTTTGAAGATTGAGGAGGTATAAAGAAGCCCAATGAATTTTTTTGGAGAAAAAAGGGAAGTGACGTACAAAATTGTAGTCTAGAGAATATTTATGCATTTTTTTTTTATCATTTCTGTGTTAGTATTTTAGATCCTTCCTAGTTTTGAATAGTAAACTAAGATATTTTTAGCTTTTAATACAATTTGAAAAGAATCTTAGAGTTATGTTCTGGAAAAATTAATAATATACTCCCCCAATCTTTTAAAAAAAACTTCAGATTGAATATATGCAATATTTTTAATTATTAAATATATACAATATTTTTAATGTATTATTAAAAGTATAATTTTATATTTTATCTTTACATTTTAATTATAGCGATGTACAATATTATTAGTAAAAGTATTACAAAATTTTGATTCTAAAATTATATTCTTTTTTCAAGACTCAGAAAAATTAAAATGAACTCTTTTTTTACGGAAGAATAATTTGTTTTCTCTCCACAAAAAAAGTAAAGAAATTTTTTTAAAAAAATGCCCTCTACCAGGAAGTTTTTTTTTTTTTTTGGTTTGAAAAAAAATATATACATCAGCACCACGTCATAAAAATATGCAAATCTCGTCACTTAGGCTCCGTTTGCAGTGTGATGTATTTGAAAAAAGTTATATTAAAATGTGTGAAAACTTTGGTGAATTTTTTTTATAGAAAAAATATTTTAGAGGGAAAAATTTTAAAATTATATGAGAAGAATTTGAGTAAGAATATTTTAAATTTTAAAATAAAAATATGTTTGGATAGTTTACTTTTATTTTAAAAAAATTAACTTTTTACTCATTTACCAACAAAAATGGCTTATCTAAACATAGCTTAGATTTTAGATTTCCTTCCCTCATAATTTTAGTCCAGCCATTAATTGAGATGATAAGGACAATGTACGCTTTCCCCTCGTTGACCGCAAGCTATACCCTCCAGTTTTCCTCGACTGGCAAAGTTGAAATGTTTTTGGATGTAGGGAGCAAATTTGATCGGAGAGATCCCACAAGATATTGGGAACATGTCAGCTCTGGAATTCTTGGACTTGTCAAAAAATTCCCTGAGTGGTAATATTCCTGAAGGCGTGTTATAGCTAAAGAATTTGAGTACACTGTATCTTTACTCGAACAGGCTGTCTGGTTCAATACCTCAATCAATTGAGGCCTTGAATTTGGGGGTGATTGACCTCACCAATAACAGCTTGACAGGGACAATCCCTGATGATTTCGGAAAATTGACAAAGTTGACAGGGCTAGCTTTGTCTTTCAATGAGTTGTCAGGTGAAGTTCCTGCAAGTATAGGCAGGTTACCGGCACTGCAAGATTTTAGGCTGTACAACAATAAGCTATCAGGCCAGCTGCCACCGGAACTGGAGAGACACTCGAAGCTAAAAAGCTTTGAGGTTTCATCCAACAATTTTGTTGGAAACTTACCTGAGGATTTATGCGCAAATGGAGTGCTACTTGGTGTGGTTGCTTTCGACAATAATCTTACAGGGGGATTACCCCAATCTCTGGGCAAGTGCAATAGTCTGAAGGTTGTTAGCGTTGAAGGAAATCAACTTTCAGGTCAAATTCCTGATGGATTGTGGACAGCAACAAATTTGATACAGTTGATGCTGAGTGATAACTCATTTACTGGCCAGCTTCCGAACAGTGTTGCGCCAAACTTGACAATTCTTGAGATCAGTAATAATCAGTTTTCGGGTCAAATTCCAGATGGGGTGTCCTCTTGGAATAATTTGAGGACGTTTAAGGCACGCAATAACCACTTAAACGGTAATATTCCCCAATAGTTGACATCTCTTGCAGAGTTGTTCGTTCTTGCGCTTGATGGCAATCAATTTTCTGGGAGCTTAAATATGATTTAAATGTTGAATCAAAGGGGATTATTGATAATCTTGGTGAATGCCTACCATCTTTCCGGAGTTGCATGTGCCCTCCCAACATATGCTCCATCTCTTCGGGAACTTTCTATTTGACTTCAAATCAATGCATAAAAGGGTATTTCTAAAACAAATAATGCATCCTTATTAAAAATTCAATTTTCATGCTCATATTTAGCAAATATATGCTCCGTTTATGTTGGAAACGACTAAGGGTTTGTGTGAATAATAATTCAAAACGTGTTTTTATATAATTTAATATAATAATTGTGAAATAAAAAATGTATTAAAAATTAAATATTTTTTAAAAAATATACAAATACATTTTGAAAGACTAACCAAATAAGCCGTAAATATATTAAGTTTCCACTTTATGTCAAGCTACATTAGTATTTCTTATACTTTGATAGTGGAAAGTGTGAGACGCAAAAATCACAAGGCGTCTAAATGGGGAATTGGAAGTAGTTGTGCCGTGCTCGTCATTATTTTTCCGTCCTTGTGTACACAACTACACATTGCCCCGTAGAACGCTTTTGTTTTATACTCCTCCGTTCAAATTTTTTTTGACGCATAACCCATTTAATTTATTATTAAATATTATATTTTTATATTTTAAATTTTAAATATATATAATTATTATTAATAAAAATATTTTAAAATTTAATTTACAAGTAAACTCTTTTTTGATATACGAAAATATTTTGAAAATAAACTTTTTTTTAAGATGCTGGTGGGAGTATAATTTTGACGAAAGTTTTTTTTTTTTTTTTTTTGGGGTATGGGGGGGAAAAAATACATCAGCACCACCTCATAAAAAAAATGCAAATCTGGTCACCTGTATTCCAGATTTCCTTCCTTCTCTCATAATTATTTGGTAATTTTTAGTCCATCCCATTTATTGAGACGATAAGGAGAACGACGTTATGCTTCCTGTCGTTGACGGACTGGTCTTTGTTTTAATTTTGGGAATGTTGACTGTCCTTTTATGGAGTGGAATGCAACGGTGACAAGACTTCATTACCTCATTTCTCGATGGATTTCAAATTCTATGTGGGTAATGATATGAGTTTTTTTTTTTGGTTGAATATGAGATTTATAATAAAAAATTTGGTAAATTTTAAAACGAAAGTAGGAATAGTCTCAGTAAATGAGAACACAATTAAAACACATTTAGAGTGATTTAAACATGTGCAAAGCAGACTTTAGATGCAATTTAAACTAAACGACAAAAGCAAAATATTTAAAATAAACTTGAAAATAAACTATTAAAAATAACATGAATTGTTTTATTCTAAACAAAACTTTTATTTATAAATAGAAAAATTTGTATTAGCATGTGTGAAAATTTTGATTTGTATTTTTGATAGAAAAAGTTTTTTGTAGGGAAAAATAAGAGAGAAATTTTTTTAAAATTATGTGAGAGTAATTTGAGTAGGAAAATTTGAATTCTAAATTTTGAAATAAAAATGTGTTTAGATAGTTTGTTTTTGTTTGAGAATTTTCTTATTTGTAAATAAAAACAATGTGTCCAAATAGACGTGTTTTAATAAAAAGTGATGGTAAGATATAATTATTAAAATAAATGTTTAATTGTAGTTATTGTAGTTTCACAAAAATTGACAAGTGACAATTGCACTGTAGAAGAATTTTAGATTAATTACTGTTTAGTGAAGATAAACTAATTTTATTAAAAATTTTTATTGTTTTTACAATTTAATATAATTTTTTTAATTATAAAATTTAATACATTTGATACATTATTAAATATTATAATTTTAAATCACACATGATTATTATCTATAAAATCAATATAAGATTTTTTTTTAATTCAGAAATAAACTTTTTTTCTAGAACCAAACAAATTTAAAAATAAATTCTGTTTTTAGAACCAAGTTGTATATTTTTTATTCCCAGAAAAAGCTAAAAAAAATTATGACAATAAAAGAAAATCAAATATCACATAAAATGAAATACTAACATCATCATTAATTCTTATTTATTCTGCTGTTCAACGATGGCAGGGGAAGTCCGCAAACTTCCAGAAGATCTCCATGGCCAAGAGGGAAAATAAGTGGAGAAGTGGACCATCCATCATCCCTTCAATTTGCAGCTGAGCAATAATTAAGTGATCAACTGTACACACTAAAATCGTGATTGGTTAACCATTTTTTCCAGAAACCCCACCAAATAGCAGTTGGGTCAAACTTGCCAAAGCTCAAATTCCCCACTAAATCTATATCACTGGAGTAATGTTTGACCATGGGATTTTCCAAGGACTTTTCTTGACTCCCATGAGGGCAAAAAAAAACAAACCAGGATGAAGATGGAAGAACTGTGGATAGCCACAGGCCATTGCCCGACCTTTAATTATTTAAAGGGTGTCAGATTGTTTTGAAAGTCAGGTAAAGCCGTTGGTATTTGACGAGTCTTTCCAGGCAACTTCTTCTTCCTGAGGAGTTTCCAGGACAAGAAATTTTGCTTTGCCCCATCAAATTCATCAGCTTCTTCATTGTGATCTTTCCTTCTTCAACCATCATCATTCACCATGCCCAGAATCTCCTTTCAGATATTCACCTTACTCCTCTTAGCCTTGTCATGCCATGGATACTCAAAGACTGAAAAGAGTAGCCCACAAGAACAAACCATTCTGCTTAAACTCAAACAGCACTGGAACAAAACACCCTCCATTTCCCACTGGACCGCATCATCTGCCCACTGCAGTTGGCCAGAGATCACTTGCACCAACGGTATAGTCACTGAAATCAATGTCTACAACTACTCAATCTCAGATACAATCCCGCCATTCATATGTGACCTCAACAACCTCACCATTCTAAATCTCGGCTATAATTTTATTCCTGGATTCTTTCCTACAGTCCTCTACAATTGTTCTAAGCTCGAATCTTTGGACCTGTCTTATAATTCCTTTGTTGGGATCCTTCCTGATGATATTGACAGTCTATCCCCGAGGCTGGAGTACCTCCACCTTGAAGGCAACAACTTCACAGGGGACATTCCTCCTGCTATTGGAAAATTAACAGGGCTTAATACTCTTGACCTCTCCGGAAACCTGTTCAATGGTTCTTTCCCTGCAGAGATAGGCGGTTTATTGAATCTTGAAGAACTGGTGCTGAGTGATAATGGGGGGTTTGCTCCGCAAGCTATACCCTCCAGTTTTACTCGACTGGCAAAGTTGAAAAATTTTTGGATGTATGGAGCAAATTTGATTGGAGAGATCCCACAAGATATTGGGAACATGTCAGCTCTGGAATTCTTGGACTTGTCAAAAAATTACTTGAGTGGTAATATTCCTGAAGGCGTGTTTCAGCTAAAGAATTTGAGTACACTGTATCTTTACTCGAACAGGCTGTCTGGTTCAATACCTCAATCAATTGAGGCCTTGAATTTGGGGGTGATTGACCTCACCAATAACAGGTTGACAGGGACAATCCCTGAAGATTTTGGAAAATTGGCAAAGTTGACAGGGCTAGCTTTGAATTTCAATGAGTTGTCAGGTGAAGTTCCTGCAAGTATAGGCATGTTACCGGCACTGCAAGAGTTTAACCTGTTCAGTAATAAGCTATCAGGGCAGCTGCCACAGGAAATGGGGAGACACTCCATGCTGAGGAGCTTTCAGGTTTCGTCCAATAACTTTGTTGGAAACTTACCTGAGGATTTATGCGCAAATGGAGTGCTACTTGGTGTGGTTGCATTCGACAATAATCTTACAGGGGGATTACCCCAATCTCTGGGCAAGTGCAATAGTCTGGTGGTTGTTAGAGTTGAAGGAAATCAACTTTCAGGTCAAATTCCTCTTGGTTTGTGGACAGCAACAAATTTGACCCAGTTGATGCTAAGTGATAACTCATTTACTGGCCAGCTACCAAACAGTGTTGCGCCAAACTTGTCAATTCTTGAGATCAGTAATAATCAGTTTTCAGGTCAAATTCCAGATGGCGTGTCCTCTTGGAATAATTTAAGGACGTTTAAGGCAAGCAATAACCACTTAAATGGTAATATTCCCCAAGAGTTGACATCTCTTGCAGAGTTGTTCGTTCTTTTGCTTGATGGCAATCAATTTTCTGGGAGCTTACCGTCAACCATAATCTCATGGAAGGGGTTGAATATGTTAAATTTCAGTAGGAACCAGCTCTCTGGCCAAATTCCTGGTGCAATTGGTCTTTTACCAGTCCTTAATGCTTTGGATTTATCAGAAAATGAATTTTCAGGTGAAATTCCAACTCAAATCGGTCTTCTGAGGCTAAATGACCTCAACCTCTCTTTCAATAGCCTTTCTGGTGAAATCCCTCGTGCATTCCAGAATGCTGCTTTCGACAGAAGCTTCTTGGAAAATCCTGGTCTTTGTTCAAATGCTCCATCACTAAACCTCAATTCATGTCTTTCCAGAACCACAACGTCAAACAAGCTTTCACCAAAACTTGTTGCTGCTATTTCGGTTATAGCTGCAGTGGGGCTTTTAGTGGCCTTAGTTTACACTTTCTTCTTGATCAGAATTTACAGAAAGAAGAGGCAGAGATTGGATTCAACATGGGACATAACCTCATTCCACAAATCGGATATCACAGAGAGAAAAGAAAGTCAGAAGTGAGTATGATGTTGCTCCTCTCCTCAAAAACTCGAAGCGGGAAAGGTCACTGATCGATGAAGATGTCAATTTTGACTCAATCGTTTGATAAAATTTGAGAATTTAACATCATTTGATTGATCCAAAAGGTTGGGAAATCGATCAAGATTCTACACCGAGGGGCAGAAATAGGCCTTGAAGAGTATGCAAGTTCCTGCAACATGAATACTTAATGATACAGTTCAGATTAGCTTATATTTACATAAAACTAAAACCTAATATCGATCTTTGTACATCTCTCGAAGAGAAAAAACAGGAAAAGATCGATCTCTGCGTATATATGGAAACAATTATAGTGCAGTTCAAAGCAACCTATTTGGCCAACCTATATAAATCAGTCGCTGCAGTTACTGCCGCTGTTTCAATGCAGCATTTTCGGCTGTCTGCAATTTGTTGATCAATACAAAGCTCTAAAGTTGGCATATCAGTATTCCAGACAATCCTTCTTCTTCTTTTTTTCACAATCTTTTTTTTTTTTTTTTTGACAATCCTATACAATTACATACTATTTTTTTTTTACAATCCTATATTATTACAACTATATTTACAACAGCCAGCATTCCACACAATCCTATATTTTTTTTGACAATCATATACTATTAAATACTATTTTTTTTGACAATCATATATTTTTTTGGACAATTCTATACTATTACAATTGTATTGTATTTTTTTTTTTTGAACAATTCTATACTATTACAACTGTGTTTACAATAGACTGTGCTTTTTTTTTTGGACAATCCTATATGTGTTTACAGCAGACTGTGTTTTTATTTTATGTTCCCCCTCCCTCTTTATCCCAACATATGTTGGATGCCCGTTGGGGAAAGCCCCCTTCTAAACAATCTTTGAGTTCACAAAATTTTTATACATGGTTCTTTGCACAGTTCCTCATCTCATTTAAAAAGTTTGATGCATGAAAATTTAAAGCATTTCATGGGTGTAGAGAAACGGGATCTCTACAAATATATAAATTAATATGAAGGAATTGTTTGATTCCTCGATACTGATAAAAGCCTAGGTGAGAAGTCAGAAAAAGGATTCTTCTGTCAAATGTTTAAAACAATGAAGCAAATATCAGGTGTAACCAAAATTTGGAACCCAATCCACTGTAGATTTCAAAATCTCGATCCGATATCATCACTCTTATTATTCTATCATCCAAATTTATTAAAATGATTTCAATTTTAATTAGGATTCTATGTGAAATAATTATTGTTAAATTTATCCCAAAAAATATGAATATCTTAATGAAATTAAAATTTATCATTATATAAATAACTTAATTACTTTAATCATATTTTTATTAGTTTTTAATAATTAATAAATAAATAAATTAGACATAAATACATTTCAATCTTGACAACAATTAAAATATTGAAAAAATCATATAAAATATTATAAAAAATAAAAATTGAAGTTAAATTATTTAATTATAAACTATACATGAATTTTCTACATATCTATTTATATCTTGATTAATAATTTATTTAAAAATAATTTATAAATTATATTTTCTCAATTTTCTAAAATCTTATGATCTTGATTCGGTTGTACCTATCCAATCCATTTACCCTAAATCAATTTTGTGTAAAATTTCAATCTTATAAACTATAGAATCCACACTTCTCGATTTCAATTTTATGTGTATATTATGTTCTGGAGACATTGGTAGAGCCTAAAAGCATCATTTACCAAGAGGTGAAACTGAAAGGCAATCATTGGTGCCCCAATTTATTCCCTAAATCAAATGTCAAACAATCTTACAGTAAAGTATTTGGAGACCTCAGCCACAAAGTGAGGGTAAAATGATTGGCAAAGATACGAGGGCTTTGCCTCAGTTACATGAAAGTATCCTCAAGTACATAGGTCCATGGTTCAGTTTAGAGAGCCTATAGACCATAAATCGAATAGTTTCCCGCATGATGTCTTCATTTAACTATAGGGAAAAAACAGGGAAAAAATTAACAAATCTAACTGTTCCTAAGATGTATGGAAATAAGAGTGCACAATCCATCTCTTCTTCCAATGCTGCGGCTCTTGCGAAGATCACGACTCTTCTACTTCGAGATATTGTGAATGAGAGGCAGCCAAAAGGGCAGCGCCAAGGCCAGAACCATCATTTGAGAGCACAATGGAAATACTTTCATAAGCATCACCTAGCAATTCCTGAAGAGTGCTATTTATACAATTTCTGAATTTTGCGTAGTGTTCAAACAGCCCACCATCCATAGCTATGACTGACTTCTGCTTCTCTCCCTCCTTCAGAGTATCTCTTCCCAATTTCTTCAGAATCCCAAGAACCCCAGCAGCAGAGAGGCGTGCTCCGCGTGAGGCAACAATGTCACACAACTCCACAATTACTTTCCGAACTTTTAGTGAAGAATTAGGAATCTGTAACCAGGAGATTAGAAAACATCATCATTCTTTCTACGCAGCAAAATACTTCCTCCAAAGGCAATTTGAGTCCAAATGCAAATGTTACTAGCGTGTCAAACATGAAACACAATGGAGCTATAGAATCGTGTTTTAAAGAAACAGAACAGGCACATCGCAAATATATGTTTCTCTGAAGTGCAAGTTAACATACCTCTAAAATATCCTTTAGTTTGCTGCCAACAATTTTGAGATCAGCAGATGTGTCATGATGGATTGCAGACATATCAGGGGTCCTGCAAATAGAGCAAAAAATAAGTGTCTTACCCTATTCCCAAAAGGCTTCGAGTCACAGTAAGAAAATGAAATTTAAACTGGGAAACTTCAAAATGAAGTCATGGAAAAGTCACACAATGTCATTTCAACATCGTAATCTCATAGCATACCTTAATATGAATGGAATTTTCAGTTTTAGGGGGACAGTATCACCGAAAAGATCAGCCTCTTCTGCCATCCTGCACAATACTTTTCTTACAATTTCCCCTAGATACATCCCAGATATCATCTTCTCAAAAATCTGCAGTTAGCTAAGGATTAGAAATTTAGTATACATAAAATTATCCATATTGACTTAAAATAGGTGAAAATCAACAGCTATAAACTGCTATAATGACCTGTTCCCCAGGGTTTAAGCTCTCTGCATCAAGACTTTGGTCATACTCAGTTACCGGAAGATGTGATGACCGGAAGCTACCCCATTCCATGTTGATTACCTTCACAAATTCAATCTTGTCAGGAAATTAATTTGGCGCAAAGGGAAAAAATGGGAGAAGCTTAAATATGATTTAGATGTTGAATCAAAGGGGGTTGATAATCTTGGGGAATGCCTACCATCTCTCCTGAGTTAGGCAGCAGACCATGCCACTTTGGAATTGCATGTGCCCGCTCAACATATGCTGCATTGGTTCCCGTACCAAGAATAACAGCAGCAACAACGTCTGGATTGTCATATCGACCTCCTGCTAGTGTTCCAACTGTATCATTGACCTTCAATAAGCAAGCAAAGGGTCAAAAGTTCTCAATAGGCAAGCAAAGGTTAATCATTTGACCTTTATGATTAAGAAATCCAAAAGTAAAAGATTGTAGAAAAAAATGATATCGTAGAATAAAAATAAAAAGGAAGAAGATCTCTTCTCTGTTTTTCATAAAATGAACTGAACAAGACTCACCAAAGCAGACACCCGCATATCAAGACCCACCCTTTCAATTGCTTTTGTCAACTCTACCACGACATCTTGGCCAATCTACCAAAGCCAGCCAAAATATGCAACAGACATTAAGATGCAGGAAGAGAATGATGAAGACGACAAAATCACTAAGCTTGTGTTGAAGCATACAAGATTTTGAAAAAGAACATCACATAATCATTCAAGTACACATTAAGCAAAATCAATTCTTCATGAGATCCACCAAAGAGCAATTCCAATATTTTATTACCTGTTAGTGCATGAAATTCACAGACATAGGATGTTTTTTTCCCTTTGAGCACGTAGCTGGTTAAATTGAATTCTTTCTACATTTGACACAAATTAATACATGAATACAAGAACTATACTTTCTTGGTTTTACACTGCATGTAAGTACACTTATCCTGATTTTTCAAATAAAACTATAACAAAGGTGGAGGAAACACAATTGACGTTAATGAAATAAAAAACAAAATTTTCCATACACACAGCTTCTTTATTCAAAATAATAATAATAATAATAATCTGAAATGAAGTTCTTGTTTTCAATATCATCAAACAATTACATGACTAAGTTAGCACATAAGCAGTTGCAGCATATCAAATGGGTATTGATATTATAACAAACAAGAAACTGTTATTCACTAACCGTTTCTTCTATTGAGAAGCCTTTTGTCCATCTAATAAGAGTTCCAGATGTTATTGACAATTGCTTAACTGGAAATGAAAAGGTAAAACCCAGCTCCCGTTGCCTGCCAGTTGGGAGACGAAAATCTTCACTCTCTGTAGCTACAAATTTTGCTAGGGCAGTAGCAATAAAATCAAATAATGCCTGAAAGAAAAAGAGTTGTGAGCTTCAGTCAATAAAGTGTTCATATGGTATCTTTACAGAATGCTGTTATGTCAGGACTTACATCTGATGAGCTAATCATCAACTCTGGAGGAATTGAAACTTCTGCAAATTCTTTTTTGACAACACGATTTTCTTTTCCGCCCAATTGAACACGCAGTACACGGAAGTTTGTACCACCAAGGTCCAGGGCATAAAATACCCCTTTCTCATCCCTTTGAAAAGGAAAATATGAAGCGCATTAGGACAATTAAGTTAAAATATGATTGGCAAAAAACCGAAACAGAAAAGGAGAAGACAAATTTCCCTTAACAGAAAAAATGGATAAATGCATTCCAAAAGTTTTAGACTTATTAGCAGCAATTTGCAGGATGTATTTTTATTTTATTATTATTTGTTGTGTAAAATATTATGTATTTTTATACAACTTGAGCTAAGCATAGAAAATTTCTTGAGATGTTGTCACTAGAATCTTCACCTTTGTTGGAAGCTAACAAAAGATCACAACCCTTTCCTCTTTCAATATGCCTGAGAAGGAATTCGTGAGACAAATTTTATAAAGAATAATTGAAACCACAGACTGATTCCAACCCACTTTCATTTAGCTTAAGCTATAATTCAATATTAATGCAAACTGACTTCTCAAAGAACAATTCTATTTCAGAGAAAAGGATCAGAACTGGCTGGAAATGTAGTTAGATGAAGCTATAAATCAGAGCTAGAAGCAATCAAGGCTATAACAAGAATCCATTGGTTGTTAACAAGAAAAAGAAGCTAAAAACAGAATCAATATTTGTCATTTACTTCCGCTTTACCTATTATTTAACAGAAACAAGACACAGTCAAGTTCTTTGAAAATAATTGACATTTAAAAGTTTTAGATATTGAGAATAAATCTACAAGATAAGGTAGGAAACAGAGAATAAAGGATATGGAAAAAGATAATATAAGATGCCCAAAGGCCAAACAAGTCAAATGATGAGATCAACCATAGGGGAAGACGGTCAATTAACAAGGAAATAGGAAGTAGAATGAGCAACAGCCTTTTGATATGCAAATACCCAGCACTCCATAGAACACTGGAATGCATTAAACTTAAAATATCTTTTCCAGCAAACAGAAGATTCTTTGTCCCTTTTCTATTTTCCTTTTTCAAGGTATCAAGTCAGTATAAAATTCCAAGTAGAAATTTCAGTCAAGCAATCTAGTGGAATCCACCTCCCTCCAATTTGGTGGACCAGAAATACACCCAACATGAAAATTAACTTGCTTTCACTTAAATAGAATCCAAATAAAGATACAGAAAAAGAATCATTTCATTGAATCATATTCTGTATTCATCTTTGAGAAGCAATTCTACAGATACTGTAGAAGAACCGAATTATTAACAAAAGCAAGTCTCTTCATCAACTGCAACAAACTAAATTATAACCCAGTGAATCAGTTTTAACAGTCTTCAGGACATCTTGACAATATCCTCGAAAATTATATTTCAGGACAGTTCTCTAGCAGACAAAAGAAAAAACCCACTTCCACAGATTTACAGGTGCCATTTAATAGAACTACTTTCTTTAATCAGAATTAAGTAGGACACATATAACACATTCATGCTAACAGCATACATGCCCATAAAAATCCAGTCAGTAGAATAATATGCAGATACCTCAGACCTATTTTTGCAGATTTGCGCCAAGATTCATCACTTGTGAGATATGACAAATCATTAAACTAAACACTGACCCGACAAGTAAAAAGGAAAAACTGTTACTAATCACTTATCACGCAAACAAAAGCCTAATAAATGAATTAATCCAAAACGCACCTAGCGATTTCTTTAAAGAGTTCAAAGTAAGCCAACAAAAAGTTTATATCTTTAACTCAAAAACAAAAAAAAATCGTCATTTAACTCCACAACTGAAAAAATAAATTTAAAAAATACTATAGTTGTAAGTTCAATGCGATCCCAGGAGCAACAACAGAGCAAGGAAAAAAATTTTGTATGGATCATGATCATACCCAGTGGGAAGGCTATCAACGTAGCTGATAAGCATCTTAAGTTTACTTCCCCCTTCAGAAGCAAGGCCGGCATGCATCTCGACGGTCATCGCGTCGGCGACCTGCCGGAGCTTTGCTGTGGGAGTGGCACACTTCTCCTCCAGCTCCTTAAGTATGGCCATAGCCTTAGCCCACTTCCCCCAGCTCTTCATGCGATTCCGAACCACCAGCGCGGCCACCGCACAAGCGGCCGCCGCGCACACCACTGTCGCCGTCACTGCCACTTTCCCCATCTCAGCAACCCAAATATTAAACAAATTCTTCTTTCCCCCCCAAATCCAACAAAATAAATTCAAACAAAAATCAGAAAAAAAAAACCCAAAACCCTCTAAGTAATTTGCCTCCAAGGACAAAAAAAAAAAACTAAAAAGTTGGTAACTTTGATGATGAGAACTGGATTGTGCTATAGTATTGTTGCCACACTATTATTATATTAGCGCGTGTGTGCGTGCCCATGTGTCTGAGAAAGAGAAAAGAAATCTGGAAAAGGATATTTTCACCGTAACACCTTCATCTTTTATACAGGTCTGGGGTCTACCAAAATTGTTCTGAGAAGATTACTACAGATGCATTTAGGAAGAAGACGACACAAAACTTTTCTTTATTTTAAGATAAAACAAAAGACACCGCGTTTTGTGGGCTATCCCATTTTTGGTTTTCATTGATTGGAAGATGGATTTTGTTTTCTGAAGGGGAAAGGAAGAAATTTGCAATTGGATTTTTGTTTGGATAGTTTTAGATTCAGCGGTGTGGATTTAGAAAATCGAGGTTTGGACAGGGAGGGGATCGATAAAGTCCATATTTCAATATTTATCATTTTATTTTTATCAAAACTAGTTGATATTTCTCTGTTCAAAAAAATACACTTCCAATGGGTTGATTATCCTTTTATTTTAAGCAAAACTAATACATCCTCTGTTTTAAAAAAAAAATTTACCTTAAAAACTTTATCTTATTCCAAAAAAAAAAGTTAACTTTTAAATTAAAATTTTAAAATATCCTTATTAATAATAATTATACATATTCAAAATTAAAAAATAATGATAAAATATAAAATTATTTATTTACTAATACATTGAATGAATTGTATCTAATAATTAATAAAAAATTATACATTAACTCAATTGGACTATTTTCTTGGAACGGAGAGAGTAATTTTTTTGCGTTAAAAAAAATACACTTCCAAATGGGTTGATTAGTCTCTGAAGTTTACTTTAATAGTTTTGTTAGTTTTGCATTTTTTTTGTTTAGACCCCTTGTATTAGACTAAATGTGGGTTTTTTGTACTTATAAAGTTATAATCTGCTTCTCAAACTTTTGATTTGGGAGTATTAAAATTTTGCGTTCGTTGGTCGCTATTTTCAATGATTTCTTATAATGAAAATTATGGTTACAGACGTTATAAGCATAAATAAAGAAATTATTTATTACTTCTTTAAAAGCGGAAAATAATTATAAACACTTTTTGTATTTTCACATTTGTACTTCAGTTATTATTCATTCCGTTCCAAAAAAATAGTTGAATTTTAAAAAAATTTGTTTGTCCCAACAGAAATTCCACTTTTAGTGGGAAATTATTGTATTACTTTTACTAATAATAATATATAATCTAAATTAAAAAATAATTATACAAACATAAACTTATATATGCATTTAATTATGCATTAAATATGTTGTACTTTATAATTTAAAAAATATATATACCAAATCAAAAATAGACTTTTTTTTTTTAAGATGAAGGGAGTATAATTTTTTGCTATAAATAATTATTAAAAATATCATTAATTTTATAATATTATTGTAACTAATAAATTCTCTCGGGGATATATCCAAAGGAAAGAGTGAAAATAACCTTTTGTTCATCCTTCGTTATAGATTATATTTTTTCTTATATTGTTATTCAACACATGTTAGTTGTTACTTTATTTTAGTTCAAATATAATAATTTAAATTTCTTCACAATATAAGCTAATTTTATCAAAATTTCTGACTATGTATTTTAAATCTTATTTGAATTTATTTTTAACGAAGCATTATTTTTTATTATTTTCATTGACAAGATATTATTTATATTATTTAACATTTAATTACAAATTCAAATAATAATTTAATCTAAAAATTAATATGTAAATTTTTTGACTAATGTATTTTTACATATTTCTTATTCTTATAGATTTATTTTCTTTTCATTTGCAAAAGTTTTATGTATTAATAAAAAATTCTACTACATTAATGTATCAAAACTAGTCATAAGGAAATACTAACAATTTAATGTACCAAAACATTAATTGGGCATGAATTCCGCGCGTGCATTGAAAACAATTGGATCAGTACAAGAGACAAGTCAAATCCCTACACGTAAGAATGATGTGTACGACACCAGGATAAACGAACCGGAAAATCCGGGTAAAAGTTTGACTTCTCTTTGTTTGACTTTTTCTTTGTTTGCTAAGCCGGAAAAAAACCGGTCAAATTTGGAATACAAAACCACAGTTTGCTTTAAAATATACATTTTGCCCAAAGTCTAATGCCAAATCATGCTTATGCATGGATTGTTATCTTGAAACGTGTTTTTTTATATTTTTTTCAATATATTTTTGCGCTTTCTCATATATTATATACGTCTAAAAAAATAAAATTTAGTTTTAAAATTTTTTTATCTCAAAAGAAGAATTTTTTTTATTGTAAAATTCTTATATTATATTGACTAATAATTGAAATGTATAACTTAAATTTAAAAAATAAAATAAAATAATACATTTAATATGCATTAAATATGTTATTTATTTGTAATTTTAAAAAATATATATTAAATCAAAAGTGAATCTTTTTTTAAAATGAGATAATACTTTATATTTGATAATTACTATATCAAAAAATAAAAAGATACATTTAGAAATGCAAATCATACACACAGTAATCAATTAATTGAAAATATAATTAAAGTAATAATATTGTTTATGAAATATATAATAAAAGGTCTATTTGGACAAGTAGTGCTTATTTGCAAATAAGTAATTTCTTAAACAAAAATAAATATTCTAAATATATTTTTATTTTAAAATTTAAAATTCAAATTTTCCCACTCAAATTCCTCTTACATAATTTTAAAAAAAATTTCTCTTATTTTCGCTTCAAAATATTTTTTCTATATAAAAAAAATATCCACAAAAATTTTCACATATTTCAATATAATTTTTTTCAAATATATCACACTCCAAACAAACCCTAACCCTAATTATTTATTGCAGGTATTGAAAAGTACACAATATTAAAAAAATGCTTTTGTTGTACAATAATGCACGCGCTATCATTATCGGATCCCATTTAGCTTGGTCAAAAACAGAATAGTATATTGATTTGATTGGCGGAAAAGTCACTTTTCAACTCTTTTTTTTTTTAATATCCTATAACTAATCTCGAAGCAATGGTTTTTAAATTAGCGTTTAAAATAAGCTCTTTATTGAAGCAAATAAAAAAAATATATACTATGGGCGCTGTCCTCTAGTTTTTGTCCCACAATTTCAAGTTCTTATTTTTTATTAGTTTAAATTAGTCAAAATCGTAGGACGAAAACACTCTTAAACCTTTTTTTTTTTTTAATGATTAGTTGACTGTACAAAAATGGTGGGCGACAAAATTCAAATTGTGTTTTAAGGTGATTGTATTTGGTTTTCTTTTGTGTGTGTGTTTTTATTTTTATGAGTAAAAAGCGTGAGATAAAATGTTTTAGAAAATATAAAAAAGGGTAAAGTTTTCCATAAAATATATTTTTGTTTTTTAAAAATAATTTTTTACATTCTTAACAAATGTAAAAACGTTTCTTATTTTACAATTTTTATTTCAAAAAAATAATAATATATTTTAAGATATAATTTATTCACACTTTACATATACATACATTGTATGTTTCATAGATTTTCATCGTTAGTGTAATCGACACGTGTATGTGCTGAAGTGACACAACTTTTTTTCATTTTTTTAGGGTTGCAATAAGAAACAAAACTGACACTCTCCAATGTGGTACTGTTGTACTAACGGTAAAATGGGATTGTGATCCTATTGATACAACGTTGAATCTAACAGCAAAGGTTTCAGTCCCATCAAATCCATGAATGAATTCCACTCCCACTTTTTCTGAGCCTACCTGTCCCTGCTTACACAGCTTTTTTGTTTGTTTGGAGTGTGATGCATTTCATAAAAGTTAAAAGTTTACATTAAAAACTATGAAAATTTTAGTAAATAATTTTTTTAATTAAAAAAATATTTAAAAAAAAAATAAATTTTTTTTTTAAAAATTACATAAGAAAAATTTAAGTGAAAAAATTTTAAATTTAAATTTTAAATTTTAAAATAAATATCTATTTAAATAATTTATTTTTATTTAAAAATTTATTTATTTACAAATAAAAACAGACTTTAAATTGGATAAATCAGTTCATAAAAATTGGCCCCTCCACTATCGATTTTAGGAATACACAGAAGCGACCCGTAAAAGGTTGGCCCGAAGTTTTCAATGATCAAGTTAGATAATTATTTTAAAAAATAATAATAAATTAATAATGTAATTGATTATAATCAATTGTAATTAGATGTCTTTTATGCTTAATAAATGATCTTTATTAAATGTTTTTTATGTTTAACAATCGTTATTTATTAGATGACTTTTATGTTTAACAAACGTTTTTTTATATAACAGTTACAAAATAAGAAAAATTATAATAATTATAATATAATTTTTACTCAATTTTATTTTAATAATAAAATAATTTTAATTTCAAATTATTTTGATCTTTAATAACGAGATAATTTTAATTTCAAGTTATTTTTATCCTCATCGGTGTCTAAAAATAACTTATTCAGGCAAATCTTTGGATAAAGGTTTCGTGTTCCCACCAACATTGGAACGTGGTGGGGTTGAGATAAAAATATTCCAGCGCTGTATTACATTCACTGAGATTGTTCAAGCGCCTGGCCACTGGATACCAAAACCGCTGCGCCGTGCACTGCACTGATTTTGTTGCCCACTGTTTTGTCTTGAAGAAGATGCTTTTCCAGTATCCCAAAAAGCCTAAAAGGAAATCATGAAGACGCGCAATAAATGGACTAGTTTGAACCAAAATGATTTTCCAGTGACATGGGTATTATTAATCTTTAATTTTATAATACGGACAGAACCCCATGTACCAGGATTCCATTAAAACTAGTTTTGATTGGTTAGGAAGGTTTTGGAGGTAGCAATGCGGCTTTTATTAATTTTCAGTAGTTTCAGTAGCTTAAAGTTTGCAAAATCGTAAGCACTTTATGTTGATGGATGGATGAGTAATCCATTAAAAAGTCTTATGAACGAAATTGGCAGAACTTGTGACGTAATAGATCATGGTACCAAGGTCATTCTATCCCTTATAATACCTATTCGCGTATTTAAGTCGGTCCAAGGCCAATCTGTTCTTTATGATACCCTGTCGCGTATTTATATTTAAGTAGTTTGCCTACTCCCAAAGCATGTCATAACCATCTAGCATTATTGTCACTCCACCTCTATAAAAATTCCTACCCAAGTATTAATAATTTTATTTTGATTTTCACTTCTAATTTCTATCTTACTCAAACTCTAACTTAAGTATTGAAAAAGTTCTAAGTTAAGTATAGGAGTGGTTTACTCGGATTTCAACTCATTTCCCTTCAGGACAGTGAGGAGTAAGACAAGACCCATTCCTTTCACTCAGGTCAGCTCTTATCGGATAGGAATTCATCATCCAGATTCCATAGCTCTTCAACCCTAGAATACAGAAAGCAGGAGGATTGTTTTCAAATCAGAGGCGGCGGTCATTAACGAGAAACACTACAAAACTGCTATGCAGGTGTCCGCTGTTTTAGAAGGATGAATCTTAGTAACTGCGTCATTAGGTTCCATTACAAGCTTATACCTCAATTCATGTAAATTTCTTAAAGCTAACGTTAACGACATTGACTTTTCCAAAACTTTAGAAACGTAATCATGTTGTTGCTCATTTACAAGGATGGCCAACAAAAACAACACTGCACATGACATCGTACATAACTGCCAAGCAAAAGGGGCCATTGAATTAAAACGCCTGCAGATTGTAACCATATTGAGCCTGTTATGGAAAGTTGCCGGACAAGAGCCCTGACCTGATGTGGTGAAGAGGCACTCAATTGACTTAGAAAAGCATGAATCAATCAAGGAGAATGATTTGAGATTTGATCTAAAACTAGTGAAAAATTTAATTTTAGTATCCAAACTTAGTGAAGCTATAAGAGGCTTTACATAATCTTAGAGAGCATATTGAACAAAAATAAGTGAAAAGCCACTGCAATGCTATCTACGAAGTTCTTCACGAGTTGGAATTACAGGAACAAGGAAATTGCCAAAAGGGGAATCAAAAATCCTAAAGTTACCGGTGCAAAACTCTTGTTTTGCTTGGGTTACAGCAAAATTCTTAGCCTGTTGAGTCATAAGATTGATGGTGCCAGTTTGAGCCACAGGGACCTGCTGTACATCAAATAACGTATATGAAACATGGCCTCACTTATATCAAGTAAGCTACATTAATGTGGCAAAGGAAATTACGCATACAGTCAAATTATCTCTCAGGGTCTTAGCGGCGTCTCCGTCATCTTGTGGTGGTGCAGTGGAAGTCCTGTCAGGGATAAAGTATTATCTTCAATTTTTAATGCACATAGGAGTGAATGAAGTATAATTTTACTGAAAAGCTATACTTCATTAATTGTCACATGTACAACATATTGGACTGTCATAAACCACCGGAGTAGACTCCCTTGATCGGAAAGACTTTACTTTGGTGTGTATGAATTACACTCTCAAAAACATACTTATGCCCTTTTCAAGACACGTTTACGATTGAAAACGTGTAAATGCGTTTTAAAACACAATTTATATTCAGGGTTCGACAATCAACGCTACATTTTTCAATCAAAAACTGGACAAGGAAATCAAATCAACATCAACGGAGATGGGTAAAATTAGCATGAACATCATCGAGCTCACAATTGGATGAGACAAAAATGAAAAACCTTCTTTTTACCACCCCCAACATGCAGCAATAACATTAGCATGAACATCATAGAGCTCACAATTGGATGAGACAAAAATGCAAAACCTTCCTTTTACCACCCCCAAAATGCAGCAATAACTTGAATCGATCACAAAACCAGTCTTCACAAAATCCTCAAACAAACAAAACAAAATTAATCAACTCAAATCAACCGTGCTATTCTTAATTTAACCTCAAACCCTAACTAACGATCTCGGAGAACACTAATTTGATCGCGTTTTGACAGAGCACTAATACAAGGATTGAAAGAGAACTGGGGATATTAATTACCGGCGAGAAGGTGCGGCAGCTGCTCCGTCGACCTTCCTCTTCTTAAACTCGGGCCGAGGATTCATTCTGTATAGACCGTATTCCTAGTAATTTCCGAAAGGACACCTCAAGTCCCAGCCTCAAAAATGTTTGAGACTCGAGCAGAACTGGACTAGACCAGTCAAAAGATATTCGGTTGATGAAAAGCCCAAAACTAACTAACTGTAGAATGCAAGTCCTTTGGGCTCTTCTCCGTAACATAAGGTCATGAATTTTTAGGAACCCACTTTAAAAACTAATTTGTGAAATAAAAAAAAATTAATGCCATATAAACTTTGAGTAATGATATTTTTAACCATGAAAAAATAAAATTATTTATTATATTTTTTAAAAAATATAAAATAATGAGAGATAATTTTACCTTTTTTTAATTCATCATATCATCAGCTCACTATGATTTTTCATGATATAACAACAAAACAAAACCAAACAACCTAAAACAAGACTACCAAATGTTAGTGCAGTGAATGTTGTCATGATCTAGGCCGCACTAGACCAGTCCATAGATATTCGGTCAATGAAAAGCTCAAAACTGATGTAGAATACAAGTCCTTTGGGCTCTTCTAGGCATAAGGTCATGAATTTTTTTTATTTTTTATTTCCAAAAACGATGAATGTATTAAAGTGCAATTGTAATAAGTATATAACCATAAAAGTTAATTGAGTTCGTAGCTTTGGATTGTACCGAATCTACGAAAAGAAGTCACCAAAGAGGAAAAAGCATACGAAGAGGACACAATACATGATAAATAGGGATATCTTCCCACATAGGGACAATACTACCACGTAAGGTCATGAACTTTTAGGAAGCCACTTTAAAAACTAATTTGTGAAATAAAAAAAAATTAATACCATATAAACTTTGAGTAGTGATATTTTTAATCATGAAAAGATAAAATTATTTATCACATTTTTTAAAATGTACAAAATAATAAAAAATAATTTTATTTTTTTAAATTCATCACATCAGTAATTATGATTTTTCATTACGAAAAATCACAGTGAGAATCGTAATTCAAGAACTTTATATGTTCATTTTATACTTTTTATATGAGAATCAATTATATCATAAAGCGTAACTTCTAATTTTCTAGCAGGGAAAAAGAACAAAATAAAAAATACATAAAAGGAGAGCACTAGCAAATTGAAAAGAGTTGGAAACGAGGTACGAGAAAAGGTTTGACGAATCATTTGTGTGATAATCGATGAATAAAAATTAATTCAACTGCATTTTTTATATTGGTGGTACTACAAATTAATCGTAAAAGTGGGTGTGGGTTCTTCCAAAGATTTATACAAGGACACTTTCAAAGAATCCCAAAAATTTCTTGATTTGACTAGACACGAAATTTGTGCTGATTCATCCGAGGGAAGGGCAACTCTGTAAGTGGACAATATTTGCATCCATCATGGGAATGCGGTGCTTCAGAACAACATATCATTTTATTCAATAAAGTTACATGTTACATCCACTCAAAGTCATTTGGCCAAAGAATTGGATCATTTGGGATAATATTAATAACTTTTTCGAACAAAGAGAATCATGTGATGATTTTATTAAGAAATTAAATGTAATTAACTCTATTGATTAATATCCAGGTTAATGACCAATAATTCTAGAAAAATTTTAGATATTTGATGTATTACGTAAAATTGTGTCAATATAAACAAGAAATGTCTTATAGTTAAAAAGGATAATCTATTTACATGTAAGGAGGAAAAATAAAATAAAAATTTATATTACCGACTTGCTACACCAAAAATGTACAGAATATTTTCTTGTGATTGACAAATTTTTTTAAAAAATTTTTATCGAATGTAAACAATTATTAACAACTTTCATGTAATTTGTATTAAGGTGGAAAGTTATATAATCTATACATTCTAGAGGAAAGTTTTTCATCCTTCTGTAATCCTAGCTCGACAGAGGAAAATTTGATCGATTGTAATAAAAAAACTAAAAATCATTTGAAACAAAAACAACCCAATGAGTATAAGGTATGACATATTTATAATAATCACAATCTAGAAGAATTCACACAATTTAGTGTGAATTCACTTTATGCTTTAAACCAAACCACAAAGGATTAGTTGTAACTTTTCACATCACAGGATACTTCTTTAGAAATTTCATAAACCCTATTCCCTTGTATTCAAGGAAGAACGGTAGAAAGTTAACACAAAATCTTGGAAGCTAACTTAAAACAATTAATGTTCACAACTAGACAAAGATGGAGTCAAAGTTGAAAACAAATAAAGTAAAGCATTATGGATCTGGGGCACTAAAGTTTGCAATGTGGTACGAAAAGGGATAAAGAAAAGTGATGATGAAAAAAGCTCAGCCACAACCATATGGTTGAAAATTGCCGAACCAAAATTGCATATTGATTTCCAAACCAGCCATATTTAATTGTTTCAAAAGACAGTTTTAACTCAATATATGCATAATAAAACAGCACGATCGCCTTTCACTAACTCCAGAATCTAAATCCAAAAGCCACTTTTTTTGACACTTGTATGTTCGTGTTCGAGAATATTTCTTACTTACTCTTGCGCGCCTGTGTTGTTGGTTTTTGCCAAGAAAACACCTGTAGTTAACCTATGCCGAAATTAACCTATGCTTTGACCTGCTTGCTTGATCGATGTAGATTACAGGCATAATTCCAGGTGGTTGATATGGTGGGACGTTGTAGTGGTAACTTTTTTTGGTGGGATCAATTTGTATTCCATAGAGGGAATGATCAATGATGTTGTACTGGGCGTTTCCCAGCATTTG
The DNA here is from genome assembly GCA_020080225.1 of Gynochthodes officinalis. Classification (NCBI taxonomy): domain Eukaryota; kingdom Viridiplantae; phylum Streptophyta; class Magnoliopsida; order Gentianales; family Rubiaceae; genus Gynochthodes; species Gynochthodes officinalis. The sequence goes on along the minus strand of CM034615.1, from coordinate 44,090,968 downwards.
TAAATACAAATAAAATCCACCAACTTTTAGTACAATAAGATTCTTGAATCCAAAATGATCCATCCCATCAATAATTTTGTTCCACATTACGCGGTCGTCCTAATCTGATCCCCAAATCCTTGCAAATCTAACAGTAATCATTCTATAAATATTTGTGATTTGATGGCAATGGTTGGCAAATCATTTCTTAATCAGCGTTTCCAAACTGTCATCATATGTGAAATAATTAACCTCAACCTCCTGCAACACAACAGAGAATATATTGCAGTTGTTGTTGAGTAATTTGTTTCCAATCCAATCATATCTCTGTGACCATTCCTCAATCTCGTTGCAGATTGCCCGTGATCCTATGTATGCACGACGACATCAAGATTGCAATCTTTGGATGGAATTTATAAATGATCACATAAATCCCAATTAGACACGTTCCATCTTAATCATGGATGAATTACTATAATATTCTGATAAAATCAAAATAAAAATTGCTCTTCTTTGTTGTTTACAAAAGTGGAAAGCAAGAATCCCAGTTTTGCTAAAGGAAGTTCAAACTTTCTGACTTTGTGTGTGGTAACTCATATTTCCACGTCCCCCAGCCATCGATTGCCAGCATTGACAATATGCATGATCAAATGGTAAAGAAATTTGACCATAAAAAATTTTGTCTGGCAGAAACCAATGACTAAATTGCATGCCAGAATAGTAGCACCAACAAGAAGAAAAAAAAAGGGTAACTTTTGTAAGAGTGTGCATTTTATTCGAAAGTTGGGAATTTTTGGTTCCACTTTTGTCCATTTAATTAGCTTCAATTAAGGAATCATATCCTACCTGGTAGTTGGTGTTTGTTTACTTTGTGAAAGCTAGAACAATATGCACTTTTTGACTTGCATTAAACATGTAGTATAATATCAGGCTAATCACCGACCCATCAGCTTTTCTTATCTCATTGCAGAAATGGTGGGACAACGGCACCATAGATCAGCGGATCATCCATCCCACAATGTGCTTGGCTGTCGAATTTTTAATCTCTTGAGGAGAAAAAAAAACAGAAGAACCCATAATTTTTACATTGTGGAAATTACGTGTCCGAAACTGTGAAGAGAAGCTGAGTACTGAGCCCTAAGTTGGCCATGTAGAAACCAGTCAGCAAACGCTTGGCCACGAATCCGAGAAGGGCAAGGCTTTGCCGGTGCTGTTGTTGAAATTGCCTAATTTGGTAATGGGATATGGGACAACTCCAATACCATGTGCAAAAATATAATGCTTCCCACGTGGAATATGTAATGCGTGTCGGTCTTCTCCTCCCAACTCTTTGCTTCCAACTGTTAATGCCCTGGGTTCCATTCTTTTCTTCTTTAATTGAACCCAATTCTTCTAGTTTATCTCACAGAAAAAAGCAACAAAAGTTCGATCTAACTAACCAAGTAAAGAAAGAAAGCGTGCTGTACATTTATTCAAGATTAGCCAGTCCCACACACAAGGGAGAGACTGTATTAATTTGAACCCACAACAGGAAAATGTAAGAGTAATATGATTCTCCTAACGAGATAAGAGTTCTCTGAGTGCATCCAACAAACAACCGAGTGCAATTTACCAAAGACAATGATATATGTGACTCTCTATTATTTGTTTACTTTAGTCATTGATTTAAAAAAAAGTTCGACTTAATATTTTATTTCTATCATAATTGTTAAAGAATATTACTCCTCAAATGTGTCATTTCCCAAAATGTAAACAGTGAATGCAAATTTTAGGGAAACCCATGCTAAAAAGAATTAAAAAGTGGCCTTACCATTCTTGGAAGTTTCTGTTTTTTTCTTGGTAATAGTAATGCATCTCTTTTATGGCAAGCTGTAACTGTGATGGACTTCTTCTGGAGATTTAGATGAGCTGTGAATGGGAAGGAAGCAGCTGGACATGATGGATAGGCATTTAACATATCCTAAATGCTACACCATTTCATCCTTCACATGCCTAATTCCTTGGATCATCTTTCCCGTTTCTGTGATCTCTGCAGGGACAATATTGCTTGTTTTCATTTAACATGCCTAGCTTTTCTTTTTGAATTGGGATTCGACAGGCATACCAAACTGTGCACTACCACTACTCCTAACATTCCTTAGATTTTGGCAAGTTGACACATATAGAAATATGTAAATGTTCTTTTAATGGCATGCTATGCAACCAGAGTGGTGATGTCAAATTCATAGTTTTATACTTGAGGAGATTTAAATCTTGGATTTGAATCAGAGATCCATTTCCTTCATTACTCTTGTTTCAATGTAGTAAAAAATATATATATTTTTTAAAATAATGCCCATTTGATAGGGATAAGGACATATCGATCACAAACTTATTCTCTTAAGCTAATGAGCTCCAAAAAGACAAGTCATTAAAAAACTCTGTTGATACATGAATGGACGCTTAAATACAATCATACGATTGAAAAAAGAGTGTATATATGTTGTATTTTGATTATGCATATACAACTAAAATCTATTACTGATTTGATCGTCAGAGCGTTTTTTTATTATGTTATATTATCTGTATTGCAAATCAATACATATTATTATAGTATTTTAGAATACTTTATCTTTACATCGTAGGTGAATATAGATTATCAATTGTTGAATTAGGTGATGAATTATTCGTTGCCATTTAAACGATATCACTATCTTAGAAATTAGCATGCCACCACACTCGAACTATATCATTATCTTAGAAATTAGTATCCTTCTTCAGAAGTCGGGACTATTCATGGCAAATCATGAACGATGAGCCAATTCAAAATGGGGACAATACAAATGTTATGCTGTTCATCATTTGTGGGGCTATACGTGATATTTTGCTTGCATGTTGAATTAAAATATAAGGGCCCAGAGAATTAAATTACTAGCGGACTTCTTTCGTCAAAAATGCGTTGTTCAAAGAATAAAATTTTAAGAAAAGCTGAGTCAATCAGTCGTCGCTCCCTTGAATGCATGATAACGAAATAAAGCCACGAACCCTCCAACAATAAAATGGGAATTTATGCCAATATGGCTCAGCCAAAAAAAGACACATGCAAGGCAAAAAGCAGAAAATCCAAGTTAAGAAAAAAAATATAGTACAGACCATATATGATGTTGTTTGTTAGGAGATACCCCAATCAAAATAAAAAAATTCCATGCGAATTAATTTGCCTAAAGTCAAATGGAAAAATATCAAAGGATTTTTTTTTAGCTTTTTTTAAGTTATCTAGTACTACATTATGTGACTAATAATGCAAATTGGACCCCATATTCCTATGGTTGGGAAAAATAAGTTTTAATTTATTTCTTACATTAAATCTTTCCTCAATTTGCTGCAATGAAAATGATTTTGTTTAACTAATTTGCTGTTCCACGTTGTAAATCAACTGTTCATGTGCATTATCATGGGGCAGTAGCCCATTCTTAATTAAATCTTTCCCAGAATATTTCATAAAATAATTTGCAAGGGACGTTGTAAAGTGTAAACACCTCCATGTTGGATGGAAGCGATGCAGCATAGGGAACATGCGAAGCCAAGTCGAAGATCAACGCTCGTCGCCTCGTCGGTGGTTTGCTCAACAAGTTGTGTCCACAATAATACCATACGCCTTCAATTCTTGCATTTTTTATTTTCACGCCTTCAAGTTTGAACTCTATATCTTCTTAATTTTCACTGTGTATAGATTATATTTTAAAAATATTTTTATTCATGTGCTCTCAGTATTGAGCATTGGCAAAGTTCCCTCTTCGAAAGCTGACAAAAACAAAAGGGCGTGGCGTATCGTATTAATTAGTACGATTTATTTATTAATCCTAATTATTATTTAAAAATTAAACATATTTGAGAATGAATATATTCCGTTTGTAGCGACGTTTAATATATATAATTCGATAGTTTTTTTTTTCTTTCTTTCTTTTTGGTTCACGGTTTGTTCTGACAATTCAAATTTTGATTAACTAGGTGACTTAGTACGGTCTTTTTTGCTATTTTGAAGTGGTTTTCACAACTTTTTACCAACGAAGAAATATACTATTAAAAACAAAGAAAAAAAAGGAAACTGACATGGTACAAAGTTGATTCTTACTAATCAAGTAAGAATTGTCTTATGGTTATAAGAATACTGTTATTGAAATGTTATCTAAATTCAAACCTTAAAATAGTATAAAAGTAATGCTACAATGCCAATTTAACATTCAATAGTCCTTAAGCTTTACCCCTTCCGGGTGGTCAAGTTGGTGTAGCAGCGAGCACGGGACTGTAAGGTCACGAGTACAGTTTACATCTCATGTGTGGTTTGCCCAGTGCAGTTTACATATCATGTGTGGTTTACCACTATTACATAAGGGTGAGGTTTATCCAATGTGCACTCTTAGTATAGCGGTCGCGTTCCTTAGTCAAGAAAAAACAATCCTCAAGCTTTGTGGTTTGCTGTTATTACACAGGAGTGGGGTTTATTCAATGCGCACCCTTAATAGCGATTGAAGGTTCTTTAGTTAAGAAAAAATAATCCTCAAACTTTGGAACTCGAACAAGTGAGAGTTATATTAATAAAATATAATTTTAAATAAGAACGAGATAAAATTCATATACTTTCCGATTTTAAAAAAAAAAAAATTTAGTGTGAAATTCTTATACTACTCTTATTAATAATAATAATATATAATTTAAATTAAAAAATAAAAATAGAAATATATAAGTATATATTTAATTGTGTATTAAATGTATCATATTTTATAATTTTAAAAAAATTATACCAAATTAAAAATATACTTTTTTAGGACAAAAATAATTTTTATTAATAATAATAATGTAAATTTCAACATTAAAAAGTAACAATAAAGAAATAAAAAATTATATATATTTAATAATGTATTAATTATTTTGTATGTTTTATAACTTGAAATATTATATTTAATCAAAAATAATTTTTAAAAAAAATGTTTTTTGGGACATAATAATCTGTTGACAATTAAAAAAAACAAAGGGAAAAAGATTGGAGTGACGTGTGGAAAGGGAAAGCGTATGGAAACACGTAAAAGGCCAGAGGAGTAGTCGAAAGCAAATTTTGGCAGCAGGAAAAATCGCCAATTTCAGTTTTGAAGATGCCGCTGACGCTGACGTGTAAGGCCTATGACGTGTTTTTTTGAGTGGGTCCCAAACTCCCCTGGAAAAATTTTCTGACGCAAATCAGACCAGTCTGAAACACTGAAACCACGAGCGGGAAAATGGATACTGAACTCAGACTCCGCCCACCCATTCCGCCGCCCACCGCCCCACCTCAGCTTCCTTCCTTCTTTCTTTCTCTCACAGTTTCCACTGTCGGGTCGGCAAACGAGATATATATAGAGAGAGAGAGAGAGAGAACGTGTGGTCTGGGGCAGTGCACGGTTGATCCTCACGTCACGTGCATTTCTTCCTTTGGCCCCTTTTCTTCTCTGATGTGAACGTTAAGGTTTACCGTGGCAGTGCGTCGTGGTTAGTAGTTCTACTGCTCAAAAATCATTCAACGCCGCCGTGTTTGGTTTGTTTTTTTTTTGAGAAAATTGGTTTTTAGTGGAAAAATAATTTTTTTTAAAAAAAATAATAGTAGGAGAATTTTGACCGAATTTTTCAATTTAATTTTTTTTAAAAAATTGTTTAGATATTTTATAAAAAAAGTCACTTTTTTTTTCTGGGAAAAAAAAAAACAGTAGTGTTTCTTTACTTTTCAACCACAAAAGAAATAGTGATTCATGCATCTGAATTCTGAAGCTTGTCTTGAACTTCAAACGATTCTTGTTGAGAATCCTCCTACTAAGATTTTTTTTTTCTTTCTTTCATTTGAACTTGTTATTTAGATAACAGGAGCAATTGTTCTAATTCGTCGATAATAAATAAAAATAAAAATTCAAGTTTTGATTTAGTTGTTACATGTGATTCAATCCATGCGATTGAATTGGTAAAAATGTTGAATGCCGTAGTGCTTTTATGCGTTGCATTTTTCTCTTATTTGGTGCAATGTAATCATGTTACGTTGACAATTTTAGTATGAAAAACTCTCGCATGGTCAATAATTAACAAAGATTTCAATTACTCCAATGAACAAAGCAAACGTTTGTCACTTTAATTCTTGTTTGTTTGTCTTTGCATCCTCCTACCACGACATGTTCTTGTACATTGAAGATGTAACACTACCACTCACAGTTTGCTGTGTGGAAAGAGACGGGTCTAAGCCAGCCATTTATAAGGAAATTAATGATTTCCCTTTTTGTTTTTTGGGGATAAGCTTGTTGTAATTAGCTAGGGAGGATAAGCTGTGTGGAAAGAGACACATCTAAGCCAGCCATTTATAAGGAAATTAATTTATTTCCCTCTCTTTTTTTTTTTGGGGATAAAGGGAGGAGGATATACTCCATCCCATAGTTTATAAAATCGGGATTTTACACAAAATCGATTTAGGGTAGCAGAATCGGATCGGTGGGATCGGATCGTAGAATTGTAAGATTCTACAAAAAATGAGAAAATATAATTTATAAATTCTTTTTAAAATAATTATTAATCAATATATGAATGGATATGTAGAAAATTCATGTATAGTTTATAATTAAATGATTTTATTTCAATTTTTATTTCTTATAACATTTTATATGATTTTTTCAATATTTTAGTTGTTGGCGCAGTCGAAGGGTATTTATGTCTAATTTATTTATTTATTGTTAAAATCTAATAAAAGTATGATTAAACTAATTAAATTATTTATATTAGTATATATCTTAATTTTACTTAGATATAGAAAGTTTTTTTTGAGTAAATTTAATTATATTTTATTTATAATAAGGTAGAATCATAATTAGAATCGGGATCGTTTTAGTAAATTAGAATCGTAAAATCGTAGGATCGGTGGGATCGGATTGGGATTCTGACAACTATGCCATCCTTAGCTCTCATTAAATTTGTGGTTTTGATGTGAAATTATTTCATTTCATCTAATAATGGTATTTCATTGCGTATTGTATGTATTTGCATTTCGAATTGAATGACAAATCGATTGTCAACCCTTATTTTTAATGATTTTTTTTTTTGGACTTCCATAGGATCTAATACGTACTTTTATAATTAATTATCAATATTAAATAAAAATTTACTTGTTATTAAAATTATAAAAAAAATTATTAATATCACTATAAATAAACTGTAGTACTTTCTCTAAGAGATAATAAGTAACGTGAAACGAATGAAATATTCCTTACATACTATCCATAAAACTGTCAGACATGGATTGTCCTAGTCTCATCACAAAGTTTCTAGTTCATGAGGATTTAATTAATCTGTTATGTTAGGATTTCTTTGCGACGATAATTTACATCGCCATACTAAGATTATAATGACAGCACGAATTGATTTATATTGATACATTGAGAAAATAGAGTGCAACATTGATTTATTCGTTTTGAAGGATGAAGGGTTTGCAACGTACGTACCCCCATTAGGCCATTGTCATTTGTATGGTGCAAAAGATCTTTGTAAGGTTGATGGAAATAGTTAAGATACACTTATAGGTAGAAATTTTTAAAAAATATTTTTACACATTTTAATATATTTTTTATTTTATAATTATTATCTTAAAAAAATAAAAAAACACGTGTTGTGAAATACAATCCATATAAAGATGATTTTTGAAGTCTTGGTCATAAAAGAAAACAGAGAAAAAAAAAGAAAGAAGAAGATATATAGCTCCCTCATCTCCATAGGAAATCTGGACCAGCTAAAAGGGAAATCTTGTACCTTTTTTACTTGGTTATTTTCAATTGTGATTGCAGTCATTCCAGGGGTGGCACTCGACCATCGGCGCTCAATAATTGATCTCTTTCCCCTGCCTTGTTTAAAAGGGGAGCATTGACTGGTTCTAATCCGAAGTGAATTAATGAATTAACCCACTTTTTTATTCCTAACCAAATTGATTATATCACACTGATCATGAGTTTTTTTGTTGTCGGAGGTCATTCAGAAGAAATTAGTGCTTTGAGTTACGAGGTCAAATTTAACGTTAAAAGTTTCTCGAGACATATATTCGGCAAATATACACTTATAATGCCAAAGTTTGACCGGATAGTCTGGGGCCTTCAATCAATGGATTCATCAAATGAAACAAATTCTGCTACTAAAAATTACCCTTAGTAGGACTCTTTTTCGCCATTGTAGATGCTCTCCGTAAAAAGTCCAGAAAGAGCTGAGCAGCATCATCATGGAGGAGCCCATAAAGTACAACTTGCACATCATAATGTACAACGAGAAGTTTTGTTTCGTTTTCCCTGGCGTGGGAAAATGCGAATTAAATTTACTGAACTTTCTTTATGAGTTCCCAAAAGAGGGGATGCTCCAATCGCTGCTTGTCTCTGCCTGCCTGGAAAATGATCAGGAAATGCAGCAACAACAATAATCCCTCGTAAAAACACCCATTTTACGGGTTGACGTAATATGGGAAATTGAAGCTCTGTAACTGACAATCCTGACACCGCCAAGAGCAGCAAAATGAAAAAGAAGTAAAAAACCGAAACTCCCCCATAGGAAAATGACTGCTTCCATACTATATAGCAGATTTCTAGACCACCATGGTCACAAGCCGCAACCAAACAAATCAAAAAAATCGAAAAAGAAAAAGAAAAAAAAAATCAACCCGCCATAAAGGCTGTAAATTTCTTTTTAAGAAAAGGAAAATAAAAAGTCCCATTAAAATAAAAGACAAAGCCCACCTTATTCCCTTCTATTAATACAAGCAGGCAGCAGAGGAGGAGAAACAGAGACAAGAAAGGAGTGCTCTTCATGGGAGTATCTCTCCACAGATTAATTTGTTTTCTTCACACATGCTACTTCATACTTTAGCAACAAAATCCAGCAGCAGCACTATACTACAGTACTACACCAGTACTGATAAGAACTGACTCCATTTCTGAGGTCTTTCTCTCTTCATCATCATCGTTCAACTATGTGCAATCCAAAAACCACAACCACGCTCACGGCCATCTCCGTGATTGACCATCAGAAAACCCCACCAATAGAATCACCAGTACCACCCCGAACTCATTTCTATTTTGATCTGTTATCACTTCCCACCACCTTAAAACTCCAAGAAACCCCAAAAGAAATTCCAGAAAACACATCCCAATTCCCCCTTCCTTCCCCCACAGAAATCGTACACGAAACCAAAGCGCTCTTCACCCTTTCTTTCCCCATAGCACTCACAGCCCTAATCCTTTACGCTCGCTCCATTATCTCCATGCTTTTCTTAGGCCAACTCGGCGAAACTGAGCTGGCTTCGGGATCTTTAGCCATAGCCTTCGCAAACATAAGTGGGTATTCAGTTCTTTCGGGATTAGCCCTAGGAATGGAGCCCCTTTGCTCTCAAGCTTTTGGTGCTCAGCTTCCCAAGCTCCTTTCCTTAACTCTGCAAAGGTCTGTTGTATTTCTTCTGGCATGTTCCCTTCCAATCACATTCGTTTGGATCAACATTTCCCATATTCTTCTGTATTTACACCAAGACCCCATTATCACGCGCTTGGCTCACACGTACCTTATTTTTTCACTCCCTGATCTTGTTACCAATTCTTTTATTCACCCCATTCGCATTTACCTTCGGGCTCAAGGAATTACATATCCCCTCACCTTTGCTTCCCTGGCAGGGGCGGCTTTGCATTTCCCCATTAATTACGTCTTGGTCGTTCGGCTCCGGCTCGGCGTGGCTGGGGTTGCGGCTGCCGCCGCCACCTCCAACTTGCTCGTCCTAGTAACGCTCCTTCTCTACGTCTGGGTTAGCGGCTTGCACGTGGCAACCTGGACGAAGCCGAGCCGAGAGTGCTTGACTGGGTGGGGGCCGCTCGTGCGGCTAGCCGGGCCGAGCTGCGTCTCGGTGTGCTTGGAATGGTGGTGGTATGAGATCATGATCGTCTTGTGCGGGCTTTTGGTGGACCCCAAGGCAACCGTCGCATCGATGGGTGTACTGATCCAAACAACGTCGTTGCTCTACATATTCCCGTCTTCACTCAGCTTCGCGGTGTCCACTCGGGTTGGGAATGAACTCGGAGCCAACCGACCAGAAAAGGCCCGGGTATCGGCCATCGTGTCGATCCTGATGGCGGGTCTGATGGGTTTATCGGCTATGGCATTCGCTACATCATTAAGAAACTTGTGGGCTCGGATGTTCACCGATGATATCAACATCCTACGGTTGACATCAGCCGCGCTGCCAATTCTGGGGCTGTGTGAACTTGGAAACTGCCCACAAACCGTTGGATGTGGGGTTGTGCGTGGGACCGCCCGTCCGTCCACGGCAGCAAACGTGAACCTTGGCGCATTCTATCTGGTGGGCATGCCCGTGGCTGTTGGGCTGGGATTCGTACTCGGGGTGGGATTCTGTGGGCTTTGGCTCGGCCTTTTATCCGCCCAGGTCTGTTGTGCGGGGCTAATGTTGTACGTGGTCGCGACCACGGACTGGAAGTTCCAAGCTACGAGAGCTCAATTCCTCACGTGCACCGGATGTGATGGTGAGGGTGAGACTCCATTGCCCGGTGAATGCGCCAACGAAAATGAGCCGTTGATACGTGTGATGGTGACATCATCATGATGATCTACGATTGTCCCAAAAAGAAAAAAGAAAAAAAAAAAAGAATAGGACCCAGTATGTAATATTCATTTTTTTCTTTTTTTATTAAACATTAATTTTGATAGGGTGGTTTTTGAATTTGTTCTAGATATTTTTCCTCTATGACCCAGTATGTAATCTTCTGATGAGTGGGGAAGGAGAGTTTTAATCCTGAGAAATGACGACCTTGCTTATTATAGTGATGGTTTTTTGGGGTATAAATTTTAGTTCCATCGCCTAAATTTTGTGAGGATGCTGCTGGCATCATTTTTTGGTCTGTCATGTGAACAGTGATGGTGATCATTTCAGCTTTGTTCTTTCAGTTTGTCTGGTGATTGGTGATTTGAACTTTGATTCTGCATTTGTTCTGTGTCTCAGCAGCAGCCATGCATGGACAACTTACAATTTGAAAGAAATAACGAAACCAAAAAGCTTTCAGCCCGAACTTTGCAGACTACTGCCGAGTGTATGTCTACTCATGCTAATTCTGCAAAGGTTTGGCTAGCCACTCAAGAGCATTGTGGGTGTGTATGGATTGTACTCTTGAAACACTTTTTTTTTTTTTAATGTATTTTAATATATTTTTTATTTTATAATTATTATTATTTTAAAAAATGCATGAAATACAATTCACGCACATTGTCAAGTTCTTATTTTTAACTCTCAAAAAGAATAGCAATAATAAATATTTATTTCCATGAGAATTAATAGAGAGCCTATGAGTTCATGACATGGATTCAAGGACTTATTTTACTTTGTTGTGATATAGTTTTTTTATTATAATCAGAGAAATAATAAGTAAAACAAAAGTCAGCTTAAAAAATTGAAAATAACTTATCAGTTATACTTGTGAAAGTTGAGAGTGGGGAAGAAAACACTAAAGAAAACAGTGCTAAAAATTGATTTTCACTAGGCCAAAACATGAAGAAACTAGTTAAATTTTTACATGAATCAAAATTCAGGGCACAAAATTTTAAAATTATAAAATGCAACACAATTAACGTATAATTAAATATATATAATTTTACATATTTATTTATACTTTTTAATTTAAATTATACATTAATATTATTATTAAAAGTAATATAAAAATTTTACCTTAAAATGACTATTTTTTTTGGAATGAATGAAGTATAAAAATCTCATAGTTGACTTACTGTTTGCTTATAACGAAAAGCAAATTTACAATGTAGCAAGGTGGAAGTGGGATTTGAGATGAGTTAGAATGATGGTCTGATGTGAAGTCGAATCATGGGATCATATAATTGGAATATGCAAACAGGGTGATGGAGGGAGTGACTGTTGAAGTCCACTTGAGTCTGAGAATGGACAGCATTTTGGTTGTCTCACAATTGAGCAGCAGAACCTTTACGAGGGTGCAGCATCACTCATCTGCCACAGTCCATCCATCACACTTTTGACATAAATACCAAATCCGTATTGTTATCTTGTGGGCAGGTTGTACCATTTTCGTTTCCATTTCCCTTTCAATTTCCCTTTCTAGTTTCAACCTGTCAAATTGGTACACCTATTTTTTCCATACTAAGAACGTCTATCCCTTTCATGTTTGCCTCCTCTCCTAGCAGCTCTCTCTTACTCCTGGTCCTACTACTCTACTTTACCAGTGGGCCGTTCTTAGCATTTATATGGACAAATTATTCTTGTTTCTTGATTTGACATTTTTATCGAGTTTGAACCCAAAAATAAAAAAAAAAAAATCCCATTTTTTTAATTGCAAACAGATTAGTCTCCATAATTCACTCAAAGTATTTCATTCTTGAATTTACTACTTCCTTTTTTTACTATCTTTATCGTGTAAATGTTAAAAAGCAAAATAAAATTATAATTTTTTAATTTGACTTAGATTCTTTGTTTCACTTATTCTATACTAATCGTTTCTCATTAAAAAAATTAACGTTACCATATTAAAACTATACCCTTTAGTGTTTATACATTTCATATTAGGGTTTAATATTTATTACGTGTTTCATTAATGAAACACAGTTGGTATACAATAAGTGAGACAGTACTTAAAATTCTCTTTCCCAATTATTGTATCTTAATTGTGTTTTATTAACGAAACTACGTAATTTTATTAAAATTAGTTCGGTTAGGGTTTATACATTTCACGTTTGAGTTTAGTGTTTAGTAATGAAAGATTGTCGTTCCATTAATTGGACACAATTAATATATAATAAATGAGATCTAAACTCTTAATTTCCTCTAATTTAGGGACCTGTTTGACATGTTGGATTCTAAACTCAACTCTGAAAAGCATCCAATAACATGTATCTAAAAGCAAGTGGATCCATTTTGGTTGTGTTAGTTATATTTGGAGTGTCACTTAGCATGCACAAATAGAATGTGAGATCACTGGGCAGACATCACCGCAAATTCATAAGAACAGTATAATTTTGCAAGTTTTATATACTAAAACATTTGTGTTCTCCAAATGCAAATAGACAAATTCCCAAAGGAATTAACACAGACATTCTAACAAGGAAATTACAAAAACCAAACCCGCATTGAATGCACCGTAATAACGTATAGGAACATGTAACAATAAATGTCCCGATTCTTCCAGTTTTTTCAAGTTAACATGTGATCAGTTTCTGATCACGGGACCTCACTTACAGGGTTGAGGCTGCAACATTTGGTGGCCAACCTCACCATGCTTCTATATATTATCAACAAAACCATATAATTTGTCTACTCATCTTATATGATGTTACCAAAACCCATTAAGCCAAAAAGGTTGAAATAAAAATCCCATTAAGCTTCGAAAAAAATAATGTATAGTGCTGTTGTTTTTTGGAGCCAAACAAAAAGATTGAAATATATCTCTCAAAATGTTCAAGGCAGCAATATTTATGGGTTGAGACTGCTGTGCATGCCTTTAGAGACAATAGTGCAGATTCAAATTCATTCAATGTACCACGGAATAGCACAAAACAAAAAGTCGTACGCACGTACAGAAAATCCCAAAATACAAGCAACGTGCCTCTCTAAATCCCAACTGGGCCGTGAACAGTGATGTCTATTATTGATCCCATAAAACCATTATAATACTCGTGATAACATAGAATTGTCATGAAGAACCTTGACAAAATCATATGATCACATCATAGAATATAACACGTAATGGAGGAAAGGAAAACCTTGGGAGTGGAATGGATATGCTCACACATAGTCCCCACTCCCCAACCCCAACACCCCATTGGTGCCTTTCCAAAGAGATGAGAGAAAGAGATCATGGCCGCCATCCTCTTCCATTAAACTAGACATAACAAGAAGACGAAATGAGGGAGAGGAAAAAACAAAAACTATAACGGACATCAATCCTAGGCCATAATTGTTTTCACATGGTCGCCCAAATATTGTAGCAAAATTTCCATTTCCAAGTTCTACCTTTCCCTCCCTCTTGTCCCCTAATCTAAACATTTTTTTTCTCCTCTTTTCATGACTTGTTGTCTTTCCAAACCATATGTTCCCATCTCTGATCTTTCACTACCTTCCAACACATGCACCACCGTCGTCATCATCCAAAGTCCCAAAAAACCACTCCCCATCATGCCTGGCTATGCAACAAAAGAGTACCTACACAGAGCTCATGAAACATTGCTGCAAATATTAATTCAAGTTAGCTTAGTGGCAATACTTGGTACCATATTACAATATACATGTAGCCCTTTGCTTTTGTCCGCCTTATGAGCAACATTTTGGGGCAAAGTTGCTTTAAACTTTTGCATAGTCTTCTCCACGGCATTAATGCATAATGATCACAGTAATTGTGAGCTCCCATGTTTTGCTCAACTTAGCATTTCTTTTTAATTATCTCCAATTAGCATGGCATGTTTCCTCCTGGAGGATAGCGCATCTTTCTTACACATGACCTTGTGTATACCATGCTGTAAGTTGTAGCATACATAGTGTAGCCTTCATCCATTAATCTATACCCCATCAGGGCTCGACATGTGGGGACCCAACAGGAATGTGGCTGATGAATGAAAGAAAAAATAAGAAAAAATTTAATTAATTATATACAAAAAGAAAGATATATATATATTTGTATTTGCAAACATAACATGCTTCATTGTCAGCTAGCTTTGTGTGCATGTACTTTTGTTGGGTGGCAAGCTTGTACATGAATGAGGGAAAGATCTACATAGATGGGGCAGTTAATGATTAACTGAGGCTTGAGGGTTTGTCTTTGGCATGTATTATTATCACATTATCTCTGTGGACAAAGCCAGGATTTCAGTGTTTTGCAAATTGTCAAACGCTAATGTACATAGGATTTCCGGCGCTACCCTAAATAGTGGGTAAAAAAGACATGCTACGACTTAGCATACATTAGAGTTTGTACGCTAAACTAAATTGTCCTAGGATATTGAGTTCAGGGAAAAAGAATTAGTACAGTCCAACCAACAAAGTTAACCACCATTACAAAGAATCTGACATTAAACTTCACGACCAGTTTAGAAATCTAAGTTATGCATGCGCGTAACGTATGTTCTTCTTACTCTAATGGTTAAAGTTGGAATCCATCTGTCAGAATTGCATCAATGAATGAGTTAGATATCATTGTTTATATCCCAAGTCATGTATTTTTACAACACCATTTGTTACTATCAGTTTAGCCATTTCACCTCCTTAGAAGGCAGTTCCGTGCATAAAATTTTTCGAATAAGAGTTGAATCAGTAAACTTTCATATAAGTAATCTTACTAATTTTCTTTACTAATTATATACATTATCTTTCCCACTAACTTCATTAGGTGATACCACGAAGATAATCTAAGATAGAATTACTTCATTGATCTACCCACCTATCCACCCTTGCACCTTTGGTGAATTGTGGCAAAAGTGTTACGCTTTATAGAATTACTGTTCGGCCGTCGTCTATTATTTTTGCTTGATGATGAGTAGTCTATGGGTCTATCCTAGCAGCGTGGGATAGGTTCAATAGTGTGGACCTTGTCTAAAATCCCTAGTACTGATTCTTCTATTGGTGAAAATCAACGAGAGATCAAGACAATGATGGACTTGTTTTAACCTTTAAACTGCATGTGACTATGGAGTTCCTTCTTCTCAAAAGATGGATTAGCCATTGATGCTGCAAGGGACCAGAAAAGAGAGAATTGAATTTTTTTTTTTTTTTGTGGCAAAATAACTACTAAACTTAATTAGTTTGAAAATAAATAAATAAATATATATATAATTTTTCATTTTTATCCTACTTTTTTTATTCGAGCTATATAATATCATTATTAGTAAGAATAATATAAAATTTTTACACAAGAGATGGATTGTTAAAAAAAACAAAGAAATTTTTTGAAACTAAACTATGTTTTGGAGGGACAAATGGAGTAATATGTAATGTTAACTACCAAAACTTTCAGAAGAACAGGATAATTAATTACCTGTAAATAAACATTTTCCTGATTCTTATTCTGTAGTGGTTTAAATTAATGAGAAAATATTTTATACATCTGTTGTACCACTTAACCTTGCGCAACTAAAAACCATTAGAAGACAGCCTATAATTTAAAGGATACAACATATTACATAATAGGGGGCAAAAAAATAAAATCATGTGATTAATTTGCTATAGCAAAAATAAAGAATACAACGAATGCATGCAATACTTTTTTTTTTTTTTTTGCTAATTAACAAAGATTCACTTCTCCGAAATCCTCTCCAAACAATTTTTGGGGTATTTATCTTCAGAAGAAAAATATGGAGTTATTCAGTTAGCGCAGCAGGCCAGTAATTTGTAAGCACATACGAAAGGGAATAAACGTCTGTAAACTCAACATCCATGGCCCACTGGACTCTGAACAATCCATTTTATACTTTTACTTTCTTTGGATTATTCCACGAAAGGTGGCCCATTTTAATGGACTTGAAGACAACAAAGTCCTGGTCCAAGCCTGTTTCATTGGACTGTTCAACGATGGCAAGCTAGGAACATCCTATCTACAGAATTTGATTTCAGAACACAAAACACTTGTGAATGGGCTGTGTGTAAGAGATGGAATAGAAGCCCATTTCCAGAAAACCAAGTAGTTCCATTACCACAATGGGGGGTGCAGTTTGGATTGGGCTTTCCTTTCCTACCCATTTCTAATTTTTGCCTTGGAGAAATATTAGTTTTTGCCTTTTTTTCTTTTCTTATTTTTGAGTGAGTTTGGGGAGCACAATATAATAAAAGGAGAAAATTATTTTTCTTTTTCTGTTAATCCACCAGTGAAACACTTGCAGAAACCTGAAAAATATATGCTTTAGTTTCTCAACAAAACACATTACTTCCTATGAATGCAAAAACTAAAAGCTTCAAAATTATTGAAACATGATTTTTATCTCGTAACTGTAAAAATATAAAACGAAATATCATCCATACAGCCCATATATCTATGATTTGACTATTTGATACCATTCCATTGCAAATTATATCACAGATACAGAAGTCTTCAGTTGTAATAGTCCAGTTGAAAGTACTAGCCTGAAATCACTGTCCATCTACCTTAAGATAGTATAGATAAGCGACAGTCATGGGTCATTATCTGAGACAGAAGTGTAAGACAAGACAAAATTCACAACAAAAGTCATCCAACGATATTAACAATTCAGTAGACACAGTGGTTTTGTAATAGTATCATTTAGTCCTCGTTCATTGCTGCCGTTTCTACTCTAGTTTTGTTACGGCTTACCAAACTGGGGTACTGAAAATGACAAAAAAATCATAATTCTTTTTTTTTATATTAGTGGCGCATTCAAAGGTTGAAAAAAATGGTAGGAAATCCAGGAGAATTAGGTGGGAAATTGTTTGACAATATTGTTTCAATCAAGGAGAATTAGTTCGTAATGGTTCATTTTCCCATGTAAATTCTCTTGCACTGTTTTGGTTCTGTCTCGGTTTGGTGGAAGGGAATGATTCGAATTCTTGCATAAACATCATGTTGAATTGAAAAGAAAGCATTACTACAACATGGGATGGACCTTGGAAAGGAAGATCTAGCTGGGAACATCATCATGTGCATGGAAAGCTGAAATGCAAATATGCAACTTTGCGCAAGCATTCACGAGAGTTTGTCAGCGATGCATGATGAGCAGTGAGGCCCTGATCAGCAGGGAGCCGAACCAGGTCATACACGGATGAGCTTTGAACACTAAATTCACTCAGGTCTAATCTTCTTCCTTCCTTTCTTGATTTCTTCCTTCTTCTTCAAAGGACACGCTGCTCCAGAAAGTCATTCTGCCTTGCTTTACTTTCATTTTTTGACACCTTTCTTCAATAAAGGTTCCTCAGAGTTCCCAATTGGACTAATCAAAATTCGGGACCCCTCAACTTTTGCTACTTTTGTTGGATAACTTTTTATTTTTCCTTCACTTTAGAGTCTAGACTATACTTTACAGTTATCCATAATGTTGTTCTAATATCTTATTAGGGTTCCAGATTGATTGGTTCAATGATTTTAAGGTAAGGAATGGTCTTTTCGTGGATCTGTGTGTTTGATTGGATTTGTTTTACTTTTCACTAATATACTGATTCTCTGCAGCCCACCTCAGCCGCACCTTCTTGTCTCCTGTGATTCTTTCTTACGTAGTCTTCCAGGATATCCTGACTCTGTGAATATCATATATTTTCCTTTTCAGAAGTAGTGAATGGTCCAAAATAAAATATTCGTGCTCCATTGAACAATAAAAGTACCTTCTTCTTTTAGCCCTTTTTTCCTTTACATTTTGTCAGCAGTTGCTACCTATATTTGTGCTAATTGTTTTTGAGGTTTGGTTAAAACTAAACCTCAACCCAAGCTCATAAAAATTTGAAGCAAAAATGTTTACATAGAATTAGCCAAAACTAATTGGCCAAAGGAGTGAGATCAATTCTAAGGTGCCACTTCCTACAAATTTTTAATGGGGTATAGAATAGGATATTTTATCCCCAAATCATCCATAGGCCCTGAAAATACCGGCAATGCCACATCTTAAATGAGTTAGAGGTTAGAAATTTGGATAGAAGGCCAGTTGTTCAATAAATAAAAGTGACTTTAGAGATGCATAATCAATATCATGTATTTTATTCATTTTGAAAAATAAGTTCACTTTTTACTTAATGTAATTCTACAGTACACTTGTATATGTATTCTAATAGAACTTGACGATGAGATATGATTTATATAGTTGATTTTATATAGGATGACAAAAGATTAGTTGTTATTATATAACATATTTAATTTGTTATCATTACTTTTTAATTGTGAACTATACATAAATATTATTAGTAAGTAAAAAATAGAAATTTTATTTAAGAGTGAATTTTTTTTTTTTACTGAAAATATTCCTATTTACATTGTTGTACTTAACACACAGGTCCAGAACATGATAAGTTTGTTAGATTAAAATGATTTGTATCGAAGAAGACAAATTAGATTTTTCAATTTGGTCAGGCAACAATGGGTTGCAAATTGCAATGGCATGGCACGTTTCAGTTTTCTACAGTTTTGACCTCCCAAATCAACAACTTTCTTAGTTTCTGCCTCTCCCGTTACAATTCTCAATTTCCATTTCTGTATACGTTACTCTCAGACACGACTGTTTGACAACTTTCACTCTAAAAGAAAAAGCCAATCTTTTTAGCTGTAAGTTTTTAGCAGTGCCTTTAATTGCAAACCCCATTTAGTTTCCCTTTTCTAAGAAATCCACTCCATCCATTCCCCACCCCGTCCCCCTCTGCTCTTTACCTAAGCCTCTCCTTTTCTCTCCCACAACCCCTTCATCTCTTTCATTCTTTAATCTAAAACATTTCCATAATTCACAAACAACCCAAGTCATGAGCTGTAATGGAACTAAACAATCTCCCTGTTTCACTGTTTTAAGGCCTTGAAAGAAGTGAGGGGTGCATTCTCTCATTACATTGTGGAGAAATGGGCAGAGCAACGAGGTGGTTGAAGAATTTGTTTGGGATAAAGAAAGATAAGGGCCAAAGGGATGCTCCCAATTCCGGTGGCCACCAAAAAGAACAGAAATGTTCGGCAAACTTTGGACATTCAGGAAGAGACAATGATGGGTTGTGCTCAAATCCAAACACAATCCCACCAAACATTACTCCTGCTGAAGCTGCATGGTTAAGGTCTTTTTACAGTGGTGATTCGGATAAGGAGCAAAGCAAGCATGCCATAGCAGTTGCTGCCGCTACAGCTGCTGCAGCTGATGCCGCCGTTGCCGCCGCACAGGCTGCTGTTGCCGTGGTTAGGCTAACCAGTCAAGGCAGAGGCACTATGTTTGGTGGTGGTCGGGAGAAGTGGGCGGTTACTAAAATTCAAACTGTTTTTCGCGGATACTTGGTAATTAATTAATTATATAATCTCTTCTTCCTTTTTTTGAAAAAAAAAGAAGAATTAACACTCTTTCAAACAATGGTATACATAGTTCATTATCTTATCCTGTCTTTTGTTGATGTTCTTTGCATTAATTGCTGTACCTTCATTCTATATTAAAACTAAAAATCATTAATACTACTTCTAATCTGGATAATGTGAATTAGGCAAGGAAGGCTTTGAGGGCATTGAAAGGACTAGTGAAGCTACAAGCACTGGTGAGAGGGTATTTGGTGCGTAGACAGGCTGCTGCTACACTTCAGAGCATGCAAGCTTTAATAAGAGCACAAGCCAATGTTCGTGCACAAAGGACTCGTGGCTTGCTTAATTCCACTCAAAGCTTTCATCCACAATATCCAACCAGACAATCTGTGGTTAGAGTTATCTCTATATTCCGTATTTCTTCTTTGTTTGAGGAATTACAGAGTGGTTTGGTTTAATTAGTCCTGACTAATTTGCAGGAAAGGCTTGATGAGGCTAAAAGTAGACAAAATTCATTCCACAGCAGAAAGCTGTCTGCATCATTTGATAGTAATAATTCACATTTGATTGATGAGAGCCCCAAAATTGTGGAGATTGATACAGGGAGGCCAAAATCGAGGTCCAGAAGAAGTAGCCTAGGCCCCTGGATATCAGATTCTGGGGATGACTCAAATCGCCACCAAACGCAATCCTCCCCACGTTCATGTCGAAATCCTCTTCCGCCACCGCGAATATCCGTGCCCGATTGCCGGAGTTCCCAAGACTCCGACTGGGGACTGTCTGGGGACGAATGCCGCTTCTCCACCGCTCAAAGCACTCCCAGATTTTCCAATTCTTGCGGGTCTAATCCGCCGGTTACACCAGCTAAGAGTGTTTCCGCGGAAAGCCTGTTCAGAGGTACTTACGGGAATTGCCCGAATTACATGGCTAACACGCAGTCATTCAACGCTAAACTGAGGTCTCACAGTGCTCCTAAGCAAAGACCTGAACCGGGCATCAAGAGGAGGCTATCACTCAATGAAATGATGGAGTCCAGAAGTAGTCTAAGTGGGGTTAGAATGCAAAGGTCCTGCTCACAAGTCCAAGAAGTTCTGAGTTTCAGGAATGCTGTTATTGGTAAGCTTGGGAGGTCTTCAGAATTTGTTAGAGAGCAATTTTACAGTGAATCTTACTCTCAAGAATAATATAACTAGTAATGGTGTTGAAGAAAAGATGTTAACTTGTTGTAACCCAGAAAACAGAGTAACATTGTCTGCATGATCTTGTCAAGATGTGATTTTTAACATTAATTGTCATTCAAGAAGTTTCCAGTACTGTTGATTATGGGATTGCTAATCAGGCATTGCATTAAGTATTGTAACAACGTTAATTTTTAAAATCTTTCATGCATTCCATGATGGGAATTCGTACATCCAGACAAGGTGAGATCCGACAATGAATTGTGAAATTAGGCATTGGAATTCATTGAAATGACAGGCCTGGCTAACTGGCTGGCTAGCCTATTTTGATGCCTTAATTTTGTCCTTGTACGGTTGCATTGTATGTATATTCAAATTTGTGGTAGGTTGATGTTGATACTCACTCTTCACTTTGAAAGTTTTTTATATTAGCAATGTAGCATCTAAAATTTAGAAAAATATGGAGATAAAATTAGAATGGGTAAATTATATCTCTCCCTCAATATTTATCAATTATCCCTTTAAGTTTTAGAAATATTAAAAATTTTCTTTTTGACCACTCAAAAGGTAGTTTTTGGTTATAAAACTTATGAAATGACTAAAAAATTAAACGAAAAATGTGAATAAGAAGTGTTTTGGAATGAAATAATAAATAAATTAAAAACATTTATTTGAAAGAGATATACATTTAACGTAAGTAAAAATAGTATTATAATCCAAATACAACATGAAAAATAGTGAATTAGACTATATTTTTTTGCTTATTTTGTAGTCATTTTATGAATTATGTAACAAAAAATTAACTTTTAAAATGATCAAAAGAAGAAAACGTAATATTTCCAAATCTCAATAAATAATTAGCGATAACACAAAATCTCAAGGAGGCAAATATAATTTTTCTAATAAGAAAATTACACATTTAATAGTTTACCCTTTATAACTAAAAAAAATATTATATCTAACCAAAATATAGATTTTTTTTTTAATAAAAAACCAAAGTGAGTAAGGGTATGTATGATTAGCGATTTAAAACGTTTTCTAATACATTTCTTATTTTATAACCTTCTAAAATATGTTTTTATATTTTTAAATATACTTTTTTTAAAAAAATTTCAATACATTTTATATCTGATAATCAATATTTTAAAAAATATAAAATACCCATAAAAACTTCTCCTGAAACTCAAGTACACACATCCTAACCTGTTTATCACTGTCTCGAGTACAACTTCTGTTGTTACGTTGGAATGTGGGGTAGTCGATGGACATCTTCCAATTTGAATCCGCAGAACTGGCCTTTAGGTAGCCCACATCAGAAGAAATAATGAGCGGATCCCTTGTTTGTGACCTACTACCTCTTCCATTATTGAACTGGTAAAGATGCCCATCATTTAGTCCTACGCTACAAGGGAAACTCTGGGACCTCCCTACGACTCTACTCCATTCCCAAGTGCAAATAACTTTGGACATTTTTAACAAGCTCTGCAGCCTTTTCCTGTTTCTTGTTTTGGCAAACCGAAAACAACAAGGCAGCCGAATCTTTCAAAAGTCGCTGCTGCATGCTGCGTCCTGCAAACTTCTACAGCTATTCAATGGTGTACAACAGTAGTATTTGCCTTCTCATTCCTTTTCCGCAGATTTTGAAATAGGCATGGTCAGGATTTACGGCAATCTGGAAATAAGCTCCCCATTTCACACCCTGTGCCAACTTCTTTGTTCTTTCCCTTGTCTGCACTATGCATACCACTTTTTTTATTGTTTCTTAAGGTTCTGAGTAACTAGGCAGTTCAAAAAAGCAGGTCACCTTGTTCAAATGGATGGTATCTGAACTGTCTCTATGGATCACAATAAAAGAAAAATTAGTGAATGATTGATGTTTAACGGCAATGTATATGTATTGTTCTTTTAGATTTCTCTCTTGTTAAATAACATATGTAGTGTTGTAATTATATGGTATTAATATACTATTGTCACGTTTGTACCTTTTTCCAAGTGTTACTAGTAAATTTTTATCTACTTAATTAATAAACAATAAACTATGTCCTAATATCAAAATGCAAAACAAGCTACAATTTTAGATCGTATTTTGAAAAATTTGTGCAGATTATATTTTAAAATATATTTTTATATTTTTCGAAACAATAACGATAAGATAGAAAATATATTCAAACCTACAAAAATCTTTTAAAAAATACAAAAAACACGCAAACCATACACGCCCTTTAAAACCTTAACATAGATGGGAGAACCTGGATGAGGGCTGGGGCTCTCGTATCCATCACATGAACTAGGGATTAATCGATAACCTGCAATGAATGTCCAATTGTCGCCTATGGATTGTTGGCCATGCAGAGGATTTCTTGGTTGGGCTGGGTGAATGTTGGGTTGCTGTGAGTCTCTGATCATTTAAGATTTAACACAACTCACAGTCTTTTCCAACAAACAGTGAAGGTGACAGATATAGGCTCCGCGGGCTCAAAGCCTCAAAGTGCATATTGATGGATTGATCGTCAGACGCGGTCCTTTTCCATTTCTTCATCTTTGGCCCACTGATCGCCGACGGATAAGATTTTTTTTTTTTTTTTAATCAAGAGTTTTAAAAACTCTATTAAGGTTGGTTTAGAGATCAAAATTTAACATTACTTTAAAAATTTAAGGATGTTGCTATATAACTTTTTAGTCTTGTGTTTAAGAGTTTGTTTGGATAGCATTGTAAAACATGTTTTTGGCGTTTTTTAGAATATTTTTTTCAATTTGTAATACATCTCTTAACTTACAATTACTATATCTAAAAATATAAAAACATATTTTGAAATGTTGTTTATATAGGCCTTAAGTTTTCCATCATTACTACAACTTAGTCAAGTTCTCTCTTTTTTTCTAAAGTAGGTAGAAGTAGAATAGGTATTGCTGATTTAAAAAAAAAAAAAAAACCCCTTAAATATCAATTTTGTAAATTTTCACCTCCCCAACCTATGTGGTCATGGATTTGAGTGTTTTTTTATTTGGTTGGTATTATTGTCGAAGCAACTTTTTGCATAGAGTACTAAAAAAAAAAATTAGTTTTAAAATTTTCTTTATTAAAAAAAAGAGTTCACTTTTTTCACCAAACAAAATTACTCTTTATACTAAAAATAACATGAGCCTTTCCATTTTAAACCAAACAAAGACTAAATTTTATTTGTGTAGGACACACATACTAATAAGAAGAAAATAAAAATGTTGTATTTTGTAGTGAATCATATGTATTTATTTCGTAACGAATGAGACTTGAGCTCCAAAACTTTACAGACCGGCCATAACTAGAAGCTGACTATCATTGGATGAACCAAGAATTTTTTGAAGAGATCTTAAAAGACAAAGATAGCTTGTGGGATTTTCTTCCTTTCCTTTCTTCATTGCAATTGAACTTTACATAATGCTGCTTTCATTCATTTCCATACTGATTTACAATCACAAAAGTGGGGAAAAAGAAAAATTAATCTTAGTAATTTGTGCTGGGCATTATTGATCATAATTTGATCCATTCGGAGCCATCAATGAAACTAAGTGAAATAAAAGGCATAGCTTCCTCATCAGTAAGCTCTCTAGCCCATGACACTCTTCCTGCAAAACTTGCCCCTGCTCCTGTACACTTGTATTGTCCATAGAACACTGTCCTGTGTACCCAAAAGAGAAAAAATCCATTAAATTAGGCTTGCAACTTGCAAGAGGTAGGTAGAGTTTGGATTAGAGATTAGTAGACAAGAAGATCAGGCAAACACAAACAGCCAGTGATATCATTGTTAAGTTGCTAATGGCCGCATGTTCTTGATACTCTAAATGTCCTTTGCTCTACACATAATGACAAACGAAAGCAGAAGATGCTGCAAAAGTGGGTGTGAGCAAAGCAACCAATGACCATCCCTTTAATGGCTTATTAAAATTTCAATTCACAAACGCACTAAAATAAGACTGAGATCGATGCACGCTGCTGATAGCAAAAAAGATCGATGCACGCTGCTGATAGCCTGATATGCTCAGCAGAAAAGCCAAGCAAAGATATATAGATAAATATTTGAATGGGCACTGCACCATCCCACTTACATTGCATTATCAAATGCAACGTCATCTCGAAGTGGCATAACCTGAGCTGCGCACAAACCATGGGCATAATATAGTGGAGCAACTGAGGGAGATAATAAAATTTATGAAAGATAGTACTGATTTTGTTTGAGCAGAGGAAGTGCAGGTCTTACATTTCACGACTAGGATCACCCCAATTATTCCAGCCTTTTGGAATTATAATGTTGTCCATATAGGTATAGGCAAAGATTACCCTAGAAAAGGGACCCCATGCCCTTCCGAGGTATAGAGCTCCTGAGCCCGTGACTGCACAGTTTACGAAGGAGAACCCCGTGTCTTCCAAGAGACTGCTTCTTCCTTGTGCGGTGACTGCCCCCGTAACTGGTGCTATAGCATGCACGTGACAATTCTGAACATATACAGAAATTAAGTGTAGATCAATGTCGAAATTGATTAGGAATTGGCCCTCTAAAATAAAGAAATGAAAGACTGTTTTATTGCTTCAATTCTGGGGATATCATCATTGTTAATTTTGGTCATTCCATGTGTAAAATTTATCGAACCAGAACTATTTCAGCATGCTAAAGTGGCTTTTTTAAGAACTTCGGAACATAAAAAGACGATGCTGTGTAATAAGAGAGATTGTTTGCATCAATTTAACTAGGGAAGTTTACTAAATATTCATGAAGTTTACCTCAAACAAAGATAGGCCATTGCCAAAGATGAAATCCACAGAGCCCTCAATGTAACAATCTTTATAATAATGCCTGCCCAAGTGATCATAGAGGGTGTCTTGTGCACCCAAGAATCTACACCCAAGAAAAGCTGCTGTATCTGCTGATATTCTGAACGCTACTGCTTGTTTTCCGATGGCACCTGGCTCTGGTACTGGAGTGGTGTTCTGCATGCATTTTGACTTTTGATAAATATGCAAGGTATTCACAGGCGACTGGAGAAAGAAGGGTAGAATGAATTAATATTACTTTGAATGTTATGTTTCTGGCTATAAAATATGCGGAATTCACAGCAAAAGTTGCAGAAGCAAGTGTGCCCATTGGCCGGCCATTTGGACCTGGTGTGTTCGCTGTATCTCCCCATTGAACTATAGTATTTTCAGCTCCTGCTCCTACTACGGTTATGAATGCTTTCGATGGAGGTATATTAACTTTCTCCCTGGAAATATAGCATTTTTGGAAGGCAGGAAAATCTTGATCACTATCTAGCTAGAAGAAAAAGCAGAACGACCACAACAATGAAAAAACATGAAGAATCACAGAGTACATTTGGTATCCATAGCAGCGAGGTAAAGAACAACGAAACAAGCAGGGTAGCAGACACATTTGTTTTGCAACCGTGACAAATAATAACAAACACCTGAAAATGACTCGTTCTCAAGTCTTTTTAACTTTTTGCTCTCGTTATCCATGTGGTAAAGAGACATGCAACTTGCAGAAAATGCAGTGATCAAACTACAGAGAATTGATCAAACGCAAAAACTAAAACTTACGTGTAAACTCCTTGATGAACTTTGATCAACACTCTCACAAGATTGATAGGAGGGAGAGAATCAATAGCATCCTGAATTGATGTAAAGTCACCATGCAATGGATTTTGGTCAACAGTCAGAGTATAAGAAGTGTAGATCTTATTCTTGGCTGTCTTGAACACAGAATGTTTGAGGCTGCCAACAAATTTAACCCACTTCATGAATTGTTCTTCCGAGTATTGAACTTGGGTCACATTTACTTCTAATGATTCCCCTGCAGCTGTTCTTTTTGGCCTAGTAGCTTTGGCGTGGCATACTATTTTATTGCTTCGATAACTAAGAAGGACGAGTAGGACAGTATATACAACAACTAGTTTAGAAATGGGCATGCTGAGCAAGCTATACGGAATGAAAACAAGAAGAGGAGCAAAACAAAACAAAAACGTAGAGAGGAATGTGGTTATGGAATTGGAAGTGCAATAAACTGGCAAACGAAATGATTATATATGAGTTGGGAGTCGGTGGTAACTGCTGATGCTTTCTCTCTTTTCAAGGAAAAAGTTAGGCCAAATTAGATCATCATGACAGGGAGTGAGAGGTCACAGACTCACGGGTGCTTCTTTTACTTGCATGTTGCATCACTGTGTAATGTGGTGAGTGTGGGGCTTTGGGAAAGGGTAGGGTAGAAAGTTTCACAGGAAATCAATGTATGCCGCGAACACAAACTTCTTAGGATCAATGCACTTTTTGGCCCTACAAAAAAAAGTTCTTTCTAAGTTTTTGTGTTCTTTTGGGTTGGTGATGCTCGTGAAGTTTCTATGTTTCCGTGTGAAGCTAAATCGTCTCTTCTTGTGGAAATGAGGTGATGCATCATGCATGTTTTGTTTGTTTCTGTTTTTTTTTCTTCCATGATAACTATGCTCTCTATTTTGACATGTTTTGGACATTTTTAATAATGGCAGATTTTCTTTCCGTTTGAATGAGAGCAGACAGAAAATATTTTCTATATTTGTTATACTTTTATTTTTAATACATTAAGTCAATCATATAATTTTCTCTTTTTGTTTTTTATCATGTAAATAGACTATTTTTTTATAAATTATAAATCATCTCTATTAATTGTTTCTAACTATACCATTTTATGCGGTACAATGAATATATGAAACATTTTTTTGACTTGCACCAACTTCCACTGCAATTGTATAAGCAAATCATCTAATAAACAGAATAAGCATTTTTCTTTGGAGATATGAATCTTTATTGGATCCAACTATGAATAATGTATCTTAACTACTGTTATTGTGGATGATACTAATTAATCAATATCTCACCTCAAATCAACCTACAGATCATAGCTACTATCCACTAGGCAATAAAACAAGTACCGTAAATGTATATATTTTTTTCTTTCTTTTTTGGGGTATCAAACTAATTAAAAACAAAGACAAGATAATGACCTCAATTGCAAACTTAGAATCTCGAAGTACAATTTTATTTTCAAATTATTCAAGTTGTATCATTCTCAGTGATACAGATGGCACCTCTTATGGCACATTGATTACCCCCATAAAAGAACAAAAAAGAAAAGACTGTTTACAATTACAATGTAATGCATTACCATTTGCAGTTAAAGTAGAATAACTTGTGCCTAATTAGGGGAGAGATGATTTTGTGAAAGTATCAATTCAAGCTGCTCATGGAACTGAACATCAGTAGGAGAATACTTTAGAGTTTAGACACAAGAGGAGATGTTGCGAAAACGTTGAAAAGTTAAAATTAAAATCGCAGGTTCAACTCTATAATATTTTTTAGTTATGATTTTATACATATAATATATTTAATATATATTTTTTATTTTTTATTTTTTATTTTTATCATTCTATTTTATAGTAACCGTTGAGATTTATGGATAAATGCACTTATTTTACATCAGTTCCAAAAAGAGATATAAAACATTTAATAAACTCACTACCTATTAGATTAATTTTTACTCTAAATTAGGTTTGGAGTCATGTTAACCCTAAGATAGTTGGGGGCTCTCAGCCACGTTAACTTGTAGATTAGTGCTCTCCATAAAAGTTTGGACAGAACGACGATAATCATTATCCTCAAGGCGGCTAAACAAAAGAAAATTAGCTCATTATTTTTAAGAGAGAACCTGGTTCTGAGAAAGATGAGGAAATAAGGGAGAGAACTCCAACCATAGTAGCAAGAATGGAACTCCGCCCTGGCGCATATTTCAAGTATAAACTCGGAGATTTTTTGCTCCAAGAGGGTTTCGATCGTCCGAGAGTTCGCGGCTAGCCTCTCCTCCTGTGTGGGACCGGGAGAGTCTCATCTTCTCATCTCGCGTCTGCCTCTTTGGGGGTTCGCGTCGTGGCTCGTTAGTGTCTTTTTTTTTTCACACTTTTAAGAATGGAACTCCACCTTCTAGTAGTCATGCTAATAATTTTTATGCATGCAAACTTTAAAGGCCGCCCTTCTTCCCAATTTTAAAGTGAAAATAACCTTGATTTGGATTCTATTTGTTCAACTAATACTGAAAGCTCTCCACCAACCGTAGCAGTACCGTTAGCTAAAATTTGCCCCTTTTTAATGTATTTACCCCGATGAGCCTGCGGTTTTTGGTGCTGATCTTTTTCTTTCTAGGAGTCTCAATGAAGTAGTCTCTTATTAGGCTCTAAGTGTAAACCTATTCTCATGCTTTTGAGATGAAGCTTCCCAACGAGTCAGTTTGAAAGAAAGCCATAGAATCACGATCCGATCTCATTTATTCTGCGATTCTACGATTTAAATTTATTAAAATCATCCCGATTCTAATTACGATCCTACATTTTTTTG
The DNA here is from genome assembly GCA_020080225.1 of Gynochthodes officinalis. Classification (NCBI taxonomy): domain Eukaryota; kingdom Viridiplantae; phylum Streptophyta; class Magnoliopsida; order Gentianales; family Rubiaceae; genus Gynochthodes; species Gynochthodes officinalis. The sequence continues at coordinate 44,061,407 of CM034615.1, read as the reverse complement.
TGTAAATAAAATATAGTTAAATTTATTTTTAAAAAAATTTTTATATTTAAGTAAATTTAAGATTTATCATTATATAAATAACTTTATTAACTTAATTATACTTTTATTAGATTTTAATAATAAATAAATAATTTAGACATAGATCGTGATAACAACTGAAATATTGAGAAAAACATATAAAATGTTATATGAAAATAACAATTGAAATAAGATCATTTAATTATAAATTATATATGAATTTTTTACATATTTATTCATATATTGATTAATAATTCTTTTAAAAATAATTCATAAATTGTATGATCTTATGATCTTATTTTCTACCATAAATTAAATTTGTATAGAATTCTAATCTTATAAACTATAGTGACGATAGGTGGTTGTGACATGACCTTTTCGCACTCTTTTTAATGCCAGAGCCTCCATTAGAATTTACTCTAACTTGTTTGTATGGTGCCTTCCCCCGCGGAATAAAAAGACATTAACCATTTTTCATACATCTCCCTCCAAAGGTTCACGAGTCACGGTGACCAAGGCTGATCGCAAGACTGCAATTTGGGAGATTAAATTAAACAATTCAGAAGTGGCAAAAATCCATTAAGGTCAAACAAGGATTGATCAATCCCATGAATTTATCAAGTCACTGCTTCTGTCTACATAAATTGGCCTCCAAATCAATAGTACTTCAGGTTCTGTTGGTTTGGTATAAATGGTAAGGGAATCAGCTGTGAATCATTAACATAGACTTAGAGCACCCTTCACTGCTTTCCATCCGCACGAGGAATTAGCCCCCAAAAGAATCTTGTTGCTGTCTGAATCTCATTCCCTCCCATACACACAGCACCGAGGAGTCACTCCACAAAGGCGTTTGACTTCTGAAATCGGGTTAGAAGTTAGGGAACATGATTTCCACCCGGATAGCCATAGCAACTACTATGTCTCTCCTTTCCGTCTCAACCCCACCTTCCAAGTTCGACTATCACTCCTTGTACATATCTGATTCACAATCATCCAATGAATCAATAGCAAACCACCTCTACATCCTGACTAGACGCCCACATGTTGCCGGCACTGAAGCCAATGATGAAACGGCATCTTATGTGCTATCCACTCTTTCTTCCTACAACATCAAGTCACACGTAGCAAACTATGAAGTTGCCTTGACTTATCCTGTCTCGCGTTCCTTGACTCTGAAACCCACTCCTACAGACAGCCCCATCAAGTTCGATCTCCGCCAAGAAATTTACGAGGGTGATCCATATGCCGATGTTGCAAAGGAAGTCACGCCTACATTCCACGGATATGCCAAGTCAGGCACTGCAGCAGCACCTGTGGTGTATGCAAATTACGGGCGTGTAGAGGACTATGATGTACTGAAAGAAATGAAAGTGAATGTGTCAGGAAATGTTGTATTGGTCAGGTATGGGAAGATTTTCAGAGGGGACATTGTGGACAATGCTTATGCAGCAGGTGCATCGGGTGTACTAATTTTCACAGATAGGAAGGATTATGGTGGTGGAGGAGGTGATGCAAAATGGTTTCCTGATGACAAATGGATGCCTCCAAGTGGAGTGCAGGTGGGAACCGTATTCAAAGGCGTAGGGGATCCCACCACACCTGGGTGGCCTAGTTCTGGGGAATGTGAGAGACTATCAGATGATGAAGTGGAGAAGGGAGGGGATATTCCGTTGATACCTTCGTTGCCAATTTCATGGGCTGATGGCTACACAATCCTCAGGTCCATGGATGGACAAGTTGCAAATGCTGATTGGCAGGGAGGGAAAGATGCTCCAGTTTACAAGGTCGGACCTGGACCAGGAATTGTAAATCTTAGTTATACAGTAAGTGTCTCACATTTAAACAGACCTTCATGAAATTGAGTTTATCAGCGTATGCAAATATACAGCTTCAGCCACCCCAATTTCTTCTAGGACTGCATTAACTAAATAAACAGATGATTGAGTTTCCCAGGGAAAACAAGTCATGAGCTTGATCCACAATGTCATTGGAATTATTGAAGGTGTAGAAGAACCTGATCGGTATGTTTGAACCCTTCAAACTATGACAGTAAACCAATATTCATATCATTTTACTCACAATTATGCAAAGATTGGAATATGGCATGCATGTTATTAACACAAATCATGCAACTTTGGCACTTTTATCTTTCTTAATGCAATCTGTAGTTATAGTTGTTTATTAATATTAGGTAAGCAAAAATCAGGGCAAAACCAAGTCCACAGAAACAATCAGCAGATTATTTACTCACATTGATTATATTTTCTTAACCGAGTTGGAAAAATATTCTAGGTATGTCATACTTGGCAATCACCGGGATGCATGGACATTTGGAGCAGTTGATCCCAATAGTGGCACTGCCGCATTGCTTGAGGTGTGAAAACCTGTACTTAAATTATCTTCCCAGCCGCAGATCCAAATTTTCAAGGAAAACAGAAATTGGCTTAATACTTCTTTTAAATCTAGGTTGCAAAAAGGATGGGGAAACTGCAGTTAAAAGGGTGGAGACCTCGACGAACCATAATATTTTGTAGCTGGGATGCGGAGGAGTATGGCCAGGTTTGTCTTTCCTACTCTCAGTTTTACACATATACATGTTCTACACAATCCACCTGTGTCCTCTACATGAACTCATGAACCCAAAAACAGAAAGAGATTGTGTATGCTAATGTAGTCAGAAGATAGTTTTAAGTAGCTTAGATATAACCTACCCACGTTCTTCAGATAGGATCAACAGAGTGGGTTGAAGAGAACAGAGAAATGCTAGCATCACGAGCGGTAGCATACATGAATGTCGATGTTGCAGTTGCAGGAGTTGGATTTTATGCCTCCGCAACACCACAGCTCGATGAACTACTAATAAAAGCTACTAAGCAGGTATGCTGACAAGATAACTGGAAAAAATTGAGTACTACATGCATTAAGTATCACAACGGTATGGGAAATCAGATGGACAGCAACCATATCAAATAAGTCGGACAAATTCAGAATGTCAATCTTTTAACAAGAATACTAACTCATTGTGGCCTTTTATCATATATATTTTCAAATTATCTCACAATTACTACTTCTCATTCATCTTTTATGAACTTCTATTGAAGATCCAAGACCCAGATAACACATCGCAATCAATCTACCAATCCTGGATTGGCTCAGGAGTAAATCCCGCGGTAAGCATATTAAAAGGTTGAAGCTATTCATTAATATCAACTTAAAGGGACAGGGGAACAATCTCTAACAACCCCCCAGTACTAGAACACTTAATTACTGGTCTTTGATTAGGTGTTCGACTTACTTGATGCTTATTAATTTTCCTATGAGTTTATTGTAAAAGTAACTTTACAGGTTTAAATATACTACCAGCATTTCGAAATAATTCCTGACATACTAACGAGAAGGTTTTGAAGATTGGAAGGTTAGGAGGAGGATCAGATTTTGCTTCCTTTGTACAGCATGTCGGTGTTCCAGCAACTGATATGTATTTCGGAGAAGGTAACAGATATTTTATTTTGTAGCAATCTCATCTCATACCATAAAATATGCTTGCATCAATTTACGAAGATAATGCCTTTTTTTTATTTTTTGGCCAAAAATATGGTTCACCTTGTAACTCCTTGGCATAAACACCTTGTGTCTTTCTTCTCTTCCCATAAGGAAAATAACCTGAGAAAAGAAAACAAGCCAGAAGGAAGAAGACCAATGAGATTGATGGAAAACAGATCCAGTAAAAAGCAGGTTCTAAAAGCTTAGTAGTTCAAAAGAAAATGCTTTAGAGGTGTTAAAGCCCAGGTATCAAGCTCTTTTTTTTTTGGTGAGCAATTATTGCTCTTCAGAACAAGCTATATATTGAAAAACGGTTGTGTCTAACAGCTGACAAAGACTTGTAAATTTAAATTTGAAATGAATAACAACACAAGTTCAAGAATTGATTTTTTACAGAGGAGAAGGAACAAGTTTTGCCCACTGGCTTCAACAATCAAACAACGAGACCAAAAGATAGTATTTCTGAAATTAAGGAGAAACTTAGTGTCACCTTTCCTGCTAACAATGGTGAACCTTCAACGTTCAGGACGGACATACTAAGACCATATAGCACATGAGGCAAACCAAAGCATTCCTCTCTGGTCAAGTTAATAGGAAAGCCCTTCAGACAAATGCCAAAATTTCTTCAATTAACAAGTTCTACTTCTTAAATAGGATGTCATAAAATAATCAAAGAACTTCATGCATGCTCTCTAGTTGCCTTCCATGTTATATGTAGCTGTGCTGTCAAACTATTTCATACAATTACTGGTTTGTACAGACATCATGCACTGAAACTAAAAAAGCAAATCACACGTGAACTTATGATTTCTTTGAGATAGAGGTATACCATTTCCAGAATAAGTTTCATCTGTGACACTGAAACTTCGTGAAACAAAGCTCTGAAACTTTGCTCTTTCAAGTAAGAGATTAATCCTTAATGTCGGCTTTTAACAATTGCTATTTGCAGATTACCCAGTCTACCACTCACTATATGATGACTTTATCTGGATGAAGAAATTTGGTGACCCAATGTTTCACAGGCATGTAGCAGGTTAGTCACAATTTTCTGATACACATTAGAACACACTATCCATATGAAAACTTTAACTATGTGATTATTAATAATAGTTCACCTTAACCATGTGATGAAAACATTGTAGTCCCATAAGCATTAAAGTTTCTCATGCACAATTTGCAACATTATGTGTACATAATTGTGTGCCATCATCATGCACTGGTACGATTTGCCCTTTGTCAACAAGAGTAACATACGTAAGACATGTTACTACAAGTAGATATCTCTTATCTCCAACTGTGCAACACTTCTAAAAAACCTTCCCCACAATCCTTTTCTCTATACATGTTAGTTTGTATCATTGATTTTTCGAATGAATTTCAGTTTAGTATAAGAATCTTTTCATCCATTCATTACTCTCATATACAACAGTGACAAGCATTTGGGGTCTAGTCGCCCTCCAGCTTGCTGATGAAGAATTTTTGCCTTTCAACTATCTATTCTATGCTGACGAGTTGCAGGTATGTTTCTGATACTGGAATGCCAAAAAAAGAAACCTGTTTCTACATTTGTGCCTGGCAGCAAATTAGAGTTAGCCTAATTCTGATTTGCTTGATATTGTGAAATAGAAAAGTTCAGAAGACCTGAAAAATGAGTTGTCGGATAAAGGCATAAAACTTTCTCCCTTGTTCAGCTCTATCAGGGAACTCAGAAAAGCAGCGATTAAAATAAATAACGAAATAAAGGTACTTCCACAGTTTCATTTATCAAAATCTTGGTAAAGCTTTCCCCTACTGTGTGTTCTTTCCATAAATGCAAAATTTCTTAGGTTAAACAAGATGGAAAAGGTAGGGGTTCTGCATGGAAAAATGACCAACACAAAGTGAGAGAGTTGAATGACAGACTAATGATGGCAGAACGAGCATTCACTGACCGTGAAGGACTTTCTGAAAGGCCATGGTACAAACATTTGGTAAGTTCCTCCAAGCATGTGTATTACATCAAAGGAGCTAATAAGTTGTCAAGTTTATTCTGCCATTTCACCCAGATGATGAAAATTCTAATTCTTTTCCCCCTAGAAAGCAACAAAATGGAGATTGAAATGAGCAAAACTGTCTAGTTAAAGCTAAAAAAAGGATTTCAAGAAAGAATAATCAGACTTACACCTGCCTAGTTTCAATAATTCAATGTCATTCATGTTTACAGAATCTAACTAGAGGTTAATATTATTCAGATATATGCACCATCAAAGCACAATGACTATGGGTCCAAGTCCTTTCCTGGAATAGACGATGCAATTGAAAAGGCTAAGAGCCTGAACACCAAAGACTCGTGGCAATTCGTACAGCATGAAGTCTGGAGAGTGTCTAGAGTGATTAAACATGCATCTCTAGTCCTCAGAGGTGAATTGACATGAATGCTTGAAATACTGTAATGTTTCTTTCTATGTTTTACTTTAATGTTAAAGCAGTCGTGTATCCTCACTAGGAATGCTTCAGCAGCAAAAGCAATACTGATTTTGCATCTACTTTGTTTTAAATGATCGCCATCAACTGGACCTAATTTGAATCACTTAAAGATAGACAAAGAAATTTGTCGTCTAGTAGGGTCTATGAGATTGTTTCCCTTGTATTTGGCCAGTCATTAGGAAACTCTGTCAAAGATCATTCTTCAATAGCCAAATGAGCTAAATAGTGACTTGCATCGTACAAAGTTCTAATACAGGTTATTGGTCAAGGGAATATCATTGTAGTAAACAGTGTTCTATTTCATTCTCTCTCTCTGTCATTCGGGCGAAAGCTGAACATTAATGTAGAATTCAAGTGGAACTCCCAGATCATAACCACAGCCATGACTTTCTCATTAAAAGTCTCTTTCATTCGGGCGAAAGCTGAACGTTAATGTAGAAGTGAACTCCCAGATCATAACCACAGCCATGACTTTCTCATTAAAAGGGTAGCCATGACTTTCTCATTCTTTTTATTCCAATCAAATAGACTGTCAGTACACAGAATCTCCAATAAAGGCTGAAAACAAATATTATCAAACAATCCAGAGACCTACACAATGGATAAGAAAACTTCTGCCCAGGGAGTAATATGACAGATTTTCTCAGAACAATAGCTGAGCGATGCAAAAGTGCTCTCCTGATATTTGGAATTTGCTTTGGGCCCATAACAAGTTCTTAAATGACATCAGCATCCTGAATTGATGTAAAGTCACCATGCGATGGATTTTGGTCTACAGTAAGAGTTTAAGAAGTGTAGTCTTATTCTTGGCTGTCTTGACCCCAGAATGTTTGAGGCTGCCAACAAATTTAATCCACTTCATGAATTGTTCTTCCGAGTATTGAACTTGGGTTATATTTACTTCTAATGATTCCCTGCACCTGTTCTTTTTGGCCTAGTACCTTTGGCGTGGCATACTATTTTATTCCTTCGATAACTAAGAAGGACGAGTAGGACAGTATATACAACAACTAGTTTAGAAATGGGCATGCTGAGCAAGCAATACAGAATGAAAACAAGAAGAGGAGCAAAACAAAACAAAAACGTAGAGAGGAATGTGGTTATGGAACTTGGAAGTGCAATAAACTGCCAAACGAAATGATTATATATGAGTTGGGAGTCAGTGGTAACTGCAGATGCCTACTCTCTTTTTAGGGAAAAAGTGAGGCCAAATTAGATCATCATGACAGGGAGTGAGAGGTCACAGACTCACGGGTGCTTCTTCTACTTGCATGTTGCATCACTATGGAATGTGGTGAGTGGGGGGCTTGGGGAAAGGGTAGAAAGTTTCACAGGAAATCAATGTAGGCCGCAAGTACAAACTTCTTAGGATCAATGCACTTTTTGGCCTTACAAAAAAAACTTCTTTCTAAGTTTTTATGTTCTTTTGGGTTGGTGATGCTCGTGAAGTTTCTATGTTTCCGTGTGAAGCTAAATCTTCTCTTCTTGTGGAAATGAGGTGATGCATGTTTTGTTTGTTTCTTTTGTTTTTTTTCTTCCATGGTAACTATGCTCTCTATTTTGACATGTTTTGGACATTTTTTAACACTAGAAAATCTTCTTTTCGTTTGAATGAGAGTCGAGAAAAAATATTTTATGCATTTGTTATACTTTTATTTTTAATACATTAAGTTAGTTAATTATATAATTTTCTCTTTTTATTTTTTATTATATAAATAGACTATTTTTTGTAAATTATAAATGGTCGCTACTAATTATTTTCAATTATATTATTTTGTGCAGTATAATGAATATATGAAATATTTTTTTTGACTTGCACCAACTTCCACTGCAATTGTATAAGCAAATCATCTAATAAACAGAATAAGCATTTTTCTTTGGAGATTTGAATCTTTATTGGATCCAACTATGAATAATGCATCTTAACTATTGTTGCTGTGGATGATACTAATTAATCAATATCTCACCTCAAATCAACCTACAGATCATAGCTACTATCCACTAGGCAATAAAATATAAAACAAGTACCAGTAAATATTTTATTTTTTTCGTTTTTTGGGGTATCAAACTAATTAAAAAAGAAGACAAGATAATGACCTCAATTGCAAACTTTGAATCTCAAAATTACAATTTTATTTTCAAATTATTCAAGTTGTATCATTCTCAGTGATACAGGTGGCACCTCTTATGGCACATTGATTACCCCCATAAAAGAACAAAAAAGAAAAGACTGTTTACAATTACAATGTAATGCATTACCTATAATATATTTAATATATCATTTTTTTTATCATTCTATTTTACCGTAGATAAATACGTTTGTTCCATATGAATTTTAGAGAGATATATAAAATACTTAATAAATAAATTAAACTCACAATTTACTAAATTAAGCTTTTGACGCGAAATTAAGTTTAGAGTCACACGTTAACACTAAGTTAGTTGTGGGATCTCGGCCGCGTTAACTTCTACATTACTGCTCTCCATGAAAGGTTGGACAGAACGACGATAATCATTATCATCAACGTGGCTAAACAAAAGAAAATTAGCTCATTCATTTTTAGCACCCCACGATAGGTCTTTGTGACATGACCTTTCCGCACTCTTTTTTAATGCCAGAGCCTCCATTAGAATATACTATATGCATCTCCCTCCAAAGATTCATGAGTCACGGTGACCAAGGCAGATTGTAAGACTGCAATTTGGGATATTAAATTAAACAATTCAGAAGTTGCAAAAATCCATTAAGGTCAAACAAGGATTGTTCAATCCCATGAATTTATCAAGTCACTGCTTCTGTCTACACAAATTGGCAGTGATTGAAAGCTCCAAATCAATAGTACTTCAGGTTCTGATGGTTGGGGATAAATGGTAAGGGAATCAGCTGTTAATCATTAACAGACTTAGAGCACCCTTCACTGCTCTCCATCCGTACGAGGAATTAGCCCCAGAAAGCACATGAATCTTGTTACTGTTTGAACCTCATTCCCTCCCATAGACACAGCACGGAGGAGTCACTCCACAAAAGCTTTTGACTTCTGAAATCGGGTTAGAAGTTAGGGAAGATGATTTCCACCCTGATAGCCATAGCAACTACTTTCTCTCTCCTTTTCTTCTCAACCCCACCTTCCAAGTCCTCCTATCACTCCCTGTACATATCTGATTCACAATCATCCAATGAATCAATAGCAAACCACCTCTACATCCTGACTAGACGCCCACATGTTGCCGGCACTGAAGCCAATGATGAAACGGCATCTTATGTGCTATCCACTCTTTCTTCCTACAACATCAAGTCACACGTAGCAAACTATGAAGTTGCCTTGACTTATCCTGTCTCGCGTTCCTTGACTCTGAAACCCACTCCTACAGACAGCCCCATCAAGTTCGATCTCCGCCAAGAAATTTACGAGGGTGATCCATATGCCGATGTTGCAAAGGAAGTCACTCCTACATTCCACGGATATGCCAAGTCAGGCACTGCAGCAGCACCTGTGGTGTATGCAAATTACGGGCGTGTAGAGGACTATGATGTACTGAAAGAAATGAAAGTGAATGTGTCAGGAACTGTTGTATTGGTCAGGTATGGGAAGATTTTCAGAGGGAACATTGTGGACAACGCTTATGCAGCAGGTGCATCGGGTGTACTAATTTTCACAGATAGGAAGGATTATGGTGGTGGAGGAGGTGATGCGAAATGGTTTCCTGATGACAAATGGATGCCTCCAAGTGGAGTGCAGGTGGGAACCGTATTCAAAGGCGTAGGGGATCCCACCACACCTGCGTGGCCTAGTTCTGGGGAATGTGAGAGACTATCAGATGATGAAGTGGAGAAGGGAGGGGATATTCCGTTGATACCTTCGTTGCCAATTTCATGGGCTGATGGCTACACAATCCTCAGGTCCATGGATGGACAAGTTGCAAATGCTGATTGGCAGGGAGGGAAAGATGCTCCAGTTTACAAGGTCGGACCTGGACCAGGAATTGTAAATCTTAGTTATACAGTAAGTGTCTCACATTTAAACAGACTTCATGAAATTGAGTTTATCAGCGTATGCAAATATACAGCTTCAGCCACCCCAATTTCTTCTAGGACTGCATTAACTAAATCAACAGATGATTGAGTTTCTCAGGGAAAACAAGTCATGAGTTTGATCCACAATGTCATTGGAATTATTGAAGGTGTAGAAGAACCTGATCGGTATGTTTGAACCCTTCAAACTATGACAGTAAACCAATATTTATATCATTTTACTCACAATTATACAAAGATTGGAATATGGCATGCATGTTATTAACATAAATCATGCAACTTTGGCACTTTTATCTTTCTTAATGCAATCTGTAGTTATAGTTGTTTATAAATAGTAGGTAAGAAAAAAATCATTAGAATAAGGGCAAAACCAAGTCCAGAGAAACAATCAGCAGATTATTAACTCACATTGATTATATTTTCTTAACCGAGCTGGAAAAATATTCTAGGTATGTCATACTTGGTAATCACCGGGATGCATGGACATTTGGAGCAGTTGATCCCAATAGTGGCACAGCCGCAATGCTTGAGGTGTGAAAACCTGTACTTAAATTATCTTCTCAGCCACAGGTCCAAATTTTCAAGGAAAACAGAAATTGGCTTAATACTTCTTATAAATCTAGGTTGCAAACAGGATGGGGAAACTGCAGTTAAAAGGGTGGAGACCTCGGCGAACCATAATATTTTGTAGCTGGGATGCGGAGGAGTACGGCCTGGTTTGTCTTTCCTACTCTCAGTTTTACACATATACATGATCTACACAATCCACCTATGTCCTCTGGATGAACTCATGAACCCAAAAACAGAAAGAGATTGTGTGCGCTAATGTAGTCAGAAGATAGTTTTAAGTAGCTTAGATACAACCTACCCACATTTTCAGGTAGGATCAACAGAGTGGGTTGAAGAGAACAGAGAACTGCTAGCATCACGAGCGGTAGCATATATGAATATTGATAGTGCAGTTGCAGGAGTTGGATTTTATGCCTCCGCAACACCACAGCTCGATGAACTACTGATAAAAGCTACAAAGCAGGTACGCTGACAAGATAACTGGAAAAAATTGAGTACTACATGCAATAAGCATCACAACGGTATGGGAAATCAGATGGATAGCAACCATATCAAATAAGTCTTCAGAATTTCAATCTTTTAGCAAGAATACTAACTCATTAGGCCTTTTAGCATATATATTTTCAAATTATCTCAAAATTGCTGCTTCTCATTCATCTTTTATGAACTTCTATTGAAGATCCAAGACCCAGATAACACATCGCAATCAATCTACCAATCCTGGATTGGCTCGGGAGTAAATCCTCCGGTAAGCATATTAAAAGGTTGAAACTGTTTATTAATATCAACTTAAAGGGACGGGGGAACAGTCTTTAACAACCCAAGTACTAGAACACTCAATTACTGGTCTTTGACTAGGTGTTCAAGTTAATTGATGTTTATTAATTTTCCTATGAGTTTGTTGTAAAAGTAACTTTACAGGGTTAAATATACTACTAGCATTTCGAAATAATTCCTGACATACTAATGAGAAGGTTTTGAAGATTGGAAGGTTAGGAAGAGGAGGATCAGATTATGCTTCCTTTGTACAGCATGTCGGTGTTCCAGCAACTGATATGTATTTCGGAGAAGGTAACAGATTTTATTTTCTGGCAATCTCATCTCATAACATAAAATATGCTTGCATCAATTTACGAAGATAATGCTTTTCTGTTTTTTTTGGCCAAAAATATGGTTCACCCTGTAACTCCTTGGCATAAACACCTTGGGTCTTTCTTCACTTCCCATAAGGAGAATAACCTGAAAAAAGAAAACAAGCCAGAAGGAAAAAGACCAATGAGGTTGATGGAAAACAGATCCGGTAAAAAGCAGGTTCTAAAAGCTTAGTTCAAAAGAAAATGCTTAGAGGTGTGAAAGCCCAGATATCAAGCTTCTTTTTTTTTAGTAAGCAATTATTGCTCTTCAGAACAAGCTATTGAAAAACTGTTGTGTCTAACAGCTGACACAGACTAGTAAATTTAAATTTGAAATGAAAAATAACTCAAATTCAAGAATTAATTTTTCATAGTGGAGAATGAACAAGTTTTACCCACTGGCTTCAACAATCAAACAATGAGACCAAAAGAAAGTATTTCTGAAATGAAGGAGAACCTTAGTGTCACCTTTCCTGCTAACAATGGTGAACCTTTAACGTTCAGGTAGCAAGATGAAAATTTAAAGGCCTCCCACCTTACTTTGACTGTATATATGTTCATTCTCCTGTAATTATGTTCTCAACAATAACAGCAACAGTGACCTTATACTCATTCTTCTCAAAAGCAGTCAAGTGTCATGATTAGTCACTCCACCAAGTCAAATATAAGAAACCAAATTATCCAATTTTTTATTACCTCAAATAAGTATCATACCGCTATAAATGTAAAGATGATGTTTTAAAGCAATAGAAACGAGTAAAGAAAATTAAATGATAACCAAATAACCAAATACACAAAGAGGTGAAAAGAAAAGTATTGAGTACCTGTTGCACAGACATTGAAGACAACATATCAAACAACAAAGAAAGAAAAAATGTACTCTCAAATAAATGAGGCGGTAGGTTTTGTGGTTTCGTGGAATGAACAGCCTTCCAACTTTACTGCGAAATTACATTACTCACCTGACATATTAATGATCCACTTAAAATCTGTCCACCTTTGCAAAGCAACTCTGAACCATGGAAAATTCACATCATTCCCTAGAAAATGGATTAAAAATAAAAACAAGTAATGAACTGATCCATACATAATTTCCCAACATCAGATCAAATTAGTAGAAATCTCCCACACACAATTGGACTCAATGGTTACAGCGAGATCACTTCACTTCAAAGTCATTGAGAAGATCTATGTTTTCCTTGTGCAAATCACACTTCCAACATCATATGTGCAAAATCTCGTCTGGATGCCTCCTCATGACTCTACAGATCATCACTATCTTGACCACATCTAATCTCCAAACAAAAACAAGCCAAATGGCATCCGAGCACAGGACCGACATACTAAGATCATATAGCACTTGAGGCAATGCAAAGCATTCCTCTCTGGTCAAGTTAATAGGAAAGCCCTTCGGACAAATGCCAAAATTTCTTCAATTAACAAGTTCTACTTCTTCAATAGGATAGGATGTCATAAAATAATCAAAGAACTTCATGCATGCTCTCTAGTTGCCTTCCATGTTATATGTAGCAGTGCTGTCAAACTATTTCATACAATTACTGGTTTGTACCGACATCATGCATGGAAACTAAAAAAGCAAATCACACATGAACGTATGATTTCCTTGAGATAGAGGTATACTATTTCCAGAATAAGTTTCACCTGTGACACGGAAACTTCATGAAACAAAGCTCTGAAACTTTGCTCTTCCAAGTAAGAGATTAATCCTTAATGTCGGCTTTTAACAATTGCTACTTGCAGATTACCCAGTCTACCACTCACTATATGATGACTTTATCTGGATGAAGAAATTTGGTGACCCAATGTTTCACAGGCATGTAGCAGGTTAGTCACAATTTTCTGATACACATTAGAACACACTATCCATATGAAAACTTTAACTATGTGATTATTAATAATAGTTCACCTTAACCATGTGATGTAAACCTTGCAGTCCCATAAGCTTTAAAGTTTCTCATGCACAATTTGCAACATTATGTGTACATAATTGTGTGCCATCATCATGCACTGGTACGATTTGCCCTTTGTCAACAAGAGTAACATACGTAAGACATGTTACTACAAGTAGATATCTCTTATCTCCAACTGTGCAACACTTCTAAAAAACCTTCCCCACAATCCTTTTCTATATACATGTTAGTTTGTATCATTGATTTTTCGAATGAATTCCAGTTTAGTCTAAGAATCATTTCATCCACTCATCACTCTCATATACAACAGTGACAAGCATTTGGGGTCTAGTCGCCCTCCAGCTTGCTGATGAAGAATTTTTGCCTTTCAACTATCTATTCTATGCTGACGAGTTGCAGGTATGTTTCTGATACTGGAATGCCAAAAAAAGAAACCTGTTTCTACATTTGTGCCTGGCTGCAAATTAGAGTTAGCCTAATTCTGATTTGCTTGATATTGTGAAATAGAAAAGTTCAGAAGACCTGAAAAATGAGTTGTCGGATAAAGGCATAAAACTTTCTCCCTTGTTCAGCTCTATCAGGGAACTCAGAAAAGCAGCGATTAAAATAAATAACGAAATAAAGGTACTTCCACAGTTTCATTAATCAAAATCTTGGTAAAGCTTTCCCCTACTGAGTATTCTTTCAATAAATGCAAAATTTCTTAGGTTCTACAAGACAGAAAAGGTTGGGGTTCTGCATGGAAAAATGACCAACACAAAGTGAGAGAGTTGAATGACAGACTAATGATGGCAGAACGAGCATTCACTGACCGTGAAGGACTTTCTGAAAGGCCATGGTACAAACATTTGGTAAGTTCCTCCAAGCATGTGAATTACATCAAAGGAGCTAATAAGTTGTCAAGTTTATTCTGCCATTTCACCCAGATGATAAAAATTCTAATTCTTTTCCCCCTAGAAAGCAACCAAATGGAGATTGAGATGAACAAACTGTCTAGTTAAAGCTAAAAAAAGGATTTCAAGAAAGAATAATCAGACTTACACCTGCCTAGTTTCAATAATTCAATGTCATTCATGTTTACAGAATCTAACTAAAGGTTAATATTATTCAGATATATGCACCATCAAAGCACAATGACTATGGGTCCAAGTCCTTTCCTGGAATAGACGATGCAATTGAAAAGGCTAACAGCCTGAACACCAAAGACTCGTGGCAATTCGTACAGCATGAAGTCTGGAGAGTGTCTAGAGTGATTAAACATGCATCTCTAGTCCTCAGGGGTGAATTGACATGAATGCTTGAAATACTGTAATGTTTCTTTCTATGTTTTACTATAATGTTAAAGCAGTCGAGTATCCTCACTAGGTATGCTTCAGCAGCAAAAGCAATACTGATTTTGCATCTACTTTGTTTTAAATGATCGCTATCAACTGGGCCTAATTTGAATCACTTAAAGATAGACAAAGAAATTTGTCATCTAGTAGGGTCTATGAAATTGTTTCCCTTGTATTTGGCCAGTCATTAGGAAACTCTGTCAAAGATCATTCTTCAACAGCCAAATAAGCTAAATAGTGACTTGCATCGTACAAAGTTCTAATACAGGTTATTGGTCAAGGGAATATCATTGTAGTAAACAGTGTTCTATTTCATTCTCTCTCTCTTTCATTCGGGCGAAAGCTGAACATTAATGTAGAAGTGGAACTCCCAGATCATAACCACAGCCATGACTTTCTCATTAAAAGGGCAGCCATGACTTTCTCATTCTTTTTATTCCAATCAAATAGACTGTCAGTACACAGAATCTCCAATAAAGGCTGAAAACAAAAATTATCAAACAATTCCAGAGACCTTCACAATGGATAAGAAAACTTCTGCCCAGGGAGTAATATGACAGATTTTCTCAGAACAATAGCTGAGCACTGCATATCACCCATTGCATTGAAATAGAACTAAACATGACTTATTAATTCCAAGGGATTAGCGAAATTTTCTGCCATATTCAAGTATTATAAACTAAAGCAAAGTTCATAAAAAATTGGTCGCTCCTGAAAGAAAAATCTATTTTTCATTTCCAATAGAAGAATCTCTATATGGCTCGGTATTCTCATAACTGTATATGTACAGCAATGTTAGAAATGTAAAGCACCAAGAAACAACAAGCTCATCAACTTAAAAGTTCTATCTTCTACTTTTAATAGATACTGTACAACTGATTTATAGTGAATTAATATATGTACAATAAATAACTATAATCTTTAGGTCCTTTACTTCCAAACCTTAATGGCACCATCCCTACTGCTAGATATCAACAGTCTCTGATTCAGCTTGATAGATGCCAAAGAGAGGATGGAATCACGGTGACACCCTGCTGAATCAGTTGCAGCACCAGCAAGGATAGTCTTTGTAGTCAACCTCATTGTCAGAGGTCGTTTCCTGGCCTCCTGCATCAACCAAATGTATTAGGGCATCATCATATTACCATATGCAAGGGCTCTAAATCTTATCCAACAGGCAATCGTGTTAAGTTTTGAGAACTAATGGAAGAAGTAAAAACAGGGAAAACAGATTCATGCAAGAATGAGAAGAAAGCACTCGTAAAATTGAACCATGCAGAAAATTTTCCAGACACATTCATTAGAAACAGCAAAACATCAAAGTAAAGAAGATAAAAATATAATGATGATGCAAATGAAATACCTGCACAACCTGCACACCAAAGCTAGATGATGTCTCAAAAATATCATCATTTCCAACTCCTTTTATAGATGGTCCACATACACAATAACTTCGATCAGGGCTGAAATACAAGACTACCACAGTCAATAAGCATGAAGCAATAATCATCAAAACTGAACAAACTTAAGAACATACCTAGAATGGTCCCAGCGACGTATTTTCAAGTCAGTACCCCCCGTTAACAGATCCCCACCAGGTAATGGAAGCAATGAACGGATACCAGGAACACGTGCAGGAGGTTCATTCAACTCATCTATTCTATATTTCATATTGACATTGCATCTTAGATCTGATTTGGTATTTCTCTTGCTGGATGGTCTGGCCAATGCCCAAGGTGAGTCAGAGGCTTCAGAATCAGTGTCATTATTTGCTACCCTCAACACCTACAGAAAGCAGACCAAGTAGCAAGGATAAAATTACGAACCATGGCCATTAATAGAAAGAATCAAAGACAGTAGTGCTGACAGTTCATTCCATTCATTAGTTTATGCAACCATGTTTCACACATGGAACTAATTTTCTTCAGTTGTTGAGTTTTTAGTTATCACAATACATTTCTCTAAAGCATATCCTTGAAAACTTCCCCACCTTTTTGAACAGTCCTCTATAACTGACTCCATCCACAACAAACATGCAGGTACCAAATTCATAAGGTAAACTAGACCTTTTCTTAGTCAAAGTGTCATTTCAACCAGCTCAAAGCCATTTAATTGACTCCACAGGATAACATTAAGCATTTCGAGGCATCTGATTAATCAACATTCTTTATTTCGTAAATGTACCTGGTGGCAGCTTCCGTCTTCAGCATTCCAGAGAGATATTTCGTTACAACCAGCTGCAACATAAACGAGAGGTCTAGTGGAGACAGAGAAGGAAGTACCAGAGGGAGGAACAAAAAGACACATTTTTTCTATTGGGCATGCAAGAGAGTATTGCCACGAATTGACTGGAATGCAAAACCTCAAATCCCACAAAGTAAGCATGCCTCTTGATGACCCAGTGACAAACCAATCCCCACAAGGGTCTGCAACTAAAGAAGATACATATCCCTCCTCAGGAACCACTTTTGAGTTCCAAACATTTGAAACGGTTCTTGTATCCCAAAGATGGATTCCACAATTCTGGGTGCTGTACAAAATCATTTTGCCAGCACCACCCTCAGGGGAGTAGTTTAAAAGGCTTAATATGGCACCTTCTCCAATACCATGCTTTCTGACATCAGCTATACCTGAATATTTCT
Organism: Gynochthodes officinalis; assembly: GCA_020080225.1. NCBI lineage: Eukaryota > Viridiplantae > Streptophyta > Magnoliopsida > Gentianales > Rubiaceae > Gynochthodes > Gynochthodes officinalis. The sequence goes on along the minus strand of CM034615.1, from coordinate 44,043,737 downwards.
CAACAACATTACCAAGTCCTCTGGATATGTAATCAACGGAAAACATGTGAAGAGTCCCATCACAAGCTCCAACAACCACCTGAGCAGAACCCGGGATCACAGCAGTGCACAAAGCTCGACTCCCCTCTAAGGAATACGTTAGCCTTGACCTAAATGAGATATCCTTCTCCAACCTTTTAGAATCCCAGACTTTAACCGTTGAATCTTCAGATGCACTAACAAAAAAACTATGATCAGTAGAAACAGCAATGTCATTAACAGCAGACTGATGCTCCTGGAGATGTGCAACCAAAACCCCACGAGGCCTCCACCCTGAATCTGGAATAATCGTGGTTCGTGCAAAAGATGGTGATTCCACTCCCTCTATTGAAGTAGAAGTACTTTCCACTGGGAGGGAATTCCTTTTTGTTGTACCAGATATTCCCATTTCCACAAACTTGTTGGTCATAAAGGTTGTTTGATCCATCTCCCGATCTTCAACTTCATGTACAACTCTCCGCAATTGTGTTGAACCACCACTGATGCTGATTGAGCCCGAGACAAACTTAGGAGCTGGAACTGAACTAGCTAAGCTGAATGATTTATTTACTGGATCCATCCATGGAAGGGAAGCAGAACCAAAACCCAAAGAGCCATATGGTAGTGAAGAATCAGCGACTGTCGGAGAGCCTCCTGTTCTTTTGTTATCGACTTTAAAGTAATATAAAGGTATGCCTTGTGAAGATTTTTCCATGAAGCTGTTCATGCCACTAAGTTGTGGAGATATGAAACCAGACAACTGCAACTTTTCTGTAGCAAGTAAATCATTAGTATCCACTGTACTAGAAGGATTTTGGATGAATTCGTCTATAGAATTCGAATTAATGTCATTATCATTGCAATGAGTAGGATCCAGAGATTCATTTTTTGTTTCAATAATTTTATTACTTTGAGAATCTCTTCCTCTCTCAGACCAGCAAGCCACAGGATCCAGTTCCATTACCCCTCTCTGAAGTAAATCCATTGTTTCTGAATCTTTAGCCTGTGAAGATGTGTTGTACCATATCTTTCTCTGTCTCTCCAGCATGTCCGAACTCCTAGCATTTTCTAAAAGACTGTAATATAACTCCCTTGAGACTGGTGATTTTAGGCATGAAAGAAGAGCCTTTTCTGAGGCTAAAGATGCAGGCTGTCTACGGAGGAACTGTCGTATAAGAGGCACAAGGAAAACATATGAATCTACAGCACCTAAATTCTCACTGCTGGCTGCAATGAAGGTGACATTTGATCTCCTGACCCATTGACTTGGATAACACAATAATGGAAAAGCATGCTCTATCATCTCAAGCAGAATCCTCTTCCTCAGAAATCCACTTTTGCATAGAATAGCTAGGCAATCCAGTGCATTCACAATTACAGCCTCAGATATGTCACTCAAGGCCTGCTCAATGTAAGGCAAAAGATATTCCTCCACACTTCGCTGCCCAACAAAAAAGCAGACATATACTATTTGTCCATAAAACACAGCCCTGAGTTGCTCATCTCGATCATTTAGGAAAGCAGGGAGGATGGGCAACAAAAAATCATTACTCTGCCTCTGCCCAAAAAACCAACAAAGGTTGCCAATGTCATGCAAAAGTGCTCTCCTGATATTTGGAGTTTGCTTTGGGCCCATAACAAGTTCTTGAATGACATCAGCAATAGATTTTCTCAACTGCGCCAGCTGTGCATCACTGTTTAGAGTTTTTTTCCTCCCAGATGTATCATTGGATGTATAAAGTGACTTCGGCTGTGAATTTGATTCACTGAGAACTCCTGCCTCGCTCAAGCTTATAGAGTGAATCAAAAACCCATAGGCAGTGAGTGCGAGCTTCGATATATTGCTTGCATAACATATCCTTACACTTTCCTCTGGATCATCAGGAAGCATGGAAAGCATTGGAAGAATATATTCAGGAAAAATTTTAGCATCACTTGGAGGAAAATCTCTGACCAAGGGAAGAATGTCACACAAAGTTTCTAAGGCAGCACAACGCACAATTGCTGCTGGATCTGAGAGCATTGCAATGACATATGGAAGCACACGCTGCAATCGATCTTCATCATCAATGTACAAGGAACACGACTTCAGTAGAAGCACAGCCCCTCTCCTCATAAATGGCAGCTTGACATTTCTTATACAGGAGCAGAGCAATGACGCAATCAAAACCATGCCTTCACAGCTCATGATATCTTGAGGTAATGGCAAGAAAGGCATACCAAAAGTGTCTGACTGGTTATCGTAATCCAACATTAATGAATTAAAATCAGTTGTCGTTATCTTTTTTAGGAAGGGATGGTGGCTTCTGTTAAATACATTGGATATAGTCTGAATTAGCTCATCTGGAGATTGCACATCACACTGCTTCAAATTTTGAGAATATGCAGAAGTGGCTACATCTTCCAGCATTGGTTTCACAGCATGACACTGATTGTTTTGTTTTACATCCCTGAGAAGGGTACTGACATCACCAAGAAGATCAAACCTATCATGCATTGAGCTCCTATCCACCTGCTCTTTCTTGTAAAGGGAGTCTTTTTGAAGATTACTTTGCAGGGATTCATTCACAGCATCTAAAGAACAAGCCTGTCCAGGACCAGTCTCCTTGCCTACAGAATTGCTCATCATTTGTCTAAGAATCTCCTGAAAAGATGTCTGACATATTAAAACCTGCAGCCAACAATCACGTACATAAGCACAAATGCTCAAGACAACGATCACTGAGATAAAGATCCGGTGCTAACTTTCTCTTACCCTTGCATCTGAATTCAGTGGATTCAACAGGGAATATAAATTGTGAAGGAATGGAGAGAAGTAGCAAGGAAACACAACACCAGAGAAGTTCTGCAGGTATCCCTCTGCTGAAAATCGGGACTCTGCATCCAATTGAATCATATGAAGAATCATCTTGCGGATGCCTGAATCTGGGATCTTGATCCAAACAAGTATGGTCAAGAGCAACAAAGAGTAAGAGTTAATGTGACATCCAATGGACAATGAATAAAATACTAGAAGAACCTTCCATTCATAAAGATTTTGTAACTCTGCACCAAGAAATTCTCAAAGACTAATTGGAAAAGCATGCAAGTAAAAGAAAAGGCATAAAAATATCTTATAACACGAGCAAAGTTAGAAAGAAGGCCCTGAACGAGACTACCTTTTCTAAATGCTGGCTAGGATCATATTGTCCTCTACGATAGGCATGCAGTTGAGACAACTCAAACAATGGCTGACCCTCGAGGAAAAGCTCAGCAATTACACACCTGAAGTAGTAACCAATAGGAATATAAAATCCAAATCCATCATGTCACAACGCTGCATATTATTTGATACAAATTGACTGCATCCTCATCTAGAGAAATGGACTCAACCCACAAAGCAATAATTTTAAACTCAAAACTAGAGAGTATAGACACCTATACTTCAAAATGTTCCACAAAAGCAAAAGAGGACACCCATGTTGCAATTTACAGGACCTGAACAGCGTATCAATTGAAAACAAGCAAGCATATGGACTGACTGTATTGACGTTGCTTTGGAAAAGGGCAATTGTACAAAGATTGTCTAACAGCAGGGGAAGATTACTATATTACTTACATATAAAAGATGAAGAGAATACTCAAAAACTTGGGGAACCACAGAATGTCCAAATAACAAGAAGATTTATTTTTGACAACCTAGACTGCAACAAGTGTCTTAGACACTAATTCAAAGAGCAAAAGACAGAAAAAACAAGCAATGAATGTTTAAATATACTTTTTTGCAACTTCTGCCACAACCTTCTGTTCATATTGTGACCTGATTGTCTCCATGATTATGTGGAGCAAAAATTCTTCAACAGAGAAGACTTATTTGTAACACGACTCAAAGTTATCTTATACCATTGATTGAAACAGTTAATCTGCACTTCCAAAGTATTGGCTCTAATGTTAGAAATGCTCACCCCACAGAGAAGATGTCCATTGATGGTTTTAAAGGTGCATCTTGCAAAGCTTGCATCTCACCTCCATGCTCATAAAATCTCTGAAATGTGAAGAAAAATATTATCCAAAAACCACAAAACTTAATGACGTGTATGAAGAAGTCAAAAAAAGAGTAATATCAAAATGAAACACGGATAACGAATGCATTTCAAAGACTACATGCGATTCTCTTTTCTTTTCTTTTTTTTCTTTCTTTCTCCTGGTTTCCACAGATTAAACACAGATAGCTCTGTCACCATGCAGAGATTGAAACTTGATTTCAAATGAGGCTAAAAGTCACACTATTCTCGTTCCAAAAGTTTGTATTTTTACATCGGAATTCACTTTCATGCTTAGCCACCCAAGTGTGACTCTTGTGTTCTATGACACTCCATTCTAAGTAGCTTACCTTAGAGAAGTGATATTCTAGTATTTCAGCCTATTTGGCTAAAACCCGTTTGGAGCATAGCTTACCATAATACGAAGGTAGTGCTAGAAAACAATTCGATGATGTATCATTAATTATGTTCCTGATCTATGTGATTAAGCCAAACTAACAGTTAGCAGTTCAAACTAAGAGAAAGTCAGTATGGTTTTCTGAACTTCACTGCAATATTCCACTCTGGGAATGAAAATTAAATATTTAATGGAGATGAGATGATTTAGTTTTCTGATAGCATAAAACCTTTTAGTACTAAGCCAAGATAAAATTTCAGATAAATGGCCAACGATCAATTAAGCTTGGCCAACAAAGTATCCACTCCATCAGGCATAAGATAAACTAAAATGAGAGAAACCAACCTCAGGCGCAAGATAACAGCGTCTTCTTCCCCCAGTGTCGAAAAAAAAAGAGAAATCAGAGGGGTCATCATCTGGAATATATGTGGGTTTGAATGATGCAAAATCAGCAAGATAAAGCCAGTTCCAGGATGTGACTAGAACATTCTCACATTTTATATCACCTGCAACAAATAAATAAACCTTATTTTCGATAAAAATCAATGTGAGATTTCACTATTAAGAGAGATTTTGATTTGGAATTATTTTACCATGACAAATCCCATTCTCGTGGCTCTGTTTCACCGCGTAAAGCAGCTGAAATACCACAAAATCATGAAATGACAATTGCAAAGGTAGAAGCAACATTTAGCATGAGGAGGAAATAAAGAAACCTGAAAAGCCAGCCATTTCTTCTCAACGAGACTGAGGAAAGGTCGAGTGCTTAACCGATCATGAAGATTGTTAAAAAAGTACTGCCTCAACAAGTAGGCAGCTTTGTCCGTTTCAAGCCAAAACTGCAGCATGCACCATTCCATATAATAGAATTTTAAGACATTGAATAAGCCCAAAAAGGTTATTACAAAACTAGTGTACCTTTTGGGCCAATAAAAACTTGCAATAAGTGAAGCATACATCCTCAACCAGAGCTTTATACTAAATTAATCATCTCCAGAAATCATTCATGTTCCTTTTACATTTTAGCAAAAAGATATTCAACTGATCATCCTCCTCCACACCCAAAACTCATGAAAATAAAAGTACTTCCTCCAAACTAACCAAAACTGACCCCTGAACTCAAATGAGCAAAAAGAATCATGCATACATAATGCATCCCCTTTTCGGTCTGCAGGACAGACGATTTAGAGACCCTTGATGAAAATCAATAATTTTCCTAACCTTTTCCACAGCCTCTCTTGCCACATTGTAGTGAAACTAGCTTTATGGAACCATTTTCCTGAGCCCCACTATCCTATTAGCCATATTTGTAAACAAGAAGGCTCCACCGAGCTTGTAATAAAGTAGCAAGGAGAAAAACAAATAACAACTTTTTATTTTAATAAAAAACTTAAACAGACGCAAGTGAGCTATTGCGTCTTACTGTCCTTAAAAGGAAAATTGTTTCTGTGATTGATCACTGCAACTTCCTCCCCTTTTACATCTAATAACTTTTGCCTTCACAAAATCATAGTCTCATTCCCGCAATCTTCTTTTGGAATTCAACAATCATTAATGGATAAATCTATATAAAGGAAACAATGAAAGCAATTCACCTCTTTCGTGATGAAAGTAATAACAGTTCAACGATTAGTTAAGCTTAATTCTGTAGCTTCATAATCTGCAAACGAAAAATTCTATCCTAATCCTTCTAGTAAACATGCTTCATAATACAAATTTTCATATCCGTTCTCTCAGAAACCAAACTCGAACACCCAAAACTTAGCTCCAAATTATATTTCATATCCTCCTCAACGTTAAACTAGCTCGGCCCTCATGCCCCATAAATTGAAGTTCAACTATAATTCATTCGTAAAATTTATAAGCACGTACGTAATTTATTCGGGAATAGATTGGAGGCAGACCTGGAATGGCCAGACATGAGGGTGATCAAGACCGGAAAAGATTTCGCGAATTTTGGCGAGACGGTGCTCGTACTCGCGTAAATCAATGGTGTCCCCTCTTTTGAAATAGACCTTCACTAACACAAGCCCTTCGTCGTGCTTGCATAGAATCGATTTCAAGAAGCGTCCTCTGCCCAACACCTCCTTCAATACTAAGTTGTACGACGACGGCAAATCGTGCAGGTAGTACTCCGTCGCCGAGGCCTGCGTTGTCCGCGCGATTTTGTTCCCCATTGATATTACTCGATGATGTTTCGGACTGTGATTGAATTTTAGTGTTCTAGGGTGTTTGCTTGCCTTTGTTCTCCGAGCCTGTTTTCACATTGTGAGCGGGATTCACCGATGGCCGGAGTTCTGAGCTGAGGTGTGGAACGGAGGTGGAACGAACGATATGGAAGGTGGAGTTGCGTGATAACGGCGGTAAAGTGTGTTAAAGTCAGTTCACTAAACGTTGACGTTTTACGATAGTGATCTCAGAATCCATGTTTGTTTGGAGTGTAATGTATTTGAAAAAAGTTATATTGGAATGTGTAAAAATTTTGGTGGGTATTTTTTGATAAAAAAAGTATTTTGGAGGAAAAAATAAAAGAGAAAATTTTTTAAAATTATGTGAAATGAATTTGAATGGGAAAATTTAAATTTTAAATTTTGAAATAAAAATGTATTTGGATAGTTTATTTTTATTTGAAAACTTACTTATTTGCAAACACAAATTTCCTGTCCAAACAAACAGACTCTTAGATTGCTAAGGCTCCATTTGGAGTGTAATGTATTTGAGAAAAGTTGTATTAGAATGTGTGAAAATTTTGATGGGTATTTTTTAATATAAAAGTTATTTTTGAGGAAAAAATATGAGAGAAATTTTTTAAAATTATGTGAGACGAATTTGGGTGGGAAAATTTGAATTTTAAATTTTAAAATAAAAATGTGTTTGGATAATTTATTTTTTTTTAAGAAAAATTAACTTTTTGTTCATTTGCAAACAAAAATGGCTTGTCCAAACATAGCAATAGTTTATAGCATTTGAGCCAAAACCCAGCCCAAACAAAACCAAAATGTGTCCAATTATTTTAATTATTATATTAAATGGTTAATTACGAAAAGTATGAATAAAAATGTAAAAATATAAATTTAATTACGTATTAAATATGTTGTACTTTTTAATTTTAAAAAATTTACTAAATCATAACCGAAATATCTCCTTTATTTTTTAAGAGAGGGAGTATTAACAATATACATTGTGATACTTATATAATAATAAAATTATGAAATTTTCTAGCAATTATTTTTATTAAACTATAAATATTACTCTCTCCGTTTAAAAAAATAGTCCCATTAAAAAAAAAGTCCACTTTTAGGACGAAATTATTATATTACCCTTACCAATGATAATAATATATAATTCAAATTAAAAAATAATAATAATATATAAATTTATATATTTAATTGTACATTAAATGTGTTGTACTTTATAATTTTAAAAAAAATTATAACATATTAAAAATGAATTCTTTTTTCTTTTCTTTTTTTTTTTGGAATGAGAGAATATATTTCTTAAAGTAAAAAAGTGAAAATACTCGATTTGGCTCAGTTGGGTTAATAGAAATTTTCTTTCCTCCTTGTATTCCTTTATTCTCTCCCTTTTCTCTTGGGAATTTGACAATTCTTCCTTCCTACCTGTTTCTTTGCCTTCCTTTGTTTCCTTACGTTCAATATAATCTTCCCCCAACTTTTTTATTATATTTTTCTTACGTTCAATTTAATCTTCCCGTTGCTAGCTTAAGTTTGGGGCACCCCTGTTTAACCAAACGCAAAGGATATCGAATTGTTGGAACAAGTTATGCCCATCACAGGTAGATATTATATAGGTAGGGTGGATATTACACAACGGCCCAACTTTCGCGATGAGGATACACAAAACAATGCTGGTTTAGTGCAAGCCCAATAGTTAAACTCCCTAAGAATTGTTTATAAATCAAAATTTATGAGAATATATAGCTTTTGAAACGTTTTTTTAGCATATTCAGCTATTTAATGATGCATTACTTGCAAAGAAACTATGACATTTACTAACGAGTCCACAACTCCTGATGAGTCGAGTCTTGAAGGCAAAATATTTCCCTAATGATGGACTCCTGAAGGCCAGTGTTAAACCGAATACTTCGTGGCTGTGGAAGAGTTGGATGGGTGCCAGATATATTCTTAAGCTGGGCCTGAGATATCAAATTAGAGATGGGAGATTGGTTCGAATTTGGGATTCACCATGGCTGCCGCAATGTCCTACTTTCAAACCTATTCTTAAGGATACCTGTGCGTGGCAGTTCACTTGGTATAATCAATTGATGTTGGCAGATGGTAAACATTGGGATCTAGGGTTGGTGCGGTCGTTTGTATCATAGCAAAGACAATTCTCCGAATTCCAATTAGTCAAGTTGGAGGAAGGGATTTCTGGGTTTGGCACTTTTCTGGTGATTGGCAGAACACGGTGAAGTCTGCATATAAAAGAGTTATGAAGAGGCACTGGCAAGAGAGTAGAGTGGCTAAAAGTAGTAGAGGAAGTGCGGCACAAAAGATGATGTGGAATGCTATTTGGAGGCTTCGGATCAAAGGTAAATTGAAACATTTTGTGTGGTAATGTTGTCAGGGTCTTTTGCCCTCAAATGTGGCGCTGCGAACTAAAGCGCTGTAGTTGGACCCCATTTGTAAGATGTGTGGGGAGCATGAATAGACATTGGAGCATATTTTCTTTGCATGTGATAAAGCAAAAAAGGTATGGAAACTATCCCCAGTGAGTTGGAACGGATTGCAGTCCTTTTGTCATAACTTTCAAGAGTGGTGGTGTAATCTTTGTAGGGTTGGGAATGAGAGTATTGTTCAGGACCGTGTGCAATTGTCTGTTTATGTGCTGTGGATGTTGTGGAAGATGCAGAATTTATGGATTTTTCAGAAACGCTGGACATCAGAAAAGAAGATTGTGAAGAGGGCACTTATCGAGTGATTGGAATTTTATGCCAGTATATAAATTCATGTTGGATAGGGGAGTGGAGGTGGGTGACAGGATATGTAGCTTGTTTTTGTGGTCTCCATGTCAAAATAGAGGGAGGGGGAAAAATGAGGGGAAAAAATCCCAGTACAGTAAAAAGTGAGGGAGGATGGACAAAAAGGAAAAAACTAAAGGACAATAAGAGGAGGAAAAAATAAAAAATAAAAATACAGGAAAAGAAGATATATACTGTTGGGATATTCTCTCTGGTTTCTGCTTGAGTATTTGCTAATGTTTGGTTTTTCTCTCTAGTATCTGTGGTTTTATCTTCATTGGGTTTGGAAGTGGGTGAGGGCTGTGGTTTCGGTGGTCTTTTGGTTATAAAGAGATATATACTGTAGGGATATATTCATTTGGCCTGACTATTTCTTGTTTTGTATATTAATACATTTGGTTGGGTTTCTGTTTGTTGTTTGGTCTGGTTTGGTGTTTTCATGTGCATGTCTACTGGGATGGCTACTTTGTTTTGGGTTCTTTGTGTGCTTCCTGTGGTTCTTAGTGAGTTTGAGCAACTTTTTCTTCATGGAGTTGCGGCTATTCTGATATATGTTTCTTGCTTATGACATGGCATTAGCTTTATCATATGCTTATCATTGGAGCGTGGCTGCTAAATGATGTACTTCAACTCATATTGCTTGGATATGGTCCCTATCTAGTGCAGAGCATCTCAACGTGTGCTAAGTGTGTGTGACATCTTTCTTATTGTATATATCTGTATGTTTTTTTCGTTTTGATGTAGATTGCGATTGATATTTCAACAATAGTGAGTAGATATCTATTTCCTAATAAAATTATTGACGTACTCGTTAAACAAAATGTTTTTTTAATGTATGTCTTATATCGTAATTATTATTTTAACAAGTATAAAAATACATTTTAAAACACAAACATTACGTTAAAAATTTAAAAATGGTGTCATATGCCTTTTTATACATATCTATAATTAGATCTCTAACACTTTAAGTGGAATTATCCTTTCCTTATAGAAATAGTTAAGAGTAAATTGTCGCTTAAAACCCTATGCTGGTTGAGTGGATTTAAGTGGATAAGTGAGATTTAAATTTTAAAATTAAAATTGATTAAATTTCCAATAACCATCTCCATTCCCATATTTATTCAAAAAGGTTCTAAATTACCATGTCATTTAGACTAACTTGGAAAGTTAACATAAAGTTAACGGATTAATACCAAACTAAAATGTGTCTGATTGCGATTTTAAATTTTTAATTATTAATATATAACAATAAATACAATAAAATTACCAAAAATACTTGTATGTGCATTCCATGGCATTTCTTTAACACTACTCACATAACATTTCTTTTGTTATTGTCTTAATTATTATATTTTGATAATTATAATTACCAATTAAGCACATGTATATCAATCTCGATCAATTAGTGTCACTATTATTAATGTGGACGAGGTAGTTAAAATAATGATATAGGTATGGTATTTGTGGGTATAGAATACAGAAGAAAAACAAGATAACGAGTGGGAGGAGAATACGATGAGCAATAAGAAGAGAAAACATTAAAAAGAAAGAAGTTAAAAAAAAAATTACAAAATTTGACTTGTTAAATGAGAAAAAGATTTATCAGGTTCATCCTGATAAATGAGTTATCAGACACCCAATAAAATTAGGACACATAGGATTTTTCTAAACTTTCATATTAATTTTCTTGTGCCCTCACCACATCAGAATTCTTCTATTAAAACCATGGAAATACATTCGGTACCAATCAAAATTATGGAAGAGAAGCCCTACATAACAAAGGCAGCGGCGCAACGACTACTCACGGCCAACTCCAAGCCTGTGTTCTAGTACTGATCAATAGTCGGACTCAAAGATTCGTCAATTGGGTGTGCCAAAACCATTACAGCCCCACTTGCTTGATGTTCCCATTTCTATGCGTCAATGATGCGTTGGTTTATTTCATCGTAGCAATTGCAAAAGAAAATTGAGTGTATCCTGCTCCTTGTTGGTTTCTCCCTCGCTACAATCTCAATTTTGTCATTGGTTTTGAATCCTACGCATTCCTCTAAAATAGCATATGGATTCATACCAAATTTCACTATCGCTACATTATGCTCCACAGACAAGGAAATCACTTTTAAACTCTAGCATACATGCGCTGCTACCTTGATCAATACCAGAACACAGGCTTGGATTTGGCCGTGGGTAGCCGCTGCGCCATTGCATTTGTTCTGTGGGGCTTCTCTTCTGTGGTTTTGATCGGTGCCGAATGTATTTCCATGGTTTTAATAAAAGAATTCTGATGTGGTGAGGGCACAAGAAAGCTAAGATGAAAGTTTAGAAAAATCCTATGTATCCTAGTTTTATTGGGTGCCTGATAACTCATTTATCAGGATGAGCCTGATAAATCTTTTTCTCCTTGTTAAATATGTTAGTAGATATTTTTATATCATTAAAAAGGGGTAAATGCGAGGATTATAGATAGATTTAGTGATGAAATTATTTAAAAAGTCAATTTTCTAATATAAAAAATAAAAGGATTATTTTTTAATTTATGAAATTAAAAAAGTTAAAGAACAATTTATAAAACACAAAATACGCAATTTACTCTTCTATACAAAGCAAAATCAAAACAAATAAATATTACAAATTACTTCTATTTCTCCTTCTTCTTCTTTTTTTCGTTAATAAAATGATAGTATATATTATTGTATATTTTTTTTTGGTTAATAAAATGATAGTATATATTATTGTATTTGCAATATTTACAGAAGATAGCCTAGAAAAGGCTAATTACTTTTTGTGCTATTAATTGTCAGTTAATCGGTATTACAAAAGAAAGTGCGACAAGAAACAAAAGAATTGCTATTTTCGCTTAGTGCACAGTAGCCTTTACACTAATAACAATCTTATTTAAAAACCTAAGGGAAAAAAAAACAACTTGTTAGCCAATCATTGAGCATCTCCAAACTGCCACTATAGAAGAAAATGAACAAAGCGTAGTCTCTAACTCCTATCCAGGCCTGACGGAATGTTATTTAAGCTCGGTTCCCAAATGAGTAATAACTACCTCCCCTAAAGAAGGACAAACCTCTTATAAAAAGGGAGGAAAACCCTAATGAATGGGAACAAAAAAATAAATAAAATAAAGTGTTCAACACCATTGTCACATCAAGAATCGCCCACAATAGCTGTGAAATTGGCTAGGCTGGCCTGTAGTTTTTTTCCACTTCTATTTCTCCTTTTAAAAAAAAAAGAAAATACAATTCACAAATGATTAGCCAAAGAAACTAATTAGTAAATTACGTTGATGAGCAAATTTTCTCATTAGATTTCACATCAGAACTAAAAAAAACCAACTCGGAAAATAACAATGTTTTTTTTCTTCTTTTGTTTTATCCCAAACAGAAAAAACGTGTAGTGACATCATAGGCTTTTAAAAAACATACAAAGTTTTTGCCCACAACAAATTTAAAAAAAAAAAAAAATACAGTACACGTTTTTATTATACCACTAAAGTTCTACTTGAAACACAAGCAAAATTAAAAAATAAAAATCATAGTTTGATCTTATCCATTTCTTACACCCACTGTCCTGTCACGTGATCAACCGTCAGTATAATGACTAAAATATCCCTTCACAATGTACAACCTCCTATAAATACCCTAAGCTTTTTCGACTCCCAAGTCATAACCAGGAGTGAGTGGAGTGAGTGGGAATAGCGAAATGAAGAACGCAGGCAAAGGGTCCAAGGCGAACGTGAAGACCGGCCAGGATCTTAGGAGGGACAGGAAATCGGGCACCGGGATGAGTGGATCGCCGAAGAAGAGAGGCCATGGCGGAAAGTTCACTTGGGCCGGCGACGGCTACTCCGATGCCGAGCTCGGACAGTCCCACAGGGTAGCTATTGATGTAAATGACCCCAATTATGAAGATCCCGTTGCAATTGAAGATTGATAGGAATGGAAGGGATTTTTCTGTTTTCATCGTCTGGTGCTGTGATCCATCTAGTGTTGATCTTCTAATTTTCAAGTTTTTTTTTTTTTTTTTTTTGAACTGGGGAGATGTAAATATGCCTTTAAATCATGTCCATTTATGGTGCTCTATGAATTACGCCGTGGTGTAATAAATTTGATACTTTGTGACCTCTTAATTTACCGGTTGTTGGATGCAAGAATTTTATCTGTTTATTTATTTAGTTATTATAAAAAGTGTTTTAGGTTTTTTGTTTTGGGGTGGTGAGACTGAGATGACATGCGTTTTTGGATTCTTTGTCATTCTATTGTCTGATTGGATGCGTGTTATAAGGTGGTAGAATTGAGGGAAAAAATAGTACTACTATAATTGTTTACTATGAATTTGATAGATTGATGCCATGATGCACTCCGGTGAATAATCTAGCAAATATGTCAATAGACAAGCTCAAATTATGAGTGGGTTACTTTAAGAAAATACAAAATAATAATAAATAATTATTTTTTTTAAAATTTATTGCTGTATCAATTGTATGATATTATGCTAAATGAATCCATCGATGGTATTACTATTTCATACTTATTACTTGCATAATATTTTATTTACAATAAATTATTACGTCAAATAGTAGATGTGTAAAATATCGATGGTATTAGTGTGATATATGAAATATATGATAAAAATGGAGTATTTTTAGTGATTGATCATGTCATAATGTCATATTGGATTGAATTGGACATTCAATTATTTTGACTTGAAATATCCACAGGAGTGGACATCTAATTATTTGGATTTGAATTATACGAGAATATTTTAGATGCAGTAGTTTATTTGGAAAAAAATTTATTTGGTAGTGGAAAGTTTTGGTAGAAATTTTTTTGTAAGAAAAAAGTGATTTAGGGGAAAGTAAAAATGTGTTAATTTTTTTTAAATAAATTGAAAAGAATTTTAGTGGTTATGATTTTGAAACTCGTTTTTATCTCACAAATGCTTTCTAAGTGTAAAAATATTTTATGCCCAATATTTTTAAAAATATATTTTGAACATTCAAAATGCATTTTAGAGATTAGAGTTGAAATATTAACAACACATCTTAAAACATATTTGCAACTATGATAGCATCATAGTTCAATAACACTTTCTAAAATTTGTGTAAACACATTTTGAAAAGTTATTTATGCGTAATTTTAAATTTTAAATTTTAAATTTGAATTTGGATAATTTTTCGATAATCCTCTCCCCTTGTGATTACTAAAGTTCCCAATACTTCTCCGTGATTCAGAAAATTCTAAATCATCCAATATCATTTGGAATAACTTGGAAAGTTTACATAAATTTAACGGATTAATATCAAACTAATTACAATTAATATGCACATGTTTATTTTACAATTGTAATTATTAATACAAAACAATAAAAATAATAAAATTATCAAAATACTCATGTTATGCATAATTTTTTTAAACAAAATTCTCACATTATATATTTTATAACATCTATTTTGTTGTCATCTTGTTTATTATATTTTGATAATTATAATTACAAACTAACCACTTGCATATCAATTATGATCGATCATTGTCACTATTTATTCATGTGGACAAGGTAGTTAAAATGACAATATAAGTATGGCACTGGTGATTGTAAAATAAAGAAGAAAAACAAAAAATGAGTGGGGAGAAAATCGTTGGGCTTGACCCAACGCCCGTCGCCTATCCAACAATGTCAAAAGTGAGTTAGGGTTAAAAAGGCAGGGTTCGAACTCCAAGTTTGTCATTTTCCTTTTCTTTGTTTTTTTTTTTCCTTCAAATGAGACATAAATGAGAACATCTATATAATAGATTAGAGATACTTTTACAAATTTTGACTTGTTGAACATATTAATAGGTATTTTATACCATTAAAAAGGAGTAAGCTCGAGCATTATAGATGGATTTAGTGATGGGCTTGCTTAAAACAGTTCATTTTAAAATATAAATGATTAAATTTTTTTTTTTTAATTTACAAGACTAAAAAGATTAAAAGACAGTTTATAAAATACAAAATGCCTTTAAACTAAATGTGACAATATTTTTATAGTTCTAATAAGTACCTAATGAGATGGGAGTTATCGGGTTTCTCATACTCATTAGAAATAATTAGGATGATAATTTATTGGGATGGTTATAAGATACATATGAGTCCAATTGAGAATAGTTAAACGAGTAATTATTAGTTAATAGTTAATAATTAATTCATGATAATTAATTAATTATTTTTTAAATATTTTTTTTATACATTATTAATAAATAAAATTTATTTTTTATTTTAAAATCATGACATTCATCGATGGTCGGATCACCTCTAGACCACCGGCAACCGTCATCAATCAGCCAGTGGTGGCTGTAACATCACCAACCACTTTTTAATTTTCAAAGAGAAATTTTAATAGGATCTCAATAGAAATTGAGAAATCCCAAACTCATTAAAACCCATTCCCTCTCAATCTCAAAATTGAATGATTTTTTTTCCACGAAACGATAGTATATATTATTGTATTGGCAAATATTTTCATAAGATAGCCTAAAAAAGGCTAATTGCTTTTTGTGGTAGTGATCCACAGAGAATCGACACCATAAAAGAAAGTGTGAAAGGAAACAAATGATTTTTATTTTCGGTTAATATACAATAGCCTCGACACAAATAGCAATCATCTTTAAAAACATAATAAAAAAACCAACTTGTCATCCAGTTTTGGAGTATCTCGAAACTGTCTCGGTAGAAACTTATCAGTTTGTCTCCTGACCATACATAACGAGATACTGTCGAGGCCCAATTTTCAAGCGAGTAACACTCACCTCCACTAGGAGATGACAAAACTCTCACAAAAAAGGATAAAAGCCCTAATGACTATCGTCACCCACAGGAACAATAAATGCCAAGGAGAGTCAGCCTTTATGACTAAAAATTATATTTTTCATTTCTAATAATTTCTTAGCCATTTAAATCCCACTAAATTCATTATCATTCCCTCGCAATTGCCACCGCTACTTTAAACAAAGTAAAAGCAATACAAATAAAGATTGCAAATCACTTCAGGTATGTTTGGATAATTGATTTCTATTTGCAAATAGAAAAAATAGACCATTTTTTCAAATAAAAATATCATACTTCAAACACATTTTTATTTTAAATTTTAAAATTTAAATTTTCCCACTTAAATTCCTCTTACATAATTTTAAAAAATTCTCCCTCTCATTTTCTCTCTAAAATATTTTTTCTATAAAAAAATATCCACAAAATTTTTCACACATTCAAATACAATTTTTCTCAAATACATCAAAGTCCAAACATATCCTTCTATTTCTCCTTCAAATTACAATTCACAAATGATAGCTGACATGGCGCTATCTCATTGGGCGTAACTCCCACGCAACATGAGGTCAAGAATCAAAAATAGAAGACCAAAACCCTAACTAGCGTTGCCAAATTGGCGGCCCGCCGGGTCCCGCCCACCCGGCCAGTCTTCAATTAAAAAAAAAATTGAAATTACCAAAAATCCCATACTAAGGAAGGAGAGAAAAGTGGAGACCGAGAGTAATGAACTCAGCTATATATGCCAATTTTCTGCCGCCGACGGCCTCTCCCTATCCTTCTCCCTCTCTTCTTCCCAAACCTCGAAGTACGACTCCATTCCCTACCTTCAGCTACTTCTCACACCGTGAGTTTCTCTCTATACCTTTTGTTTGTTTAACTGTGTTTCTAGCTTTTTAATTTGCTTGATTTGGAGAAGTTTAGCCCTAAAAATGCGGATTAATTTTTTATTACACTCGGAGGGACTTACTAGGGTTTGAATTTCTATGTTTTTAGATGCCATTTTCAATTTATACTTTCATCTAATTCGGATAATGCAGTGGTTTGAGTAGTTTTATGCCGAATTTTGATTAATTCTTACCTTTTTCATTCATGGACGTACGTTTATTGTTCTTTGCTGCTTATACTGAGTGTAGAAAATGCTCAACGTTATCTTGTGTAGTTTGCAACTGTTTGGTGTTTTTGTGAGCGTATCAGTAGTTTGTACTGTTACCCGTTATTTCTCATTGCTTCTATATATTTTCAATAGTGTATCTATGAGTTGTCATTTCTGCGATTATGCATCATATAGTACTGAATGGGTCACCGTGTGGCTAATTATTTATGGGGTTGTTATGAAACTAGACAGGTACTCTGAGAACAAACATTAGACCTTTCCGCTTTGCAAAAGTGCAGTCTGTATCAGCCATGGCCGCGGTAAGTGCTCGAATATATAGGTGCAACACACGTTGTTGATTAATGATACAGATATAGAAAATATAACCGTGGTTGGTTTTTAGCGTTTGGAGAATTTCAAATTTAGTACAATACTTGCAGTGAGGCATAAGAACAACAATTTAGAGAGTTCTAGTGTGGATTGTTAATGAGTTAGGTGTAGTCCATGCGCACCCTCACTGAACAGGAACTAATACACCAACTATGTGACCATAACGTGTATATTCTTTTGGATAATTTGATTTACATAGTAATACTTTGCAGGTTACTGAAAATTTGGCAAGTCTAAAGCAACTACTGGAGAAACTCTTTGGAAAATCACTTGAATTAACAGTCCCTAATGAGCTGGATGTAGTCCCTATTGTCACTCCTTGCAAAGATCTCAACCATGGTGATTATCAATGGTATGTCTTCGGGTATCATACAAATTACAGCGAATATTTTTCTCTACCATGCTGATCAAGGACATTGTTCTTTAGTTCAGCAACAATGCAATGAGCTTATATGCAAAGGTCAAAGACAGGGTACCTGAATATAGGAATCCTCGGGCTGTAGGACAGGTATTGATGTTTTCATTTTTATATGTGATGGGATAAAATGACTGTGATGATATCTTTTTTTTTGCTTTTTAGAGCATGAGATTTCAGGTGCTTCTTGTAATTTCAATTGTAGGCCATCATGAACAATCTTCCTGCTTCAGAAATGATTGAAAGATGCACTATAGCAGGACCTGGTTATGTAAATGTTGTATTGTCAAGCCAATGGATGGCAAAGGTAATTACCATTCTTTATCTCATTGGTGACGTTGTCTTTTTTCTGGGTATTGCTAGTTTCCAACTCTCAAAATGTTATCATTGTTTCTACACTGATCAAAATAATGTCAGTGACAATATTGGCAATATTTATAAAATGTTTACATTCCTCCTGCAGAGAATTCATAAAATGCTAGTTGACGGTATTGAAACATGGGCACCAAAACTTCCCGTCCAAAGAGCAGTAGTTGATTTTTCCTCCCCAAACATAGCGAAAGAGATGCATGTTGGGCATTTAAGGTCTACTATTATTGGAGACACCTTGGCTCGTATGCTGGAGTTTTCCAATGTTGAAGTTCTTCGGAGGAACCATGTTGGTGACTGGGGGACACAGGTAATTGACCAACGGATTTGACCATCTCACTCTTTTTCCCTCTTGCAGCTACTATTATTTTCTTCATTTATGAGTTTGTAGATCTGTTTGTTTTGCTTCTTATTTGCACTATCTGCCATAGTTTGATGTGGGAAAGCATTTTAGCTGGATGTATTTGGATTTTTTGTACTTCTTGATACAATATTGAATTCTGTTTCTATATATTTTTTTCAATCCTACACGATATATTACAAACATGTATAAAATGGTTCCACCTGTTATTTCTCTCTCCCTATATATAACTAGTATGACTGTCGAAACATTGTGTATGAGGTTTTCCTTGCCCTAATAGTCTTTTAGGCCCCTTTCATGAACATGCATTTGGTAGATAATGTATTATGTATGTATTCAAATGCACATTTGAAACAGTTTCATAATGCTCCATGTGCCTTTCCCTTTGGATGGATAAAAAAAATATATTTAGCTATCTCTGTGTTGATTTGTTGTCTTTCTAATAATCACATCTGACCCATTCTGCCCATTAATTCTAGTTCATTTATTTCGATGCTGAAGATCCATCTTTTGTTCTACAGTTTGGCATGCTAATAGAACATCTATTTGAAAAAAATCCAAACTGGGAAGCTGCTAGTAGTCAGGTCATTGGAGATCTACAGGTAAGTGGGAGATAACATTTTTATAGTACATCCTTTTTGTCTTTAGTGTTTTGTGACTTTCTTTTTGTAACATTTGATGAATGTTGGAAGATTATTCTCTTCATTTATCATGGCATGTGTATCTGCTGAAATTTTTAGTAATTCCATGTACTCAATTGAAATGTTAGTTTTGTTTGAAATTTGGCTTTCTGATTTTTTGGTAATTTGTTTATTTGCATTTGTTTAGTTATGGCTGTGTTTGGTTTGTGTTTTTATTTGCAAAAAGTTAACTTTTCAACCACAAAAATATAACATCCAAATAACTTTTTATTTCAAAATTTAAAATTTAAATTCCCACCAAAATTCTTCTCACATTATTTCAAAAAAATTTCCCCCCAATCTACTTTTTTATATCACTTTTTTTTTTTTTTACAAAAAATTCCCACCAAAACTTTCACACATTCCAATACAAAATTCTCAAATACAACACAATTCAAACATAGCCTATGACATTAACTTGGTGCCCTCACAGATGTCAAAGTATTCATCATGCCACTGCTATTCAATTGTTATAAAGATGATTAACACATGCTCTCAATGAAATGATACTATTCTCTAGAAATTCTATAAAGATTCAAAGCAGAGATTTGATGAAGATGGTGCTTTTAAGGAGAGAGCTCAGCAAGCTGTAGTCAGTCTTCAGGTGAATTACAACATCTTTACAGCTAAGGTTTAACAAGGCTTATCATCTCTAGCTCATAAATTAGTTTCCATTTTTTTTTCTCCTTCCTTTTTACTTTCCTGGAAGGATTCTACGTTTTATTTTTTGAGATTGAGGGTTTGAGTTATGACTAATGAAGCATTGGAGTTCATTTCATGTCATTTTTGTTAGTGGAATTCTTTTGTAATGCTGTTTGCATAACAGAGTGGGGAAGAGAAATATCGGAAGGCGTGGGCACAGATATGCGAAATTAGTCGAAAGGAATTTGATAAAGTTTATCAACGACTTGGTGTTGACTTGGAGGAGAAGGTAAAAATAAAATTTGTAGCTTTGATGGTTTGGTTAAAGAGTTAGTCAGCATGTTTTGCATTTTACTTGATGGCTTTAGAATTTTTTAATATTAGCCTTTAATGGCCTGAGTTTAATTGACTTGCTATAAGAATGGGCTTTGTATCCCACGTGTGAACTATGCATTTTTCTTGGGACTATGCAAATGCTCAGGATTATTGATGTGGTTTTATCTTCTTTCTAGGGAGAAAGCTTTTATAATCCTTATATTCCTAAAGTATTAGAGCTTTTGAGTAAGGAGAACTTGATTGTTGAAAGTG
This sequence comes from Gynochthodes officinalis, assembly GCA_020080225.1. Taxonomy (NCBI): domain Eukaryota; kingdom Viridiplantae; phylum Streptophyta; class Magnoliopsida; order Gentianales; family Rubiaceae; genus Gynochthodes; species Gynochthodes officinalis. The sequence goes on along the minus strand of CM034615.1, from coordinate 44,022,968 downwards.
AGGGTGCACGTGTTATCTTCGTTGAAGGCGTAGAGAGACCTCTGATTGTTCTGAAGAGGGACGGTGGTTACAACTATGCTTCAACAGATCTTGCAGCTTTATGGTTTGTTTATACTTCCTTTTGCTTTTTTAGTTGATTATGAAGATAATGCTAAAATTCTCTAGTCTCCTGTTGTGTGCTGGGCTGACTACCATGATCTTGCAATGCAATGATGAGAATTTTGGCATTTTTTAACTTTGTTAAAAGTTTCCTTTATGAGGTTATGAATCCCATAATTAAGTAATTTCATCTTGTTATAAAAGAAGACTGCCTAAGATGAAATTCTTACTGCATGCTTCAGCTTCTATGTGCAGTAAGAATCTCTCTCTAAGTTTTGAGATTTCCTGTCTGCAATGTTTAAGGTATCGAATTAACGAAGAAAAAGCAGAGTGGATAATATACATTACTGATGTTGGTCAGAGGGAGCACTTTGAAATGTTTTTTGCTGTAAGTAACTAATATCCTGGTTAATGTTATCCCACTCATGCAATGGAAAAAATTTCTCAGTTCAAGAGAATGACCTTTATGCAATTGTCTTCTAGGCTGCTAGACGTGCGGGTTGGCTTCCAGCTGAAGCTGATAAGTATCCCAAAGTCAGCCATGTTGGACTTGGTCTTGTCTTAGGAGAAGATGGAAAGAGATTTCGTACAAGAAGTACTGAAGTTGTTAAATTAGTTGATTTACTTGATGAAGCTAAGACACGCTGTAAGACAGCTCTAGTTGAAAGAGGTATAATATAGTATTTGAAATTATTTATTTTCATAGATTGAATTTTAAAATGGATATGTCATCTGTGTATGCTGCTTTATATGGATAACTTCTAAAATCTTGGAAAGTGATACCCCTTTAAATGTTGATCAGGTAAAGCTGTGGAATGGACTGGAGAAGAGCTTGAAAAAACTGCTGAAGCCGTGGGATATGGAGCTGTGAAGTAAGTTTTTTAATTTTGTACACATGTTTGTATGTATTTATTGAAGCTTTCTAGCTGGTTTCAAACCAATTTTTTTTGTGTTGGATATAAATCAGGTATGCTGACCTGAAGAACAACAGATTAACCAACTACACATTTAACTTTGATCAGATGCTTAATGACAAGGTGAATTGGTTGATTCCTTTGATATTTTGCAACCTTCAATCATGTTTCCGTGGGGACGTCCTGTACCTCACCATTTTCTTTCTGAATTGCCTATTGTTATCTTTCTTATTATGCCTGTCCATCTAACCAGTTTTACCTCTGCCAGACTTGTGTATTCAAATATAATACTATAACTGCACCGGCACGTATCTCATACTGCCTTTGCCCTTTTATGGTGAACAGGGAAATACTGCTGTGTATTTACTGTATGCACATGCGCGAATTTGTTCAATTATCAGGAAATCTGGTAAAGATATTGAGGAATTGAAGAAGGTAGAGTTTCATTTCCATGTTAATACTTGCGTTATACTTTTGTGTCTTTACGGATGAAATTTGTATTGTTGTATATGTTCATGTACTGTCATGATGTGATATTACTTGAAGTGAAGGTTGGAAGTTAAGTTTAGATTTTGAGCCCAAAAGCTTTAGCAACTAGGGTACTGGTTAAGAGGTCTGAAGTCCAGTCCTTGTAAAAGTTTCAGATCATACTTGGCACTGCAAATCTGTGATATAGACCAACTAATTTGTGACCATTTTTTTAAAACTCCATCTTTGGATGTGATTTTAGTATTATTATTTTTTTCCCAACCCCCTACAGATATAAAAAATCCACTTGTCAGTTATGAAGGTTACATATTTCTGAGCTTAACATTAGATTATAATTTTCTGTCTGTTAACTGCTTGTTGACAAGTAAGCCACCCAAGTATCCTTTCTTTGGAAATGGAGGCTTCATTTACTGAAAAATTTCGTTGGCCTTGGGCAGGTTGGGACTGTTGCTTTGGATCATCGTGATGAACGTGTTTTGGGACTTCATTTGCTACAATTCCCAGAGGTAACTTTTAGAGCTAGCTTTTGCTGTCCTCTATATGTATTGTACTTACAAAATGTATTATTTTACTGATAAAATTTGCATTTTGCAGGTGGTCAAAGAAGCATGTACAAATTTATTGCCAAATATATTGTGTGAGTATCTGTACAATTTGTCTGAAGACTTCACAAGTTTCTATACGAACTGCCAGGTACAAAGTTTCCCTTGAGACAAAGAACATGAAATTAAATAGGCATATTATCTTTATCAATCTCAAGTGATATTAATGAAAACCCTGCATTTTTACATCCATAACTTGCTAGAGGCTTCTGAAGTGATTTCGTTTTTACGAAAACATTGTAGGTTGTTGGCTCAGCAGAGGAGACAAGTAGACTCTTGTTGTGTGAGGCAACGGCAGTTGTCATGAGGAAATGCTTTTACTTGTTAGGAATCACGCCTGTATACAAAATTTGACACCTTGAAGATAAATTTTCTGTACTTTGATAGCACAAATTGTAGCTGAAAGTTGGATGTTATATACTACACCTTATATTCACCTCGCCTGGTATTTTTGAGGGTGATGGCTTTGCCATTTGTGTTCTAAAAAACAAGCATTTTGCACTTATACATTGAAAGAAATTTTAGGCGTCTGATTTCTGAGTTTCTTGCTGTTCATATAAATGTGTTACAGTACTCGCGTATGTGTTCGTTAATAGTCTTTTAACAGTTGCCCACAAATCACGACGGACTACAGTATTGATGCGTGTGGTGTGTTAAACGTGCATAGACAGCTTGGTACGAACTTGAGAGTTGAGGCAGAAATCTTTCATTCATGGAAAAAAGGACCTAAATGTTTTCTTATTTGGTCCATTCCTTTCCAGATTATTGGTTCGAGCAAAATATCACCACATGCAATGGATAATCTCAAGTAATTTTAGTTCTTTCACATTTGTATTGTATTGCTGGTTAGATCTTTGATTATCCCAGCTTTATCTGAAAATCAATGATCATGTGATCCATTTGACCAACTTATGACAATGCAAAGTTGTTGAGTTTGATTGTGTAACGACATAGGATGAACAAAGTAGACTAAAAAACACATGCTTATTTTCTCCTTCCAATAATATGAGTGAGTGCTTTGTACATTCTTCTCATTGGCACTTCTTAATCACAAACGGATCAATGGATTGAAATCTAATTTGCTCCATAGCCGCCTTTCAAGTAAGCCAATATTTTGTAGCCACGCTTGGATTGCACTCTATGGTCGCTTGCATATTCTGCTGCCATATGCCATTTCCAGTTACCATTTCTCAAGATCTCCTGGTTTCCAAGGTTTATCATATAATTTTTTATTTTGAAAGCAGCCAGGCTGCTAGGGTGGGATTGACTTGATTTCATTCACCCCTCTTCTTATTGCAACCAATGTGTTATAAAAATCTTCGTAAATAGAAAACCTGCAAATTTATTTCATTCTACATCTCTATGACATAAAGTATTTGTACGAGATTCGATTGTGGAAGAAATTCTCGTCGCAGTGAAAGTTAAAAAGCTTGCAATTAAAATCCAAGCAAAGCATCTTGACGAACTTGATTACATATCAACATTAATCCCTCTGCAGGGAAATGGGATGCCTAAAACTTCCAATAAAATTGCCTTTACTACCTTTATAAGATGAAAATGATGATCTCCTTAAAGATTTCTTGGCTATGGTGGCCTTTGGACCATACTTGTGACCATCTAAACCTGCACAACTCTTGCACGATTTCATCCTCCGGCTACAAAGGCTAGCTTTCTTTACAAGATCTTCGAGCCTTTTCACATTTGCCAAAGATGTAAAAGACTGCGACTTTCCTTGATAATGTTTGGAAAGACCTCTCCTGAACATACACAATAATATTTCATGTTATTCATAAGATTTGCTTTAAGAACAAGCAATGGAACAAGCTCGCTTCAATTTTTCGCAAGGTGAATTTTGATGGGTAATCAAAATGCTTACTTGATAGGGAGTTGGTTCATTAGATCTGATAATTCATATAACGGCCCGTATTGATCGAGTGATGGAGATGGTGATGATGTTGGCGAAGATGATGCATCCTCTTCTAACTCTGATGAAGAAGTTGATGGTGCAGGATCATTGTCGGAGTCTTCACCGATGGAATCCATGGATTCAGTTTCGCAACTATCCTTTTCAGCCTCCACGATCATCCACTGGACATGGATTGGATCACATTTGCCACCATTGTTCTTGAACCCCGTTTCTTGATAAATATTTTCTCGCCCAGCCATTGCAATGAGCCTGTCTGCCTTAGAATAAACTGATGATGATAAGGAGAAAAGCAACGCAGCAATGCTTCGAGGTTGATAAGTTGATGATGTATGCTGGACTTGTGGGTGGGAGACCTATATATATATGATGATGGTGCCACTTGGGTTTCTGGTTAGTTTAATGAGTCAGAAGTTGATCTTATAAAATAATATTGCCGAGTTTTATAATAATTTTTGGTGAGAGTAATGGCTTTTCCTTCGAGGGAACTATTGGGGGGATAAATGAAACATCAATTTGAGATTTATGACAGGATTTCACGCATGCTATGCTTTTCTTCGTATGTTGTTTGTATTGATTATTAGTTGTTTTATCCATGGATTTGTTTTCATCGGTCATTGTCAAATTCATATGGTTTGAAACACTTGGCTTTCCCATTCCACAAGAAAAGAGGATAAGATTGTGGCCTATGTTTCGGAGGCATCCATATCCTAGTCACCAATGACCAAACTCTGGAATTGGGAAACTAATTTCACAATCTTTGGAATATTCCGCACTTTTGCCCCACTAAAGTTATGACATGAATAACTGTTTAGCCCTTTTGCTTTCGACCACTCAAGACATCCACAGTTTAGAGATAACTCTACAGGGGAATCTCTTGATCTGGCTATGGTAGCCTTTTCTCTTATAGTACTAGAATAAAAGGACAATATTTAGGTGGTTGGTTGAGGAAGTGAAAATAGGTTTTTTTAATTATAAATATACTGCTTGATTTATGGTGAAAAATGATAATAATAATAATAATAATAATTTTTAAATATACAAAATATTATTTTCACAATTTTAGTTTAAGAATTTTTTTTTATAGGTAATTATTTTCAGATTCTCAAAATAGAGGGAATGAAAGATAATTTAATTTTAATATTTAAAATTATTGTTCACGAAATAATACCTTTAACTAAAGATTAAATTTCATTTTATTCTCAATTTTTTTTTAAATCCCTCAACCAAATACCCACTTAATGGAAAGAGGAGAAAGGGGATAAAAGTCAATCATTATTAAGGTTGTTCTTGCTACCCACTATGCCATTGTGTAAACTTTAAACTTTAAACTTGGTCATGTACAAAAATACTTTTGAATTTAGATGTTTATCTAAATTTGAGAATTATGTGTAAGTATATATGTTGAAAGATGAATTGATAAGTTCCATTTATTTATTGCCATGGGAGATTGAGAGTTGTGCTTATCATCATAACTCCCAATGCACAAATAGTAATCCCTGTAATGACAGTCAGCCTGACCATTTGTGACAGTCATTTGGAAGACACAAAAAAAATCACAAATAAATAAACTGAGACAGATTCTAATCATTTTATAATCCCCAATCAAATGTTACAAGTCAGAAAGATGGATTAAAATGGCAAAATAAATCTACTCTTTCAACTCCCAATGAGATTCAGTTACTAAAAAAACCAAAAATTTGGTGGGAAGCTGTGCCAAGTTAGGAGGCAAAGTCGGCATCTCGGCAGATTATGGTTTAAGGATTACTCAATTAATTAGTAATTAATTATTGGAATTAAAGAAGAAGAAGACAAAAATAACAAGATAAGAAAGCTGACTGTAGCACGAGTCGTGAAAGATAATGCGTATGATTAAGGAGTTACAGTTGTATCTCACCCATCATTCCTTTTTACATGGCCCAGCAAGTTTGGAGCCCATGGATTCTTTCTGTGCCTGCGGGTGCCGTTAAACCATGGGCCAAATGTGCAACACGTGAGGAGTTGCACTGGGTTACAAATTAAAAATAAATTCTTTGAAATTATTTTCTGTGTATTTTAAAAAAATTATCTGTAAATTTTTCTGGGTATGGGGCTTGAAAAATTCGAGTCAGAAAATTGCACAGCACTATGACTTTTAAAGAATTAATACGTTGCAGTATAATTTAATCTCTAATATAACATCCTACTATTTAAACAGGTAATCATACAAACTTAATATTTTAATGGATTAAATTTTAAATTTTGTTTTGGCACTTTTCTATATAATAGTTGTGAAATAAAAGATATATTGAAAACTACAAAAATATTTTGAAAATGCAAAAAGGCATTTTGAAAAATTGTCCAAAAACAACCTAAGCATTTCTTTGTGTTTTCTTCTCAACTGTGAATCTATGGAATTGTGTGTTTTTGTGACTACAACGGTTCAAAATATTCGAGATAGATGATATGACTGTATAAACTGTGATCACAAATGCTTCCAGAGCTTGACCGCAAAATAAGCAAAGATAAATTCTTCTACTTGCCAACCACTAGGATTTGGTTACATTTGATACGTGCGAATTACACCCAATAATCTATAGAAGATACTTAATATGTAGAACTATCAAGTTTTAGCGTGACAGACAGCTGGAGCATATATAGCACTATGGAGCTGCGAGAATTTATCTTGGAAAATTTAAAGGAGGCTCCAAGCTAGCAACCAGAATGCCAAGATCAATGTCCTTGTCTTCAAACTTCTGAACGAAGGGATGATTCTGGCAACAGAGAAACCAAGCAGTCAGTCAACAATTGTGGATTCGAATATGGATGAGCAAAAGCAAAACCGGAAAACAATAATGGCCACTAACCAAGAGATCCAGAGATGAGGATCTGTCAGTAGGATCCTTTTGTATGCTGCACATGCAAACCAAGACAAAAAAGCATAATGTCATTGCGAGAAACCATACATACATGGAAACGTAGATTACATTACATATTATATCGGTTAAAAATATTCATTGAATTCACAAGAAAGAACAACAGCACTGACAAACATAAACAGTAAAGGGACTAATAGCAAAGTGCTCGATGAAGTTTGATGTGTAAGTGCAAGCTAAACGCATCTTCGTAGGTCTTACCAGGCAGAGATAAATGAACAAAACTCTGGCGAGAATTGATCTGGGGGAGCAGAGGGTGGTGGACTTGCCACAATTGCTTCCAGAAGTTCATAAAAGCTTGGCCAACCCTGCTGGTCTTCAGACTGAATGTAAGGGAAACGTCCTATAGCACATTCAAGGATCACCATACCCAGACTCCAGATATCACTTTTATAGTTATAGGAACTCCCACTAATCCTTTCAGGCTGATGAAGAAGGGAGAAACATTTCATTCAAGTGAGCTTTCAGTCTGAAGATGATGATATATATTTAAAGATCTACAAAGTGTGTACAAAGTAAAATGACAGATGAATAGCCGGTAGCCCAGCCTGAAGTAAAAAGGACCATTCGGAAAGATTCCTAATTTGAATTTCTAAATGATCATAGCTTCACGCACCGCCATGTAATTATAGGTTCCGACGAATGTATCTCTTTGACCCATGGAGCTGGCCAGCATTGCACTAACACCAAAATCTGTAATTTTGACATCCCCTTTGTGGTTCACTAGCAGGTTGGATGGCTTTATATCTCTGTGGATTACATGTCTCTCATGGTGCAAGTACACAAGACCTTGTAAAACCTGAATATGTTAAAATTTTAGATGCCCATCTTGTGCAATAATTCAGTGTAATTCAATACCAACGACTCTAATGTACTTCAATTTTCCAACCTGCTTACACAGGACTGCTAGATATGGTTCAAGAACTGTCTTGACTTGTCTGAGTACATCAGCCAAAGAACCACGGTCCATGTACTCAAGCACCATAGATATGGCACCGTTATGATAGAAAGAATGATAACAAACCACAACATGGGGACATTGTGCCGCTTGATTAATTTTCAGCTCCTGCACAATTTGTTTACGGATATCCTCTTGTATGTTCATCTGGATTACCTGTGCTCAGACATGCACTCAGAAGTTAGAAATGAATAAAAACCATCCGACAGGAGAGAATTAATGCTTCAAGTGGCAAAAGAGAGAAACCATGTGGACAATGGCGAGTAATGTCAAGCTCAAGGAGATGCAGTGCTTCTATTTTGAGACTACATACTTCCAAACTATCTGTCATTATAATATCTCAGGCAAGCCTCAAGTTTTGCATCAGCTCTATAGCTAAGTGACTTAAATTTTATAAGGCTTCTATTATTTATTTAGTTCATGAAATTGCAAAGAGATCCAGTACATCCACATATCTTTTACAAACTGTTGGGGCCAACATAGTTTCGCAGATAATAATTTGATCATGTAACTGAGATGTAAAATGTAAAAGTGATAATGCAAAACAAAGTAACTAGGAGCTGAAGATTGTAGCTTTATGCCGACCTTCAATGCAAATAATCTGCCAACCCACTTGTGGCGAACAAGTTGAACCACACCACCACTTCCCTTTCCAATAACTTTGATAGTCTCAAGCTCTTCCAATGAAAACTGAAGTTCGACTTCCTTAGATTCAGAATGCTGTCCAAAAAATAATCAATCAGTCAGATCTTCAAAGCTTACTTTTCCCTTGACTTCAAAAAGTTGCTTTCCATTTCTTGTAAACAGGATTTTACTACAAATAGAAAACAGATAAAAAATTTGCTGTGTGATGCTAAGTGAAGAAAGACAAGTATTCTGTATGTATAAAGGAGTTGTTACACTTATCCTACTTTAGTTGTTTTTTTTAACCCCTGACGTTCATAAAACTTTCAAATGGACATTGCATGTAGCACTGAACAGTCAGATGATACCATTAAAAAAAAAATCTAAGATAGTTTTGTTTATGAAATAAGTGTTGTGTATAAAAAAATGAAAAATCAATTTGACTATCTTCAGATAGCCAACTCTGCTAGCGGCATTTCTAACAAGATCGTAAACAATCGTAATTAGATTTAAAGTCCCTTTTTCTGCATATCTTACCAACGAAAATAATTCAAATAGTAGAATTTTTTTTTTTTTTGTTGGTAAAACAGACTTGATGAGGCCTTTTTTATTAACAAAAATGCCAGCAAATGTGAAAGGAATAGCATCTCCAAGTCCACAACCTAATCTATTTCGGAGATCAAGCAATACCTCGACAGCTAAGGTTTATAAACACGTCTAGCTTAAAATATATCAGGACTACTAAAGACTATATTCATCTGTTTTCATATGTAATTCAATTAAGAATAAATGTGAACTATGTGGGTTCAAGAAATATGTGTGTGTGTGAATATTACTTGCCCGTAAGTTCTCCATTTACTGATGGCTCCAAGGCTGACGAGATTCAGATCCCCACTTAAGTATTCCGAAGGATATCTCTTCAATTCTTCTCTTTGAAATACATAATAAATTTTTACTCAGCTCACACATGAGAGCATTAACTTCGTGCACAAGACAATCAAATTCCCATTCACCACTACAATAATTCAGTTTCAATCTTCTTTAGGTTCACTGTGGGAGGGGCATTTCAACTATAGCTAAATATCATTTCCCTAATTAAAGTAAAAATTAACTTTTGCCCAAAAAAAAACTTACTGGAGGATCATTTTCTTCAGAGATGAGGCGCAATCCTTTCATGTTCAATAGTAAATCACCATCATGAAATGTTCCGCTTGCAGTCCTACCATTAGTTGAAAAAAAAACACACACGCGCGCGCGCACTTAGAATCCAATAAAACTAAGTCATTTTTTTCATGAATCTTTAACAATCGACAGCGAGAACAATAGGAATTGCAAATGATCGATCTAATTTGTACAGAGAGAGAAAGAACGCATACAAAAAGTTGGAGACGGAGGTTTCTTGTGGCGGAACCGAGAGCTTGAGCTCCTTGAGTGGCTTCTTAAGCTTCATGACTAATTAATCCCTTCGGCTTCTTCTTCTTCAGCAGCAATTTCAAGCTCGATCTTTGAGAAAAACACAGAAATGGTGAGGGTTTTCTGAATCTGGGGAAAAATCGGGTTTGGACAGACGTAACCGCCGGACTTTTTGGGGAAAAGGGTTGTCAAAATGTAGCATTCAAATATGGATGAGCGCCAAAAGTTATTTGTGACGTCATATTTGTATTATAGTCAAAACAGAATCTATTATTTGGATTAAATTAAAAATTTTCAAAAATATCTCCCTCCATTTAAAAACAAAAAAGAGTTACTTTCAAAAAAATTTATTGCCTCAATAAAAAGTTCACCTTCAAACCAAATTTATAAAATATCCTTACTAATAATAATTATATATATTTATAATTAAAAAGTCACGATAAAAATATAAAATTATATATTTAATTTGTGTATTAATTGTGTTGTATCTAAATAACTAATAATAAGTTATATCTAAATTAAATTGAACTCTGTAGGAGTAAGTAAGAATTAAACTTATCCAATTAAGTAAAATAATTGTAGAATTTTTAAGATAGAAATTTAATTTTATGGTAGTTAAGATAATGATATTTCCTACAAAAATTTGAAGGATGAGAAATTATTTTTTTTTAAGAGAAGGAAAAGAAATTTGAAGATATCACTCGCAGGATTTAAATTGATTTTTGTGTGAGAGTGAATTTTAAAGCTTAAAAAATCTAGGGGGTTTTAATTTTAGCATCTATGATTATTTAAAAAAAAAAAAAAAAAGTTGTCACTTAATGGGCTAGTTTTGTGAAACTGGATTTCAGCAATAGCCCAATGGGTATTGCATATATTGTTTGTAGGCTAGCATCGCACTCATTCCAGTTTGTTTCTTTCAAGCCCAAATTCAGTGACTAAAGCCCATGTACATTTACGACATTATCTTAGTATGGTCGAGGAAGTGGGTAAGTCGGTATTATTAGGCATTTTATAATGTATTTCTATATTTTTTAAATAGTAATTATAAAATAAAAATTATATTAAAATTCATTTTTTAATATATAAAAATATATTTTAAAATACTATTCATACAAGTACTTTATACGATCACTAGCAATGATGAAGGAACAATTATTTCGCTCGTATATTGCATTAATGTGTGATAATGCAATCAAAGATAATTAAAAACTAATAATATTATATCTGTCTATTTTTTTAAAATTTGATATATTTGTTTAATTATAAGATACAAGACACTTAATACACTGTTATATGAATATTTTTTAAAATTTTATCCTTATTTTTTAATCGAATCATATATTGTTATTATTAATAAAACTTATATAAATTTTTTACACAAAAATGAATTATTTTATTAAAAAAATAAAAAATTTAAAACTAATTTTTTTTTATTACATATGTAGTGTGTAATTTAAGGTTAAACCGTCTATCTATATGGTGAAAGTAAAAATTGACCCAGATTAAAAATTTATGTGGTTGTAGCTAACATGTAAAATATTTTTTGGTGGTGAATGTAAAAAATTCTAATGCAAATTGATTCTTGTGTATTTGCTTATTGCTTGGAGGCGTACGAAGGAAAACTCGTATTATTTATAGGTTTAGTACAACAATTCACCTTTATAGCACATAACCTATATCATTATTTTTTTAGTGACTCAGTAAAGCTGTTGTAGTCTCTATTGAGTTTTAATTGAGCAGCGCAGGGGAAACATGTAAAGTTTGAACTGTTGCAAATTAGAATCAGTTAAGTTAAGAACAATAATGTATTGCAAATATTTTGCACCATTAGAACAGGTGACAAGTTGACAAAAATATCTTTTCCTTTTGAAGTTTTGATTTAGCTTGCTACTATAAACAAATGTATGTTGGGAAGGCCCTTAAACGAAGACAACAACCACTAGAAAACAGCGAAAAATTTTCACAACCAAATTCTAACAACTAATCACATGACCAATGATTCAGTATAATTAAAAATACTCAAATAATCCTCCAAGCCAACCAACCAACAGATAAAGCAGTAAATAATTTCAGAAAACAATAAGAAAATAAAAACATCAGGATTTACGTGGAAAACCCTTCAATGTGAAGGGAAAAATCACGGGGCAAACCAAATAATAAATTCACTATGAAAAGTAAGCAATTACAAGAGTTTAGTACTTAAGCTTTTTGCCCAAAACTTAAGACCCAACAAATTGGAATAAATACACAATTTTTCTCTTTGAGATTTCACAAATTACCATTCAAAAAGACACCCAATTTGTTACAAACTTACTTCTCACCTTTACTCTTTATAGAGTAAGAAAAACATTGACTTCTTCATTTTGCAAGTCTTCAATTTTTCCTTCCTGACAAGAACCAATAAAACTGGTGATTTTCCTTCTTGTGTGCCGTCAATAGTCGAAGAAAAAGAAAGCTTCAGCCGTTCTGTCAAAGAGCCAAGTGAGACAAAAATCCCTTATGACTTATATGCCATAAATCATGGCCCTGGGATCAAAATTGATAAAGCATCCAAGCCGTTGAAAATAAAGCCAAACAAAGGATTTTAGTTTGTCACGTGCAGAGATGGAATGGGTTAGACCCCACTGACAATGTAATCAAATTTAATTGGTCAATTGAATACTAGACGTCTTTTTTTTTAATCACATAATATTATGACACTAATTATGGGTATGTATGAATAGCACATTTAAAATATATTTTTATATTTTTATATTTTTTAATATATTTCTACATTTTTTAATACACGTTTTAAAATATAATATATACACATTAATGCTAGCCCCTAAGGCCCCAAGGGTTGGTTTAGTGCTATGTCCCTAGAGTATTTTCTCGGACAATCACAAATCAATTCCTTGGAACGTCGTTGAAGTGGTCTTGGGATAGGACCATTTAGCTCAGGAGTATTAGTTACATATTTGGTATTGTGGAGTGTATACGTGGCTTGTATAACCTTGCGTGGGTGGCGTAAACTGCGTTATTTGGAGTGTATAATGCAAGCATGTCACGTACCAACAATACTAACAAAGAATTTTTTGCAACAGAATACTCCATTCACCAAACCCAGAAACAAAGACAAATCATTATTGGGAATGGAAGCAACAGTCAACACTCTCAATAATAAATTGGAAGCGACAAAATCACACAGCTGGTTGACAAATTGGCATTATAGAATTCCAGCATTAATTCCAGTCAATGAAATCAAACAAACGCAAAGTTAAAAGGTTAAAAAAAAAAAGGGAAAACAGAAAAGCGGCATTATGGAAGATGGATGAAATGGGATGTGACATTATTCATCCATTCATTCGCCACTTCTTTGTTGCCGCTCGGGGTGTTGTTCCTTTTCCAGCGAGGGAGACATCAGTCATCACTATCAAATCTCATTAGCATTTCTACGATAGGTCCCTCTACATGGAGACACCACCTTTTTCTCACTTCTTAATGATTTCGGATAATTCCCAATATTTTCATATTTTTTTCATGATTTATATTTATTACTAATTATATTTTATAGTTTGTTAAAATTATTAATATCTCATAAGTTTTAAAAATTTATAATAAATAAGTCTATTTTAACATATTCTATTATTACTGTATAAAAGTTTAAAAATTTTAGACGAAATTACCTTTATTACTCCATTTTTTCATATGCCTTGTATTTTTTTAGAACGAAATTTTACAAGATTTTTTCACAGAATTTTACAATATATTAGTACTAAATTTTGTAAGATATCAGAACTAAATTTTTTAATTTTATTTGATGCCTTGTGCCCCATTTGCATCTGTTTTATATATTTTTTTATGATGAAATTTTAAAAGATATTAGGACTAAAATTTGTAAAATATTAGGATTTTTTTTTTTTGCTGTCTTGTACTACCTTTGTAGATTTTTTTTTTTTTGGTGTCAATTTGCTCATTAAATCCGTTAAATATAAAGGTCATGAGAGTATTGGTAGTTTTGACAAATTATAAGGTGCGATTGGTAATAAAAATAAACTACATGTGGTATTAGTAATTATCCCTAATGATTTTTTTAATCCAACATTATAAGCTATGTTGGGATTTTGTTTTCATTTACAAAAAGTTAATTTAAAAAAAAATCTAAACACATTTTTATTTTAAAATTTAAAATTCAAATGTTCTCACATAATTTTTTTAAAAATTTCCTCATATTTATCCCTCTAAAATATTTTTTATACAAAAAAATACTCACAAATTTTTTTACATATTTCAATATAAAAATTCTCAAATAAATCAAAATTCAAACATAGCCTATAGTGTTGCATATGAATTATATTTTAAAATATATTTTTATATTTTTAAAAATAGTAATTATAATATAAAAATATTTTTAAAAATATTAAAATGTGTTTTGAAATTATAATCAATACGCATACTTATTATTCATATTCCACCCTTTTTAACGTATCAAAATTAAAATTTTTACAAGTTTTATGCATTTGAATGATATTTCTACAACATATTTGCATAAGAATGATTAGTTGTGGGTTATAATTAAAAAATAAATATATCAATAAAAAAATAATATACTTGATATTTCATTCAAATGTATAAAATCAACATTGATATATGTAGGCTGCTTATGAATTGTCTATTTTTCAAAACAAAGACAAATTTTATCTCATAATCTTTATATTAGAAAGTGCAAAAATGTGATTTGAAATGCAATTTATATGCTAATGCATATTTTTTTGAAACAAAATATTATTAACTTACTAATGTGATATTATATTTTAATTAATATTGTTTTTATTTTTATTTTTATTTTTTATTTGAGAATATTTTTATTCAAATTAAAAAATATGTAAATTTTATTTTTAATTAAAATTTCGAATTGTAGTTTGATTTCATCATAAATAAAGATATATTTTTTTTTGGCTTTAATTTTTCTACTAAATTATTTACATTATCATTATTTTTTTTAGTGAAATTAGAAGTTTATTCATGATAAATGTATATGTTAAATAAATTATATTTAAAATATACTTGTAATTCATTAATTTAAATAAAATAGTGAAACATGAATTATATTAATTTGGTTGTAGATATTTATATTATATCCAAACACAAGTAAAGTATTTAAAATCATTAGAATTAAAATCCCTACCATTCAAACTCTTTAGAAAATTATTTATTTTCCTCACAACCAAATCTCAAAAATCATACTTTCACATAATTTTACTTTTCCATGAATTATAAATATACTGTATCTAATAATTAAAAATATTAGATTTACATAAAAAAATATTTGTTTGAAATTGGAATAATACTCGTAATCATTGAATATATGGTGTATTTGACATTAAAGAAAACTTGATTTTCTTTCCGGGCACACTCTCAAAAGTTTGTTGGAAGAATATTTTAAAATGTGTTTTTTATTTTTTAAAATAATAATTGTGAAATACAAGATGCGTTAAAAATGATAAAAGTATTGTGAAAAAGGACAAAAACGATAAGTAAAAAAATGAAATATGGGATTTAAAAAAAAAAGGAAAAAAAGAAAATCTAGGTTGGTAGTTGGTACAATGTGGTTTTCGTCTTTTCGACCATGGAAAAGTTGTACTAGTTTGAGATTATAAACAGTGAATAGAAGCGAAGTGGAGACTGGACCGGACTCCGGACTGTAATCGGAGCCCCAGGGTGAAAGTAACAGACATCCAAGATAATTTGGAACAATGGTCTTTGATGCTTGGAGTTGCGGAATCGAGGCCATTTTTCACAACTCTATTTCATAAAGTGTTCTGAGGTCCGGCCACAAACATTACACTCTCGCTGACACCTCCTGCACCACTGTCCAACGCAAACGCCAGTAACAGAGTACAGACAGAGTGGTCTTTTCCTTCCTTTTCTTTTCTCAGCCTTCTTCTTGTACAAAAAAAACAGTGCGCAGAGAGACGTTGGAATGCCAAGGTGAACGTTGATTTCAGCAAACCCAACAAAAACTCGTGAAGGGTTCAGAGGTGAAACATCAAGAACCAAAAAAGTTTGGGAGTTATTCTGGCATTATAATGGGAAGGGGCTTCAAGCTTGTGTTTGCTGCTTCTTTGTTGCTGCTGCTGCTTGGTATGTAGCCACACTTTGTTTTTTCTCAATTTTTTGTCTTGTTTAGTGTGTTTCTAGGCATTCATTAAGCAGAAAAACACTTGATTTTTTTGTTTGCTTATCTGGGCAGTTTCTGCTTCACTAGTCTACCGTGGATCTTTACTGTTCTGTTCTCTGAGTTGAATAGTTCTTATGTACTGGATGGATAGGTCCTCTGTTCTTTTTCTTCATTTGCTTCTCCTGATGTATTTTTCTTCATTTAGCTATGCCTGCATTTTCTTGTATGCTCAAAGAAAAAGGCTGATTCTATATATTTGTTCAATGTTCATCGTGGAACTTCGCTTCAGTAGTTACATAATTTTGATGGTTAAATCTCGAAACGGGAAAGAATCAAGTTTCAAGTTTGTTTTCTGTTCAGTACTTGGGTAAGCCGCAGTCGCTTCCATTAGCATTTGCAGTTCATTTGCCACAGTTTAGATGATACTCACTTTAAATGAAGTTGACGGCAGGGACAGGGTTGATTGAGTTAGCAGACAATGAACATGGCTGACAATGTTAGTAAAATAGGATGGCAGTTCCTTTAGAATTAATTGACAAAAATATGCTCATTATCTCTCATCATCATTACTTTTTGTTTGTTGGTGGTTCAATTGTTTTTAATTTCATTTGCATAATATAGGAACATTTAAGGATAATGCTTAGAATGGAATGAAATATTGGAATTGTTCTAATGTTTGAGGTGGTGTAATGGCAAAAGTGTAACAAAGTAACACCTAGGTGGAATTTTTGTCTATGTGCCAGATAGTTGTTTTTATTTTATTCTCTAGCTTACAATGACCTGGTAGAGTTCACTGTTCTTCCTTTGTTTGGATAGATAGTATTTTCATTTGTCGTTTATGACAAAAAACTATGAGATTAAGCGGCTGGTAAACCAATATTCAATTTGAATGCATCCTTCCATAATTTCTCACATGACATGTCAGGGACTACTCATGTCAAACTTTAAACCCACAGACAAGATTTTTCTGGATCTGATGTTTGACAATGATGATTTTCTCTTCTTATCCGATGGAACTTATTGAAAATCTTGTGATAGGAATGTGTGAGGGGAGCACAATTGGAGTTTGCTATGGAAGAAATGCTGATGATTTGCCCCCTCCAGATAAAGCTGTGCAATTAATTCAGCTTCATAACATTAAATATGTGAGGATTTATGACTCTAATATCCAGGTTTTGAAGGCATTTGCAAACACTGGAATTGAGTTAATGATTGGGATTCCAAATTTAGACTTGTTACCTTTCTCACAGTTCCAATCAAATGCTGATACCTGGTTAAGAAACAGCATTCTTCCCTACTATCCTGCCACAAAAATTACATACATAACAGTTGGAGCTGAAGCCACTGCAATGCCCAATAATGTCTCAGCCATGGTGGTACCAGCTATGCAAAACGTTTTCACAGCTTTGAGAAAAGCTGGTCTTCACAGGAAAATCAAAGTTTCCACTACTCATTCTTTGGGTGTTTTGTCTCGCTCATTTCCACCTTCTGCTGGGGCTTTCAATAGTAGCTATGCATTCTTTCTAAGACCCTTGTTGGAATTTCTTGCTGAGAATCAGTCACCCTTTATGGTTGATGTATATCCTTACTATGCCTATAGCGATTCCTCAAACAATGTGTCCCTGGACTATACTTTGTTTGAGTCATCCTCTGAAGTGATTGATCCAAATACTGGCTTGCTATACACAAATATGTTTGACGCCCAGATTGATGCAATAAACTATGCCTTGATGGCTCTGAATTTTAAAACAATTAAAATAATGGTCACTGAGACAGGCTGGCCTTCTAAAGGATCTCCTAAGGAAACAGGAGCAACTGCAGACAATGCCCAGACCTACAACACAAATCTGATTCGGCATGTCATCAACAATACTGGAACTCCTGCAAAGGCAGGAGAGGAACTGGATGTTTACATCTTTTCCTTGTTCAATGAGAACAGGAAACCAGGGTTAGAATCTGAGAGAAATTGGGGCTTATTTTTCCCAGATCAGACTAGTGTGTACAACCTTGACTTCACTGGCAAGGGTACTGTGGATATCACGACAGGTGCAAACATCACTAGTTCAAATGGAACATGGTGTGTTGCAGCATCCAATGCATCTGATACTGACCTGCAGAATGCCCTGGATTGGGCCTGTGGCTCTGGGAATGTAGACTGCTCAGCCATTCTGCCTAGTCAACCTTGCTTTGAGCCAGACAATCTTGCATCTCATGCATCTTATGCTTTTAACAGTTACTACCAGATGAATGGGGCTACTGATATTGCTTGCAGCTTTGGAGGAAATGGGGTTAGAACAAATAAGAACCCAAGTACGTGCAAAAGTTTCACTTCAATTCCAAATTTTCTTTTCGTTTTTTGGGTTTTTTGGGGGGGGGGGGGGTGTGAGGGAGGGGTGTTATGCCTTGTTCTACTTCTGTTCTTTGCCCTCTAAGAGCAATGTAAGATAGATGACTGTGGCTTTTGTCAGTTGAAACTATCTGCATTGGAGATCATATGCATTTTTCCTGCTTGAAATGTTTGGTTGCGTTGTGTTTTATGCTTACAAATGTCAGATTTGGATTGGGATAAATTAGAAAATGCTGGAGTAACTTTGCGGTTTGAAGGTTCGAATTATAGCTGGATTTGTTAATACTTTGTCGAGTATGGTATCTTGATACCTGAGGAGGATAAGTAAATAAGTGAAAAAATCAAAAGCTATTGATGAGGGCTTCTCTTTTAGGCTTTAAGATGTCTTCACCACATGTTTCTTGCTTGCAACATGGTTAAAGAAAAGATTAGTCTACACTCTTAAAATGAACGAGAGATTTTTCTATGTCTATACTTATTTCTTTGCTGAAGATGTACTAATCTTACCATCTAATAAATGTGCTTATTGTGCAGGCTATGACAATTGCCTTTACATGACGACTGGGTAAGTCTTGATAAAATAAATACTACTACTGCACTAGCATTCGGATCTTCATTTGAGTTGATAAGTGCAAAGTTATCCTACCTTTTCCTGGTTACTTGTGATAGTTTTTGTAATATGTTCCTACTGAATATGCTTGTGCCAATGTACAGGGCCAAGAAAGCGGTTGCAAGTAACACAACAGCTGCGAGGGCCTCAGAATCATCTGCTACTTTTGGGAAAGATTTTGTGGGTATCTGCGGCTGCCTGCTTATAGGTTTCCTAAGTTTCCTTTCATCCGTGGTAATTTCTTGAAAGGAGGAGCTTGATTTTGGTGATGTGAGTATTGTCCGAGGGAGCAAACATAGCATGGCATTGACCTGGTACCTGGTACCTGGTACTTGGGTTGATTTGGCCGAAGTTGTAGGTCAATCTTCCCTCTAATTTTGTATGCAACTGTACGTATTTTAGCTAGGAGGGATGAAGGTAGTGTATTAAAGACTAAGCAAGACCTTTATTAAATAGAATTATGTTTTAATGTCTTAGATTACTTGCTTCATCTTCCCATCTGAAAAGCAAGCTTGCGTCTCTTGTTGAATTCTCTTGATGATATGATTATTCTAACCATTGACTGAAAAAACAATAAAACCCCACTTTGTATTGTAATGCACTAATAAGAATATTCTGAATGCGTGTAAATCCTCCCATGAGACTCAAGCTCAACCATAGCCAAGAGGGTTAGAAACTCAAGGTCTCCTCTCTTTCCTGTGTTCGGTTTATTAAATGGTATTAGTGGAATGTCCAATTGTACATAATTTGAAGGAATAACACATTCATCAGAGCACGACGACCACTCTTGTGGTTTTATTGTCGACTTTGCTTTCCATTTTTTTAACTCCTTCAAAATGTATCACAATTCCAAGATAACAAGCACTATGTGATTATCGAAAAAGGGTCTAATAATATCCGACCAAAGGTCCAACTGGACGCTAAACAAAAGTAACACCAGCCCATCTTAATCACCTTCGCAATCAATGCTTTAGGAATAAGGTCATCCCATAACGTTACAAAGGACATTTTTAAGAAGTCCCACTTCCATTAACAAAATACAAACATGTCCTACACTTTTTTGTAAGTTCAAGTAAAATACTTTTTTTTTGGGTCTAATTATTGCTTTGAAGGGACCAAGAATCATGAAAAGAAACAGTTCCAATCAAATCAAGTAAATATTATATTCACAATCATCAACCAGTATGAAAGCCAGAGTATGCCGTCTAAGTCAAATTCAAATGCTGTCTAAGTGGCAAATGTAAATCAAATCAAGATTCAAGGCATCCACAAAAATTACCACTCAGAGAAAAAGGGAATTTCCACACTTCAAATCATGGTGACGCTTTCAATTGTGACAAAATACAAAGAAAGCCCTGTCAACAATTTCACGAACAGATCATATGTATGTTTTGAGGGCTTTCTTAATAGCAAGGTTGTTAAACTCGAGTTTTTACGTAAAATCGATAAAGGGTTCATAAAATTAAATCGAAAAATCGTAAAAGTTTACAAATTATGAAAAATAATATAATAAATATATTATATATAATATATGTTAAATTTATAAATTACAAACCTGTTTAAACTTATAAAAAATATACAAATATCAAAAAAAAATATATTATCAATCACACATAAAAATTAATAATAATCATAATTCATTAACAACCATGCATAACAAAGCATAAGTTTTTAATTATCGAAGTTTAAGCTAAGGGCAATGAAGAGGATCGGTGAAAGGCGGAGTGAGGAGGAAGTTGATGATGCTTTTGGCAGGGGATGAAAATAGAAAATACCCAAAAAAAAAGAATGAAGAAAAAGAAGCTTTTAGAAGGAAGGAAGAAAGAGAATGGAAGAGATTTTATAATTGTAAGTGTCAAAATCGTAAAAAATCGAGAGTTTAACAACATTGCTTAATAGTAATACAAAGAAAGCCCTGTCAACACTTCAAGCCCACAATGTTGCTGCAACCATTTCATAGAACAAGCTCGCGAAAAAAGCCAAAAGGAATCTACAAGCTGTACCAGCACTTGGCCAGAGTACCTAAAGACCCTGCTCAATAAGATAATCTCCAAGCCTCTCAACAACCATGTTGCACTCGCCAGGAGTTACTGGATCATCATAGATACCAATAATTAAGGCCTGGCCAGTCTTCTTAATAGTAATACCTCCAGCTCCCTGAAGAGCGAGTAAAAAATAAGCAAATATTACAGCATGTTGACAGAACTAACAGATTGAGTGCATCTCTCGTTTTAATAGGTATTCCCAATTCTCAATCACTAATACTTTTTAGTTTCCTAAAAACGGGGTAAACAAATTCCAAGTAATTTACACACCTCGTATAAAGTGGCAAGTGGTAAACTATCATTAGATAGGCAAACATTTGATAAATTTCTTACATTATACACCCCTCAATTTGTAATTGCCTACCATCCATTACCACCATATATGAGAAAGTGGCCAAGTCTAATACCTTCTTCCCTCTAATGACAGCCCCTGGATCACCTTGAATCACCATGTACTTTGTGCCACCAATTAACAAGCCTATTGGCGCAAGTGAGCCAGGTTCATTGAAGTCATTCATGATGGCACTTACTTCTTCAGGCTTGAGCTGCAACAATGATAGACATTGAAAAATAAATGCTTCACATTAAATCCCTTTACATCCTACCTAAGCTACAAACATGCATCCATAACATTGAGTAGCAATGCACATGATGTCCCCAAAAAAAAAAGAAAAGAAAAGAAAAGAAAAGAAAAGGCAACCTTAAGTATTTACTCAAAATAAACAAACATATGAAAATTCATTTTATTCTTGGGACTAAATATTTCAGTACGAACTCAAGTACCCAACTCCCAACACCACCCACCTCATGCTAAATTTACATCCAGATTATGAAAAAAATGTATATTTCATATGCCAACTGCATCCTCAAATTTACAGCAAGGAGCTAATTATATAAAAAATTTAACTTTTTACACCTACATGTAGACAAACTGTCCCCTTAATCCGCAATTGTCTCTTCCCTAATAGTCTCTCTCTTGTTGCACATACAGGGAATATTTTTTCCTTTTTGATTGGATCATCTGAATATTAAATTAGTAGCAAGTAAAAACAAAAATTAAGCAATCAGCATCTAACGGTAAATCGAAGTCAACGGGAAGAATTTACTGGGAAAATAAAGTCAGGATCTTCACATCAGATCAAATTACCCAGCTACTGACATGAAATGATTTCTCATCACTACAAACTAATGCTCCTGAGTCCTGAATTTGCATATTGTTTGATCAGATCTTCAAACGATAATGATGGGCACGAACTAACTTTCCTATTAAGCCAGCAGAACAATAAAATAAAGCAGACAAAAAAACCCAAAAAAAAAACAGAGCAGAGACAAAAGAAGGATTGTATATAAGTACCAAGAATAAGTACATAATCCGAGTTGAAGAAGAAAACCTGAGGGAAGGTGGCGCTCTGAGCCCAAACGCTCCCGTCATGGCCGATAATAGCAGCAGCCACGAGTGCAGAACCGTTCCCGAGGTCGCACATGAGATGGTCGTCGACGTAGGTTTGCCACGACATCGTTTCAAAACTACCGGGGAATTACCACTGCTACTTGTGAGTTGATGAGGTTGAGGATGAGGAGTTTTTTCCTTTGTTTTTGGCTTGCTTTTGGTGGGAGAAGAATTGTGTACGGAAATATTTTTATAATAATATCCTCCTGCCCTTTTCGCCTGCAATTTTTTTCCCTTCTGCCTTTCATTTAATCTCGCTAATGCCCTTTATAGAAGTTTTTGGGTACGTATGAACGCCAATTCAAAAAATATTTTTATATCGTAATTATTATTTTAAAAAATATAAAAATATATTTTGAGATATTATTTATACAAATTTTTTTTTCTGATTCCTTATTATCTAGATGCCATATTATTAGTGTGAATGAATTAAATTATGTTTTAAAATATATTTTATATTTTTTAAAATAATAATAATAAATTAAAATATGTAAAAATATATTTTAAAAATCTGCTCATACAAACCCAATATATATATATGTACTTATTTATTTTGGCCATCCTTCCATAAAGTTCAGTGATGTGAATTTCCTACTAGTCGACGTAGTCGTTGTCAAAATAAGTAGGTCGGTGAATTCAACTTGGAATTGGGTTTTCTTTCCGCACTATTACAAATATTCCATCCATCTCACAAAAAATTCACTTAAATTTTTTTTTATTATTTAAAAAAAATTACTTTAAACTAAAATTTTTAAATATTTTTACTAATAATAATTATGTATATTTAAAATTAAAAAGTGAAAATAAAAAAATAAAATTATATATTTAATAATATATTAAATGAATTATATTTATTAAATTAATTAAAATAGTTTTTTTGAGACTGAAGGAATAATATATAAAAATAATGGTAATAATGGTCGAAATCAGACCTTTCTTATCCTTTCAGCATTTGCCCAATACCTTTTGGTTGCAAATGTCCTTCCCTCTTCAAAAATTTTTGTTTAGACAATTTATACTAACATACACAATATTTAATTTATGATTTTCAATTTTTTCATGTTTTAATTGTTTATTTTTATGTTAATCAACTCTTTACGCAAAATTTAATGATACAATGATTGTATATTATATTTAATCTCGTCTGTGTTGGTAAAATTAAAAAAAAAAAAAATCGTCAGGACTTAAAGGAGCCAAATCTAAAGTGACCATCAGCGTCTACGCCCAGGACAGTGCTCATCGTGATAATTCAAGGGCTAAGTTTTCTTACGTCCCTCTAAAAGTTACCATGACTTTTAGTAGTGAATTTGTGGGATTTAGTTTGAGTGTTGCGCTAGTTCCCTTCTCTCTTTTCCGTTGTTCAGAAGAAACGAGCCTTGAGCTGTTTCACATCGATGAAATAGAAAGAAAAAGTATGGTTCTTAAGTTTCTACGTCCCTCTAAAAGTTACCATGACTTTTAGTAGTAGATTTGTGGGGTTCAGTTTGAGTATTGCGCTAGTTCCCTTCCTCCTTTCCCGTTGTTCAAAAAAAAAAGGGGCTAAGTTATAACCTAATGACAAACCATTTTTCCAATAAAGATGAATAATATTGAAATTTAATGTGAAATTAGTTCAAAATTATCCACTCTCTTTATTTTCAAAATTTTTGTTTGTTTCAAAGAAATAGAGTACAATTTAAATTTTTTATATTATCCGCATTAATATTGAGAATGTATAACATAAAATTAAAAATAAGAATAAAATTAGTTTGCGACTAAATATTAATTTGCTAACATGGCTAGATTGACTACTTTTGTACTTTATCCAGTTTTTCTTGATTTATAACAGTTATCCAATCATTATTGGGGTTATTTTATCAAATTTTTCTTGATTTATAACGGTTATCCAATCATTATTGGGGTTGTGAAGACATTTTTTCTTTATATAATGAAAATTTTACCTTACATTGTATAAAACCGATATATAAAGTTTGTTATAATAGAATATAATCGTCGAAACTTGATTTTAATCCCAATAACGTCACTGGACATTCTTGGATTAGGTTTTGTCTAGTCGACGATGATTAGTCCTATACTTAAACTATGGAAATCCATAGTCTGGTACCCATTTAATTGTGGGGTGTAAAGAATATGTGGCGGTTAACTCATCGAGTTCAGTTGACTGGGATACTTTGCCGTTAGGGAAAAAAAAAAAACTTGATTTTATTATTATATATATATTTTTTAATGATTTTAATCTTAAGTCCAATAACGGCTCCATTTCAGCTGGAAAGAGTTCTAAAAAAAGGCCCACATTTCAACCTCATCGAACCGTACATGAATAGCCCAAAGCCCATCAAGATGTCCACGTGGCTGAGTGATGACGAAGTTTCTAGGGACATCTAAAATTTGATTCGCCGAAACAACTCAATACAAAAATTCTCAATTTTTTTCCTCTAATTTAATTACTATTTAAAAGTCCAACAACTCCAAATCTGAAGAGTAAAACGAGAAATACGGAAAATTTTGAAATTGACAATCTTCCGTTCATTTGTGCAGCCATAGTTTTTCAGAGAGATATCAGGATGTCTTCTCCTGCAGAGTAAGTAATTCATCCCTATTTCTGTTCATCAATACGTACTGTACAGAAGCTGTAAATGATTTTATGTGATTCTGTGTTCTATGTGTTGGTAACATTGATATAGTTAGATGCAGTCTTTGACTCTTATTATTTTGATCGAATTCGGTTGCTTCTTATTGCCGCTGATATAGCATAGGTTTTGCTGATTCTGACCTATATATGCGTATTTAATAATGTGGTGTTAAGATGTACTAATTATCTTCTAAAGGTGTTTTGATTTAATTTGATTTGGAGTTTCCATTATGTGAAAGAAAAAACAAGAATTTGTTGTTGAGTTGTTAAAAAACCTAAGTAATTAGAGCAGGTAAAATTAAAGCAGTATAACGTGCTAAAAAATTGTGGGATTGGTTGGGATATTTGTGAGGAATGAATGTGTTTAAATGGGAATTGAAAAACCTAATTACTTGACAAAAGTGCATGACGATGGGTTCCTGATACTTTGGGATGGGCAGTTGCAGAGTTTCTTTCGTGCTCATTATGGATGCTGGAATAACATGGTTATGCTTTTTCTGATTCAGATATTATAAGTCGCTTCCAGCTGTAACCAAGCTCTATGGGACTGTATGTTTTTTTTGTACTGTGGCATGTCAGTTGGGGATATTGACCCCGTTCGACTTTGCATACATTCCTCGACTTGTCTTCTATGATTATCAGGTAAAGAATCTTGCTTGTTGATTTGGGTTTCCAAATGCAGGAAAAAAGTCCTTCAATTGTTACTGTGATTGTCCTTTGATTTAGTTGTGCATTATTTTCGTGAAGCTCTGTCTGAATGCTTTTAATAGTTTTTAAGTGATAAAATTATTCTGACACAATGGTTAAGCTGCAATGAAAAATTTGTGTGCTTCCATCCTATCATATAATTCACTCAAGGATCAACTTCAACTTGTCATGCCTGTTGGAAAATTTGTAGTTAGAAGGATCTTTGTGGAAACATTTCTATCTATGGTTTTGTGCTGTTAAATAGTGTTGATGTTATGTTCAAACCATAACAGCATGTTTGAACAGCCAGAGAAACCTCTTTCAACTCAAAATTTGACTGAAGATAGCCAATTCTATCTCTTGGAATGCCTAAAGCCCAAGGGTGATTAATAAACACAGATTTGCTAACTCCTGTCCAATACATTAACATTTGATACTGGTAGCTTCCAGAATTTGTCGAATTTCCTGCTTATAGATTTCTCTGTAGTTCCTTTGCAACTAGAGATGAATAATGTAAAGAAGAGAGAGTCTACCCTGAAGTCATTGTGTTGTACTAAGATTACGCACAAATGTGAAGTTTTACTTGCTTGTACAACCGTCTGCTATTGATGCTATTCAACAAAGAGAGGTTTTGTTGTGAGCCTTTGGTTTTAATTTAAATAAATTTCATTTTTTATCCAAGTCAGAGCAGTTGAATTTATCTAGTAGGATAGAAACGTAGTTCATGCTTTCCAGTAACAGACAGGTTGTCTGCACCTTTTCTTGAAAACCTTCTATTCCATTCACTTGTTGGGCATTCTAGAGCATCTAGCGATGTTGATAAGGTTTGTTGCATTTGCAGGTTCATAAGATTATTACTACTCTATTTTTCCTTGGAAAATTTTCTATCAATTTCGGGATTCGTCTCCTGATGATGTAAGTATCCAAATTTCTAATTTGTTCACCATGAAGAGTGAGGACATCTAATTAGTTTTTTTGAAGCTCCCAATTCTACAAGTTAGGGCCATTGGAAATGTTTTCCTATGGTGGATAAATTACCATGCACCACTGAGATCACATTTGCACTGAGATCACATTTGAGCATTGGAAACTATTGCAACCTTCTTGCATTTACTTCTGTAATTTGTAGTTCTTAAGTCAGCAGCTCTAATAAATTTAAGTTCATAAGCTTTTTATTGTTTCTTTTTAATGCAACAGAGCTAGATACGGAGTGCAACTGGAGAATGGACCTTTTCAGGGGCGTACTGCTGATTTTTTGTGGATGATGATATTTGGATCCTTCTCACTATTGGTATGTGTAATTTTGATCTATGTTTCACTTGTCTATTATTTTTCTCAAACACATGCACTGCTAGCATTTGCTCTCAGCCTCACACTTCCTGATGATATTATTACAAGCTGCCCAATAAGGTTCCATGATTGGCTTGCAAATACTTATGTATCTGTTTGGTGAAACAGTTCATTCTTCATCTTTTGCTCACTCTTCTTTACTTTCCCACCTGCTGGTTGATGAAGAATACATTTCCATCCCTTAGAACTGGAAAAGAGAAGTCCGCGCAGTTATCTGCTTAAGATGCTAATGATGATCTCTTTACCAACTGTTGGCTTGGCTTTTGCATGTAGGTTTTAGGTGCAATTCCTCCCCTCCAGTCACCTTTCTTGGGGATTTCATTGGTCTTCATGCTGCTTTATGTGTGGAGCAGAGAGTTCCCTAATGCCAGTATCAATATATATGGCCTTGCTAATATTAAGGTATGCTGCTTTTGTGTTTAATTTGGGATTTATAGATTTGTTTGAATGGTTTATTAACGCGTGTCACTCTAATTCACAGGCATTTTATTTGCCATGGGCCATGCTATGCTTGGATGTTATTTTTGGTTCCCCAATAATGCCAGATCTGCTAGGTATTGTAGCTGGACATCTGTACTACTTTTTGACTGTATTGCATCCGCTTGCTACTGGGAGAAATATACTGAAGACACCACAGTGGGTGTATCCTTTTGATTTTCCTTTGGAACGTATATTAAGATCTTTCTCTCACACATGCACACACTCATTCTTGCATACCCAAACTTACAGATACAAAATAATCTCTGGCACAAATGGCAGAAAACATCCGCTCAAGTGTCTCTGGCCAATGAGATATTGTGGCACCTTTGAATAGTAGGCTCAGCACTCAAGGGATTGACTAGTTATCATCCTGGTGCTGCAACTAAAACCAATCATTAGTAAAGGGGGAGAGCATGATCAAGTTCTAGTAACACTACAGTTTCTTCCTCCCCCTTATTATTATTATTATTTGAATTTTTTCTTGTTATTCTTCTTTAACTACTGTCACATAGACATAAACTAGTGCGGCGATTCAGATATTTTAATCCACAGCAGACCTCCACTGCTCAGGATGAAAGGACAGATTCAGCTTTCAGAGGCAGATCATATCGCGTTGGCAACAGGTGACAGGCATGGATTCTGCAGAACTTACATTTAACTGGGAGATTATATGTAGCCGGCGGTTCTCAATGCATGTTGGCAAATGCGGACAATGCTGCAATTCATAGAAAAGCTAGGTGCTTGAAGATGTGAATCATGTGATGCAGCATAAGAGTGCAACTATGGATGCAGCGGGATTTTTGTTTTAAGTTGACATCTATACATAGACTAACATTACTTTTAGTTTGTGGGATGAAGTTAACTCGTGGAACAGTAAAGCGAAATAGAAAATCTGAAACAAGACTATCAATCATTGTTGCTGGGAAAGATCTATTGTTATTATTATTATTTTTTGGAATGATATGTTTCTAAAAGCCAGTTTTGCAGCGAGATACTGGGTATCTGGGGTCCCAAGCATAAAGATTGATGACTCATTACTGTTCGACGTTTTTCTTCTGCAAATTATTGTAGAAGATGTTTGACAGGCAATAGGGGTCCTATAAATACTATGTATTTGTTTGGTCACGAGCATTAATTTTAGCGCATTCAGGTTTTAAGAAGCAATGGCAACGAAAATTTGCTCATCGAACATAAGTACAAGCGACAAAAAAACAGCCAATCAAAACTGTATGTATGTCATACCATTTCTGTTCTATATGAGTTAAACTAAAAAAATTCTGACGAAACTCAACTAAACTAATGTTTGTTCTCAAGACCCCCAAAAAAAGAGAAAAAATGACCATTCTACAACGACGTTTGTTAGGGTATAGAGTATGCGAAAATGATGTGGCGAACGGAAGAAAGTTAGGAGTCGAATTGTTTCTGTTACCTTAAATAAAGGCGGAAAATGAATGGCAAATAACAATTCCATACTACCTACGTCCCCGAGACGATCATGCACGTCCTCATCATTCCTTCCCTGCCTCTTTCATATCCTTTTCTTCCTTTCTTATTTTAGTATCACCACAGCTTCCTAATTTATTTACTCCCAAATCACTCCATTTCATTTCAGATATAAACTGAATCAATCCAAATAGCAGAGAGGAAAAGTGAAAAGGGAAGAGTAAAAAATTCTAAACACAGTAATCCCATTTCAGAATTGCTTGCGAATTGCGCTGTAGTTAAAAATCCTTCGGTGAGTGTCACCGACAGACGTATTTAAGAGAGAAAAGGAAACATCATAATCATGTCGTGGCAGAGTTACGTGGATGAACATTTGATGTGTGACCTGGAAGGCGGTGGTCACCTCACTGCCGCTGCCATTCTGGGACACGACGGCTCTGTCTGGGCTCAGAGCGCCAATTTCCCTCAGGTCTCTTTCATTTACAGATACTGTTTTATCTTCGTTATTCATCCATTTGGAAATGTGTTTTTTTTCTGGGTTCAACCATATTTTGTTTGCAAATTGATTTAATACAATCTTATGTTCATGTGAAATGCAGTTTTACGTTTCATAGGAGGGCTCCTTCTAACAATTATGTCAGACCCTTTTATGAAACATTTCACAGACTTCGAGGCAACAACAGATCATTGTATTTTGACTATGATCATTACGTGTTTGATTAGGATTATGGGATTGGATTGGATTGAGATGCGTACTAGTTGAAGTGACACTTATCCAAACCGATCGATTCCTTAAAGTATAGATAAAGATCCAAATTTTTTATTCCATGCAATTCCAAAACTTCACTCTCATCTCCATATTTTAGAGATTTTGATGATACACACTTATATCATAAATCTCATCCAACAGTGAAGTGCTAACATGCTTTTCTGTTGCTCATGCAGTTGATCTGCCCATTTGTTTTTCAATTCTGTTGCTTACATTGATTTACTTTTGTTCAACTTTAATTTGATTATGTAAAAAAACCCTATAAAAATAATATTCTCACAATTTCTCAGCCAAATGGTAAGTGTTGTATGAGTAACATCTTCTATTTGCTCAAAAGTGGAGGAAAATAAGAACTTTGGTCATCTTACAATTAAGGGGTGCCTTTGTTAACCAAAAGATTAAGAAATTTCTACCATTGAAAAAAAAAAGAAGGAATGATCTTGTGAAATTTGTGGCTTGATTCATTTTTTATCTCTCCTTAACGTGGCATGCAGTTTAAGCCTGAGGAGTTCAAGGCTATCATGACTGATTTCGATGAGCCAGGTCATCTTGCCCCAACAGGGCTACATCTCGCAGGCCAAAAATACATGGTTATCCAAGGGGAGGCTGGCGCTGTTATCCGTGGCAAGAAGGTATATTTATTTCTTACTTTCTTCTACCCGTCTAACTAATCGTCTCATTCTGAATTAATTGAAACCCATCCTTCATTTTTCATTTTACCCCACTTTATTTACTCTGCACAGCTGAAACTGAAATCCAACTCCATTGTTTTCCATGATAGATTTACATGTCTTGCTAAAGAAAGTTAGTACTATATTTTATTGTTTTTGCAGGGACCAGGAGGGTGTACCATCAAGAAAACTGGTCAAGCTCTAGTCTTTGGTGTGTATGAGGAGCCTGTGACCCCCGGACAATGCAACATGGTGGTTGAGAGGTTGGGAGATTATCTCATTGATCAGGGCCTGTAGGCTGGTCCTCATTCTCCCCCTCCTCATTTTAGTTCCTTAATTTATTCTGGATCCATTTCAGTCTTTTTCTTCTGCTTTTCTAAGCTTCGAGTCCTCCTTTGCAACATAAAGCTTGCGTGGAGATGGCGCAGACAATAACTCATGCCCAAGGCATATTGTCTCGTAGGATTTTGTAGTTCGTGTTTTCATAATTGCTAATCACAGAATGCCGGTCGTGTTTGTGTTCATATGTATTAATTCCGGATGTTAATGATCTGCTGCTTCAATAATTCTTTTCATTTTACCACTGCTGGCAAGTGATGAAGTGAAAATGCTGCTCAGATATTAGAAATGTTATTGTGATTGATAATCTTCTGGCCAAAAAGAAATGGGAAATCTATTAGTCCCCTTTTATGCATGGCCAAAAAGAACTGTTATTCTTTTCATGTTGTATGTTGGCATTTGGATAATATTTTTATTATTAGATGTTTGTCAAAACTCATTAATGAGTTCTTGGATTGAGGACCAAAACATTCTCTGACAGTCCAGAGAAACCCCACGAAAAACGCAGCAGCCCATAAATGATGTACCTCAAAGTTCTAACCAAGCAAAATCCTAAAGAGCGGCAGTACGACCGAAATAGATGATGTTTCAGAGCCAATTGGGGAGGGGACCATGGAATTTACATTTGATTTGGTTCTATCATGCCAACTAAGAAAATCTCACCCATTTATCCAACTTGTTTGACAAAGAAATTTGAGCCCAAAAGCTCTTATGCTTTTGGTCACTTTAAAAGAAAATTTGAAAATGAATAGATGGCTCACTGAATCCTCGATTAAGAATCATCCATCTAATCCAATGCCTGCTTCATTAGTGTCCACATTTCGTTTCGTTTAATTAAGAATCATGACTTCAATGTTATCCTTCTAGGACAGAATTAGTTACATTACTCTGCAGCAGAAATCATCATAAGTTTCAACTAATAGCATGCTCCCATCCCACATTACTCCCTATCAGCAATCATAAACCACTTTTAACTGGTAGCATGTATAATCAATCATAAACCAGGTGAGCTTTGCTTTTTCAATGGTCATTGAAATCAGTGCAAATGAATGTTCATCATTGGTACTGCTATAATAGTCCAAGCCATTGCCGATAAATGTTGCAGGATTATATTGACCATCCTGGTGGTTGATGAAGCAGACGACCACCACCTCTAATGATCTGTCTAATTCGCCACCAACCTCCATAGACACAATATCCATGATCCCGTTATCATTCATTCTAGCATTGCCTCCCTGGATTCACGTACATCAGCCTTGGTGTAAAAGCCTAAAAGGGCACCAGCAGGACCCTCTGTGTAGTCCCAGAGACAACTAACAACTCCATCTCGCCATTCCTGGTCCCCCAATTATTTTTTTTTCTCTGCACACAAAACTAATAGTACTACGTTGGGACAAAAACATAGACACACACATAATTCAACCTTTTTTTTCATCTCTTGCTTTCTTAATGCAAAGGCAATTTAGTTTGTCGCATTGGTAACAAACAAAGAAATCACTGCTGATATTTTGTCGTGCCATAATATACACTACACAACGGTAACAGATACGAATGGCTGCAACGTGCATCTCGGACAATTGTTTTTGCCAACTTGACAGTAGCAATTTATATGATCCTAAATCCATCAATCTCAGAGACAAATTTGGCCTTATTTTAAAAGCCCAGCTGTATATATCGACTGTGTGTATATATAAACGACATGAAATGCAGATGAGGTTAAACAGGGTGCATTATTTTAGGAACTTGGAGGTACATGATCATTGGATGTCAGAATTGCTGTTGATATCTTTTTGCCAAGTTGGTGCTGATTGTTTTCTTTTCCACTTTTCCTTGATGGGCACACAGAAATGTTCCAAAATTATGAATTAGCTATTAGGTGTGGCTTTTATAGGTATACAGTATACTTGTGCCAGGCTCGCTTCCACTATTTTACAAGTCTAAATCCTAACTGGAGTAAATTTACAAGGAAAAAAAACAAAAACATTAGTGCTCCATTGATGCCATGAAACTATTGTCCTTTTGCACAAATTTTTTTTTTAGTCAAATTTCCTAATTTTAGAAAGTTTGCATCTTGGACATTTTTTGAGATTTTTGAAATGTAATTTTTTTTAATGTAATGCTCATTCCATTCCATAAAATAGTCCATATGAACCAAAATTAATAACTACCCATGAAATTATTAAAAAAATTATATATTTAATAATATATTAAGTATGATTTACTTTAAAACTTAAAATTAAAAAAAGTTACACATATTTAAATGTAGATTCTTTTTCAAGAGCGGCTGGAGTATAATTATGTTTTAAAAAAAGTAATTAAATTTACTAAGAAAAATTAGTCTAAAATGAGTTTAAGGTGTGTTTGGTTAGCATTTTAAACACTTTTCAATACACTTTTTTATTTTTAATATATCTCTTACATCAGAATTACTATATCGAAAAATACAAAAGTACATTTTAAAATACTATCCACACAAGCCTTTGATTGAGAATCCACTAGTAGTTACAGAATAAAGGGAGGAATTGTTGTATTTTCTGCAAATAATACTCATAAATATATATATTTTGTCCGTCTTCAAAAAAAAAGTTGACTTTGCAAAACTTTTTTGTGCCAAAAAAAAATTAGAATAAATTACTCTCTTTGTTAAAAGAAAAAAGAGTCTACTTTTGATTTAGTACAATTTTTTTTTTTAGGTTATAAGTTATAACACATTTAATACACCAATAAATATATATTTTTATACTTTTATCCTTACTTTTTAATTTAAGTTATACATTATTATTAGTAAGAGTAATACAAGAATTTTAGCACAAAAACTGGACCCTTTTTTTTAGGATAAAGGAAAATTTTGAAATTAAACTCTTTTTGCGGGATAGAATAAATATTATATTATTTTTACTAATAATAATTATATATAGTCCATATTTAAAAAGTTATAACAACAAAGTAATAATATTTTTATTGACTCTTTGTAGTGACAAATCTTAGTGGCCGGTGTAATAAATATGAAAAGACAAAAATTTAATTATTATATTTTTTAAAAAATACAAAATAATAAAAAATAATTTTGTTATCTCATATTTGTCATATCAATTGTTATAATTTTTTAATATAAAAAGTTACTGAAAATATTATTATTATAAAAAGAGGGGAAATTATTTGCGATAGGTAAAGAATAAATGCAACAACACAAAGGTGGGTATGGACTATGGAGAATGCAAAGAACCCACAAAAGAACCCAATTAAATGGTCTGCTCCTGCATGCATGCTTGCTTGCGGGCCACCACAGCGGCGTAGGCCCACATATATAGCCAATCCAGTTTCAAGAATCGAAGAAAATATAAGCGGAGGTCCCACTGTCCCGGGGCCCAGGCCTTGATCAAACTTGGTCATGCTGAGGTCACCTTTGGCAAGCATCGTAAAGGACAAGGATAAGAAATATTATTGAAAAGATTTATTTTTGAAAAAAAAAATCAACAAATATTATCGAAAAGATTTTAAGGTACTACAAAGTTTTCGTGCACTTTATGCTTTAGAATATTTTTGCCTAATTACATGGGTCCAATGTAAAATATTTTTAGAATATATTAATTAAAGTTGAATAGGAATATAATTAAAATTAATAAATTAAGCAACATTTTAATCATAAATTAGTGAGAATATTAGAATTAAATTGAATGACTTCCAATATTTGTGATTGTATCTATGTCAACTTCATTATATATTAATTATGTAAAAATAAAATTAAAAAATTAAGACATAAAATTAGGTTCATTTAAGGGTGAAGTGTTTATGAATAAATTAATGCAATAAAATAGTATAAAAAAAATAATTTAGATTAAACTGACAAACAGGTTACTTTTTAAAGAATAGGATTAGAGGTTGATAAATAAGTTATTAGAATAAACTAATTTAAATTATAACAAATTTGTACGAAAATTTAATTTATAATAAGGTAATAGCTTGATATAATAAAAATAATGTAAGAAGTTAATTTAAGTGAACATAACAAACAGTTGAATTTGTAAAGTATAGAAAATGATAGTTTATAAATAAATTATTAAAATACAATATTAATAGAATGAGTTAATAGGTTAATATAATTTGGGCCACTAATTGCATCCAAATTAGTAATTTAATTTTTAAATAGATGATAATAAAATTTTGTCCTAATCACTCAATCCAACCAATCCTATAAATTAAAAAAAATATATTTATATATATATATATAAACAAACCATAATTAACCAGGCCCATAATGGCACCATACCACCAACACATCACATGATCTCGTCCCATTTGGAAGTCAAAATTGTCCTAGTCTATTTATTTTAAAAATATATATATGAATTAGAAAATCTCTTTTGTCATCAAACTTAAAAATATATGTATAAAAAATGATCAAATTTACTCTTGAGATTTTTTTACAATATAATGATATTTGTTATGTGGGTTTAGGAACATATTAAATTTATGTAGAATATATTATTTTTTTAATGTTTTTCTCAGGTAAAATTTGTAGAATTGGAAGTTTTTTTTTTTTAAAAAAAAACTAAATTAGAGTATGATCTAGATAAATTTACTTAAAATTAATTGGTAAGAGATCGATCAACTATCACGTGAATTGCTCAAACATTTCCAATACGAGCATACATTTTTTCAAATTTACAACAATGTCAAATTCAATGTTTATATTCCATCTAACCAAAAAAGAAAAAATTGACAATGTTATTTACGCCGTAATTTTGTAATTATCACCATATTTACCTTAATTTAGATTGAACTCTCAAAAACTCTAAATTAATATTGAACGAGCCACTAAGCTTTGAAATGTTCAAAATGCCGATTTAGATCCCTTATTACCATGAAAACATTCTCTCTCAAGATGGACAATAAAAGTCTTAAAAGAGACATAAGTTGAAGAGAAGGAAATACAAAGCATAAGCCACCATATAATATAAGATGCTATTTAGAGATAAGACAAATTTTTACCTCTGGATGGAAAAGATGTTTATATGGTTTGCCATTTCATTTTATATTTTTATATTTATAAATAAAAGTTGTGAAATATATATTTTTTAGAAATATAAAAACTATGTGATTATTGTAAAAATAGAAAGTGAGATGACAAACTATTAATAAACTTAAAAGTTTCCCACCTAATTTACTAGATAATTTTTTTACAAAGTACAATTAGTGAAATTCGAATCGCAACAGAGTCACGGATCAAATTCAAATCGTGATACAAAGGCTCTTTTCATTATTCTTTATTTAAGAAAATTTGTTGATTATAAATTACCATTCCAAGAAATGAGTATGAACACTTTGTTTAAAATCTCAAAAGTGTTCATTAGGGATCATACCCTCGCTAACATGGAGGGTATGATTTTATGAGTAATATTAAAGATAGTGACAAATTATAGTAACTGACATGATAATTATGAAAAAATAAAATTATTTCTTATTATTTTATAAAATAAAGATGAAGATAAAATCATTATAATTTATCACTTTCTCTATTATTACTCAGTAGAGTATATTGGAGGGGATGAAGGCTTAAAGTTGGTAATGGGGAGCCAATCAAAATTTGGTAACGGGGAGTCAATCAAAAATTGGAAAGATATATAGGTCCCACGCCCGTATTCGTTTTAGATTGTTTAAAGGCCATTAAAATGTGAATGTGGAGGCAATAGTGGTTAGTCTGATTGACCCTTTTGCTAGGTCCTGGAATTTGACTAGGTTAAGACAGATGTTTTGGGAAGAAGAAGTCCAGTTGATCCATCAGATATCTACAGTAAAACTATTATTTTGTTAAAAATTTTAATGTAAAAGATAAAAAAAATTATTATTTTGTTTTTTAAATTTAAAAAATTTGAGGATTTTTTCGTATTTAGATTTTATTAATTTTATGTCGTTATAGTTTAAAAAATTTTATTATATAGTTTAAAATTTTTTTATTAAAATTTTCATTTTTAAATTTCATCTTTTTTATCTTTTTAAAAAATTAATAAATTTTTTTAAAGTATATCAAAATTTTTGAAGATTTTTTTTGGTATTTTTATCAATTTTAATTAAATTGACTGTTAATCAAAGGGGTCGATTATTATTTTTTCAAATTATGAAATTTGATATATTATATTACAAAATCTCGAAGAAGGTTAATGATATTAACTCTAAAATCTATCTTCTTTTAAAAAAAAAAAATCTCAGAAAAGCTATTAAGCTAAATTACAAAAATGATTGACTATGCTTAAAATCTTGACTTGATATATTCTTCCCATCTTTGACGGCAGAAGCAAAAACGGAAAACGGAGGATGACTTGATAATGAATTATTGATGTAAATGGAAACCAGTTGGTAAAATCCTAGCTGGATGGGTCTTTATCCATTTTTTAAATTTTTGGTTTTTTTTTTCCTTAAAACCTATTTTCTTTGATGACAAAAATTCTTCTTGAGCAAAGTCGTGGATGTGGAAAGTTTTCTATTTATCCTACAACTATATGTACTTTTTTTTTTTTTGGTTGAAAGATAAAAAAAGATGGGAGATAATTCCTCTTAATTTTTTGGCCGCGAAAACTCCTCTTACATTTTATTGATTTGGAAAAATATGCATGAAAAAAAATATTCTGCAATTGAATAAAAGGAAACAAATTTTATCTTATTCATTCATGTCAAATACTTAGACCAAAAATAAAAATAAAAATAAAAATTCCGTCACAAAAAAAATAATTCACATGTAATTTGGTATAATATTTTACATATTTATCATTATTTTTTAAATTAAATTATACATTGTCATTATTAGTAAAAATAATACAAGAATTTCACACATAAAATATTTTTTTTTTCATAAAGAAAAAGAAAATTTTGAAATTAATTTTTTTGTTCGGACCGAGAGAGTAGATTCATAGTGATTAGCTTTATCACAAAAATTATTTTTTGAACACGCATTGATATATCGATATTTTAAATTAGATATAATACGCCAAAAGGAATTTACTATGAACGCACTGACCTTGCAAAATGGGGGTAATTTTTCCAAATCCATTTTAACTTTAATTTTTACCGGCACAGAATACAGATAATAAAAAAATTAGCTGGCATACATACTACATAGCATGACAAACAACGTAAGATAAAACTAAAACCAAAACCAAAACCAAAACCAAAACAAAAGCAGCACCGCAACACAGATGGCAACAGAGCAAAACCAGCTTTGAGTTTGAGCCGACAACCATTTCTCTCTTCTTCCCCAGATATAGTTATCACCTCCCAAATTCATCCTCTATGCTTCCTCTCATTATCAGTCGCCATAATTCATCCTCCTTATCCTCTTTCTTCCTCTACTAGTCGCTGATCTTCTTCTTCTTCTTCAGTGCTCTGCTCCCATTCTTCATACACAAAAAAATTACCAAGAATCAACGAATTTAATCCTGCATTGCATAAGAAATGGATCCATGCCCCTTTGTTCGTTTAATAATCGAATCCTTAGCACTCAAACTCCCTTCCTCGCCGCACAAACCAGCGGCTAGCCCAGGCGTCCACCCTTCCTCAACTCCATGCTATGCTAAACTCAAACTCGCTAGCTTCCCTTCCCAAACTGCCCTCATCCCACTTTCCACTTCAGACCCCTCATCGCCGTCTTCCTCTTTGCCCCTGGACACCTGCATTTCTTCCATCACCGGGTTCCATCTTGACCCCGCTACTCTCCGCCGGCTTCGTTCCAAGCCCGTCATCACTCTCAAGGTCTCCGTCTTCACGGGACGCATGGGCCGTACCTGCGGGGTCGCCAGTGGGAAATTGTTGGGTTCTGTAAGGATGTGCATTAATCTTAATGGGGCGCAGTCCAAGGCGGTGGTGTACCAGAACGGGTGGATGAAGCTCGCGGCGACTGGACACTACGCAATGGAGGCTAAATTGCATGTCGTTGTCCGGTCTGAGCCGGATCCCCGGTTCGTTTTCCAGTTCGGAGGTGAACCGGAGTGTAGCCCGGTGGTTTTCCAGATCCAGGAGAGCATAAGGCAGCCGGTTTTTAGCTGCAAATTCAGCGCCGATCGTAACAACAGGCCACGGTGAGTGTCATGCGTTGCTCTACGCTGTCATTCCGCTCATTTTAGCACTTCATCCAACTGTTCTAGAATTTTGCGCCGCTTGTGGTGGCCCATGCCAGTTGTTTCCATTCTGTTTATAATCCTGGCCCATGATTGGTTATCCATTTAATATATTTTTCCTGTTACTTTCATTTTCCCAATTTTTTTTTTTAAGGGAGGGTGAAGGGTTGTCATTTTCACTTAATTTTTTTTTTTTTTTTTTTTTTTTTTTGCATTTAACATTTTTTTGGATATTCTTTTTCGTTACAGAATTTTTGGGTTTTGTGGGGATGGATTTGTTCACTTTTCCTTGTTCGCATGTGTAGTGGTGAACCTGTGATAGAGAATAGGTGGTCTCTTTTCACATGTTGCACCATGTTCAACCCCTTTAGCTTCTGATTTGCCACACAAGTCATGCTCAACCCCTTATCGAAAAAATGCCTATGAAAAGAGTTATTAGTGGAAATTTTAATCAAGGGGTAGTAATTAAAAAAAAAAGAAAAAAACTACTTTTTGTAGCTCAAGTGGTAATGGAACCAATTAATTTTATTGGTGGTTCTCTCAATGTGTTTGCCAAGTTTGCAGTTTGACATTTTAGGAATTCACTTTTACAGTTCACTTTCAACTGGTAATATTTGTTCAGTTCAGTCTAGTTAATGGTCAGTTTTACATTTGACTACTAGATTAGATTTGCTTATGTTGGAGGTTGGAACTGCAATACATTACTGGATCTCTTTCTGTAGCCATGTTAACTCCACTTTGTTTGTTCTTAACTACTACGTTAACAATAAATTAAACAAGTGGGTATGTTGTCCCCGCTTACCATTCTTTTTATCATATGGTATTCTGACAGAAGATAATATAATTCTTAATGAGGACGCATAATCTTTGCCTTGGGTCAAACATACAGCATTAAGTCTTTTAGGGAACTGTTAAGGGGAACTAATCCAATTGATTTGATTCCCCACACATCCCATGTGCAAAGATTTAGCTGCATGATTATGTTTTCTGTTAATTAGGTATGATTAACTTTCTTTGTTTGACTTTCTAACATATACTGTTTGGTTTCTAACATATACTGTTTGGTTACTACTTTTACTTCAAAATTTACTTCGAGTTTTCCATCACTGGTTTAATGGAAATACATTACTCATTCCTATGTTGCTTCTGTTTGTTGTAATATCAGATCCCTGCCATCAGATTTTACCATTGGTAATAAAGGATGGATGAGAAGCTTCTCTGGTGAAAGAGAGAAGTCAGGAAGGGATCGGAAGGGATGGATGATAATAATCTATGATCTCTCAGGTTCAGCTGTTGCAGCAGCCTCCATGATCACTCCCTTTGTTCCGTCACCGGGTTCTGACCGAGTTTCTCGATCAAACCCAGGAGCTTGGCTCATTTTACGTCCTAATGGACCCTCTGTTAGTAGCTGGAAGCCTTGGGGTCGTCTTGAGGCTTGGCGAGAGAGAGGGTCGGTGGATGGATTAGGTTATAAGTTCGAGCTTGTTGCAGATTCTGGCCTGACAAGCGGAGTACCTATTGCTGAAGGTACAATGAGTGTCAAAAAGGGCGGACAGTTCTGCATTGACAACACAAGAAAAGATTCCACTTTGAGTTCACTACTGCCGGTTCGAGGATTTGTCATGGGATCGAGTGTAGAGGCCGAGGGAAAAGCGAGTAAACCCGCGGTGCAAGTAGGGGTGCGACATGTGACTTGCATGGCTGATGCAGCCTTATTTGTTGCACTTTCAGCTGCAATTGATCTGAGCATGGATGCTTGTCGCCTTTTCTCGCGTAAGCTCAGGAAAGAGTTTTGCCCTGATGAACAAGACTCGCTTTCATGAACCTTAACTAACCACATGCATTGATAACCTCTGGTTTTGGAAGACCTTGGTTTGAGCGTGGAAGACACTACTTTTTTTTTTCTCCAATTCATTAATAAGGAAGACAGCATCTCCCTGATCAATCCTCACATCGCTTGAGAGAGGGAAACCATTTTTCCTTTCTGATATGAGACCCTGAGTACTGTGGTTGTGGCTGTCTGGGCAATCTTACTCACTAATTGGCCGTAGTTACCCCTTTGAGCATCTAATGTATCTTTATTTCTTTCCATTGTTTGGTCCCTTGAGATTTTGTACAATTGGATAGTCGAGGACTTGAGGGGTTTTGTCTGATTAGAGAAATGAATATTGTGTGCATTGCAGATTGACATTGTAAAATAAAAATAAAGTAATTTGTTTGATAGTAGTGATTACATTGATTCATTCTTTTAACTCGCTTTCATACCCCCCAATCTTGGGGGTATGAAAGCCATTAAGCCATTTCTTTTTTTTCCTTTTCCCTTTTCATGATTAATAATGATTTTAATTAATAATTAAATAATTAAATATAATAATAATTAATTAATTAATATTAACTAATTAATTAATATTAATTATTATATTTAATATAAATTAATTTATAATTAACTTATTATTATTAATTTATAATAAATAAATAAATTAAGATTAATTTAAATTAATCATTAATTTACTTAATATTATAATTAATAATAATAATAAATAATTTATAAATAATTAATTGATAATATTAATTAATTAATAATTAATTACTTAAAATTAATTTAATTAATAATATTTTAATTAACAATTAATTAATTTAATATTATAATGAATAATTAACTAATACTAACTAATTAATTATGATATTTAGTACTAACCAATATTATTGGTAATAAATAATTAATTAATTCATGAAAATTTAGTTAACCACCTAATTCATGATAAATACTAACTAATAAAAATGAATTAATTAGTTAACCACCTAATTATGATATTTAGTTAACCACCATACCATTATAATATTAAATGAATTAATAGTACTATTATTTAATATTATAATGAATAATTAACTAATACTAACTAATTAATTACAATTAATACTAACTAACTAATTAATACTAAATTTTTATTTTTAAATATTTAGAAATTAACCACCATTATTGGTAATTATAATCATTTCCCAACAAAAATCATCCACCATCATTGGTAATTATAATCATTTCCAAATATAAACTAACTAGCACAACTATAATAAAATAATACACTATCATTTTTCATTATTATTATTTCCATTACTTTTTTCAATCCTTTAAATGAACTAACCGCTCCCTAATTCTTTTCTCCCTTTGTTGGCCAAGTAGGCCACATCCATAATTGGTGAAATTTGCCTCAGTCTTGATATTCTACTTGATTTCAGTCCAAATAATGGAGTGCCGAAGCGTTTTGCCACCAACCTCTCACCCATGCCCATAAAAAATTGCATGAACATGATGAAAAGTGAAAAATGGTTGGTTGCCCTTTTCTTTTTTTCAACACTTAGAAATGGCAGAGACAGAACCGAGTCAGGAATCCCAATCATCAATGGGGATCACATCAATATTTGCGAAAAATGAGGATACCAATTTACTTTGTCTGAAAAACCACAGAGTTTCCAATTGAGTTTTGTTTTTGACCACCGCGTTGGTAAGTTGCAAGCTTTCCTCTTTTGGGCCATCAGCTGGACTCAATTGGTTTCCGGGTCAGGGACCAGCAATTTTCTTATGAATTTGTGCAAATGGTGAAACAAAGTATTCCTAATTATAATAAATTAGCAAATTCGCTAGTTATTTGATCAAAATGTTAGTTAGATAGAAATCTTATTACCAGCATGGATCATTTATGTTAGTTAGATAGAAGTCTTATTAAAAGCATGGATCACTTATATATGTGTGTGTATGAATAAAAGTTAATATTATGGTTTTCAAAAATCACAAGAACAAAAAAAAGAGCAAAGAAAGGTTGAATTAGTGCACTAAACACTCAAGTTTGAATATGTTATCTCATTTATTATGTACTAATCATGTTTTACCACCCCGAAACATAAAATAAAGACTTCAAATGCTAAGCATCCCCCTGTTTATCTCTTCTGAATTAAGAGAGGGCTCGATCTTCAAGGCGGGCTTCGTGTCACCTCTGCGTCCATTTGTGGAGAAAGATAAAAAACAACTTCCGAATTATTGGAGCAAAGTATACTTTTCAAAGACAACTTCTTATACTATTTATCCTATAATTTTTGCCTTAAAAAACGTGAAAAAAAGGGAGTTTTGAAATGTCTACACACACTAAATTTCAGTTCCAAAGTTTCCCAATCACCCAATTTGCCCACCAAGATAAGGTCGGAACTCGGAAGTACCTACCAAAGTACCTTAACAATTCCAGTGTCTTTCGTGTCTCAGAAAATTGACGTGAAGACGCTGAGGGAAACGAGGAAGCGCCACTTTTGCTTCAGATCATCGGGCGCTTTCTCGTTCCGGCATGGGTTTCAACCAAATCGCCCTCCTTTTGTCCCTTCTCTCCCTCCGCCTCTGGGTATCCATCGCTTCATTCGATCCCACCATCCAAATCCTGCCGGAAAGTCGGGACTCCTCCCACCACAGGAAAAATCCTCGGGATGACTACCAACATTGTGAGAGCTGGAGATTCACGGTGGAGACAAATGGCGCCGGTCCCTGGCGTCGCATCCCATCTAGATGCTCGTCGTTCGTGAAGAACTACATGACCAGCGATCCTTATATCTCGGATTCGGAGGCTGTAGCCGACGCGTCTCTGGCTTTTGCAAAGACGGTTGAGCTTTCCGGTGACGGGAAAGACGTCTGGGTGTTCGACATTGACGAGACCCTTCTTTCCAACGTTCCATACTACGCGGACCACGGATTCGGGCAAGTCAAACGAATTTTAAACCATTTGTTTCTGCCCATTCTTCAATTTTATTTTCTCTGTACTGGGTTTGATTGCATCCGATGATGATTAGTATCAATTTTGGAGTATCAAATTTCACATTTAAGATTATTAGCTGATTAAAGAAAAAATATAGATGGGCTATATATATTCCATCAATTTGTTTGTTGTACCGGTAAAAGAATTCAATTATTCCTTATTGATTGTAGACAATTGTTTTTATTCTTCCGATTCTAACCATGTGAGGCTTGGGACCTCAGAAATCATTTTAAGGATGTGGTGTTAGCATCATAGCTTAGGGTAGTGGTCATCAAGGATCTTCGAGTATGATTCATTTTGTATCTGTATCTTCATGGGGTAAAAATTGATAGAATGGATTACATTTTCATTTTGATTTTTATGTTTACAGAAAGCTGTGTAAATAATATAAAAAGTTATGTAAAAAATGTAAAAATGAAAGATGAAAATAGAATCCATACACTAGCTCACAAATGTACTTGGCTGATTTGCTTCTTTTTATGGTCGTACATGGGTTATAGCTGTTATGCGAAAGTAATGCCTAAAATGTTACTCACTAATTATTGATTCGTACTTTTCTGTCTTAATCTGCATAACGCAAAG
Source organism: Gynochthodes officinalis (assembly GCA_020080225.1). Classification (NCBI taxonomy): domain Eukaryota; kingdom Viridiplantae; phylum Streptophyta; class Magnoliopsida; order Gentianales; family Rubiaceae; genus Gynochthodes; species Gynochthodes officinalis. Next base: position 43,978,558 of record CM034615.1, on the reverse strand, counting down.
TGTTGTTGTCCCTAACTTTATCTAGATATACGTGAGAGACCCTTGTTGTTATGATGTATCAAATATTGACACAAGTAAAAGCAAAACTGTATCGTGCCCAGTCCGGAATTTTACCTTCATCAATCTTTAATTTAGTCTTGGATATTAATGTAGTTTATGTAACTGCAATTTATAAATGACGCAAATTTTTCTATTGGTTGCATAAGTTTTTTGGTTGCGTGGCTCATGCTTTGTTGCTCTTTTCATTATGTTTGTTCTTGATGATTGATTAGAAAGTATTTTTTTCCAACCCAGATTAGAGATTTTTGATGAAAACTCTTTTAATGCGTGGGTTGATTTGGCCGAGGCCCCTGCCTTGCGGGCAAGTTTGAGGTTGTACAGGGAGCTTGAGCAGCTGGGATTTAAGATAATCTTGTTGACGGGCAGAAATGAGTTTCAAAGGGAAGTCACGGGGAAAAATCTTGACTACGCAGGATACAGCAACTGGGAAAGGCTGTTCTTGAGGTTCATCTCCGTGTCTCCATCCTTAAAATAGTTGAAATGTACCTTTTGGACTGGCGAATGCTAAAAAAGTGTTACACTATACGTTTAATTATGCATTCACTAATGAGATTTCTTCCATGGATGTACAGGGGACCTTCTGATCAAGGTAAGCCGGCCACCATTTACAAATCTGAGAAGAGGAAGGAGTTAGAAGATGAAGGTTACCGGATTCACGGATGCTCAGGTGATCAGTGGAGCGACTTGAATGGATTTGCAATCGCCACAAGGTCCTTCAAACTCCCAAATCCAATGTATTACATTGCGTAGTGAGAGAACAGGTGGGAATTTGCTTGCTTTGTGAATCGGCATCCTTATTCATTTATCAAGAAATAACTATTTATTTAGTCTTAATGGATGCAAGTAAGCCATCAATTCATGAGAAGTTGCTACTTGGACGAGTAAAGGCCATTATTGAACATTCCATGAAGCTGCTATTCTTGTCTCCCTACTGCATAATTCGACAAGTCTAGTGGGTTTTGTGTTAACACAAACTTTGTTGAAAGCTATAGGGGACAATTGAGAAAATTGGAGGTTCCAAAGGAATGCCACAGTTTGAGGGACAAGTACTTTAACTTTATATGACCCTTATCTAGAAATGATAAGAAAAGGTAGATGAGACTGGGATCAGTAAATAGCAATGAACCACGAAGAGCTTACAATTATTGCATCGAATCACGTGAACGTTCTGCTGAATCAACATCTTCACTGAACATTAGCAAGACATGGAAGTTGCACAATTGACTACTGCTAACTAACACCAAATACTGCAGAGAGTGCCATTTCATCTGTCCGTTGCACGCCTCTTTCCGGTGCCTTGGCGGCCAAAAATGTTTGTGCCTGCAGAAAGCTTTGTATTGAAGAAAAGACGATTCTTTTACATTTACCGAAAAATACAGTGAAAAATATAATAATCTGTTTTCCACATTCTCTCCCAAACAATCATGTGGAAGTTTAGTAAATTCGAGAGATATGTTGATAGCGCCTTTGAGTTAACGTGTGACAGCCTACACAAGCCTAAGCTGGCTTGGTCCACGACGAACATTGATCATCAGTTAATGTGTGACAGCCCACACAAGCCTAAGCTGGCTTGGTCCACGACGAACATTGAACAACGTGCCCCTGTCTCTCTCTGCCATCATTGATGTGACGGGGTTGGGGCAGTTTGAGTGCTTTGATATCTGAACAGTGTCCCGCAAACAAGGGGCTTTGGCGTTGGAATTCTAAGGCAACTTAATCCACCTCCGGGAACTGCAGAGCACTCCGGTTGTGGTCTCTGCATATCCGCGCCAGGAATACAATTTAACGAGAAATCGAATCCAATACTCAATCTTGAGCAACCTTGGTTGAACCCGGAAAAGAAATTGTAGGCAACAGTCAAATTCAATAGGTTTCTCAATGAACAGACCAAGTCTGGCAAGACCCCTGATAGCTTGTTGTGGCCAAAGTTGAGAACTTCAATGCCACTTAAGCAAGAAATGGAGTCAGGCAAGTGCCCCATCAGCGAGTTATGACTTACATCAAGTACTTGTAAATCCATCCACGAACCCACACCTTCAGGAATACAACCAGTTAGTTGGTTGTTGAGGAACAGGATCTCTTTAGTCCCGGAGTAGCCAAAACTGAATGGTATGTCGCCACTGAACTTATTGTTAGCTAAATTTAACACAGAAGCTGGAGAGTTGCCTAAATTCTGAGGAAGAGCACCATCAAACTGGTTATTATTGAGAAATATTGCATCGAGTTTCTTGTTGAAGAGATCCTCAGGAATGGGGCCTGAGAAACTGTTAAATCTGAGGTCTAAGTAGAGAAGATTGGGAATGAGAAGGGCTGCAGTTGGAAATGGTCCAGAAAACTGATTGTTACTGAGGTCTAATTCTGTAAGAGAGTAAAGATCTTTGAAAGATTCAGGGATTGTACCCGTGAACATGTTGCTGTTGAGATGCAGTAGAGACAAATCAGTGAGGAAAGAAAGCTCGCTGACGAGAATGCCTCGAAGATTTGCATGGTTAAGATCTATACCCGCCACAACTGGACCCGTTGGATTACCCATGTAATCTTGAGCATCTGAACAAAATACTCCTTTATAAGAGCACACATTTGAGCCAACCCAAGTGTTCAAAATCCCCAATGGATCATCTGTGATGGCTGCTTTCCATGCTTGAAGAGCAGAGTACGCCTTGCTGAGCTTCATCCCTGGAGGGCCAGCTGAGGGCATTGGACTGTTGATCACTCCTCCTCCTCCTCCTCCTCCCCCTGCACCTATCCAAACACCACCACCTCCAGTGCCACCAGTACCACCTTGAACACCAACACCAATACCCACACCAATGCCAACCCCTACACCAACACCACCAACCGTGACCGTAGCCTGAGTAACGATTGTATGTATCAGAAAGGCAAAGATCAAAGTTGTTTTCTCCATTTTGAGTTGAGCAGTCAAATTCCTAAAAGATGGGCTTTCTTGTGAGGTTGTGCAAGAATGAGGTTGCAAGCATTGAGGACTGAGAGAAGTTGGTGGGGTTTTTGTTTTGTCTTGAATGACAATATAATTGCATATGTAGGCACGGGTAAATGTTGTTACTCTCGGTTTACATTTCTGGGGCCTTCTACTTTATGAGGTTTGTTAAAGTAGAAAAGTTTATCCTATAGAAATTAATATGCCTCGACACCAAACAGTGCATGCGATTCACTTTTGACATTGAAATTGGTTAAAGGTAAAGTTTTTGTAGCTCGAAAGGGGAGGCTTGAGGTTATTTTCTTTTTATATTCTTTTGGAGATGTTTTCTTTTATTTTCCTTTAGAATGGTTTCTTTTGTCTTGAAGTATTGTTGTTTTTTCTGATTTGGGTGTACTCCTCCTTAGCAGAAGAACATGTCTTTATGGAGTTAGTTTTATCCACCACATGAAACTCATTTAACCTTCTTAACTATGTATCTTTTGCTATTCGGTTTGGTAATATAATTACTATTTAGGGGGAAAAAAAAAAAAAGACAGAGGAGGCCGGAGAGTTGGGCATTTTAGTCTATTAGAATCTTGGATGATACAATTTCTTAATCATGAGAAAATGACAGAATATTATTATTACTTCATCCCAAAAAACAGTATGATACACAAGTGAATAAGAGAAAATGATTGCATAAACGTATTTTAATATTTTTTAAAAAGAAATTTTTTACACCATCATTACTTTAAAGTTGGTATCGAAAGGAGGATAAGTGAATAACTCAACGATTATACCGTTTTGAAGAATAAATTAAAATTGAATTATTTATCAATAATAATAGCAAAAGAATTTGATACTATTAGTGGGATTTGAAATTTACATTCTGAATGTTCAAGATTTCTATAGTCATAACAATAATTTAGAGAAAAAGAAAATTTCTTGAAAGGTATTAAGTGTCTATCTAGATCAACTCTTCATCATTTTTCTTTAGTTGAGTAACATGTATTTTTATACGCAATTTATTTTACTAAATTTTTTTTAAAAAAAAAATATAAAACATATTTTAAAAAATAATTTATGCGCATGAGTGAGTGAAAATTTTAATGGTTATTTTACCATGGTATATAAATGGAAGTGGCACTGCCATTTGTCTGAAATTTATCCACGCATGAATGATTGCCGAGCATTGATGAATCCCCCCGTTTCTGCACTAACTGAGCATTCTTGTTCTTGCCATTCCACTGGCCTATTAACGTGCAAATGTTCCCATTTTAAATGATTTCGGCTAAGGAAAACGCGTGCAAATTAAGATTTAAGCAAATGGCGGCCACCATTATGATGATTGATGACTCTTCTTAAAGTGTAGTCAATATTCCATAATAACTTCACAAATACTTTTCATTAATAAAAATTCACACATTCACTTATTGTGTAATTCCACCGTCAAACAGAAAAAATTATTTAAGTGGGGTCTAACAAAGAAATTTTCTTCTTTATTTTCACTTTTTAATTATGTGTCATATATAATACTCCCTTTGTCCCTAATAAAAAGTTAAACTTTTAATTTGAAATTATTTTTTTAAAAAAATCATAAACTACAATATAGTTAATATATAATTGAAAGTATAATTTTTTATTTTTATTTTTTAATTTAAATTGTACATTGTCATTATTAGTAATAGTAATATAAAAATTTTATTAAAACAATTTAACCTTTTTTAAGTTCATGCAATTCATAGTGTTCATCAGGCAATCGATATTTTAAGACAATATTGTTGTCGTAAGGGTTGTAATATTCGAAAAATCAGTATTAGAGGACATAAAATGGGAGGTCATAAATGTTTATATTATAAACATCGATTTTTTAATGAAAGAAAAAAATACATATATATGGGGATGATGATAGAGGAGGTATACTTTTTTTTCAGCAGCAGTTTTTTTAAATAATAAAAATAATATAAATAATTATAAAAATTTCTATTTGACGGGTTTTCTTTTTATATTTATCAATTTCATTGGACCCAAAAAATGATACATGTGAAGGTTGACTCTTCTAATATATATCAATAAAGTGATTATTTTCCACTCATATCTTTAAAAAAGGGGGGGAAAAATGAGGGTTAGTTCCAAAATCTAAAAGAGAGTAAATGGATTCACCCAATAATTAACAAGCCTAATATTTCTGAATTTAATTAGAGTTCGAAATGGTAGAGGAATTAGATAAGAAAAAGAAAGAATTTCAATTGTAAAATATCTAACGAAACAATCATTGGAATTGAGATTTTATTTAAATAGAAAGATTTATATATATATTTTGAGAGCGATAGAGTAATTATTAACAAGAATAATATAAAAATTCCTTTTAAAAGAAGACTATTTTATTTTTTCCTGTAAATGGAGAGAATAATATTTCTCTTTAAGATAGGAAGGTCAATTCATAACTTCCTTACATGGGAATTCCTCCTCCCCTAATCCTTTGGCCTAAATATGGGTATTATACAGGGAGTTCTTACCTCACATTATGGAACACAATTCATTTTTATGCAACTGTATTATTTGAAAAGAATATGGGTATTATACAGGAGTACCTAGTGCGGTTTATTTCTCCTATAAGGGTTGCGGGCTATTTTACAGGAGTAGGGTTTACCCAGTGCGCATCCCTAAGTAGCGGCTGCAAGTTTCCTTGTTAAAAAAATAATTTAAATAAAAAGAAAAAAAAATGTGAGATATCCCAATAGGGCCACCAAGAAAAATGAATGTTTTTTTTTCTTATATGCACCATTTCAACTATCACACCATATGTGGTCTTCAGAACATGGAATCATGACTTTAAGTTTCGGCCACTCAAAAAAAAGGCCAAAAAAAGTTGAGGAGCCCATACATCAGCAGATTTCTTTGCGGGGACAGTGGGCCTTTCGGGTATGCATTGGGCTCGTGATGAAATTCAAGGCCCTCTCTTCTTTTCTTTTGAGCGTGACCCTTAAAAGTTTCATGTCGGGCCCTTATGGTTTATATGCAACTTCTTAGAGAGTTAGAGGTTGTGCATGGATTGTGATTTAAAAATATTTTTTTTACGTTTTTCAAAATATTTTTATATTTTATAATTACTAATTTAGAAAAGTTAAAAACAGTAAAACACGTTTTAAAATATAATTGATACACACTTATATTAGTTATTTTATTTTGTTTCCCTGGAAAAATAGTAGGGAGTCATTTTGTAATGGAAATTATCAAACAAAAAGATATTGGGAAAAAAAATAAATAAAGAAGGGACTCCTAAACCTATATCTTGGTTGCATTAGTGAAAGATTCATTAGAATTCTAACCCACCAAATTGTTAGCTAATTTGGAATTTTTTTATAAATGTAAATAGATGGAATAAAAATCTCTTTATGTATTTTATTTTAACCATATTTTAATCGAGTCTTTCTTTGTCATCATAACTATCACAAAAAGATGCATAATGCATCTTGTGAATTATTTCAAAGAAATATAAAAAATTAGATGTTAGAACTATAGCATTTTACCTCGTTAGATTTCACGTGAACTTTTAAAGCTTGGGTTGGAAATTTGAGAAATGGGTATAAATTCCGCGTATACTGCATGCATGATTAACTCAAGGAGAAGAAGTGATGAATTGACAAACTTCAAATGCACGTGCTCAAAACAGAGTCCTTTCACGGATTGAATCTAAAGTTGATGCTGTTGCTAAAAAGGTGGAGAAAACAGAAAATTGTGCAGATGAGCTTACTAAGATGTATAATGAGATGCGTAAACTTCCCACATGAATAGGTTTATTTTAATGTTTTAAAATATATATTTACTTTTTTTAATATATATTTCATTTCATAATTATTATATTTAAAAAATTATAAAAATATATTTTAAAACACTTTACGTTTATTTATGTTTCAACCTACCAGTCTTATCAACTCGTCATCCAGTTGGAAGATAGGAAGCTATAGTCGTGATCTTCAACTAAAAAATTTGCCTTAATCCATGTGGGATAGACCCCATTTTAAAAACTAAAATAAAATAAATACTACCAATTACATGTCTAGTTGATATATTAATTACTTTTGATTTGACTTTTTTTCACTTCCATTAAAAAAAAAAAACTATTCTTACTGCAATTGATGTTGAAATTTCATTAGTTTTTGAGCTATACGCACTATGTGAATTGATTTAGTGAAAGATTTCAATGAATAATGTAATTAAAAAACAATAAGATTATTTATTACATTAATGACAAAATATAAAATAACAAGGGATAATGATATTTTTTTTATGCCTCTTTTGATGATTATATTTAATCTATTTGTATTTATTTTACTATGAATGTAAATTGTAGAGTCGAATTTAATTCTGAATTATCAAATTTAAAAATATCTTTTGATAGTCAAATTAATTAAGGCTTTTCATGGACGAATTTTATCACAATAAATGCAAAAACAAAGACATGATTCTTACTACTAGTACCAAATTATACCATTTCATAGGAAATATTGATTGATTAAGGGAAAAAAAAAACCATTTCTAAATATTCATGAGTAGTTTACCGTGGGTGACTGGGCGGTTAATCCTGTAACTGTAAACAAATAGTAAAACCTGAAAACTTAACCCCCTCATTTTGGAATATCCGCTCCTTTCCCTTTTCTCCTCTCATTCTTTCCATTTCACACTTCTTTGTCCTCTCTGTTGGTATATTGATTTCGATGACTTGGATCATCTCCCTAGATATCGTCAACCCTTGGAAACAACACTGAACGCTGCAAACTCTGATGCCTGTGATTTCAGAGCTTACCGATTGTTCCTTCTCAATCTCGATGGAAACTCCAAATCCCAATTCATAGTCTTCATAATCGATTCTTTCCATGCCAGCCAGGTTTCTTTTGTAAATTATAGGAATTGACTTGCAGTTTCTGTTGAGAAGATTTGGTCTTTGAGATGAAGATCGAGGATTTGGATGAGACGGAGAATGGGTCCCGGGAGTGTGGATTTAATGATGATGATGATGATTGTAGAAATTTCAACAGGGACAGGAGGATGATAGTTCTGGTTGACGCTAAGAGAGCTCTGGTCGGCGCTGGTGCAAGGATTCTGTTTTATCCGACCCTTTTGTATAATGTTTTCCGCAACAAAATTAATCAAGCTGAGTTCAGATGGTGGGATGAAATCGATGAGGTCTATCAATCCCTTTTTCTTTAAAGTTTTTTTTTTTTAATCTGAGTATCCTTGGGTAAATTAGTTACTGTACTAATTTGGAAGGTTGGTTGACCTTTTTTTGTGGGTTGATGTTGCTTTGTTAAATGTTTTTCTGTTGAACTTCTTGAGATAAAAGTTCGTAAGTATTTATTTGGCTGGTGAGAAATATAAGGAATTTTGTATTGGCTTTGATTGGATTCTTGCATTGGGGGTTGGTTTATTGGTTAATTGCAGAAACAAGTATAAAGAAACGATGGATATGGGTCAATGGCTGATACGATTTCATGACCATTTAAGGATGGATCATGACTTGTGGGTTTGAAAGGCGTATGACAGAGAAGTTGTGGAATAAAATGGAGAAAGGTACTAGGCTTTTGTTCTTGGCAGTAAGTTACTCATGCGGAGCTCTCCATAGTATGATACTGATTTTAATACTTATATTGTTCGACAATACATTTGATTATGCGGGCAATTGTTGGCTACTGTTTTAATGATTTGTTCTTGATAAATTTTCGTCCACTTTCTATTGCTGTTGGGTTTACTTCCCCTTACTTTTTTAAGTAATGGGTGTCTCTTTGGATGCTTAGCTCTTTTATTGTCACTAATCTTGTCATTCATTTTGTATGTTTATTCAGTTTTTGCTTCTTGGAGCGGTTCCATTTCCAAAGGATGTTCCTAGGTTGAAGCAGCTCGGTGTTGGTGGCGTTATCACCCTTAATGAGCATTATGAAACTCTGGTACCGACATCATTGTACCATGTAAGTGGTTTAAGCACATCTATTCTGGGTTTTGATATTCATGTTTTATGTACAAGTGATTTCTTCAGCATATTTTGAGTTATGCATATTATCGAATATAGAAAGACTGAAAGAAAGCTTTTCTGTGCCGTGGGAAAGTAGTATAAATTTGCCAAGTTGTTTTGTAAGTGGTTTCGCTACTTTTGCCTTACTGATAAAGATTTGTATCTTCAAACTGTCCTCTAGTTGATTAACCTAGTTGTTGGTCTTCATTTTCAGGCTCATGGGATTGCTCATCTGGTTATTCCTACTCGGGATTATCTTTTTGCTCCCTCTTTTGTTGATATCAATCGTGCTGTCGATTTTATTCATAGTAAGTACATTTTTCCCACTTATGTCTGATCTATTCGGTTCTTAAGTAATCATCTGACGTATCTTCTTTTGGTTGCAGGGAATGCATCCAACGGTCAGACAACATATGTGCACTGCAAAGCTGGGCGGGGAAGGAGCACAACAGTTGTTCTCTGTTATTTGGTGTGATTCTTGTTCTTTTATGCAATGCACCTTTTCTGGCCAGGAATGCTGGGCTGACAGACTTTGCCGCTTATATCTGATTTTTTTTTTTGGCATAAGGCAAATGTATAATTATGTGGCTGTTTGTTGACATGCAGGTGGAGTACAAGAACATGACTCCTGCTTCTGCCCTAGAGTATGTACGCTCTAGGAGACCTAGAGTGCTGTTGGCTCCGTCGCAGTGGAAGGTAATCACTAACATCTAATTAATGTGTAATCTGACTGTGTTTGGGATTCAGTGTTAGTGTTTTTTTTTAAAATAATATTTTAGTGTTCATCCCTCCAAGTAAGGTGTGTTCCAGTTGCACTCTGTTTGTACGTTGATGCAAATATTATCTGTTTGTTAAAACAGGCAGTACAAGAATTCAAGCAATGGCGGATGACTTCTGCTGCACTTTCTCCATCTAGAGATGTTGTGTTGATCACAAAAGCAGATTTGGAGGGTTACCAAAGCCCATGTGACGATAATTCGAAGGGGCTTGTTATTGTTCCCAAAAGGACGAGGACTAGGCCCATGATAGCAAGGTTGTCCTGCCTCTTTGCAGCTTTGAAAGTTTCTGGTGGTTGTGGATCCGAAACGAGGCAACTGACGGCAACACGGGCATACTAGTTCCCGTCCGAATGGTCGATTGCTTACTTGATTGTACAGTGGAGCATTTGGTTCCATCCGTGGTCTTGTAGGAGGAAGCAGTACATTAAGAAATAACTGGAAGAAGAGTTGGCTACTTCTCTTTATGGTGGAGTTCACTGGCTTTTAAACTTTCTTCTACTGAACCCTTTTATTACCAATAAGAAAAGAGGCTATTGTGGATCCCTGAAATCTTTTGTGAAGGATGAGGGTTAGGTGTGTCTAGTCCATTCGTATATATTTGCATCAGTTTTTCCTATATCCTAATGTGAGTGAGCAAAACATTTGAAATTGTAAGAAAGGCGCTTTCTTGCTTTTTCCTTGTCACCCTAATTTTGCATATGATTTGGATCTCTTCTAGTTTTGACAGCTCAAAACTATTGTAAATACTGTAGCGGCTAGTTGATACCAGCTGCACTGATGAGGAGGATGCAATCTGCCATCTTTGAAAACGTTACAACGTTTATGTTGATATTTTCAACGTTGACATCATATAATTTGCAACATTCAACATCATGTGAAAAAAGGAATTGAAAAGCATGCTTTTACGGTATGGATCGATGATTTTTGACGTCTTATCCAAACGTCTGTCTGCTTATACAGGACCAGTACCTGGATGAGTGAATGAGTAGCAGCTTCATCATAGCCATTGATGTTGTTGGGCAGGGGTGTGTTTGTTTGTTTGTTTGTTTATGGTTTCAGGTGGAGCCATTCATGATGCTTCCTGTGCTTTGGACTAATTGACTTCATTTCTTTTTTCCAAGTACGATTTCCACTACAATGGGAAGATAATAATAGTAATCAGTATGTGTGATTGCATTGCCTGGTCTCTACCTACTTCATTGCTCAACAACTACGGTTTTTTTTTTTTTTTTGTGAAATAATCTTGTGTTATTACATCAATTTTATGTTATTACATGCGGATCTATTCTATTACATGAGATTTCTATCCATCATCAAAAGGGAGAGAGATCGATAGGGGAAGAGAAGGGATGGCAAATTGGGAGAAGAGAAGGGATGGCAAATTGGAAGTTTGAACCTTGTCTTTTTGGTCCCAACAATCTTTGGCAAAATTAGGTGGTTAATTGGGCTAAGCCAATTGGTTCTCAACAACTACGTTAAGCAAGCCAGAAAGAGGATCTTCGATTATGGGTGGAAAAACCATTCATTTTCATTTCTATAAACATCACAAAGTCATCCTAAAATCCTGATTTTAGGACCATTTTTCTATTCAATTTCGGTTTGTTTTGGGTGTTTTTTGGTGGGTTCGTTTGGGATTTGGTCTATGCGTCAAAGTACAAAAAGAGATTGAGACAAAAAGAAAGTGAGAGAGCTAAAAAGCCACAAGGCCACGAGATAATTGTATTTGTTCATCTTTTTTCTCTTAATGATCGATCCTACCTACACATAAGATGCATTTGATTAACTAATAATCATTTGTTCCAACTTTAAGGTTACTTTTAATGATTTAAGATGAAATGTTTTGACTTATCTTTCTATTATTATTGGTATAGCTCCTTGAAACATGGGATGGAAATCTTTTAATTTAAGGAAATTATACGAGGTAATTCACTTATTCCAACTTAATAATTGAAAAAAAGAAAGAAACACTTTATCTTCTCTCTTCCTAATTTAAAATCTTGTTGTCACCATCAATGTTCCCCATTAACTTCACAAGCATTTGTTTTTGGCAAATGACTTTATCAAGAACGATGACCTCTAGGGAAGAATTACTAGGCCTCTTAATTGTTAATTGAAGATGTCAAACATCATTCTAGTCCATATTTGGAGTGCATGCTCGTACTCATTACCAATTGTTACATTTTTTTTTCCCTTTCTCTCCATTCCTATTGCAGCTCTACCATTTTAATCTTGAACAATAATACTAATAGTGAAAAATTAAATGAATTATATTAATGATTAATGTGTCGCTACATAAATCACTCGGTATTAATTACTCAAAAATCATCTGAATCTCACTTAGTTTTGTGATTCAGAAAATTTACTACACATATTTATTTATTAAGGGTGCGTATAGATTGTATTTTAAAATATATTTTTGTATTTTTTAAAATATTTTTTTATATCATAATTACTATTTCGAAAAGTGTAAAAACGCATTTTGAAATACACGTTGCTTTGTTTATATGTCTTTATGAAACACTCGGAAGTAGAAAGATTTAAGAATCAATGGGAAGGGTTGCTCAAGTCATGACAAAATTCCTTTTCTGGGTTAAAAGAAAGAAGAAAGCAGCCCTGCTCAATCTATGGAGGTCGACCATATCTCACTCTCAATCAGGACTAGATTTATTGGGACAGCGAGACTTCAAAATTTGAGAGCTTTGGTAAATTAAAGATCTACTGATAAACCTTCCTCGGTCGAAGAATCCAAAAAGGTAATATGGTTTAGGGCCATGTTGTGATATTCCTTTAGCATTATACATAAATTCCTCCTGCAACTTCTTTAAGGGACCGAATCTACACAACTGGTTACCCCAGGCACCTCTCTGCTACACTGCTATCTATCTATACAAATATTAGTACCACTTCAAAAGCAGCCCACAAAATCTTCTATAAAGTGAAAGAATTTCACATAAACTTTCTTGGTTGAACAGGACTTGTCCTTCTTCTGAATTTCCCTTTTCTATTCATGCATTACATGCAATATTTCCCTTCCCACATTCCAATGTCATACCTTGTATTTATATATATTATTCCTTCCTTCAAAAAATCATACTGTTGGATTTTGTATCTCTGTCTTTATTCTTGCAACACATTCATTCAAAGCATCTTGAGGGATTATATTCTGTCTTAGAATAGCACAAACTAATTCAAGATGAACTGGCCGATGACTCAATCTTTGATGGTATCATTCTTTCCTCTTGCCTAACCCTTTTGAAACTTCATATTAAGTACTAAAAAAAGATGAACAATGGAAATAATGAAATAATTTAGAAGTAAGATTATTATTTTGTTGGTTAAAGTTGACGTAAAATAAGAACGAAATTCACCCTTTTTATGTAGCTTTTGTTGTACAGAAAAATAAGATTCAGGAGTAATATTTAATTAGTTGAATATTTAGTGCCTCGTACCTACTTGGTGGGATGAACAAAAAAACAAACAAAAATAATGCATGGAATCATTTCAAAAATAAAGCTTATTCTTGTCCTCTTTATATTCCTCAATTCTGTACGTGTGTGGGGGCTTCTTTTATTCCCTTGAGAAAGAGAAACTACGATGAAGCTGCCACCTTCTGATCAAATCCTAATCTCCATCTTCATTTAGCTTTATTGCATGCATGCCCCATACAAGAAGAAGAAAAGTTAAACCACCATGCATGTCACAATTAGTATTACCTGTCTCTCTCACTCAGCATATATATATGCATGTAATTAATATAATTCTATAGCAGTAGTAACAGGAGAGTGCGTAAGAATGTAAAAGCCCGCATCTGGAATAGAATAAAGCAGTTCAAAAGCACTTCCAAGTAACATCAAACTGCTACTATCATCAATTAAAATGTGATATCTTTCGCGGCATGCATTCTATACCAAGATTCCAATAATTTTCTGAAAAGATATACTTACTTATATCTTAAAGAAATGCTTACCCTCTTAGTCTTTATGCCAATTCTATAAATTTCACCTAAAGGATTTGGTATATAGCATCTTCGGGGCATGCCTTTAATGAATTCATATACCAAATAGCTACTCTTCAAGTTCACTAAAATTAGGCTCTCTTTTTCACTTCATTTTTTCGATTGAAGCTTCGTATATATGCAGCTGAGAAGCTGATATGGCAGAGTACGGATTTTAGGACGGACGTACAGTGTAATTCCCATTCGGTACCAGGGACATAAATATATAGAGAAATCTGCATAAAGAATCCTCCTCATATGGGATGCTTAAGTAGTGAATAATATCAAGAAAGGAAGCCTAGCTAGCCAGCTAGACCATATTCATGGTATTAAAAATGTTGTGGGATTCTTAAAAGCAGTGTGAAAGTAAGACAGCAATGGGGTTTTCTTAAATCTGCAAAATGATAATACTACTATCCATTTCTATAAAGGGAATAATTTGTTGTCCAACAAGTATTCTTCTGCTCTAAAAGTGAGTGCCAAACACAGCTAACAAGGTATTTCGTTTGCACTTTGCACAAATATTCCTACAATATTTTTTTGTTTCTGTAGAAAACAATCAACAAAAGAAAAATATACAAGTATCTAAAAATAAACAAATAATAAGAATAGGCATAACTATATGATATGGTAATCATAGAGGTGATGATTTTCATGCAGAGGGGTGGGTGGGGGTTTAACGCTTTGCTTTGGGCCATTGGAAACCCCCTTGCATATGTCAGAAGAGAGCAGCCTTTCTTGGTTTCTTTTCTTTTCTTCTCGTCTTCCCCCTTGTGTGTTTTCTTTCCTCTTTTTTTTACTCCCCTCCCCTTTTCTCTATATTCTTTGCTTTTCCAACATGGGTTGTTGTAGTACAGTTAGTTCAGTTGAGCCATCAGATCTTGGGACCTTCCCAGGCAGGTATTTCAGCGTAAAAAGATGGATAAAGGAAAAAATATATATAGATGGTCTCTCCAGGGCCACTTATTGAAAAAGAACTTGCAGGGAATTTTCTTCTTCAAGTAGTAATGATGATGAGTATGATTTTGTCTGTGGGAGAGGTAGTTCTTTAGTAGAAGTAGAAGTACTAGTAGTATTCCTGGCTGGCTGTTTGATTCAATGCATGTTTTTGCTTCTACCCATGATGATCCGGGTTGTCAGGATCAGGCCAGAAGGAGGAGTACTTCAACCATTCTGCCTCTTGTGGGTTGGTCATGGATGACTCCTGCAATATACGTACAACAATCAAACCACGTAAAAATTTTCAGATTTTTTCTTTCTTCTGGGGAGAATTTTCCAGAAAAGATTTTGAATAGGAGGACCACAACTGTGAAGGAAGTCTTTTTACCCCCTTTCCCTTCACTATATTTGCGCTTCTGTTCACGTGTTTTCTTTTTTCTTTTTTTTTTTTCTTTGGGACTCTCAAGAAAAAGTTTTCTGTTTCTATTTTGTAATTTGATATATTCCTCACAAAAGCAGCGCTTTTCTTTTCTCTTCTTTTCTTTCTTCATTTATTTTTGGGTGCATTATGTTAAGTTTTCTGTGTGGCTTAAAATTTTCAGTCCTTGTTTCTTTAAGCTTTTGAACGCAAAGATATTTTGCTCATTTGGCAAGACAGAGAAACTACAGACAACCCTAAAGTGATTTTAGTTTCTTCCATTAATATATATATGTTCTCATTCCCTTTTGGTATCTTATCTGTTGTTCAAAATAGGAGGAAAGACGAGAGCAAATTGCAGCTTTGTCAATCCCCAATTTATGCCTTGTTAGTTGTACTTTGTTTGCTTTTCTAAATACCCCATATACCCCATACCCCATGCAGAGTTTTATTTTCTTTTATTTTTTGAGTTGAAACATGAAAGGGAATGAAAAATATAGACAAACCGGACAGAAAGATATATATCTAACTGAAACTTGGGTTGGGTGAATAAAGCAATATTTCCCCCGAAACTAATTTGTTTCTTTAAGAAAAGTGCAAACGAAGGAAAAAAAAAAGATGAAAGAAACGGAAAACAATATTAATTTGTTTTCTTTAGTTTTTGTGGCAAAGACTGGAGTTGTAAAATGCAAAAGCTCACGCATGCACAAAAGCAGTTGGATAAATAATTAGGTTATGCATATTAGCGATATTCTGCATGGGATAAAACGGCAAAATCTCCAAAAAAGAAGTACCGGAATTAAAAGAGACCATGGCAAGAGAACCATTCATAAAACACACAAATGGAAAAGAAGAAAGACATAAAGAACAAAGGAAAAAGGCCTACTTCTTCTTTAACTTAAGATGATAGTAGGAATGTAAAGATGGAAATATCTTTCTTATCTTCCAATCCCCTTTATTTTTGGAAAATTAGTTTCATTTCATTATATGTTTGTCTTTTTTAAATACTTGTATTACGTGCATTAAAACATAAGTACTCCATTCTTAACAATCATGCCCATAATTACCTGGGATATTTTATTAATTCATGTATTTTTTTGCCCCTTTCTTCTTCTTCTTTTTCTCAGGGTTCTAAGCATTAATACTTATGTTGACTTGACAGGAAAAATGAGAGCTAAACTAGGTTGTATGAGCTAAGAGTTTAACCACTAAACCAAAAAAGTACATCACAAATACTTCAAATTTTTTATACTAAGAGTAAAATTTGATTTCAAAATCTCCATTGAGTTGAGGTTTTTTCATACATATTATTAAGGATTATTAACTTTGAGAAATAGGCCTTAGGGTCAAAAAGTGGGAACTTACTTCTTTGATATCAGTGGAGGTGCACCCCATAATGAGCTCCTCCAACCCAGAAGCCGACCTTCCTCCAAGTTTATGATGTTGTTGCTGTTGCTGCTGCTGCTGCTGTGCTTGCTGTTGATGTTGTTGCTGCTGTGGAAAGAAAGACGATAATCATTTAGAATAATTAAAAAACATAATCATCTACATTATCATGAATTGTCTACCCAAAAAAAAAAAAGTTTTGCAAAGTAAAAAATATTATTGCATGTTTGCAACTTCGCGGACACAAAACCATCCCTTCATTACGCTAAGTTTCTTAAAGAAAACTAACTTTACCTGAAAATTTTCAGTTTGGAGCATGAGTCTAGAAACATGGAAGGAGTCGTCATCAAGAATGACTGAAGTGTGATGAAGAGGCGGCGGAGAGATGATTGTAGATATGGAATGTGAGGGCCGAGTGATGTGGAATGCGGTGGTAGCCATGGAATGATGATGATGATGGTGTTGGGGTTGTTGGTGCTGGTGCTGGTGAGGGTGGTGGAGTTGGGGCTGCTCATGAGGCACGTGATGATGTGGTCTTTGGTGTTCAGGTATGTCACGCTCTCCGCACGTGACTGCCGCCACTGCTGCCGCCGCTACTGCCTGACCATCCCTTCCAATTGAAGGCTCCCCAATGCCACCCTGGAAACAAAAAGTGTCACTCCATTTTCAATCCCTTTTCTTTCAATCAATGAATAATTAATATATATATATATATATATATATATATATATATATATAAAATAAATCCCTTATCAAAATGGTCCAAAATTAACTAATTAATTAATTTGATTTATATATACATACACACATAATGTAGCTAGTAATAGTATGAATTCATTGTTTTCTTAGTTCTTTGTGGTGGATGAACAACTTGGGACTATAGTTTAGTTGGGTAATAGTTTATGTCAAGCAAGTTATAGCATAGTTTTCAAGCTTCATGCACAAGGAATGCGTATGGAAAAAGCAATCTTTGAACACCTTTGATGTTCTCCTTCACATGCCACACCAGTTTTTACAAATTCTTTCTTTGACTGTCACCTTATAAAAGCTACCATTTCTTTTTCTCTTTATTTCAATTCCCCCCTTTGTATTCGCATCCTAAGCGTACATTACCATCTCTCTACCTTCATCTTTTAAGTCCCTCCTTTGGCTACTTGATAAATTTATCCTGAAATAAAGAAGAAAAGAGAGGAAAGAGGGCCGAAGGGAGATATCCAGAATTCAAGATGCCATAGACCATGCATGAATTTTCTACTTTCGGTTACTTAAAAAGAAAGTTGATGAGGAGTTGTTCAAATTAAACCAACTACCACTACCACTAATCTTTGACCAAAATATTATGTCTGTCAAATGATTATATCGTTGTAGTATTAGTGTTTGATTTTTTAGAAAGAAAGAAACACGTGAGAAACATTCATTAATTGATCAAACACGTACTCAAAGTAGTTATAGTACTATAGAGTGAGGAGAGTTATGAAGAATTAACGTACCTCGTCAAAGCTTTTCCTATATGGTATATAGCTAAATTGGTCAGCTTTCAATTGTTGAATGTCCATAGTACCATAACTTGATATTGCAGCACCAACAACAGCTGCAGCAGCAGTAGCAGACAGTTCATCTCTATGACTCATTATCTCCCTCGAAGAGCAGCTTCCCCCGCCGCCACTGTCTCTTCTTGTGAGAGCATCCATGTTGCTCCCTTCAACCATGGCATTGGAGTTACTCCTCTCCGACCAATTGCATTGCCTTGGTTGAGTTTGATAAAATATTTTTGACACCACTAGCTCTCCTTCCTTCTCTTCTTCATGCTGGCCTAAGTGGTACTGGTGCATGACCCAATTAGTCTTTTCCGGCTTCCGATTTTTGCCGAAGTTTGTGTAGAGAACTAGAATCTTTTTGCACCCCTTCTGCTTCCCGTTAACCATGACTGGCCTTGTCTTGCCTGTCTTGTGCCACCGGGTTTCTCCACCTTGCAAGTCACATTCTGTTTGAATTTTTCTTCTCTTTCTTGTGCCGGTGGTGTAAGCCTTGGATGGTCTGTGGAAGAAATGCCTACTCAACCCATCTCTAGTCACCCCTAAATTAAGAAAAAGGAGTGCCAAAACATCAACGAAATCAAAGTTAGGTTAATTTAGGTGTAACAAACAACTAGACTAAGCTATAGTGGAATTCTTGAAGGCAGATATGTAGTTAATAGAACAAACCCTAGAATTTATGAACAAGTACAAATTAGTTCCATCTTCCAACCAAAAAGAATGGTGGACAAAAGTAAAACCTAAGTCACCATATTTCACAACCAAACTATACCTGGAAGTTTCTCAGGATGGGTATAGCAAATCCCATCTTCACCTTCAATGGTGGGAATGAACTCATCAATCAAAGGGTGTGATTTTGATTCTTTGCCTTCGACTTTGGCTTCAAGGTGTTCTATCAATTCCTGATCTGTTGGATCGAATTTCACCCCCGCTGGTAGACCTACCCAGTCCTGCAAGCTCCAACATGATAACAAAAATCCTTAAAAACATGAAAGAAAACAAACAATCAGAATAAAACATGATAAAGTATGATGGCCGGTTCTCTTTGGAAAAACAAATACTGAGGAATGAGATGAACTCAAATAAAAATCATCTGGCAGGTAGGATACTTTATCTTGTTTTTTATTCTTCTTCGAGAAAAATCTTATCAATGAAGCCAAGAATATTAGTCTGATAGAGAATAAATTATATATAAGCAATCCATACTAATCCGTACCGGCTTGCCATCGAGCTTGTGACCACAACCCGGACAGTGCTTGGATCCGCACAATTGATGCTCTTCAAGCTTTGCATCTATGAGATCAGAACTGCTGATGCTGCCCAACTGACTACTCTTATTCATTGCTCTTCAGACGCACTTCAAATAATCAAAGACCTATAGCTTCTTCAACTTCCATTAACAAAAAAAGAGCTATATATATGTGTGCACCCCCACTTCTTGAAGTTTATATTCTCCAAATTTGATCAAACCCTCCTGCTAGAGCTTAATCTCGTTGATGTCAAGCAATACCTTGATGGGTTCAATTCAAGTACCATGAAAACTGCCAGCTAAAGATCACAACCATGGAGATATGATCAGTAATTATGGACCATTCAAAAAAAAAAAAAAAAAAATCAACTTTGAAATTTAATGCATATGATAATCAAGAATAACGAATTGGGTCGTCAAAATTCAACCTTAAAAGAAATGGGTCGTAGAAAAATCATGAATTCACTTGAAAGCTTGCAACTTTTTGGAAAACCAAATCAATTTGAAAAGGAAGAAATCTCGGAATACTTATCCAAAACCAGATAATAATAGAAATCAAGTTTATGAGCAATATTTTTATTTTCTCCCAAGAAGAAGCTGCCGAGAGGAGGAGGAGGAGGAGGAGAAGGGAGAACAATAAGAAAAAAAGAAAGAAAGAAAGAAATAGAGGAAAGGAAGAAAAAGAAGGAAACTAAGAGAGTGGCTTGAGCTATAAAACCTGCTTTAACCATATGAAAAACACCAGAAATCCATCAACTTTAACTGAAGCAACCCAGTGCGAGCCCAAAAAAAGGGAAAAGTCACCTGTCTCTCCCCTTATAATACTCCTCTTAGCTAGCTAATGGCTTCTACCTTTAACTCTTTGCTAATTTAAGGCTAAGACAGTGTACACGGCTCCGTTTCTCTCATCCATCACAGACTCAGTGAGAAAGAAAGAAAGAGAAAAATAACCAAACATTACAAAAGCAGAAAGAACAAACAACGAGCATCAGTAGAAAGAAAAGATGGGAGAAAAAAAAACTGAGAGTTGGTTTGTTTTTGGGCTTAAAAAGGTTGAAGAAGTACTACTCCTCTCCCTCTCTCCCACAGCTTTGTTTTGGAGTGTTTCTTTCTTCGAGTCTTCTTGACTAGAAAAGCAAAAGCTATGAAACCGCCCCCCTTCCCTCCCTTCCCTTCCCTTCCCTTCCCTTCCCTTCTCCTCGGCTGTTTGTAACTATACTACTAATAATAATAATAATTCCACACAAATCTAATAAAGTTTGTACCAAAGCAAGGCAAAGGCTACCCATCTGTTCCACTTGTATTCCTTAATTTAATCAGCAATATCAATATACCATGTACTACGTTGTCTCCATTTTCTTAGTAAAAAATTCGTCTCCTATGACCAGTTGTTGATTCTAATATCAAACCATAAAGTTACACATATATATTCCTCAACAAATCTTTTGTGGGGGGAGATGAAACTAAATTTTGACTTATCATAGGTTGATACTACTATTTATGACCAAAGCATACTTATATATACATGTATATGATTTCCTAAGTCTAAAAGTGAGGGCTGGATACTATTCCTCACTTAACTTAGACTTAGACGAAATTTCTTGTTGAATAAATTTTGACCCGCATGAAAGACGTAATGATTTAAACATTGTCTTAAAAAGAGACTCAATAAAATAGACATGTTTGTGAAAATACGAATTACCTGTATCTGGACAAAAATACCATATGAAACTTCAATTGTTTTTTGAAATTGGCTTTGGACCTTTATTGCACAGTTTAGGTAGAAGACAAAGAATGGTTTTTTTTTTCCCTTAATATTTTACAAAGAATGTGTATAAAAATATTAAATTGAGAAATGTAAAATAAAAAACCCAAAAAAAAGGGAAAAATGATAAGAACTCACATGGGATTAGAGGTGGAGTGCTGGTCATGATTCTTTTGGGCATGAATGTTTCAGTGTGAGAGAGAGAAATAATAAGGATACAAAGCTTGCTTGATATGCAAGGCAAATGAGCAGTATACATAATGGACCACCACCAGCCATCAGCCCTGATCAATTCCTCCTCTATCCTCTCTGATCAATTCCTATTTTTTATTATTCAGAGTGTTACCTATGATATTACCATTAAATAAATCACTCAGACTTGAGTAATTAGGAAGCGCCCTAAATAAATTATTAGCTTCTCCAAAAGGGAAAATAAATATATAAGTTGAACAGCATTTGTTTATTCTTCACGGGTTATTTTAGCCTTCAACTTTTACACTACTGTAGTAATTTTTTTTTTCCTCCTTCCAATTTGGATGGCATCTTATGTATTTCACAATCGTATAAACCCCACCGTAGTGGCAGGCAGACCTAATGGCCAGCAGTTGCGATTGCCTCTTTGTCTTTTGGAATATTTTTTAGAGTGATGATACTTTTAATGACTTTTTATAGTGACTAATGTGGTAAGTATAAAAAGATAAAATTCACCCATCATCATCTTTATAAAATACAAAATAATAAGGGATGATTTTATTTTTTCATACTTACCACGTTAATTACTATGAAAAGTCACTATAAATATCATTACTCTATTTTTTAATATTCATTTCGTTAAAAAAAAAAAGAGAGAGAGTTCATTTCTGATTTTGTATAATTTAAAATACAACACAGTTAATGTACTATTAAATATATAATTTTTTTATTTTTATCTTACTTTTTAATTTGCGATATACATAATCAGTAAGGAAAATATAAGAGTTTTGCATAAAAAACGAATTTTCTTTAAGACCGATTTTTTTTTTTTTAAAACTAGACTCGTTTTTAAGAGACGAAAGAAGTGTATTAAACTTGTACTTTAATTTTAAAAAAACTTCGATTTTTGCCTCTTTATATTTTTACTCTTCCTTATATAAAAATCCTAACTCTATGGCTACCACAACATGATCCACTTCTTTATCATACTGCTCTTATTAATGTGGTGAAAAAAAAATATAGTAATAAAATGTCACATATCTCCCTAAGGTTTGTGAAAGGGCTAGTGGATTTGTTTCTTTTTAAGACATTACGAGTAACTTGTGCAAATCTAGATTAATCTACCCAATGCTGAAATTTATTAACAAATTGAGACTCAAACTTAATCAGGTTGTAATTGGTTGAACGAACGCCTTAATTACACACAAATTGAGTATTATAGCTGTTAAGCATCGATCATATACCATCCATTGAGTAATGACATTCTCTCTGCATGGTCAAAATTTAATGATCAAGATTGATGTCTCGAGACCATTAATTTACCTTTGCTGTTAGAACATCAATTAATGGTTATGATTATACCTATTCATCTGCCAAATAATATTAATTGAGTAAAGACTCACTTATCCCATTTCCATTACAGGCAAAAAACAATAATGCAATCTAATCCTATCAATGATCGACAAATTAACTTTTGATTATTATTTTTGTTGATCAATCACAAATCAAATAAACGAAAATTTAAGATGTATACAAATTGCATTTCAAAACTTTTTTTTTTTTTAAAGTACATTTTGAAAGTAGAGTCTACACACACCCTTATTAGAATTTTACTTATTTATTTGGGCATAGGAAAATAAGAATGGATGAGAAACTGTGAGATTAAATTAAATAAAATGGTAGAAGAATAATTAAGTTTGACTAGTGGGGGCCCAAGGAAGGGGAAGGGGGAGCCCACTAATGCATTTTTTTCCGTTTTACGGTGGTGGGGTGGCCCACACACCACAGTGACGGCAATCATCTTGGAATTCTGTGCACACAATGCCGACATTAACACATATATTTGTGCATCAAATCAAATGTCTAGTGTTCGTACGGCTGCCAATTACAATAGCATTCTTGATTTTTTTTTTATTATTATAAACCAAGTTATTTTCTGGGTTTTTTTTTTATAGCAAAATAAGGAAAGGAATAAACAAGTTGGTTGAATCTTAGTAGTAATTTATTGGATTCAAGCAACCATACATTGGATTAGCATGTTTATAATTTATATTTTGAAACACCTTTGTCTATTTTTATTAGTTCAACTTAATATATCGTTGAGTTTATTTGTAAACTTAATCATTCACATTCATTACTTACTTCTCAATAATAACTATCACATTACATTAAAGATTAGATTTTAAAAAAAAAACTCAATAATTACTAAATAGAAACTCAGAGCTTTTTAAAAATTTTCAAAAAGTTACTCTTTCTGTCTCACATTATTTGTAGTTGTTGGGAGAACATGTAATTTATGTATAGTGATATTAATAAAGAAGAGAACTTTTCTTTTATATCCTTAGTGGCCAATCATGTTTTATTTGGTATTAATAATTGTAAGGAATAACACATGAAGGTATAAATAAAATTTTATTAAAAAAAGTGGGTTGACTTTTCTAATATGATACTTAATTTGGGACAGGAAAAAAAAATTAACAAACGTAACAAATTCTATGGGATGGAAACTCCTAAAATTTATAAGTTAAATTAAAACTCGTACAAAATATTGGACAAAGGGAATATAATTGAGTAATAGCACCTCCGTTTCAAAAGAAGAGTTCAAATCAAGAAGGGTATCAAATTAAAAGTGATTTTTTTTTTTTAAACGAAAAGGGTGATTCAATTATTCTTTTTTCTCTTGTGCTCGGTGGAAGAGAATTATGACCAATTACTATAAAGTGGGATGAGAGGTTAGGCTATAAATTAAGAGATATATATTCACCCGAATGCAATATTCTTTAGTTTTTTTTTTAATAATCAGTATTGTTAGTGAAACAAACAATTAAAATAAGGATATGCATATTTTCAGTGAAAAATATTCACAGCTAATCATTGTAAGATATGCCAAAAAGTGAAGCCTTTTTATCTTTGCCTTTTATAATACTACTTGTTCGATTGCTACGAAAAAAACTTTCTGCTCACCAATCAAACGATTGCTACAAATTGCCCAACAATTACTATTGTACGAGGCCAGTGAGATATGATATGATTTTTATGCTAGTTGATGAAGTCGTAACCCGCTACTGTTAACGATCCGAGTTTGATTCCACACTTCCGAAATTCCTAAATCAGTGATAGTGATAATTCTTGCAAAACAAATCCCGGAGGAGTTCTCCAGGGAAGATACTTCGATGCTTAAGTCAGCACTGCTCTCAAAAAGTAATCTTTTTAGGTATCAGTTATTGCTTCCCCATACCTGGTGGTCTTAGCCGGCTTTTATTTCATTCTTGCCGTTAATCATGGGATTCTGTAACGATTTCCCAGTTGATAAATTGCGGATGTTTCTCCTTTTGAAGCGTCGTTGTTATCTTCCCGTGATTGTGGATTTTGTTTACGTGTTTATGGATAAACATGATTCTGTTATTATTGTGAACTTATTATGGGAACGGAATTCCGTATTAAAGTAAGAATCATTTACTACTATAATTATTTGGGTATTTCTCAGATACCTTAATGAGGGTTCAGAGTTGTAACTGTCAGGATCTGTTCGGGACTCGAAAGTCTCGAACTGTATTGCACTCACAGGTCCCAAACTGCATTAGATGCACAGGTCCTGAACTGTATTGAACTTACAGGTCCCGAACTGCATTCGATGCACAGGTCCCGAACTATATTGCACTCACAGGTCCTGAACTGTAATGAACCCATGTCCATCACTAGTCAAAAAGCATAAGCTTCACTGTTATAAGTTCTAATACGATTTGTTCCCTAGAAAAAAATTAGGAAGATGTTAATGTAACTTTAGTTTAATCTTTTGAGGGAAATTGTATGCATACTTCGTTACAGAATTTTCCGCAATGGCAAAAGCCTGATAGAACAATGCCACATGGAGGTAGAAGACTCAAGAGTCGTAAACTTCTTTTCCTTGAAAATAAGCAATGATGATATTTGGAGAATAAGTATCGACTAACTCTGTGCCAACAGTCGCTATAAGACAAAGGATGAAAGTGTTATTTGGAATGATTTGGCGTAAAGCATCTGTATTTGGTTTTTTAAGTCTGCCGTCAAATTCCAGGGTTCAACCTTGGACAGGCAGTGAAAACTAATTTTCTTCCGAAAGTGCATATTATAATGAGAGATAAAAACTTATTAATATTCTATTTAATCAAATGGGTAATTTTTTCGGATTATATATCCCAAACCACAAATTCAAATCTTTTGTCCCATTTATTGTGTATAACTTTGTTTATTAATAAAATGATATCATTTCATTAATAAATATTAAACTTTAACATGAAATGTATAAGTCTAGTGAGTTTAATTTTAATAAAACTATGTCATTTTATTTTTGGAATATGGTTAGTAAACAATTAATGAACAGAGATTTCAAGTACCCATACTATTCCCATAAATTGAAAACTCATAATCCTAACGGTTATGAGAATGCGGTTGAATTGGCAATCCAAAATCCAAAATTACTTTTTAAATTAATTAAAAATTCAATAGAAAATCGTTTCATATTGTTAAATTAGGGGATATATCAATATGTCCACAAAAAATGATACGTAACTAATAAATAAAAATAGTGCGATGTCCTCGAGGACCCCCTTACTTGTAATCGACCACGTGACTTGTTTGTCTTTCTCTAATGATTTGGTTATAACAGGCATGCTAACGCAGTCATCATTAAGCCAAAAGTGGTAGACACTAGCATCAAATTACTTTTCCATTTTTAAAAATTTCAAAAAATTCTGATTTTTTTATTCTTCTTTTATTTTATTTTTTTTCTCTAATTGAAGAGGGTTCTTTAGAGAAACCTCAAAAATCTTGTAGAAAAAGAGAAAATAATGTCTAAAAAATAATGTGTTTTTTTTTTTGTTTTTTAACGAACTTATAATGGTACAACAATCTTATGCTAGTATTATAATAGGGAGAAATACTTGCTTATTTGAAATCCTAACCTATACCCACCATTTTTTTTTTTTGGGTAAAATAATTAACCTTGTTCAAACCAATAATTTATCGCTAGTAGATTATAACAATACATAAAATTTACCAACTAAAATTGAGGAGTTTTTTCTATGTTAGTGTCCGAACTGGAATATAACATTAATTCCCAACATAGTCATGGACTCGTGAATACATGCAAAACTACATGCACGCGTATGTTGATCTGTATTGCGTACGTTACATACTACCACGTTCAATTTAAATGAAAACTAGGTAGGAGGGGTGGCAAACACAGTCCAAAAAAAAAAAAAATCCCTTATCGAGTGTTCAAAATTCAGCATTAATTCTCAAAAATAATACTTTTTCTGTCTCAAAAAATTTGGTACAATTTTTAAAAATTAGAAGGTACAGTACATTTAATACATAATTAAATATATAATTTTATATTTTTATCATTACTTTTAATTTGGGTTATTCATTATTATTACCAGTAAGATTAATTTAATAATTTCATCTTAGAAGTGGACGCTTTTTTTAGATGATTTTTTTTTTAAAAAAAAAACTAGACTCTTTTGTTGGGACGAAAGGAGTATTTCAAAACGTTCTTCAAAGAGATAAGGTTTATATTATAGAATGTTGGACTTGGATCGTGTACAAGGGATTAATTTCTTGCTGCATAGCTTAATAATAGTTTCGGAGTGAGGTGAGAAAGGATTTAAAAATGGATAAAGAAATACAACAGTACTAGAACAAGGATAGCAGTTGCAACTTTTCCAGTAATGGTTACGAAATTGATTGAGAAAGGATGGTTTGATATGGGCAAAACGAGGTTGGAAACGTAGAATTAGTTGGGACTTAACAATGATTTTGTGGTTTTCTTTTCCACGTGAGTTGGGGTTGGGTATGACCCTTCTAGTTTGGTTCATCTAATGTACATTTAGCATATTAACCTACAATTTTTGCACACTCCAACATTAATTTTCCTGCAAGAGTTTTGACAATTGAAATAATACTGGCCAACAAATCCAATTTAGTTTCACGTGATCACCTCCAGGGATGTCCAGAAAACGACCGGCATTACAAAATATCTCAGTGGATGACTTATTTAATGTATGAAAAAGGTTTGATAATTGATGCATTTTATGGAGTCAGTCCACTCACGCGAGCCGCGGTGACTGGGGAGGTTTATGGGCTCTGCTTGGGTTGGCGGATCCTTGCATCGTTTTCTTTGGATTGTAGTTGGCTTTCAATTGTCCATTCCTTTAGATTTCTTCAAGTCACCACCAAATTCAACGGTGTAGGTTCGAACGTCAAACTTTTGTATTCGAACGTCAAACGTCAAACTTTTTATTAGGCATTTCTGTTCTCCTGCCAAAAGGCCGAGGCTCAGTTGCCTTAAGCCGCGTCTGGGTCTCTCTTTTTTTCGTACACCTTGAAATATATATTCCATACCCATCAAAATTATTAAAAAAAAAAATTCATGTTCAATTTATTTTTAATAAAAATCTGTTAAAAAAAATTCATATTAAACTTTTGTTCTCAAGAGGAAGAAAGTATATAATTTTTATGATCTTTTCCAATGATATATACCATTAAAGAGTCCCATTAGCTACCCAACGTGACTTGAAACCAACAAAATAGAGATTCAAATTCCGCCTCTCACATCCCCCTCTCCTCGTCCTATCTACCTCTTGAATTGTCTTAAAAGAAAAAAACCATACCATTAAGTAAACTCTCCAGTATTCATTTTTTTCTGTTGCTGATTTCACCATTATTCATTTTTTCTGTTGCTGATTGCAGTAAAAGAAACGTTTTACTTTCAAATTTGACGAGGAAAATCATTTATCCAGAGCTGAAGCTTCATTCAAATGAGTGAAATACGAAATTATGTAGGCCCAATGACTTAACTCTTAAGCATACGAGTTTCAAACACGCAGATTTGACTTCAACCAATTTTCGTATTCGGATTTACCTCAATTTAAAACTATCTTTAGCGGCAACATACTACACAAAACATCCTCAAAGTGATCCCAGTCCAATGAGGTCCTTCGCTACACAACGACACCGGACAATGGATTATTAACGTGTAAAGTTCCATCCAGATTTGAACAGAAAAAAATAACTTTCGTATTCCGTAATGATCAACAATGGCATTATAAAAGCTTTTAATGGATTCAAAACACACTCCAAAAAAAAAATCAAAATCTGGCCTGCCTCAATAAACTTACAAAGTATGCAAGGATACATCAAGCGTTATTTAATTGCTGACTGCGAAATTATATGTTCAAATTAAGCCTTGCGAAAATCCTTATTATCAACACTTGAAGCCACAGACACCTCAAAAATTTCAGGTTTCTTGAACAAGTGCAGCCTTGTGTCTGGGACTGTCAATAAAGTGACTCCATTTCTAATTAAACTTGCGGCTAACAGCATCATAGCTTGGGAGATAAAGAACTGCCAATTACCAAGAAACATTGGAAAGCCGTGAGAGTGACTACCAAAAAATGTTACATGACAATATAAGGGGAAAAACAAAAACTTTAAATTATCTAGTTACCATCTCCATATGATGCCATTGTTAGAGGACTAGAAAGAATTTTCTGTGCAACTGCAGTAATGTCCTCCAATTTCACATTATCAATAGCCGACAAGAAGTGCTGAACAGGTTTCCTAGGGATGTGGATGCAACAGAAATCAATACAGATTTCAAATTGTTAAAATAATAAGAAAAGACCAAAAAAGGAAACAAATTAATACACAGAGGTATAGCATAAATTTGTTCTCTTTTTTTTTCTTTTTTTTGGGGAGAGGGGAGGAGAAGTAGAAGAAATGCCCAATGTCACCAGCTTCATGTCTTAAAAACATACACCCATATGCTCTTTTTCACCCATATGCTCTTGTAAAAGAGCAGACAATAAATGATGAGTAACCACCATTCAAAGGTACACAAGTATTTCTCAAACAAAAATACCACAAAACGGAGTATATATGCATTAAATACTACACAAACTGACTTTTGGTTGTAACCCTTGGTACCCCTTGTATCCTTGACTATCAAACGTCCACAGTTCAGAAAGACGATGATTGAACAACAGAGTCTGGTCAGAAGACTAAATTTTAGTCATTGAAGAGTATAATCATTTCCGAAAGGGCTAGACTCTAGAAATTCCAAAAACAAGTACCAGAAGCACTATCTGTGACAGGAAAAAGGAAAAATAAGAAGTGATTAATTGCCTGGGAGTTGAGCAATTAAAAAGGAAAAATGTGGCAACATTCCACACACATTACCAGACAGATAGACTCTGCTTTTCCACTGGTTACTGTCTCAAAAATTAATTATTTGCCCCCCCCCCCTACTAATAAAAACAACAGTTGGAAAATGAAAGGAAATGGATTACTGGGCCCTACCTCTCTCCATATGTCGAAATCTGTTTAGCCATATCTTCTGTCGCAACCATCTGCAACAACACCAACAATTGTCAAGTCCCATTTGAGATCCATGCTTAAATCATCAAAATGAGGCACACTTCTTAAGATCCACAAAAA
This sequence comes from Gynochthodes officinalis, assembly GCA_020080225.1. Classification (NCBI taxonomy): domain Eukaryota; kingdom Viridiplantae; phylum Streptophyta; class Magnoliopsida; order Gentianales; family Rubiaceae; genus Gynochthodes; species Gynochthodes officinalis. The sequence goes on along the minus strand of CM034615.1, from coordinate 43,948,830 downwards.
AAGAAAAAAAAAAATGGAGTCCAAAAAGGCTTACGTACTCTTGATTCAAGGTTCATCAAAATGGCAGACTTTGTTGCCTGTTTGGCACGATCTAGCTGTAACTGATCGACTGCATTAAGAATAAGTAGAATAATTGCCTTCTGTTCTCAATATCAACTACAATTAAATTTTAAGGGCAAAAAAAGCTGGGTTCAGCGTTTCAAAATTCCAAACAGGGAAAAAGAGAATGTCATAGAATAGATAACAAACCTTCTCCAGGAGTTGCAACAGCAATAAGTTCGCTTACTGCAACATCAATGGCTTTGTTTGCAAAATCAGAACTCTGAATCCAAAAAAAGATATTCCTTCAAACTCAAGTAAAAAGCCATTGATAGTTCCTTCAGACTAATGAGCTCATATTTTTAAATCTGAACTCTACATCAAAAAAAATTTCCTTCATTCAAACTTCCAAGTAAAAAGCCATTGATAACTAATAAGCTCATATTTTTATAATTGTCATAACAAAATCAAGACCATGAATCAACTAGTTAGCTCTGCTGAAAATCATGTCTCTATCTATCAACAAACATTTTTGTGGACTTTGTCCAACTTATTACTCATAAAAGCTACAATTTCACATTTTCACACTTTGCAAATTTCCAAATAGTAACTACATGGTAAACAAATTTGGATAATGAAAAGAAACATAAAAAACTACAGAGTTGTGCTAATTTATATGAATAAAAACATGACTACCATAATGCCCATACTACACAAAAGTGAAAACAACATGGGACAACTCAATTTAGTACTCAACTTGATATCTACTTGTGCCTGAATGTTCTACTGAATACATCACAGAAACTACCTAGTAACCTAATATTATCTAGTCTTTATAACCGCTACACAATATAGAGAATAAATTGGCGTTCAAAAATAATTTGGGATTATTTAAAAAAAAAAGAACTACTTCCAAGTACAGCATATCCCAACTAGAATATAATGACAAAATGTGAAGCAATAATTTCAGAAGAACAAGGGAAAGGGAACATCAAAATTATTTCTACAAAGCCAAATACCAATCAACTAGGCTGAGAGTAAATTTTAATGTGATTAGCACAGTCGTGCTTAAAACAACCAAACTAATATATGTGCAAAATAATTTCATTGGACAACCATATACCATAAAACTAAAAATAGATGTCAAAACCTCTGCAAGAAGAAAAGGTGAATAGAAATTACAATTTGACAATGATGCAGAATAATGTTGTTGAGAGGGTTGAATGATGTCTTTAACTTCTAGGAGAACATTATGCACAAAAACTTTAATAAAAACTCACAGTGGTAGCTTGAATGCCAAATAAACCAGAACTGTTGTAAATGGAACTGAATGAACTAAACATCTGCATCTGTGGATACTCATTCAAGACACGGAGGTCTGCATATACATAAATACACAAAACATCAATGTCAATGACCTTGAATAATAGATATAGCAAACAGTGGATTCACCCGATCAAACCATTCAAATATAGCACAGGAAATATAAATGTTGCAAAGTTATAGCTATGTAGCATGAGATCTGTAACAAGATACACAACCTTCAATAGCCAACAAAAGATGCAAAATCTTTCATAAATTCATCATTAAATGTCATGTTCAAAGTCCAAAAGTAAAAAAGATCTTCCACTACAATAAAAAAATTGTACACGCTTCCAATACCAAATATGCTCCCAAGAAGGTAGCACATCAGGATCCAAATAACTTACATAGTCTTGAGTACATCCCTTTCCCAGGACCACCAGCTGAGAAGGATCCACCTCCCCCCATAAGCATCTACAAAAAAATCAATTATCAGAAATTAAACTCTGAAAACTATTTCAACATAGAGAGAGAATTGAAATTTTTTTAACAGAGTTAGCTTCAAAAAAGAATTAGTTAAACACAATTCTAATGAAGTCAAAAGGCAAACAGAGATTAAAGATAACAGGTTAAATAGCCTTTATTTTCTAAAAGCACCTGAAGCACTGTCACAGCCATAGCACAACCTTCATCTCGCCATCCCCCAGGAACTTCAAATGCAAGTGCAAAATGAGTTGTCTGGTCAAGAACAAAAGAAAGTAACAAATCACCAGTCAGAAATCAAAGGCTTCATAAGATTGTTGAACTTAACCAGATAATATCATAGGATATCTCAAACGCACCCCTTCATCGGCTTGACGTCGATGATCACCTCCCACATATACAGATTTTGGCTCCTCAGGCCGGTGAACAGAAGGCATGTCAGAAAGAAGTGGTACTGCATATTTCAATAGCTCATCATGGTCAACACCTGATGCAGCAAGAATCATCCGAGAAGCAGTATAGTTTTTCTGTAAATCCAAAAAAGTTAGGAGCAAAAGCGAATGTAAGTATAAATACTACAGAAATCACATTGGAGCAAACTAGATTCCTGGGAAAAATTATAAATATTCTGTGAACTCACGCTAACAAACTCCTCCAGCACTGCACTATTCAATCTGTTTACAGCAGATTCTGATGCCATAAGTGGGTTACCATATTCGCCAGAATAACCAGCAGTGTGGACTGCCTCCAAAAGCAAATGCTGAGGGTTTTTGGAATATTCACTGATTTCATCTTTCAGCTTCTCAATCTGAAAAAAGGTAATATACAGCTGAAGCTTAACCTTAAATTGCACAAAAAAACGTAGATACACAATGAAAGAGTAGCACCTGCTCCTTAACCTCCCAATCCAAGAATGCAGGATTCCTGACGCTGTCAGTTAGGATTTCAACCATTTGTGGAACATAAGTTTTCAAAGCATCGTAGCTGTATATCATTTGCTCCCGAGAGGCAGCGGAACTAACACAGCCACCTGTTGCCTCAACTTCTTGTACAACACGGAAATGGCTTCTATTTAACGTACTCTTAAAGGCCATGCGTTCCAAGAGGTGTGAGACTCCAAATGAGGCAGGTGTTTCATAGATTGAGCCACAATCAACAAATAGACCGATTGAGGCTGCAGGGTTCTATCACCAAAACCAATGAAAAAGAATTTTAAAAAAATGAAAAACAGAACAAATAGCAGCTAGCATGCCTACACAAAATCTGGAAAAAAAATTAAAAAAGGTTGTCATGATTCATACTGCTGAAGGTTCTGAGGCTATTCTAAGACCATTTTTAAGAGTTGTTATCTTGGTCTTCTCTATTTCAAAATAATCTGGTAAAGGTGGGGGAATAGTAACATCATTGAGTGGGAAGTCTAGAGGTGGAAGTGAAGCAGAACTTCCTCCAGTTAGCCAACTAAACAAACCCCCCGACGAGGATTGGGTAGTGGCAGCACTAGAAGTTGCAAATCTCTTTAATACTCCATTGCTTGTCTGGCCCTATCAAATAATCCAGCAAGGAAACACCATAACAATTCAGTAATGTGGCAAATGCAACAACCAAAGCATCTCTAATTAGTAGTAATAAACTACAGAAAACAATTGAAAAAACAACAATGATAACCTTCACAATCTGTAACCAGCACTTAGCCAATACTACTCATAAATCTTCTAGCTCCAATTACCAATTTCTATATCATGAAATCCCCATATTAGCAGTGCCATCCGTTGAAAAAAAGTGATATCATATGAAACTGACTTTTCTATGTAAGAAATTCAGCTCTTACAGCCCAAAAGAATTTAAGCCCACATGAGAAATAAACCACAAACTGACTAAAAAAATCCAAGCTTTTACCTTTTATAAGGAACCAACCACACATTTACTTAGGATTCAGAACCTGTCCGTTCAATGCAGTTTCAGTGCATTGGAGTACTTGGTGAACGCTTTTACACTGTAATAAAGCTCATACCTCGAGTAAACCCATCCCACTCACAATTTGCATAAGCACATTTGATTACAAATATAATTTCTCTAAACATACGCCAAATCACATCCGCATCATAAATATAATTTCTCAAGAAAAAAAGACAGTTGGAAAAACCTATAAGTTTTAACCATCATATCCGACCTGATCCGATAACTTCAAAAGTTTTTTTAAAAAAAAAAAAAAACTCTAATAATACATTTCCCACAAACACAGTAAAAATTCAAAAGCATTGCGTAACATAACAAAAACGAGGATGTAAAGATAGCAACCTTGAGAACTCTGAGGCGAGAAGCCGCTGCTCGATACATGACGACGGCGAGCACGATCGACGATGAGAGTCCGCTCTATAGGTCAAAGTGTGTGTTTGATTTTGATTCGCTTCTGCGCAGAGACGCCACCAAGGGTTTTGGGATTAGCGGCACTCCAGACCAGGTGAGGAGTGAAAAGGTCAGCTTGGAGAGGATGTACTGTTATGGTAAAATCTACGTGGGTTCGTAAGGCATCTAATCAGCGTTGGATGTAATATAATTATACCAGTTTGATTAAATCTCAGCCGTTGATTTATCTCGTCTGGGTCTCTCCCCTCTAAATTTGCTTTATTTTCTCGACCTCGATATTTTATTCAATTTTCACTAATTCCCAATCTTGCAAAATTATTTAAGCTAGGAAAAAATTGTGCAAAGTCATTAGGTTTTGAAAGGGACAACATATACTCATACTCATAAGCTATTTTATTGTCGCTAGAAGATATTAGATGGTTAATGAACTATATTTGGACCCTAATAATTATATGTTTTGGGGTTAATAGTATAAATTGACCATTAATTAGCATTTTTAATCACCTAATTTAATAAGGTGTGTATTAGTTTCATGGCATCTTATTCTAGTAACAGAATAATGAGTACGTCCACCCACTCCGTCAAATGCAAATACGTCTTTATGCGTTTTGGCAATATTGTTAATCAATTCCATAATGAGTACGGTTTTACCTACTCTAATTCTCCCAAAAAGTCCTATTTTTTCTCCACGGCGATAAGGAACTAAAAGATCTACTACTTTAATTCTCGTTTCAAAAATTAATAATTTTGTATCTAACTGTATAAAAACGGGCGCGGATCTATGAATAGGAGATATTGTGCGAGTATCTACCAAACCTAAATTATCAATAGATTCTCTAAACATGTTGAAAATTCATCTTAGAGTTGCTATTGGCCAACCAAAACATTAAATAGAATGAAGTGAGAGTGTAAACAAAGTATAAGGTTTTTTTCACATTTAATGCTAAATCAAGTAATAGAACTCATTAGGGTCATTTATGCTCGTCGAAGGGTTAGCCAAGATGTGGAAGGGAAATGCATAGAGATGAAACACAAGCTTAGTCAACATATGATAGTTCAGATATGAGATCATTTTAAATAAGTACAAGAGAGGGTGGGGCAAATTTACCATTTTGTTGTGTTAGCTCTACTCAGCCTATTTCATGAGTACAACAACCCATTACTATTTTTAATTTTTGTCATCACAAGCTTACTAAATAATTAATCAATACAAAGAATTGTAAAGGTTTTAAACTTTAACATGGAAATCTAAAAAATTGAAATATTTAAAAAATGCCAACAATTATTTCAGGGTAGAGTTAGGCATTTGCTGCAAAATGAGCAATTGGGATATGTATGAATAGCATTTTAAAAATATATTTTTATATTTTTTAAAATAATAATTATGAATTAAAAAATATATTAAAAACTGAAAAAAAAAATCAAAAATACATTTTGGAAAACTGTTCGGGTCTTGAATCATATGGAAACAACCAACGCATGTTTGCGGTTCTGGAAACTTCTTTCAATTTTATTTTCTTTTAGGCAAAGTTATAAGTCCAGAATATGTTATTGTCGATGTTTGACAGGTCACTGAATTGTCAAGATGAAGATTAACAAGAAGGAATAAGGCAGTCCATAGAGTGCGATGATTGATTCCATCAAAGAAACCAAATGGTTTTGCGACAAAGCATGAGCGTTTCATCACATTACTGCACATAAATAAAACATTAGATTCCAGATATGGATATAAGAATATGACCATTTCTGAAAGGAGCAAAATATTCTCATCTCTTTTGCATTTGGAGGGGATATTGATTAACTTGCACGGTTCTAATCTTTCAAGTTGCAGATTGCCACCATCATCAGGCTGCACAAACTCAATTAGTTCCGTAATTTTTTTATGCCATCGGGGAGGAAGGATAAGCTAATTTTATGAATTCAATTCGTGGGGGACATGGTAGACAAAGTGCTTGTTGTATTTGAACTTGTGTCACTAGTCACTACGGCAAACGTGGACTCCTTTTCCATTGCCAGCCAAAGGGGCTCCTACTTGTCCTTCCATTCCAGGATGCTATTCCGGATCATATTCTCCTCTTATGCTTTACGTGTATGCCATCTGGGGTAATATATATGGCCATTGGAAATCGCAACTTTAACCAAATAGTGAATCACAACCGCAAAAATGGCAGCACAGAGTGCACTCTGTCAATTGTCGGGGTTTTTATGCCATCATTTCCAAGAGAATAAAGGGATAAGCTGCAAAGGGGATCGCAGTGAGTTCTTATGCATTCAGATTAATTCAATTAACTGTTTTAGTCTAACAAGTTTGGTTTATCATATTCTCTTTTTTTGGCCAAATTTGTCAAGGTTTCTATTGGAAGTATACACCGACTAAACTGACCAAACAAAATGATAAATTATGGTCCTTTCCGATGCCATTTCTGAGAGAACATAATGCGCCAAAGAAGGGAGAAATGCGTGTTTTACCGCCAAATACATTGTCCCCCAGTATGCCGAAGGAACTGCTTGATGCATGGGATGATGAGTACAACGGAATCGTTGTTGATTCATCAAGCATACCCTCCAGCGCAAATGCTTTTGCATCAGCTCTTCGGGCTTCGTTGTCAGCCTGGAGGATGAGGGTAATATACCTAAAACATTAACTGCAAGTGAATTGCTTCAAATTAAGCACTAGTGTTAGATGCCGGATGCATGACAAATTGAGGTAAACAACAAGATTTTCATATCTACTAAGAAGTATTCCAGGACTTTTTGCTCAGTTGTGGTGAGGTTTTTTCCCCAACTTTAGTTGTCACTACTACAGATAGACAAGTACTGATAAGTGTGCTTTAATGTGCTTCGTAGTAGTCGAAAAGCCAATCGTCACATTGATGTGCAACTATGATAGTAGTTGAGTCATTTCAAAGCAATGATAGACCCCCAAGCCTCATTTCATTTTTTTTTCACCTTTGATCACTAGATTATAGAGAAGTAAATAACCTGTAATATTATTCTTATCTCGAGTTTGGTACTTGTCAAACTTCCATACAAAAAAAATGAGGGGTGGCATTTGTTTTGCAGGGGAAAAAGGGAATATGGATGAAGCTGTTCCAAGAGCAGTCAAACCTTGTTCCAATTGCTATTCAGGTGAAGCGAAAATATTTAGCTAGAAAATACCATATGTCAACAGTTGTTTGAAATTACTGTCATTCGCAGGAAGGTTTCAATTACCACCATGCCGAACCTGGATATGTAATGGTAACGTATTGGATCCCCGAGGAACCATGCATGCTCCCTTCCAGCCCCTCACATCAAATAGGCATTGCTGGATTCGTAATGAATGACAAAAAAGAGGTACCGCTATCATCATCTGGGAATCAGGGATTTTCTTCTGGGGTGACTAATAGCCTGCATGATAACTGTGTTCATTGACATTTTCGCATTTTTGACTTACCTTTCATGATTCATCAGATCCTTGTGGTGAAAGAGAAATGCTCCTCTAGTTGTGTGGGAGTGTGGAAGCTGCCCACTGGCTATATTAACAAGGTATGTATTCTATGATTCCATTATTGCATCTTGCCAAGTATTTTATATTCTTCGAACAAAGGAATAATGGGTATAAATTCAATGATTCTCTAAATCCATTTCAGTCAGAAGACATATTCTCAGGTGCTATAAGAGAAGTGAAAGAAGAAACCGGTGTAAGAACTCATATCCTCTATCTACGACTTACTATTATCACCTGTTCTTATTAAGGCTGTTTGACATATGCCATTTTTTTCATATATTCCTAAATCCAGGTAGATACCATGTTCCTGGAAATGGTGGCTTTCAGACACGTTCACCGCGTGGCCTTTGAGAATTCTGACTTGCTGTTTGTGTGCATGCTGAAGCCATTGTCATCTGAGATTACAGTGGATGAAAGGGAGATCCAGGATGCCAAGGTGAGCACACAACTGTCAATTCTCAAATATAAGAACTCATTCAGTTCCACCATATTCATGGAATTCACTAATTTTGCTTGCCATGTTATTCGCAGTGGATAACTCTTGAAGAACTCTTAGGACAGCAATTTTATGAAGAAGATGAGATGTCAAGAAAAGTAATCGAGATCTGTAGCGCAACTTATGAAAATCGATACAGAGGATTCGTTTCACATCAGTTAATCTCAAAGTTTGATGGGAAACTCTCCGTGTTATATTACAATAGCTCAAACATGAATTGAAGTCAGTTGGCCCTACTTATTCCATCAAATGCAATGGGTATGTGACTGTCAAATGATGTTTTCTTAACTTCCCACACGGTCTTCTTTAGGACTAATGATTAAGAGTTGCAAAAGAATCCACTTTTACAAAAAAAATTTAAATAAAAGTTTACTTGTGAATAAAAATTCTCATGATATTTTTTTTAATAATGATTATACACTAACATAATTAAAATGTGAGGATAAAAATATAGGATTATACATTTATTAATGTATTAAATATATTATAGTTACTAATTAAAAATTTTGTATTTAATGACAAGTAAACTCTTTTATTTTGGAACGTAACTCAATTCCTAATTCCACATCAATGACAACTGATTGTACACTTTCAGGACTTGAATTTTGCAAAAGCAAACCTAACTTAAAAATTCAATTCAAAACAACCATGATTTCATCCATTGAGTTGGGTCACATAGATCACGTGTTAAATTGGTCTTGGATTCAATAAAAGCCCACAATTTTATAGGTTATTTGGGTTCAACCCATTTGACAAATATGTTAAGATTATTAATTTAAAAAAAATTAAAAATGGCAATTAACTGCTGATTTTAAAATTATTTGGGTTCAACCCTAAACAAGGATATTGTTGGCCAATTAAATTCCAGTTAACTTTCGACAACTTAACCAAAATCCAATCAACCTGTAGCCACTTTTAATTTTTTAAAATTAATAATTTTAATAGAACTCAACCTAACACAACTCAAATTGTACCCGTAATTATATGAATTAAATTGAATTATGATTCATAAAATTATACAACCTACTAGTGATTCAACCCACTCATTTACCACCCTATATCCAGCCAATTAGCAAATGCCAATTTAACTATGAGTAGGATTGTTATTTTCGTATCGGATTAGAGGATTGGAGGGCAATAACTAATATGCTCATCTACTTGCTAATTATGCTGTTGTGCGACCAAATAGTACTTATTTTATGGAGGAATGAGCCTCCCCTGTATTTTACCTGTAGTTCTTGCAGATTTATATGAAAGAAATACTACTGTGAATATGTTTCTGCATTCAAAAGGAACAAGTAGTGCATGTAATTACAATGATAGCATGTCCACTATTGGTGGTTTTAGTGAGTTTTACAAAAGCAGGACATGCACACCATGAATCTAAAGCTGATAGTGTACATAATAGACCATGACTACCAATATCTACAAAATATATTCCAGGAAAACTGTGATGAGGCAACTTTTGTAGACTCACATTTGATGTAAGAAATTAAGTCTTAATCTCCCATAATCTAACAAAAATAAGAGTATATATGTTCATGCAGACATAAAACTAATGCAAATTGCTAGAAAAATAAATTTTTTTCTTGAAAATAAAATTTGCTCACACTCAAATCTTTTCCATGGCCCTCTCAATCCAGAACATGAGGTGGATTGGAATCTTGATTGAGAAAATTTCAAAAATGTAAGTTTTATTTTGATCATAAATAGATCGCTCAAATTCATGACCATAAGTAATAATAATTGCCTTATAAGTATTTAATTCATTTTTCAATTCGAACTTAGTCAGAATTCCGAACTCTAATAGTTTACGATTTCATATTTTATTTTACTTCTTAATAAGGTATTTTTTACTTTTTCTCTTAATATACTATTTTACGATTATTTATCGGTCATCTAAAAATATTTAGTTTACGGGATTTCCTGTGCCCCATGTTACTCGGCTTAGAGTGAATTGACCAAGTAGGACAATGGGCCTGAAACAAAAAGGCAAAAAAGAATACCAAAAAATTGGAAACCAAAGTTACCACACCGTGATTGACATGTGGCTCCGACGGAGGACAATGAGAATGGATGGCTGGCCTGACGGTTGATGTTATTATTATTATTTTTTTCTTCAAAAATAATAGATATATTGTACTATTAATGTCAAAATGTACAAAGCCAAAAAAAAGTTTATTGATTCTCGTAATATTTGATTGAACATGATCAGCATCACAAAAGAGAGAAGCGACTAATAAGACAGGTCTAAAAAATAAAGTCATATAGACCTAAGAGGGCAGCCACAAAGATCTACTAAAACGATCACTAGCTGAACTAGGGTCTACTAAGTTACGACAAGGTGCCGTCCCAACTAGTTCACTGCAAATAACATGCGATGAAAGAAACAAAACGTAAAATCTCTAATTTTTTGCTCATACCAATCATGGTGATTTTTACATATGTTGAATAGCGTGACAATTATTACTATTAATTACGTTAAATAGCATAATAAATAATTATTATCAATATAGAGTCTGCCATCAAAATCATAATAAAATACTTAAAAAAACACCCAAAAAAAAAAGTGCACCGAAATCGCATGATGATACAGTAATATGGCGGCGAAATCGGCCTCCCGGCTTCTGTTTTTTTTTATGGGTGGCTGTTTTTTGAGTTTTGACTTTTTATTGAATGCTCGTTTTACACGCCGCGAAATCCATGTGGTTTTTGTCACCCAAAGGTCCGGTTGTCTCACCTAACCATAGTAGGCGTGGCGTGGCTGCATTTGCGAGCGCGACCTAATCTCGAAAATGACCCGTCTGGTTTTCAGTCACGGGCCTTTTCATCCCTCGTCACGTGGACTGGGTTTATGCTATTTTTTATTAAATTATAATTAGTGGTATGATAATTTTGGGTGTGATAATATGAAAGCTACTTTTTATTTAATGATTGTGGCTTACGTTTTTCCTTCTTTTCTATTTTTTTTAAACAATTGCAAAATCGATGATAACTTATCGTAGGGAAAAAGAAAAAACTTACTCCTAATGGTTACGAGTCCAACTGATTATCCCAAAAAAGGAGCTTGACATAATTTAATATTCGATTTGTAGTACACTTGTTTTTGTCGCTTGACGGTTCCCTATTTAATAAAATTAGAATTTTGAATGATTACGGATGAAAAAATATTAACGCTCCACATTTTGTTATCGTATAAATATATGTTATACTCTATATTTATGGCGAAATTATAATTATATATTTTGCCACAAATAAATAATTACTGATAATAAAGGGTGAAATACTAATATCATCACTTTTCAAGTTAGTCTTTATATATATAGTTGATATGTAGTCTATTGTATGTATTTTAAGAAGGGAGCAGAAATTCAATTCAACTGTTTAGGACTTGTTTGAACAACTTTTTATAATATTTTCTAATGTATATTTTTTTTAATTTTTAATATATTTTTTATCTCACAATTATTACTCAAAAATGTGTTTAGAAATATTATCTATACAAACTTTTAAATATGTTGAAGTTGCGGGATACATTCATTTGATTCCTAATAAGCCTTAATTATAGTAAAGTCAACTCCTTATAAAATATTAGTTCACCAAAATAAAAGAAATCAAGCTAACCAACTATAACCAAAATTGGTAAGGTTGCCAGTGAATTACGCCAAATTTTAACTTCTGTTCTTTCTGTTTTTTTGACGTGAAATCCATTCACACTGATTATTTAAATCAGGTGAAAATAAGATTTTTACTTTAAAAAATATCGTTCAATTACTTTAAAAAAAAAAATCTACTATATTTTAAAAACGAATTAAATTGAGCTCAGCACCCATGTAACGTTTGTTTATGCATGACTTTTCGTAGGAAATTAAAACTATTAAAATTTGGACCAAAAAATATTGCATGGACGAATGGTTTTTGGTGCAAGAGATCTAGAAAGCACGCGTGTGAAGTCACAAATAGTCCCAAAGTCCACACAGCCAAAATTGATCAAGAATTGCCCCAACTTGGAACTTGTTGAATTGACCACGACCCAAATAAAAAAATAGGACTGTGTTTGGTTTGTGTTTTTATTAGTAAAAAACTATTTTTTTTAATTACAAAAATAAAATATTTAAATAATTTTTTATTTTAAAATTTAAAATCTCATAAAAAAATTCCTCAAATTTATTTTTTCATATCACTTTTTATTATAAAAAATTTATACAAAAACTTTCACATATTTTAATACAAAATTTTCAAATATAACATAATCCATTAGCATCGTAATTATGTTGGAAATCCGTTAATGGTATGAGTTTCCCCGGTAAAAGCCGTGGTTTTCCAAGCCAAGAATGGACGCCTCCCATTTTCTCCAGAAGAATCGAAAGTCGTCGTCCAGAGGCTCAAAATTTCCAGATGACAAAACCGCCACTATTGCTAACACAGCAGAAGAATATTCTTTTTCTTTCCAACTTTTTACATTCGCAGTTGACTTAATTCATATAATTATTATATTTTTCTTTCTAGAATGATGACCAGTATATATATACATATATTTGAAATTTAAAGAAAAATAAATATATTTCAAAGATTTTAAAATGTATTAATTATCCAATTCTCAACGCTATTTTTTTTTCCTTCTTTTAAACAAAATAATAATAATAATAATAATTGATTCAAGCATGATTCTACAAGTTTGCTCGCGCAATGGTACATTTTGGCACAATTGTGACGCCATGGATCACGGGGAAGGAAGATGGAAAGCAGCTTCGTCTTAAGAAGTTTAGAAGTGAATTAATTACATTCATCGCGTGGTGGTTATCAATTATTGGCCCACGTTAATTTTTTGATTTTAAATGAAATAGTATAAAATTAACCAGATTCTGGAATCAAAATGGTATCCTCCAAAGCCTCCTAGAATATTTTACACTGAAAACTGCTTGCGTGAAGGTTTTAGTATAAATATGTAATTGATAAGTATATCATTTTATTTGTGCCACATAACTTGTTATCACATTATAACTAACATTAATATTTCATATATTCATTGCACTAAATAAGATGACGAAGTTAGATACAATTAACGAATAGTTTATAATTTAAAAGTAACTTATTTACTTATAGTGAGTAGAAAAAATTTATATGATTGACCTACTGCATATTTTTTTATTTATTCAAAATGTAGTTATAATTATTTAAAAGTATTATTAAAAACTTTATAGTTATACTCCATTAAGTGTGTTATTAAAGACTTTTTAGTATAAAATTTGAATAGAGGTTTATTATTAGATGAACTATAATAGTGATATGAATTTCAAAAATAAGATAGTAAGAACAACCAAACAGGAGACAGTATGAACAACCGGTCCATGAACAGCTAACCATCTTTTTGCAAAAAATTGGACAGGTTCAATATAGAGTCATTAGAGCTTCCTAAAAGGTTTTATCCTTTTGTCAAACAAAAAGAGTTCATATTTGATTTGATGTAATTTTTTTTTAAAATTATAAGATATAATACACTTAATACATAATTAAATATATAATTTTATATATTTAATTTTACTTTTTAATTTGGGTTATATACTTAAATTACAAGGTGAGAGTAATATGATAATTTTAAAAATAAACTCTCTCTGTGTTTTGAATAAATAAAAATTTTGAAACTAAACTATTTTTTCTTTAAGTAGTATTTAATTTCATCAAATTGTTCTAAAAGATTTGGAGTCTATATAGTCAGGTTTTTAGAACACATTTTTAAACTTTTCAAAATACCTTTTTAATGCTTAATACATTTTCTATCTGATCGCTATTATATTAAAAAATATAAAAATACATTTTAAAATATTATTTATAAAGTCACTTGTATCTTACCGCTCAATAGAAAAACCTTCATAATTAAGTTTTAATTCAAAATATTTAGTACTTGGCTAATTGTAAAAAACAAAAAGAACAATTCCTAACAGAATATTCATAGGATAAACTCACTAAAGATGGAAAAAATATGGTCTATAAATTCAGAGTGGTTATGTTTGTAATTTTCTTATCTCAACAATTCTAGTTACTTACCCGAAAATCCTTCCGGAAGCCTCCCACTTAACTTCCAATCAAATTGTCCCTACCTTTCAAAGCTTTTCTGTGAAGAAAGTGAAGGAAACACCTGTGATAAAACCACTGGAAAATTCAGCCCACCCATTCCTCCTGCTTTTCAAACATCCAGTTAAACGCACGAATTCCCAAATTAATAGGGAACCTGTATGTGTGCCCGTTGAAAACCACACGGATTTCTGGTCGTTCTGGGATTACTTGGGCGGGCCTCCAGCCTCCTGGTTTTGAACTTTGTGGGGTAGTAGTAGTATGCTTATAAATAGTAGTCAATCAGACCTCAAACACCACCGTCACAGCAATCCCAAATATATAAACGCCTTAAATTTCGCATAGGAGAGATCATTGTCTGAACTTGTTTTTCAAAACAAAATTACTCTCGGTAATACTTCTATTGTCATTTCCTTTATTGCGTTTGTTCCAGAAATTTGAATGGACGCAGTTTGTAATGGTGGGTCTCGTCCCGTAGCGTTCTCGAAGCTGCCTGCTCCTGCCCCAACTGTTAGTGGTGCTGCTGGGGGTTCTGATCATAATCAAAATAGTCATCTTCCAAACGGGTTTAGTTGTAAAGTGAGTGAAAAGTTGTCCATGGCCGCAACAACCAATAATTCACAGCCCAAAATCGTGACTGGAGACGCAGGTTATGTTCTTGAAGATGTTCCTCATTTGACCGATTATGTTCCTGATCTTCCGGTACATAAGCTTTGACCCTGTCTTTCTTGTTCCCTCTCTATCTCTATATGTTAAATTGCTCACATTTGGTGGAAAAATGTGGTTCAATGCTTCTGATTATTGTCTTGATCAGTCTTTTCTTTTGAGTTCGTATATGTTCTGTGATTGTGTTACAAGTTAGAAAACTAGAAAAGTAAAGCTGAAAGAGGTTGAAGAAACTTGTGGGGACTTTTCTTTCCTGTGACGTTGAAATTCAGCGTAAAAAATTATTTTCTTTTTATTGTATCCTTTTTGACTTTCTAACTTGTTATTGTACCAAGAACAAGTCATATGCTGGACAAACTTTTGGCTACAGTCGGTTGCTGTGATTTTAAGCTAATAGTAGAACAAGTTTATGTTTTTGAAGTCAAATCAAGAATAATTATGAAGAGTTGTACTTGGTTTTTTTTTTTTTTCCTTGTTGGTGGCCAAAAAAAAAAGTTAGGAAAACTCCACCTATGCAATGCCAGGCAAACGAAGCAAAGCTTTAGCATGATTGGGCTAATGAGTGAATCCTGATTCTTGTTCTTGTTGTTGACATAATCCTGATTCTTGTTCTTATTGTTGGCAGACTTATACCAATCCCTTGCAAAATAATTCTGCATATTCGGTTGTCAAGTAAGTGCTCTAAAGTATATATTCAACTCCAGCAGTAAATTTCTTTTATGATTGGCTATTGAGGATTGAGCTTGGAATATACTCATGATCACCGCTTCAACTACAGGCAGTATTTTGTCGATGTTGATGACACTGTTCCGCTAAAGGTGAGTCTTTCTCAAAATTTCTTTCATTATTCATTTTTGAGAGCAATATATCTGATTGCAAGTCAGAGTTTTTCCGTACTTCCATCAACTGAGATTAGTATCAGACTCTCAATGTCATATATTTATGTGAAGTTGGTGCCTACATCTCTAGAACGCTCTAGCCAGTGTTTCTCTCCAATTTCTTTGAACATTGGGATTTTCAAATATCTAACCCACCAACCTGATTTCATTTTCCAGAGGTAGTAGGAAAAGTTTGCCGTTGTGGAAATGAGCAATGACTCTGACTATTTAATTCTTTACTTCAATATCCTAGACAATTTGAATAAATCCTGATTAAATATTTTGCAGGTTGTTGTTCATGCAAATGGTCCAAGAGGAATACATTTCCGACGAGCAGGTCCTCGCCAAAGGGTGAGTTTACAATTGGTTCATGAATAAATTTGGTGAAGTGAAGAGCTAATTGTTTGTAGATAACCACAACTTCGGTGTATGTTATCAGGTCTATTTCGAATCTGATGACGTTCATGCATGTATTGTGACATGTGGAGGTTTATGCCCCGGACTGAATACTGTGATCAGAGAAATAGTTTGTGGCTTAAACTATATGTATGGTGTAAACAGAGTACTGGGAATAGATGTAAGTGACTTATTCCATTTTGCAATCTAACATCTCTTGAATAATCTATTCTCAACTTGTGGCGCTGCCGTGGCATCAATGTCTAATGAGATTGATGAATTTCTAGGGAGGATACCGTGGTTTCTATTCTCGCAATACAATATCTTTGACCCCTAAGTTTGTAAACGATATTCACAAACGAGGAGGTACCGTGCTTGGAACGTCACGTGGTGGTCATGACACCAAAAAAATAGTTGACAGCATTCAGGACCGAGGAATTAATCAGGTATTGCTAGATATTAAATCATGAGCTAGTTTTGTTTATGAATTCTATCTTAACCCAGAGAGCCTTTAATTTATAATGAATCTCTGTTGCCTTAATCTAGGTTTATATAATTGGTGGAGATGGGACACAGAAAGGTGCTGCAGTTATTTACGAGGTATGTTTCAGGTCATGATAATTTCAGTCTCTACCTGTCAATAATTGCACTGCTCAAAAGTTCTATCATGTCTTTTAGTTGTTAATCTTTTGATGGCAAATTTCTTCCTTTCATTCATCTTACTATATTTATTAACTTGCCATCTCCTCCATTCTTCAGGAAGTCAGAAGACGTGGTCTTAAAGTTTCTGTTGTTGGTGTGCCAAAAACCATTGATAATGACATTCCGGTAATTTCTTTTCCATGTAAAGTCTCCATATTGACGCCAGATGAGATGTTGCCAGTTATTCTAACAGTTTCAGTTGGTCATCAGCTTTTTTCCCCTGAGAATTTGGCCCTTCTGGATGCAGGTTATTGATAGATCCTTTGGTTTTGATACTGCTGTCGAGGAAGCTCAGCGTGCTATTAATGCAGCACATGTTGAAGCAACAAGTATTGAAAATGGTATTGGTCTTGTGAAGTTAATGGGAAGGAACAGTGGTAAGCTTCATACCAGCGTTTTTCTTTCATTAGTGAATACATCATTTTCACGGTCAAGTGTGAGAAAAAGTCCTAAATCATGACTTCAATTGCAAATTTCAGATGTATTGTAGTGTAAAATGCAAAGTTGGAGTAGATGTCCTATTTCACATGTGGTAGTAGTTTATGAATGATTCTTTGGTGCTACACAGTATTGTTCTTTGTAGTTTTGCAAAAGAAATTCTGAAAATTGAAGCTTGTAACAGGATAATAATAATTTCTCCAATGTGCTTCTAGGTATGTTGGAACACATGTTTATATTGCTTCTGAAACATTGCAATATGGTCTTGATGTACAGGGTTTATAGCCATGCATGCTACTCTCGCCAGCCGAGATGTCGATTGCTGCTTGATTCCCGAATCACCATTTTATCTTGAAGGACCTGGTGGACTTTATGAATATATTGAGAGAAGATTAAAGGAACAAGGGCACATGGTAATTGTGATAGCGGAAGGTGCAGGGCAGGAGCTCCTTTCTCAGAGCTTGCAATCTAATGATCAGCGGGATGCATCTGGAAATAAGCTTCTAAAAGATGTTGGGCTCTGGATATCTCAAAGCATCAAGGTATGACTTCTTACGCAGTAGCATTTCGTACTCAGTGCTTTACTTCTCTAATTTTCATCTGAAAACATGTGGAATCATGTGTTGTCTTGACTATGGCATTAATTGAAATGGCATCTTTTCTCATTGGCATGGCATCAACTTTATCAGTGCGTGTTGATGAATACCTCATTGCATGCATGGTCCGTTCACCAGGATTCTGGACTAGATCCAAATGTTTGAGCTTGATGCCCATGTGGTCAGTTTGTTAATCAACAGTTTTTTAATGTGTATTAGTGGCTTGTACGTACTTCAAATACAGCAATTCAGACTTTTATAATCTTCTTTTAGTGTCCTTTTAATCTTTTCGATCATGCCCCTGAATGGTTATGAGTTTGCAGCTATGCAAGAAAGTACAGTTCTGATCTTCTTAAAGGTGATTTAAGTGCATGTAAAATTAGTTCAATCATTTGGAGATTTAACTGTTGATTAGAGGCACTTTTTTCAATACTGCAGCAATGAAAACTGTAGCTCTTTCGTTTTGTTTGATTTACCGTGATTCTTATACATACGAGGCTATTGATGTTTGAAGAACATCTTTATTTAAATTACGTGGCTTCATAAATCATTAGCATTATTTTATCCTGAAATTTGAGGGTGCTAAGAAACACGTGATTATCTTTCGCAGGATCACTTTGCAAAACAGAAGATGACTATTAACCTCAAGTATATAGGTTGTTACCTTCGCATTCCTGGTGTATGATTACAGAACTTAACCATAATTCTGCTCTGACCTTGTGCTTCACTTCATTCGTGACAGATCCCACCTACATGATCCGAGCTATTCCTAGCAATGCGGCAGATAATGTCTACTGCACCCTTTTGGCTCAAAGTGCTGTTCATGGAGCAATGGCGGGATACACTGGCTTTACAGTGGGTCTAGTGAATACTCGGCACACCTACATTCCATTCAATGTAAGTATAGTAACTGTTGCACAAAAAGTGCGCCAATGACTTTACAAGTGATTTGTTTTAGGATTTGCTATATCTCAGTATAGATGGAGGTATCGTTCTATGAGAGTTGATTATCCTTTGCAATCTTGCACAAAGCAGCATTACACAAACATTCTGATCTACACCTGCCTTTGATAGTCATGTTTCTATGTGAAATGCTAATGATTTTCTTGCTGATGAACTGTTGGTTCTTGATGAAATCTGCAGAGAATCATCGAGAGACAGCACAAGGTCGTGATAACGGATAGAATGTGGGCTAGGCTTCTTTCTTCAACCAATCAACCTAGCTTCTTAGGGAGGTGTTCAAATGAAGGCAAGCAAGGAGAGGAAACTACTCAGCAGCCGGACCTAAATAGTATGTTCACCACTAATAAGAAGGACCTGTGCTGAGTGGCATCGAGCCTGGTTTTGCTTGCTTTGCTACATATATAGATAGGCGTCCTTGTGTAAGGCCATATTTCCACTTATACTAAAGTGTATAATCATGTATTCAGGCGTATGTAAACTGTGAAAATCAGAGCATGGCTCATTGAGATCGAGTTTCTTTCTGCCTGCATTTTCCATATAATGATGCTGTCCATGTTGAGTCACAAACAAAGAAATCCACGATGAGGAACTCAATAATACGTACTTCTAAAGGGTCCGGTCTTCATCCTAAATTAATACTACTCTCAAGTCTCAAGTTCAAACGTTAGAGAAGCATCTAAGTAATTGATCATAATAATAAAAGGAGTCGAAGCATAAAAATATATTCATAATCGAAGTTTAAAAATATATATATATATATATATGTTTGTCGCAGAACTAGAATTCACTTATAGAACATTTTTCTTTGTTCACTTTTGGGAAAAAAAAATACATATATAATATTTTTATTAATAATAATTATATATGAATTATAATTAAAAATAAGGTAAAAAAATATAAAATTATATATTTAATAATACATTAAACGTGTTATACTTAATTATAAAAAAAAGTTACACTTAAGTAATTTTTTTTTTAACAAAAAAAGTATTTATAATTGCTAAGGTAAAATATTTATTAATTCGTAATTAAAAAAATACAAAACATGTTTTCAAGTGAATTCCATACAGACTGTTCTTCCCCATTTGTATTTCTACGCAATGTAGTGAAACCTATGGTACCAATTTGCTGATATCTATGATACTAGTGATTGAATTTTATTTTTGTGCAGCAAGTTAATTTGAAAAAAATTTAAAATTAATTATTAGATGTTGTTCTTTGACAATAGAATGATAATAATTAAAAATTGAATAATTAGCCAATGGTACAAATGTGCATAATATTATTTCAGTAGTAGCTTGGGGATAGTTTTTGGTGATGGCAACCGGGCAGGTATAGGGCCACTAGACTCAATTCATTCCTCCCCGTCTCGTTCTCCGCGAATGCCCCATTGGGCTCCGTTTTAAATTAAAATAATAATATTTTAATATTTTTAATTATACAATAATAATTAAAATCAATTCAAAAACATTATAACATACAAGTGTAACAATTAATAAATTATAAAATTCAAATCAAACATATAAATAAAATTTAACAAAAAATTTTAAAAAATTAACATATAAATGTCAAATATAATTTAGATTAAAATAACAAATCAAAATCATCATTTTTTTTCTAAAAAACTTTACAATGCATCACATTCATCAAAATTATTTTATTTTGCAAGCATTGTTGCACATAGTATTAATTTATTAATTTATCAATAGATCATTTATTAATTTATTTTACTTCATTATTTTTCAAATACAAATTTCAAAATATTATAAATATTTTACTTCATTATTTTAATTTTTATTATTTTAAATAATAAAACTCAAAGTATAACATATATATATATATAGATATATATAGATATATGTATATATATATATATATAAAATATCAATTTACAAATAGTAATTACTAACTACTAATATACAATAATGAAAAGGTTTTTATACTTATTTAATTGTAATTTTGTTTAATTCAATTATAAAAGTAATATGAAAGTTCTTTTACTTTCTTATTATTTATTTTTGCATATTAAAATTTAAAATAATAGGATACTCTCTTTATATATATATATATATATATATATTAAATTAACACTAATTTATAAATATAAATCCTAAACAACAAACTAGTGATACTAATAATATGTTGTAATTAAAAAAAATGAGAGTTAATATATAATAATTCATGACTAATAGATAAATAATAATAAACTAATAGTAAATTGTAATTAATACTAAAGTATGATATTTAAAAATTTAATCAATATAATCTTAATAAAAATATAATCTACTAAAAATTAAAAATTATTAATAATAAATTAAAATTCTAACTACTGTTAATTAATAACAAAAAATATATAATTATATAAGTAATATATTTATTAATATACATAAATAATATATTTATTAAAATTTAAATATAATATATATATTTAAAAAGGTAGCAGGTAAACGGGCGGCCCGCGGGGGTGAAACGGGCGCCCGTTGCCATCCTAGTAGATTTGGATTCTATACAATGCTTTAGTCGGTTAGGCCTAAGAACGAGGAAAAAAACAATTGAAAAATAAAACAACAAAATAGGCTTTTCTTTTTACACTTGCGATTTATGTTTGGCTCTTGAAACAAAGGTAGGATTACTCATCCGTCTATCTTTCATAAAAGTGATACTACAAAAACGCAAACCAAACAAGCCCTAAGGTCTTTCCTTTGAGTTATTTTTGCCTAACAGGGCTGGGAGGGAGGAGGGAGGAAGAGGATGAATTGATGAATGTATTTTTTTTTTTTGATGATACAGAAGAAGATTGGATCGAGATTTGGTTGAGAAGGAGAAGAAGTGATGGGGATCAGATTCATATTGATGGTGAACAAACAAGGGCAGACGAGGCTAGCCCAGTACTACGAGTACCTCACTATTGAAGAAAGACGAGCCCTTGAAGGTGAAATTGTCCGCAAATGCCTCGCTCGCACTGAGCAACAGGTTCTTTCTTCTTTCTACCTTTTATGTCGCCATAGCGTTTCGTTATTGTCATTTAATGCATATGTTATTTTTTTCCTGAAATCAAATCGTCGAATTTTGCTTTCTTTCTCTCAAAGGGAGAAAAAATCAAATTGCGGAATTACTTGCTAAGGTGTAGTTTTGAATAGGATCTTCTTACGGTCTTTACCTGTCCTGCCCTTAAATCTGTCAAATTAATGCAGTAGGGTCTTATTGTAATATTAAGGTTGAATTGGAGCTTCATTAGCCAGAACAGGCTATGATTGTTTTATCGAAAAGAAGGATCCTTTTGCTTTCTGTTGATTTTTTTTTTTAGGTCTATGAGAATTAATGTGGAAATTCGAGGGAAAATTTTACTGGAGAGCAATCTAAAGATCCTTATTTTTTTTCTTTGTTTTAAAGAAAAAAATTTCATTCTTGTTGTAAATAAGTAGGTAAAAGTTTTGAGCTTTACAAATTTAGAGACGGATTACAGGTTTTTATTAAATTATCGGTATATTAATCATCAGCCTAAGCATGCCCCATTGGATTGGGTTACTGAAATGATGATGAAAGGAGATGGTAGTATTCTCCAATGCTGTTTGTTTTAGACCTTTTCTGATGTGTCATTCTAGCTTATGAATTAATGTAGTACTAGCTGGCATTTAGGTTATAATGCTGAGGCTTCTTCTTTGTGACAGTGTTCATTTGTTGAGCATCGGAACTATAAGATTGTTTACCGGCGATATGCATCACTGTTTTTCTTGGTGGGAGTTGACAATGAAGAAGTAAGCTATTCTGTCTCGTTCACATGTGGGAATGGTTTTTCTTGACATTTGTTGTGACATATACCTTAGGTTCTTAAAAGAACAACTTCTCAGTGATGAATTGACATACATATTGATGCCAACAATCTATTTCATGTACCGGATATGTGTACTTGACTACTAAGTGTGGTCTTTACTCTTATACCCTTTGGCAACTGCTGCTGTGGGTGAGATATGGCAACTATAAGCATTGTTGCTTGCCTTGAAAAGAACCCATTTTCGAAGAACTTTTTTACAAGATTTGCTGCTCATTTAACAATTATTAGTAGTGCATTTATTGCACTATATGATGTGATTTAACTTCCAATTCTCATGTTTCGATTTCTAAAAGTTTTTTAAGATCGGTGGAACTATTATTTCTACACATGTCTATATATCTGTTGTATCTCCACTACAATCAAATACCTAAGAGTATCTGTTGTAGTTTTTGGAGGGTGTTTGGAGACAAACATGTCACGGTAAATCTTATTACATGAGTTAAATACAATTATTTAGGATGGTGAATAACAGTATCAGAACTTTGTTAGACAGGTCTTGTATGCTATAACTCTTTAGTTACAAATATATGATTCCCTTCTATGGATCTGGAATTGATTGAAACCACTTTTGTCTTAATAAAGTCAGCTTATTGCCTTATAATTATGCACCTTCTCTTTGTATTCTTTTTCTTGATCTCTACTCTGGCAGAATGAACTTGCAATTTTAGAGTTCATACATCTGTTGGTTGAAACCATGGATCGGCATTTTGGCAATGTGGTATGTACTGAACTAGAGAATAGATTACTCTTTCCAGTGCATGGCTCAATAGCCATTATCTTTTGATTTGGTTATCCTCACTGCAATGAGCTCTTTCATCTAATTGCAGTGTGAATTGGATATCATGTTTCACTTGGAGAAAGCACACTTTATGTTGGAGGAAATGGTTATGAATGGGTGTATTGTTGATACTAGTAAGTCGAACATTCTGGCGCCAATACAGCTGATGGAAAAAGCTTCATGAGCAAATTGTTTGTTGTTTCAAAATTGTTGCAGCTATCCTAGGAGCTCATACTGTGTTGTCAAATTCTTGTGTTTCGATTTGGTTGTTAATTGTATGAGCCATGAGTTCGACACTTTATTTAAGTGCTGTAGACATTTGTATGATTAAGAAGACAAGGATGGCGTTTTTTTTATTTTTTATATATGAAAAAAAGAGTGGACTTCTAGTTGGTTTTTTTTTTTTTTTTTTTCCTGAAACGATAGAATTGTATTAAATTGCCAATAGCAAAAGATGTACAAGACTTAGCCAAAAAGACTAAATGATCTTCATGGTTTGACAGTAGATGACTGACCCATGAAGGAAAGTGCACAAGAAGACAAGAAAAATAAAAAGATTGCGCAAAAGAATTAATGTGATTAGTGCACAGATCACATCAATTGCAATCAACATACCTATACAAACTAGTTGATTGCCATCTACTAGAGAATCATAAAAATGCATGAAACTAATCGAAACTGAACTGCAATCCGAGCGTCGAGTCGCGTCTCTAATGGTTGCTCCATGTCTTGTATGATCCTACCGCATACGTTGAATAGCTCGAAAACCAAACTACTATCGCATACGTTGAATAGTCTACAAGCAAACTAGAAACAAAACCCCACGTAGGGGGAAAAGGCCCCACGTTAGGGGAAAAGGACCCTCACAAGAAAAAAAAAAAAAAAAAAAAAAAAAAGGGCATCGCACACAGCATCGCACCACAGATCGCCCACACTGGGCGACTGTGGCGCATGAAGTGTGCAAAAGATTCCAAAAATCGCACCTGCAGTGTGTGTGTGCAGAGAGGCGGAGTTGTTGCCTGCAGTGTGGACTTCTAGTTGGTTAGATAACTAAAATGTGTACTTGTCATGTATTTGTCCAATTAGAGCTACAGAAATAACTTGGCATTGGAATTTAATTCTTGTTGAACCTCCAATCCATATGGCAATAAGGCATGAATAACAGTGAGCACTGATCGTCTCTTTGTGCATCTATAAATAATGCATTGAACTTCACCTTTACCATGTGAAAGCATTGTTGAATATATATACAAAAAATGCCTAAATTACAATACAGCAGCTGCTTGGATGTTCACAAGTCTGGAACTAAATGGTTATACTCGTAGGGCTCGTTTGGTTGGCTAGAAAGTAAAGTTAAATGGGAATATGATTTTTAAGAATTTAATTCTAAGGAAAATGAATACTTTTTTAGGGAATTTGAACTTTAAAAATTTAATTATGAGAATTCTGAATACTTACTTATGTTTGGATAAAATAAAAATATTTATGAAAAATTTAATGTAATAATGAATCACAAATATATTTTAAATATGATTTATTTGGTATGTACATCTATCATATTATTCCTCTTATTTTATACTAGTGTAGGATTCCCATGCAAGGCATGGGATGTCTAATAATTTGTTAGATACATATTGTTAAAAGTTTAGGGAAAACAAAATTTTAAAATGTTTGTTGAAAAAAAATTAAAATGAATAAAAGTGCAAAATAATATTTGTTAAATAAAAATAATAATGATTATAATTTAAAAAATAGTATAAAATATAAAACTCTAAATCATGATTGCATATAAATTATAAGACTAATTGTAAGTTTGACTTTTATCATAATTGTATATTATATATTTCATTATAATATTTTGAAATTCTATATGTAGATAAATTGAATAATTATTCCCAAGAAATAAAAATATCAAACAATTAAAAAACTCATAAAGCAAGAGACTTAAACTCTTATAAATAAATGTGAAATGACTCTACAAAAGTACAATTCATAGTGCCTAAAAATTCAAAATACAAAAAAAAAAAAAGAAGTCAAATTAGGGTGGGTGGGGGTAGGGACTGGGGAGTAGATAAGGTCATAAAAGAAGAAAAAAAGTGTAATAATGATTTAATTAAGGATATAGATATTACTGCCAAAATTCTTCTATAATTACTACGAAAAAAGTAAAATAATTAATTAATTTTAAAAAAAACATACCAATGAAAATTAAATTATTAAAAGAAATCATAAATTTTAACCATCTTCAAATTGCTAAAAATGAATACATAGTAAATAGATAATCTTTTTAAAAGTTCGTAAGATTTAGAACTTTAACCATATTCTAATTACTAAATATTTATATTAATATTAATATTACAGGATTATAAAAAGATAATTTAATCCTTAATATTTATAATAATTACATTGAAACCGACTGACAAACTTTTTCCTTTTATATAATAGTGATTAATGATAGAGACAACTATTTTAGTCTTTTAATCAAAATATAATTTGAAATTTCTTAATTTTGTCAATTGTAATATGTAATAATATTTAAATAAAAAAAAACTTCATTTAAGATGAAATAAAACCACAATTTCAAAAAATTTAATGAGAAAAAAAATTAAATAATTTTAACCTTTAATAAATTATGAATTTGAATAGAAAAAAGTTTTGTAGTAAATTTTTTAAAAAATAAATAATTAAAATAGAAGATTACATGACTAATAATTAAAAAATAAAAGATACATGAGGGTCAAAAGAGAAAAAATAGATAAAATAATATTGATAGTAAAAAAAATATGTTTATTTAAACTCAAATTCTAAAAAAAGTAATCAGAATACCAACTTTTAATAAGGAATCAGCATCCTGGAAACTTACACTTATTTTCTCTATTTTCAGAAATCTGATTACTTTTCCAAAAAATAAAATTTAAAACTGAAACAAACATGGGAAAGTAATCAAATTACTTTTTTAAACTAACCAAATACAGGAATTTAAAATTAAGGAAATAAATTACTTTCCAAGTCAAAAATTCTTGCCAACGCCTAGGAATGGCAATTTCCGGGTTCGGGGTCGGGTTTGCTATACCCGAACCCGAGCCCGAGCCGAACCCGAACCCGATCGGGTTTTACTTTCAAACCCCATACCCGACCCCGATCGGGTTTCGGGTTCCCCGCGGGTACCCGAAACCCGAACTTCAACACCCGAACCCGCCCCGAACCCGAAAAGGCCATATTGCTTCCGTTTTTCTTTCTTTTTTCATTTTGAGGCAATAGATTTTTTTAAAAAAAAGGACACTAATTAATTGCTCATATGATTTTATATAGAATGAAACATTGTGATTAATAAATACTAATGATAAAATGTGAAAACCATTAAAGTCAAATGATAGCATAACAACAAAGATCATATCTGTCAGTCACAAAAATCGAACATTCAAAAATTTTCAAGAATTATACCAATTGTTTCTATAATCAAAGCTACGGTTACAATTTGATTTCATAACTAAATTGATACATTCAAATAATCACATTCCAAATTATTGGATAAGCAAAGGTTTATATGGATAGTATTTAAAAATATGTTTTTATATTTTTTGAAATAATAATCGTAAGATAAAAATATATTAAAATTTAAAAAAAAAATTAAAAAACTACCCATTCATGCCCTAAAAAAAATCCAAAAAATAATGTCGTGGAAACCACTGGATATTAGAGGAATGGCGTGGGAGATGTAAAATATATAGATGGTAGCCATTTACCAGAGTAGCTGGTGAGAAGGGCATGTCATATGTAATAGTAATATAAATCAATTGGTGAAATGCTCAAAATAATAGAATTTACTTAATTAGCTCCATAATCTTATATATATATATATATATATATATATTATATGTATATATATATATCTCACTTCTTATATGTATAAATATAACTCAATGTAATTTGTATGAATGATGAATCATATACTCTATGAATTATAAATTTAATAATTACTTAATATGTACGTATAAATGTATGGATTATAACTCATAGTTTACAATCTGAATTAGTTAGTTAGACTTGCAAAACATAGTTATGACATATAAAATGCTTATTAATTATTTTCTTAACATGATTACATGAGATAAGTGGTTCATTGGGAGGTTACAAGACAAATAGCTGGTAGCATATATTCATACATGTACCTTAATATACTTGATTTGGACAGGTGTATCTACAAATAAAAGAAAATTGGATGCTCTCTAGAAAGATAAAGAAATATATATAATTATTTCAAGATAAAAACTATTGAAGCATAATATTTGTACAAAAGCAAGGAAGTTCCTTTTTTTTTTTTGAATTAAAATAGAGTACAAAATCAAAAACTAAATTTTTTATAATTAGTTAATTGTACTAAAAAATAATTATACTTATTCTTTTTGTTTCCCTAAAAAAAAGAATTTATTTTTAATTTCTTTTTGTTCATACAAAGAGAGTCCACTATACATAAAAGTTGTGTTGATATACTCAATTATTCATTTTACAAACACGAGAGGTTCAATGTCAATATTATTCTATATTTTTGTTGAATAATTTCATTACATGGGCAATTAATTACTAATTTCATTAACAAAATATATTGATGTTAAATGGGAAATTTGCATATATAGCAGGGTTGACCGTTGACTTTGCAAATATAGCACCCTCCTTTTTTTCCTTGCAAACATAACACTTTAGGGTTGAACAAAGACCAACATACCCTCATCTTCTCTCCTGAAACATAAAGACACAACACTTCATCTTCATCTTCATCTTCATCTTCATCTTCATCGATTCAAGAAAATTTGCTCTCACATTTGCACTTCTTATTATTCTCACATCCCATTGGATCATAAGTTCTTACCTAACAATAATAAAATGATGTTGATGTCAAGTTTGTGCCATTATTTGGAGTAGATGGGGTTACACTAAAATTGTTGTTCTTGTTAGGCACGTTTGCAACTACGGGCATCAAACGTGTAGACGTAGCAACTACGAAACCATTGATTGATCTTATAATTTGTGAAAACAACAGTGATATCACATCGTCAACAAATATATCAGTGGAACCCTTCTGCAGAAAGTGCTGTTTTTGGATATTCTAAGGAAGAACCATTTTAATAAGTCGGTCATATGTAGGAAAAGTGTCCCGTTAGGATACAAGAATTGTAGATTTCACGAGGGTTGCTCACCATTTCGATATCATCTAATTCAGACTATCATCACCGGTCCAACCAACTAACTATCGTGGATTTCTACTGGGAACGTGAATCTCAATATTTCATCAGTTCGTGTCAAACAATTCGACCTAATGCTCGACCTAATACTCGACCTATTACTAGGTCAAGTTAAATTTAAAAAAAATTGAAATTTTTTTTTAAAAAAAAAGTTTTAAAGTCAAGCTCGACCTAATACTCGACCTAATGCTCGACCTAAATTTTAAAGAAAAAAATTGAATTTTTTTTAAAAAAAAAGTTTTAGGGTCAAGCTCGACCCTATGCTCGACCTAATGCTCGACCTAAATTTAAAAAAAAAATAAAAAAAATTAATTTTTTTTTTTAAAATTTTAAAAAAAATTTTTTTTTTTTTTAAAAATTTAGGTCGAGCATAAGGTCGAGCTTGACCCTAAAACTTTTTTTTTTTTTTTAAATTCAATTTTTTTAAAATTTAACTTGACCTAGTAGTAGGTCGAGTATTAGGTCGAGCATTAGGTCGAGCATGGGGTCAAGCTTGACCCTAAAATTTTTTTTTTTTTTTTAAATTCAATTTTTTTAAAATTTAACTTGACCTAGTAGTAGGTCGAGTATTAGGTCGAGCATGGGGTCGAGCTTGACCCTAAAACTTTTTTTTAAAAAAAAAATTCAATTTTTTCTTTTTTTTTTTTTTAAATTTAACTCGACCTAGTAGTAGGTCGAGTATTAGGTCGAGTTTAGGTTGAGCTCGATCTAATATTCAACCAATTACTACTCAGACTTATTGTTCGACCTTAAATTCGATCTTGTATTCGACCTAATGTTTTGCTCGACCTAAACTCGACTTAGGGCTCGACTAGTTTCGTTGAAGTTCACAAACCCAGTTCAACTTGTGTAAATTTCAACTAATATCTCCCCGTAACGAATTTTTCTCCACAGTCGCGGTCTTCTTGTTTGAAGATGATGATCCAATGAGGTGTGAGAATAATAAGAAGTGTAAATAATGGGATGTGAGAGCAAATTTGCTTGATTCGAATCGATGAAGATGAAGATGAAGATGAAGTGTTGTGTCTTTATGTTTCAGAATAGAAGATGAGGGTATGTTGGTCTTTGTTCAACCCTAAAGTGTTATGTTTGCAAGGAAAAAAAGGAGGGTGCTATATTTGCAAAGTCAACGGTCAACCCTGCTATATATGCAAATTTCCCATGTTAAATTGATACTTATTATTAAAAAATTATATTTTCATTTAAACTTATTTAAATACTTTCATGACTTGCCATTTGAAAAAAAAAAAATCAATTAAAACAACTTCTAATAATATATAAAACATACAGCACAATAAATCAAAATACATATATTTAGGGGATCGGGTTCGGGGTCGGGGTCGGGGCGGGTTTGGGTACCCCCGAATCCGCCCCGAACCCGACCTTGGGTTTTTTAAATATGCTCGAACCCGAAAAAATCCAGTCAAACGGGTTTTGACCGGGTTCGGGTTCGGGTTCGGGGAACCCGTCGGGTCGGGTATAAATTGCCATTTTTACCAACGCCTGTAGGAAATTGTAAATATGATATTTCTGTGCTGCAGGCCTTCCATCTTTCCTAGGGTCACTAACAGCGGTAAGCATTCCACGAAATATCCCATCGTTTGATATTTTCCCAAATTTCCCACCCAAGTCCGTTGGCCTTACAGGGGTTTGAACTACAAGTTGGCATATTGCACCTCCTGATACAGCCTGTAGCTGGTGACCCCTTTCTGCCAAGGAATGCCTTTTTTCTTTGGAGAGTTCAATGTGATCACCATCCAAAACGGTCCGGTCCTCATACAAAACGACATTCGGGATCAGCTGCACAAAATAAAGAGGGTGTTTGTTATATGATCCCACGGATGTTTAGTGAGTTTAAGTTTCTCATATTAAGCCAAGCAAGTTACCTTGTGGTAGACTCTTGGACTCTGAACAGCGGCTAGAGGCTCCATTCCAAGAATAAAATGGTTGAGGAAGACCTGGATCACGGCTGGAATTATGTTCAAGCCACCACTGCCACCAATGACCCCAGCTAGCTGGTTATCCTAATATCATTGCCCCAGGGATATCAGTTAGTGCATGAGGAATTTCGAGTTATGGGCAACAAAACAGAATCTTTCTCATACAAATGCTTTGTATCCTATATCCAAGAACCATTGCCATGTGCTGCTCCTAATTCTCCTAAAGTCTAATAATCTCGGCAATTAGAATTGAAATTGCATGATGTAGTTGGCACTACCTTAAGAACAACCACTGGGGTCATCGAAGATAATGGTCTCTTGTTTGGTCTAATAAAATTAGTTGGAGCAGGAGGGAGTTCATCAGGGGATACTTCTGTAGGTATTGAGAAATCATCCATTTCGTTATTGAGTACAATGCCAGTTGAAGGAGACAGCACCCCGCCACCAAACTGATAATTGACTGTGGTTGTCAATGATACAGCATTTCGATCGGCATCCACAATACAGATATGGCTGGTTCCATGATCTCTAAGTTGGCTCCACCTAAAAATAAATCATAGTACAAGATATAGATCAGAATATATGGTATCATATTTAAGAATTCAAGGTAACTCACCAACCTGTGCATATAGTATTCAGGAGGGGAAGTGGTGTCATCAAATATCCTTTCTCGAATTCTCTTGGCAAATACCGGGCTAAGCATCTCAGATATAGTTTTACTGATATTTTCAAACTCAGGGTCACCCAGGTTCATGCGTATAGCAAACATGTGTTTCAGTGCTTCGATCATCCGATGAAGACCCAAAGAACCGTATGCAGCATTCAATTTACCGTAACTCTCTAATATGTTCAGCACCTGGGTTACAAAAATTGCACTCATTTTTATGTGAACTAAAATAAGATTATTCAGAGAAAAAAGCACTAATTATTGCAGCCTAAACTAGCGTGTAATCTTTCATCAGGTGAAATATATCAGAATTAGGGTAAGTTTCTGAACCTGCCTAAGTTAGAGCGTTGCTTAACAATTGGAACACATGTATGAACAGAAAAAGCAAAAGCCAAATTGTTTTCCAGGAAAAGACTTCTTGTTATAATTGAATTTACACAGAAGAAAATACAAACCAGAGACATTCCCAGTGTCCCACTTGATGGTGGTGGCATGCCTATGATTGTGTAGCCCATTGTGTTGACAGCAACTGCGTCACTGACATCCACCCTGTAATTCCTCAAATCCTCCATTGTCAAAATTCCACCTGCTTTTTGCACATCTTCAACAAGCTTTTCTCCAATTGTTCCATTATAGAAAGCCGCTGGGCCGTGTTCTGCTACAGCCGCAAGGCTGAGGCTAAGTTTTGCATTGTAGCATATGTCACCAGCTTTCAGCAGTTTTCCAGCTGGTGCGTACACCTGTTGTAAGCCAGGGTCGGACAGTATTTTTTCTGCATTATGAGCAATTGATGATCCGAGGTATGGAGCAACCACGAAACCTTCTTTGGCAAATTTGATGGCAGGTACAAATAAAGATTTCCAAGGCAGCCGCCCATACTTCAACCAAGCCTCATGAAGCCCAGCTAGCTCACCAGGAACTCCCATGGACAATGCTCCATCATACTTAGCTCGTTTATCTTTCTCATACATATCCTGTTGATGAAACTCGAAGCATTCAATAACATCCCAATATCTCAACTTCTAAAGACCATAATTTTGAAAGGTCTACTGTCCAAGTTTCAATACCACAGCTTATTGGATCCAAACTACACGGATGAAATGTATTAGATATCTGCTTTGCATACATCGGCAATTATATACCTTCCTAGCATTCTAGAATTAGGCCGCGAATGAAGCAGGAACTGATCCAATGAATGGTAAAGTGGAGAAAAGATGTACCCGCGAAGCAGCCAATGGGGCAGTTTCTCTCATGTCAAATGCTTGGGCTCCGGGAGTGGATGAAGAATGAACAACCATGAAACCTCCACCTCCTATCCCACTGGACATTGGACTGACAACCCCCAAGCAGAGCGCAGTTGCAACTGCAGCATCAACAGCATGCCCACCTTTATCAAGTACCGATGCACCAATTTCTGAGCAACGGCCATCATCAGCTGCAACAACTCCTTGGTTAGACTTGACCATCCCAAAATTCTCGAACCCTGGCCTCTCATTGGATTTGTTTTCATCCGCCATGACCCAAAAACTTGAATTGCCAAGACCTACATGGAAACAGGGTTGTCGATAATGAAATATCCGAATTGGAA
Organism: Gynochthodes officinalis; assembly: GCA_020080225.1. Classification (NCBI taxonomy): domain Eukaryota; kingdom Viridiplantae; phylum Streptophyta; class Magnoliopsida; order Gentianales; family Rubiaceae; genus Gynochthodes; species Gynochthodes officinalis. Next base: position 43,915,888 of record CM034615.1, on the reverse strand, counting down.
GGGAACCATTAAAAAAAATTGGAACTTGACAATATTCGTGGGCGATCATTTCCTTTTTCCCAGACTGAGAAACTAAATTTAGGACAATATCCAACAGAACCAGAACAGGAGTAGGTGTTTTGCATGTCAAATGTTACATCGTTAAATTCTAAAGGTATCTTTTTCCTATCCATCAAACTTCCAAGCTTTCATAGAATGTCTGATCGCATACTTCATCACACAATTTATCAAATAAAAAACAGTAAGTTGCTGCAAAGAGTATCTAACACAAAGTCGTCCGATTGAATTACATAATCACAAATTTGTGATTCGCAGGATGACCCTTATTCTATCCTTCCAAATTAGCAAGCCACCGAATGATCACAAAACAAAAACATTCCAATTGAGGGCACATACAATAATCACGGCCCTGTTCTAACCACAACAGAATAAGGTCCCATAGTACAAAACTGACAGTAAAAGAGAAGCAAGAAACTCACATGTCAAGGCGATAAGAAGCGCATGTAAAGAAGAGGGCAGCAGAGTGGTAGTCATTTTCGGAATTCCCATTGCCAAGAACCAAGAGTGGAGATTCCAGGTTCCGCTCGCGTTCGGCTATATAAAGAGCCCTGAATCTAGAGCTGCTTGTCGTTCCAAACCAATGTTATTAAAAACGCATTTTTACTCGTACGATTTTACGAGTAAAAATCAAGGGTCCAATTTAACTTGTGCTTAAAATCGAAAATTGGTAAAATCGGAATAAAATCGCGTCTTTACCCGTACAAACGGTAAAATCGTACGTGTCAAGCGACTTTGCCAAAACGACAAAAAAGCTGCGTTTCGGTTACAAAACCTCAAAACCCAATTTTCAGCCTTTCCTTCTCGTCGTTTTTGTTCCTCTTTCTCGTCGTTTTGTCACACACCTCCAGCCTCCAGGGTTCTGCCGCTGAGTTCCAGGAGTTCGGAAGTCTGAAATCATTGAAACAACGAGAGAGATATAGGGAGAGAGAAAGAGAGGTGTCTGAGGGTGAGACAAACCGGAGCTACTGAATAACTGTAAGCTCTTTCAATCTCTTTTCTTTGGATAAAATTTTTCATTTTTTTTGGGTGTAATTTTGCGTTGAATTTGTAGTTTAGATACATGTATTAGCTGTGATTCTATTATTTCTTGCTAGATTTTGGTGCAGAATTAACGTGTTACCGAGCTTAGGGTTTTAGGATATTCCCCGACTCAATTGGTGAAATTTTTTCATTTTTGTTGCTATTGCTTGTTTGCGAGTTGAATTTTATGTCTTTTTGCGGTTGTTTAATTCTTCCATTTCACTATCTGGATTTTGCTAGCTTTGCTTTGCTGGATTCTTCCATTTCGATTGTTGAAAAGTTTTCTGTTTCTTGGCATTTTCTGTTTTTTTGTTTCTTGCTGCATTTTCTATTTCTGTTTTTTGCATTTTTGGTTCTAAGTTTTCTGTTTCTGCATTTTTGGTTCTAAGTTTTCTGTTTCTGTATTTTTTGTTCTAAGTTTTCTGTTTCTTGGCATTTTCTGTTTTGTTTTTTTTTGTTTCTTGCTGCATTTTCTGTTTCTGTTTCTGCATTTTTTGTTCTAAGTTTTCTGTTTCTGCATTTTTTGTTCTAAGTTTTCTGTTTCTGCATTTTTTGTTCTAAGTTTTGTTTCTTGGCATTTTCAGTTTTTTTTCTTGTTGTATTTTCTATTTCTGTTTCTGTTTCTTGGCATTTTAGATTTTTTTGTTTCTGCATTTTTTGTTCTAAGTTTTCTGTTTCTGCATTTTTTGTTCTAAGTTTCTGGCATTTTCAGTTTTTTTTTCTTGTTGCACTTTCTGTTTCTGTTTCTGTTTCTGTTTCTGTTTCTTGGCATATTAGAAGTTGCATTCAGGGCTGGAATTCACGGCATAGGCAATAATGCTGTTAATGTTTTACTATTTCATCACCTATCATAAGGGGTATAATATTGGTTATAGAACAAGTGGGAACATAGGCTACAAGGCTGTATGGTGTTTGATTTTTTTGGGGGCCTGTATGTGTGCGAAGTTTTGTGGGTTGACTTTGCTGTGCATTGTTTTATGCCATAAGTGTGCTCTGGAATATTTCTTTGTGTGTGTAAGTCTATAGTGTGAAGTGCAGGTGAAGAAGAAAAGACCGGATAAGGACAAGAGATGGTTGAGGAACTAGCCAAAGAGGAGCAGGGGCATGATGCTCTTTGTAATTATGATTATTATTAATTTTTAGGTATGATTGATAATATTCTTTTTTTGAAATTTGTGTATTTTTTATAAGTTTGAACAAGTTTATAATTTATAAATTTAACATATTATATATAATATATTTATTATTTTATTTTTTATAATTTGTAAACTCTTACGATTTTACAATTCGATTTTGTGGATCTTCTACCGATTTTACGTAAAAATGTGTTTTTAATAACCTTGTTCCAAACCCAGTTCCAACAATGCATTTCTCGGACCTCCTAGAAAGTGGAACTGACGTTGCATATTCGAACTCATTAAATAAAAGGAATGAGGGAATCTGGAGCTGCTTGACGTTGCATACTCGATTCGCATCACTATGTTCAATAAAAAGAATGAGGGAAACTCCAATAGAAAAATATTAGAAGGGAAAAATACTTCTAAGATGAACCTTTTCCCACGTAATAGTCAAGAAGCCTTGACGGTATCGAGCTAGAACACCTTGCTCTTCACGAAGATCCGTAACAGTGTTGTTTCTTACGTGAAGTAAACAAATTTGTTTCAATTTAATGATTTCATGGTTTTAGGGCATGAACAATAGCCTCATTGGGGAGAAATGCGGCCTGGCCGTATGAAGCCAAGTCAGCAATTTTGCTGACTTGGCATTGAACAGTAGGGGTCAGGCTGCATTTGGTGGCCTCTGCACCGGCCAGGCAATGCAGCTTGGCCCCTTATTTTTTTTGCTTTTTTTGGGCAAAAACGACGCCGTTTTGCATCAAAACAACGCAAAATGGCGTCGTTTATGACACGCTGACCAAGCGCAGGCGTGTGTCAACGCACTTGCACTTTTTTTTTCCGAATATGCCCCTCTGAAATGACGCCGTTTGGCGTCTTGGCGTCGTTTCATTTTAAAAAAAAAAAAAAGAGCTGATAAGCGCTTCAGCGCCTGTCAACTCTGCGACGTGACGCGCCCCTATTGTACTTCCCGTTGCAAACCGTCCAACAGTTTGCAACGGCCATTTGAGCCCTATTTTTTTTTTTAAAAAAAAAATTACCAACGGTCATAAAATTTCATCCTCTATAAAATGAGATGCATTTTGCATATATTTGGGTCAAAATCCGAATTTCATATTTCTCAAACTCTCTCAAAATCTCTATTTTCTTCCAAAAAAATAAATCCTTCTAACTCTTTTGGAAATAATCCATTCTACGGAAATAACCCTTCATTCTATAATCCATCATATAATGTTGGTCAATTTGCTTCTAATTCTCAAAATCCTACCCAATTTTCCCAAAATCCACCCCAATTTCCAACTAGTTTTCCAATAAATCGTACAATGTTTCAAGCTCAAGGGTTTCAACACCACATGATGTCCAATTTCAACCATCAACCAAACCGTGAAATTCCTACAAATGTTGATAATGAAGACGGCTCCGAAGACGACGGAGAAATGCAAAATAAGGCAAAAAAATGGTCACTTGAAGAAGACACAGCTTTGATTTTGGTATATATTAACATCACAACAAATCCGATTATAGGTACATCTTAAAAGAATTCTATGATGTGGAAGAATATACTTTCACAATATAGGGCGGTTAGGGAAGACAATGCCAACATCAATCCCAGAAATGTGGCCCAGATTAGAACTCAGTGGAGGAGAATTTCTTCAACTGTGTCAAAGTGGGTTGAAATTTTCGCAGAGTCGGAAAGGTTGAAAAAAAGCGGAATAAACGACGAAGATGTGCTCCGAAACGCACTCACCATATGGGAGCATTCGAATAAGGGTTCAAGGTTCCAATTTATGGAGCATTGGAAGTTGTTGAGATCTTTTTCGAAGTGGGAATCCTGCATTGGAAGAAATGTTCCTACTTCCAATATACCTTTGATGATTCAAACACTCCCGAAACACCAAACATCGCTAGTAGCGGGAAGAGATCACGCACAGATGATGATTTTATCAACCTATCCTTTCCAATTGGCGAACAAGTTCCAATCAATTTAGAAGACGCTGCTACTAGTCTTCTAAAACGGCCAATAGGGGTGAAAAAAGCTAAAAGCAAGGGAAAACATAAGGTCGGAATACAACTTTTTTCGGAGAGTCCGAGCATTGAAATGCTAGGCTTATCCTTTCAAGAGAGGATAGTGGTCGAGAGGGAGAAGATTGCTTTGAATATGAAAAAAATAGATACCGATAGAATTGCTCATCAAGAGCAAATGGAGGCCGAGAGAATGAAAATAGAGGCCGAGAAAATTGCTCATCAAGAACAAATGGAAAGGATGAAACATGAGCAAAAGTTTCAAGTTTGACTTACTTTTGCGAACCGTGGAGAAGACAACTTATCAAACGCAGAAAAGAAAAATATTTCATAAGCTTAGCGAAAGTTTAGGGATGTAGTAGTATTTTATTTATTATGTTTTAGTATTTAATTTAGAGTATTTATTTTCATGTTCTAAGTTGATTATTAAATTTTATTTTAAATGTACTTTTAATTTTAATGTAATGTTACTTTATTTTCCATTAATTGTTTTAAGTATTTTATATTTAATTTAGAGTATTTTTTTTCATTTAAGTATTTCATATTTAATTTAGAGTATTTTTTTCATTTTTAAGTATAAGCATTAATTTTTAGTTTTAATGTAATGTAAATTTATTTATCATTAATTGTTTCACGTATTTCATTTTTAATTTACAGTATTTATTTTCATTTTGAAGAGTATTATTAAATTTTGATTTTAATGTAATGTAAATTTATTTTCTATTGATTGTTTTACGTATTTTATATTTAATTTAAATTCATGTAATGTAAATTTAAGTTTTTAATATAATGTAAATTTATTTGCCAAAAAATATTTTTAATAATGGCCCAAAAAATTATTAAAATTGTATTATTAATGTAAAAAAAGTTGATAATGACTGCGTGAATAGTGCAGGCCAGGCCACTAGCGTGAGTTAATTTTTTATGATGGCTGCGTGAATAATACTGGCCTGGCTACAAACTAATGTGGCACTGATGTGGTATGAATGAGGTCTGGTTGGTTCTAGGGGCTACCGTTGATGCCCTTAGAGCAAGCACACTAGGCTGGCCTCGAGATGTCAGAAGATGTTCTGACCGTTGTTCCAAGAAATGCGGTGAAGACCGTGGCCTATTTTTTATTTTCTAGACTGGCCTGCAAATTGCGTTGCTTTTTTTTTTTTTCAATTTGGTCAGCGGGTGCCGACACGCTGTCCGCTGCCCTGACCAGGTGTTGTAAATCACCCATTAGTTTGTAATGCTCATTTCACTTTTTTTTTTATAAAAAAATTATTATTACGTAAAAATTTTTTTTTTTTATAAAATAGCATGCACTTTTGGTGCAAGATTTGATTTTCTTAAATTTAATATAATATTAAATTATAATATACTTATTAATATATTATAAATTTTAATATAAAATTATTAATATTTCTATTAATATTAAGTTTAAGTTTATTAATATTTAATTTTAATTTTAATATTATGTAAAATTATTTATACTTATTTAATAATTACAAAAATTTTGAAATAATTAATTTAAATATAATATTATATAAAATTATTGAATGTGATTATTAAAAATTATATCTATTCATAGTTAAACAATATAAATAATTTTGTAGCCAAATCAATTACAAAATTAAAAAAATAATCAGTTTGTCTAAATGAAAAGAATTTTTGTAATTAATTGATAAATAATGCTAAAGTTATAATTTTGAATTTTATATCTAAATTAAAGAAAAAATTAATTTATTATTATGTTAATTATTAAATATAGTAAAATTTGAGTTCAAATTAAAAATTAACGTCATGTAAAATTATTTTCCATTTTCATGTCTTCAATTATTTAATATATGATAAGAACAAATTATAAGTTGTATTATTAATATATATCGAATTTGATAAATGAAAAATAAATAATTTTAAATAATCCAATTAATTATTTTTATGTTTAATTTATTGTATTTATCCGAATGTTTCAAGTATATTATTAAATTTCAATTTTAATGTAATGTAAATTTATTTTCTATTAATTGTTTTAAGTATTTCATTATTAATTTAGAGTATTGATTTTCATATTTTAAATGTATTATTAAAATTTAATTTCAATGTAATGAAAATTATTTTCCATTAATTGTTTAAGTATTAAATGTATAATAATTAAAATTATAAGTTGTATTATTAATATATATTAAATTTGATAAATGAGCAATAGATAGTATTTTAAAATTATTAATTTAAACAAGAAATATTAAATATATTAAATAAATGGTGCAAAAGAAGGTAAATGAGAGAAAAATTTATTGCGTGAATAGTAAAAATCGTTCATGAGCGTGAGCACTTTTTTTTATGATGATTATCTGAATAGTAAAGACCGTTCAAAGTTGATGTAGTGCTAATGTGGTGTGATCCTAGGTTGGCTGATGTTGGGACTGCTGTGAATGCCCTTAATAGGACTGGCCCTGTGGCTTGTTGCTATCGTACAGCATGACCTAAGTATACAATAAGATATTTTTAGGTGGGTTGAGGGGATTCCTTTCACAGTAAAAAAAGCTTGTTAAGCATAAGATTCTTAGTAGTCATTTTCAGGATCCCTCATAGTTGGACTCCCCTGCATTATTGCATCACATGACATGACACAACTAACAAAGCTTGGTTGTGCGGGCGTGATGCGCGCCCAATAGGTGTGCGCCACGTCTGAAGGTTATTGCAAATAAGTCATTGATTTGCAACAGTCATTTTTACTATTTTTTAAAAAAAAATTAAAAATTACCAATTAATAGGAAATATTTTTATACAAATTGACATGCACTTTGACTATTTTGAGTTAAATGATATTTTTATTTTCTATTAATTGTAATATGTATTTCATATTTAATTTAGAATTTTTATTTTTATTTTTGTTTTTTTTATATTATTATTAATAAGTTTATTAATTTAGAGTATTTCTTTAAATTTAAATTTTGTATAATGTAAACTTATTTTCTATTAACTGTTTTAAGTATTACTTTTTTAATCTGAAGTATTTATTTTCATGTTTTAAGTATATTATTAAAAAAAAAATTTAATTTAATAAAAAAATTCCATTAATTGTTTTTAAGTATTTTGTGTATGATAATTAAAATTATATAGTATATTATTAATATTATAAAAATTAATAAGAGTTGTGTAAATAATGCAGTCAAGTCTTTGTTATTAAAATTACGCACGTTACTTTAATGTTTATGTTATCTTCACATAGCCAAATTATTAAAATTACTTACGTTATTAAAAATTTTATGTTTAATTTATCGTATTTATCTGAATGTTTAAAGTATTTTATTATTAAATTTTAATTTTAGTGTAATGAAAATTTATTTTTCATTAATTGTTTTAAGTATTTCATATTTAATTTGGAGTATTTATTTTCCCTTTTAAGTGTATTATTAAATTTTAATTTTTATGTAATCAAAAATTCATTAATTGTTTTTAACTATTTAGTATATAATAATTAAAATTATAAATTATATTATTAATATAAAAAATTTAATAATAGTTGTAAATAGTAATAATGTGCCTTGAAACAAAGGCCAGGCCTTCACTATTTACATAGCCATATTATTAAAATTACTCACGTTATTAAAAATTTTATGTTTAATTTATCGTATTTATCCAAATATTTTAAGTATATTATTAAATTTTAATTTTAGTGTAATGAACATTTATTAAATTTTAATTTTAATTATGCACTTTTTTTAAGTATTTCATATTTAATTTATCGTATTTATTTTCATGTTTTAAGTGTATTAGTAAATTTTAATTCTAATGTAATGAAAAAATTTTCATTAAATATTTTTTAGTATTTAATGTATGATAATTTTAATTTAATGTATAAGTTGTATTATTAATATAAAAGAAATTTGATAATAGTCTGGAGTATGGTAAAGAGAGAAAATTAGTGATATAATGAGAAAAGTCGAGAGGCGATGTGAGTATTTTTTTGATTTTGACTGTCAAAATAGTATAAACTTAATTATAAACTGATATAAAATTGATGTGGTGTGACCTGGACTTGACCTGGGCAAATGCTGCTGTTCTTGCCCTAAGAATCCTCAATCTCATTGGTTTTTTTGAGCTGAGCAGGTCGGCACTGGGCATCACAGGTCAGATACTCAGACCTACGTATATACGATTATACGTCTGTTGTTGTCGTTGTGGTTATTTCTTATTTGTAGTGTTTGCTATGCGGGCGTCGGTGTTGCGTAACGATCGACCTTTTTGTTTTTTTTTTTAATATCAAAATTAGAAATGGGTTACGTATTAAGCCAGGGTGTTTATTTGTGTACTTAAACACCTCTGTTGATGGAATATGGTTTGAAATCAATGAAAACCATGTAAGTGGAATCAAGCATGTTGTCGTCAAAAGCAAAATTTCATTTATTTTTTTAGAAAATGTCTTAATTGTTAACTAAAAAGAATTCAATTTGGATATAAGAAATTTATTCAGAAATTTTAGTAACTCTGACTTTTCAGGGGGTATATAGAAGTCGAATTAGTATTTGCATATTCCTTATATCAACGATTTGAACAACCAGCAATGATTCATTTTGAGGTCTTGAAAATGGAAATGATAATTTTACTAAATTATGATGAAATCATTAAAAATGTAACGTATGTTTGGAGTGTGATGTATATGAGAAAAGTTGAATTAAATGTGTAAAAATTTTGATGGGTATTTTTTTTTATAGAAAAAGTATTTTAAAGGAAAAAGTGAGAGAAAATTTTTTAAAATTATATGAGAAGATTTGAGTAGGAAAATTTAAATTTTAAATTTTAAAATAAAAATGTATTTAGAGTGATATTTTTATTTGAGAAAATGACTTACTTTTTCTACCCAATCCATATTGCAATAAGTTGGCATTGGAATTTAATTCTTGTTGAACTTCCAATCCATATGGCAATAAGGCATGAATAACAGTGAGCACTGATCGTCTCTTTGGGCATCTATATATAATGCATTGAACTTCACCTTTACCATGTGAAAGCATTGTGAATATATATACAAAAAATGCCTAAATTACAATACAGCAGCTGCTTGGATGTTCACAAGTCTGGAATATGCTCTAGGTCAACATATATCTATGTATGCTGACAAAGCACGAAGAGTAATTGATCAAATTCGTGGACGTTCCTATGAAGAAACACTTCTGATACTAGAGCTCATGCCCTATCGAGCATGTTATCCCATTTCTACATTAGTTTATTCTGCAGCAGCAAATGCTCGTTCCTATATGGGTTCCAATGAAGTCAATTTATTCATTAGTAAAGCCAGGTAAGTGTGTATATCAGATTGCTGCAGGCCTTCCATCTTTCCTAGGGTCACTAATAGCGGTAAGCATTCCACGAAATATCCCATCGTTTGATATTTTCCCAAATTTCCTACCCAAGTCCGTTGGGCTTACAAGGGTTTGAACTACAAATTGGCACATTGCACCTCCTGACAGAGCCCGTAGCTGGTGACCCCTTTCTGCCAAGAAATGCCTTTTTTCTTTGGAGAGTTCAATGTGATCACCATCCAAAACGGTCCAGTTCTCATACAAAACGACATTCGGGATCAGCTGCACAAAATAAAGATGGTGTTTGTTATATGATCCCATGGATGTTTAGTGAGTTTAAGTTTCTCATATTAAGCCAAGCAAGTTACCTTGTGGTAGACTCTTGGACTCTGAACAGCGGCTAGAGGCTCCATTCCAAGAATAAAATGGTTGAGGAAGACCTGGATCACGGCTGGAATTATGTACAAGCCACCACTGCCACCAATGACCCCAGCTAGCTGGGTATCCTAATATCATTGCCCCAGGGACATCAGTTAGTGCATGAGGAATTTTGAGTTATGGGCAACAAGACAGAATCTTTCTCATACAAATGCTTTGTATCCTATATCCAAGAACCATTGCCAGGTGCTGCTCCTAATTCCCCTAAAGTCTAATAAACTCGGCAATTAGAATTGAAATTGCATGATGTACTTGGCACTACCTTAAGAACAACCACTGGGGTCATCGAAGATAATGGTCTCTTGTTTGGTCTAATAAAATTAGTTGGAGCGGGAGGGAGTTCATCAGGGGATACTTCTGTAGGTATTGAGAAATCACCCATTTCGTTATTGAGTACAATGCCAGTTGAAGGAGACAGCACCCCGCCACCAAACTGATAATTGACTGTGGTTGTCAATGATACAGCATTTCGATCGGCATCTACAATACAGAAATGGCTAGTTCCATGATCTCTAAGTTGGCTCCACCTAAAAATAAATCATAGTACAAGATATAGATCAGAATATATGGTATCATATTTAAGAATTCAAGGTAACTCACCAACCTGTGCATATAGTATTCAGGAGGAAAGTGGTGTCATCAAATATCCTTTCTCGAATTCTCTTGGCAAATACCGGGCTAAGCATCTCAGATATAGTTTTACTGATATTTTCAAACTCAGGGTCACCCAGGTTCATGCGTATAGCAAACATGTGTTTCAGTGCTTCGATCATCCGATGAAGACCCAAAGAACCGTATGCAGCATTCAATTTACCGTAACTCTCTAATATGTTCAGCACCTGGGTTACAAAAATTGCACTCATTTTTATGTGAACTAAAATAAGATTATTCAGAGAAAAAAGCACTAATTATTGCAGCCTAAACTAGCGTGTAATCTTTCATCAGGTGAAATATATCAGAATTAGGGTAAGTTTCTGAACCTGCCTAAGTTAGAGCGTTGCTTAACAATTGGAACACATGTATGAACAGAAAAAGCAAAAGCCAAATTGTTTTCCAGGAAAAGACTTCTTGTTATAATTGAATTTACACAGAAGAAAATACAAACCAGAGACATTCCCAGTGTCCCACTTGATGGTGGTGGCATGCCTATGATTGTGTAGCCCATTGTGTTGACAGCAACTGCGTCACTGACATCCACCCTGTAATTCCTCAAATCCTCCATTGTCAAAATTCCACCTGCTTTTGCACATCTTCAACAAGCTTTTCTCCAATTGTTCCATTATAGAAAGCCGCTGGGCCGTGTTCTGCTACAGCCGCAAGGCTGAGGCTAAGTTTTGCATTGTAGCATATGTCACCAGCTTTCAGCAGTTTTCCAGCTGGTGCGTACACCTGTTGTAAGCCAGGGTCGGACAGTATTTTTTCTGCATTATGAGCAATTGATGATCCGAGGTATGGAGCAACCACGAAACCTTCTTTGGCAAATTTGATGGCAGGTACAAATAAAGATTTCCAAGGCAGCCGCCCATACTTCAACCAAGCCTCATGAAGCCCAGCTAGCTCACCGGGAACTCCCATGGACAATGCTCCATCATACTTAGCTCGTTTATCTTTCTCATACATATCCTGTTGATGAAACTCGAAGCATTCAATAACATCCCAATATCTCAACTTCTAAAAACCATAATTTTGAAAGGTCTACTGTCCAAGTTTCAATACCACAGCTTATTGGATCCAAACTACACGGACGAAATCTATTAGATATCTGCGTTGCATACATCTTCAATTATATACCTTCCTAGCATTCTAGAATTAGGCCACGAATGAAGCAGGAACTGATCCAATGAATGGTAAAGTGGAGAAAAGATGTACCCGCGAAGCAGCCAATGGGGCAGTTTCTCTCATGTCAAATGCTTGGGCTCCGGGAGTGGATGAAGAATGAACAACCATGAAACCTCCACCTCCTATCCCACTGGACATTGGACTGACAACCCCCAAGCAGAGCGCAGTTGCAACTGCAGCATCAACAGCATGCCCACCTTTATCAAGTACCGATGCACCAATTTCTGAGCAACGGCCATCATCAGCTGCAACAACTCCTTGGTTAGACTTGACCATCCCAAAATTCTCGAACCCTGGCCTCTCATTGGATTTGTTTTCATCCGCCATGACCCAAAAACTTGAATTGCCAAGACCTACATGGCAACAGGGTTGTCGATAATGGAATATCCGAATTGGAAGGAACCATTAAAAAAAATTGGAACTTGACAATATTCGTGGGCGATCATTTCCTTTTTCCCAGACTGAGAAACTAAATTTAGGACAATATCCAACAGAACCAGAACAGGAGTAGGTGTTTTGCATGTCAAATGTTACATCGTTAAATTCTAAAGGTATCTTTTTCCTATCCATCAAACTTCCAAGCTTTCATAGAATGTCTGATCGCATACTTCATCACACAATTTATCAAATAAAAACAGTAAGTTGCTGCAAAGAGTATCTAACACAAAGTCGTCCGATTGAATTACATAATCACAAATTTGTGATTCGCAGGATGACCCTTATTCTATCCTTCCAAATTAGCAAGCCACCGAATGATCACAAAACAAAAACATTCCAATTGAGGGCACATACAATAATCACGGCCCTGTTCTAACCACAACAGAATAAGGTCCCATAGTACAAAACTGACAGTAAAAGAGAAGCAAGAAACTCACATGTCAAGGCGATAAGAAGCGCATGTAAAGAAGAGGGCAGCAGAGTGGTAGTCATTTTCGGAATTCCCATTGCCAAGAACCAAGAGTGGAGATTCCAGGTTCCGCTCGCGTTCGGCTATATAAAGAGCCCTGAATCTAGAGCTGCTTGTCGTTCCAAACCAATGTTATTAAAAACGCATTTTTACTCGTACGATTTTACGAGTAAAAATCAAGAGTCCGATTTAACTCGTGTCTAAAATCGAAAATTGGTAAAATCGGAATAAAATCGCGTCTTTACTCGTAAAAATGGTAAAATCGTACGTGTCAAGCGACTTTGCCAAAACGACAAAAAAGCTGCGTTTCGGTTACAAAACGTCAAAACCCAATTTTCAGCCTTTTCTTCTCGTCGTTTTTGTTCCTCCTTCTCGTCGTTTTGTCACACAGCTCCAGCCTCCAGGGTTTTGGCGCTGAGTTCCAGGAGTTCAGAAGTCTGAAATCATTGAAACAACGAGAGAGATATAGGGAGAGAGAAAGAGAGGTGTCTGAGGGTGAGACAAACCGGAGCTACCGAATAACTATAAGCTCTTTCAATCTCTTTTCTTTGGATAAAATTTTTCATTTTTTTGGGTGTAATTTTGCGTTGAATTTGTAGTTTAGATACATGTATTAGCTGTGATTCTATTATTTCTCGCTAGATTTTGGTGCAGAATTAATGTGCTACCGAGCTTAGGGTTTTAGGATATTCCCCGACTCAATTGGGGAAATTTTTACATTTTTGTTGCTATTGCTTGTTTGCGAGTTGAATTTTTTGTCTTTTTGCGGTTGTTTAATTCTTCCATTTCACTATCTGGATTTTGCTAGCTTTGCTTTGCTGGATTCTTCCATTTCGATTGTTGAAAAGTTTTCTGTTTCTTGGCATTTTCTGTTTTTTTGTTTCTTGCTGCATTTTCTATTTCTGTTTTTTGCATTTTTGGTTCTAAGTTTTCTGTTTCTGCATTTTTCGTTCTAAGTTTTCTGTTTCTGTATTTTTTGTTCTAAGTTTTCTGTTTCTTGGCATTTTCTGTTTTGTTTTTTTTTGTTTCTTGCTGCATTTTCTGTTTCTGTTTCTGCATTTTTTGTTCTAAGTTTTCTGTTTCTGCATTTTTTGTTCTAAGTTTTGTTTCTCGGCATTTTCAGTTTTTTTTTTTCTTGCTGTATTTTCTATTTCTGTTTCTGTTTCTTGGCAATTTAGATTTTCTGTTTCTGCATTTTTTGTTCTAAGTTTTCTGTTTCTGCATTTGTTGTTCTAAGTTTTTGGCATTTTCAGTTTTTTTTTCTTGCTGCATTTTCTGTTTCTGATTCTGTTTCTTGGCATATTAGAAGTTGCATTCAGGGCTGGAATTCACGGCATAGGCAGTAATGCTGTTAATGTTTTACTATTTCATCACCTATCATAAGGGGTATAATATTGGTTATAGAACAAGTGGGAACATAGGCTACAAGGCTGTATGGTGTTTGATTTTTTTGGGGGCCTGTATGTGTGCTAAGTTTTGTGGGTTGACTTTGCTGTGCATTGTTTTATGCCATAAGTGTGCTCTGGAATATTTCTTTGTGTGTGTAAGTCTATAGTGTGAAGTGCAGGTGAAGAAGAAAAGACCGGATAAGGACCAGGGATGGTTGAGGAACTAGCCAAAGAGGAGCAGGGGCATGATGCTATTTGTAATTATGATTATTATTAATTTTTAGGTGTGATTGATAATATTTTTTTTTTGAAATTTGTGTATTTTTTTATAAGTTTGAACAAGTTTATAATTTATAAATTTAATATATTATATATAATATATTTATTATATTATTTTTTATAATTTGTAAACTCTTACGATTTTACAATTCGATTTTGTGGATCTTCTACCGATTTTACGTAAAAATGTGTTTTTAATAACCTTGTTCCAAACCCAGTTCCAACAATGCATTTCTCGGACCTCCTAGAAAGTGGAACTGACGTTGCATATTCGAACTCATTAAATAAAAGGAATGAGGGAATCTGGAGCTGCTTGACGTTGCATACTCGATTCGCATCACTATGTTCAATAAAAAGAATGAGGGAAACTCCAATAGAAAAATATTAGAAGGGAAAAATACTTCTAAGATGAACCTTTTCCCACGTAATAGTCAAGAAGCCTTGACGGTATCGAGCTAGAACACCTTGCTCTTCACGAAGATCCGTAACAGTGTTGTTTCTTACGTGAAGTAAACAAATTTGTTTCAATTTAATGATTTCATGGTTTTAGGGCATGAACAATAGCCTCATTGGGGAGAAATGCGGCCTGGCCGTATGAAGCCAAGTCAGCAATTTTGCTGACTTGGCATTGAACAGTAGGGGTCAGGCTGCATTTGGTGGCCTCTGCCGGCCGAGCAATGCGACTTGGCCCTTATTTTTGCTTTTTGGGCAAAAGCGGCCGTTTGCACCAAAACAAGGCAAAATGGCGTCGTTTATGACACGCTGACCAAGCGCAGGCGTGTGTCAACGCACTTGCACTTTTTTTTTCCGAATATGCCCCTCTGAAATGACGCCGTTTGGCGTCTTGGCGTCGTTTCATTTAAAAAAAAAAAAAAGAGTGATAAAGCGCTTGGCTGTCAACTCTGCGACGTGTGGCGCCCTATTGTACTTCCGTTGCAAACCGTCAAGCGATTTGCAACGGCCATTTGAGCCCTATTTTTTTTTTTAAAAAAAAAATTACCAACGGTCATAAAATTTCATCCTCTATAAAATGAGATGCATTTTGCATATATTTGGGTCAAAATCCGAATTTCATATTTCTCAAACTCTCTCAAAATCTCTATTTTCTTCCAAAAAAATAAATCCTTCTAACTCTTTTGGAAATAATCCATTCTACGGAAATAACCCTTCATTCTATAATCCATCATATAATGTTGGTCAATTTGCTTCTAATTCTCAAAATCCTACCCAATTTTCCCAAAATCCACCCCAATTTCCAACTAGTTTTCCAATAAATCGTACAATGTTTCAAGCTCAAGGGTTTCAACACCACATGATGTCCAATTTCAACCATCAACCAAACCGTGAAATTCCTACAAATGTTGATAATGAAGACGGCTCCGAAGACGACGGAGAAATGCAAAATAAGGCAAAAAAATGGTCACTTGAAGAAGACACAGCTTTGATTTTGGTATATATTAACATCACAACAAATCCGATTATAGGTACATCTTAAAAGAATTCTATGATGTGGAAGAATATACTTTCACAATATAGGGCGGTTAGGGAAGACAATGCCAACATCAATCCCAGAAATGTGGCCCAGATTAGAACTCAGTGGAGGAGAATTTCTTCAACTGTGTCAAAGTGGGTTGAAATTTTCGCAGAGTCGGAAAGGTTGAAAAAAAGCGGAATAAACGACGAAGATGTGCTCCGAAACGCACTCACCATATGGGAGCATTCGAATAAGGGTTCAAGGTTCCAATTTATGGAGCATTGGAAGTTGTTGAGATCTTTTTCGAAGTGGGAATCCTGCATTGGAAGAAATGTTCCTACTTCCAATATACCTTTGATGATTCAAACACTCCCGAAACACCAAACATCGCTAGTAGCGGGAAGAGATCACGCACAGATGATGATTTTATCAACCTATCCTTTCCAATTGGCGAACAAGTTCCAATCAATTTAGAAGACGCTGCTACTAGTCTTCTAAAACGGCCAATAGGGGTGAAAAAAGCTAAAAGCAAGGGAAAACATAAGGTCGGAATACAACTTTTTGAGAGTCCGAGCATTGAAATGCTAGGCTTATCCTTTCAAGAGAGGATAGTGGTCGAGAGGAGAAGATTGCTTTGAATATGAAAAAATAGATCTGATAGAATTGCTCATCAAGAGCAAATGGAGGCCGAGAGAATGAAAATAGAGTAGAAAATTGCTCATCAAGAACAAATGGAAAGGATGAAACATGAGCAAAAGTTTCAAGTTTGACTTACTTTTGCGAACCGTGGAAGACAACTTATCAAAGCGCAGAAAAGAAAAATATTTCATAAGCTTAGCGAAAGTTTAGGGATGTAGTAGTATTTTATTTATTATGTTTTAGTATTTAATTTAGAGTATTTATTTTCATGTTCTAAGTTGATTATTAAATTTTATTTTAAATGTACTTTTAATTTTAATGTAATGTTACTTTATTTTCCATTAATTGTTTTAAGTATTTTATATTTAATTTAGAGTATTTTTTTTCATTTAAGTATTTCATATTTAATTTAGAGTATTTTTTTCATTTTTAAGTATAAGCATTAATTTTTAGTTTTAATGTAATGTAAATTTATTTATCATTAATTGTTTCACGTATTTCATTTTTAATTTACAGTATTTATTTTCATTTTGAAGAGTATTATTAAATTTTGATTTTAATGTAATGTAAATTTATTTTCTATTGATTGTTTTACGTATTTTATATTTAATTTAAATTCATGTAATGTAAATTTAAGTTTTTAATATAATGTAAATTTATTTGCCAAAAAATATTTTTAATAATGGCCCAAAAAATTATTAAAATTGTATTATTAATGTAAAAAAAGTTGATAATGACTGCGTGAATAGTGCAGGCCAGGCCACTAGCGTGAGTTAATTTTTTATGATGGCTGCGTGAATAATACTGGCCTGGCTACAAACTAATGTGGCACTGATGTGGTATGAATGAGTGCAGTTGGTTCTAGGGGCTACCGTTGATGCCCTTAGAGCAAGCACACTAGGCTGGCCTCGAGATGTCAGAAGATGTTCTGACCGTTGTTCCAAGAAATGCGGTGAAGACCGTGGCCTATTTTTTATTTTCTAGACTGGCCTGCAAATTGCGTTGCTTTTTTTTTTTTTCAATTTGGTCAGTGAGTGCCGATCATCATTGCCTGACAGTGTTGTAAATCACCCATTAGTTTGTAATGCTCATTTCACTTTTTTTATAAAAAATTATTATTACGTAAAAATTTTTTTATAAAATAGCATGCACTTTTGGTGCAAGATTTGATTTTCTTAAATTTAATATAATATTAAATTATAATATACTTATTAATATATTATAAATTTTAATATAAAATTATTAATATTTCTATTAATATTAAGTTTAAGTTTATTAATATTTAATTTTAATTTTAATATTATGTAAAATTATTTATACTTATTTAATAATTACAAAAATTTTGAAATAATTAATTTAAATATAATATTATATAAAATTATTGAATGTGATTATTAAAAATTATATCTATTCATAGTTAAACAATATAAATAATTTTGTAGCCAAATCAATTACAAAATTAAAAAAATAATCAGGTTTGTCTAAATGAAAAAGAATTTTTTGTAATTAATTGATAAATAATGCTAAATTTATAATTTTGAATTTTATATCTAAATTAAAGAAAAAATTAATTTATTATTATGTTAATTATTAAATATAGTAAAATTTGAGTTCAAATTAAAAATTAACGTCATGTAAAATTATTTTCCATTTTCATGTCTTCAATTATTTAATATATGATAAGAACAAATTATAAGTTGTATTATTAATATATATCGAATTTGATAAATGAAAAATAAATAATTTTTAAATAATCCAATTAATTATTTTTATGTTTAATTTATTGTATTTATCCGAATGTTTCAAGTATATTATTAAATTTCAATTTTAATGTAATGTAAATTTATTTTCTATTAATTGTTTTAAGTATTTCATTATTAATTTAGAGTATTGATTTTCATATTTTAAATGTATTATTAAAATTTAATTTCAATGTAATGAAAATTATTTTCCATTAATTGTTTAAGTATTAAATGTATAATAATTAAAATTATAAGTTGTATTATTAATATATATTAAATTTGATAAATGAGCAATAGATAGTATTTTAAAATTATTAATTTAAACAAGAAATATTAAATATATTAAATAAATGGTGCAAAAGAAGGTAAATGAGAGAAAAATTTATTGCGTGAATAGTAAAAATCGTTCATGAGCGTGAGCACTTTTTTTTATGATGATTATCTGAATAGTAAAGACCGTTCAAAGTTGATGTAGTGCTAATGTGGTGTGATCCTAGGTTGGCTGATGTTGGGACTGCTGTGAATGCCCTTAATAGGACTGGCCCTGTGGCTTGTTGCTATCGTACAGCATGACCTAAGTATACAATAAGATATTTTTAGGTGGGTTGAGGGGATTCCTTTCACAGTAAAAAAAGCTTGTTAAGCATAAGATTCTTAGTAGTCATTTTCAGGATCCCTCATAGTTGGACTCCCCTGCATTATTGCATCACATGACATGACACAACTAACAGGCGCTTCAGTTGTGCCAGACGTGATGCGCGCCCAATAGGTGTGCGCCACGTCTGAAGGTTATTGCAAATAAGTCATTGATTTGCAACAGTCATTTTTACTATTTTTTAAAAAAAAATTAAAAATTACCAATTAATAGGAAATATTTTTCTATACAAATTGACATGCACTTTGACTATTTTTGGAGTTAAATCTGATATTTTTATTTTCTATTAATTGTAATAAGTATTTCATATTTAATTTAGAATTTTTATTTTTATTTTTATTTTTTTTATTTTATTATTAAAGTGTTTATTAATTTAGAGTATTTTTTTAATTTTAATTTTAGTATAATGTAAACTTATTTTCTATTAACTGTTTTAAGTATTTCATATTTAATTTGAAGTATTTATTTTCATGTTTTAAGTATATTATTAAAAAAAAAATTTAATTTAATAAAAAAATTCCATTAATTGTTTTTAAGTATTTTGTGTATGATAATTAAAATTATAAAGTATATTATTAATATTAAAAAAATAAATAATAGTTGTGTAAATAGTAACGGTCAAGTCTTTGTTATTAAAATTACGCACGTTACTTTAATGTTTATGTTATTTTCACATAGCCAAATTATTAAAATTACTTACGTTATTAAAAATTTTATGTTTAATTTATCGTATTTATCTGAATGTTTAAAGTATTTTATTATTAAATTTTAATTTTAGTGTAATGAAAATTTATTTTTCATTAATTGTTTTAAGTATTTCATATTTAATTTGGAGTATTTATTTTTCCCTTTTAAGTGTATTATTAAATTTTAATTTTTATGTAATCAAAAAATTCATTAATTGTTTTTAACTATTTAGTATATAATAATTAAAATTATAAATTATATTATTAATATAAAAAAATTTAATAATAGTTGTGTAAATAGTAACGGCCAGGCCTTGAAACAAAGGCCAGGCCTTCACTATTTACATAGCCATATTATTAAAATTACTCACGTTATTAAAAATTTTATGTTTAATTTATCGTATTTATCCAAATATTTTAAGTATATTATTAAATTTTAATTTTAGTGTAATGAACATTTATTAAATTTTAATTTTAATTATGCACTTTTTTTAAGTATTTCATATTTAATTTATCGTATTTATTTTCATGTTTTAAGTGTATTAGTAAATTTTAATTCTAATGTAATGAAAAAATTTTCATTAAATATTTTTTAGTATTTAATGTATGATAATTTTAATTTAATGTATAAGTTGTATTATTAATATAAAAGAAATTTGATAATAGTCTGGAGTATGGTAAAAGAGAGAGAAAATTAGTGATATAACAGAAAAAGTCAGAGACTGATGTGAGTATTTTTTTGATTTTGACTGTCAAAATAGTATAAACTTAATTATAAACTGATATAAAATTGATGTGGTGTGACCTGGACTTGACCTGGGCAAATGCTGCTGTTCTTGCCCTAAGAATCCTCAATCTCATTGGTTTTTTTGAGCTGAGCAGGTCGGCACTGGGCATCACAGGTCAGATACTCAGACCTACGTATATACGATTATACGTCTGTTGTTGTCGTTGTGGTTATTTCTTATTTGTAGTGTTTGGCTATGCGGGCGTCGCTGTTGCGTAATGATCGACCTTTTTGTTTTTGTTAATATCAAAATTAGAAACGGGTTACGTATTAAGCCAGGTTGTTTATTTGTGTACTTAAACACCTCTGTTGATGGAATTTGGTATGTAATCAATGAAAACCATGTAAGTGGAATCAAGCATGTTGTCGTCAAAAGCAAAATTTCATTTATTTTTTTAGAAAATGTCTTAATTGTTAACTAAAAAGAATTCAATTTGGATATAAGAAATTTATTCAGAAATTTTTGTAACTCTGACTTTTCAGGGGGTATATAGAAGTCGAATTAGTATTTGCATATTCCTTATATCAACGATTTGAACAACCAGCAATGATTCATTTTGAGGTCTTGAAAATGGAAATGATAATTTTACTAAATTATGATGAAATCATTAAAAATGTAACGTATGTTTGGAGTGTGATGTATATGAGAAAAGTTGAATTAAATGTGTAAAAATTTTGATGGGTATTTTTTTTTATAGAAAAAGTATTTTAAAGGAAAAAGTGAGAGAAAATTTTTTAAAATTATATGAGAAGATTTGAGTAGGAAAATTTAAATTTTAAATTTTAAAATAAAAATGTATTTAGAGTGATATTTTTATTTGAGAAAATGACTTACTTTTTCTACCCAATCCATATTGCAATAAGTTGGCATTGGAATTTAATTCTTGTTGAACTTCCAATCCATATGGCAATAAGGCATGAATAACAGTGAGCACTGATCGTCTCTTTGGGCATCTATATATAATGCATTGAACTTCACCTTTACCATGTGAAAGCATTGTGAATATATATACAAAAAATGCCTAAATTACAATACAGCAGCTGCTTGGATGTTCACAAGTCTGGAATATGCTCTAGGTCAACATATATCTATGTATGCTGACAAAGCACGAAGAGTAATTGATCAAATTCGTGGACGTTCCTATGAAGAAACACTTCTGATACTAGAGCTCATGCCCTATCGAGCATGTTATCCCATTTTTAAATTAGTTTATTCTGCAGCAGCAAATGCTCGTTCCAATATGGGTTCCAATGAAGTCAATTTATTCATTAGTAAAGCCAGGGAATTGTGAATATCAGATTGCTGCAGGCCTTCCATCTTTCCTAGGGTCACTAATAGCGGTAAGCATTCCACGAAATATCCCATCGTTTGATATTTTCCCAAATTTCCTACCCAAGTCCGTTGGGCTTACAAGGGTTTGAACTACAAATTGGCACATTGCACCTCCTGACAGAGCCCGTAGCTGGTGACCCCTTTCTGCCAAGAAATGCCTTTTTTCTTTGGAGAGTTCAATGTGATCACCATCCAAAACGGTCCAGTTCTCATACAAAACGACATTCGGGATCAGCTGCACAAAATAAAGATGGTGTTTGTTATATGATCCCATGGATGTTTAGTGAGTTTAAGTTTCTCATATTAAGCCAAGCAAGTTACCTTGTGGTAGACTCTTGGACTCTGAACAGCGGCTAGAGGCTCCATTCCAAGAATAAAATGGTTGAGGAAGACCTGGATCACGGCTGGAATTATGTACAAGCCACCACTGCCACCAATGACCCCAGCTAGCTGGGTATCCTAATATCATTGCCCCAGGGACATCAGTTAGTGCATGAGGAATTTTGAGTTATGGGCAACAAGACAGAATCTTTCTCATACAAATGCTTTGTATCCTATATCCAAGAACCATTGCCAGGTGCTGCTCCTAATTCCCCTAAAGTCTAATAAACTCGGCAATTAGAATTGAAATTGCATGATGTACTTGGCACTACCTTAAGAACAACCACTGGGGTCATCGAAGATAATGGTCTCTTGTTTGGTCTAATAAAATTAGTTGGAGCGGGAGGGAGTTCATCAGGGGATACTTCTGTAGGTATTGAGAAATCACCCATTTCGTTATTGAGTACAATGCCAGTTGAAGGAGACAGCACCCCGCCACCAAACTGATAATTGACTGTGGTTGTCAATGATACAGCATTTCGATCGGCATCTACAATACAGAAATGGCTAGTTCCATGATCTCTAAGTTGGCTCCACCTAAAAATAAATCATAGTACAAGATATAGATCAGAATATATGGTATCATATTTAAGAATTCAAGGTAACTCACCAACCTGTGCATATAGTATTCAGGAGGGAAAGTGGTGTCATCAAATATCCTTTCTCGAATTCTCTTGGCAAATACCGGGCTAAGCATCTCAGATATAGTTTTACTGATATTTTCAAACTCAGGGTCACCCAGGTTCATGCGTATAGCAAACATGTGTTTCAGTGCTTCGATCATCCGATGAAGACCCAAAGAACCGTATGCAGCATTCAATTTACCGTAACTCTCTAATATGTTCAGCACCTGGGTTACAAAAATTGCACTCATTTTTATGTGAACTAAAATAAGATTATTCAGAGAAAAAAGCACTAATTATTGCAGCCTAAACTAGCGTGTAATCTTTCATCAGGTGAAATATATCAGAATTAGGGTAAGTTTCTGAACCTGCCTAAGTTAGAGCGTTGCTTAACAATTGGAACACATGTATGAACAGAAAAAGCAAAAGCCAAATTGTTTTCCAGGAAAAGACTTCTTGTTATAATTGAATTTACACAGAAGAAAATACAAACCAGAGACATTCCCAGTGTCCCACTTGATGGTGGTGGCATGCCTATGATTGTGTAGCCCATTGTGTTGACAGCAACTGCGTCACTGACATCCACCCTGTAATTCCTCAAATCCTCCATTGTCAAAATTCCACCTGCTTTTTGCACATCTTCAACAAGCTTTTCTCCAATTGTTCCATTATAGAAAGCCGCTGGGCCGTGTTCTGCTACAGCCGCAAGGCTGAGGCTAAGTTTTGCATTGTAGCATATGTCACCAGCTTTCAGCAGTTTTCCAGCTGGTGCGTACACCTGTTGTAAGCCAGGGTCGGACAGTATTTTTTCTGCATTATGAGCAATTGATGATCCGAGGTATGGAGCAACCACGAAACCTTCTTTGGCAAATTTGATGGCAGGTACAAATAAAGATTTCCAAGGCAGCCGCCCATACTTCAACCAAGCCTCATGAAGCCCAG
Organism: Gynochthodes officinalis; assembly: GCA_020080225.1. Taxonomy (NCBI): domain Eukaryota; kingdom Viridiplantae; phylum Streptophyta; class Magnoliopsida; order Gentianales; family Rubiaceae; genus Gynochthodes; species Gynochthodes officinalis. Next base: position 43,892,264 of record CM034615.1, on the reverse strand, counting down.
CTAGCTCACCGGGAACTCCCATGGACAATGCTCCATCATACTTAGCTCGTTTATCTTTCTCATACATATCCTGTTGATGAAACTCGAAGCATTCAATAACATCCCAATATCTCAACTTCTAAAAACCATAATTTTGAAAGGTCTACTGTCCAAGTTTCAATACCACAGCTTATTGGATCCAAACTACACGGACGAAATCTATTAGATATCTGCGTTGCATACATCTTCAATTATATACCTTCCTAGCATTCTAGAATTAGGCCACGAATGAAGCAGGGAACTGATCCAATGAATGGTAAAGTGGAGAAAAGATGTACCCGCGAAGCAGCCAATGGGGCAGTTTCTCTCATGTCAAATGCTTGGGCTCCGGGAGTGGATGAAGAATGAACAACCATGAAACCTCCACCTCCTATCCCACTGGACATTGGACTGACAACCCCCAAGCAGAGCGCAGTTGCAACTGCAGCATCAACAGCATGCCCACCTTTATCAAGTACCGATGCACCAATTTCTGAGCAACGGCCATCATCAGCTGCAACAACTCCTTGGTTAGACTTGACCATCCCAAAATTCTCGAACCCTGGCCTCTCATTGGATTTGTTTTCATCCGCCATGACCCAAAAACTTGAATTGCCAAGACCTACATGGAAACAGGGTTGTCGATAATGAAATATCCGAATTGGAAGGGAACCATTAAAAAAAATTGGAACTTGACAATATTCGTGGGCGATCATTTCCTTTTTCCCAGACTGAGAAACTAAATTTAGGACAATATCCAACAGAACCAGAACAGGAGTAGGTGTTTTGCATGTCAAATGTTACATCGTTAAATTCTAAAGGTATCTTTTTCCTATCCATCAAACTTCCAAGCTTTCATAGAATGTCTGATCGCATACTTCATCACACAATTTATCAAATAAAAACAGTAAGTTGCTGCAAAGAGTATCTAACACAAAGTCGTCCGATTGAATTACATAATCACAAATTTGTGATTCGCAGGATGACCCTTATTCTATCCTTCCAAATTAGCAAGCCACCGAATGATCACAAAACAAAAACATTCCAATTGAGGGCACATACAATAATCACGGCCCTGTTCTAACCACAACAGAATAAGGTCCCATAGTACAAAACTGACAGTAAAAGAGAAGCAAGAAACTCACATGTCAAGGCGATAAGAAGCGCATGTAAAGAAGAGGGCAGCAGAGTGGTAGTCATTTTCGGAATTCCCATTGCCAAGAACCAAGAGTGGAGATTCCAGGTTCCGCTCGCGTTCGGCTATATAAAGAGCCCTGAATCTAGAGCTGCTTGTCGTTCCAAACCAATGTTATTAAAAACGCATTTTTACTCGTACGATTTTACGAGTAAAAATCAAGGGTCCGATTTAACTCGTGTTTAAAATCGAAAATTGGTAAAATCGGAATAAAATCGCGTCTTTACTCGTAAAAATGGTAAAATCGTACGTGTCAAGCGACTTTGCCAAAACGACAAAAAAAGCTGCGTTTCGATTACAAAACGTCAAAACCCAATTTTCAGCCTTTTCTTCTCGTCGTTTTTGTTCCTCCTTCTCGTCGTTTTGTCACACAGCTCCAGCCTCCAGGGTTTTGGCGCTGAGTTCCAGGAGTTCAGAAGTCTGAAATCATTGAAACAACGAGAGAGATATAGGGAGAGAGAAAGAGAGGTGTCTGAGGGTGAGACAAACCGGAGCTACCGAATAACTATAAGCTCTTTCAATCTCTTTTCTTTGGATAAAATTTTTCATTTTTTTGGGGTGTAATTTTGCGTTGAATTTGTAGTTTAGATACATGTATTAGCTGTGATTCTATTATTTCTCGCTAGATTTTGGTGCAGAATTAATGTGCTACCGAGCTTAGGGTTTTAGGATATTCCCCGACTCAATTGGGGAAATTTTTACATTTTTGTTGCTATTGCTTGTTTGCGAGTTGAATTTTTTGTCTTTTTGCGGTTGTTTAATTCTTCCATTTCACTATCTGGATTTTGCTAGCTTTGCTTTGCTGGATTCTTCCATTTCGATTGTTGAAAAGTTTTCTGTTTCTTGGCATTTTCTGTTTTTTTGTTTCTTGCTGCATTTTCTATTTCTGTTTTTTGCATTTTTGGTTCTAAGTTTTCTGTTTCTGCATTTTGGTTCTAAGTTTTCTGTTTCTGTATTTTTGTTCTAAGATTTCTGTTTCTTGGCATTTTCTGTTTTTTTTTTTGTTTCTTGCTGCATTTTCTGTTTCTGTTTTTGCATTTTTTGTTCTAAGTTTCTGTTTCTGCATTTTTTGTTCTAAGTTTTGTTTCTTGGCATTTTCAGTTTTTTTTCTTGTTGTATTTTCTATTTCTGTTTCTGTTTCTTGGCATTTTAGATTTTCTGTTTCTGCATTTTTTGTTCTATGTTTTCTGTTTCTGCATTTTTTGTTCTAAGTTTTTGGCATTTTCAGTTTTTTTTTCTTGTTGCATTTTCTGTTTTTGTTTCTTGGCATATTAGAAGTTGCATTCAGGGCTGGAATTCACGGCATAGGCAGTAATGCTGTTAATGTTTTACTATTTCATCACCTATCATAAGGGGTATAATATTGGTTATAGAACAAGTGGGAACATAGGCTACAAGGCTGTATGGTGTTTGATTTTTTTGGGAGCCTGTATCTGTGCCAAGTTTTGTGGGTTGACTTTGCTGTGCATTGTTTTATGCCATAAGTGTGCTCTGGAATATTTCTTTGTGTGTGTAAGTCTATAGTGTGAAGTGCAGGTGAAGAAGAAAAGACCGGATAAGGACCAGAGATGGTTGAGGAACTAGCCAAAGAGAAGCAGGGGCATGATGCTATTTGTAATTATGATTATTATTAATTTTTAGGTGTGATTGATAATATTTTTTTTTTGAAATTTGTGTATTTTTTTATAAGTTTGAACAAGTTTATAATTTATAAATTTAATATATTATATATAATATATTTATTATATTATTTTTTATAATTTGTAAACTCTTACGATTTTACAATTCGATTTTGTGGATCTTCTACCGATTTTACGTAAAAATGTGTTTTTAATAACCTTGTTCCAAACCCAGTTCCAACAATGCATTTCTCGGACCTCCTAGAAAGTGGAACTGACGTTGCATATTCGAACTCATTAAATAAAAGGAATGAGGGAATCTGGAGCTGCTTGACGTTGCATACTCGATTCGCATCACTATGTTCAATAAAAAGAATGAGGGAAACTCCAATAGAAAAATATTAGAAGGGAAAAATACTTCTAAGATGAACCTTTTCCCACGTAATAGTCAAGAAGCCTTGACGGTATCGAGCTAGAACACCTTGCTCTTCACGAAGATCCGTAACAGTGTTGTTTCTTACGTGAAGTAAACAAATTTGTTTCAATTTAATGATTTCATGGTTTTAGGGCATGAACAATAGCCTCATTGGGGAGAAATGCGGCCTGGCCGTATGAAGCCAAGTCAGCAATTTCTTGACTTGGCATTGAACGATAAGTCAGTGCATTTGGTGGCCTCTGCCGCGAGCAATGCAGCTTGGCCCCTTATTTTTTTTGCTTTTTTTGGGCAAAAACGACGCCGTTTTGCATCAAAACAACGCAAAATGGCGTCGTTTATGACACGCTGACCAAGCGCAGGCGTGTGTCAACGCACTTGCACTTTTTTTTTCCGAATATGCCCCTCTGAAATGACGCCGTTTGGCGTCTTGGCGTCGTTTCATTTTAAAAAAAAAAAAAAGAGCTGATAAGCGCTTCAGCGCCTGTCAACTCTGCGACGTGACGCGCCCCTATTGTACTTCCCGTTGCAAACCGTCCAACAGTTTGCAACGGCCATTTGAGCCCTATTTTTTTTTTTAAAAAAAAAATTACCAACGGTCATAAAATTTCATCCTCTATAAAATGAGATGCATTTTGCATATATTTGGGTCAAAATCCGAATTTCATATTTCTCAAACTCTCTCAAAATCTCTATTTTCTTCCAAAAAAATAAATCCTTCTAACTCTTTTGGAAATAATCCATTCTACGGAAATAACCCTTCATTCTATAATCCATCATATAATGTTGGTCAATTTGCTTCTAATTCTCAAAATCCTACCCAATTTTCCCAAAATCCACCCCAATTTCCAACTAGTTTTCCAATAAATCGTACAATGTTTCAAGCTCAAGGGTTTCAACACCACATGATGTCCAATTTCAACCATCAACCAAACCGTGAAATTCCTACAAATGTTGATAATGAAGACGGCTCCGAAGACGACGGAGAAATGCAAAATAAGGCAAAAAAATGGTCACTTGAAGAAGACACAGCTTTGATTTTGGTATATATTAACATCACAACAAATCCGATTATAGGTACATCTTAAAAGAATTCTATGATGTGGAAGAATATACTTTCACAATATAGGGCGGTTAGGGAAGACAATGCCAACATCAATCCTAAATGTGGCCCGATTAGAACTCGATGGAGGAGAATTTCTTCAATCGTGTCAAAGTGGGTTGAAATTTTCGCAGAGTCGGAAAGGTTGAAAAAAAGCGGAATAAACGACGAAGATGTGCTCCGAAACGCACTCACCATATGGGAGCATTCGAATAAGGGTTCAAGGTTCCAATTTATGGAGCATTGGAAGTTGTTGAGATCTTTTTCGAAGTGGGAATCCTGCATTGGAAGAAATGTTCCTACTTCCAATATACCTTTGATGATTCAAACACTCCCGAAACACCAAACATCGCTAGTAGCGGGAAGAGATCACGCACAGATGATGATTTTATCAACCTATCCTTTCCAATTGGCGAACAAGTTCCAATCAATTTAGAAGACGCTGCTACTAGTCTTCTAAAACGGCCAATAGGGGTGAAAAAAGCTAAAAGCAAGGGAAAACATAAGGTCGGAATACAACTTTTTTCGGAGAGTCCGAGCATTGAAATGCTAGGCTTATCCTTTCAAGAGAGGATAGTGGTCGAGAGGGAGAAGATTGCTTTGAATATGAAAAAAATAGATCTGATAGAATTGCTCATCAAGAGCAAATGGAGGCCGAGAGAATGAAAATAGAGTAGAAAATTGCTCATCAAGAACAAATGGAAAGGATGAAACATGAGCAAAAGTTTCAAGTTTGACTTACTTTTGCGAACCGTGGAGAAGACAACTTATCAACCGCAGAAAAGAAAAATATTTGATAAGCTTAGCGAACGTTTGGGGAAGTAGTAGTATTTTATTTATTATGTTTTAGTATTTAATTTAGAGTATTTATTTTCATGTTCTAAGTTGATTATTAAATTTTATTTTAAATGTACTTTTAATTTTAATGTAATGTTACTTTATTTTCCATTAATTGTTTTAAGTATTTTATATTTAATTTAGAGTATTTTTTTTCATTTAAGTATTTCATATTTAATTTAGAGTATTTTTTTCATTTTTAAGTATAAGCATTAATTTTTAGTTTTAATGTAATGTAAATTTATTTATCATTAATTGTTTCAATGATTTCATTTTTAATTTACAGTATTTATTTTCATTTTGAAGAGTATTATTAAATTTTGATTTTAATGTAATGTAAATTTATTTTCTATTGATTGTTTTACGTATTTTATATTTAATTTAAATTCATGTAATGTAAATTTAAGTTTTTAATATAATGTAAATTTATTTGCCAAAAAATATTTTTAATAATGGCCCAAAAAATTATTAAAATTGTATTATTAATGTAAAAAAAGTTGATAATGACTGCGTGAATAGTGCAGGCCAGGCCACTAGCGTGAGTTAATTTTTTATGATGGCTGCGTGAATAATACTGGCCTGGCTACAAACTAATGTGGCACTGATGTGGTATGAATGAGGTCTGGTTGGTTCTAGGGGCTACCGTTGATGCCCTTAGAGCAAGCACACTAGGCTGGCCTCGAGATGTCAGAAGATGTTCTGACCGTTGTTCCAAGAAATGCGGTGAAGACCGTGGCCTATTTTTTATTTTCTAGACTGGCCTGCAAATTGCGTTGCTTTTTTTTTTTTTCAATTTGGTCAGCGGGTGCCGACGCATTGCACGCTGACTGTGTTGTAAATCACCCATTAGTTTGTAATGCTCATTTCACTTTTTTTTTTATAAAAAAATTATTATTACGTAAAAATTTTTTTTTTTTATAAAATAGCATACACTTTTGGTGCAAGATTTGATTTTCTTAAATTTAATATAATATTAAATTATAATATACTTATTAATATATTATAAATTTTAATATAAAATTATTAATATTTCTATTAATATTAAGTTTAAGTTTATTAATATTTAATTTTAATTTTAATATTATGTAAAATTATTTATACTTATTTAATAATTACAAAAATTTTGAAATAATTAATTTAAATATAATATTATATAAAATTATTGAATGTGATTATTAAAAATTATATCTATTCATAGTTAAACAATATAAATAATTTTGTAGCCAAATCAATTACAAAATTAAAAAAATAATCAGGTTTGTCTAAATGAAAAAGAATTTTTTGTAATTAATTGATAAATAATGCTAAATTTATAATTTTGAATTTTATATCTAAATTAAAGAAAAAATTAATTTATTATTATGTTAATTATTAAATATAGTAAAATTTGAGTTCAAATTAAAAATTAACGTCATGTAAAATTATTTTCCATTTTCATGTCTTCAATTATTTAATATATGATAAGAACAAATTATAAGTTGTATTATTAATATATATCGAATTTGATAAATGAAAAATAAATAATTTTTAAATAATCCAATTAATTATTTTTATGTTTAATTTATTGTATTTATCCGAATGTTTCAAGTATATTATTAAATTTCAATTTTAATGTAATGTAAATTTATTTTCTATTAATTGTTTTAAGTATTTCATTATTAATTTAGAGTATTGATTTTCATATTTTAAATGTATTATTAAAATTTAATTTCAATGTAATGAAAATTATTTTCCATTAATTGTTTAAGTATTAAATGTATAATAATTAAAATTATAAGTTGTATTATTAATATATATTAAATTTGATAAATGAGCAATAGATAGTATTTTAAAATTATTAATTTAAACAAGAAATATTAAATATATTAAATAAATGGTGCAAAAGAAGGTAAATGAGAGAAAAATTTATTGCGTGAATAGTAAAAATCGTTCATGAGCGTGAGCACTTTTTTTTATGATGATTATCTGAATAGTAAAGACCGTTCAAAGTTGATGTAGTGCTAATGTGGTGTGATCCTAGGTTGGCTGATGTTGGGACTGCTGTGAATGCCCTTAATAGGACTGGCCCTGTGGCTTGTTGCTATCGTACAGCATGACCTAAGTATACAATAAGATATTTTTAGGTGGGTTGAGGGGATTCCTTTCACAGTAAAAAAAGCTTGTTAAGCATAAGATTCTTAGTAGTCATTTTCAGGATCCCTCATAGTTGGACTCCCCTGCATTATTGCATCACATGACATGACACAACTAACAGGCGCTTCAGTTGTGCCAGACGTGATGCGCGCCCAATAGGTGTGCGCCACGTCTGAAGGTTATTGCAAATAAGTCATTGATTTGCAACAGTCATTTTTACTATTTTTTAAAAAAAAATTAAAAATTACCAATTAATAGGAAATATTTTTCTATACAAATTGACATGCACTTTGACTATTTTTGGAGTTAAATCTGATATTTTTATTTTCTATTAATTGTAATAAGTATTTCATATTTAATTTAGAATTTTTATTTTTATTTTTATTTTTTTTATTTTATTATTAAAGTGTTTATTAATTTAGAGTATTTTTTTAATTTTAATTTTAGTATAATGTAAACTTATTTTCTATTAACTGTTTTAAGTATTTCATATTTAATTTGAAGTATTTATTTTCATGTTTTAAGTATATTATTAAAAAAAAAATTTAATTTAATAAAAAAATTCCATTAATTGTTTTTAAGTATTTTGTGTATGATAATTAAAATTATAAAGTATATTATTAATATTAAAAAAATTAATAATAGTTGTGTAAATAGTAACGGTCAAGTCTTTGTTATTAAAATTACGCACGTTACTTTAATGTTTATGTTATTTTCACATAGCCAAATTATTAAAATTACTTACGTTATTAAAAATTTTATGTTTAATTTATCGTATTTATCTGAATGTTTAAAGTATTTTATTATTAAATTTTAATTTTAGTGTAATGAAAATTTATTTTTCATTAATTGTTTTAAGTATTTCATATTTAATTTGGAGTATTTATTTTTCCCTTTTAAGTGTATTATTAAATTTTAATTTTTATGTAATCAAAAAATTCATTAATTGTTTTTAACTATTTAGTATATAATAATTAAAATTATAAATTATATTATTAATATAAAAAAATTTAATAATAGTTGTGTAAATAGTAACGGCCAGGCCTTGAAACAAAGGCCAGGCCTTCACTATTTACATAGCCATATTATTAAAATTACTCACGTTATTAAAAATTTTATGTTTAATTTATCGTATTTATCCAAATATTTTAAGTATATTATTAAATTTTAATTTTAGTGTAATGAACATTTATTAAATTTTAATTTTAATTATGCACTTTTTTTAAGTATTTCATATTTAATTTATCGTATTTATTTTCATGTTTTAAGTGTATTAGTAAATTTTAATTCTAATGTAATGAAAAAATTTTCATTAAATATTTTTTAGTATTTAATGTATGATAATTTTAATTTAATGTATAAGTTGTATTATTAATATAAAAGAAATTTGATAATAGTCTGGAGTATGGTAAAAGAGAGAGAAAATTAGTGATATAACAGAAAAAGTCAGAGACTGATGTGAGTATTTTTTTGATTTTGACTGTCAAAATAGTATAAACTTAATTATAAACTGATATAAAATTGATGTGGTGTGACCTGGACTTGACCTGGGCAAATGCTGCTGTTCTTGCCCTAAGAATCCTCAATCTCATTGGTTTTTTTGAGCTGAGCAGGTCGGCACTGGGCATCACAGGTCAGATACTCAGACCTACGTATATACGATTATACGTCTGTTGTTGTCGTTGTGGTTATTTCTTATTTGTAGTGTTTGCTATGCGGGCGTCGGTGTTGCGTAACGATCGACCTTTTTGTTTTTTTTTTTAATATCAAAATTAGAAATGGGTTACGTATTAAGCCAGGGTGTTTATTTGTGTACTTAAACACCTCTGTTGATGGAATATGGTTTGAAATCAATGAAAACCATGTAAGTGGAATCAAGCATGTTGTCGTCAAAAGCAAAATTTCATTTATTTTTTTAGAAAATGTCTTAATTGTTAACTAAAAAGAATTCAATTTGGATATAAGAAATTTATTCAGAAATTTTTGTAACTCTGACTTTTCAGGGGGTATATAGAAGTCGAATTAGTATTTGCATATTCCTTATATCAACGATTTGAACAACCAGCAATGATTCATTTTGAGGTCTTGAAAATGGAAATGATAATTTTACTAAATTATGATGAAATCATTAAAAATGTAACGTATGTTTGGAGTGTGATGTATATGAGAAAAGTTGAATTAAATGTGTAAAAATTTTGATGGGTATTTTTTTTTATAGAAAAAGTATTTTAAAGGAAAAAGTGAGAGAAAATTTTTTAAAATTATATGAGAAGATTTGAGTAGGAAAATTTAAATTTTAAATTTTAAAATAAAAATGTATTTAGAGTGATATTTTTATTTGAGAAAATGACTTACTTTTTCTACCCAATCCATATTGCAATAAGTTGGCATTGGAATTTAATTCTTGTTGAACTTCCAATCCATATGGCAATAAGGCATGAATAACAGTGAGCACTGATCGTCTCTTTGGGCATCTATATATAATGCATTGAACTTCACCTTTACCATGTGAAAGCATTGTGAATATATATACAAAAAATGCCTAAATTACAATACAGCAGCTGCTTGGATGTTCACAAGTCTGGAATATGCTCTAGGTCAACATATATCTATGTATGCTGACAAAGCACGAAGAGTAATTGATCAAATTCGTGGACGTTCCTATGAAGAAACACTTCTGATACTAGAGCTCATGCCCTATCGAGCATGTTATCCCATTTTTAAATTAGTTTATTCTGCAGCAGCAAATGCTCGTTCCAATATGGGTTCCAATGAAGTCAATTTATTCATTAGTAAAGCCAGGGAATTGTGAATGTCAGATTGCTGCAGGCCTTCCATCTTTCCTAGGGTCACTAACAGCGGTAAGCATTCCACGAAATATCCCATCGTTTGATATTTTCCCAAATTTCCTACCCAAGTCCGTTGGCCTTACAAGGGTTTGAACTACAAATTGGCACATTGCACCTCCTGATAGAGCCTGTAGCTGGTGACTCCTTTCAGCCAAGAAACGCCTTTTTTCTTTGGAGAGTTCAATGTGATCACCATCCAAAACGGTCCAGTTCTCATACAAAACGACATTCGGGATCAGCTGCACAAAATAAAGATGGTGTTTTTTATATGATCCCATGGATGTTTAGTGAATTTAAGTTTCTCATATTAAGCCAAGCAAGTTACCTTGTGGTAGACTCTTGGACTCTGAACAGCGGCTAGAGGCTCCATTCCAAGAATAAAATGGTTGAGGAAGACCTGGATCACGGCTGGAATTATGTACAAGCCACCACTGCCACCAATGACCCCAGCTAGCTGGTTATCCTAATATCATTGCCCCAGGGTTATCAGTTAGTGCATGAGGAATTTTGAGTTATGGGCAACAAGACAGAATCTTTCTCATACAAATGCTTTGTATCCTATATCCAAGAACCATTGCCAGGTGCTGCTCCTAATTCTCCTAAAGTCTAATAATCGCGGCAATTAGAATTGAAATTGCATGATGTAGTTGGCACTACCTTAAGAACAACCACTGGGGTCATCGAAGATAATGGTCTCTTGTTTGGTCTAATAAAATTAGTTGGAGCAGGAGGGAGTTCATCAGGGGATACTTCTGTAGGTATTGAGAAATCATCCATTTCATTATTGAGTACAATGCCAGTTGAAGGGGACAGCACCCCGCCACCAAACTGATAATTGACTGTGGTTGTCAATGATACAGCATTTCGATCGGCATCTACAATACAGAAATGGCTAGTTCCATGATCTCTAAGTTGGCTCCACCTAAAAATAAATCATAGTACAAGATATAGATCAGAATATATGGTATCATATTTAAGAATTCAAGGTAACTCACCAACCTGTGCATATAGTATTCAGGAGGGAAAGTGGTGTTATCAAATATCCTTTCTCGAATTCTCTTGGCAAATACCGGGCTAAGCATCTCAGATATAGTTTTACTGATATTTTCAAACTCAGGGTCACCCAGGTTCATGCGTATAGCAAACATGTGTTTCAGTGCTTCGATCATCCGATGAAGACCCAAAGAACCGTATGCAGCATTCGATTTACCGTAACTCTCTAATATGTTCAGCACCTGGGTTACAAAAATTGCACGCATTTTTATGTGAACTAAAATAAGATTATCCAGAGGAAAAAGCACTATTTATTGCAGCCTAAGCTAGCGTGCAATCTTTCATCAGGTGAAATATATCAGAATTAGGGTAAATTTCTGAACCTGCCTAAGTTAGAGCGTTGCTTAACAATTGGAACACATGTATGAACAGAAAAAGCAAAAGCCAAATTGTTTTCCAGGAAAAGACTTGTTATAATTGAATTTACACAGAAGAAAATACAAACCAGAGACATTCCCAGTGTCCCACTTGATGGTGGTGGCATGCCTATGATTGTGTAGCCCATTGTGTTGACAGCAACTGCGTCACTGACATCCACCCTGTAATTCCTCAAATCCTCCATTGTCAAAATTCCACCTGCTTTTTGCACATCTTCAACAAGCTTTTCTCCAATTGTTCCATTATAGAAAGCCGCTGGGCCGTGTTCTGCTACAGCCGCAAGGCTGAGGCTAAGTTTTGCATTGTAGCATATGTCACCAGCTTTCAGCAGTTTTCCAGCTGGTGCGTACACCTGTTGTAAGCCAGGGTCGGACAGTATTTTTTCTGCATTATGAGCAATTGATGATCCGAGGTATGGAGCAACCACGAAACCTTCTTTGGCAAATTTGATGGCAGGTACAAATAAAGATTTCCAAGGCAGCCGCCCATACTTCAACCAAGCCTCATGAAGCCCAGCTAGCTCACCAGGAACTCCCATGGACAATGCTCCATCATACTTAGCTCGTTTATCTTTCTCATACATATCCTGTTGATGAAACTCGAAGCATTCAATAACATCCCAATATCTCAACTTCTAAAAACCATAATTTTGAAAGGTCTACTGTCCAAGTTTCAATACCACAGCTTATTGGATCCAAACTACACGGACGAAATCTATTAGATATCTGCTTTGCGTACATCTTAAATTATATACCTTCCTAGCATTCTAGAATTAGGCCACGAATGAAGCAGGGAACTGATCCAATGAATGGTAAAGTGGAGAAAAGATGTACCCGCGAAGCAGCCAATGGGGCAGTTTCTCTCATGTCAAATGCTTGGGCTCCGGGAGTTGATGAAGAATGAACAACCATGAAACCTCCACCTCCTATCCCACTGGACATTGGACTGACAACCCCCAGGCAGAGCGCAGTTGCAACTGCAGCATCAACAGCATGCCCACCTTTTTCAAGTACCGATACACCAATTTCTGAGCAACGGCCATCATCAGCTGCAACGACTGCTTGCTTAGACTCGACCATCCCAGAATTCTCAAACCCTGGCCTTTCATTGGATTTGTTTTCATCCGCCACGACCCAAAAACTTGAATTGCCTCGCAGTATCAGCTCAATACCTACATGGAAACAGGGTTGTCGATAATGAAATATCCGAATTGAAAGGGAACCATTAAAAAAAATTGGAACTTGACAATATTCGTGGGCGATCATTTCCTTTTTCCCAGGCTTAGAAACTAAATTTAGCACAATATCCAACAGAACCAGAACAGGAGTAGGTGTTTTGCATGTCAAATGTTGTTAAATTCTAAAGGTATCGTTTTCCTATCCATCAAACTTCCAAGCTTTCATAGAATGTCTGATCGCATGCCTCATCACAAAATTTATCAAATAAAAAACAGTAAGTTGCTTCAAAGAGTATCTAACACAAAGTCATCTGATTGAATTACATAATCACAAATTTGTGATTCGCAGGATGACCCTTATTCCATCCTTACAAATTAGCATGCCACCGAATGATCACAAAACAAAAACATTCCAATTGAGGGCACATACAATAACCACGGCCCTGTTCTAACCACAACAGAATAAGGTCCCATAGTACCAAACTGACAGTAAAAGAGAAGCCAGAAACTCACATGTCAAGGTGATAAGAAGCGCAAGTAAAGAAGAGGGCAGCAGAGTGGTAATCATCCATCTCCTGTTTTTGGAATTTCCATTGCCAAGAACCAAGAGTGGAGATTCCAGCTTCCCCTGCTGCTCCCTCATCATCTCGCCGTGACAGTGTTGTTTCTTACGTGAAGTAAACAAATTTGTTTCAATTTAATGATTTCATGGTTTTATAGTTGGTGGCTGACTTGTTAACTGGCACTGTTCCCCTCTTTGTTAATGTCAGGTGATGCAATAATGCAGGGGAGTCCAACTATGAGGGACCCTGAAAATGACTACTAAGAATCTTACGCTTAACAAGCTTTCCTCACTGTGAAAGGAATCCCCTCAACCCACCTCAAAATATCTTATCGTATACTTAGGTCATGCTGTAAGAGAGCGACGAGCCACAACGCCAGTCCTACTAAGATCTAAGAATCCTCAATCTCATTGGCTTTTTTGAGTTGACCAGGTCGGCACTGTGCATCACAGGTCAGATACTCAGACCCCACGTATAAACGATTATACGTCTGTTGTTGTCGTTGTGGTTATTTCTTATTTGTAGTGTTTGTCTATGCGGGCGTCGCTGTTGCGTAACGATCGACCTTTTTGTTTTTTTTAATATCAAAATTAGAAATGGGTTACGTATTAAGACAGGTTGTTTATTCGTGTACTTAAACTTGGTATGTAATCAATGAAAACCATGTAAGTGGAATCAAGCATGTTGTCGTCAAAAGCAAAATTTCATATATTTTTTAGAAAAAGTCTTAATTGTTTCAAAATAACTAAAAAGGTTTTTTTTTTAGCTAAAAAGAATTCAATTTGTATATAAGAAATTTATTAAGAAATTTTTGTAACTCAATCGTAAATGATGAAATTATTAAAAATGTAAAAGTGCGTTTGGACAATCCTTTCCTATTTGCAAATAAGAAAATTTTCAAACAAAAATAAACTATCCAAATACATTTTTATTTCAAAATTTAGAATTCAAATTTTTCCACTCAAATTCCTCTCACGTAATTTTAAAAAAAATTTCCTTTTATTTTTTCTCTCCAAAATACTTTTTCTATTAACAAATATCCACCAAAATTTTTACACATTTCGATACAACTTTTTCTATTTGCAAATAAAAATCCCTTATCTAAACGAACACTAAAGAGAAATAAAGAGATCGAGAAATAAAGAGAAGGTGTAGAGTTTAATTTGACATTGGCTTCTTTCTGTTATTCTTCTTAGGTCTTTTGCATATCTTCTGCATGTATTTTGGGGTCTGGGTATGAATGGAGGAATCTAATTTTATGCAGAACAACAATTCACAGAATAATTCAATGAGATTTTTTGAGGATGAAATGGATAGGGGAGATGTTTTTTAATCACAGAACAACTGCATGATGTTTCCTTTGATTTTGGGGTCCTATCATCTGCAGGTCTTATGATGGGGTTTGAAATGATACAATCATACAAACCGAAAAAAAAAGCAAGGATGGGACTGCCGTCGGTCCCAAAGTCCAAACCAAACTGATTTGAACTTTGTTGGGGAAGGGGATTGAGTAATTATAGATTTTATTTTAAACTGTATTTTTTATTTTTTATAAAATAAAAAATATAAAAATATATTTTAAAATTATAATTTATATATATATTTGTAATTAAAATTTTAAATATTATAAAATAATTTTTATATTTTAATATACTTTTTATTTTAGTATTATTATATTAAAAAGTATAAAAATATAATTTACAATACTATTTATACACACCCGTAAATTTGTAATGTTGATTTTGCTTTCAAATTCTGACCATCGCATGCATATTGCCTTGCGTAAGTTGATCAGTTTCATGCAAATATGAATCAAACCTAATCAATTGGTGGGATCAAATGTTGAGAAGTTTTGTGATGTTTTCTTGACTTTCATCAAATAAATTTCATCAGTTTTATTGACATTCTCATTATTGATACGCCATTGGACAGTCAAAGAGGAGAAACGAACAAAAGATTACGTGCTCCACATAAAATCAGCTTGTATCGAGGATGATAAAAAATTTCACAACTGACAAGTGGAAAAAATTTAATAGAAAATGTTAATGGAAATTGGATTTTCTATGGTAGTTTTGTCTTTCTTAGAAAATTCACTTTAAAATAGATGTAGCAATTTTTTTATGAATTTTCTTTTCAAGAGGCAATGGAAATTATTCAGTAAATAAAGAAAGTACAATTTTCTTTTAATTTTTAAGAAGGGCACAGCAATCCGGTTTTCCAATATCAACAAAATAAAATCTAAGATGTTTTATTAGATTTGCATTCATGAAATCAATATCATAAATTCCTGATATGGATTTCAAAGTCGTATCTCATACATAAACTTTAACATTTTAAGAACAATTTTTAAAACATTAAAGTTTATTTAATTCTTGTTTAAAATACAATAATTAAGTAAAAAAATATTCATCTGTCTCCAGTTTGATATTGACGTTAATATATAATTTTAATTTATTTTTTGACTATGTAAGGTACCTTCCGTTGTTTTTCTTGCCCAGTTGTACCTTCCTGTTGTTTTTTACAAGGTACATGAAGGTTGAAAATTCCAGAGGCCTACCATTTCCAACTTATTCGTCATCCTTGTGAGAAATGCATGGCTTTGCAGGTGAAAATTTCAACAGCATAATTTGTTCCCTTTGCCAAAGTAAAAGCAATGGTATACTTAGTAAATAAACCTTTGCCATTGTTGATTCTAGAGAAAAATTAAAAGGGCAAAAACCAAAACAAAACAAAACCAAAAAAAAAAAAACAAAGAAGAAGAAAAAGAACTGAACATTTCAAACTGTATTTCAGTTGTTGTTGTTCTGTACAAATGCAAGTATTACATTTGGAGGAACTTGCAGCTCCCGCTAGTAGTGCATAGGTAAAAATTAATGCACACTTTAGCATGACCTATCAAAAATTGTACCTAAAGATAATCAACCTTTGCACACCTTTACCACTACTGGCAATCTACCACGTCAGCGTTAACTAGGGATATGATTAAAACCAATTACAATGGGAAGGAAGTATTGGGGCACTTTAGCTCTATAATGCTTGGTTCACGACCGCCAAAATGCATCAGGGTCAGTACTGTACAATGTGCGATCTTGGACCTCAAGGTTAGCCACATGGTAATTAATCAGCCGTGCCTGAAATATTTTACACAGGAGCAGTCCAGATGGAAGCATCCACCATCCACTTTCATCCCTGCAACCACAGTTACCACCAGAAGCAAACGTCAAATACTAATGAACAGACACATGTAATGAAAAATGTGCAATTAAGGGGACCATTGCATTATTCAGCTGAAGAAGCTCCCTACAGGCTAAAATTCCAGGATTGAAAGTTCGAGTGCTTTTTATTTGGTGAGGATTGAGTCTTAAAATGGACAAATCCACATATAAAGGCAACCACCTGAAACAAATTAAAAACAGACTATAAGAATCAAAGTATTAAACTTTGACACATGCCACATTATCATAGAAAACAAGGAAAACATATTTGACATAAGGAAGAAGCATGTGTATACAATAACAATAATAAGGCGTGCAATGATTAATATTCTTCCATAATCTCAAAAACACAAGACAACAAGCATGAGCATCTTTCCAGAAAAAAAATGTGCAAAAATATCTTTCAGGGCAGTACAGGTGCAGATTTTATTCAGCATCTTTAAAAAGTAAATAATGAAGGAAATATTCATTTGCAATTATGAAAGTTGATTTCATAAATAGACAACCAACCAACCAAAAAGAAAGCTTAAGGGTCCGTTTGGACAAAGCATTTCTATTTGCAAATGGAAAAAGTTGTATTAAAATGTATGGAAATTTTAATAGATATTTGTTGATAGAAAAAGTATTTTGGAGGGAAAATAAAGAGGGAAAATTTTTTAAAAATTATGTCAAGGGAATTTGAGTGGGAAAATTTGAATTCTAAATTTTGAAATAAAAATGTGTTTGAATAGTTTGTTTTTGTTTGAGAATTTTCTTATTTGCAAATAGAAATTGTCTATCCAAACGCAGGTATTTTTATTTACAAATAGAAAAAGTAGGCCCTTTTCTCAAATAAAAACATCACATTCCAAACATATTTTTATTTCAAAATTTAAAATTTAAATTTTCCCACTCAAATTCCTCTCACATAATTTTAAAAAATCTTCCCTCTCATTTTTCCCTCTAAAATACTTTTTCTATAAAAAAACACCCACCAAAATTTTCACACATTCCAATACAACTTTTCTCAAATACATCACACTCCAAACATACCCTTAAACTTATCCCGGTTCATTCAGTTCACATGTTATTACCTGAAAAAAAAAGAGGCAGCCCATTGGATAGATCCGATAAGCTATATCCACAACTAATGCACACAGCCCTACTTTATATTTCTTTGAAAAGCTATTTCCACAACTTGAACTCGTGATCCCAAGGTCACATGGTACTGTTTACTCTAAAATTTATGAATATTAAAAACATTTTATCATATCAAGTTTATGAATCAACACATACTCACAATGAACCCCATGGTAACAAGAGTTACAAGAAAAAAAGGAAGTGGTAACATTTTCTTAGGAGAGTATTTTCTTCGGGAGTTACAGGTGGAAGGCATGAGGGCAAAGCTACTTACAACGTTTAGGACTGAGGTAATGTTCCATAATGCATATCCACGCATGAACCCTGCCGACCGCCTAGGTCCATGACTAAACAATGCATTGATTCCAGCTGGGAACGGAAGAAGAATGCCGAGAGGAAGAATAAACAAGACCAGAAAGAAGTCCAACAATGAACTTGAGTAGAGTTGAAGCAAAGTGAGCAAGACTAAGCTAACATCTCCTAAAAGGAGAACCGACATTACCATGCCAACAAGATCCTGCAATAAACAAACATGGGGAGAGAGAGAGAGAGAAATCAGTAGACCTGCAATAAACACACACAATAGGACCAATTGACCAGGTCAACTATTGATCGTAAAAACACACCTGATGCCCTATGGGTTTTGTGTTGCGAATTATGAAGTAGAAAGGAAAATCGATAGTCATCTTCTCCTTGAGCATCTGGAGGTTGTTTTTATTCAAAATTTCTCCAGCTATTTTTTTCTGTGGAATTGAATGTTCATTGACTCTGACAAGATCCAGTGCTTTCCTCCAACGAGTACCAGGCAAACTGCATGTTCCACATTAATATATATTATAAGCACCTCAAGTTCAGATATCCACTAAGTTCAGGATATGGAATATAAAAATTTTACCGTGACTCTTTCTGAAGTGAGAATTGTCTATCTGGCCTCTCAACTACAAATTTTGAAACTTCATCCCCAAGAGCACACACAACAAGTCCAAATTGGCGATAACCAGAAGCAGAAGGCTGAAAGCAAGCCAGATCAACATGTACACCGTGAGATCTTAATGTGGGATTTGCGTGTGTCTCAACCCAACAAACAACTGGAGCTAAGGTGGCCCTTAAATGCCCTCGGCGAACTAAACGCAGCTGAGCATTTAGACCAGCAACTAGTCGGTACCAGATTGTAGGTGGAACTGACTGCAATAAAATACCAAGAACAGTTAATGGACCTTCTGCAAAACCACAAGAACAGATAAAGATGACAAATCAACATAACAAAATCATTTTTAATAATGTTAAGCAGCTGTGTGACCAAACCTGACTCATGAGGCAAGTTAAGATGTTATCACTCTGAAGAGAGAAAGGAGCCATATAAGATCCATCTCCACCAAAAACAATAGACAATGGAAATCTTTGATGAAGATGAGGAGGAAGGTCATCTCTTTTCTCATCACCACCAAGGAAAAAATCAACATATGCAAGCATTAGATCCGAAGTTGCAGCCACCTATAATAGAAGAAACTCATTACTGACTTCTCAACAGGTTTTGTACTGTTAAAATGACTGATAAGTCATTTGTATTGTTAATGTCGACTTGAGGGAAAAAATATAGACATTGACTGAAGCTAATTTACAGATTCAATTATGTGCATCGAGTAAAGCAACATTACATAGTGATTATTCCTAGGCCTGAAGAACTTGGCCTTAAATGTACAGCCAGGTCTAATACTGAAAATTAAATTAAAACTCATTTCATGGGCCATAGAACCATTATCAATTTGGAACATGGACTGTTGACACATATCCTAGACAAGGATCCAGAACTCATTAAACAGATGGCCCTGAAACTTTGAAAATGGCTTCTATGTTTCCTATGTGATCAAGCACTTAATTCATTACCACTAAATTGCATACTAGCTTCTGTTATCTCTATTACCATTTAACAGCTTCCTGTGCACAATGGCACTAGCAACTGCACCACCACATTAGAGTTCCCAAACTTCTATTTTCCCTGTCTGCTGATAAATTTCTACCTTATTATCTACCCAAAATGATTTTCCAACTTAATAAGACGCAGGAAATAACTAACCTCTTCAAATTTCTAGAGTTTATATTTCATTTTTTTTTTCAAACCACTGTCAACATGGAAATTCAAAATTGGGCTATTACCTTTAACAACTTAACCTCAACCCTAAATGCTCACATCCCTAACCAGGATTTGCAAATTTCAAAGTTGGATCCTCACAGTAATAAACTAACTTTTTAACTCCTAGTTTCACATCTTAAGGAGTCATAATAGGTTTCTTCAGAATGTTGATTGACCTGTTATACTTACACAGACCAACATTTATGCCTCTTTACTTGGATAATAGCAGAACAACTCATCATCAAGAACATCCATGTAACTATCATCCTAATCTACTGATTAAGTCAAGAAGTCAATAACAAGCATTGACAAGTGACATGTCATTTAGAATCATCAAATTTAACCACTAAGACCTAATGCAAGGTCCTAGGCTAGCAAATTTGTAAGTGGAAAGTTCATCCCTAAACAGGAAGAAATTGATGAAATGGACCTTGAGTCCTTCATATAGAGCACGTGAACGGCAAGAACGCAAGCAAGCATGATCATATTCGGACCGAACAAATTCACGCAGTTGTTGTATCTTTTTCTTTCGGCAGTGCTGTAGCCATGACCATGCAAGTGGGTATACCAAAACAGAAAGAATGCTATACACTGATCCTTCCCACCAATGATAATAAGCCAAATTGTTGATTTCATCCACAAATCTGTTAAAGGCATCTTCATATCTGCAGATAAAAAATTATTTGTAAAATGATAACCATCCATCCGGACAAGTCACACAAGCAATATATCCAGAAGTAGCTAACATATAACAACTCCTGCAAAACTTTCCCGCACGGAAGGGATTTGAAAGGAAACACCAAGACAGGAAAAAGGGCACATTATATTCAGATTCTCATATACACAATAGTCAGTAACATACACGATTTCTTTCACTTCTTTTGGTGGGGAATGATGAAGATGCCAGGGCTCCCAAAAGGTGTTGGCCCCCATGAAATACATTCTATGAACATGAGTTTGAGACTCCTCATTTCGACTGGTTTCCAGGACCTAAAATAAAATAGTTGATGTGCTTAAGTCACCAAGTAATTAAGAAAGCAAACTAAAATGCTAGTTATTTTGATTCCAGGCAAAGTACAAGCATTTGAAACAAAATGAAAACCAAATTAACAAAGCAAACCTGACCTCATTCAGTGATTCCAGAAAAGGGAATGAGCGATCAATTGTAGAGCTCCGACGAGTAGGACCATGGGCTGGTAATTCATCCACGCTGACAAATTTCATCCTAGCTACACTTAGAACGAGAGCTAATAGGACAAGGAGACTTAGTAGGATGAATCCAAATAACCATGGTCCTCCAAATGCATACATCAATTCTTCAAGTGCCGTGTAACAGTGTGGCATGTGATATCTATCAGAGACACACTTGTACGGGCAAGGAGCATCAGTAACGCCCCCTGTATAAAAATGTAAATCAAAAGAAGTCAAACTTTGAAAAATATAAACATATGACTTATTGATGACAGTCAGGAAACATTTCAAAAATTAAATAACACTAACAGTAATTATCGAAAAACAGAGTGCCAGTACAATATGTTTTACTAGATTACATATCTAAACATAAAGAAATGCAGAAAGGGGAGAGGTGATTTTTGATAGAGGGGAGACATAGTTCAATCACAAGCAAAATGAAAAGCAATTGCACTACCTCGAACAGCAGTGTACATAGCACGATGTGGAAGCTCATGAGATGGGCAATTCTGACAAAGGGCTCCATCAGACCCGGTCACATTCTTATATGTTCCAACCGGGCATTCCTGTGTCATCAAATATTTATAATTAAAATTTAAACTTTTAAGAATACACAAAACCAATGAGATTAATATGTCCACAGCTAGGGTAGAAGATGTGATGATGTGCCTCTTTTAAGAAAAGGTAAGATGAATCAATAAAAATAAGGATTTCAATAGTTATTTGACTTTTAAAGACAAAATAAGAATTTCAGAGAGGCAACAAGAAGACTCCTCTTGTTGCTTTTGAGTAAAGGCAGAAATCACCAGAAGTGAAAAGTAATTAATTCAAACCTGGAAGCATCATGAGCTTATGAATAATACATAGAGAACATGGAAGTATATCTTGCTTGACATTAAACTACTGATAGAGTCCAATCTTAGGTGTAAATACTTCTAATTGCACCCAAAAATCCAAATTCATCCAAAGCAGCACCAAACCTGACAAAAAATGCCATAAAGTCCTTTTGGGCATGCTTGTCCACTGACTGTTCCATTTTCTCCATCACGACCCAAACCTCGGCCAATTCCTCCACTGCAATTTCATCATCAGAGTTACGGTTTACTGCTGTCAATATTTTTCATGTAAAGCAGTCATGACTAAGAAATCAGACAAAACATTTCCAACAGAATAATCCAAAATATATTCCCACTCTACTGTGACCAATGAATGCCATTTCAAAAGCATATCAAAATAAAAATACCCAATAGCTAGTTTAATAAGACAATTGAGATTCAAGAAGGCAATCATTTGCAATTTGCAATGTGGATTAAATATTGATTATGCAATATGTGTATTCATGACTCTAGTTCCTATTATCCACATTTATGTTCACAGATTTTCTCAGATTTATATCCGACATTATGGGGTTTATACTCAAGTGAAACTGCGTCTAAATTGAGGAGTTAGAATTTCTCAAGGTTGGTTAGGGCATCATTTCCAAGCAAAAAGAGCATATGGAATAAAAGTGCAGCTACGCATGGAATGACATCATGTGAAACAACGACTTTCTTCTTCCAAGCATATGAGCCATGGCACCTTGAGATCATGAACAGGGGAGCAAACAAGAAGTCCTATAATCATCCTAAATTTAACAAGTGCTAGATATCCAATAATTTTCGAACAACTCGCATTACATTGAAAAAGTTGGTCAGGAAATCTTGTTTCAAAAAATTTGTAAGGTTTAAGTTTTCCAAGATTTAGCTGCTTGTATACACCCTGGGATTTAAATTTTTTTGAAAAGAATAAACCCTTTATTGCCTGCATACTCATTAAGGTAATAGAAGTAATAAGAGGTTTACAACAAACCTAACACTGATAGTTCCATTCACACTTGCAATTGGTAGGTATTCATCTCCTGTGGAAATATCTGACCAATGAAAGTGAACCCTTCCCCCACCACCGCCACCACCACCACCATTAGTGCTGCCATATCCCCCAACAGCTGAGATGACAGAGGAATTACTAAGGGACAGAGTATGAACAAACAGAAGAATTGTTCCCCCAGATCCACCTCCAGTGCCGCCTCCTAAAATAGCCCCACCATCCAGCTCTGATACAAATTTTGCCTTGTTTTCTGCATTAGTTTGAAGTGAACCGTGGACAGACAGAAATGACAATGCATGCTCCAACGAACCCATCACTGACAGAGGAGAGAGAGCATCACATAACATAAATCCCAGAACAATGTTAGAGGATTATCAAGATATCTGCATTTTTAAATTCTAAATCTTAAAGAGTAAAATAGTCTTCTCCAAGTAACCTGAATTTGTCAATTTGATCACAAGAATTTTGCAACTGTTTACAAGAATGGCAAAACTTTTATTGTACAACTACAGTCAAACTGCCAAACAACTCCACTTGTGACCTTCTTAATAAAGCAATCAAAATAAGAAAGTAGGCAATGCAATGAATTAAGATATCAGATCACAAAAAAGCGTCAAATTCGAAGAAACAACATCAACATCACCTTTATCCCAAACTAGTTGGGGTCGGCGATTGATGAACCCAAAGACAAAAGCGAGGAGAAGAAATAGTTATAAAATGAAATAGAAAAATAAAGGGAAAAGGGCTAGGACTAGAAATGGCAGTTGGGAACATAAGAATTTTGCTCTTCCACCACGCTAATAGCTTTCCTCCACTCCATCCTAAGACAAACTGTACGTCAATCTATTTCCCAATCCCCTAAATCTTGTTTTACTACTTTTTGCACGTAAGTTTCGGCCGACCTCTCCCTTTCTTCCTGTCATGTTTTTTATAACAAACTTCTGTTCTCACCGGAACATCTAGGGGTCTCCTCAATTCTAAGTGACTAATCCAGTGTCATGTTCGTCAATTTCGAAGAAACAATCAATAAAATCATATTACAGATTCTTTAATAACTACAAGTGACTAATCCAGTGTTATTCCAACATTCACATCTGCATCTGTATGCATATACTATTAACTGTACAAGAGAAAGGAAAAGTAACAGTTTTTACCAAGGGGAAATGAGGAAATAACACTCAGCCTTTAGTCCTCCAGTAGATCTCCTCAATTCAATATTGTAAATTACTTTCTTATTTTCAAGGGCATAAACCTAAATATACACCCAGTGGGATCAAGTCAACATCAAAATCATCTACTCATAGACACTTTTGTAATAAGAAAGGATGGAAACAATTAAAATCAACATTAATATCCTGTCAAGCTTATGCAAAATGTAATAAGTACTATAAGTTTATTCATGAGATCACATACTCAAGTTCTGTTAAGAACATATTGTGATACAACTAGTAATTTTAAATGGGGTAACAAAATTACTATTAACCCACTCATATTATGCACTTATCTCACTTAGCTCATGCTGCCCCCTTCAGCAATCACTTGACTTAAACATCTCCCTGAATAACACAATTCAATCATATAACTCCAGATACTACCGGTTTAAGAAAACATTTTTAAAAAAAAAATCGATTATGACATTTAAACCCCTGTATATCTGTTTTAAAATATAAAAAATGTAGTCATGCATGCCTCGTTCAGGTCTACTCTTAGTACAATTTATAATCAGAAATTATTTGACTAAGTTCAATGGCTAAGAGAGGATAAATGTACTCAAGAGTTTAGGAAGACAATAATATGAGGGGTTGAATGTACATCAGCTTTGTAAAATCTTCTTCAAAATATAAAGTTCTTTTCCAAAAGCTTACCAATGATACCACCACCAGCGGCTGCATCGGGTAAACTATAGTTTCCACTTCCACTACCAAGTTCACAAGGCAATTCAGTACTACCATAAACAGCACCACCACGAATGTAACTTCCGTTATAATATGTATCTCCACCTCTGCCTCCATGTCCTGCTCCACTGCTCAGACCATTGGGCAAAACTTCACCTCTACCCAAGCCACCAAAGCAACCTGCATACTCCAACAAAACACTTTCAAAAACTACAGTCAAATGTAGCTTTAGTTATTCCTTTGTGCCAGCAATGCAGCAGAACTAGCAAACAGGATTTATACAATTCAATCATTTGATAAAGCATTGGCAATTGATGGCAAGAATCTCGTAGTTCATTATTCATCAAAGTTATGAGAAAGAAATTTTTAACACAATTTTTTTTTAAGATAAAAAGGAACAAATCTAAATATAAAGCATACCCAGGCCAGATGCACTAATTTCTCCTGAGGGTTTCACAACTACAGTTCTAACCCAGTGGAAATGAACAACTGATCCTTCTACAAGGCCTTCAACAATTACATCTTCAACTCGACATACCTGTATGAGCGAAAAAACTCCACACATCAGTTGATAATGCACACAAAATATTATGAATGAATTTACCACCTCAACCTAAAAAGACAAAAATCTAACGTGGTACTTATTTTAAGTAGTCCAATTCTACATTAATGTTCATTATATCTATGAGTATATAATCATTTGCATACCTGAAGAGTGAAAGACAATGAAGCATTTACATTGCAATCCTCAGGTGGATGAAGAAGTTCGAGGGGGCAATTCTGGAGATGACAGTGGAGCCTTGAAGCCCTAACAAAATCAAATAATCAATTATATCACAGGAAGGATAGCAAAGCTCCAGAGAGAGATCGGATACAATAAAATCACCACTTACATATAACTCTTACTTGCATTCTGCACAGGGCCTCGAATGGTAGATCCAGGCCCAACCTTTATGCAGAAGGATAGAGATTCACATTAGCAGTCGGGCTAAAAAGCACAAAAACAAATCTAGCACATAAGCATTCGAAATGAAAAATCCAATTTCCCAATAAAAGCTCCATGGATGCCTGCTATGCCACACGATCAGTTCACACATTGTGAATGTCTCAAATGACTAGCAAAATGGAAACCATACTACAACTTGTACAGATCAGACAAAGTTGGGCAAAAACAAAAGCAGGGAGCCTTCTGGCTATTTAAGACACTACTAATAAGTGATGCCACATTTCCCCAAATAGGGGGATGGAAGAAATGCTACAAACCCTACTCCTCTGATAAACTAGATTATATTAGCCATATTTTCATATTTTTCCCAGCTCTGGAATCCTGTCCTACTTGCTTAAAGCACGGAAGACTACCATAACCTCATGCAACATGACCAAACAAATTTCTCAGTGCTGTTAATGTATTTATTCTAACTTTCCAGAAACAACATGTTCCTCATGAAAAAAAATGCAGAAAGTTGCATATAGACTCAGACATTTTAATTATTAGCAACACCATTGCTTCATTTACTTGAAAATGGATACATCAAGAACAATATTGGCAAAGTAATCCAAGTTCCAAAAAATGATATGTACCTTAAAGACAAATTTTACAACACCACCACCCCCAAAAAAAAAAACACACACACACAATTTTAAAATAAATACAGAGTACAATTAATGCATTTATTAGGGAATCATCAATCATGAGAATGTAAGTTCTTGCTTCCTGAATTAAAATATCGAAGCGTGAAAAGGTATTCATATTGAAAAGTAAGGAGCCTGACAATTCTCTAGTGCACATTAGGAACTAAGAAAAAACTTATGGCAGATCAATTGTTGAAAATGAACGTCACATCATACTTCATTGTGTAACATTACACTTTCTTGGTCTTCTCTGCTGGTTTTTAGTTAAAAGGAACATGATGTGTCAAGAGAATGGTTCATAAGTCAAGTTTGTTGAGAGGTCAAATAAATCTTTTAACGTAAAAAGAAAGTAAACAACTGCATTATGGTATATCAAGAGGAGTGATTAGAATAAAAATTAGGAAGCCTTACACTTATGCTATAAAACAGTGACAAGACCAAGTGTTGAGCTTCAATAAGGTCACCAGGTCCAGTTAAATTCAATGAGCCTTGTCCATGGAGTCCCAAATTTGCATTCGAATGTATCTCAGATGATCCCTGACAATTGACAAAAGCTTTTTAAATGCCACAACATAGATAAGACCACAAACAAGTGATCAAAATTTACCCTGAGAACCACTAAATTGCTGGCTTCAAGCAAAGATGTTGAAACACTTGTATCACTATCACCATCAATAAGCATTTTGGAATTCAGCATCAAGTGGATTTTGACAGACATTCTCAAAGCCCCGTAAATCTAAGGAAAAAACACAAAAAAAAAAATAATTGTTGGCACATCATATGCACAAAAGACACCAGGAACAAATAATATTACAATTGCATTTGCTGTATCTAGCAAAGATGAGTCAAAACCGGTCAATTTTGGGAACAAGTACATAAATCACACTACTCACTTTTATCACAGAATCACTCATCAAAAGTTCTTCTGCCATCAACTCAAACTCTGATAGGGGATGATATATGAGCCCAAAGGTTAAAAATGCACCACATGACAAACTCAGTTGTCCTTGAACCTACACAAAAACATTCAAACTTAAACTATGTGGGTGCACGTAAACCAAAATACCACTGAACCAACAAAAATATGAGATTTCCTAATTGAAATATTATTAACTAACATTCTCATGCAGCACCAATTGACAAGAACCCAAGTAATGGCTTTTTGGTAAAATCAGCATTTGCAAGTTAATAAAACGGGAAAAAAATTATAATTGCCATTTTATTAAAGCAAGAAAATTTAATGATTACAAAGAAAATTAGCTTTTTTTCTCCTATAGTTAAACGTCCAAAACTGATATTATGGTTCATGAGGATTATATTTCATCACATATTGTGGTTATAATGGGTAGAATTCAGTGCCAGCAATAGCCATTTTGAATATTTTGAGTGCTCTGTGCCAATTGTTGTAGAACATCAACACCAAATTATGAGCACCCTCTTTGAGGGCTATACAACAATACCAACCCTCCCTTTATCCCAATTTGTGGGGCACTATATAGATCATATCTCGTCGTCGCTTTCTATTAAAGCACATATTTTCATTTAAATTTTGTTAATACATGTCATTTTTAATAGCTTTTTCAGGTCTTTTTAGGTCTTTCCCTTTCCCTTTTAGTTTGAATTAATAATTCTCTAGTCTTTAAATGCTGTACTAGTGCCTCTAAGGTCTCCTATACACACGTCCAATCCATCTCAAATGTGTTTCACTCATTTACTTATATATTGGGGCCTCTCTTACTTTCTTTCTAATACATTCATTACTTATTCTATCTAGCCTAGCATATCCACACATCTATCTTAACATTTTCATTTCTTCTACACTCATTTTCTATTCATGATCATAGTTAGTGCCCCAACACTCTAATCCATAAAACATCATTGGCCTTTTACTGACCACAAAGTAAAGCATGAAAATTTCAAAAAGACCTACTTTTGTAAGCCCTATTGAGCCCTATCCAAGCACACAAGCAACAAATTCGGGTAGTGGAAAGCAAAGAGATGAGAAACAGCTGTGACTGGGAAATGTTGTAAAAGGAATTCTCCATATTCATATGCGGCAAGATTCAAACTTTTATATTTAATGAAAAGTCAGGGTGGAATGTGGCATAATAGACTTCATATCCAGCTTCAGATATTTTATTTTCTACCAAATTGTATGACTACTTCAGGAAATAGAAAGGTGGTACAATCGGTGAAGTATAATGCACTCGAAATATCACATTTTGTCATCATCTAACATGGGCTTTGATGAAGATGGTCTGGATTATCCTAGATATGTAGGAACTTCACAATGTAGGAAACACGTGTGATTTTTTGAGAAAGATACTAATGGGCAGTGGTTGTAATGGTAGGGGAATGGAACTCATAGAATTCGAGGGGGTGGTAAGATGAACAGACCAGCCATTTTTTATTTTTATTTTTTTTGCATTTTCCGCTGGATGAATATATGAGATACAATGGGCAAACAAACCGTACTAATAAATAAAAAGGAAAGGAATGTAAAAACCAGAACAAGCTTGATAAGAGCAAATATGTGGCATCAATTTTCACCTCAACCCTGGAAAAGCTTTATTACCTTTAAAAAAAATTCTTTACAAACCAATTAATACACAACGTACCTCATTCCCTTAGACACAACTTATGATTCCAGATTTTGTCTTCAGATTTAGGCAAGCTATTGCGTATACTACTACAGCCTGAAGAACTTGAAAATGGCAAAAAACTTCAAAAAGGAGTATCCTACAAATTTACCAACACCCTGAAAGTTCTTCATCCGATGAAGTATTCTTACAAATTCATCTCTATGCAAATCATCATTAACAAGAATGGCTCCTTGCTGAGTTCCAAATGATCAAGATGATTCAGAAGAAATTGATAGTATCTACTCATTTCCAAGAGCAAAAAAGCCAGGTTACCAGATAAAGACCCTAAATGTCCACTCAGTGATGAACGAGAAAGGGGTGAAGAGACACCTGATCATTTTTGCCCCCATCTCATTACACTTTGGTGCGCACACAAGAATGTTTACAAACTTCTGACTTGCAATAATAACCACCAAACAAGAAAGAGGGACATAAATTTATACACTAGTCAATTATCACATAAAAGAAAGCAAATAGCAACAAAGCAATTTTGAGGATGCAAAGGCATATTGACCTGTACACGACTCCAAGGTAAAGGAACAGTAGCCCGAGCATGATTTAAGATATAAACATTTGTCCAAAGAGGCTGATTTGGAAATGCAAAAAGAAGTGTTTCAGTATCTGTTGACAGGTTTTGATTGTTTATCATTAGTCTTCTAGGGACAGCATCATAAAAAGTCCCAGCAGCACCAGAGTTTGAAGGACAGCCAAAACTTCTCCCACCTATAAAAATGTAGAAATCTTGAGCCAAAATAATAATAAAATGCAGAAAATCATAATAGTAGGGTTCTGCTAGCAGTAAGACTAGGCACCAATGTACCTGACTTCAAATGTTGCCTATGATTAAGAATTCAAGACCAATTTTACAATATCCCAAATCTAAAATGCCAACCATCATCCAGAAAAGCATTAACCCAAATTGCAATGTAACACACTTAAGAACTACAAATAGCAATGTCACAACTTGGATAACTGGAAATTTTTGACTAATCCAGGTAGGACTAATAGTAGATATATGTATAGAGAGAGAGAGAGAGAGAGAGAGAGAGTATGAAGAACTTAATCTTAAAGATTTTTATGGCCACAACACTTAGATTTCAAAGGTGAGAGTTACATGCTCTCCTCAACAAGTTAACACTAATATAAAAAATAGGACCAAATTTTAAGAGACAGGAAAAGGGCTCAACTTGGTGATGCTTCAAGTGAAGCAGGGAAGCAGATAGACTCTCCAAAGAAGGCAATAAAAGCACTATCACTTATCGAATCAGTAAAAGGAGCCATGCACAAGCACCTTGGAGCCATTGTTCACACGTCTAGAGAATATTGACTAGCAATCATTCCAAAACCATGGCACTCTAGGAGTTGATAGAAACTGGGGTAGAAAAGCAAGATATCCCATTTAACCAACAACAAACACTCGATATCCCATTTAACCAACAACAAACACTCCCAGTAGCAAATATTGGTGTAGAAACCAAGGTTTTAGTGACAAATGAAATTACAAAAATTTGTTGCTAATAATTCTTACCATGAACTAGAAATGTAGGGTCATCATGCCGGCTAAAAGCATCAACAGAAACTCTTCCCCCACCTCCTCCAGCAAATCCATTACCTCCAGAAGCACTAAATCTTCCACTTCCTGTCCTGCTCGGTGAATAATTAGATTTATAAAACATTCTAACAGATTACATTCACAAACCAAACCACTACATAAGCTTGTGAAACCACAAATACAAAGATCACAGAACTCCACTCCATGAAGCAGTTCCAGTGTGATAAAATTGAAACCTTTTAGGGCAGAAACAAGATGAACACATTACAACACTGGTTACCCCATATATCTTTTGGATTCTTGAAAAGAAACAACAATTTCAAAGCTCTTTTGGCTCTAAGGCAATATCTTGTACATCAAAGGAAATAGTAAGTGAGGCAGTCAAATATAATTAGATATTAAATTCCAAGTCTAGCCTTCTCGTTCTAATAAGTTGTCTTACCTAGTACATCACCTACTTAGTCCATTCACGTAATAACACCAAGAATCATCCCAAAACCAGGAACCAATTAACAAAATTTCAAAAAGCACAAAGTAATGCACTAAGAGGCTAATAAAAATTCCCCTCCTCCTCCGCCCACCCACCCACACCCCCACCCGCAAGAAAAAAACCAAAAAAACTCCTTTCCTTTCTGTTTGTTGACAAATGTAAATTAATCTTTGGTCATCTTCTTTTCCCTGCCATAAGATAATCCTCAATTCCTCATACACCAAAAATAAGACTGCTGTGAGCTAAAAACATTAACCGTAAGCAACCAACACTAAAGACTGCTGTGAGGTGAACACTTAGTGTACTTGAGCATGGAAAAGCCATGAGCACAATACCAAAATACCAGCAGTATGCATCAATAATTGAAAAAGAACTACGTTACATTTTCAGCGTCTTGATGTAAATGCTGCCACCAGAACCTCCTCCTCCTTTGATTCCACCATCCCCTCCATCTGCCAGGAAAACTCCACGAGCATCCGCTGTATCATTCACCTCCAAACGGATTCTCCCACCGCCTTTCCCACCATAATCATCCTCGCTATTCGTAGTTCCTCCTTTACTCCCGTAACTCCATGGTGCTGCCAACCACTCCCATCCGTATGCATCCCCTCCCCAAACATCCTCAGGCAACTTCTGATTATCCATCACGCAACTCGCTCCTCTTCCTCCATACCCCCCACCAGCTCCCTGCTCCTCATCCGGCGTCCCATACGATACGGGTGGCTTACCCCCTAACGCCGTCGAATTAATCAACGATCCACTAAAGAACGTAGCATTCCCGGCCAAAATATAGACCGAACCAGCTGTGATTACCGCGCTTGAACTCAACTTAAAATCCCCAGTAATATTAACGGTAACCGAGCAACCCGAGTAAGGGCAAGCCCAAACCACGCCTTGAAGAATAAACAAGTTCCCCGTTCCATAAATATACACATCCTCGGTGAAATTCAAGCTGTAATTAAGCTCGCAGGTGGTGTTAATCGAACCGATTCCCTTGAGGTCATCGCAGGAGAGCGGAGGAGGGTGAGGCGGAGGAGATGGAGGCGGTGGCGCCGGCGGTGAATAATCCCGGCGAAACAAGTCTGAAAAGACTCCTTCATCGATAATCGAGAAATCAGAAGCGGAGGCAAAACAACTAAAGCTAGGATTTGTAATCGAAACGAGCTGAAAAATTAGAAGGTAAAGAAAAAATGGTGCCTCCATCCGTTAAAATCATTAGAAAATAAACGAAAATTCGCCCAGACAGATACCAATATGCACCATCCCCAAGCGTAAACTTTAAAAAAAAAATAAAAATAAAAATTGTTTAGGTCGATGAGTAAGCCGAGAAGAGGAAGGAGGAATGCGAGGGTTCGCGGTGGTGGTGAAGAAGGCGAATTGGGAAGAAAGGGGGAAAGGAAGAAGAGAAAGACGACGATGACAGGTGGAGAGCAGGCGTCGAATTCGGGAACCGAGCAATGGTTTTTTTTATTTTCTTTTGTTGGGGCGGTGGGGATGTCAGGATGTGGGTGGTCAGTTTTGTTTCTTTTTTCGGCCTGCTGTATCTGTTTGATTTTATTTTTTTTTTTGAAATACTATCTGTTTGATTTGATTTTTGTACGAGAGGGTTTTGTTTGCCCTGTCAGCGGGAAAGTGCGATAGCGGGCCCAGATTTTGGATCATGGGCCACGGGACGCAGTTCGAGATATTTTTTCATATGAGGAATATTGTTTGGTTTGGACGGGTTTTTAATTTTTTTAAATAAAAATAAAATATTCAAATATATTTTTATTTAAAATTTTAAAATTTAATTTTCCCACTCAAATTAATCTCATATAATTTTTTAAAAAAAAATTTCTATTTTTTCCTCCAAAATATTTTTTTATCAAAAAAATATCTATTAAAATTTTAACACATTTCAATACAACTTTTATTTAATACAACTTTTCTTAAATAAAGCACAAACGAAGCCATAATTTGACTAATGAGGGTTGTGTTGTCAATTTATCATGGGAAGCCAAACAAAAATAAGTCTTCCTCAATTCCAAATAAAAAAAAATCACTTTGGTATAAAATTTTTAAAATTATAAAATATAAAACTTTTAATACATTATTAACGATTATTTTTTTAAATTTAAATAGTATATTATTATTATTATTAAGAATAATATAAAAATTTCACAAAAAAAAGTACACTCTTTTTCGGAGAGAGACACTAATACTACCAAGTGGCTAAAAAATATTTTATAAATTTTTTCAGAAATTATACTTTTTCAAAAAAATTAATTTTAGAAAACATACTTTTTTTTTTTTTTGTTAAGAAGGGATAAGCAATTAGATACTTCTGTAAATAAAATGATGTGCCAGTTGTAGCTTTACCCGTGGTACAAATAAAAACATTTCCAATTACTTTCATATAGTGATATTGTATTAATTTAAATTTTGAAATTTTCATTAATTAAATTACTTACTATCTTTCTTTTAGTAGGTTAATGATGTTGACTGTAATTTTTTTTTTAAAAAAAATGCACATTTTCAATCGTTCTCACGTTGTCATAATTTATTTATGTAAATTTTATTTGTTTCTAAATTTGACTGTCATTCATTAGATACTTAACATTTTACCTAATAGGTCCTTGCAATGCACAACAAAATAGTATCCCGCTGTCATTAAAAAAAAAAATCACTTTTAAATTTCTTTTGTTCCAAAAATATATACTTTTGAATAAAATTCCTATATTGTTCTTATTAAAAATAGCTATTTATGTGTAACGATTAAAAAGTAAGTATAAAAATGAAAAATACTATATTTAATGATACATTAAATGTCTTTCTAATAAAACAAAGCGTAGCTAAAAAAATTCCATAATTAGGGGCAGATTATAATTTAGTAGGAAAACATATTTATATAAAGAGGCAAAAAATAAAAACTTATATTACTAAATTGTTATGCTAAAATGAGAATATATGAGAATATAGGAATTTTTTTTTTTTGGAGTATACACAATTAAACGTGGATTTTGTTTGGACAAAAGGTATATGTAATGCGAAAAAAAATGTCATATTTAAAAAAAAAATGCACATTGTGACTTGTTTAACTATTACATTCAAAAAAATATTATATTGGAATAAAATTCTAATATTGTTCTTATTAAAAATAAATTAATGATATTAATAGTGACTTTTTATAGTTAATGATGTAGCAAGTATGAAAAGACAAAATCATTCATTATTATTTTATATTTTTTAAGAAGAGTGATAAGTGAATTTTATCTTTTTATACTTGTCACATCAATCATTATGAAAATGCACTATAATTAGCCACTAAAAGTATCATTACTCTTTAAAAAACTATGTATAGATAATGATTAAAAAGTAAGCATAAAAATGAAAAATACTACATTTAATGATATATTAAACGTCTTTCTAATAAAAAATGTGTAGCTAAAAAAAATTCCATAATTAGATATAGATTATAATTTATTAGGATAACCTATTTATATAAAGAGGCAAAAAAATAAAAACCTATATTACTAAATTGTTTTACTAAAATAAGAATATAGGATATTTTTTCAAGTATACACAATTAAACATGGATTTTGTTTGGACAAAAAGGATATGTAATGGAATGATATTATCTAATTAGACAAATTAAAATAGTGATAAATGGACATATCATTTGTTGCAAATTTTATCTCACAAAAAATTGCACGGCATGCAATGATATAAATATGTCAATTAATACATTAAATCACCAAATTGATAATTATGAATTAATTAATACAACACCGTCGTAAAAAATCATACAATTTTTTTAGTTATTATCTATTTTTATCATTATTTTTTAATATTATCATTAGTAAGAACAATTTAAAAATGAATTTTTTTTTGGAATGACAAAAAAATTTGAAAGTATACTCTTTTAAGAGAATGAAGGGAATACATAATATTTAATAAATATTAACATATTAATTTAAATATAATCTCTAAAATCTATTAAATATTCTTAAATGACAAATAATCAATCAAAATTCAAATGTTAACTGATATTCCCGATTGGAAGGTGATAAATGGACACTCTGTAATTCCACTATTTAATATTTTTAATTGATTAATTAGAATTTATTGATAATCAATCAACTAATAGTAACATGTTTATGAATATCACTTGTTGATATATAAATCGATTTTATTTCCCTTTGGATATATTTTCAATTAAAAATATTTACCCTCTTCATTTATATAAATATATATATATATATATATATATATATATATATATATATATATATATTTCCTATTTCACCACAAATGTTGCTTAGTTTGTGCCATATTATCAAACAAAAATTTTACTGTAAAATAAATTTTATTCACTGATGCTGAACTAAAATTGAGCCAAGTACATAAATTGTTTTCTTGAAACAAATTATTTCAATCATTGATATAAAAATATACTCTACAAATAAGTAATTGGAAGGACATTAAAAATACTTTTTGTACATTTTCCTTTACACAAATCTGTGAGATCAGGGAGGGCCTTCCTTAATCAAACTCCCATATGCTTCCTCATTTTGCATCTTTTTCTTTGTTCTTTCTTTGATATATTCACCATTTGAGTTTTGCAGGGAAATACTGCAAATTCACAACCAAAATGTTTCCAAATTTAGCTTGGAAAAAATATAAATTAACAAAAAAAAAATTATATATTTAACAAAATGACTCTCACCTTTTCAATCAAAGAGAGGTAGTAAGGCTTCACTTTTTCGACATCAACTCGAATTTTGCTTTTGCTGTAAAGATCATATTTGCTGCAAACAATTGTCACAAAATTAGGGTTTAAGTTTTTGAATATATATTGATTTTGAACATACAAAATGGACAGTGAAAGGGGCGGGTACATACTTGAATATTTTGAGCCATTTGAAACACTCACGATCCTCTTCATTCATCAAATGAGTATATGCTCCATCTTTGTGCAATGCTGTATGAAATAACATTTATGAGTTCATTACTTGCAAAATATCATGACTGAGATTCTATGGTTAAAACAAGATCAAGATTGCTTACGGTAAAAAGAATGATAACGGATGACAAAAAGGGCAGCTGGTGGCAATGTTGTCCCGTTTTCCTTAGCCACCTGCATAATCGCAAATGCACCTCAGAATGATTTGCCAATCATGCAAACCAAGAAAGGCAATGAATTTTATCCAAAAAAAATATATATAGTCAGATTTGATATGCAGGGGACTTGCATACCAAATACATATAGTCATCGTGCCCCCATGACATAACTACATTTTCAAGTCCAAATCCTTCTTGGTAGATACCATTCTTGGTGCTGTAAGAGGGGTTTTTGGTATCTGGATTCTCCTCGAAATACTGCAAAAAGAAAGAAAAACATAATTAGAACTGGGGTCTATGTCTATGATACCGGAAAAAGTTCAACCATTTTGCTACGGTTTTCAGAAGAAAAGGATGTTTTAAATAGTACCTTGTGGTGGACAATGGATTCATCAAAAGCACAACCAAGAGGAAATGTGTCTCCTGTTTGTACACATATTAATGCCAATAAAATAAAAATAAAATTAGCATTTGACATAAATCAACAGTCGAAGAATGAAAATGATTTGACATCTGAATCCTAATGATTAAGATGGCACTCACCAACAACAGCCCACTGGGAGAGCCCTCCAAAAGCAGGGAGACAGAGAACTTTTCCAAGATCTGAGGCCCAAGTGGGAACAAAAGATTTCTTAATCAATACATAGAAATATTTCTATATATGGTAAACTATTTTCCTCTCTTTTTTTATTGTTTGGTAAAGAGATTTATGAAGATTTTTGCAGTGTTTGATTGGGTTTATATACCGTGAATCAGGGCGGTTAAATGCAACCAATCTTCATCGGGGTAGTCCTTTCGAATGGCCTCGGCAGTTTGCAACAAATGCTCAATTTGAGGCTCATCCAAATCAGGGTCACTGTCATCCACAACATCATTGAGAAGTACGCAACATTCCCATATGCTCATTTCTGCTTTATTCAATTTCTTGTACTCTTCCCTCATCCTCTTCACCTGCAGCATTTCCATGCAATCGAACTAAGAACCAAAAATCCCTTCCCTTCATCAAGAAAAAAAAATCACACAATTTTCCCTTTCCAAGTAAGATAGATCTACAACTTACGAAGTCACATGTCTGGTTAATGTGGTTCAAGCGGTAGAATTCCTCCACAGTTTTTTGCCTTTCAGTTTCTGCATTATAGTCCCTGAAAGTGTAATGATGAATCTTCAGTACTAGACTAACTAATCAAATATTCTGGGTTCAAAATCCTAGCCAAATAATGAACGACGAAAACAGTAGCCGCAGGGTGCACTAATGATTTTATCATTGAACAGCGTTAAATCCATGATCATCATCAAAGAAATAAAAGAAAGAAAGGAAGCCAACCTGAAATTGTTACCAAATGAATTGATTTCTGGAGCATCAAATCCAGCATTTTTGGGCATAAAAAATCCTCCATCGAGTACGAGTTCATTAGTCTCATGTGGGATTGTCTTTTCCTCTACAGGGAAACCTGAGAATGAACCAAAGAGCGTATATATAAGAGTATAAGACTTCCATGGCATTATCTAACCAAGAAGAATAAACGTATAACATAAACGCATGGGAAATTGATGAGTAACAGGGCAGTTATGGTGAACGTTACCTAGCTCAGGTTGCTGCTCAATGAGGATCGTCATTGTCGACACAAAAATTGACGATAACAACGCTACAGAGAATTGAAAACAAGAGTGAACGATGGGAATCAATGGGATGCATCAGCGTTGAGAAATATGGAAGATACTTATAGTAGGATGAAATGTCCTTGCTTGGGTAATTGTAATCTTTGGAGTCCTTAACTCAAATTTTCAGTTGCTCCAGCTGTTTTATAGGTCTTTGTTCCTATCAAATCGTTCAAAAAATAATCCAAAGTAAATTGGATATTTCAGTCACGCTTTTCGGCGCGTGAGAAGCACTCTAATCATTGAACGTTGATTCGCTTACCCAATGTGGCAATTGTCGGTTGTCATACTCGGATACCAACCTAATACCGAAAATGGATACTTTAATGCCCAATTTATAATCCTCACCTCTCGTCCTCTCTCTTTTTGGTAAAAGTCTGGTGAAGCATAGCCAAGGATATGCTTACAATAGTATAAGAACAATTATAATAAAATAAAATTATTATCAAAAAACAAATACTTAAATTTGGATATATAGGTTGAGTACCCAAAATATAATATTACTTAATCCTCTGTTTTTTGTTTAAAAGATGAATGGTGAATATTATCATATAAAATGCTTTATAAGAGTAAATTCTTGTATTTTTTAAAGTAATGATATTAATTTTTTTTTGTTATAAACATTTATGTTGTATCTTAAAAATACAATAAACAACCAAATTTCATACATTTAATGACCAAATAAAATTTTGAGTTAAAAAAATAAAATGCTATTATCATTGATTTTTATTCAAATTTTAATTTAAGTAGAAAATTCTTTTTGATTCTATGTTCATAGGTATTTTATACATTATATTCTAGTTGTGGAGTTAGATAAAATTTGATGTAATTCAATAAACATAATATAATTTTCATCGATGCTAGATTATTTATAAAATTTGTGAAAAAAATGAACCAATAATAAGATTTTTCTTGATAAATGGGAAATCTTTCAGTAATGTCATAAAATGGAGTTTTATAGATATTTTCAATGGTCAATTTTCACACGAATTGATAATTATCTTAGTAATTTCATAAAACGGAGTTTTATAGAGATTTTCATTGGCCAATTTTCACATAAATTTTAATTATGGAATAATTCTAACACAAATTCTTTTAGATGTGTCAATTGGACAAATATACTTTATATTAACTAAAATTGATATATCATAACTGAAAATTAATGCCAATCGGACCTATTAGCTTTATAGATCCAAATAACTCAATTTTCTCCCACAAACTATTTGTGTTGCGGATTGTTTCAATTCAAAACTAGGTATGGTACTTATCACATTTTTTTTTTTCTCTCTTCACACTTTTTACAAATATCCGGGATCCATAAATTGACAAGCTGACCCGGAAAGTCCCATAACAAAAGGGAGGGATTGGGAAGCACGCGCCGACTGAAAGCGGTAAAAAAAATATCTGGAAAATGTTGGGATGAGTCAGCTTTGCGTGGATATTGACTTTAATCTACTACAAAAACGCGGAACCCAGTCATATCCTACGACATTTTGACTTGTTTATTGGCCCTACGTCGGGTGAGCTGGGATGGGAAACGGCAAGTTGCCGATCTCTACGACAACGTTTTGATTCTTAAAAGACATCGAAAGTTTCCTCCACCGACGTCCTCCGTGGCAACACGTCATCCCTAACGGGATCAATAAATGTTACTTCCTCTTATTGGAATTGGAATTGGAATTGGAATTTAGAAGGTATATGCCTGTAACTCTAACCAAATTCATACTGAGAATCTGCTCAGGACCAATAATCTAACGTTATCACGCAGTATAAAAAAATAACATTAATCAATACCTTGATTTGAGTGGCATAACCAATTCAATTGTTTTTGCATCTTGTTCTCAAAAACATGACGAAATATAGGCGGATACATATTTTTATATTTTTTAATATAATAATTAAAAAATAAAAAATATATTAAAAGTATAAAAAATTATATTGAAAAATACAAAAATACATTGTATAATGTAATCCAAACGCAACATGATATATCTTCGTCCCTCCAAACAAAAAAGAGTTTATATTTAAAATTTTTATTGTCTTAAAAAAGTGTATTTGTAAATTAAATTCTTATAATATTTTTACTAATAATTATGACTTATGTTCATAATAATAATAAAAGAATAAAAATTTAAAAATTATGTATTTAATGATATATTTAGTTTGCTGTACTTAATAACTGAAAAAAAATTAATTTTAAAGTATATTCCTGTTTGGGAATTGAGGGAGTATATATTTATAATATTAATCGTATATCTTTAAATTTTATACTCTAGCACCAATATTCAAGTTCGAATCTGAATGAGTGGCAAGATAGAGTCTAGTATTAAAT
The DNA here is from genome assembly GCA_020080225.1 of Gynochthodes officinalis. Taxonomy (NCBI): domain Eukaryota; kingdom Viridiplantae; phylum Streptophyta; class Magnoliopsida; order Gentianales; family Rubiaceae; genus Gynochthodes; species Gynochthodes officinalis. Next base: position 43,852,080 of record CM034615.1, on the reverse strand, counting down.
TTAAAGTTTTACTAGGGACGTTTTTTTTAATGTGTAGTTATGTTTATACATAATTATTATTAATAATAGTATTAAAAGTTAAAAGTAGAATTTCTTTTTTTTTCACACAAAAAGATTTTAAAAATTTTTAAGGGAAGGAGTAATTATTATTGATCTAGTTCCTGATATATCAAAAACATAGATTAATGACAGAAACTTTCCAAACTGATCAAAAGAGGGAATAATCAATGCATAATTAACAAAATGACGACGACCGACATATTACAGCTAGTGTTGATAAGGTTAAAAGGAATTGTAATGATTTTTGCATGTCGAAAATTTCTATGTAAGAAATTTCCGCATGTTTTACCATAACTTTTCTTTGTCCTTTTATTACCGACACATAATATTACACAATTTCTTTACATTTGGCGTTGGCGGGCGGGTGCGGGGATAGAGGTACAGCCAAGACGACCGCCAAATGTACACCGAGTCATTCACTGAAAACGTATCCACCCGTCGGTGAACAGCGTCAGATTGTTTCTCATTTTCTCCCATCCTTATCCGTCTCAGTTCTGCAACACAACAAACTGTTGACTGTGTACTCGTGGTTGATTTACCTCAAATTTGTCGTCTAAAACTAAAGTACTTAAGGCCAACAGTGCCCTTCCCCCTTGGACCAGACCACAGACCATGGATGAATCCATGATTCCGTCCCTGCCTGAGATTGTTTGGTAATCTTAAAATCCGCCACGGCATGTAATGTTCATGGCTTGTTTGTTTGACAGGGGAAAATGTGTGATACATGAATCATGCAACATGTATAGCACGCCTCAGCCTCACAGTTCTCGTGGGCTGTTTAAACAAATTCTGTTCAAATTTGATTTTATAATTTTAACAAATGAACTTCTAAGATTGCGTCTCAGTTTGGATTAATTCATTACTATCTAAATTAGCCAAATCCTTTATTTTCAATTTCGATCTCCTAATATGTTGCTATGGCTACAACCCGTTGAATACTGCTACTGATTCAGAATGGCACAGCCATGCATGCATGGAGTGCCACTTCCATTTCCAAAACCTCAGCTGTCGTTGTGGTGAAGAAAAGAAACTCATCATGTCCTGGTTCGTCAATGTAGTCTGTCGTTAACTGGAATTTTGCGGCCATATGTAAACACAGCTTGGACATATTTGATGGATATGCTCAAACTTGTCATTAACAGTGGGGTATCACCACTAAATTCCCAATATCCTTCCAACATTATAAATAGGAGCGTTTGGGCATATCGATCTGCATGGGGTACTACTCACAACTCATTACCACTAGTTAATTCTTTCAGTAGCTTTCTGTGTGTCACCATGACATTCATTGTTCCTGGTACACTAGATATCTATTTCATCTCTGTTCCTTCCTTCCAGATCTCATCTTCTTGTCTTGTTAAATTGAAGGAGTTTACTAATTTGGTTTTTTTTTTTTTTTTGGGTTAATTATATATACCAGAAGGAGTTAATCTCAAGAATGGCGGTAGCATCAGTGCAGGCAAAAATACCAATAGCAGTGAGGCAGACTTGGCTCTTGAAAATGGATTTATCGTCCCACAGAGCAATGCCTTCGGCAATTCCTTCCGGTGGGGGCTTCAGCATTTCTTTCTATTTGATTAATTGGGATGAACTCTTTTCAAATAGTGCGATTTCATCCATATTTAACTATATATTCTAGAGGAAATATTTGCTAATGATGTATGGATATCGTGGATGAGTTTCAGGGACTACCAGAAAGAGAGCAGAAGAAGGGTTATCGTGGAAGAACTCTACAGAAAGAATCACACTTTCCAGACCTATGAATTCGTAATCTTTATACCTTAACCAACATTAATTCATTACCTCTGGTTAACTATAATATATGGATCTTAATTGATAATGGTTTTGTGGTTAATTGATGAATTAATCAGGCAAATAAGAAGAAAGAGGAGTATGGGAAGCTGAACAAGGCGGTGATGAGCATATGGGAATGTTGCGAGCTTCTGAACCAGTACGTGGACGAGAGTGATCCAGACCTTGATGAGCCCCAGATTGAACACCTCCTCCAGAGCGCTGAGGCCATCAGGAAGGACTACCCTTACGAGGATTGGCTTCATCTCACCGCATTTATTCATGGTGCGTATGTATTTTTATTTTGACAACTTTGACATATATACCGCATGAATTAATCCCATGATATACATAACACTATGCATGCATGGGCATGCAAATCATTTTATGACACGAAAATGATCGCAGATCTGGGCAAGGTTTTGCTTCATCCATCATTCGGTGAGGAGCCTCAATGGTGCGTTGTTGGTATGGTCTGATTTCTCCAGTAGTCCAATCTTATTTGATTTTGAGATTATCCATTGATTGAACATCGGCTATAAACTCTAGCCAGGATTATACTAATTAAATTTACTCTTTTCAGGAGACACGTTTCCCCTTGGATGCGCTTTCAATGAAGCCATTGTTCATCACCAGGTTTGATGATTAATATATATGGGGAATTTCAAGTTTAACTTAACAATTGTGATATTCTATACATTTTTACTCAGTTTTTTGAGGAAAATCTTGATTTCAAGAACCCCAAGTTGAACACCAAGCTGGGAATCTACAAACAGAATTGTGGGCTGGATAAGGTCACCATGTCCTGGGGTCACGATGAGTACATGTACTTGGTAAGCCAACACAACAGCAATTGAACCATTATAGTACTTTAACTACTGTCCTTCGGGTCATCAATTGTATGTTTAAATCATGGAATCAACTTTGTTTGCAGGTTGCAAAGGGAAACAACACTACTCTTCCACCAGCTAGCCTCATCATCATCAGATTTCACTCCTTCTATGCACTGCACAGTGGTCGAACTTATGAATACCTGATGAATGAGGAGGACAAAAAGATGCTGAAATGGCTGCATGTGTTCAACAAGTATGATCTTTATAGCAAGAGCAAAGTGAAGATTAACTTGGAAGAATTCAAGCCCTATTATCTCTCCCTAATTGAAGAGGTTTGTACTGTCCATGTGATTAACAGAATTACAAAACCTAAATGTATTGCTAATTCTTATAATCACTTTTGGGCTTCCAATCTGATTTGCAGTACTTTCCTGCCAAGCTCAAGTGGTGAAAGGATTGATGAAGATGAGGCTAAGAACGAGTTCCAAAAGAAAAGCCCTAGGCCTGATGCATCATAGTCATTTACATTGGTAGAGCTTAGGGTCCTTCTTTTAAATTTCCAGGCATTAAATTGCCTTAGAAAATAGGTTCCTTTTTAGTGAATTTAAGGCAGAACCATTAAAAAAAAGGAAGCAATGGTTAGCCTTAATGCTTTTGTCACTTTATATTTTTGGGAGTTTTACATATATACTCTATATTTTATATTAACTACATGCATTAAAAAAAACACTAAAATCATTTATATATATTGGGATTTGTCATAATTGTACACAATTAATCCAATAGGTTGTTTCCAGATATAAAAAGTTATCTCAAATGCAACAAGGACAAAATGAGATGGCCCTATATCTTTTTTATGCTTATCCAGCAACTTTCCCACAAGGCTGCAACAAGGAAGTGAACAAAATTTGCCCAAAATACAAAACAGGCAGGCCCTCATAATTCAAGGTTGGGTCAGAAAACATTCCCTATAAAGTTTTAGGCAATTTGGGCAAAGAGTTATTGGCTGCTATCGTTGGATCCTGCAAGGTTCTGGTTCTCCTTTTGCAAAAGTGATGTCTACTATATCTCATTTGGGCCTCCGCTGCCCAAATCTCAGAAAATTTTCTGGATTGAACTACCATTGTCAGATATTTGCCATCTCCTGCTTGTATCTTCTCCCCTTTTTTGGAATGTTAGTTCTTGCATCTTCATCAAAATAGACAATTCCGAGATCACTTACAACAAAGTCTTTGATGCAGCGATACCCCATCGCAATTTCAGTCCGTGAGTAGATTTTCAAAAGGGATGAGTTAACCCACTGATGTTTCTCATGGAATAGTTCCCAACCTTGGACTACATATTGATTTGAGGACTTAACTAATTATGAATATCTCAATTCTCAACTATGCAGCCCCTCTTTGTCTGAAAGAAAATATGCAAACCCCAATATGGGGCAACAAAATTCTTTCTTTGAGGATGAGATGGACTACATCTACCGTCAGTTTCAGTGTTACGTAATTATAATACAGGGTGCCAACTAGCCAACATTGAATGTGACTTATAAGAAAAAATCACTCCATAAAGAAGAAACTCATCTACAAATTCGGATAATATCTCAAATATATGAACTAATCATGTTTTTAATCATCATCACACATGAACAACTAACCATGTGTCGCAAAGAAGAAACTCACCTACAAAACTTCATTGGTTTAGCGAATAACATCTCGCATGATTCAGGGGGTATCTGAACTTATGTCATATATGCTCTAACCATGGCACTAATTACCATCCTCGCAAGATTCATATGGCATCATCAAAATAATATAAGTTTTGAATAAAAATCTAGTGCTTAAGTTTGGGATAAAAATTTATAACACAATTAAACACTTAAACACCTTTGTTGACAATCATTTATTCCAACAGTAACATCTAAAGTTCATCGAACAATGTGATATCTCACACTAAGTAAATGCTCAACCCTTCCCCTTTTTACTAAAATTACAAATTTTCTTATAAATTTATTACCAACACCGGATATATATACATACAGTGATTTTAAATTTGAAAATTAATCGTAATTTGATAACTTTATGTATAATGTCATAGATGTCACATGTATTATTATTAACATAATTTACTTAGATTTTTCACTAGAATTATCATTATTACAATAACAATATGATACACAACATCCTGTGATTTCTCGAGGCACTTTCACTTTATTAGCATTCTTCTCATGGTTCACATATTTTATGAGACTTTGTTCCCATACCGCTTACTTTGAAGGTATCGGTCAATTTCAGTGTAACTTTACCACCCATCAAACTAACAATACCTCATTAATTTAACAAGAAAAAGACATTTCATTAATTTAATGTTAACCATCCTTGAAAGTAAATCAAGACCAATACCTAAAAGTAAACCGATTAAAGAAGAGGCTATAAATCAAGAACGTCCCATTCAATTTTTCACAACGAAAGCTACCACACTCTGCCATGTCTTCCTGAAATTGGGTCCTCCCTTGCCCCAAAATCAATTCTAGTAATAGTGGTAATAAATAATTCGTCTTGGTTGAAAAAATAATGCTTTACCCACGAGTGTGACATTCAACGGTGGCTACGTCTTCTATATCTTATCATTTTCTCTTAGCTTTTGTCACATCTCGGCATCTTAATTATTATTCCTTCGACTCAATCAAAGTACAACTTTAATTTTGTATTTTTTAAAAAATTATTAAATATAAAATATTTAATGCATAATTATATGAATAATTTTATATATTTATTGTTATTATTATTAAAGGTAATATAAGAATTTTATATTAAAGTAAATTTTTTTTATAATAAGAATAATTTTTAAAATTAAATTCTGTTTAAGGTAAAAATAATAATAATACGTATAAAAATATTTTAAAAGACGTAAAATTATATTTTGATTGTGGAATTTATAGGCCGAAATAGCTTCTAATTTGCGCCATCTGACTTCCTAGAACCGCAGCAAATCGAGAAATTAGACGATCATGGAGCTCGAATCCATAACCCATTCGCACAGTTGCCATCGAGTCTCGAACCAAAGTGGGCGGCATCTTTTTCAGACGTGATAGTAAAGTAATCCAGATAAATGTCCGAAAAAAATCGAACGGCTCCGGGAAGTTGCATGATCATCCCTTGGTACAAATGTTTCAAAATCAGTTGCTAGTTTTTAGATAATAATTACGATAACTGTGTTCGTTCGATTCTGGTCCCAGTTGAGTGGAAATGATGATGACGATGAAACCAAAGTTATTGTGTGATGTTCTTCTCTATCACCAATGATGTGATGGAAATTCATGCCATGGCACAGCAAATCTTCAGGAAATGTGTTGAGAAAACTATGGTCTAAAATCCTACCAATAATTATCGTTCCCCACAACGTATTCAGGAAACTAATCGTTAAACCAACGCATCCCTCCTCAGTCGTACGGTCAGTTTAGTTAGTGGCAATATTCAGTTTGATAAAGGACTGGTTCAATTTATCCTTTGGTAAACTACTGTAGGAGTTTCTAGAGTCTTTGTACTTTTGCATCAATTCTTTTGTTACATTTTGAAACGGTCAATTAGATATTGACAAGTTATAATATAAATTATTTTAAATTATTATTAATGTTAAAGTTATTTTGTGTTAGATAAAAATATTAATCTTTTATATAATTTTTTTTGTTAAAGTTACACTTAACTGTTACATTAATTGATATAATGAGTTAAGGAGGATCCAAAGTAGATGGATTATTTATATTATTATTAACTTTTTTTGAAAAAAATTAATGTAAATATTGTATTTTGAAAAAAAAATCATTTCGATCCTTTCTTTTTCTCTTAATTCTTTACCTATTAAGATGTATAGATTATATTCATGAATTAAAGAAAATGTACTCTTTTTCTTTTTCTTTCCTTAATTATTTTTAGATCTAGATATATAGATTATGTTCATGAATTAATGAAAATATACAAAAGAGATAAAGGGGCACAAGATGTATAACAACTGATAAAAAGCCTTAACATTACTAGAGTTTCAAGTCTCTTGTACCCCTTGTATCTTATGTTGGTGATTGATTTGCTAAGGGTGTAGAAAATGTTAAAAATACTTTCTTTTTTTTTTCTTATGTTGTTATAGTACAAAATTTTGACATGAATCGTAAACAACAAATACTACTATTAAGTTTATTGGATACTACTATAATAAACTTTAGATAGTGTGACTTTTAAGCTTGTTATGATGGGATCACAAAAGTGCAAAACATACAAAGGAACAGTTTTGCATTTGCATCCCATCAAATTTCATCTGGACCAGAGTGAATCCCTCCAAGAGCACTAGACAAAGAACAAAAGTTTCCATCCCATCAAATTTCATCTAGACCAAGCCTTTTTGGGCCAAAAATTCAAAAACTTTGAAACTCTCCTTCTAGAAAAAATGGTCCAACCAAAATAGACTGGATGTTTTAAGCGTGTGAATAAATTACACTTTTAAAATATATATTTTTTATTTTATAATTATTATTAAAAAATATTAAAACGCGTTTCAAAACATAGTTATACACGCTTTCCTCTAAAACAGAAGACTCAATTATTTAGTGGATTAATTCTCCCAATTAAGTACATAGAGTAATAAAACTTGATACAATTAGTGAAGGGGTGAAAGGGACAAACCAAAATGGACTACGGACCCATACTTTGCCTTCAAGCAGATCTTCCAAATCTCCTCAACGTTGACTTCTTATATTAAGAGATGTTACTTTTGCAGTAAGAACTGAAAAACTAGCACGGCGTGATTAGAAATCCCAGTCACCAGTAAACCATCATTGGTCAGATCCAAAGAGGATATAAGGATATCATCTATCTGTGGTGCTGTTTGTGGGATTTATCGATTCCCTCTCTATCATTATCATACGAGGATGTGAAATCCTCCACTTGCACAAGTCACTTCTTCTTTTGCAATATATTGAGGAAAAACTCTCCAATCTTGGTTGAAATGTTTGGGAAATGGGGGTCATGTTTAGAGAAAAGTATTTTGCGCAAGGAGTAATTCTTCAGTGGATTGGGAGTTATGGTTCCCTTTTACAGATTTTCAATGGTGGGGACTATGCAATCTGAAGAATAGGAGAGTAATAATTTTGGTGAAATTTTTTCATAAATTATTTCAAACCTAATCGAGTGCATGGACTGTAGTTTCTTAGAAAAAAATGTTAGCAGTATTGGTCATATTGTGAATAAAGATTTCACTATAGAAGTAAAATATATAATTTTTTATTTTTATTTTCATTTTTAATATTAGATCGTAAATTTTTATTATTAGTAACGATAAACCAAAAAAAACAAAATCCTCCAGGGAGAGTGAGGAAGTTATAATTTTAACAAATACATATTTTTTTTTTTATGACTCAAAGACTTTCGGATCAAACTTTGTGAGTAGATTCTGTCTCAGAATCGAATCATGTAAATTCAAAGGTACTAATTTCGCGGTAGGACCAAGTTTGATCTTGAAAAATAAAACTCCTCAAACTCCCCTCCGATCAAACATTAGACCACATCAAAGTCAACATCCTTCTTTATCGCTTGGCCACCCATTTGTCAACAAATACATGTTTATTTGTCAGATGATATGAAGGTTTACCATCATTATTATTTTGAAGGTGGTTCTACCTTATAGGGAAACAATTACGATTTAGCAATTAATATTGGAGGCCTTTGACCATAGATATAATTTGTGGACGAAACAAATGTACGTATAAATTATCTTTTAAAATATATAATTTATACTATTAAAAAATGTGATTATAAAATTAAAAAATAACTAAAAATGTAAAAGGTAATTCCTAAAAATATAAAAATACTTTTAAAAATAAAATTCAAATACACTCGAAAATTTTCCACTTTTCACAAGATGACCACAGTCGAAAACAGATTTATCAAAACAGATGGCCGTAGGTAGCAACACTTCACATGTTGTTCGGTCCTCATTGAAATTTCGGAAAGAGCAATAAATATGAGTAGGAATAGAGTCAAAGGTCACGCAGATCTTGAGGGGAAGGGGCAAACGAGAAAAGGACAGCCAAGGTCCCAGTGCCAAGAGAAAAAACGCCACGTTTAAAGAAGCGGGGCACTGTGGAATTATGGAAACATTCACTTCTGGCAGGCGGGTGGGTCCCCCGGCTGCTGTGTAGTGTCATGTCCTCACCGGTCACCAGTACTACAGGGAAGAAAAAGAAAGGTACACTGTACGGTAGAAAATAAATAGTAGTATTCTCTTCCTCACGTTAAAGAAAATTCACTTTTTAAAAAATATTTAATTTTAAATTAAATTCTTATACTCTCCCTCCCTCCCCACAAAAATATAGTCTAACATGAAAAAAAAAAATTTATTCAAATTCTTGTATTACTTTATTAATAATAAAAAATTATATATTAAATACATTATATTTTTTAACTTAAAAAATAATTAATTTTATTCTTAAAATAGAGTATAATTTTAAAAAAATTATCAAAAAAAGAATTATTTTTTCATATAAAATTATTATATTATTATTAATAATAATAATAATGTATAGTTTAAATTAAAAAATATAAATATAAATATAAAATTAGAAATTTAATTATATATTAAAATTGTTGTAATTTATATTTTAAAAATTTATATAACTAATTAAAAGTAGGGTGGGATAATAATTATGAGTAAAAAATAAAAATTAAATTGCGCGAATTATTAAATTTTTTTTATTTAAAGAGGGTGAGAGGGGTGAAACTAAAATGGAGAGAAGTTAAAGATGGAGGACACGTGTGGAAGACGATGGGGGTGGGGGGGGATTGTCACGTGCTAAGAAGGGACAGATGGATGAATATAGCAGGATGTCCCATTCAAACCCTCGAACGGCGAGCTCAGATTTGGTTTTGTCGGATAGTGGTGGTAGGACCGGGGAGAGGAGGAGGAGGTTGGACATGTGTCCCTTAAATGTGGTGGCGCCCTCTTAAACATTCCTCGTGGATCTCCTCACGTGATACTGCCTGCCTCCCTATACGGCCTGCCTCCCCAACACCGCGCAAAATATAAGGCAAGCATGCTACCACCGGAATAAATAAAAGTCGCATTTTCAATATCACTGGAGTTTGTCTTTCCATAAAAAAAAAAACACAAAACCTCTTATTGTTTTTCTTTTTTCACTTTAAATTTAATATAATTTTTTTAATCATTAAATACGAAATATATATATATTTTTTTTATTTAAAGTCACGCATCCTCATTATTATCAAAAATAATATCAAACTTCTATTAAAAAATGAACAATTTTTTATGAAGAAAATTCTTCTCCCATGCATCTTTTCTTTATAACGAAAGGTAGTTACATTCAAATACTGTGTTTTATTTTTTTTAATATTTAAATGTATAATAATACTATTCACTTTTCTTTTCTTTTCTTTTTTTTTTATAATAACGGCAGAAATTTCATTAGAATTGCATACTGTACTTGACATAATATAAAAAGGCTAATTGCTCACTATTATTTTTTGTTTTAACCACAAATAAAAGTGCGACAATATTTGACAAATAAAAAATAAAAAAAATTACACAAAAGATTGATATTTTCAACTGGCGCACAATAACCTTTATATCAATAGCAATCGGATTACTATATATCATAACTTGTCACCCTCTATTAGAGTATCACAAACTGCAAGCTACAAAACAAAACCCTGAACGCAAACTCTGGTCTCCAACTCTTGTTCATTCATTTCTCAATGCTATTCTGTAACTCCATAGTCTTTCATTCCAAACTAATTGCATACACCTCAAAGAGAAAGATAAAATCTTAATAAATAGTGGCATAAGACTGTCAAAAAAAGAAAAAGAAGCACGAATTGTACAATGCGATTCCTCAATTCTTCTTTTTCTTATTTCGGCTTCTTAAAAAAAAAAATATCCTCCTAAATTCAAATAAATAAAAGAGTACAAACTTACAATCTCACGTCAAATATTTGGAGTTGCATTTAATATTATTCAAAAATTTGAAGTGTCAAATTCAGTTAGATTCGGTCCGTTTCAAGAAACTAGTTCAAAATGGACGACTTTTGTTACGCAAAACGTTTCAGATGGGGGAAGATCGACTCTGTCGAATGTCGAATGAAGGCAGTAACACAAATGGCCTTGTACTTTCATCTATTTACATGCCCGATGAAACAGTTCTACTGCAATTTCCTTTTTTTATTTTTTTCCGCTCCTCATTAAAATTTTGCACTATTTTTGTTGTATATTGTATTATAGTGTAACAAACTAATTAAAATAAAAACAAAACTTTTTTGTGTTCTTATACTTAAATTATGCAGGGTTCGTCATTTTACGATAAAATATTAAAGAGAAGTACCAAATGGACTCTCCTTAAAGGGTGGGTGACAAAACCATTTGATATTTTGATGGGGTGCTTGGTGTGAGGGTTTGGGAATTGAGATATGGATTTGATAGCGTTTGAGGATGGTTGGTTGAAAGAAATGGAATTCTTTGGTCCACATGACAAGACATTTCATTTACTAATATTAGTATATCCTCATATCCCCCAATATTTAGGGGTATGGAAGTTAGGGATATGGGTTTGCTACTTAATTAATTTAATAATTAATTAATTAATTATTAAATTAATTAAGTAGCAAACTCATATCTCTAATATTAATTATTATAATTAATATAAATTAATTTATTATTAACTTATTATTATTAAAAGTAATCATAAATTAATTAATCAAAATTAATTTAATTAATTATTCATTTACTTAATAATATTAATTAATTAATTAATCTCATTTTATTAATATTAATTATTATAATTAATTTATAAATAATTAATTGTTAATATTAATTAATTACTAATTATTACTAACTAATTAAGTAACTAATACTAATTAATTAATTCAATTAATATTAATTAATTACTTAAGATTAATTTAATTAATAATATTTTTATTAATAATTAATTAATTTAATATTATAATAAAAATGAACTAATACTAATTCATTAATTAATATTAATTATTATAATTAATATAAATTAATTTATTATCAACATATTATTATTAAGTAATAATAAATTAACTAATTAAGATTAATTTACTTAATTATTCATTTAATTAATATTATATTTAATAATTAATTAATCTCATTTACTAATATTAATTATTATAATCAATATTAATTAATTTATAAATAAATAATTGATAATATTAATTAATTTATAATTAATTAATTACTTAAGATTAATTTAATCAATAATATTTTTATTAATAATTAATTAATTTAATATTATAATAAATAATTAACTAATAATAACTAATTAATTAATACTAATTATTACAATTAATTTATAATTATTTCCATTCCCCAGCACAAACCAACCAGTAGAATTATAATGAAAGACCCCACTATTATTCCCCACTAATATCATTTCCATTACCTTTCCCATTTTCCCACGTGAGCCAGCCGCACCCTGAGACACGCTTCCAACATATCATTGTAAATGACTTGCCGTATAGAATTTTAACTTCTTAGCCACTCTAATGCTTAAACTATTATATTATTTAGGAAATAAAAATTATTTAGAATGAATCATTCATATAGAGTAATAGCTAATCTAATTTTATATATGTTAATTAATTCCAATATCAATTATTATCGAATATTATTATCGTGTTGTATACCATTCTTTTAATTTTATGGGATCTGACGCGACCAATGTTTTTCAAATTTTCAGCAATAACATATAGCAAATTGGACTGACTTTTGGCTAGGGCAGTGGGAAAAGATATTCTATACGCTTTTTGATTTTTTTCTATCCTTCTATTTGGAAAAATCAATGTTTGCCGCAGAATTTGAAGAATTTCGTACGAAATTAATTCGCTCCCTGGATTACGAAATTTCATTTCTGACTTACAAACTTTTATTAGTTATTAATTATAACACACTTAACGTACATACTAAATATATAAATTTTATAAATATATAGTAAGCGATCAACTTTTAATAGAGGTGAAATTGAAGCAAATATATATTGATAGTTTGTTGGCAAAAATAAATATGCTTGCCGCAATAGCTAGCTAACAACTGTTGGAGTCAAAAGTTCAAAGTTTTGAATTTCGTATATCTCATCCCTTTCCCTATTGGTCAATACGAGAGCCTCACCCTTATTGGTTAATATGAGAATCTCATTCCATATTCCATATTATGTGATTAATATGAAAATCTCACCTCACATTATATAAGAGACACATTATTGCAATGAAACACAAATAATCTCCCTACATCATGCGAAGCACGTACTATTATAATGGAATATAAGATAACAGACTTCTACATTACGTGACACGTACACTATACACTATTGTAATGAAATCTTAAAAAAAAATTTGTTGGCAAAGATTTGTCCCTTCTCCAATTGATTATTGGGAAATATTGTGATGGACTAATCAGTGATGACATTCTTGTTCGGTCATTCAGAAAACTATAGTAGCTAGTGTACAATTTACTTTTGAAGCTACACGCAAGTAAAAGAGGCAAATATTAAATTATATATTATGGACGCATTTTATGGAAACACTTAATTTGTATTTAAATTTAAATTATTCATATATTTTTTAATACTATTTTTGCATAAAAAAATTTAGTTTCAAAAATTTTATTTATCACAAAAAAAAATTCAGTTTTGGTATGAATTATCTTTTCAATAATAATAATATATAATTTAAATTAAAAATAAAGATAAAAATATAAATTTGTATATTTAATTGTGTATTAAATGTGTTGTACATTATAATTTTAAATAAATTGTGTCAAATTAAAATTGATTTTTTTTTATAAAGGGGGTATTTTTTTCTAATTTTTTTGTTTAGATTATGTTCTTCCCATTTTACTTTGAGGAAGGCAAATTATAGTTAGGACAAGTAGAGGTAATCCAACGAGAACACCACAATTGTGCAAAATGCATTAATAAAACGACCCTATAAAAACTTAAAATAATTTTTAAAATAATCTCTTACATTTTATGAATATACTATTTTAGTCATTTGTTGCTATTCTATTTATTTTTCTGTCTGAATAGTAAAGAAATAGTGTTAGAATAGTGACGAAATAGTATCAGAATATTTTTCTGTCACAATAGTGATGGAATAGTGACAAAATAGTATCAAAATATTTTTCTGTCAAAATAGTGATGGAATAGTATTGGAATAGTGACAAAATAGTATCATAATATTTTTCTGTCATAATAGTAACAGAACAGTGTTGAAATAGTAATAAAATAATATGAAAATAATAACAAAAGACCAAAATAGTACATTCATATAATATAAGGGATTATTTTTTTCTATTTTAAAAGTAAATAACTAAAAATATCATTTGCCAAAATCTCTAAAAACTTTATTTTTTTCCCTTAAAAGTCGTGTATTAAGAGAAGGATGCCACCATGTTATTGTAAGACTTTTAGCACATGGTTTCTAGGAAACGCATATCACTATTACGCGTCCCCTCTAGCGTACTATCATTTTGAAACACAGATAATTCAACATTGTTTCTCGTTATAAGATTCAACTAACGGGAAAATGATAAATAGGAGGAAATATTTTACATATTCATTCATTGTATAATTTAAGATGATATGATCAAAGATAATTAACGGGAACAATTTATACATATATAAAGAGATTAAAAAAGTACAAATTTATATAATTAATTTATTAAAAAAAATACAATAAATGTATCAAATATTTTTTGTGATAAATATTCTTATAGTTTTTTTAAAAGTTTACTTTGAATCAATCTACTTTTTTTTAAAAGTTATAACGTGTAATATATTTAATGTATTATTAAATATATAAAATTTTATTTTTATTTTTACATTTTAATTATGAACCTACATGATCATCATTCCCAGTGATAATACAAAAAATTTCATTTTTAAGATAATAATAAATTTAAAAATATTTTTTTTGGTGAAAGGAATATATAAAAATATATTATATCTTATAATTAAAAAAAGTTATATTTTCAAGGGTAGAATTTCTTTTTTTTTTCTTTTGAAACATTATATATAGAAAGGGATTGATGTGGACTGAATTTGTGTTCTCGGACACAATAGTGACAGCATAAACCAACTCCGCTAATTAAGGTTTTTTGAGCTTGAACCAGGTAATAAAGTTAAACTTTAATTCTACTCTTTTTATAATTAATTTAAAATTTAAGAAAATGTAAAAATTTTAGTAAGTATTTTTGAATAAAAAAAATTAAAATAAATGTTTTTTAAAATTATATAAGAGAAATTTGAATAAAAAAAATTAAATTTTAAATTTTAAAATAAAAATATATTTAAATAATTTATTTTTATTTAAAAATTTATTTATTTACAAATAAGAATGTCTGTACAAACCGATCTGACATTTGACAGTGCAAAAATTTTCTGCTGTTCAATTCTTTTATGAAATCAGGCAATAATCATGGCGGGTCTATTTTTGGGTGATTGATTTACCGACAAAATAATACTATAAGAAGGTCCATTACCAAAAGATTTTTGACACCTTATGGCTGTCTAATCAAGGGATAAGACCACTTAGACTACTCAATAATTTTGTAAGCAAGTTTATTCGGCCAACGACATAATTCGCCGCCGGAGTTGTATATATGAGTTGTGTTTTAAAAAATATTTTTATATATTTTAAAAATAATTATAAATTAAAAAATGCATTAAAAAGTGATAAAGTATTATAAAAAAATAAAAATATATATTTTAAAACATTTTTATTGGGCTGTAATACCTTTACGCAGTAACCTGTTTGTGCCCATCTCGGTGTTGATTTTTTTTAATCATTTTCATTAATTTTTTTTTTATGATAACACGAATGACAACGCTGATTTTGGGTATTTAATGAGATTTTTAAGGAAAAAAATGGAGAATCCGATATTTGATATTTTATTATACATTTTAACCAGTTATATTTAATGATTAACCTTGTTTTCTTCTTCTTTTTTTTCTCGTAATAATTGCTATTTTTATGTGTATATATTAATGAGTAATGATATACAATGTGAAAAATTAAAAAGAAAAATTTATGCCAGCAACGGATGTAGCGACAAAAGCTATCAAACAACCATCGTTTTAATTATTGCATATTCTCCTGTATAAATACTAACTTAGTTATTGTGAGAATTTATAAATAATTCTCATTATAAACACCATCACTGTTTATTAATATCCGAGAGGATTTGACGCATTGCTAGTAATAATGATTTTTGCATTTTGAACTGAGTTTGGTGCGTATGGACACAAATTTTCAGTACGCATTTTCTTCAACTAATTTAGATATGTAAGACTAACAAGAATACGATAAGCTTGTGCCCACATTCTTAGAAGAAAACGATTGATAAAAATAGATAAGATCTGCAATGGCTCAATGGATTTGGCTATTTTAAATACTTCGAAGAAGTTAAAGCTTCTAAATCAACATTTTGTTTGTTTGTTTAGATGGGAGGAACTTTTGGCGCATTGATAATCTCGCATTGAGAGGATGAATTAAACCAGACCTAACCATTAATACTATAATTATTTTCTATAGTAAAGCACGTTTCTAAATTAATATTTTGACACATATTTAAAGTTCTAAAAATATAAGCTTAATATAAAAATTATAATAAGTTAATTAAGATAATAACAAATTATGTTATGATTTTAATTCTTATAGATTACAAAAGGTGCTGGAGATTATATACGAGTAGTTTGGATTTGATAAAATATTATTTGTTGCACAATAGATTAAAAGTTGAATCCAAATGAAAATGAAATAACATTTGCGAGAAGAATTGATATGAAATATACTGTTAATTAATATATTTAGCTCGCAATTTTATAATATTATGTCAATAATTTGTTTTGAGATAACTTTATTTATTTTTTTGCAATTTTTATTTTCTCATCCATATTAGTATATAAATTGATTTCATTTTTTTCACAATCACAACTTTTAGACAATAGTATTACGTTGGTATTAAATAATGTGTAGATTCGGTGGGTCAAAACGAGGATAATATTGGAAGGAAATCAATGCATATGGATATGGCATGGGACATAATGAATAATTCCTCACTAGATATGAACCAAAATTATTTGTCCGGTGCGGAATTGAATATGCAATAAAATCTTGGTTGGTTTGTATGCAACTAAATTGTTTTGAGTAAAAGATTAACCAAAGTTAGATGAAAACAAAAGATATTTACTATGAATTCAAAGTATTCACAACCTCCCTTTAAATTCTCCAAATCCAAAATCAATTTTCACTTTCAATTGATATATTTCCTTTTCAAATAATTCAATGTTTTCAAACGACAAAATTTCACTCTCATCATTATTTTTGTTTTGATTTTGTTTGTTTTATTTTCTTTGGTTGGTAATTTAGCTGAAATCTTTAAATACTCCTCCAACAGCTTCAACACACTAACTGATTTATTACTACCATCAATGTCATCCTTAACACACAAATACCTACCCATTTGTAATGGATCATATTAGTATCCTTATCCCAACATGTCATCCACTCAATCGGTAAATTCCTCACAAATCATCATCATTATAGCAATTACATTTTTAATAACTTTTTTTTAAAATGAAAATTTATAATAACTCATATGTCATGTCATGTTAAAAAAAAAAAGTCTATTATTATTTTATATTTTTTAAAGAAATGTAACAAATAATTTATTTTTTAAAAATACCATTACTCTTATTATTAACATCTATTTATTAATACCCCATAACAAAATAGAATTTTTTTTTTTCTATATTTTTATTTTTAACGCAGCAAATTAGTCATATAAATTTTGTATCCCTTATAAGCAATAGGCTATTTTTCTTAAATTATAGATAATTCTGGTTAATTGTTTATGACAACACCATCTCACATATTGCAACCGATTTATAAAATATTTTATCTAACAAAACAAATAAATAAATTGATATTATTAACTCTCCTCAATTGGATATTTATCCAAGCACACTGACTAAATGCCTCAATTGCCTCATTCCATGTTTTGTGATTTTAAAGTAAAAAAATTGAATATCCTAATAATTAGTTAACGTTTTCAACAAGAATAAGATACACACATTATCATTTGCAGTTATTATCAAAAAAAGATAACAATTTGGGAAAGTCTAGCGATGGAGAAAATCATCCATTAAAACCACAAAATTTTCCAATCCACCATTATCCATCTTTCAATGGGCATAATCTCGGTCCACAAAGGACAATTACTAGTTAATGGTATTATTACTAGCACTAATTACTTTGCTTCAATTAATTTCCTAGGCTTTAAAGTTTTACGATATCTGTAATTATGGAATAATCTAGCGTGTATGACGCTCCACCGCCTTTGGAAGTTGGAACTCCATGGGCTGTCCGTTTAAAATAAAAAAGTTAACCAAATCACCTTTCCCTAAACCCACTTGTCATTCTGACCGTCATCACCGCCAAATCACAACCCCAAGCAACAACGCACCAGGGACACGCGTCACGGTGGAAAACCATCTTTCGATATTGGAAACCCAAAAGCGAGTAACTTTAACAAATCTCAATATTTTAACAGCGGCGGTAACATTGGCCAAAGTATTTTAACCTAACCAGGGTTAGTGCAACCCAACCGTGGTTCAACCCCCACTACATTTGCAGTTTATATACGGACCGGGGAACCACTTTACTCATCATTACTCCCAAAAACCAACACCATCAAACCACCACCCTGCAAAAATGATGATCGGAGAGCGAAGCTATGGCAATCATACCATCCTTGTTCCTCCGTGGCCATCGTCATTACAGGATAATCAGACGGTTGATATCCCCGGCGCCTTGAGCCCCAGTGGTAATGCTAACTGCAGCCCCAGCTTTGATGACTACTCCTAT
Organism: Gynochthodes officinalis; assembly: GCA_020080225.1. Classification (NCBI taxonomy): domain Eukaryota; kingdom Viridiplantae; phylum Streptophyta; class Magnoliopsida; order Gentianales; family Rubiaceae; genus Gynochthodes; species Gynochthodes officinalis. The sequence goes on along the minus strand of CM034615.1, from coordinate 43,833,458 downwards.
GCTCTGACGGCACTGCAACGCTATCTGCCGTCCAACGTCAAAACAAACCTAACCGACCTTCTGATGGAGGACTTTGACCCTGAAAACGACGACCCTTTTGGGAAGGACTTGGATCTTCCCGTGGATGCCTACTCTTGCGATCATTTCCGTATGTTCGAGTTTAAAGTGAGGAAGTGCATGCGTGGGAGGTCGCATGACTGGACTGAGTGTCCTTATGCTCACCCTGGCGAGAAGGCTCGCCGGCGGGACCCGCGGAAGTATCACTATTCCGGCACTGCGTGCCCCGATTTCCGGAAAGGGAATTGCAAGAAAGGCGACGCTTGTGAGTTCGCGCATGGGGTGTTTGAGTGCTGGCTACACCCTGCTCGGTATCGTACTCAACCATGCAAAGATGGGCTCAATTGCAAGCGAAGGGTATGTTTCTTCGCCCACTCGCCGGATCAACTCAGGGTTCTCAGCCCACGCACCGAATCCTATGACGGGTCTCCTCATCGGTTGGCTATCGAGGGGTCTTTCGGGAAGGCACTGCAATTCATGTCGTCGCCGGAATCCAGCTCGCCGCCGTCTGAATCACCGCCGATGTCTCCGATAACTTCTTCGGCTTCTATGAACTCACTCAGTCGGTCTCTGGGTTCGAACTCGGTCAACGAGGTTATGGCGTCTCTGCGTCAGTTACAGCTGAATAAAGTCCAGTCTGGCCAATCTACTTGGGGCTTGCAGGCTGGTGGTTCTGGTGTCGGGACTCCCAGGATGGCGATGACCCGGCCCGGAGTCTGCAGCTTGCCTTCCACCCCGACCCGGACAGTAAGCCGGAACGGGATAGGTTACGTTGATATCTGGGATAAGGGGGAATGTGCGGAGGAGCCAGTGATGGAGCGGGTAGAATCGGGTAGGGATTTGAGGGCTAAGATATTCCAGAAACTGAGCAAAGAGAATCCCTTGGATCGGGTCGACCCGACTCCACAAGATGCGCCGAATCCAGATGTTGGGTGGGTTACCGAGCTGATACAATGAAGAAGAAGAAATGGAAATGATGAAGCATGGAAGTAGTGATCTCGGTAATCATTATGATCATTTTCTTAATTATATGGATTAAAATTTTAGTGGGCTTGTTAGTATTGCGACTTTTTTCCTCTCTCCCAGCATGTAATTAGTACTAATTATCATATTATTATTAAAGAAACAGAAAAAGGGTTAGGTCTAAAGGGAACAAATTGAAGTTTTTGTACAGAACCCAACGCAAAAAAAAAGAAAAAAAAAGTGAAGTATTAAACTAAAGAGTACCTAAAGTGGTGCTCACTGGTGGGATAGATGTGGTGGGTGAAGAGTAGAATCTCTTGTTTTGGGGAAGGAGAAGCTTTTCTCAAACATTAAGAAGATATTGTTATTGTGTTTTGTGCTGCTGTGGGGAATTGGCGACAGGGCAGCAGAAGATCATGTAAATTATTCCCTTGTTATTAGCTATTTATGGCATTGAAATTGCAAGTTTGCGTCATGGCAGGCAGTATGTATTATGTAAGTAGAGCAATTGTTGTCATTTCAATTGAACTTGTCACTCTCTCTGTTGTAAATATTTCTGAGCCAAGTATGCTCCTTTTGTGTAATGCGTATCAACATTTTGATTCTGTTTCAAGAATTACTGGCTTTTGTATTGTCATTGCCATGCGGTTAAAGAAACCCTTTTCTAATGTTACTATATACCTTGCTTATCCCATTTTAGAGTTTCTGAAGTAGATACGGTGGTTGTTGGATTATACCTTTCTTTCAAGGGTTGCACATAAATTGGTACGCCTATTTTGTGGTGGGGTTCGTGAAAACAGGTCTATGCAATATAATGGGTAATAATTTACCATCAGCCCGTAACGATAAGAAAGAATTCTAGGCTTAAAATAGGCTTTTTTATGTGTGGTGGATTGGAGAACTGTACCAAGGGGGAGGTGAAGAAGGTAGGGGGGAGTAAATGCCCAAATGGTGTAATATTGCAATGTGGATATGTCTGGATCGAAGAGACAGTGATGGGTTTAGGTTTGAGAGTAAGATTCATGGAAATCGGAGGGTCCGAGGGATAGGGAAAAGGTGACAGTACTGTGTTTTAAGGGGGACAGTTGAGATTTATCTTTAGGAAAAGTAGGGAGGACGAGAGATTTTTGTTTTGACATGGCCAGGAAATCTGGAGAAATTTCTGGTTCTCATCCATTTCCATTTGGAGACGTGAAAACTAAATTTTAATTAGATTTTGAGTTGAAGGAAAAATCTCCATTTCTCCTCTTTTAATATCATTGATTCTCTGTCTGTTTTTCTTGAGTCTTGACCTTGACCGGGAAAAGATGGAAAAGAAAACAAAGAATGGAACCCCATTTCTACCCACCCATTAATTATTCCAACTATTGTAACATGACCGGGCTAGCACGCAATGCACAAAGTCTGCAATTGGACTGGGCATGCTATGATGAACTCTGCAGGAGCTTTACTCAGGAGCTTGTCAACTTTCAACTTGTCATGCAATGGTCTCCTTTTTCTTTTCGAAGTGCGATGACCAGTAATCATCCTCATTCACGATGGCGTTGGTAAATTAAGCACTAGCAGCAGTTTAGTAAAAGACGAAGCTATACAGATGTTGAGCTAACAACACAAATTTATTACAATTCATACTGTACTGTTTTGTATGAATATAACAAATTTGACAATTGCAAAACATTGATCCAAACAAAAGATGCCCCAGGTTCGGACTCTTGGTAATAGACAAATTAAATTCAATTAATGACTTATTGTCGGCTAAAATGCAGTAATTTCGTAGGGATGCTGCGAACTGGTTCGTAAGTAATGACGTGGTGACAGAGGCAGTACTTCCTCAATGGCTGAACCCCTTTACTATTTCCCACAACTTTTGGGGATTGGACCTTTATTTATCCACCAAAATTCGACATGTGAACCTCAAACTCTCCACGACAGTGCAAGGCAATGAAGAAGAAATTGGCGCGGACATAGATTTTGGATTCTACAGAATTCTTAATGCTCAAAATTCACAAATCTTCTTGTTGATGACCATGCGAAATAAGGTGTTGGGGTCCGGTGTGTACATGTATGGGACCGGCTAGCGACTTGGCAGCCGGGCTTCCACACGACTCAATGTTGTTCTGACAGGTCTAAAATTTTCAGATTTAGGCCATGAACATAAGCCTCTTTTGGGGGGAAATGCGGCTTGGCCGCATTGCTGACTTGGCTTTGTACAGTAGTAGTCAGGATGCATTTGGTGGCCTCTGCATTGGTCGGGCAATGTAGTCTGGCTACATTTTTTTTTTGTATTTTTGTAGCAAAAATGACGCTGTTTTACGTCAAAACGACACAAAACGGTGTCGTTTCTGGTCAGCGTGTCAGCAGGCGCGCTGACACATATGTTAGCGCCCCTGCATTATTTTTTTTTCGGAAATGCCCCTCCGAAACGACGCCGTTTGGCTTCTTGAAGACGCTAAAAGGCGTTGTTTCTTTTAAAAAAAAAAAAAAGAGTGAAGCGACTGTCAGCTCTGCTACGTGACACGCCCCCAATGGGGGCGCACCCCGTGTACTTTCCGTTGCAAACCATCCAGCGATTTGCAACGGCCGTTTGAGCCCTATCTTTTTTTTTTTAAAAAAAAATACTAACGGTCATAAAATTTTATTCTCTATAAAATGAGATGCATTTTGTATATATTTGGGTCAAAATCCGAATTTCATATGTCCCAAACTCTTTCAAAATCTCTATTTTCTTCCAAAAAAAGGGATCCAAATTCTTATGATTTTGACTTAATTTTTTCAGAAATGGACAGGTTGTTGAATGAAACTTGTGTGCAAATTTACGAAGCTAGTGTAAATGTGCAAAATGCAGAACATACTACAAAACCTAGAAGAAGGCATAGACGAAATGAAAATCCTAATCGTCGTCCAGATGGAGATCGAGAAGCCGGTCAAATTCGCCTTTGGAATGATTGATTTGCCAAACATCCTATATACGATGCCAGGCAATTCAGACTTCGATTCAGAATGAATAGAAGATTCTTCTTACGTATTGTGGAAGGACTACAAATTTCTCCCTACTTTCAACAACGGGCAGACGCAACAGGTAGAATGGGGTTTACAGCTTTGCAAAAATGCACAGCTGCATTACGAATGTTGGCCTATGGTAGTTTTGCGGATTCAATTGATGAGTACTTGCGCATTGGTGCGACTACGTCCAGAGAGTGCATTTCCCATTTTTGTCAAGGTATTATCGATGTGTTTGGTGCTGAATACTTGAATAGGCTAACTCCTGCAGATATGAAAAGGCTATTGCATATTGGTAAAATGTGCGGATTTCCGGGCATGATTGGAAACATTGATTGCATGCATTGGGAGTGGAAAAATTGTCCAGCGGCTTTGAAGAGAATGTATCAAGGGCGTGATGGCGTAGCTACATTAATACTCGAGGCTGTAACTTCCCAAGATTTATGGATTTGGCATGCATTTTTCGCTACTCTAGGTTCGCGTAATGATCTAAATGTACTTTATCGTTCCCCTATGTTTAATGATGTATTACTTGGTAGGACATCGACTGTTCAATATACGGTTAATAGCCCTGAATATGACATGGGATACTACCTTACGGATAGTATATATTCTAAATGGGCGTCTTTCATCCAATCAATCCCAATACCACAAAACAAAATAAACATAGATTATTTTGCCAATGCCAAGAAGCCGCTCGAAAGGATGTTGAACGGGCGTTTGGAGTGCTGCAAGCACGTTGGCGAATAATTAAAAATCCGGCACTCACATGGGATGGGAGTATATTGTATCGAATCATGAATGTATATATTATAATGCATAACATGATCGTCGAGGATGAACGGATTAACTATGAACATTACGTTGATCCTTCAACATTTATTGGGGAGCAACCAGAAAGCAGCAATCGTAATACTCCGCAATTCTCGACGGGGAGAGTTTTTAACATAAATAATTATTTGATGAACAGGAATCAACTTCGCAACAGAGAAATCTACAATGAGTTGACAAATGACTTGATTGAACACATATGGGAGTGTTTTGGTGGAAATCAGCCATGAGACTGGAAATTATTTTGAGTATTAATTTTCATTTTTAAGTGTATTATTGCATTTTAAATTTAATGTAATGTTACTTTATTTTCCATTAATTGGTTTTTGTCTTTCATATTTCATTTAGGGTCATAATTGTGAACATTTATTATTAAATTTTAATTTTAATATAATGTCAATTTATTTTCCATTAATTGTTTTACGTATTTCATTTTTAATTTAGAGTATTTATTTTTATGTTTTAAGTGTATTAGGCCATTTTAATCTTAAAGTAATGAAAGTTTTTCCATTAATTGTTTTTAAGTATATAATGTATGATAAAAAAATTATTCATGGGTTTAAGAATTTTATATTTAATTTATCATAATTATTTTCAGGTTTCAAGTATATTATTAAATTTTAATTTTAGTGTAATGTAAATATATTTTCCATTAATTGTTTTAGTTTTAATGTAATGTAAATTTATTTTTCATTAATTATTTTACATATTTCATTTTTAATTTAAAGTATTTATTTTCATTTTTAAGAGTATTATTAAATTTTAATTTTAATGTAATGTAAATTTATTTTCTATTGATTGTTTTACGTATTTTATATTTAATTTAAATTCATGTAATGTAAATTTAAGTCTTTCATGTAATGTAAATTTATTTGTCAAAAAATATTTTTAATAATGGCCCAAAAAATTATTAAAATTTTATTATTAATGTAAAAAAAATTAATAATGATTGCATAAATAGTACGGACCTAGTCATAAGTTAATATGGAACTAATATAGCATGAATAAAACTTGACTGATTCCAAGAACTACCGTTGATGACCTTAGGGAGCTTCTCTGCTCAATCTCCACTTATCTTCCGGTTTAGCAATGCTCGAAAAAAGAGAAAAGAGTCGGAAACTTCAAAGGGGTTTCTGAATATGCACCCAGACTCAATTGTAGATAAAGAAAAGCCAAGGATGGAGAGAAAAAAAGTTATTTTTGTTTCTTTCAAAATCCTACCACATTGTTGACCAGCGGGAAGGACCTCAGTTAAAGTTCACCAAAAGCAAAGCCCTAGCAAAAACATTACTTTGAAGATTTCTAATGGCATCTCTGCAGCGTTCTATTAAAATTGAACTAATAATAGCTATAGAACTTTCATAATACACATTCTAAAATATACGTTGCTTAATATTATCAAAATATCCATTATTATAGTAGGGGCAGCAGTATTTTTCTAATTTTTAATATTTATTTTAATTCAAAATAATGTAAAAATATTTTTTGAAGTAATTTATGTCGTAAGTTTTACTAAGTTGTTTTCTTAATAAAAAAAATAAACTTTTTGAAGTAGAAGTTTCTCCATTTGTCCAAGTAGTCAGCATTTTGTGTGACTCCCCAGCAGCGAAAAAGCATTGAAGTTAACGCTAAGCAGCCGACCTAAAACGAAGAAGAAGGGGAGTCGTTTTTTAGATTTAGATGCACCTACTTGACATTCTATGTCGGCTTATGACAACCTACAAATTGACAGGATAAAAAGTAAGCTGCAATTAATGTCTAATAGTATATGTTCTTTGTGAAGGACTAAACATAGAAGACAAACTTTGTACTTCGCTGTCGGTAAGTATAGTTGAAATGCACTTTAATTGTTTTTAGCTCACCCGCTTTTGTTATCTTATGAATCTTATGATCCCCCTTAGAATTTGAGCTTCTCATCCCTTCGAATTTGGACGAATAGTATTTTAAAATACGTTTTCACATATTCTTAATTAATAATAATAAGATTAAAATATATTAAAAAATTTAAAAATACATTTAAAAATATAAAAATACGTTTTTAAAAATTATTTACACAGACTCTTGATATTTTAGATGATTAAAAAGATAATACTGCACCTTTACTTTACTCATTGATTTCCATCAAGGTATAGGCATTGTCAATTTACCATGCATAATCTGGTGACGATCCTCCTAATATTTTCGCAGATTAATTTTGTGTTTAAAAAAAATAAAGAATTTGTAGTGATTGTATTTTAATTTTGTGTTTTACATTTATGTTATGAAAATGATATATACTAAAATTATATCAAGAATATAAAATTTTATTTAAAGAATTTAAAAAGACGTCTTAAATTAAAACCTAATCTATACATATTCCTAGAAATAGACATTGAACGAACAATTTAATCGGAGGGGAGATCCATGTTGGCTCCAAAACAAGCAAATGGTCTCCTTTGAAATTTGGTCCGGACTCCGGAATGACAAGAATGACGAGGACAGGATGGCATCGATTGCTCAATCTGGGCTCTCACTACGGGCACAAGAATCACTGCATTCACTGGACCAAACTATGATTAGCACTTGGGCCATATCAAACTACTTGATTTGGTTAGATACACCAAAACTTGGTTGTCTGTTCCTTTGGGTTAATCTGTTTAGAAGTAGTGGATTTGTTAGAAATGTCAAAAGCTAAGGTTTCGTATGAATTACGTTTTAAATAAATTTTTAAATATTATTTGAATTAATTATTTAAAATATAATTTTGAACTAAAATATTATATTAATTGTAAATTTTAAAATATATTTTAAATTTAAATATTATATGAATTATAAAAATTAAAATGCATTATCAATTAAAATATTATAAGAGTGATAATTAAAATATTAAAATAAAAAAAGTAAAAGATGAGTATGTTATAGAATTTTATATTTAATAGACAAAAACACAATCTTAGAAAATACTAAAATATATAATATTTTATTCATTAAAAAAGGTGTTTAAAATGAAAATAAAAATTAAAAAACCATCCATATATGGTGTAAATTTTTTTTTTACCAAATAAACGACCATTATGTTGATATGAAATAGTGTTATATATACAACATCACCTACTGACTATTAAAGTCTTACATCTTGCAGTGAGACTGAATCTAATCAATACACGGAATCGGACATCACTTACTAACTATTAAAGTTTTAAATCTTATCATGAGACTAAATTTGTCTTACATCTTGCAGTGAGACTGAATTTAATCAATAAATTTGTCTTACATCTTGCAGTGAGACTGAATTTAATCAATACACGAAATCGGACATCACTTACTGACTATTAAAATTTTAAATCTTATCATGAGACTAAATTTAACCGATACACTGAATCAAACCAATATATTGAATCGATTAAAATAACATCAAAACAGACAAAAAAAAAATTATATCTTACCGTGAGACTAAATTTAACTGATACACTAAATTGATTAAAATAACATCAACACAAACAAAAAATAAATTTTTTTTGCCAGATTTAGTGGCTTCTTTTTCAACTAATAACAATTAAAAATTACTGTAGTCAAATATTTGTTGACTTTTGGGAAATTAAGAGCACGAGGCCGTGGCTAAAGACCAAGAATTTTCTAAGTTTGAAACCGTAAAATTTTGAATTGTTTACGTCCAGTTCGGTAGCTTTTACTTACTTTAGTTAAAAAGAAGTGTTCAAACTTGCCGCGAAGATTCACTTTTATCTCGAAGTGGACAAATTCTACCTTGATCGAAGAGTTGCAGTATTCATGCCATCATCGTACAAATATAGCATCCCGTGTTGATGTAATAAAAGTTGTACAAAATTTTATGATTGTGCTTCGCTCAAACTATGATTAACGACTAGTCTAATCAAATTGGCTACCTAATTTAGCTATTGACTAAGTTGGAAACTTAATCACTTAATTAAAGAAGTACTAATTATATCTAAAAAAATTATTTTCTTTTTTTTTTTGGGTTAAAAAAACATAATTGCAGAGTAAATTTTTATATTATTCTTCTTTAGAACAATCTTTTTAAATGTAACATACGGCCAAATTATGTTTTATTAACATAGTGACATCAACGTATTATTGTAGCCCATGTTACTAAATTGACAATTCTTTTTTTTTTTTTAAAAGTACCAACAACTACGAATTTTTTTTTTTTTTTTTACTTGCTAACTCAAAAATGAAATCACAAGTTCTTTTTTTGAAATAAGAGAGTAATAATTATATATGACCCGTATGTAAAAAGTGAGTATTATACAATAATAGAAATTAATATCTTCAATAGAGGTTAATACTCTTTACTTTAGGCTTCCTGATTTTGTTATCCCCGTTATAATTTAAGTTAGATTAACACTATGAAGAACACTCAACTTATAGGACCAAAAAAAAAAAGGCAAAATATTAACTATAAAATTTCTTTTATGGACACTTTTTCAAAACATATTTTTATATTTTTTAAAATAGTAATAATAAAATAAAAAAATATATATTAACAACTATAAATACACATTTTAAAAGTCTAACCATACAGACTTAACCTCGTCAATTTGGCCGGGTAAGGTTGATTTGTCACCATTCACCAAGACTTTTTTTATTTTTTTTTGGATAAGACGTCGAAACATACATAGTAAAAGTCATTATTTTTTACAATATTCGACTAGTGAAACCTAAAGTTCAACGAGAAAAATGAGGATAATGACCTATCCATTTGATCGAGACGCACTTCATTATCTTGTTTTTTTCTTGACAGACAAGAGTATTTCGTGGCCCCTAGTTTAATTGTGAAAGTGGTAAGATTTGTTGACATTGTGGTACCTTGTTCAGCTGCTGATAACCCACATTGACTGAGTTGCTCTTATTTTTAATATAAAAAATAAGAATTTTTTATATTTTATAAATATATTCTTTTAGTTTTTTTTCACTATTTCACAAATATTTTCCAGTACACTTGATGGAAAAATAAATAAAATAGTGACAGATGATTAAAAAAATATATTTATGAAATGTGATAGACTATTTTTTCTCACTTTAAAAATGATGAATTAAAAAATTTATTTTGGGATTATTTCTTTTCTTTATCCATCAAAGGGAAACGGATAAATTATTGCATAATAGAGCATTTTTTACTGAGCAGATAGTGGCAGAAACTTTATTTGAAGATTTGACAGAGTCAAGAGTACGATTCTAAAGAGTTTATATGAATGCCATTTAAAACGTTAAAAATCATAAAAATATATGTCCAAACGCAATGTGTACCGATTATAAAATAAAGCTGTTATTCCTCCTTTCCTGTACGCAACACATTACTGCTGCTTCTCCTCATTGTCATCCCAAGTCAAGTTCTAAAATCCCTTTCCTTCTCTCTTTCCCTCCCTGGAAGTGATTGTTGTTGGCCTTGAACATTTTGAAGTACCATAGTCTCAAGTTAGTGGGAATGGGGAGAGCTCCCTGTTGTGACAAAACTAAAGTTAAGAGAGGACCGTGGTCTCCTGAAGAGGACGACAACCTCAAAAATTATGTCCAGAAATATGGAACTGGTGGCAATTGGATCACTTTACCTCAGAAAGCAGGTCTCTCTCTCCACTTATCCCACAAACTTTCTTTTAACATTTTTGAATCCCTGAAATAAAAGAGAATTTTGGATGATTCCTACTCTGACTTGCCCTTGTTTATGGTATGATGAAGGCCTGAAACGTTGTGGCAAGAGTTGTCGTCTCAGATGGCTTAATTATCTTAGGCCAGACATCAAACATGGTGGCTTTACTGAAGAAGAAGACAATGTCATATTGACCCTATTCACCAGCATTGGAAGCAGGCTAGTTCAAGTTAACCCCTGGTTTTTTATTACACTTTCCAAACTCTGTTTTAAACTCAATAATTTAACTGAGGATTTTCCGATTTTGTTGATGTAGATGGTCTGTCATAGCTTCACAGCTCCCAGGGAGAACGGATAATGACGTGAAGAATTACTGGAACACCAAGTTAAAGAAGAAGCTACTGGCAGGAGCAATAACAGGACCGAAAATCCCAAATCCCTCCAGTTTGGTTCCCATCAACTTCGGCGGTTCAAATAAATTTGCCCTCAGCTCCATGGATTTCAGCTCGCCAAATTCACTAGCACTTTTCAACCAAGTCCAGGCCAATTATTATGGGAATTTAGGGTGTCCCGTTCCGCGTACTTCTGATACATTGCCTCATTCCATGGATGTGATCCAGGGCTATCATGAAGTTTCTCCTGATTTGCTGTACGAGTCATCACCTGATCAATTCCCACTCCCGGGCCGCACAGAAGTTCAAGAAAATGGCACCCCTTGTGATGGTTTAATTCCCACCCCATCACCCCAGGAAATTTCATCCCTTTCACCTTCAGGTTCTCTGGCGAGAAGCTATGCCTCTTGGAGTGATAATGGACTTGGAGGAGAATTGGTGATTTTCGGGGAATTGGAGTCGATATCATCAATTTATGATCATAATCATCTTCAAAGTACACAACAAGAAGAGAGAGTCATCACTGGTATCACCAGTACTGAAGGTGATCATTCAGGTTTATTGATGGATGAAGCCTATCCTATGGCTAACATTCCTGACTTTCATGCGCATCCCAGGCCAATTAGATGATTGACAAATTAAAATAGCATATTCAGAATGTCAATGTCTAAGTTTAACTGACAAAATTTAGTACCACATTTCTAGTTGTTCCATTGTTTTACTACTGTACCAGGTATCAGGGTCTTGCATGTTAAAAATGCCGAGTACTATTGACTCAGCCGTAGTTCAAGGATGAAAAATTAGTGTAGTTGCGGCCAATAGCCAATGTTAGCATTAAAAGCCAATTTGATTTAATGAAAATGGCATTGGTTTGGAGTTTAATGTATTTTGTATAAATATTTGTTTGCTTTTATAAAACTGGCTTAATAATTCTAAAACATAGTCAAGTGTACATTATGCATGAGATGAAATTATACCAAAAATCATAAAATTCATCATTTTTTTCCCAAATTTTAAAACAATTCATAAAAAATACACTTCCTACTCTCTATTGCAAGTACACATTCATCTACAATCAATACTTAGGCGAAAGTTCCTTGCATGAGGGTTAATGTCGGCAGAGCCTGTCACACAAACCGGTCGGTAGTCACAGAAATTGCATGAAATGGCCAATTCAAAGTTGAGAGATAATACGTCCCCACCTCACAATTTCTTCTTACTTTGTACACACACTAGCACCCCTTATCTATATGTTATGACTTAAAATGAGACTTATTGTGTCTCCCTTTCTTTGCCAATTAATCTAGAGAGTGTACTAGAAGCTCCGGCATAAGGAAGGGAAAAGAGAAACGAAGTTGATAAGGTGTCTCCCTTTCTTTGCTAATTAATATGCATATATTTGTATAAAAAACTGTCTTTGCGACTCAATAGTTTATAAGGTTACGTCAAACGAAGTTGATATATATATATATATATATATATATATTTGTATAACATACTGTTTTTGCTACTCGAATTCAGGACATGACATTAGTTTTTAAGGTTGCGTCAAAACGTAAATTTGTGAGCATCAGATAATGAATGCACTACTGTTACCAAAAATTTGTGAGCATCCTCTGGGCACTCTAGGCCGCCAAATTAGAATAACGTATAGATTGTTGAGAAAAAGATAGTTTTTTTAGGATGAAATGAAAATTATTGAATTCATATAACGGGATATAGATTTACTATTATTTAGACGGAAAGATATGTAATCATGAAAGGTGGATTAAGTGGAATAGAATTAACTCATCGATAAAGTTGTAAAAATGTTTTTTTCTCTCATATTTTGGACTTTAACCTCGTGAAACAATATGTTACCGTTGAAACACGAAAAAATTAAAATCGTAAATCAAAACATTATGTATGAATGATATGAATTGCCTAAACAAGAAATCTTGAATGGATCACTTTCGTGGGTAGTTGCAATTTACAAGAATAACATATAGCGCGATCCAATGAAAAAGATTACTGCCTAATTTGCGTGCATTATTTGAAAAAAAACATTTCATCAAGAACGATGGATGTTTTGCTTTCGTCTACATGCATGCACATCCACATCTCCATAGAAACATATCGGATTCCAGGCAACTTGCCAATGTTTTTATCCGTCACACAAACAACCTTAAGACTTTGAAACCACTGAATGGATCACTTGGCATCATGTCAGGACAATATGAATCCTGATCAAAGGTTACGTGAGCTATCATTCTTGGGTAATTTCTTGGCTATTTCGTCTTGGATAAGAATGTCTGATAAAGTTTTATTCGAGAAAATGAAAACCAATCACTAGGCAATTGCTCGGTCGTTTCAATAATATCACTCCAGAGCATAGGAGATTCTTTTCTTTTTTGGTAAGAAACTTCACCGACATTGTGTGAATTCAATTATGATAAAATTTACAAATTATAATATCACAAAAAATGTTCAAATAAGGAGCACTGTTGATTAGATTTTTTTTTAGTCATAAAGTATAACAAATTTTTATTTTCATATTTAGATTTTAGATCATATATTATTATATGTTATTATTAATCAGAATAATATAATAAAAATTAAAAATGAACTTTTTTAAATACGGAGAAATTATAGAATTAATTTATAAGCACTCAATTGGCATAATTAATAGATTGTTTGTCAAAACTCAAAAGCGTGAGTCGATGATTTAACTATATCTTCTGCTACTCCACAATAAAACAAACAATCAATTTTAGAATTAGAAAATAACATACTCATTCCGTCTCAAAAAGTAAATTAATTTTTATAATATCTCTACTAATAATAATTATATATAAATATAATTAAAAAGTAAAAAAATAAAATTGTGTACTTAATCATACAGTAAATATATTATACTTAATAATTAAAAAACTATAATTAAATCCATTTTTTTTTTTTTGGATTGGATGGGAATGATCCATAAAATTTCCAGCTTTTATTACCGCTATTTTACCCGATAAAGATAAAAAAAAATGTTATTCACGATTTACGTTGGTTTTGATTTAACAACATTGTCTTTTAAAAAAAGAAAACAAGAAAAATCGTGACATGAACAGATATATAAAGTACTTGGAAATATGAACAAATTGTATCACGCCATTGTTATTTTTCTCAAGCTGAATGAATTTGACATTTCAAACACGCGGGTGATCTAAGACTTTAATTGCATGCTTTCTGAAAGTCTCCAATTTAGACCAAAGAAAAAAACATATTTCAAATATGCAATTAATAATAATTCAAAATTCTGGTACTATTAATTATTCCAAGTCCTATTCATACGCAAGGGAGCTTTTTCTTTTTAGGAAAAAAAAAAAAAGAATTCTTCCCCTTTTGCTCATGAAAAATGGGATCTCTTTCATTTTAATTTTCACTTATTTTTGAATTCAACAAATCTTCCAAACATATTGACTATGTTTGGAAATTAATTTAAATAAGAAAATTTAATTTTTTCCCTTAGAGAAAAATATCTAACCACATTTTTTTTTATTTCGAAATTTAAATTTAAAATTTTCACCAAAAAATTTTCCCCTAATGCGCATTATTTTAAATTGGCTGTGTTTGAGTTCCAGTTCCAATTCAAGAATTAATAGTATTTGTGCATCAAAATCAAGGAAACTTGCGTTTTATAAATATAAATTGACGATTTGATTAAGTTAGATTTAAGAATTGACAATTTATTTTATATTAATAACTTGCTAATTAACCTTTGCATCTTACCAAAGGGTCCCAAGGAGTGAACTGGGCTGTTCCTTATAATGAATTACCAACCCATTCACAATCATCTATATATACAACCTGAATTTAAAGGTGCGTTTGGACAAGACATTTTTATTTGCAAATGAAAAAAGTTATATTGGAATGTGTGAAAATTTTGGTGGGTATTTTTTTATGGAAAAAGTATTTTGGAGGGAAAGAAAATTTTTTAAAATTATGTGAGAGGAATTTAAGTAGGAAAATATGAATTTTAAATTTTAAAATAAAAATGTGTTTAAATAGTTTATTTTTGTTTGAGAATTTTTTTATTTGTAAATGAAAAATACCTATCCAAACACAACCTAAGATATGTATGGGTGATCGGTTCATTGTAAAAACAAAAAAAATTTTGATTCTTCTTCAGATATATTTGATTTGTATAGTAGTAGGACATTTCAATGAATGGAGCTATTATGGGGAGAGGGTTTATTGAGATAAAAGAGAAATAAGAAGAAGTTTAGTACTAAAATCTTTGTATCATTAATTTCCTTTAAATCATAAATGCATGATTCTTGTCACTTTACACACACAAAAATTTAAGTGCTACTACTTAATTAATTGGACAATTATGGATCAAGAACAAATAGATAGCTATAGAAAGAAGAATGCAAATAAGTTGTCAATTTATTTATCATTCAAAATCCATAAAAATATAATGCAAGAAATAATGATTACTTGAATGCAAAAGATTATGAAACTATGAACAAAACCTTACTAAATATATTGGCATTAAATACTTCAAATTAGCCATTTTCATACCAATAAAACCATTAACACCATAAGTTTATTCCTATTAAATGGTAACAAATTAAATCCTATCAGCGACACGTGCTCCAATGACACAAACAGACAATCATCTATATATACAACCTGAATTTAAGGTATGTATGGGCGACACATGTGCTACGATGACGGAAACAAAATGTCGCGATCCCACGAGGGTGAACTAACTCCAAAAACCCATTCTTAGTTTAGATTGTAGGTTGCAACTCTTCTACATGAAGCTAAAATTATTAGTAATCGCCGATCAGTCATACGGCGATGAATTCGTTACCTAGCCTTGTACACACCGTCCGTCACACTATGGGAGTTGGCCACGTTTAAAGTTGTTATTTTAACTGCAAGGAAGGAGATGTCAAAGGTAGAACTAGTAACTGGAGTGAAGTCGTAATAAGGTAGCCGTATTAGAATATGTGGCTAAATCACCTCATTTTCAAAATTCATTTTTATATTTTCTTAAGATAATGATGTGAAATAAAAAATATATTTAAAAATATAAAAATATTATAAAATATGAAAATACATTTTTAATTCATTTATTAAACATTTCAAACACCGTCTAACTAATTAATTACTCCCATAGCTCTCAATCATTGGCCTTTTTTTTTTATGTATAAATTTGGTTAGACAGAAGGTAGTTAATAATTAATAATTAAGAAACTGATCATTGGAGTGTTACAAAAATTTCCAACACATTTATATAGTCTGGTCAAGAGAAAACGTGTTTGAGTGTGGATAATTGATGGACAATGACGGATGCAATAATATTAATTAGAAAAATATGTGATTTTAATATATTGCTCCTTTTGTTTGAATTCAAAATTGATTTTCACAAACTTAGTGCATGTCATTGACTATTAAGATGCTTGCAGTAGACTGTTGACTTCGAAACATAATTTGGGATTTGTCAAAATAAAAAAATTCATTTCTTTTTCGTTTTATTGTTTTGTCTCCCTTAGAGCTTGACCCTTATTTGTTCATTTAAAAAAAAAATAATTTGCAAAAATTTTAAGCAGTATCTAAAACACTACAGCCTGACCAACTACTTATTCTCAATTAATAAATAATACTCCCTCCCCGATTTCGTCCTTAAAAAAAATTACTTTCAGTTTTTTTTGTTTGAAAAAAGAATTCACTTCTAAAGTAAATTCTCATATTTTCTTACTAATAATAATCATATATAATTAACGCTTAAAAAGTAATGATAAAAAATAAAATTGTGCATTTATTAATGTATTGAATATATTGTATTTTTTAACTAAAGAAAGTTATACCACACTCAAAGTAAGATTATTATTTTTTTTTAGGATGGATGGAGTACAAATAAGATCTACATGAGTAGAACATAATTTAGTGGTTCTTAGACTTTTATTCACTCATGCAAAAAGTTGCAAAATAGACTTTGAATGAATTGTTTCTCAAAACACGTTTTTATATATTTTTAAATAAATTTTTACACTATTGAAATAATTTTTATCTCATAATTTTTACCTCGTAAAAATAAAAACACAAAATAAAATACAATTAATAAATATCCCCAGCCTTACAAAATTCCATTTCCCCCTTGTAACCGTGTGGATGTTTTTCAAAAAATAATCTACAATAACTAAAATTTTTTGTTTTTGGCTTGCAATTTCCTATTCCATAAACTTATGGAAATTGACTTTTTAAACACATAAGCAAATTGGAAGTCATTTTGTATATCCAATTTATTTGTTTCCTCAAAACCTAAAGCGCATAAAAGCGTGCAACTGTAGGCAATTAAAGCGTGCTTCTTTGCAGTGAAAAAATTGACCAATGTTTCAAAAACTCACCTGTCTGATATGGTAATTTCACGCTATTTTGAACACCGAACAAGATAAAAAACTTTAAATATTGTGATTTATTTAAGAAATTTTATATTGAAATGTGTAAAAATTTTGGTAAGAATTTTTTTGTAAGAAAAAGTATTTTGGAGAGAAAATAAAAAATGTATTGGGGAAAAAAAAATTTAAATTATGTGAGGAGAATTTGGGATGAAGATTTGAAATTTAAAATTTAAAATAAAAATATATTTAGATGTTTTATTTGTTTTGTTTGAAAAAATTTACTTTTTGTTTGAATTGTTACTTACATTCAAAAAATTATTTTTTCTCACAAAATAAATAAAATATTTAAATATATTTTTATTTTAAATTTCAAAATTTTTCTTTCAAATTATACTCACATAATTTAAAATAATTTTTTTCAATACAAATTTTATTCCTCTTTTAAAATATTTTTCTCACAAAAAATTTTATCAAAAATTTCACATATTTTAATACAAAAATTTTCAAATAAACGAACGCCCAAACGTAGCCTAGAAGTTCCCGCCAAGATGAATATTTACACAGTTAGCGTTTGAGTTGGTGCAACTCCAAAGTCGGGTTCCTCCCGGAGACTTCCTCCTCAAGCTTCCGGCCTTTGCCACATCCCTCCGAACAATTCGCAGAGAAATGGTATGAATAAAGCTTCAATTTTTCTTTAAAAAAAAATTTAAATTAGGATTTATTTTCGTTTCATTCTTGGATTAACAGTGACTTCAAATTTGGGGCTATTTTTGATGAAAAATTTTGTTGAATTTGTGGAACAATACAGAAAGTATTCGTATTGAATTGTGGTTGCATCATTTTGTAAATAAGGAGTAAGATTATTCCGTAATTCTTATTATTCATGATTTGTTCGATTTTGATGCAGTCTAAGAAACGAGGACTTTCGTTAGATGAGAAGCGTGAGAAAATGCTGCAGATTTTTTATGATTCGCAGGACTTCTTCCTTGTGAGTGCACAAATTCCTTCATAGTTCAAATTTCACTGATATTTAGTGGTTTTGAATTGTTTTGGCTTGGTTTATTCTTTTCAGATAGAGAGTTTAATTTATGTTTTCATCTGCTTGTTGAAATGATCAGCTGAATATAGACTCTGTTCATTTTGTTGTGGCCATTTGTTTTAAATCCAAATGCTGGCTTATACCACTTCAAGCGTTGTCTTAAATGCTGGAATTGTTGGTTTTTTTTTCCCTTGAAAAGACAATTTTAGCATATTCTAATTTTGCTTGTGAATTTTAGCTCAAGGAGCTGGAGAAGTTGGGTCCAAAGAAAGGCGTGATCAGTCAGTCTGTGAAAGATGTTATCCAGAGTTTAGTGGATGATGACCTTGTTTCAAAGGACAAAATAGGGACTTCTGTGAGTAAAAAGTGTTTGATAAGGAGTTAGACATGCAACAGATCTTCAGCACTTATGCATTACAAACTAATGTTAAAAACCATCTTTGTATGGGAATTTGTCTGAACAAGTACCTGTTTGAACAATATTAATGTGCCGACCTTTTTGAAACTTCAGGTCTACTTTTGGAGCCTACCAAGCTGTGCTGGAAATCAGGTAACATTGTCATTTTACACATCTGGGAAACTTTGCCTGCTGCCTGTTTGAACTGTCCTGATGCTTAGATCTCTGTATAACAGCTAAGAAATGTACATCGGAAGTTAGAAAGTGATCTCCGGAGTAGTAAGAAGCGACTTTCAGAGCTTGTTGAGCAATGCCATGCTTTGAAAAAGGGACGAGAGGAGTCTGTAAGCACTTTCTAACCCATTTGAATGCTATAGTCAATGTGTACAACCAATAAGATCACACGTGCAGCATCAGTTATGTCCTTGTTTTTTGGTTGCGTATTTAGGATGAACGAGATAAGGCATTGGATGAGCTGAAAGATATTGAACAGAATCATAATGAGCTTAAGGTAGAAACAGGTTCCATATGTTATACTGAACTGAGTGCATACTTCATCTCTGCATCAGAAGTTCTCAGTCATTCACTTCATTTTTTAGGATGAAATGGCGCAGTATGCAGAAAATGATCCAGCTACCTTTGAGAAAATGAGTTGAGGATTTCTGAGCCCCATATTTTACCCAGTTCTTGGGCTTTTGTGCTCTTTTCAGCAAACACATTTCAAAAATCAGTAGTTTTACTTACTCTGATGTCTATATACTCTTGTTAACAGAGAATGCAATTGAAATAGCTCATGCAGCAGCTAACAGATGGACAGGTTTCCTCCTTGCAAAACATTTAGTAACTTTATTTCATTTTAATAAAGGCACAGTTATCTTTTCAGATTGTATTGCCATTTCCAATGATCAAGTACAACAATTCTGCAGATAATATCTTCACACTGCGACAATGGTGTTCAAATAACTTTCCCCAGGCCAAGGAACAACTTGATCACCTTTATAATGAGGCAAGTATATTTCCTATGAATAATGTAATGTTACAAGAGAGCGTAGCAAACAATTAGGATTTTGTCGTCCACCTAAGTACCAGAAGTAAATCGCCAACAAAAAAGAACTAGAATCATTGATAGCTTTTGAACTGCTGATAGCTTTTGTTGCGGAAAACAGGTCGGAGTTACAGATGAGTTTGACTATTTGGAGTTACCTGCAGTTGTTTCCCTTGCACCTGGGGAGCAGGCCATTGAAAGTTATGATTAGGGACTGTAATTGATGTAGAGAATAGTGCTGGCGAAATATACGTCGTATTAGAGGCATTAATACTACTGAGGTATGAAAAATTGTATCATCTTACTTTGGGATATTCTTCCCACAACCATTTAGACTGAGACTCTTGGCATTATCAACATATATCACTCGTCATTTCGCTTATATTCTGTAAAATGTATCATAAATGATGAGTACAGACCTTACAGATGCTATGTTTTTAATTACTCTTCCCTTTCTCTTGTTTCTGGAATGAAAGTTGGTTCTGTCTGTTTTCTTTTGGTCTTGGCCTGTTGGTTTGTTTGAATGTACAGTTCTATTGAAAACTTTTCTGGATTAAATTGTCTTTCACTTCAGGGGAATTGGCAGTTATCTAATAATCTCCTTTGATTTAGAAACTGAATAACATGCAGAAAAAGAGAACAAATAGAAAGAAACTGAAGATTTTACATGAAATTTTTGAGCCTAGGACTTGCATATAGACTTCGGACAGTTCCCCCAAGATTGTGGTTGTATTTGCCTTAATTTCTTTTACTAAAAGCAAGGCTTCAGTCTAATTGGCGTAATTTTTTCATTTATTGCATTTATTAGCTAGGAACTGCATCATTCAATTTGATAATCCACAAGTAGTGCAGGATGAGTTATCCTTCAGAACATAATATCTGTATCAGATACGAGGTACTATTTATCATATCAACTTAAGGAGGACAAAACTAAGAGAAAGAATACATCATTACAACCAATCCCGAGCACCTGTCTCATTGTGCTTGCCGGCGCATACAATACTTTTTTGATACTCTATCTTGGCTGACATTTAACTATGTCAATATGCCATTTCAAAGTACAAGCAGGCCCGTGGGTAACCCAAATGCTTCAAAACGAGTATGCTTCCATTGCCTTTATTGTCTTTTTCGAGATTGTCATGAATGTAATTTATTTTCTTTGATTTTTTTTCTTGGATGAAAACTTGGCAATTTCATTTTTACGCTCACTGGACCACAAGCCCGAATAAATTTCTTCTTATCCAAATTGGATATTATGAAATTACATTCTCGAAATTTTGATGTCTTTGCCTTTATACTCTCCAGTTTGGGTTCATTTTATTGAACACCTCATTTTCATTATACCACCAAAATCTAATAAGTAAAAAGCCCTTGAGGTACATTGCTGTATCTTTAACATTAGTGTGTACAAATTTGGTTGGAGTAGCCACATTTTGTGAATCAATTTTTTCCAACAAAACAGAATGGATTCGGTGAAAAACTTCACTGCCCAATATGGTTTGATATTCCAAAAGGTATTTTTACAATTTTTAAAATACTTTTACACTTTTTAATATATTTTTTATTTTACAATTATTATTTTAAAAAAATATATAAATATACACACTTTCAAAATTGAAATAAGTATCATAGATGAGGGAATAATTTTGCAATCAATCGTCAATCATTCATCAATCATCGGGAGGTTGGATTGGTGCATGTGCAAATAGAAGTTAATAGTCAATCATTGGTCGGAGGATGTCCACTCTTCCCAGCTCAATAGTACCTGGAAAGACTGAGAACCTGTTTCCTCTAATAGTCTAATTTACTAAATTTAGCCGTCCATTCTTACCGGGTGCCTTGCCCTTAACAAGATTCTTCTCTCTCTGTTTCCGCCCCTTTATATCTCAGCTCACCAGACGTAGCCAAAAGGCACTTTGTATAATAAAGATTGAGTGCCGGCCGAGGAAGAGAAGAAATAAAGAAAAGTCCCTTCAAGTGTTGGGCTTTTAACAGTGGTGGTAATGGAGATGCTCAGAGTGTACTACTTCCTTTTGATCACCATGGCCCTTTTCTTCTCTCTGTTTCTTCCTTCAGTCAATGCTGCTACTCAGGGCCCTGCCCCTGCTCCGACCGCTTCAAGCGATGGTACTTTCTCTGTCCCTCCCTTTTTTTCTTTCTTTGTAGGTATCTTTTGGTGATTTCTTTGGGTTGGGAAGATGAAATTTCATTGCTCCGAATTGCGTGTATATTTTTTATGGATTTGTTCTGATGTTAGTCAAAATTTGATCTTTTGTTCTGCAGGGATGTCGATTGATCAAGGAATAGCATATGTGCTGATGCTCGTTGCTTTGGCAATTACCTACATTATTCACTAAGAGAGTCATTAAATTGTGATGTACAGAAAAACTCTGATTTCTAGTTGCCAATCGTGTCAGATTGGGATTCTTAAATGCAATAATCCAATCCTTCTCCATATTCAGAGTTCAACTTTCCATCTTGTGCAATCCGCTTTTTTTATATGCAACAGAGAGAGATCCATGTCTAAATCTCCATGACAAGCCAGTTTTCGAGGCTTGAGCTTATTGGGATTTCATTTCACAGGTGTTTTTTCTTAGGTCTAATCTCAGAATTGAAGGCGTTCTGGTCCGCGTTTTGATTCATTACCATGTGTTACACGATTGCCTTTTGTTGTTTAATAGTATTATTCCCTTCAAATTTGCATTTAAGGAACTGGACCACTACAGTGCCATTTTATTTTGCCACACCACTTTCCAGGGTCGCTTAGCAGTAGCATTACAAATGCTAGTGACCTACAAGGAAATTACGTTGAAATTTCTGATTGTTGGCACTTGAAATCACATTGAAGCTTCTGATTTTTGCCACTTTGAAGCTTGCAAAAGATCAGTCACCCGTGTTCAGTTTCATTTTGGCCAATGAAACTGCACCATTACCGCAATATTATTGTTATTAGATCGTGTTCTTTTTCACATCAATTCGATGTCAATCTATTCTTGTTAATTAATTTTTTATGAATAAGATTGTGAAAAAAATAAAAAGATAAAAAGGAGACACAGGAGATTCTGGGATTCATTCCAAAGTCAAATTGTAATATCATATAGAGTTCCGCATTATATTGGATCACGGGTGCGACGCAAGTATTTGTTCTGAATGGATTATAGATTTATTTATTATTATTATTTGTGAGGTACTCGGAAAATCAAAGAGTCAATTTATGAGGGAATAAGTAGGCAAATTTGCTCAAAATTAAAATCCAACACTGAAGCATTGAATGATCTGTTTTAATGCTAGCTCCAGACCTGACAACACATTATACACAAATTTTGACAAGTCGCACGGGTTAAATCTTGATAATGATATAGTAAATCACCAAATAACCTCAGAAAATTAAGTTATGATAACAATATCAAATATACATCAACATAGCATTAACAGAGAAATCTTGTTATTAAATGTGACCAAAAATAGCAGCCACCAGCCTCACACGATATACACGGAAGATAACTGGACCAAACAGTTCCAAATCATTACAACCTTAGTCTCTACATTCCATCAATATTTGACAGGCAGGCTGATTGATACAGAACCAACCCTGCCATAAATTGCCAGGTACACAAGTCTAAACCAAATTACTGAAGCAAGGGAGCTGCTCAAAGTGCCATTTCGGCTTGCAATGCAGCAAGTTCATCTTCCTCGGCCGTATGCTTTTGAGGAGCAGTCCTGGCAGGTTGCCTGCCGGCTGGTGTAGGAACTTGCACTGGTCCAGTAGGCGCAGTGATTGCAGGTTGAAGAAGCTCCTCTTCCAAATCTGCACCTTCCAACTCTTCAAGCTCTGCCTCCAATTCATCCTGCAATCACCAAAATAACAACAATGACTTTCAAAACATTTTCTTTTATTTATTTCATATACTCTATGACTGGAAGACGGGAGGAGATATGCTACACCATATTTTGAATTGGAAGAAAGATTAAAGTAGAAAAACATAAATAAGAAAGGAACCTCATCATAATCATCAATAACGGAATTCTTCAAAGAGTCCTGTATCGTCTTCAAAGTCTCTGTTTGTTCATTTATCTCATCCATTGTCTTGTCAATATCATCAATATTCCTGCAGCAATAAAACATTTCAAAATAAATTAGGAACAAGATAGATCAAGCAAGAAAATTCAGGTGCAATAATATTTCCTTTTTATATACACCACAAAACCAAGCGAAAAAAATTCAGCGAAAATTGGATTGTGTTTCAGAACGCATTTTTGCACTTCCAATATAATCTTTTACACTCTTGAGAACTTCTCTCTCACAACCTTTACCTCAAAAAGTGCAAAAACATGTTTTGAAATGCAATCCATACATACTTATACAACAAAGAATGACAAAACAAATAGACCAAAGCAATTCAATTCTTAAAGCACCCATTACAAACAGACAAATTAGCAACTTACGTTGATTTCTGCATTGCTTTCATTGCAGCTGCCCCGGTTCTCAAGGCATCAACAGTTTCTGTGGTAGCTTTTGCTCCTTCTAGCAAGATCATCTGCGCATCAACAAATTTCACAATAAGATACATAGCATGCTGTGGACCAAATTGCTCATCATGAAAATTGTGTGCATATGTACACATGCACACATAATCAGATGGGGGGAAGAGAGAGAGATAGAACCTGATCATGGATACGCAACTGGAAATTACCAAGCTGTTCTACTTGCTGCTCATAAAGCCTTTTTCTCTTCAAACATTGAATGGCAGCTGCAGGAAAACCATATTTATGATGAAATACCTCATTATTTAATGTCATAGGAACCATATAAAAGTAAATTTGGACATCCAATATAAGACATACCCCTCTTGTTTTTGTCTCTCGAAAATTGTTTAGCTTTTTCAACCTCGGCGGCTGCCTTCTTTAGAAGTACTTTCTCCTTCTTTTCTAGCATCTCCAACGTCTACACAAGGGAGAAAATAAGAAATTACACCCAATTTACTATTTTAAATGGGGAAAAAATAAACAGTGCATGAGTGCCGGCCACATTCCCTTCAAATCAAACAGCTGTAAGCCAAAGGAGTGATTAGGTCAAATTACCACATAAAGTCAGATAACGTGTTGCCTACCATTCAATCCACTGTGTAACATATTTCATTGAAATAACAAGTGAGAAAAAAAAAAAAACAACTCCTTATGAACTTATGGATATAATACACAGCTTTGATTCCCCTTTTCGACACGAAAACTTAACTGTAGTCTCACAGCCCGCAAACACTTCTCCTTACAAACTATCCAAAAGCTCAATTCCAGGTCTGGTGCAATACCAGCAAACAGTACAACATCCTCACTGCTGTTCCGATTTAGAAAATTTTTAAGATAAAAGTGTCTAGACATTTTCTTTCAGACTATAAAACATAAGATTTAAGAGTAGTTAATATGAAAATCAGGTAGCGCAAAAAAAAAAAAAAAAAACCGTATGGCAAGATCATTCATTGTTAAAAACCCAGTTCAGAACCAAATAATTTGGTCAAAATAGCGATATTAGCTATTCAAAAATTTTCATCCTTCGATACTACAACGAAATGGCTTCTATTTCGTAAACTACTCCGACGCCGATTACCTAAAAAAAAAATAAAAATAAATAGACGATCATCCACGGAATCCATACTAATTTTGACCAATCACCGATATATATTTGCAGTTCAAGAAATAGCTCCTACCTCATTTAATTTATCTAGGGTTGTGACAGCACTAGTGTCCTGCTTCGGCTTGCCAAATAACCGAGTAAACATCGTGGCGATTAGATATAAGAATCACTATTCGTCTCCGATCTCCTGAAAATGGGAACAAACAGGCATTTTTTACAACAATTCCCGATCGCTCAAAAACTATCCATTTTCTAACTTGAGGAGAAAAAAAATTGTGACAAAACATGAAAGATCTGATTCTATTCGTATCATCGAAACATATACCGATCAAAACACAAATTAACGTACCTTGTGAATTAAAAGTAAGGGTTTGGGCGTGGAGGATTGATCGAATCGACGAAATTTCTGAATGATATTGACCCAAAATTTTAAGATAATAGTTAAATTAGGGCTATAAATATCGGGAGAGAGGGGGGTATGGGGTGTTTTGGTCTTTTCCTGACTTTGCTTAATCGCGTTGATTATATTGTGGCGTTTCTGAAGCGGCAAAAGCGGTCAATTTATTTTATTTTATTTTTTTTCCGTAGTGTTATGCTTTTTATATCTGGGGGGTTAATGTACGTGGCACGGCAGGCACTTATTGGTGAGACATCTTAGAGAAAATTACTAAAAAATACATAAATTCCCAACTACTCATTCCCTTTTTTTTTTTTAAATCTATTTCTAAATTAAGTATTTAATATATATACATATATATATTTTTGGTTATGAGTTTGACATAGTTATTACTAGTAATAATAATTTAAAATTTTATTAAAAAATGAACTCACAAAAAATTATGAAAAGTAATCATTTTTTTTAAAAAACAAATAACGTGTGTGTATATATAACTATTATATTCAACTTAAAAACGAAAGAAACAAATTAAGTGGACTCTAAAAGAAAATGGAATCCTTTGTGCTCAATTTGACAAGCTAATTCAGTGCTAGGGTTGAAAAAATTATTGTATTATAAATTGGACATTTCTTGATTTGGCACTGTGATCAAGTAATGATTTGATAATTAAAATTTTAATAACTTTTTATAATAATTTACTTGATATTATAATGTGTTAAAATAATATTGAAACTATAAAAGTAATTATTGTTTAGTGACTTACTATACATACGGTTTTTAATAAAAAAAAATTCTTTTTATATATATCTTCATTCTATCATGATCATATCACTGTAAATAAGAAACAATATCAAAGTGATTGATATTCAATAATTTTTACTATACAATCAACAGATTAGTCACTAAAGATTTTCGATAAAATTTTTCACTTTATATATTATCACTCTACTATCATATGTGAATGTAAATAAGAGACATTATATTATCAAAGGCATCACATAAAACAAAAGTTAATTATTTAGAACAAACGAGAATAAATACTCAAATCAAATACCCTCGTGTTGTTAATTTCTCAAATAAATTTAGTTTTAGAAAAAGTATTAATCAACCATGCCAAAAATTGGAGAAACAAAGACCAAAAAAGAACTCATCAATTCACTTTTACCACTACATAATAATAATAATAATAATAATAATAAGCAAGAAGTGATGATTCGTTAAGATATGTCAATTGAACAAATATGTCTATAGTGAGTGAAATGAATATATCGTATTCGAAAATTGTATTAACAATTGGACATGTTAGTTTTTAAGGTTCAAATAACTCAATTTTTGCTCATGAACTATTTGTACCAACAGATTGGTTCACTAAGTGCGGCTCAAATTTGATATCGTAATATGGCCAAAACTCGGAAGTTAAGTATGATTGAGCTATAATTAATCACCACCTCCAAATAATTGTTAACCACCTGTTAAACATGTGATTTGATATGGGCTTAATCCCAAACAAAACCTTTTGCTGTCAACAAGACGGCATTTAATTTTCAAAAAATTTTAAGTAGCTACATTTCAGGTTGTAAATATATCTAGAAGAAATCCGTACCACCATTACTGTAGTACTCTGCAATTTCTCCAAACAGGCCACCTTACTAATGACTATCCCCATTTCTGAAAAAATGGGAAATGCGTAACTCAATTGTAATGCGTAGGCCAGCGGTGGCACGGTCAAATATGTCGTTTTAATTGTGTTTTGGTACTTTGTCCGCGTCACTTCCAAGAAGCTGGTTCACCATCGTATTACTTTTTGTTGACTTCATAGAATCGTCCGGTGCCCGTTCCTCAGTCCCCAACATAAAACTCCACATTCAATCTCTTACAGGACAGTACTAATATTGATTGCAGTCATCAACTCTGCTTTGGGAATCATGGGTTTCTTCAAAGTTGCGATATTTTTAATTATTTGCCATTGTTTGATGTCTTGTGTGAAGTCGGCTGATTCTTTTCTGACTGAAGAAAGGCTGGCTGATATTCCTGGGAAGTATCTAAATATGGCTAAAAGACCCCAGCTTTTGGAGTGGATGGTGCGTATTAGGAGGACCATACATGAAACCCCAGAACTTGGCTATGAGGAATTTGAGACCAGTAAACTTATCAGAACTGAGCTTGATAAAATGGGCATACCTTATAAGCATCCGGTGGCTGTTACTGGTGTGGTTGGCTTTATTGGGACTGGAAAGCCGCCTTTTGTTGCACTCAGAGCAGATATGGATGCTTTAGCTATGCAGGTTTCTTCATAAACTTTCAAGTTGTATTGTCCTTATATTTTCATACCAATGATGACATTTCTTGTTAAATTTGAGTTGTCTGTGTGTTTTTATTTTTTTATTTTTTTGGTAAAATGTTTTTGATTTGGAATTAGCATTGGAGTTTGATTGAGTTTTTGACTATCAAGTTGGATGGATTTTGGGATGGGTTATTGTGAATATTATCTAGGGTTTGAATGCTACAGGAAGGTGTGGAATGGGAGCACAAAAGCAAAATTCCGGGAAAGATGCATGCTTGTGGACATGATGCTCATGTGGCCATGCTTCTTGGTGCTGCAAGAATGCTTCAAGAGCATCGTAATGATCTACAGGTTCTTGTTATGCTTCATTAGTAATTCATTTCATTCCTTTCGCTTCACCACTCCGTTTGTTAATAGAGAATTTTAATTTTAATGTAACCTAAATTTGCTGGATAACATGCCATTATAACTTATTAAGAGCTGCTATTTAGATGGAATGGCTAGCATTACTATAAGAAATTTGAACGACTTACTGTTATGATTCCGTAAGAAGTAAAATTTGATAGGTACAGCAGAAGTTTGAACGACTTACTGTTATGATTCCATGAAAGACTTGTCAGTTATATTTGTTAGTGTGTTACAAACATTTATAGGTTAGTTGTGGATTAATTCTCAATCTAGTTTCTCATTATAAAGTTTCTTTTAATTGATTGTTATCGTTCCCTTGATAAAATCCTTTGTGTATTCTAATTAACTAATTCCACTGCTACAATCTTTTGTGGGTCAACTTCACTGTTTCCCTTTTCCTATTCAGGGTACGGTCATTCTGGTTTTTCAACCAGCTGAAGAAGGAGGAGGGGGAGCTAAGAAAATGCTAGATGCTGGGATATTAGAGAATGTTGATGCTATATTTGGGCTGCATGTCTCTTCCAAATACCCCATTGGCACGGTTATTGCTAGACCAGGGCCTGTATCGGCTGCAAGTGGTTTCTTTGATGCTGTAATTGATGGAAAAGGCGGACATGGAGCCCTTCCCCACAACTCGGTAGATCCAATCCTAGCAGCTTCCAACATAATTGTTAGTTTGCAACATCTTATTTCGCGTGAAGCTGATCCCATGGATTCACAGGTAGTATACCTTGTCTAGTCACACTTCTATTTCATTACGAGGAGGACTGCTAGTGCTTATATTTGTTCTCAATGCAAAAGTAACAGAATCTAAGTTCGAGAAGGTTTACTTTTCCTTCTTTTGACTTTTGAATGGGAGTCATCTTGCAACAAGCACCGTAGTTTCTCTACCAATGTTGAGTTGATCAGTTCTTATTACATTGTATCTTGGGCCCTATCACTCTGAGGTCTAATGATTGCTACTAGCATATTTTTCTTCCTCTGGGCACTTAGCAACTGGACCATTTGGAGATCAGTTTTGTTCTTTATTTGAACCCGCAGATAGCCTAATTTTATTCTCTTATTCTTTCATTCATCAACTGATCCACACTGTCACATCTAACACTCTCTCCATTCAATCTCCAAAATCACCTTCAAAACTAAACAAACTTTGCATTATCTTGCAGGTAGTGACGATTGGAAAGTTCCAAGGTGGTGCTGCATTCAATGTGATTCCAGATTCTGTTATGATAGGTGGAACATTTAGGGCATATTCAAAAGACAGTTTCGTGCAACTTAAGCGAAGAGTTGAAGAGGTAACTGTTTAGTAGTGGTCCCAAATACCTTTTGAAACTCTGTTATCTGTTACCTATAAATATGTTGCCTCTGTGTAAGTTTATAACAGGTGATCACAAACAATACGATTACAAATACATTGAGAATTCCATTCTAAAGATTGAATATGTTGCCTCTGTGTAAGTTTATAACAGGTGATCACAAACAATACGATTACAAATACATTGAGAATTCCATTCTAAAGATTGATTTTTTTTTTTTCCCTCCATTGCATCTAGCAGGTAATCATCACACAAGCTGCAGTACAGAGATGCAATGCTACTGTTGACTTTGATTTAAGTCGTAGGCCCTTTTACCCAGTATCCATAAATAACAATGACTTGCATAATCACTTCCAAAATGTAGCTGAGCAAATGCTGGGTGCTATGAACATTTTAGAATTGAAACCCTCCTTGGGAGCAGAAGACTTTGCTTTTTTCTCCGAATCAATTCCTGGGTACTTTTACCATGTAGGAATGCAGAATGATACTAAGGAACAACTCGGACCAGGACATTCCCCTTACTTCAAAGTAAATGAAGATGTACTCCAATATGGTGCTGCTTTGCATGCATCATTGGCTGCAACGTACCTTCTTGGACATCATCCTAAATTACCTGTTCAAGATGGAAGCTCACATGATGAGCTATAAAGTCTTGGAGCTCGGAGAGTTCTACTCAAAATCTGCAGAAGTTGATAGTGGATGGTAATACAAGGGACTAGACCATGGCGCCATTGAACAAAGTAGAATTAAGAGGCTTTTTTCTAAACCATTTGTCGCAACATCCCTATGTTCAAAAACATGCAACAGGATGTTCTGATAGTAGAATATTCTGATTGCGGATAAGTAAAACATGACCAAGGAGTTGGCATTTATCACTCTTCTGGGATCCTTGATTAAGAAGAGCTATTGGATTAGTTTCTGGAGAATTGTTGTTAAATCGGCTTCCATATCTGGAGGATTCGAAGTTGAAAATGTTCCACTCGCACAACTTTGAGTGGCAGATTTCGCAATGTGTGCATATGTCTTCACATAATCTAACTTACAAATGGCCTGTCGTTAAATCTAGTGTTATCTTAAACTAATGCTAAAGGCTTGATATTATCTTTCCGGCCTGGTACACGAATCAGTGCCTCAGAGATTCATATTTGGCATATTGCTAAAATTTCCATGCAGCGAGACAGACTATTTTGTGTGGTTTCATTTAGAGAGAACACCCAAAAATATCCTTTACATTATAGCGAATGATCTTTTTTATCCTTCGCTTTTAAAACGAGAATAAATAGTCTTTCAAATTTCAATGACCATAATTTGAAGGAAAATTGCAAGACTAAACGTTCCCGTTTATGAAATTTGAAGGACTAAAATTTTTCATTATTTTACAAATAGTACCAAAAGTTCCAGTTTATGAATTATGAAGAACATTTTATTCCCTTTTTAAAAGTGAAGGACAAAAAAGATCATTCGCTATAATGTGAAGGATACTTTTGGATGTTCTCTCTTTCATTTATTTGGGACTAAAAATTGTGCACATCTGTTATATCTAACTATATTATGTGTAGTTTTCACTCATTTTGTTTATGATCAACAACTCTTTAGTGTAGAAAATCTTGATATTGATGCAAAATATCCAAAGTTCTTAAGTTTTGTGATCCATGTATCTCCCCTAATTAATTTTTCTAAAAAAATAAAAATATATATACCAAAAAACGAGGCAAATTTGAGGGAGGGATTGCAAGCCTGCCTTAGATTTAAATTCACAAAATTAATTGATTGGATCCATTATTGGCCTGCTGAGGATGTGATTAGAGCCAATATTGGCTTGCTGAGGATGGGGAGGAGGCTAAAATCACGCTTTCTTTGCTCCATAAAGTTTCTTATCATACGGGTTAAAGACGAAAATACAAATTCTCTTCAGGGATGTGCGGGTTTGCAGCCACATGTCAACGGGGTATGATTGTTTGACAAACAGCCATTCGTTAGCTAACAAATTGAGCCTCCTAATATTCATTCTACTATATAATATGAGTTTAGTCTAGTAGTATTCATTCTTCTGTATCTTGAGGTCTTCTTTTCTCAGTGAGTGAATTCTGAAGTTCTACAAAGGTTTGTCCATTGGACTGTGTGAAGATTATGATGAGATTTTCTACTCCAACTACTCCAGCCAAATTGTCGAATAGCAATGTTTGTTCATCAGGTAGAAGGAAATCTTCATTGGTCTGTTCCATTGACCGGTCTCCTGTTCATTTGGGAAGCTGCTGCAATTACCAAAACTTATGGAAATCAGTGATTTGGAATTGCAATAGATACTTCAAATGTTTCAATCCTACCACCATGTCGATAGCCCCGAGAGGCATAAGCCGAAGTATGAAGCAACGCAGCAAGCACTGGACCGATGATTGTTGCAACAGGGAAGCTGAGGAACGACGGGAGAACATACACTCGGCCATCGAACATTGCAAGCTTTCCCGCCGATAATAAAGCCAACGTTTGCAAATATATAGTAGCGCCTCTCTTTTTCTTCCTTTTGCCTTATCCTTAGTTGTGTCCATGGAATCCCGTTCTAATGTAATCTTGTGGCTTGCATGTAAGAAGGGAAACCAGAGACTAGGATAATTAATGGTTTTCTACCCCGTGTTTTGATCTTGCTTTGGCTTGAGCACTCGAGGAAATTCACGTCAGGATTCTGTATATTAAATTTCTACTTGTCCTCGACCTCTACCAGTGCCAAAGAGAAATGAAGTTTTGCAATCGTTTTCGCTGTTTGATTTTTGCATTGTATACCAATTGCCCTTCTCATCATTTAAAAGTAGAGATAACACCCAAAATCGTCCTTCACATTTTGAATAAATAATTTTTCTTTCTTCACTTCAAAAAAAAAACAAAAAAGGCATTTAATAAATGTATCCGTTTAGTCCTTCGTTACAATTCGTTTTTTTTTTTTAAAAATGACTTCACGTGTTGCCGTGACTTTTTTTAAGGCAAAAATGGAATTAAACCAAAAAATAACCCTCCCCCTCCCCTTTAACCAAAAAATATCCAATCTCCACACAATCTGTAAAGACAGACCATGGATTACCTCACAATTGTGCTAGGATTGCTATTTGCGTTAACTTTGATTCGGGCTTGAGTTTTCTCACAAAGAGAAGCAAAAAGCCTCCTCTCCAACTCCATTTCCCATTCATCAACTGACTTTTGCAAAAAAATGTAAATCTAGAGATACAAATACACACATCCAAGGCACGAATATTAATTTAGAAATAATAACTCATAAAAATTCCAACCTCGATGATTACAGGACTAGAAAATTTTCAACAAGCACCTTGCATGCATTATTTTTGTTAGGCATGGATATAGTCTCCTCTGTTCGTATTTGATCCTTGGAATAGCCAGAGACAGGGCTATCCCCATTCACGCCTTCATCCACATTTGCATCATCATCCAGTGAAGAATCAACATTAGAAATTACCTTGCTTACGCTTTTTTTTCCTTCGCCAATTGTGGATTTTCCCCTTGCACCACAAAGTTCCGTTTCACCAATCGAATCGTGTCTTACGAGTCGGAATCTTTGATGGTCATCTGCCTAGGCTGCCTAGGTGATTCCTTCTTCTTCCCCATTTGTTGAGGAACTCAGACAACCATGGAAAGCCGACTTCAAACCACCAAGGCGCAGAACCCGAAAAAAAAAAAAAACCCTCCACCCTCGTCCCAGTCAGAGGCTTGGCGCCGAGCTGCAATCATTGAAAGAAACACCAAAAACCAAAACCCAATCCACAATCACTGGAAATTGAAAAGACCCGATAACAACCCAGTCGGGTTTTGAAGGACCCAGAAATTGGGAATGATAAACAGGGGTACAGATCGGACCTTGTGTCTTTAGGAGTGGTTTTTTGGAAGCCAAAGATCTTTAGGAAACCATGGGAAGAAGAATCGGGAAGAAGAATATCAAATCTGAAATTCCATTTGAAACAGTGAAGGTTTGGGAGAGCGACAGAAAAAATCAGATAAAATTTTCAAAAAATTCCAAAGATAAAGAGCTTTGGAAAACCTTGAGAAGATGAATTGTATCACCCTCCACCCTCAAAAAAAAAAACCCAATAACCTAATCTAGAGCAAATCTGAAAAATAGCTTGAACCCGTGTAGGTTGGGGTGAGTTGCCCAAATTCAAAGGAAATTCATTCTGGGCGGCAGAAATCCACACTATGAGCTTGGGAAGATGAATTAATCACCCTCCGTTCACAGAAAAAACACAACAACCCATTCTACTCATCCGATTGAAACTCGAGAAGTCCACGGTTTGAGAGAAAATACTGCTTCTGAAGAACCCTTTGATTCGGTTGAAACACCAAGACAGAGTGTTAACACAAATTCAACAAACAGTCTTGCCTACAAATTCCAGTCCGACGGAGGAAACCACAACCAACTTAGAACGACGACGGGTGTGGGGTGGGGAGACCAAGGGTCATGGGTTAAGGGTTAAAGAGGAGGGTTATTTTTTGGTTTAATTCCATTTTTGCCCATGGTAAAAAAGTCGCGTCACGCGCGCGGTGTCGTAATAAAAAAAAAAAGAAAAGAAAATTGATGACTAAAAGCGGACATTTATTAAATTAAATGTTTTTTTTTCTTTTTTTACTTAAAAAAAAAAAAAAAAAAAAAATTAAAAAAAAAATTTGACGATTTTTTTATTTCTCTTTAAAAGTATTACCACCATATATTGAGAAAGGCTTCACTCAATATATAACTTTATGGAATACAGGCTTTAGAATCTATATGATTTCTCACGCCAGAGAAAGGTCATATTCAGAATCATCATGCCATAAAAGGGTCGTAGTTCAGCACAGGTAGCATTGCATTGTATTCATTAAAACTTTTAAAATAAAGGGGCAAGCCAGGAAGCCACGTCTTCTACCAACTTGACATTGTTTATTCGCACAAACTTAAACCTCAAAGGACAGTTTTGTTCCAACAAAATGACCTGGTTCACTTTTTGGTACGAAGAATCACTAAAGGCAACTCCCCTTATCATATTTTCTATATTGCAAATCAAGCAAGATCAGTATAAGAGATACATATCCAACGACACCATCACATTTTCTGAGGTACAATATCCCAGTACCAGAACTAGTCAAATGAGATCCCTGTTATCATTATGGCAATCGACATGCTGGATACCAGGGGGGGGGGGAGAGGTCATTGTAACGAGAAATGGCCAGTACTGGGTAATTGGATGTTAAATCATCCCACAAATTAAAAACCTATATTAATGAAAAATCTTGAAAGATTGTGCACCTCGTTGTAAGCACCATGCTAAACAAGAAACTAATTTATGTTCCCTTCAATCTCCATCATGGTAGACAATTACACAAAACCTCTGAGCATATGAACTATCAGATCAAATTTAATTCAACATTTGAGTACAAAGGAGATCTTCAATAAAAACTGCACTCTCAAGGGAATAAAAACGTTATAACATTGTTAAAAATAGCAATTCACCAACATCCAAACAAAACTTTAGCTCAATAACACTACTATGCCACTAGTTTACTTCTCTGATGAGTTTGGCCCCTTCTTCTTTCCAAAGCCAACAACTGCAAACAAATAAAAAGTTCACATAAGAACAGAGATCTTCTACCTCATTATCCATGATCACTGAAGAACCCTTCACATCATACTTCTCAGACACATAGAAGTATGGAATGTCAAAAGAGCATAAAACAATAAGGTAATTGCATCGGCGCACAAAACTATACAGTAATTGCATCGGAAATAAATGAATTCGCCTCTAAATATACAACTTCCAATCTATGCTCTTAACATAATTAAATGTCTGCAAAATATCTCGAGACAACAGAACCTGGAGAAGTGAAAAGTAAGCAACAAGCTCCTATAGATATGGTTGAATTGTTGATAACTGATATATTCGTGTCCAGCCAACAACACCATCAACCCACAAAACCCTAGCTCTTTCCGCATTCTACTTTCAAATTTTCTAGCCAGAATGAGTAACCAAACCATAAATAAAAATAAATAAAACATATAAAAAATAAATTCCCCACGATACCAAAGGCACTAATTTTCCATCTTCATACACAAAAAAGAATTTCATAAAAATCCCAATTCACAAGTAGTACAGATAAGTATGTGTGAAGTAACTCCAAAAAAAAAGAAGGAACGAATGATTAATCAAGATTACCGGCAGTGACGAAACGGCGGTTGTATTGCATGCGCTTGTGGGCACGGCCACGGGGCTTCTTCTTCTTGTCCTGCTTTGCGACCTTAGGGGTTTGCCCTCTCACCTTACCGGCACGAGCCAAGGAACCGTGAACCTTACCTATTCATTGTTACAATTATTCCGTGATAAGCAAAAGCTATTATTATAGAATATTCATCAATCACAACAGATTCGAGAGTCGCAGTGTCGGGGTTACCCATGGTTGTGCAGTTTGAGTTGCTGAGCGATCGACGGCGGGGCTGCTGCTACTGCAAGGAGCGATTGGGTGCCTACGAAAGTGGGAGGTTCTCTCAAGTTAGGGTTTCTTGAGTTTTATATAAAGTGGGCAGGCCAGCTAGGGCACAGTATGCTGGTCCGATTAGATTGGACCTTTGTTATTGGGCTGAAATGGGACACCAGATATTTAAGCCCAGAAGAAGTTAATTTTTATTTACCACATTATTTTGCATATGAGTTCATAAATAACCATGAATTGTTTTACAAAAATTTTATGACGTGTATGGTTATTTTTCAAAATGCGTTTTTATATTTTTTAATATATTTTTTTATTTTTAATATATCTTATTTCATAATTACTATCATATTTTTAGATACTATCATGCAAACCCTTACATTGTTTTATTAAATTCTTCCCGTAATGTTTGATTGATACTATTTATCATAGTGACTTGGTGAGTTTTACGTGAGATGTATGGAGCATCTTTTAAAATGTATTTACCCATCTAGCATAGAATTTGCAAACTTTTAAATGTAAGCATTTACTTTTCTAGTTAAATACCAACGTTTTGGGCTAATGTGAGATGGCCTATTGATTTAAGTAAATGTCTAAAGTTATGTTTAGAATGTGTTGTATTTGAAAATTTTGTACTGAAATATGTGAAAATTTTTATAAGTTTTTTTTTTGTAAAAAAAATAATATGAAAAAGTAGATTTGAAATAATTTTTTTTGAAATAATGTGAGAAAAAATTTAGTTGAAATTAAAATTTTAAAATAAAAATTTATTTAAATATTTTATTTTTATAATTAACAAAAGTTAACTTTTTGCAATGAAAAACACAACCCAAACATAGCCTGATTGTGTACCGCAGCGGAAAAGTGAGAATAAACCATACGTTGTTAGAATATGTGCTCCCTAGTTAGAACTTCTCACAGAAGAAAAAAGAGTTTCACAATTTTTACGTAAAAAATAAAAAATTATTGTAATTACTATTCATATTTATTAATAAGGGAATGAACGGGTCACATTTATTCCCATTTTTATTTCCATATTTAGATCACTTAATTCAATGACATGTTATGTCATGTTTAAGTTTACATAAATTATTTCAAATTTCTGATAAAATTATTTAGAAGGCACCTCACGTGTAATATGTTACTAATTATCTCGTATATAAATGACTACAATTTCACTTCTTCTGTTAAAAAAAAAAGTTTTAAAAAAAATAGGAAATTTTAATTTTTTTTAATATTATTTTTATTAATAATTAAAGTATATAATTTAAAACTTAATAAAATATACAATTAAAAAAATTTATGTTAATAATAAATTAAGTGTATTGTATTTAATAATATATATATGTGTGTATTAAGAGGGATGGAGTATATTAACAACCCTCGTTGGGAAAAGCAATTCGACAACTTAATGATCTACCAACCCTCGTCGGGAAAAAATTGCTTGTTTACATACGAGTTGTACTTAAAAACTAGCTGAATATAGGTGAATATTTTCCCTCCATCCATATAGTTGAATATTTTTATTATCACTCCTCACGCATAATATATTAAACAAATCACTAAATATTGTATTTTCACCTTTTTCTATTTTCACTATTTAATGTATGTATTGTGTTTAAAAAATATATATTTTTAAAAATAAAAATTATGAGGTAAAAATTATTTTAATAATATAAATTTTTATATTAAAAAATACAAAAATATGTTCAAAAGCATCAAAAAGGATGATGCCAGAAGAGAATGTGTTAGAGCATGTATGAATAGACTTCTAAAATAAATTTTTGTTTTTTTAAATTTCAAATATATTTTTTATTTCACAATTACCATGTAAAAATACATTTTGAAATTTGGATTGTATTTTATTTACAAAAAGTTAATTTTTTTAAAACAAAAATAAAATATCTAAATATTTTTTATTTCAAAATTTAAAAATTTCCTTCTACATTCCCCTTGCACATTTTTTTTAAAAAAATTATCTTCTATTTTTTCTCCAAAATATTTTTAATTTTTTTTTTACATATTTTAATACAAAAATTTCCAAATAAATCATGATCCAAAACAAAGTGACAGCTCGTTTGATTTAAGGGAATTGTAAATTCGTTATAACCTTATTCTTATTCAACCTTAATTC
The DNA here is from genome assembly GCA_020080225.1 of Gynochthodes officinalis. Lineage (NCBI taxonomy): Eukaryota > Viridiplantae > Streptophyta > Magnoliopsida > Gentianales > Rubiaceae > Gynochthodes > Gynochthodes officinalis. Next base: position 43,795,116 of record CM034615.1, on the reverse strand, counting down.
TTTTGTTTGGTTCAAAATAATTAAAACTCCCAGAAATTCCAATTCCTTCCAAAACCTGAATTGGAATTCAGTCACGTTAGTTAAGAATTGCAATTCCGTACAGCAATGAATCGGCAAAAAAAAATTCTTCCAATTTTACCCTTGAGCTATCCCTAACCCATTATTACTCATATTTTCTTTTATAATTTTTCTCACTTGACTTTATCACTCATTATTTTCTTACTCTACCTCATTTTCTCACTCTATTTTATTTGTCATCATTTTTCTCAATCTCTTTTATCTCCCATAATTTTTCTCACACTCTCTCATCATTTGCTCACTCTACTTTATCGATTATCATTTTCTTACTATATTTTCTCGTTCATCATTTTCTTACTCTACTTTATCTCTTATAATTTTTCTTACTCTTCTTTCTCTCTCATCATTTTCTCACTTTTTTTTGTCTCTCATCATTTTCTCACTATATTTTCCCTTTCATAATTTTCTCACTCTTCTTTGTCTCCCATTATTTTTCTCAGTCTACTTTTTCTCTCAACATTTTATCACTCCTCTTTCTCTCTCATCATTTTCTCACTCTTTTTTCCATCTTATTAATTTCTCACTCTTATTTCTCTCTTATCATTTTTCACTCTCATTTCTTTCTCATCATTTTCTTACTCTTATTTCTATGTTATCATTTTCTCACTCTTATTTCTTGCTCATCGTTTTCTCACTCTTATTTCGCTCTCATCATTTTCTCACTCTTATTTCTTGCTCATCGTTTTCTCACTCTTATTTCGCTCTCATCATTTTCTCACTATTTTTAACATTATTCATTAATCCTATGTTCTCATTTTCTCATTTTAACATTATTCATTAATCTTATTTACCCAAACCAAGCACAAGAATAATGATTACACCCAATATAATTTATTTGAACCAAATCTATTTAATTCAATTTTTTACCAATTTAATTTTTACCAAATTTATATTTAATTATAATTTTATTCATTACAATGAACTGGATAATTATCTAGCAGACCAATTATCTAGATCTCTAATCTGATTTTTATTGTTTGCAGATGGAAGAAAAAAGAGCAGGATACAATTCTACAAGCCTAGTCTGACAAATTTAGTAAATTTTGGGCTTGTGTCCGGGGAGTCTGTTTCTAATGGTAAAGAAAGTAAGGGTAAATTTTTAACTGCTTCTTTTAATTGAAGAATATGATAATGAGATTAATATAGAAATAGAAAATAGATTATGGTTAGAAAGAGATAAAGCACTTAATCTTAATAAAAAACAATTAGAAGATCGTTTTCAGAACCTTATAATATATCAGAAGTCTTAGTAAGACCTTTAAAAATTGAAGTTAACTTACTTTTAGGATTAAAATTCTTATTACATGATAATGGTGGTTAAATGGAATATCCGTCAACGTCAAGAACCGGATTCGCTTGGTATAAACGACACCGGATTGGTTCCTTCATCGGACCAAAAAGAAAATTATTTAATTTAAAGAATAAACTCCTTCTCTGACTAGGGTTTATCGCAAAGGACACCCTTTCGTCTCTCTTTTACCTCTCGCTCGCCCGCCACACCACAACAACGAACAGAGAAGAGGAAGAAAAATAAAATAAAATACACACACATATACATTACCAATTCTAAGAGCAATGTCGAGTGATTCCGCGCCATCAATGGACAAACTTTCAATAAGCGACGCCGTGGAGAAGGCGCAGTTCTCCCAACGCGTCCTGATCCGATCCATTTTAAACCGGCCTGATGGCGGGGAAGGTCTGGCGGGCCAAGTTGTTCAAGTCGGAGGATGGGTGAAAACGGGCAGAGAGCAGGGGAAGGGTGCGTTCGCATTTTTGGAGCTGAACGACGGATCCTGTCCGGCGAACTTGCAGGTGATGGTGGACTCCGACGTGTACAAGCTCAGCGATTTGGTTCCAAGGGGCACTTGTGTGCATGTGGAAGGGGAGCTCAAGCTGCCTCCCGAGGGGACTAAGCAAAAGATTGAGCTTAGAGTTCTGAAGGTTCTACACGTGGGGACAGTTGATGCGGCTAAGTATCCGTTGCCCAAAGGCAAGATTTCCCTTGAGGTTCTTAGGGATTTTCCTCACCTTCGCTCCAGAGCCAACATCGTAATTACTAATTGCTCCTTCAAACTCTGTGTGTGCCCTTCTTTTTTTGGTTGGGGGTGGGGTTGGAATTTAAGATGTTTGCATTAGAATTTTGGAGAGAGAAATATGCGAAATGTATGGCGATTCTTGGAATTTATGTCTTTTCTGTTGCGACTTGCGAATTGATATAGAAAAAAGGGGTGTTTGGTTTGTTGCTGATTCAGCATTTGAAATAGTAAAAGAATTAAGGCTTGCTCATTAGCAATGAGCTACAGAGGAAAACCAAAGAAACAAAAAAAAAGACTTTGTTTATGTATCATGTAGATCAGGCAGATACATTATAAAGTAAATAGTAAAAGAATTGCACTTATTATCAAATTTCCCATTTATTCAAAGTTATTGCTTCCATTAGATATATTGCTGTTTGCTTGCTGGACTTTACATTGATTTTTTTTTTTTTGGGGGGGGGGGGGCGTGGGGGGTGTAATAATCTTACATGGAGAATCTTAAATATGAATTCAAATACCATTAGCATTTTAGTTTCATTAAATTTTGAATTTTTTTTTTGGCCTGTACATCCTTGAGCATTTACATCTTAGATATTTGAAATATGAGTGGTATCTTTGCAAGTGTCTCTGCACGCACAAAAAAGAAAAAGGAAAAATACACTTATTGTATCTATGATGCAATTCTTGCATTGCTTTACAATATCTGTCACTGACAATTCATTCTGTGTATTTGTTTCTAGATCTCTGCAATTGCGAGAATCCGTAACGCTCTGGCCTATGCCACACATACATTTTTCCAGAAACATGGTTTTCTCTATATCCACACTCCTATTATAACTACCAGTGACTGTGAGGGTGCAGGTGAGATGTTTCAAGTCACTACCTTATTTAGTGAGGCTGAAAAATTGGTGAAGGAGATGAAACAGAATCCTATTGATCCTGCTGCTTTGGAAGCTGACTTAAAAGCTGCTGAGACTGATGTTAAGGAGAAGGGGAAGGCTGTTGCTGAATTGAAATCTGCTAAAGCAAGTAAGGAGGACATTGGTGCTGCTGTTGCTGTGCTGACAAAGGCCAAAGAGAATCTTGCAAAGCTGGAAGAGAGGTCTAGGTTGGAACAAAGATGTAGGCTAAGTGCTGGTTTACCCCAGAAAGATGGAAAGATAGATTACTCTGGAGATTTCTTTGCTCGTCAAGCATTTTTGACTGTTTCAGGGCAGCTTCAAGTTGAAACATATGCTTGTGCTCTTAGTAGTGTTTATACATTTGGACCAACTTTTCGAGCTGAACAGTCACATACTTCAAGGCATCTAGCAGAATTTTGGATGGTGGAGCCTGAAATTGCATTTGCAGATCTCCAGGTATTTACTGTTTCAGAAGATGTCTGCAAAGTTATTTGCAAACCAAAAGAAACAAATGATGGAAAGTTGGGCCAGAAAGGATTTTAGTACTAATAATTTTAAAGTGGAGACCATTTCTAAACAAATACTCCCTCCAACCCAAAAAAAGAGTTCTGTAATCTTGGGTGGCATCCTGAAGGTCAGACATTGTATTTTTGAAGATATTCATTGTAGTTACGCATTTAGTTTAGCCATGAAATGGCCATTTAGTTGCATTTTACCTTTTAAGCCTGCCCTCCCCACCCACACGCACGCACACACACCAACTTCCCCTCCTTTTTTTTTTTAAATTTTTAATTTTTATTTTTAAATTAAAAAAAACTTTTTGGTTTTTGGATATCTGATCCTTTGTTTGCTTAAGCTTATGTTCTGGCTAGATGGCTGAGTGTGAAAGTGTTTTGTAGGATGATATGAACTGTGCAGAAGCATATGTGAAATTTCTTTGCCAGTGGTTACTTGATCATTGCTTTGATGACATGGATCTTATGGTCAAGAATGTTGATAAAACTGCTATTGATAGACTTAGAATGGTAGCCTCAAGTGACTTCCACCGGATAGCTTACACAGATGCTGTAGCAATTCTGGAGAAAGCATCTGAAACAAGGAAATTTGACAATAAAGTTGAATGGGGAATCGACTTGGCATCTGAACATGAGAGGTAATGCAACTATGTTTTACTTCGCTTTTTGCTTTATTAATGTGCCTGCGTGTGTTCTGACACTTGATTTCCTCTACTGCTAGATACTTGACAGATGAGGTGTTCAAAAAACCTGTCATTGTGTACAACTACCCTAAAAAAATTAAAGCCTTCTATATGAAGGTCAATGAGGACCAGAAGACAGTTGCAGCTATGGATGTCCTTGTACCAAGGGTAGGTTCTTCCTATTAGGTTTAATTATATACATGCAGTTCAAAGGAATATTTTATCTTTCTGTCCCCTCTGTTTTATTGTGTACTCGGGAAACTTGGATGTTTGTTGGTTAATCATTTGGATTTCTATATCAGATTGGAGAATTGGTGGGAGGAAGCCAAAGAGAAGAGAATTACGAGATTCTTAGAGCAAGGTTTACAAACTTTTTAGGCTTCATTTTCATTGACATGCAATTGCTCAGCTTTCCATTTTCATTTTTTGTTCTTTTTTCACCCATTTTGGTTGTTGTTATTAGTATTTTGTGTGTGTATTTGATATTAACAGGGGATTACAGAATTTTTTCCTTCCCCTGAAGAAAGCTTATAAAAAAATTATTGACTTAAGAAAAAAATATTTAAGGGCGGCTGCTAATGAGATTGTTGGACTTAAATTGCAGGATATTGGAAATGGGTCTGCCACTTGAACCATATGAGTGGTATCTTGATTTGAGGCGCTATGGGACAGTCCCACACAGTGGATTTGGTTTAGGATTTGAAAGAATGCTGCTTTTCGCCACAGGAATTGAGAACATTAGGGAAGTCATTCCCTTCCCTAGATACCCACAAAGAGCAGATCTTTGAAACCTAAAACTGAGGAATGTTTATTGATTCTTGGTTTTGAAGGTGGTGATAACTTTCTCACCTTGTAATTCATGTTATGTCGAATCTCTTAACATATAGTGTTATTCAAATACAGAAACCCTGTAACGATTTTTGGGGATAGGAGGAGGTTCTATTATTGCAGTAATTTGTAGGTCATATACAGATTCTTTACAATACTTGCATGGAGCTGAAATATATGAATCTTGTCTCATGTGTTTTCGATTCATTGATTAATGAAGACCACTATGTGCTCATTGAAAAGCAGCAAGGCGGGAGCAGCACTCGCCTCAAATGCCCTGACAATGGATTCGATCCCTGGTGTGGCCACACCAGGGTCAGCCCGGCCCACCACATGGGCAGGTGGCAGCAAGCCCAATGGTTTACTGGTTCCTAGTTGGCTGAGTTGAGTATAACGATTTTGAGGAATGTCATGCTAAATTCTGAATTTAGGTGTGGTGAAAATTAACCCAATTAACCTAATAGTTTAACTTGTTAGGTTGAGTTAATAGCTCACGACTCAAGTGAGTTATATAATTTAATGATTTAAATTAAGTTGAACTTGACCGACACAATTAGTTAAAATTGTAATTTTTAAACATTTAAGTGACAGTCTGACAGATGAGTTATAAAATTTAATGATTTATATGGTGATTGACTAGTTTGATTTTGGTAAATTTTGATAATTTAGCCGAAATTTGACTGATCGATTGTTATTTAAATTTGTAAAAATTATAATTTGAGTTACTATTTGATTCTTAAAAAATTATAATTTTAACTTATTGAATTGTAAAATTTAACCCAATTAAAAATATAATCCAATCCAAATTTAACTGTAATTATATTAATTAAAATTAATCATAATTTAAAAACTTTTAACCATTAATGACCCAATTCATTTCATTTGTCATCCTTATTCAAATCCATAGAAAACGAAGCCATGGAAGTGGGGTTGGGGAACCAAACCGAAAAGGTGAAAAAGGGCATGGCCCATAAATCATTATAGAAACATACCATCAAGACGGAGGAGACAAAAGGAATCCGGGCGAAGTGGTGGTTAGTAATTTGGTGAAGAAGGGAAAGATATGGAAAATCTGACGAGAAAATGGAGAAAATCAAGCGACGAGGATGATAAACATGAACTCTCTCTCCCCACACGTGACGATTCCCGCCCCATGGAAACCCATGGTCCGGCTCTTCTCTCTCATCCCATTTGTTGTTGCCTCAGAGTAAATATGGATGGGATTCTTAACTAATTTAATTTGCAGAGCAAGAGGAGTTGGTTCGATCTTTGGAAAGTTGTCAAGCTCAACAGTCTCTTCTTTGGAGGGTATTTCTCTAATGTAATTGTAATTCTTTAATCCCTTCATCCCTTCTTTGCCTGCGTAATTAATTTTCGATGCTGAACTATTACATATTTACATTACATTCCTGGTAGTAATTTTTGACTATTTTTTTTAATTGGGATAATGGCAGAGCGTGTTTGCGGGGCTGCTTTTTGGATACGTGGTGTTTCTCCTCTATTCAATATATCAGCAGTTCTATTTTCCATGGGAATTGGTATTCCATCACTTTCATTTTATTTTTTTGGGTCTCTTTTGGTTTTTTGCTTTCGCTCTCATTTGCTTATATGCATGTCTGAAAAGAATATTGAAATATCTGCAAGACAAATGTTTAAAAACGTATCTAGGTTCCAAAATTTAACCTTTGGAATAAATAGGGTGTCTTAGGAACTAAGATATAATCTCAGCAATCTTGTTGAACAGGGGCACTGCGAGAGCTAATTCTTTTGTTTGCCTTATAGATTGATTGGCGACAGATGAAGTTTATTAGGTTTTGTTGCCCCTTTCCCGCACCCCACCTCTCCTCTTTGTTTGTGGTTTCATCTTTGCTGGCTTTCGTACCAGTATTATTGATGATATTTAGTAGCATGTATGATGTTTTCATTGATAGTTATCTTTGATGTACCCTTTTGTATGGTTTGAAGCTTGGATATCAGTGTTTATATTTGTTTTTTGCTTACTGGTGAACAGCGCTATCATGCGTACTTTATGTATGAGGTTGACTCATGGAGCATCATAACTGCAGGTTGGTTGTCTCTTCACTCCTTTTTGCTTGCTGTTGCTTGTCAGCTAATATCTAACTACTTGTAAGTTGAGCAGTCTCGACCATCATTGGTTAAAAGAAAGCATGGATTTACTCCTCAGATAATATTGACAAAATAATGGTAGATAATGTGGTTAAAACTTTGAGGCGGTTAATTTTCTAGTAGTATAATGAGATTTGTGATTTCTCAGCTTCTTGGTGCAAATGATATCCAATGAAAATTTTCAATGATTTTTGGGTGCCAATGTTGCTGACTGGAAACATGTGATAGATTGGGCAGCTGTTTTGGCGTGCTCGTTGGCTATTAAGGGGTTACTGCATGAATCAAGGCATCATAGGAGATGGCTCTGGTGCTCTTGTTGGTCTGGCTTATTCTTGATGTTCTTCTGGTTACATCACATGCTGAGGTTGGCTATTCTTGAACTACGCAAAATGCATTTAAAACCTTTATGGTGCTATTTAAATTGCTGTCTCGCAAGAGGAATTTATAAATAACAGTGGCTTATACACATTCTTTTAATAGAAGAGAGGCTTATTCGAGCTTGGCACTGGAGCCATAGCTCATTCTCTTCCATAGAGCAATAGGTTTTGACATGTCAACATTGTGATGTTATCAAACCATATGAATAGATTTTCAAGAGATAAAATGCATGATATAGTATAAACAGCTCTTGGCAAACACCTTCCATTTGAAGAGTCTGTCTACAAATCTGATCTGAGCCATCACACCTAAATTCTCATTCTCATTACCATTTTCATTTACTTTGTTGTCTTTTCCAGATTGTCAAAGTTCAGATGGAATGTTTTGTGGCTTCCTCTAGGTCCACTGTGGTGAGCTTGGTTTTGGGAAACTCTAATGTGACTTCCTGTTTATTGAATGATGATAACATGATCCTCTGACAATTGTAGTGGTGCTGGAATCTGCCTTTATGTGGACCATTTACTGAATGAATCATCCAAAGAAATTAGAAAACTTCGAGGATATATGTACTCTTACAAAGCCAGTTAAGTGTTGCTTGGATTACTTTTAACAGAGTGAGTGCAAGACGTACAACAGAATCAAGGGAAGCTTTACCTGTTTACCTGTTCAGGAGGCATAATGTCCTATGGCACGGGGCATAAAAGGATTGCTTGTCTATGATGTATTATGGTCTTTGCTAGAAGCATCTGTTAAATGTCGTGAGCTATCCAATGGATCGAAATTCTTTTATTTTACTGATAGATTGTTATTCAATAAAAGAATCACGTTCTTGGAGCAATTTCCTTATAATTGTGTACTTTGTCCCTGTCAGAATGTGCTCAGGTTTGAAAGAATGGAGTTTAGGAATTATGTGTTTTTTTTCTCTTCTTTACCAGAATTAGCAAGGTCAGGGGCACCATGAACTCAATTATGAGATATATATGTCGGAGCTAGGTCTCTTTTCTTGCCAATAGTTTCTGATTTCACGGATAGCTTTTAACATTGAAATTATCAAAATAAATATGTTGGATTGTACACCATCTAGCAAGAGAACGAACGGCTTGATCAGCTATAAGTGAAAATGCATTATGCATCCCTAGCCTGGGAAATAATATGCTTTCACATTCATCTCCTTGCCCGAGAAATAGTATTATTACAGTCAGCTCAAATTTTATAAATCTTTAAATTCTTAGTTCAAATAACAATTAAGGTGAAACAATGTTAAAAACATCAAAAAAATTTATGATAAATATAGTCATTTTGCAAGTTCATTGAAATGATGTATATAATATTTGATTTTTTATGTAGATGTTTTATTGTCGATTCTCATTCTTTAGAGGTTACGAGTGTAATAAGTTTACTCGTCGATAAAATAATCACTTTAACATGATCATATCATGATTATTGATAACGAATTAAATTAGATAATTCAATTTCTCAATCCCAAAAAGTAATTATGACCAATTTAATCATATTTTTATGTTTCAATTGAATACTTTTCATTTTTGATTATTCTCGGATGCTATGTTTGGATTTTTTTTTTATTAAAAAGTGTAAAAGTTTTGGTAGAATTTTTTTTTTTATAAGAAAAAAAGTATATTCGATTTTAGTATCAACATGGCCATATGCCAAATTTAACCCAATGCATTCCGCTTCATATTTTTCAATGTCCCAAATTTAATGAAATATTTAGAGTGTTTAAAATGAATTGATAAATAAAAAAGTTATATAATAAATTTTGCACTCACCGTGTTATACTTAATAAATTATTTTATTAGATTTTAGGATTTTTTGTGTGTGTGATGGAGAGAGAGTAAAAAGATTCTCTATTCCTCCATTCCCCATCCCCCCCCCCCCCCAAAACCAAAAAAAAAAAAGAAGAAGCTTATTTGTTTATTATTATTAGTATTTTTAAAAATTTTCTTTGTCCACGGAATGAGTAATAATTCTTAAAAACTTGATGGGCTCGAAGAAAAACACGAACCCAATTTAAAATAAAACAGGCCCTGGCTAAACATCTGGTGTTGGTCTTTGGGCTTTGTGCATGGTGCGTAGCCCAGCCCTCCAGCTCCATACGCGATTATATAATGGTAGGAATAATGTACTGAATAGGCGGCAAATAGCCAAATAGGAAGGGTAATTGCAGCGAGGTAGCATTTGGTGTTTCCCGCGTCCAACATTTCCCGCTTCGACCTCCCAAAACCCTAACCCCCAATTATGGGGACGAAGAACCAGGCATCTTCCGATCCAATCTCAGACGCCAAGAAGAAACGGCGGGTCGGATTTGGGAGATCCAGCGTAACCGGTGAGTCGGCATTTCCGGTTGTGCTTTCTTTACTTTATTTTATTTTATTTTTTTTTTAAATTTTGTTAAGTTCCTCAAAATGATTAAGCTTTAAATTTGCCTTTTTTTTGGTCGTTCAAATTCGTTTACAGATCCTGGCGTTGAGGCGAACGAATGCATCAAAATATATCTTGGTACACTATTCTGAAATTTATTAACTTGGTTGATTTTTTGGACTTTGTATACTGATTTACTTCAAATTAAATGGATAATTTTGTTTATTGCTTTTTAAGTTGGTCTTTATTTATGGGTTCTGAAAGGTTCACATTTTTTTTTCCGTTAGGAAATTTTGTTAGAATGGGAGCCTATTTGACTTTTCTCTGTATTGTTGTCAAATTTTGCATGTTGTCATTTTGGCGAATCTTTATTTTGCGGAAACTGACATTGATGAAGCTGTTAAAAGCTATAGTAGAAAAATGATGTAGGCACTGAACTTGCTACAAGTGTAAAAAAGGAGAAAAAGAAAAATAACTCGGTTAGTGAAAAATATTAGAGGAGAAATGGAAAATTATATACTGGTAGAATATTTAACATGCTGGTGCAATGCCTGAAAGTATTCCAGAGTTACATGTGTAGGTAATAAATGGATGGGTACGCTTTTGGTGATTTAAAGTTGGTGGTTTTACATGTTCCTCCTCCCATTTCTCTCCCCTTGACAATGCTTGCTATGGTTTTTCATCCATTTTCATTGTTTTACACTCACAAGGTTGCAATTTATCTCTCTCTAGTCTCTTGCAAAGAAGAAGTGGACTCTCCAGACAGTTTCTGCATAAAACCAATTGACTTGAATCACTTCTTTGGAGATGATGGGAAGATATACGGCTACAAGGGTTTGAAGGTGAGGTTTTCTCCAACTTCATGAACATGGTGTCTTAAGTCAATCTTGCACAAAGTCCTTTTCCAGTTTCCAAAGTTACTCACTCATCTGTTTCTACTTTCTCAGCACTTTACTCCTGTATCTGTTGTTTGTAGGTAGTTTTCTGCCATGAAGTTCATGTTGAAGGAGGAACCCCGTAATGAAATGAATGAATTTGAAAAAGTTTGACAAGATTGTTGAATGGAATCTGATTGATATTTCACTGCTGATTTCTTAAGAAACTTAACTCATTTGGTGCTGCTAGATGTTTAGGCTCAATAGTGTTGGAGTTGAATAATGGAGGAACAAGAAATGCTTTCATTCATGGACATCTTTTAGCTGAAAAATAGGACTTGGGCTTGGAAGAACCCAATGCAGAAGCCAGTGGTTTCTTTATGGCTATTTATTTAAGTCAGTTTTGACCAGGATTAAGAAGGATATATGAGTGAACATTAGAGTTTGTGATTCAGGTTCTTGTTTATTTTTCTGGTTGAACCAAAATTAGAACTCTAGCATATAAAGATATATACAGATATGTGATAGGTTAATTTGGTATTTGTCAGCAACATATGGAATTTGTGTTATGTTGTTTTTCACATGTGATTTTTTAATCGGTCTAATGGTGTTTGTATCATTTATGCAGATTACCATATGGGTGAGCAGCATAAGTTTTCATGCACATGCTGATATTTCTTTCGAGAGTACATCAGATGTAAGTGTCTTCTTTATCTCTTTTGGCAGTAATGGTTCATCACAGAATAGGATAATGAGTGTGAATCACACTTTGATCTTGCAAATTGAGCCTTTGCAGATAATTGTTATATGTGCATAATTTTACTTAGTCTCATATTAAGATGCAACAGTCGATATTCTAACATATAAGAGTGTTGATGCTGAAATAGAATGGCCATAGAAGGATGTGTTGCCATCACTCTTTCACTTTTAACTTTCTCTATAGAATCTGGTCCTTAATTTAATTCTTAGTGCTTGCTAAAAGGATGAATCATTTCTGTTTTTTTTTTGTGGCTAATTTGCGACAGATCCTCTACAGCATTTAGACCAAATAGGTTGTGTCTAACTGGTCAAGTGCAAAGGTTAAAATGTTAATCTACCTCGGTGAACTAAATACCTCTTTTTTTTCTTTTTTTTTTATAAATTAAGTTTTCATCATGTGTTGTTAGTGACTTTGTGCATTCTATATTTTTCAAGGGAGGCAAGGGTATCACAGATCTCAAATCTGCGCTTATGGTAATGTTTAACAACTGAGTTAACTGAAGTTTCTATATTTTCTTTATCTATTGATAGTTTTATTGGTAGAGAGGACGGTTAGCTGACTATCATTCCTCGCAGAATATTTTTGCAGAAAATCTTGTTGAGAAAAAAGATGAATTCCTAAACACATTTTCCAGTGATCGGCAATATATTAAGTAAGTTCTGTGGAGGTCACTCCTTTATCCTCTGCTGTCATTGTTTTAGTGCTTTTTAAATGCAGGGATAAAAAAAATCTCCAATGTTCCTGTTTTGGTTTAAAATTTTGACTTCCATACAGATCCATGGTCTCAACTGGACTAGCATTGGAACTGACAGCTGCTAATGGACTCAGTGGTGATTCTAACAACAATTCAAAAGAAGAGCTTTCTGACTTCGAGGTATCCACCTTTGTTGCATTTAAGCTTTGAAGAGCAGGAACCAGTATGGTCATCTGTCTGATCATTTTGTGTGCTTGTCCATAGCTGCATTATCTTTGTATATGTTAGCGGAATTTTGATTATTTTAAATGACATTCGCTGTTTAATGTTTGGTACTCATTTTAGGCAGCCAATTTCATAGAAATTAAACTTGAAATGTGAAAGGAATCCGGCAGTTTACTTTGCATTTATATTTGAGAAGACAATATGGATCCAAATTGATAAGCAATTGTCTCTTTGGATTGGTCATTGTTAACTGTGACACTTTACTTGTCTTTACTAGGAGAAAGTTTGTAGTTCAGTTCCCCTGTTGGCAAATGATTAGAATTGATCTGAAGGCTGTGTCTTTCTTTATAGTTTCATTCATCCTCTCGCTTATGGTTAAGAAACACAAATTTTAATATTTTTCTACTTGTTTTCAGCTAAAATATAGACATTATATCTCTCTTCTCCAGGCATTTCGAATTGTTGGCGAACCTGTTGGGCACCTTTACAGTCGATTAGTGCCTCTTGTGCTTCTTCTCATAGATGGTAAGAGTTGATTATTTGATTAAGATTTGCATTGAAATGCCACTTAAATTTTTGAAAGAATGCCACTTCTGAACAGGTAGCAATCCCATTGACATTACGGATCCCAGATGGGAAATCTATATGGTGGTTCAGAAGGCAACAGATCACAAGGAGGATACTCATCTTAATATGATTGGATTTGCAGCAGTTTATCGTTTTCATAGATATCCAGATAGCATGCGATTGCGACTTGGACAGGTTTGCTTACATTCTCATGTGTGTATGTGCACGTGTATGCATCACGCTTGGACAGCTTTACAAAATAACAACCTGGTTCACTTAGCTTGATTTATTATTAATATTATTTTTATGGGACCCTTGTTGCCCAGCATATTGTAAATATTTTGAGATGCTCGTTGACTGCAGATATTAGTACTGCCTCCTTATCAGTGCAAAGGTTATGGTGGCAACCTTTTAAAGGTGCTCAACAATGTTGCAATTTCTGAAGATGTTTACGATTTGACTGTGGAAGAGCCAGAAGATTCCCTTCAACATGTTCGGACTAAAATTGATGTGCAACGCCTGCTTGTTTTTAGTCCAATACAGGATGCACTTAGTTCCGTTGTGTCACGTGTAAAAGTGGAAAATCCTTCTAAGAAAAGTCACTCCTGCCTATATGGTCCACCTCCGAGTGCCATGGAATGTGTTAGGAAGAGCTTGAAGATTAATAAAAGACAGTTTTCGCAGTGCTGGGAGGTTCTCCTTTATCTTGGATTAGATCCCATTGACAAGTACATGGAGACTTATCATGCAATTATTTCAGCTAAAGTAAAGGCGGATGTCATAGGAAAGGATTCAGAAGGTGTTGGGAAGCGGGTTATTGATGTACCAACTGCATATGATCAAGACACATCATTTGTTATGTTCAAAGCACAGAATGGCAATACCACAAGTAATGAGATGGCTGAAGAACAGAGTAATAAAGAGGAACAACTTCGGCAACTGGTGGATGAAAGGATGAAAGAAATTAGATTGATTGCTGAGAAGGTATCCATGGTGCGTAGATGAGGGGACAGCTATAGCAGTTTATTGTACTCTGCCTGTCACTTTCTGTTGTCCTTAAGTATCCGTAGCCCTGATATTAGTCATTAAGTTCACTGTAGGAACCTATTTGGCCACTGCGCTGCAGTCAGATGAATCAACAACTCTGTTCTCTACCCCAAAATGAGATTAACTTGTATTGTGGCTGTAATTAGCATCTGTGTTTGCTCTACCGATTGTCTTGTATTTTCTCATCTAATCTATATGCTTTTGATCCATGTCTTGATAGAGAGTTATTTCACAAGGATATCTTACCAGTTTTTTTATCACAGTAGCCAAGACACCGAGTCAATGGCATGGACCAAATCTTATTTTGCATGCAGTATCTAATCTTAAAAATTTCTGTCATTCTAGTTAGTCTTGTTTGTGCTTGTAGATTCAAGGAAGAATTTAAGAAACAAATCATAGATATTTGCTTCAAGGAAATTGCATGGTTTCAGCGTTCCAATTGTGGTTACTAAGTTTGGCCGCAGGTCAATGTTTCATCTCATGTTACTATATTACAGCTCCACGAAAGTATAGCATATGTCTGTCTTCATCTCATCGTCCTATGAAATTTCATAAGGTACTTCATATCATTAAGGGCAAGGAATTGATTGGGTTGCCTTCTTTCTCGTTTCTCCTCCAAGATGAATTTGCCTGAAGAACATCCCGAGGACATCACTTGGAAACTAGCACAACTTACTACTGCCTTCTGCGCTGCATTCTTCCTTTCAAACGATGTGGTAGGATAAATGGTTTTCTAAGCTGCTCAAATTTTGTGAACACTACATCCAGCATCCTCTGATGTGAAGTTTTCTATCCAATTCTCAAATTCAGCTCCACCAAACACCACTTGCTTGATTCCAACATAGCTGATCAAAAAGAAACAAGAGTAAATCACTACTTAATCAGGCTGAACATGTAGGCAAAATGCAGAAACCTTTCCTCTTACAAACCAGGATTTTACCAAGAAGGAAAACATAACAGGACAAAAAAAAAGAAGGATAATGAATGAAAGGTAAAATTGACTCCACAAAATGAAACGCATCTATGAGTCAACTCAAATTGTGGTCAAGCAATGTGTGGTTTGGCTAGGGAAACACAAACCATTCAAGGAACTAAAAACACATGAAGCTTACTCAGAGCTAATCTGTGTCAAGGCATTAATCAAAACATCTAGAAGCAGCGGTTCACTTGTCCCAATATCAACCCTGCACAATGAAATGCAACTTATCAGAAAAAGTGATGCACAACCTTTCTCATCCAGGATATTTAGATCAGAACCAGCAAATGCAAATTTCAAACTACATATTTCACCATATGCGAGCTAAGTTATCTTGAATCTCCAGATCCCCAATGTTATAAAAAGTAGTCGGTGTGACATTTGCTCCCTGAACAGCATCATAACTTGGTCTTTTGTCCAAAGTAAATTGTGACAACTGTAAGAACAGGAAAGGTTTTGAATACAATGACCTAAAAAGCTTCTTTTCCCACACAAGATGCGATAATTTGCCTGATCCATATTAATATTTCCAAGCTTCCGAAAAAAGAGGACAGATTGATTGTATGAAGCTAAAAAATTGAACTTTTTCCACTTTAAAGATGCAATGTAAAGTGAATGTTTTTAGGGCACTTACTTGCATATTCATTGAATTGCATCCTCCAAGTCGTCCAACAATGTGCCATGACCGAATTGTCTGCACATCAACACTGTGAGCTAAATCACAGAAATCTTACCAGAAAATAGTTTTAGGGATTTCAGGGGATAATACTTACATCACAAATCAAGGAGACATCCTTCTCCAGAGGAGCATGATAAAACTCAAACCATATGTAAGAATTTGAGAATTCAAACCTACAAATGAAAAATCACTTTTTATCATTTTACTCCAACTTAACAAGATAGAAGCCTGATTCTACATATTCGCTGGATGGCAGTTAAATTATAACAAAGGCACAGGTATTGAAATCGAGAAAAATTGATTCTCTTCAATAGATTTTTACGCCCAACCCAGCATACCCCTTCAATAAATAAGTGTAAAAGGTAAAAACATCAAGTTGGATAAACTATGTATAGCATTTTGTATATTTTACAGCTCCTTACTAATCATATCTATTTCAATCCCTAGTTTCTGTAAAATGTTGGACTGGTAAAAGGTTTTATTTTTCCAATTACATACAATCTCCAATAAATCAAATAGTACATAAAATTTTCCGTATGAATGAACATGTGAAAAAACCCAGAAGGCCATCTGCTATCCTTCTTTGTCCATGATAGTAAGTCCTCTCCCAGCATAAAATGAGACGTTCCAGTAACAGGGTGAAAAGGCATCAGTTTTTATTTCAACTTACTATAGTGAAAGAAAATAAAAGCATGTTTGCCAACTTACTTCTTGAATATCACCTTCATAGGGGTTGCTGAACCAGTTTTTGTGTGTAATATTCTGTTCCTTTTCTTTCTCAACCTCTCCTCCACCTGACATTTCATTTAACCAAATCAATCAGCAATGCTTACATTTCTTTCTTTGGTTGGGCATGAATAAACAATTTAACAAGGCACACAATACTAACGAGCATACATTTCTTCCACTGTTAATAGCAAGTCAAAAATATCATTGATATGAATCGCCAGTAAACAGATGGAAGAATGAAAAGAAAGAACGTGTTGAAGAATTTGTAACCAAAATGAACTTACTTTGGACCTAGCTTTTTCAGGGTCATCCAGACCACTCCCAAGAATCTCTCCAAACTCAGGGTCTCTATCACAATCTTTCTCATCTTCCCTCCCTCTGAACCCCGAAAACTCGCTCCTATCCTCCTCCTCCTCCTCCTCATCATCATCATCATTATCATCATATATTTCTTCACCAATATCTTGAAAATTCGGCATTTTGAACCTATGGTTTGGGATTACTTTGATGGTGAATGTAAAATCCCTCCTGTCAGAATGAGGTTGACTGGGAACTGTTAAAAATGGCGGGGAGTGATTGGATTGCTGGGAGAGCATTTGGGGCGTAGGTAGTACATGGAAAAATGGCGCCGAAGGGTTTAGGATGAACATTGGAGCAAGGGGTCCAAGGGTTCTAACCGGAAGAAGGCAGTGTGCAAGCCAAAAAGATTCTTCACCAATTGAAGCATTCTATAGTACCAACTACTTCCGAGTTTGGACTTCTTGTCATAAAATACTTATTCCTTGTACTTACCCAGTGATATCCTTCCACTTGCTAGACATCATCCCCTCCTTTTTCCATTTTGCTATTTTTGAGTGAAATATGGATATCATATTTGGAAAATAAAGAGGTAATCTGAAAAAGGATGCATACTATCGCGTTTTAAAATATATTTTTATTTTTATAATTGCAACAAATAAATAGTAAAATTATAAATTTCATCACGAGTAAGAAATTTATATTTAAAAAATATAAAAAATATATTAAAAAAATTTAAAACGCTAATCATACACCTAAAAAAATATTTAGTGAAGAATAAGTTATGCAGTAATGATATATTCAATGAAAAAAATGTTAATATGTCTATTATGCATGTGTCAATTACTGAACGAGTTTAGTCTAAACTGCAATTATGGTGATGTGCCCAAATAACTACAATTTTTAATAAAAAAGTAAATTTTGAATAAAACTAAAAGTAAAACATTAATATAAAAGTTAATCTATAAAATAGTTTATCATAATTTTTTAAATAAATTTTTTTATTTTTAATATTTAAAATGATAAAAAAAATTTTATAGCATTTTATTTATATATATATATTTTTTAATTTTTTATTATAATTTTATCTAATTTTTTATAAAAATAACAGTATTATTATTATCAAAAAAAATTTAATAAAAAATTAAATGAAATTATAATAAAAAATCTAAAAAATACATTAATAAAATATTAAATTTTTTTATCATTTTAAATATAAAAAATAAAAAAATTATTTTATTGGTCGATTTTGTCGGTTGATTCTTTTATCTAATGTCCACGATAAATATACAAAAGCCACAAAACTGGAAATTAGTGCAGTAGAAAATAATACAAGTAACAAATTCAGCAAAAGGTGTGTAGAATAGAATCATACTCCGAGGGAAGCCAAATATTCCTCTCCCTCCCTCCTATTGAGCCTAAAAAAGCCGCACAATTCTGAAACTCCACTATTCTTTAATGGTGTAGTAAATAACCCACCCTATACAGAATAAAGTAAGAAGCTGCCAAGTGCCAAAAAGGCAAAAACAATGGATTTGTTGCCGGCTGAGGCTTCAGAGGTGGTGAAGAAACGGAAAACTGGGTTTCGTTCGTTGAAACTGGTCAACGTGAACACGGACGACGTTTTACCGGAAGAGCCCTTTGGAGTGGACTATGGCAGACTTGACAATGGCCTCACGTATTATGTCCGATCCAATTCCAAGCCCAGAATGAGGGCTGCTCTGGCTCTGGCCGTCAGGGCCGGGTTTGTACTTCTTTTTTATTAATTCTTTTGTGCTGCTTATTATTTTTTAGTTTCTCAGTGTGTTGAAGTGCAGTTGATATGAATTTAGTTTCTTCGAAAAAATGGCATCTTTTTTATGCATTGCCAATTAGGGGGTAAAAATTTTGTGTAATTTTGGTGCATTATCCCCAGTTGGAGAGATTTTTCTGTTTCTATAACTTTTTCTTCTGAAGCTATTGCCCAACGTGGGGTACCCATTTTTGTTTAGTAGATAGAAATTTGTTTTCGTTTCCCATTTCGAATCTTTAATTTGCACAAGCAAGGATTGGACTTGTGGTTGATGTCTGCCCTACTATACTGGTAAAAGTCTGCAGTGCATTTAGAAAAGGTTGCTTTTTTATTTTATTTTATTTTTATAAAAAAACACCCTCTCGAATGGTTTGGGTAAGTTAGGAATATACTGCCAAGCTCAGTTTCTGAATTCATGGCAGCTCAGTTTTGGAAGAAAAGGAAGAGCGTGGAGTTGCTCATCTTATTGAGCATCTTGCTTTCAGTGCGACTACAAATTACACAAATCATGATATTGTCAGATTTCTTGAGAGCATTGGGGCGGAGTTCGGTGCATGTCAAAATGCTGTTACATCTGCGGATGAAACTGTCTATGAATTGTTTGTTCCCATTGACAAGCCTGAACTATTGTCCCAGGCCATCTCTGTGTTGGCTGAATTCAGTACAGAGGTGCCAAAAAGAGTCTTCTTATGCCTTAGTTTAATTTTACTTTGGGTGCATTTTATGGGTTCCAACTTTCTTGCTGCTGTTATTCAGGTTCGTGTATCAACAGAAGACCTGGAAAAAGAAAGAGGTGCCGTCATGGAAGAGTACAGAGTCAATAGAAATGCTAATGGGAGGATGCAGGATGCCCATTGGATTCTTATGATGGAAGGTTCAAAGGTATTTACCTCAACCCTACTTTAAACTTGCTCCTATATTATTTTGTTTTCTTATTCTTAATGGGTTATTGTTTATCAAATGATGCTTCTACTTTGATTGCAGTATGCTGAGCGCTTACCTATAGGATTGGAAAAGGTAATCCGTACTGTTTCACCTGACATTGTGAAACAATTCTACAGGAAATGGTATAATCTGCAGAATATGGTTGTGATTGCAGTCGGAGATTTTCCTGATACGCAGGTTTGATCAGCTTCTGATATTTTTTTCTATCTCATAAACCTGAAGTATTTTACAACTTAGCAATGTTGACTGTACCCTTGTGCTTTGTTTGTATCATCATTGCAGAGCGTTGTTGAGTTAATAAAAGTTCATTTTGGACCTAAATGCTCAGCACCTGACCCTCCAGTTATACCATGCTTTCCTGTTCCATCACATGAAGAGCCACGGTTTTCGTGTTTTGTGGATTCTGAAGCTGCTGGGGTCAGCTTCTCATAAACCTTTTTCTATCTTTAGAATAAAGTTTAAAATTTCCTTTCCTACAATGTGAAGAAAGAATTTTGTTATGTCCATGTAAAATTTTGCTATATGTGTATGCAAGCTGATGTTACATCTTTATTAACTCTAAGTTGGCTTGTGCACAGTCAGCAGTGATGATTAGTTGCAAGATGCCTGTGGGAGAGCTAAAAACAGTGAAGGATTATCGAGACTTGCTTGCAGAGTCTATGTTTTTTCATGCTTTAAATCAGAGATTTTTCAAGATATCACGGAAGAAGGATCCCCCATATTTTTCATGTTCAGCCGCTGCCGATGTCCTTGTTCGTCCAATTAAAGCCTATATAATGACCTCATCCTGTAAAGAGAAGGGGACAGTTGGGGCACTGGAATCCATGCTCACTGAGGTAAACCTCTTATTCAACTTTATGAAGAGGATTTTTATGCGTTTCACTGATGTCAGTGATATGTTACTTTCAGGTTGCTAGGGTTCGTATA
The DNA here is from genome assembly GCA_020080225.1 of Gynochthodes officinalis. Classification (NCBI taxonomy): domain Eukaryota; kingdom Viridiplantae; phylum Streptophyta; class Magnoliopsida; order Gentianales; family Rubiaceae; genus Gynochthodes; species Gynochthodes officinalis. The sequence goes on along the minus strand of CM034615.1, from coordinate 43,774,677 downwards.
CATGGGTTTTCTGACCGTGAAATAGCTGTTGTGCGTGCTTTACTGATGTCAGAGATTGAATCTGCATACTTGGAAAGGGATCAAATGCAGTCTACAGGTTTGCGAGATGAATACTTGCAGGTAGTTATTGCACAATCTCTCTTTTCTGGGCTTCTCTTTGTGCTAAATTTAAAGCTTCTTTGGTTCAGAACAACACCTTGTTTAATTATATTGCCTTTGCCTTTTATGTTTAGCATTTTCTGCGAAATGAACCTGTAGTTGGGATTGAGCATGAGGCACAACTCCACAAAACTCTTTTACCCTGTGAGTACTCCTTAGTGTTTGCCATTATAGTAGTTATTGAGAAGCCAGAGTGTATATAACTGCTGTGCCTTCTTTTTCATTGATTAGATATCACCGCTTCTGAGGTATCAAGATATTCAGAGAATTTCCGGACTTCATCAAGCTGTGTCATAAAAATAATTGAACCCCATGCAACAGCCACTGTGGATGATTTGAATGCTGTTATGTTGAGGATCAATTCTCTTGAGAAAGAAAAGTTTATTTCTCCTTGGGATGATGAGAATATTCCAGAAGAAATTGTCAGTACAAAGCCAAATCCAGGGTATGCTATCATTGATTTCATTATGCCGCCACCCTTTTTCTTCTCAGTTATAGATCAATAATTGCTGTGTTTGAGTTCATATGGTCTATATACAGGTCTCTTGATAGTTAGTACATTCAGTTGTGCATGTATGTTCTTTCAGGTCAGTGGTGCAGCAGTTTGAATATTCCAGTATTGCAGCAACTGAGTTAATTCTATCAAATGGCATGCGAATTTGCTACAAATGTACCGACTTTCTTGATGATCAGGTATTATTAAGTTTGACAGCCTCAATATGAGACGAAGTTGCGATATTTGAAACTCCCTTTTGGTGTTTCATATTCTCATGCTATCTGTATAGTTTGTTTTTAGAGACTTTTAGATCAAATTCAATTGTCCTACAATAGCTTGTTCACATTACTTTTCTAAATGACATTGAACAGTGAACTATTTGTTTGAAATTTCCATTCACACATATTTCTGATTGACTATTTATTCAAATAGGTTTTATTCACAGGGTTCTCTTATGGGGGCTTGTCTGAGCTTCCTGAGAATGAATATTTCTCATGTTCAATGGGCCCAACAATTGCTGGAGAAATTGGTGTCTTTGGTTATAGACCTTCAGTGCTCATGGATATGCTTGCTGGAAGAAGAGCTGAAGTAGGTACAAAGCTTGGAGCATATATGAGAACCTTTTCTGGTGATTGTTCACCTTCAGACTTGGAAACTGCTTTACAGGTTTGTGTCATGTATTGACATAATATCTAACAGCCATGATTGTGACCTTGCCATGTTTGGGTTTGTGGTCAAAGAGTTCTAGGATTGATTTTCAACAAAACTCACTTGTCTTCTTGAGTAATTCGGTTTTGATGTTGTGAGAAGTACTGTGAGCATTGTTTTTCTGTTGTTTTCATCTATATAGTAGAAAGGGCTGTGAATTTGAAAGCCTATATACTGAAATTGACTTTATAGAACACCCTAGTATAATATATCATAACTGATTTCTAGAAATATTTTTCTTATTTTCATGGTGGTTGTTCAGAGCAGAATGAACATATTGCTATATGCTTTCAGTAGGATGGCTCCATTTCATTGTTGCATGTGACATCCAGCTTAAATATTTTCTTTTGCAATCTTTCAGCTTGTGTATCAACTTTTTACAACCAACCTGGAACCAGGGGAAGAAGATGTTAGCATTGTTATGCAAATGGCAGAAGAAGCAGTGCGTGCTCAAGATAGAGACCCTTATACTGCATTTACAAATCGTGTCAGGGAAATCAATTATGGGAACTCTTATTTTTTCAGAGTAAGCTTGAACATCTCTCCCCCAGCACTTCCCTCCTCTCCCTGTTTATCCAACTGATAAGTGGAATATTTTCCTACAGCCGATAAGAATCAATGACCTTCGACAAGTTGATCCATTTAAAGCTTGTGAATTTTTTAATAATTGTTTCAAGGACCCATCTACTTTTACAGTGGTGATTGTTGGGAATATTGACCCTGCTACTGCGTGCCCCTTGGTTCTGCAATATTTGGTAAATCATATACCACAGGAACTTACATCTTATGTACAGATGTCAATTATCTCCAATTACATTGTTTGACTCGGTTATGCAGGGAGGTATACCAAGGCCCTCTGAACCTGTTTTAAGTTTTAACCGTGATGACCTCAAAGGCTTGCCTTTCTCTTTCCCTTCCACTGTAATTAGGTATGTGTAGCTTCATTTTGTTTGCATGTAGTAAGAAAGGTATGATAATCTTTCACCTTTTCCTTTTGTTGAAAAGTGATAGATGTTATCTACAAAATTTGAAAGAGAAAAGAAATGTTATCTAGAAAAACAAGAGAAGAAAAAGATGTTATTTATGTGAAGACAGCAAGCTCAGATAGATGACTGTTAGTGTTAAGTGCTTATTTGAGTTTGTATAGATGCATACACACTCAAAACAGTGGTTCATGAATCTCACCTTCTAATGTCTAGGAGCCCTTGTTTTATATTTATGTACAATTTTCTAGTAATTTTATGTTCATTCATGTTTATGTGGACATGTTGCTCTGGAAAGTCAAGAAGTTAATCTAAATATTGCTTTGGCTATTAGAGACGTTGTGTACAGTCCAATGGTGGAAGCACAATGTTTGGTCCAGCTATGCTTTCCTGTTGAGCTGAAGAATGAAAATATGGTAATCATATTCTTGTTTCCTAATGTAGTCCAGTTAAGTTGTGCTAATTGTTTGGATGGTCTGTTTCCTTTCCATGGCCCAATAATTCTATTCTTTTTCCCTTTTCTTGGTAGATGGAAGATGTTCACTTTGTTGGTTTTATAAGCAAACTTCTAGAAACAAAGATATTACAAGTTCTTCGTTTTAAGCATGGACAGGTTGGCATGGCTGTTTGTTGGTTTATTATTATCTGCTAGGGCTGTTGTTCTATGACCTAAATCTTTTTATGAAATTTGTATTACTCAGATTTACTCTGTTGGAGTTTCTGTGTTCCTTGGTGGTAACAAACCATCAAGAGTTGGCAATGTTCGTGGTGATATAAGTATAAATTTTTCGTGTGATCCTGAAATATCGTCAACATTGGTCCGTATTTTCTTTCCTTGCTAATTGTGGCCTAGTTTGGGATTGACTTGTATAAAAACTTATTTTTCCATTTTCAACAGGCGGATCTTGCTTTGGATGAGATATCACGACTTCAAAAGGAAGGCCCTTCAGATGATGACGTTTCAGTAATTCTTGAGATTGAGCAGAGAGCCCATGAAAATGGATTGCAGGTCAAGTTTAGATGACAAGAAAAAAAAATTTCTTCTTTTTTTTTTTAAATATTGGGAAGAAAGAGACATTTGCAAATTTCAATATGTACCGTAAAGAAAATGTTTGTGCTTTTATGAGTTGACAGTATAAGTACATGTTGGTTCATTTGCCCTGCTTTGGATTATTTGGATTTTCAGGAGAATCTGTACTGGCTAGATAGGATTTTACGAAGTTATCAATCAAGGATCTATTCTGGTGATGTCGGTGCATCTTTTCAGGTTGGTATCTTGGTTTTTGACATGGTTTAACATCATTTAGATTAACTTCTTTCAATATTTCATCTTTATAATGTATTATTTGCATGAGCTTGGAGTTTATTAAATTGTTGAGATTTGATATTATTGGATAATCTAATGCCAGGAAAGGCTACATTAATTTCCAATCTTTTCTATTTCTGTGATAGGAAATGTTTCCAATTGATATCTGGTGTGGTGTGCTTCCTTGGTGTATGTGTTAATTTTTTTTCGTGCTTGAAGAATTGAAGCCTTGTTTGGCTTTTCTTCAAAATGTACATAGTGGACACAATCTTACACTGAAGTAAAGAAAAGTTAAGCAGAATAAAATAGAATGAAATCAAGTAAAGATTTCAGCCTTTCTGCAATTGGATTTTGATTTCAACATGTGGTATATATTTTTATTTTTTGTGAATAACTTACATTTTTGTGCTTTTGAAACATGACTGCTGGAAGTTGATCTCGTAATTTAGATTCATAGCACTTCACTACTTTAAGCAAGCTCTAAGTGACATGAGGAAATAGATAATGGCTTGAAGTTTTGAAAAAGATTTTGATTTGTTTTGAAACTTGTAAATGCTAAAACCCGTACTTTTGGGAAGATATGTGTTGAGTGTTCCAAATTTTTGTGCACAGGTTCAAGATGAGGAACGTTCCAAAGTTAGAAAAAAGTTGGCGCCATTAACAGCACAGTTAGCACTACAAAGAATTCTTCCTTTTCCTTGCATCAAGCAGTACTCAGTTATAATCCTAATGCCTCAGGCCTCTCGGTTGAAAAGGCTAAAGTCATTAATCCACTCTGGGAGAAACCATTATGGTAGTGATGCGAAGGTCAGTCATTTTTTCCCCCACTCCAGGATTTATTAATCATTGGTAGTTATGCATTTGACTAAATAAATATTTTGTACTGCAGAAGTTCCTTCTGTGATATATTTATCAGTGACTTGATAATTATGCTATAGTATAACTTTTTGTTCTTTTGTATTCCCTGCGCTTTTTTGGAGAACTTCACATTATCAGTTTTCATTAGGCAATTTCTTTGCAGAATTTTCAACTATAACTCATCCCAGAATGTGCTTTTCAGTTTCATCTTTTGGTTTCTCCTATCATCACAAAAAACTCATCTTAACTTGCAGTTTTTGGCTGGCATTGCTGGGTTAGCAGTTTTGGGCCTTACTTTATGGAGGTATTTGCGAAGTGCACTCAAATCTTAGCAAGCCTTATTTTTCTCTTTCTGCAAATCACTGAGGCCTCATGTGGCCCGACTGGGGGGACCATGGATGAGAAGTTTTAGCATTCGAACGAAGTGGAAGGTGCAAGTCCATAAATGAGCAGGAACTAATCTTGAAGAACACTAATTGTGTTTGCATGGACAAGCCAACCGTTCAATGCATTTATGAGGATAAGTTACGTAGGTTAGAAACTTATATATAATCTGTGGTACATTGGGTAGAATTAGTATTCCATTCAATGTATTCTTGCTCAGGATTGAAAGGCAGAAATCATCTCTTCTTGCAGTATGTTGCTAGTATATAAACATTTTCCTGAGGTTGGTGGGAGAACAGGAATCTGAATGTATTCTAGATATCAGTTGATTGAAGATTGTAGAGTGAATCCATATTGGTGCTGTATTTTTGCATGGAACGTTAACAAAGAAGCTTACTAGGTTCATCGTATTTATGAGTTTGGAGCGTGCAATTTCTGTATTTATTTGAAATGTTGGCAGGATGCATTAGTCAATGAGTACCAATACCAATGTTGTTTGAATCATTTTCTTGGATGTTGGATGTTGCAGGGGAATTTCACGGAAGTTGGATTCAATTAACCTAACTTATTCACCAAACTAAATGAGTGATGAAACACATTCCAAAAAATGACGATGAAATGATAATGATAAAATTTCTAAACAACAATTAACATAAAAACTACTAAATAATTGCCACTCTAACCATTTACCTCAATCAGTGTGAAAGTTTAATATTTCTAATCATTATCACCTCCGTGAAAGTTTAACAATGGTCATTCTGGTCATTCATCTCAGTTAATATAAAAATTCAACAACAATCACTCTAATCAATCATTCACCTAGGTTAAACTAATGCTTGTGGGTAAAGTTTTTTACTAGTGATCTAAAATTGTTAATGAAGAAAACTCTAGGTAAAGAAGTAATTAGAGATTTAAATCAAATTGCTTTCACTTTTATACCAATTTAAACTACTTGACTCTCTCAACAACTCTATAATGATCTATTCAGATTTATATAATTTTGAATTTTTTTATTTTACAAGCTATTTTTATAGTAAATCTTTTTTAAAATTATGCAAAATGCTTAAGTCGAAAAGTCCACGTCTAAGACAGATGATAATAATACATTTTAAAGAAAGATAAGGCCCAATCTATGGAACACTAGGCCCAATACGGCCCGAAACAGATCGGGTCTATATTCTGAAGCCCTAGTCCTCCTATCTTGAAACCTGCGTATCGCCTAGAGTTGTTGGTAGCAGCTCTGTCCTCCTTTTCTTCCTCTTCTGAAACCCTAGCAGGTACTTCCCCTCCCTTCTTTTTCTTCTTTCTCTCTCACGCACTCACACACTCACACACGCACAAATGCATTTACACACTGACCATATCTGAACTTAGTCGCCGTGGTATTCATTTCGCTGAATCACTCTACTGTTGCTTGCTCATTTGTTTTTGGGCTGATTGCAGTGATATATAGAAAGCGAAAATGGTAGAGAAAGCTAAAGGAAGAAAAGAGGAGGTGGTGACCAGGGAGTACACTATCAATCTCCACAAGCGTTTGCATAGCTGGTAAATCATGAGAATTATAGCATGTAACTTTTTTTTTTAATTAATTTTCTGTTGAATTCTCTTCTCTACTGCTTGAATTCATTTGTAATTTTAGGTAGCCATGCACTTGATTTTGTTGTGTGAGATTGAACATCTTCAAATATTGCTCTTTATTTTCATGTTCTAAAGTATATTCTTTTGTTGTATTTCATAGTTTAGTGCCAGTTACCTGAGGAATCTAAGAAAATGAACATTTTAAAACAACATACATGATTCCAAACACTTCTTTTACTCTATTTCCGAATAGAAATGTCTTCTATTGAAGTTGTTGTATATCCCTCCATGATTTTGTGACCACCGGGATAATTGTTATTCTTGGGAAATTGGTAGAGCCAATATTTACGTTGAACAGCATAGCAGATGAGAAATGTGAGACAAAAGAAGTTACTTTTCTTGATTTTGTGTTGCCTTGAGAAATTACTTTTGTTGGAGGTTTTTTTTTTTTGGGCTTAATTTGTGGTGAAATTAGCAGGGAATTTTTGTTTGCTTGCATGATTTGTTAACTGAACATTATATGCCTAAATTGTTCTGTGAAACAACATCATTCGAAGTCCAATAACCATATTATTCTTGCAAATGCTTTCTTATTTCATGTTTATTAAAATCTTTGTGTGGATGGTGTTACTACAAATTTGCTACTTGGTTTGGCAGTATTTGTGACTGCACAGTTGATATTCTACTCTAAATTACATCTGCCGTCCTTGCCTTCCTCCACCATGTCTCTGTATTAATTTATTTTCCTTGTTTGGTTTAATATTGTGCTCATTGCATATAACAGCACTTTCAAGAAGAAAGCTCCTAAAGCCATTAAAGAGATCAGAAGATTTGCACAGAAAGCCATGGGGACAGCAGATGTTAGAGTGGATGTGAAGCTGAACAAGTACATCTGGAGCAGGGGGATCCGAAGCGTCCCAAGACGAGTTAGAGTTCGTGTTGCTCGCAAGAGGAATGATGACGAGGACGCAAAGGAAGAGCTTTACTCTCTTGTGACTGTTGCAGAAGTCCCAGCTGACGGATTGAGGGGTCTGGGCACCACCATCATTGAGGATGATGAATAGCCATTTCTCTTTTCTTGATAAAACAGATTATTAATTATAATGGACAGAATGATGATGATACCTAAGAGTTTTTGTTCTGTTGTTTTTCAACTTCTATTGAGATAGTAGGAGTTTTGTGGCATCTTGTCTTGTCTGTTATCATTAGAGGTTGTGGCTGCTTTCATGTGATGTGGCTACAGTTTCTTTGTTGCTTTGGCATCGCCAAGAAACTACCATCAATATTAACTGTTGAATGTTAAGCTTCAATTGTTGCCTTTGGTTCCTAAACTAGGAATTGTTGGTGTTTGGAATGGGTTGTTGCCGCATGCATATAAAATTGAATGAACCGGACGCACGACGTCAACTTTGACGGAATAAGAGTACAGAATTGGCAGACATCCTTTCACTTTAACTGCGGATATGCCAGATGGTGGAAAAATTGTTTGGAAGAAACTTTTATGTATATCCCTGGTCACACCCGGAGGTGAAACGTAGGAGGATTTCTTAAAAGGTCCTGGTATGTTCACCTCAAGCCCAGTAGTCAACAGGTAACTACGGATAGAGCTGCAGGAGGCAAATCATCTAGGAAAAATGGAAGAGCTAACTCCTGAAACCCATGCCCAATGAGAAAAAAAGCAGGGACTATCACCCGCTTATTAACAGCCTTGGCCATACACAAATATCGATGGATCAGATGAATCAATAATGAGTAAACAAGAGCAGATTTAATTGATTAGTTGAGCTGCTCAGATGCAATCCAAGGCTAAATAAGGTGACTCTGCTCAAGCACCAAACGGGCGTTTGGTCTAGTGGTATGATTCTCGCTTTGGGTGCGAGAGGTCCCGAGTTCGATTCTCGGAACGCCCCTCCTGCAACAGAAAATCTCAAGTTGCCTCCTTTTTGCACTTCATTCTATCTATCTTGTGCTGTAAAGCTTCTGAAGAACGGAATTATTGCAATTTGCAAACGAAAATCCCAAATCACCCCCATTTTGCACTCTCTCTATCGCCTTCTATGCTGTAAAACTTCTGAAAATGGATTTATGGAGAAAGAGAATACTCATATCTGAAAATCTTTAAGTTTCCAACAAGAGGAAACGACCTCCAATGACCATCACATGGAATAAAAAGCACATAGCAGTTCAATTCAAAGTAAATATTCCGAAGGTGTTTTCTATACATTTGATAGTGGTTGCACTAAGTGAACAATGCGGTGAAACCCTCCTGAACTTGGGGAAGTAAGAATGTTGCGATAAAAGTAGTTACGACTGAAATTGAGAGTTTAAACTTCCATCAGTTCCATGAGGGCAAGGAAGACAAAAAAAAGATGAGGAAAATCCAACTTTAACAGACATAAGCTATTGATTTCTGTTAAGAAAACAATAAAAATTTAACAATTCATATACAATAGTGGAAAACAGCCTAGTTCTGAAAATAAAACACTCGATACCAAGCCCGTACAGCCACCATCTACTTTGACTAGTATATGCAACACATAAATAACTATTTGCAACAGCTAAGTTATACAATATATATTTACTAGTACAGGTGATCAGGGACCAAAGAGCAGTTCTTGACAACTTGCCAGAATCAAGCTGGTGACAGCCATCCAAGTCTCACTTGGGATGCAGTGACAACTTACAACGGGGACGCTTGATGCCGCAACATCTCCCAACATCATGCACGCATTATCCACTGCCAGTTAAATTTTCAAAACAAATCTTTGTTGCTTCTCTAAAGTCACATAGTTTATCAAACCAAGGCATAGCTACTCTAGCCACTTAAGCTGGAGTACTCTCGCTTGTTCTTATTTTGTCTGTTTCAGCTATAAATACATAGGCCTAACACACCAGACCCCAAAGTTCAGAGCAGACCTTCTCCAACTAGATTAGACCGTCAACTATAGGGAATGGCTTAATCTTACTAGATGCCATCAGGAATCCAAGCATCTTTAGTTCCTTCTTTCCACATTCCCCATCTCCATCTCACCCTTGGACAACGGGTCATACACCTTGTAATAAGAGTGTTGGTGACGTTAAAAACAACATCACGGTGGATAAATAGCTTCATATCTGTCAAGTTTGAGCAGTTATCAAGGATGGAAAAAATGAATGACAAAGTACTCTCAAAGTCATGAATCTCTAGATACGCAGTAATTTCTTTCAGCCCTTTCATCTGATTTCTAACTTCAAGATCTTCAGGATAAAGATACATCTCCAACTCTGACCAAGCCCAAGGAGTCAAAGTAAGAGAGCTAACATTCGGGAAAACACCAAACAACAACTCAAAGCCAAATTTAGCTACCCCAGTTAGTTCAGCAGATTTTGTTGAGCCCAGCTCTAAGTCCTTAATTGTTTTACCAAATGGTAATGAGCAGAGTAGCCGATGAAGGTCAAAAGATTCAAGATGAAGGGTTGTCAAGTTGGCAAAATCTTGCACTTTGAAGTTGTTTGCCTCCTCAAGGGAAAGATACAAATCAGTTAACGAGGGAGTCTCAATAACAAGATCTCTTGGCCTCACACATTTGAGCTTCAGTTTGACAAGACTTGGAGCAACAATCGTGACAGAATAAACAGCATTAGACACAGTCCACTGACAGGTTTTGAGGCGCAACAAATGAATTTTTGGTTCCTTAAGACCTCCAACTCCAATCAAATTGAGGACTTCCAGGGCAGAGAAGCACTCGTTCACCTTGTCTAGGTCCTCGTCATCTAGTCTAATGTACTCAAGTGTCAACTTGGTTAGCTTAGGCATCAGTCTCAAGCCATGCACTGAAAGCCATGCATTCTTGATCTGTAGCTCAATTAAATTTTGACCTGCATATACAAATATATTACCGTATTATAAAGTTAAAAGCTCACATCCTGACCATGAAAATTCATGGAGCTCCTGTAGAACTCCCTAAGGCAATCACAGGATCAACTCCCAGATATAAAGAAACAAACTTGCATAAAGTAAAGAAATTTGCCCAATAAACTTGTGAGTTGAAACAGAAGTCTCTGAAAGTAACATTTTTAGTGATATTGATAAATACAAAGTAAATAAAGACTATTTGAGCTAATGGTCAATCAAAATTATTCCTTTCTATCTTTTGTGTGCCCTATCCATGATGCAGCATCGTTTCCCTAATGTAATGAAGAAAATCACTGCATAACAATGATGATTAGAAAGCAATTAAAGCATTCTAAAATGCTGCTCCCATGTTTTCATTTAATTCTTTCACTAGGTTGGCTTAATTGCCTAAGCAAAACTTCGACAACAACTTTTCTTTTTTTCGTAGTTTTATACGACGGATGCAAAATTGAAGATGAACTCCTCACAACTTCGAATGGACCAAATTTCATCTACCAATCAAAAAATGATATTCACATCTCTCCAGAACTACATATGCTAAAGATACTCTTGAATTGAGCAATAAAATAAAATAAATCAAATAGAAGAATAACCATTGATGAGTAATGAGTTAAAAGGAAAGAAGACTTACAGTAAGAAGAAAGGAGCGAGAACACATCGGATCGTCGCCAACAAGACTGGACCCAAAAATCTGAAATCGAACACGATAGCAGTCCATCACCGACCTTAGGCAACCATTCCTCCACAAAACTCACATCCGTCAGGTACAAATCATCCTCATCTTCCACATCGTCATACGACACCGTATGGAGCGGCTTCTCCACGCCAATTGAAACCGACTCGACAATTCTGAGCCCGGAAATCAGATTTTTGAAGATCGTTTTAAACGGCGTAACCGAGGCTCGTGTCAGAGGAGAGCGGGACTTTGCATAACGATCGAAGGAGCAGCGCAGATTGATGAATCGGACTTCCCGAGAGAGAGAGTTCAAGGTCTTCGATGCGATTCGACAACGAGCGATATCGGCAGAGTCGCCGAGTCGACTCAGGATCTCGAGGACTAAAGGCGGAGGGAGGTCGTCCATCGTTGAGATTCCACCATTCAAGGAATCACGGCATAGGATTGGGATTTTGTTAATCGACTTTTTAACAAATTAATAAATAATAATAATAATGATAATAAGAGAGAACACCAAAAGAATCCAATCGCTACAACGAATGATTTTTTTGTCCTTCATTTAAAAAAATATATATATTCATCTTTTTTTTCTGTTAAATCACTCCACGTGTATTACGCGTGACATTTAAACCAAAGATAAAGGTGAAATTAAGACAAAAAAAAAAATCTAATGCCCCATTCGTCATTGTCCCCCCTCCCACCCCCAAAACCAGTTGTCTCCTCCACCCATCACCATTGGCAGCACCTGACCCGCCACACCCTAAAATCCTTAGTCCATCATTTCCCTCTCCCCCGGTCATGCAATCAGAGCCCTAAATCAGTACGCCCAAGATTGTTAAACTCGAGTTTTTACATAAAATCGGTAAAGGGTTCACAAAATTGGATCGTAAAATTGGATTGTAAAATTGTTAGAATTTACAAATTATGAAAAATAATATAATAAATATGTTATATATAATATATGTTAAATTTATAAATTACAAACTTGTTCAAACTTATAAAAAATACACAAATTTCAAAAAAAAAATATTATCAATTACACCTAAAAATTAATAATAATCATAATTCATTAACAACCATGCATAATAAAAGTTACAATTTACAAAAAATAAAACATCAAACTCACGAGTTTACCCGATTTTACGATTCTAAGTGTCAAACTTGCGAGTTTACCTAATTTTACCCATTTTCCTTTTTACCTATAAACTAAATTGGACACTTGATTTTGAATCGTAAAATCGTAAAAATGTATTAGTAAAATTGAGAGTTTAACAAAATTGAGTACGCCGTTGTATCCCCGTCATTCTCCTGTGCGGCCGCAACCCTATAATGTCGTGAAAGGCTAGCCCTCGGCTGCCTTAGGCGTATTGCAACTGTAATGCCGCCGTTGTAACCCTGAAAGACGAACTACTACCTACCGCTGCCACCACCTCCAGCACACTGTAACACTAGAAGATGAACCACATTGATGTAGTCATCCGCCTGTGTGGCCATGGAGGCAAAAAATGATAGAGTAGGATGGGAAATACCCAATTACGGTAATACGCACGCACCCTTACACTTCTTTGTTGTGGTGCAATCAATGTTGTTAAACTCTCGATTTTACTAATATGTTTTTACGATTTTACGATTCAAAACCAAGTGTTCAATTCAGTTTATTGGTAAAAACGAAAATGGGTAAACTCATATAAACTCGCGAATTTGACACTTAGAATCTTAAAATCGGGTAAACTCGTGAGTTTGATGTTTTACTTTTTGTAAGCTGTAACTTTTATTATGCATGGTTGTTAATAAATTATGATTATTATTAATTTTTAGGTGTGATTGATAATATTTTTTTTTGAAATTTGTGTATTTTTTATAAGTTTGAATAGGTTTGTAATTTATAAATTTAACATATATTATATATAATATATTTATTATATTATTTTTCATAATTTGTAAACTCTAACGATTTTACGATCCGATTTTGTGAACCCTCTACCGATTTTACCTAAAAACTCGAGTTTAACAACTTTGGGTGCAATTATTATACTTATACTAACTTGTTTACGGTAACATGTGAACCTTGTGTTGTGCTTTCCACTTGTGCTTTCCAATTGTGCTTCCCCACTTGTGCTTTCCAGTAAACATGTATTGTGAATTGTGGACTTTTTTATTGCCGTGTGTAGCGTTGCACTCCACCAACGGGGTCTGACTTTTAGGTACCACCACTAGTTCCCCTTGGCCAAAAGCCAAAATTATAATTTGTAAAAAAAGCAAGTATGCAGCCATTGGTATAATTAAAAGAGGATTAAAAAAATCAAATGAGTGTTGCATAATTGGTATGCACCCATTATGCTTTCCAACATGGGGACCGCACGTATAGACACCATTAATATATATGTATATAGATTGACTTCTTGTCTGAAACACTTCCAAAAGCATATTGATAATTTGTGTCATTGAACTTTAAAAATTCAGTGTCTTATTTAACGTACTCATGCTTTATATGGTATTATGACCTCTTCATCACATCAAATACGAAGCTCACATGATATTTAGTAGTATTGAATTTTTTTTCAAACTATTATAACCTCTTTTAAGTGCACCATATAATTAGTGTGTGTTGTCCTTTCTGGCAAGACCACAAAGTGACTTGTTTAGTGTTCGAATCTTTTACGGTGGGGAGTTTGTATGTAACCCTAGTAAAGTGTATGTTGGGGGAAAAGCCAACATGGTTGATAATTGCGATCCAAACATGTGGTCCTTATGTGTCTTAGACAAGTTAGTTAAAAAATTGGGGTGTAATGCAATGTCCGTCGGGTATTATTACCTAGTTCCTGGTCGAACACTAGACAATGCCTTGAAGTTTATGTTTTCTGACATCGATGTAATGGATATGACTAGATATGGGTAGGGAGCGAAATTGACACGATGAAAATACTAAATTACTTAACCCATTTAAAGAGTAGTTTGTAACCCGCGAACCCGAAATTGCCACCCCTAGATATGGGTAGGAAATCAAGTTGGTCGATTTATACGTGGAGCACAAAAACATTAATACAACTTATAACTCAGCCTATATCTCAATCATCGAATTCACCCTCAAAAAAAGGCAAGAGGAAAAAGGTTTGTGCGACGAAAAAGTCACCATATAAGAAAACGAGGGAAGTGGCTAGTAGATTAGCTGATAGGGAGTTGGCGAATCTAGTTTTCGAAAGCCACGCCACACATGAACCGGATGACCCTAAGGTTTCAGACAACGAAAATGCAAAAAAAAAAAATAAAATTGGCTGATGAAGTCGTAGAGAGGGGTGAAAGGGGTTCAAAATAGCATAAAGGCACATACAATGAAAATACAGAAAAAAAAATCAACTGATGAAGTGGTAGAGGGGGTTAAAAGGGGTTCAGAATAGCATAAAGGCACAAAAGTGCATGGCGGGAAGGAAAAACCAGCCATATAGAGGAGTACGCACACATCCAGCCTGAAAAGGTCGCATGGTGCAAAGGGGCAAAGCAAGAAGTGGCGATTCTCGAATATCCCCACAAGACCAGCGCCAGTGAGGCGGCGAATCCAGATGAGGTTGAGGACAAGCTTGCACTAGATAGGGAAGACACCATCGAAGGTGGGGACCCGCGTGATAGTGACTATGAACTAAGTGATGAAAAAGATCTGCGTGACCTACTTAGGATACGAGAGGATGAATGGGTGAACATTTCAACTCGTTTAGCACAGGGTATGCCTAATGGTGAACCATCGCACGCAAACAACAATGATGAAGGAGATGAGTCCGAAAACGACTGGTTAAACAGTGATGAGCAACTAGGGAGTCCGCCTAGTACGGATGACGACAGTGATAGAAAGGAAAAAACTCCTCACTTCCAACGTTTTAGGCCTGATACTAATATAGAGGACCCTCAATTCAAGGTATGGATGATTTTTAATTCAAGAAATGATTTCAAGATGGCATGTAAACATCATGGAGTGTGGCATAGAAGGATGGTATGATTGTAGAAAAGTGACAAGATACGCATG
Organism: Gynochthodes officinalis; assembly: GCA_020080225.1. Classification (NCBI taxonomy): domain Eukaryota; kingdom Viridiplantae; phylum Streptophyta; class Magnoliopsida; order Gentianales; family Rubiaceae; genus Gynochthodes; species Gynochthodes officinalis. Next base: position 43,759,616 of record CM034615.1, on the reverse strand, counting down.
AAGGCCTTCTGTAAGGTGTGTAACTGGTTCGTCTCAATTGCCGTGCGTAAGGGCAAAGGAGATTATCAGATTCATAATATGAATGGCGTTTACAGCTGCAGTAAAGCATTCAACCCCGGGTGTGCAACCTTGAGGTTTTTATCGGCTATGTACATGGAGGACATCTGACTTTCAAATTTGAGTGTGGGAGACATCATGCAAAAAGTTCATTATGACCTAAACGTCAACATATCGAGAAAACTCGCTTACTTAGCAAAGAAGAAAATGAAAGAACTAATCGAGGAGGACTATGAAAGCCAATACAACAAGTTACATGCCTACTGCGCAAAGTCGTTGCGGACTAATCCTGGGTCAAATATCTTCATTAAAATAACAGAGACAGATGAGGGTGATGAATAATTTCAAAGAGTTTATGTGTGCTTTGATGCATGCAAAAAATGTTTTGTGGCTGGATGTAGGCCGATTGTGGGATTAGACGAATGTTTTTTGAAGGGCCCCCACAAGGGTATGCTACTAGCGGTCGTTGGATTGGATCCCAACGACCAAATATATCCTATTGCATTTGTAGTAGTTGAGGTCGAAAAAAAGATTACATGGAAGTGGTTCGTTCGGGAGCTGATAGACGACCTAAAAATCTCGGAGCCCACATGGTGGACTTTCATAATGGACAAGGAAAAGGTAATTTCCCAACTACAATTCTCTCAATTCATTTGTGACGAAGCAATTGTTTAAAACAGGTAATATACCATAACGGGTTTTGTTTGTTTCGATAGGGCTTGACCAATGCTATATAGGAGTTATTCCCTGAGGCTGAGCATCGAATGTGTGCATGGCACATGTTTAAGAATTTTCGGTCGATCTATAAGGGAATGGCATTGGTCAATAGGGTTTGGGCAACTGCAAGATCCACATACATCAATAAGTTTGATCATGAGATGGAAGCCATAAAAGAGATGGATGAGGATGCCTACAAGTGGCTTGAGCAGCACACTGTTACGAGACATTGGAGTAGAGTTCACTTTCGCACCACCCTTAAATGCGATATTTTTGTCAATAATATATGTGAGAGTTTCAATGCCGTCATTTTGGGAGTTAGGAAGAAGCCCATTTTGGGATTGCTGGATGGGATTCGATACTAGCTAATGGTCCGAATGAAGCAAAAACGGTGATTCGTCAGCCGATATAAAGGAAACGTGTGCCCAGAGATCCATGCCACATTAGAGAGAATGAAAAAGATCATTCGCTATTATGTGAATGATACTTTTGAGTGTTCTCTTTAATAATAATAAATTTCTTGTTGGCCACTCTAAGGCTATGTTGGGATTGTATTAGAATGTGCAAAATTTTGGAGGGATTTTTTAGAGTTAATGGCTAAACTGGTCCTCGCATATTGATCAATGAGTTTTTTAGTCCATCACTTTTAAAACGAAAAAAAAATAAAATAATCCCTCACATTTCATGAATGTACCATTTTAGTCATTCATCACTATTTCGTTACTATTTCATCACTATTCTATTACTATTCCGACATTATTCCATTACTAGTTTGACAGAAAAACAAATAGTAACGGATAATCAAAATGGTACATTAATGAAATGTAAGACACTATTTTTTTCCATTTTAAAAGTAAATAACTAAAAAACTCATTGGTCAATATATAAATGACCATTTTAGTCGTTAACTCGATTTTTTATATAAAAAAAAAAGTGATATGAAAAATTATATTAGAGAGATTTTTTTTTGAAATAATGTGAAAAGAATTTTGCTAATAATTTAAATTTAAAATTTTGAATAAAAAAGTTATTTAAATATTTTATTTTTATAATTAAAAAAGTTAAATTTTTTGTAAATAAAAACATAAACCAAACACAGCTTGACAATTAAGAAGGAAGGAATAATTATGTTTAAAATTGTAATTTGGCACTCCAAATAATTGAGCTTCGAAAATCAACCACTAAGAAATTATAGAATGTGAAACTTCTCACCATAATTCCATCAAGGTAAAAGATGAGCACATTAATGATTAAATTTAAACCCGTGATTCATTAAACTCTATTTGAGTTGACATTTAAATGTTTTACTATACTAATTGGGTGTAAACTAAAATTTATATTGTGGACAAAACATTACGTGATAATGTTTTCGTTTATCGCTTACTTAGTTATTGCTTGAGTCATCGTCGTGAAATAAATTTTCAAATGTAATCGATCTAGCCATGATTGAGTTGAGGCGAGCTCTAACAAGCCTTGGAGGATCGAATCCATGTGTGTGTGTGTGTGTGTGGCAAAATGCGGGAATGGCTTGTAAGTTGTAGCTAAATGAAAGGCAAATCGGATATGATTGGTTTTTGGCGAAATCTACTTTAATAAAGTGTATGATGTGGATGGCTTGAGTAGAGCAATTAATGGGTTAGGGTAGGCCCATTTTGCTTTATCAACCCCTAGGAAACTTCAAATTCAGGCCTTGAGACTTTTTTGGCAAAATCTATTTTAATAAAGCGTGTGATATCGATGACTTGAGTAGAGCAATTAATGGGCTAGGGTAGGCCCATTACCCCTAGGAAACTCCAATTTCAGGCCTTGATTGTTTGTAAATACAGGTTTTTTTTTTCCGCAAAACCTTTTTTAATAAAGCGTATGATGTCGATGGCTTGAGTGGAGCAATTAATGGGTTAGGGTAGGCCCATTTTGCTTTACCAACCCCCAGGAAACTCCAAATTCAGGCCTTGATTGTTTGCAAATACAATTTTTCTTTGGGATAACATATTAAAATGATTCAGGCCTTGATTGTTTGCAAATACAATTTTTCTTCGGGATAATATATTAAAATGATTCCGACCTTGATTGTTTGCAAATACAATTTTTCTTTGGGATAATATATTAAAATGACCTAAATTTAGGTTCTTGTAATAATTTTGACCCGACTTTTTTATTTTAACAATTCGATACTTGAACTTTACAATTTGTAACAATAGTGGCCTCTGACTGAATAAAAAGATGAAAATATCCTCCTTAAAGATAGAAATGACAAAAAATTGATATAGTTTAATTTTTTTATTAACTTTTTAAAAGAAAATTTAAAGATAAAAATTTAATAAAATTATGTAAATTTTTTAAAAATTTTTAATGCAAAAGACAAAAAATTATTATATGATACTTTGTTTTTTAACCTCAAAATTTTGTTTTTACAGATAATGTTTTTTAATCTCAATTTTTTGGTCATTTTGTCTCTAAATTTTATTAAATTTTCATCTTTAAATTTTATTTTTTAGTTTAAAAAAATTTATTATATAGCATAAATAATTTTATTAAATTTTTGTCTTTAAATTTTATCTTTTTTGTCTTTTTAAAAATTTATTTTAGAATTTTAAACTATATGCTTTATTAAGAAGGGTATTTTTGTCTTTTTTCAGTCAGATGTAACTATTATTACAAATTGTAAAGTTCAGGTACCGAATTGTTAAAATTGAAATGTCGGGTCAAAATTGTTACAAGAGCCTAAGTTCGGGTCATTTTAATATATTATCCTCTTTTTTTTGTGTGTTAAAGATCTAAAGTTGAAAAAGAAACAATACATATAGTACGCTAAAGTCCCTAAGTATAAGCATAGTTTTTAGAATTTCAACTCGATCATATCTATCATATAATTATACGATCCAAATTTAGTAAACAATATCAATTCTAACTACTATTTTATCTTATTATGTGAATAAAATATAGTTAAATTTATTCAAAAAAATTCAGATCTAAGTAAAATTAAAATTTATCATTATAAATAATTTAATTATAATTTTATTAACTTTTAATAATAAATTAGACATAAATACCATTTATTGCAACAATAATTAAAATATTATGAAAATCATATAAAATATTATAAAAAATAAAAATTGAAGTAATATAATTTAATTATACATGAATATTCTATATATTTGTTTATATATTGATTAATAATTTATTTTAAAATAATTTATAAATTATATTTTCTCAATTTTACGATTCTACAACATGATTATACCGATCTAATCTTACTACCTTAAATCAATTCTGTGTATAATTTTGATCCTATAAACTAGGTTCCTAAATAATCACTTAGTGGATAGGCAACTGATCTAGTGATGACAACCAGAGATGTGCCTTAAAGCGGCCATTATTTTTTATTTGTTTTTTCTTGTTGAGTGAAAAATAAGTAGAGTTATTTAATCGAATCACCTTTAATTGGATATTGCGTTTAGCACCAATAAAAACAAATAGAACTTTAGTAGACATCAAACAATGAATCAAAAAATTACTTAATTGGAACTTTTTGTTATTATTATTATGAACAACTTTTGATATCTTCTAACTATAATCCTTTCAATCTTTTTTCTTTTCTTTTCTTTTTTTTTTTGGGAAAAACTCTATTATTATTATATGAATGATGAGCAGGCCTATATTTATTGATTTTGCTGACTCCTTGTAAACGTTGATTTTGCCTACTATTTTATAAAAATGATCAAATTAACGACGATTGGACGATTTTTAATTTCTAAATAATTAAACAATATTGAATATAATGCGCACAATGCCTTCATGTCATAATGCGACCACGCCACTTATCTTACATTTAATAGTATTTGTCATATTATACTCTTAGGTATGGTTTTAATTTTTTTTCCTTAAAAAAAAAGAAGTCCTAATTGCTATATCATATTCTTGGATATTGAAAGTGAATTGATTGTGATTAGAAGATCTTGAACAATTACCCAAAAAAAAGTTAAAAAAAGAAAAAAAAGAAGTTGGATATTTTAGTAAGCATGTCACTTAATTCCTATTTTCTCCATCTAAAAAAAATATATATTTGAAAATTACAATTTAATAAAAGTTATAAAATTTTACACTATTTTGATCTATTTTATTATTGACGGTACAAATCAAATTACAAGTTGAGAAAATTGTATGGTTTATTACCACATATATTTGGTGTAAAATACTATATTTTGTGCCACTTAGATTTCATATTTCTAATGTCTGTTAAAGATGGTCTTAAATCAATACAATCAAATATCAATCTTTTCAATAATTAAAATGTGGCGTGAAGGATGTAGGCTTAAATTTTGATGGATTTAGATTTCATACTTCAATGTTTAAATTTTATATGGCTTACAAGTTACAATATGAATATTCATCACTTTCTTTTACTTTTTAGTTATTCATTCTGTTCCCAAAAAGTCTAATTCAAATTAGATATAACATGCTCCCTTCGTCTAAAGAAAAAAAAAATATTTTTTTGATTTGATATAATATTTTTAATTAAAATATATAACACATTTAATGCGTGATTAAATGTATATTTTTATCATTAATATAAGAATTTACTTTTAATTTGATAAAAAAAATTAAATTACAAAATACAACATATTTAATGTACTATTAAACATATATTTTTATCTTTATTTTTTAATATGAATTATATATTATCATTAATAATAATAGTAAAAAAAATTCACACTAAAAATTAACTTTATTTAAAATAATTTTTTAAAATTAAACTTTTTTTAGAAAAAGATAATACTAAAAATAGACTAGTTTTCATGATAAATAAATTTATTGAAACTAAACTCTCTTTTGAAAATAGAAATAATATTTAATATAGAGATAACGCCCGAAATAATTCTTCATGTATTAGCGAATGATTTTTTTTAATCCATCACTTTTAAACGGGAACAAATAGTCTTTTACATTTTATGAATTTACCCTTTTAATTCTCTGTCACTATTCTGATAGAAAAATAAATTGAACTATTTATTTTTGTTTTAAAAATGAGAAACTAAAAAGATTTTTCGTCAAATATGCGAATGAATATTTTAAAAATTATCTCTTTAATATATTACTACATGTACAGTTTTTTTGTTTTTTTAAGGTACAATCATGTCTAATCGTCGGCATCGTCTCCTTCCCATTTCCCGATGCCCGAGCATTAAACAATTTAAACTTTGGCATCTTCTCTATGATAGAGCACTTTTAGATAGTGTTTAATTTAAGAGTGATGGAGCAATTTTGGAATAAATATTTTTAAAATCTGACAATCATTAGTCTTTTTGTATTATCAGTAGCTCATAATTAAAAAGGTGAAAATTATAAAATCCACTTTTGGCAGTCGATAATCTTCTTAAGTGGAAAGAGGAAGGACAAAAATGGTGTTTGAAGGGAATACGAAGGGTAGTTGTGTAGTTTTGATCATGAGCCAACGGGACAATAGATTTTGCACTATAAAAATTCGAGCGCCAGGCTTTTCCGCCGAGACCAGGATCATCATCATCATCATCATCGGTGCTTATTCGTTTCGCTTCCCTTCGCTTCGTTTCGCTTCGTTTCCTATCTTTTGCTTTCGCACTCACAGAACTGCGTCCATAAAACGCAAGAGAAGTTGCTGTGAATTGTGATTTCCTCGAGTTCTCATTTCCTCGGAGAAAATATGCACCGAGACGGGAACGTCAGCTTCTTGGATTCAGCTCGTTCAGCAGTGTTCAAAGAATCAGAAACCCTCGAAGGAGTTCGCCCAAAAATTGAGGGCTATGATTTCAACAGAGGCGTCAATTATCGGGAGCTTCTTAAATCTATGGTTTCCACTGGCTTTCAAGCTTCCAATCTTGGTGACGCCATTGACATCGTTAACCAAATGGTTCGTCCTTCAAAAAATGATTCTTTTTTTTTTGTTTTCTTTTACCTAATGATTTTTGTATTGAGTTGATACTTGATCCTCCTCTCCAACAACCATTTTGGTCTTTTTACTGTTTTCAGTTTCCCTTTTGAAATGTAAGTTGTTGGATATTATTGAGCCTGTCTTTTGGGTTTGATGTTGGTTTTCCGCATTTAATGGATTCCTTGCTTCGATGTTGTTTTGTTATTAGTTATCTAATCAAGTTTTTAGTTGAACTGATATGGATGCTTTGCTTGTTCCTTCTTTCTTTCGGATGCATGTAGAGGATTCACTGATTTTAAATGGTCAGGAATTATTTTGGCGCCCTTTTTCTAATGTTAGAAATTTAGTTTTAATGAATTGTTTCGGGTCCGAAATCAATTCCAAACTGTATCTGAATGTTTGAAGCTAGTTGGAACTTTACTTTTTGGTTAATGGGTGACAGCTAGATTGGAAGCTCACAGATGAGTGTCCTGCAGAGGATAGCACTGAAGAGGAGAGAGATCCAGCTTTCCGAGAGTCAGTCAAGTGTAAAGTATTCCTTGGGTTCACTTCGAATCTTGTATCTTCTGGGGTTCGAGACACAATCCGATACCTTGTTCAGCATCGCATGGTGAGCTGCATGTGAATCTTGTATCTTCTGTGGTTTGAGACACAATCCTGTAGTCATTTTATAGTCCAATTGCACATATTGACTCTACGTAGTGCTCTCTGTTGTAACTGAGACAGTTTAATTGGAAGATGACATCATAAGTAGACTTTCAAGAATCATGATTGGCAAACTCAAAGTGAAATGATATAAATTGGTGGAATAGCCTAATTTGCCTTTCTTCTGGTATGTACTTAAACTTTCTACTTGTGTCACCAAGGCCGCCCATGCCCTTTTTGGAAGATGATGCACTGGTCTCTGGAAATTTTCTATAACTGACTGGCATCTAACTCACTGCAACATGCTTAACTGCATTTGTCTCTGGAAGATGATTCATTTGTCTAATTTGTCTCTTTTCTGCATTTGTCTCTGGTATATACTTAACTGACTGGTTTATTTTGCCATTCAACTGCAGGTCATGTTTTGCATTATAACTATAATTTGATGGCATCTAACTGCTTTATATTTCATTGATAACATCAAATAACTTGGTAAATAATCCTATTATTTACAATCAAATATAGAATGTTAATTCTACAAAGTCATGTTGCATTATATCTTTGAAGTATCCCATAATGGTTGGCTAGGCAATAAGGCATCGCAAAACTTTTGTTAGCTAATGCATTTTTTGTTAATCAATGTATTTTTTTTTTTTAATGTTCACATTATGGAATTTATGATGTATGCAGGTTGATGTTGTGGTTACAACAGCTGGTGGTGTAGAGGAGGATCTTATCAAATGCCTTGCACCTACATATAAAGGTGACTTTTCATTACCAGGAGCTGCTTTACGCTCAAAAGGGTTGAATAGAATTGGTAACCTGTTGGTTCCTAATAACAACTATTGCAAATTTGAGGACTGGATTATTCCAATTTTTGACAAGATGTTGGAAGAGCAGACATCAGAGGTATCCATACATGTTTCTCTGTCTTGCTTGGGCATTTAAGTATTAGCAATTTGCTAGCAGATTCTGAATACAGTTGAACCTTAAGCAATATCCTGGTGTGATTTTGAAGTTAACATTCAAATGCGATTTTTTTTTAATGTGTGGCAGATGCTGTGTATTTAACTCAAACTATCCATAGAACCATGATTTTTTCTCCTTCCTGAAGTGATTCCACCATGCTAAAATTTCCTGAGCTCAATAGGGAACAATTTTGGATGGATGCATTAGGGTATCACAGTTCCATTGGTATTAAGCAACTAAGAAAACCAGGGACCATGCCACGACTTAAGTCCATCCAGAAAAGTTTTGAGAGATCTTAACTTTCTTATTGGGTTACTTCTAGATATCTTGAATGGAAAAAGTTGCAGTTTTGTTTGAGATGTTCTTCTGGTATCAGTCTTACTTTGTTATCCGATTTTCCCTTTCTGTTTACTGTGGTGAAGGCAGAACTAACTAATGAATGCCAACAGTATTGAAAAAATATCACAACTTTCCTTTTTTTTTTTTTCTTTTTTTTTCCATTCTTAATGCAGAATATACTTTGGACGCCATCTAAGGTGATCTCTCGCCTAGGAAAAGAGATCAATGATGAGAGTTCATATTTGTACTGGGCCTATAAGGTAGGTATTCATCTTCACATCTTGTACTATCTGAATAAAACTTCTGGTGTGTGCTTTAAGGTCAAGAAATCTTTTCAGTTGCTGATTACATAAAGTTTAGTGTGTACGCATCTTATTTTGATCGCAGCTCTAGGTGAGCCTATTTGAATGACCTTTCGCTTTATTGTTATGGAGCTTCTAATATTGGTTTTCTGTTAAACGGTAATATGACTATTATTACCATTCAATTAAAGCATGCAGCTGCTTTATAGTGAATACCTAAGTTATTGAACATTGAAGTATGCTGCTAGAAAGGTTGTTGGAGTGTTTAACTTGTATGTTTAAAGAACAGATGTTAGCTGGTTATTTTATTCTCATTGATAAGATATGTGTAAGTAGCTATAGTAATATATTCCATCCTGCATTTGAGTAGCACTCAATTGCTATAGTTATACATCCTACACTGAATTGGAAAGTCCTCAATTTGTTGACTCTTCCTTTTATTCCTGGTTTTTTTGTTAGTGATAAGCATAAAACTAACCCAATCATGGTTAAGTTTGTAATCTAATTGAGAAATTAATTTTAACCTCCAGAAGGGCTCATATTTATTTGGAAACGTTTAAATTTAGCATACCAGAATTTTTTAAATTGGCAACTTTTGTGGTGGCTGGCGTTATTTAAAAAAGGTTTTCTATGTCGAAGGGAAGCTTGACAAACAGTTATAGTTCATTAAGTACAATTGAGCTTTTTGTTTATTATTGAAACAGATTGTTTTGTGTCCTATATTGCTTGGCTAGTTATGTTTATCTGTGATTGTACTTGTCTGCTTCTGTTATGAATGATTTTCTAAAATGCTTACAAAAAAAAGATGATAGTAGTTTGGTTGCTCTCTCTGCTTAGTTTGACACAATTTGCTTTCCAGAAAAATATTCCTGTCTTTTGTCCTGGCTTGACAGACGGCTCATTGGGAGACATGTTATACTTCCACTCTTTCCGGAATCCTGGCCTAGTTGTTGACATTGTGCAGGGTAATGATACATTGATCTTGTAGCATTCCAGCATGTTGTTCTTTGGCTAAGAGTTTGATTTAATGCTTTGATTTCAAGCAGATATTAGGAACATGAATGGGGAGGCTGTCCATGCTAGTCCCAGGAAGACTGGAATGATAATACTGGGAGGGGGACTCCCCAAGCATCATATTTGTAATGCAAATATGATGCGTAATGGTGCAGATTTTGCTGTCTTTATTAACACTGCCCAAGAATATGATGGAAGTGATTCTGGTGCCCGTCCGGATGAAGCTGTATCATGGGGAAAAATACGAGGTTCTGCGATGACTGTTAAGGTGGTTCTTTTTTGAAGTTGTATATTTATGGAACCTTAACTTTTATCTTTATTTCTATATTTCTTGTGGTTTGAATCTGCTAGTTTTTTTAATCTATAGAACTATTTCTCATCTTATTGAAACAGATTTGTTTCCCAGTTGTGTTAATATGTTGTACTATCCTTCAAACTTTTGTCATGTTAATTTTGCTAAAAGTTTCTTTTGGCAGGTTCATTGTGATGCAACCATTGCCTTTCCTCTTCTTGTAGCAGAAACATTTGCTCGAAAGGCAAGCAGTAAGTTTTAGCAAGACGAAATCTTAAAAGAATTGCATCAGCGTGCATCTGTGTTATATGGCCCATGATTGATCTTGATCTCCTGAATGATAGTATTTGACACTTCGAAGTCCGGCTGTCAATCGCACACTAAATTTGAAAGGAGCTACAAACAACAGCAACAAATTCTTTTTTTTCTTTTTGACTTTCTCTCTACCCTCTTTTGTTGTTGTTTGAGTGTGAGGGCAATAGATACGTACAATTGTATTTTAATTTTGCACCTTGGAATAATCTATCAATGTCCCTCTGCAACAAACTCTGGTTACTAGGCATTTGAGTTGGGTATTTAGGGAGAGAGGTTCAATTAGTAAATCATAAAATGGCTTATTCACAACCGGTGAATGAAGTCATGTAATATTTCGATTTATATATCTATATATCTTTCTTTGGTCATTTGTTGAGTAGGGTGTGCTGTGGAAATAAACTGTAAAAGGACCTAGAACGACCAGAGGATTTGATGTAATAGTGTTAGTGCAAGGTATGTATTTTGATCAGAGTGTTTTTGTTCAATTTAGTGCGAAAAATGGATTTCTTACTGAAAAAAGATGGCGATGAGGGAAGAAAGAAGAGTAGCTGGAAACTCAAAGCATTCGCACATAAAAGCAATTCAAAAAATATTATTACAGAGAAAGTGCCTGCAGTAATGAGTCTTGCGCATGGGCCTATGTCCCAAATTAATTTATTCAAGAAAAATATTAATTTGGACTCATTATTGCAGGAAAGTTATTAAGGACATACGCAAATGGCGATGGGTCCAAATTAATAATGGCAATGAAGGAAGAAAGAAGAGTAGCTGGAAATTCAAAGCATAATGCACATAAAAACAATTCAAAAAATATTATTATAGAGAAAGTGCCTGCAATAATAAGTTTTGCACATGGGCCTATGTCCAAATTAAGTTTTGCGCATGGGGCTATGTCCAAATTAATTTATTAATTAGGCCCATGGGCAAGACTCATTATTGCAGGAAAGATATTAAGGACATCTGCAAATGGCGATGGGTCCAAATTAATAATATATTCAGGAGAAGAAGTTCTTAAGGATATCTGCAAATGGCGATTGAAGTTATTAAAAACGTATGCAAATGGTCATCCCATCGCAAGAAAGAAGCATGCAAATATGAAAGCGAGAATCAGCAACAATTAGTTTGTTAACTTTAAACTCTTTAACGCCTGGATTCAGCAGCGGACGCAGAAAATATTTTAGGGCACGGGTACACTTATAAGAAAATTAAATAATAAGTTTAATAAATATAAATAAGTATAAAAATAATATCATATATTGTAACAAAAAAAAAGTAAAATCATATATTACAAAATTATTTTTCGAGATTTCATCTCTTTAAATAATTTCATAATGACATCAAAAGCTAACGGTCATTGGAGAGATAAACGCAATTGTGGTGGTGAAGAAGTTAAAGATAGTGGGAAAGGTGTCTGCCTAAGGAGGGAAAAAATGAGGAAAATAAAAGACAAAGGAGAGAAAAAAGGAGAAAAGAAAGAAGAAAATAAGGAAGCTCGACAATCTATATTATTTTAAGGAGGAAGTTTTTGTTTGAAAGCCAAAAGTTTTCTTGAAAACATTTTTTTCTTATTAAATATTTTTTTCATTTTTTAAATTGTGATTAACTAAAATTCCAATAATTTTTCTTAAAAATTGTATATATCAATAGATTTAATAAATAGAATTTTTTTCTGAATAAGTGCAATGACAAGTTTTTAGAATATAAAATAAAATCTTTTAAATTCAATTTTTAATACTATTATAAATAAAAAAATTGACATATTGGGTCATTTGCCCGCTGGACCTTGAATAGATCCGCCCTGGATTTCTCTAAATGCTCCGGTACTGACTCCTCTTCTTCTGCAACTGTTCCACCCCCGAGTTTGTTATCATACACAATGATTCCACCGGGCTTCACCAATTTCAATAGCTTTTCATGATACTCTGCATAATTAGCTTTGTCGGCGTCCACGAAAGCAAAGTCGAAACTCTCCCGTTCATCAGGCTGCAGCACAACCCCAGAAGAAAAAGAGCTAGGTTACGGGCTTAAAAAAAATACATAAATATGAAGAATTGAGATTGATTCATGCATGATTGGAAAGCTTAACTCCTCACTTTTTGGAGGAGTTGATCCAGCACGGTATGAGCCACAGAGTTTATGAAATTGATTTCGTGTTCAACTCCAGCTTTTTTGATGATCTGCAATCCAATGTCAAATGCATCTTGATCCGAGTCGATTGCTATAATCTGCGAGATACAATGAAGCATTTGGCGGGTTGATACAGAGTACGCAACACTAGCATGCAATAAATGATGAAGCCCAACCTTGCCATACTGGGGTATAGTAAGAGCAGTGAGGATTGGGGAGCCGGGAATATCCAGTAAAAACCCAAGCTCAATGGTCTTTTTAAGCATTGATTATCTCCAAGAGCAAAGCCATCTAACTGAAAAGAATGAGTGCTAGCATGTATAATCATTACTAGGCCTGGAAATCAATTTTCAAGTTGGTCCGTTAATTAACGTGGTTATTTACATGAGTTTCAACATCTGGCGTGGACATGGATCGCTTCTCAAGACGCATATTGATCCTTTTCGAAATGGTAAAAAATACATTTTGAAATTGTCTCTATTAAACCAAACTTTTTAGCAAATTATATTTTAATTAAGATTTAGTAATTTTTTGTTTAATTAAATTTGAATTGTTATAGGAAAGTAGATTTTGAATAGGATTTGATTATCAAATTATAATTATTTTTATTAAGTATGAGATTTATATAATAGACCCATGGTTATTAGTTTTTGTGAGGTTCAGAAAAAAAAAAAAAGAGACTTCAAGAAAAAAAGAAGAAAAAAAAAGAGGGATTCTAAAAAAAATAGAATTGTAAGAAGTAAGAGTTTCTTCTTACCGTTTGTATTCTGAAGTATAAAGTTTTTTCTTACCATATTTTTGTCTCCAAATAAATTACTTTTGTTATTTTTCGTGTGATTTTATACGTAAGATTTTTATATTCTATATGTGGTATCAAAGCTGTTAGTTGTTAGTTTCTTGATCCTAGTGATTTCTAACAAAGGAGGCTAAAAGTTATTTGTTAGCCATGGATGATTGGAACATAGTATGTGTTGTTTCAAAACTCACAAGAAAACAAAATTATAAATTTTGAAAAATTCAATGGAAACATACCTTTGAATATACAATTTATTATAGTTTATTCAAAAAGAGATATAAGATAATGTCGATACCGAAACCAAAAGAAATGTTATATTTGACCTTATCTCAAATTCATCAGGCAAGTAATGTCAATTTTTCATAAAATTTGTATTGCTAAAACAGCCAATTATATTTTGATTAGGATTTAGTAATTTTTAGTTGAATTATATTTGAATTGTTATAGGAAAGTAGATTTTGAATAGGAATTTCTAATTGTTTTTTTTTATTAAGTATGAGATTTATATAAATAATCCATAGTTATTAGTTTTTATGAATTTCAAAAAAAATAAAATTGTGAGAAGTAAGAATTTCTTTTACACTTTATATTTTAAAGTGTACGATTTTTTTCTATCATATTATTTATCTCTAAATAAATTATTTTTATTATTTCCTACTATGTTATTTTATACGTAAAATTTTTATATAATACAGAAATTGCAATTCATTCACATGGCTAACTGAAAAGAATGAGTGCTAGCATGTATAATCATTACTCCTCTTCTTCTTCTTGTTTGAATTTTATTTCGTGCTTTTGTTTCAATTGTTGGAGTTTAATCTTTTATCAATATTTCCATCTCAAAATGAGGATGGCTCTGTTTGGATCGTGTTGTATTTAAAAATTTTGTATTGGAATGTATAAAAGTATTGGTGAGTTTTTTTTTATAAGAAAAAGTAAATTGAAAGGGGAAATTTTTTTTTTGGAAATAATGTGAGAAGAATTTGGATGAAAATTTAAAATTTAAAATTTTAATTTTAAAATAAAAATTTATTTGAATGTTTTATTTTTATAATTGAACAAAATTAAACTTTTTACAAATAAAAACATAAACCAATCTTTTATCAATATATTTTTTTTGCATCTGGGTTTGTATTCCTGACAATAAGTTGGGCAGGGAAGGAATGAGATATATGAAAAACATGCATGATTTGGTAAGTTTTATTTACTAATAATCAGATTCATCACGTCTCTTGATTCGGTAGTAATTAAAAGAGACTCGAGTAGTAATTAAAACAAAAACAAGATTATTTTATTAGGTTAGAATGCATAAATACTCATAAATAGAGTATGATGTATACGGTGGATTCTTTTTTTTTTTTTTTTTGCAATTAGGATATATGGTGAATTTTCTTGATGTAGATTTGCATAATTTTTTTATTAATAAAAAATAATTAAAATGAATTTTGATTTTAGTGATTTTTGTCATATTAAAGATTACGTCAATTACTAACAAAATTCATTATAGAGGTTACAATTGGGAGAGAATTAGTGAAAATTAGATGAGATTTAAATTGGTAAGGAATTATTAAGAATAAGAAACGTCATTCCCATTAAATTTTAGAGTTGGGTAGGAATAGATTTTAATGAAATTAGGATTTATCACATTAAAACTTTTTAGTAGAGAACTAGAGATTAAATAGTGGTTTTTCTTAACTTTTCTTGATGATAATTTGGTTCTTCTGGACATTAAATAAAAGGTTGCCAAATTGGCCTATTACTTGCACCATACCACTTGAAGTATTTTGAGAAATGTGTGAAAAAAAAAATGCCTTTATTATTAGGATTATCGGCTAGACCACGATTGAACCGTCGGCTAGCCATAATGATTTTAAAATAAAAAATAAAATTTATTTATTAATAATATATATAAATTTATTAAAAATTTTAAAAAATAAATAAAATTATGATTACTCATTAATTATCTAATATTCTGAATAATTATTCATTTAACTTTTTGTATTAGTACCCATACGTATCTTGTAAAATTTGATCCTAATAATATTTCTCTCATTTATTTTCAATATATATTTTTAATAGACATGAGAAGTTTAATAGCTCTAATCTCATTGAGTACCTATTAAAATTATAGAAATTTTTGCCATGTCTAATTCATGGAGAGTTTTCAACTTATGTATTACTCCTTCTATCCCAAAAAAAAAAAAAAATGTCAACTTTTGATTTTGTATAAAACAAAATTAAATTATAAAGTACAACACACTTAATGTATCATTAAATATATATTTTTATATTTTTATCTTTATTTTTTCATTTAAGTTATTTATTATCCTTAAATAAAGATAATATAAAATTTTTATACCAATAGTATTCTCTTTTTTTTTTTGTTTGTTTTGAGATAATCAAAGTTTTTGAAACAAAACTCGTTTTTAGGAGGAAAGAAATAACATTTTACCACTGGTTGGGTGTTTTGAGATTTTAGTCTTGAGAAGGGCCATTATTCTTCACACTTTTGATTTTTACATAGCCCGGGCCCGCCTCTTATTCTTTTCAAGAAAATTTATGTTAATTTTTTATAAGCATAATTTTGAGTCTAAGGATCTGTTTGGACAGGTAATTTGTGTTTGCAAATAAGTAAGTTTTTAAACAAAAATAAACTATTTAAATATATTTTTATTTCAAAATTTAAAATTCAAATTTTCTTACTCAAATTTTTCTCACATAATTTTTAAAAATTTTCCTTCTTATTTTTCCCTCCAAAATACTTTTTCTATAAAAAAATATCTACAAAAAATTTCATACATTCTAATATAACTTTTTTCAAATAAATCACACTCCAAACAAACCCTTAAATTTTGCATTATAGTATTAATTTTATGTTCAAAGTTCATTTTTTTTTATTTACACTTAAAAAGTTAGTGTTGTTTGGGTAAGAGGAAAGACACGTGGCTACACAGAGAAAATGATTAATTTTGTACGTCAAAAGAAAATGGTATTCTTATTTTTTATTGTCTCAAAAAATATTTATTTTTAAATGAAATTTTTTTATTATTTTTACTAATAATAAATATGTAAAATTTAAAAATTAAAATTATATCTGTACTAATGCATTAATCCACATTGTACTTTCTAATTAAAAAATTATTATTATTTTTTTAATGTTACTCGTAATTCCAAGAAAAGGAAAGCGCGTGACTCACTATACAAGGAAAATGGTTAATTTTCTACGTCAGCATATTCGGGAAGATCGTACCCCGGGAGTGGCAAAATGGTCAATCCAAGGTTAACCAAAATTCAAGAACTAATAACTTTGGTTTGTTGCCACCAACACCATTTTTTTAAAAAAAATTCACCTTAAAAAAAAGAAAGAGAAGTGTATGAATTGCGTTTTAATACTTTTCAAAATAATAATTATAAAATAAAAAATATATTAAAAAATGTCAATTGTATCATATAACCCCAAATGTGTAATGTCTAAATTATTTAGTTGAACCGGCGGTGGTAATGTCTAAAATAGACTAGTAAAGGACCAAGAGCAGAGTAGGTTTGAATAATTCGCACTAAACATAACAAGGAGTGAATTTGTAAGGGGCATCTTTACTATATAGGAGGTATTTCAATTAAATGGATTTTAAAATTTTAAATTATCATGTTTGAAATAAAGATTTGAAGATGAGTAATAATTTGTGACTTGCTTAATATCTATGTGGTAAGAATAACTAAATAATAATCACTCTTATCATCTAATAGTATTTTGTAATATGATATCACATTATTTATCATGAGTATTCACTATAATTATCAAAATTTTAAAGTATTATTATTAATAATATATGTATACTTATAATAATTAAATCATAAAATTATATATTTAATGATGTATTGTAATTTACCTCCGTGGTGATTTTTATGAATTATGTATAATAAGATGGATATCTACTTTTTAGAATTGATGAGTAAATTTATTTTGAAAGTAATTTTTAATATTCATAATATATAAAAAAATATGCTTTGCATTTTCGGGGAGTAGCCCGTTACGCAATATTCAATGGGGCAATTCCTTGCGCGAACCACATTATATGGAAGGCAGTGCCATTTGTATACGCTTCGACTACTGGGGAATATGACATTAACCCATCTTCCAAATCAAAAGAAAAATAGGCTTATTTGGGAAAGAAAAAAAAAAAAAAGAGTGCGCGACCTTAGTGTTAATTATGTTATATTCAATAACTTATAAAAATTTTATAAATTTATATAAATAATATTTTAAAATATATTTTGTAATTTAAAAATATGTTTTTATATTTTTAAGATAATAATTATAAAATATAAAATAAAAATAAATTTCAAAATACATACCAGGGCATGTATCATCCAAATCATTTTCATTGTCATTTTCATCCAGGCGACAAACGAAGAATAGCTGACCCTAGTGAGGGGAAGAAGAAAGGTAATTGAAAATTGCAATTATATATTCTCAACATGCATGGTTCTGGCCGGGCATATAGATTCTTATACACGGGACTCTTTGGAAGTTGGAACAGCTGAATATATGAATATATTTATTCTTCAGTCTTGGAAGTTGGAAGCTGCAACATTCCCAATAATATCTGATATGACAAGTTTTTATTCCTAGAGTGAAAGGTCATCAAAGACGTCTGCAAATGGTCATCCCATCTCCAGAAGCAAGTTGACAGATATGAACCCGAGCATCAGCAGCAATCATACTGTTGAACGCTTTTATCCAGGGAACTCCTTTTCTGAGTGCCTCATTAGTGATCTCCTCCTCTGGCATTACAAGTGCTCCCATCCACAGCGTGTTATCATACACGATGATTCCACCAGGCTTCACCAATTTCAGTAGCTTCTCATGATACTTTGCGTAATTCTCTTTGTCCGCATCAACGAAGGCGAAGTCGAAGCTCCCGAGCTCATCGGGCTGCAGGACAGGAACCCCCACAAAGAAAAAATGTTAAAAA
Source organism: Gynochthodes officinalis (assembly GCA_020080225.1). Classification (NCBI taxonomy): domain Eukaryota; kingdom Viridiplantae; phylum Streptophyta; class Magnoliopsida; order Gentianales; family Rubiaceae; genus Gynochthodes; species Gynochthodes officinalis. The sequence continues at coordinate 43,741,156 of CM034615.1, read as the reverse complement.
GGATTACTATCAAGAATTGGGATTGATTCATGCGTGATCAGGAACACTAATTCTCACGTTTTGGAGGAGTTGATCCAGTACGGGATGAGCCGGAGAGTTTATGAAATTGATTTTGTGTTCAACTCCTGCTTTTTTAATTAAAGGCAATCCCATGTCAAATGCTTTCTGATCTGGGTCGATTCCTGTAACCTGCAGCATGCAAGGATAAACTTGTACAGTCAAGTTGACTAATATTTAGCCATTCAATTCCAAACCCCATGATAAATACAGAGGTATAGAGTACTAAAAGTATTCCTCCCAGAAAGGATGACCAACCTTGCCATCATGGGGTATAGTGAGCGCAGTGAGGAGTAGGGAGTATCCAGTGAAAACCCCAATTTCAATTGTCTTTTTAGCACAGGTTATCTCTAATAGCAAAGTCAGCAACTGACCCGAATCAGGTACAGTTCCAAAGAAGCCCCTGCAAATTAATTTTGAAGTCAATCGAACGGTTCTCTGTTTACACTGCCTAGAAGATACCTCCCTCCCATCGATCACAAGGGTGTTTTAATTCTTGTTCTTGCAATGATTTCGGGTCAAAAACTCCCCACTCAACAGCACCCGAGATTTGTGGATATATAGGTTCATATTTGACAACCGTAGAACTACAAGCATTAATTACTCACCATGGATGAGTTGCAGTAACAGCTCTTAGCTCCTTGAGAATCTCTGGTTCGCGTGGATATACGCTTGTCTCCAGCAGATACTTTATTCAATCCAGCAGATTCAACATGAAAAAAACAAAAGATGCAATGAGAATTAAAGTATGTGTCATAATGAGGTCAAATGACAATCGAGCAAGCTAAGTTACTGTTAGGGAAAGCACCTCACGTAATTCTTTGCTGCTTAACAATCCATTCCCCAGCATTTTTCTTCTTCTTCTTTGGTAATTCGACTGAGACACAGAGAAGAAAGTTAGTCTTGGTGGAGATCAAGTAACTGGTAATCACGTGCTTAAATAGTCGTGCATTTAGTTGTCAATCGTCCAGGGTGGTTCATGTATTTGACATCGTGCCTAATCAATATACCAGGTGTTTGTGTCTTAACTTAAAAAGATAGACATTCAATATATTAAACCGCGTAAATATTAACATGGGTAGAAATTTAGAAATTTGATCCCAGAGCTAAATGTAGTGTTTGAGTTTAATTTTTATCCAACTGCACATTTTCCTAATCAATGTGGCCTTTTTTTTAGTGTTATGTCCCTATCAAATAGGGTATATATTCTTATTATTTAAAGTTTTGTTCTCTATTTTAAAGATATTTATGTTTTAACTTGAGAAAATAGGCATTCGATGTATTAAGTAACGTAAATATTGACATGGGTAGAAATTTGGACCCAGCGACTAAGTGTAGTACTTGTGTTCAATTTTTATCCGATAGATTTACATATCGTTTGCGATGTTACTGTAGAAGTTAACAAGTTAAAGATTTTTTATTTTACCTTTAATAGTTATGCCGCATTGGCATATCTATATTGTCACACTTAAACTCTATAGAAAATCAAGTTTTTGGTTGTCAGTAGTAATATTTTGTATATTTCTTTATATAAAATACACCACTATCATTTGTTAAAAAAAATAAAAATAAAATCTAAGGTGATCATCTAGAAACATAATATCAAATTAGAAAAAATAATTCACTTTGTTTATCAAACTTCAGTCAATTGCCAAAATTTCTCCTGTTTCTATTTTCCAAGAGCAATGGTAGTCTCCAATTGGTCATCAAACTACAGCTCATTGCCAAAATTTGTCTCGTTTCTATTTTTCCAAAGCAATGGTAGTCAATTTCACAAGATATTTGCTGTCTGTTATTCAAAAAGTCCAGATATGGCAGCTTTTGAGGCAATTATAGATCTTTGGTGGCAATTCCAACAAAATTTGATTTTAATATTATTTTTCTTTGGTGCGTTTAGTCAATTTATGGCAATAAATGAATTGTTCTCGAAATTATCCAATTGGTCATCAAATTAAAGGAGTAGGTACTATTGAAATATGTGAATAGTCAGTCATTCAAATATGTCAATAGTCAGTCATTCAAAAGGGAATGGGATTTAGTCATGTAGTTTGGCCTCTCCAAATGTTGACCGTAGAAACTTAAAAGCTGTACATCCCTCTCAATCCAAAAGACTAAAAGAGTGATTTTTTTTTTCAAATAAACTATCATTATATTGAATATAAATAGTAAAATATACAACCTTATCTAGTGGTAATGAAAACCTTAAAACTCACATCATAAAGCTTAAATAAAACTAACCGACTCACAAAGTCGGAAAAAGTAAAAGTTACTTAACTAGATTAATTAAATGATCCAAAAAAGTAATCTAAAAGCAGTATTTGTGGTTTAGATACCTACCCTAAAATTAAATATTTCAATTTCACTTACTGCACTTTGACATTCAGTATTGAGGTCGAGGAATTCAAATCACTTGGTGTAATATGCAATAATTTTCTCTCATCTATTGATGAAATAGTATAGGGTAGTCACTAAAAAAGAAATAAATAAGGATAAATTACATTTGGCCTCCTCTAAAGTTTGGCTTATTACTGACTGCTTTTTGAAGTTTGAGGATTCATAATTAATGAAATGACTAAGAAATTAAGTACGAATGAGAGCATAAAGTGCTTTCAAACTATATAAAAAATAAACTAAAAATATTTATTTGAAAAGAATATATATTAAATTTAACTATAAGAAATACTAGAATGCAAATCTAACATAAAAAAAATGTGAATTAAACTCTATTTCTGTTTAATTTATGTAGTCATTTCATAAATTATATAACTAAATACTAACTTCTAAGTGGACAAATAAAGAAATTGTAATTTTTCCAAACTTTAAGGGACTAATTCTCTTTTTCCAAACCACTTCACGGATTAATAATTTCTAAACGAGTCATGAAAGGTACAACAAACATACCCTGTCGATTTCAACTTTCTAAGTCGATTGATGAGAAATGGAGTCTAAAACGGATGTGGCGTTTATTTGGAAGATAAATACTACTAAATTGGAAAATTGTTTGATGATACACTTGGTGCACACCAGAACCGACTTTCCTGACAACGGTCAAAAGATCAAAAAACGGGAGAAGTTTGAGTCAGCCTAAAAGTCCTTCCGAAAGCTACTAGTTTCTACCATGAGTACACCTAATATTATTATTTATTGATCTTTGCAATTTGGTTAATCAACAATGGCGGAATCAAACCTCTTTCAACTATTAGGCGAGGTTATGTTACATCAGCACAATCTCAGTTTAAGATTTGATCTTTATTATTTATTTATTTATTTATTATTAAAAAATTATCTACTCTAATGTTTTAATCTTAAAATTTATATTACTAATTTACCTCCCCTCTACCTTCTTTTTTACTATTTATTTAATATATTTAGTATTTCTTATTTAAATTAATAATTATTTAAAATATTACATATTTTTCATTTGTTAAATTCAATATATATTATTTGTTCTTATCATACATTAAATAATTAAAAATAATTAATAAAAAATAATTTTATATTACATTAAAATTAAAATTTAATAATATACTTAAAATATGAAATCAAACACTCGTAATTAAACATAAAATACTTAAATAATTAAATACATTAAATTTATTATATTTAATAATTAACATAATAATAAATTTATTGTTTCTTTAATTCTGCTATACAATTCAAAATTATTTTACAATTAAAATCATTTAAAAATTTTAGCATTCTTTATTAATTAATTACCAAAAATTCTTCTTCATTTAGACAAACGTGATTATTTCTTTAATTTTGTAATTCATTTTGCAACAAAATTATTTGTGTTTTTTAACTATGAATAGATATAATTTTCAATCATCACATATGAATGATTTCATACAAAAGTATATTTTAAAAAATTCAGCAATTTTTTTTAAATATTAAATAAGTATAAATAATTTTACATTATATTAACATTAAAACTTAATATTCTATTTAAGAATATCAAATATTGTACAAAAAATAAACAAAGTGCATGTTAATTTGTAGAGAAAACATTTTATACCCGTTGATAATTTTTTTTTTTTTAAAAAAAGGTGAAATGACCATTGCAAATCAGTATTTGGTTTGCAACGGTCGCTTGTCTGTTAGCCTACTTAAATTAAAAAAAATAATCAAAACAAAACTGTTTGACCGTCTTTTTGACGCACAAAAAATGAAAAAAAAAAAAACAATTGTTCATCATCAACTTCTGCAGAGAGGCTGTGTCACTGTGTCAGACGGTCACTTTCTTTGCAAGGCCACGCCACATTAGGGCATCCACAGGAGCCCCTGGCCCAGGCCATGGCCTTTTTTGCTACATCAGCTCCACGTCAGCTCCACAGCCACATCAGCTCTCTCCACTAATTCTCTCTCCTTCACCATATTCCAAACTATTACCAAATTCCTTTTATATTAATAATGCAACTTATACAATAAATTAAAATTATCATACATTAAATACTAAAAAATATTTAATCGAAAATTTTTCATTATATTAAAATTAAAATTTACTAATACACTTAAAATATGAAAATAAATACGATAAATTAAATATGAAATATTTAAAAAAACATCCGTAACTAAAATTAAAATTTAATAAATATTCATTACTCTAAAATTAAAATTGTATAATATACTTAAAATATTCGAATAAATATGATAAATTAAACATAGAATTTTGAATAACTTGAGTAATTTTAATAATTTTGCTATGTGAATAGTAAAGGCCAGACCTTTATTTCAATGCCTAACCTTTACTATTCACACGGCCAATATTAATTTTTTCATATTAATAATACAACTTATAATGTTATTTACCATACATTAAATACTTAAAACAATTCATAGAAATTTTTGGGTTACATTAAAATTAAAATTTAATAATAAACTTAAAACATAAAAATAAATATGATAAATTAAATATAAAATAGTTAAAATAATTAATAGAAAATAAAATTTTCATTACACAAAAATTAAAATAAAAAATATATTCTAAATTAATAAAAATTTTAATAAAATTTTAATAATAAATTTAATAAATAAAAATAAATACTTTATGTAATGCTTATTACAATTAATGAAAAATAAAAATATCATATTTAACTCCAAAAATAGTCAAAGTGCATGTCAATTTGTAGAGAAAAATATTTCCTATTAATTGGTGATTTTTTTTTTTGAAAAAAAATAGGAGAAATGGGGGTTGCAAATCAATGGCTGATTTGCATAATAATATATATGCGCCCATTGGCGCCCCTTTTTTTTTTAAAAAAAAAAAAGCATGACGCTTTGTCGATGGGCAAGCCACGGTGTCGGCTTGACCACGACATTGTAACGCCGCCGTTTTGCGTCTTTTTGACGCAAAACGGCATAGTTTTGAGGCTGATGTGGCGAAAAAAAAAATAAAGCCACGGCGCCCGTCGGAAACCTGACGAAAAAAAAAAAGTGCCAAAGCGACCACCAACTCGGACATTTCTTTGAGTTGGCGTGCCACCTACCCGGCCCCAAAGTGCTGTGGGTGCCCTTAGCATTTCTATTGATGTGGTGTGGCCTTGCTAAAACGGCCAACCCAAAAGGGGTCCATGTGAATGTTCTTACAGAGATTTGCAGGGAAAAAGGGCAGTGTAGAAAGGAAAGGAATTTTTTTTTTTTATTCAAAGTCTGCACATTTTAGAGAACTGTATAAAGAGAAGAAAGAGGGAAGGGAAAAGAATTTTTCTTTTTCTTTTTTTTATTTGAAGTCAAATATCAATTTTAAAATTTTTATATGATATTTTAATATTTTTTTAATTTTTATTAAAAAATACAATATTAAGGTAAAAAACTCCTCTTGTGAAAGTTAATATAAGATCCTCTCTACTTGATAGGGATTTCTCGATTTGAGTTGAAAAAAGCAATGTCATTCAATTATTTTCCAATAGTTTATAAGAAGTGATAGCAAAGCAAAAGACAAATAACAATGTCAAAGTCCACCCCTTAGGGCATCAACGGTAGCCCTTGGAATCAGCCAGACCTCATTTATGCCACATCAGCTTGTGGCCAGTCTAGTACTATTCACGCAGCCATCATAAAAAATTAACTCATGCTAGTGGCTTGGCCTGAACTATTCACGCATTCATTATCAATTTTTTTTACATTAATAATATAACTTTAATAATTTTTTGGGCCATTATTAAAAACATTTTTTGGCAAATAAATTTACATTATATGAATTTAAATTAAATATAAAATACGTAAAACAATCAATAAAAAATAAATTTACATTACATTAAAATTAAAATTTAATAATACTCTTAAAAATGAAAATAAATACTCTAAATTAAAAATGAAATACGTAAAACAATTAATGAAAAATAAATTTACATTACATTAAAACTAAAAATTAATGCTTATACTTAAAAATGAAAACAAATACTCTAAATTAAACATGAAATACTTAAATGAAAAAAATACTCTAAATTAAACATGAAATACTTAAATGAAAAAAATACTCTAAATTAAACATGAAATGCTTAAAACAATTAATGGAAAATAAAATAACATTACATTAAAATTAAAATTTAATAATAAATGTTCACAATTATTACTCTAAATGAAGTATGAAAGACAAAAACCAATTAATGGAAAATAAAGTAACATTACATTAAATTTAAAATGCAATAATACACTTAAAAATGAAAATTAATACTTAAAATAATTTCTAGTCTCATGTCTGATTTCCACCAAAACGCTCCCATATGTGTTCAATCAAGTCATCGTCAACTAATTGTGGATTCTCTGTTGCGAAGTTAATTCCTGTTCATCAAATAATTATTTATGTTGAAAACTCTCCCCGTCGAGAATTGCGGAGTATTACGATTGCTGCTTTCTGGTTGCTCCCCAATAAATGTTGAAGGATCAACATAATGTTCATAGTTAATCCGTTCATCCTCAACGATCATGTTATGTATTATAATACATGCATTCATGATTTGATGCAATATACTCCCATCTCATGCGAGTGCCGGATTTTTAATTATCCGCCAACGTGCTTGCAGCACTTCAAACGCTCATTCAACATCCTTTCGAGCGACTTCTTGGCATTGGGAAAATAATCTATGTTTATTTGTTTGTGGTATTGGGATTGATTGGATGAAAGACGCCCATTTGGGATATATACTATCCGTAAGGTAGTATCCCATGTCATATTTACGGCCATTAACCGTAAATTCAACAGTTGGTGTCTTACCAAGTAATACATCTTTAAACATAAGAGAATGATAAAGCACATTTAGATCATTACACGAACCTGGAGTACCGAAAAATGCATGCCAAATCTATAAATCTTGGGAAGCTACATTCTCGAGTATTAATGTAGCTACGCCATCATGATCTTGATACATTCCCTTCAAAATTGCTGGACAATTTTTCCACTCCCAGTGCATGCAATTAATGCTTCCAATCATGCCCGGGAATCCGCGCATTTCACCAATATGCAATAGCCTTCTCATATTTGCAGGAGTTGGCCTCCTCAAGTATTCAGAACCAAACACATCGATAATGCCTTGACAGAAATGGGAAATGCACTCTCTGGACGTAGTGGCACCAATGCGAAAGTACTCATCAATTGAATCTGCAAAACTACCGTAGGTCAACATTCGTAATGCACCTGTGCATTTTTGCAAAGCTGTAAAACCCATTCTACTGATTACGTCTGCTCATTATTGAAAATAAGGAGAAATTTGTAGTCCTTTCACTATACGTAATACGTAAGAAGAGACTTCTATACAGCATGCATATTACATAAGATCAACGAAGACGCCTAGAAATGGTGACCCCATCACCTACGGGAACACCATCATTAGCTAGCAATAGTTGAAGTCAATTGTGTACTGTCTACTACCCAAAGTGTGTTATCGTACACAGCTAGGCCGCCAATCTTTACCAATTTCACCAACCACTCATGGCATCTTGGATAATTCAAATTGTCCGCATCAACAAAAGCAAAGTCAAAGCTTTCTTCGTTGGATGTCTGCCACAGAATAGTAACAACACAAAAAGCCAAAGAATAATCTTGATGTCATTTCCTTTCTCTTTTCTCAATTTTGTTGTTGTGCTTTTTTTGGGGTATGTCCAGATGTAGGGGTGGTTATCGGTTTGGTTTTCGATTTATTCGATTTGGTTTATTCAATTTGATATTTTGGAATCCCCTAATCGAAAACCAAATAAAACCGAATAAATCGAACCGAATAAACCGAATAAACCGAATAAAACAAATAAGAATTCGATTCGGATCGATTTAAACCGAATAAAACCAAATAAGAATTCGATTCGGTTTATTTGGTTTTATTTGGTTTCACAAACCGAATAAAGAATTTGGTTAACCAAATAAACCGAATTTCTTTTTTTTTTCAAAACTTCACAAATAAATTAAATAATTCGGTTTCAAATCAAACATTCACAAATAATTTTTTCAAATTTGGTTTCAAACATGAAACAAACATTCACAAAGTATTACAAATTTACAAACTTCCTTAACTCCTTATGAGTTATGGCTCAGTACTCATCATTCATCAAACCAAAACATTACAAAATACAAACTATAAACAAAATCAAAGCATTAGCTGCATTATATTATCTAAGTTAATGCCTAATTAGTAATTTATTCCTTATTTACTTATCACTTATCAGTGTTAACTAAGTTAGTATTAACTTATGTATATTAAGTATTATTCAACACTAAGTTAGTATTAAATAAGTACTAACTAATTTAGTGCTTAGTTCGTTAGTAAACTTAGTACTCATTATTCATTAATCATTATTAGTTATTAACATATTACTATAGCTAAGTTAGTATTAAGTATTAACTATGTAACATGTTAGTACCACTTAGTATTATAAGTTTAACTAGGTTAGTATTTAGTTGTAATAATAATTACTTGATCAATAATAACTAATTATAAGTATTAATTATTATGATATTTGACTCGATTTAAATACGTATAATTAATTTGCAAATTATAAATAATTTAGAATTTTGAATAAATAACCGTTAGTAAATATTATATAGTTATAATTGATTACTCAAAAACTCAACACTTAGTCATTTAATAGTTAATACTTAGTAATCACTTAGTTAACAACAATAAGTTATTAATTATTGACTATTATATTGAATAATTGATGATATTATGCATATATGATATTGATTCTAATTAAATATATAAAACATAATAATCGGCTAATCGCATGCTATATAGTTACACGCTAGTACGCTATATAGCCTACAGCCTACAGGCCTTACACCTTCTAGATGCTTAACATTTTAACAACTTTGTCAACTTATGCATTATTTTATTTTTCTTTATTTGTAATTTGATATTTCATATTTGTTTAACTTTTAAATAAATTGATAAATTAAAATTACAGTATAAAGTATAAACTATACTAGTATATAGTTTAGTATATAGTAAAATTATTTAGTATATAGTTTAGTATATAATATATAGTAAAATTGTTTAGTATATAGTATATAGTTATATACTATATTAATAATTTAATATTACTATATATTCATTATATTGTCCATATCATTATTCATTAATGATAACAATAAATATAGTTCTATACATGATAAATTTTATAAAATAACAATAAATTTTATAATAACAATATAGTATATTAATGAAAACAATATTAATGATAGTATATTAATGATAACAATATAGTATATAGTTCTATACATGATAAATTTTATAATAACAATAAATTAATTATACAAAAATATATATACATAACTACAAAGTCTACAATAGTTTTATAAACTATAAACCATAACTATTCTATAAAATAACATATATTTATATTTATACTTATATATATATAATATATTTATAAATTTTGAAATTCGGTTTTATTTGGTTTATTTGGTTTATTCGGTTCGGTTTCCTTATTCGGTTCGGTTCGGTTTTCAGCACCCTAAACCAAAAACCGAACCGAAAACCGAATAACTTATTCGGTTTGGTTAAAACCGAACCGAATAAACCAAATTCATTTTTGGTCTGGTTTTTTTGATTTTTCGACTCGGTTTTTTCGGTCGGTTTATTCGGTTTAACCAAACCATGACCACCCCTACCCAGTTGGGCTGGAGAAAATAGAAGAAAGAAACGAATTAAAGTTTAGTTCTCACTTCTTCAAGGAGATTATCAAGAACTGGAATAGCCTCAGATTCAATGAAATGGATTTTAGGCTCAACTCCAGCTTTTTTAATAATTGGCAACCCTGTATCATATGACTGCCGATCCAAGTCAATTGCTGTAATCTGCAACCATGGAAATCTTAAATCACTACTGTTCCTTAGACTTAGATATGACTATGAAGTATAGTAAGCAGCTCTAACCCTGCCATCTTCAGGTATGGTAAAGGCAGTCAGTAGGAAGGGCACCCGCAGCTAGCCCCAAAAGTAGTTGCGACCACGCCTAATCAGCAAAAACGCTGATGTGTCGTGGCTATAGTACTCAAAAAGCTGCGATTTGTGGCCTTTGTCATGATTTTCAGACTGCGGCAATGAATTTATTTTTTTTCGCCATGTGGGTGTCAAAATGACACAAAACGACGTTGTTTTAGTTAGTGTGTCAGCGGTCGTTTCTGACACACTGACATGTTGACGAGCGTGTTAGCACCTTTTTTTTTCTCCAAAAAAACCCTCAGAAAAACGACGTTGTTTGGCGTCTCAAAGACGCCAACGGCATCGTTTTTTTTTCTTAAAAAAAAATTCCAGCGTGTCAATGTGTTAACGCTGACTGTCAGTGTGGCAACATGACGTGCGCCCAATGGGTACTTGCCACATGTACTGCCCGTTGCAAATCATCTTACGGTTTGCAACGGGCATTTCAGCCCTTTTTTTTTAAAATAAAAAAATTTACCAACGGTTGTAAAATATTTTTCTCTATAAATTGACATACATTTTACATATTTTGAGTGCAAAATCTGATATTTTTATCTCCTAAACTCTCTCAAAATCTCTCTTTTCTTCCAAAAAATGGATCATTTAAGAAATGTTGGAAACAATTCATTCTATCCAAATAACCCTCCATTCTATCAATCATCATATAATTTTGGTCAATTTGTTTCTAATTCTCAAAATTCTACCCAACTTCCCCAAAATCCAACTCAATTTCCAACTAATTTTCCAAGTAATCCTTCAATATTTCAAGCTCCATGGTTTCAACACCACATGATGTCCAATTTCAATCCTCAACCAAACTATGGAATTCCTACAAATGTTGATAATTTACATTATCAATATCAAACTTATAATGAAGATGCCTCTGGAGACGATGGAGATTTTGTGGAATCGGATATTGACGCATCGAACCCCCAAATGCAAAACAAGATGAAGTTTTGGTCAATTGATGAAGACACGGCTCTAATTTTGGTATATATTAACATGACAACCAATCCAAAAATATGTATATCTCAAAAGAGTTTTACGATGTGGAAGGATATATTATCACAATATAAATCCGCTCGAGAAGTCAATGCCAATATCAATCTCAGAAACTTGGCTCAGATTAGATCTCAGTAGAGAAGAATTTCTGCAGCTGTGTCAAAGGGAGTTGAAACTTTTGCAAGGTCACAAAGGGTAAAAAGAAACGGAATGAACGATCAAAATGTGATCCGAAACGCATTCACCATATGGGAGCATTCAAATAAAGGTTCAAAATTTCAATTTATGGAGTATTGAAAGTTGTTGAGGTCTTATCCTAAGTGGGAATCTTGCATTGGAAGAAATGTTCCTACTTCGAATGTACCATTTGATGATTCAAACACCCCCGAAACAAGAAACACCAAACACCACTAGTAGCGAGAAGAAATCAGGCACAGATGATGATTTTATCAACCTATCGTTTTCAATTGACGAAGATGTTCAAATCAATTTAGAAGACACTACTAAAAGTCCTGTAAAATGCCCAATGGGTGTGAAAATGGTTAAAAATAAAAATAAATACAAAAGGTCGGCATAGAATTATTTTTGCAAAATCCGCAAATTGAAAATATGGGCATACCCTTCCAAGAGAGGATAGTGGTCGAGAGGAAAAAGATTGCTTTGGAGATGAAAAAAATGGAAATGATGAAACATGAGCAAAAGTTCACAACTTGGTTTACTTTTGCAAACCATAGAGAAGAAAACTTATTAGACGCAAAAAAAAAAAAAAAGTTTCATAAACTTAGCTTATTTTTAGGGATGTAGTAGTAATTTATTTATTATATTCTCATACCCTATATTATAGTATTTAATTTAGAGTATTTATTTCCATGTTTTAAGTATATTATTAAATTTTAATTTTAATGTAATGTAAATTTATTTTCTAAAAAAATGTTTTTAATTATTTAATGTATGATAGTTAAAATTATAAGTTGTATTATTAATATTTAAAAATTTAATAATGGCTACATGAATAATGATGGCCAAGCCAACTAGTGTGAGTAATTTTTTATGATGACTCTGTGAATAGTACTGATTTGGCTATGAGCTGATGTTGCACTAATGTGATGTTATCGTTGCGAGGGATTAGTGTGGATGCCCTAACGAGTAAAAACACCAATCTCTTTGGCATTTATTAGCTTCAAAAGCATAGCAATCAAGTGACCTGCATCAGGAGTTGTTGCCATAATGGCCCTGACAAGGAAAAAGATAGTTGGTGTAAATCATGATTCATGACTGATTTTAGAGGGTGTTTGGTTGGGAGTATTGGTGGGGGGGGGGGGGGGGGAAGGGGAATGGATTGGAATGAGGTTGAAATAATTGTTTGGTTGGTGAATTACTTAAAGTGGCATCGTTTTGAATATGTTTTAAAAAAAAAAAATTTTGTGGTGTCTGTCAGCTGTTGGTCCCGCATCACGTGTAATGGTGGTTGCAAACCTACCACTGGTTTGCAACCACCATTTTACCTTTTTTTAAAAAAAAAAAAAATTTCACTAACTTGTAGAAAATATTTTTCTTTATAAATTGACATGCACTTGACTATTTTTGGTATAAGATATGATTTTCTTAAATATAATATAATGTAAAATAACAATATCCTTATTGTAAAATTAAATTTTAATTTTAATATAAAATCTATTTTATTCCATTACAAAATAATATCAAACAATATAATTACTATTATTTTATTCCATTCCAAACTTTTTTTTCTGTCAAATTCATTCCATTTCTAAACCTACCGTTTATACTAGTTGTCACCTTATTGTCGTATCTTAGTGCTCGAGAAACCATCTAAAGTTTAGAAGGTAACGATAAAGAAGTCAGGCATGCGGTAGGTTCGATTCGACTAATTAACGGTTACTTGCAAGAAGTAAATAATTTTAGTGTTTACAAGACCAATGAAAACATTACTTCATGTAGTCACATTTTCAAAATTAATCAACAGAAGATTCCATTAGCACAGGAATACAGGATAAGTCAGGCTCATTTTCTCCTCAATTACAATCATCCATCGTTTCTTTTTAGAATTACCTTCAAATATAGTTTGTTTGTGGTTTTATGGAGCAAAACACATGTTGAGAAATATTACCGTGGATGTCTTGAAGTAACATCCCTCAGCTCCTGGAGGGGCTGCAATTCCCGTGGATTAACGCTGGTCTCAAGCAGATACTAACTCGTAGAGAAAAATGAAAACTGTGTTAAGCCTTCATCCAGAGAAATACAAAATTTGCAAACAAGAGGAGAAAAGAATTACCTGATACAATCCCTTGTCAAATACATTCCTCACCTTGTCTTCCATGACTCCTGAACAGCAACGTAGAAGAGAGTAGAATCAGTACTAAATTAAGAACTTTCTGATAAAGGTTTAGTGCACTTCATGAAAATTTTTCACATTTGACAAAGGAATAGACAATTCTCTTATCGCCATTCTGATGTTTCTACCAAGGATTAACGTAGAAGTTTCCGAGGTTGATTTACAGAGAGAAATGCTACTACAGTCCAAAATTAAGTTATCCCAGCACACACTATCTCCAGTTTGAGGAATTCTATAAATGTACATTTGAAGGCAAAAATTTGGGCAATAAGTGAACTTGCTGAAACATGGAGAAAATCAAACAACCAATATATGCTCGTACAATCTAACTCTTAATTTGCAGCATTATCGACCGTTTCCTTGTCACATGGTCTAACCTATAAAGGGTACACTTGAATGAGGCACTGAATAAAGAAAAACTGGAGATGCAACTTTTGTGGCATTGAACCTCAAAAATTTCCTCCCTTGAAGATTTCACACTTACGCCGTGCCTTGTTTTTCTTTTATTGATCTACAGATGAAACTTTAAAACAAGAACAGAAATAAAATAGGGCCGAGATCTATTTAGTTCGACTGACAGAAATGATGACCACTTGCTTGATTAATAAACCGGCAAGCTGCATTCTGCAATTAAAGGTAAAAATGTCTACTGCTGCATTTCTATTCTCCCAAAAGAGAATTAATCTTATCTCAGTAGCAATAAACCACTAATTAATCGTTTTTTCATGTTAAACAAAATAAAATCATGAAGGTCAAATATATAAACAAATCAAAGCTCATATATAAACTTGCATCATAAAAGTACTGCTGGAAAAGCGGCACAGCGAAGTAGAAAAATCTTACCTTGATTCTCTCTACTAAGAAGCCGTAAACTTTTTATTTTTATCAATTTCTCACACATAGTAAACTCTTTTTAATATACACACACACATATATTTGTGGGGGCAAAGGGAGTGCTATACTTCTGGTAATTGGGAGATGGAAAGAAGCACAATCAGCATCACGGTACAATGCGATGGACAGTGACACATGTAAGGAAAGGTTCAGTTTCGGGACACCCTTCCTTCTTATATCACTACTATCAGTGCTAATGTTAGTGGTTATGTTAAAGATCAAAATATACCAACTTTCGAAAATTTTGAGATTCAAAGGATCCTAAATTTTTCTCGCATGGTCACCAACTGAAATAGCAGTTTTAGATTCACACGAAGCTCTCTTGATCATCCATAGACAACCCAGGGCATCTGAATGACCATGGTTCAGTGAAGGGTTTTTATTTCAAGACTACAATGCCTAGGGGTAAGAGATTCGAATGTCATGTATCATTGAACTACAAGAACATGCCAAAACGGGCACAAGTCATATAAAGCAACTGATAAAATCACGCACTAATAGTGTACAAGCGAAAAAATGCAGCTACTTGCTTGAGTTATAAGCTCGAGTTCTGAGCTTCTTGAGTTCTCCTTCATAACCGAAGGAGTTAGAAGGAGGGTGGGGTTGTGCTTCCCTAGAATAAGGTCTTCTCGGAAGTCTTATTCGATTAGGGAAGTACTGCATTTGAGCTCCTAAGCCCTAGAATAAGGTATCTAAGAGAGCCTTATTCAATTTCTCCACTAGAGATTAGCCCTCTAGGAGAGGGCTTAATTTAATAAAAAGAATCTATGTAGGACTTTAAAAAAAAAGAAAAAAAGAAAAAAATACTCGAGCTCGCCCCTCCCTCTAGAATAAGGCCTTCCTATGTTTGGACAGAGTATCCTCATTTGTAAATAAGTAAATTATCAAACAAAAATAATTTCTCTAAACATATTTTTATTTTAAAATTTAAATTTTAAATTTTCCCAATTAAATTCCTCACACATAATTTTAAAATATTTTTCTCTCCAAAATACTTTTTTTATCAAAAAATACCCATCAAAATTTTCACACATTCTAATACAACTTTTTCCAAATACATCACACTCCAAGCAAACCAAATATTTTCAAATGTATGAACTAATATATTCGCTTATTATATCAGGATAAATCTATAAATGACAAAACAAAAACCTGTCACGGCTAAAATTCTCTTCACAAACAAAAAACAAAAAATCTCTCCTGACATGGATTAAAGAATAAAATAATGGAAAGAGATGATTTTCTCTAGCGATTCGTCCTAAAGGCCTGGAGCCTGGCAGCTATAGTGTCATAATCTGGAAGTTTTGGATGAACATGACTAGGTTTCTTCAAGCTATCCTCTTTACCAATAGAAGTCCCACTTGGTGCCTTCTGATTTGCAGTGCTTTCAGATTTTGCCACTTTCCGCTCAGCACTGGCAGGTGGTTTTACTACAGATGACTTCCGGTTTTCCTCAGGCAATGATATCTGAGACGCCAAACTTGCCTTAGATGCTACTCTTCCAGAGCTAGTCTGCTCAGACTTTGGCTTCTGATCTGAGATCCGATTCCAGTACAGAGGTTCTTGAGGAGTTTCTGGTGAAAATACAGTAGTTGGAGTTCTTTCAGATCCAGAATCAGAATTTTCAAGCACCCGAAAGCTAAGGGCAGCCTTTGGGTTAGGAACAGTAGCATTAGATGCTACTCTTCCAGAGCTAGTCAGCTCAGACTTTGGCCGCTGATCAGAATTCCGATTCCGGGACAGAGATTCTTGAGGAGTTTCTGGTGAAAATCTAGTAGTTGGAGTTCTTTCAGATCCAGAATAAGAATTTTCAGGCACCCGATGGCTTGAGCCAGCCTTTGGGTTAGCAGCTGAGGTGGAACTTGTCCGAGAAGGTTTAGTCCTCCTAGAAAATCCAGAAAATCCACTTCCCACGTGACTTTTGCCCGTCACAACTTGTTTTGCTGAATCCTCCTCTGAGTCGCTACCATCAGAGTCAAAATATGTTACTGAACCTCTTAGGCTTGATGGAAGTTTAACATCCTTGCTTCTATCTTGGATATCTGGTTTTTGTCTGAGAGTTGCAGGCTGTACTTTGAGTTCCTCCACGGAACTATCACTATCAGAATCAGAATAATTTGGCACTCTTGAGCTTCTACCATTACCTACATGTTTGCTCTTTCCAGTTTCTGTAGAGTTTTCAACAGTAGAAGCAGCAGCAGAATGCCGAATTGTAGTAGGATCCTCATCAGAAACTCTCTCAGATGAAAGAGAATTAGTATCATCTAATTGATTCCTTGTGTAAGGAGGCCGAAAATAACCCTTCTGCCGAAAGCCACCAGTTAACCTTTTGAAGTTCAACTCCTTCCCATCGTCTGAATTTTCATCATCCAGCTGGGCCCCACGTAAATGTGCTGAGCTTATATTGTCCTGTACTTCATCCATGCCAGTGCTGCTGGACTCTTCTCGAGACTTTCCAAGTCTTGAAGATGATTGACGGATCGGCAACTCACCAGAAATGAACTTTTCAGAGGATCCAACAATAATTTCTGTTTTCTGACTGTCATTCCTATGGGTTTCAGTGCGTGAAAATTCAAGACTTTGACTTTGTCTGCTCATAGAATATCTAGAATTTTCTGTATCGCCATGCTCAGAATGAAGCCAATCGGTCTCATTCTCAGAATTTGAACCATCTGAATCATCAAAGGTTACAGGGCCAAAATTATCTTGTTGTGGACTATCCGTAGGTGCTTCTAAACTTTCAGAGAACTCAGCAAAGGAGTGCTTTTTCGTGAAGAATTCCGAAATACCCCTTTCTTGTGATTTGACTGTTGTATGTATAAGGCTTTCACTCCCTGAATTTGTAGGCAGAATAGAAGGTGATTTTCTACCTGGGGATGCAAAATGCAAATTTAATTCCTCATCAAGCTTGAAACCTGTAGCAGACCCAATATCCTCATCATCTGAACCAGAGTCGTCAAAAATTACAGGAGCAGCAGCAGCAGCAGCATTATGGCCAGGTGGCGAAGTGTCTCTAGCATTTTGTTCATCATCATTACCAAGAGAGGAGCCCTTACCAGCATCATAGTCAAACTTTTGGTGGCCAGAATTTGAGAACTCATCATCACTGCCAGAGATGCTGGCATGAGAACTAGGAGAGAGGATTCTGGATTGTTTTCTAATCATTTCTTCTTCAGAATAAGCAAAGTTCTCAGAACCAAAACCTTCCCAGAGGTGATTCATACCTTGAGACTCAGATTTGCCAGATTGTCTTTGCATACTGCTTTCATTTCTAATTTCCTCCTCTTTGGTTAAGCTTTTCTGCAAATTACCATCAGGTGCTTGGACACTATGAGCAAAAGTTTCATCCAGAACTGAAGCTTCTGATCTTGGGGAAGCAATATAACCATGTCCATTTCCTCTATGATGGCCATCCCCGTAGGACCTTTCAGGTGATCTCTCTCTATTTTCCTGTCCAAACACATCAGTTGGCTTGTTCTGAAACCTAGGTTGCCTGTCTGATGAAGAGCTCTTAGCTGAATCTTGTGAAATGTTATCATAATTGTGTTTCGAGGTTGTATGTCTTGCAGTTTTTCGATCTCTGCGAACATCATCGATGGAATTATGTGCCTCTGAAGAAAATTGTGGTTGTGTTGCAGTCTGGACGCGACTTGAAAGCTCTGCAGCAGCTCTAGCAGCCATACTTGCACGTTCAGCAGATTCAGCTGCTGCCTGTGCTGCAGATGTAGCATCCTTGAACTCCATGTTCCAGCGTTGCCCACGGAAAGAACTACCTTCCTCTTCCCAAAATGATTGATTGACTTGCTCCTTTTCCTGCCTGAATGGTTGCCCACTGAAAGAACTACTTCCCTCGACCTGAAATGACTGACTGACTTGCTCCTTCTCCTGCCTAAATCCTGATGTACAAAAAAGCAATCTATGAGAATAGCAAAATTCAGAAATCTAGAGAGAAAATCAAAGATTTTAATTTACAAATATTTTACCTAAAGGCCTCCCTTGGGCTTGAGGAATGGAAGATGGTGTGTTGCTGCTGATACTATTCTGTCTAGAAGCAAAATCATGGCTACCTGTTGATGATCTTACATTCTGTTGAGTGAGATTCGAAAACTCATTAACCGTCTTACTAGGACTAGGGGAAGCCGGAAAATTTGGAGTTGCTTCAGGAAGCACCATAGTTGCGTCAAAGGATTTTGGTCCATTCTGTCAGGAAAATGTGATTACTCAATAATTATTATAGAAAACTTCTCATATCTGTTTCAACCCCAAAAATTATCCTCATCCCCCACAAAAATATAAACGGCAAACATTTAAGCAGTTAAGTTATACCAACAAGTCATCAGAAGGTAGAATGTCACTCTGTCCAAATGATTCCGGGTCCCATTTGATATTATGCTCATCAGCAATTTTTGTCAATGCCTTAATTTTGGTCTGTCCGTCGGGTGCATTGGCAGACAATTTCTCAACCAACTGGAAAAGTACTACCACCAGGTGACTTCTCTCATCAATAAAATCAATAATGCAAAAAATTGCAGAAGTTACGTGGAAACACATACCAAGCGGCTAACACCACAATTTGGCCGCAACTCAATGGCTGCAGTTACAAACTCTTTTCCATATTTTGCACTTAAAAGCTTCCGTGCATCTAAAAGTTCAGGTACATCTCCACATCTTGGGGAGGCAAATATAACGCTTGTAATTGCTTCCTTCAGGTCAATGGGACATTCCCTGTTACAATCAAATGGATTCATAAATTTTGAATCCTCGGTAATTCATCTTATATCAAATAGTCTGCACAATTGCCAGTCACCCTTGAGTACACATGTATGTATGAGAAGGGACCAATTTGGGTCTAGTAGAAGAGGAAGTAATCCAAACTCAGAATTCAGCTAACAAAGTGAATCACAAGGCATGTATAGGACAACAAAGTTTCCTGTTTACAGATTTTCATTTGACTCTCGAAAATTTAAGTTTGCACCAATGTGCTTTAAGCCAACATTCTCCGAACACCTCAATAGATTTTTGAGTAAAATATCGTTCCCATATATAATTCAAGCAATCACGGATGTGAAAATGCATGAACATATTTTTACATTGGAAATTCATAATCTTGCAAATTAACACTCATCAAGGCATGCCAGTCTTAAAAGCCAAAAATTGGTGCAAAGTTTAGCATTATCAAATCAATAATACAATCAATGAATATCATAAAATTGCAGGATTATTATGCATAGATGTAATATGAATTCCAAACTACATGATTATACGTACTTCCGAGACTCAATGATTGGCAAGCGTGCCACAATGAGTTCACAATATATGTCGAGAAGTTCATATGCTGCCATCATTTTCTCTTCTCTGATGACATGTTCAACCTGAATTCACAGAGAAATAAAGAAATTTGAATCATCTTCCGCATTATAAACTAATCACCAAAGCTAGCAAAGCACATTCTTCCTTGTACTTTTCAAAAAACTACTACAACTTGGACCCACAAAATGAAACTTGTAATGAATATAATCAAGAAGAGAAGATAACAAGCTTCAGAAGGGTTCGAGATAACTTTCAGACAACACTTGCATCACAGGAAAACTTTTCGTGTAAAGTTACTTGCGCATCTGTATTAAGTTTTTCCAAATCCATTAAGACCAAAAGTGAAAGCTCCTCAAGAAGTCAAGAAGCCAATTGATATTAAAGTAACAGCACCACATTAAAATGTAAATCATTGAGCAAATACAATTCATTGAGACGGCGGGATGAAGCCATCAGTTTCAATGAATATAGTGGTTTTCATATAAGACCTTACAGATACTAATACAGATGACATCTCTGATTTTGTACTTCCGGCCTCCACTATATAGATTATTAAGAATCCAAATTTTACAGTATGCTCAGGATCATAAAAATCTAATCCCTTAGTCTTCCACTAACATCTCTGAGAAGAGAGTTTTTACTAAGTTGTGTCAACTTTATCCATGGGCCATGGCATATCTGTAACGAACATCACTGAAGGTTCTTTCAAGCTCAAATCAGACAAAAGGAAGCTCACTTCTGAAACTCTCACCAATGAAATTTCTCTTCGCATTGCTTGTAGTCCTCTAAAACAATAAATTACAAAGCATTCAAACAAAACCTCGATCCAACTATGGATAATCAGTGGTTCTCTCCAAGCGCAAAATCACAGAAGGTACAACGTCAATGTGACTGCGGCTCTTTATTCATAAAAAATTACAAATGCAATAAAATCAAATCCAGCAACTGAATGATTTTGTAAGAGTAAAAATGCTACCTTTCTTTAGATCAGTTAATTGTCAACTATAACCAATAAACAACACAACAAACACATATCATTACTATATAATTACTGTACACGATCACAAATAATGAAAAATAAAGTATAAATTAAAGAAGAAAATGAAAAGAGTAATACTCGAATCCGAGCCGTCTGGTCCTGACCGTTCTCAAGCAACTGTGCTAATTCTCTCTTCATTTGCTTAAGTTGCACTTCCTTCTTATTCTTCAACAATTTCATTCTCGAAGTCGCTAACTTCAACGCCGTCTTGCTGCATCATAATCAAACAAATCAACAAAATTAATTCATCAAAAAAAAAAAAAAAATTCGATACTTCGGTACATCGCGCACGGTATCCGATATAGTCGAAGAAGAACGGAGACTCACCATTTAGCAGGTTTGAAGCTCTTGGAGAGCATGTCTTTAGGATTATGGAGAAGACTTGATTTCTTCATTTTTTTTTTTTTTGGTCGGTTCAATTCAGAACATTAACGGAGCTCCAGAAAATCACGCTCTCGCGGCGGTTTGATTGAAACGGCGATGGCTGGGGATTGGATTAGAATTTTGTTCGGGATATGAAAAGAAATTTGCGGAAAGCTTACGAAGGAAAGGAAAATAAATAAAAAGGGGGTCGAAAACACGTTATTTATAGAGGAGAAGAGGAGGAGACTTGTAAGTTTCGTTTCTGGAAAGGAATAAAAGTTAGTGTGCTTGGTTTTTTAGGAAGAAAAGAAGAAACTGCGCAGGTCCAAATCAATTGTGCAATAACGGGATTTCATATTCAGAGACTTGACTTGTCCCCTGCTTTGACCAGCTTGCCCTTGGTGTCTGTGCGTGCCTTGCGACCCAGCAAATTCTTAAGGGTACACTCCGTGTTCTATTCTTTTTGTTTATTTGACCTTTTTTTTTTTTCTTTTTTGGTTGGCTTTTTCTTTGGGGTTTTTTTTTGACTTTTTAGCGATGAGTTTTGATAAGTCTACATATTTTGGTGGAGAAGGAGAAGAAGTTCTAATACATCTGGAAAAGGGTAGTTTATATGCAATGAATTATGTTTGACAATAAATTCAAAGGCTGCATTGAATTGCATTTTAACATATATTTTTGTATTTTTTAAAATAATTTTTTATATTTTTAATGTAATTTCTGTTTGACAAAAATTACATCACAATTTACCAAAAATTATTTTGAAATGAAATTCATATGCATCCAAAATTTTAATATGGCACAATGACGATTAACAACAATGTTGCCTTTTACGTACCCAAAATTTTAATACAAAAAGAATGGTCCCCCTTGTGCACCCAAAGTTTTAATATAGGAGATTAGGGATTGACATCGATGGATGAACAAACTCCAATTCATTACATTTGAAATTATAAAAATATATCTTGAAATATAATTTATATGTGTTTGAAATTTTAACAAAAGAAAATATTAATTGATAACGATGACTATTTTTAAACGGCGCTATTATTGTCTAATTCAGCAAAATAACTATTCTTTTTTGTGAAAAAGTAGCGGATTACACCATCCTCTCTTTACATTTAGGTTTCATTTGAATAATAATACCTTTTATCCAAAAAATAATAATAATTTCAAAATTCTTGGCTTACTTGTAACTATTAATGCACCGTTAAAGTTGTTGCCGTGCCGGGTTTGGGTGGGGGCAATGTAATACAGACCCACACACGTTCGCCTCAAATTATGAAGTTTGATCATCAATGTCCACTTTTTTTTTCTTTTTTTTTTCTCTTAAATAAGGAACTGTATTCATTATTAAGAGTGTGTATTTAGTAAATTTTGCTCTTATATAATATTTTGTAAATCACACAAAAGATATAAACGGTACAAAGTTTGACCGAAAAAGTATTGATAAAGAATTCAAACTCGAAATTTTACAGTTCTACATTTATTATTACACCAACTCGACTACTCTCGAAAGGGTAACGTCTACTTTCATAAGGAGTTCAGAAGAAAATGACTTATTGCGTGTGTGGATTCTGGAAAAGATATTAAGGCTGTCTTGTATGAAGGGAAGCGAAATTAAGATCAACATCAGGTTAACGTCGTTTACAATAATTGGTGGTGGATGCAGCTTATTCCAAAGATGCATTTCTGCTTTTAAAGTCTTCATGTTAAATTATTTTCAAACTATAAAGTCGTATAATTTTTCTCCACGCAAGTCAAGTCATTTTATAGACTAGTATGACAACCTTCATTACTACGATTCCACCGTAGGCCTTTCAAGTTTGACCGGGCTCGTCGCTTTGCCCAAACTAACGCTTCGAATATTTTCTCTTCAAAAAAGAAACGCCAATATTTCCCCAAAGATTTTTTTTTTTTAAATTTCAAAACAATCGCTGAAATTTGGACCAAAAAAATCCACTTTTAATTTTAAAGAGAAAATTTGAACGCATATTTATTCTATTCTACTCAAATGTCGAAATACACTAAATTTCCAATATGTATCGTACACATAAATTGAGGATAAAGCAAGCAAGGTATTTGCAGTGCCCAATTTAGGATAGATATGACCGCATGTTGTTTACCATAACAAGGGGTGCACAATATCCCTGTTTTTTTTACAAACTTGGTTAATCCATTCCACTCCTCTAAGTCCATTTTGCAGGTGATCATGAACTAATTCTTAAAAATCCCACCCAAACCTCTCACTATCGGCTAATCAGTTTATGCAACGTAGTTTACAAAATCATTTCCAAAATTTTGGTTGATAGATTAAAAAATTGTCTCCCTTGTTATATACATGAAAGTCAAGCAACTTTTATTTCAAGAAGACAAATCATGAATAATGTGGTCCTTGCACATGAGTGTATCCACTAGATAAATAGTCTTAAAAGCAAAAATATGGGATTTATGGCTTTAAAATTAGACATGGCAAATGCTTTTGATAGGGTTGAATGGGGTTTCTTATCTCAAATTTTAGCAAAAATGGGTTTTGCTAGGAAGTTTATTGAATGGGATTTATGGCTTTAAAATTAGACATGGCAAATGCTTTTGATAGGGTTGAATGGGGTTCTTGTCTCAAATCTTAGCAAAAATGGGTTTTGCTAGGAAGTTTATTGAATGGATTCTCAAATGTATTAGCTCCACTTCTTTCTCTTTCAACTTTAATGGTGAGTTGTGTAGCTATGTGAAACCCTTAAGAGGCCTTAGGCAAGGTGATCTCTTATTTCCATATTTGTTTATCATTGTTTCCGAGGTTTTTTCATCCTTAATAAGAGAGGCAGTTAGGGAAGGCAACTTCAAAGGAATGAGATTATGTCGGAAAGGTTCTCTACTAACCTATATTTTCTTTGCAGATGATTCCTTACTTTTTTGCGAAGCGACATTGGAGCAAGCTCAAAAAGTTAGGAAGATAATGGAAGATTATTGTACTGCTTTAGGACAGCTTGTGAACTTGGCTAAATCTTCTATTTTTTTTAGTAGGCACACTGACGCATACAACAACGTAGCAATTATCCAAGCTTTAGAGAGTCTTAAGGAACAAAGAAGCACAAGATTCTTGGGACTACCTTTGGGCATTGGCAAATCCAAGAAAGAAGTGTTCACATATGTACCACACAATTTTTGAGCCACGCAGGTAAAGAGACACTCATTAAAGCTGTACTCAATTAACTTCCTGTTTACGTTATGTCTTGCTTTAAATTGCCAATTGGAATATGCAAAGACTTGAGTAGGGAGGCAACCAATTTCTGGTGGGGTGCCAATGAAAACAAAGGCTCTAAAACACATTGGCACGCCTGGTCCAAGCTCACGGTTCCTAAAGACATGGGAGGACTTGGTTTTCAAGATATTCAAATATTCAACGATGCATTGCTAGCAAAGAAATTGTGAAGAATAATTCAGAACCCAACCTTATTGCTGAGCAAAGTTTTGAAGGCAAGATACTTTCCCAATGGAAAACTACTACAAACAGTTGCTCCACAACACGTGTCTTGGTTGTGGCGAAGTTGGATGAGGGCAAAATATATACTAGAAATAGGGATAAGATACCAAGTTGGTGATAGTAAAACAATCCGAGTTTGGGAATCCCCATGGCTATCTCATAGAGATAGGTTTAAACCCCTTCCTAAGGAGGTAAATCATGAATCAATCATTTGGTGCAAACAATTTATGAACTGGGAGGGTACACAATAGAATAATGAGCTGATTCAAGTTTTGTTTCAACAAAATTTAGATGCTATCCTCAACATAAAGATTAGCCAAAACGGAGAGCGAGATAAGATTGTATGGCAGCATAGCAGTAAGGGCCAGTTTTCTGTTCATTCAACATATAAGTATGCCATGGAGGTGCAGTAACGATCATCATCTATTGCCACTAGTAGCTACAGGATAGAAATTGATAAAAGAATGTGGCGGTCAATATGGAAACTTCAGATTAAAAGAAAACTGCAACATTTCTTATGGCGTTGTTGTCAATGTATCCTTCCGACCAACATGGAACTAAGCAAAAGAAGGATAATCCTAGATTCCAAATGCAACTGGTGCAGGGAACATGAGGAGACATTGGAGCACCTTTTCTTCCTTTGTGAAAGGGCTAAAAAGGTTTGGAAATTTTCCCCTGTGAGCTGAGAGGGAGTGCAAGATGAATGCTGTTCTTTCTAGCATTGGTGGGAAACATTGAGCGGTCTAAATAACTCCACAATTAACCTTCATCAAGTGTAGCTTTCTGTGTACATATTGTGGATGTTGTGGAAGACTAGAAACCTATGGATATTCCGAAAGCTATATCAACCGGAAAAGGAGATTGTTGAACAGGCTGTCTCGGAATGGCAAGAGTATCAGGAGATTATGGCAAGGGATGCACAAATGTATAGGAACCAATAGGGTCCTAATGGAATACATGGGGAAAAAAAAGAAGAAAAAGAAGAGAAAAAAGGAAAAAAAAAAGAGGAAAATTCTCATAATAACATAATGAATACATAAATGAGTAAATAAGCCAATCTAGCAAAAAGAATATTGTGGAAAAGTCTTATTTTTTCTAATATACTTTTCTAACAATTTTGTTTTTTATAGTTGGCTAGCTTATGTTTTCTCCTAATACTTTCTTCTTTTGTATCACCTTTCAGGAGTACAATGACATGAATTTGCATTGGGCATGGGGCTCAAAGATGGCTTCTGTGGTATATCCTTAAGTTCCTCATTGTTTGAGAGCTTATTTTTCAGCATATGTGATGGTAAAAGCTAATAAACTGGTTTATGAAGTCAAACTAATGTGTTTGTGTTTGGATAGTTGGCTTAGTTTTACATCCTTATGATTGTACACATATTGCTTGCCTATATGTCTGGTTTTCTGTTTTCTCTGGAATATTTCATCCTGGATTTCTGCTGGCAAAAAATTTTTGCTCTACAGTATTTATTGGTAGAAAGGATCTTGTTGATGTTTTGATTGGACTGGGGGCTGCTTAGTTTTCATCTTAAATCCCTAGATTCTATTTTCTCAGCCAAACTGAATATATTTGTTTTAGGAGGCAGATTCTATTTTCTACTTGGATTTTTGATATAGAAGCTTTTCTACTCTTATGGACATGTTTTCTCCCTCTAAAGTTTTTTTATATACTTGATTTCAGCTTCAATGCTTCTTGCTTTACTTTGCTTTGGGTTGGGAAATGCTCACCTTCTTTTCAATCCATAATGCCCTTTAGCTTCTTCTCAAAACTCCAATGCATTTAACTGATGTTTGATAAATCTGTTTGCCCAAATATTTGCTTGAGATTTCTGGTTTGGTGAAATTCAGAATACGAAAACATCTGAACTTGAGATTCATATTGATGGCGAAAATAGATCAAATGTAAAAAAAGAACCTTTTTGCTCTTGGGACTATGTTGCTGGAAAAAAAAAGGAAAAAAGAAAAAAAGGAAAATGAGAAGGTAAAGGCGGATTCAAGTGCATACACATCCCTGTTTCTTATGATGTAATTTGGCCTTTTAGTTTTCATTTTGGTTTCATTAGTTCCAACTGTGGTACTTGGAAAGTGCTTCGAAAAGTGTATTGTAGCTAGTTGGCTCATTTGGTACTAGCATTATTTCTGGTAGTTTTCTGTCATCTACACATGCTTTGCTGCTATTGGGAGGTTGATAATTTTAGTGTTGATGGATTGAAAGGAGATGAGAGTCGGTTGTTGCCCTTTCTAAGCTAAGCATAAATCTATTGTGCTTAGAAGGATGTCTTAAACTTTCTACATGCTTTAATATCAGGATTATGACATAGAACAGCAATGGGAGAGATACAAGGAAAAGGAAGGAAAAAAGGAAAACAGAAGAGCGAGGAAAAAAGGAAAAAAAAACAAAAAAAAAAAAGAAAAGAAAGAAAGAGAAGAAAACCAAAAGAGGAATTGTGAAGGGTACAAAGAAGAAATAAGAGGAAAAAAGGAAAACAAGTTGTCTTGTAAATGTAAATAGTTGGAGTCTTTCATATGATAATTTTGTATGGCATTAACTTAGTTGTTTTTGCTAGGCCCTTTCTATGTATAGTTAGGTTGAAAGGCTATTAATTTCTTTTATAGTTAGCCTTCTGTAATCTAAATATGCTTTAATGCTTTTGAGAGGTTGATAGATTAGTGTGCATAGATGGAAAAGAGATGAGATTGCTGCCTTTTTCAAGAAAGTAAGAGACATATTGTGTTTAGGGTGGCTCTTGAATTTTCTTGATGTTTTTGTAATATGGAAAAGTTTTGATTTTTGAATTACGATATAAAGAAATGGGTAGGAAAAAAGGGAAAGGGAAAAAGGGGGGAAAAAAGAAAAAAAGAAAAAGAAAGAAAAAAAAAGGAGTTAACTTTTCAACATATAGTGAAAAAACAGAAACAGAGGAAATGAAAAGGTTACAAAGAAGAAACAAGAGGAAAAAGGAAAAAGCAATTAAATTTGTCTTGTAAATATAAATGGTTTAGTCTCTTTCAACATATACTTTTGTATGGAGTTAACTTAATAGGAATTAGTAGATGTTTCTGGTAGTTTTCTTTTAACTCAATGCTTGCATTAATTTCTTTGCTTAGATACATTATCTGATTTTCGAATTTCTCAGTGCCCAACCAGAGTTACTTACTTGTTCACAAAGGCCACCTATTACTGGTTGTCCACAACTCTCTTAGAAGGATTGGAATTTTGGATAGCTTGATGCGGTTTTCGTTTTGGATTCACAAGCTGTAATTGCTACTTTTGGTATAGTTCTAGGTAGTTCTTTTAATTTTCATTTTAACTCAGACTATATTGCAATTGAGGTTTTGGAAATAACATAAAAGCCTAGTCAATTCATTGAAGCTGGCTTTTGCGTTATATTTGAAAACATCAATATTTGGTGCAATTTTTTTGCTTTTGTTTAGTTCTTACCATGTATAGTTAGGTAGAAAAGCTATTAGTTTTTTTTATGGTTAGTTTACAAATCAAATGGGATGGCAATTTTACTTCCACTGCATTTTCCTTCTGGGCTCTTATGTGAGTTTGAGAGCATTTAGCATTTTTGGCTATCATTTGTACAATACTTCTTATTGAAATAAAATGAATTAACTGTCGTTTTTGAGGAAAAAAAAAAGAACTAATTCTTTTATTTTTTAAATTTCCGTTATCATTTCAAATTGTAAGTGAAAAATCAGGATGATTATCTGCGATTACATCCATTATTCAGATTTCTTTGGTACCATAACTTGTTAGTCTTACTAACCCAGAAAAACACCTCCAATCCTGAAGATGATGAAGTCTCTAGCAAAGCAAATATCATCAAACAGAACTATGTGAGGCAGCATATGATACAATTTCCCGACATACCACAATGTTCAGAGGAATTACTAACATCTTTGTAGCTTCGCATAACTTCACTATGATAAATTACAGCATGAAAGGACTCTCTATTAGCATATTGACTGAACTAAACCTAAACAACTATCACAGACTGCAAATGTTACAAAAAGTGTGAGAGTTTCTTCACCTCTACTAGGGTAGTGAATCTGCCCTCTACAAAAAATGTTTCCCCTTTCAATTTAAAAAGAATGCCTAAATCACAGTGTCATGAAGACAATCAAAGCTCCAGCTTTGAGTTACCAAATTGACTAAACATAATCGCCAAGTCCATACCCTGCGCCATTGTAGGAACTGCGGTATCATATGGGCAGTCTCTAGAAAAACCGATCTTCCCAGATTTCTGTACTTTCTTTATGCA
This sequence comes from Gynochthodes officinalis, assembly GCA_020080225.1. Taxonomy (NCBI): domain Eukaryota; kingdom Viridiplantae; phylum Streptophyta; class Magnoliopsida; order Gentianales; family Rubiaceae; genus Gynochthodes; species Gynochthodes officinalis. The sequence continues at coordinate 43,711,969 of CM034615.1, read as the reverse complement.
CCTCTTGAATTTCTCATGGCATTTAACATCAGTTAAACCTGAGAATACAACATTACAGATATCGGTAGTGGAGAAAACACAGAATTATTTCAATTTCCATATCATTTTCAGAACAAAAAGGGCAAAAGTAATGCCTTTGAATTGCCAGCCACCATGACAAATTTTACGAAAATGACTCAGCTTTAGCAAATTTTTATCACTAAATTAGGCTGTTATCACCCAAAGCAGCAAAGACAAAAAAATTAGCATACATATTCATCTCTTAAATGACAACTGAACTATCGATCCAATCATTAACCAAACTTTTCATGGTTTGCATGTTCAACTGGCCACAAAAATTAGTAATGGTAAATTACTCAAATACAAGCACACACTTTGCATACACTAATGATTACAATGTGTTCGTTTTGATCTATCCATACATCTTGAATCATTGACTGCCTAAACTTCAAAAACACACACAAACAACTCATTCAAATACACAAACAATTCGCTTATCATTAACAAGTGTATAATGGCAAAAGTTCAACTCTTCTTTGTTCCCTATCCTACAATCATTTTGGGTCAACTCTACAGCCAAAACAAGCATTTACCTGGGACTATGAGTCAGTAATATGAAACAATACTAACCGACAAGACACTAGAAATACCAGGTTTGGATTGGGAGTGCAAATTTGCAGGAAGAACCATGTATTGTCATAATAACTACTGAAGATCAGAATAAAGAGAAATCACAACTGAAAGAATTGCATTATCTATTACCATAAGGATAATGCAAAATCAAAGACAATGTCAAGTATAATCTAAGTTTGTGAAAGAATGAGATTAAGGAAATTTCACTGAAAGAGCTCGCAGTAATTTACCAATTACCATTGTCTATAATGGTCCACGCAATAGAACAAGTTCCGCCACTAAACACCAGGTTATAATAACACGTCAAATAAGCCTGACAAGTGACAGCCCATACCTCTCTCTGAAGGCAGATTGTTAAACTCTCTAGACACCAGAACCTAATAGATGAAAAACATCTCCGCCCACAATGGGGGCCCATCACATCTAAGAGTGCTTTGTTTAAGAAAATTGTCCCAACTCATGGTCACCAGGTCCCAGGCAAATCAATGACAAATAAGATTTGAGTAGAGTAGCAGTAAGCAAACAATTTCTTGCTTATCCACCGTACCATTAATCTACTGACACAGGGAGTACAAAACCAGTAGATTGAGCTCAGACCTATAAACTTCTGAGAGCGTTGAATCGATTGATAAAGTTAGGACAAGAGACTAGAAGCGTATCCTGTATGTTTCTATTCCCACTCAACCTAATTGAGTTCCAAACTTCTTGAAACTCTGGCTACACATCAGTAATCACTCTAGTTTATGAAATCCGAAGCAACACCAGACTCCGGCAGTTTACAATTCCAATGCAGCATCAGCCAGATATAGTTCGACAGGGATGTAAATCTAATTGTTTCTTTAACAATAACCGAGTTCAATTAAACATAAATCCCTTCTTATATTTCAAATCCTGGATGAAAAGAAAAGCAGAAAGGCAAACAAACATTCAATTTTCAAAATTCTACAGCTAAGAACCTAATAACCAACGAAAACAAGCGTGCATACGGCTTCTTACTAGTAGAACAAGTAATTAACATAAAAATTGGGAGTCGGCGTCATACATAGTAAACGTGGGCCTTTAGTGATAAAAGAAAGAAAATTACCCTTTTTCTCGACACACTCATCGTGAATCTTACAACAAGCGTCCAGATCATCGCAAGGTTTTTCTCCAGGACATCCAGTCCACCCTACTCCACAATACTTCCCGTATCTAATCCCAATAGCTGCATCCAAATTTCAGATGAAATCGGTAAACTACCAAAAATACAGAAACACCGAAAAAATAATCCCAATAAAAAAAAATAGAGAGGGGAACGTAGTATATACTATTGCAGTTCTCTGCAACACAGGACTTGCTGCATCCAACCTACGGTTAGAATTTGCAAACGTTACAATTTTATTTTAAAACGAATGAAGCTAAAATAAGGAATGAGACTGCGGGGAATGTAAAAATCATGGTACCTGAGAATTGTTGGAGGAATCAGCGCTAACAGCGGAGAAGAAGAAGAAGAAGAAGAAAACAGAGATTAAGCCACTGAAAACCAATGCAGCAGTGACCGGCCTCCGGATGGAAACGATGGGAGCCCGCAGCATGGTTTTTTCCTACCAAATTATACCTTGTTTTATTCTGCTGAGGCTTCCCCACTTCCCGATCTTCTTCTATTCTTATGGTGCGATTTGTTTTCCTTTTCCCCTCCTCTCCTCCTCTGTTGTTTTTCTTACAAGAGAAGAGAATGATGCTCATTCCCAACACCGGCCTTCCTACTGCTTCGGAATATTTACGTAGCAGCTTTCTCTGATTGGCTCCTTCGCAAATGTCTCCATTTTATGTTTGTTTTTTTTCCTTTTTGGTACACCCATTTTTATTTTTATTAGTTTTTTTTTTCCTACAACTATTATCATACTCTCTATTTTTTTTTATATATTTTTTGACATCCATTTTTTTATTAGTTTCATTATATTTTTTTATACAACTATTATTATTACATCTCTTACTTAGAAAATTAGTCCACCTTCAATATAATTTTTTATTATAAAATATAATACATTTAATATATTATTAAATATATTTAAACGCCATTCATTTTTAAAAAAAATAATTCAATTTTACATTTTATTTATTTTATGTAAAAATTTTATATTATTCTTATTATAATTCAAAGTGAAAATAAAAATAAATAATTATATATTTAATTATACGTCAAATATATTATATCTTATAATTAAAAAATATATATATCAAATAAAAAATAACTCTTTTTTCCAATAGTAAGTATAAGATGTTAAAAAGACTCTCCAAACCAAAATAGAAGATGTTAAAACAAACAAACAAACAAACCGAAGCAAAGCAAAATGGAAGGCATCTTTTATTTATCTCTCGCCAGAGAAATTTGATCTAGAATTTGGAACAAAAGATGCTTGTCACCAACTAATTTTTGTAGCAATTAAACAGAAGTGATCATACTGCATTCAATACAACAACTCCGACAATTAAAGAGAAAATTTTTTTACTGCCTTAAAACCTGCATACGCAGCAAACTTGAAAATTTGCACCAACCCCGTAATATATTCAAGATTTTTGTGATGCTCATGTGTGTGCATGGTACAGTCTGCTTAACATCTTTCGGGCCCGGATCATTCAAGTTCAGATGCCATCAATTGATATAAATATTCATGAGCAGTTCCGTCGGTAAAAATTAACATTGGGTTTTGGTCAAAACTACATTCATCACAGGCACAAGTAGCTTCTAAACAAAAAAGAACAGAATGCTATTAAAGAATCCATCACTCAACCTCATTGCAGTGGAGAGGGAACTAGGAATTCACAGATTATTGAGGCAATAAATTTGACCACTGATTTCTCAGCTTTACTACTTTTGCAGGAAAACAAAATCTCGCATGTGAAATTCCAGTTACCCGAATCAACTTAAAGATGAGAAAGGGCTCACAAGAGTCGACTTTCCTAATTAAATGTTTAACCATCGAGTGGTTATCAAACAGAGTATCCAGTGAAAGTAAAACCCCTTCCCACAATCTCACCAGCACAAAACCATGCAAAACACTCCAAGCCAAACAGCGCAGCAATACCAGCATCCTCAACCCTCAGTTCATGCCTGTTTTTCCATGCATGCTTGACATAATCAAATTCCTTCCAGAAAGATTCACAGCGACCAGGAATGCTGTAAAAGGGAGGGAAAAAATTTCAAGCAGTTAATTCAGGACATTTAAGATATATAGAAGATCATCAGATTTAAAGATGTAAGTGATCTAGATCTCATCATTACAGAAATTTTACACTTAAAACAGCAACAAATTAAAGTCACAAGCACATGTAAGCTCTTAAGATCCATTATAACCACTAATGACAATATCGTCAAAAACTAGTCAGAAAAATTGACGAGTTGCCAAATGACTTCAGATAACCAAAATAATTCTTAACTTTCAGTCCACATCAAGTAAAGCATGAAAAAATAGATAGATAAACAAATAACCTTATTGCCATCATTTATCCACATAATTACAACAATTAAATTAATAGAAATCATACAAATTACCCACAAATTTCACTTCCAGAAAGGCAAAAGATCAAGAAGAATTGCATACAATCCCATTTAACCAAGGACCTTCATTGGGATAACTTCCGCAACTCCACAGAACTCCAACGGCTATTTCCAAGCATGAAAAGCATTATTGCATCCCTTTTAAGATTTGTGAATTAACTCCATTTTGAAACTTCAAAAGCTTAGGTTTCAACCACAATTTCAATCCATCTTAAATTATGAGAATGCATTATTCACAGACATAGACTAGATTCTTAAAACCTAAAACCTCATAAATAGCTTTTCAAAGGGATTCTCTAAGTACAATTTCAGAAAACTAAGCAACAGATTGTCAAAGACGAACAGTCATCCGTAGCAAATATAAAAATTTACCAACTAGGAGTGCAAGTAATATGGACATTCTTAAAAGAAAGATGTAAATGGTTAGCAACAAGAAGTGATGACTTAATGGGTATGAATTCATATCTCAAAGTTATGAATTCAATAACAGCAATTTGATAAATTTTAACAATAAAGGCAGGTCACATAATAACTTGTGAACTTCTTAATTCTTAGGATTTGCTTTGGACCCCTTTCTTATTATTATTATTTGTTTTATAAAGATTAGTTTCAAAACCAACTCATATCAAACAGGTTGCATTAAACAACAATTCATGGAAATCACCAAGGGTAAAAACCTGGCAAGACGAGTGTAGAACAGCTGCTTGGATAGTTCATTGCACTTCTCCACAGTAGGTGGTTCTTGAATGAATTGCTTGTTCTGCTCTAACAACTGCTTGTAGTATGCAGTGCCATGCTTGGACACTAATTGACTAGCTTGGCTTGCCTTTGATTGCAACTGCTTCAACCTAGCTGCCATCTAATCCCAAAGCAAAACCTAGTCTTCAGGCAAACACCAAGTAGATAAATGATTAATGATCTCGTTTATGGCCAAGCAAAAGAAAGAGCCACTCATTTTCACAAAATAGTGGCATACTAAATACATCTCAGATATTTAACATGATGCAACAACAGGCAAGAGAATATAAAGTCAGCAAAATCTTAGACAACTTCCAGGCAGCGTTGATGCACTTGTTAAAGAATATTACTTTGTAACCAACTCCCTCCATAATATACAGGAATGTAATTCATACTACAGTTGGAACACTCATTTGGAAGCTCATATCACGTTGAAGAGTAAAATCAAAACAGTAATAATCTTTCCAATTTCCTAGAACAAAAAAAAAAAAAAAAAAACTTTAACACAGTGCTGAGTCTGATTAATGTTGCTGCAGTACGACAAGATAAGCAAGTGCGTAACTAACCATGGTAGAAAACACAATATTATCAAATAATGTAAATATAAATTTCTATTTGATTTTCTTCTTCTTCTTCCATTTTTTTTTTTAAAGTTTCTTTTTTGGGAGCTTAGAACCCATATAAACCTAATCTACTACATATGCAACTCCATAGATCAGCGTAATCATAAGCAATTACACATGGCATCAGTGTCAAACAATAAAACCAGTAATGAAATAAGCAATAACAATAACATAAACCTCCAACCCCGAGATAACCACACAAGCACGAAAAAATGAATCAAAATATAAACATACATTCGACACCCAAGGCGTAACCACGAGATCTAAGAAAAATCGATTCAAAACCCTACAAGATTAGCAGCGAAAAAATCGCAAAAAAAATAAATTAAATTCAGAATGAGTTGGGGTCAAACCTACCTCGATAAAGAGTGAGAAGGCAACAAATATTGGCGGTGGCGGGGCAGAGGTGTTGATTCTCTTGCCGCAGCGGCAGCCGTGTTTGGTTTGTTTCGAGAGGACTGATGAGCGACTGCTGAGAAGATCCAGAGACGGAAATTCTGATAATCGTTATTGTGTGATATCACCAGTGCCGCAGTTGCTTTTTTTTTTTAATGTTTTTTTTTTTTTTACTAAATTCACCTTTTTACAGGTTTTGACTTTTTGCTTTGACATGGGTATAATTTGTTCTCTCCGAATTTTTTCCCCTTTTACGACTTTCTTTTTTGGTTTTTTTTTTTCTAATAACATTAGATATATTAAATGACCAATTGGTAAAAAGTACATAATCAAAAAGGTTGATAGAGTTGGATGATACTTAACCCACGAAGACAAACACCTCCTTAGGAGAAAAAGACTACTAAAAGCCGAAAAACAAACACAAAACACACACAATGGGACAAAATAACTAACTCCATGAGCCTACAAAAGCAACTGTTATTCTAACTATGGTCGACTGAATTAAAACAAGCTACGCAACTAAGACGCCATTTCAATTAGTGCACTGCAAATCACATAAGATAAAAGAAACTGAATGCCTACAGGGTCCCTAACTCTCGTCGTGTACCATTCGTGATGCTCCTTGTAAACGTTGAGTAGCTGGAAACTACTACTATCTAAGTAGAGTCGACAATCAAAGCCATAACAAAGCACACCTAAATAAAAAAAAAAACAAAACAAAACAAAAAATAGTTACAGTGCAATTTTGGTGCAAATCGCACCATCAATCGCCCGCATTGGACAAATGCTCCAAAAATCGCAGCTACTAAAAGGTGTAAAATAACGGTCCAAAACTCTTTTTCGGTGTTAGGGACAAATATTTTGGGCTATTTGAAGGATCATACTCAATTAACTTCCCCCAGTACATATATAGACCCTCACGAGTTTGTTTTTGTTTTTGTTTTTTTTTTCTAATCGGAAAATCTCGAATTCGAACCACGAAATCCATGAATCAGGATCTGAATTCTAGATCTAATGGAAACAAATATTTTCATGAACATTTAAAATATTTTATTTTTTAATAGAATAATCGCTTTTAAATAATATGATCGATTATGTATTAATCTATATTTCATTGATTGTGTAGTAATAATTGATCGATTATATAATTGCAATCCTTTTATCTTACTATCAAAAGAACCCTTCTCTGGGTTATAACAAGTATTAAATGAATTTATTTTTTTCCTAAAAAAAAAACGCATGTAAACTAATTATCATGAATATGAGTGAATTGTGCTATATTTAGCAGCCAATAATTCATCAACCTTCACACTTAGCTAAATTATGGTTAGTTTTAGTTATAACATCACCATAAGCATTTTGTCCACGCAAAAAAATGTGCTCAAGACCTTATGTATTAAATCAATATGAATTTGAAAATAGTGACATTCAAGTTCGATTCAGCTTGTTTTCATTCCTATTTTTAATCTCAATTACAATTCATTTAATTTTTTTTTATCTTCCATATAACAAAATATGAAGCACGATAGCTGCGTTCTTAATTTTAGTGCAACAATAAATAAAAAAAGATAGAATAATAATTTTAACCTCTAATATATGCATACTTTGCGACTCTCTTCTTGCATCACTAATAATTGATCATCATTTATTAATGTGTTGGACAAAATCTTTGGTCTTCCAGGATCCAATTGATCCAATAAATTAAGTTGTGGCACGAAATCCATTTCATGTGCAGCCCAAGTTTTTGAGGTGGACCATGCTTACTAATTAGGCTTCGGCCTCCTTTGACACCCACAATCGAATTCGTGTAAGACTAAGGGTCCAATGGGATATAGGCTCTGGAACAGCTGAATCCATGGATTATTTCTACTGGATATGTTGCCTTCTTCCTTGAATAGTTGGGCATCACAGTATAAGGTGAAACGATGAAAAAAAAAGAAGAAGAAGGTTATTTAGATCTTTTTACATAGTCCAATCACGTTGACTTATTATTGTTACAAAATAATTATACGTGTACTATTCTTCAATTATGCACTTCCAAAAGTGCTTTATTTGCAAATTTCCCAATTAATCAATGAAATTAGAAAAAGAATGAATCGGAGAGGAAGAGAATGAGGGAAGAAAATAACACATTGAGAGAAAGAGGGAAATTGCATTGATAAACTCAACCAATTATCACATGAAAAATAATGATAGTTACCTCGAGATTATTCAATGTTATTTCGATTGATTTGCTACGTGAAAATTAACGATGCAATTTATGTATAAAATATTTAATCGCTTGGTTGATAGAGTTTGGGAAATGGCAAATTGGAATTGCTCAAATTTTGAAGAGGGCGTTTGGTTTCCAGTTGTTTGTGGTAGATACCATGCCGGCATGCCCTTTGTGCGGCACGATAGATCTATAATTTTCAAAACAAATTAGGGAAAATCTCTACGAGATTTGTTAAACGATCAAGGGTGGTGTAACAATAAGAAAAAAGTCTAGAGGTATAAAGTGGAAGAATAACTATTCTTTACGATGGATGGTATTTATTTCAACCTAATGAAAATGAGTTAAACTATTCAACATAATCTATATTTTGACATGCAGTCTAAAAAAAGTTTGAGTTCAAATTATCTATTTTGTATATTGTTGTGCCAATCGTATTTCATCGATTTATTAATAAATTTTAAACGCTAACATAAAATGTATTACCTTAGTGAATCTAATTTTAATAAGATGACTTCGTTTAATTAATGAAACCTACATGGTATATTATAAGTTGAACATAATATCTCAAATTACAAAAAGCCATATATAAGAAAAAGAGTTTTTAAATCCTAGGTAGGATTAATTAATTAAAATCCCTTCCTTATAAAACAAGATAAGATAAATTAAAAAAAAAAAAACAATTGTAAAGGTAATTGAAGGGATGCTGGAGCCCAATGTCATGAAAAAGAAATAAAAGAAAAAGGCCCGAAATGCAAAAAGCTCAAAGTTGATTAAGTAGAACTACGTAGCATTGGGAGGAGTTGTAATAACTAATAATACAGTTTATATGCATGTGACAATTAATCCATCAATAGTTTAGAATTAATCTAGAATGCAGTTTATATGTGATAATTGATTGAGTTTATCTGTTCTCTTCTTCCCCATAAAAATATCATTATTTTTCAAAAGTAACTAACAAAATGGTCCTTTATAAATTAACGAATAATTTTTTTTATCTTTCACATTTAAAGCGATAAAAAAAAATTCCTCACATTTCATTAGTGTTCTTTTGTAGTCATCCGTTTCAATTCTATCAAAATTTTTGTAAAAATAGCGCGTGTGCGGTGCACTTGCTAATTTAACTAAGGGCAAAATAGAAAAGAATGTATAATGCATGTTTATCATTTTAATGAAAAATTAAATAAAATTATAATAGATAATTAAAAAATATATTAATAAAATATGAAAAACTTTTTTTACTGTTTTAAATGTAAAAAATAAATTTATAAAAAATTATTTTGCCGGCCAACTCTTTTATCTTTCGTAGGGAGGATAAGAAAAAAAAAAAGAAACTGCCAACCTAGCACGGCAGTCCCCGCTGGCGCTGGGAAAATGGTCAACCATCCCAGCTATAACCATTGGCAAAGTGGCAATCAAACAAAATTTAGTGGGTCCTTCGAAATCGTACACTAACACTCATGCACGAGTTCTCGACTCAATTATTCCGCCATAAACTTTCGGTGTTGCCATTTTGTGTTGCGAATCACGCCATTTGTAAGTCTTGTAGAGATCGTGTGCATGGTCCATGGCAGCGTAGATCGCGGCAGTGCAAATGCCTAGAAGGATTGCAGAAGCCCCTCCTGAACTCATTGTTGACTACGTATATATTAGAATTCAAAGCACATCTAATTAACAATGATTGTGAAATTTCTATTTAGTTAACATGCATTGCTGAACAATAGTTGCTTTGTCTGAAAACAAATTGACCAATATGAAAATTTAATCTTTCGTAATAAAAATTACGTTCCGAACGTATTTGAGGTTTTTTATTTTTATGAGTTTTTCCAATACTTTTTTTTGTGTTGGGATTGGTTACAAATTTAATATAAATATATATATATATATTAGAATTTAAAAAATCTTTTGTAATTGTTTGCATAGGAAATTTTGGTTTATTATTACAAATTTTGAATTTTCTTCGTAATAATGATTTAATGATATGTTAACTAATTGGTTTACTAAAAAAACGAGATTGCAGAAACTAAGGGATTTGAAAAAAAAAACCAGAATACTTAATCTGCTTCTAAAAAGACATGTAGTTACATTAAAAAGACAATTCTTTCATTTACAAAAATATTTAGATAAAATTAAATATATGACGCAACAGATAATTTTGAATGTTGAAATTTAATGATACTCTTAATAAACAATTCCATAAAATTTCTGCAATAATTGATGTAATACTTACTCGTTATTAAACAATAATTATTCTAAATACTTACTAATAATTTATCATATAAATACCACGTTAGTCATTACTTATTAATTTCACGTTAGGAATAAGACAAATAGACCACAGAGTAGTAGTTGTACTTCAAATTCCCAACTCGGTGTTGGGGAGATTTGGGGGTTATCAAATTTCATTATTGCAAAACTATGATCTTTCTTCTATAATGACAGTCATGTGGGCGTTGCATTTGCATTATTGAACTCGTGAGGCACGTGAATTAAGTCCCACTGAACGGCGCTCTGTCTAAAATAGATGATTAAATAAGGAGATCCGCTAATTATAACACCCCCTGAATGTAATTAAAATATTAACTACAATTATTAAGCCATAAATTATCATAAAAAAAAGTGTAATCGTGATCAATCGACTTGACTCTCTGAAAAAATGAATTTATCTTCAACCAAAACTATTTACATTGAATTATTTGTGGGAAAAAAAAAACGCATCGCACAAAAAATTTGAATTAAAAACATATAATCTAAGAGTTTGTATGGATAGCATTTCAAAATGCGTTTATGTATTTTTAAGATAAGATATATATTAAAAATTAAAAAAATATTAAAAAGTGTTATAAAAATTATCCAAACAAGCCTTAAATCTCTAACATATGAAGCTAACACGTAGCACGCAGCAAAACTCTCTAGCTTAAAATTTGCATGCTTAGAAGTTAAGAATTAGGTTTTTGATTAGAATTGAAAATAGTTTTAAATTAACTACTTTCTTCTTTCTAAAAAAACTTTAATTTTAATTTTTTTAACAAAATTTTACCTTTAGTGCGAAATTTTTACATTCTTTTTTCGTTCTAAAAAAAGAGTTTATTTCCAAACCAAAATTTTAAAATATTCTTACTAATAATAATAGTGTATACTCACAATTAAAAAATAAAAATAAAAATATAAAATTATACATTTTAGTTGGTGCATTAAGAGTTATACTTAATAACTAATAAAAAGTTATATTTACACAAAAATGGAATTTTTTATTTTTGGATAAAGTAGAATCTAAATTAAAAAGTAAAAATAAAAATATAAAAGTATATATTTGATTGTGCATTAAGCATGTTGTACCTTGTAAATTAAAAATAATTATATCTAATCAAAAGTAAACTCCTTTTCTTGAGACAGAGAGAGTTTATTTATATAAATTGTAATTTAAATTTTATCAAAAAAAATTAATAATTTTAAAACTATTATAAAATAAACAATGTATGTAAATAAAATCAGAATTATAAAATTATAAAACTCATTTAATATAATAAAAATTTTTAATTTTGTATTCATTTCAATTCTAATGAGAAATCAAACAAAATCTAATCATATTTGTCCATTTTCCATGCTAGCCACAGAAAATACACAAAATCAAAAGACTTCATTGAAGGCACGGTCCACAATATACGCTGTATTTTTGTTTTGACTCGGTGCCGTTGCGCAGTGGGCGCTAGCTTGCGTTGTGGCTCGTGTCTGCGTCCGCCAACGCCAAGTCGGTTGCGCAGGAGCACGTCGGTGCACATCAAATTCGACGAAGTTTGCTGCCACTAATAATAACCCCCAACCGTCGCTACATGGACTTATATATTATTTTTTTCTCCAAAAATAAATTAGTTTAGTATTTTTTCGGCACACTAATTAATTTGCTCGAATTGACCATTTTTGAATAGAAGAATAACATTTTTTTTTAAAAAAAAAATTCATAGTTACAAGTAATTTTTTTATTTAGGGTGTAGTTTCGTACTCAATTTGCCCACTTGAAAGAGATATTTTGACTGTGCCAACTAATATTTTGAAGACTACAAATTAATCATATAATATCCCCACTTATTTTTCTTGTTTCTTCTTTCTTGGAAGTTCATATGTATAGTTACGTAGTTTCAAAATTAATTATGTATAGAGGGAGAAATATTAATAGTAATATATATAAATTATATAAATCAAACCCAAGTAATTTTAATTAGAAGATGCAAAGAAAAATTTGTCAATAGTTTACAAGAAGTACATGTATATATAAAAAGTATAATGATATATAAAATGAAAAATTTTAGTGAAATTTTTTAATAACTGAAGTAACGTTTATATAATAATAGTCAATCCGGAATTTACTGAAATTTTTTACCCTAAATATCATTGTTCAAATAAAAATCAATAAAATCCTAAAGATGTAAATGCTTATTTTATACTCGTTGATTTTACAAATATTGATTACGTGAGCATTGAGTATTACTCTAACGAAGTCAACAAATTGCATTAAACGGCAATTTTAGAGTGAATGCCAAATGTCCAATTTTTGAAAAATGATTAAGACCTTTTAATTGAAAATGAGAAAATTTTCCACACCACTTGACAATTAATAGTTAAGTTGTTTTCGTTTTCTGAAGTCAAATGATTCATTAATTGCTGAAATTAAGAAGTAAACCCTTTTTTTAATTCAATATTACTACTATTTCTTGGTTTTTATGTTTGAAAATGGAAAAGGACAATTAATTATCATTACATAAATACATTGTCAACTCTCCAAAAACAAAATAGACAACAGGAAAAGAAGAATCAAGAAAAGAATGTACGCATATGGGATGGTTCTATCTAAAGAATTCTAAGATCCCATTTCAAACTAGCATCCTATGACCTATGTACTCTACAACTTGATCAGTTTCTTTAAGGTATACATGACTTCATCAAGAATTCAATCAACCGTAACAAACACATTTTTCCAATTTAAGTAATAATGACCTAGACCTAATTATGAACTTAAATTAAGTTGTTGAGAAGCCAAGAATTTTGACTGGCATAGTGTCATCCAAAATTTCTAGCTATCAACAAATCACAAATACAATTCACTTTATGAGCGAACACGTTCTGTTTCAACTAATGTGTACTAATTATGTCCCGCTAATAAAATAATGTAGTTTTATTAATAAATATTAAACTTTAAGAAAAAAATACATAAATTCTCGTCATAATGAAATTATTTCATTTCATTTCATTAATGGGATATGATTAGTACCTATTAGTTTGGATAGATGATCCAAGACTTGTATGGACAATATTTCAAAACGCGTTTTTGTAAATAGAATATGTATTAAAAATTAAAAAATATATATTTTGAAAAAAAATGCGTTTTGATTATAGAGACCCCTATTTTCTTTCGTTCATAAATATTTTTATTTGTCATCGATGGATACAAAATTGAATATCACCATGTATCCATTTTTCACTTAATGCCAATTTATGTCAACATGAATGAGTCAATTTATTTGACTATGTGCCATTTGTTGTTTCATCAATACTAACACACATCTTAATCAAGTGAAACCGTAATTAGTGTGTGTCTGTGTCCGTGTGTGTGTGAACCACGACAGGTGCATCACATGCCATTATCGAAGGCTCCCCAATGTCAAAGGTTTGAGGTTTTACTTTCCAAAAACAACAATAAGGTAATTGAGATTTTCATTTAAATATTTAGCTTAATTTGACCCATTATTCGTTCAATTAATTTATTACAAACGCAATCCTGACTGTTATCCTCAAGCTCAAGTTAATTGTGTCAATCAATCATATGTAAGAACATCTGTGCACCTAAACTAACTAATTTTAATTAAATAAAAAATCAAGAAAAAAAAGGCATACTTCTCTGGTCAATTAATGTACCTTAACAAACAAAGAAAAACAAGAACATGATACCAGAATCAATTATCTAATACGATGATTGACAGAGGAGTTGAAAACGTACAAAACAAGCAATCGAAAATTAAAAATGTAAAAGAAAACAGAAAAATCAAACATAACGGTGTGCTATGCTTCTATCTATAGTATGTGCCAATCTCTTTGATTTGCATTTCATTCACATTCTTTTCCATTTTTTTTTTATAAAAAGAAGGTTCTTTTAATTGCAAGCTTGTATGGTTTTTGCTTGTGGATTCAGTGAAATAGTAATAAGATTTTTTTCCCTTGAGAAATAAATAGAAAACTTCTATTTAAGTAGAAGATTCAACCATTACAAGTGATACAATATATTTGGCACGTCCTGAAGTCAAATTTCGTTATTATGTTTTAATTTGAAAGAAATATTTAGTTTGTTTCAAAAAAAGAATTTATTTTTAATTGCATACAATGTTTTATTGATTATAAGACGTAATACGTTTAATGAACTATTAAATGTATAATTTTTTTTTGTCATTACTTTTCAATTTTAAACCAATAAATAGTCATTTTTTAGTAAGGATGCTATAGATTTTTATTCAAAAGTGACAAAAACAGTTTTACAATTAATTTTTTTTCGGGGACAGAAAGAATATAAGCACTAGAGAATATATGGTAGACAAACCACAATTTTAATGGGTTCTATATTTTTTTCCAACCAAAGAAAAAGAAAAAAAGGTTGATTATTATCTAGGAGTATTGCAAACTTCAAACATGATTGTGAACGCATGCCTTTCTGGTTTTTCAATATAAAAGCATTGTGCATGTCCGTCTGGTGGAACAAACATTCAATTGGTAGGTAGAACAACAACACGGCATTGACATTTGATAATTTGATGATCATATATAGTTATGTTTTGAGTTGCAAGAACTATCCACACAATCCAAAAGAATAAAAAGCAACAATGCTTGATCAAATAGAATATAACATTTTCAATTAGGACACAAATATGGAATCATAATGTGAAATTGATGTCATCCTAGTGGGAACTAAAGGGATATTTTGAAAAATCAAGGGTGGGTTCATAAATATGAAATTTTTGTTGGTGATGGTGACTGTGACAAGTTAGTTGTCTATCTGGATTGGAGTAATCAACTTGAAACTCACCAGTTCCATAGCCAATCATGCTGGACCATGCAGGAGGAGGATCATCAATGATCAAACACAAAAAGGAATGCATTCAAGAATTGGTCAATGATTGGCCATTATCGTTTCAATCAAAACAAAAAAGAATTGGTCAATGGTCTTCAAATTATTCCAATACTTGTACCCATAATTCTTCGATTATAGAAATAGTGTTTGATAATCCCAGGAAACAAGTCATAATTCCATACACGCCAAAACTCACTAAAAAAATTAATCCATCTCGATCACTTGATTACAATTTTGTATATATCGTGACAAAACCCATTTTGGGACATGGTTTTGACATTTAAAGAATCAAAAAAATCCTGGGGAAAAAAAATTAAAAAAGAGATAAAGAACTCGAAAGTCAATGATGGAAAGTATTACTAAATTAATTACTAGCCTCCATTACTGTTCCTTTGTAAGGTTCCTTGCTTCCATGAAATTGTGTATCCTTTGGAGTGCAATTTCCAGTGTCTTCTCGGTCATGTTGGCAAAACAAACTCTAAACCATCCTGGCTCCGAACAATGGCAAGAAGATCCTGGAGATACATTTAATTTCACTTCATACAAGATTTTTCCCCAAAGGGCCAATTCAGATTCCCTTGTGGGTTCCTCCAACAAAGGGCTCAAGTTCATCCAGCAAAACAACCCTGCATTCCCCTCTAGGCACTCGATACCGGCTTTTCGCAACCCGTCAATGATTTTATTGTATCTTTTCTTCAGCCTTTCTCGATTAGTCCTTATGTAGTTTTCTGTGAATTTCTTGTCTGATAGCACGGTTGCCAAAAGCTGCTGTGTTTGTGAAGAGATTAAGGTGAAGCTTGACATTCTTCTTGCTGTGGTGATAACTTTGTCATTGTATGAATAAATTGTCCCAACTCGAAAACCTGGAAGGCCCAAGTCCTTGGAGAGACTATAAACGATATGAACCCTTTCCGAGTCTTTGTAGTTTCTCGCTTCAAGGACCTCGGCAATGCTAACGAATTCAGTCGAAATGAATGAAGAACCTGAATAGATTTCGTCTGACACGAGATGGATGTTTTTTCGAGTGACGAAATCGAGAATGTCTTCCAAGATGGAACGCTGAATCGTTGCACCTAATGGGTTTGAAGGATTTGTAATGAGCACCCCTTTAACTTTGACGTTCATTGCTGCTGCAGAAGCATATGCTGCCTCTAAGGCTTCAATAGTGACTTGGAAATTGTTTGAGCTGTCACAGTGGACTGGTACAATTTTTACTCCAGTTCTCCATCTCAAGTCTCTGTCAAATCTGTAAAGGAAAATTTTATTTAATACTACTAAGAAAAAGATCATTGAAAGTATAAACAAGTACTTGAGCGTGAATGTTTTGGTCAAAACAAATTTTGAATAGTTCAGACGTACCCTGGATAGTATGGAGTTGGAACTAATAAAGCATCCCCCGGATCAGCCAAAATGAAGGTCAAAAGCTCATTAGCGGCTGTGGCACCAGCTGTTATGACAACTTTGTCAGGATTGAATTTTGCTCTTCCTCCTCTTATTTGTTCCATAAAGCTTGCCATTGCCTGTAGTAGTGTAAAACGTGGTTAATTAGGAGATTTTGTATCTCGTGAATTCATGCAGTATTATCTTGGCATATTCAGAACTCGAACAGCCACCGTCACAAACATGCAGTTTCTGTTAAAAGATTAATATGTACCTTTCTGAAAGATAGCAGTCCATGGTAGTCCTGAAATAGTGCATTTTCTCTGAAGCTGG
Source organism: Gynochthodes officinalis (assembly GCA_020080225.1). Classification (NCBI taxonomy): domain Eukaryota; kingdom Viridiplantae; phylum Streptophyta; class Magnoliopsida; order Gentianales; family Rubiaceae; genus Gynochthodes; species Gynochthodes officinalis. Next base: position 43,694,996 of record CM034615.1, on the reverse strand, counting down.
AAATTTTATTTCCAAAGCTAGCTTCTTGGGAATGATTCTCCAAATATTCTTCCAGTAAATCAAATGAAACCTGTGCAAAAGTAATGAAAAGCTATCTTAGAATCTTGTACATTTAGAAAGATGAATATATGGATAAGATTCGTAACAACCGTCAAGTTTGCCTGGCAAAAAAACTTACTTGATTTTCTGCCAATCCCATCTGTATGACTCCTGTTGGATTACATGATTCATCATAAGGGTTTTCATCATATGCTTTCCATCCTGCAAAATAAGGAGAATCTTCTCCATGAGTGTGGGAGACTGCGACTTTGGAAAACTCTACAGAAGGACTTGGCACAATCACTTTAGCCATTAGTTTTGCTTGTTTACTTGCAAGGCCTTGGTGATCAAGAAGAAGGATGTTGTTGTATACGTAGATGAGAAAGAAAAGTTGAAGAAGAGTCTTATTTGAGTGATGGTTGTATGAACTATGAAGCCTAATTTGCCAAAGCTCGCCTATATAGGAATTGTTGGACTGGGCCCTCAACTTTTATGTAAGAAATTATAGTATTCCATCCCTAAAAGAGAAAAATGAACCAATGATTGATTCTGCAAAGTAAGCAAGATCAAAGCTCACCTTTTGCAAATATAAACAAATATAATTTTATTCACCGGTGACAACTGTTAGCTTCTGTCATCTTTTCAAACTTTATCTATCTCAAATCTCCACACGATCCAAAGCAAATATGGTGGTTGCCTCGATGGGTTGGTTGTTGATTATCTTAAGAGTTGCTAATTTTTTTTTCTGTTTTTTTTTTTTACTTTTCCAAGCGGTTTAATCAAACAAGTATATAAGAGTTGACATTTTACGGTGCCTTTGATCGTACCACATCTTGAAAATCATATTATAAATTGAGAGTTATCATAATCGATGTTAGAAGTGTGACAGAAAAGAACTTTCCTGTCCCGTTTCCATTTTTCTACTGCTGAATTTTCTGGGCTTTCATATCAAAGTGACAATAGAGCAGCCAAATGTCAAAGGTATGGAGCTGAATTTCGGTTGTGGTCTCTCCCAGTGTAGGAGTACTGTGACATTATTATTTATGTTTTCCGTCAGAAAGTCTCTATCTAAATAGATTCTAAAAGAGCCGATGACCTTCCCCATTATAGATCTTGATTCTTGAATTAATAACAGTGATGACTTAGTTGCTGATAAGTAGGCCTTATTTTGAACTCGTTTGTGATTAAAACTAGAATTGAACCATTAATGTTTATTGTTGCTGTTGGCACGATGGAACTACGTCAATAGTGCAAATATTTGAGAAGATCTAGGAGTAGTTAAGTGTTGCTGATCTGACACAGATACTCGTAAGAGATCAATAAGATTCTGATTTGCATACATTAACGGGACAAAAAGGAGGCTGCGAGAAGATATGATGGCCCCACTAGTTTTTATCAAAAGAATTTATAACCTCGATCGACAAATCGAGACGGAATATTAAGGATTGTAATCATAGGTGTTCGTGTCCTAATCATTGATAATCTACCACTACATAATCCTAGTCAGTCAAGAAAACGTCGTCCATGAAATATCAGCAGCATTCATGGCATGCAGCTAGGTTGATAACTAATTCTGCAGCATATCAATGGCTGAAACTGATGATTAGTTTATAGCAAGGCTTTAAATAACACAAATTACTGTCCATTACGAGTCCTTGGCGATTGAGGAACATCCTTATCCGTGTCTTTAAAGCTTTGGCATGCTCAAAGCATACTGCATATCGAGATTCTCTTAGTTGCCAAGGGAATATAATCCAGAAGGAATCAAAGAGAATATGAGCTTAGATGCTGCTAATATGTGTAATAGACGTGTTGAATGAGATCATTGAAATTCGATGGCCTGCAGGGAGTCAAAGATTTAGTTGATCTTAAGAAGTAATGGCAGTATAGAGTTATTGATGGATGACTGCTAACTTCATGCTACAAGATTTCAACCTTTGAGTGGCAATTTGCCCCAAAAAACCCAGATTTAGTATTATTTTTTGGTTAATAATTAATTTCAGTTGTGTACGCCTCTTTCATCATCAGTTTACCTGGTCATGGTTAGATTAATTAACCAGTTCAAGTGGAATCATGTCCACATTGAGATTTATTTTCTTTCCAGTGGCGTCATGGACCATTAACAAAATTAACTTTAAACCATTTAAGTCAATCATCAAACATGTTTCAAGTTGTTAGACACTAACCTAGGCATGGATGACAGAACGTGTCCTAAACTTGGGGCCAAAGAAACTTCAAAACTTACAGTAGGGTAAATGTGGGGAACGATGAATCAATGCTTAGAAAGATTTTATTTAGTGTCAAGGCTTTGAAAATTACTACTTTTCTTTGTTAAACAAATCGTGGGCATGCACTACGCAGAAGAACAAACATGATCCATGACAGTCCAATGACGAGGCAAATAAGACTATACCTACGAAATAGCCAAACCTGCCACGCTGAGTTACATGATCCATTCCTATTCTTCCAGTTTTTATGCTTATTAAAATTGAAAAGGAGTAATTCTTTCCACTTTCGTTTTGATCAAATTCAAAGGGTACATACGGATATTGTTATTCGTATCCAACATAATCACATATTTTAGGTTGCATTACCTTATATTAATCCATCATTTATTTCACGGTCTGTCGCACAAGAGTCACCACGCACTTATACCAACATGGTTAGAATCAAAAACCAAAAAAACAAGAACATTGTCAGCAAGGTTCCAATTCATTTCCAAATAATCACATTAATTATACAGGAATTATAGAGTGAATGTTAGGAGAATCCTCAGCATATACACACAGTTCAAGTGGCTTACAACTGGAAAGTTGGCAAAGAAATCCCAGTAAGGGATGGATCGATGCAATGCATGTACGTTCGCACTTAGAGTAAAGTAAACAAGTGTGTTTTGAAGAACACAATGTCTTGGGAATCGAATTTTAAGATAAGACATCCTTACTTTTAACTAACAGCTCACCTTGTCTGTGATTTTTTGTAATGTAGACAAAGAGGAAAATCTCATGTAGTGCGTACACGGAGCAAAGAGACAGTGGCGATAAAATTCGTTTTCATTTTTAGTTCGAATCCAGCGTGCTACAGTAGAGTTGTTCGGAGATTCTTTGAAACCTGCTGTGAATTAGAGAATTGTCTATTTGTCTCCGGACGGGGGATCATTAGGGGCTATGCTAAGATCATCAGCATCTATTAATAGTATTAATTACCCGGCCAAGTGGAAATCTTATTCGTGCAGGCCTCACCGCCCGCGCCTTTCGATTAGCTTGCTTGCTTACTCTTTAGTTTTGATGGCCAGAAACGATTTGCGCAAGTGATTTGGGTGGTAAGAATTTGCAAGTTTCGACAATCTTCATACGCTATATATATATATATATATATTGTTACTAAAACCAAGTTCATTAGTAGAAATTGTTATTTTCTCATTTTACTTTTTTAATGAAATTCGTGTAACAATGATGACTATACATCATTAAAAATTAAAATTTATATAGTAAATAGTGAAAAATTATTTATTTATTTATGGAATATATGGATTTTCGAGAAAAGGAGAGTTGATAGTCTCTCTAGAATCAGAAGTTTGATTTACCGAAAATTGAATACATACTGAACCTCATGCAAATCATCCCATTTATTCTCTTCCTAGGAAATTTAGTTTCAAACCCCCAGTACAAAAGAAAGTATGATTTATCATAGTCTTATTTAAAATTATGCCAAATGAATAATAATAATAATAAATACTACTTGTTAGATATATTGGGTATCACCCAAAAAATTTAGTTAGTTTAAAGTGGAAATTCTTTTTCACATTTTATTTATGATATTACTTCTTTCATAAATGAAACCACATACATCCAACAATCTTCCCCTTCATATATGGGGTGTTAAACTACATTTTTCACTACCAACCTTGCTTCTCTTGGACTTAAATTGGATTCTTTTTCAGTTTTTAATTCTCATAGAGTGATTTATTATGCAGATATTATTGTCATTGGACTCCAATACTATTATTGTTAGGCAAAATTAGACATTAATTCTCATTCAAAAGTTTCCTCATAATTGTATTTACTTCCTTGTACCTTTCCCTCCGAGATACATCAACAAATGTGTATATCATCAGTCGTTAAAAAAAAAATTAAAAAGAAATTTCACAATTGATATGACCAACTAGAGTTACAGCCATGAATATTTGCCAATTTAATTCAAAAATGATTTTTGTATAATTTATTTATTTATATGTTTGTTCGTTTGTATAAATTAAAACAGAGTTGGAAAGGGTCCAGCCAGCCAATCGACACTGACCACTTCCAAGTCAAATGCCACGCTTCAAAATCTTAAAGTGACATCAACCGTGAACCATGAAGAAACTACTCCAAGTCTTCACATAAATTTTCGTGTCAAGAATCGAGATAAATGTTTCATTTGTAGCTAACACAAATCGGTGCTCACGCAAGCCCAATCTACTTCGTAGTAGTTAACGATTGAGGTATCATAAACTATTCAAACTAATGTTTTTCTTCTTAAACAAAAATTTGGGTACAACCACTATTAATGTAATTCTTTGTCTCACTTACAATGTACTAATAGTGTATCACACTTTAAAATGATTTCGTTTTGTTTATAACTTAAACAGAACAACTCCATTTTACTAAATAGCAACATAACTGCTGTTCACCGGGACTTCGGTCGCTGGTTCCCTTGTCGTTTTAAAGTATATTACACTATTAGCATATTATAAGTGGGAGAGGAATCTGATTTCACGATTATTATACTAAATAAAAATAGATCAAAATTCAAAGTCAAAATTGTTTTATATTACTATTAAGATATATGTGTGAAAGTGAGAGAAATTTGTACAAAAGGGATCGATTCCGAATTTCTTATACACCAAATCACCTAATGGATCCATTGCGGTGAGATTTATACATTAAAATTTCCTAAACTTTGTACATGAACTGAGGAAAGGAATATACGATAGAGAATAGTAATAGGGAATTTCTACTCGTCTTCCGCGAATTAACTACATCGGCTGGTCCAGAAAAAATAAAATAAAATTGATCGGATGGCGTGAATCTTCTTAGAAGATATACAATGCCACTAAGAAAGCGCCACGTAGAATTTTCATTTTGGATCACCAAATTATTTTCTTCCTCTACGAATAAATGCATAAAAAAAATTATGATCCTAGAATGTTTGACCGAGTCTTTGTGACATTTTCATTCATGCTTAACCACTTTGTTTACGTCCTTAATTTTTTTTTTTTAAATTTATCATATGCATCTTCATTTTATTATTTGTTTATTATTATTATTTTTAATACCTTTGAATGGATTGCATTTTATTTTCTGTTTTTATGTTTAGGAGTTAAAGCTTATGAGGCAAATTTTGTTTCAGAAATAAGGAAAGTTATATCGAAAATGTAAAAATATAAAATTAATGAAGAACCACATTTTTGTACTAACAAGTTTTGCATATATACACCATTACTTTTATTAGGGTTTCAGAAATTAAGAGCTCTATGCATGAACAAAAACTGTCTATATATATACACACACACATAAATGAATTTATAATAGTCATTTATTTCAAATTAATTATTTTTCAATCCTTTTAGAAATTTAGCAATGAACAAAATTAGTTATATTTTCATGAGAGTTCAAAAAGAAAGAAAGAAAAAAGAGAGTCATCAGCTAATTATGCGTTAGTTGCACATGGATAAACTCATGCAATAGTGAATATATAAAACATTTTTCTCTTACATTAATTAGAAAACCACTTTAGATAATAATAATAATTACTATTTATACGTTATGAAATAGCTGTGGATACACGCTAGGTTGGTAAGACGCTGCTATTAAGCCTTTTCCTTGCATTTAGACTCATGCACCAAATGCGATAAGCTTTAAAAAAAGAGAGTTGATAATGGGAAAAGACTAAGACGTGTATGAACAATGTTTTTATATTTTTCAAAATAATAATTACCAAATAAAAAATATATTAAAAACAAAAAAATATTTTGAAAAGCATTATAAATCACTGTGGAAACAAACCCTAAATCAAATGGCACATTGATTTTAATGTGAAATCTATGAAGTCAATTATCATAGCACTACTATACATTACTTGAATGCTTGCCCCAATTGTATTTGTTAATTGGTAATTGCAACTCGGTGGTCTTGAGCATGCAACAAGGATGAACTTTTTGAGTGCTTTTTTTTCCCCACTCAAATAATTGTGGAAGGAACTCAATCAATCATGTTCTTGATCAGTCTGAAGTCATGTACGACTGTCATCAATGGTTCGAGTTAAAGTCTTTTTGAAGAGGAAATCTTTTAAACTTTCGTTATATATAATGGTGCAATCAGAAATGATTATAGAGATATTTTATTTACATATAATAGTTTTTTAAACAAATTATTTTTACTTTACATGATAACGTAGTGATTGTGTTGTATGCTTTTTCATTGTTGAGGTATTAATTTAAAATTAAATCTAAAAGCAAAGTTTAATAAAAATATCAAAATAATTTTTTCGTCACAAAAAAAAGTTTACTTTTTATGTAAAAATTTTATATTACTATATATATACCCACATTAAAAATTAAGAATAAATAAAAATATATATTTAATTGTGTATTAAATATTAAAAATAAGCAGACTCGAACTGTTAATGTGTGACGTCCATAAAATATAGGGTAAGTCACTAGTAATATCCACATAAACGACTCAAACGGCTAATATGTGTAGTAAGATATAAAATAAACTATCGTCAGCATCTACATTAAAGTAAACCATTACCTCTTGTGTTTTTAGAAACTTTTTTTTTAAAGGGAGTACTTTGATAGTGAAATGATTCGTTATTGCTCATTATTAGTAACTGGATTAGACTCTTCTTATATTATATAGGACTATAATTGTGATGCAAAAGCTTTAGCTAGCATGAGTAAGCTGTAGGGCACCGTGTGGTACTGCACTTGCCAGCTGCCCAAACTCAATCCCAACCATGATATTTCAACAAAGCAAGCATGCTGCTGGAGAGGCCAAGGAGGAAAAGGGATGGCAATGGAAGAACTCATCCAAATCCAATTGTTTATTTATAGTCATAATTAAGGACTGGTTGTTCATATATAGCAATCAAGAACGGCACAATTCGCCTCGAAAACTAAAGCATATGCATGCTTTTTTGTCTGATTATTATTGATGCCCGCCATGTCCCATGTAGCGGCGGGCAACTCTCAAGTCTCCCTCAACCACTCCATGCAAATCTTTGACCGCCTACTTTAGTATTGCCGTCGCAGATTCCCTCCCTCATGTACTTTCATTATTTTTTAAACTTTCCTCCTCACTCTCATCAATGGCATCATACCTCCTGAGTCACGATTCATGAATCATTCTAGAATTATATGGGCCGGGCTCCTTTGTAGGGGACGGTGAGAGTATAAAATTTGAAATAAATGGTATTCGTGAACATATTTATAAATTTTTATGTTTTTTTGAGTATCATTATTTTGATTTTTATAATTATCGATTTGTATTTTTATCTAATATGATAAACAGTATCTGTTAATAAATGGTTATACAACAAGGGTCATTACGAACTAATTGTTCTACATTTCTTACGGAGACTTGAACACATTGGAAATAAAGTATATTCGGTAGAATTTATAATTGTATAAAACAATTAAATTCTTATAATATTTAATTAAAAAAATCATATGTTCTTCAATTGTTAAATTGACTTTTTCTTTGCAAATGAAAATATTAATTTTATAAAATCAAATTATACATTTATATGATCACAAGAATAATATGCTATATATTGGAGAAAAAAAAATAAGTTTATATTTATATAAATTCATAAGGTTTTGAAAAGACAGGTTTCATAAGTTATTATTGTATCATAACCCGTAAAAATATAGCAAGATAAATGTGTCTAGTTTTATATATACAATAGAATAATTAATACAAATTTTGAAACATTTAAATAATAAGGTAAGATATATGTTTTAACCATTGTTATACTCATGCACACACCTACAAAACACTATAGTTTGATTGAAAGTATTGTGCTCCACATATATAGAAAGCACAACGGTTTTTAATTGTGTAAAAAGGTGAAACTATGGATTGTGACTAGTGTAACAAACTAATCACAAGATATAATATTAGATTCTGATTTTACTTTAATCCATAATTTTTTATTCTGATGAAACTACAAAGTTACATCTTAACATTATTCATGTTGCTATCACTCAATATAAACTTAAAAGAGTACTTATTCATATCTTTGTAAAATGGCCAAAAAATTGTTCTCGACTAACAATGTACATCGCGTAGAAGCCATTCTACAATTTATCCAATTACACAATGGATTAATTGAAGTCTAATTTTTCTTGACTAATCAGCCCCTGTGTAATAACTCGCAAACCATACAAAAGATGTAAACCGCATTAGGCATGCCCTGTGCGACGAGTTCAACCAAGAAGGTATCAAAGAAAGTGTCAGTAGGGGGATTTGAACTTGTGACCTTAGGGTTACTCGCTTGTCGGCCACACTAGCTTGGCTACCCCCAAAGGGACAATTAATTGAAGTCTAATTAACATCTATTTTGGTTGATCTTCATATCATATGACATTCAATTCAAATATGAATACACAAGAGGACTTGTCTACCATGACTGTATGAGATATTTAAAAATGCAAGTCCTTTGAATACATAAATGAGTAATGACAGTTAGAGTGAACATTTTTAATGAATTTTGATAATGATTAATGTGGCAATTATGTATTAAAATAATTATTGTTTAACAACTCCTGTGACATATATATCATGTCAGTTACTTAGTGATATCACCAAAAATTTTCATTGTATGTCATCATTCTATATAAATATCAATGACAAATGACCCTATATTCCATCAAAATATTCATACTACTATTACAATATGATAATATACTCGCATTGTCAAAAATTATGAAAAACAGATTTTGGGGACCGAGCTTGAGCCTTAATCAAGATGGGCTACCATTGGGCCTAAATGAAAATCTTCAAAACAACTATTATTTGGGAAAAATTGGTCATTGGACTGAGATTGAGCGTTAATCAAGATGGGCTACTATTAGGCCGAAAAAAAATAAATTAAAACACCTTTTTATCTGGGCAAAAGGTTATCATTTGGAAAGCCCAATAAACAAATCCGCCAGCGAAACTGGAAAAACTCAACGCGGTAGTTGGTGACGGAGCTCGGAAGCTGACGGCCATGGCGGCGTCTTCTCTCTCTCCACCGGAGGTCCCGATGGAGCTCCATAGTCTCAACAGAGACAAGCTCTTAAAGTCTCTTCGGGAGCATCTCTCGCTATCCTCTCACCCCCAACATGGTTTCGTCGTTCTTCAGGTGCACACACAAGAAAAGGAATTTTTTTTTTTTTCCCTCAAATTTGAGATTTTATTTTTGTGGATTTTATTGAAATCGATTTATGAGTTAGGGCGGTGAGGAGCAAACTAGGTACTGCACAGATCACATCGAGCTCTTCAGGTACGAGATCAATGATCATTATTTGCTGTTCTCTGTTTTAGTATGAAATGAATTTATTCCGGATTGAGAGAATGCTTCATTTTTTAGACAGGAGAGTTATTTTGCTTACTTGTTTGGAGTTCGAGAACCTGGATTCTATGGAGCCATTGTAAGTTGATATTTTTTCCCCTCGCATATGTTTTCCTCATAGTATAGCATGTTGGTTCTGATAATTTTGAATTGGAAACAAATTCGTTTCTGAATAAGATGTATTATTCTACTTTTTCTTTTGGGTGCTCTTAAAATGCGGTTTTTGCTGATGTTTGAAGGATGTGGCAAGTGGAAATTCCATTCTGTTTGCTCCCAGATTACCTGCTGATTATGCTATTTGGTTGGGAGAAATAAAGCCTTTGTCCTACTTAAAGGTATTTTTTCGGTTGTTGGTGGTTTGAGCATAAATGCAATTGAAATGAAGTAGTGGTATGCGATTGAAGTTGCTTATCTTTTGCAGGAAAGATACAAGGTTAGCACGGTGTGCTTTACTGATGAGATTACAACAGTGTTGCATGATCTGTACCAAGGACAAGGAAAGCCCTTATTGTATCTCTTGCATGGGCTGAACACAGACAGCAACAATTTTTCAAAACCAGCAAAATTTGAGGTTTGTTCAGCTCTTTTTTTCTTAATAACGAAAACAATTTCAGTCCTTGCATGGGAAATATACATCAGATATATGTATCACCTCAAATCAAGAGCAATGAAATGGAGGATGCCCAATATACTACATCAAATTTTGAATTTTGTTAATGTGTTGCTTATTTTTTCTGTTACCTCAACACCACTGCGTTGTTTCTTTTGTTAGGGAAGAACAGTCTTCTTCCATTGTAACTTCTTTTCCTTGGATGAACTTGGTTCTCATTGTCATTCTTGTACATTCATTCTTGTGAAACTTTAGATGCAAGGCAATTTTGCTTCCCAAACTTTAACAAATGGCTTCATCACCTTTTTTCACTAGGAAACGTCTTTTCATTTTACTTGATTTCATATTACTTAGAAGAAAAGCAACAACTCTGTTTAGCAATTCTAAGGAGAGTAATAATGATTTATGGATGTATTTGAAGACTTCCTCAAGGATGTTGATGAAAGTATTTGAACGGAATGATTATTGTCCTGGATATATCTTTTTAGGGGATTGAGAAGTTTGAGACTGATATGAGCACCTTGCATCCAATTTTGACCGAATGCCGTGTCTTAAAGTCGCACCTGGAGCTTGCTCTTATCCAGTTTGCCAATGATATTAGCTCGGAAGCTCATGTGCAGGTTAGTACTCTTTAGCTTTCTCAAGTGGGTTTTTTATTTATTATTATTTTTTTTCTCACGCAGAACCTCTTGAAATTGGCCATACTTATGCCCTAAAACAGCATGTAATCATGTAATATATGTTGAATACACTAACAATAGAAGAAGAGAAGTTTTTTAGAAAAAACATGTGGGATGAAAAATTGCTTTGTTGGTGAATTGGATGACCCTTGAGGTTGTGGGCTTGATCTCGATTTTTTTCTCAGAATTCAGGAAAACTCATCTCTATTGTGAAACAATTTGTTTAAGAATCCGCTGTTGCCTTTTCAAAACATCAAAAAATTGATTCTTTGTAAACCTCAATCTCTGCTTTAGTCTTTTACATTAGTTTCAGATCGTGTAGTTACAAATCACAAAGTTAGAAGACCATCATATGCTTTTTAATCCTCGCCTGGACCACTCTACTACTTCTTCCCCCTGGGTGGGGCCTTTGCGATTGTAGGATACAAGTGAGTTTAGACTAATTTTGATTAATTTATGGAACTATAATTTCAGTTCTGCTGTTTATTAGGTTGTCACTTTTTTCATTTTTTTCAAGTGTATTCTTTTTGATGAAATGAATTCAGACTTAAACAGAATTGAATGCCATGTGCTCTTTTTCTCTGAAATTATTGTTTGCTTGTCTTCACCAATCTGTTCCTGTGGTATAGTAGTTGACAGATTTTTAATGCAATTTTCTTCCGTTAAGGCAGGTTATGAGAAATGCTAGGGCGGGTATGAAAGAGTATCAGTTAGAAAGCATGTTTCTTCATCATACATACATGTTTGGTGGCTGTAGACATTGTTCATACACATGTATATGTGCTACTGGTGAAAATAGGTTTGTTACCTTCCTCTGTGTCCATCCCATAACATTATCCTCTTTTTAGTTGAAATTTCTTTGCAACTTGCTTACTATCATGGTCTATTTCTAGTATATCATGAAGGTTACTGTGAAATTTGTTTCCACAGTAGATGTCTTTTTCTGAGACCAGTTATGATTTAATATTGTCCAAAAAAAAAAAAAGGCTGTGTGTTGGTGCATAAGTAAAATGGATCCCTCTTCATAGCTCAAACCGTCATTTGATAATTTTGTTTCTAATTTTCAGTGCTGTTCTCCATTATGGTCATGCTGCAGCACCAAATGACAGGGTAGGCTATTCAGATTACTTTGATTTGATTGTAGCGTAGAACTTTCCACTGGAGTTGTGGGAGTACTTTAAAGATTCATATGTTACTATTCATTTAATTCTCTTTTCAGACTTTGCGAGATGGAGATATGGCACTGTTCGATATGGGAGCCGAGTATCACTTTTATGGTTCTGACATAACTTGTTCCTTCCCTGTACGTATATTCTACAATCCACTGAATAGACTAGCACTCCATATTATAATTTCAACTTTGCATTTGAGATTTTGCCGTGTCTTGTAGCATTTAATTCACATGCTTATGGATATGTAATTGCACACTGCTATCTTAGTGATAGGATACATTCCCAGTGGCCTTTCGCAAGCCCTGTGCCTCTAAATGAAAAGTTACAAAAATTCTGATGTGTCTAATGCGGAATGCATGTTTGAATTTGTGCATGTTTTGTGAATTTTGTAAGCATTATTAGATGCAGGTATATTTTGTGTATGGCATGTTTGAATAAAATTCTGAAGGTACAGATAACCTCTCTGTATACAGCATTGATTTGTTGTTAGTTTTGATCTATTGCACACGGGGCATGGACATGTTTGCTGCATATTTACATTGTTTATGTTCTCTCTTTTTCTCTTCTTTGTGAAATGCCCATATTATTTTCCCTTGATACTGTTCCAAGTTCACAATGCTGCTACATTAGCAAAATGGCTGGTGGTACATGCATGCCATTTCCTCTTTCTTTTTTCTACTTTCTTTTTCTCCTAGTACCTTCATTCTTCTATACAAAATATTAGGTTTCTTTTGATGTCCTCTTGATAATATTGATTGTGCATGCAGGTTAATGGCAAATTTACACATGATCAGTCCCTTGTCTATAATGTGAGTTTTGTCTTTTAAGACAGTAGTTTATCTTGAGGAGCTTTGGCATTTTCTTGCTGTTGTCTGTTTTTGTCAAGTCAAGCATCAACCAGTTGTAACATTTCATCCACAGTAAAAAGGGCTATGGGATTGGATGCTGATTCTTAAGGTTTTGCACAACATATTTAAGATAATTTGTGAGACTTCCCTCCCATATTAATATAGCACCATCATTAAGTACTCAGTAGTGGACTGTGGTCAACCGCACAATCAAATAGCATTGAATGTAGTAGTCTATAGTACACAAACTTGATGTAACTGACCTGCCAACAGCTCATAAATTCATAGTTGTTGATGTGCTTTTTCTAGGATTGTACTACTTGGGATTTATTACTCTAAACCTGTTCACTCATCAGTTCCCTTTGCTATTTTGCAGGCTGTTCTTGATGCTCATAATGCCGTTATATCTACAATGAAACCTGGAGTATGCTGGGTTGATATGCACATGTAAGATTTGGTACCTTGATATTTGATGGAAGTAAAAAGCTGGAGTAGCGAACTAGGATCATGGTTTTAACTAATGTCAATTTGTGTTACATATTTGAGTAGACATGTTTTCCAGTAAAAAGCAACTCTAATTTGGTTGATTTGTTAAATCATGTGAAACATTTTTCTGGTCACATGTTGTTTAAAATACTAGGGAAAGCAGCTTGCTTATATTAAAAAGGGCAATGCTAGATGCTGGTCGCAAAGGAAAATCTGAAAATCAAAAATAGATGTTAACTTGATTCAACTAGAATATTCAAGCAGCTTTATTAGTTTCAAACTTGAAGGAACAAAGATTTGTACAAAGTAACAAGCTTCAACTTTTCCTCGAAACTGTAGGTAAACTCTGTTTTAAGAGGTATATCAAGTGTTAGAGTAATATTTATGTCACATAGCTCAGTAAGTTTTTGACCAGTGGTGTATGTATGCATACGCTGATTGATTTATTTATGTCAATTTAAAAAAAGTGTAGTTCGGTGGATAGAAACTCCTGCATCTGCAGGCCGAAGGAAGAGTCCAACCATTAAAACCTGATGTAGGCAGTCTTACCTTATATTTCTATAAGAGGCTGTTTCTGCAACTTGAATGTGTGACCTTCGGTCATATGGTAACAGCTCTTACCTCTGCGCCAGAGCACTCCTTTGTTTTTTTTTTCAATGTCAGTATCTGGAAAAATTTTAAATTTTCATTAGAAAATAGCATCTATTTAGATCAATGGCCACCAATTTTTTGTCTTTGATTAATACCTCACTAACTTCTACAAATAGTTATTTGTTCTAATTGTGATATTTTTCCTCAAAACCAGATTAGCGGAGAGGATTATTTTAGAGGCACTGAAGAAAGGGGGCCTTCTTCTTGGGTAGTTATCCTACCTTGATATTGTGCTTTGTTTGGATTTACCTTTTGCACTATGATTAGGTGCTATAGTTATCTATGTTTTCTTATCTTTGTGACTTTCATTGGCTTCAGTGATGTTGATGCCATGGTTTCCAAGAGATTGGGTGCTGTTTTCATGCCTCATGGCCTTGGGCACCTCCTAGGAATTGATACTCACGATCCTGGAGGTTATTTGAAGGTATTTTTCATGTACTTCGTTGATCTTAAAATTTGCACAGGAGGCTTCTTTCTTTCTCATAATTTGATAAATACTCGCCCAATGTGATTATAGGGAGCTCAGAGGCCTAAAGAACCTGGGTTAAGTTCTTTGCGTACAAGTAGAGAACTCTTGGAGGGAATGGTTAGTGTGGACTTTCTTCTAATTAAAGGCCTTTTTGTACTTCTATCAAACCTTGCTCTTATTGCATGTGATACAGATGAAATTTTGCTGGTCATTCTTATTCATGACTTAATTCTCTTCTTTGGCCTTCTTATTGGTTTAGCCATTTTTATTGTCTCGCTCATGCATTACGAGTTCTAAATATGCTAAAATGCTGCATTTCCTTTGATATTCTCCATTTTAAATTGTAGAGAATTTTGTTTCGTCCATAATGATTATTTGCTTTCTGTAAAAACTTGCATCTTTCTAGTAAAACTAGAGTACATATTTGTCATTCTTGAGTGTATGAATATATGGATGGGGTTAGATTCACATTTGTGGATGTTCATCATCCAAGAAATAGAATTGAAGAATCTTGTCTTGCAGTTTTATTAAAGTGATTTGATTGGCTTATTCCGGAAAATCTTTCTTTTTTATTCTTGATTTGAAAGAGGCTGTTTGTTTCTTAGTAATTTCAGTTTTACTTTGCTTAAAGACCTTATGTATGAAGTTGCAAATAATATGAGCTTGGAAAATTTACTGCAGGTGATAACTGTGGAGCCTGGTTGCTACTTCATTGATGCCAAGTTACTTCCAGCCATGGAAAACCCAGATACATCAAGCTTCTTTAATCATGAGCAGATTAGCAGATTTAGAGGCTTTGGTGGTGTCCGAATTGAAAGTGATTTGGTACTACTATCCTTTAACCTTCCTTAATATATGAACCCAAGTATTGTTTCTATCATTTTGATTGATGTGCTAATGACATAACTAATTATACTCAACATTGGATTTTCTTCATTGGTTCAATAGATATCTGGCCTTTTTTCATCTTTTGCAGTACTCTCCCAAGCATATTCTGCTAGAAGTTCTACGAACAGATCTGATCATAAGAAAATCAATTTGTGGATTAATTTTTTCTGCCTAAATATTTGGTGTTTTGCTAGGGAATGAATTACTTGATTTGTGACATTTGTCCTTATAAAATATGAGTAATATGTTGAACCTGGAATCTTCTGTCACACCCATGATTGACAGGCTACACTTCTGTGACTTAATCATGCATTCAATTTGCCCCTTAACTTAATCATGCATTCAATTTGGAAGCTTAACAGATGTTGTATTATTAACTTGCTGTTTTTTTTTTTATATTAGGAAAAAATCGAATGGTTGTCGAGTGCACTTTACCCAAACTTTTTATGCTCTTATATTTCATGTGACAGTATGTTACTTCGTGTGGTTGCACGAACTTGACCAAGTGTCCGCGGGAGATTAAAGATATTGAGGCTGTTATGGGAGGGGCAGCCTGGCCTATCAAAAGGACAATTGTCTCTTCTGAAAATGGAGAGCAGATAAATTGACGTTTTGTTGCTGCTTGTTTGCTGGCAACACACGATGGAAAACATGAACAACCGACTCTGATGATGAGATCTGTTGCTGTACATTTACCAGAAGAGGAGACTCGTAAACTTTAACAGACATGAAGTTATATCTCAATAAGATTAGTCATCAACCTTCGTAAACTTAGAATTCCGCATGTCGTGCAACAATTTGCTCAAGGCCTTGCGATGACTGTTGAAGATTTCCCATCATTACGTGTGTTATGATACTAGTAGTTGCTTCTTCCCAATCTTACGATGGTTCAATCTTGAGATGTTTTAACTTCCTTTTTCCTCAGTATTATCAGTGGGCAGATGCCCTCGTTCTTGTTCTTCTTACAGCGTAAGGTAAGAACAAATTTTCTTTTGTTCCAAACGTGAACTGAACCAAAACTTTATTGCAAAACTCTTTGACGACTGATCATATCTGCCCAAACTAAAAGATTTAACCCAGATTTATATTTATACAACGAGGGTTGATCATATCATGAAATATGACAAAATTATATCGGCTGTTGGTCTAATTGAATACTTTTCTTTTATTCAAACTTGTTTTTATGATTTTTCAATAGGATTCTTTTCCTTTATGCGAACTTGTTTCATGAGTTTTCAATAGTGGATACTCAAAGAGATAAAGTGACGGTACCGTGTAAATGCTAAATTAATTATTAAAATTTTTTCATTATAATATTTAGTGAATAAAATAAATTTCGAGATTTTTCATTATAATAAATCCTTCTTTGCAGTTAAAGCCTCTGACATCAAGACTTTGTATTGTAATGAGTAGTGAATAAGTTAATTATTGAGATTTTTTTTCATTTAGCCATAGTCATGGTAGAACGAGACTGCCAACCCCCAGTTAATCATTAAAAATTTATGATTGTGTGTGTTATCAATCCTATTATTTATACTTTTGCTACCACCATAACATTAATTTAAAAATAGAATGCATTATTTCCCCCACAAAAATTAAAAAAAAAAAAAAGAAAGAAAGAAAGAGAGAGAAAAAGTTAAGAATTGAAATTGCTGCCATGTAATTCTTAAATATTTTGAAATACTAAGTACTAACGTCGTATAAATAAGCATCTTCCCTTCCCTTCCCTCTGTAACGCTAAAACCCTAACAATAGCCACCTGTTCATTTTATTCTCGTAAGCAAAACCCCTTTGCTCAGTAATACTAACAATGGACGGTCGCCGGTGCACCAATGATGAGAATCAGAGCTCAACAAGCACCAGCAAGAACAATCCCGGTAAAGTTCCCGCAAAAATGAGATTGAAATATGAAAACGACGATGACAGATTCCAAGACCCCGACGAAATCCTTGAAGAGGCGGCCACCGAAAGTTCTAACCTTGAGGAAGATTTCGCCATGTGCGAACCTGACCCAGATGACGCATGTGTTGTTGGCGCCGACCAAACTAGTGCCGATTACTACTTCGATTCCTACTCTCACTTTGGTATATTCAGCTCCAACTTTCTTGATTCTATTTTTATTTTTTGTTTTAAATGGTTTTTAAAAAAAAAAAAAAATTTTGGAGTTTACTGGACCAAAATTGGTTCATGTGGTTTGGAGCTTTATTTTTGTGGCTTGTTTTTTAATCCAATAATTTTCAAATATGATTCCAAAAATATGGTCTTTCTAATATTTTTTATGCTTTATATGACTTGTGCTTTCCAAAGCATAATTCTTTATGCATTTCCTTTTCTGAATACTTGCTCATTCTTTGAAAGAGCTAATTTTGCCGTTGTTTTCCTTTCAGGGATTCACGAAGTACGTACTTATCTATGGAGATGAAGATTTTAACTTTGGCTATTGTAATTGGCTTTGCCACTACAAAAGCTTGAGTTATATATAGGCACACACATATAGACTCGTAAATCTTTGCATTATTTATTCGCTTGAAGTCGTGAATGTACCCACATTAATCCTTTTAGGCATTAAAGGGACCATTTGATTACACTGCCCTAAGTTTTAATTTGTTATCAGTTTTATGTTTAGCATGCGCGTCTCAAACTTTTGCTGTTTAACTTCTGTCACTTTTCTGGGTATGAATGACATGAACAGATTAGTCCATAGTTTGGTCTGCTAAATTGATTGTTCTTGAGACAACTGCTTGGCGTCATAATCCTTTTCTTTCTTCGACATCATTAACAAAATTTTACATGCTTAAGCGAATGATATCCAGAATTCTATCTGTAACAAAAATTTCATGAATTGGAATGATAAATTTGGGCCAAGAAACAAGGGGGAAGTAGTGTCTAATTTTACCATTTAAATCCAATTTGCATTTGAAGAGAGAACTGTTGTGTTGCATGTTTGTAGTGAAGTAATCTAACGAATGGCATGTATTAGATTTAACCTTTTGTATGGAAACTTTGAATTGTAACCTCCCTCCTTCCCAGCTCCTCCCGTCTCAAAGAAAACTGCAAGGTACCCACAAAAGTATTGCAGCAGGACATGCTGTTTTGTTCTCAGGGTCCAGTGATTGTATTCTGGGATGTGCCAATTGTACAAGCAGTCTGACCTGTTTCTTTTCAGATTGTTAATTCCATTTATTTTCTTCCACCATCTTCCGCTGCACTGCCTGTTCTCTTTGGTCAGGTGGTGCTTAGAACTTTTAATGAACTTGAGTTATGTCGAGTGAATTGTCTTTCACCAAAAACACTTATCTTGCAATTCTTTCATGTGACAAATATGTCATTTCTCTCACTTTTCTTATTTGTTATTTGTTATTTGTTATTTTTCACTTTTATTTATTTATTTTTTTGTGTACTGGAGTGAAGTTGATAAGTTATGTCTACTTTCAGACATGAGTCCACTGTTTTTTGGTGCATCTTTTGAGTAATGCTTCTTGAAAACATCCAATTTTTTTGCCATTGCAGGAAATGTTGAAGGATGTTGTCAGAACTAAGACTTACCAAAATGTTATCTATAAGAATAGCTTTCTTTTCAAGGATAAAGTTGTCCTTGATGTGGGTGCTGGGACTGGAATCCTCTCACTGTTTTGTGCAAAAGTTGGGGCAAAACATGTTTATGCAGTAATGCTCTCTCTCTCTCCACCCTCCCTTCTCATACTCTATTAATTGCAAAAGTTTCCAGAGACCAGTGCGTTGACATTTGTCCTTTGACAATGATAATTGGTTTGGAAGGTATAAATCAGACAAAGTTGGTTTACTACTCTGCTATGCATTTTAATCTGAGAGTTGCTTGCAGAATCAATAATTACTTGGAATTCATTATGGTAGTTGTCTGGCTTTCATCTGAGTTCCTTCTTTCTCTAACAATCATCGAGGATCGGAAATTTGCTTCTTCTTTTTTTCCTCTTTCCTTTTGGGTGGGGGTTGTTAGGCTGATTGGAGGTTTCCCTACATAATGCATTTAATTCATCAGTTCGGCTTCAAATTAGTATTTTCTGTTATTTGGTTTACTGTGTTAGTATGAACAATGTGTTTGCATCCTTTCTTATGACTGCCTTTGAACCCTAAATACATAGATTGAATGCTCCAGCATGGCTGACATGGCGCAAGAGATTGTGAAACTTAATGGATATTCAGAAGGTGATGTTTATGTTACCCAACTTCCTAATTTGGTGTCTTTTACTGGCTAAACTTCTCATCTGATTTGTTATGCTGTATTTTTTCTCTTCTATTGTCTCAGTTATAACAGTTCTTAAAGGAAAGGTTGAAGAGATTGAGCTTCCAGTTCCTCAAGTGGATATTATAATTTCAGAGTGGATGGGATACTTTTTGCTCTATGAAAATATGCTAGACACAATCCTTTATGCTCGTAATAAATGGCTAGTGAGTTGTGTCTCTCATTGTTAATATTTTGCTTCACAGGCATGTGAAACTGATGTTTGTGCTGAGTTAATATTTATTTCTATGCATGAGTGTGTGGTTCTCTATGCAAATGTGAAATTTTAGACCTGTTCCTCTTATGCTAACAAAGCTTAACTCTGTACTCTGCTTTTGGGTAGGTCCAAGATGGACTTGTATTGCCTGATAAAGCTGCTCTCTACCTCACAGCAATAGAAGATGCAGATTACAAGGAAGACAAAATTGAATGTGAGCTTATTCATTTTTTGCTTGGATTCTACTGGATGGATATTAACTTGCTTCTCTGTTAAGCATTCACATTGTATGCATTGCGTGTTCAAGTTCTTTATATGGTGTAATTTTGTTAATTCACCAGTTTCAGTGTTGCAGTTGTTCTCCTTTTTGTTTTTTGGGTCTGAGCAACTCTTATCATAATGCAAATACAGTTTGGAACAATGTCTATGGCTTTGATATGAGCTGCATCAGGAAGCAGTCCATCATGGAACCACTTGTTGACACAGTAGATCAGAATCAGATTGTCACAAATTGCCAGCTACTTAAGGTTGGAAACTTATTGTTGTCTTCTCAGCAATAACATTTTATTTTGGCCAATCATATCTTGATTATTTCTGTCTTCTCGCTTGGTGCTTTATACAAGTGCCTAATCTTTGAAGTTTATGTAGTTGATATGCCTGTGCAGACAATGGACATTTCTAAGATGGCTGCGGGTGATGCTTCCTTCACTGCTCCTTTCAAGCTTGTGGCAGAAAGGGATGATTACATCCATGCTCTTGTAGCTTATTTTGATGTGTCATTTACAAAATGCCATAAATTGATGGGCTTCTCAACAGGTTATTCTTTCTTCAGTTCCCTTTGTTATTTTGTCACTTGCGGGAATATTTATGGCTTCAAAGAGAGATCCATTTTCTTTATCCAGTATAGCCTAGTTGGATAGCATATAGAATCTTGAATCCTCGTTTCAAATTTTATTAAATGCAACTCTTTCAGCACTTGGAAGCAGTGTTAAACCCTCAGGCGAAAGATTAGTTAATCATCTTTGCATACATTTCTTGTTGGGTTTCAGCATAATAGTGTGGAATCTTTTAATAATTTCAACTGATTGAGCATATCTGATCGCCATTAGTATTATCTTATTTTGACCTTGAATTTATGAACTTACAGGGCCAAAGTCGCGAGCAACTCATTGGAAACAAACTGTTCTCTACCTTGAAGATGTCCTGACTATTTGCCAAGGGGAATCTATAGTTGGCAGCATGACGGTGGCCCCAAACAAGAAAAATCCCCGCGATGTGGATATCATGCTGAAGTATTCATTAAATGGCCAACGGTGTCGGGTGGCAAGAACTCAGTGTTACAGGATGCGTTAAGTTTGTTGCATTCTATCCTCTCAGATTATTCTTGCCTCCCCTTTCTTTTCCGCTGTGAGGTTGTATGGACACGTTCTGTACACAACGTCTCTGGATTTGCCACAGCATGATTGAAAAGGCAATTCTTTGCCTTCTGGAAGTAACATTTTTGTTACAGTAATTTGCCTTTTCGGTCTACAGCCGTCTGGAGCATTTAGTTGTCATTGTATTGTTATCGTTGGCATTCGGAAATCAATTGTTTAGGACATGGTTGCGCATTCAATTGTAAGGTTTTCTTTCTCAGGTTTTCTCACTGGCAACGAACCAAAAAATAATGCAGCGGTAACAATGAACTGGTAACCCCTAAGATGGTGCTAGTTGTAACTTCCAAACACTTTAGGTTAGTCTAAGCCTCTCCACTGGTTATGATAATTAAGATTTTCATCAAACCAGCTCAAATCTATTCTCCATGGCATTAATGCCTGCTTACCAAAACATCAAATCCGGAAGAAGGGTTCCACCCAAAGAGATCCATTACATTACTGTTGTTATTTTACCTATTTCCATCAAAGAATGATATGGTACCGCTTTACCATTATAATGATAAACAAAGAACAACCGTTTGCATACAAAACTGTTCGGATATGGCCCTGCTTCCTCATTAGCAAATGCAGATTAGAAAGAAAAAACAAGATTCCTAGAAGTAATACATCGGTTTAACTGAGCTTTAGGGTGTCACGTATGATATTTAAGATTAAATACACAACAAAGAGAAGGGTCAAACCAAAAGTTTTATGGTTGCAGCTGTTTAAATGTGTTCTATGGGCTAGAGTTCTGCCTTCTTGTCCTTTGAACCCTTCGTCTTCAATGATGCTTTCTTCGCTTTCCACCACTGTCTGATCTTATTGGAGACCTTGTTTGCATGATACCTAACTGTCTCACCAGCATCTAAAACTCCTTTTGTTATTCTTTCTTTCCAATCACTCTTTGTATTTTTTTTCTCCCTTAAGACTTTTCCCTGCAGCAATATTTGTGTTAGTATGAAAAATTGCTAATCCTGAAAGAAACTCAAAAGTTAAAATGGTTTTTGTTGGTACCAATTTTGAAGGGAAATTCGTCTCATCATCATCTTCATCCTCATCCGCATCATCACCACCAAAGTTTTGCATGTTCATTAAATCATCTCTCGAGTACATCTTCATACCAGGTGCTCCCGGCATCCCCTAAGGCAAAGAAGTAATACCACAATTTAGGGTGAGAACAAATGGTAAAGAAACATGAATTCTCATACATATCAGACTGTCACCTCCATAGATTTTAAAATTCTTTCCATTTCGGCCTCTTTTGAGGACTTGGGAACAAATGGTTCTCCTGGACTCCTATTCTGGGAACAGAACAAAAAAAATCATAAATTTGATGCATGAGCAGAATTTAACGATATATAGAACAGGAAAATTAAGACATTTAAACAAGATAAATCAAATACTAGTAATCAAATACTGGCAAATGGACGAGAGTATTAAATGTGTCAACTAGATCCTTATGTATCTCTTACACTCAAAGTTAGTTGTAGTTGGCAATTAAACTAGTTGAACTCCAATTTATGAATTGTTGCACAGAATCAAGCTCCACTTTATGGATTGTTGTGAAGATTATGGAATGCAAGATAAATTATTTGATCTTAGAATAATACTGGTAAGTTTCCAAGATCTGGTTCATTCAGGGAACAATTAACATTACAGGAAATTCACTGTCTCTCAAGATCCATGGATGATTCCATGTATGTTTAAAAAGAAAATCTCATTTTGTTTTACCTCAATTCACTCTCTCTAGCAATAAAATAAAATATACACATCTCTGATCCAACCCGGAACTTACACCTTTGATTGAAATTTCTCTAATTTTTTGGCTATTCAGATTTTCAGTTATTGCCTTCAGGATTGTACAAGATACACAAGTAGATATGTCAAATGCTTAAAAAAACATGAAAAAATTTCTACAGAAATGGAGTCTAGCTTCTTTCCATAATAAGATATAGGAATGAAAAGATGGAAAAGGCATTGAAAAAAGCTTCAGGAACCTGTGATTTTCTCGTTTTTGCAGAAATCCAGTTTCTGCACACCCTTTCTCTTAAAAACTAGACTGTACAAGACACAGAAATTTACCTTAGGCACTTTTGGTGGCTTTCTGCTGCATGACCCAGTGAGGTCCTTACAAAGGAACTTCACTAAAGAATCAATCTCAGGCTTGTTCTTATATATGTATTCTGCTACATCAGTATCTGAATACCCCATGACCTGCAATATTTGGGAATTAGATATCCTCTGATACATATATAAGCCTCAAGTGCTCAAGATGTAAATAAAAAATTGGAGCGGATTTTCATGAGATAATGAGTGATTCGAATTGCAGGCTAATCTAATAGTATCATAGTCTTCACTCTGATCAGTATCTAATAATATCATAATGCCTTAAATTTACGTTTTAACTAGCAGAAGTCTTTGGCACAGCAGCAACTCGTATAAAATTCCAATACCGAAAGTGAACTTGAAATATCACCTCTTGACAGGCTCGTTCAATTGTTTTGCATTCTGAATTACATTGTCCTTCAGATTCTTGTTCAACAAGCTGCACACAAGCAAAGCAAAGCAAAAGCAATAAATACGAGAAGAATTAAACATTGAAACAGAATTCGATTGGACATTGGACTTCATATTTCCTCGAAGCAGCTTTTAGCCACCAAGACCTCTCTTCTCTTTTACATCGAGTATCGAGAATGAATTAAATCCAAATCTTTATTGCCATTGAATGGTTACCTCCAATCTATCTCCTTGTTCTACAATATCAATTTTAAGGATCCAATCAGCTTCCCGCTTCTTCAGATTGCAAACATTCTCCGAAATTTCAATAATTTGATACTCTGAAACCTGATGCAATGTTGTATCATTAGCATATGTGTATGATAACAGAACAAACAATTCAGAAAAAAATCAACCGAATATTAACACTTCCGACACTCAAAAATAAACATCTTTCACATGTAAAGAACCCCTTTTTTTGAGACATGAGTATCCCCAGCATATTTGATAGTTGAAAAAACATTGACTCCTTCAAACTAATAAAGGCATGCATTGCACCAATCTGAAATAACCAATCCAAACTTCAAAACACACAAGGGATGATACAGTGGATGAAATTGATAATACCAACCCAATTACTTAAAGAGCATGAACTAAAGATCAGAAGAAAACCCAGAAGATAAAGTTACCTTCTTTGGCGATATCTCATCTTGTTTGGCTTGGACTTGCTGGTACAGCTGATAAGCCAATTTTTCACAGACCTGACATTTAATGTATGGTATGTCCTCCTTTCTGGCCACTCCAACCTGCTTCTTTGAGCATTGAGACATTGGAATCCATGGCGATAATATTACAATCAAAGGCAATAACAACGCTATTGTTTTATAAGATTTTGCCATTGCAATTACGTACAAGCAGCCCAGTCAGATTGCAGAGCGAGGAGGATCAAATAGCGGATGAATTTGAGCAGTGTGTTTTTGCAGCCTCACTTGGCTTTCGTAGAATCATGGCAATATGCAGTCTTTGTGACTCGTTTAGTTCTTACGTGTTCTTCCGTTTCTGATTGGCTGATTGAAATGCAAGTGTGGTGATGACCCACTAAACCACCCAATGGAAGAAAGACACGAGTGCATCTTTTAGGTTGTATGTTCCATAGGATTCTAGCACAATAACTTAAAATGAAATTGCACTTTAAGGCCATAGTCCTTCAAATTTTAGGGTTTATGCTTCTCTTCTTTTTATTTTATGCACTTGAGTATTTATTTGTAAAGCTACGATGTTTTAGGATCAAATTGATGCAATGGCACATGTATATGTTTGAATTGTCTTTTTGATTGAATATATATGTGATGAAGTCCAATTTGAGTATTTTGGAAGGATATATGTTTTTCATGGATAATTATGAATCAAACAAATATAAGTTTGGTTCGGGCAAAATTTATGACTATACAACAATACATCTAATAGAAATAATTAAAATTCATACACTATGTTAACTTCTTTGTCTTTGTTTCAAAATTTCATAAACATCTTAAAAAAGAAAAGAGTGAACCACAAATTTGATCATTATACTTTTTACAAATTTGGATTTTGATTATTATATTTTTTTTTTCAAAAGTAGTCACCAAACTATTAAAAAATATATAATTTTGGTCATCCGTCCACCAGAATAAACAAAATCCATAAAATATGCTTTCATATAATTACAAGCAAGGGCAATTTTGCCAAAATATCTTTCATTATCATCATCTTCATTATTGTCATTTTGTTCTTTCATTCTACTATAAAGAGATCCTAAATTATGAAAAAGAAATCAAAAAATGGATAATGAAATATATAAATTTCTAAAAATTGTCCAAACATCCACAAATTCAAAAGTGTCTCTCTCATTCCACAATCATGGGATTTCTTCACCAAATTCCCCTGAACACTTTCATCCCTCCATCATAACACTGATGTTGCCGTCATCATCCTCTCTTACAGTGGTTATCACTTTTGCTCTAAAATCAACTTCCAAACCCTCAATTCTATGATGAAGGTGATGGAATATTTTAAATGATTTTGAGGAAGAAAAGGAAGAGGAAGGTTTAGAGCAGTGGTGAAGGGTGGAATTGGAGAAGAGAAATTGAAGAGGAAGAGAGAGATTTACAGAACAAAAGAGAGGATAGGATTTATAAGTGGAGGAAAGAAAATTTGTTAGGTTAAATATGTTTGGAGGATAAAAATACCCTTGAAAATTATGGATTCCGTATGCATTAACTACGCACCTTAACGGAATGACAAAAAATGTACGTTTTTTAGTAGTTTAGTAATCATTTTTGGGGAAAAAATATAGTGACTAAAATCTAAATTTGTAAAAAGTATGATAACTAAATTTGTTGTTCACTCAAAAGAAAATAAAGAAAAAGAAAATGCCTATATAAACAACATTTTAAAACATATTTTTGTATTTTCGAGATAGTAATTGTAAAATAAGAAATGTATTGAAAATCAAAAAAAATATATTAAAAAATATAAAAACGCATTTTGAAAAACCAACCATACAAACAAAAAATGTTTCATTGAATTTAAAAAATAGTGTTTTTAGTATCCAACGAATAAGGAATGCTATGATTAAAAAAAGAATAACGACAAAAAATGATTGCTAATAGCTCTTAAATTGAGGAGTAAAAAGAAGAATCGGCCGAAAGAGAACTTATAAAGTAATGATCGTCTTTATATTTGGCATAATAGCGCGTAAATCTGTCTGAATATTTATTACTACAAAATTTGAGGGCAAGTTTTCTAACTATGCCGAACCTAGGGTAGATTAGTGTAAATTACTTATGTCCAAGGGGTTATTAGTAATGGGCCTAACGGTACCCGATTGTACATACAAAGCCCACCCAATTTCTTAAACCCTAATTCAATCCACCATCGCCGAATCATGAAGGGTTTTAGCGCCATCTTTCTGTTAGCTAGTTTCTAAAATCCTTAAACCCTAAATTCCGAATCCCCCAAGCATGGATTCCATTCCAATGGAATCTCTAAGTACCCACAACTTCAAATGTTTCATTGGCAAAAACTATGAAATTGCACTTGATCAATCACTCCAAGCCCTATTGGACTCGCCACAACAGTCGAATTTTGAAAACATTGCACATTTGACCTCGAATTTTCGAGAATTATTGCAATGTAAAACAAACCCACCTCTTGAAACCATCTGGGTTTATTCGGCTTTGCTTTTTCAGGAGCGCAATTCATCAGAGGATGAACCTTTGAATAGATACGCAGCTATAAAAGACTTATTTCAGCTCATAGATTCTTACTCTAGTTGTTGTAATTCTTTGATAAGTACTGTACTGATGGCACCTGTAATATATCATGCGCATAATCTTATTGTAGATTTAAAGGGCTCTGAGCTGAGGTCTAAGGAAGAAAAGAAATTGATGAAAGAGATCAAGGGCTTGGTGGATTCAATTATTTGTTATGTATGTGTGTGTTGTGAAGGAATGAAGAACAATGATAGTTTGGTTGGTTTGATTAGGCCATTGAAGGATTTAATTAGTGTATGGATTTGGGACATAAAGGAGAAAAAAGGAGAAGGTGAAGACAGGCTGAAGTTGTTTTTTCCACTTTTGAGTGATGAGATAGTCGAAAAGATTATTGCTGAAAGTTGTGGATTGAGTGAACTGGCTGGTTGTGTGATTGCCGAGGTGTTTCTTTTGAAGTTCTGCGTGGCATCTCATGGTGAGAGTTTAGGAAAGGAGTTGCAGAATGAGCTAAGGACTTGGGTGGTAGGTGCCATTACAGGGCTTCGGAGTACATACTTCTTCGGTTAGTGTCCTCTTTGGGTTCCTTTTGACAATTTTTACTTCAGTATTATGATCAAGGTTCTGATCTTGACGGTAAAATACTGGTAGTATCTCATTGGAGGCTTTGGTCAAATGACTGTGTTTCGTGCTATTTTATTTTTCTTATGTTATTTCAATTGTCACCCAGATTCTCTGCTGAGGCTGCTGCTAGGACCAGCTTTGCCTGTTTCCTCTCTTTTGGTGAGTAGCGTTTCTTTCTTTCTACCTATTTATGTTCTTGTACTTGTTGGGCTTTAATGTAACCAGAAGGTTCTAGTAATTGGATTTTTCCCCCTTCTTGAACATTGGGGCAACTCCTCCATGATAAACATGGTAAATATTTTTAAGGTGGCCAATCCCAAGTCCAAATACAGGAAGAGGGTTGTGTTATGTTGATAATTAACGTAAACATTAGTGAAATTTAATGATATGGAACGTATTAAATCATGCAAAGAGAAGGCGATTGCGAAATACAATTCATATAACCAACACTAGATAGTGGGATTGGGGTTTATTTGTTGTCTTGAGCATTGGGGCAGCATTTAAGTGTGATACTTTCAATGCAGTATATGTATATTGGACTACTCATTTGTTTCCTATTTGTTACGTGACTTCTTTCTTCCGAAGTGTGTAGTTTCGTAAAAGTTGTTCATATTGATATTTTCAGAATAACTGATGGATCTTTGAGTGGTTCGATATCCTGTACCTCAGTTGTGATATAGCTTATATCAAAATTCATGTTCTTTTTTATACTTTCTGCAGATGTCTGATGATGAAATTACATTGAGAAAAATCCTTTATGACGCTGTGATTTTAGTTGAATACTCTTTTCTTAATCCCGAGAGATTGGTTCATCTGCCCCCTAAGCATGTAAAAAGTATTGGCTTGGGAAGATTAATAGTTACATATGAAGCTGTGGAATTTTTCAGGTAGGAATAACTGATTACACGACTGCATTTTTCTTTGTCCCTTTTCTGGAAAGCAAAATGAAAATAGTGGGATCTCATTGCTATTTCTTGGCCGCAGAAAACATGGAGTCCATTCAAAAGCACTTTCTTGTATAAACGCCTTCCATAGTTCAAGTTTACCATCTCACCTAATACGTTGCATTCAAGGTGAAATAGGCATCAAAGGCGATGCCAATGAACCAAATGGATCATCCCCAAAAGCATTTCTAAGTAAGCATATCATTACTTTTTGTGCACACGAAGTGGATTAAGCTAATACTGTGTGATCTAATTGCTGTGGGTTGAATCTTTAGGATGGATTCTTAACATAGAGAATCGAGGAGTGCAAGTATTTAATGATGACATGTCAGCTTACCGTGCCAAATTGGTTCTTGATCATTCAGAAGAAGATTCCAAACTGTCAGCGTACAGGAACAATAAATCAGATACAGAAATGATCTTTTACATTGATAACAAGGGGGAACACAAAGATGAGAGTGAGAGAGATGAAAAGATGGCTGAAGCTGTGAGTGATTCTTTTGTGACTGCTGCTCATTCACTACAATCGGCTGAACATGGAGGAAGGAAACGTAAATCTCGAAAAGTAGAAAAGAAAAATCGGCTAAAGTTCCTCAAGTATAACCTTTATGAAGACTCTGCTCCATCTGCAGCAAAGTCGTTGGTTGATACCAATAATTTGAGTAGTGGGAGTGATGTTGAGAATGTAACCTCTGATGAAGATGATAAATAGTTGCAGATTAACTTCTCATACAAAGCAATGAGAGTGCACCCTGCTGTCAAGTTAAAAGGCTGCAGATGCTATGCAGATCTCCTGGTAAACGAAGGTCCATTATTGACAAAGCTGCTTCATTTGGACAACCAACTCCGGTTTCTCTTGAAATTTCTAATCATTTTAAATGTAACATCCAGGAGTTGATGCTGTAGGAATTTGCAATGAAGGAGAAGACCTGACAACATTCAAATGATTAAAATAAATATGGGATTTTTATTTTTTCCCTTTTGAAGCTTATTGTAGGTAGGTATCTCTCTTGAAATGTCTAATCATTTTATTTCCTGTCGCTCATGTTAGTAACGGAGACAGAGATGTACTATATCATTTTATGTATAAAAAAATTAGTGTAATGCAACTTAGAACAAAAAAACAGGATATGGAAGTCTTTGGTGGTTAAACCATCCAGGAACAAGTTGTAAAAGTAGCCCCTTGGAATTGTAGCAAAAACTGTAAAAGTCAAATAAGCGAGAGGGGAAAATGACAGAGCAACTCCACCGGCTTCGAAGATTGTGGACTTAGATGTACAACTGCGCTGAAGTGTGAACAGCCACAATAGACATTTCCACAACAAAATGCCGTTGTAAAAATGAAAATCATCCCACCTCTCCAGACTTGAAAAACAGAAATCATCCCACCTCTCTTAAGGAGAAGATTGTGAAAGCTAAAAGAAAGATATCATCAAATGGCAGAAATCATCATCATAGCAATCATCGAAAGAGCAATTGAAGTAGTCAGCAATTTGATCACTGAAGAAGCCATCGCCTGAATTTGCCTAGAAGAGGACATGGGATCGATTAAAAGAGAGATGAGGTGTATTCAGTCATCCCTAGGTGAAGTATAATCCTGGATAGATGAAAAGCCTGGAGTGTTTAATTTGATAAAGGATATCGTGGAGCTTGCTCAGGACATTGAGGACATTTTGGACACTTTCTTTCTTGGGTGGCATCAGATAGGAGTAAAGGGCACCTCACTTATCTTTGTGCTGCTACTTGTATCTTTAGCTGTGGCAATGATAAATCACAGAATTTTGCCAGGGAGATTGAGAAGATCGGGATAAGGGTTGAAGATATTGCTCGTGTTAGAACAACACATCACTGCAATATTCCCCGGCAGACTTATCCATTCAATCGCATAAACAATGGATCTTTCCGCGTTCTACAATTACCTCATCGCCATTTCATAAAATCACCAATAGTCCTTGCAAGAACACATCCCGTTTCTAAAGTGGTGGAATCGACGAATATCTCGGATAACAATCTCTTTCTGTGTAATGTTTGACACACCCTTCATGAACTCATGGCAGTCTCCACATATGCGGAGATTTTTAAAGATTCTAATTCTTCCACTTGGAATATTATTTACAAGCGCAAAGGCCAAAGCTAGCCTCTCACTGTGATGAAAGATGTTCTCTTTCTTCTCTGTATCGGGTACGTTATGAAGTGCATAATCGATGTTTGGAACATAGCCCACTAGACATAGTTTTTGACGCAGATCCCCCAACTTTTGATAAATATCACTTGATCTTGGATGTGAAGCATCCTGAGACAAGAAGACATGAGTTTGAGCATCAACCTCAACCCAGCTACAACCAGGTTCCTTCTTAACACCTCGGCTTGACATCAAACCTCTAATTCTTGAAACATCATCCCACCTACCCTTGGCTGCATATAGGTTGGACAAGAGTATATAATTTGCATCCTCGTCAGGTTCTATCTCAAAAAGTTTTTCAGCAGCTTTTTCACCCAATTCTACATTTCCATGAATTTTACAAGCCCCAAGAAGAGTCTGCCAGATCAAGGCATTTGGAGTGATCTTCATGTGCTCAATAAAGCTCTCCACCTCGCTGAATCTACCTGCCCTGCTAAGGATATCAACCATACAAGCATAGTGATCAATTGAAGGAGTGACACCATATATTTGAGTCATTGACTGGAAATGACTTCTTCCTTCTTCAACCAAACCCATGTGGCTGCAGGCAGAAAGGACACCAATAAAAGTAACCCCATCAGGCCACACATTTTTGTTTAACATTGTTCTAAAAGACTGAAGAGCTTGTTCATTCTGCCCATGTTGGGAAAGTCCACATATCATTGTGTTCCACATCACTGTATCAACAGCATCCATACTTTTGAAAATATTTTCAGCATCATCAATACATCCACATTTCCCATACATATCAACCAGTGAACTGGCCACACACACATCAAATAACTGTCCAGACTTAATTGTCCAGGAGTGGAGTTGCCGTCCATTTTCAAGGTTTGCTGTGCCTGAGCAAGCCTTCAGACAGCTTCCAAGAGTAAACTCATTGGGCTTAACTCCTTCTCTCTGCATCTGATTAAAACACTCCATAGCCTTCTCTGCTTGATGTTCTTTCTGAGCATAACGAGCAATCATCACCGTCCAAGTAAAGATGTCCCTTTTATTCAATCTGTTAAAAACCAATTCTACATCATCAAAGCATCTGCACTTGGAGTACATGTCAATCAGAACATTTCCTATATAATCATCGGTATCAAGGTTATTTTTAAGTATATGGGCGTGCACTTGCTTCCCAAAGCTGGCATTCAACTGACTTGCGCAATTCCTCAAAATGCTTATAAATGTGTACTTGTTTGGTTTTAGATCTTCTAAGAGAATCTTCTTAAAAATTATTGGTCCTTCATCAGAACTTTCATCATCATGAAATCCAGATAAAAGTGCATTCCATGAAACCACATCCCTTTGATTCATAGCAGAGAAAACTTGAAAACCATCATAAACTAGTCCAAGTTTCATGTACATAGAGATCAAAGCATTGCTGATCAACATGTCAGATTCAAAACAATATTTGCAGATGCAAGCATGAACGCTTTTACAAAACTGTAGATCACCCAAATCAGTAGCAGCTCTAAGTACAGTAGAGAGTGAGAATTGGTTAGGTCTCAAACCTGAATGCATCATCAACTGAAACAAGTCCAAAGCTTCTACTTTCTGTCCTTGCTGATCAAGGCCACTGATCATTGTACACCAAGTCACAATATCAGGATTCCTAATCCTTTTAAATTTACGCAGTGCATGATTTGCTAAGTCACATTTAGAATACATATCAACTAAACTACAACAAACAAAATCATCAACCTCACTCCCAAGCTTGATTGCCATCGAATGAACAACCTGGCCAGCTTCTGAACTCCGTGAACATGCGCATCCTTTTAGAACAATAGACAGGGTATAATTATTAAACCTCGTTTCTGACTTTGTCATTTCACAAAACAAACTCAAAACTTTATATCCATCGCCAAGTTGTGCATACCCATTAAGTAAAGCATTCCATGATACGGTATTTTGCTCGGGCATGACAAAAAACACCTTTTCAGCATATTCCATCTCGCCACATTTAGCGTAAAGGTCAACTAATGCAGAACCAACATAAACATCTGAAAAGGCTCCGCCTTTAACCACCTCAGTGTGCAACTGTTTCGCAAACTCCAAATCAGAAGACATTGAACAACCCTTTATAACTGTCGCCAGCGTAAACTCATTGTGCCTTATCCCTTCCCTCCTCATTTCAGAGAATAATTCACCAACTTCACTGCCACGTCCTTCAGCTACAAACCCCGAAATCAATGCTGTCCACGAAACCACGTCTTTGTCGGGCATTTCATCAAACGCTTTACGTGCGAAACTCAAAGCACCGCACTTTGCATAAAAATTTATCATAGAAACAAATGAATGACTATCTGGGTTTATCCCATTTTTTATCAACTTTCCATGGATTGCTTTACCATCGCTCAGACACTTAGTTGCAGCACAATCTCGAAACCTTCCAGAGTACCATTTCAGCATTGTTTCTCTATTCAAATTTACAACCCCACCACCATCCGCCTCAGCTGCATGGACCCCTTTACTGTTATTTTTTGTGCCTCTATCCATCGAAGCCTTCAAAGTACAAGAGTAGCTAATTCTGAACTTCTTTTTGGGCTCATTTGGAGCTCGGAATCCCGGGTTCTTCATTTTTGTTCCTCTAACCATGAGAACTTTCAAATTAGGAGAACTAATAATTCTGGGCGATAACTCTGACCCATCTGGAATTTGCAAACTCAGATTCTTCAAAAGTTTCAACTCAGAATCAATTCTTAAGCTGTTGTCTTCAATGCTTAGGGGAGCAACAAAAGAGGAAGAGCAGAGTGAAAGTGGAGCCGGCATGGGAAAGACTACTTGTTTGCTGGGAAAAAACATCATACAGCTACTGGGCATCGGATACAGAGAAGAAGAAGCGAAAGGACCGCGCAATACGGATAAGGGAAGAAGGGAGTCCATTAATGGAGTGTGAAACTGACATTGCAAATTTCCATTTACGACAATGCCAGCTCTTTCGCGGTTTCGCCTTCCAGCAAAGCTGAGGATGATCAAGAAGATTAGAGCCAATCAACCAAAAACAAGTGGGCTCGCGTATTCCCAGGCCCATGTAACTTGCTACTCAGAACAAAATTAAGTGATCCACACATTTAAACTGAAGCATTTCACAATTAGCCCATTGGTAATAGGCCCATCACCATGTTAATTCATACTGCTAGATATTCATTGTTATTTGCAAAAGAATTTATTTATTTATTTGTTTTTGACAAAACAATTCATGCATGTAAAAATTGTAGATTATGAAAATACTCTTTTGTGGTCATATAGTTTATAATTTAGCACAAAAGATTCCCTATATGACATTTTTTTTGCCTCATTCTCTATTACACCTTTTAATGGTTTGTCATAAATTAATTATAATAAAGTTAATACTACATTTGTTTCAAAAAAATAGTAAATAGTTCACTTTTAAAAATTTCCTTTCTTCCAAAAAAAAATTCTTTTGGTGTAAAATTCTTCTTACTAATAATTAGAACGTATAATTCAAATTAAAAAGTAAATATAAAAATATAAGATTATAAATTTAATTATGCATTAAATATATTTATTTTGTAATTTAAAAAAATATTATACGAAATTAAAAATGGAATCAGAACCTATTATTCACTTTTGAATTCAGAAATTTCTATATAACTTAAGTGACATAGTTTATGTATTAAATTTCACTCATCTTTTCCTATTTTTTTATTAACGGATTTATGTATTGAATTCCACCCACCCATGGGATTCCACTCACCCGATGATTATGTTGTAGTATTTATTTTAAATTTGAGGTGTATATTAATCCCGTTTTGCATATTATTCTATCTACAGTACAACCATACTAATTAATACAACTATACAAGTGTTGTAGTATGCATGGAACACAACAAACTAATTAACGAAGAGATTAAGGAAAGTATGGCAATTAGACATATATGTAGGAAATGCCTCTTTGTTGCTAACAAATCACTACCTCTGCCACACTTGAGTTGAGAGGTGCAAGAAAATCTATGGAAGTTTTTGCTTAACCAGGAAAACGTTTTCAAGTAAAATTTGAGCAACTGGTAATTACAATACACTTGTTCTGTTGAAAATTTCACAAAGTTCAACGTGTAAAATCATCCCTCAAGAATTACAAGACAATACAAGAGCCAATACTAAGAATCTGCAAAATTTTACAGAATTCTGAAACCCGTCTGTCCTCATCGTTTTTTCTTCTGATTCTTAGGCTCCAGTGATATTTCAGAAAATCTTTTCTTCCAAATATTGGTCCGGGGTACGTGACAGTTCTCCAGGTTTTTCCTTGCCCACAAAGGGCTCAAGTTGAACCAAGCTTCTGGGACAAAAGCACACCTTCGTCTTCAAGTATTCCTCTGATTCTGGTAAACCAGAAACGGTGAAGCTTCTGAGTGATTGTGATTGTGATTCTGATGTCTCCTGGAGATTATAGCAATGGAGCCTGTCCTCAAGCTCACTCTTATATGCGTTTGAACGCATCACAACTACTTGCCTACCGCTTTTTGCATATGCTAGAGGCATAATATCAATACAGCAATCTCCAATTGAAAACAACTTACTCCAGGATTCCTTGATTCCGTATTCCTTCATCACCCACAGAACGGTACTAGTCTTGTCACCTAAAATCTCAAACGCACACAGACAGAGGCAACCCTGCAACGTTCCCAATCCAGCCATCACACGATGCAAACCTGGGCCATCTTCTTCCCACTCTGCAGGTTGAGGCACCAAGGAGAATCTCTCGGTTTCGAGATCAAGAGCAGCAATGCAGTTACTCCAAACTGAGGCACCCGTTTCCCAAACAATCCAATGTATGGCACTTGTACCATCAAAAAAATTACCAGATTCAAGTGTCAAGTACTCGTAATCTGGAATTGCAATCTGCTTCCACGATTTACATCTGAAGCTAAAAACCTCCATGCTAATTTGATCCTGTCCACTTGGCCCCTGTACCAATTTCAGCAGCTTAAAGTCATCTTTAAGGCGATCGTAACCGAAATAAAATCTAGTATAGCCGTCGTCGTAAATATCCCCGCCGCATGCGACTCTAAGATACTCTCTTGTTGTAGGGTTCCACAGCGTAATGATTCCTGCACGATCATCATCAGCACGGGAAAGATCTCGCTCATTAAAGCTTGTAAAACAGACTATGCCTCTACAGATGCCAACCAGAGTATGGGAAAAGGGAACTGGAGGGCAGGGGTGGCTCAGTTTCTTAGCCGAACACTTCAGATTGGTGGGTTCTTCTAAATCAAAGTCCAGGGAGTAAAGTTCGTTGTCCTGGGCAACTACAAACTCATTAGTACTACTGTAGAGGTTCGTTTTGAGGGAATGGTCGATATGCATTGAGACGAAACTTGGGTTATCGATCAGGGCACGACAGGATTTGGACAAACAACGGAATCGAAGAAAAGACTTGACGGGCAGCCTTAAGAATATTTCCAGCTTCAAATCTTCTGGGATTTCCGACAGGGCCATCGCCGGCGAGCTGCTGATTTTGATTAGTTCGTTCCTTGAAGAAGAACGGTGAGGTTTCCAATAAGAAAGCTGGAAAACAGCTAATGATCTTCTGAAAAACTCATATACATCCATTTAACTCGCACTCTTGAAATTCTTGTCCAACTGAAATTGAAGAACTCTTCACAGGAATATTATAGAACGCAACAAAAACAAAATACAATCATCTATAACCCTAAACCCTTCTTCTAGACTTAAGTGTAAGTTCTTTTAATTCTATTTCTCATCCGCCTTTGTCAATTACAAATACTTTGTTACCATCTATTTACGATTAACAAACTATAAATATAGCCAAAAAATAATAATCCATTCCAATTATGATTCTGATTTTACCAACCTATTCCGACTCTGAAGAAGAAAGTTTTAAAGCAAAATATTTGTTAAATTATAAATAAGTGATTTCTATTTTAAATACGAATTTTTAAACGGTTAAATTTAATTTAATATGCCTACGGAAATTCCTGGGTAAAGTTGGTTTGGAATTCCAAAATTTTGTTGGGATAATATATTACTCTCTCCATCCTACCAAAAAAAAAAAAAAAAACTTCTTTCAAAACTTTATTTGTCCAGTAAAAGGAGTCTAATTTTGAATAAAATTAGATAAAATTTCCATAGTATTCCTAGTAATAATAAATGTAAATACCAACATCTAAAAATAATGATAGAAATAAAAATAAAAATTATTGCATAAAATGTGTTGTGCGTTATAATTCAAAAAAAATGGTACCCGATCAAAAGTTTGAGTATTATTTCACTCTAGCTTTATTAACTTGCATCAAATAATTGTAATAACTTATACTCTCTCCTATCCCAAAACAAAAAAATTAATTCCAAAAAATTTCTCTCTCCGAAAAACATATATTTTTGAATGAAATTTCTTATATTATTCTAATAATGAAAATGAAAAATGAAAAATTATTATATTTTTGATAATGCATGATTTGAAATTAAAAAGTAGGAATAAAAATGAAAATTTTTACATATAATGGTATATTAAGTATTTTGCACTTTATACTAATAAATAACAAAAGAATTCATAAAATTATCAAATCAACTATGATTTATTTTTTATTTAAAAAAAAAAATTTTGGTCCTACAAAAAGTACTACTAGAAGTGCATTTTTTACTTACAGCCTTTTGTGGTATGTCAAAGGACTTGGATTAGTTGGATAGAATTGTAATGGGTTTGGATGGAATTGAGTTTGAATGCAAATCTATTTATCATAAATGCGTGCTCAAAATTACTTCCATTTTATTTATTGGTCTCTACAAATATATTCGAACCAATTGAACTATAATCATAATGAAATACCTAACTAATAAATTTTATGTAACTAGAAATATAGCCATTTTTTTTTATTGGTCTCTATAAATATATTCAAACCAATTGAACTATAATCATAATGAAATACCTAACTAATAAATTTCCAGACTTGCTTGTGGATTTATCCATACATTTTCAATTTAAACTGAAAACCAAAATTCCAAGTTGGAGGATAAGTTTGAAACTTTTATTTGTTGGCAAGTAATACCAGATGGAACCAGGAGACTAAAATCGATAATATTAAATCTTTGGTTGAAATTTTTTTGAATGTCAATGGTTTATTATTAGGGGCTCTACCTACTCAATTGTAAATAAAATGACATTTTTTAGGCACTTTTGAAACAGAAGAAGCACAATGGTTTTTCTTTTGGGTAGAAAGCAAATAAAGGGAATATGAAATTAATGAACCAAAAATCAAGGGGAAAAAATTAACAATGAACGTGAAAGTTAGAAAACAAATATGAATATAGTAGCATGAACTAATTATATTGTTAGACCATAATCATATGGAAACTAAGCTTGGAGAACAAACGCAACCCACAAAACGCCCCTGCAATGGAGGGAGACCTGAAATTGCAACTCTTTCCAATGATTTATTCTCAACATCATAGCAAAGCAGATACGGCTCATCCCTTGAAATAACGCGCGTTGCGAGGATCAATTTTCCCCCACTTTGTGAATAACCAATTGGCAACACATCGCTAATCAAGTTGGTGTGAACAATGGAAACCAATTTTACCCAAGATTCCCTGATCCCATAATCTTTCATCACCCACACAGTAGTAGATGAAGCTCCATACTCAGTAAAAACATCTCGGCAGGAACAGAGGCAACCATCCAAGCATGTTAACCACGTTATGTTCCACCTCCCCCACTCAGGCATCGGCACCAGGGAGAAGCTTTCAGTTCCAAGATCAAACCTAGCGATGGACGCTAAATCTTCTTCCAGGCTTGCTTTATTTTCTGCCACAACGAAATGCATGGCGTTCACACCATCCACAAAAACAACCATACAGAAAAGGATACAATAATAAGGGAAACGACCGTCCTTGTACTTCATAATCGTCTTCCACGAATCACTTCTGAAGCTATAAATCTCAAGCTGAAAGCCATATACTTCTCCAGAGTTCCTCAGTATTTCCAGATCAAATGTTTCCGTGAATCCCTCGCTGATCGTTCTCGCCAGGATGTGATCATTTTTTATGTGATCATACCCAAAAGTATAGTCCACCAACACACTATTGAACTTTCCATTAAGATGTTCGACGCTACTGCAGTCAACAACTCTACTGGGGTGATCTCCCTTTGATGTTGCCGGGTTCCACAGCATGAAGCATTTCGCTTTTTCCCTCGGGCCCGAAGGATACCCTAGACAGACTACACCTCTTGCAGAGCTCACCTTAAAGCAACTACCATTCTTTAAAGGGCTATTCATCATTTTGGCTTTTGCAACATCCCTGGAATCCAAGTCCTGAATGGTATAAAGATTTGAACTTCCCGCGATTATGATTCTGGAATCGCTTTTTCCAGAGCCCCATCTCTCCGAATGTCGGCGGATGAATTCTGGGCAGTCGATTATGCCACGCCAGGATTTAGACACAGAACGAAAACGAAGCACGGACCCGACAGGCAACCTCAGCAATATCTCCATCTCCACCAGCTCGTCTGAAATTGAGGTAGCGCAGGAGGACAGGGTCGTCGGACACTTTCTTCTTTTGGGGGGATTTCCCATTTCCAGCTCTTCTGAGTTTGTAGCGGCGCTGGAGGACATGGTTGTCGGGCACTTTCTCCTTTTCAGGATTTTTCTCGACAAAGCAGCACCCATGATTTCGAATCGAATTCCTTGGATAAAATTGGCCCGAGTTACAGGGCTTACATGTTGGAATAAAAAATAATAAATCTCCTAACAAAAATATCAAAACCGAACGCTCTCCAGGGACCGTACGGTGTCAATGCGGGGTGGTGGCTGAATTTGTGTGTTTTTTTTTCCGTAGTATTTACCTGTGCATTAATTGTGAATAATATGTTTTATTTATAAGATTCAATAAAACTTTACAAATATTAGATTTGATAACTACTATATTCAAAACTTAATATAATTAATAATTCTAAACTTAATAGAATTACGAAATTATAAAATCACAAATTCAATAAAAAAAAAACTTAATTTAATTCTACCGCATTACATTAACAGGGAAGGAGACATATATTATAATATAATGTAAGTGCCGTCATGAATCAGGACATTGGATTTCTATACGAGTATCACAGCAATTAGAATAATAGTAGTTGGTTACGATGATCCATGCCATTGGATTACTAACAGCAACAGAATTTTAGTTGGTTCAACTTACAAACACTTGCAATTAACTCCAAATCCTTCGTCTATCTTATTGCCTAACTTACTGCAACGTGGGGATAAATCATAAAAGATTTGAACTCCTTGCAATTGATTCGCACTTGGAAATTCCATGCTTGTCTTCTACTTTTAGTTAAATTATAGTTGATTATTATATTTACTCGTTAACTTGTTATTAATTTACTTTTTCATTACTATTATTTTCAACATAGTTGTTTTGAATCTTTTGACAGGCATAAATACCACAAATTTTTCTTATTATTTTGTATTTTTTAAATGGTGCGATAAATGAATTTTGTCTTTTTATATGTCCCACATCAGTCATCATGATTTATCACTGTATATAGTCACTAAAAATATCATTACTCTTCACTATCAACTCATTTTGTTTCAATGATTTCAATTTACTTCTAAAAGAATAATAAGTTACCTTTTTTTAGAGAGAAAATAATATAAATGCTTTGGAATGTATACTTTTGTTGTATTATTCACAAAATTTCGTTTGCCAACCAATATATATACATATGATTAGCAAAAACAATCTTATGCTAATGAAATCGATACTAAACTTTGGAAATACAATGTTTTTAATTCTACATTTTTATTCCTTATTTTGAGTAATAAATTATCAGATATTTACCATGAATTTTTTCGTGATTCTATTACTTTGAATTAATGTATTATTATAGACATAAAGATATACTCATTCCGTCCAATAAAAAAATCATTTTTAGTTGGTATAATTTTTTATAGTATTTTTCAAGCATATAATTTTTTAATAATATTAAATAATTTGGCTATTTTTATTCTAAAAGATTCGAAATTAAGTACTTTGGCTATTTTTATGTTATTATTTTTTTTGGTTTGAAGTTATGTTTTTATTTTATTTTATTATTTTCCAACTTAGTTGTTTCCAAATATTTTTGTGATTGGGCTTTCGGCCCTAGTTTCTACCCTAAAAATAATGATGTGTTAAAATCACCGTTGCTTCAGGCCCATTTATGATGTACTTTCCCTTGCGTGTTTTCCTCCTTCAACCCCGACACCAGCATAAATAAATAAATAAAGAGTAATCGAAATCTTAGGGGCCACTTGGTTTATTGAGGGGAATAAGAATAATAACAATGGATAATGATAATAGGTAAAAGGTCTCTCATTTGCCGGTTTTATAGTTGGTAAGAGATGTAAATCAAGGATGTCCTCATGAACAAGTATATGAGTGGGTTCGATTCTGAGGCGCCGATCTTCTGACTTACAACACGCCTTCTGGCTGGCTACCATGTGAGGACATCAACACGCCTTACCATCGAGGCAAGGACATGATTATTATTATTTTAAGTATGCAATGCATTGCTTCAACAGTATTTGTTAAAGAAAACAAAAATTATGAGTAATCACCTTCATACCTTCAAAATAAAGAAAAATGAAAGATATACAAATTTTGATATTTAAATGTACTATTTAAGTAATGATATCTCTCAATCAAGTATTATATTTCATTCCTTTCTCTCTACATCCCTCAACCAAGCACACCCTTAGTGTTTACAAAATAATCTAAGTAATTGATGTAGTATTTGTTGGATTCACTTGGATGTAATGGTTACTTGAGAACAGGTGCATAGAATTTAATACGTGAGTTTTGAGATAGGATGCATAGAATGTGGCTAGTTATTTGGTACAATAATGAATTATTTGTAGAATGAAAGTATATATGTATACGATACGTGCATATCATGCAACATATAAATTTTATCTAGATTCGTTTGGTTTTTTTATTGCTTCTCGAATAATGAAAAATTATCATGTTCGACTGATTTAGGGATGAATTGATCATAATTCACTTATCATAATAACCAAAAAACCTGACTTGAATAATCTTAAAAAGGACTAAATTTATTGGGTGATTCACCAAAAATTTTCACTAAAAACTTTCCCACAATCAAATCGAATCAAAATTACGAGGACTATTTGGTGATTCACCAACATAGGCTTCAATTATTAAGGTCACTAATTTTTTTTTATAAATTATCTTTAAATTATTACAAA
Source organism: Gynochthodes officinalis (assembly GCA_020080225.1). Classification (NCBI taxonomy): domain Eukaryota; kingdom Viridiplantae; phylum Streptophyta; class Magnoliopsida; order Gentianales; family Rubiaceae; genus Gynochthodes; species Gynochthodes officinalis. The sequence goes on along the minus strand of CM034615.1, from coordinate 43,652,944 downwards.
TTAAAATTATAAAAACTAAATTTGTTCGCATTAAACCTGTCGGAGCCCAAACTTCCTATTGAATACTTAAAAAAAGAAAAAAGAAAAAAAAGCGTGACATCATAATTACAAATAAAAATAGGAAAAAACAGTGAAATTACGAATTACCACCTTGAAGGTTGCGCTTGCATAAGGTTCACTGTACGCACGGTGAGTCATGTGACAGGCTAGCTCTCACCTTCAATCCGGGGCAGATATGGGCCCATACCTGCGATGTGAAGATGAGTTAGCCAAGCTGTCGGTCATTAACTACAGTTAAGCTTTAACCCCACCCTATAGTTCAAGTCCGCAATACTCGCAGTCCCTCCGTTTCCCTTCCTAATTCTCTTTCCCTTCCCACTGCGTGACTGTGTGAGAGAGAAAATCCCTCCCAAAAAAAGAAAAACGTTTAACTTAAAACTGTCGGTTGTGTTTCACCGCAGATCATTCTTTTCTGTTTGAAACGCAGCCATAGATGTAAAAATATATTCATACGGAGAAGAAGAAACTCAGAAATTTGGTAAAAAAAAAAAAAAAAGAAAAGAAAGAAAGGGAGAATAAAAGAGAAAGAATCGCTTGGTATAGAAGCCATTAAAGCTCAAGCCAAGGCTTCTTTCTATCTTTATCATTGTATATATATAATATAGTATATAGTTTGATAGAGAAGAGAGAGAAGGCTGTATCTAGCTTTCTTTGGTTTCGCACGCAGAAAGTTGGAGCCACCGGCCATGGCGGAGTCGAGCGATTCCGTTTCCGTCAATATAGAGACTATTTATCTTGGCGGCAAGGTTCTAATTTTCTTTATCTTATCCCGTGCATTAATTTCTTTTTCTTTTTTTTTTGGGTTAGTTAATAATTTCTGTTCCTGAACGTGGGGAATCTTGTGAGTAAAGAATGTATTGCGTTTAATATGAGGTGCCAAGGCGGCAATTATGTTTTGAAGAAAGAACAGAAAACAAAGAAACGAAATTTAGTTTTTTTTTTTTTTTTGGGCTTAATTTGATTAAAGCTGTGGATTTTAATGCTCAGTTGGTGATTTCTTTTTTTTTTTTGCAATCTTTGAAATTGGTGTTTGTTGTGGTTTTTTTTTTTTTTTTTTTGAATTCTGAAGCTTTGAATTGTTTCATCCTGAATAAGTTACTGAATATTGGGACAATGCAAGTATAGATCTTTGAGCTCATTGAAGTAATGTGTAATTTGAGGTTATTGAATTGATAGAACATAATATTCGAGGATTTTCTTCAGCAAAATTTTCCTTCTTTGTGTTTTAAAGGTGCTAATGTTATAGTTTTTGTTAAGCTTAAATTATTTCTTCTTTTACCTTTATATGTACTAAGATGTCAGATTGGATTTATGGAGCCAGTTGGTTAGTTTCTTGGAAATTTGGGTTCATCGTGCGTGAGTGGCTCTTAGTCATTTTTTGTTGGTTTACCATTAAGAGGATGAGAATGCATCTTGATTTCTTTCCTTTCTTTCCTTTCTTTCCTGCGTTGTTTTTTCTTTCTTAACTGATCGAAGCATCCGTTTGCTATTGTTTTAGATGCTTAATTAAATTCAGAGAGTATGTCTGTTCTACCAAATGTAGAAGCAAATTAGGACGTATAAAATATTTGATGTTGGTACATTATATTTTATTTTCTGGGTATTTTATTTTTGAGGTTGATTTGTTCAGTCTATCTGTTCTTATCGTTTGGAGTTGGTTGGTTTTTGATTCCTTAATTCTAAAATTGTATTGGTTCAAATTTGTCCAATTATGTACACTTTCTTGTGACACCTGTCAAGTTCCAATCTTAAGTTATTTTTTAGAAACACACCGTGGCTGTTACTCTTTGCATCTGTCATTTTGTCTTTGTGTTATTTCTGTGATAATTGGTTGGCTGTTGCAATCATTACTTGATTATTCCATCTGTCAGGATTACATTACTGGTTGTTGGTCCCATGCTTTTCTTTTAAGCTGGGTTTACTTTTTCAAAAGTTCAATAATTTAAAAGTTAAAAAAGTGATTTATTGTCTGGTCTTTTTGTCATGCGAGATGATGAAGTGAAGATCTCAGAATGATATTGGCAATTGCAATCTCATATTTTGCAACTGGAGTTTTGTTATATTTGAAGTGTGTGTGTGTGTTCGTGAGTTATGAGCTGTGTTTAGTCGAATTCTCTTGTTGATAAAGTTTTATGGTACATGTTAGATTCATTCATTTCTGAGAGTTCTTTGCTTTAGATTAATTTCCTCCTTTGATTTTAAACGCCTTTGCATATGGGCTATGCTTGTAACACAAGACATGTTATCTATACGCAGGAACATACTGTACGGACAGGCCGTGGCTCTGTGTCTGTTATAGTTTATGGAGACCAAGACAAGCCCGCACTTGTCACATATCCTGATGTGGCTCTAAATCGTACGTCATATCCTGATTTGACCATGTTCTTCTCGTTGTTTCCTGTAGTTCTCTCCTATGTGATCAATGCAATTTTAACTGTTGTCTGCAGACGTGTCATGCTTCCAAGGATTGTTCTTTTGTCCGGAAGCAGCTACTTTGCTGCTTCATAATTTCTGCATTTACCACATTAGTCCTCCTGGGCATGAGGTCAGTAATTGTTTTCATGTTCTGTGTGTTTTTGTAATTTGTATTTCTCTGGAATTTTTTTAGCATTGAAACTTTTCTCTTTTAATTTATAATGCTATTACTCACATACTGCTTTGGGGGACCTCCACAAGAGTTCCTGCAGTTGGGAGCTGCAGCAATTTGTCCTGATGATCCAGTACCATCGGTTGATGATTTAACCGATCAAATAATCGAGGTTCTAAATTATTTTAGGTACTTTATACTGCAAGTTGCATGAATTCCATGCATCAATTAATACTTTAACCGGAAGTTCTTTCTATTTGGTGCATTTATGATTTGCTTATCATTTTTTATTATCTTCATCTAACTTGTCCCTGATTATAAATTGTGACTTCTTGTAGGCTTGGGGCAGTTATGTGCATGGGTGTGACTGCTGGCGCTTACATTCTTGCCATGTTTGCTGTGAGTTTACTTTCTTGATAATGCTTAAAAGATGTCATTACAATGAATGTAGTTCAATTGACTGACAGGGATTGTTTTACAGATGAAGTACAGGGAGCGGGTTCTGGGTTTGATCCTTGTTTCTCCACTGTGCAGACCACCCTCGTGGACTGAATGGTTTTGTAATAAGGTTTGAGTTGTTGTACCCATCTGTTAATTGTTAGATGGTTCAAGGTCAAATTTAAACTAAAATTAATGCTGTTGTTTAGGTAATGTTGAACTTGTTGTACTTTTATGGCATGTGTGGTCTGCTGAAGGAGTGCTTACTTTATCGTTACTTCAGCAAGGTATACACTATTTTCCCCCAAATTGAGTGCAACTTGCTCTCTTAAAAATCTAATCATATATTTTCTGTTTTCTTCCACTCCGTATATTCCATGTATTCAATTGTTATATTAAGGAAGTTAATTCAACTTGTATCAGGAAGTTCGTGGTAGCACAGAAGTTCCAGAATCAGATATAGTTCAGGCCTGCAGAAGAGTTAGTGCTTCATTCTTCTTCTTCTTGTTTTGGCCTGGATAAGTTGTAGTCTGGCCTTTTTGTTATGCTTGATTCCTGAAGTTTATATTTTTCTTTATTTCTTCCAGCTACTGGACGAGAGGCAGAGCATAAACGTCTTCCGGTTCCTTCAATGTATTGATAGGTAAACAAAGTTTGCTCTTTTTAATGCTTTAGGCATGTGAAACTCTATTGGAATTTATCTTGTAAGTTGTTTCCCGTGCTGATGAACAGGAGACCTGATATTACGGATGGCTTGAAGACTCTGAAGTGCCGAACTCTAATATTTGTTGGGGAGAATTCTCCTTTCTATGCTGAGGCTCTCCACATGACATCCAAGCTGGATAGAAGATACTGTGCTTTAGTTGAGGTATGCTAAGGATAACATTATTGTGATGTCATTTTGACATTGGATTGCATGTTATGTTATGTTAAACGGTAGCTCTTTCTGCAAATGAAGGCAAAATGGGTCCTCATCCATTCTTTGCTTTTGGAAAAGTTTATAGACTTCTAGACCCTAATCAACTTCTTGTATTAGACAGACGACATGATGAGATAATATGACGCAGATTCATTAAAAAAAATCACCTGGCCATCCTACAAGTCAGCAGAAGAATTAGATAATCCATATATATATCTTCCTTTAGATTGCTGAGATCGGAATCCACTGCTTGAAGCATCAGTGATGGAATCATTTGCCCAATTACATTACTATTATGTTAGCATGATGGGGCTGAGGACACATAAAAAATTAGTCAAGGCAGTTAAGATAGGATAATTATAATTTATTCAAAGCTTTGTTAATTTAGGAGAGTCTACTTTTACAGGTGCAGGCTTGTGGATCAATGGTGACGGAAGAGCAGCCTCATGCAATGTTAATACCCACGGAATACTTTCTTATGGGATATGGAATGTACAGACCAAGTCAGTTCACTGGCAGTCCAAGGAGTCCTCTGAGCCCAACTTGCATATCCCCAGAGCTGCTCACTCCAGAAAGCATGGGATTGAAATTAAAACCAATCAAAACTCGGATCTGACACCGTCTCAAACATTCCAAGATAATGATGGATTGGACTTGCGTGATGTACATTGATAAATCCACATTGTTTTTTGGTTCTTCCTTTTTTTGTAATATTGTTAAACTTCTTGTGAGTTGGGTAGATATTGGGTGTAGATATAGGGCGAAATTCTTTAATGGACATAGGGGGAGGGAGATTTGAAATTCATTCATTTGTAGTCAGTCAGTCCTATAAAAATCTCTTGAGTTTGTAAATCATCTCGAAGCGGACATGATATGAAGGACAACAACAGCTACGACAAGTGATTAATAATTGAGAGCAATTGAAGTAGTGATTTTTCTTTAATGTTTTCAAGCTTTCATTGTTGACCTGCTTGTCCATGGATATCAGCTGTGCATTGAAGAATTGCAGAACGGTCAATTTTGTTTGCTCTAGAGCCAAATGGTTCAAAGCCTGGAAACAGCCGTGCGCTTTCCAGACACCTACACATGTCATGCATCTTTGCAATCCAGCAAAGTTGAGGTTGGCATCCGTCGTTTTCGGACATTTTTCTTGGAATATTTTGCATGGCTTGGGAAGAGAGAACATGCAAAACAGCTATTGCTTTCATTTTTGCTTTGTGGGAGGGGCATTAAAATAAATTGGTTATAAACTAAATAAATAAATTGGTTATAAAAAATAAAAATTGGTTCTTTCTTGGTTTACCCACTTTTTTTATGGGGTAAAGTTGATTGTCAGAGGAATAGGGAGATTATTCTGAAATCAGTAAAGGGATAAGAATGTTAACGCATAATCACAATCTAAAACTGAATCCTAAAAACCAAAATTGGTGGACTCATCGGCCGTTTCAAAAATAATTGGACTCCTCTCTCCTGAGTCCTGCAACACTTCAATACTTTAGGTGGCCCCAGAAAACACTTCCTTTAATTTTTTTTTCTGGGTGCCGGAGAACAGCTGAAGATGGCCGGCAAAATCGTGGTAATATTCGACTTTGATCGGACGCTGATTGACGAAGATTCTGACAGATGGGTTATTTCTGAGATGGGTTTGACCCATTTGTTCAATCAGCTCCGACCCATTTTGCCTTGGACATCTCTCATGGTCAGTGGCAGTACCACCCAAGTATCAAATGGATTTAGTTAACTTTTACACTTTAATAGCGCTCGCCATGATAATGCATTTGATCCTTGTCTATTAATTCTGTCTCTGATTCATCATGGATTGCGATTGCTATTTTAGGTCTTGTTTAATTCAGATATGATCTGCTTGATTTGATTGTTTTCCAAGTATGGTGTGGGTACATTGGTTAAGTTTTACGTTTTTAACTTAGTTCATTTTGTTTGAAGTTGTGATTTTTCTGTTCAAGATTGGGATATTTGATGTCCTTTTGCGGCTTGCCATAATTTAATCTAGTAGCAGCATATTTGTTTGCATGTGCAACAACTCTGGACAACTGAATGTGGGAAAAAAATTGTTATCGTAGTTGATGCAGACAAAGTTGATTGCGAAATGAGCTTGGGATCATATCAAATTACTCTCCTTTGTTAATATTCAAGTTACAAGTCAGTCAGAATACATTAAATCCAGATTTTCTTTGGAGATAGCTAATTAAAACATTAAACTTTATGGGAGGAGATGTTGCAACATCCAAGCTTCATGTTTTGTTCATCGGTGCAGATGTCCGTGGACTTTCAAATGAGTTGTTATGTTTAATTCAAGTAGTGAGGACTAACATTATAATTTATTTGGATGTTTTGTCTTCACCCAGTTTTGATTTCACGTCTCACTTTCTAGGAAAGCATCTTTAGATAGAGCTACAAATGGATTCAGTTGGACAGGATTGTCATGAAAAATGGACGGAGTGAAATGAGATTATATTTTGTTGAATCTGCTCTTTTGCCCGATTAGTCTTGTTTCTGCTTCAGTGATGAAACTCTGCGGTTGATTCTGATGATAGGATATATTGCTTTCCAGGATAGGATGGTTGAGGAAATATACACACAGGGAAAGACAATTGAAGATATTACGCAGTGTTTGAAAGGGGTCCCATTGCATCAACAGACTGCTGCGGCCATTAAATCAGCTCATTCTCTTGGGTGAAGTGTTCACTATATCTTCTCCTTAACTAATTTTTGTCATCTATTGCGTATGCCATGCTTATGAGAAGGCTGTGCTAACTGTTAAATGTTCAATATTAGATGTGATCTAAAGGTGGTCAGTGATGCTAATAAGTTTTACATTGAGACTATCTTGAAGCATCATGGATTACTCAGTTGTTTCTCAGAGATCATCACAAATCCAACTGTGGTGGATGAACATGGCAGGCTCAGGATCTACCCTTACAATGATGTGATGTTGTTTCACGGTTGCAATCTTTGTCCTCGTAACATGTGCAAGGTATTCAACTAAATTCAAGAAGATTTTCCTTTCTTTATACATCAAGAAAAAGGTTGTTACGTAGATAGATGTCTCCTCAAAAAACATGAAGTGTCTCATGCATTTAGTTAAGTTAGCTTTATGGCATTTTGTGCTTACTCATGTGCTTAACAATGGAGATTATATGTATAACTTTATCTAAAATGATACAAGGGAAGGAACAAAGAGTTTGTTCAACATTTTCTTGCCAGCTCTATGCATTCCTGTAAATTGAATGTAAAAATTTTGCTCTAGTATTTTATTTACCTGATGGAACACCTGAGTTTGTGAGAGCTAGCCTCAAATGTGCTCACAATTTTGTTTGGTAGTACTTCTTGTATGCATTTATATTGATTTTAAGTTTTTGGACTTAAAAGCACAACTTCGTTCATTTTACGTCTGACATTACTAAACAATTAACTGCTTTTAGTCTGGAAAATTTCAGTAATAATTGCATTGTTATTTTCTTAAAGGGAAGACTACTTGCATTGTGGTTTTCTAATATATATTCGGGCAGGCTCACTCAAATTGATGGCATATGCCCTTGATATTTGTTTGAAGGTGAATAATGAGTTGTTCCTTAGTCCTCTGAATTAAAATTTAGCGCCATTCATGGCATCGAGCCCTTTAAAAAGAATCTTGGTGTGATGAATATTTGTGTAAAACATTAGTGAAGGATGTGATTCATTCACGATTCATGTTGTTTATGAGTGTCTTGTTTTGCTGAATTGGATTTTGGTTACGAGTGGAAGTCAAACATGAAATCCTGATCTGAATCAGTTTTCTTCAGTAGGGACTTGTTATTAAGCGGTTCCAAGCCTCAATGGCTGAGAGTAAGGAGACCAGATTCATATATCTTGGAGATGGAAATGGTGATTTCTGTCCTGTTCTGAAGCTCGGTAAAGGAGACCACGTGATGCCTCGGAAGAATTTCCCTTTATGGGAACGCATAATTAGCAATCCAGAGCTCATTGAAGCAGCAGTTCATGAATGGTGCAACGGGGAAGAACTTGAGCAGATTCTGCTTCAACTCATTGACACAATCTCCAGCGAAGGCGAAAGTTAAAATGGTGGATATTCTCTCCTGGTTCCATAATTGGCAAAGAATATGCCAGCACTCCTCTACACAAGCACCACAACTCCAGGCCTGGTTTGAATATTTGACATGGCATCCCTGTAAAAGAATTTGTTGCTGGAGTAGGCTTCTTTTCTTCTGCAAGAAATCATCTATTGAAATTTAGCAGAGATAGATTTCGATTTCTTAGGAACCTAGTAACTTTAAGCATTCACAAGTTTTCGACTCTAAATTTGTGATATTTCATAGGAATTGATCGAAACTTTAGCCTGACCTCATAAACAAATTCGTCAGAGAGATAAATCAGTGACCCTTTTCATTATGCAAACATACTTATGTGGCTTTCGTAACTCTATTGGATTTATTGAATGTCCAAATTTTTGAACAAGAGTTTGTGGGGGAAAAAGAGGTCTTTTTGAGTGTCACCGCCTGCGTTGTCATAAATTTTTGCCAACACTTACCAACTTTCAAAACTGCAGTAGAAATTAGAAAAGAGCAATGAAATTTATAATGACTTTTTATGGTAATTTTGTATTTTTATGATGATTTTGTATAGTGATTGATGTGATAAGTATAAAAATATAAAAATATTATTTATTATTTTATATATATTTTTAAAAAATAATAATAAAATATATTTTTTTATACTTATCACGTTAATTATTATAAAAAATATGAGTAATGATAAGGATAGTGACAAACATAATAACTAATGTTGTAATTATAAAAAGACAAAATTATCAATTTATCCTCATTACAAAATATAAATAATGAGAGATAATTTTGTCTTTTTATAATTACCACGTCAATCACTATACAAAGTTACTATAATTTATCACTATCTCAATTATTAATAAAAAAATATTATAATTAATTATTATAATAATCATTACTCATTAGAAAAATTCTTCCAAATTTCGTGGCCCACTTAACCGCTTACGACCTTAGTAAAAGTCGTAATCGTGAAAACATGAATAATAAGATTCTTATTTTAAATTATCGGGAAAGTTGTCCAACACGAGACGTGTCCTTGGTTGAGTTTGACTTTTCCAAAGTCAACGATCATAAATAATATGCTTTAGCCTTTACGTAATATTACTCCCTCTGTGAAACGAGAAAAAGTTTACTTTTAATTTTTTTAAAAAATTAATTTTAAAAGAAATTGAATATAATCCTTATATTATTTCTACTACTACTACCACTAATATAATAATAATGTAAAAAATTATATATTCTTTCCATCTCAAAAATTATTACTTTTAATTTAAAATTTAAGATTATAAATTTATTAGTTATAAAAAATATAATAAATTTAATATAACTATTAAATATGAAATTTTATATTTATATTTATATTTTTTAATAATATTAAATATATATTATTATTAGTAAAAATACTTTTAAAATTTTATTTAAAAATAATTTTTTTTAGAATAAAAGAATATTTTAAAAATAAAATTTTTTATTAAGAAGAAAGTATATTCAATAATACTCTAAATATGTTATTTCATTTGTTTTAAAAAGAATTTATTTTAAAATTTTTTCTTTATTAGTTTATTTTTAAAATAAATTTTTATATTATTCTTATTACAATAATTATATGTGACTTATGCTTAAAATAGTAAGATTAAAAAAATAATAAAAAATTAGGTATTTAATAATATATTAAAATATGGAATAAATGAACAAACAAAAGTTAGGACGCCTTTTCTTTCCATTCAAATAAACAAAGGAAAGGAAAACAAAAAAACGTTTACGGTTCTGCTTGGCTGCAAGTACCAACTCCTTCTCAAAGAATAATAGTATTCGCATCTCGTGCTGTAAAAGAGGTTGATTCTTTTCTTGATTTTTCCTACGGTAGAAGAACAAGGGATGGAGAAGAAGAGGGATGACAGAGAAGTGTCCTGGGATGGGGTAATTGAGGGCATGCCTTTGTTTGCTAAAGAGTTTATTGCAGGCGGTGTTGCTGGTGGGATTGCAAAGACTGCTGTTGCCCCTCTCGAACGGATTAAGATCTTGTTCCAGGTACTGTTTGGGCTGCGATTTTTTTCCCCGTTTCTTGTTCTTAATTCACTTTTTTTTTTTCGTTTCGTCATTAAATTAGTAATTCTGCCTAAATTTTGGAGTACTGCTCTTGGAATTCCCCATTTAGTCTTATTGTTTAGAGCATTAGGGGTGATAATGTTGATGGATGCTGTTACGATAATGTTACTTGCATCAGTTATAATTGTGTGTTGATGACTGGCCTGTTTAGAGCTCCACAAGATTGATAATTTTTGTTGGATTGTGGTGAGCTGGGTTTTTCTGGGTGGTCTTCAGAGTGATGATGATATGATTCGTTATTTGATTCTTATTTAAGTTAGGTTCCGATTGAGGGTCTTAGGATTATGGATTGTTAATAGATTGAGCAAACAGGATTCGCAGTTGTGGTGCAATAAATAAAAAGGAAACAAAAAGGGGAAGGCTTTGTAAGGACATACTGAAGTGGCAGCTGTCAAACCAAGTTTAACTAGATAGACAAGTGATTTACAGTTAAGCCACTGCAAACGCGTATATGTAAACCATAACTAAACTTGAAAGACAATGAAACTAATTTGTTGTGGTGTATTTGTTTTTCCTAGACCAGACAAGCTGAATTTCGGAGTATAGGGCTCTTTGGATCGTTTTCTAAGATAGCAAAAACAGAAGGTTTCCTAGGTTTTTACAGGTGAAACTTGAATATCTAAGTTTTTTTTTCCCTTTTTTGGCTTATATGTGGTTTCTTCTTTTCACGAATTGCCCTGGGTATTGAGAATGTATTTGCTGGTATTTACCTTCAGGGGAAATGGCGCTAGTGTCGCTCGCATTGTTCCTTACGCAGCGCTGCATTATATGGCTTATGAAGAGTACCGAAGATGGATAAATCTTGGTATACCTGGCATTGGGACAGGTCCTGTTCTTGATCTGGTCGCAGGATCATTTGCTGGTGCAACTGCTGTGATTTTCACTTACCCACTTGATTTAGTTAGGACGAAATTGGCTTATCAGGTAGGAAAAAGAATATATTAGCCTAATTACTTCCTACTTTTTACCTAACACACATGTGCACTTCACCCAAAAACGGATGCCATTGGCATTTTGAATTCTTGTTAAGAATGTTGTGCTTCTATTGTCCTTGTCAACTGAAATTGGTTTAATGTCAATCCTTCAAAAAGTGCTAACTTCAATCTGGTTGGTAAAGGTTGTTGAATCACCAATGCTGAATGTTAAAAGGCTTCTTTCTAGTGAACAAGTTTATAAAGGCATACTGGATTGCTTCTCCAAGACTTACAGGGAAGCTGGAATTAGAGGCCTTTACCGTGGAGTTGGTAGGTTAATCTATTACCAAATACCTTAAATTTTATTTTTGTTTTTCTCAACTTTCTTTATTTGACATGTGAGTCATGTTGTCAGCTCCATCTCTATATGGAATTTTTCCTTATGCTGGTCTGAAGTTCTACTTCTACGAGGAAATGAAAAGGCATGTCCCTGAAAACCACAAGAAGGATATTACAGTAAAACTTGCATGTGGATCTGTCGCTGGTTTACTTGGTCAGACTTTCACTTATCCTCTTGACGTTGTCAGGAGGCAAATGCAGGTAAGCTCCTCAAATATCCAAATTGAGTAAATGGTCTTGCTTTGGACTCCTACATCTATTGTTTCTGAAAAAGTTAAAAAAATAATAATAATAAATAAACTATCTTGGCAGGTCCAGCGACTTTCAGCATCTAAGAGTGCTGAGATGAAAGGAACCATAGATACACTTGTTATTATTGTGCAAAACCATGGATGGAAACATTTGTTTTCAGGGCTTAGCCTCAACTACCTAAAGGTAAGGATGCATTGTCTCCTATCTCAATTGTTTTAGCTCATGCCATCTGTTATAGATCATAATCCTTTAATATATACAATTTCAGGTTGTACCATCTGTTGCAATTGGATTCACTGTATATGATGTCATGAAATCATATCTGAGAGTCCCATCAAGAGATGAAGCAGTTATAGGAGTCACAACCAAAAGCCAACCATCTTCTCTGCACTCTTAATTGTACCATATCCCTACTGTAATATAGTCATTTTTTCAGTCATAATTCTTGGACTAATGAGCCCTTTCCGGAAGGAGAGCATGATGAAGAAGGGGAGGACTCAACAATGCAGGCCGACGGTTGATGGATCAACCAATTACATGATTCATTTTAATAAGGATACAACGAACCCAATCCTTGTATAAGCAATTTACTCCCACACCTGTAAGAGGCTGATCTCATATCCTTTGGGGAGTGGGGATTCATTCTACTATTCTTGAGTGAGTGTACAAAAATGACTATTCAACACTGCTGGTGATTCCTCTTTGGATTTGGGGATCCAAGCAGTTTGTACAGAATAAAAATGCAAAATTAGGTAACTTTATGCTCTGCTGAAGACTCTGGTTTATTCTTGGCTGCCAAATAACAAGTTTTAAGAAGCCAACCTGAATTAGCAGGTAAAGATGTTGTGGTTTATGTATCACATAAATGTTAAAACCATATGCTACAATTCCATTGTATAGAAATGTTATAAATTCGCTAATTCATTCCTATTGAAAACAATCAAATATTTGGCACAGAGAGACTTCTGTTGAAGATGTGTTCATATTTTCTCTCCCAGTGTTGAATTTCACGGCTCCTAGTGTATGTTAATACACGGCATCGATAATATGAAATCTGGTTAGATCGATTTCTATCAACATTTGTCCTGAGTCCCTAAAGAAATGATTTGCAACAAAATAAACACAATAATCTTAGTTCTATACAGGGATGCTAGATTGGAAATTTTTATAGCAAATACAAATAAACTGTGGCTTCAACTACCAGAAGTAATGTAATCACCAATAATCCCGACAAGAGCATCGACCATCTCTGAAGTGATGAAACCTTTTATTATCCCTAACAATCAACTCTCTCCCAACAATCTTAGACATGATCTTTATTGCATTATGACAGTCCCCACAAATTCTCAGATTCTTAATGATCCTAAGAGTTGTTCTTGCTGGAGTACTAATCAAACCATATGCAATAGCCAAACGTTCGCTATGATACATCAAAGCCTGCTCCTTAGCCTCCTCATCAATGTCATGAAGTACATATCTAGTATCTGGCACATACCCTGCATCCCTCATCTGCCCATTTAGGCCTCTGAATTTATCATTTCCACCTTCAATGTAAGGATTGATGCTTCTAAATTCACTAACTTTGTCCTTTCCATCAAGCATATTGAACTCGCAATTCCTCTTTGGCAATGGCGTAGGGACTTTATTAGCGGTAGCTTTGCTGGAATCAAACTCCATTAAGAGCTCCTCAGCACGATCCTCAAGCTCAATATCTCCATGTATTCTGGCGAAATTCAAAATGGCCTCCCAAACTTCAACTGTAGGCTCCATTGGCATATCCTCAATGAACTCCAAAGCTTCACTTAAATGCCCTGCTTGACCCAGAACAGCAATAACTCCCAAATAATGCTCAATTCCTGGTGCCATACCATATTCGTCTTTCATCATCTCAAAGTACAGAAAACCTTCTCGCACTGCTCCTCCACTAGCACAAGCTGATAAAACTGCCAAAAATGTCTCCCCATTCGGTCTCAAAATCCCTACTTTCCTAAGTTTTTCAAACAAAAGCAATCCACTCTTCCCCTCCCCATTTTTCCCATAACCATTAATCATCGAATGCCATAATTCGAGGCTTCTCTCATGCACTCTATCAAACACTTTGCGGGCCCTCTTCATGTTCCCACATTTAACATACATCTCCACCACTTTAACATTCAACTCAGCATTTCTACTAAACGGCGACTTCATCATAAGCTCGTGTACATTCTTCCCCAGCTCAAGTGACTCAGAACTGCAACACAAACTGAGCAAAGTTTCAAAAACATAATAATTCGCCTCGGCACCTCGCGAAATGCATTCAATTGCTTCTTTAACCTTGCCTTCGTTACACAGTGACACTAAATCAACGCTTGTCGGTGGAAGTATATCTGGCTTTTGAGGTAATGGGCTGGTATCCTTTGAAATCAGACTGGACTTTCTGTTATTGTTTCTTTGGAGTCGGGATGATTTGGAAGCAGCGCTGTGAGCGGGTCTGAGTCTAGTAGTGTAGTTTGGAGCATTGAAACTGGAGATGGGTTTTGAGGATGAGATTCTCGAAGTGGATTCTTTGAGAGGAAAATGAAACGAAGGTGGCGGTATGGGAAGCTTCGAGTGGGCAGAAGAGAAAATGGAGTTCCCAGCAGTGTGGATAGAGGCGAGTGAAGCCATTGATGGAAGGAGAGTGAATGAAGTGATTTCATCTCAGCAGAGGAAGAACCAAAATATCTGCCGTTCGGCGTCATTGTATTACAACAACATGTTCTTAGAATTGTAATTGTTCGATTTTGAGAAATTCGTTTAATCTACTATTAAATTTATATTTTTATATTTTTAAGTTTACCTTTTAATTTAAATTATATATTATCATTATTAATAAAAATGATATAAAAATTTTATATCAAAACAAACTATATTTCGAAACAAATAAAATTTTTAGTAACTAAAGTATTTTGTTGAGTCAGAAGAAATAGTATAATTTTAACACACTTATAATGCATATTTGCCAATATCTTGGAATTATTGAAAATTCCTACAATATTTTAAACTAACCACAACCAAAATGAGTTGAAATAGAATGCTTACCAACTCATTTACATGGTTTTTGGTAACACTTGTAAATCATCATCAACGTTCGGTTATGAAGGATCATTAAAGTTTCTAAAATATAAATGCATCCCTATGAAGCTCCCTTCTGCTTGAGCTACATCTCTCAAAGTGTCAAGGATGATTCGCTCTAAACAGATGGCAACATTGCAAAATATATTGCAAACACTTGATGTGAATGATACCACGTTATGCTGTAACTAAGAATCATATGACATAGTCGGACCATTCAGTAATAAAAGATGTATGATCCATAGATTCTCCAGGCATTTCCTCGTGCTTTCTTGGTTGATTCTTCCCTCCCACTAACCGGGCTGGGTTCCCAACGGCAGTAGTCTTTGGTGGAACATCTATCAACACTACTGATCCAGCACCAATCTTGGCCCCCTCTCCTATCTTCACACTGCCTAATATAGTTGCCCCAGCACCAATAAGAACTCCATCGCCAATTTTTGGGTGTCGATCACCACCAGCCTTCCCTGTGCCACCTAGAGTTACATGGTGGAGGATCGATACATTGTTTCCAATTACTGCAGTCTCACCAACCACCACTCCAGTTGCATGGTCAAAGAGGACGGCTTTGCCAATTTTAGCTGCAGGGTGAATGTCTACTGCAAAGACATCAGAAACTCGGGATTGGAGAGCCAAAGCAAGTGGTCTTCTGGATTGATTCCAGAGTTTGTGAGCTACTCTGTGAGCCTGAAATATTTGGTTATTACAGTTTTCAATCAAACAATGGAGAAAACAATCTTCCATCCTTCAAAAAAGTTAAATATGTTCATCTAACAAGTTTAGATAAGGTAGAACGAGAAATAAGAGAGTAGTAGTCCATCCTAGTCTTTCCAGAGATTAATATCCACTAATTAAAAAGTTCAGCATTCCATAAGTTATACCATTCATAATTGATCTCATGCAAAAATTTCAATTTTTTTCATAAGATAATATTGTATGTTATATAGCAGATTAAAAAAATATTCATGAAAGAATTAGAGAAAGCTGGATTATCTATATTGAAAGAATGGAGTTTGAGGTGAAGTAGAGGAAAATGAAGCTAGTAATATGGTCACAAAAACCAAAAGAGGCAATTGGATGCCCACACTTCACCACATCAGTGGCTTATTAATGTGCAGACAAACGAGTCTCCACCTTCTTACCCTTGTCTAAAATGTCCTAAATTATGCACCCACGGTCAACCACCTGTTTAGGAACTTGGTCTACACCCTCATCGGCATGGAGATGTCTTTGAAGCTCTACTGGAATAGCAGGAGTAACAAGTAGATAAAAGTAAACCTGGGGTGATCTGGAAGAAGAGGGGAAGAGCAGATTGAGAAAGAAAAAGGTAATATAATAGCATTTAATCTGTAGATAGCCTTTTGGGAATGCTCCTTAGTGTTGAGACTTGAGATATTATTATTCATAAAAAGCAAAGGAAGGACCCAGAAAGGCTGCCAACGTAACAGAGAGCAAGAAGCAAATATAGCTCCAGCAGGAACCTTACTTTGAACTACTCACACATATGCAGTGAACACTGGCGCACACCGGTACCAGCTTCGAATAGGTCATATATCAATTCTCTTTCTCTAAAAATATGGAAGAAAGGGGTCTGTGCGCCAATATCTGCCATAAAGGGGCCAAGCCATAACAAATGTGAAGCTATCCGACTCAACTCCAACATAATGACACACTGGTTCTAAAATGGTTGGTTTGCTTACTAGACGTAAAAAATCAGACAAGTTCGATTGCACATAGGAGATAGGGAAGAGAAGCTATGAAATCTTGAACAGGAAAATTTCAATGACATGGTTGCTCATAATCCAAGGAAAAGGAAGAAAAAGGCAGGAGCAAGAAGCCAAGTCAAAGAACAATTTCAACTTTTAATTGACGTTGACTTGAACAACAAAAAATTCGAACGATTTATTTGATCATGGTTTGGCACTTCATTGTGAATTTTTCATATTCTATCATTATTATTTTGATCATGGTTTGGCACTTCATTGTGAAGTTTTCATATTCTATCATTATTATTTGAAAGCATGTTTGCTAAATTCTACAAATAAGTTAACATTTCCTTGTAATATTCATGTCAAGACAAATCCCAAAGCTCAAACTGCTCTGTGTAATTCTCATCGACATGACTGAAAATAGTAACTATTCTCCTCTTTCCAAAGTGAATGATTATATTCAACAGAGCTGTTTCAGAAGAGATGCCAACTTCTGCATTACCGCTGAAACTATAGTACTAACCAAACTATGCAACTGCAAGCTTGTTTCATACTCTTACACTTTCATTTTACACATTTCTCTCTGTCCTCATTACATGACGTTATTCAATCCAGAATAAGGTATTATCAATGGGCCTCAAAATATTCTGTCACCTCAAATCCAAGAAGTTACTCCTACATTATATGAGAATCAGATTACGGCTAAATTGTTAATTATCCCACCCGATTTTTTAACATTTTCTCCAAAAATTTAGGGGAAAAAATGGAAGAGCCCACCTAACATAGGCATCATCCCATGGACATAAACTCCTAACTTATTATCAAATCTTCAATATTAAAATTCATACATGTTTACTTTTCACATGCTCCAGAATTCAATATGATATAAGAATGAATCACCTGGCAAGCGAGGAACCCTTTATAGTTAAGAAGACAGTGAGAAAAGGACACGCAAGCCGGGTCCCGGTACCGAGCCGCAACAAGGTCGGCGACGGTGGCTGAACGAAGGCTGGGGTCATTCGAAAAAGTACCGAGGAAGAGGTCATAAAGCAGGGTGGAGAGAAGCGTTGAAGAACAGAGCTTATTGCCTAGATGAAAAGACAAGGAACGTTCTAAAGAAGAGTGGGACAGAATTGTGGAGTACAAATAACTAGCTAATGCCGGCTCCGCTTCTGCATCACGCCGAGCCTCGGCTTTGATCTGGGCCCACACCCGCGCTTCCTCCCCGTCGTCAGTTGAGTCCATCGGGAGCTGCGCCGGTTGAGGGTGCGGTGACGACGAGGCAGCGGAGCGTAATTCTTCCCCGGGCATTACACTTTACGGCGTCGTTCTCCCCCACTTTCTTGTACTGCTACTCCAATTTGGGGCAGTGATCGCCTTTGACGAATGTCCGGGACTTATCTTCTAAATAAATCATTTGTGATAATGTCCACACGTGTGCCATATTGACATGCTTTTTTTGACCCCCAATTTGTGGGATCTGAAAATGTACTTAAAAAAAAAATCACTTCTCAATATAATAATATGAATTTGGTTTTCTTGAAAAAATTCAGTATTGATTTGAGTTTTTGATAAAATTAAAAAAAAAAGGAAAAAGAATGCAATAAACTAGATGGGGTTTTTTATGAATATTTATATTATTTTAATACAAATTAAAAAAATATTGTAATTTTTAAAAGAGTGTATAAAAAAATTAAAAAATTAGCCTTAATCCAGCCATCCCCCTCCTCCCTCAGCCCCCCTGCACCCCACCCCCTCCCTCTGACGCTGCCAGCCTACCCCCGCACGCCCTCCCTTCCCAGCCCAAACTAGTTTTTCAGCCCCAATTTTGACGTCTCGGCAGTTCCAATTCTCCCCGGCACCCTTCCCCCTTTGGAAGGAAGTTGGCTGCCAAACGACCCTAGCATGTCCGCATGTGTATGAGCCAAAAAGCAATCCCCAATGACAAGGTCTAAATCCAATAAATAGAGATGACAGTCAAACTGTACCAGAATTTCCAAATGGTGAGTTGCTCATTGTAAACATACTTGATATCTAGCTGGTATTCTGTCTGGAACGGATGAGGTTGACCAGATAAACTATTTGGAGGAGTAGTAGCTATGAGAATTATGGAACCAAAAGAAATGTTAAACAAAAGCTAGATGACCGGAAAGGACATATGGGAGTCACCAACAATGAGATTGCTTTTTTCGTCCAGTAAAAAACATTGAAGTTTCGATAATGCCAAAATCACTTTTAATAAAAACTGAAGTCTCCCCAAAATTATAATTTAAAAAAAAAAAAAACAATATTCATTCCGTTGACTCAAACTAGATGTTATCTGATTCCATGTAATAAAATAAATACTCAGTTATTGTTACCATTGTCTGTATACAATGCAATACAAACTATCAGAAATGCAAATACAAATGCAAATGCAAATGATACAATGTTGATACTAGAAATGCAAATGGCACAATTTTAACATTAGGAATGCAATTGGACAATGTTCTAATAGACAGACAGATTCTTTATCACTCAGGACTGCAATACAAACTGTTACCACACGAACACAGGTTTTTATGTCTAAAAGGTTACAAATTATCCAAACAAAGATGTCAAATGGAAGAAAAAGATTTGCTGCTCTTACCAATATACATATGATATACAATCTCAATACTAATTTGGACAGATAATGCAAAAGGTACAATGTTAATATTATACAACAATTCTGCCGTTCTGCATTTCTTTACACAGTTGACCATGCAGAAGATCATCAATGTCAAAGGACACTAGGCATCCAGCACTTTGTTTGGGTGACAAAGAACCACCAAGAAGTAGCAAAAATGCTTACTCATCAAAGTATGGCTTTCTTCTGCAGCGGCATCTTATTTCGAAGTCTCAAAGCAGAGATAACTGGTTTAAGGCCCCTTTTTTTGTTTTTTTTTTGGGTATCAACTTGGTCCACTAGCCTCCATGCTGCCAACATCTACCACTAGTCACTTTCCTTCTGCAATAAGAACCGTTGCGGCAGGGTGCTCCACAAGTTGATGAAGAATTCTCATATACAGAATCATATGAGGCATATCGAGAAGAGTAACCGTAACTCCTGCCATTACTAATTCCTGGGCTTGAATTGACCCTCATGCCATAATGTTGCCAACATCTTTTGTTTCCTTCAGTTGGTTTTCTGCTACAGAATGAACCATTTTGCAATGCTGCCCCACAAGTTGATGACAAGTGCTCATAGACAGAACCATGTGAGGAATATTGAGAAGAATGATCACGATCTTTCGGTTCACTAACAAAGCTGCTTCCATGACTCCCAACAACTCTCATGCTTTTATGCTGCCAACATCTTTTATTTCCTTCACTTGGTTTTCTACTGCAGAATGAACCATTCTGTAGCACTGTCCCACAAGTTGGAGAACTTTTCTCACAAAAGACTGATGGAATAGACAAATGATTTGGACCCTCTTTTCTACTACTTCCTTCATACACACTGGGGATCTCTTCTTTGGAAGATATAGATATGGTCTCTTTAATCCTCATCCCCTTGTGCTCTTCGCATCTCTTTCTTCCTATGGGAGGTTGCCTTGTGCATAAAGTCCCATCATCTAGGTCCACTCCACATATAACACTTCTTTCACCATTTTCATAGAAAGAACCATGTGAGGAATATTGAAAAGAATGATCACGATCTTTCGGGTCACTAACAAAGCTGCTTCCTTGACTCCCAACAACTCTCACGCTTTCATGCTGCCAACGTCTTTTATTTCCTTCACTTGGTTTTCTACTGCAGAATGAACCATTCTGTAGCACTGTCCCACAAGTTGGAGAACTTTTCTCACAAAAGACTGATGGAATAGACAAATGATTTGGACCCTCTTTTCTACTACTTCCTTCATACACACTGGGGATCTCTTCTTTGGAAGATATAGATATGGTCTCTTTAATCCTCATCCCCTTGTGCTCTTCACATCTCTTTCTTCCTATAGGAGGTTGCCTTGTGCATAAAGTCCCATCATCTAGGTCCACTCCACATATAACACTTCTGCCACCATTTTCAGTGAAATGCTTGACAACTTTACTAGGCGATGCATGCTCTTGATTTTTATAGTCCAGGATTGGACCATACACATAATTTTCTTTCTTATCTTTCATTTTCTCAGGAATGGAATTACAAATTCTGATTCCCTTGTGGTCCAGGCATCTTTTATTTCGTTGGAGTGGTTTGCTTGTACAGTAAGAACCATCATCCAAGATAACTCCACAAACAGGGGTGAAACCCTCACTGCAGTGGTGTTCATCTAAGACCAGAGTAGATTTCCCAGCTGTAAGTAGCTTAGAAGTGCAACCATTTACTTTCATTCCTTTGTGCTCCGCACACCTTTTGTTCCCTTCAATTGGTGGTCTTTTACAGATGACTCCATGACCTAAAGCGACACCACAGATGCTAGAGTTGTTCTCATCCACACCCGATCTTACAACTAACCTTGGCTGTGATCTCCCAAATTTGAAAATCCTTTGAAGGAGACCATTTGTGTCCAAACTGGAATAGAAATCCAATCCATTTTCCAGAGAAGGTGATTTGTAAACTTTGATTTTGATTCCCTTTCTCTTTTGAGGAAAAAGATGTAGCTTTGCAAGAAAAGGAGCTCTGTTTGAGATGCATTTTAGTTTTTTGAGAACGTCATTGCGTCGGCGCTCTCCATTACTCCCTTTGTTCCATGCATAATCAAATTTGTCAAGCAGATCAGATTCAATTTTCTCAGCATCCCATGTATTTTCCATCTGTGGAGGGAATTAAAATATGGGTGAAACCACACTTTTTTGAATAAAGGAAAGCTCTACCATATCACAGTAGATGCATGTTATGCATAGATTTATTTGCTGATAAGTACAACTTTAGGCCATAATGTGTTTCCATTATGTGAAATGTGTAAATGGTTTGTGTTGTGCTATTCCAGTTTCTAGCTGCATCTTACTCAGCAAAGCAAGAAAATAGATGCAGAAAATTAATATATCATTGCACCAAGTCACAATTAATAAATTAGTACATGTTGGGTAAGATTGGAAAGTTTTTCTAGGATGAAGAGAACTTTAATGGATTTCAAACAAAGGTTTAGCTTTAACATTGCAAGTAATACATCTTACCTGCCTCTGTTTATTACTAAAACGGCAAACGAAAGCAATAGCTCACCAATAAAAGTAGAGGGAAAAAATTGGAGTGAGTAAACATTGACAAAACTAAAGAGAAAGAGATCACTTACAGGAGCCCATCTGTAAGCAATGGAAAAGCCTTTTGAGAATATCTCCCTGAACAATCCCGGCTCCGTTGGTGCCAAAATCTCATTGGAGTAGTTGAATCTACTATTTGTGTTGCCATTCTCTAAGTGAGCACCTTCGCGGCCATATTGCTGCATTCTGTTCCTAACATTGTCCGATTTTCCCAGGTAAACAGGAATTATAAAGTCTGGATCAAGTTTACCAGTATCTCTTCCAGTTTGGCTATGCCAAACAGCAACGCCAAGCTCATAAACTCCTGCACAAGAAGTGCAATTTGGGAGGTTCTGTGTCCTGTATCTCTCAGCTCCTTCCTTCCCAATTGCATAGTCTTCCCAATTAGAAGGTCCAATGAGAACCTAAAAACGGAAACACAGAACTCACACCATTTTGCAAACATCACAAACCTTTTTTTTCCCCACAGATCAAACATTTATAAATTTAGATCCAAAACTAATTCTTTTTTAGCTGCAGGTCACAGGTGTTATTCCTTTCTTAAATTGCTGCCAAAGGAGTCCTAGTTCGCTGCTTTATTCTACTAAGAACAACACCTTAGCTGACTATATATTTGTTTCCAACATTGATTAAGGTATTACTCATAATCACATCATAAACACCAGAGCATACCAGCTCTTATAAGCCCAAAAAAAAAAAAAAACTCCCATTTTAGTAAAACTTCAGAGAACTGTAATTCCAGTAATTTAAAGCGAAAAAATTGGTGGTTTTAGCTTCTTTTAGCAAAAAGCATGAATCTTCATGAAAGTTTTAGCACCATCCAATACATAGAGCATCAATCAAATCTATAAGGGATAAAAGGAGGAGAAAGAGGGTGTCGCTGACCTTCCAGTGAGAGAAAGCAGAGTCATGCTTGGTACGCCTACATTCTTCTCTCTGTAATCTGCTTCTGGCAGTGACAATGGCGGTGATCATTGCCTTCTCAGTGACTTCCATTGAAGAAGGATCTCACTCCTCATCAGTGCTCGGCAGGGCTTTCCTCACTGAGGACCGAGGACAAAGCCGTTACTGTTAGCACCTTTTCATAAAGCGCGGTAGTGACTCCCTGTAAAATGACTCTTTTGCCTATTCAATCATCGAGAAGAAGGAACTGACTCCTATTATTATTAATTTCCCACAGTTTACAAATCTAAGGTTAATTTAAAATTCATCCCTCAATTTTTACCTAATTCCACATTATTTCCCTCAAATATCAGAAATGGCACATTTGGCCTCCAAGACCCAATTTAATTAGGTAGAATTTTTCATTCACATCTTTTTCCATAAAAAATGTTTTATAAAACTTTTTGACCTTCGAATTTGGAATCAATATTTCATGATCAGAGGTGTAATACTCTTTATATGACAAAATCAACTTTTTAAAATCGAATATTTTTTCAATTAGTAATTTTTGTCTAATTAAGAAGCAAGAAAAACAACATGTATAATTGGAAAGATTATTTTTTTTCTCCTTTTGGTAAGTAGCGATTAGATCAAAGCCCTTTACTGGATTGAAAATCTCAATCAACTAATGAATAATTAAACAAGAAGTGGATCATTTTATAGTATGCATTCCAACTGCCATCATCCATGTTGTATTAATTATTTTGACCTTATTTACTGAAAAAACAATTATGGTAACTGGAAAGTCAAAGTGGCAAATATTGGGTAGAAAAAGGCAATGCATGTCATACTTTGTGAATTTGTGAAACATGATTTCCAAGTGTGGCCAAAATAGCATCAAGGGAATCACATTGAGGGCAGGAAGTACGAGAGATTGAGAGGTATATAATTTTTTGTTTTATTTATGGATACTGTTTCATATTAGAAAATTAAGAAGAACTAGAGTATCTAATAAGCTTCACTTAATAAGTGGCAAGTATCTAAGACCCACTAGTTTAAACTTTTGGGTTCAGTTAGTCTTCTACTGTTTATTGGGCTACTCTAGTTGGGCTCTCCATGAGTAAAACTTCCTCAACAAGTGGTATCAAAGCTTTTGGAATTGAATAATGGAACCCGAGTTTGAGCAGAATGGTTAATTTAAATGGAAATAATTACCATATTTGGAGTGGTAAAATGAAAGACCTTCTTTATGTGAAACGTTGGCATTTACCTATGTTTGCCAATTCAAAACCAGAAAAATATGTTCGAAGTTTATTGGGTTATTGAGCACAAATCTGTGTGTGGCTTCATTTGTCAATTTGTGAACGACAATATTTTGAATCACATAAATAAAGAAACACATGCTAGAAGTCTTTGGACGAAGCTTGAGTCGTTATATGCCCTAAAAACTGGAAACAATAAAATGTTTATAATGAAACAGTTCGTGCAATTGAGTTATAATGAAGACAGATCCATATCCGATCACTTGAATGAGTTTCAAGGCGTGATAGATTAGCTTTTACCCATGAATATTAATTTTGAAAATAATGTACTTGGGCTTTGGTTACTTGGTACTTTTTCGGAATCTTGGGAGACGTTTCGTGTGTCATTATGTAATTTTGCTCTCGATGATACTGTTACCACGGATTTTGCGAAAAGTGGTATTTGAGCCGAAATATTGGATTACTCAGGAAAACAAGTGGTTCATCTTTTGGTTGGACTAGGCTTAGTGGATGACTCGTGGACAAGTAGATTGTGATGACTTTATTATTTACATACTTGCATGGGCACTAAATGGGTCCATGATGAAGAGATAGGCTTGCTAGAGTAGGAATTGGGCTTGTGGGGGAGTGGGCTTTAATATGGTAGTGTATCTATAAAGGGAAGATTTGTTGTGTTTATAGATACTGTTCCATATTGGAAAATTAAGAAGAACTAGAGCACCTAATAAGTGACAAGTACCCAAGACCCACTAGTTTAAATTTTTGAGTTCAGGTGGGTTCCTACTACTTATTGAGCCGCTCTAGTTGGACTCTCTATGAATAAAACCTTCCCAACATTTTTTCCATTCCTCATAATTTTAGTTACATGAGAAGTTCATTAGTCATCTAATATCAATCTATATAAGCACGATCTTGTGCATTCGTTGTATTTTTATTTTTAGTGTAACAAAATTAATTATATAAATATATTTTTTTAACACTCATATTATAGATTTTTTTCTTTAATTGTCTCTAATTGTACAATTTTACTGTGAATATATAAAATATTTTCTCATGAGAATTATTTTTGGAAATTAAATTCAAAAGCCCATTGAGTTTGCGAATAATATCTGATTTATCAATTTTTGCCGTTCATTGTGTTTTATCCCATGTTTGTACTCATATAGTGTTTTATGTATTTTATTTTATCTCATGTTTGTACTCGTATTGTACATTTTATGGGAGACCTTGTGATGGAATTATTTATAGGGATTTTGTTGGTTTTAAATATCAAAACAACAATTTCAACGTTTGGACGGAATTGCTGTTTGGATGTTTAAACCCAACAAAATTTTCGGCTTTGATGTTTGTCAACAGAAATTTTCTACGATTTCCCTCTTTTCGTTTGGCTTGACGAGAAGGATGATCCTAGTGGAAGAATTCCTATGTGGTCGTTCAGATGGAATTGCTGTTTGTCTATAGAAATTCTGCATAGTTTCCTTCTCATTGTTCAACTTGGCGAGAAGATGATATTTTAGAAGAAGAATTCTCTGTGATTAGGACTAATAGAGTTAATATGGAAGATAAAAAAAATCCTAATTGTCAGTATCTTATTGGTTGCCTAACAAAGGGTTTATCAAAATGATCCTGATAAATCATATTCTCATAGATATATAGTGTATTACATCTCATATTTTTATTTAAATTGTATAATTGTATTTTATCCCCTAAAACAAAGCGTGCATACTGAGAAATCTACAAGTATCGTGATCGGCAAATTGTGGTTCCTCCACTGTAGAAAAGTTCCAAAGACAAATTACAAAACCTTCAATGTGATCTAAAAATGAAGTTTTTAGGAGGGATTATTAAAAAGGATGTGAATTATTTAAATTTAAATAAAAAAATATATTTTAATAAGACTTGATAACCATGGCTAGATATAATCGATAAAGCCAAAAAACAAGGATAAAAGTTTGTTCGTGTTGTTGTATTGGTTGCTGGGATAGTCGACAATCTTTACCTGGTGACCCAAAAATAAGCGAACTCTGGTTCCCTTTTTACAGAACAAGACTTGTTTTTCTTTGAGACTTTAACCTCTGTACGATGCAATAACAATATTGAACCTTAATCTTCTCTAATCCCAGTGCCTACTTTAGTTGGGAATGTTGCGAAGTTGGACAAACCAAGTGATGCTAATCTATCGTGGACATTGTTGTGATAGCAAGTTAGTTTGGCAGTATGGGACTTTGGCTTCTTCTCTAGGATAAGATTCTCGCAAAAGATCCATTTTTGCAAGAATTAAGAATTGCTCCTTTGCCTGGATCCTTCGATGCAATCATCAACATCAAATGTCTAATCTTGCATGCGAACTAGTCAAGATATCAAGGATTAGATCAACTAAAACTTTCCTAAACATTGATTGCATTGAGACAATGTTGCACAAGTTGGTTAACGTTTCTTCCGTCCGGATCACTTTTGGTTGGGATCAATACGATGAGATTTTGAGCATTAAACCTGCTCAGTTCATTTTCAATATGGTGAGATGTTGTTGTGGGAATTTGTTCTGTTTTCCCTGTCTGATATGATGATTTTGATTGATTAGATTCTGAAGAAGGGTTGAAGAAGTGAAGAACCAGTCAAACTGGAGTGCTGACGGGATTTGATAGCTGGGCGGCCATTCTTTTTAAAAAGAACGAAACTCCAAAAACGGGAATATATGCATTGTCTGTCAATATTTGTTTATGTTCACATATTTTAAGTATTTTGAAAGAATCTAATGTCTGCATTAAAAATTTACAAACTGTTGTACTCCTCTTCCAAAAAAAGTCCACGAATTTTTTTTTATTGTTTTAAAAAAAGGTCAACTCTAAAATCAAAATTTTAAAATATCTTTATTAATAATAATTATGTATATTTAAAATTAAAAATAAGAAAAATATATAAAATTATATATTTAGTGGTGTATTAAATGAGTTATATTAAATGACTGAAAAAAAAATATTTGAATTAAAGTAAACTTTTTTTTTTTTAGACAAAGGAGTAATATTATATGTTGATTAATAATTTAGCAGATTTGTTGTGACAAGAGAGGTCTTGTGCGTGAATGAGGCTGATTTTAGTTTTTTTTTTTTTTTTTTTACTAACTAGTTAATCCCAAACTCCCATCTGCACATAGAGTGACCCACTTGCCTGAGGTGAGATTAATCCTCGAAATGGTGCAGGTTTCAAACATTATCAGATTAAGTGACCCACTCGTCAAGGGTGAAACTAATTCGCAAATAGAACTCGTTCGTGACCCCTGGACTTTCTTTTGGTGATAACCTCTAGAGAACCAAGCCACAGGGGCAAGGCTGATTTTAGTTGATCTAATACAAAATGGTAGCTAACTGTTTAACGCAATAATTACTGGACATTTAGGCGTAAAGCAGTGTTTCAGTGTGAGGTCGTCGTGAGAGCAATACCAAAATCGAGACAAGTACTGAATATTATATGACTTCAAAATAATAGTCAAGATGGAGGAAGATAAGTTTCATCCTTAAAAGGAAAACAGTCAGAACACTAGCTAACCTTAAATAACCGAGCAGTGATATTCTTATTTTTATCGCGATCTCGAAATGATAAAGATCAAAGAAGCTCAATGTGCTATTAATGGCCTCAAATTATTGGTATTCTCTTCCTACTCTTTAATTAGAAAAAACGATTAAAATGGCAGACACAACGAGGTTATGAGCTATAGACATTTTATTCAATGACTGTGTACTGAAATTGTGATATCATTGTTATACCGTAGTGAGGATTGGAGAGGCGCTTGAAAGTTCTATAAAGTCAGCGTTTAATGCATATGATTCCAGTTGAATGTTTGGGTAACCAAAAAAATAACGAATTAATTTAGTTATATAGTTTACACCGAAGCGCTGACCTTCTAAATTCAATGTACACATTTTTGGTTCCAAATGGTGAAATTTGTACATAGCCATTTCCTCATAAACTAATTAGATATATCAACATACCAAACAAGCCTGCTCTCTGACGTTTACATAGTAAAAGATTATAAAATAAAGATTGTCTGGAAAGTGCAGAATGAACGAAGCTGCAAATTTGTTTAGCTTTGTTGTTTCCTCAAAAGTAGTTTTTCATTAACATATATATTTTTTCGAATGAATGTATGATCATGCAGGCATATTCCTTCATCCTCTCCAGTGGGATACTTCCAAAAAAAGTGCAAGCGAAAGTCCAAAAGACAATGGTGATGTTTCTTGAAGTCTTCGATGGGGCGTCGTTTTCTTGTATTCCTCGTGTTACGGTTAAAAATCGTTCTATAATTCACCTTGGGTTTGCTTTAAAAAGTCCAATAAGTGGTTGAGTAAATCAAGGGAAAAAAAGGAGATATTTTCTTTTCTTTTTCTTGGATTGAATAGAATGATAAAGTTTCCATGAATGACACAAGAATTAATTGTTGTTTTCTGCCATGTGGGCTCAAATGATGTCTTTTATTTCAACCCTTTGTCCATCATTATTGTTAACCTTTCGCTTTCGTCGCGGCTGTTTGGTATCCCTTTTCTTCTCGTTTGGTTTTTGCTCTACTTGAGGCTACATGCTATGGTTGGACGGATATATACCCCACACTGTAGAAAACGATATTATTAGAAACGTGGACCCTGCGGTTGCAGGCTTTGCTGACATTTGGCCACTTTTGGAAACAATTTTGCTGCTAGTAACGTTTGGGTTCACGCTTTCCTCATGAACTCTGCCTGAACTTACTTTCAGTTATTGACTGAGTTGCTTGCTGTAATTAGATGTGAGGTTACCTCAAGTGAGATACAGCTGGTTTTGGGGTTGGTTTTTTCCAAATTAATTTAAGATATTCCGTCTTTTGGATAGACATTCTTCTCTTTTAGCTGAATGCTGTTGATTCCCTCCATTTAGCATTGATTTTGAGCAATTAAAATGTCAAATCAGACCTGAAAAATTGACCCTTTTTGGTAATCAACATATTTTTGTTCTGTTTGGGTTTTTGTCATTGTTTAGAGGAAGAAGTATGATTCCGGTAGTACAATGTACTTTTTGAGGAATTTGATGACTTGAATATTGAGCTTTTTTGCTAGTTCGACATGAATCTCAAGCAAAAGAGTGTCAAAGGCACAGCCTTGAAAGTTGCTGCAAGAGTTGTGCTCGTAGCTGTTAATTTTTCTTTAGAAATCCCAAGAAATGCTTTGGTTTGGGCTTTAACACATGTTGCTCAGCCAGGGGATTGTGTTAAGTTGCTGGTGCTCATATCTCCTCACAGCTCACGTAAGCTTTCATGCTTCAGCAGGTGTTTTTGGCAAAATTAGTTTATATTCTGTGCTCTTGTATCCCATTTATGCATTCATCTTAATGCATATGCTGCTTGATGTCATCCACACAGCTTAAAGTCTTGACTTCTAGTGTAGTTGTTAAAGCTGGCTTATTTTGAACTAATAGCTGCATGATAGGTAGTTGAAATGAGTTATTCTGCCTGTATCGTCACCAATTTGATGGAGATGCGCAGTGTTTTAAACATGGCTAATACAGGCAAATTAATACTTTTCAGGTAGAAGGATATGGGGATTTCAGAGATTTCATAGTGATTGCAATGTTGGTTATGGTCATGGAAGCTCTTTTCTAGGAACAAATTTGGATCAGAAGGATTATATTACAGATTCATGCACCCAAATGATGCTGGAACTTCATCGATTTTATGATCCAGATAAAGTTGGTCCACTTGTCTGTTCTTTTAATGGAAATTTGTTTCCATAATACATGGTTTCAGTATCTTGATATATTTCACAGATTAACGTGAAGGTAAAAGTTATAACTTTGTCTCAACAAGGAGTGGTTGCTGCTGAAGCCAAGAAATCTCCAACGCATTGGGTTATATTGGATAAGTAAGATAAAACGGTTGAATATTTTGTCCTAGTATACGTTTCTCTAACTCAAATCACTGGATTTCTGAAAGCTGGAAAGCTCTTAGACTTTATCTCCGTTCAAACCATGCATATCTCTTCTCTTAGTTGTTATTTCATTTTGTTGACAGAGGACTAAAGAAAGAAGCGAAATCCTGCATGCAAGAGCTCGACTGCAATCTTGTGGTGATGAAGAAGTATGGTCCAAAAGTGCTTCGCCTGAATTTAATAGGAACGCCTATGATAGAAGCTGTGGGGCTCCAGGGATCTGAAACAGATGCAATGCGTGTGAAGAACAACTCTGATCGGTGGAATGTCACTCAGGTACCCAATGTGACTCCGGTGAGCAGTCCAGAGCACTCCTCATTCACAGCCACTGATGCTAGGACATCCTCAATTTCAAGCTTTGATCTGGAGAGCTCTCCAAAGCTTATCTCTGATATCGAATGGAATTCGAACAAGTATGGATTTAAATATTGCAAAGAAAATCATGATATCTTGGAATCAGATTCTGAAACAGAAAGTGAGCTGTTAAGTTCTCCTTCAACACGCATTGGTTCTAAGCAACGGGAGGTAGACATTCTCAGTTCTGCGGAGGAATACTCAAAATATGTTAAGAAACAGCCTTTCCATTTCAATAGAATGCTGAATCCGGTGTATGAGTCTGTAGCTAGGAAAATTCCAGTATTGGATCGAGAAGCTGAAGTTGAAGTTTCAAAACATAAGCTGGATAACTTGAGCACAAATTTGAGAAAAGTAGTTTCACTAGCCACAAAATCACCTTCTGACCCCCCTCCACTTTGTACAGTATGTCAGCACAAAGCACCTGTGTTTGGAACACCTCCTAGATGGTTTACTTATGCTGAGCTTGAACAAGCTACTGGTGGATTCTCTCAAGCTAACTTCTTAGCTGAGGGTGGATATGGTTCAGTATACCGTGGAGTCTTAACAGATGGTCAGGTAGTAGCTGTCAAGCAACATAAGACAGCTAGTTCTCAGGGAGACCGTGAGTTTTGCTCAGAAGTAGAGGTCTTAAGCTGCGCACAGCATCGAAATGTTGTAATGCTGATTGGATTTTGTGTGGAAGGTGGAAAAAGGTTGCTGGTTTATGAATTTATCTGCAATGGTTCTTTGGATGCTCATCTTTATGGTATATATTACTTTGGAACCATATCTCTTCCGCTTACTTCAATCAGTTTAGGTTCATCACTAATAGAAGAACTAATAATCATCCAACACTTTGTGATGTTTTTCCCAACGCGCTTATATTTTATTAGATCTCCATTCCTTAAACCAACTTAAAACGCTATGACTTTATTGCAGTCCGTATCATCTGTTAAGTAAATTTTAGAAATGTTCTAAATAGCTTTTGAAGGGTAGTTTTTCTTCTTTACATGTTTTTATCTTCACTATAACTTCGACCCTTGTGTTCTGAAATTATAACTTAGCTTCAATATGCCAAGAAGTTCTGGAAGTGAAAGTGGCCTGTAGCAGATTGTTGAAATATCTATCATGTTTTTTGAAATAGAAAAGATTCAGGTGTGAAACACTTTATGGAATGTAATGCGATTCCTGCTGCAAGTGGTGATTTCAAACTATTACCATTATCTGCAGGACACAAAGGTGATCCATTAGACTGGTCTGCACGTCAAAAAATTGCAGTTGGAGCTGCAAGAGGACTGAGATACCTTCACGAAGAGTGCAGAGTAGGCTGTATAATCCATCGGGATATGAGGCCGAATAATATTCTTCTCACTCACGATTTTGAGCCATTGGTATGTCATTCTCTTTTTCTCCTTTTTCATTTACCTTTTCTGTTCTTTGACCTTTTCTGGAAAATTATGATGTGCTAATCCATACTATGTAGGAACACTTGACCCCAGAAATCACTAATGAATAATTTTGCAGCAGTTCCTAGTCTCAACCAGGCGCCTTTCCAACCTTGAATTAATCCAACGCTAAATTTTGCCTATGATCGATGGTCTTTCCTTTGAAAAGCTTTTCTTTGCTTGCTCTGCATCTTGAGCTCTGGGTCCTTGTTGTATCTCACATCTTCTTATTCTCACAGTGTCTTTCCATTCTCTTTCTTGTTGAACTAAGGTTGGCGACTTTGGACTAGCACGGTGGCAGCAAGTTGGAGACATGGGCTTTGAAACAAGAATAATTGGAACATTTGGGTTAGTAAAATGATGGCTCAATTCAACTTCCAAACAGGCATTCCATTTTGGAGGATGCATATAAATATCGAGTCTTGGTTACTGTAGGTACATGGCTCCAGAATATACTCAAAGTGGTCAAATCACTGAGAAAGCAGATGTATATGCCTTTGGCGTGGTGCTGACGGAGCTGGTCACGGGAAGGAAAGCTGTAGATATAAATGGGCCCAAGGGTCAACAATACCTTGCCGAGTGGGTATGTGGTCATGAACTCCCCTGAGATTAAGTGTTTATGTATGTAGATTGAAAAGGCTAGCTTTGAGGTAGATTCTTGGTTCTCCTGCAGAGATGATTTATATTTTGGAGGAGCATCAATGGTTACATGATTTGGCATGTACTTTTTTTAGTGTCTAATACTCATGTTTGGATTCCAAACAGGCACGTCCGCTGCTGGAGGAGTGTGCCATTCCACAATTAATTGACCCTGTTCTGGGAGATTGCTACGCAAAGCAAGAGGTTGCATGCATGTTGCGCTGCGCTTTCATGTGCATCCAACGAGATCCTCATTCAAGGCCCCGCGTGTCTCAGGTACAAAACTTTAGTTTTAGAGAAATCTTACGAGGCCTGATTCTGTGTGAAAAATAGCCTATGGCGAGCTAAATATCAAGCTGTACAAATCTATGACATGACATCTCATCCAAATGTTTGAGCGCTGGGCATGTGATTGGCCTAAAATTTTAACTGATCTTTAGTCTTTTGAGACTGTTCTGAATCAATTCAAAATTTTCAGGATGGGTGCTTGACTCTCATTTGTTTGCTGCTACAGGTGCTTCGGATGCTGGAAGGTGACAGTTTAATCAGCTAAGCACATGTTACATTCCAAACTCTGAAGCTTGAAACCTGTTGACAGAAAACCATCTGCGAATCCCCCTCCTCCCCTTTTGGCCCGAGCTGCAACATAAATAACATGGAGGCAGGTGGAAGTCCGCCTTGAAGTAGCCAAATGACTTCTAACTTGTCAATCATCCAGGGGATTCTTCTGCAAGATGAGGATAAGGCAGCCAAGGGAAGTTTTTCACAGAGTGATGGTCTGATGGTTTCAGGCTAACATCCTCAGTTTTGTGAGGAAAGCAATGATGCGCATAAATTTGTCTATACCTTTCAGAGAACCATGGCTACAGCCCATGATTTATCTGTAGTTTAATGATTAACAACTATTCTTTTGTCTCTAATTGAGTAGAGTATGAGGCTTAAGAGGATTAGGAAATGTTAAAGATGACAAGTAGCATTACTACTGCATGGCTTTTATATTCTGCTGATAAATTTTAAAGAGTGCTTTTGGTTTTTTTTGGGTGTCCATTCAGATTTGGTTAGAATCTAACGAGGTTTTTAATATGAAAGACTCCTCTTATATTTTGGTCATTTGGACTTTGGGGTGCCAGTGCCATGCCAGTGAAGGCGTGGTTCCTAGCCGTGCTAATTTTATTGCTATTTGATTGAAGCATCTGAAAGCGCTCTCTTGTTCAAGTTTTGCGGCCCTTCCCTTTTTTTGTGTTTTTTTTTTCCTGAGATGACAACATCTATCGAACTTCCATCTTTTCTCAAATGCCACCAATTCTAAGAGAAAAATACTGTATAAGTTGCAACACTTAATTTTTCTCAAATAAATGAAGGTTATAATATTTGAAACTTGCATCACCTCTCGTATTCTTGTTGTGGTAATCTGCAAATACATTATCTAATTAGCATCAACTATAACAAATAAAAATAATATTT
Organism: Gynochthodes officinalis; assembly: GCA_020080225.1. Taxonomy (NCBI): domain Eukaryota; kingdom Viridiplantae; phylum Streptophyta; class Magnoliopsida; order Gentianales; family Rubiaceae; genus Gynochthodes; species Gynochthodes officinalis. The sequence goes on along the minus strand of CM034615.1, from coordinate 43,619,183 downwards.
GCCCTTTAACTTTTTGGAAACTCAAACATTTTACTATATTTTTCTTTTATAAAATAATAAAAATATATTTTTACATTTTTTAATATATCTTTTATTTTACCATCATTATGATTAAATAATGCAAAAATATAACAAAATCCATACACACTTTGAAGTTTGAACTTAAAAGTTGTTATGAAGACCTAAAGACGCTACTTTGATAGTTAATAAGTTCTGCGCCTTCTGCATTGATTCACTGAAGGCGCGAAGGTCAAGGCGCCTCTTCTCTCTGCGTTAGTTTGGGTAGGGTTGTTTGCCCGCGCCAATGATCCGGTGATTAAGTTTTTGCGAAGACTGCCGGGACTGCGGAAGCATGCCTCAACTAGCCACCCTACGCCGGCCGGTTTGTTTAGCTCTCATCAGAGGACTCACTTTCCGGCGATACCCTTTCTCTTCATTACCTTGTAAAAGCCCAGTTTCTGTCTTTCTTTTTATGCATTTCGAGAGAGCTTCTTTTTGAGGGGTCTTGCGTTTACTGGTTAGTCTTGTTAAATTTGCAGATGTTTCTTCGGAAGATAAGCCCAATGACAGAGAAGAAAGGGAGTCACCTCATCATGAAAGACCTACCTTCATTCATCCCTCTGCAGTTGTGCACCCCAACGCCATCTTAGGCCAGGTTTTACCTTTTTGTTTTTATGATTATTAAATTTACTCTTTGTTGGGTTGTGCACTTGCCCTTTAAAAAAGTTATCTTTAGAAGATCAGAGTGAGCCTGATTTTCCCTCCGTACTTTGGACTTACTAATGGAGTTTCTTGCCAAGCTGCCCATCATTTCAAATTGCAATTTTCACTTAGTCACTAGGAAGAAAAGAAAGAGGCTAATATTTACTGAAGCAGCTATTCCCTACTAGAAAAGAGAAACATAGACTATTTCTCAACTCGTAAAGTAAGTTTTGTATTAATTTTTCTAAACTTATTTTTTCTTCTAGATGTTTGCTGGAATTGAAATCTTGGCGGTGATGATGTGGTTGTCATGCTTTTTTGATTGCGATTCAATTAGTTTGTTGCTGATGAGAACATTTCTTCCGTGTATAGGGTGTTTCTATTGGTCCCTTTTGTACGGTTGGACCTTCAGTGAAGCTGGGAAATGCTTGTCATTTGTACCCTGGAAGCCATATTTTTGGAAATACAGAATTGGGGGATAACTGTATATTGATGACGTGAGTTGGAAACTTCATTTAACTTACATATTGGTTTGAGAAAGCCATAGCGTTTGCACCTTCTTTCTAACAATTTTTTTTTCCTTTGATGTTGATTTTTCATCATGGTAAGTGACTCCTGCCCTGTATATCATTGTATCTGGCAGTGGTGCAGTGGTTGGAGATGATCTTCCTGGACATACAATCATAGGATGCAATAATACTATAGGACATCATGCTGTGGTTGGAAATAAATGCCAAGACATGAAATACAAGGTGAGTTTTCAAGAGCTGTGATAACGTTTTCTATTTTATCTTTGATGGAAGGAAATCTCTCTGCCATCTAAGTTGTGCAAATATGATTTATCCTAAATAACCAGTGCGTGCAAGTCATGTTATTTGTTCTGATTATAGTATCCCAGTTGATTTTGAGAGCTACTGAATGTTTCTCATACTGTCATCCACACTGTCTTTTATTTTGTGATTCCTCAAAAATTTCTGTATTTCTAAGATTGTGGACTCAATTTGTACCTTCATTCTTTTGGATACACACATGCATGACATGATTGACCGAGATTTGGTGTTGTGAGGTTTTGAATATGCGTCTTGGCTTGCACTTCTCATCCTGTTTGACTGCTTGTTATGTGATGACATGCATGCTGTTGCAGCCTTCATTTCCTTGCAAAACATTTCATGGATCTAGAAGGCTTGCTTATATTGTCAGTGTCCGTCTAACAATAAGGCTCAGCTTTGCTTTCTTCTTTTCTCCTTAGCATGCCCTACTCATAGTGCTGAAATTTGCTGTCCTCTGTCAATTTCTGTGGTATCATTATGCATTTCTCATGTTCAATCTATCTTCATTTTCTTTCTCTGAAAAATGTTTATCTTATTCTTTCTGCTGTCTGGTTTTGCTAAGAGGTTGAACTTGGTCTGATGCCTGAGATCCAGAAGACGTCAACTCCATTAGCTTTCTCAATCTTGCTTATTTGATTTTTTGTCATCTTGATAAAAATAATATCACTGGCAGAAAAAGACTTTATTTTTTCCCTAACGTTTATTGCAGAGGGCTTCTGAAGAAAACACAGTTGGACTTACATGTTTTTATGTTATTTCAGCTTCATCTTTTTATGAAAGTAGTGTTTTTATCATAATTATCATTTATCGATTTGTTTTAGCCAGGGAACGAGTGCTTCCTTGAGATAGGTGCTAACAACGATATTAGAGAGCACACTTCTATCCACCGATCTTCCAAGCCAAGTGATAAAACTGTATGATAATATACCTCCTTCTCTATTGTTTACTCAAGTCAGAAAACTTGAGTCTAATTTATGATGTATTTGTGTAATCAGGTTATTGGTGATAATAACCTTATAATGGGATCTTGTCATATAGCCCATGACTGCAAAGTGGGTAACAGCAATATTTTTGCAAATAATACTCTTCTAGCAGGTCATGTTGTCATAGAAGTGAGTGAAAAAATCTGTTATAGTCTTATTCTTAAACATCATTCTAGATGGATCTCCCTTTACTGAACTGTGGTTAATGTATTTTAGGACTATGCACACACTGCAGGAGCCATTGTTGTTCATCAATTTTGTCGTATTGGTTCATTTTCTTTCATAGGTGGAGGTTCAATTGTAAGTTTCTTCAACCTTCAGCATCAGACAATCTTGTGGTTTGTATCATTACTGTTATCTGTCTTGATCTTTTCTTTTATTGCAATTTGATTCTTTTTGGAATGTGATGCAAGTCAACTCCATGAAGGGATATGTAAAGAAATAATAATGATGAATGTAACGCCTGTCTGAATTTGTCTAGTTTAGTAATAGCAGTTGTATTAACTCCTATCTAATAGTGCTTCATCAGTTTCTGAATCACATATCCTGTACTATTAGTCTGATAATATGTGCAATCACATAACCTATAATCTTCTTGGCAAAGAAAAATCATTCCCGGCTTCTATATTTTCCATCATGATACTCCAACTACTGTCTTTTTAAGGTCTCACAGGATGTCCCAAACTACATGATGGTGTCTGGAGAAAGAGCTGAACTACGTGGACTTAATGTGGAAGGTCTGCGACGTCGTGGTTTCTCAGTTACAGAGGTTGGTTTTTGGTTGGAATCAGTCCTTGGTGGGTTTTCAAAATCGTTCTATATGCGGAACTTATAGGTGCCTTAGCAAACGATGATTATTCTGAACAGTATGAACCAAAGTTAAATCCAGGGCAACATTTTACAGATATAGTTCCATAATTTTTGTATTTAAGTTGGTAGTAATAAACTTTCATTCTCTATTGGCTTGCTATATTATTGCAGATTTTCTCTTCATAACTTTTTTGTTTGAAAAAAGTGGAAACATTTTCGTGGTTTTTCTTTTGGGTAAATTTTTAAAGTTTAAGGCCTTTGATTTTATGTCTTGTAATTAAATTTTGTTGCATGGGTAAGAAACTGATTGGGTTAACTGTGATCGTTGCTTTGGTACACTTTTCCTCTTTGTTTAATATTCTGAGAATTTCTAATATTTCTGCTTCAGGGGCATGCTTTATTTTTGTTTATTTTTTGTCACCTTTGGAGTCTTATGGTTATTTATTGCTGTAATGGTTCAGATCAGAAGTCTGAGAGCTGCTTATAGGAAAATATTTATGCCCATTGATGCTAATTCTGGGAGCATTGAAGATCATTTGGTTCAAGTGGTATTATATTGCTGCACATTTTGATTTTTTCTGATTTAAAATAAATATGCAAGAAGTAAATTTTGAGAGTACCTTCAATATTCAGGAACAGGATGAAGCATTATTCCTTGTGCCAGCTGTCCGTTCCATGCTACAGTCTATACGGGATTCTTTTTCAGAAGATCGACGTGGAATATGCAAATTTAGATCTTGGAGTGGATCTTAGTTTTCACTCCAGTAAGTCTTTGTTCCCTTTTGATTGGAAATTGTATTATTTCATTTTCAAAGTTTTGGACTGCTAATTTTATGATACATATTGAACCAGAAAAGCTGTCCACAGTCTGAAATAAATCGAAGCTGCTATGTGTTCTTTCAGGTTTTGAATTCCAGCATGGCTTGGCAGTTTGTTATAACAAGTATGATTGTTGCTTTCGTTTTTCGGTAGCTGATGCTCTAATTTTTAGAGGCCATTGAATCAACTATATTCAACCTCTTTCTACATCCAGTGTAGATAGCCTTGGTTGATACCTGCCCTGGCATCTTGCCTTTGTAGATTTAAGGTTTTACTGTAAAGTCATGCTAGTCAACCTAGTCATTTGAGAGTTATCTTGGTTTCTTCACAATGGATAGCCAGCAAAACTTCCAAAAGTCCTTGTACAATAGTAAAGGTTTTCAGTCGTTGAAACATGCTAGTGCCTGTACAAAACTTTTGTTTGGATCTTGGTCATAATAACTTTTACTGTGTTGCTTCTGATGTACAATCAATTCTTTATTTCTCTCTTCTTGTACTGTACGTTTAGAACAGACATCAAATATCAAATGATTTTACCTTCCTTGATTTGTACGTTATCTGAAAATCTTGATCAACCTTATCATTTTGGACAGAAAGCTCCAGCAATCTCTTAAAGTATCATCTTAAGTTGTTCAGTGTCCAATTTGGGTTTGTTTTACGAGAGTCTTGGAAATGATGGGACACAATTTTCTGCTCCCAACTTGCAGGCTGTGGCATATACACTAAACCATGATTTAGTTTGGGTAGTTTTCATATTTGGACAAGTTTTAGTTTGGAAAGGAAGGAAAAGAACGTACGTTTTCTTTATCTTGTCGTTCTTGATAGTATATTCCTTTAGAACAATGGACAGATCAAGTGAAAACAATGATTACAGTCGAATTACAATAAATTAAGCTACTTTATCACTATCATTAACACTGCATGGATTGATTACTAAAACCCCACTTGCCATTAACTAAAAGCTAACTAAATTGTTTAGTTTAATTCATCCACTGAATACAAAAGTTGGCTGTGGAAGATTAGTTTGCAATTCTTTATATAGCTTCATGAATATAGTAATAAAATACAATTGATATTTTCTCCGTCCAACTAAAAAAGTTTAATTTTCAATTAAAAAATATAATATATAATTTTTTAATTTTACGTGATGATTGCGTAGTTTGATCAATCTTCAAAATTGTCTGAATTGTGTCGTGTGGAGTTGATAACAAAAGATAATGTTAACCGGGCCCTTGACTTAAACGTTTAATACTTTGGTTTCCTTGAAGATGCTAAGCAAATTCATGGATCACTCCAAACAGTCAAGACTCATCCCAAGTGTACGGTTGAACAACAAAAAGACTTTGAAACATTCAAAACAAGAAACTATACTGAATAATTCAACTAAAAAATCTTCCTACGACCAACCATAAAAATCTGCTGACTTTAATTCCTTATTTCCTCCAATAGAAACCGTACATATCAATAAATACACACAATGCAGAGGAAATTCAAATGGAGAGTACTTGATTTTTTTAGGTTAACTTGGTTTGAAAACGTCAATCGATTATGTTCTTTTGAAATTGTAATACATTACGTGAAAATGTAAATTAAAAACACACACAAATAATATAACAAATATACACACGAATAATATAACAAATATTAAACGTGATAATCAAAATATATCTTCTTAACAGCAATGCAAAAACAAAAAGAATAATCATGTTTTTATTTATATACTACATCACTTACTTTTTCATTTCACTACATATGGCAAATAGTTACTTATTAGAATGAACCGATGATCAAATGTCAGATTTCAAAGCAAGATTTTTTATGATCCATTCCATGGTCTTCTCCCTCTTTCAAATCATTCAACAACCACTTTCAAACCATTGGAGGATCCCTAACAGTTGGGTACAATTTATATACACAAATGTTAACACCATTGATTAATGTTCTCAATAGTTATTTGTGTATCTATAGTCTTTCCCTAACTTTGCAATTCATTGGTTTTGGATATCTCTTTTCTTTCTCTTGTTGCGCCAAGCAAGGTACAATGACTAATTCAGAGAACTTTTTTTATCATGTACTTAACGTTGTCCCTTTTCTATTTAAATTTTAAAGAAAGTTGAAAAAAAATGAGAAAAGGGTAATGGGATAAATAAGAACTGAATTATTGTTGTATGACGACAAACAATGACACCAATGAAAAAAAATAATGAACAAGGAAATCATACTCATACCTATGAATGATTAGTTCCATTTAGGAAAGGATTTAAATCCAATGATTAATGTGTCTATGATAGATATACAATTTTGGCACTGATTGTTGATAACAAAGGATGGGATAAGTTGATCAATGTGCCGTAGGAGCCAATCAAAGATTCAGTTCATGCAAAGTAGGAAAGTTTATGCTAAGATTGAGAGATAGTACGACATTTTATTTGTTTTTTGTTGTTTTTAATGTATATAGTTTGTCTAATTTAGATAAAAAGCATATTTCAAGGGTCCCTCCTGACACTTAAATGGTAAACACATACCTTATCCTAAATAGGCCTTGATTTTCTTACACTTCTACTAGAAAAAAAAAAGAAAAAAAATACTTCTTTTTGTTCATAAAGAATGAGTACAACTACTTAAACATATATTAAAAAAAGGGAGAGAGATTTATATTGGTTTCTTAGATAAGAACCCAAGTTGGAAAATTTATCAAACAAAAATCATGTCCATCCAATCATCTTCTCTTTATGTGCATCCATTTTTTTAAACCCCACTTGATATATCACATCATTATATATACATATAAATTCACTTGCCAAAGTTGTTGAGAGCTCTTCCTTTAAGATCTCTTCCCTTTTTTTACTTCTGTGTTCTCTTTGGATGTATATGTAAAGAGTTGTTTTGGGAGTGGACAGTAAAGCATTTGTCTAGATGAAGATGGGCAGAAAGTGCTCACATTGTGGTAACTTAGGCCATAATTCTAGGACTTGTACCACCTATGGAAGTCTCAGAGGTACTGCTGTGGCTGCTGGTTTAAGGCTCTTTGGGGTACAACTCGATGTTTCTTCTTCTGCTTCTTCTTCTTCTTGTTCCATTCCCATAAAGAAATGTTTCAGCTTGGAGTGCTTGTCTTCATCGTCACCAGCCTCCTCTCCTTCACCATCATCTTCACTAACTTCTTCACGGCTTTCCATCAATGAAAATTCTGACAAGATTTCTATTGGTTATCTCTCTGATGGCCTGTTAGGTCGACAACTACAGGAAAGAAAGAAAGGTTTGTTGTGAAATTTTCATTCCCTTTGGTTTTTTTTTTTTTTTTTTTTGAAATCTATTATTGGTTAAGTTTTAACGTAAATCATTTTCCATTTTTGACTTCTTCCAAAGAAAAAAAAAAGATTTCGGAGAATATTATCTTAATAGACTACCTTTACATTAGTTAATTAATCTACAGAAAAGAAAACTGTTTCCCTAAAGCTTTCTTTTGAGATGGTAACTTCTTCTGGTTCCATTATTAGCATGCAAGTTGTTTTATATATAATTGAAAGTGGAAACCAGAATAATTACTCTCCTACACGAAAAATATTTCTTAAACCAAGAAGAATAAGAAGAGAATATTTTCTTCTCACATAATTGTAACTTTTTTTTGTTTATTGTTGATTATTAATTTTTTAAAAAAAAACCTTTTGTTTCTTTATTAACCTTCATCATGATATTTTTATTTTAACATTTTAAAAGACATAAAGATATATTTCATTGTTTGTTATTAGTACACTTCCTACGTACCTTCTTAAACTTTTGGTAAATGATTTGAATAGAACCAATTATATATATTTAGTTAACTATGGATAGTATATGTAGTTATGGCCTTTTTTTCTGACATGGTTACTTTAATTTGTGGAATTATTGATGAATTAGGAGTTCCATGGACAGAAGAAGAACACCGATCTTTCTTAGCAGGACTTGAAAAATTAGGTAAAGGAGACTGGAGAGGAATTTCAAGAAATTTTGTGACCACAAGAACCCCAACTCAAGTGGCAAGTCATGCTCAAAAATACTTCCTCAGACAAGCCAGTCTTGCCAAGAAAAAAAGGCGTTCCAGCCTATTTGACTTGGTAGGAACTATGAATATGCATATGTATCAATGACCAAATTTCCTTTTATTCATTTCCAAATAATATATAGTACTAATAACTATGAACAAATTCCCATTTTTTTCCTATGAAAATGAACAGGTAGAGAGCAGCAACAACAATAATACTTCACATCATCATTACGAGGTTTTCAATTCGAGTTTACAAGGTACAAATGATGCTACAATTCCTACTATTGCACTCAGTGCCAAAACCGGCTCAATTATTCTTGGTCATCATGAGTCTCATCAGCAACCTAGAACTGAACATCATCCTAGTACTACGCTATTGCTGGACCTCAATTCATTTGGTCTGGATCATACTAAAACCAAGAATGATCAAGAATATTGCACGAATTATCAAGAGGGTTCCTGGTCAAATCATGATTCTATCTCCATATGGCCTGCTTATGGATCTTCTGCTGCAGGAACAAGTGTCCCTACAAAGTCGGCCTATTCCATTTCGTCGACCACCACCTCCACCGCCATCACCGCCATCATAACAAGTGGAGCCCCTCCTAGTCTGGAGTTGACACTTGCCGAGCCAAAAACTTCTGGTCAAAACAACACCTCCCCAGCGTCCATCCTTATGGGGCCAATCAGTGTAATCTGACTTTTGTATTAAGAAATAGTAACAGGTGAAAGATACCCTTTTGGTATCTTTCGTAGATTCAGTGTATTAATGTATTACTAGTTCTCCTAAAATTGAAAAAAGAATTCAATGTATTCGTTAATTGTAATAGACTATCAGCATTAGAAGTAAACTCTGAATGCATAAAGTAAGATTTGATGAACTTTCTTTCCCTTAACATTAATTAACAGTGTTTTTCAACCCTTTTCTATACCTTGGCAGAAAATTGTGTTGCATATGATCGTTTAAAAAAAAAATTAATATGCCATTCATGCATATGGTATTTTCAAACACGATCATATACACATTTTGTGAAAAAAATGATCATGCGTGATCAAATTAATGCAATGTTACTCTAAAAAAAGAAGAAGAAGAATGCAATATTGTAAGAGATTAAAAAATTAATGATTTTACGTTGATAGCATTCTTTTTTTGTCCAAAAAAATATATATATATATAATCAGTGATTACATTTCTTTTAACCTATTAGTAAAAAATCGTAAGAGTGTTAATATCATTACTTTTTGCTACCAAAAACATGAAAATTGTTGCTTATCATGTGTGAAAGAGGTTTAAGTGATAAAGTAGAAGGGATTGTAACCAAAAATTTTAGGACTAATTACTACCAAATCTATATATATATATATAATATGAAATCAAAGGTGCTTGTTCTAATGTTACGTATTGGTGGTACTTGGAAATTGAAAATGCGAAAAACGGGGCTATATACAACTTGAAGGAATCTTATCAATTATTATGCTTACAACACATTTTGACTATGTGCTTAATTGTAATTAGTCATCAATTATTTGTGGACTATTATCATAGGAATCTTTTGTAAGTAGCCAAGACAAGCATCACATAAGTATATGTATAGATTGTTTAATTATTCTTCTCACATTCTATTGGTATGTTTATTTTAATAAATATTAATAGCATTTTTAGACACTTTCTGATTCAAGGTGGGATTCGAATTTTCAATCCCTCATTGTTTAATCTACTCTCTTGTGATGATTGATATACATAAATTGTACCGAATAATTCTTATTCCATATTTCGTGAGATAAAATTTTATATTATAGATATTTTTTATTTTATAATTAATATTTTAAAAATTTTAAAAATATATTTTAAAATAACGTCCAAACAATAGATATGATTTCCAAGTGGGGGAGACATATATCATATGTACGGATGGATGCATGGATTTGAGGATCTTATGCCAACGCATGTCCTTCAACGGTGGAACCTCAAACTTTGTCCGTTTCTACGGGCATTAAATTAGCAACTCAAGACTTGATTGTCGCTGGAAAGTACGAAACAGTGCTTTCCCGATCGGGAAAAAGTAAAAAGAAATGGATTTGCGACCCTAATTATTAATTACTCATATTCGTACGTATGTAATTTTTAGCACACAAACAATTACGGGCAGAAATTGGTAGACATGTGCATTAAGTGTGTTGTATATTCTAATTTAAAAAATTTCGTAACAAATAAAAAATGAACTATTTTTTAAGATGAAATGAGTATCATGCCTGCTCTTTTTATTTACTCGTTTATTTATTTTTTGACTGCCTAATTTATTAACTCATGTTAATTCAAGAGTTGAATTAAAATCAAATTGTTGAAATATATGTAGTACAGTTAATTTTCTTACAAGGGACTAAAATGTGGAATGAGATTTTCTGGTCTAACTATGATATATTAATAATGTCTCATTAACAAGATAACATAATTTTATTGAGTTGTAGAGTTGATGCTCCATTACTGAGGTTTTAGCTTTATTAATAAACTAAGTTGATTTCACTAACGGAACACCATTAGTATATCATTATGGAGACAAATCTCCAAACAAATTTGATATGTTTGGGACATGTCACAGGCATAACGACAGATCTGTTTTTGAGAAAATTTTCTACTCAGCCATTTCATTGCATAAGATGGCGTAGGCTAATGCATTTTAAATAAGAAGGAATCTTCTTAGGTGTCAAAAAATAAAAATATATATATACTTATTTTGTTTATTAACCTACTACACTAAAATTACAGATACGCAGTTATATAATAGATTTTTTCCTTCTATTTAGGGATATACAAGTTAGTTTTAAAGATAATTAATTAGAAAAGATTTGAAGATAGAACGAGAGATAGGATAGGCAGTGAAGTTAGGGGTATTCAAAATCAATAATCCGAATATGATCTGATCTGCATTTGAGCAAATCATGATTTCATCCCATCTGAATATTTCGGATTGGATCAAATTTGGATCATATTAGTTTTTTATCTAGTTTGATCTTTTTTTTCTTTTTTGCTATTACTTTTCTTTTCATATATAATGTTAGGTGGTTTAACATAGGTTCGAAATTAATAGTTTCATGTTAAAAAATTATTTATTTTTATATAAAGATAATAATTAAATTTCATTTAAATATTTTAATTTGTGTATTTTCATATAAATATTTTAATTTATTTTTGTCACAAATTGACTAATTTTAGTTAAAGAATTACTTTAATTATCAAATAATATTAATTTATATTTTATAACTAATGTTAACTATTTTTGAAATAAAAAAGTTATAATTTTTTTTTCATTTCGTACAAAATGGATCGGATCGATTCGATTCAAAAATATATATTGATTTGATCTAATCTATTTTTTTATCTGATTCGAATTAATTCAATTCGCGAATCAAAATAAACACCCCTAAATAATAAAGTAGGGGCCAAAGTACTACTACTCAACAGTCAACACCATTCATCTCCCCGGGGAGACGCTTGGAACAGCAAGTCCAAAAACTTGGAGGAAAGATTTTTTGGCACTGAAAAATTAGTTGAGACTGACCCAATCAACTTGAGTTGACACCTAGCAGGATGGCATTGGCATTTGCATATGACAAAGCAAAAACATTAGTAAACCCCTTTGAAATTTTGCAGGAAGAACAATTCAAACATGTTTAGTTCAACCAAAATATTTATCATAGAAAAAATTGCACTTGATTTACATGGAATTTGACCTGGCAATACATTCATTCAGTTGGTGCCAAATTATGGAGCTGAAAATCAATGATGTTTAGCTAAGGACCAATGGAATGAATGTTCGTTCGTTGACCCTAAATTCATCGAACAAATGACAAACACATTCCATTCTAGTATTCAAGCATCCAAATGCCAGACGGGACTGCATTCATATGCCACTTTTACTACAAGTAAATAAAATTGGGAATCACTGTAGAATTCGATGGTACAAGCATCTTTTGATACACATGCTTAACGTAGTAAGGTACTGTAGAGGCATGGACCATACAAAGACTTGACAGAGATTAAGAATTCCAATCGCTTTTCGTCTTGTTCTGTACTCAATAGAAACCACTGGAAGAGAAGGACTCGCTTTATAAATGCTTACATTTATTGGAAATGAATTTGGTTGGCGTTTTGGGAACTACTAGATAAATGGCATCTACAAAAACAAAACTCTCTCTCATCTTGATAATTCTCAGAAAGAATATTAAGGATAATGATTTTGCCCATTCAAATTAGAATATGATATTTATGGTAAAAATTACAGCGACCGACATGATATTTATATAATAAAATTTTTTCATATTATTCTTATTAATAATAATATATAATTCAAATTAAAAAATATAAATATAAATATAAAACTATTCCTTTAATTGTGATAATTAATGAATATGTACCTGCGGCTGGCATATTGTGAATTTACTTTTTGGAGATAGTGGACCTATAAATTCATGGCATGAATGATCTTTCTGGACGAAAGGGAGGAAAATAGTACATTTTGTAGTATATATCAGCGTTCCATCTGACCAATCAAGACAAAAAACTTTACTGCCAATTAGGCATGTGGACAATTTTACAGAAAATTAATGCACACATCCTGGATATAGAGATAAATGCAAACCATGGATCGATCCACATTGTCCAATAAGGTCATAATCAACCTCGTCGGAGCCTTATCCTAGTCCTTTCAATTTCTTTTCAGGAACCAAATGGATGAATCATGGCAACATATTTCTACAACGATATCTTTGAGTTGGATCACGATGCTTTTGGTTATGGCTGATCCAGTCCTTTTGGTCTTTCAGCTACTCCTTAATATCTATCACAACTTTGTCCTTATGCATGCAACTGATAATTCTGTTCCCATCACGCAATAAAACTTTTGATTTCTCTTGCTATTTGCCTCTCTTGAAGAAATTCTGAGCCATCCTTATCATAGTACGCATGGAATGAAATAGTAATTGTAAAATAAAAAATAAAATAAATAAATTTTGAAATACCAAAAGAAATTCTATTTTTATTATATAAGAAGAGCACGAGAATTTTAAAAATATATATATAGTTGGTAAAATGAGGTAAAAAAAATTATAATTAAAAGGTCTCGAATTTGAGACCTCCCATTGCATTAAAAAAAATGTAAAATCATATATAATAGTTTAAATTAATGCAATTGTGTGCTTTATAATAATATGAATCTTGATGCACTTTCTACAACAAGAACATTCTTTTATAATTTTGGTTTTGGTATAGCATTTGACGTAGTCGGTGCTGGGTAGTTGTTACTTGCAGGGATAACGTTAATCAACCGTGCTGAATTGCTTGATCAGTATAATGACACCATTGAGCAGACGTTAATTGACGGTGCCGACAGCAATTAAAAACGTGTAATTATCAACCACCAAAGGTCAAAACATAGGAATGTGCTTGAATTCACGATGCAGAATAATGATTTGTGCCAAGCGAAGACGGACTAATTCCTATGATGACGATGTATCATGTTCTCACAAAATACGATTGCAAATCAGACACGTTTTGAGGTTTTGGGTCGTTTGACAACTGATGGAGGCCATGGTCGGAAAATGGTCCCGACGACGCGATTATCGAGCTGTCCGCAGAATTCGACTTCGACTCCTGAAAATGGTCCAGACCTAATAAATTTTGCTTAACTTCTGCAACAACACAAAACAGTTTGCTTGCTGTATAAAACGTAAAACGGATTCGGAATTGAACAAAATGTGACGTTTGAGGAAGGTGAATTCGCCTGCTTCATCACTTGTTTACTGCTGTCAGAAATGGGTTACCAAATGAAACAATAAAAGTGAACGGAATTAGGTGGATAATTGAACAAAGGGGCACAAGATTGAATGGGGCCAATATTAGGAGTGCAAAATATTCAGATAAATAAAATTGCAAGATTTTTTTTTTCTTTTTTTTGTTCGGGTTTGGTGTGGGTGGGTGAATAAAATGCAAGGAGTTACATATCTAGCTTGGCATAACTAAGAGGGAAGGACACAGGACACAGGACACCACAGGCTGGCCAATTCAGTGGAGAGTGTCTGGAGCCTGCGACGCTGTATCTCACTGATGCGTTATCAGAAGTCATACTGGATTGGACCTGGACAATTGAAACAAGGGACCACGAATCGTTAGTTATAGACTCCAATAGTAATAGAACCCGTGATCTAATCCAATTCAACAAAAAACACGCTGAATTTTAAAGTGACATACAGGAGCCGAAAATAGAAATACGTTGGGAAAAATAAACACACGCAACTTCACCTACCCACATCATCCAACTTCATCATGCCAGGAGCGACTTGCATTCGGACCAAACGGCATCTGCCTGCAGTTACACAACACATCCTTTCTTCTTTTTTCTTTTTTCTCTGGTAGTTTATTCCCACCTACTTCATGGGGGAAAAAAGGGTTACTGATAATGATTGAAAACTTAATCATCAGACCTCAAGAAATTCATGGCACTTTGAATTTTGAAATTATTGTGAAATTTAGACAAAAACCCCGATGATTAAAAGTCTTTACTACTCTTACTGGCGAAGGAAGTTGGTTGATACAATTTCTGAGTATAACGTCTGCACTCTGCATTTTGTATTCCATACTCATGTGGCGGTTGTGCTAAATAAAGAGACAAATGGATGGTAGTTATACAAGAGTTGTATGTGCTTTTTAACGATACAGTTGCTTGTGTTCACTAATTGAGGGGGGTGGTAGATAAGATCTATGCAGTACACACACCACACAAACCAGGACAGAAACCATAACCATCCCAATGTAAACCTTACGTAAGGATAAAACATACTTTGTCTACGTATTTTATATATTTTCATGAGACACCACACGTGCACAATTCTGAACAGGCAAATATGAAATGCAGATATGCGACAAAGAAGAAGCTGGCACACCACAGCTTGCTAGTTTTCAGAATGGACAAGCTAAACAAAGAGTAGTCCTTTTTTTCGGAAGCCAAAAAGGGAACAAAGACGGCTTTTCCTGTCTGTAGTTATGTGCCCTCATCAATGCTCTGGTCTGTAAAGAGGCTTCCCAGTCCCACTGGTCTTTATGGTGGAGACTTGTGACCGGAGACAACAAACATCTTATTTTTAAGAATCCAGAAGAATATTACATAATAACCAAAGAAAATACAACTGTTAAGTGATTCTCAGAGAGAGACACATGAAGGAAATACAACTGTTAAGTAGTGGTCAGAGAGAGACACATGAACCATCACCTGCTTTATCCACGCAGGGATTTGAAGCTTCAGAGAGTAAAGATCGAACACGCTATTCACAACGTTTTACATCACTTGGAATTTAAACTGACTGCCTCAAATGTACCTACCAGTCACCATGGAAAATTCAGGACATCTTATGCAATTCTTTCTAAACTACCAATCAAGTTAAAGAGTTCCTGCAAACATCCTAAACTATGACTAGTACTTCTGATTCTTAATAACAACCAATGACACTGAAAAACCATTGATCAACTACTCCCTGCAAATATTGGCAATATTATATATTGCTGGCAGTCAAGAGATGCTATTCCAGAGGAAAACACTTTTACTCCCAAAGAAACAAATCTCTCTTAAAAGGAAAAGAGGTAACAAGAACACTCGTATGGATTAAGTTTGATACCATTTACCTGACAACAGGAAAGGATATACCTACATGTAACGCTGAAATTATTACACATAACACTACATGAAGGTGAAAGAATACATCTGGATTTAAGGGGAAATCATTTTCTGTTACGTGGGTCAATCCCTCGGCAGAAAATGGCATGAAAAGAATGAACAAATCGCATATAATAGACTAAACTGGATCTTCGCATGCCGTCCTATAGATACAAAATTACAATTTAGACCTTTAATGCGTAGCATGTCAGGATTGCTAAATGTTGGTGTTTGTGGAATCATTATAACGAAGTTCACCATTGGAACCGACAGTATTATTAACTTCGGAAGCTCCATTACCATGATCCGATCTCTTGAGTTAGTCAACCTCCTTTGCACTCTTAGGAACCTGTTCCCCAGAGCATAAGAAGGCGATCAGATAAGTCAGATATTTGATTAGTTTGGTTCATGTTTTATTGTAACCATGAATCATGTGATCCTTGGACCACCAGAGTAACACTCCTAGCACCCTCAGCACGCAGGATATCACCTTTAATTCCAATCTGGGATGAAAACATATCCAAGACAGCTCAAAACTCTTCACCCAAGCACAGATTGCAGAAACAATCTAAATGCACCCAAGGCAAGGCAAGTCTAAAGAGAATGAGTTATAATCAAAGACAATATATATACATACAAAACACAACAGTTACCTCATTAGAAAGGTGGTCAGGGGAAAACCATCGTAATGACACTCCAATATGTACAGCTGCAGGAATCAATTTGAATAGCAAGGGCGTAGTGACCTGCAAGCTTGATTAATAAGTATTTCTTAACTCATGTTCAATAACACACTCAATTGATACATAAAAGATAAGGTAAAATGATGAGGACTCATTAAACCAAGAAGTACAAAGTTCAATGCATAAATTGAAGGGAAATTTCAATCCATAAACAAGCATTTCCTGTTTTCTTCATAAGCAACTGAATGTTTCAATGAACTATGCAACACATTACATTAATGCTTTTATCAGCTGATTTACTATTGTTATTGCCATTTTCTGTGCACGAGGTGAGAATGAAAACAATTACATTCACATCAGCAAATGCCATCTCCCTCATGCAACAAGGTCCAAGATAACATCCATTATGATTTTAAAACTGAATCAGACAAAATTTAATACAAACCTTTAATATATAATTTCATTTTCTCACATCTTAATATTGGAGAATATCAAGCAATCAATTCCATGGAAAGGGAAATGAGAAATGGAATTTGATATCTGTTCATCAACACTACGTAATATGTTTAACTACTCAGTTATGGTGAAAAGAGTTCAGGTCAGAGGACATACAACTAATCAATTTCCACCAGAGATTGCAGCAATGCCAAAAACATAAAAAAACTGAAAATTCTTTTACTCAGTAACTGGATCTCATAAGAGGCAGTGATGATGGCCCTCACTAAAGGTAAAAATAAAGGATTGAAAATAAAATAGCAATGCTGAATAATACAGAGAAAATGACACACCAAGCTGAGAGCTGTTGTGCCAAGAAGCAACATGTACATTTTACCCTGCAACAGCAATGAATCTTTGTTGATCATCAGACAAACTGAACAATAATCCAGTCAGCATTTAAAGGAAAAACAAGGGCCAAAAAATGGATGCTTTTACTTTTTTGATTGAAAAAGTAAACCAAGATCTCATTTAGCTCAAAAAGCCAACCAAAGAGATACCAACTGAGAAATCCATGACAGGCATGCTTTCAATTACAACATTACCTCAATGAGATGAAGATTTGATGCATGACTTAGCAGAACAAAAGCAAATTCCCCTATCTGAGCCAAGGACATTCCAACCTAAAGATAACACAGCTAAAACCCCATCAAAATACTAGAGGTAAAAATGAATTAATAGCTGAAATCATGACTCCATATGAAATGATAAGGACTTACAAGAATCGACGTCTTACTACCATAGCCAAATCCCTTGACCACAACTGCAACCACAATCGTTTTAACAATAATCACCGAGATAACAGCAGCCAGTAGAATATCAATATGATTCCAAAGGAAATGCACGTGAATAAGCATTCCGATGCTGGCAAGAAAAAGAGCAGCAAAGAAGTTTCGGACTGGCTCAACCTGGAAGAAAATACAAACCCAAATCAAGCATCACAGATATCCTCAAAGAAATCAAAGAGTTACAAAGAAATGTGAAAATAGCAGTAAGTTTATGTGAATTGCACAAATCCTCGAGCACTTCTGACTCAACGAAATACAGCATCTGCCAGAAAATTCTTAGTAGTGATGAGCTCAAATACTTTTTCAAAAGCCACTAGTTGAACTAAGCATTGTGCCCTCATTGAATGGAAAGAAAACCACTTCAAGGTCCAAATTGTCAAGTTAGTTCAGTAAAACACCTTAGAACTAAAGAAATCCTGCAGGTTATTTCTCTGAGTTCTAGTACCACAAAATATTGCAATGATGATAGAGAACAAAAATCAATCACAGAAGCAACTGTTGAACACAAAATAAAGATGCTATTCCAGAAAAAACCACATAGCATTAACCAGCTGAAAAGTTACCTGTTCAAGAGTGTGCTGACCAAGATCAGTTGTTGAAATCATTACTCCAGCTGCAAAGGATCCCAATTCAAGGCTTAAACCCAGCTTATCACTACACTGATATGACAAAACATCTGATTATTCATTTCATACAAAGGTAGCAGATCCCTCAAGAATCAAGAGCTAAAAATACCATCAATCTGTTCTAAAATTTTTCCTGCAAGTTGTTACGTAAGATTTTACTTAGCTCTATTTACAAATGTAGAAAAGTATCTCCTTCACATTTAAAGTATCTACACCAGGTTAAGATGGAACCAAGAAATGCTATTCAGAAAATGGGAGGAGACAAACCCAAGCAACAAATAAGCAAAAAGCCAGAGATGCCAGTTGGTAAAGCTCATTAGTCTGCAGAGATTACAGTGGAACAATGTCAAACAACAAAGCAATAGGAAAGAAGTAATACATCATTAAGTTAGAACTAAATTACCTTAGATGAGAGGTTTATCATCAGCTTTAGAAACCGAGGTATACATGTCCGGGTGACTATTGACAGAATGGTCATGAAAGTGACCAAAACCACCAACCTAAAAGAGGAAAAATATAATAAAATAGAGCACCTAGTAAAAGTTTTGGTAAGATTTATTCAATGGTAAACGATAACTAAGATTCAGCAAAGAAACACTATTTCGACCATTCTTGGCGAGAATCAACCTTCCAAAAGAGCACTTATATCATGTAAAAATATTAGAAAACTAACAAAAATTTTAGGATGAATGTAAAAGGTCAAGCACAAAATTTTCTAAAGAACAAAACACCATCATGAAAAGGACTCAGTAATTCTGGAGGCAGAAGCATCAAATCAAAAGAAGACTAATTTGAGGTAATTGATACAATTTACACTTTAGCATTTTCAAACTCAAAAGAAACCTATCCACTAAAGCAAATTTCACTATAGACAAAAAGAAAATAAATAAAGAAGTCACTTTCCTGAGAAAAAACTATGTGCCTATTCTCATTTGCTTCAGTTTCTTTAAAAATGCATGGAAAAAAGGAAAAAAAGTTCTAGTATAAGCTCAAAAAAGTGGAAATATTAGTTTGCTCTTAAACTTTTTTAGACAAAAGTAGTCATGCAAAAACACCTTCAGGTGTGTCTGTTGGAATCATTATTTTCTGGGAATCAGATGATTCCAAGCATAGAGTTGAAGGTGTATATTGTATCATTGGTAGAATATTAAAGAAAAAATTGCATTTACTTTTCAATGAAAAAATTGAACACATACTTGGACTGATAAGTCAACAATAAAAGACACTTAAAGGTGTTCTAACTCACAATTTTGTCATGGAAATTATTCCCTGAAGTACACCTGATGTACCACCAAGAATAGGAAGTAATGCAAATAACAAACCCACAGCACAATCCTGGAACAAGAGAAAACTCAATACTACACTGAGCATTTATACATCAAAGAAAACAGAAATTCTGAACAAGATAAAATCTTGGTTTTATGCCGTTCCATAAATATGAAAACAGGAAGCTTCCACGTAGCCTTTTCTGTTCCATCAGTAAGGTGAATTCAAAGTAGATACACACCTGGAGAATCAGAGTTCCAACAGTAACCTGACCATGAAGCGTCATAATACTCTTTCTATCCATCAAATACTTTAAAACCTACAGTTTTGAACAGTAAACATTCCAATAGTCAAAAGGATTTTCAGGGAAGAAGGATGATATAATGATCCTAGTTGCTATTGTGAACAGTTAAAACCAAGTTATAATACATGGTGGAGGAAACTTAGGATTTTAATTATCCTATGGAAAATTCCAAAAAGCTAAGTGCCGAATCTTTGGTCGTAGTGAACATGCCAAACTGCCTAAGGACTAAAAATTAAATGCAGAATCTAACTATTTGAGCAGCTCCTGAATTCAGAAACAAATTTTTAAAATGTGATTAAAAGCTAATTTGAGCTAGTGGCCAGATCTGCACATCTAAACTAAGAACTTAAGAATTGGTCCAGGAAGCAACTATGAAGTTCAGAAGACCTCATAAGGCAGATGTATGAACTCCTCCATGTCTTGCTAATTATCCATTTATGTCATTTAGCAGTAAAAGTTCCAAAACCTAAGTCGACGCCAAATTGAATAGGATATGGTGACATCTATTATAGCTTACTAAATGCTTGATGTAAAATCACTTTTGAAGCACACCATGAGTGGCCAGCAATAAAGGATGATTCCTACAATTAAATCATGACTAGAAGAACATGAAAGTTACTTACCACAGCTGTTGAAGACATTGACATGAAGACACCAACAAAAATCCCTTCAGATGTTTCCCCACCACATAGCTGCAAAGTCAACGAATCCAAAAGCATCAGGGATAAGAAAAAGACTAGGGGAAAACTAAGTAGCTAGTACTTCTACATATTTTTTGTTTCAGAAGTAAGGATTTAATTGACAGACCAAAGGGTGCTACCAGATTTACAAAAAGTATCCAAGTAGCTTGATTAAGGGAAAAAACGTCGAAGGACCTCAGTTCTAGTGTTATAGATTAATTAGTTTATATAAAAAGAATAAAGTATCCTCCTATACACAAAAATAAAATATCCAAGGGTTCGTTTGGACAAGCTCTTTTTATTTGCAAATAAGAAAATTCTCAAACAAAAACAAACTATCCAAACACATTTTTATTTCAAAATTTAGAATTCAAATTTTCCCACTCAAATTCCTCTCATATAATTTTCAAAAATTTTCCCTCTTATTTTTCCCTCCAAAATACTTTTTCTATTGAAAAATACCCACCAAAATTTTCACATATTCCAATACAACTTTTTCCATTTGCAAATAGAAATGCCTTGTCCAAACGGACCCAAGCTTCTCATGCCAATTTATGCAGCATCCATGAAGACAATGTAAGTAAATAACTCACTGAGGCTGTTATCCCGCACAAGCACATAAAAAGAAATATCTGGAGCAAACCTCCTAACACAGCAACTGCTTGAACAATACGAAGCTGCAATTAGAGCTTAGTTAAATGGAACTTCTACTACATTGATTGCTAAAATTGACAAACTTCAGAATCAGAGGAGACAATTAAGACCTTAGCTGTGGAGAACTCCAAGCCCAGTGCAAAAAGGAGAAAAATGACACCAAATTGTGCAACAGTTTCAACCTGCATGTATAATTGATATAACCATGAGAAATGGGAAATGAAAACTGAATCTTGTAAATACATCGTTATCAAGTAAGAGTTACTACAAAAGAATGAAACTGTCCACATCACCAGCAAAGAGCACTATATTCTTTTACCTTTGAATACAAATTGCAGGAACTTCTTCCCTTAACCTCATTAACTACAAATGTATAGCCACAAAGCAGATGGTCTTCTACAATTCAGAAGTAACAATGTAACAATCTAAGATTAAGGATGAGTGGGTGACATCCATGGAACCTTAGGATTCTGCAGTGATATCCATGGAATCTTAGGGTTCAACAAGGCTAAATAACTTTAGCTAAACTTGATTTTGGTCACGCCAGAGTGTTCAAACACAAGTGCCAAGTCAAAATTCCCACTTCTGATAGCAGTTAAATATTTTCACTAGTTTCCCATGCCAGAAGAAAATAAAAATAATAAGCAATTGAAGAAATGGAGAGAAATAGACAAGCAGACAATTCCCACCTAGAACAGGAGAAGCTTTTAAGTGTGTAATACCATTAGAAATTAACAGAAACTACCAGTAATTGCACAAGGAAATCAAAGATGCAAAGTAACATACTTGCACCATTTCACTGACAATGTTGAACCCCCCAGGTCCAATAACAGATCCTGCTAACAGATATCCAGTTATAACCTGCAAGGTTTCATAATGGCAGAAGATGTTTTTTTGAGACATTAAATGATAAGAAAATTTTGTATCATCCCTATGTGCAATGAGACTTGAGCAAAGTAACATGATTTTCTCCAAAAATCAGCTCACCGGTTGTCCAGCGCAAGCAAAAGCAATACCACCACAAGTCGCAGACACAATGACCACCACAAGATCTGATATCAATCTGCAAAATAGTAATTTTGAAGATCTGGAATCAGCTAACCTATACCATTTTCTGTGTTGTGTGCTGGAAAATACCTTAGGTCTAACTGTAGCATGGGGATTTTTGACTTGGAACTGGACATAATGAAGACATTGTCCTGAGGAAGTATCAAGGAGTCTATCAGATTTTAACCATCTTAAACATCAAAAAACACAGAGAGTTCAGACTATAAGTATTGTCTATTCATAACCTAATACTGGAGCAAAAGTAAAATGCACAAGTCAAAAAGATTATGAACCAACAAAATGATCAAAAGCTATGTGCACAGTACCTTCCGATCTATCAACGTTGGTGTATCTTCAGCTCGGTTCTCATTCTCCAAGTTGAAAACATCATGCAACTGAAATGACCTATAAGGAAAAGATCTAAAAAGTTCAGCACTGCTAGTATTCACACTTTCATACAACAAAATCTAGAAATCATTTGTGCTACTGGATGGCAAAGGGAATAGAAGGAATCTAGTTGTATAATATCAAGTACACAGGAATGAAACATACTTTTCTTCTTTAGTCTCATTTTTCTTGGTCCTAACTCTCGCAACAGTTTCCAAAACTGCCTACAAAATAAAATGTTCAATGCAATCATAACAAATAAGCACAGAAGTTAGCCTTCAAAAGATAAAATGAATGGAAATAGTAAACTAATGTGCATCGCACAGAAGATAAAACAAAAGGCACATTTTCTCGATCAGCAGTAGTGGCATCCTTGTGATGATCAATATGACAGTTAACTGCAAATTACTAGGAACTAGAAGCAAAAACTTAAGTCCATGGACTGAGAATCAACAATCATACTGAACACTATGCTTTTATTCGCCTTTTCATGCAGACACAGCTAGGGACCTCCAACGTGGATTATCTAACTCAGTCTTTCTAATCGATTGACAGTATCAAATCTGGGTATTTTGATTCTCTTTTTTTATTTTACCGTGTGGATCATCTAGAATGCAACTCCAGCATTGGCAACACTTTTGAGAATAGATAATCCAAAAAAGAATATACATATATTAGCGTAGGACCAGAACTATTGCAATAATTCAAAGAACAATAACACCAACCTGCTCTTCAGCAACACTATTGTTGAAGCTACCATGATCGACTTCTGTAGTAGACACAGACAATAAAGAACTAAATTACTAAACAATTACAGTAAAAGCAACGTTTCAAAAATTACAGATACAAAGCCATCAACCACTCCAACACAATGTGGCAAAAAGCAAACACGGAATTCATACACAAACATTCCGAGCATTTTATTTCCAAGCAGTGCTTGACAATAGAAAAGTATTCTTACTCACATCAACAACAATTCAAGCTGCAAGCTTTCAGAAAACTAGCATTAGATAATTAGTAGTTACGAAAAACAGTAATGCACGCGCAGAGCGATCTCACTAACCAGCGGATTGTTCATTCGTTTCATTGAACTCTTTTTCCAATGCTCTATCAATCATATCAGCAAAGCTATCTTCCTTGCGCCTCGCCAGCGAAGAAGAAGAGGAGTTCGATTCGGAAAGCGCGGCATTGACGACATTGCCTTTACGCCTCGAATCAACGACGGTGAGAAAGAAGCAGAGAATGACGAGAGACAGAAGAAGTGGCGATCGCTGCACGCGCATTGTGCTGCCGTCGTAGTGAGGAGATGACGAAGGAAGTCAGGGTTTTGAAGGAGGGAGTGGGAGGGGTTTGGTACGTGGCCTGGCGTTTGCGGGAAGATAAGAGGAGGGAAAAAGGGGGAGGTGGAGTGAAATTACGGAAAGGACCTTGAGATGCCTGTGATTTGAGTCAGGCGAGGGGGGGAGTGAGATGGAAGAAAAGGAATGAACGGAACCGCGCCATCTTTGAGAGTGGCTTAACGCGCTGTCGGTGCCGACTGTTTCCGGTGATCCTGCGTGCATGATGGGATCTGGGAGTCAGATGGAGTTTTTTTTTTCTTTTCTTTTTTTTTCCAATTTTTCACTGTGAAAATGGGTATTACTTTTTACTACAAACTTCTTCTTCTTCTTCTTCTTCTTCTTTTTTTTTTTTTTTTTTTTTGTGAATATAGAATACAGACAAAGAGTCAAAAGATCTATCTGGTAAATATTTTGACCTTTATCTAATCAATCACAAATTCACAATCACTTACCCTCCTTGTTTCTATCAACTCAATTAAGTTTTTTTTTTTTCATTTTCTGAATAAAAGTGCATCTGAATTGTATTTTAATATGTATTTTTATATTTTTTAAAATAATTTTTATATTTTTAGAATTTAAATGTTATAAACTTTTAGATGAGGAAGAAAATTATAATTATCTCTTATTATAAGAACAAATAGATAATTAAACCAAAATTTAGGGAGTTAAATATAATTTTTCCAATTGTTTTTGAGTGTAAATGTTATAAATTTTTGAGAATTTATATGATCCTATGAGAAGGTATTACATAAATTTAAAAGGTGAATGTAATTTTATTGACCAAATAATAAATGCAAAAAGGAATTTTAGGAATTGTTGTCATATATTTGTTATAGATTTATGGATATCAAATAGGGGTGTAAAAATTAAGACACTTCAAAAATCAACTCAATCAATTTATTATTTTAATCCGTTGGATTGAGTCAAATGGGTCAAATAAGTCATTTGAATCACAAGGCTTGGGTCATGCACTTTGATAATATGGGTTAATTTGAACATAATCAACATAATCGGTAAAAGTTATATTTTTTAAAAATTTAAATGGTGGTCCACTACCATTCCCCTTTTGGCCCACCGTTACCAAACCATCGTCAGCTGGCGGTGGTTCAAAGCCGCACTAATACCCCCAACCATCACTTGAATTTTAAGGGCATTAACGGTAGCCCCTGAAACCAACTACATTAGTTTGTGGCCAAACTAATATTATTTACGTAACTATTATAAAAAATTTACTCACGCTAATGGTCTGGCTTGTACTATTTACGCAGTCATTATCAATTTTTTTTACATTAATCATACAACTTTAATAATTTTTTGGGCCATTATTAAAAATATTTTTTGGCAAATAAATTTACATTACATGAAAAACTTAAATTTACATTACATAAATTTAAATTAAATATAAAATACGTAAAACAATCAATAAAAAATAAATTTACATTACATTAAAATTAAAATTTAATAATACTCTTAAAAATGAAAATAAATACTCTAAATTAAAAATGAAATACGTAAAACAATTAATGAAAAATAAATTTACATTACATTAAAACTTAAAATTAATAATATACTTAAAAATGAAAAAAATTACTCTAAATTAAATATGAAATACTTAAATAAAAATGAATACTCTAAATTAAATATAAAATACGTAAAATAATTAATAGAAAATAAATTTATATTATATTAAAATTAAAATTTAATAATACTCTTAAAAATGAAAATAAATACTTTAAATTTAAAATGAAATACGTAAAATGAAAATAAATACTCTAAATTAAATATGAAATACTTAAAACAATTAATGGCAAATATATTTACATTACATTAAAATTAAAATTTAATAATATACTTGAAACATAAAAATAAATGTGATAAATTAAATATAAAATTCTTAATAGCATGATTAATTTTTTTTATCATACATTATATACTTAAAAACAATTAATGGAAAAACTTTCATTACTTTAAGATTAAAAATTAATAATATACTTAAAATATGAAAATAAATACTCTAAATTAAATATAAAATACGTAAAAAATTAATAAAAAATAAATTTACATTATATTAAAACAAAAAATTAATAATATACTTAAAACATAAAAATAAATACTCTAAATTAAATATGAAATACTTAAAACAATTAATGAAAAATAAATTTACATTACATTAAAACTAAAAATTAATAATATATTTAAAACATAAAAAAAATACTCTAAATTAAATATGAAATACCTATAACAATGAATGGAAAATAAAAATATTATATTTTACTCTAAAAATAGGCAAAGTACATGTCAATTTGTAGAGAAAAATATTTCTTATTTTTTGATAAATTTTATTTTAAAAAAAAAATAACATTTTGACCGTTGCAAACAAATAATTTGTTTGCAATGGCCGGCTATGTGGCGCGGTCATGTCTGACACGCTGACCCGCGTGGGTCAGCGTGTCAGCTTGTGCCAGCGCCCAAGCGCTAACACAAGAGCCAAACGACGCCGTTTTGCGTCGTTTGGACGCAAAACGGAGTCGTTTTGGCTTGAAAGAAACAAAAAAAAAATAATGCATTACGCCGATGTAGAGGTTGCAATGCAACTGGCCGCTATTCAATGCCAAGTCAGCAAAATTGCTGACTTGGCTTCATGCGGCCAGGCCGTTTTTGCTCCCAAATGAGATTATTGTTCATGCCCTAAATAAAATATAATTCAACATTTTAGGTCACCACTTGACTTTTTTCAAAATTAATAATTTAACATGTTAGCTCAATTACGTTCAACTCAATCTAAATCTTACCCGTAATTATAATAATTATATTGATTCATGATTTGTAAAATCCCAATTCATTAACAACACAACATATGAGTAACCCGACCCGCACACTTGTTATTCCCTGAATATGGAATTAATCAAACCAAACTTATAATACATGTTTCACTTTTGGAAGATTCAGAACTTTAAATTTTTTATCACCTCCCAGAATTTGTAGCTATCACTTGTGATATCCACTATGCAATCATTAACTAAAATATATTTATGGTCAACCAATTGTTGGATGGCAGGAATAGTCGAAATCATACCAATCAACAACGTATGTTATCTAAATGCATTTCAAGTAATTAGAGTAAAATTTGACCGTCATATTATGTGATCTTGATTTTTTATACATAAATTTATGGTTAAAATTTTATTTTTTAATTACAATTGATTTGCTAGACATAACAGATGAACACAATCAAACAATTGCTATATTCAATATTTAGTCTGATTTTACAAACTTGGAACGGAAGGCCGGGATTGTCGCCCGTAATCTAGCTATTCTGAAGTGGGGAGGTGGAGGAATGTTGGGAGTAGGCTAATTTTTTAGGAAACACCCAAAATCGTCATTCACATTTCAGCAAATAATCTTTTTCATCATCCACTTTTAAAACGAGAATAAATAGTTCTTCAAATTTCATAAATTGGAACTTTTAGTACTATTTGTGAAATAAACGGGAACTTTTAGTGTTTCAAATTTCATAAACAGGAACGTTTAGTCCTAAAATTTTCTTTCAAATTTTGGTCCTTGAAATTTGAAGGACTATTTGTTCCCGTTTTAAAAGTGAAGGATGAAAAAGATTATTTAGTAAAATGTGAAAGACGATTTTAGGTGTTTCCTCCTAATTTTTTAACTGCTAGTTCATTTTGAAATGTCCACCTAAAGCTGGGAATTAGGATGTTTGGCGGAACATTTCCAAACACTAGCAAATGAGAGGCAACCCCTGGAAGTGAATATTCACCAGATTTCATTGTCTTTTCTCAATCGAGATAACACCCAAAATAGTCCTTCACATTTTAGCGAATAATCTTTTTCATCATTCACTTTTAAAACGGGAACAAGAAATCCTTCACATTTCATAAATGAGAATTTTTTATCCTCCGTTACTTATCTGTTAGTTTTTCTGTTAAATTACTTCACGTGCGGTCTGCGTGACTTTTAACTAGGGGTAAAATTGGAATTTTAAAAAAGTCCTCCTTTCTTTCCTTCTTCCTCGGCACCTCACTACAATAGACAACCACCTATCTCCAACAAAAACCAGTTGCAGAAAAACAATCAACACCCCAACTAAGCAACAATTAATAGCAACCCACAACAATTAATTGCAGAAAAACAATCAACACCTTAGAGGCAGCATATGCTTCTGCAGTAGCCGCAACATAGTAGAAAGACTTGCTGCCCCAATTGATTCCAACCCATCTTTTAAAATCTTGAAGGACAACTTATCCAGGTCACATCCTATGGATTTCAGAAGGCACAAGCATTCAATTACCAAAGAAGTGAGGTTGAAGTTCACTAAACTCTCCAGTAGTGCATTAAAGCCCTCAATTTTAGGCTCTAGATGATGTTCCTTCTTCAATCTAAGGCAAAGAAATTCAATCTCTTTAATTAATCCATTGCTTCCTAAATGTGACACCAGCTCAGCGTACAATGAGATTTGAGGCCTGTACCAGTGCTCCTTCTGAATTTCTTCAAAAACCTAAATAAGGCAACAAATCAGTCAGGATTGATGATTGTAGGCTAACTTTAATTAGCATTTTCGCAAACAAACAAGAGAAAAAGCCCTAGTCTAGTGAGTTCCTAACACTAGTACTTTCCAGTTTCCATGATAATTCATGAATAAACTAACCCCAAGAAGCAACAAACCTTGAAAGCCAAATAACATTGGTTCTGGCGGAAGAGTTCACGAAGAACGGCCATCATATCGAGCTTTAGCAAACGCCAAAAGCTGGTCTCTAGGGTTGGCTCCAGATCAATACTACCAGTACCACTAGTAGTAGTGGCGGATTTGGGGGCTCGCTTGAGGGCCTGAACTGCTTGAATGGCTTCAGCGCTGAGATTCCTTCTTTTTTGTAGAGGTTTCCGGTTATTGCTTCTTTCCCTCATCATTAATTTTGAGTTAATCACAAACTTTGTTCCAACACCTCCGCAACTTCTCACGGCCACTGGACGCAATATAGAGTCATTTATCAGCCTCTTGGGAGCAGACCATGCAGTGTGTGTCGACGTAGACCACCGATTAGTGGTTATTGTCCAAGAAGAATTCATCTTGACTTATTGATTCAATTGTTTATGGAGATGGGGCGGGGCGGGGCGGCGCAATGGCCAAGATAAGTAAGGCAGTCTCAAGACAAGTAACCGGAGAAGAATGAATTTAACCATTAAAAATAGAGGGGTGTGTTATTTTTTTTTAATTCTATTTTTGTCCACAAATAAAAAGTCATGTGCAATGCACGTGGGGTGATTTAACAAAAAAACTAACGAATAAGTAACGGAGGACTAAAGTTTCTCATTTATGAGATGTGAAGGACTATTTATTTTCGTTTTAAAAGTGAAGGATGAAAAAGATTATTCGTTAAAATGTGAAGGACTATTTTGGGTGTTATCTCTTTCTCAATCCCAACCAACAATTCTAAAGTTCGAATGTCTGTGGACCAGTGGAGTTTTCCACTAAGGTTGCCCACAATCCTAGTATTGCCATGCAAACATTGGATGAGTAAAAGCCGCCCACTGGAAGGCAGTTACTTTCCCGCCTTTCACATTGTCAAGCCACCCACAGGACTGACAGAAACACTGCCCCTGGTTTTTCCAAAGCTGGTAAAATAATAATAGGAAATACCAACTGGAGGAAACTTCCTTAAAGGTTGGACAACGTTAAAGAAAGGGTCTAGTTGGGATTCAGGTACAAAAACTGAAGAAAGTCAGCAGGGAGGAGGAATGTGGAAGAAACCATCTTACCAGGGTAAGCAACGCGAATCTTGGTGCCTGTTACGTGGAATTATGGATCAGATTACTGAAAGTAAAAGGTTAAAAAATTATTCAATCACATGGTTGGAAGTTTATTAACTGCATTTGGACGAAAGGATAATCCTTTTGCCTTTTCCAATGCACCATACAATTCTCCTTGTAATGGGGTATGTATGGTTCAACTTCAACTTCAACTTCAACTGCAACTTCCGTTGCTTCAAATCTAACTGGTTTTTTCTTTTGTTTACTAGTATTAAGTTGAAAAGCCAACCCTTTGTTCTGCCTATATATATTCAGCCCAGTTGCATTTGTTAGTCACCCACCCACTCATCCATCCAGAACTGAACAAGAAGTAACAGAGATGGAAATTCCTGTGATCGACTTCACCAAGCTTGATGGTGAGAGCAGAAGCAAAACATTGGCTCGTCTCCACCAAGCTTGTGAGAAATGGGGTTTTTTCATGGTAATGAGAACTAATTCATTTGCCTATCTGATCTTCTGGTATGCTTATTCTAAAGTAACTGGATCCAATTTTTTGCAGATTGAGAACCACAATATCGACAAAGATTTGATCGCCAAAGTGAAGGCAGTGGTGAATCAACACTATGAAGAAACCATGAAAGACAGGTTTTATAAGGAGATTGTGAAGAGCTTCAATGGGAAAGAAAATACCAGAAACATTGACTGGGAAAGTGCCTTTTTCATTTGGCATCGACCAGAGTCCAACGTCAACAAGCTTTCGAATCTCTCGCGGGAATTTCAGTAAGTCGTCAAATACTATAGAACAGCAAAACCAATTATTGATCGTGATGAACAAAACCTTTGTTATCATTTGAATAATTTTGCTAATAGATGAAGCTTACATGCAGGGAGACAGTGGATGAGTACATTGGCCAACTGATCGAGCTAGCAGAAAACCTTTCAGAACTCATGAGCGAGAATCTTGGATTAGAGAAAAATTACATAAAGCAAGCATTCTCGGGAAGCAAAGGTCCCTCTGTGGGAACAAAAGTGGCAAAATACCCTCGTTGTCCACATCCTGAACAGGTGAGAGGGCTTCGAGAACATACAGATGCTGGGGGTATCATTCTTCTGCTCCAGGATGATGAAGTTCCTGGTCTTGAGTTCTTCAAAGATGGAGAATGGGTCGAAATCCCACCATCAAAGAACAATAGAATCTTCGTCAATACAGGTGACCAACTGGAAGTGCTGAGTAATGGAATGTACAAGAGTGCTCTGCATCGTGTCATGACCGACAAGAACGGAAGCCGGCTCTCCATTGCCACCTTCTACAACCCTGCTGGTGATGCCATAATTTCACCAGCATCCAAGCTCTTATATCCAGAAGGTTTCTCCTTTCAAGATTATCTGAAAATCTACGCTGAAACCAAATTTGCAGAGAAGGTTCCAAGATTTGAGACCATGAAGAAGTTAATTAATGCTCCCCAAGACTTTGTGGTGTAACAGAACCAGTCATCATCCTGTATTACATAAAAAGCTGTTTGTGTTTTCTATTTAGAGTTTTCAATATCCGTCCATGGTCAGAGTTCAAGAGAAGCTAATATGTCCTGCTTCCTGTACTTTGCCTCTACATAAATTACTATTGTTGGGTGTGTCTAAGGTGTAATGTTTTCACTTCTAAGGAACTATGAAAAAGGACTTTTTCCATTTTGCTACAACCAAATGATTGTCTACCGGACAGGTCTAATGAGACGGTGAGAGGACATGTGCATTTGAACCCGTAAGGTTCCACACTTGTTTTCCAACCCTTGAAATTTCAATTTTCATTCCACAGATGCAAGTCATATTCCCAATTAAGTAAACCAGAACGCAGAAGATCTAAGATCCCCTGCATATCGATAAAACTAATAAACCTAGGCAAATTATAAACTACGAAGGAAGAAAGCCTTTGGAATTTCTAACAAAATATTAATGGTCATAAGTTGGTCATAGAACATTCTATTTCCATGTTTTATATGTCACTAACTCCATTCTACTCCTAGAAGTTTTCGCTTTGCAGAGAACTAGCCATCATATATTGCACAACTTGAAGAGCTTCTTTCCAAAATAAGAAAAAAAAGGGGACACATCAAAAAAGCACCAGCATTTGCAAAACTTAATGAAAACTCTTCTCCTGCATGTTCCAAAATGGGAATTAACTCCTGCTTTTGCAATCAGCGAACTTGCTAAAGAAGCAAGTCTGAGAACAGAATGAAAACAAAATATTTGCCGTTATAAGCAACTTATTTTGGACATAATAGAT
The DNA here is from genome assembly GCA_020080225.1 of Gynochthodes officinalis. Taxonomy (NCBI): domain Eukaryota; kingdom Viridiplantae; phylum Streptophyta; class Magnoliopsida; order Gentianales; family Rubiaceae; genus Gynochthodes; species Gynochthodes officinalis. The sequence goes on along the minus strand of CM034615.1, from coordinate 43,586,992 downwards.
TTGGTTACAAGCGTATTAGTATGCTCTACAGCATCCATCAATCTGAGCTTATGAGATCTTAAAAGAGAAGCACACTTGTTGACAAAGCATAAACAAAAGTTGCCTAACTTAAGAGATTTTGGAAACCTGTTTGTGAACTTGCAAACCTGTTGAACAAGTTTATCAACGGTGTCTTGGGTCAAATGAACATTATGATTCAATACATTTTGCATAAAGTAGAACAGTGATTCTGTCCATACCAGCTCATCAGCAATTAGACATCTGTGGCAGGGAAGGCAGATGAAATTCTTTGCATCTAGTTCTTCACAAAGAAGTTTCTGGCAGAATGCAGAAACATGGGCCGGATGCAAACATTCTCTCACTATCCTTGTAATAACATCACAAATGGAATTGTTTATTCCATCCACTTTTAGAAGCAATGGAAACAACAAAGCATATTCGGCAGCCTTTTGATGGACCTTGCAGAACTCAATGGTCGCATTCGCTAGAACCCGAGAAGCCGGCACCTCAAGGGCAAACATTTTGGGAAGAACAATTGAGCAAAGAACATGACTTGGCCAACCAAGTTCATATGCGTCTCCACCCAAAAAATGTGCAATCATAATTGAAGCAGTCTCATCATCAGCCTTCCAAGGTTCAATAATAGTCAAAATTGACAATGAATCCGCTCTACTAGGTAGACAGAGTCCGTGAATTTCTTTACTCAATTCCACGGCCTTAGAAGTAGTCTCAAATTTTAGGATTTGGGATTTCAACCAATCAGCCTTCATCTCAACGTCAGGGTCCATAGCAACATCTTTGTGATCACCAGCCCCAGCTTCTCCCATTACTTTATCATCCTCAACATCTTGTTTCTCCTTTTCAACATCATTTTCTGAGTCTTCATCATCCTCCTGAAAACTACTAAATGGCCTTCTAATGTTAACTTCATCAGGCAGCATAGGAAGCCAAGGGAGTACCAAATCACCCCGATTAGAAGTAGCAGCCTCTCGAAGCCAGTCTGGAACAGCTCTAAACTGATCGTCCACATTTTCTTCCTCAGAATCCAAACCCAGGCAAGAAATCCATTCAAACCCGGAGCAAGAAAGCACATCAAGCAGTTGGCGGGCAGCTTTCTTGACCCAAAAATCCACCTTCTGACCCTCGGTCAACATATTCCGCGCTAGTTGTATCAAATCCCTTTTGCAAAACCTCCGCCGGTCATAAACAAGAAATGATAAAATCCGAGCCTGAACTGCATTGGGAAGCGTCTGTACATACATAACCCTGCTCGTCAACGAATACAGAAAAACAAGAATTGGTCACCAAAAAAAAACGAAAGTTGAAACTTTGAAACAGCCCATTGTCCTATAAAACAGAGATATATTACCTTTTGGTTTGAGGAGTTGAAGACGGTCCAGAAGATGATGCAGGGCTAACGACAAGGACATCTGAAGAACTTGTTAGCAATGAAAGGAAAGAAGAAGTGGAAATGGAAGCAGTCGATGAGGGGTCGAACGATTTTTGCAACCAAAGAGATGCCTCAATTTCAGGACATGGGGAGTTCATGAAAATCTCGAATAGCGGAACCCACCTCTCCATTTTTGCTCACCGCTGCGCTTCCGGAATAGCAACCCAGTATGGCGCGGGAAGGCAGTTAGGGAGCGCGCGCAGTGTTAACTGTTAATAGAGTAAAGGCGCGGGAAGGTTGAAATAATTAAAGGTTAATTACGTTAAGTAGTCCTAATAAGTTCTATTTATTAACTTAACTAATACGCTCAAAGGAACTGTTAAAACAAATTTTTACACTTATTAAAATAAATTTTTTATATTTAAGATAATTTTATTTTAAAAGATGTAAAAGTAAAACCCTTTTCTAACGTAATTCATAATTCATAATTTTTGAAATTTTCAAAAATAATATGATAATATGTATTTAAAAATAATGGAAATAATTAAATAAAAAGATCACTATTTGTAATCTTTCGAAGTATTAAAAATTATATAATAGAAAATTGTTGGAAAATACTCAAAATAGTCTAAATAATTATAAAGAAAGATTATTATAATTATAGTTCATGATAAATTTACTAAAAACGAAATAACATATTTGATATTATAGATGGGTTACGTAACAATCATTTTGTTTTTATAATAAGCTGATATGAGGCTATTGTTATTTTTCTTGTGCCTAAATATTATTGTAATTAATATATAAAACAAAATTACATCCTTAAACAAAAACAGAATGTTTGCTTAGGACAGAGAGAATTTTTGTTTAGTCCATCGATCAAGCTGACATTTTTTTAGTTTTAATTTTATGGACGCATCTGGTCATGGAGACAATAAGATAAACCTTTTCAAGGTATGGCGTAGATTCAAAGCAGTCAAACGAAAAAAAAACAAAAAAAGAAAGAGAGAGAGAGAGAAAGTCGACGTAACACGGTAGTAGTGGCTGCGCGTGCAGGCAACTCCGTCCGTGCGAGTGGACTGTGTCAGGTACCTTTGCCGCTTTTTAAAGCCATTAATTCCATCCTGCCGTGTGTACGGCCACCAATTGGTTTGACTTACTAGTTACTTTCCCTTTCTTTGTTGTTTAGGGCTTCAACGAAAATAAAATAAAAAATAAAAAGCTGTAAAAGAACAAACAAGTGAAAAGGGAAAAAAAAAAAAAAAAAAAAAATCGACTCCTTCTAAAAAACTTTCCCACAATTGCTAATCCTCCTTGTTGACTTAAATTTTATTTAAAGGATGTTTATGTGGTATACACTTAAAAAAAAAATCTTAATACAAAATTTTCAATTTGAAATGTAATATTAATGTGACACAAAAGGAAGCAATGGGATGAGCTAAATTATGAATCTCAATATCATCTAATTCTAATAGAAAAAGTATAAACAAGCATAGTTGATAAATTTGTAAGTTCTAATTACTTTATTCAATACTCGTTTATTACGTAAATATCAACCTAATAAATGCAAAAACTTAATACTCCCTCCATTTCAAAAAAAAAAAAAGAGTTTATTTTTAAATTAAAATTTTAAAATATCCTTATTAATAATAATTCTGTATAATCAAACTTAAAAAATATAAATATAAATATAAAATTATATATTTAATAGTGTATTAAATGAGTTATATTTAATAACTAATAAAAAATTATATTTTAAATAAATTTGACTCTTTTTTCTTTTTTTGAACGAATAGAGTATTATTTTTGTTATAAAAAAGAGTCAATTTTATTTAAATATAATTTTTTTGTCGTAAAAAGATAACATAATTCTCATAAACTAAATCACAAACATTTGATAAAAAAAAAAAGCAATTCTAATAAAATTGCCATTTTAGTTAGATTCGTTATATGAATATCCTTAAACTTTGCAAAAATACACTTTTATAGCATAAGAATTTATTTAAAAGTAGACTTTTGTAAAGAAAAATATTTCAAAGTATTTTTATTAAAGATGAGGAAATAAAAGAATTTACTTGTAAGTGTATATAGTTGGTGTTTTAAATCAATGTTCAATACATTTATATTTGGACTAGTAATTTGTGTTTATAAATAAGTAAATTATCAAATAAAAATAAATTATTTATACATATTTTTATTTCAAAATTTAAAACTTAAAATTTTTCATTTAAATTATCCTCACATAATTTTAAAAAAAAATTTCACTTATTTCTTTCTTTAAAATATTTTTTCTATAAAAAAAACTCACTATAATTTTTAAATATTTTAATTCAACTTTTTTTAAATACATTACACTCTAAACAAACCCGAATTTTTTACTATATCTTTCAATCCACAATCATTACTCACAAATGTGTAAAAACGCTTTCCAACGTAAATTGTACACACAATGCAAAAGGGTTACATTATATTTACTTAATAGCCAGGTTACTGACTGCAGCTCCTCATTTACGAGTCTTTTTTAGGGTTTGTTTGGGATGTGATGTATTTAGTAAAAGTTGTATTAGGATATTTGAAAATTTTAATGATTTTTTTTAATAGAAAAAATATTTTAGGAAGAAATTTTTTTTTTTAAAATTATGAAAGAGAAATTTAAGTAAGAAAATTTAAATTTTAAATTTTAAAATAAAAATACGTTTAAATAATTTATTTTTATTTAAAAATTTATTTATTTACCAAAAAGAATCACTCGTTCATTGACCCTAATATATTCCCAGGCATCACCTGCCTCAAACTTTTCACACACAATTTGCTAAACTCCAGAAACACCATCAGCCCCATCCCGGCTTCATCCCTTTGCAACTTTACCCCACTCCCCCATCACCTCATATTCTATTCTCTTCTCTTGCAGATTCCATTTCCACCATACTCTAAACTCCAAGCTCTAAAAACCTTTCCCAGCACTTAATAACGAACCATTCCTCGCTCATCATCACCATGGCAGTAAGCAACAACTTGACAGCATTTCTGAACTTCCTGGCATTCATGTGCTCCATTCCCATCATAGCCTCCGGGATATGGCTCGCTTCCAAGCCGGACAACGAGTGCATCCGCTGGCTCCGATGGCCAGTCGTCTTCTTCGGGATCGCAATCCTCTTGGTTTCTTTGACTGGCTTCGTGGGCGCCTACTGGAGGAAAGAAGGGCTTCTCGGAGTCTACTTGGTGTGCATGGCCATCCTCATAGTACTTCTGCTGGTGTTCCTGGTGATGGCGTTTGTTGTCACGCGGCCCAGCGGCGCGTACGATGTGCCCGGAAGGGAATATCAAGAGTACAGGCTCCGAGGCTTCTCTGCTTGGCTCAGGGATCATATTACTAGCTCTGATAACTGGGGGAACATAAGGGCCTGTTTGGCTGATTCCGGGACCTGTCCTAAGCTTAATCAAGAGTATGTTACTGCTGATCAGTTCTTTGCTGCCGACCTCTCTCCAATTCAGGTAATACTATCACAAAAGGGACCTTTTCTTCTACTCCTTAAAATCCCATAAATTTTCAGTAGTTTTAATTAATTTGGCCTTTGATTTTTCTAATACATGTCTTTCATTTAAATTGATTTGTCAATCAACTAAGTTTTTTTTTTTTTTTTTGGGGGGTGTCTTTTCTTCTACTCCTTAAAATCCCATAAATTTTCAGTAGTTTTAATTAATCTGGCTTTGATTTTTCTAGTACATGTCTTTCATTTAAATTGATTTGTCATTCTACTTTTTTTTTTTTTTTTATTAGTTTGGAGGGGGTGTGGGGGGCTGCTGAATTCTATTCTGAGGTTTATGGTAATTTGAAATCATGAAGTGAATGGAGCTTTGCTGTTGAGTATTACAATATAGTGCTCCTCCTACTTTGTGTTATTGTCTTCACATTATTGGAGTAACAGTAACTATTGAAAAATAATAGTAAAAATAATAATATTTGATCGTGGTGGTAAGAATAAAAAAATAAAATAATTTATTATTATTTTTTATGTTAATTTAATAATTAAATTTTATATTTTCATATTTATTATATTAATCGTTCTAAAAAATTAACGTGTGTATTATTATTTTTGAAGAAATAATGCTTTGTATGATAAGAATTAGACTTATTAGTGTGCCGATTGGACAGGAGAACATGATCAGTCTCTAAATCCATTAACAATGTCTGGGATTTTTATTTTAAGTTCATCATCCAGAGAAATCTTGCAATACCAAAGTAAATAAACATATTCAAAGAAAATAAAATCATTGGTCCTACCATTAAATTTTGTTGACAATTACAGTCAACAAGTCATATAATTTTTTATGCATCAGATATATTATTAAAAATCTAGTAGTACCATTTATTAGATCACTTTTATAAAGGTCAAAATCTGCAATCACACTGATGAGACCTGTTTCCATGTTTGGATAAGAAATGCATAATGATCAAGTTGCAAGAGGCACAAAAGACCATGCAATCCTGTCAAATGATCATCTTTGGTGTAATAATCCTATTCGCCCAGCAAAATTATTGCAATGATGCTTTATATTTTGTTTGTTTATAATTTTTTTGACAGCCAGACTCATTGGTGATGGTCGGTTGGTCGTCTGTACCTTAAGTAGATGTTTGAATTACTATCCGCCACAAAGATTTCTTGTAGCGCAGGATCCACATTAAAAGAAGAGAGAAAAAAAAAAGTTACAAAATATGCCCACTTTGTGGAGGTAGAAATTCTATCAAAATCAATCAGGAGATTTAATATTATAGATTGTCTCCATCAATAACTATAAAAAAAATCCCTGCTAACTAAGGTTGCTATCTTTTGAATAACATTGTATTGTTGTGTCTTAATCTATTTATGTGGTTAGGTGGTGCATATTTTCTGGGGCCTTTCCTGCATCCTGTCTTGTACTCTTGACTATCAGTCCTTGTGAATTGTCGTGAGACGGGCTTGATCAATTTAGTAGTAGTATAATGTTTTTTTTGGTTTATTACCGTATGGTGCAGTCAGGGTGCTGTAAGCCACCAACCCTTTGTGGATACCAGTTTGTGAACCCCACTATGTGGATAAATCCGGCGAACCCAGTAGCAGATGCTGACTGCAACATTTGGAACAATGACCCTAGCCAACTATGCTATTATTGTGATTCTTGTAAAGCTGGATTGCTAGGGAATTTAAGAAGGGAATGGAGGAGAGCCAACATCATTCTCATTGTTACTGTGGTGGTTTTGATTTGGGTTTACCTCATAGCATGCAGTGCATATAGAAATGCACAAACTGAAGATCTATTTCGCCGGTACAAACGTGGATGGGTATAGTAAACCACTCAAGCAGTTCACCTTATTCGAAATCCTCTATGCAGTTTCTGCAGTTTTTAGCAGTTTTTGGTTCTTAGATGGTGCATTTTACTTTTATAACTTGATGTGTACATCTGTACATATTCCTTTTGTACTCCTTTAGATCAAGTGGACTACTTTAATTTTGATTGCTCTTCTTGTTCTTTAATCAATTCTTTGATAGATTCTCAAGGGAGTAAAGAAAAGGGAAAATGGGAATCGGATCCAATCATCTTTTTAATTACTTTTTTCCTATCAGGATTCTCTCAACAGTCATCATGTGCCCTCAAGTTCTTCATACACCTGGCTATATAATTGTGACAAATCTGAAATTGAGTTATTTACCACCGTCCCTTTTTAGCATGAACAAGCATGTTTGTCCGAAAACACAAATTCAGAAGGGAATTACTGGTGCTGATATGAAATGGAGTAAATGAGTGGAGCATCAAAGCATATAAGCATGTGCTGATGCCCCTGTGCCAATGCAACTCCTCTCATGGTGTTTCGGGAAAGTTGTGCTGAGAATTGAATCGAGGTACTCATTAAACTCCTCCAAATTCATGGGAAAAAACAAAAATCACGAACAAAGCCACCGACCTCACCGACCAAAAGAACAGCGCCCAATGTATTCTTCTTTTGTATAATATTCTTTCCAGTTTTCATAAATGCAGCTAGCTTTTAATAAAAGAAGTTGTTTGTAACAAGTTAACGCATGTATCAGAAACTCAGATTTACATCTTCCCTTCATATACCGAAAAGAAATCTTGGTCGGTACAATACATTTGCGGGTACTAGATTATTGGGCAACTGTCAACCATAGCAGGAAAAGTAACAAACCTTTTGTTCTGTCCTTGAAAGCCATTCTGGAGCTATCCAGGATGACTTGACTTTCAGACTGTTGCTAACTTTCTTGAGTAGACAACATACATAGGGTCTGAACGTCCAGGATTAGGAGATATATCAACTGCCTGCATCAACATTAACAAAAAAAATTAGAACTCAGGGAGAAGGATTGTTCTCCTGAATCTGAAAAATAAAGTAAATGAAGCAAAGATAAATTCACATTTATCATTGATTTGAAAGAAACTGCAAAAGGAGAGAATCTGGAACGTCATAACTTATTCAGGTATCCTAGAAATTTTGGGAATACATAATCATGAATAAACCCTTTTTCACTTGTTAAGTGAAGAAAGGCTTAGGCTCCTCCCCATTTTACTAGCTGGCGTATAGATAATATGGAATAACATGGCAGGAGGCAATCAATGACAAAGCTTTAAAAAAGCCGCTATATAAATAATACTGAGAAGCTCCATCAGCCCCTGAAGGCTAGGCAAAAGTGGAGATTACTGTGTATGTGGTCTAGAAAAAGAGAAATTCTGAGCAAGGACTATAAAATGGTTGGACAAAAATTATACATTGGTATAGTATGATGATATAGGTCCAGTTCAGAAGGGAAACTCTACTACATAGGTGTTAGCTACAAGGTTCAACGGCGTGAAAATTTGCTGCTTACAGGTAACAGAAACTTCAACACGGTCTAAAAGAGGTTTTGTGAGTGAGACAGTAGAATATTGCATCTATTACCTGAGGTGGTTCAAACCCTCCAGCATAATGGAAGTAGGATCCAACGATCATTACATGATCAGCATCTCCAGTTGATGTCCATATTGAGATTGCTTTTGTCCAGAAACAGCGATTGGAAAAACTGGTAAACAAATGGAATCGAAGAAATTAAAGATAATTTTCCAATGGCAGGCAAAAGACAGTCACAAAATGGGCAGTTTTATTACAAAATAAATTAGTTAAATAGGGCAACATAGAGGGCAATACTTTGATCTAATACTGAGAAGAACGCCTTACCTAGAAAGTTAGAAGTGAAAGCATATTTAAACCTACTAGTACTTTACATTCACTTATTCATCACTTGTTGCTGAGAGAGCAACCATTCTCACCTCATTAAAGCTAGTCCACCTGGTTTAAGGATGCGTGACATCTCCTTGAAAATCTCAATAGGCTTTGTAAGGTAGTCAACACTAACCTGCAGGATGTATCATCCAAGAGTTCCATCAAAAGAAACAGCAAAATGAGAGAAGTTATCACTGGGCAGCAGCGCCTCATATTGATGAATAAAAATGGGAGTTTGAAATGAAATTCTTCCGTTAACTACACATACAACAGGCAGGATGAATAACCATACAAACATTACAACAACAATTTGTCAATCAAGTCAACCTAAAGTACTCAGAAGATGGAAAAAGTACGTACAACATTTGTGATGACATCAAATGTGTTGTCTTCAAATGGGAGTTTTGGGTTAACATTCAAGTCTTGCACAATATATTCTGTGAGAACCTGCAGTGAATGAAAGTGTTGTACTGAATCAAACTTGTTCCTTTAATAAACAACATTAATGAGCATGAAAGGAATCTAAGAACATAACATCTTTCAAACAAGTCGACCATCTCTATTTGAATGTAGTGAACAAATGGCACTAAACTGAAGTTCTGCCACCAAAACTAACAATGAACTCACAGGATTCCGCTTTAGCTCTTCCTCACTCATACCCATCCCCACAATACGTTCTTGTTTATACCCTTTAGGGTAATGACTGACCTAGATAAAATACAAGAATAGAGTTATGACATGTAAATTAATAACTCATATATTTTGTTAAGCACTGTAAGACATATCTCACCCAGCTGCTGCACATGTCGAGGATAGCTACTCCAGGAGTATTACTAGGAGGCAAAACTTCGGAGTAATATTTAGTAAGTGCAGCAATAGCTGGGTCATCTATATGTGTTACAAAGCGTGGAGCTTCGTAGAAATATGAATCTGGTGACCTGAAAAATTGAATTGAATCCAATAACATAAATCAGGTTATTGTCCTAAGTATGAAGTAGCTGTATCATTGTGGAATGGGACATTGTAATTGCAGACAACTTGCAATAGGTGAAGATTTCAGGTGCTGAAAAGAAACTATGAACGTTGGTTCATAGTTTACATGATCTTAAAGTGATCTTGGTGTACAAATCGCTTATTCCACATTACAATGGTTGATCTCATCTGATAGTTTCAGATAGCCCATGTAAAATCTGACAGTGTCCATCATATCAACAATTCTCCATTTTTCAATTTAATGAATTCTGTTAGTCATTGATCAACAAAAATTAAACAAAAATATTGACTAATTTCTGTTCTTTCTAACCAAGTCTCTCAAAACAAGGAGACAGGAGACATTTACAATACTATCTCATCGTATCCCTTAAAGATAATTAGTAGCGATAAAAAGACAAACAATGATTTGTTACAATACGGAAAAAATGGTCAGTTAATTATCCCAATTTCCGTGATGATACCCCATTCTAAGAGTACAATGTACATTACAATTCTACACGTTAATACATAAGTTTATAGGCGTTCAATTACTCCAAACGTTCACTGAGCATGGGAAATATCATTTAGTTAGAAGATCAATTCTAACCTTATACCCTGGATTCAGATGAAAAAAAAAATGTTAGAAATTAATTTACTCATCAAAGCGCTGGAAATCCTCATCTTTGAAGGGAAACTGCTCCGGCCAATCCACATTCTTCAGTACCTTGATGTCGGGAGCAACGAGAGATAACAATGCGAGTCAATAATAAAGAATATTTGCATTGATCAATCAGCATAAAGAAACAGATATATGTTTCATTGCCTAATTTTTGGTGTAAACGTCAAAAGCAAAAGATTTTTCCAAATATCAAGTAAACCAACAACAGTGATTAAAAAAGCAGCAGGAAGGATAAACTGAACTTGAAGATGCACCCTTTTGCCCCAAAATCATGACAGCCCACCACAGAATTCAACAAATAATCAGCAAAGAAACCAAGAAACAGCCATAATTCCACAGCGAAAATTCAAAAAGCCCATGATTGAGATTATGGAATCTCAGGAATTGAGAATTTTACCTCCTCAATGACACCCTTTTGCCTGGCAGAAGCTAAGAAAGTATTTTTACTAAGATTGCCCGCCATACTCATGAACTGTGACCAAAATGACACTCCTAATCCTACCACGACCCTCCTATTTAATCCATACCCAACATTTCTTTGCTTAACTACTCGTGCAGGTTGAGAACCAGGAACAGAACGAGCTCGAAAAGGGAAGGAAATTGAGGTAGTTATTACAGGTAAAACATGGTAAGCACCCGCCAAAGTTGGCAGATTATTTTGCAATTTGGGGCCAAAACGAAAACGGTTAGCCATTTTTCGTTTGTTTTTTAACTTCCCACTCGCCCCAACCAATTACCCGCTGATACAATTAATTAATTAATGTCCAGTGGCGTTATGGGCCTTTAAACTAATGGGCCTCCTTCTTCGGCATCTAATGATGTTAATTTAATTTACGTGGCTATATTTTGTTCCAGTCCTGTCGATAATATATTTCTATTTCTTCTTGTCTTTTCCTTTTTTTTTTTTGGGTTTTAAGAAACAATGGTTATTTTATTAGGATTAATTTGATTTCGAGGTTTTAAAGTGATAATATTAATTTCATATTTATGAGGTGTGATATTTGCGTGACTTTTATATTTCTAATAATGAAAAATAATTATCATGTACTCTATCCTTTATTAAAAAAAAAAATCATTTTTATTTTTAGTTTGTCTTTGAAAATAAGTTCACTTTTGAATCGAGATTTTAAAATATTTTTACTAATAATAATTATTTATATTTATAATTAAAAAATAAAATTATGTATTTAATGATGCATTAATATGAATTATTTTTCAGAATAAATAAATATATACTATGTTAATCATTAGAAAAATTTATTCCTTTTTTCTTTCATCAACACATAAGATATGACATAAACATCTTTACTTCTCCAACTCCAATAATAATTTAGAAGACTTGCCAATGGGAAAACATAATCATGGAAAGATGTTTATGAAACTTATATAAAAGGTACTAAGATTGGCAGTATGAGAACCTTTTGTAGTGTGTATATATAGAGAGAGCATAATTTTACAAATAAATAGCCATCTTGTTTTTCAAGGAGATACAAAAAGCCTATTAAATATCATTTGATTGAATAATTAACTCAATTCTTTATTATCTAAAAAAACCCGCAACATAATGAAAATGACTCATGAGTTCAGCCTAACTGGTACTTCACTAGGGTAGTTACTTAGAAAACTAGGGGTCGAATCCCCACACTAACGTTGTTGGATAGCCTTAGGGCGAGTACGTCTCACCATGGAGGATTACAGTAATAGTGTATTTGGCAAATTACATGATTTAATAATAAAATACTCTGATTAGTTAATAATATTAGTATTGGTATTAATAAAAAAATTTGTGAAAGATTCAATTGATGCTCTAGAAAGCTTTGACCAAGGCATGAGGGCTAGAAGGGAAAAATCCAATTTCTATACTAGATGGTAAATTGACACTAAATCTGAATTTTACAATACATAGATGCTTTCAAATGCAATAAATAAGATTTGTTTCTAAGTGCTATACATTGGAATGCATTTATAATCTTGCTTGGCGGTCACTTTGGGCAACCCCAAATGATTTACTATTGCATATATTATACTTTTGTTGGCAAAAGAAATTAACTAGTGAAAGGAATCCATTAAATAGTACATTGTTTGGATCTACTTGACATCGTTAATTAGATTCTTATATATTCATCATTTTCGTCCAACTTGCTGGTGAAAATGTATCTTTTAATTATTTCAAAATCGTTTTGGTCAAAATATGTCTTTCAAAGTAAGTTTTGAATTAAAGAATATTGCTAAAAAAAGAAAGAAACAAACAAAATTGCTATCATACGGAAAGAGACTCATAAAGTGGCAATTAAAAAAAATGACATAGTACATTTAAATAAATGAGTAATAATAGAGATAATGATAAATCATAATGACTGATGTGACAATCATGAAAAGACAAAATTATCTCTTATTATTTTATATTTTGTAATGAAAATAAATAGATAATTTTGTATTTTCATGATTGCCGCATTAGTTACTATACAAAATCATTATAATTTATCACTATTTCTATCATTACTCTAGATGAATATGCAAACAGACGAGTCAACTAAGCTAGTAAGGGCATGTATGAACAACTTTGTAAAATATATTTTTATATTTTTTATATATTTTTTTAATTTTTAATATATTTATTATTTTTAAAAATAAAAAAATACATTTTGAAATATTATTTATACATGCTCCTATACGACAAGAGGCAATGCATCAAGTGGAATAACTTATTTTGTCCTATACTAGGGGCAATGTATCAAGTGGAATAACCACCGACATATTCCCTATAACCCAAATGTTCAATGTTTTTTGTAGTACACTTGGAAATAAAAAAGGTTAAAACAAGTTTACAACTGAGGAGACTCAAGTTCTGACTTCTAAAACGAACGTTTAAAATTTTATTGTCGTGATACTCCACGTTTTCAAGTTCAATCATCAATTATTGCGTTACGTCTCATCTTAACCACCCAATTCATCATTCTCTTAATGACCAAAAGGACATTGATTTTGATGTAAAATAAATAATAAATAAATAAACACCATGGAAACTTCGTTGTAATCCAGTTTCACCAGTCATTTTCTTGTCCCTTTAAACATTTCTTCCCTTCCTCAATATTTTAGAGACATGCGTGTACGATCGGTGCGTTGGGAAGTTACCCAATCAAAGATGCAATTGTAGAAAAGCACAGATTGTGGTTATGCTTTTGCTGGGATGGTAGAACTACTGAACTAGAGGATGAAGAGCATATTATATGCATAGTTGGTGCAAGCTAGCAAGCATTTCGCTGAACGATTCTGTTATATTGCTTGTCAAATGCATCCGCTAGATTGAGATTTGAGACACCATTTCACTATCATTGCCTCTCTATAATTCACTTTTTGTTAGTCTTGCTTTGAAGGAGTAGTTAGCCAGAACTTTCATCCTCATTTCCACGTATAAATGCCCATTGAGAAAATTGGTATATATAAATTACGTTTTAAAAACGTATTTTTATATTTTTTTAAAAAAAATAATTATGAGATAAAATATATATTGAAAATTGAAAAAGTATTTTGAAAAAGCGATTTATATAGACTCACTAAACTTTAAAAAAAGACTAAATACATAGACTCGAATAAATAAATAGGAAAAAGTTTTTTTTTTTTCCTAAATTCTTATCTATTACATAGTTGTGAGGTTTCACATGTATTTTTCTTTTCCTAATTAGTTTAGTGTTTTAGTGGTTGTGTTATGTATGAGCCATTACGTGAACGCTTGATCGAATCCATAGATATAATTAGGATAAAAACAACATTGAGTGTGATTACTCCATTATAGAATTCAAAATATCATAATTTAGGCAGTAAAATATTTAACAGGGTTGGTAGTTGGTACCTCGTTTTGCAGGCGCTCTGTTATACTACTTTAGAGATGCACTTTGACTAGTGACTAGTGTCATCACACCACATCATATCATAAAAGTAATACTCCATTCATTCCAAAAAAAAAAAGTTTACTTTGGTCAATGAATAATTTTTTATTAATTATTAAATATAATTCATTTAATGTACTACTAAATATATAATTTTACATTTTTATTATTATTTTTTAATTTTAAATATATATAATTAGTATTAGTAAGGATATTTTAAATTTTTGGTTTGAAAGTAACCTTTTTATTTGGGACAAGAAAAAATTTCAAAGTGATTTTTTTTAAGACTAAGTAGAGATATTCAAAATCAATAATCTGGCTCAAAACCGATCCGATCCGATTTATATTTTAATGGATCGTGATTCATCAAATCAAATCGGTTTTGATCTATTTTCTTTCGGTTATTGTTTTCCTTTTCATATACATTATTAAATTTGAAATTAATAGTTTCATATTAAAAATTTGTCTATTTTTTTTGTGTAAAGACAATAAATAATTTTCATATTGACTAATTTTTCATGTAAATTAATTTGTGTATTTTTATGTAAATATTTTAATTTATTTTGTCACAAATTGACTAATTTTAATCAAAAAAATTATTTGAATTATCAAAAATAATAATAATTTATATTTTATAACTAATGTTAGCTACTTTTGAAGGAAAAAGTTATTATTTTTTAATATTTTTTTTTCATTTCGAATTAAATTTGATCTGATTCGATCCGATCTGAAAAATAAAATTAATTCGTTCTTAATCAGATTCAATCTTATCGGAAAATCAAAATTAATACCCCTAAATATATATATATATATATATATATATATATATATATATATATATATATATATATAATTTCCTTTATGGGTCAAATGCAAACATTAAAATGAATAATTACGAGCAATCAGAAAAAGCAAGTATAGATTATTATTTAAGGACTAAAATCTCTCAATCATTGTAGCTGGCGTGGAAGATTAGCATATTTGCGTAAAAATTGCGTAAAAGAGTTGACTAATCACATTTGTATGTTTTCATTTGTTGTCGAAAGTTTGTAGTGACATGTAAGGTATCCAAATGTGTAGAAAATACCATCAATCCTACATGTTACTGTCTGAATGATTGGATCAATCCTTTGGTTTCATTTTTAATAATTTTTTGTTTGTTTTGTTTGTTGGCACAAAAAAGAAAAAGAAAAAGAAAAAGAAAAATGGCTTTTGAGCTACCAATTTGCCATCATTGTCATAATAATGTAATGGTAGTACTTCTATAGTTTATTTGGTTGTGTTGATATGAATTCCGCCAAAGTTGTACTACTTCTCAATGCTAATAATGGGAATCCCAGTACAACTGGGGCACCTACCTCCAGCTGAAACTTCTTGTCCTCTACTTGGGCTTTTTTTTTTTTTTTAGAAATTTTACTGAAAAAATCAGCAACAATAATGAATGGTGCTTCATCAAATTATTATGGGGAGGGACAAAAAATTAAGTCAAAATATTGTTTTGAGTGATTTTGAATGATGGTATCAATTGGGGGATGCTAAAATTTGGTTTGAAGCATAAGAATACAAGAATTTTGATCCTTTAAGCATCGAGTCTGAGTTGATTCCGCTACTCTATTCCCAGCAAAATTGATAGGGATTCGCACAATGGCATGATTGGCATCCAATTCTTCACAAAAGCCAGAAATATAAAGTTCAATTGGATTGAAACAACACCTATTATCATTAGGAATTTGGGTTTTAAGTTGCATATTTATTTTACAATTCATAACTTTTATGTTTATAAATTATGTTTCAAAATGTGTTTTTATATTTTTTTTATAAATTTTAAAATGCATAAAAGCGTTATGTGTTGATACTAACAATAAAATGAGAGTTGATTTCAGTTTCATTCATGCACTGGACCCCCAACCCCCCTCCCCCAAAAAAAATCACGAAGCTGTATAAATGTAAAGCATAATTTTATGCCTAAATTGTATAAATGAAAATCTACCAAATCATGATGTTAGGATCTTCATTAACATAATGATGAAGTCACGCAGATGTGGATCCCCAACAAACATTGTGATGGAACATAAAAGATATTTTTTTTATTTGGTCAAAATAGAAATGCTAAGTTTTTTTGTGTGAAAGCAATCATGTGGGATCCATTTCACATATTTAATGAGTAAGATAAGTTAAAATTCATTCAAATTAGTTTGGAAAATTTGCAAAAATAGTACATTGGACTGTTGAATTTGTAAAAATAATACATTCCTTTTTTTTATTTGCCGTTATAGCACTTCAAAATTGCATAAAGACCAAAATACCCCTCATATTCTCTTCTAAAACACAAAGACATAGCACTTCACTTTCATTTTCTTATTTTTTCTCAGAATCTATTAGTTTCATGTTTCATTGATTCAACAAAATTTGTTCTCACACCCTATTGTTTGCACACTTCATTGTTCACACCCCCTATTGGACCATCATTTTCCAGCAAGAAGGCCAAAACGTGGAGAAGAATTCGCATTAGCAAAATGTTAGTTGAAATTTACACTAGTTGAACTGGGTTTGTGAATTTGAACAAGAAACTGGTCAAGCCTTAAGTCGAGTTTTAAGTTGAACACAAGGTTAAGTCGAATTTTAGATCGAACACTAAATTTGGTCGAGTTTTTAGTTGAGTAGGTCGAATTTAGGTCAAGCTTGACTTAATATTCAACCTAAAACTCGACCTAGTACTAGGTCGAGTAAATTTTGTTTATTTTAAAATATTTTTTAAAAACAAAATTTACTCGACCTAGTACTACGTTGAGTAATTTTTTTAAAATTAAATTATTTCTTTTTTAAAAAAATAAATAACTCGACCTAGTTCTAGGTCGAGTATTAGGTTGAGTTCGATCTAAATTCGACCTATTTGATTTAAAACTCGATCAAATTTAGTGGTCAACCTAAAAATTGACTTAAAATTCAACTTAATATTGTGCTTAACCTAACACTCAACTTAGGGCTCGACTATTCTCTTATTCAAATTCTTAAACCCAATTCAAATAGGCAAATGTCCACTTTTTCATCTCCACGATAGCGATCTTCTTACTTGAAAATAATGGTCCAATAGAGTGTGTGAACAATGGGATGTGAGAACAATGGGTTCGGAGAGAAAAATAGAAATTCAGTTTCTAAAAGCTTGAAATGTAATGGGGAATTGAAGTGCTATTCATTGGTTTTAGAATAAAAAAGAGAGGTATTTTGATCTTTATGTAGTCTTGAAGTGCTATAACAGCAAAGAAAAAAAGGAACTGCTATTTTTGCAAAGTCAACGATCAAAGGTGCTATATTTGCAAATTTCCCGATTGGTTTCACTTTACTTATTAATAAATTCGGTAACCTTTTATGTGTTTTGTATTGGTACAAATTCTTAACTAAAAACTACACATTTACTGAGAAAAAATAATAGAGAAGAAAGTATTTCGAAAACTAGTCAACCCAAAACTCAATCTAAAACTCCAAATCAAACAATCTTTTCACAACCACACAAAAAAAAAGGAAGAAGAAGAAGAAAAAACTTGAAAACAAAACAGAATCAGAAACATTAACAGCAAAAAAAAGCAAAGAAAAAAAAAAGTAACGGTGAAAAGATCATGTTATTATTGTCATGGATGCTTTACCTTCCAATTCTTCAATAAAGTCAAAATAAGTTCTTGCAAGTTGACTACAAAACACAAATTTTGCAATTTGCAAAAACTTCAAAAAAATTTCTGACCAAAAAATCATTTGCAGCCGCTAAGGTTCATGGTTGGACAACTCATCCTTTCAAATAAACAAAACATCCATTTATCTTTCTAACCAAAACAGGATTCCAATTAAAAACAGAGTATCAAAATAACCCTATAAATACCCCAACTCCTACTCCAATTTCCTTCTCCCTTCTCCCACAATTCCAATACTTCGCTCTTCTGATTCCAATCTCTGAACCATCCCATTACCCATTGTCTTCTATCTGCTTGGGCTTGGCGACACTTATCATCAGTCATCCCCTGTCATCTCCACCACTGCTACTCAATCAAACATACATATAAAACCCCCCACCCCCAATATCTTCTTCTCTTTTTCTCATCTTCATTTCTCAAAATCACTCCAGCCATTTTTTCTTGCCAAAATAAAGAGAGAAATAAATAAACAAAATCAAGGACTGAACTGAAAAAAAGCACCCCACATCAAAATGGATCAGCCCAAATTTGTTATTTCAGCCACCGATGCGGAATCAATGGCCCAGTCATTAGGCCTTCCCTCCGTTCTCCACCTCCTCCCCGCCTTGGTACGACCTGCCCAGTCCCTCGCCCGGCCTCCAATATCCAACTACCACGTCGGCGCCGTCGGCTTCGGCTCTGACGGTCGCGTTTTTCTAGGAGTTAACCTCGAGTTCCCGGGTGTCCCTCTCAATCAATCTGTACATGCTGAGCAATTCCTCCTCATGAACTTCGCCGATCATCGGTGTCCCAGAATCGTTGCTCTTGCCGTATCCTCTGCCCCCTGCGGTCACTGCCGCCAGTTCATGCAAGAACTCCGTCATTCTTCCTCCCTCCAAATCCTCATCACCTCCGAATATCAAAACCACGGAAATCATGAAAATTCTCTTCCTTTTAAGCCCTTATCAGAATTCTTGACCAACCCATTTGGTCCCAGTGATCTTCTCGATAAAGATTCTCCTTTGCTTCTCGAGTCTCGTAATAATGGCTTGTCTTTAATATCCGAACACGTTGATATCCATGGTTTGACAAAAAATCATGCACATTTATGTAATGGGGAGGCCAAAAAATTCGATCTGGATGGGGAATTTAGGAACTTAAGCAATTGGTTTTGTCAAGAATTGGAAAAAGATTTGGCCCGTTTGAGAATAGCAGCATTGGAGGCTGCCAACAATTCACATGCTCCATATAGTGGGTGCCCGTCAGGTGTTGCACTGATGGACTGTGAAGGAAAGGTGTATAGGGGCTCTTATGTTGAATCTGCAGCTTATAATCCCAGTTTAGCGCCGGTTCAGGCAGCATTGGTGGCATATATAGCCGGAGGAGGTGGTGGATATGAGAGGATTGTGGCTGCTACTCTGGTGGAAAAGGAAGGTGTAAAGGTTAGTCAGGAGGATACAGCAAGGTTTCTGTTGAAGAAGATCTCTCCCAAGTGTGAATTCAGAGTGTTTCATTGCTGTTTATATGAAAATGGATTCACAGAGGGTTCAGATTGATGTGAGTTAAAAGGGCCACTGCTGTAATTGAATTGCATGCAACTGTAGATTCTGTACCTAAATAGCAGCTGGAAATGAGAGAATAAATGCTTAATAATTTAATGAAGTTTCATTTCTGTAGCTGTTTTGTGCTTCTAAATCTTATGGTATCATAATTGCACAGACTAAACTAGACTCCTATCTTGATTTTATATCTCTATTAGTTTATGCATATGGAAGTTTGATGCCAGTTGATTTTATCACCAACTATGAATTTATGAATTAGAGTTGCGAAGAATTGGATTTATTAATGTGTCAGTCTGTTTATTCAGGACAATCTCAGCTTACATTTGGTGCAGGTGGGAGTAAAGCATGGGTTGAGTTGCGTTGTGTTATTGATTAGCTATTACTTTCTGAATTAATTTGTATATTCCAATCTGTTCACAGTTGTGTACCTAACCCTTGTAATACTTCCTGATTAGAAGATATACATAAGATTTGCTGCTGCAGAAATCTTCCTTGGTTGAGGTATCTGTATATATTGCATGTCAAGAAGCAGCCACTTTGGGCTCTTTTACCTTTTAGAGTTTTACTTTTCGTTTCTTTTTCTTTCTGATGACTTTTGTTGCAAGAGACGTGGTAGATGGAGATGATAAATTTCCTACGTAGAGTTGTGTGGTAATTGGTTGGTTATAAACAGTCTGATTTGGAATTCCATTATATCGACAAGCTTTTTAAAAGTCTTGTACAAGCCAGAAATCCACCATTTATGATGATGAACTGCACAACCGTTCAAATTTATAGCACATAGCTCATTCTTTCTCAACCTTATAAAGAGGCAGGGCAACAAAATTCATGAATGGGTAGTGGAGACACATGAATCACATGAAAAAAGATGCACTTACTAGTATGTTCTTTGACATATGTGTTTCTGTAATGTGTAATTCATTAACTTTGCTTTTGGTCCTTCCATTATAAAGAAGAATAATGAGACGAGCATTATTAGGCAAAAAGGGAAGCATAAAGAATTGTTGTCGAAACAGGATCATACCATGTTGGAGAAGTGGATGATAGACAAATACCAAATGAATAAACCAAAGCCAACTAAACTAATGTGAAAATATCTGATCAGTTGTCAATTTTGCCTCCCCAATCATAGAAGTGAAATTTTTTTTGTTATTGAACATTTTGTGAGATTAAAGTGCTTTTCTGATTCTGCACCAGTCAGGAGAGCATGTGGATAAGAAGTGCCAGAGTTCATCAAGGTTGTGTTTGAATTGGTTGGCATCATGCATGTCTATATTTTCTCCACGACCAATACATATCCAATCAAATTCTAGTGCACAGTACAACACCACTACGCTTACGTACTTTCTGGCTCCACGCATGCAGGACAAACTCTGGAATTTTTTAGCTGTTTCCTTCGCTCCCCACTAGATTCGTGTGTAACAGGGCATATGATATTCAATCAAGAGAGCAATTGAGAGACATTTTTGTTCTCCAGGAAGTCCATTTTAAGCACAGATGCACTTGTCTATTATAGTTCATAGCTGGTATTGGTAGCAGGAATTTTCATTTTCAGAAATTAAGTTAGTTTAAAGATTGGTTTTGCTTTCATAAAATTTTCTTTTAGTATCTGGTCTTCTCCCAAAACCAATGTGAAAATAACTCAACCATCTCTCAGACTAGATTTCTCATTAATCTGGTTTAAGGGTTAGTTTTGCTGTCATTAAACTTTCATTTATGACAATCTCTCTTCGCAGGTCACGGTTTTAGACTCTTTTGCATCTCTCGGCCTTCAAAGTTGAATCCCAGAAGTTACCACTTACTAGTCTTTGGATGGGTTTTCTAATTTCATTTCTCTTACGTTACGCCAAAGGTTAGATTTTGGTCAACTTAGAATTATTTGGGGCTTGTTGATTGTTTCTCTCCATGTTATTAAAACTGGACAGGACAGCACT
Organism: Gynochthodes officinalis; assembly: GCA_020080225.1. Lineage (NCBI taxonomy): Eukaryota > Viridiplantae > Streptophyta > Magnoliopsida > Gentianales > Rubiaceae > Gynochthodes > Gynochthodes officinalis. The sequence continues at coordinate 43,565,648 of CM034615.1, read as the reverse complement.
CATGGCTGGCTCTTGATAGGATCTGACGGGCCTAGTTGACCGGTTCAACCAATAATTCATAGTTTTAACCTAAAATTTGAATTTAAAAAAAACTAATTAAACTTGACTGGTTAAAACTGAGTTTCATTCAGGTTTGATTAGTACTTTTTATGAAAAAAATAATTTCAGTTTTTAAAAATTATAATTTGATATCAAATTTTTACAAAACTCATTCTTTTACTTATAAAGTTTTTAATTGTTTAAAATTGAATATTTTAAATATTTATATAAGAAAATACTTACAATTTTTAACGTATTTCTTATTTAAAATATTTTTTATATTATTTTTTTTCACAAAATTTGCTATTATACGCTTAAAATTTTATACAATTTATACTAAATTTAAACTTAACTACATGAAAAAAATTTAAATAATATCTCTATTATATTTGTGTATTAATTTCAATATTTTTATAATTAATTTATATTTATTTCATCATAGTGACATTATCCTAATATTTTTTATAAAAAAAAAATTTCAATGATCTCAAATTTTTACAAAACTCATTCTTTTACTTGTAAAGTTTTTAATTGTTTAAAATTGAATATTTTAAATATTTATACAAGAGAATAATTACAAATTTTAACATAAGTAATGATACCCTTAGTGGCTAATCATAGTGACTGATGTGATAGGTATAAAAAGACTAAATTTATCCATTACCCTCCTTAAAAAATACAAAATAATAAGGGATGATTTTGTCTTTTCATATTTGCTACATCACTCACTATGTATGAAAAGTCACTATAATTAGTCAATATGAATATCATTACTTTTTAAACTTATTCTTTACTTAAAATATTTTTATATTATTTTTTTCACAAAATTATTCAATTATACGCTTCGAATTTTATACAATTTATACTAAATTTAAACTTAACTACATTAAAAAAAAACTAAATAATTTATCTCTATTATATTTGTATATTAATTTTAACATTTTTACAATTAATTTATATTTATTACATCATAGTAACATTATCATAATTTTTTACTGCTTAACCATTAATTTCTTGATTTTACTAGTTGGTACTCCAATCTAATTCTAACAACACTGTTATCTAAGGTGGTTGCTCGAATGCCAAAGTCTAAGCTTGGAATTTTTTTTTTCCTATTCACAAATCATGTAAAAATATTACATTCATTTGTTATATTATTATTTTTAGTATGACAAAACCAATTATATCATTTTATTTTTTTGCCTCTCATTATGTAAATAGGAAATAGGATGTTTCCTTAAATTATATGGGGTTTTCCTTAATTGTCTCTAATTGTTCTTACATGGTGGAGTAAATGCAAAAACTATTTTCTCATAAATCACGAACTTTGGTTGGATTTTCCATGGTTACCTTCATTGAACTACCTGTCAAGTGTCAACTCACTTCTCTAATTTTTCCATTCCTCAACTTAATTTTACCACTATTGAAAATGAGAAGAGAATGAGAAAACACCCAAAATCGTTTTTCACATTTTAACAAATAATCTTTTTCATCATCCACTTTTAAAACGGGAATAAATAGTCTTTTAAATTTCATAAATCGAAACTTTTGATACTATTTGTGAAATAAACGAGAACTTTTAGTCCTTTAAATTTCATAAACGGGAACGTTTAGTCTTGAAATTTTCCTTCAAATTTTGGTTCTTAAAATTTAAAGGACTATTTGTTCACATTTTAAAAGTGGAGGATGAAAAAAATTATTAAGTAAAATATGAAAGACGTTTTTGAGTATTTCCTCGAAGAGAATTCACTGATTTAAAATAAACAATCGGCAGCAACTATATGCATGCAATTTCTCAACAATGGACTGTTCTGGTGTCAATAGCCCGACAGGCCAAGCCTTCCAACAACCCAATGTATACTGGTCCTTGTTACATTATTTTGGCCAGCCATTATCTCAACCGTAGTTCGATTTGCAAAACCAATTACAGAAATCGTTTACAAAGTTCTCCTCCAACATTGGAGGCTTTGGATTGGAGCCATGGTTTAGAGGATAAATGTGAGGTTAGAATTAAAATTAAAGTTATTTTAATAAATTTAAAGAATTGAATCGAAATTTTGAAGACTATTGTCGGAGCCCCTCTGGCCTCGTTCCGTCCTCATCCCATCTCTCCCGCGACAGCCCTCTCTCAACCAATTCAATGAATTCATCAACTACTTTCCCTTCATCGTCACTCCAGAAACCACCCCTGCCCTTTTGACATCTCCAGTTATCCACTCCCCACGCCATACGTTACCCGCCAGGCAGAGAGGGGGAGAGGAGAGGATTTGTGAATGATTCATCTTGGGGCTAGACAAAATCTTGTAAGTCCCGCAAAATTCCATCCCCAAATATTCATTTTTCAATCTTTGGCATTTTTGAATATATCGCAATTCCCAGTCTTAAACTAGATACAACCTAACCCCAGGTCGCAGAATTTTGATTCTTGGTGTCCATCACAAATATTTTGGAATCATGGATTCGGAATCCCTAAGCTTTTTACCCACTAGCCAAAAATCCACCCAAACTGCCGGCAAAGCAGAAGAAGACCCACAAATCTCGACCACTGCTTTGCTCCCCTTCAGCACAGATTCTTCTTCATCCACAGATAGAAGGGATACCGTTAGAACAGTCATCTTTGTCTCTCTCATCCTCACAACTTGTATAGCTCTCTCCGCAGCTGTGGCCTTTGCCTTTCTCTTCTTTTCCGCCTCTCATTCATCGTCATCAGAACCCGATGTTGAAGTCTCTCGTTCACTGCGCAAACTGGAGCGGCCAGTTGTACTGTTGATATCCTCAGATGGTTTTCGGTTTGGATATCAATTCAAGACTAATACTCCAAATATCCATAGATTAATTGCTAATGGCACTGAAGCTGAATTGGGCCTGATCCCAGTGTTTCCAACCTTAACCTTTCCCAATCACTACTCAATTGTCACTGGTTTGTACCCAGCTTATCATGGGATTATTAATAACTATTTTACTGATCCTCACACTGGAGAGTTATTCACTATGCGCAGTCATGAACCCAAGTGGTGGCTTGGGGAGCCTTTATGGGAGACTGTGGCCAATCACGGATTGAAAGCTGCCACATATTTCTGGCCTGGTTCTGAGGTAATAAAAGGTTCTTGGAATTGTCCTGCTAATTATTGTATGCAATATGATGGTTCTGTACCTTTTGAAGATAGAGTTGATTATGTGTTGAAGTACTTTGATTTGCCTAGTAGTGAGATACCTGTTTTTATGACATTGTACTTTGAGGACCCTGATCATCAGGGTCACCAGGTTGGCCCTGATGACCCGGAAATTACTGAAGCCGTTGCTAGGATTGATCAACTGATTGGGAGGTTGATTGATGGTTTAGAAAAAAGATCGGTTTTTGAGGATGTCAGTATCATTTTGTTGGGTGATCATGGGATGGTTGGCACATGCGATAGAAAATTGATATTTTTGGATGATTTAGCTCCGTGGATACAAATTCCTAAGGACTGGGTTCAGTCATATAGTCCTTTGCTAGCAATTCGTCCACCATCAGGAACATCTCCCCAGGATGTTGTAACTAAGATGAATGAGGGATTGAGTTCTGACAAGGTTGCAAATGGGAATAGATTGAAAGTTTATCTCAAGGAGGATCTGCCTAGTAGGCTGCATTATTATGCAAGTGATCGAATTCCCCCTGTTATTGGGCTAATTGAGGAAGGCTTTAAGGTGGAACAGACAAAATCAAAAAGGCAAGAATGTGGAGGAGCGCATGGTTATGATAATGCATTTTTCTCTATGAGGTCTATATTTATTGGCCATGGCCCTCAGTTTGCGAGGGGCCGTAAAGTTCCTTCTTTTGAGAATGTTCAGATATACAACTTGGTTACAGAAATTCTCAAGATACAAGGGGCTGCTAATAATGGGACATCTTCATTCCCATCTACTGTTCTTTTGCCTAGCCACTGAAGATTTATTTAGTTGACTTACCAACATGGAGCATGAATCAAGAGCTGGAGATTGTTCACGCACGATTTGATTCTTCCACGTGATGAATGGGTAGCAAGTGAAGAAGTCTGAAGTTATGCTCTTGTTTAGGAGGTAGCTGTGCTGTAAAATTCACAGGGAGCACAGCTTCACTCTTGATGATTTGTTGATAGTCAATTACTTAGTCAGTTGCTGTTGGTTCCTAATTATGGGGTATTACATGTTGCATGGACAAGAATGGACCTGGCATCTGGTTAGGATTGTATATGTTATTTTTGCTGCATTTTATTCACAAAGAAAGTAGGCAGCTGATTTTACATTTTACAATATTTGGGGTTCACGGCGCCTGCATTATCTCGAGCTATGTAATTACAATATTTGGGGTTCATAGCATCATTTTTGCATTTCTTGAGTTATGTAATACATGACCTTTAACATTTATTGCTTTGCGTATTAGTAACTAGTAATATACCTAAAGTGAAAGCTTAACTGCTCGGAAGAGACTCATTCCTTGTGCAGGTTAGAAAGAGTTGTTGCAGCTCTACATTTTAGATAAATTGGAGTGTATCAGATTAAACTTTCTCAAAATGTTAGGCTTTTGTATCAAGATTTCAAGGTATACAATTTGTCAGATTAACATGGATTTGTTCATCTAGCTAACTAGTTTGCTGTAGTTTGATCCTAGGTAAAAGAAACTCCATCTTAATGCCTAAATGTGTTTTCTTTGGATGTAGCTTCGAGTCAGATTTAATTACTTTTGCACTGCTTTGTTTCGTGGCTGGTCTCACAGCAGCAAGGATTCTCGCCATGTCACAAATAAACAAGTATCTCTGCAGAATGGAGCTGATCGTTTTGTTGACAAAGTAAAAGCTTAAATATTACTATCCTTTTCATTTCAATTACTTTAAATAAGCATTTGCTGTCTACTATGCATGGCTAACTGCAACACATGGTGTCCTTTTACTTTCCTGGTTCAACATAGCTTCTTGTTCTTTCGCTGAGTTTTTTGTAGCTTCTGTATGATTGCACCTAAAGCCTAAATAAGTAGCTAGTTTCCCTCTGCAGTCTTAGCACTGAATGCCCAAGTCTGCTTCCCTGGTGAAAGGGGATGTTGGATCTCTTGTTGCGGAAGTAATAGTCATGGAATCTGTAAGTATTATTGGTTAAAGTTAATAAGGTTATACATAATGAATTAATGGAAGTAGACACTTGTAATTAGAAGCGCTTGATCCAGTGCCAAAATTGGAATATTACGTTTCCATTATGAACTTTTGAAGTGATTTTTCTTTCCCGAGTTTCATACATGGCAAAGTCTCGACTGGCCCTGAATCCTGATCTGAAAGTTGGCACGTCCCTTGAAGGCCTATGCCGTTTTCTCCCATTTAATTGTCACCCTTTTCCTGCACGAATCTTTCTGCAACCATGTTATCACAAGGCAAAACTTTTTCTCCGACTAAACGTATTCAAAATCCTTACCAAGGACAAAAGCTCATTCCTTTGGCGATCTTGAGCTGATACAAAACGTGCAGCATTTGTTATCCCGGTAGATACCAAGCTGAATCTCGCCGCCCAGTTTATGTATATGATCTGTTAGATACTCTTTCGGAATGAGAATCCCATGGGTTGATGTTCCATCAATGGCCCGCTGATGCAGCTGGCAATGATATTGAGTGGCAACGGCGGAGAATTTGGTAGGGGCTACAAACGTTTGAAATATTTTTTCCGAGGCTGAAAAATAAACACACATGCCTCTTTCCCATTGTTTCAACTATCAACGCGTAATATGAAATTTTGGTGACAAGTCTCCCTTGATCAATCACGAACACAAGTTTTTATGTGTGCGTGGCTTTTGAATCAACAAAGCTTTAATCCGTGATAGCGATTATGATCTGAGTTCTCTTATTGATTAAAATTTACATAAAATAATTAATCAAAAATTTTTTAGCTAATGATATTTGCGGTTTAATTTTTGTTATTAATATTCTTTAATAACATAAAATAGTTTATCACTAATGGTACTTCTTTTTAAATCTATAATTGATTATATGAACCCTTCTTTCGAAGGGAGAATGGTCCCAAAAACATGTGAAATAAGAGTTGCAGCCAAGAGCCGACCATATGACAGGCAAATTATAGTTGCCTTTGTAAGGTACGTTCTGGTTCACACAAATGTAGTACCCTGACATCACTGGTCCGACTCTCCCTATTTACACTTCTTCCAAGTCCCAAGTTCAAACCACAACACCCAAAAGATCAAATAAAAATCGCAGTCCTCCTCCCATGTATTCCATTTTGCTTGCTTTTCTGTTGATGTGACCCCGGCAGCAAACATATACACATATAAATATCCCAGTGAATTTAGAAACAACCCAAAAGGAAAGAATAGATATATACATTGTTTTCTTTTTGTGTTCGTTTCGTTTGTGTTTTGTTCTGTTTCATGGCGGATGTGATTAGATTATCTGTGAAATCACTGGGTTTCTCCTCTTCGTCCCTGTTGTCCTTGTTTTCTTCATCTTTGAGTTCTTCGCAGCCAATTCTTGCGCCATCCACTCAAAGATTGGGCAAGAGGGTCATCTCATTTTCGGTGTCTTCACCACTTGCTGGTGATTTTGTTTCGCCAATTGCCTTTAGACCCAGGAAGAATTGGACATCTTTGAAGGTAAAAACTCGAGCTTTGTTGGTTTTTCTTGTGGCAGCCAAATAAGCACTTATCCTAGTAATAGGTTCTGAGAAAACGAAGTTCAAACAAAGACTTGATGAGTTCTTTAAAACTGTGAATATATTTCTCCGCAATTGCTTTTGGTTATTAAAATTAGTGATTCACCTTTGTCTGGGGTCGTTAGTTACTTTCGATTCATGCTTGGATTGGTCATCCATTTATTTTTTGCTGTATATTATCTTGGAAAACTTGAGGATATTAAGTTGCTTTTTCACAAAGTTTGTGTAGGTAATGATCATTGTTCCTTGGAAAATTTGCTGCATGTTTTAGAAACCAAACATTTAGCATTCTATCTGGTTATCTATGTCTCGGACATGCATATTTCTAAACAGTATTGGTCTTTTAATGCTCCGCAATCTGAAATGAGTAAAGAAGTTAAAGTTTGTTTTCTTTAGCTTTTGTTTAGTCGTTAGTATAATTGAAATCTAATATTTGGATGTTCCAATTTTGTATTTTTTTTTCTAACTGCTTTCTTATGTAAATAATTGGCTAATAAAAATCAATAACACCCTGATCAACGAGACACTTTGTTGGTGTCTGCATTTAACAGTATTAAGCTACCGCACTACCTTGATATCCAAATCAGTTTGCCAAATTGTGTAGGGAAATGATATTGGCACAAAAGAAATCTTTGAGATTGATCAAATATGAGAATAAGATTTTACTACCGTACCTCTCGATCTCTATTCTGTTACTGAACACGTAAAATAGGTTAAGATTCACGTCTTTTCCTTAGTTGTGCATTTTCTTAACGTAAACTGACTTTTCGGTATTTTCTCTTTCTTGTAGAATTTTCATTTCTCTCTTGGAAGAATATATGTGAATATCTTGACACTGTTTTGCATCCATACTCTATAAGAGCATATGCTGGTCACTTCTTTTTAAGGTTTTTTTTTGGGGGATAATTTTGAATGCTTTACTACAGGTGCAGGCTGCTGTTACTGAAACAGAGCGGCCAAAGTGGTGGGAAAAAAATGCAGGACCAAATATGATTGACATTCACTCTACACAGGAGTTCTTGAATGCTTTAAGTCAGGCTGGTGATAGGCTAGTTATTGTTGAGTTTTATGGAACATGGTGTGCGTCTTGCCGAGCACTATATCCAAAGGTGATATTCTGTGGAATTACTGTTTGTTCTTGGATTTATTCTTTCATTCAGAAGCATCATCAAATAAGAATTTTATTGGATTACATTTTTCCTGTGCCCGTCAAATTCTTGATATCTGGATTATGTTTAGCTCATGAATATATAAGAAATTGATCTCAGAAAATTGACCACACCCCAGTCTTTCTCTTCTTAAGTTGAGGACCTCATCCATGGACCAAAAAGAAGGAAAAATTCTATGCTTGACAATGTGCCAGTGTTTTTCTTCCAAAAAAAAAAATCAGATAGTTTCTCATACCTCTTTATTTTATGGCAGTATTTTCTGCTGTATTGCCTGCATTTTTATCAACAACTTGAGTTCTCCCGTGCTCAGTTGCAAGTTGGAGATCTAGGGTTATAGCTATTTTGGGTGGGAGCTCAAAATATTTTGGGGAGCCATTTCTTGTTTGGTTGTTTTCTTGTTAGAGAAAATATGAGCTACTCGAGTTTGACCACAATATTATTTTTAGTAATTGCTGTAGTATTGCATCATTATCAGGTAGCCACTGGAAATGATTTTCCCCACTTTTGTTTTACGAAGCTTCTTGTTTGTGTGGGGTGTCCTTGCTTTCTATTTTGCATATAAGTTCCATCTCCGAATAAATGTGTTTGACTTTGTTTGTATTGTCATTCAGCTGTGCAGGACTGCTGAGGAACATCCTGATATTTTGTTCCTGAAAGTGAATTTTGATGAAAATAAGCCTATGTGCAAGAATCTGAATGTAAAGGTTCTCCCTTATTTTCACTTCTATCGTGGAGCTGATGGACAACTGGAATCCTTCTCTTGTTCCCTTGCTAAAGTGAGTAAATTTATTTGATCATTTATTTTTGTCAGTTGTTCAATTGCTTTGATATATCTACATTTCTCTGTCAAGCCCTTTATTGATTGTCAGAAATTCTGGTGAAGATTCGATCTGGTCAATGATAACAAATTAGTTAAGAGTTGTGAGTTGTTGCTTTTCCTATGAATGTGGAACATGATCCTTGTTCTCCTTTTGCCCTCAAATCTTTGGTGCAAATACATTCTCTGCTTTTACACTTATGTGGTATGCTTTCCAGAAGTAACTAACTCCTATATTATCTTGATACCATATGCAGTTTCAGAAGATAAAGGATGCCATTGAACTTCATAATACTGCTCGTTGCAGCATTGGTCCTCCTGAAGGTGTTAGAAATCTTACTCTTGAAATCCTTTCTGCACCCAAGGACACGGTTGCCGGATCTTCATCGTAAATTAATGTTTTGGAGAATTTAGCAGGAATTGCGTATTTCCCGTTTCAATGTGTATTTATTCTTTCTGTATATTTGCAATTATTTAACTCAAAAGCACAAAGGTGAAGTTGCAGCAATCAAGCAGCAGAATTTTCCTTGTAGTTTTCTGATGATGATGTAATACAATTCCTCATTTTGGTATAATTGTATCAGACCATGGCACAGGGAAAAACCCTGATAACAGCAGAGTAATTATTTTGCTTTCCTGAACTAAACTCTATGAATGTACTGTATTGATATAGTATCTTCAAGAATGATACTAGCTTTGCAAGATATGGAAGTATGAAGAGTTGCATTCTGAAATATCAGAATCGTATTGCTTGGTGAACATAATATAGGAGGGTTCTGAATTAACCGGCGCTTCCGTTTCCTATGGCTGTCTGCTGGCTCTGTAACTTTACTCTTGTCAACGCCTCCCTCAGTACTTCCTCGCAGGAGCTCACAAACATTTGGGTCTGTACCAGGCTAGAAATGTCGTGGGTTGCAGGGTCTGTTCCGGGCAAGTACGGCTGGGGTTCAGGCACAAATCGGCATCCAAGTCACTATGTACCAGATTGGAATTCATCAAAGATAGTGATAAGAAAGAAGATAACTGAACAAATTGAATTGGATAACTCAGCTCAAAACTCTGTGTTGGCTTCTTTTTCCATTTTCTTCCTCACTGATTATTTCAACATAACATATATTTACTATGCTAAATTTTCTTGTATTAACTAATGCTTTTTAAGCAAATTTTCAACATTAGAGTTAGGCATTCATAGTTGTTTATTAGTGATACTTGTTTTCCTAGTAATAGTCTAGTTGTGTTGTGGTGGATCCCTCTTTTTGAGTTCTGTGGGAGTGGTGTATGTGGTTTTTACACTGAAATGGAAGAGACATTAAAAAGCTATTGTAGCAAAGTGATCATTGAGCACAGTTTTTTTTGAACAATTCAACTACTTACAGGAAACAAATTGTATGAAGATATGAAAAATATTGGAAATTCATTGCAAGTTTGCATTTTCAATTTGTGCATTCAAGTTTAATGTGACATTTTTTTTAAAAGTACGTGAGGCAAGGAGTGATAAATATTTCTTTTTCTCTATGTTACATAATACATTACTCATTGGGGCCAATTGTAAACAGTTGTTCTACTGAATTCTCAAGAATAAAAAATAGAGTTAATTACCTTGTAAATTTATCGAGATTTAGCGAAACTACTAATTAAACTTCATTATTTGAAAATATTACCATTTCCTTCGACTAGTCACACTTGTAATTTCAAAGATAAATTACATGCTCTTGATATTCTAACATTTTAATCAAGGTGAAATACATGATCTATTCAAAAGAAGAATTCTCACTCTTCTTCCCATATTAGCCCCAAATATTAGTACTAACAAACAATTTGCCACTTTCTTTTTTAGTTTAGAAATTACTCCCTTCTTCCTAAAAAAACGTTTACTTTTGATTTAATATAATTTTTTTAAATTATAAGATTCAACACACTTAATGCATAATTAAATGTATAATTTTATATTTATATTTATATTTTTTAATTTAACTTATACATTATTATCATTAGTAAAGGTTACACAAAAATTTCACTTTAAAAATGAAATTTTCTTTTAGGACAATTTTTTTTTTCAAATTGAACTGAAGGGAGGAGTAGTTTTATTTATTTATTTTTTTTGTCATGGTAAATTTTTGGACTATCATTCTCTGTTTTGAGATTTTTTTTTTTTGAATGTTGTGTAAGCAATCAAAATTCATGAAGAAATTTTTTAATTTGTTTAAAGCATAAATTTATACATTATCATGGACAATATAGAACATCTTTTATACATAAAAATTTGCAGTATCATTCTCTAAACCAAAATTTTCAAAAGTTTTAAAATGTGTTTGAATTGTATTTCAAAAAGTATTTTTAAGATTTTCAAAACAACTTTTTACATTTTAATAATTTATCTCACAATGTTTTAAAAAATTTAAAAACGTGTTTTGAGAGCAATGAACAAGCTGCAGTGTGAAGAAAGTCAACCAGTCAAAGAAGGCGTGATATATGATGGCTCATGAATTGCCCACGCCTTTATGGGCTATTGAGGAGCACTACAAAAATATCAACACCACTGGTAAGCTTCCAAAGTCCAGTTTACGCCGTCGTGTTGAAGAAGAGGAGAGCTAAAACAATGGCGGGAGGAGCAGCAGCAGCAGCATTCATGAGCATGGGGGAAGCACACAGAAGAATATTGGAGTACTTAAACCGATTCTCGGATTCCGTTTCCACCCAAGATGGCAAGTCCCTCAGCCGCCTCCTCTCTATCTCCTCCGATTCCCCTCATCTCCTCTCCCTCGCCGATGCCCTCAACACCTTCCAGGTCAGCTCTATGATCTATTTATGCTTTTTTTTTGGGGGAAAAATTGAAACTTGGTAGCCTTTTCTTATTTCTCTGCAGCAAGAAACGATTTTTACAAGTATGTATTATTTAATTTTAGCAATTATTCTAGATTCCCTGTCAAAAAGTTATGTTTTTTTTCTTTTCTTTTCTTTTTGGTCTTACCCAAAAAGGCTTAGCTAGTGAAATTAGGGCTTACCAGGAGCTCTTTTCTAGCTTGCCCTTCAAATTTAGTTACAACTGAATTTATTGACATGCATACTGAGGATTTATTATTATTATTAATGAGCCGCAAAACATTATGTTGATGGCCTTGTAAAATTTTAGTCCTTATTCATGTGCAAAATAAGTAAAGAATGCAAATTTTCCTTCTTTATGGTTACCTCCACTCAAAACCTGTTCTTTTGGATCTTGGGTTTTTTTTTTTTTTTTTTTTTTAATTTGCTGAATGGTATTTCATTTAAGGTTATTTTGCGGATAAGTGGGGGAGGGTGTTGAGGTATGACTTTGCTTTTGTCATATTTGAAGGCTTCCAATTTGATCCCAGGATGTCCAAAAGATTGTGTTTATGTCATATCATATTAACTCACATAAAGTGTACTTTGTGCATACATATGCATTCTTGAGCATATGCAAGAAAGAATTTCTGATCCTGTTGTTTGTATGTTACAGGACGCCAGTAGATTGATTAGACAATCAGATGAATACTCGCAGTATGCGGAAATAATCCTCCCTGTCTTTCGTGCTTTGCAAAGTTATCGTCTGAGAAATTTAGTTGAGTCCTACCAAGCTTTTGAAAAGGCGGCCAAGTATGTTATTCTCAGTTGGATTTATTCTATGCTTAATGGTATCAGTAGTAATCTTGAGATTGCAGTTCTTTTATTCAGGAATTTCGTAACTGGGAATCAGCATGGGCTTTGGAAGCCCTTTATGTACTTGCATATGAGATTAGGGTTCTTGCTGAGAGGGTAATGCTTATGTTTCCTTATGCATTTGTTGTGCTTCACTGTAAAGTATGCTAATTTTTCTCATTGGAAATGTAGGCTGATAGAGAATTGGACGCAAATGGGAAAACCCCAGAGAAATTGAAAGGGGCTGGTTCACTGCTTATGAAAGTTTTTAGTGCTCTTGCTGGAAAAGGTCCCAAACGCGTTGGGGCTCTGTATGTGACCTGCCAGCTTTTCAAAATTTATTTCAAGCTTGGTACTGTTCATCTATGCCGCAGTGTCATAAGAAGCATAGAAACTGCTAGGATTTTTGACTTTGAAGAATTTCCTGTTCGGGATAGGGTCGCATACATGTATTATACTGGACGGCTGGAGGTTTACAATGAGAATTTCCCTGCAGCTGATCATAAATTATCATATGCTTTGGCACGTTGTGATACTCGGAAGGAAGCTAATATAAGGTCTGATTACATTCTGTGTCCTCTAGAAATATTTGTTCTTATATACTCTCAACTCTAGAAATAATTGTTGTTATATACTCTCAAGATATTAAAATTTACTTTACAATCTCCTATAGCTTCCCACGTGATTTAAGCATATGTATTTTGATTGAACTCGAACTTCCACCATGCAAGAACTTGTAGCTTCAGCTTCAATTTGGTCAAGTAGGTTACCAATCTGAAAGTTCAGGTGTAATGAGTAGGACTTTGTGGAGGTTCAGGAGCAGTAGGGAGTTGATTCTCACATGACGAGAATTGTTTTGTGAAAGATCAACAGATAATTGTCATATTTGACATTTTTTATGCATGATTTGACTTTTTTACCACTTGTATGCTGGTAAAGTACAGTTCTCGTTAAAAGGCAATGGAAGACCAAATGCTAGTGCACTCTGTGGTTAAAAAATTTATCACTTAAATCTTTTTTAATTATAGCTTGGGATTGATAGCAGTCTTCTTGGTCATGTGATAACAGGATGATTCTCAAATATCTGATACCTGTAAAGCTATCAATTGGTATTTTGCCGAAAGCACTGCTCCTTGAGCACTATAACTTGAATGAGGTACATTCTGTGTCTGCCTCATAAATTTCCTAGCCCAGAATGCGCTAAAACCATGTTGAAAAGGCTTTCTTGTTTGTCTACATCCTGTCTATGGTTTGATGTGGATTGTCATCCATGGCAATAATATCAAATCCAACTGTTAAAAAAGACACATTATGGGGAAGAGTTCCATTCTTTGAGAAATTATGTTTTTAGTTTCACTGATATGATTTCTCATTTATTTGCTTGCAGTACAGTAACATTGTGCTTGCCCTCAAACAAGGTGATCTTCGACTTCTTAGACATGCCCTCCAGGAACATGAAGACCGGTATGTTCTATTTACTGTTATATAGCAGCCGGTCCATTTGTTTAACAGTGTATAATATAGTGAACACTCTTGTTTTCAGCTTCTTAAGATCAGGTGTGTACCTTGTCTTAGAGAAGCTAGAGCTTCAAGTTTACCAAAGATTGTTGAAGAAGATGTAAGTTCCTGGTATCCACTTTCTCCTTTCTCATTTTTGAGAGGGTTGTGATTAATTATAGTGTTTGTCCTGATCATTGTAGTCATATCATCCAAAAGCAGAAGGATCCAAGTAAAGCCCATCAAATAAAGTTAGATGTCATTGTTAAAGCAATGAAATGGCTTGAAATGGATATGGACGTCGATGAGGTAACTGTTTATCTGGCATTGTTAGGTTTGCTTGCTTTATTGCACTTTTTTGGTATCGGGTCTTTCCCTATTTTTTATTTCACTTCTAATTTTGTTTATTTGTCTGGGGCAATTGTATCTTTTTTGGCAGGTGGAATGCATAATGTCCATTCTAATATACAAAAATCTTGTTAAGGGGTACTTTGCTCACAAGAGCAAAGTGGTCGTTTTAAGCAAACAGGATCCTTTCCCAAAATTAAATGGCAAGCCAGTTAGTTCCTAGAAATCATGCTGACCAAAACTAGTGCTGATCCTGGTCTTCAGCTGCTTGTCATTTAACCTGACTCTGCCTCGAATTGTCATGATTACTGTAAGAATCTAGATTCATGATTGGCTTGAGGATCTCTTCATTCATTTTTTTTGGCTGAGATCCAAGTATGATTGGTCTGAGGATCTCTTCAAGCTATTGTTTGCCGAGATCAAGTGCGCTTCCGGTGTAAATTTGAGCACTTGGAGGATTACAAGCGCTGAGCGTTTGCTAGCTTTGTTGATAATTATTGTATTTGATTCTTCCAAGCGAAACATTCTCGGGGTGGACTTTTAGATTATCTCCCATTCTGGAAAAAGGTTTTGTAACTTTGTTAACTCTTACAGCAGACAATTACAGATTAAATGCTTGTGGGATGAATGAATTTTCAAGGCATTTTCACAAACTAACTTTCCATGAGTGACCAACAGGAAGAAGTTCCATGCTTTAAAACTTATCGTACTACATAACCACAATTGGACAAAATTGATTCAACTCTTTGACAGTACACCAAATCCTGGTAAAACATAAGGAGGAACTTCATTAAGCAATTCACCAATCTATAATCCCATTGCCGCTTGAAACCATCCTGTAACGTGATACTCGTCTTGCAATTTTCAAGCATTAACTGCAGGAATTGAACATTCAATATTTGATGGCATTAGCACATTAAAACCATCTGCAGCAGTAGATACAAGCATTCCTGGAACCTGTGTATGCCAGTGAAGTTCTTTCAAGTCTTTCTGGCCCTGTAAAAATTAAAAGTGAAGATTCAACATTTCATGTGTTGATCAAGTGTAATTCCTAGGTAGAAGACAAAAATAGAACCTGATGAACAAAAAGTAGTTGTGGAGGCAAATCTGAAGGCGCAACCACTTGTTCCTGTGTCTTAGCTTTAAATTCAGCCTCCTCCTCCTCATCTCTTTCTAAAGCAAAGTCCCATATCCTAACCAGGACAATATGAAACACAAAAGTCAAATAACAAACCATGATATATGAGAAAGAGAGAGAGGCAAGTAGAGACTTATTACGTTAGTTGATTATCTGCTGATGAAACTGCCAAAGTAGAAGCTTCATGCGGACTCCACTCAATGGATGTAATGGGGTGCTTGTGATATGTAAAATGAGCCATTACAGAATCCCCTTCCTGCACAAAGGGAGGATTTAGAAATCAACAATGAAGACAACCACATGCCTCATACGATAAAGCACAATGCTTAACCGAAAAATGCTTCCAACTTCTTTTCCATTATCCATTGTAGGTGTGGACATAGACACATCACATTCTCCCGGTTGACCCAAAAAATACCAAGGTGGTAATTTTACCCACTTCTCAATGATTACATATTAACCAGTTGATAACACCACTCAAATGCCGAGTTGGAGTTCAACCACATGTATAAATTGACCATATGGTCAATCAACTTTGTGGGGCCCCTTATAAATTGAAAGTGACTCAGCAAATTGGCGACATGCCCCATTTGCTATTGGATGGTTAATTTCTCAACTTCAATTGGGAGACAGACAAAAGACTTGGTTTTCCGTTCATTGCATGGAGGTACAATTATGCCCTAGAGAATTTAAACAGAGTAGTCAATTAAGATTTAAAGCAGTATACACTTTGAAATAAGAATAAAAATACATACCTTGAGCAATCTAAGATCTCGAATGGAAAATGTCCCATCATCACTGCCAGAAGCCAGCATACAACTTGCCAGTCTAGTCAAAATCAGATGAGCACATAAGCAAATAATCAGATATAAGATCATAAAAGATATTGGAATAAGAAGAAATTTTTTACACCTGTTCCATGAGATTACATTGACATCTGCTTCATGTGCTTTTATGGATGCTGCTGGAGATTTCCCCATACGAGTATCCCATATTGCAATACTCCCATCCACAGAGCAAGAAGCAAACACATATGGCTCCGCAGGACTCCACTGTACAGAAATAAGTGACACAAAAGTTAATGAGAACTAACAACGTTTCTAATAACAAAAAGCAAAAGAAAAAAAAATCTGCAACTCTGGTGCTATTGAATAAATGATATAACTTTTGGAGATTCTTCTACGCATGTTTTATTTCTACCTGCAAATCTTCAACACTGGCAGTATGTCCAACAAAGGGAGTAGAATCAACATTCCAAGTTGCACTAGACGGTTCCCACAGATGAATATAATTCTTGCAGTCACCTAAAAAAATGAAAAACCAAAAAGGATCAAACTTGAGCCTGTTGTTGCAAACAAAGTTACAGAAGATGAAGCTGAATGCATGCAATGATAATGGTCAATGCCGCAATGACCTGAAATGAGCCTTCCAGGCACGAGAGGGCTCCAATCTAGAGCATAACCTTCATCTTTATGCCCATATTTTATTACAGGAGATTGGTTAGTTATTACAGAACCTCCACGGGTGGTATCAGTCTCTGATTCAGCCAAAGCATTTAAATGAGAGCTAAAGTCCCAAATCTGCAAAGGCATCAATGC
This sequence comes from Gynochthodes officinalis, assembly GCA_020080225.1. NCBI lineage: Eukaryota > Viridiplantae > Streptophyta > Magnoliopsida > Gentianales > Rubiaceae > Gynochthodes > Gynochthodes officinalis. The sequence continues at coordinate 43,548,719 of CM034615.1, read as the reverse complement.
AGTTTCATGAATAAGCAACTAAAAAGACATCTTCTGGGAAGTTTTACGATTTCCAGGAAACAATAACCTTAAGATGGTTTGGCGACGCATAAAAACCTTAAGATGGTCTGGGATGGAAAAAGTCATTCTTAATAAATGATTTAGTTGTTCTTTAAAATGTCATAATTCTGCATGCAACTTGCATTGACATAAAGGTGGATATTTGATATCAAAGATCTTGCCACATTGAATCAAATAAAAAATAATCCTTACTTGCAACTTTTTATCAGGGAATGTGTTGCTACCATATTGAGATTCTGAAAGCCATGTCATGAACTTTATGTCACAACACCATGCCTACTAAACTATAGAATATCATAGACTTTTATCATCTTTTTGGTTTAAACATTCATCTTAAAGTAGAATGCATACAACCTTTTTGAGAACATTGTTTACCAGTGCAGGTGAAAGTTTTCAACTTTCACATATTTCACAAAGGAATTGATGTTGTATCAATACATATTCACCTAATACACTAAAAATTCATCAGCAAAAACTTGACCTGAACATGACCAGTATCTGCCCAGGAAGCACATATGTGTGGATTTTGTGTCATTGCACGTATTCTGTTAACGCATCCCTCATGAGAGACCTTGTGAAGCTGTTAGCTTGATTATAAAGACAAAATATTAGTTACAGTGAAAACTGCATGCCAGAAAGAAAAATCGAACCTGCAAAGTAAAACAACAAATGTAATCACCTGCAAATCTGGAGTCCCAGATCCACTTTCCTCCTCTTCATCATCCTCACTTTCATCACTACTATTGTCATCCATATCCAAGCCATCAGCATTTATTTTGTTTGGAACTAATTGCCGTCTCTTGCCAGAAATATTAGATAATTTAAAAATTCCAATATAGTTCCACGAGGCTTTCTCTGCCTGAGGGACAAAAATAAAAAAGGGTACAAGAAGTGAATCAGGAAACCAAACAAAGGAAAGAACTTGTCCATTCAATGCACAACATAGTGTTCTTTCCAACTATGTAGATCATATCTTGCCATAGCGTTCTATCAGCATAATATTTTTATTTAAATTTAGATATATCATGTCATAATAGTTTCTTTCCAAGATCTTTTAGATCTTCCTTCCCCTTTTAATTTGAGTCAATAATTCTCTATTTTCTACATGCCATATTGGTGCATCTAAAAGGCTACTTGGCACATCTTCAAGCCACTTTAGGTGTGTTTCTCTCGTTTTCTCACTTGTTGGGCCCACCCCTCTTTCTTTTTAATAAATTCATTACAGAAACAGATGATGTGATTTTCCTGTTGATTGTAACCAAGGAAAATGAGGATGTAAAGGAAATAGTGATAAAACAAAAACAAGTTTGCTCGAGCGTATTCTCAATATAAAAATAGCAGCTGCCTAAACATCATCAGAAGCTTATTGGTATTGACCATAGTAACCAAACAAAACATCTCATTCACATAAACTATAAAAAGTATGCTTAATTTACTTTCTAATCAAAACGTAGAACCCAATGATCTCACCTGAGTTCCTGCAACACAGTACAAAGTCTGAGGGAACTCCGTGCGAACCAACCCCAATGAGTCGTGCAAAATATCAAAACTGTTCAAGGCCAAACAAAACGTATTAGTAACACTTCATCGCATCCATCTTCAACCCAATACCTTCCACCCCAACCTCGACCAACAACCAAACCAAAAAAGAAAATCATAAAAAATGGTGGTGTTTCCATGGACGAGAATTAATGTACCTCAAACAGGGCCAGCCAATATGGAATGCATGGAGAGCATTATAAGCTGAAGGGTCACACTGAAGCTCTTCCCCTTCCTCCAACTCATCCACACCTGGCTGCCACACTTTCGTGGGCGGTAATGGCACTGAGTTTGAATTAGACGACGTCCCATCTCCTTTTCTCGATCCCTGAATATAAAATTAATAACAAAATTAAAAATTTAATTGATTCCACGAGATATAAGCATGCACAGAAGAAATTCATGGAGGGAAGGTTGAATTTTTAGTTCAATCATAACAAAGAAAGAAAAGGGGAGAAAAGCATTGAACCTTGTTCTTTCGCTTGGCCTTTCTCGGATTTTTTAGGCTTCGAACCATTTTCAACAAACAAACAAACAAACAACAATTTCAAAGGTGGCGGTGGTGGTGAGTTGTTGATGGGGAGAGGCGGAGGAGAGAAGTTATGGGGGTTTATTGCAGAATCATCATCAGTGGTTTTGGGAAGGCGGCGGACTATGTTGATAAATGGGCAGGCCAGCTCTACGTTAAAATGAAACAAAACTGGGTGTGAAAAATGAGAATAATTGTAATAATATATCAAGCATTTTAAAATATATTTTTTTATTTTAAAATTGTTATAATTTAAAAAAATAAAAAAACATATTTTAAAATATTATACAGACTAATTATTAGTAGTTCTTAAATTAAAATCATATATTTCAATTGATATAAGTATAAAAACAACATTGTTTTCAAGAATTGTTGTTTTATATTATTTATTCTTCCACGGGAAAAAAAAAAAACAGAACAATCTTAGTTTAATAGTAGTTTTTGATGCATACACAGTGGTTCATGGTACAACATGAGGTAATAACATACTTACGAAGTGTGTTTATGAACGGATTTTTAAAATATATTTTTATACTTTTTGACATATTTTTACAATTTTTAATATTTTTATTATCACACAAAATGCAATTCACTCGCTCATGTTTGAAGATGTCATTTAGTAATTGTAATGTGCAAACTAAACTTTTGAAAGAACAATGGTAAATTGCTTCTTTCTCTACCGCATCAGCTGTGATGTCATATGTGTTTAGTGAATTCTGACATCAGTGTTCTGCATTTTATGTTATTGTTTTAAGATGAAAAAATGAACAGGTACATCAAAATCATGAGCCTCGGACATACATGTTCTCTGCTCTTGTTAGATCATCTACTCCTACATTTATCAAAAGCGGCTCTAGAATTTGCAGAAACACATTTATGTTCTTGAGCTCTGACTGCTTGCTGCAGAGATATCCAACTGCCTATGATGATTTTGTTTGTTTTTTTTTTTTTTTGTCAAATGCTGCAACTAGAGAGCCCAGAAGAAGAAGTTATGATCAATGAAACACCATTTAGGAAGCCAGAAGTTTACTTCCAAAATCCTCAGGCAAAAATATGTTTGGGTGATGTCAGCCCCTTTATTCTTCAATAGTACTTTGTTCATCCATCAACTCTGAAGTTGCCAACAAAAGCTCATCTCTTTCTCTTTTGCTTTTTCTGACAAACCAAGTATAACCAAGGAGTGTTACCAACTGGACAAAGCACACTGGATTGACAATAAACAAGAAGCATTCAAATTTGTCATACTCATCAACATGGCAGTCTATTTATCAGGACCTGCGGCCCCAAATACTAACATACAGAAAAGGCATTATTTATCCCATTTAAACATGATGATCCATATTGTTCTTAGATAGTGTTCTATCCTAAGACTTGGAAGTTGAAAACTGATATTTTGTTTCAACTTTATGTTCTACCCATGAAAATTTCTTGAAAATGTGACAAGGCATTTTTTTACGGCATTATATCTAGATGATATCATGAGATTTGAAGTTAAACCAATCAAAGCAAACACTAATGAATGTCAATTTAAGTTTCTCATAAACCTGGGCTCACGTTGTCTTGCAAAGAGAACAAGTACTCCAAAACCCACAATGATTGCAATCTTCAGCATCTAAATAGAAAAAAAAAATGGTGGTGAGTGGTGACAAAATTAGTTGCAGCTATCTGGTTATTGCACAAAGGTGTTAAATCTCCAGGAATTGAGCAAAAATTTTGACATCTTAATGCCTGATGATCTGAGGTCAAATAGATACAGTAATTTGTAGAAGTAGTAAAGTTGGACCTTCAAAGGACTAGAAATATAAAACATTCAGATTTACTCTAGACAGACAATGAAAGTAGTTTTACACTATATAAAACAAGAATAGGTTTAATGTAACCTGTCCAAAAAGTCCACCAGAGGCATTGTCTGGTGAGCTCCCGGAGCTTGAATCATTAATGCTTCGAGATCCTTTCTGGTTCTTTTGCATCTCATATTCACTTTCATGTGGTGTAAATTCCTGGATTTGATTAATATCAATTCACACCATTATTAAAATGTTTCAAGCTGTAAAATTTAATTGTCAATTTGCTGAATCTTGGTAACTAATTGCATTTTCCTAAAGATTGTATTGAATAAACAACAAGAAGTTCAATAATTATATTGAACTTGAGATATAAGTTAAATATGGATCACAGAAAGGGTATAACAACGAGTTTGTCACCCAAAAGATTGTCAGGGCAGTTCCAAAACAGAAAAATAATTTATGTACCTTCTTCCTTTCTCCTGAAGAAAAGGCATTCTTCTTCTTATGATGGGAATTGGTTTCAGGAGGATCACTTCCTATCAAATTCATTACTCTCTTACCTGCAGCTGTGACACACAAGTGTTTTGTGTTATTTGGAAAAATCCACATGCCAGAATTTTCACAATATAAAAGCTCCTCTTCATAATAATCTAATGATTTTGATTTCTCAATGGAAGCCACTTGAATATCAATTTTAGTTGATTCCATTCTTCCTCTTCCTTCTGCTAACAATGTGCCACCCGAATCTCGTTTCTCTGCAGACAGCCTAAAGGAATAATCTCTTTCAAATAGGTCAGTATGCATTCTACCAGATACTGTTGCCTTTTCAGGATATAATCTTTCCAACGGTGCAGGAGATTCTGGACATGCCCTCAAACTTGATTCACTTTCTACTGATCTAATAGGTGCTTCCATTAACTTCTCCGATGTCTTCATCATCTCATTCATATTTTTAGCAGAATCAGTACCTTCTCCTCTTTCAGTGGAAGTTCCCAGGGCAGGTTTCAAGTCTCCTGCAACAAATGGATTCTTATGCCTTCCTGAACTTCGTTTTGCTAATTCATAGAAATCCTTTGGGGCATCGTCCTTTGGATGACCTCGCTCCCCAACTCTCTTTGTTTCTGATCTAACAGCTGGAACTTTTACAGATGATTTTGTATCCTGCTCGAATCCCATTGGACCCTATTTTGAAATTTATACAAAGAAAAAAACCTTATATAACTTGAAAAACCACAAGCAGCAAGGTTCTGCTACTAATTATACTTGGAAGTACCTTAGCTAGACTACTTTCAAAAGCAGTAATTAAATTCCTCACATTGCTAGGACTTTTCTCTAGTGGAACTCTTTGCTCAGATTTCTCAAAATGACCATCGTCCTGGGCTAAAAAAATTAAGCTGCTCATTTCAGCAACATCTGATCCTGAATATACCAACCTAGATGAATCTTCCTTAACCAGATATGAATGAACGTGAGGCGGTAATGACTCAGTTTCAAGCTTCTTGAGATTGGCAGTCTGGTTAGCTTCAAGAAAATGTACTTCAGCTCCTTGTAGTGTAGGAGCAGAGGATACCCCCTCTCTTTCATCCATAGACTTCTAAAAGAGGTGGCTGACTGTTAGGAAACACCAACTGATTCGAAATACTTTCTGCTGTAACATTAAACGACTATCAAGAAACAATTTTGATCCTTAACTGATCTTCTTTGTTGGAGGGTACCTCCTTCTTTTCCATTACTAGATTGTGGATCAGCGAGGAAAATATCAGGATTTGGTAATAAATTGGCTTGCGTGTTAATGTTATCAAGACTCCCTACAATGAGAACAGTTCTGATTCGCAAATCTTGAAAGACACAGTAGTCATAACGTGAAGAAAAACATTGAAATAAGGTGGAATCAGGTAGAATGTGCAACTGAAAAAAATAAATCTCCATGCATTATGCTACTCAAAAAATTGTCTATGTTATGATTTATCCTGAAGACTCGAATAAAAAACTAACCTGAGATCTGCCTATCAGCCTGTGGGGATGAAGTGACAGAACTACCAGTTGAACGGGCAATGTCTGAATATTTCTCACTAACACTGGGGATATATCCTTGTTTCTTCTTCAGTGCTGCTTCTCTCTGCAAAAGGAATCAAGATTCAGGGCATATTGCTAAAATAAGATGATCAAGGGCCGAAGGACAGCAAATAAATTGTTTAAATTTTCAATAACTGAGGCATAAAAATTAAAAAGCAATAACCAACGGGAAATTTGTGTTTTCCAATTTGTTCTCAGAATGACTTCTCAACTACAACTTTTATCACGCTCTTTATTAGACATTCCATCTGAGGCCCCCCGAACTTCAGTAAATCAAATGCAACTTTATTTGAGGAAGGTAGGCCTTTTGGTGATATGGTAACTGCTAAAAGAGCTCCACAACCACTGAAATGTGCGAAAGGGCAAGGAAGTGCTGTAGCTATCAAGGTGGACTTGGAAAGGGGTAACGAGAGGTTTCGATGGGATATCATCATTGATCAAAACGGCGCACAAAGAGAACTAACTGCCTTTATTAACTAAATGATCATAATAAGTTCCATATCATCATCCACTCTGGAAATGTGCTGATATTGCATATGAATCTTTAGATGAGGATTATGATTGGAAGGTTTACTTTCAAATATACCAGAAGTTGAGCGTACCTTCAAGCGAATGCGGGTGCGCTCTTCTTCATTGAGAATGAACTGTATATTCAAGTGCATACATCCACCTCCCTCAAAGAAAAAAGTTTCATCCCAAGATACCTTTTGAACAATGGACATTGTCTGAATGCCTGCCATGCTTGAAAGAATCCGCATCAGACTGCATGTAGAAAAGAAAACCAATAGACCTAAATTCAAAACATAGGTGTTTCACCTGTATGACCTATTTCATTTCCCTCCGCATCCAGAAGTTTAAAAACTAAATTGTCACGAAAATTTGTCAGTGGACTGCAAGAGGTTAACGGATTAAATGCCCATTTATCAGGAACAAGCCAAAAATGAATGCACAAACAAAGCATTATGAAACTTAAATGAGGTTCGTTACAAGGAGAAATCCCCTTTATCTGAAGTTTGATACTCTCTTTTCCCCAGAGAAACTGCATTAAAACATAAAAAAAAAAAAAACAAAAACAAAAACCGACAGTTGAATAAGGCTCCTGAATTTTTGTATCAAGGAAACTCCCAAAATGGAGAAGGGCTGGTGGAGGAGGGACCATATTCAGTTTTCAACTGCCTACCTTTCAACAATGTTGAAGGAGTTGATGTTGATGGAGGGCCCTGAAAATCCATAACTGAAGTGTAGAAATTTTTTAGTTGGCCTAGTTAAGGAGCTATTGGTTAGAGATATAAACCTTAATTGAAGGGAAGCTCTGATCAGTACCTGAAACTTGGATAGTTCCTGGCATCAGAGATGAAACTCTGAACTGGACATTCACCGAGTCAGTATGAGAAAGATAGTTAGAGACTGGCTTTGACAAACAATTGTAGTTTGAACCTTGAACATGTATGACTGAAATCTGCGCAACTCTTACTCTCTTCAGCGTATATTTCCCATATGGAATGTCGATTGGGTGAAATCATGGAAGATTGCGGATGTGGTTGGACTGGAGGAAACGAAATTTCATGATGGGGTCCATCAATTCGCATTCACCACCTCAAAGCACTGAATGCCAAATCTCTATTTTTGTTTCTCTTTGGCATCTCTAATCCTAAAATTACTGTAAGTACAATACAAGGACTAAAAATCTGCAACAGATGGAAATCTCTCAATTTTCTGGTGCGATACAAATAATAAGTGTTCTTTTATGGTCTAGTTACAGCTATTGATTCATGGAGTATCCCAATGGGACTCAAAGCAAAGCTTAACTTGTCCCAGCACTACTAATTTGCGGACGTCCTGGATTCTAATAAATGTATCACGCAATGAAGGTGTTGTCACGACTCAAAACTCAAAAGATCAATAAAGAAATCAATGCATCACCTTGAAGAAGAATTTCTTTTAACAGAGAATCTTGCCAGTTCAGCTAACCATGGATTTGCATCATTGATGTTGATTTACTAGGGCTTCGGGACGCCCGTTTAATTATACATATTAATATAATATGAACCTGATTTATTTATTTGGTTGATAATATAACACAACGCGAAAATAGTTATATATATAAAATTTATAAAAAAGTAATTACTTATTTAGTAATATAACAACAAAAAATGCTTATGTATTTATAAAAAATTAAAATACTAAAAATATTTAAAAATATATCTAATATAACGTATTTTAATTTTATAACATTATTATTAAATAATTTTTAAAATTATTTCACATAGGTTAAACAGGTTAAACAAGTTGACTTGATTAGACTTGTTTATTTTTCGTATTATACGAGTTTGATCTGATTTTAATATAAACTTGTGAAAATAAATATATATATCTACTAAATACGTATTAAATTCGTATTATGTTTTTACATTGTGTCATAAATTGTCACTCTTGGATTTATTGACCATTTATGACAACCAGCCTACTAGAATAAGTGAATTGTGGAGTAAACCATCTTTTGAAAACGGTCGGGAAGGCCCAAAGTGTTGTAAAGTCTGTCAACTAAAAATATCTTGTGCCACACAGGCCAGTGGGAAAGATTATCGGGTCAGCCCACTAATTTTATACGACCCAAAATAGAATGCAGCTATCAGATTTGGCTTTCAGGAAAGCATCAGAACATTATGTTGAGCAATCAAAGCTGAATACAAAAGCATCATGATAGTGGTAGTCTTACTAAAGCTCGCTAAAAATGACGGATCATATGACAGAATTTCAAAGACAATCATCACATATGCAGTTAAACTGTGACAAGAGAAAGTGAAACCAATCTATTTCCGCCAATATTGAATTCCCAATATCAACTAATTTGAATACCTTTCTCGGAATAGCAATGAGCTTCTTTTTCTTCCAAGCATTTCTCCTTCTTGTTAAAGCTCAAGAAAAAGGATTTCAGTTGTCCAATCTTAAAATCAGATCAGACTGCTACTGTCTACAAAGACTTAACTACAGAATGTTAATAGACAGCATCAACGTACAGAAATTGCATCAAAATATATGCACAAACTGTGTGAAATTCAAGTTCAGTCAGGGATGAGCTAAACAAAATTTGCTCTTCAAATAGTTCAGTGGAGAACGAAACATGAGACTTCAGATATTTGGGATGGACTCCTTACGGATGAACTGCTTCAAAATAGCTTTCTCTTCATTAATACGCTGCTTCTCTTTACGATCCTGGGGTTTCACCTTTCTTTTCTCTTCAAGAATCCACTTGAATAGTTCACGTTGTTGATCTTCCGGGATAGGCTCCAGCACTTTCACAGGCTCAGGTGTGGGAGGAAGAAAGGTAGGTTCCTCCTGCAATGGTATAGCCGTCTCAACTGGAGTAGGTCGTACTTCCGCATCTTTGCTGCTGTCTTCCCTAATAGGCTTACTTTTTGGCATCACAAACATATAAGCTGCCCCAAAAAAAAGAAAAAAGAAAAGGAAAAGAGTCAATCCCTGTCTGATAATTTCACAATTTAGAAGGCATTTGTGGCAGAAGAGTAAGAAGAGGTTAAACCATGAATAAGAGAATTGGTATCAGGTAGAAAATCTACATAATAGTCATAGAGTAGAACATTTTTAAATAGCATATAATCTTCTCAAATATAAAGTTCCATTTGCAATCATCCTGAAATTTTAAATGCAACCCAGGTTTAAATTTGATGTGACAAAGTTCTGAAGTCAATGTGACGCAACATTGCCTCCCAAACCATATAGTCTATACCAACCAATGGAAGCCTGTTGATCCTAAGAAAGCAGCTGAAATGGCAACTAAATCCAAGGACAATACACCTGCAAATTACTAATGCAGTCCTGCTTATAACCCATTTCCAATGCCAGTTAAAAAAAATCAAGATCAGTACTACATTTTTGAAGATTGATATTAGATTGAGCTCCAGATTCCCAATTTCAATAATTCAAATGGTAAAATGCACAGATCGCGTCAGTTCCAATCATAAATACACTGAAAAATCAAGCAGGGGCACAACATTTCAGCTGGGAATTTAAACAAACAGAAAACAGGCAACTAATCGACATCCATTATCTACCAACACAACACAGAAGGCACAGCACATCCTTTTGAAGGTAACAAGTAGTAATCAATGTCGAACCCCACAATTAAAATTTCAATTAAAACCGCATACACAAATGAATGATCACCCAATGGAAAAAAAAACAGTTACAAAAAAGAAACGATACCCAGTAATAATACGTGTAAGGAGTTTTATTTCATTTCACGGACCTCCAAGAGCAAAGTTGGAGATTAAAAAGGCACGCCAAACGAATTTCATTCGTCCGACTTGGGCTGTCGTGGGAACATGGGGAAATTCAGGTGTTGAGGGAGGAGGAATTGGATTCGGGCCACCCTCCATCGCTTTTCCCTGCGTCTTCTCGATCATCGATCAATGTACTCTTTGGTCTATGTTCTTTTATGTTTTTTCTTTCCCTCCTTTCAATAAAATTAAAAATTTTAAATACTACGCATCCCAAAACAAGAGCAATAACAAAGAGAGAGTTTTGTATTCTTTTTTAATTATTAGTAGTATTTCCTTTTTTTGGAGGAGGTTTTGGGGGTAGATTTGTTTTTGGGTAAATTACATTACATTTATTTCTTGTGATATTTGAATTTATTACTAATTATCTTTTTAAGTTTTGAAAGATTACATTTTTTTTCCTTTTTACTATTTAAAAAGTTAATTTTTTATTATATAATTCATGAAATAACTAACAATCACGCAAAAATAGAGTTTAATTCATACTTTCATATCATATTTGTATTGTAGTAGTATTTATAGTTATATTTAACGAATGTTCCTTTTAAGTAATTGTCTTTAATTTATTTTTTATGTGCTTTGAAAACACTTATGTTCACGTGTAGTCATTTCATTAATTACGTAATGAAAAATTAATTTTTAAACGATCCAAAAGTGAGACCATAAAAGTTCTTAACCTCTTAAGAAATAATTGATAATTAAGGCAAATTTCAGAAGAGGGAAATGTAATTTACCCTTAGTTTTTTTCCTAGTAATATAGGATTTCTCAAACAATTTGTTGTAATTTTTCTTTTTCTTTAAATTGAGAACTTTTTTTTAGGGAAAGAAGAAGAAGAAGAATGTCAAAATTTCTATTTTTGTTGCATCATATGACGTTGATTAGGACAAACTTTGCTACGTATCCCTTCCGTTACTTTCAAAATTTTTATTATTTTAAAAAAAATTTACATTTAGAAGCAAATATTATATTCACCCAAATGCAAAAATAGACTCTTTTATTTGGACGAAGGGAAAATTAATAAAAGAGCATGCTTAAAATGCATGTATATAAAAGATATTAATCTATTCATCCCAAAAGAAGAATTAAGTTCTAAAAAATTAATAAAAGAGCATGCTTAAAATGCATGTATATAAAAGATATTAATCTATTCGTCCTAAAAAAAGAATTAAGTTCTAAAACTTTTCGTTCCAAAAAGAGTCAATTAACAAAATTTCTATATTAATGTTACTAATAATAATTATGCATTACCCACAATTAAAAAATAAAAATAAAAATATAAAATTATTCACTTCATGTCGCATTAAATGTGTAACTAAAAACAATATACCTAAACTCTTTTTTTGAGATCGAAAGAGTATTAAAAAAGAAAAAGAAAAAGGCTTCAATATATGCATGCCTATTACGTTTTTAAGGAAAAGTGTTGATTTATTTGCTGTTGCAATGGCATGGCAGCTACCCCTCAAATTGGAAACGATTTGCTGCTAATCTCAAAAATAAATAGCTGCGCAAATGAAACATTTAATTTGAAACTTTAAGTTAATAAATGAACATAAGCATGTTGTAAATTAGCGAGCTCGAATGACAAAGATTATTGTGGCTATTACTTGCTATAATTAATTGAAATTTGTTAGGAGGAGCAAAGAAACTTAAATAGAAAATAGGTTGCCAAATTACGTATTGATTGATATATTCGCAGATTTGCTCAATATATAAGTTGTTGTGGTTTGAATGTTGTTAAGAACTAAACATTTCAAAGATTATAAAACACAAATTAAGTTGGAATCTAATTTGTATGAGTTATAAATTATCTAAATGAATTCATTAACCTAATTTTATAGTTAATACTCTCCTGTCCCAAAAAAATGCATCACACATTTAACGCATCACTAAATATATGATTTTTCATTTTTATCATTATTTAGTAATTTAGGTTATATATTTTCATTATTATTAAAGAGTTAAATAAGAATTTCTAAAATTTTTTTTGACAAATAAAATTTTTAAAAACGATTTTTTTTTTTTTAATAACGGAGAGTATAACTTTTACTAGCCATTATCTTAAAAAAATAAAAGAAAATTATACATGACATAAGAAGATATTTCGCTAGAATGGTTTGAAAGAAATCATTACAAAAATTGACAAAATGGACTTAGTTCTTCACAAAGATTTCTTGTGATTTGAAGTTTCTATCTCTAAAATTATTTTATTTTGCTTAACTCTTCTAATAGTCCCCCAAATTCCCTTTGGTCTCTAATTTGAACATTGGACTAAGTCAAACACAAACATCACATGATAGATAGACAGATGAAAAATAGATGGAAAACTTTGTTCTTTCCCTCTTTATTACAATGTGTTTCTTGAGTTCATAGAATTCTCTTTGTGAACGCAAAGCTAGAAAGGATAATAGTCAAAACTTTCAAAGTTCATTTTGTATTTTTATATTCTCTCCGTCTTAGAATAGTTTAGTTTATAATTTTTTTTTTTTGGGTCTCAAAATAGAGTTTATTTCTAATCCATATCCAACGAAAGAATATTTACAAGATATATAAAATGTAATCCTAAACTTTCATTGTTGAAGCAGTATTCTGCTAATCAGAGCCGGTGCTCAGTTATGGTACTTAAGTACTGCAAAAACGTGTTCGTATTAGTTGTTAAAGATATGCTAGACAGGAAAGTTCTCCGATCTCTGAATCCACGAGAGGCCGGACTTACAATCACAAAACTACAATCCCTCTCCTGGACTTGTCACGCCTCCAAAAGCTGCTGCAAAATTATGAATCATCATAATCAAGCCATACAGGCTACGGTTTCCCAGCCCAATTCAGCTAGCCCCACCCCAGAACAGAAATTTCCTGTTTTTTTCTTTTTGAGAGGCTGTGATTGAATGATCATAATCATGATTGACAAGCCAGTCTAGGCCAGCCATATCAAAAGTGAATGGTATTGCATGCTAGCCAATTTTGTTTCCCTTCCCTTGTCAACTCCTCATCATCTGCTAAATATTCTCTAGGATATTCTATGGTTATATGTCAACCCCATGAATATATATGATCCCCCCATGCTCTCTTTATGGGATTTGCCTGTTTTGACTTTTTAGCTGGAACTAAGGTTGATCTTCCATGATTAAAATTTTTGATTATTAGAAATTAGTATGTACTTTAGCCTTTTATATATCCACTGCTGTTATCTTTGTTGAACAATGATTGTAGCAGGAAATGGAGATTGTAGTACATTCGAGAGGGGTTTTTTGAATTTTTGCAAAAACTTGCACTTGAGAATTTCCCATCCGTGTAAATCTAGATCCAGTGTCAACTATAATAGCTTAATTGATATGAATAATATAGGTAAACTAAGATAAATCTATAGTAGATTTGGACGCTTCATTAAAATTGACAGCACACATATATAGACAGATCAAGAACAAGAGATCCACATTTTGGTTATCAACCTGCTCGATCAAACCTATCAAAGCATTACAAAAATAACTAACTCATCACACAAATTCATAAATTATGGTCCTTAACTAATGCATATTATGAATTACTGCCTAGCTAGGTTACTCCCTCGCATTCTCCTACTATCTAAGGCTATTCGGTATCAACCATTCATGGTGTGAATAAGGTCATCCTGTAGCATTATCAAGAGCATAACAAGCCAAAACCATGATGATGATGGGAATTAAGAACTTCAAAGAGGAGAGTTTTGGAGGACCACAGGAATTCATCAGCCATGAACCAAACCACATGACAGGGCCATTAGAAGGATCGCAGCTTCTTTCTCATCTTGTGGAAACACACGATGATAGGCTAAATTCTTACTCAAATCGAACAAGAAGTCCTCGAACACGTTATTCTTTTGTTGTGCATGAGGTGATTGAGATGATCCAGCGGTTATCACTTTGGACCTTTTCTTGAACTGTGTAGTCCGCCCATTATTCTTTACTTTTTCTTTGTTTTGCACCTTGATCTTCATTGCTGATTTTTCATATTGTGGGATAGTACCGTTTGCGGCTGCCGCAGCTGCAGCCATGGCCCTCCTAGCCTTTCTTTGCCGGATCCCACATGCGTTGCAAAGCGACTGTCAGATAAAAAAGGAAATCATAATTAATTAATCAACAACTGAAATATGACAACACAAGTTTTCTTCTAACGTTTTTTCCTTTTCATATTTATGTTCATGATCATGTGAAACCTTAGGGCCTTTTGGTCCGCTTCTCCAAAGTGGGGTCCTGGTTGTGTTGCAATCAGCACAAACCCTAAATGGAGGAGTGTTGATGTTGTTTGAGTTACTGTTGCTGCTGAAATGATCAGTTTCAAGTGAAGAAGATGTTGGCTGCTTTTGATGATCCTCCGGCTTTGCAGTGATATCAGACTTCTTCATCTTCTGCATCAACCTCATCTTTGTAGACATCCAGTTCACTTGATTCTCCTGATCACCAAGATCATTTTCATTATTCTTCCATAAAGATATCTTCAGACCTTTGTTAGGCTTGCTCTCGGCCGGATCATGTGATCCCGTGTAGGAAGCATGATTTACATCCTGAAATCAAAGAAAATGTATTTATATAAAGTCAAAACACAAAGAATGATCTTTCTTTCTTTAGATTGAAGCATGAAGCCAGCCAATAAACATTGTGATCGCACATGGAAGCAAGCAAGATATACAGTAATAAACACTGATCCTTGACCCAAGAAAGCGGGGGGGAAAATCAAGGTTTATCTCTGTGTTTTGCTGTCTTATGTGAACAAAAATTAAAATAGGAAAAAAAAAAAAAAAAGGAACCCTTATCAGACTGTACTGCGCATGTTTCTTTACCTCTCGTTGAGGTTGCTCCTGATGCATTTCAACATGACAATATTCAGGTTGATCCTGAGGTGGATTGAAGAACACAGGATAAGAAACAGAAGAAGACGCGGCTGTTTGATAATTTGGAAGGAAGAACTGATGATCATGTGGATCATGATCCTCACGGGGATCAACAGGAAATGGAGAAGGTGCTGAGTGAGTGAAGTTTGGAATCATAGGGGTAGAAGATTAGAGAAAGACAAAGAAAGTGCGGTTTCTTACTGTATTCCAAAAGGAGGCAGTGATAGAAAGTTTTGGAGACTTGGGGAATGTGAGCACAGAAATGATATGATGGTTGGTAGAGGAAGGGATCTAAAAAGGGCCTAATGACTAGAGTTGTAAAAGGCTTTTAAAGGAGGCTGGAAGGGAAGAAGCATCATGCCAACAGCAGTGGCTGGCATAGGCATTCACGTGAGTTCATGGCAACCAAACAACAAAATTAAAAAGACAAACTTAAAGGGCTAGGAGAAGAGCAGAAGGCTACCACACGACCATATCACACAACCCTATCTTCAAAAGTTGCCATCAGAATAATCTTGGATCAATTTCATGAATATTATAGTGGAGACCGGTGAAGATAATATCTTAGCCACACGCACCACTCCGCATCACGCGTGTACCTCACATCATATCAAATGTTGTTTTTCCCCTAATTTTTCTTTAAATAAGTTCTTAAGTTATTTTTAGTCCATGTTAATTTGATCCTCTATAATGATGTTAATGAGATTTGATAAATTAATAGAGGGGAGTACAAAGATAGTGAGTCCAACATTTGTGAAAATCGAAAATCAATCTACTAGAAATTAATAATATTGCACATTAATTAATTTTTGCAAAACTCAGAATCTCACTCATAGGATTCTTAATTGAGATTGAAATTGAATTTCCAAACATAATTCAAGTCTTGGCTTTGGTGAGTTCACTCTTCTAGGTCTTCATTGACCAAACAAGGTTTTGTTTGTGGCATATTGAGTTTGAATTTAGTTTTCTACCATGTCTTCTCTAGGATTTGATGCCCAGTACAAGTTCTAGCATTTGATCAATTTTTTTGCCCTTGTCAAATATTCTGGTTGAGATGCAATCATATTTGGAAAGAAGTATCAAAAATAATGTCTCATATCCATTTAAATGTTCTTAATTAGACTAACTAATAAACTTATTAAGCCACCCTACTTAAGTTCTCTCACATAATCAATGTACATTTGACCCACATACAACCAATCATAACTATTAGAGCTTGTAGCAGAATCACATCAAATCATTTGACTAATTAATTTTTGGCCCTCCTCTGCCAAACTGATCATCGTACATGACCTTTGCCTAAAGAGAGGGAAGATAGGTCCATGAATTCTTCCTACAGTCTCCGAACTGTTTAAGGTTTCCATAAACAGTATATGTAACAGCTAAGAGGTAATATGTTCTCATCAATATCACCCGCGGAATGAAGATGCAGGATTAAATATCTCAGTAATCTGATTCTGTGCAGCGTTACCATACATATTCTTTTACATGGGCATTAATGGTTTTCGGATTTTTCACGGTGGAGTATTAGCTCATAGTAAAGGTAATGAATAGTAGTGGGATGGATCTGCATGGCAACATAGCCAAAACTCATTAATGAATCCACTGCAGGCAAAGGACAGAAACAGCTCCCCAACTTTCCCCACACCCATACCATCATCCCCTCGTAATTTTCCAACTATATCTATCTTATCGATGGTTGATCATCTCAGTTATTGGACAGTTAAAATTCAAAATAAGCTTTACTTCATCCGAGATATTACTAGGCATTTCTTTTAGTGCCAATGTTGACGGTGCAAATCATGAAAATCCATACTTGATTACTTGTTTTTGTGTACATTGTGGTTCAAAACAAACCACCCCAAAAAAAGTAGAATAATGGGATTTGAAGAAAATATGAATCGAAAGATCAATTGTGATATGTCAAAATCACATTTTTTTTACACAAAAAATTCAGTAATCTTTGCCCATAGTGCAAAAGTTCGGCCAAAAAAGTCAAATGGCTACAAGTTTTGAGCTCTGAAAATTACTGAAAGCAACTTCGAGTCTGCCCCGCTGCTAGCAGCTCACATGAGAAAGCAATCATTTTTCTCGAAAATTTGGTATGTCTGTCTGTGCAAGTAGCGAGCTCTGCAAGTTTGAACCGTGCATCTGGACAATTGAAAAACTGGGAAAAAGTAATTTGAGTTCAAAACCACTTTTATATAATTACTGGGCAAATTAAAGAGGTTGATGATGATCAACAATAATAAGAAGTACTATTCTTGATGGTTGGCTCAACTAAGGTAAGACAATTTTGCTTAGTTGAATGATAACCATTAATGTTCTTAACTCAACTTTGATGAGTATTTTTTATGCTCTGTGCAACTTTATGAACCGAAAGTAGTAGGACTTTAGACGAAATGAACTTGACTGTAGCACTTGTGACATCCTGAGTGACAATCTGACTCAATGAACTCTTTAATCAATGCATCTCAATCATAGGACTGATTAATTGAACTAATTAACATGTATTCAGCAAAAATTTTAAGTTTACTATTTTAATTAGCTATGGTATAAGAAGATATGGCATGGAGTTATATAGGATAGTGAAGCATGGGCAGTTTGTGGGGTAAAAAATAATTTTATTAGATAAAGTAATAAAGTATGCACAAATTAGGGGCTATGTTTATCTATTTTAATTTTAACTGGATTGCTGCATAGAAATTAACGATATTGCTGATGTACATGACATTTAGTTGTATAGTACACAAATGTATGGGTTTTTTTTTTTTAATTAAAGTATATTTAATTCACATTTATTGTTGCTTATAACTATATGGGATGAAAAATTAAGGAAATTAAAGTTCTCCATCTGCAGTTAGGGGTGCGCAAATGGATAGAATGATTCTATATTTCACCCTCATCTTGTGCCATAAAGTAGGATACAATTTTTTAGTAGGGTAAAAGTACAAAATTTAGAACTGATTGCTTATAGAACTAAATATAAGTTTGAAATGTTAGAGTATATATATTAAGTTAAAAATTATGAATTAAGATATTACCAACAGTACTATTTATCTGAAACTTGTTATTATAAAATAAATTTTGATGATATTAATTAATATATGTCATATTTCTTAATTATGTGATTTTTTAAATAATTTGTACAAATTATTATTTTTTTTAATTTGATGATTTGTGCTATTTAAAAAATATTTCTTAACAATTTTATTACAATTTTCATGTAGTTGCATTTAAATTAAATATTATATTTATTATTCCCTCTGTCTTACAAAATAGAGTTTACTTTTAATTTGATATAATTTTTTTTAATTATAAGGTACAACTCATTTAATATACAATGACATGTATATTTTTCCATTTTTTTCCATAGCTTTCAATTGTGGGCTATGCGTAGTCTTTATGAATAAGGATCATATATGAGTTTTCCTTCAAAATGAACTCTTTTTTTTTTTTTTGACAAATAAAAGTTTTGAAAGTCAACTTTTTTTTTTCTTTTGGGACAAAGGGGATATTTGTATTTTATTAAATTGTTATTTTGTTAATTATATGACTCAATAATTATTTGATCTACAAGTTACAATTGATATTTAGATTTATTAACTTTGTTTGAATTTAAGTTTAATATTTTATATTTTACTTTTTTAGTTGTTAGATTTTTTTTTAATGAATGAAAATATTAATTTACCAAATCAAATCATATAAAATTATAGGATCAAAATGGTAGTATGCAATAATATAAATATAGAGTTTTGTATAGGGTACAATAAGGGTACAAATTAGAGAACTAATTATAAATTATAAGGTATATTACATGTTTTAACTAATACCCTAACCTATCCTACCTAAACCATGCACAACAAAAGTCTTAAAATATCTCTATGTAAAAATGTTGTGAAATGCATTACTAAGACTATATCCAACCAAATCCATCAAAGTGAGCAGTGTGAACTCTTCCATTAATTCCACCTAAACAATTCTATGGCCTTGTAATTATGACATGAAATTTAGATTGAATAAAATATTATAGCAATTTTTCTAGATATTTGTTGTTTGGAGAAGAGGTGTAGGGAAATATTCATTGATTGTTGATTTGGCATTAATATCATGGGAATTTCTTCCCAATCTTCCCCAATTTAAGGGAGATTGAGAGGAGCGGAGGCGTGGATATGGGGCCAAAGGCGTGGTTCTCATCGTTCTGATTTTTTAATACAAACAAGTCTTGGTTGGGGTAAGTCTAGTATAATGAATAATATTTAAGTCTAGTGTGATGTGTTTGGTTTGTCATGTAAGTTAGAATTCTCTTAGAATTGGAAAAAAAAATTTAATTAAGTTTGGTTGAATTTTGTTATTTCTATATAATTTTTAAATGAGAAAATGTTAAAATTATTAAAAATTGTTATAAAATTCAAATTAAAATCTGTACATAATATATTTAATTCTAAACAAATTCCAATTCTTACAAGGAACTAAGCTGACCATAAACGTATTTCATTGGTTCAAAATTTCTAACAGTATTTTTGTTTTGAATTATGCATGAAAGTCTCTTCGCAAACAATGTCCATGATTGTAAAGCTACTCAAAATGACCAATCTAATCTATCCAATCCGATTTGACATTTTGAATCTCGATTTGAAACCGATTTGAACATCTTCTAACCATAATTGCTTGATATTTCCTCCTAACCATATATTTTATATACTGCAAATTAAACTGGGAAAGATCCAGCGTGACAAAACAAATCTATATATGGATGACACAGACGTGTGGGAAACAGTAATTAATTCTCTAATTTTACTATTGTTCTGTGCAATAAATGAAGTCTGAAAAGATTCTGATAATTATATAACTCATTGAATGAAGAGCATTTATACTACTGACACCATCAAGCACTCACTTTGTAGGGCGAGGGATGTTGAGAACTGAATTGAAATGAATACTAGGAATGAAACAAATATAAACAAAAAGAAAATGCAAACAATAAGGCAGAAAAATAAGAATAAAAATTTTGTCTCTATTATAGGAGATGAAGCATGCATGATATTATAACATGGGATTTGATCATTGAGAAAAATTAAGGAACAGAAAAAAAATTTGGAAAATATAATAGAGACATTGATGTGGATGATCAACAACTAATGATTTTATACGATGGCCAGATTGGCTACGTAGTCGAGTTAGGAGTCACAACTGCAAACGTTAGAGGTGGAGACACCGACGTAGACATGAGTGTAAAATTATCATGTTCGCTGTCAGTGACATTAAGTGTGTCCAAACGCAGGTTGTTTTCATTATTTTTGGATCTTCAAATTCTGAGGGGCCATTCGGTTTCTGTTTCTGCTACGAGACACTTTGATCTGTGTCAACGCGGTCCCAATTTTTCACACACACAGTAAGAGACTCCCACCCCCCCTCTCTCTCTCCATGAGGATTAGATTGAGTAGCCGCTTGCGGCCAATTCATGGGCATCGATGTGTTGCAGCATAAAAATCAGACCATGGTATGGCTGACTGAATCTGTGATGGTTTTATTTTCAGCTCAATTTCTACTGAAATTTTGAGCCTTGTTCCGCATAGGGGCTTTACAAGTTTACACTCAGAATAGGTCGAATTGGTGAAGGTTGATCCCCATAATGAGCCACCAAAAGTTGAACTGATAAATTACTCGATGCACTATTTGTTCTCGAATAGCGATTGTTATTTTCAATGTTCATCTTACGTGTATGAATTATATTTCAAAACGTATTTTTATATGATAATTATAAAATAAAATATACATTAAAAGTGTAAATATATATTTTGAAATGTCCATTCATGCTTTGATCAATTATGCTAAGTGCAACATTATGTCCACAATTCTGTTAGATTAAAATTCTTCTCAATTCGCATTATATCAAAAAAAAAAAAAAGTCGCTTAGTATCAAAATTGAAGAGATTTAAATTCTTTTTCAAGCTATCTATCCATTGTTAATTAAGAAATTATGAGCTTCGGCTGGATTCCCATCACGTCATGGTACACATTTGGCGAATTAACAGGCGGTAGCTGGGGATGGATCCTGAACGCTCTGGACGTTGGACAACAATGCATGAAAATGAAAATGAAAATGAGTATAGTGAGTACATGGCAACCTTAAAAATTTGCCACTATTATCTAAAACTAAATACAACTGATCCATTCCTGTCTGATCATCATCTATCTTTTAAGCCATAATTGTCGCTGATCCTTGGGAGAAATACACGGAGCTGGGATGGCCAAAACTTCAAACCTGGACCAATCCTCAGTTACCCGGGCTCCTTTTTGTCTGTGCATGGAGTCTTAATTATCTGATCAGTAGTACGATGCCACACTTCGATGTATGAATTATCATAGGTAAGTATAAGGCTTCAAAGTATGTAGGTACATGCATTTTCGAATTGCAAATGAGTATTGCTATTCATACTCTACTATTTCTTATGGGCACTTCATTTTTATCGGAAAAAAATAGTATTAACGATATAATTTTATATTTTTAGTGATTCGTTTAAAGTGTTAATAATAAAAAGTCAAACACTAATACTGTCGATCATTAAAAATATATTACTTTAATAAAAAAATCCAATGTTATAAAACTACTATAAATACATTTATAAGAAGTGATTAGAAAAGTACCATGTCATACTACTATGAGATTTAGAATTTGTGGACAAAATTTATTCATTTTCTCTATATATATTTTTTCACTTCGATTCCAGCCTTTTCATATAGATTACTCTATTGAAACCTAAATGGTTTTATTTTTTAAAGATGCATGAATTGTTATATACATGAAATCATATATTCACATTTAAATAGTAGGGAATACTAATTAAGAAAGCTTTGTTAGTAGGGAATTATAAAACATGATTTGAGAATCTCAATAATAATATGAATTAATCAGAGTGGGCCTTGTTATGGAAACATGTGGAGTGAGAGCTTTTAAATTCAAAATTAATAATAAAAAAAAAGGTACTCCTAATATAAATCCTAATTTCTAAACAAAGTTTCAAAAAAATGAAAAAGAAAAGCAAGAATATAGTGAAAAGACTCAATGGAAACTATTTTTACAAATGGAGTTCGTTGCGATTGTAGAGAAGTCTTTTCATAAAAAAAAAATAGTACTAGTAAAACTTGGTTCTTGTGATCATCTTTGATATTTAAGAGAAAAACAGAATATACTATTAGGAGAAAAAAAACTTTATTAAAAACATAAATAATATTGTACTATAAAAACTATGTATTAACATTTAAGATCATCTTTGATTTGAACAATATTGGGGTGGGGAAGAAGTCATTGAATTTGGCATCCAAAGATTAAAAAAAATAATATACACGAAGTTCCACTCATGATAGAGTATAAAATTACAGTTTTACGTTTTGTATGGTGTAGCTTGGATATACGAGTGATGAGTCGTTTTCATAAATCATCCAAGCAACGGTAATTTGGTTCGTCAAATTACAAAAGGGAAAGTCAGGGCTGTGGTTTGTGGTGGACAGTATTAATGCTGTTCTTTCGTTTTCAATCCTCCTGGGATGTTCCAAATGAATCCTTCCTTGTCTTAGGTTATAAATTAATTACCCATTCATTCAAACCCATCCAAAACTTAACCCTCATATCAATTATCAATTTCCGCCAATCCCTATGCATACCACCGATGAGATGAGGCCACGAGGTCCCTCTTTGTTGTTTTGCTGTAAAAACCTAAAAGGATGACAGTAAATCAACTTACCCAACTTCTTTTTTCTTCAAATAAAAAAACGATTAAGATGTTGGATAAATTTAAGGGTAACAATATTGGTGGGATTTAAATGCGTAAAAAAATAATTGAAAAGGAGAATATATATTTCTCATTAAAATTTGAGGTTGAATGAGAGTAAGATCTATCGAAATGAAAATTTATCAATTTTTATTGAAATCTCATAAAAATTTCCCGTTGGAATTCAAATGGTAGTCTCGGATCGAAACATCACGAGAATGCCTGTTAGCTATTGCCAACCATTGTCGGCCAAACGGATTTTCACCATCATGCTAAAATTTGGCTAGAATTTGGCAAAACTGGTAGTTCGAGAGTGGTCTGATTATCGTGTTTATCATGATTTTAGAATATAAATATAAATTTATATATAAATGTATTAAAATTTTAAAAATAATTAAATTATCATTCCCCATTAATTATTCAATAATTAGCTACATTGGGACCATGAGTATTTTAATATCTACACAATAATTTTTTTTGTTATTCTCTCATCTATTGCCCATTGGTAATTTTAATGAGATTAGAAAATTTTGCCACCCCTTAATTATAATTAGTAAACAATTAATGATATTGACATTTTAATTTTTGTTATTAATTCTTTTCTTTTGTCATAAAGATAATATTAGTGGTACAATTCCAAACCTTTAAATGATACATATGAAGTGTCAATATCATGAACCTTAATAAATATCTAACTATATGTATATATTTAGAACATATTCTATGCATATATTGCATCACGTAAGATTGTGCAACCAAATACAATTAGGAAAACATCTTATAAATTAAGAGGGATTACCCATATACATCATAGGAAAGAAAAACAAAAACGAATTATGTAATTAGTTTATTACATTAAAAATAAAGATACAGTAGATATATAAAATATTTTTTCGTGTATATATATATATATATATATATATATATATGATCATTGGAAGTTTAAAATAATATTTCTTTTTGCCAATGTAAGGTCAATTTTATTAATTAAATAATATTTCTTTTTGTAAGGTCAATTTTATTAAACTAGCTACTTGATGACTTTTTATGTACAGCCGTACAGGTTTGCAGCCTATTATGTGGCAAAATTTTACTTGTATATATTTTCCTCCACTTGTTTATTTAAACTCATCATCCCCAGCTAGCAATTTTTTTTCCTTTTTGTTTGGTTAAATAAAGGGTAATTTAATTTTTAGCTCCCTGAGTTTTGAACAAATATCAATTTACCTCCTTAAGGATAAGAGTCAGACAGTTTTCCATCTCTAGATGATTTCCATCCAACAATAAATTAAGAAGTGAAATTATGAAAATGGTTGCAAGTTCTGAATATTTATTTTTTTTTTGACAAGCCAAAAAAAAGGCGAATTTTATTATTGAGATAAAGAGGCCAAAGCTACAAAAGAGACGTAACAGTAGCAAACCTACTCTACGGGGAGCGGAGAAATAAGGGAAGGGGAGACAATGGGCTTATTTTTCCATGATCGCCAATAAAGGATTAAGTCTCGACACTCCTGCCTTTGCTAACCTGTCAGCCACACTATTAATGTCCCTCGGAATGTGGTAGCCCTCCCAGTGCTTAATTTTCCTCTTCAGCAGGTCCAAGTGATTAGAGATATTTTTTAGATGCCATGGGGCTTTGTCTGGGTTTTTCAGCCAAGTGATCGCATTAGCTGAGTCGCTCTCAATTTCCAGGACATGGGAGCTTTTCCAAATAGTCTCTGAGAATACCCAAAAGGCCTCCCGGATAGCATAAAACTCAGCTTGATTTGAATCCAGAATCCCAACATGTTTAGAAAATATAGCCCTTGTTCTACCCAAATCATCTCTAAGGATACCCCCAATCCCCGCCATGCCTGGTTTCCCGATAGCTGAACCGTCCACATTAAACTTCATCCTACTAGGATGTGGACGAGACCAAGTGGCACCAACCTTCCTACATCTGAAGACCTGCCTCACTACTGCATTATTCGGCTGTTGGAAGATGTCTGATATAGAAGCTGTAGAAGAAGGCCATCTTGCCTTAAACCAAGTAGCAAACCGAATGAAAATCAAGTCCATGAGAAGTTCTAAATCAAAGCGCCTATTGTTAAAAGTGACCTGATTTCTGCACAGCCAGATCGACCAGGCTATAACATAGAACATTAGAATCCAAGGCTGCCTTCCATTGAAATCCGGGAAAGATTGCTGCCAACTACTGAGAAAGGTGGAAGGGTTCCCGGGACTGACCCAAACAATACCCCAAACTTCCAGACACTTGGACCACACCCTCCAACTGCTCCAACAATCGAAAAACAGATGTTGAACAGATTCCATCTCGGCATTGCAGAAAGGACACATAGCAAGCTCCGGTCTAATAATGCCCCTTCTTAGAAGACAACTTCTAACGGGAAGCTTTTGGTGGATTAGTTGCCAGACAAAGATTTCAACTTTTGGCGGACCATAACCATTCCATACTAGATTCCAGATTACTTGCCCTTGCCTCTAAGGCCGCAACACTAATTTGTAGAAAGAGGAAGTGGAGTACATACCACTCGGTACCCATCGCCATATGATCCGATCCTGGGTGTGACTGTTAGGATATTGGCCCTGCAAAGTGCATAACAAGTTCTCCCATTGTTGTTTTTCCCAGTCAAGAACATTCCTACGAAGTGCAATCCTCCATTCCCAGCTGTCATTGCTCCAATTTCCGAACTCAGCCACATTTCCATCCTTATTAATAGACAAAGCAAAGATGCGAGGAAAGCATGTTTTTAAAATCATACCTTCTATCCATTCCTCATGCAAGAAAACAATATTGTCTCCCGTCCCAAGCAGTGCCCTCATCCCTGAAGAAACAACCCCATGAAATTTATCAGATGAAGTAAGTGGGGCAGTAATAGCTTTCCATGAATTAGATGCAAGTCTGTTGTTGCAAGGCCCGGGGAGGAGGTGTTTCTTTACTAGCCCATACTTTTCCACCATAAAGTTCCGCCATAGCGAATCTACTTCGTTGCCGAACCTCCATAGCCTTTTAGCTAATAGTGCCGAGTTCTTTAAGTGGAAGTCTATCAGACCCAATCCCCCGAGCTACTTTGGAGCATTTACCGTATGCCAATCCACATAATGCAATTTACGTTGCTGGTCCGAACTGCCCCAGAGAAATTTCCTTACCAGTTTGTCCATGTCATTTTTAACATCGCAGGGGAGCTTAAAGACAGACAAGAAGAATATTGGCAAACTTGCCAAGACAGAATTAATCAAAGTCACTCTTCCACCCATGGAAAGATACCTTATTTGCCAGCTTGCTAGCTTTGATCTCATTTTATCCAAGATTGGCCTCCAAATGTTTCGAGTTCTTTGAGTTACGCTGCAGGAGTCCAAGGTATTTAACCGGGAAGGCTTCGACCTTGCAATTCAAGTACTCGGCCCAACTATACTGGAGACCCTCTTCCACCCCAATTCCTATCAAGCTACTTTTGCTAAAGTTTATCTTCATGCCAGACAACACCTCAAAGCATCGGAGAATTCTTTTCACGTTCAGAACACTTTCGAGCTCAGGTTTGATGAAGACAAGAGTATCGTCCGCATACTGTAAGTGAGTTAACTTGAAGCTATCCGGGCTGATGGTCACCCCCTTGAATAGCCCTAAGGATTCTCCTTTTAGCATAAGGACACTAAAAGCTTCCGCCATGATATTGAAAAGCAGCGGAGAGAGGGGACAGCCCTGACGGAGACCTTTTCTGATGCCGAACTGCTTGGTAGGAGAGCCATTGATCAGAATTGACATAGACACTGTAGCCACGCAGAAACGGATCCAACTTCTCCACTTCTTTCCAAAATTCATCTTTATCATAACATGCTCCAAAAAATCCCAATCAACATTATCAAAAGCTTTTTCGAAGTCCACCTTCAACAGAATGCCACTCCTGCTATTTTTCTTGAGATAGTCGACAGCTTCATTGGCAATTAAGAAGCAATCTGACAATTGCCTAGCTTTTGTGAACGAATCGGTAGCTCCTATCACCTCATTAATCACCCCTTGCAACTGATCGCTAAAACTTTGGCCAGATTTTATAAATGCTCCTACGATAGGCCTATAATCTTTTAGGTGGACAGAATTCTCAATCTTTGAGACCAAGGTGATGAAAGAGGAGTTAACTGCCTTGTCAAATGTCTCAGTCTCGAAGAAACCCTCCAGAAAAGACAGCACATCTGATTTGACTGACCCCCAATGGTGCTTGAAAAAATTCATATTAAATCCATCTGGCCCTAGAGCTTTATTCCCATCGCACTGCTTGATAACTTCCCAAACTTCGGTTTCGGAAAATGGAACTTCGAGGCTATCCCTTTGTACATCTGAGAGACTTTTGAACTGACAGTCCAAGTCAAAGATACCAGCTGCCGATACCTTGTTGTATTGATCAGAATAATACTTTGCAACTGCATCTTTCAACTCTTTAGGCTTCGAAACTCTCCTTCCCTCCAATATCAGGTTGCTGATAAGATTGACCCTTCTTCTTGAGGAAGCCAATTGGTGAAAATATTTAGTGTTTCTGTCTCCCACCTGAAGCCATTTACTTCTGGACTTTTGTAACCATGCTCTCTCCTCTGCTCGATACACGTTCCATAACTGGGCCCGCATATTTGCAAGTTCAACTCTTTTATCACCAGTAGTGTATTTGTGCATCTAACTTCTCCAACCTATCAATTGACTCTAACTCCGGGAGTAGTTGGGATTTGCCTCATTCAAGTTTCCACTGTTTGATGAGAGGCTTAAGCCTCCTAAGCTTTAACCATAAGCCAGAATTATTTCTTGATTGAGCTGCAATCTCCTTCCATTCATTGCGAACCAAGTTATTGAAGCTTTCTTTTTCCAACCAGTGGTTGAAAATTTTGAAAGGCCTAGGGCCCCAATTTATCTCCTCTGTTCCCATGAAAATGGGGTGGTGGTCCGACAGAGATCTTGGCAACACTCGTTGGACCAGTGGCGGAAAAGTATCTAAAAACTCACTTGAGAGCAAAAATCTATCCAGCCTACTGCTAACAGGGAGAGATCGATTATTACTCCAAGTGAATTGCCCGTCTAGCAATGGCAAATCTACCAGCTGCATATTTTCAATAAAGTCGTTGAACTCATTCATGGCCAACTGATTGCCAGTTTGACCACTTCTCTCCTCAAGCGACCTAGTGACATTGAAGTCCCCCCCAATACACCACGGTAGTTGCCAATCTCTCCTCAAGCGACCATTTCTGAATATTTATTACTAAAGGCATGGATATACTTTTGGTATTTCTTACATTATCAAAATCTATTTTGTCCTTCCTGTGTGTTTCCAACATAAGTACGATTTTTCACTTCTAAACCCAATGAAATGTCCAAGATCTTTCTTCATAGTTCCACTTTAATATTAATGTCTGTGTAATTAATAATATACTTCTTTCATTCTAAAAAACAAATATACCCTTACTATTTCAAAATGCATTTAAATTATATTTTTATATTTTCTAAAATAATTTTAATATTTTTTAATAAATTTTGTATTTTACAACCTTTATTCAAAAATATAAAAATATATTTTAAAATGCAATTTATACTTTACATTTTAAAATGCATTTTTCAAGTAAAAATTATGAATCTGGTTATTTCAAGTAAAAAAATATTTTTTGCTGGATCTTCTTTGGATGGCCACTTTGAAAGGACATGTGTTTTTTGTTATAAAAATGATAGATGCTCGAGCTCCTGCATATGACACAGCCACCGATTTTCATTCTTCTTATTGATTGAATCTTCCTATTATTATAGATCTGTTCACTGTTGTATTATTGAGCTTCACGTTATTTGCTAACTTGAGAAAGGTGAACTCAAACTTGACGGCCATTTTTATTTTCATTTTCATTTTCATCCTCATTGCTTTCTAATAAGTAAAATGTTATATTTTAAAATAAATTTCAAAAGACGTTTTGTCTACATAAGTATATTGTACCTCAGCCCATGACTTGGTAATGTGGAAACTTGTACCACACCAACAATATAGGAACTCAAACCATACTAGTAATGTAGGAACCTAGATCACCCAATCGTTAATGTAAAAAGAGCTCAGCCCAAGAAGAAATATAAACAGTTAACGGCACGCAACATTTAGAGAGGACCATCACAACGTGTTCTATAAATCTTGAAAGTAAGGTATATATTTATGATTACGCTGCCACATAAAGGGAAGGAGCCCTAAAAGAAACTACCATTCAACTGCTCTGAATTTCAGTCTCCAAAGCTAATCATTAACTTAAGCATCAGAACTTCTTTCCCGGAAATCCACTCAAGGATTTTGTTTTGCAAGTATTTGTGAATTAAATCATTCATAATATTGTAGGTTGAGTGCACTAGATCAAGTTGTGGATCTCACCATCATCACCTATCAAAAATGAAATTCTAAAATGGAAAACTAAAAATTGATTATTTTCACATTTTAATGTTTTAATTATCACCTCTATAACATTTTAATTGAAACTACAATTTAATCTTTACAATATATACAACATTTTATTTCAAAATAATTTTTTAAATTTGCAATCCATACTAGATTTCAGTTCAAAATTATTTCAAACTATCAATTCAAATAATATTTCAAAATGCATTTTTAAAAAAATACAATTCATACACAACTACAATTCTAATGGTGATATTTGAGTAATTTTCATGCCACCTTTCTTGTTTGGTGGGTCGGGGTTAAGCCGTGATCCCTTAAGTTGGGAATCAAAATTATGTGGTCACTCATTTAAAAAAAAAAATCATTTATGTCCCAAAATTGTGAGGCAAGCTCAAACGCTATTTTGATTGATATTTAAAACCTGTAGGAACAGTATTTCAAAATATATTTTTACATTTTTTGATATAATAGATATGAGATAGAAAGATGTATTGGAAAATGAAAAAGGGTTTAAAACATTGTCAAAGCATGCCCTTATATATATTCACAAAGGCTATTTATACATATTATTAAAAAGGCAATTTATACATATTATTAAAAAGGAAAATGAATGTTGCCTCCCCTTTTGGGCCAGATATTAGAATTGTAGGGATTTGGGGGGGAAAAAACCAGAGGCCAAAAAAAAAAGGCAAAATCCCCAAAAAAGTAATTAGGCAGGCAACATCGACTGAAAAAAAATGCTTTGTGGGCTTCCTATGATTCTGGAATGATTTGTAATTGTTTGGTTTGTAATCCAATAAAATCCCTCACATTCTAATTTCTGCTTCGTCTCTTGATTAAATTCATAAAGGTTGGCTGGATCATGACATTTTCCCAAAACCCATCTTTAAGCCCATTAACCAAATTCCTAAAAGGCACATGCGGGAATGTAAACGTCTCAAAGTCTCAAAGTCTCAAAGTCTGGTCCACGAAAGTGAAAGTGAGCGTCATCCCAAGGGCCCAACAAATAAATCGTGCTCTTTTAACTCATTCAATGAGACCAACCCAAAAAAAAAAAAAAAAAAAAAAAAACCAGGGAAAAATTGAAAGCAAAAAAGTGATTTTAGATTTTAACAATCGAATGTGGGTCAGTAAACAGTAATTAATTTAATCTGACTTTTGCTTGTCAAATTAGAAAGGAATACTCGCCAAACCTATCCATATTTCCTTACTTGATTGCGTGTTCCAATTTTCCACTTTAGACACAATTTCATTAGACTACTATTTCAGCTTAGGCTAGATTAGACTAGACGTTGATGAAGATATTTGACGTGAAATGGGAAAAAAAATTCAAGCATTGTGCCATGCACCATTTTAATTTGATAGCTATATCTTCTATCATCATTGAATATAGTCCAAATGAGTTTCTTTTTTATACACTGTAAGTAAGAATAGAATAAAAATTACTTTCAATTATATATTCTAATAAAAATAACATAACTCTTTTCAAGTACGTGTCGATTTGAAAATATACTTTGTAAATAAAGAGGAAATATTTTATATATTTGTCACACCATATAAAATTGTGCAACGAAAGACAATTATGTAAGATAATTTATTTACATAATAAGAGATAAAAAAAATTATATAATTAATTTATCATACTAAAAACAAACATACAATTATGCAATAATTTTTTTTGTGAAAAAGGATAAGGAACATCTTTTTTTTTATCAATGACCTGGATGGATAAGGTTTCCGTCTCGTTTCTCCTCCAATTCGAGGCAATAAATAAAAATGGCCTATCTGAATAAGAAACATCCTCCTGAAAATGTTGGTGGGGTTGCTAAATGAATGATGACGCTGGAACTCGTTAATGAGTCTGAAAGCTCAGCGCAACCCCAGAATAAATGGAAACGGCTGGGCTACCTCAGAAGCCACTATCCATTTGGTTTGATCCAAAACAACAGTTTTTTTGGATGAGCCCTTGTTTTTCAAAAAGAGAAGAAAAAAAAAACACCCTTTGCATTATTATAATTTATCAAACAAGTATTGGCTTCATTTCACAAAATTCTGATGATGGCTATGGATCATGTCTGCATCATTAGCCGGCAAGGATTGTTGAAGCTTCCGCCAATGCCGTGACTTCCTTGCCCACAAAATTTGGCCTTTTTAGTCACGCTTTACTCTTCTTGAATCCAAGTTGTTAAAGTTTGACTCCCTGATGCAACGCACGTATCCTTTCCTTGTCGGACCTTATCCCGTTTGTTCTGGACGCCATTGATTCCCCCTTGTTCTTGTAGCCCAAGCTTGGCATTGGCTGTTGTTCTTTCCATTTTTTGTTTCCCTTTTTTCTGTTCATTTCCTTTTGCTAATAATTCGTTCCGAGTGAAGTGCAGTGAAGTTCTTCCTTCTCAAACAGTTATACTTTTCGGGCGTATAGAGATTATAATTTCAAAATTTATAGTTATTATTTTGAAAAGCGAAAAAATACGTAAGCACTCTAAGGACTTATATAATTTGTATTTTAAAATATTTTATTAATTTTTAATATAATTGTTATCTTAAAATTATATTTAAAAAATATAAAAATACGATTTCGAAATAGTATTAATGTATATACTAAGTTTATTCCAGTTTTTGCTTTGGGTTGATGTGAATGGAAGGACAATGAATTAGAGTTAGGGAGTTATTTTCAGATAGTACATGGTGGGCTTCGTGCTGAGTGAGAATTAAGCCTGGTCCATGACATTATGAAAGTTGACACAGGGCCTTATCCACTCTCGTTTTCTGGGGATAGTTTTTTTTTTTTCTTTTATTTTTGAGTTTTACTCTAGACCAAAATAAATTTATCTTGAGAAACGAGATTTATCAAAAAATTTTAAATATTTTTTAGCTTATTAAGAAGGCAAACAATATTTTCTTTTAAAAAATAAATAAATAAACAGATGAATATGTTTTTAATTTCAGTAAGCACCTTTTCCCGAAAGAACTGTTTTTTTCTTCTTCCAAAAAGTTGTTAGAAAACGTCACTCTTTTATTTAGTTTGGCAAACCAATCAAAAGAAATAATAATAACAATAATATTCATAGCCTTCAGTTTTCATAATAAATGACATGATATGTGCGTATCAAAAAATTAATAAATATTCAGAATGACTAATACTTATTAGTTACTCATTCTGTATAAAAATAAATTTACTTTTGATTTGGTAAATTTTTTTTTAAAATTATAAAGTACAAAATATTTAATACATCATTAAATGTATAATTTTTTATCTTTAATTTTTAATTCAGGTTATATATTATGATTATTGGTAAGAGTAATACAAGAATTTCAACATAAAAGTAAATTCCTTTTTTGAAAAAAAAAATTAAAACTAATTTTTTTGGGGATGAATATAGTTTTAGTGAAATTTGTATTGTGCAAATTATTATTCTTTGTATGTTATCCCAAATATTTAGTAACTTAATGGAAAAATCAAAAGACAAAATATAAAATGGATCAAACACACAAAAAGTCACGCGGAGATTAATTACAAGAACTAATATCATTTGTTCAACTGCAACTCCAGGGCGGTGGTTCTTACGTTTGACTCTACCATCAAATCTCAACAAGAACTCCTCCAACTTAATAAATGTTGCCCCTCCAACTCCCAAGAAGAAATTGCAGGCTCGTGTTGGGATTCGTTAACAAATTTGACCAACCTTGTCTTCACCATTCCTTAAGAAATTAAGTTGAGGTTACAGTTGAGAAGTGAGGTAGTTGCAGCACCCCAACAAAATGCAGTAAATTATATCCCAAACTTTGGAGTTTGGACAGAAAAATGAATCTCCTCAGTTTCAAGTGTGTAACGAAGGAATGCCCACTTTAGTTGAAGGTTGTTGATCAAATGGATAACGCAACAAGGGTTTCAACTTTCAGCCATCAAATCCATCCATAGTTATCTTACTTTCATGTGTCCTTTCACACTCTAAAGGTCCATTTCAAAAGACTCGATTACGCAACGTACCATGAACTGTACTACGTTTCAGTGTCGAAGAAAGAAGTGAATGAATTGGTTAACATAACTATGAGTTCAGTTCATAACCAGTTAATTTACGTACTCCTGCATTATTAGGTGGACCTAATGCAATTATACAAAAACAAGTCAAATGACTGTGTCATTCATTGCTTGGCTAAGGAAATTAGCATGGATGATTCGTGATTGTGATTAACGAACTGCAATTCTCTATTTGGATAATACTTCTACAGCTGTGAATGGCCTTGAAAATAATGCAAATTTTCTGTGTATTATAATTTGGTTCGGCTAGCAGTTGAAATTGGACCATGGATGACAATGAGAGAAGGCAGCAGCACAGATCAGTGAGTATCTATTAACTGATTGAAAGGGACGTTGCTGGGCTGGCTTCCCAATTGTCATCATCAATTTCATACTCAATGTCCATTAATATTCGTTACTTACTATAGTTTTTGATAGGTTGAAGGCTGCAAGCAAAGCCATTCAAAAATCAAATTGCAAACGTTACTTAAATTTAAAGGAAAAATTATCTCAATTATTATTATTTTGATGGGAAGACTATATATTAGCAGATAATTGAGGGGGGGTTTTTTTTTTATTATTATTATTAAGATTTTGCGTTCTTGGGATGGTTGCTTGAGATTACAAGGTTAGAGGTGATCCTGACATTTGGATAGACTTTCTGAAAATAAAGGATGAAAATAGTTTGCATTTTGTTTTGTGTAGGGAATTAATGTTTGCAACTTGCAAGCCACGTAATTAGCAACAAAGAAATCGATGAGACCTTGGACTTAAAGAGTAAAATTTGATTGATCCGTGTTTATAATGGAGAATTAGAATAGTTTGGATTAATTAAAAAATAGAGCAAATCCCCATCGTGGAAAAAACAACCTTCACTCATTAGGCACTAATTTACTTTTAATATCTAATACTAATTCATTATTATTTTTGTAAGGAATCATATCCTGGCTGGAATATTTAATAATTTAGACTTTAAAGACACAGGGAGTGAGTTTTTTTTTTTTTTAAGGCAAATACATTACAATACGCAACATCTCTAGCAGAATTAAGTTTAACATTTCTAAGATTCATAATTAGTTTGTTGGGCTATCATTTTACATATTCTCAACATAATGTATATAGTTTAACAGAAGAAGGTTTTGACTTGGCAACTTGAGATTCAATTACTTTGAGGGTCCCTTTGGTTTTTGTTAAAATTAGAAAAAAAAAATTATTATATTTGGTTGAGTTTTATAGTTTTTTTTCTTATTTTAACTCATATTCAATGTCTATTTCATAATATTTTTAAATTATGTAAAAATAAACTAAAAAAAATTCAATTTAAAATAATTCCAATTCTAACAAAGAATCAAACACTGAGTAGATTTACCAATTATTTACCCATTAGTTTCATTCAATGAATGATTAAGAATATATGTACTTTTTTATTAAAAAAAATGTAATAATGACAGTAATTGTTTCTATTTTGATCGTGGGACTGAGGAAATGAGGATTAGTACAACATTAATACCACAGTTTCGTTGCGAGACAAAAGTATTGGATAAGGAGCCGCCACCAACCACTAATTCCTTGCTTTAGACTTTCGGCCAACAAACATGGATCGCATCCTAGTCATATGCATGCATGTGAAATGGATCCTACGTTTTACATCGTTGTGATCACCACAAAATCCAAATCAATACTCACTCTATTCCCCTTTATTATTTATAAAATGTAATATCTTTAATATATTATTAAATATATTTATATTTTTAAATTTTAAATTTAAATATACTATAAAAATTTTGAAATCAAATTCTTTAAAAAAATAAATAAATATATTTTTAGAACGAAAGGAATATTTGAGGCCTGTATACTCTAACTTCCACATTAGATGTAGACCGAATTGTCTCATGATGTTTCAAATCTAATTCACGCATCACTTTAGTGGGTGAATAGCTTGTAACATATTACAGTCCAAGTAGCCAAGAGTGATATCTAAGTGTCAAACATATCTGTCAATGTGAGCTCTTAAAGAATAGATTTAATTGTCCATTGTTTTGATATACTTAAGGCATTCTTCAAATAATTCAAATCGAAATAATTGAATGTCCAATTCGACCCTATATGTACAGAAATTCAAAACGTATTTTTGTGTTTTATAAAATATATTTTTAATATATTTCTTATCTCACAATTATTATTTTAAAAAATATAAAAATTATTTTTAAAATTCTATCTATATAGGCCCTTGATAAGGGCCATGCCCCATTCTTGATAAATCCTAAGCAAGATACGGATCATCTATGGCTTACAAGGAGGGAAGAATAGGCGGCAACCATTGATCAAATTGATCAACAAAACCACGTAATTTGGAGAGTACAGATGCTTATTATGTGGCAATCCAATCCATATGACCAAAAAAATTGGTTTGGTTTTTGTGAAAGAGATCGAAGAATATGAAATTATTATCCTTAGAACATTAAGGTTATGAAACACATGTGAATTGATGATGGTTTAAGGTTTAAAGTCCAAAGTTACGTCGCATGTAAGCAAGTCAAGTATTGTGGTTTTTGGTGATGGAACCGAAAACGAACCACGTAGGTCCCGGGCTGTTCATAGTCCGACCGCCCTAACGTGGCATCTTCATCTTTGCCTTTCGATTCTTAGTGAAAATCCACTATTAATAATTTATAGATATAGTATGTACTACTAATACTAAAACCATTATATTAGTATATACTACTTAAATAGTTGTCTCTTCATCTTATTAGAATTTTCATTTTTATATTAATAAATTTACAGATATTAACAAATATAAAGGACTGAAAAATTAAGAGTATGTATAGACAGTTTTTTAAAACACATTTTTACATTTTTCCAGTACATTTTTTAAATTTTTAACATATTTTCTATTTCATAATCACTAATTCAAAAAATGTAAAAACGTGTTTTGATATATTATCTATACAGATGTTAAGAGATCTTAAAGATCTAACGTTGTCTAATTTGTCAATATGATTTTGTCTTACCCCAATTTGATAAATTTATGAATCAAGAAATGGGGAGATCTGAATTTAACCGTAACTCAAGTAATGCACAAACAAATGAATATTCTTTACTTTGCAAATTGCTAACTTTAACGAGTTCATTAAGGGTGCATATGGATTATAATTTAAAAATGTATTTTTACACTTTTAAAAATATTTTTATATTTTACGATATATTTTTTTATTTCATAATTATTAATTAAAAAAACATAAAAATGTGTTTTGAAATGTATTTGATGTACACACTTTAAATTTTTTCCCACAAACTCTTACTAATTCTTTTTTTTTTTTACTAAAAACTGCACTACTCTTACTAATTCTTTTATCAACATAAAAGATGAGTTCCTCAAACCTCTAAAAATTCTATTGCATATAAATCATTAAAATTTAAAAAAAAAAACTTATTTTGACAAACCCATTTTTCTAAAGTTGAAAATTGGACTGAGTGAGTAAAAAATTAGTTTGTTTTTTTTTTCTCCATATAAGACCCACCCCTTCAAGAAATTAGAAATATTCCACGAGTTGTTTTCTTTGGATATGGATTTGGACCAGCTAATTATTGTTGTTGTGGTTGAAGAATTTGGACCACCTCCCCAATTGAAGGCTAGAAAGTGACCATTGTTAAAGGATCAATTTAGCTACTCTAAATTAGACTTTGGTAACTGTAGACACCGGCCGCGCAGCCCCAATCCCAGCACTTCACTGCATCCACAAATTGACAAGTAGTAAAGGGAAAAAAATGTTCCTTTTTCCAAACATGGTGACGAAAATGATAATCACTAATGTTATTGATTTCTTTTTATGTGACATTCCATGAATTCATGTTTTTAACGTTTAGGTATTGTCGTGCACGCCTTTTAAGAAAAAAGCACCTAATTGTAGTACTAATTTTTTTTTAGCACTAAATATAAAAAATAATATTTATAGTAAAAATCTTTAATAAATTATATATATATATTACCAAAAGAAATTTGCGATATGTGTAAATTATATTTTATTTTTTTATTTTTTGATACATTAATTATGAAATAAAAAATATATGAAGAAGGGTAAAAATATTTTTAAAAATTTAAAAATTTATTTTGAAATTACAATTTAAACACACTCTAAGTTTGTCAAAGTGTATTGAAATTTTAAAATATGCATGTAATGTTGAGCTAAGAAGGATGATTTTTTTTCCCCTTTTATTTAAAAACAATTAATGATGATCCGAAATCAACAAATCTAGGTGATGCCTTCTTTGACGAAGCAAATAGGGGGAAAAAATAGGCCTATATAATTTTATTAATTTAATGAGGGATTTTGTAATAAATAACAAGATAATAATACCCGAGCTAGAGGAATCCTTGGAAGGCATGCATACGTTAATGCAGTTGAGTCCACAAAAAGTTTTAAATTATTAGATGTAGGTTTATCTTTCAGTCAATTAAAAAAAGAAAAGAAAATTATTAGACGTGGATGGTCACGCAATCTATTTATATACTAATAATAAATAGACCACGAAGGAAAGAATTAGGTCACAGTTGAACTTTGACATTTGATGCATGTTTGTACAAGAATCAATACTTTATTATACATAGCATCATTTTGCATTTAGTGAAAACTTATAAGTTTACATATTGTGTTTCAAAACACTTGTTTACATTTTTGAAAATTTTAGTTGTGAAATAAAAAATATATTAAAAACTGTAAAAACGTTTTGAATAACGTAAAAATACATTTTAAAAGACTTTTCATATATTGAAAACTAATATTTTGCATTATTAAAAATAAAAAATAATTTTATATTTTTATTATTGTTACATTATGAGTTTTCACCAAACGTATCTTTTACTGTTTTCGAACTTTGTATAAATCTTACCTTTGATTCTTGTCTTGACAAAAAAAAAAAAAAAAAGCCTAGAAGGGATTTTGGAACTTCTTTTTTAAGTGGCGCTTTCCTTGGTTCTTCTTTTGGCTTGATCAATAATGTAATAGTTATCTGTCAATACAAGTAATAATAAGAAAAGAAACAAATTTTTAATGGAGTAAGAATTAGTCATGAAAATTAATTGAATAATTACTTGGAATTGCCAAGCATTCAACATTTTTAATGACACTAAAATTATGCTAAATTCTGGTTTTAATTGAGAGGTTTCTTGTTTCGTAGTTAATAATATTAAATGGCAATAAACAAATGGAAAAGTTTTTTCAACTAAATTTTCTAGAAACCTTATCATAATTAAGACCAATTCCTTTTCTTTATTTATTTATTTTCTTTTAACTATTGCTTTGATGACCCCATGCTGCATTTCTTATGCTACCATCATAAATTGACCAAAAGTAACTATTGAGTTTGACTCTTTGATCTGCACTTACCACTAAAATTAGAGTTCTTTTGTACTCTAGTGGTATAGTTTTCCTTTGTAAAATAATTTTTTTAGTAATTTTGTTTACTTAATCACTGACTTAATTAAACGTGCACTGACATCAAAGTTTCTTTGATTATTATTACTCAATCAAAGAGGAGGTCCACTTACAAAGTTGATCCAAGACAAATGGCCATATAATAAAATATTGTTTCTTGATTTCTTATTATCCATCCCTTTGACTATATTAACCATGCTCTCAAATGCCCAATCCCTCTAATTATACTCATCAAATCATTTAAATTGATTTAAACATGATTCCTAATATTCAATTAGTTCAGTAATTTCATAAAGTTGAGGAAACTTCAGCGTAGGTTTGCCCTGAATAAAATTCAACAAAGGGCAAGTGACCTAACTCTTTAAAACCATTAATTTTGCTTCTTTTGCGTCACGCATTTCTCAATAACTAATCACCACCAAAAAAAAAAACAAAAAAAGTTATCTTTTACCATTGACTTAAACCAACACCCCACATCCCTTTTTTTTTTCTTTTTTGCTCTTTTCTTCCCTAAAGAGATAAGGAAAAATTGTTGTTGGTTTTCTCTTTTACTCAACAGAAATCAGGCAATTTTGGTAGTCTATAACAGAAATGGGAGCGTAGCAGAAAAGGATCAAAATAAAAGTGCAAAAGAGGCATTTCTTTGGGGACCGTTGGTTCCTTTCCTAAGAGGGATGAAGCGATCATATCTTCCTCTTCCATTTTTCATTTTTTTCCCATTGTACGCTTTGTTTTTTCATAAGAGTGAAACAAAGGGGGGTTTTGAAAATGATATTTTTAGTGAAAAACTATAGTAAAAATATAAAAATAAAAAGATAAAATTATCTTTTTACACTTATTGAAAAATTCAAAATAACAAAGGGTCAATATAATTTTTTACTAAAATAACGGTTATTCAACAAAAGATTTTTATGATAGAGTACTTAATTAACAAATCATGTTGACATATGGATTTTGATTTTGCGTTTTAGTTTGCAGTTAATTTTTGTTGCATGATTTTTCTGACTTAATTTATCACCGACAAGAATATCATCAAAGTAACAGCCCGTCTCTTTCAAAATTATTACTATCTATTATATTTCCGATTACTTTTGTAATTATTAGTATAATATCTCTTGATATTAGTGATTATTTTATTAATTAGCTGTTCTGTTTTATTTTATGATAGATACGAAAAACAATCCATCAACAATCATATTTTACTCTATAGAATTAGTTTATTTATTATTTCCTTCCAAGTACTTCCTCCCTCTCAAAAAAAAAAGAGAGTTTACTTTGGTTAAAATATAATTTTTTTATTAGTTATTATGTACAATTCATTTAATGCACCACTAAATATATAATTTTACATTTTTATCGTTATTTTTTAAAATTTTGATTATACATAATTATTATTAGTAATGATATTTTAGAAATTTGGTTTAAAAGTCGACTCTTTTTTTGGGATAAGAAAAGTTTTTAAAGTGAAATTTTTTTTGAAATGGAAGAAGTATATATTATATCATAATTATTCAGCAACAGGAAGAAAACAGATGAATAGAGATTTATTTGAAGCTTTTAAGGACTTCATCAAAGTAAATAATTACAGAAAAAAAAAATCCTCCTCATGAAACGGTTTATTGAACTTATTTAATGGAAATTAGGAACTCAATTATGATACTTAAAAAAAAAAACTTTTTTAATGAAAATTGGCAACTCAATTATGAGAACAATTATTTTTTTTTAAAAAAAAAGGTATATATGAAATTTCATGTGAGGCCTTGCGTGCAAATGATGATGGTTTTTGGTAGAGGAGAGGCGTTGCTGTTGAAAGGCTGATGGCAACGTTCAAATAGCATCGGATTAAGTATCTTAAACGTAATTTACATGAATTAATGAATGATTTAATCATGCTGACAGTATAATCTCTTCTGATGGATCCGTCTCACATCAACAACTACTATAATTATAGGTAGTTTTTAATATGTTTCTTTTGAAAATAAATGCCTAAATGTAATATGAATATAATTTAATCAATTCATTAATTAAACAATGAATTTGAAAAGTCAATCGATGTTGAAATTTTATTATAATTTTTGTGTCATTTTTTTTATTACACATATTAATAAGTTATCATAAAATTTCTAACTTATACTAATATATGCATTATTAGCATCGACTTTCATTCTAATTACTTTTAATGATACTCTTACTTTTAATATTAAACTTTCTACTTTTTATATCAACCCAATATTTTGTTATGATGAAAGAATATTGATGGTATAAGAATCAATATAAATTATAAAATTTATGCTAATTTATTAAAATTTGTAACATAAAATGACAAAAAAAAAAACAACATATAATTGAAGATAGCTTGTAATGAACAACTCTAGACGATTCCCTTTTTAGGCGAAATAATGGACCACATAATTAATTTAAGCATAGGGACAAATAAAAGGGAAGTTGGGTTATTAAGAATTGCCATTATTATTAATTGATAATCAAGTAATTAATACGTCTGTAATTCAAACTTGGAGACAGAAGGGAATTTGGCTTAAGTCGCCATCATTATTGACTTAATGTAGTAATAAATTACTAACCAAAACTTTCAAGAATTACCATTATTATTGACTTCACTTAATAGGCAACTAGCCAAGATTTTTCCCATTCTAAGTAAATTTTGCCTGCATCTAATTTTTATCTTGTTAGGAGTTAGCAATTGTCTCAAAGTACTAACCAAATATATATCCTTATACAAACTGTATCACTTAGACCTCAAATTCTGAATTCATTCTATTTTGGAAATTCGATCACAAAATTTCTTTGTTATTATTTTTTTTCTTAATTTCCAGTGTAACCTGTTATAATTGATCCTATTCATCGTACAAATAATGAGTTTGTCATACTTTTTGATAGGTGAAAAGGGTAACATTTGGATTCAATCATGACATAAGTTAGTCAATAATTAGTCTAATATTTTTTTTATTTTTGACAAGCAAGAAACTCATTAGTCCAATAGAGGGAGCAAATGCATTGTTGTCATGATCAAGGAGTAGGGAAATCAAAGCTGATTATGATAGGATACAATGACTTTTTATGCATGGGATAGAATTTTCCAATGATGAAATGCTCCCCAAGTTGGAATGTAAATTGGATTGGTTACAACTTACAACTCACAGGTCAAGAATTGCCTACTTAACAACATGAACAATCGGAAAGGCTAGCAAACGGTCTTTATTGAGTGTTAACTTAAGTTTACTTGACCTAATTTTTGTGCTCTTGCAATGGATTTGGGGTACATATAGATAAAGAAACAAGAGAACATTCAGAG
This sequence comes from Gynochthodes officinalis, assembly GCA_020080225.1. Lineage (NCBI taxonomy): Eukaryota > Viridiplantae > Streptophyta > Magnoliopsida > Gentianales > Rubiaceae > Gynochthodes > Gynochthodes officinalis. Next base: position 43,506,608 of record CM034615.1, on the reverse strand, counting down.
GCAAATAGTCAATTTTATGTTTCACATGTAGCTTTCCCATTGGTAATGTAATCATTCCAATGGTAATTAAGGTCCTAAAATTTCCTCTTTTTTTTTGTTTTTTGGCCCCTCTGTGGTATTATGGAGGGAGAGGGATTATTGTCCCATTAGTTAAGAATTAAAATCCATAAATTTTTTTTTTTATCTATTTAACTGTATACATGTGAGTGTGAATTTATAAATAGAAAAGAGTCATTAACATTATTGGAGAAGGGTCACGAGTTGAAACAGCCAACTAATAGTTTTTTTGCTTGTATACGCTCAAAAGTGCTTGCTTTTTTTTCACAACAAAATATAAAATCATCAAAGCATCAACAAAATCAAAATGGGAATTTCTTTTCTTTACTTTACTTTTATTACTCCCATACAAAAAGAGTATAAGTCCAAATATAAAATCTTCAAAGCATCAATAAAATGGGATTTTCTTTTCTTTACTTTTATTACTCCCATACAAAAATAATACAAGTCTAAAGCACTGTCCATCATACATCCTTAATTGGATATATATCCATTTCTTCAAGTAAAGAATTTATGAAGTGATTCGCAAAATTTATTAGAAAATACTCGAGAGTACCATATTTAACTTCTATTCTAATTTAATTTATTTCATCTATTCTGTATCGGGAAGAGTCTCAACTTGATTTATTTCATATATTCTACATCGGAAATGGGGAAAAATATTCGTTACACTATCATTTTTGAATTAAAAGAGATATTTTAAAAAATGATAAATCTATTCACTCTAATATGTACCAACTGTATTTTAATAATAAAATAATGTAATTTTATGAATAAATATTAAATTTTAATATAAAATATATAAATCAAATTATATCATTTTTTTAATTAGATAAGATTAACATACACAAATAGAATCTCAGCTACATATTTAATAGAGGAATCCTTTACTATGAGTGCAAGTTCCGTAGGAAAAAAGAAAAAATGGATGTTGATCCTAATTCCTACCCCAACAGAAGTATGCCCCACATTTCCCTCACAACTCATTATAAATAGGCAGAAGCAGCCTTCCCAATCTTTGCAGGGTTAACCCCTACACCAAAACCAAGAATACTAAACCAAAACCACATGTAAATATTTTTTTTGGCCTTGCAGGACAGCAACCCTTATGGCCTATAAATGCCATCAACATATCTTGCATATCTTACATATATGTACATATTGATAGACTATCAATATTTCATTCTCCAAAGAATCAAATGAGAAGCATTGGAAAAGTGGGACAAGACGTATAAGTTTTCTCCTTGTTTATTCTTTGTCTATCCATCTTTCCCTCTCTTTTTAAGTAGCAGTTTTGTTACTGTTTGTGTTTGATATAGAGAAAAGGCTAAAAAAAGGGTCCCATTTTGGGTTTAGACTCTTGGAAGAGAGATTAGGCATAATGGGTTCAATGTGGAAAATGTTTAGAAACAATATTTTGGTGTATGTGGTTATGTTATCTTTGGTTAGCTCTTTAGTTAGAGCGACCGTCACTTATGATGGCAGGTCATTTATGATCAATGGCCAGAGAAAGATTCTTATTTCTGGTTCCATTCATTATCCCAGAAGCACTCCTCAGGTACCAAAACCATTGCCAATTTATTTTTCTTTTCTTTTCTTTTCTTTCTCTCTCTCTGTTTTTTTTGGCGCATTTGTTCCTTGGATATGGCTTGCATTTCAGATATGCAGCTCTAATTTCTTCCATATTAACGCTTTGTCTCACTGGGTTGGATGCAGATGTGGCCTGATCTTATTCAAAAGGCCAAAGATGGAGGCTTGGATGTAATACAGACTTACGTGTTTTGGAATGTGCATGAGCCGTCTCCTGGACAGGTAATTCTACAAAATTTACCTCCTTTCTTCTTGATCATTTTTTTAACAATCAATTTGCTGGTCTTAATCTATCTTTTGTATTTCACAGTACAATTTCCAGGACAGGGCTGATCTTGTTAAATTCCTCAAACTGGTGCAAGCTGCAGGCCTCTATGTTCATCTCCGCATTGGCCCCTATATCTGTGCTGAGTGGAATTTCGGGTAATGCAGATAAGACAAAATGTGGACATACATTTGTGCCAGTTTTTCCGGTATCAATTTATTTGTCAATGCAAGAAAAAGAAAATATCATGTATTCATTTCCTCTGTTTCTTCCCTGTTTTGACGATGCAGGGGATTTCCTGTTTGGCTAAAATATGTTCCCGGCATACAATTTAGGACAGACAACGGCCCTTTCAAGGTAAGATAAGTAAACTATTAACTGCTCCTCTTCCTTACTGTTTTGTGTTTGCATCAATTTTTTATCAGTATGACTTTGACTTTGGAAATTTACTGTTTGACTGTTCTGTAGGCGAAAATGGAAGGATTTGTTACTAAAATTGTCGACTTGATGAAGTCAGAACGTTTGTTTGAGCCTCAGGGTGGACCAATTATTATGTCCCAGGTAGGGAAAAGCATGATCTTTGTTGTCCTTACCGTGTTTCTTGAAATGGGTTCGATTAATCTGCGGTTTCTCCATTATTGACATTTGTGTTTCATCTGCAGATAGAGAATGAATATGGCCCAATTGAGTGGGAGATTGGAGCTCCCGGGAAAGCATATTCAGCATGGGCTGCGCAAATGGCCGTAGCTCAAAAGACTGATGTTCCATGGGTCATGTGCAAACAAGAAGATGCCCCTGATCCTATGGTAAGCAATTCTTTCTACCTTTCTTCAACTGTTTTATTTTTGCTTCCTTCAGACATAAACATTTCCCTTAACTTCTGCGAGAAGTCTGAGTAAGCTGTTGCTTAGTTAATTGCCTTCCTAGTGTTTCATTGTAATAGCACAACAAAGCCATTTATGGGTCCCACCTGGTTGCAAATTTAATTATCTTAGTATTTGTTAAAATTAGGATTTTGGACGTGTTCTCGATACTTTGGTTGCTTTGGTTGTTCATCAGTTTTGGTTGTCTGTTTGAGGCAAAAAGAATTGATGTTCCAAAAATGAATAACGGGACTTTTAGTTTAGTTACCGAAGTCAAGTTCTTTCTCTTTAGCTCTATTCTGCCAGCTGGATAAGCAAATATTGTCAAAATTATGTTCTGAAGCTAATTATGTTCATTTATCATATTACAGATAGACGCTTGCAATGGTTTCTACTGTGAAGGTTTCACACCTAACAAGCCCTGGAAACCAAAAATGTTTACTGAAGTCTGGAGTGGCTGGTAGGTTATATGAAGTTCTTAACATCTCCATGTTATCCTTGCCATCTAATTTCTGTATATAGGTTCGCTCAATTCTTCTAAATCCCTATCCCAGGTATACACAGTATGGTGGGCCAAATCCTCATAGACCAGCAGAAGACTTGGCGTTTGCAGTTGCAAGATTTGTCCACAATAATGGTTCATTTTTCAACTATTATATGGTTAGTCAATCATTTCTGGTATATTTGAATAGTCATGATGGTGCAACTGCTTTTGTTTATTCAGGTAGAATAAATTGTTCTGAAATTTCTCGTTTTCTTGTTCATAAATCAGTACCACGGAGGAACAAATTTTGGCCGAACTGGTTCTGGTCTTTTTGTTGCAACAAGCTATGATTATGATGCTCCAATCGATGAATATGGTATGCTTCAATACCTAACCAAATGTAACTTTTATGCTTGGGTGCTTTTTGATTTCCACGTAGAATTGGAAACAATTATAAAGTAACTTTCTAAGCAACATCAGACTTCTCTAATTGCAAAACTGCATACCTTAATACCTTTATGTATATGGCCACAATGCTTGTGTCCGATTTGCATTCATTTTCCTATTCATTATGGCGCCATCTATGATTTCTAGGACTACTAAACGAGCCAAAATATTCACACTTGAGAGATCTGCATAAAGCTATCAAGCAAGCAGAACCAGCTTTAGTTTCATCATATCCTTCAGTTATCTGGTATGGGAAGAATCAAGAGGTTAGTTGGCTGTGAAGGCATCTGTAGTCAAATATATTTTTATTGTCTATGGTTTTTGGAATATAACTTTGCCTTTATTTACAACTTCCAGGCTCATGTATTTACATCAAAAACTGGAGCTTGTGCCGCATTTCTTTCCAACTATGATCCTACATATTCAGCAACGGTGACCTTCCGAAATGTGCGATATAATTTGCCACCTTGGTCTATCAGCATACTTCCAGACTGCAAGACTGTAGTTTACAACACTGCAACTGTAAGGAAAAACACTTCCTACTGAAACCCAAAATTATTTTCTCCTACTAGTCATGGATTAGATGATGCTAAGTGTCTACAATTCCTATGTGTTCTCTAAGACAATTTGTTTCCTCTTGATTGATATATATTTTTAAAGAATAACAAGATGTGTTGCTTGGGTATGTTGCAGGTTAATTCCCCAACCACATGGCCGAAGTTTACTCCCGTAGCTGGGAAAATAAATTGGCAGTCATTCAATGAATGGACTCCATCTGCTGATGACAGAGATACAGTTGCAATGAATGGACTGTGGGAGCAAACAAGTGTAACCAGAGATTCCTCGGACTACTTGTGGTACCTGACAGAGTAAGCATAAGTCATCTATCTATGACCTTTTGCAATTTCGTTCCTGTTTCTGAGTTCTGGAAATCACTTCTGTCCTGCCTTTGGAAATTGATCCCTTTGCATCTCTTGCCTATTTTCTCCAGCATAAATGTTGCGGCCGATGAGGGATTTCTAAAGGGTGGCCAGTGGCCACTTCTCACCGTTATGTCAGCTGGACATGCTTTGCATGTTTTCATTAATGGTCAACTTTCAGGTACTTAGAATCTCAAAATTCTTCCTAACATTTCATGTATGCCTATTCATCACTCTTTTTCTTATGTTCTTTATCTGATCCTTTACTGGTCTATTGGCAGGAACGGTGTATGGGTCATTGGATAAACCAAAACTTACATTCAGCAAAAATGTGAAATTGAATGCTGGCATCAACAAGATAGCTTTACTTAGTGTTGCAGTTGGTCTTGCGGTTAGTTTGCATTTGATAATGTTCCAATTCTTTTCAGATTATATCACCATGCAAGATTCACATCAGCATATTGAATACTGTTTGTATTTCAGAATGTTGGCTTGCATTTTGAGCAGTGGAATACAGGTGTTCTTGGTCCTGTAACATTGAGTGGTCTCAAAGGGGGAACGAGAGACTTGACAAAGCAGAAATGGAATTACAAGGTTAGAACTTCTGAAAAATGACAAGCTTTGAATGACGAGGGAAAAGACCTGGAATTGTAAAGAAAAAAATAAGAGACATGACTTGCATACCAAAATTTTAATTCTTTTGTTAATGCTTTTCTTTCATGATATTATCACCAGAAGATAGATAGTTGGAGTAACACTCTTTTGGCTGTTCATTGGCAGGTTGGTTTACATGGTGAATCCCTAAACCTCAATACCCCCAGTGGAAGTTCCTCTGTCGAATGGGTTCAAGGAAAAGCAGTAGCTTACAAGCAGCCCTTAACGTGGTACAAGGTAATTTTCTTTTTTCTGTTTTATGCGGTTCAAGTGGTGCAAATGAAATGCAACACTGATCCTTTCCTCAAAATCATACTGAACTGCTTTCCTGCTAAGATTCTGGTCATTTATCAACTCAAAAACAATTTTCTTTTCCTTCAGGCCACTTTCACAGCACCACCAGGAAACGTTCCAGTAGCTATCGATATGGGCAGTATGGGGAAAGGTGAAATATGGGTGAATGGTCAAAGCATTGGGAGGCACTGGCCTTCATATATAGCACAGGGCAACTGTGCTAAATGCAATTATGCGGGAACTTTTTCAGAGAAGAAATGCCAACTGTATTGCGGAACGCCTTCACAGAGATGGTAATTATTACAACGTCTAGCAAGCAGATCTGATAGTTCATAGTTGTAACCAACTTGATAACTTCTAACACAACTCTGAAATTTCAGGTACCATATTCCACGTTCTTTGCTGAACTCAGGTTCAAACTTCTTGGTTGTATTTGAAGAATTGGGGGGTGATCCATATTGGATGAATTTGGCTATAAGGACGAGAGCCTAATACCAGAGAATACAAAGGCCAGCAATTTGGTCTAAGGGTGAAGATTTGTACAGTCACCATGCACTGTCAATAACACATTCTGCAAGGCAATTGTATATATATATTCTATATAGGCTCCTCTGAGCCAAATGCGGTTGAGGTCTACAATAGCCTGTTAGGTTTTGGAATATGCAAGGAATAACACATTCCTGCATACATATCTACATATGCAAGGAATTACACATTCCTGTATACATATCTAGATATCGCTTTATGTTTTTAACAAGTCTTGAATCAGTATTTTATCAAATTTTTTCCCCCATAAATACACACTGATCAACCTAACCGCAGCTAGTTTAGTATGCTCCAACTGCATCCAATAGGGACACGGATCCAAGATCTATCATTGCAGATTGCAATATTAATTCTAAAGAACAAAAAGGAAGGCCAGAATCCTGCATAAACAGTAAACACGACCACAGAACCCGACTTTTACAATACGCAAATATGGAACCACAAAAATCTTCTTTCAGGGAGCATAGAGCAACCACAACGCATATAAGCCACATGTCTGTTGAGTCAAACAGAGAAAGACTAATGTCAAGAATAATGGTAGTGGACACACCTAAATACTCATCTGCTGCAACTGACTTTTGTATGTATATGCTATATCACTATAAGTTATTCTCAGAATTAGCTACATGCTTCTTTTTGCTGGGCCGAGGAAATTCTACATAATAGGATCCTCTGAAGCACGGCTCAACTTCATAATGATATCGTCTAGGTCCTTGTAATCTTGAAAGACATCTTGCCCTTGATTTCTCCAGTGAGCTAAGCTGTGGCAGAGATCCCCAAACATTAGAAGTCTATTTTCTTCATCAACTCGGAGAAGCCTCTTTACACACTTCAGCAAATATTTTCCGACCTTTAATTTCACACGGTGAAGAAAATCTATGCCACTCTCTTCATTTTCAAACAACGAAATAGACATTTGCTCGATGACATCAGTTAGATCAAAGACAATACGTGCTCCAGTTATGGCCTCTTCTGTGCTACATGTTTCACTCCATTTAGTTAACAATTCCTGCCACTCACAGCTCCTTCCTCCATGCTTCAGTCCAGCAACTTTTGTTACTTCCAACTGGAAGATAGTTCCAGTGGCAGCATAATGCAAAAGTAATTCACATCCTATTTCATCCATAGAATCGAAGAACCCAATCAAAATGCCCAAGGGAATCCTCCTAATCAACCTACATGTCTGACTGCCAACTCCTTGGGATGTATGTGCAGAACTGGATGCCAACCTGCTGATACGTCTGAAACATTTAAAATTCATGTCTTGAAATTCATTAAGCCAGAGCCAGATTGTGTTGCTGTCATAGAAGACGTGGGTTCTGCTTTCAAGACAATCTGAATTGAATTCACATTCTTCCTTGTAGCCCCTAGATGCCTGGCTACATTTTTCTGGGCCAAATTGCCTTAAAGTCCAAAAACCCAATACTTTCACCAAATAATCAACTAATAAATCCTGGTAAGAATCAGTAGAAGGGCTTACAATCCATGCAATAAATCTTGCAGCAGCAGCAGAATAAGGAACTTCTTCATTGTGCAATTCATCAGACTCAACCGAGCCACTATGATATTTTAACTGGAAACTGCCTTGAATATTTGGGGAATAGAAAAGTAACATAGTGGCAAAAAAGAACCAACTAGGGAAATTCATAGCAATGGCCCTGTCGTGCGAAAGCAAGAAAATAATTATTTTCTAAATAACATGAGCCAATCAAAAAACATGTTAGTTTCGGCATAAAATCAGAAGTTACCATAGCGAATTATGGTCCACCAGTTCCATCTTCACCTCACCTTGCTCAGAACTTTTATTATGGTGGTTTCCCGCATGAGAAGCCAATCCACTTATTTTCTGAACTAGATGCTGAAAACTTTCCCATGACAATGGTCCAACCATAATTCTTAATAAATTTTGCTGGAAGGGGAAATATGCATTAGAAAATGGTAACTTTGAACCGATCTCCATTGACAAGCCCCACCACATTGGCCTGGAGATTATATCTAGCACCAATGAGACCAATACAGTTTGTAGTTCCAACACAGAAGCCAGACCCCTGAAACAGAATTCTACCTAGTAAAGGGGAGTAGTACACAAGTTGATTCTTGTAGAAAAGAAATGGAGCTACATCTTTCTCTGAAACATGAAATCATTAGCTGCAAATAAAATATATATTATCAAGGCCAAGAGGCAAAACAACATCAGGCAATGCAACTAAATGAACTATAATCATATCAGCACAAGCATGAACAAAAAATGTAAATCCCACAAGGAAAAAATACCTATGAGCACCTAATCTGCTATTAACTTCTGATCAGGTGATTAAAATATCACATAAATTATTCAAGACTGCAGGTTGAACAAAATTAATGATCAGGTACATACGTCACTAGAAACCAATGATGCAACATTGCCTTCGCCTCAATGAACATTGAAGGAGCAAGTGCCAAGCATATCAAGATGGAACGCCATTCTGTTCTCTCATGAAATTCTATCCTCAGACAGAGGAAGTATCTTTTATTAACCTCTTGCAGAATTTGAGACACATCATTCTGTAAAGTGGTAGGATCAAGATACCAAAGGAGCAACCTGCAAAGTTTCAGGTTGTTAAGGAATTTAAAATCATCTGCAAATGCTGTCAAGATAAGCAAACTCTTCCAAGAAAACTGCTACTTCCAGTTCACTCAGAATGTGAGACAGCCACTAAGATGGGACAGTAGTCATGCATCACACCTTACTGGCAATTCTCTTCTAATAAAACTAACTTCTTTTGGCACATGGACAAGTAGCTTCTGAACAGATTTTGTCCATCCATCAAAAGTATTAGCATCAAGAACTGCATTTGATTCCAATATAAACTGAAAGTGTGATGCCAGTACTGCTACTCTTAATGCAGCGGAGACTATTGATGGAGAAAGATCTCCTACCAAAAAAAAAAAAGAGTAAATTTATTTAAATTTCCAATGCAGTTAATCAAGTTTCTTCAAGGATGAAGGCTATTAGACACATTGACAACCAAAAAGGCAAAAGATGTGCGTCCGTATTTGAAAGAAGCTAATGCCTTAATACCATTTTAGGGGAAAAAAAACGAAGATAGAAGAACTCATCCTATTACGAGTACAACAACTGACAGAATTTTTAGACATTTCCAACTGCAAGTATGCTTAGAAAGTTTTTTTAAGTAGTTTTAAAGACAAATAAAGATTAGAAGCTAATTTCGATAAAATTCAAAATTAACATAATCCAAAAAAAAATTGAAGGAATAAACACATTCAATCTGATTCTACAAAAAGAAAATCCACAGTAACCTCGATGTCCTTCCAATCTTTCCAAAATATCAACACACATTTCCATGACTTCCAAACAATCCTGACTAGAAATCGATCCTCCTACTCGTAAAATCTCCTTTTCACCCACTCTCAAAACCTTACATTCAATAGAAGAAGACAGAACTGCCAGAATCGTCTTCACTGTGTGCTCAAGCACCGATTGATAGACCTTATCCAAAAAAAAAAAAAAAAGACATTTGTTAGCATCTTTAACCATAAAAACATTTAGAAAAATATGCGTAAAATAATAATATTTACGGAATTTTGAGGTGACCTGAGGGGCACTGAAGCACATGAGAGACAGCGCCGTGTCCAAAATTCTAACCCTAGGTTGAGTTTCACTCAAGTTGAGAGATCGATTCAGGTTGGAGACTGTAACGGTGATATGTTCATCATCATCTCCAATCGGGGCCGTTGGATGTCTCGCTTGGAGATTCGACGCAAGCGTCGCAAACAGAGAAGTAATTTCTAATAATTTCGACATTATAGTGTCAGCGGCCGCCGGCGGGAGAGCTGAAAGACTGATCACCGACCAGACTCCGGATAGAAGAGACCACGGATTTTCCCGCCAAAACGGGTTTAGATTTGGGCTTGGGCTTCAGGTCCTACGTCTTCGTGAGATTGGGCTCCAAAGAATGAATATAAATTAAGAAGGTAGAGTTTTTATTTGGTTCGGACTTTCTTTTGTTGGCCTTTATTTGGTTAGTCTACGAGAAAAATTTTGCCCTTTTTTTCTGTGATTTACTATTTATAATTCGGGAAAAATTTAGAAATAAAAAGAGAATGGAAACATGGTGAAAATTCTCATGATAACTGGCGAATGTTCAGAACTTTTAAGCTATATTTACAAGATTTTAACAACTAAAAGGTTGTTTTATAAGGTAAATTTTGAGTCTCTTTTTTCTTGTTTTCGGATGGTAAATGTTTTTCAAAACATCAAACCGAAATTTGACTTAAAATTGCAATATTAACACAATCTCGATTTAGGGTAGCTATAAGCATGCATTGTACTGCTCATCTACTGTTTGATTCTCAATTGTAGCAATGTTTATTCATTCTTGTTTATGAAAAACTAGATGATGGAGTGAATATTCACCATCTAATTCGAAGTGAAATGCTGTTAGATCCGTCAACCGATAGTAAACCTGCAAAATAGATCTTGGATTATTCCTAAGAGCTCGGATTATTCCTAGGGCAGAAACTCCTATGCTTAAATTAGTTTTAGAGTTGTGAGATAGCCATGAACTCAACATATTAAAATTAGGGTTCTCCCCTTTACTCATGGTGTATTTATACCTAACGTCCAAAATTGTAGAAAAGTACTCTAAAAGCAGTTTAAGGTTAATCATACTTGTCATTCACGAAATCCTTTATGAACTCGACCTCTTGGGGCTCACATATTGGGTCGAGGTCCATCATTGGACATATCATTTTGTAACAAATAAAATCTGTAATTAATTATTCCATTCGTCTAAAAAAAAAGTGTTCATTTTGACTTTAGTATAATTTTTTAATTATAAAATGCAATACACTTAATGTACATAATTTATTACCGACTAGTTATAAGTTCAAGTGGCATTTTACGCCAAATTACAACTCATTGGTTAATTCTTTAACATCATTGGAAAGTAAAAAGAGTACTTGGTACTCTTAATTAAGTATTAACTTTATTTTAGGAAGAGAAGACTTCTGTCAACAGACAAAATTCTAAAAAAAGGTTAATTCTAATTTTTTTTTTCAAAATCGGTAGTTATATTTTATAGCCAAATTGACAAAATATATATAATCTAAAAGGTTAAAAGAGTTTCATGGCGTTAGATGAAATCAAACCCATGAAGACAAGTCTCCTCGCGGAAGAGGAGGATGAGGTCCGACTAAATTGGGAAAATACAAATAATACTAGCTAATATAATAACACCTTTAAAGGAGGATGAAACAAAAGACCTTCTAAAAGGAAGATAATACAAAATAAAATATCCTATCTAATAGGGATAAATCTCTAATATATAAAAACAAAACCTAACACTAACATTACTACTAAAAAATTATTAACTAAAGTGTGATCTTAAATAAAAACCTCAAACTGCACGCGTTAATTCCAATTCACCGTAAAGATTTTACCAGATTTTACCAGTATTAGCTAGATTCGAAGGTACAACCATTTACTTGAGTCAAAATGGTACACGTAACGAAAGAAACAAGAGACAAAGACCTGTGTCAGTAAGAAGTACTGTTGAAAATGATCTTAGGAAACACCCATACCCCGATTTGAAATCGCCAAGTTTGTTGTGTGTCAGTTGATGCAGAGAAGTACTGCACTGTGCTTGACCATGCAAGCAATTAATAATGGGGCAATATCAGAAAAAAAAAAAGAAAAAAGAAAAGGGATGATCACGACCTATTTCTAACTGTAATGGAGGACAGATTTTGAAAAAACAAAGTCACCCCATTAACTTCTAATGCTTTAATCACCAGCAACTAATATCAGTAGTTGTGATTATGGCAGTTGATAAAATTGAAGGACCATGGTGATGATGAGCTTGAAAAAGTAGTAATACTCGTTATCAAGAAAAAGCTAAATAAAGACGCTAAAAATTAAGCCTACGTTAACTTTTGGAGACTCATCCATCATTGTACCTCTATGATTCCTCGACATATTTTAGTCATGTGGCATGCAATGCATTACTAGTTAAAGGGACTCACTTTTCAATTATGCCTTGCTAAAGCAAGGCTGGATGATCATGCCAAGACGATAACGTTCTTTATTAGCTTATGTTAACTAGTACTTCTTTTTGTAGATGGTCAAATATATGTCATTGGTCTATTAGTGATAGGAAAGTTCTTTCTGACTTTGTACCAATAAAGCAAGGATGGCCTCATGTTTGGTGAACCAAATCTTAAGATTTGCAAATCAGAATCATGGGCAAATATATCTTATATAGTCTATGTGATGCAGAAAGGACCAGAACATAGGTCGATTCAAGTCTTGTAAGTTCTAAAGAAATTAAGGAAATAATGAACATGTAAGGAAATTTGTTGGTTCCTGATAAATTTTGCAAATCATCATTAGATACTGCGATTTGTCTCCTACAATGTGTACTAGATATTATTACTGTATCTGTCTATTGTGTTCCATTCTCATTAGACATACAGTGAAAGTATATAGAGAGAACTGTTTGATTCTTGCAGTTGACTAAACCATGCTAGCAGAACAGAACTACAAGAGCATGTGGATCAAAATTAACTTCATTTTGCTCCCGATTTCCCATTCCAAAAGGTTTCCACTTACAAATAATTGAGGGATTCAGCAACCTTTCCCCTTACAAGGGATTGTCACAAGAGAATAATAATTTCCCTGCATGGAACTGGGTACGTGCAGATTATCACCAGCAAAATGGTTGCCTTTTTCTTTATTTTGTAAAAGGAAGCAATCATATTTGACTATTCTTCTGTTATTTTGTTGATTCATGGATAATCTAGATCAAAACTAGGAGGAATAAAGCAACAATGGTTTGACGATTCCTGGCACCAAGAATGCAATCAAAGCAAATCCTGCAATTACTTTATTGACAAAAGAGAGTTGGTTTTGATCAGTTTATATATGTGTCTCTGAGCTTTTTCAAATTGGTCAGTCCCCTAATAGAAGGTTAGCAATTTTTGGTGAGTTTGATTAGATTAGTTTAAGAGACCAGACTCAATGCTTACAAGTTAAGAAAAGATCCCAAGACTTTGATTACTTCTAAGTCTAATCATTCTCAAAGTTAAGAAAAGATCCCAAGACTTTGATTGCTTCAAAGTCTAATCATTCTCAAAGTCTAAAACACTATTAAAGAGAAAGTGTTATTTATCTGGATTTAAAAAACTGACTAGGTTAATTATGGTCATCAATGTTAGAGGGCCCCTCAACTTAACTAGGAAATGATACATTTTTTTTCTTTTTTTGGTTGGATTCACCCTCCCCAGTAACTGGGGATTAGAGAATTTACCTGAGAAACATTATAATTAATAAACATGTCAATAATGTTCATTAAAAGAAGACAAAGTTTGATTAAGTTTAATTTGTGATGAACATGTTTGATTAACCCAAATAATGTTCATTAGAAGAAGACAAAGTTTGATTAAGTTTAATTTGTGATGAACATGTTTGATTAACCATTTTGCTTCAACTAATTCGGAAGGGGTTACGGGACTAGAGATTCTCATTTGTTTGCTTGTGATAAAATTGGTAAATCAAAGAGTGATTGAAAATTTGAAACCCTTAAGAGGGCAAAAGAGAGACATCAAGTGGGCCATTTTAGGTTTTTCCTTTTTATTCCTTGTTTTTTGAAGAGATAGCCTGGAAAATCTAACTTTAGAATAATGGAGGCTTGATAAACAGTGGCATGGATTAGACTATTCAAACTCCAAAAAATTAAAAAAAAAACAAAAAAAACATTGCTTTCCAAATACAAAAAAGTTGAGGATATTAGCACTCTTTGTTGATTGATACTTTTCATTTGTTATTAAAAATATGAAATTGTATAATTAATTTTACTTTTTACGATAAAAATAGAATAAAATGTCGATAATATGAAATAAAACGTCAATATCATTACATATAGAAAAATCTCTCAAGTGTTTTTTGAGCCCTACTTGTAAAAGCAAAATATGTCCTACTTTGTTTCTCTGGTTGAATTTTCCTTTTCAACTATACAACTCTTACATTAAAGTTTAGGGCAGTGGAGACCAATATGATTAATTCTTACAATAAATTTTCCCCTAAAATTGATTTTATTTGGACAATAGTAATAATGAAAAAATAGCATTGAAATACGGGGAAAATAATACATGAGCGAAGTGTTTTGAGCATACAACTTTCTTGCAAATAAATGCATGGTTAAATGAATCTCACTCGCAGCCTTAGTATGCATATATATATATTGCATTTTAGAATATATTTTTATATTTTTTAAAATAATAGTTGTAACGTAAAATGTGTATTAGTTATATAAAAAGTTATTTTCAAAAGTACGAAAATTCATTTTGTAATGTAATTCATACCTAAATTAAGACTTGCAAATTCTCTTTTCTTTTTATAAGGAAAAAAATATTTTATACATGCAATATATTTTATTTTTAATGTATCAAATCAAACACATAAAATTAAAATTAAAATAAAAAATTATTTAGATATTTTATTTTTTCTTGAAAAAAGTTAACTTTACTTAAAATGAAGAAGAACCAGACATCTTGTTAAAGGTTAATTTTTAGTGTATGGAGTTTGGAATGATCAAAGTAGTATTATTATTATCTAAAGTGCTTGCTATGCTAGCAAGTAGCAAATAGAAAAATGGCACTCCCCACATTTCTTACTTTAACTAGACTTGAGTGTTGAAAATATTTAGTAGAGACAGTACAAGTCTATTCTTATTTTTCCCTTTAAAATACTTTTTTTATAAAAAAAATTCATTAAAATTTTCATATATTCTAATATAACTTTTTTCAAATACATCATACTCCAAATATACCCTTAGAGGTGCCCACATATTTAGATAATTTAAATAATAGAAATTGTGGTTTACGGAGGCCAACATTTTTAGTTTTTTGGTTTCAAAAAAGTATTGACAAAGAAGGATACTTCACATAATCCTAGGAAAACCTAAAATAACAAAGGCACTATTGATGGCAGTTGATTTGGGGCATTGAAATCGTTCTTGTTGGAAGAAGTCTTCAAGCCGGAAGGCCGTTGGAGAGAAAAAATTACTGTTCCTAGGGGCGAACTAACGTGCGAAAATGGTGCGATTTTTACTGTTTTATGAACAGTATTTTACTGTTTATAGAACAGTAAAAATTTTTGAATTTCAACGTTCGTGAACAGTATTACTGTTCATGAACTTTTTTTTTTTTTTTGCTGCGATCTCTTCATACGGTAGTAGCAGATCCGCCTGACTATTCAACACTTGCGACAGTAGTTAGGGGACAACGTTATTCAACGTCTACAGGTTGGATTCACGCCACGGCTTGAGGTGCGAGTTAGAGATTTAGTTATAGTTTTTTACACCATAGGCCCTTAGTAGTGGGCCACTTGAGATGCGTAGCATTATTTGTGTATAGTATTAGTGTCCCGATATAACCGGACTTTTGTATTTTGGTACTTTGGGTTGTTCCTAAGTTGTCCAAATCCTCAACCCTTCCCGTCTTGTGCGGGTTTAAATTCAGTTGAATTTAGGTCGTTTAGGTTGTCAACCCTTCCCGTCTAGTGCGGGTTTATTTTGTTTTTCTTTCTTCCCGCTCGTCGGGTTGCCCTTTTGTTGGCTTTTGTTTTTGTGGATTATAGCACTGTCTTCAGTAGCGACACCACGAAACCCTCTACGCCCTCGTGGCTTGTACATTTGTCATTGTGCCTTTTAATCTACTAGCGTTTCGAAAAAAAAAAATATCGTTCTTGTTGATGGACCATTAAATTCTGTCTTTTAGCATGGAGTGGTAGTGCACGGCTGGTGTATTTGTAACACTTCCTTATTCATTTTTTTTTATAAAAAAAATACTTTAATTAAGTATTGCTTTTTATTAATTATAAAAATAATATAGTTAACATTAGTATTTTCAGTATATAATAGGGTCTATTATCGTACATCAAAACAAAACAAGACAATTAGATCCCTCTCTATGCTTCTGTGTCTTCTCGTGTGGCAACATGGGAGCAAAAAACAGAAAGGAAAAGATAAGATTTTTCTCATTTTTAGCGTGACAGGTCCAGTGAGAAGCTTGCATGATAGGTTATTAGATTAGTGTGCTTTACGCTGCTAAAATTTAAAATTCTAAATTCAAATTTTTGATGATTGATCACGAAAAATTATCAAGTCATTTGAGCTTTCACCCATTTTAATATAAAAAAATTAGTTAATCAAATAATAAATAGTAAATGATTTTGAAAATAAATAAATTACAGTCGTAAAATATTATTAATTTAACTAAAATAAATAAAAGATTCGAACTCGCTCTCCCTTTTTGTCAAAGTAAATTAACTTAATGAAGGAAATTAACTTAGTACAAAAGATAAATATGGGCTTGATCCATACATATTATTATTAATAAAAATACTTTAATAATTTCATTTGAAAATGAGTTCTTTTGAGATTAAAAAAAGTTCTTGAAAGTAAGGGGTTGTGTGGATGGCACTAAACAGTTATTTTTGGCGTTTTGTAATACATTTTTTTTAATTTTTAATATATTTTATATTTCATAATTATTATATCCAAAAATATAAAAACGTCACATGTTGTCAAAAAATTTTCAATACGGACGAAGTAGTAATAATTTTTGTAGAGGAAAAGAGACAAGTGGAGAAATAGAAAGTCTCAATTGGGGACTTTCACCAACAAACGAGCGCCAAGAGGGCTGGCAAACGGTTGGTGCCTGGCAAGCCGTACCTGTCCGAGTCTGCGTCTTGATATGCATGGAATGGGACCAATCCATGGTAGTGGGTCTCAACCTATACAAGAGAACAGAGAACCGAGAGTACCCCAGCACAAAAGTTTTACGACTACGTAGAACTATCATCCGATCCCATTCAGCATCTCTTCCGTCCTTCTCTACTTACTGTCTCTTCTCAAAGGACGTTTTGGAAGCAATTTGGTATGGGGCCATATGAGCCGCTGAGTTGTGCAGGTCATGTTGCAGACATGGGACCCTTCAAAACATTTTTGTTTTAGTTTACACAATCCCTCTCCTTCCCTCATGTGAAGAATTGTAAACTCTCATCTCCAGCTAACTAATTGTCATTTCTCCCCAACTCTCCACTTGTTTAACCAACACGCATTGCAAACAGGCACAATCCTATCTTATTATAATTATATTGTGTATACGTACTTATATAATGAGAATAAGGCTCCCACTTTTAATCGTGGGTGGATAAATGATAAGAAAGAAAAATATTGAAAAGAGAATTCGAATCCTTTTTCTCTAGGTTCTAACAATGATTGGGTGACCACTAAAACAAATCAAGTGGTTCAAATAGGCTTTCATTGCCACCTAAGATACCATTTCGTGCAATGGTTAGAAGACTACTAACATTAACACAGTGTCAAATATGTAGTTATCGATTTTTTTGGAAGGTTACATTTACCACTTTTTATGAATTCACCTCGTCGCAATCGAAAACTTGTTGCATAATTTTTATCATCGAATATTCGAAAGTAATTAATGATTAAAGCGTGAACATATTAAAAAAAAATTAACAGTTATAAATTCCCTTTAGATAATGAAGAAACATAAAAAGGGTTGCAACTTGCAACACTTTTTTTCCCTCTCTAAAGAAGGAAATATATAAATGTGTGTGTTTTTTTTTGTGTTTTGGTTGGGATTGGGAATGATAATAAAGGAATAGTTAGTAAGGGCAACAAAGTACAAATACCTTGCATGAATGAATACCCGGGTCTCTCGGATCCTGTCCTGTGAGGCTGTGACCAAACTATAAAAGAGACTCTACAAGATGGACCAAAAATGAGATCCAAAGCTTCTTTTTATCTTTTGCTTTTGCTGTTTCTTTTATGCCAAACATAATCGCCTAAATTTGCTTTCAAGATCAACAACACTTAAATCATCAATCAGAATTTGGGGAAAAACAAAACAACAAAAATAATATCATTACTTGCAAACAAAGTGAAAACAATAAAAATCGAAAAGGAGTTTCTTTAATTAATAGTAATTCACTACATCTGCAAATGTTACCACCCCTCCTCCATCTCATCGCACCCGTCTCTAATTCTTTTGCACTCTCAATTCCGATGCAGAATTTGAAGGAGTGAAAGAAAACAGCAAAGACTTTCCAAATTAATGTAGCACAGATTAATAAGTGAAAGAAAATAGTTCTTCCCAATAACCAAAAAAAAAAAAAAAAAGGCCCTAAAAATTCTAAAATTTTAGCAGCAAACTTTCATATACCACTACAATTATAGTGTAGAAGGAGCCTGTTGGCTTCTCTAAGACCACTAAAGTACGCGCCATGAGTAGTCGAATAATGGGTTCTATGCGTTGCTTCCCCGGCGAACAGGATTTGAAGCGGTGGAGATGGAGAATTTGGAACGGGATTGCTCTGCGTAGGCAATGGCTCAGCCATGGTATCCAAATCATCCCCACTTGATCCAACAGCGACATAACAATAGGAGCCCAAGAATAGAGGATCAGTCCCCCATCTGCTCGTTAGAACCTTGGCAAATTTCACGCATTTTCCACTGCCGGAGCCATCTTCGAAATTTGAATCTCCCCCATTGCATATTTGGTGGGAGTTTGATTTGACTTGGTAATCCGATTTTGACAAGAGATTGGATACTGTTGCTGTTACCCCATCCAGAATATCTTCATCGTTCATGGATTCAAGCTCTAGAGCTTCTTCACCGGCAAACCAAGATAAAAGAACCCTGGAATTGCGATAGATTGGAGCTAAAGTAGCTGTCGTTCTCATCCACCAGGGGATTTTTGTGTTCCTTAATGTGGGGTGGCCTGATTGGTGGAAAACCATCTGCAGGCTCGGAAATTTTGTACAAATGTTGCCCTCTTGATCATATGTTGGGCTTAATTGCAAAAATAACTTGTTGACTACACCATATCCTAGCTTTGAAATTGCTTCAGTCTTAAAAATAGGGAGTGGGGGATTGAACAAACCGGCATCCTGGCGGATTCCCTGCTTGAGAACCCCTAGTGAAACTGTCACAATTACATGATCTGCTGACATGGTTGATCCGTCAACAAAATGTAGTGTCACTGGCTGAGTTCCATGACCATTTTGGAAAGCCAATGGTGGTGATGTGCTATCTGGTTGCCATTCAATTTTCGTGACCTTACGGCCTAGTTGAACCAATCCAGCAGGTAAAACAGAAGCCAGTGACTCAATTATGCTCAAGTAACCTTTAGCAATAGTTGCTTCTTCACCAGGAAACATAATATACTCACTTTCTGCATTGTAATCGAGTGTATGCAAATCACCAGCAGAAGTGTATGTCCTCTGCGTGTTTTCATGCATTGCCAAAATGGCCTCTTCCAGTTCTTTTCTGCTCCAATTACAATACATTTTAGCATCCTCTTGCTGATTAATTGAATTCCAATAAGCATCAAGGCCTTTCCGAAGAAAAGAACCAATACTGAGTCCCCCAGGGCAGCAAGATTTAGCCCCAAGCTTCAGACAGTTGCCATTGTCACTGCCTGAATCATCTTCAACCAACTTTCCCTGAGCAAAATCCATCAGTTTCTTGAAAAGACTGGAAATTGGGTCAACAAGGGATGGATTCAACTCATGCCCACCTTCAGCTATAGTCAGTGGCTCGTCTAAGGTATCCATACACTCCCACGGCTGCTCAGACTCCAGTGAATTAATTTTTTGAGCGATTTTGTGAATTGGACTGCCTTTAATACCATGGATCCAGGTAGCACCCATCTCAATCCTGTCACCACCGAACTCTGAGGTGTTAATCCTGCCACCAATTCTTGTTCCCCCTTCCACAACACAAAGCTCAAACAAATCTTTTGAGCCCGCGGATTCGTAGAGCTTATTGGCAGCTGTAATACCAGCCATTCCAGCTCCAATTATCACTATTCTCGGCTTCTTGCTCGGCATTTTCGCTGTCTCTCCGAGTGTTCTCTAGCACACAGATAGAAAACAAGCAGAAAGACAAGTAGGGAAGAAAATTGTGAGGTGAGAATGAACTGTAAGGAGGGAATGAATATATAAAGACTATACTAGTTGATATTTGCCTCTAGAGGACTCCTTTTGCCCCTTTCTTTTTTAACGTAGTTTATTTTCTGTCTAATAAAAACAGGGCTCTACTTTTGTTGAACCTCTTTAGCCTCTAGCACTCAGCCTGTTATCTATCAAAAAATCCACAATACTGCAATGACACTCTCAAAACATCTTTCTAGTCTCCCACAATCTGGCTGGATTATATTCAAATTATCATCCAGAGAATCTACCACCATTATGTACTTACAGGGCATGAATGACTCATGCATCATGCATAAAATATCAAACTATGTGTGAGTTTGAGTCTGTGTGTGTGTGTGTGTGTGTTGCCTAGGGAGGTAGAATATGTTGATGCAAACTCCAATAATAGGCTGATGATGCCTTTCACCAACCTCACATGTGAATCCGGTAGTCGACGGCCCACCAATACAACACTTTTAATGGTGCTGATTAGTCCATCAGCTGCCCCTCTCACGATCAATTTTGTGATGAACCAGCTCATTAATGAGATGGCTGTAAAATTATCAAACATAACTCAGTACTATCAAACACTTGGAGGATGCACTTTGTGACAACAATCGTAGAGAAAAAAAAAATATGCTATGCGTGACATAGGATTTAGTTCATGCTAAGACAGGATTGGCCAACATGGATTCTTAACTTAGCTTAGTGGGGATTTTGTTCATCTTAAAGTTATTTTTGTATCACAATCTCTTTCAAAGCTGCAACATCTGAATTTCTATAATCCCTTCATTCAGATTTTTAATATGTTAAAAAGCAGACATTCTTGTTTGTTTAGGATGTCCCATTTGTTTTGGATCTATATGGCGCATTTGGAAGCTAACATCATCTCAGTTTTATCTTTTACTGAGTCTGAGTCCATTGGTACAGGCATACCAATACATACGTAACCGAAGAAAAAAGAAAGTTCATTCGTACATATCACATCAACATTAACTTCTACAAAATACATTTCTACATTCTTATAAAAAACAAAAACAAACGAGGGTATGATGCTTCGTTTGTTGAAAGATTGGTATGGCAATTGACCTAATGCTGACCAGGGACTCCAGGAGGAAATCCATAGTTGCCGGAACTAATTAGTAGTTCATCATGCTCAGAGTTTCTTGATGGTTAACGTGTACGTATTAGTATACTAATTAGTATAAAAATTTGTATGCCAATCAAGATTAGATTAGTATACTAATTAGTATAAAAATGTGTATGCCAGTCAAGATTAGCTGAGTCTAAATTACCCAAGAAAAATGGATTAGCTAGTATTTAAAATGGGACTACATCCATAATTAATCATGTTAGTCATGACTAGTCACCAGGCAAGTCACCATCTCCTGCAAAAAAAAATTTTTTAAATTTTTTTTGGGTGTTGTCAAGTATAGTTGGTTGTTGGACGATTTAATGTGCAAATAAACAAAAGATCAACTCAACCCTTTGGGAAAATCTTCATAAAAGGCTGTGCAGATATGTAAGCATCGTGGGTTGATTAGCAAATTAAAATATTATTGGCAAAAGAAATAATAACAGTAATAATAATGGTTAACAAGATTGGATGCGCCCAAGATGACGCTTGAAAAGATTAATAATGACCATTTCTCTTTTTGGTCGGACTTTGTTTTTGCCCCGCATCCCCCAAATTACCACTGCTATTATCGTTCATCATTTTCATTTTCGTTACTCAAAAGGTTTGAACCATTCAAAGGTAATCTGGAGTGTTTATTCTCATTCGCGGATGAGACAATTCGGTCTGATTTGATTTAAAATTTCAGATTTTATTGGATCAAAAATGGATAAGATTAAATTAATTTTTTTTTTTGGATATATATAATTTGATCCAATCCAATTTGATACAAATAGAAAAATACATACATACATATATATAATATTATATTAGTTATAAAATATAAATTAACATAATTTTTTATAATTCAAATATTTTTTTAATTAAAATTAGTCAACTTGTGATAAAATAAATTTAAATATTTACATGAAAATTATTTATTATCTTTACATAAAAAATATATAATTTTTTAACATTAAATTATTAATTTCAAATTTAACATTATATACGAAAAGGAAAGTAAAAGTGAACAAAAAAATAGATAGAATTGAATCAAAACCAATCCGATCCGATCCAAATATAATGAATCACGATATATTTAAATACAAATTGTATTGTGTTTTGATTGAGTCATTGATTTTAAACAATGCTAAAATTAAGGATTCAAAATGCAAACGTGGCAAAGATGTTAGATCGAATTTTGCTAAATTTTGGAATAATATTTGTAGTAAAAATATTAGTTTTCTGTTCCTCAAATTATTTATCATTTCAGATATATTGTTAGTGTTCAAAGATTTATTCCAATGTGAACCAATTTATAGGAAGGAGGGTCAGTTGGGTGATAAGATGGCAATTAGGAGATATCGTAATTAAGGTATTTCCCAATTTTTGTAGTTATTTAGTTATTTATTTTTATTTAAAAAATATGGAAAAAATAATTTATTTCTATCGACTTAAAATAATATGTTGATTTCTCGAATAAACGAATCATTTAATAGTTATTTGAAACTAAAACCTCCTAGTTGTTAAAAAAAAAGTGTAACTATCAACCAATTTATTGCTAGATTAAATTCAGAATTGATTTGGTTATTCAAGTTAATTGATTTATTTAATTTTTGAAAGATACGATTGTACCACATCAAATTTTGAATTAAAAAAAATCATTAGTTAGGAACTAAAAATTCTCAAAAAAGAGAAAAATAGAAATAAATATAAAGCTTGTAAAATTAGCAAATTTTATGTATAAATCAAATAAAACTGAAAATTTTAATGAGACGTTAAAAATAAGTAATGATATTTGAGTAACTTGTCATAAAGAAAAATTATAATAACCTTTGCAGTAATGATAAAAAAATTAACAAAAAAATTATTATATTTATTAAAAAATATAAAATAATGAGAGACTATTTATCTTTTTAAACCTATCATTTCAATTTGTATGACTTTTCATTATATCAAAAGTTATTAAACACATCATTATTTTATAAAATAAAGTTACATCTCTATCTTGGACCTTTTGAGAGGTGTACGTTTGAGTGGGTCATCATTGCAAGTGACAAAATTTCCCTCAATCAAATCCCAAAGAAAATACTTGAGTTGTGACTTACATTCAGTAATTTTGTACTATCACATCAATACTCAAACAAAAAAATAAAACAAAAACAAAAAACAAAAAACAAAAGAAAGAAATTATTGACTTTTGAAACCATAAATATCACTACTTAGTCTACTTTCAAATAAGGGACTGATTTTCTCTCTTAGGACTTTATCAACTAGCGTACATTTTTTGATTTATATCTCGCCTAACTAAGTGACCTCTACTACAGATAGAAAGAATTTCGTCTTTACAAATAGAACTTTTTCTTCAAAACAAAGATAATGAAGTGATTCGTGTGACTGGATCTCACATTTCTTAATTCAAAGTTAATCTATACATTGCATGCGGGTGTTTTCTTGGAGAAGTTGCTAAAAAGGACAAAGAAAGAGTTTGGATCGATGCAAAGACTGAGATTAGCAAGAATAATCCCATCACCAATGCCCAAAGAATCTCTAATATCAGTACTTGCGTTGATTATTAAATAGTTAATAGTTTGAATCGAATCACATATTCATTAATTTGGGCATCAATTCTTAGGTACATAAGGTGATACATCATTATCAAAGCCTACAATCGCGAGTACCCATGTACTTACAAATCAACAAGTCCAACCAGTCGTTGAGTTCCAAAACACTTCTTCATACAAAATCTCAATCATCATCTTCTTCTTCCTCTCCTTGAGCACCAAAAGAGAATGATTTTTAATCCCACGTTAATTGAAACCCATTGAGTCCTTTCATGAATGCTTTAAGGATTTTAATGGGATCACGTGAATTGCAAAAACAGACAAGTTAATGAAACCATTTTTGCACAATAACATTGAAAAACCTAAGGGCTATTATAAATAATATTTTAAAAAGTATTTTTATATATTTTTTTAAAATAATAATTGTGAGATAAAAAATATATTTAAAATTAAAAACAAAATATTTTTAAAAATATACAAATATATTTTAAATATCTGTCTGTCTACGCAAACTCTTAAATTGAAAATTCACAATAATTTATGCAAGTACGTATGAAATTGATGAGCTTTTGTTTGGTAACAAAGTTGTTGATGGATGTGGTGGGGATTGATTGTCCTTGGAGCCTGGTAATACATTTGTGATGTTGGTATTGCATTTGTTTAACAGAGGAGTTGGTTTGTGGTTCTGTCCATCAGTGATGTTTTATAAACATATGAAGGGAAAAATACCAAAAAAACACACGGATCGATGATTGGTGATGATGGTCGGCTTGGACGAGACTAGAAATTTTTGCATGTTTTTACGTTTGATTAGGGAAAATGGAAACGAAAATGATTGAATTGAGAGGTGTACAATACACGAGGGACAGTGGTTTCTTTCAGTTTCACCATTTGGGTCCGGGCCAGTCCTTTGTCTCTTCAACTTCTTCTCATATTATTAATTATATATTTTTATCATTTTTAATTATGAATCATATATAATTATTATTATTATGATAACACTAATAATTTTAATAATTTTAATAATTTTTTATAATAAAAGTGATTGTGATTAATATAACAAATTTAACAAGATAAATTTTTTTAATTATTTTGTATTTTATAATAAACGTGACAATTGAATTTATATTTGTAATATTAATATGTATAATTTGATATTACGAGAAATCACAACAAATATTATTACTCTTATTATTATAATAATATTTTTTAAAAAATAAAAATTAAAATTAAAATAAGTTTTTTTTTCTTGGTAAGGCTACTCGCATTCTTAATAGTGCGTCTTTGGATAAACCCTACCGCGCATGGCTACAAAAGCGTAATGGCTCTGAACCACATGAGATGTCCCGCATTAAGCAGTTCGCACAACGCTTAACTGAAAGGTGTCGTGAGATTTGAACTCGCCAAGAAGGTGTCATTGGCCAGCACGGCAATTTCAGCCAAAAAAAGTGTCGTGAGAGATTTGCACGACGGGCTCAACCAGTGTTAGCAGGGAGATTTGCACGAGGGCTCAACCAATAAGGTGTCAGCAGGGAGATTTGAACTCGTGGCCTACGATTCTGTATTTCGCATTACACCACGATTTACCAAGAGGCAAAAATTAAAATAATTTTGTTTAGAGGAATATCCATGATCCATCCTCTATTGTGGCTCTTTGTGTGTGGGTGTGTGAGAGAGAGATTTCCAACCATGTTTGGTAGTTTTAATTAAGTTGGAAACCAGCAACTTACAAATAATTGTATCCCTTTTTTTGGGGTTAAAAACCAATTATAGAATTTTCCTTCTAAAAGTAAAATTCAATAAAAGAGTTAAAATTCGAGTAAAATTTTAATATGCATGTTCTTCATTGTCAATTTTCTCGAACTCCTAAAAAGATTATTTGGGTCACCTCATTAATGATATGGCATGGTATTGTGTGTACTGTGTGTTCCCTAGAATATTCCTCCCCAAAAAAAAAAAAAAAAAAAGTGTGTCCTGATTGCGATGGAACTTGGAAGGCAAGGGTTATGAGAATGGATCTGTGGCACAGGGGCTACCCCATCTTCTTCAAGATGCATGTACCCCAAACTTCTTGCGAATCTTAGAAGATTTTAGTTAGAGATCTTGGGAAGGATTGATATCCAAAGATACCAAAGAGGATATGAATTCAAATTCTTTTCATCGTCAACCTATATATATATATTTATATATTTAATTCATTATGGAACATATATTAACTGGAACAAAAGATTTGTTGTGTAGTGTGCTATGTTACAATGTTTATAACAATCGAATCACGTGCAAAGAAATTTTTCTTGGCAACTTGGACAAGCAACTAATGATTTTTGTCCTGAGTATCACTAGGTAAATATTAATTTACAAAAGTTTTTATAAACCTTTCGTCTCAATTTATATTTAGGCTTACGTTTGTGATCTCGTATATTTCACTTCTCCAATATCTTATTCAGTTTTCCTTTCATCCTTTTGCAAAAAACCATACTCTACCGTGATAAAGTCTCATTCAGTAAGTGTTAAATGAGGGTGTGATTCATTTAAGAAATTAATTTATAAACAATCTTTCCAAACATATTCAATTTTGTATTTTTCCTTTTCATTTTTTTATGAGTAACTAAATAATTTTATTAAAATAGTGATATTTTAGTGACTTTTTATAATAAAAAATCTTAATGACTGATGTGACAATTATTAAAAAACAAAATTATTCTTTATCATTTTGTACTTTTTAAAAAAATACAATAAATAATTTTATTTTTTCATATGTATCACAGAATTGACTATAAATTTTTAATATAAAAAATTATTTAAAATATCATTACTCATCTTATTAAACCTCTTTCACTTCAATTAGAAATCAATAATATTGGACATCAATGGAGGAGCTTAGGGTATAGATGTAAGCTTTGCAATTGCAACTTTACATTATGTTTTGGTTGCTTTGGATTTCAATGTGCCGCTTGTAGAGTTATTGCTACCATAATTCTTTGTGTTTAGGTTTTGATGATTATATCCACCACCGACACGAAGACCTTAGATTACATGGGTATACTAGACCCCAAAACCAGATCCAAACATCACTAACTGATTTTTTTTATTCACATAAATCGCTTCTTTTCTTTTTCTTTTTTTTTTTATAAAGATGGAGAAAATTCCTTTGAAAGATTAACAAAATTTCAATAGTAAATTAAGATTGACAGTAAATAACTATTAAGTTAAAAAATATTCAATACATCTAGTTGCACCGGGTAGGATAGTGCAACCAACACAATTAGAGAGAATATATTATAATTTAGTGTGGACAACTTATCTACATGTATGAGGAGTGAAAATATAAAATTTTATATGACTAACTTGTTATACTAAAAATAAAGATGCAATAAATGTATTGAAATATTTTTTTGGCATCGCCAACTAGTACTAGACCAATACTTCAATTCAAGCCATTCACCAATCTAGTCGCTGATGAACACTGCAACGTCAACATCACCATTTGTTTTTGAGCAAATATTGCAATATTATTTTTTGACATCACCGATTAGTCCTGAGGAGAACACTGCAATTGTAGTGTTACCAACCTAAGTCCCTAGTGAATGTCGCAATATTCATGTTTCATATAAACACTGCAATATTGATATCACCAACTTAGTCCCAATTGAACTTTACAATAGCACCATCTAATTTCGAGCACACACTGTAATATCAACATTAATAATTTAGACCTAGGTAAATTCTGTAATACTGGTGCCACTAATTGCGTGGCAAACTGGAAAGCTAGTAGTTATTTCTCGTACTATTTATCATGAATTTCGGACCCAGATCATGAACTCAAGAATCTTCTAGCCCGGATCCAACAGAAACAGTAGCAAGTCCAAATCAATGTGGATCCAAATGCTTGGCCTCCTCTTCAGGCCCAAACCCATTACGACGGTAAGCAATACTTTAGCTTATTACAGTCAGTAACAGTAGTTTAGCGATAACTTACTGTCATAAATTTTCATTATTACTCTATTTGTACTTTTAAAAAATTCACTTTTTTCTAAAAAAAAAAATTATTTTATGTGTGAAAATTTTATATTAGTCTAATTAAAAATAATAATACATAACTCATATTAAAAATATAAATATAAATATAAATTTGCTGATGTATTAAATTTATTATATTTTGTCACCTAAAAAAATTTATATTAAATTAAAAGTAATTTTTTTTAGAGGAAGATAAATTATTTTTCCTTGGAGCATGCCCAAACATTAATGTTTTGCGCAACAAATTTGGCACAAGCAAATTACCCTTAGGACAGGTTGCAGCGGCTGCGTCGCAGCCTCAGTACCCGGCAGTTCACAGAAGCCCAGACCCCACAAACAAAATCACAATCACATGTTTCACGTTTTGGAGGCCATGAAATAATTATTTCACATCCAACAATGAATTCTATTATTTAATAGTAAAAAAAATAAATGCAATAATGTATAATTCAAAAATAATTTATTCTTACTAATGATAATAATGTATAATTTAAATTTTAAAAATATAAAATTATATATTTAATTATAAAATTATATCAAATTAAAAGTGAATTCGTTTTTTTACACACAGAATGAATAACAAAATTAAAGTAAAATATTTTTTTTAAGGACGAATGCCAAGAATAACAAGCCGTATTTGTAAATTATGACCACATGTTAGGTGCAAGTGTACCCACATATATACATATATATATATCATGGGAGGGTGAGCAATGAGCAATGAGTTTGCTCAAACTGGCTTAATTAAAATTGTGGGCCGCACAGAATGCTTTATCTATCTGCGTCTTTGGATTATTCAGTTGAAAAGGATATATGGTCACATATTTCGCACATTCAATCACTAATACTGAATTGGATTTTGATTTTGTAGAATACGCAGAAGCAAACCAGGACATAGAATATTCAACCGGCGATGGAAATACTAAAGATTCCAATTTCCCCTTAATTTGAAAATTCAAAAGACCCAAGATGAAGGGAAGCACAGAAAAAGGACATCAACAGAAATGTTTGCTGGCAATCTACAAACCCCCTTTTTTTTTTTAGAATATGTATGTCTAATGGTAGCCTAGGACGGGAGCAATGAAAAACTTTATATGTGGAATCGATGATTATAAGATTATATTTTGTCATTTTTTTCTATTAAAATACGTAACGGAATATCTATTCTAAAAAAAAATGTCCCCATTGGAGCTGAAAAAGAGGACAAAATCTGCATTCCCATTTGTTGTTCTATTTACCTATTGCTCTTGTTTAATGTTGTGTATACCACTAAAATTTAGAAATCTTGCACATATTAATCAAAACGGCACCGCTAAAACATTTCTAAACCCCTACCAAAACCCTAACCTCCTACCCTAAACATTTTCTTTTGTCTTAACCTCAATAATCAAAACGGGTTCATTTTTTTTACCCCACCTCGCTCCGGTTTCTTCTAACCTGCACAGTAAAACCCCAAAAATCTACTGCCTTCCCGCTGGTTTTTTTACCATGACCCGCCGAACAAATCCTCACCTAAAACATTCACCCACACTTCATCCTCCCCGCCACCGCCATCGGCGTCATTCTCATAGTGATACTCCGAAGGCGGAGAAGTACCGAACAAGTCTCGTCCACTTAGTGATTTGACGAAAATGCCCTCCACAAAATCCCTCTCCTCTAACCACCCGCGGGCCCCTTCCTCCTCCGCACCATCACCGCCGCCATCCACATTCAGCTTCCTAACCAGTCCCCGAAAGCTGCCCATGTCGACGCTCGCCATCACCGACGAGTCCAAGTAAGAGAACGATGACCCGCAAGACTCCTCGTTCCCGTTGATGGTGACGTACGCCGACGACGACTGGAAAATCACCGGCGACGAGTAAGGATCGTCAATGAACTTGACCTTGAAGTTGAAAGGCTGTCCCAGCGACGACGACGTGGGCCCCGACGAGTCCAAGAGGTCGGAAAGTTCCGTGACAGTCTCGTCGTCGAGCGTCAGCCACGCCATCATACCTTCTCCTTCATGGTCCACAGCGGCGTGCTCCTCCGCTACGACTCCGTAGCTGGACGGCGGAGTTCTGGGTTTTTTCAGGGCAACCTTCTCGATGTCTTCGGATCCGCATTCACTCCCTCCTCCTGCTCTCTTCCGGTTTGTTTCTTCCATGCTTTCCACGAGAGTACAGAAAATGGAAAATGCAAAGCGTGATAAATGTGATTTGTAGAAAGGTGGGTCTCCTTAGCTGATATTGTCACACACAGTCACTCACTCGTGACGTGACATTGGGCGTCCACTGTGTGTGTGCGTGAGAGAGAAAGAGAGATCGAGGGGTTCAAATTCTCTTGACTTTATATGAAAACCGGAGAGAGCAAACGCTAACGCCGTGGGATTTTCAATTTTGGGCTTTGGAGGTTGCCACTTGCCAGTTGGGGGGTTTTATATTTAAATGGCTGGTCTTGTTGGGCGCTGCCACGCAAACAATGTGGATTGGATAGGGTGACGTGGTCGGGGATGTGATGACATGGCATAAGGAAAAAACAAAATACTAGTCTAGTCTAGTCTAGAAGTGGTAAAAGTAATAAGTCAGGGCAGGTAAGTAAAATGTTTTAAAAAATATTTTTATATTTTTTAAAATAATAATTATTGAATAAAAATGTATTAAAAATAAAAAATATATATTTTAAAATTCGACGGTCAAAGTTCATTGTCATAATATATATGTATACACACATTGAAAAAGAAAGATAAATTAATGAGTTAGGAATGCTAATAATTTTATAATTTTTATTACTATATATATAATATTAGTATACACTTTCATCCTAATTAATTTTAATATTAATCTTTTTATTTTTCATATCAACTCAATATTTTAATAAAATTTTATAGTATTTTTTAATTCTTTATACTAAAAATTTAAAATAAATATAAATTAATAATAAAAAAGTGAATCTTTAATATTAAAATTTATTATGATGAAAATAAATATTAATGATATAATTATTACAATATTTATATTAATTTATTAGAATGTGTCACAAATATATAATTTTTTAAAAATTTTAATTGCGCTCATTGTTATCATATCAAGGCTTGTTTAGTGCGGTTTATTTCTCCTATGAAGGTTTGCTGGCTATTCCACATGAACGAAATTTGCACCCTTAATAGAGGTTGCAAGTTCCCTTGTCAATAAAAGAATTGGTTTAAACTTGTCTCCAGAAACATAGAGAAGTTGGTAAACTTGAGATGACGTGAATAGAAATCCTCCAATAACGCAAATTTGAATCTCATATGAGGCAATATTGTGTGGGGTTTGTCCTGAGATTTAACCTGTCGATTTATATCCTGCTTGACTAATGGGCTTCCACTCGCAACGAGGACTTTCTCCGATTTATATCTCGCTTGACTAAGGGACTCCCCTCGCAACGAGAACTTTTTCTTAAAAACAAAAAATTGGTTTAAACGTGCCTTAGTTCCTTTTGATCAATAAGCTATTCAAAAGAATGCAATTTCGTTCGAAAAAATCTTATCACTTTTATCTGTTGTGACATAGAATGACACAAAAATTATAAGATGAGACAGCTATTGAAATTTATTTATACGGGGAAAAAAGATAGTGGAGTTACCACTGGCATTTACTTACCATGGATAGCAAGGGATGAAAAGGGGTGGATATCACTTTTAAGAGTCATTTATTGGCTGGTGAGTAGTGGCAAGTGAACTAATGGATATGGTTGGGAATTCCCAAACATCACTTTTAACCTTTCCTTGATTTTTCCTCATCTTAATTAGTTTACTTGGATAAGCAACATTTTCCAATCATTCCTTCCATTTCTTCCCTTTTAGTGCGCTTACAAGTTTTACTTTGCCTCATTGTTTAATGCGCACTAATGAAGTAGAGCACTAATTAACCTAGGTAACTATCAATACATTGAGGATTTTTACAGACAAATATTTTTATTATTTATTTTATTTCACAAATATTATATTAAAAAATATAAATATATATTTTAAAATACAATCTATTTCCTATTAATGGAAACGGAGGACTGTTTTGCTTGTACTAATTTTATTTTTCCCTCGACGTTTTAATCTCCAAAGTACCAACTCCGCATCCCCAAGTGCAGTGATGTGAAATTATGGAGAGAAAGACAGCGTGACAAGTCAGATGGGAAAGAAAAACGCTGCTTAGGTTAGATGTTAGATGTTAGATGTCGTCGTCTGGATTGTGGAATTGAATTTGTGGGTCAGCTTTTAGCGTTTTTTGGTCTCAGTCATAGTCATTTCTATATCACCGCAGGCGGTGGCGGTTGGTACACTACTTCGGCCATTCATTGTCCACTTAATTTAATTTAGGGGCGGCAATTTTTAACACAGACACGAAATTGTGAGATAAAATATGACTTGAACTTAACACGAAAATTCAATATGAAAACAATCGCATTAATTTAACTTTTATTGCCCTTTATTTTTTTTATAATTTTATTACTTTTTCAAAACACGACACGCGAACTCGAAAACTGACTTATTGCCACCCCTAACTTAATTCCTCCTCCCTCCTCCGTCCTTCGTCTGGACTCTGGACCCTGCAGCTCTTAACGAGCTACAACCTCCTCACTGGCAATGGTAATTGGTAAATTCATTCATATACGGATGTGTGTGTATAAATTATATTTTCAAATATATTTTTAATCTTTTTAAAATAGTAAATAAATTATATTTTATAATATATTTTACACTTTTTAATATAATAATTATAAAATAAAAAATATATTTTAAAATGACTAACCATATACCCACCCTTCTTTTTGTGGCTCGAGTGAAGAGTTAGAAGGTGAAAACAGGGATGGCACGGGCCAAACTAACCCTATCTGTGCTGGGGCACACTTTTGGGATTTCAAATTGTGGGGATAATTCTAGCTTTTGTTAATACAAAATGCCCCAACAAGGAAAGAGGGAAATCATTGTGAGTAGATGCCGAATCAAGTAATTAATTCATATTATTATTTTCTCAGAGAATTGATGCAATTTTTTTAGGGTGTACTCGTGCTATACAAATTTACACATTTTTGCAAAGCTCATGTCTAATATACCATAACTTGTAAAATCAAGTCCAACCCAAATAGTGAAGTTGTACAAGCCACGTTACCAGCAAATTCAAGTCAAACACAAGATGCAAAATTCTACAGGATGTAAAAATGTGCTACCTACTACTTCGGTGCTTCTACCACGGAAAGCAAAGAAGAAGTAAACCTAACGTCGTCCATTAACTAGCTAGTTCCTCCCCAATTACTTGCATTGTCAACTCACTCAAGACTTGGATGTGCATTCAATTACATGGTCTTTGAAATGTTGGAGTTCGGCCAAAACTTCCTCCTCAGGTCTGTATAATAAGTCAGTCATACGCCATATCTGCAAAAGACGGTCGACCCATGCAAATTAGATAACCGAATCAAAGGAACACTTGGCAAACACCACGGAGTAAACCTCATACCTGTAATGTACCCCCACCACCGCTACTTTCACCATCATCAGAAACGCTAACAACTGTCCATGGATCATGAGCGTTCCAGTGAAAGTCGACAACTTTGTCCCTGGTATCAAATATACAGAACATATTTAATATGCAGTATAAAAGCTTTAATATGAGACCAAAAGCTAGAAAGGCAGGATCAAATAATCCAAAAAAAAAAAAAAATTCAATTAGAAAAATGAAAGCAGGATTAATCTTGTAATTGTGTCTTCAAACACTTACATCACAGTTTATGCATTTGATTTCATGCGATACATAATTAACTTTCAACCTCAACTAGTAGCAGGTGTCACAAACACAATAATTTTCAGCACAGAATCTTCACACATACAACCAAGCATAAACAAAATATAATTAGCCACCATGACTTAGGCATATCATTTATGACAAGCTAAAGCTTTCAAAGCAAAATAAATGGACATGGAGCAACTGAATCAATCATATTTGGATAAACATGGTCAGTCAGGAATTAATCAGTGCATGGCTCTAACCTGTGCCCAGCATGTTGGAAAAACAACCCTGGAGGACTACTTGGAGACCTGGTCCCACTTTCTAATTTTTTTCCAACCTACCAGAGAAGACAGGAAAGAAATTAGTACAATTGTTAAAAGCGAGCGAATGAGGAGCTCATATGGGTTCACATGTCGACAAAGTGGAAGATCACAAACTAACAGAGTCCAATTGTACATAAGGAGCAGATTAAGAATCTCTGCAGTGTTATGCATGACTGATGGTTGAATGGTGCACCAGTGCACCTTAAGCCTCTTGAATAATAGTTGTTGAAAATTTTATGAAAACAACAGTAATGAAAGGCAAAGTCAAAAGGGCCCCTAGACCTTTTCATAATCCCAGATGTTCAGTAGACCATCCTCTGCAGAGCTTCCGAAGACAGAGGACTTGTCAGGAGACCACTGGATGAGAAATAATATCACTTAATCAGAACTGCAAAATTCAAAATGCAATTTCACATATTCAAAAACAAATCAACCACCTGAACACAAAGAACCGCGGCTGTATGGCCTTCAAACTTATGTACTACTGACTCAATACCATCAGCTGTTAACTTCCGGCGATCAAACATGCGAACAGAGTGATCCGCAGATCTGAAATAGCAGTATCATTCAGTAACATCTATGAGCTTCACTCTTTAACAACAACAAAATGTGAATAAAATATTATTTTTAATGCTACCAATCTAAGGATGACATCGATCACCTATGTCTCTGTCTGTCGTAAATTACTTCTATTATATGGCTTTTAAACACTTTTTTCCCACTTGCTTCTTGACATGCACTTTTTTTTGCCCTAAACGACCTTGAATTTTTTGTAGCATTGTCCACCACCAACAGCAATAGAATCCCACACCCAGTCTCAGTTTCAAAACATATGAATATGTTATTTTACAATGCCAAGGACCATTTCGTTAAGCATGTGATGAGAGCATACCCAGTAAGAATCAGATTTTCATCATGAGGATTCCAATCAACACAGTGGAGATCAGCATTATGTGCCTTTTCAACCTATTTGAACAGTACATAATGGAACTTTAGATCAGTCCAAACAGTAAACTTCATAGTCCTTACACCTTTTACAGATTATTTAATCAAATAAAATACAAGGATCAAAGCAAATTTACTACGATACAAAATTGCCATATTAAAGGCAACCACCATGATTAAAGTAAATTATTTAATCATGTCCAACTAGTTCCGAATCAGTTTCTGAATCTGAACTCCCCAGTTCAAAGTCCTAACATAGCCCCCACGAAGGGATTCTGGAAACCTTTATTTGTCTCTTGTCTTGCCAAGGAAACCATGATTCCAAAAAGTATGCACACAAGAGACTTGGTAACATGAATTCATGTACCTCATAAAGAGAGAAACCTAAGCCTAGTTGTTCAAAAAACCAAATTTCCCACCCATGTCCATTTTGCACTGTCACTTCAAGTTTCAAATATCAAATACCAAATTTAGTTCCATATAAAACAAGAAGTCAACATGGTTCTTCATCATTTTACAACTATGAGCAAGTGCAGGCCAGCTAAATTTTCTACAAATGGCACAGACAACACAATAGCTGAAAAGAAGAGATTTCTTTGGTACAGTTGGCAAGCTAATTAAGACAATCAGGTAACAGCCAAAACAATGATGGTGTCCTCAGTATAGACAAACAAGGAAAGATCCAACTAACCTTCAAAATCGGATTATTTCCCACCCGTGCATCCCATAAAATTAGGCAAGAATCATCACCAACACTACAAAACTCCTGTGAACTGAAAAAAAGTTCAAAGAGATATTAGTTTCTAATGTCTGCATTGAATACCAGAAAAAGCACTGCAACCAGGAAAATTATTTCAAGGAAATGATCGTAAAAGAAGATATTCATATCTCCATTTATTTCAAAGAACATATTACTGAAAAACTTCAACAATACTACTTAAGATCCTGAATCACAGTCCTTGAAGGCATTAAGAAAATTGGTCAGCCCTTTTCTAGTTCTAGGAGGAATAAAGGGGTATCACAACTAGGAATTTGCAAATGGAAGTGGACACACACCAGCTTGAAGAGAAGGTGGTTTGCTTTTTCAAAACAAGTTATGCATCTCAAATCCACTTAAGTTTCTTTTCTTTTAAGTACTGCTATCAGGGTTCCATAGTACGTAGGACCAGAATCTACCAACAGGCACTCTTAAGAAACAACACTGGCAAACCAAACTTTGTGCATTTTCTTATCTGTGGAATCTTAACTATAGAAGATTACCTTGTTGGGCAAAACTGCACATCTTCAACAGTATCATCATGGCCCTCAAAAATTCCACGTGGCCCAACAGGGGAATTATCAGCAGTTTTAACAATTGACCCAGTAGAACCTGTTGCCTTCGATCCATCACTTGCAGATGTGGATATGTGATCTTGAATGCTCCAGAGGACCACCAATTTGTCCTTACCTGTGGAGAGGTCCACCAATCAGCAAGAGAGTTTTGAAAGCTTGAGCCACCCATCAAACGGAGAAACATTACAAGGAACATAAATACATTCCAGAAAATCCTCCTATAAGACATTTCACAGCATCCTCTCAGCATTGAACTAAGAGACCTTATGATACATTCGCAGAGGATAAAATAGCATATAAAGTTTTTGAACTTCTTTTTCTTCTTTTACTCCTAATTTTGTGCATGTTGGGGATGGGGTGGAAATTAACTTCCCCTTGGGCAAGAACAGGTAATCAGTTTGACAAATGAGGCTGGCAAATAGCTCAATTCAACACAAAAATCATCTGACAAACAGCATGTACCCAAAGACTCAGTAATCGTTTGAACAAAAAAATCAGTTTCAAAATTGATGAAAAAGCCAGAAGAAAATAATCCCAACCTCCAGATAGCACAAAGGGCTCAGTTGGGCACATTGCAAGAGCAAATTCAGCATTATCCTTGTGTCCAGCCAATATCTGCCAAAATATCATCTCATGTGATCCAAATGAAGAGCGTGTTATGAACTACAGCTACTGAAAAACAAATTACCCAATCACATATTTGAAACATTGACAAGAACTTGCAAAAAAGATTATCAAAATCTCAGGTGAAAAGAACATTTTGCCCAAGAAAACCAAAAGAAAATAAGAAAAGAGGAGGAAAGAAGGTATATCTTAGAGAAGTTAATGGATGCATGGCTTGTAGCATCCAACATTCTTCTTTCATACTAGAAAAATAGAATGAATGGAAAGTATTCAAGTTTCAACAATCTCAATTCAACACAAATTACTCCCCAAAACACAATTATCACTTGTTCTGTTACTATTAACTTACACCAGAATGTGAAGATTATGATTCAACAGCACAATAATAAAGAATCAAGAAAGCACAAAAAATTCATGACTGTAACTTCAATTCCAGCAGGTGATTGAAAGTGATCTCATATGTGCATTTTTCCATCAAAAACCTCTGGCAAATCCACAATTTCTCATTCCATAGGTCAAATTAGCATGTAGGAGTGGAACACCAATCCTGCAATTTTATGCTCACCATTCAGATTTCATAGATAATAGAAATGATGTTCCCTCAGACAAGGTTCAAAGAATATAATGGTTCAAGGTTCAAAGCAATTGTTGATTTGGTAGCTGGATACATGTTATCTTCGCCCATCTAGATGTTCTTGGTCCAATTTGGAGGGAAAATACAAGAGATAATGCCAGCAAGCAAGCAGAGACTGTGGTTTTTGTTTTGTTTTTTTTTTTTTTTTTGCCTTTAAAAGAGAAAAAAAAGGAAAAAAAAAAACCCATCTGTCTGTCAGAGTACCTCAACTGTCATCATACCTCACATTACCGGTAGAAATGAAAAATATTAACAACTGCAAACTTCCTTTATTAAGGGCACCGAACAATAGCAAATGACACACTACACCGCAAAAACAATGATAGTTGGGCAAGGTGAATTAGATATGACTTCTTGTCAGTACGAGCAAACACTAAGTCACATCTACAACAGCAAAGATCAAATGCCAAAAAATAATAGCAGATGAGCAAGAAAATGCATACCAAATCAGGACGCGAATCCCCTGCCCCAAGAACAGCATGCCGATTAGGTTGGGCTTCAACATCCCAGATAAGGACCTGCATTGACAGATATCAAACTTGTAGAAAGCTTTTCAAATTCTGCAGAAAACCATTAGTATATTGGTAACCCACTTACTTCAGGACAATCAGTATGCGTTGCAATAATGTTTTTGTTCTGAGGAAGTTCCCTGATTCGGTTTACCTGCAATAAGGTAGACCAGTATAAAAACATGAAGAAAACTTAATGAACAATGAGTAAATCAGATATGTCAATTTTTCTCTACAAAAAGCATAAAATCAAAAATTATATCCGCCAAAATATACATATCAATATCGGACAGAAATGAGATACTTTAAGGTTGGTAAAGAATCTGACATGCATTATCAGTGCTCCTTTCATCTAATGGCAATTTCAAGCTTTGGGTGTACTCAAAACATTTGGCTCAAAATTAAAACTTTGTTCAGTCAAAGGGCAATTAAAAATTAATTCAAGACATCCTAGACGACACACAATCGCTGCCGATCTGAAATGAACTCAAAACACAGATGAAAATAAGTTGAAAGAATAGAATAGGATGCTATGAACAAAAGATGATAGTACTAATTGATACCTCTCCAGGATGTATAATAGTCTTGTACTTCTTAACAAATGGTGACCGTGATTCTTCATTAAACTAGCAATCAATCAAATAAACAACAAAATAAGAATGGGAAGAACAATTCATCTTAAGTCAAGCCCTGAATAAATAATCAGAATGCCAACCAAAAATAAATTTACATTTGCTATGTGATTTTCTGCAGCAACACGAGGCTTGACAACATCACAGTTTGCTATAATCAATGTGTTTGGCACTGTATGATCAGTCTGCAGGGGAAAAGAAGAGAAAGGTAAACATGAGAAGCTATCAGTATTAAATAGTACAATAAAATTTTCCAAACATGCCACAATCCATCTGCTAGAAAGTAAAAAACACCAAAGTCATTATGGAAAGGGTCAGGCCATTAAGGCCAAATGTATGCAGCCTTACCTTATAATTTCTATAAAGAGCTATTTTTGCAACTCAAACCCATGACCATGAGGTCACGCGGCAACAGTTTTTTTTAATGTTACACTAAGGCTCCCCTTCATCTTATTTTAACCAATACGGGAAAAAAATTAACACAAGTATAGCATATGACAAGTAACATACTTGCTCAGAAAGGTAAAGACGCTGCCGATTCTTGAAATTTCCCTGCTCAAGAAGTGGGC
Organism: Gynochthodes officinalis; assembly: GCA_020080225.1. Classification (NCBI taxonomy): domain Eukaryota; kingdom Viridiplantae; phylum Streptophyta; class Magnoliopsida; order Gentianales; family Rubiaceae; genus Gynochthodes; species Gynochthodes officinalis. The sequence goes on along the minus strand of CM034615.1, from coordinate 43,467,482 downwards.
CCCACCTGCTCAAACGAATCAACAATGAAAATATAACATTATCAATCAAAAAGCCCTAAAAGCATCCTATAATCGGAGAATCCAGCTCACAGCGAAAAATATGAAGAAACTATAAATGCAACACCAAAAAGAGACCCAAGATATCACAAAACCAATGACTTAACAACCAACAATACTGTTGGTCAGTAGATGAGAAACTACAGTTCACCATAAGAATCAGTCCTCCCCTTCCATCATAAGTTTCAGAAGTGAAAACAAACCCAATTATACAAATGCATAAGAGCAAACATAACTAGGCCCACATCCATTCCTTTCTAACGAGCAGATTTCGGCTCCCGCTTTAGCTACTCTTCTTGCACATCGAAAAATTAGAGCTAGAGTTTAAAAAATTCAGCTATTCTGATACTGCAACTTCTTAATAGCTCTACACACAAGCTTGCGTCTAAAAATGTGAGCTTTTCATAGGCAAATCAACCACAACCCTAACATAAAACACCAAAAAAAAAAAAAACCCACATATACACAAAAAGCATCATGTTGCCTTACTTTTACAAACAAACGAATAACCCTAACCCCACATAAACCCTAGCAAACATTTCCCCTAAAAACGAGGCCGAAAGAAGTAGCATACCGACAGGATAGGGAGGGCCAGACGAGGTTATGATTAGCCAACCAATCGTAGAGAACGGGAACCAGAGATTTCCACTGGGAATACTTCTCGTCAGTAGCAGCGTTCCGTTTGTCGGCAGAGCCTCTCATCCTGGGAACTCCGGCAGGGACGGTGGCGGCCTCTCGTTCAGTGTCGGCTTTGGCTTTGGTCGAGCCCTTAGGTCGGCCTCGCTTCTTCGGCTGGCTCGTCGTCGGGGTCGGAGTCGGAGTCGTCTCCATTGCGAGGGATTTGAAAGTTCAAAAAAAATTAAAAAAAAAAAAAAAAAAAACAACTCCGAAGACCGACTCAATCACACAGCTGAAATGCCTGGGCCTACCCACACACAGTCACACAGTAAAAACTAAAAAAGAGCCACCGACTGGAACTCGCTGCCCGTATTAATGTACAGTAATAGTATCCTCCCCAGTCGAACAACTGTAGAAGAGAGTAGAGAGACGAATGTTGGTTGGTGTAGCAGCAAATGGGCAATGTCCTTTTGGTTGGCCCACACTGTAGCCTTGACCTGGCCACTCCGCCGCGGTGTATTTTCTGGATGTGCTTTACTAATACGGTATGTTTGCTGATTTCAATTACTCTGCCTGAAATAAAATTTTCTGGAAAAACAGTAAAATTGAAACAAGTAACACCGGATTGTTTGGTTTAAAACTTATTTGAAAATCTTTATATTCGTAAATGTAAAAAATTTTGTGAATTTTTTTTTATTGAAAAAAGTGCAGAATAAAAATGTGTTAAAATTTTTTTAAATATTTGTTTGAATTTTTTATTATAAAAATTAATTTTTCTCAAAATAAACTTCAAACCAAACTCAAAGGAACATATTTACGCACGTGCCACAATTATTATGTTGCAAAGGAACACTCAACGTGCCTTTAGAGAGTGAGAAAATCAAAGCCAAACTCAAAGTTCCATTGATGAAGTTCTCATTTATAAAAATTAAAAAGCAAGCAATGTGCACTAGCAAGTGAGCAAATCCTTTCTCTTGTTAAAAGAATGCTGCTTAAAAAACAAAAAAATTACCCTCCCCAAGTCCAAAAATACAGTAATTATAACTTACTAGTTATTGTACTGTATAAATATTATTTTAAAATATATTTTTATATTTTTTAATATAATAGTTATGAAATAAAAAATATATTAAAAATTAAAAAAATATCTTAATAAACGTTATAAAAAATTATTCAAATAAACCCAAATCACTAAAGGTAGTGAATATTCATATTTTGTAGCCCGGTACTTCTAATTGCAATCACTGGTGTGAGATCAAGGGTGGTGATATTGATCCCTTAATCACTTCACTGACAAATCAAAACGACCCTAATCCAATTGTCAATTATCATCGCACATTCGAACATTGGCACAACCTCAATCGTAGTGCGGGATAGCTTCTATCTACAAGGGTTACCAACAACTTTGGCTGTCACAGAGGGAGATGAGTTTTGAGCACGAATTGCAGAGCCCGCACAACGCCAGAAGAAAACGCTCTTCTGAACATTTTTGCTCCTCATTTATAAATCGATTCAATACTCTTCTCCCCAAGCTTGTTAAAATCGAGTTTTTACGTAAAATCAGTGGAAGGTCCAAAAAATCAAATTGTAAAATCAGATCGTAAAATCGTAAGATTCTACCAATTATGAAAAATAATTTAATAAATATATTATATATAATTACATATATTATATATAATATATTTAAAATTTATAAATTATAAACATGTTTAAACTTATAAAAGTACACAAATTTCATTTAGAGAATATTATCAATCACACCTAGAAAGATTTATAGGTTCACTAAGTGTTGCACCACTACCACTAGCATCTAAAGCCAAATTGTCTTTCAAATTGTCTTGTCTTCACTTAGAGCACCTACACTATTAAGAACATGCAAAGGATTAATTTCAATTGGATCATCATCATTATTAAGGTTCTCAATTATCCACTCATCATTAGATGCTAGATCATCAAAGCTTTCTTCTAAATTTCAAACATTTCTAGCTTTCAACTTCAAATTGTACATCACAAAAACCAAGTCATTCATCTTCTTTTGGAGCAATCGAATCGTAAAATTGTAAGATTCTAAATTCCGAAACGTGAAGATTTCACCCCATTTAAGATTTTACCTACGTTTTGACTCGGACACTTGGTTTTAACTTATAAAATTGTAAAAACGTACGACTAAAATTGAGAATTTAATAACCATGCTTCTCCCTTTATGTTTCTCTGTTTCCACCCCTCCCCGGCATAATCACAGGACTCATTCTGGCCCTGGTTTTCGATCCTGGTTAATCAGCATGAGGGCAAAATCATACCCACAGCTCAGGTAAATCCCCATTTTTCTAGTTTACATCTACACTACGCAATTGATAACAAGACAAACAATACAAATAGTTGCGAAAATAACCATTAAGGCAACTTATGCCATTTCTTTTAACTAATGAAGAAGTATGACACCCAAAATGTCAAAATGCGTTATCGTCCAAAGAGCTCATTCACTTAACTTTCCGACCCATAAAATATAAGGAGATCAAACATAAACCCCGGAAGCAAGTAGCAAGAACAAGAACCCAAAACCCTGCACGGAAGAAATAGCTTTCTGTTAGAGCTACAGACGCATCAAATGAGAGCTAAAGATGCATGGAATGAGTTTTAGGAAAACTAGATCACAAAACAAGCCAGGCAGTTAGAGAATAATACCAGGAAGATGGATGCCACTGCCCCGGTGGTCAACTCCTTAGGCAGACTACGATTCTTCTTTGAAGAGGTAGCTTCATATCTGCATACACGTTCAATGTCTGTTAGAAAAAAAAAACAAAAGAACACAAGCAGACTTTTGGGCAAAAGAGACCTGATAAAGACCATCTTAAAATATCCAGAACGAGGAGAGAAAAAACAAACCCAACAAAATGATAATGTAAATATAAAAAAGTAAAAAGACTGTTACAGAGCCTGATTTAGATAGTGTTACTGCTAACTCTAAGCTCTAATGAGTTGTAACTCATAATTTACAAATATCATCCCCATCATAAGACAAAAAGTTAGTTTCCTCCACCAGAGTATTAAAGGGCCCACTAGATTCTGAAGAAAACTATGTAATATTATGACTAAGCAAGTTCCCAACAAAGGGTTTAACCATTGAATCATTAGAATAGTTATACATCATTCCATGAACTGATCTGGTAATAAGCTAGTGTCCAAGGAATATTGCCCTAACAGAATTTCCTGAGAGAAGTCATTCTCATAATCACCAAGAGCAGAGGTTGGAAAAGTTCCAATACAAGCACATCACCCGGAGCAGATGGTTTGCAAAGTTAAACAAGCGGGGAAAACCTTCAGAGGCCAAATTATATATGTTTAGTTATATTGTAGTCAATCCCGACATCAGCAATTACAGGATGGCTACAACAAATTCAGACATGGGACTACCATTCTAAGATACACAATCGACAACAGGAGGTTTGGCACACACTATAATAAGCCAAAAACACAATGGCTACAGAAATAAACAAAGAAATGATGAAACAAATGTGAACATTTTAATTCATGGACAGATACAAAAGACCAAGTAGAAAAGGTGAACAAAAAATCAGGATGAATAAGTTCATTTATAGGACATCAATGTACAATACGCAATATAAGCTGTCTCAGCTCAAACATGTGACTCTTTTTAAAATTGTTCCACCCATATTTACACCAAGAAAGATGGTGATAAGTGCATTTTACAAACCTTTAAAACAATTCAGATACGACACCAAACTTTGCAAAAGCCAAGAAGCAATTGAATAAGAAGGAATGGAGAAATATCATCAGTTCTGCTGGGTTAAGTGTTGAAAATCACCTTATAAGGGAACTTGATACTCTTTCATGCAGCCAGGAAGTGGGAAGAGGGAAGAGGGAGATGGGTCCGAAGGGAATGAGTGTTCACAACCACAACAGCGTTTTCCCATGGCAATCAACGCAAAGGAGACCATGAAGAGATTTGAAATATTGGGACAATTAACTTCATACTATTTTGGACACACAACTTGTTTGAAGGAATGGAAGTGGCAAAATCAAAACATTCCAATCAAATTGTCAAGGAACAAAGTAGGTTCCAAACTATCTCATCGATTTTCATTCAATAAGCAAATTAGAACACCTTAGAATCACTGTTTCAGAAGACCTATTAAAACTAAACCGCAATCACCATAACTAAGTTCACCATAACTCCGATTTAATGATATCCGCAATCTACAGGAATTTTAGACAAGTATAGTGAAAATGTTTTGCTACTTTGGAAAAATAAAAGATTTTAGCTTTACTTTCAAAACTCAAGCAAAAGTGAAGAAAAACTGAAGGCATTTTTTCACACGCAACAGAACAGCGTACAACGCATAATTCACTCGGTTCGCGTCATTACAGTTAGCAAAAATGACTCAAAACTGGGCAATCATTCATAACAAAAAATGATCTTCATTGGGAAAAAAAACACAAAAGATGATCCAGTCGACAGCGTGTATTATTAGTAAAACAAAATAAAAGACAATCACAAAACCTAGCTGTAAATTCCCTTAAAATTGGACTCAAATTCATAATTTTGCAAGTATGAACCCGAATTACGGGTCGATCGAATTAAACCGCTCCTTAAGCCAGATGAATATCTTACATGAAGAAGGAAGCGGTAGCGATGAGGCCGACGGAGAGCATTAACACGGCCAGGGTTGGATACCACGACTGAGGGACTGGACTCGAGATCGGCTTCGCTGATTGACTCTGTCCACCACATCGAAACCACCCCAAAAAAAACAAAAATCAGACTACATTTTTCTAAAATCCTTTTAAACAAAGGCTACTGTGTGACTGTGTGCGTGAGTGAAAAGATTTTCAAAAAAAAAAAAAAAAAGGAGAAGAAATCTGATACCATTATTTCAGACGGCAACGGAATGGACCTGCTGGGGTTTTGGCTTAGCGCCCTGTTAGATCTTTGAAGACGACGACCGACTGAGAAAATTTGTTCATTTATGCATACGTCAAAGGTTGGGTTAATTTTTATTTAGCCCTCTGTAATTAGCCAAATGTGTCAATTGAGCCCTTACTAAATACCATTTTCCTGATTAAGCCCCTCTACGGGTTAATGAAAAAGAAGGGAAAAAAACAAACATAGCAATGTATGTGTTTTTATTTTTCTCTTTTTATTTAAGTTAACTTTTGTTTAAATCTACCCATGTTATACATGTTGTGTGTGTAAACATTTTATATGTTAAATATGTAAGTATGTAAAATTGAAAGGAAAATTTTACAGTTAGATTAGTTATGCTTTTTGTGAATTTGAGTGTTATCGCACTAATTATAAACATAAATAGAAAATGAAGGTAATAGAAATGAGAATGTTAAGATATGAGTATACTAATAGATTATCTAGTATGTTTAGCATAAATGAATGCATTAGGAAAAAAAAATGTTGAGGTAGTTTAAATAGATGTAAGATGAATATGTTTGAAATAATATAGACATTGTGTGTAAAAGACATTTAATGTACCTTTACAACATTTAAAATTTAAATAATTATTAATTTAAACAAAAAGGGGAAGGGGAAAAAGAATACTTATTATTAAAAAGAATTGAATTACATGAATTTAAATGAAAATATATATTCTAATAATAAGCCAAAAGGGATAATATATTAAAATGTTCCGAATTTAGGCACTTATAACCGTTTTGACCTAATTTTTCAATTGTAACAACACAATATCTGAACTTTAAAATGTGTAACAATAATGTTCTTTAACTAAAAAAAAAAGACGAAAAAACCCTCCAATATAAAGCATATAGTTTAAAATTTTTAAAAAGGCAAAAAAGATAAAATTTAATAAACTTATGTACACTATATAATAAAAAAATTTTAACTAAAAAATAAAATTTAAAGATGAAAATTAATAAAATTTAGAGACAAAAATGACAAAAAAAATTGAGGTTAAAAAACAAAGTATCATGTAATAATTTTTTGTATTTTTGCATTAAAATTTTAAACAAAATTTTACATAATTTTATTAAATTTTTTCTTTTAAAAAGTTAATAAAAAAATTAAATTATATCAATTTTTTTTGTCTTTTTTGTCTTTAGGGAGGGCTTTTTCGTCTTTTTTCAGTAAGAGGATATTATTGTTACACATTTTAAAGTTCAGGTATCATGTTGTTATAATTAAAAAATCGGGTCAAAACGGTTACAAACACCTAAGTTCAGGACATTTTAATATATTATCCCAAGCCAAAAATATGTGTTTTTTTTATAGCAGTTAAATATAATATAACATTGGATTTTTGTTACATTTTTGGTAATGTAATTCAAGCAAACGCGGATATTTTAATATTAATTAATACTTTCGATTAATGATAAACTCTTATCTGGTCACCTAACCTATGGGACTAACGGGACATACTAAAAATGAAAAGGGCAGAATTCGTACTGAGCATCCCTCCTGTAATTGTACATGCTCCCATTAAGTTTGAGTGAATTTTATTAGTACCAAAACAAAATAGTTTGAATTTAGAAAAATTCATAAATAATTAGACTACCCCATTTACTTACGATATAAAAGAGTAATAGATAAAATTATTGAAAATTCCATTTTTAATAAAATCGAAAAGAAAAAGAATAGTTACAAAAGGTTTTTTTAAACAACTAACTTCATAAATGTGTGTTTTGAACGTGTGTTTTGATAGTATCCCATATATTGGGATAAATGTGTTTTTCTTTTTATTTTTCAATTTGCTTCATTAAAGCATGTTCAGGATTTGTGGCAGGATACATGAACATTTCATATATTGCATTGCATTCTTTACATTTGGGTAGCAAAGCATCTTTTAAGTAGAGAACTGTCATATGATCACAAAGACTGGCAGAAATTTGTAGGCCACATGACAGAAAGATGCTGGCTTTGAACAAGGGAAAACTCTTTTTCCCAGCTTGTGGTTTTCTGTGGAAGTTCATGTAAACCTCAGCACTAATTCCAATTTACATTTGCACTCGAATTTTACAGCAAAATTTTACACTTAGCTTTTAAAACTGAAGAAGAGAATGCTACAAGTATGCCTCTCCCTTGTTCTTTTCTTTAATTCGGTGCACAAATTGGTTATAGAGTAAACCAAGCAACTCAAGTTCCAGATCAAATGCCAGCCATTCCAGTTCTGTAACTGATCTTCTGATCCCTAGCACCAAAAAATTTTCAGGAAATTGGGAGAAAATTGTGATGCAATGTCAAAAAAATGTTAGCGAGAACCACGCCATAACTTGAACATTACACCATGCTCACTCACAGTGCCTCCAGATAAATGCCTCATCTTTTGCCACAGCCGTCTCGCTTTACCTGCGCTTAAAGGTCCTGAACCCGACTGCCTCCTAAGTGCCCCAGAATCTTGCATTGCATATCTTGCTGATGAGCTCAGTAAATCTGATGTGGAAAATCCCCGTTCAAGATCTATGTCACCACGATAGTTAGACACTGGGGAATGAACACCCGAATGGTCAAAAATGTTACTTGTCCCAGGATCCATGTCTACAGAGAGATCCTCCCTACTACAACTTCTGGACCCCAGTTCTTTTGTTTCATCACGCTCATTGCATATCAGTTTCAATGCCTGCACAACCTCACCCATGAAAGGTCTGTTTGACACCTCAGGTTGAACACACATTGAAGCAATAGCAGCTACCTTTGAGATACTATCAAAAGGAAAATCAGGTCCCAGTGTTGGATCTATGATGGATTCTAATCCTTCTTTACTTGTAAGGAGTGGGCGTGCCCAAGTTACCAAATTCTCTCGACCAGGTGGCTGAGACATGTCTACTGGTTTTCTAGAAGTCAACAGCTCAAGAAGTACTACCCCATAGCTGTAAACATCACTCTTTACAAGAAGATGCCCAGTCATTGCATATTCTGGAGCCACATACCTGGTGCAACGAATGAAGTCAAACTCAGGATTATATCATGGAAAAAACTATGAAGCAAAGAATTCGAGTTTAAAAAGACCAAGAGGAAAAGGAAAATCGATAATTGATGGTCCAACTGCCTTTGAGTACTTGGATTAGTCACAAATCTACTGCTAATTCATTACATAAAAGTCAGTGGAACTGAATGAGTATCCACCCTATATTCCGGATAACTTGTCTCATGACACCAAAAGAAATAAGAAAAAAGTAGATATCTAGCTCTCTAGAAATAATTACACATCCCCCATTTCAATACTTAGCAACATAATCAAGTATATATCCATCTAGCACAAGATTGCTGAAAACCTAGTCCAACATATTTAATACCAATATTTGGGGTTCATAAACTTTGATGTTAAGCAGAGTTACTAGAAGGTAGTGTAAGCAACATCACAGAAGCAATCTATGTATAACTGACCATCAACTTTTTTGAGGCCATAAAGGGTCCAGATAAGGTCAGGCAACATTTATGGAAGAAAAAATGAAAGAAAAGTCGGGCAAGTTGAAAGGTCATATCCAATCAACTGAGGACAAAGGTGCTTAGAACATTGATTTCATAACAGTAATTCAAAAGCAGATAATTATACCCAAAAGTTCCCATCACACGCGTTGAAATGTGTTTATTTTCCTCATCCATTGCAGTTCGAGCCAGACCAAAATCAGAGACTTTCGGTGTGAAATCATGTTCCAACAAGATGTTGCTGGACTTAAAGTCCCTGTGTATAACACGCGGACTAGAATCTTCATGCAGATAGGCCAGACCTCGAGCAGCGCCAAGAGCTATCCTAAGCCGAGCACCCCAATCAAGTGGGGCAGATTCTCTGTGAACTCCTGAGAGGAAGCAAAAGAGGACATTAAATATAGCAATGGAATGAGATTGCAAATAAAGTTTTACAAGGAGTACTACCATGTAGATGAGATTCCACGCTGCCATTTGGTATAAGTTCATACACTAAGCAGCAAGTGTGCTCCTCTGTACATATACCTATCAACTTGACCAAGTTTCTGTGATGAAGGCGACTTAGCATCTCTACTTCTGCCAAGAATTCCCGAGCACCTTGCTGGTCAGCTCGCTTTAGTACTTTGACAGCCACTTCTGTCCCATCTTCGAGAATACCACTATAAACTCGACCAAAACCACCTTCACCAAGTATTCTTGTTTCACTGAAATTATCTGTTGCTCTTTCCATATCACTTAAACTAAAAGACTTCGCAGAACCAGTATATGCAGCAAGACTAGAGCCATAAGACATTGACATGGAACTTTGCCCACTTCCAATTCTTGATGCAGGAATACCTACATTAAACACATCAAAATTATTGTGAAATTTGAGTGTCTAAGTTGCCAAAGAAACATAAACCGTAATGTAGCAAATGCAAACTAGAAATTTGTAGGAAAAAAAAAGGTAAACTAGACATTTTGAATAGCATTTCCATCAGTTTTTACAAGAGATGCTTTCCAACACATAGAAGTTGATTTGGTACTATAAAAGCTTTAACAGAATGCCAAACTTTGAAGGTAGTCACAGGAAGTGTCAGGAAGTAAACAAAAATGAGAGTTATTGCACCTAAACATTGTCAAAACAAAGATTTGGAATTGGAAAAAAGGAAGTACCTGATGATTTTTTTATGTAGGGTACGGTAACAGGTGGAGTTGAGTCTGGTTGGCAAAGCTGCTCTCTTTGTTTTAAAACCAAAAGCCATGCAATAGCAAAGCAGAAAAGTACAACTACAGAGGCAGACAAAACTATCATTGCTATCACACTTCCATTTAGCACACCTCTGTGATGCTTTCTTCCCACATCAACCCCAAGTGGCTTTAATGCTGCTGCACTGTTATTGTGACCAGAATATGGGTCACTACCTATAGTACTGCTATCAAAATGTGCTGAAGGTGGAGAAGGGGGGAGACCTGTAAGATTAAGATGTTAAATAAATATTGGGATCAAACCATAATTTTTAACATAGTGCAATCAGAGGTTAAAACAGACATCATCACCTGGATAACGCACATACAGCACTTCATAATCTCCAAATAATGAAGATCTTATAGTAACTTCTTTGAGCCAGAATCTCTTAAACGTCAGATAGGCTGTGGTACTATCAAAATTTTCTCCCAGTGGTACCAAATCAGTAAGGACAATGGTCTTTTCTGGATCCTCACTGGCAGCATTTGCTCCCATAATACGAACTTGACTTAGCTTCAAAAAAACTCCAGCAGCTATTTCTGAAGCGAACTCTGAAACCAAAGGGAAAAAATTGTACAATGCTACATTTAGGCGCAGCCCAACTTGTATAGGCCGGACACAAATACATGGACATCCAGGAGGAGCATTTGTCAATGGCTCTGAGCACGCCAATGATGTACAATCTACAAAGTAAAACTATATTAGATGTTTCCAGCTTTTACAAAGAAAAGTAAAGCAGAGGAAACATATACTGAATCAATGCAAGAGAAGAAGTACCTCAATTTAAGTCAATAAATAAATAAACACCTTAAAAATACTGACCTTGATTAGGTGGCGGAGGTGGCAATGCTTGAAATGGTGGTCGGAGAGTCATCTTTGGCGTCATATGCGATGGTGGAGAAGATTCATGGGTATTTGAAGGAGCATGAAGAAAATGAGATGGGGAGATTGGGAAGCCTGTCAACACAGGTTGTTAGACATCAGAGGAAGAAATGAAAAGAAATAACATCAGATTGAGGAGAAAGGCTAATTTAAACCTGAACGTAAAGGTGGAGAACCATGGAGCCTAAGGTTTGTCCTTAAATGATACTCCCTCCATCTCAAAAAAAAAGAGTCCACTTTCAAAATATTTCTTTGTTCCAAAGAAAAAGTCCACTTGTGAAGAAAATTTTTATATTACCCTTAATAATAATGAGTAAGAATAAAAATGTAAAAATGTACTCTTACTAGTGCATGAAGTGTCTTGTAACTTATAACTAAAAAAATTGTACTTAACGAAAAGTAAACTTTGTTTTGGGACGAGGACCAGTGGTTATGGGCCAAAGTTAATAACACATTGACATCAAAAGAATCAGTTGTTAGAGAAAGCTACAAAACATAATAAACTAAAAAACATATTGTTTGAGACAACTAAAGAGTAAAATATCAAACCTGCGGAAACAGGAGGAACCATATAAACCAATGGAGAAGGAGCACTCTTATGATTTTTTTGATGATAATGCCTGTGGAATGAGGAAGAAGGTTGTGATGCAGGTGAGTGAAACCTTGAAGCCACAGGAGCCTTTGGGGATGAAAGAGGAGAAGAGGCATCAAAAGAATGCCTGGTGCTAGTAGTTCCATTTGGGGTTGCAGCAACAGGCATACCAGCTCCTTTCCAATTGAAACCAGACAGAGGAGATGGTGCAGAAGATGGATCAGGTTCTGCACATTGTGATGGGACAAATAATAAAAGAACCAATCAGGATACAGGGGGTTTCCATTGAGATAGAATCTATCAATTTAAAATAAAATCCACAGAGACAAATATTTTAAGCATAACCTCATCACGGAGACAAAAGTTTGAAAGCCTATCCTCAAATATGAAAGACTAACATCTTTCTTTCTTCATTATCCATGACATTTTTTTCCAGAACAAGCTAGGGATGCAATTTTAATGGGGAAGGGCAGTGATGCTTGTGTAAATTGCATAAACAACACAATGTCTAGAAACTATAGGAAGAGATAAATATGCACCCACAAAGCAGGAAGAATTAAGTATTTGAATATTTCAAACAGGTTAAGCTATGCATTAGCTCAAAGTATCACCTGATGAACCCGATGGAGGTTTTCCAGGTAAGGTTGGTGGAATTGATGGTGAACTCCCTGGTAAATTGCTTGGAGATGGTGCAACTGGAACTGCAGCATTAGGATAAGTAATGCTCTAACTGTACATCCATCTCAAAAAGAAGAAGGAAAAAAAAGGCAAATCTAGGTGCACCTGGCAAAATGGATGGTGATATCTTGGGCATGACTGAGTAGGTTGGCGGTGGATTTTGTGGCACTCTCCACGGTGCAGGTGCACTTGATCCTGTATTTAGAAACAGAAACAGTAATGGGATTTAGGAAACAATCTCAACGGGAAATTATTGCCGGAGAAAAGTACTTCATCTGTATGCTACCAGGGGCAGCTGGTAGTAAAGGAGCATCTGGTGCCATATGTTGATCAGATTTTGGTGGAAGAGATCCTGGTACCAGTGCAGGGCTCATTGGTGGATTTTGTGGAGATATTCTTGATGGAGATGAAAGTGGTGCTGCTTATTTAAGAGAAACCAAATACAATCAGAAAGAAACAACAAATAACTATAAATCTAGCAATATTGTGAGCAGGTATAGTAAACATGTACCTGGCACTTGCGGACTGGGATACTCTACTTGACCAGAATCTCCATTGGGTGGGCTTGGTGGCAAGGCTGGGACAGTACCATTAGGATAAAATGGGGGTGGCACTGAAAAGTTTGGCATACTTGGTAGAGAAGTTGGTTTATGATCATTAATATTTTGGGGCGCTGGGGCAGAATTCAGTGGTGACAATCCAGGAGGAGGTTCCACAGTTGTCCCTGAATGGGTGTCAAACTATAATTTAAAAGCAGTTCAAGATTAGAGCTATTCCAAAATTACGTAAAATTATCCTACCTTTTGGAAGAGATGCTGGAATAGGTGCACTCCTTTCAAATATCTTTCCAGATGAAACAGGAGGAGGTGTTGCACTTCCATCAGGAGGAAATACAGGAAAAGATGGAGATGGAGACAAACTGTCACCTGAAACATCAGCAGCATAACCGGTTCATTCATAGAAAACATTCGAGAAGTATGCGTGTTTTAATAATTACTACATTTGCAAACATAAGTCAGAACTTGGAGACCCCCTTGATATCTTGCCACCTATAGAGAGGTGCATACTCAGATTGGGAGGAATTGCAGATGAGACAGTCAAGAAAAATAAAGAATTAGCGACTCCAATACATTCTTCATAATGACATGAAGTTGAATAGATTCGAAATTGATCATTAAACAGTATATGGACAGAAAATATGACTAAAATTTAGCTAAAAATTAAACAGTGAAATGGATGAAATTTATTGCACCCAAGGCGTTCACTCGCTAGCACAGGATACTTTTTCACTTCAGAATCCAATAATCTCCTATCTTCAGTTCTGTCACCGTCACAAGCGTAAGTTTCACATGCAGAGGATAGAATCATCAACATTTACAACTTAAGAGGTCAAACATTCAACCACCCTCAACCAGCATTTATCAATCAAGCAAATTTCTGATTTAATCATAGAAAAAAAGGAGAAAGTTTGTATAGAATGTAGGCCTAGTTCAGAAATGTATTACCAAGATCAATATCATGAAAACAATTTATCCAATTGTTTGATGATATAAATAACAAAAACGACGAAATCAACTTGTTCAATAGCGTGGTTAAAACATTAGCAGAATGAAAGAATTGGAAAACTTACCAGCAGATCCTTGAAGAACCAGAAAATGGGCTAAAGCACAGATTTTCAGCACCAAAAACACAACTTTCAGCATCACCACTCCCATCCCATATACAATCAATCCCAGAAGGAGTTCTCCAATCCAAATCCAACCCAAATGTTATCAGAGTCCAAACATGAAACAGTAAATTAATTGAATGATTTGCTATCATTCAAGCTATGACTTAAAAGCAATATCAAAGCGGATGTTACATGAAAGCAACAACTGACAAGGGAACCATAAGCCCAAATGGTGAGAAGAAAGCAAGCACAGAAGCATCAAAGTTAGTTTCTTGAAAAATCCCAAAAAAGGGTGAATAAGAGCGTGTGCATAACCACGCCAAACTCAGTCTCTGTATTTTTGGGCAGTTTGGAAATTGGCATGTTACCACTCATACCGTTTTCACAGCCAAGGGAGCAATTAAAGTGTATTAAAAACTGACAAGCTAAGTTAGTATACAACACAAGCATCCCTTTTTAACTGTGCAAGTGGTAACACATCCATTATCTGAACAACAGTACAGTGTGGAAGAGCAATAAAGAAGAGAACTTGAGACGGTGGCCATAGCCAATTTGGTTTTTGTTTATTAGTAGTTAATTTGGTCGGTAATGGTTTGCCTTCACAAGAGGATGGTTCCTAAGGCATAGAGTATTAATAGTAAATAAATGCTGGTAGTACAATGGCTATTCATCTTGAAAGATGAGGCAGGAAAATCAGGTATATTTTCTTGTCATATTAAATGGAATGACACAATTTTCTTTGTGTGAAACCACTAGAAACCGAAAAACTGTACTGTATAAATTGTATTTTAAAATATATTTTTATATTTTTAAAATATTAATTATAAGATAAAAAATATTTAAAAATATATTAAAAATACAATTTATACACACATTTTGGTGCAAATTTACAAATTATCAATTGTAATAATACATATAGAAAAAAATTACAATAAGTGACCTAAGTCCCAAAACAGCAATCGCTATAAATATCAACTAATTTTTTACCAAGTAAATTCTATATCAATCGCCCAAAAATTTCACTATTATTTTTTTACTATAAATACCATTATTTTATTGATGGCTAGGAGAATAACAAGTCAACTTGCAGAGCTGGAGGAGTGTTGGGGAGCTGAGATTCCTGGGATTGTTTAGTGGGATTTGCTTGGGGTTAGGACTCATTTACTTCACATATAGCCTACCCCTTAAACTCTGATCTTCTTTTTTTTTTTTTTGACATGCAAGTCTTTTCATTTATATTTATTTAGATCTCTCATGCCTTTAATGCAAATGGGAATATTCTTCAAACTCTTGAACATGGGACAGAATTTATTTCTTTTCTGCAACTTATCTAAACCTTTTTTATTTGAAAATGCAGCTCCATATGAAAAGGGTTTGAAAGTTAAACATTGAACTTCTTCCATTGATCAATTATTAACAAAAATGACTCGAAATTTATTCAATTTTGGGGGACATAATTATTGTGTAGGAGAAATGGAGGAGTGAATTGGAATTGAGGAGGAGAGAAGAATAAGATCTGAATGAAATGGTGATGCAGTAACTGATGTGTGGGCAAAGGGGCATGTGTCAAATGGTTTTTGACACCTCACCTTCATGCCTTATCATTTTGATCAACCACTAAACAAAAATAAATATGGTTCCACAAATCTTTGGCTGCACTCTTTCCCCTTAAAAATCATCACGAGGGACAGTGCTATAATCAAATCTAACAAAAAGGACAACAACATTTGAATTATGGTATCAAAGTTGGCTTTGCCAATTAGGGTTCTAGGTCAAAATTGTATGTACATTACTGGTTGAGAATATTTTATATCAAAATTGTATGTATATTACTAGACAGGGCACAATGAGTTCCAAATGGCAGTTTTTTTTACAAAAAATAATTAATTCTTTTTGCATACTTTAATATTTTACATAATAAAAGAAGCCAAAATAATGAATGATTGGAATTCCTTATTTTTCTGCTAAACAGCAAATGTGTAAGATGAGTGGATCGTTGATTCAAAATGGTCATTATTGAATCATATCATGTAAACTGTAAATTTGGTAGATGAGTACAAATATCCGTGACCTTATAGGACTTCAGAATTTGGTTTTTCCTTGATGCGGTACACTCAAATGAGCATAGTTGGATCAATCATTCAATAATTGCTCGAATCCATCATTCTTTAGTTGTTGTTTTGGATGTGGATTTGATTCTTGTTGTCCATGTAAAATGCACTTCTTCTTCAGTTTATTACTTCCTCCGTTCCAAAAGTAAAAAGTGAAACAACATTAACAAAAAAAGTTTTGAAATTAAACAATATTAACAACAAAGTTTTTATGTTACTATGTAAGAATAATTATATGCATCATATTTTGCCATGATTTTCTATTATCCCACTAACACAGCAGGATCCAATGAAAAAAAAATATTCCACATCATAATTCTATGTTAGGACAGATTTATATAAAGTCAAATAATTGGATGCTTTTTAAGTTTTAAACTTTGAGTCTTTTATTATCAAGTAAATTCTTCACATCCAAGCCAAATCCTTAATCCTATGTTTCCTTCCAACTTCCTACTCTACTCAATCTTGTTAAGTGGCCCTTTACTCCATTCCAAAGTTTGTTGGTTTTCTCATGTGAAATCATTTGATAGTATTATTTCATTTATTCAAAAATGAAAAGTGCCCAAGTGAACATCAAAGAAATATTAACATTGCAAGGCAACAACCAGTTTTAAACTATGCAATAAACATGGAATTTCTGTGGTGTGTTTTTGGTACTTTATTTTCTGAAAAGGGATTTCATAAATAACAAAAAATTTGAGCATAAATCCATAATATGAAAGTTTGTAATTAATACTGAGCATGGTAATCTGGGTAGTCTGGCTAATTCGTCATTGTCTCTGAACCACGAGAGGAGCACAGGTTGATTAATGAGTAGGGAATTTGTGACATTCACAAATTGCTTCTTATTGGAAAAGACAACTCTATTCTTTACTATTGGCTTGGCTTTTTGTGGCGGAAAAATAATAGGGCCACACAAAACCCACTGAAATGTCTTCAAAACTGACATTTGACAGCAACATAACGCAAGAATTAAATTACTTATTTATTTATTTTTTTTGTTAGGACACACTCTACATTTTGTTTATTTTTAATTTTCAATATGCTAGAAGTTAATCAGCAGATAAGTTTTTCATGTTTTTAAATGATTAATAATATATTTACGGTAAAGATTTTTAGTAATTTTCAGAACGATTTAATTCACGTTCAAATTGTAAAAGAATATTAAATAATTAGAATGATTGTTGTTATTTATTTTTTATATCATATCAATTATGGAGGCATGTTATTGATCACGTGTACTATTACATTTTTTTTAAAAAAATTAGATTTTAATTATCATTGTTTTCTATTTTTCATTTGTTGTGGCTTCAAACTTTTCACATATTTCGTATTAAAAAATTTAAAACCAAAAATAATTGCTTTTGACTCCTAAAAATTTAATTTAAAAGTCGTATGAAATTGTAAGTATGTGTCACCATCTCAAGAGTCAAGAAGACATGGCAATCCCCAGTCGGTGCCCAGGTGTGCAAATCTTTTGATTGAACCTTTGCAAATCTGAGTAGACCAAATAAATTATACATACGTAAGAGGAGTACAAATATATCAATAATTTTGAAGCAATAGTATATTCGTTGCAATTAATATTTGTTCTCACGTTTCTTTTTAAATTTTGTTAGTTTGGGTGGACTTATAGTTAAACTTTCTTTTGCCTTATTAATTTGAAGTAACTGACAAAATAGTTCTTTAAAAATTAATAAATAATTGTTTTTATTCATTACATTTAAAACGATAAAAAGTAATTCTTAACATTTTATTAATGTAGTTTTTAATTTTTCGTTACTGTTACATCAAATTTTTTATTAAAATAACAGTGTTACTATGACCAAAATTTGACGAAAAATTAAATAAAATTGTGACACATAATTAAAAAAATATACAAATAAAATATTAACTACGTTTTTTATCGTTTAAATGTAAGAGATAAAAAAAATTATTTATCAATTTTGTAAATGACCATTTTATCAATTATCTCTATTACTTTAGAACTAATTTTTGTTTTACCTGAAGAAACTTTTGCACTCATTTACTACTTTTTAAAATGTTTATACTAATCTTTTATACTAAAGAATACAAATAAGTAAAGGAAAGATCGAGTTGAATAGTAAGGTGAAAAAAATTATAATTAGAAGGACTCCAATTTCAATTTCGAATTTCAAGTTGGAAAAAAAAAAGAAGAAAAAGGTCACACTAATCACAAACCAAGTCGTTGTAATAATCATTGTAGTTATCATTACTAAATTTTAACTAGTTAAAAATTGATGGTGCAGAGAACAGATAGGAGTAGGCGACAACAGTACTCTAATAGGCCGTGAGTCTCTTACCGCTCACTCCTGTCCCATCAAAGTTAAAAAGGATATGTGCCCCGTGCCCCATCTTCTCTCCTCCCTTTATTTTAGTGCCTTTCAAGCCAAATACTCAATAATTCAACCACCTTTGCTCATCAATTTCTCTTCATCATCATCATCATCATCATCATCTCTCACTGCTATTCCAACCAACGTGCAGTTGTTCTTTGTGCAGCTTTACAAAACAAACGCATACGGACATACTTCCACACTGCAATTTGACAACTCAAATTTGTTTCATTCACAATTTTCATCAAGGACAAGAAGATGTTGTAGAAGTTGCGACAAAAGCTTTGATGGGGGGTAAAAGAAAGTGACCTCCATATCATGTGCATGTTCCAATATTCATTTCTTTATAACAATGGTTTATTACCTTTACTGAAAATCTTGATTCTGGTGGTGATATTTTATATTCCCCTTTCTTAAGGCTGAAACGATCAAAGAGATGCACCCTTTTCAAAGGAACATTTCTTACGCAACTGTTGGCTCCCAAACCCCTGCTCTCATGGAAACTTTTTCTCTGGTTGTGAGTTGTACCATCATCATTCATATAAGCTCATGTAGTTCCCACTGGGCCAGACATGAATTAAGAAGCAAATTGATTAAAGAATTAAGCAACCCTCATAGACACATCTGCTGCATCTTAGCCCGTATCATTTGACATGCATTGCCTTCGAATAGTCGCATGAGTGTTTTTACTAGCATACTGCTACTAACAGTTTTCGTTTTCTACCTGAATATGCTTCTGCATACAAGAGTTGACTATAGAGGCGTAGAATAACTCATAAAAAACCTCAAGGCTAAAGCCTATGTGTGGCTGAACCGTCAATCAATTCATACAGAAAGGGATCTTTCTGAATTAAAAGCTTACAAACCTAAAGGTAAGAAAATAATTGACCAAAAATAAGGTGTGGACTGTGGACTGAGAGTATAAAAACTGCATTAACCATTCTAAACAAAAAAGAAGCTGCATCTAACCACGGTCACGAAAAGCAAACAATAACATGAAATCCAAATTCGATGTCGAATATCTTCTCATTTCCATCATAAACATGGAGATTCACCTGAAAACAGAGAATTCAGCCCTCAGTTTCAAAGTGTGAACAAAAACTTTAAAAGTGAAAAACAGTATGACATACAACACAACTAGATTGCATAGATCATGGCAACATGAATGCATGAGAAGGTAAATACAAATACTTGATCTCAGGTTCCATACCTTTGGTTGTAAGAATCACCGGTTTGGATCATATGGTTCAAATTGCTTCTTGAAAGTCTCTGCCATTTTTGTTTCTTCTTCTTTGCTGAGCTTGCAATTCTTCCAATCAGCCCTATCTGCCATGTTCAACAAGCCTGCCATGACCTGCAAAATGTCAGCAAAATATTAGGGGCCCAACCACATTGGTCAGAAATACTGCAACTACATAGCTACATGCTTGTTTATCAGAAAAAACTAATAAACAGAACAGTTTACTAATAAGTAAGGCATTAAAAATGAAAATTAATATAATTAAAATTTTGAGGCAACGAGCTTTACTACCCTATAATACAGGGAGTTCAATAACTTTTGCAAATAGAAAGGGCAGCATTTGACAGGTTACAATCTAATCTTACTTCACGACCAAATTGGCTAGGAAATTTTTCATTCTCTTCGACAACATGAGTCAAAACCACACCATCAGGAAGTTCAACATAAAACAAACTGCAACTTCTGTCAAACTGTGTCCGTAACAACCTTCTCCCACCTGAACTATTAGCACCTGCAACAAATACATATTATCATTGCAACAAATGAGCCAACAGAATTGTGTTAAACACATGATGAATCAAATCTGGTAATGCTTATTCTATTATCATAATATTCTATACAGCTTTGATTGCATGATTACATCTAAAATACGTTTCTTTTGATTTAGAAGACTACAATCCAAATTTACACGGACATGTGGTAATAGACTGAACATACAAATGAAGCTATCTGAAATTTGCTGCTGCATTTATTGACCCTATCTTATCTATTGGCAATTCAAAAGAACTTGAAACTGTAGTTAACATATCAAAACATTTAGCTGCATAAATTACAAGTTTCTGATGGCTCTTGCTCTCACACACACGCATATGTGCAAGGGCCATTTTTATAGAAAGATTATTAAACAAAATATCAAAACAAAGCAATCAACTTAAGCTATCCCCCTCTAGCAGGGGACAGTTGTAGTTTCAGCACATTAAGGAGACTTTGCCATATTGAGTCTTATGCTTTACAGTCAACATCCAAGTACAAGGTCAACAAATTTTAGAAACAGGTAACTTATAAGAAATAACCCTGCTCGCTGAGCACAAATACAGTAGTAAGTACTTTGAAATTGCTTACCTTCAGTTGTATTAAATTTGAAACCCAACTTTTTAGCAGCTAAATTGAATATATCTCGGATGCCAGCTACCCTCGAAGATGGAATAGGAACAACCTTCACCAGAGAAAGAAAACGGAATGATAGTAACGATTAATAGAAATGCTTTTCTGACTACTATTTGTCATCAGCAACATTAATTCCAATAGTGGTTTTTCTTTTTTTCCTCATTTTTTTTTTTAAAACAGGAGAGGTGAAGTTATGTCAGTTAATATGTTGCATATGATCACAACAGTCATATTAAGAGATCTTATGTCAGTTCTCAGAGTTGAAAAAAAGACATGAACTTTAGGCACATTAAGAACCAAACACTTAAGAAATGGATCTCGGAAAAAGTTCATTTGTGTTTAATCATAAGCAGGGTGTCAGACTTAATAGTGCAGTTAGGCTTGTTATATAGACAGTCCCAGGCATGGTCCTCTGGAAACAGCAAAATGACATGTAACAAAAACATGGAATTTGCAGCTCTCATAAAACTATGCAACGATGGGCTGATATAAGAAACTGATGGGAAAATAACAGAAACATGAAAGGGCATGAAGAGAAGCACAAAAGAAAAGTACAAAATTATTACTTCCCATCTGCCAAGAAAAGAAAGTTGAAAAAAACCAGCAATCTTTTGGTATCATCGATCACAAGAAGACAGCAATATACCTGAAGGTTGGCATGAGTTCCTCGTTTAAAGACCCACTCAAAGAAAACTACTTCCTTTCCTTGGCTTTCAAAGCAAGCTTTGAGACTGTTCTGAAGTCTATCCAATTCTGTTTCACATTCGTCAGGAGCGGAAAGGGTGTTAGGTACATGCTCAACAGGAATAATTAGCACATGATCTTCTACTAATGGTCCTTTAGCAAGTGCGCAATAATAGTGTTCTCCTATACTAATGATAAGATGTGACTCCACGTTGGGGCTTGATAAACAAAACCAGCACTCTTTGGACCTGATTCACAAAATATGCTACTACATCAGCCACTTTCAATGGTGTCATGAAATTTGTTCAATTTGCAGAAAGAGTTGCTAGCTACATAAATAGATGGAGATAGCCAAGAAAGCATTACTAAATAAAGGAAAAGCAGCCAAGAACATCAAACAAAAAAAACCTATTAGAGATGAGAGTGCCAGTTAAAGATCACCTGCTTGACGCATTGTTATTTTCGTCCACTAAACTATGCTTAAAATTGCAATCTGGACCTCTTTCGCATTTTCCTTTGTTAAGAAAGTCAAAACACACACCCCTCTTTGACTGCTGCCTAGCATCATCATCGTGCCGGAAGTGGCACTTCTCGCCACGAGGACAAGACCCAGAAGAAGTATATTTAAAGCACAACTTTTCACCATCTTCTCCATGTCTCTGCCTTTTTTGGGATACATCATACCGCCAATATTGGGGATCTGACACACTTTCACCAGCTCTCTTTGATTTAGCTTCAGTATGGGTTACTTTCTCCACCACTGTATAGGGAGACAAAGTTGTCTTTGGGGGCCTTGCACAAATTTCAGCACTGGACATTGTAGAAGCTGGAGTGGGAGAAATTGCATGAATAAATTTCTGGAAGTAGCAGGAGAGACAGATGTAAGAAAATGGCAAAAATGAAAGGCAGTCCGCAAATTGTGTTTGCTGTTGACATTGTGCAACAGATTTAAATACCTATCAATTCAGTGTAGCTTCACCAATCTAATATTCAGATTGCATATTTGCATGTACAAGCAAGACATTCAAATTGTAAAGTAACAATAAAACTGGATCCTTTACTCTTGCAAAAATCAAGTTGATTCCTCATCAAGCCTGAAACATTCTTTCCTTGGGAATTTTGGAAAGTAATGCAAAGGTGACAATTTTGACCAACAAAGGGAACCAGTAACATACATTACAGCAGGAAGAAGACCTGTTTATCTTTATTTCCAACTGGAGCTAGACCCATAAAACGGGTAACATGTGCAGCGTCTACATTTGCATATGGTTCACGATCATAGAATACACCCATAGTTCCCGCAACATGGTAGCTGCAACAAAACAAACCCTTAATACAGAACATCTTACTTTTATAGGTAATTGAAGTAGATATCCATATATCAAGATGGTAAATTTGGTCGAGGCACCAAAAGTATGTCTTGGATGCACCACCATTCTTGAAGTCCATTGAGCTCGAGCTCTTCTACAAAAGGGTAAGAAAATCTGCCCTATGATTTTTATAGGCCTTGAAATATAAAAAAAAATCGTGCCAAATAGTTTAACACTGATTTTGGCTTTTACTTATTCATGTGGTATTAAAATTCGAATTGAAGACTTTGGCTCATTTTTATTTTTTCCCAGCAGAGTCCACTCTCAAAAGGGGAACACATGATCTCAGGTGTACATAGAACCTTGTTACAGAACACAGATTCATGATAACCAACAATGTTCCTAAGATGCAAAAGTATCACTTACCGGGGCTTAATCTCTGCCACTAACTCTGATATAGTGGAACTAGCAGCTGCTGAATCTGAGATTCCTAAAGGAACATCAGATGTAGCAGCTCTATTGGTAACTCCGCTAGGCCATTCATTAGTGAAATATAATTAAGGAATACTAAAAGAAAAGAAGAAAACAAAGGACTAATATTACATGAACAAGATATGATTTTTTGTTAGTTTACGGGAAAAACAGAGGCAAAAGAAGTGATCATTGCAACAACAGAAAGGATATGTCAAAAATATGTCTACAATCCCTGACTCCTCAGCCAACGCCCTCAAGGCATCAACATCATCTTGACTGTACGTGCCAAATTGTACACCACTTGCAGATTGTCTACCAGATAGGTATACGACAGAGAGCCCTGGGTATGAGTACCATAAATCAACTATCATACAATAAAAATTAACAACCAACATAACTCCAAGCATTACAATATCTGTTATTGCGAAGCCAATTATTATATCAGAAACAATACAAGGATAGTGAGCAAAAGAAAACAACATACATTTCTTAAGCCACTGGTAGCTTTATCACCTAAGGCTCGCAACCTAACAAGCCCATTGCGGTAAAAAATTCACCCCATAGGCAACTTAATTATAGGTTTCCTAAAGGTCAAGCAGAAATCAGAAACATGTTTCTCTCAAGTACATTAAGTAAACTGAACAACAAGGGTCCAGAATGACAACAATCGAGATGCTACAAACAGTATGAATATTATTAATTTTTAAAGCGCTAATTAAGTTATGCAATTTCATTTATGGAACAATAAACTTGATTCAAAATCTTCTCTTTATCAATTCCGGAAATGCTTCAACAATGGTATCCACACAAGCCAAATTGAAGCAAACCAGATCCAAAAACATGACTTCCACCAAAACCAATGCAAGTCAACTACTAAATTTGAAAGTGAAAACAGCGAACAACTAAACAAGTGAGTTGTTTAACAAAAGAAAAATACACGAAGCTTGGTCAACTAGCATATGGTAGTATATACCATGAAGAGTGAACTTTCCACTGCCTTTCAACCAGTAGAGATTTCCACAAACCTTAAGGCCATCCATCTTGAACCCTTGGTTTCCAGCTTCCTTTGAAGCCGCTGCTAGAACCTTCGGTGCGCCGATACCGTAGTCACCTATGAAGTAAGTAGGAATGGGAAAATTGGACCGGCCTTCAATGTAGTCATTGAGCTCCTCGAGAGCTTCCGGAGAGTCAGGAAAGAACTGTCCCACACAAAGAAGCGCGTCAAATGGACCCGCCGACTTATTTACCTGAAATTCAACTCAACAGTGAGTAATTCTCTAATTGAAAGAACTTAAAACCCTAGAGTGTTATATTCTCTGTGTGTGTGAGAGAGAGAGACAGAACAAAACAGACAGACCGAAGACACGCGCTTGCACAACTGGTTGAAGCGGCCAAGGACGTCGCCGGAGAAGAGGATCCTCGGCGGAGCCATGATTGCGTTGTTTGTGAGGGAGGGCCAGTTGGAAGAGGCGGGAGAGGAACAGGCTTTTGAACAGGGCTAGATGTGTGGACAAGAGCCCGTGAAGTAGTACAAAATTGAGGGTGCTGGACAGAAGTTATTATGGGCTTATCTGCGGGCCCGTAAGTAGTACAAAATTCAGGGTGCTGGACAGTAGTTACTACGGGCTTATATGCGGTTTGTGAAAAATCTACAGCCCAAGTAAAATGGATAATAGGTAATAAGAAATTTATATGATCTTGAATTCTTTCACCTAATAAATTAGCTTTTGTAGTAGGTTTCCCCAATGATCACGACAAATTGTATCAGAGTTAACTACGGCCCTTTGATCGTGCCATAATCAGTTGATGACGCCAATATTGCAGTGTTCACCTTGCAGTGTTTGTCCGGAACTAAGTTGGTGATGCCGATATTGCAATGATGTCCCGTGTTTAGAGAGAAAAATCTAATATAAAACCACTTAGTGTTGAAACTAGGTTGGTGATGCTGATATGACATTGTAGTGATGCCCCGAAACTAGAGAGAGAAATCTAATACAAAACCTAAATTAGTGATGTTGGTATTGCAGTGATTGCCCTGTAACTAGAGAGAAAATCGAGTACAAAACCACATAATGTCGAAACTAGGTTGATGACATTAACAATTATGCCCCGTGACTAGAGAGAAGAATTTAGTACAAAATCACTTAGTGCCGAAACTAGGTTGGTAACCCCAGCATTACAGTTCGCCTAGAACTAAGTTGGTGACACCAGCATGGCATTGCAGTAATGCCCCAAGATCAAAAAGAATAATCTAATACAAAACCAACTAGTGTCGGAACTAGGTTAGTGACGCCGGCAGTGATGCCTCGGGACTAAAGAGAAGAATTTAGTACAAAATCACCTAGTGTCGAAACTAGGTTGGTGACACCAACATTGCAGTTTTCGGCCAAAATTAGAGAGAAAAATCTAGTATAAAACCACATAGGGAACTAGATTGATGACGCTGACATTGCAGTGATACCCCGAGACTAGAGAGAATAATCAAATACAAAACCACCTAGTGCCGAAACTAGGTTGGTAACGCTGGCATTGCAGTTTTTGCTTGTAACTAGAGAGAAGAATATAGTACAAAACCACCAACTGCACAAGGTTAGTGACGTTGGCATTGCAATGTTCACTCGGGACTAAAGAGAATAATCTAGTACAAAACTATCTAGTACAGAGCGAATATAAAGCAAAGCAATAATTCTGCATGGACATGGCATGCGGAGCGTGATGGATTATAATGATTCTACCTGATTCCTACACGGAAAGTATAAAATTTTCATGAAGGGTTTATATTCAAGGTTGGTGACACGGGCATTGCAGTGTTCACTCGGGATTAGAGAGAATAATCTAGTACAAAGTCACATAATGTACAACTATCTAGTGCAGAGCTAATTTAGTGCAAAGTCAATAATTCTGCGTGGACACAACATGTGAAACGTGGTGGATTGTAATGATTCCACTTGATTTTCACATAGAAAGTATGAAATTTCCATGAGAGGTTTATATGATATTAATTTTTTCTACCTTACAAGTTAGTTGTTGTGATGGGTTTCCCCCAATGGGCATGACATAATCATGGAGTGTTATTTACCCAACAATTTTTGACCCACTCAATGCAAGCCTGCATGACATTTGTAGTGTTAGTTGTGTCATTCCTATTTTCTCTTTAGGCTTGTTTGGTTAGTAAGAAGGCTATGTTTGGATTGTGTTATATTTGATAATTTTTTATTTGAATGTGTGAAAGTTTTAATGGAAATTTTTTGTATGAAAAAATAGATTGAAAGGAATTTTTTTTTGAAATAATGTGAGAAGAATTTTTGTGGGAATTTAAATTTTAAATTTTGAAATAAAAAGTTGTTTGGATGTTTTATTTTTGTGATTAAAAAAGTTAATTTTTTGCAAATAAAAATATAAACCAAAAAAGCCTAGAAATTACATGAGAATTTGATTTTTGAAAATTTAATTATGAGAAAATCGAATGCGTTTTTTAAAAATCTGAATCTTAAGGGTTCATTTGATTGATAGAAAAGTAAAATTGTTTGGGAATATAATATATTGAAATTTAATTTTGAAGAAAATAAATACTGTTCTCCGAGTCTAAATTTTAAGAATTTCATTTTGAAGAATTTGAATAATCTATTTGTGTTTGGATAAAATAGAAATATTTACAAAAAAGACATATAATTTATGCTTTACTATTTTATTTAGATTAATGAATCAAAATATATTTTAATTATTATTTATTTTGCATATATACCTATCATAATATTACTCTCATTATTCTATATCAATCATAAAAATAACTTTTTTTGATATTTTAATCAAAGAGTAATAATACACAAGTAACTTTTCATAACGACTAAGGTGGCAAGTATAAAAAGTCAAAATTTAGTTACCACAATTTTAAAAATATGTAAAATAATAAAAGATGATTTTGTTTTTTTATACTTTCCATATCAATCATTCTTATTTTTTACTATGAAAAGTCACTATGAATATAATTATTCTTTAATCAAAATACATTTTAACATTTCTTAATTTTAACATTTGTAATGTGTAATGGTATTTAAACCCAACAGAAATACTAATTATAGGTACAAACAAATCTTTATAGTTAAAGTGGATAAAAAAATTAAAGAAATATAAATATAAAAAGGTGGTTCCATTAATAAAGGTACAAATAAACTTCTATTTTCATTTTTAAAATAAAGGAACAACATCTTGAAATAAAAAAAAGAATATACTATCATTCAAAAAGAATATACTATCATTCAAGATGGAGTCAAACCACAACTCAGAGATTTAATGAGAAAAAACAAGAAATTACACAATTTTCAATTTTTAATTAATATGAAGAGTTTGTCTTGTTTTGCGGTGTTAACTTGTGAATAGCATTGCCCCAGGAGAAGTTTTTAAATGCAATAGGACATGGTAAAAGGAATTTCCAAAATTTGGACTGAAAAATCTAAAGGGGCGCTTGATTGGGGGGAATGGAATTAGTTAATGGGATTTATTCTCTTAGTTTGTGCTTGGTTGAAAGAAAATGAAATAAACTTCAATGATGAATGTAGAAAACTGGGTAATCGGTTAATTACCTACCTCCCCCTATAATCATTTATTATCTAAAATTCAGTAATTATTTTTATTATGTTACTTTAATTTAACCTCAATACTGAACCATCATCATTTTTCTCATTCTTTTTTCTTTCTCGTTATTTTCTAACTCTCCTTTATTTCTCGTTTTTTTCTAACTCTTTTTTATCTTTTATCGTTTTTTCACTCTATTTTCTCTCTCACCATTTTCTCACTCTTATTTCACTATCATCATTTTTCTTACTCTACTTTCTCTCTCATAATTTTTCTTACTCTACTTTCTCTCTCATAATTTTTCTTACTCTTCTTTCTCTTTCATAATTTTTCTCACTTTTTTTTTCTCTCATCATTTTCTCACTTTATTTTCTTTCTCATAATTTTTCTCATTCTTCTTTCTCTTTCATCATTTTCTCACTCTTATTTATCTCTTATTACTCTATAATATTATTTTTAATATATTTATAAATAAGGATAAAACTATAATTTTTATTAATTTTTATTCCTATAATTAAATGAAACTAAGTACCCTTAATACAATAAAAATTTCTATTATAATTGATCATCTTAATAAATCCCATATAATTTTCATTGAATAATTTCATCCAAGCCCCGCCTAATAAATGACTTTTCAAAGCATCGGATTCCACTTTTGGAATGTAAGGATATTTTTGGATAAGCCATTTTTGTTTGTAAATGAGTAAAAAGTTAATTTTTCTAAAATAAAAATAAACTATTCAAACACATTTTTATTTTAAAATTTAAAATTCAAAATTTTCCACTCAAATTCCTTTCATATAATTTTAAAAAATATTTCTCTAATTTTTTTTTTCAAAATATTTTTTTTATAAAAAAATATACTTATCAAAATTTTTATATATTTCAATACAACCTTTTTCAAATACATCAAATTGTCTATAAAATATTATAGGATGCCAACTTCCACTAATGTCCCTTATCTTAATGGTTTTAACTTTAACCACACAAAATGTTGAACTAATTTTTTGTGTTGATTGGGAATCCCCACTCCGCAGACGTGTCTTGTCCTGCTCCTTTCCTTTTTGCTCTCTATTTGTATTTTGCGGTCCTCTTCAAAGCGGCATTCTATTCATGTAGCCGCTGAATAAACATTTTGCAATACTGAAACTTAAATTTTACGTCTTTGCTCTCACTAAAATTCAAAAGGTTCAATGATCGTGTCATTTAATTTTGCTGTTGGAGTTTGCAGGTACGTTTGTATAAATTCCATTTTAAAATGTATTTTTATATTATTAAAAATAATAATTGTAATATAAAAAATATTTAAAAAATATAAATGTATTTTAAAATGTGTAATCATTTATTTCTTTCGCTGGTGTTATTTCTTGCATGGTTCCTGTGAGGAGTAGCGAGCCAAAACCCTTGTGTTATAGATACAAAGGTGCATTGAGTAGTAATAGAACCTCTGCTTATGTCCTTAACAGTTTCAAAAGAAACTGTACATCCTTCATTTTCCTTCGGCTATTCAGAGAAGACTTGTTTTCATACTTTCTTTTTCATTCTCAGCCATTGCTTCATAAGTTTAGGGTTAGTCGGGATTCATATCGGCATAAGCTTTGGAGAACTTCATGGTAGTCTGCACAATCCCTTAAAAAAAATTTGTTATTGAGTTAGCCTCACATTTTACATGTTTTTTAGGATTCACATAATATCATCAAATGAATGATACAAATTAATTTTGGATAAAAAGTTACAACGCACTAAAATACTTTTGTTGACTATTCTCTATTTTGATCCTTCTCACATCGACTAGACATTTAATCCTTCTTTCTCTTATTAACACTATTGAATGTTTTTATAAATTATTATAAATATCAGATATTAGTAGTTCTTCACACATTTGGGTGTCTGATTTTCCTCTAATGGCGGCTACATGGGACGAAGGAAGCCCGTGAGCTGCAGGATATGTGATTTTTATTTAACAGCAAGAAATCATTGCTTTGTTGAAAGTTTGGGAGGTAGACGTTTGAACAACCTTTTCGGTGGTGAAGGATTGTCACTTGTCAGTTTTCAGCTTATATTTGGAAACACGATTAGTTTGGAATCATTCATAGGATGTCAGTTTTTGCTTTATTTGTGGAAATGTTTACGGCCCAAATAAAAGATGAGTAAGTTGAGATCATTCATGGGAAATTGTGTAGTTGTGTCACATAGCCAATTTTTCTGCAAACAATCGTTATAGAACATCAAATCAACATGGTTGAGTAAATGAAATAAATTGTTTTGATTCCCGATAGGTTCTAAATTATGTGAATGTGATAAAACAAAATACAAAGATCTCGAAATCTCACATTTGCAAACAATTTTATAACAGTATTAGTAGTTGTTAATCACTAGACTATTGTGTGGATAGTTTTTTAAAATATTTTTTATATCATAATTATTATTTAAAAAATATAAAAATACTTTTTAAAAAGTAATCCATTCACACATGTATTTTTTTAAAAAAAGAACTGAAGCAATGAGAAAAAGGCTGGAAGGAAATAAAAAAAAAATCTAAATTTAAGGGAAGAAACTATAAAATTGTGAAAAGAAAAAGAAAAATATTCAGAGTGACAAAAAACACAAGAGAGAACAGTAGAACAAGAGAGAGCATAATTCTATACAAAGTAAAACACACGGGAGAAAACTTACGACAGAACCGGGAATTAAATCAGATCACACCAGTGAATCAATCGTTTTAACCTTATACATAACCGACAACAAAAATAGGAACTCAACTAGGTAAACTTATCTGACCAGTTCTGCAGACCTAAGGACTAGGATAACACAGCATGTAAATAACAAATTTATTACATCGATCCAGTATTCAAACACATGTAGACCTTCATCTAAGAGCAATTGCTAGCATGTGAGTTTGGCCTCCATGTGTGCTTCTATGAGATGCAGACATGTTTCTCCAACGTAGGACCTCGAGTCTAGAGGATAAGTATATCATCATCTCAATCATATGGAGACAAATAGAAGGGAGTTGAGAAGTGACAACATTAATGTACATAGCGTTGGCAAAATATAATCAGATTGGATATTTTGAGACAAATGAGAACCAAAGACATTTTTAGTATTAATGTTCAATATGGAGGATAAGATGGATTTTATTTATATTTTTAAAATAGTGAATGTTACACTAAGGCATGTTAAAATACGTATGAGATCGGGAAAGAATTTTAGAATTTTTTTATATAGTATTGATATTTTCAATGATTTTTAATAGTGAAAAGTAATAGTTATTAATATATAAAATTATTTTTTATTATTTTTATTTTTAAATAGTGTTATAATTAGATTTTGTATTTTCATATTTGTCATATCAATCACTATAATTTGTTACTATAAAATGTTACTAAAATATCATTACTCTTCTCGAATATTAGGTAGTTATAAGGGTAGAAAAAATTAACTCCGCCCAAAAATTAATTCAATCAACCTATTATTTTAATATGTTAGGTTCGGCCAGATTGGTCAGTGCTAGATGGATTACGGGTCAAATTGGTCAAATAATTTAATGAATTTAGTTGGATTATATTCAATTGACTTGATGAATTAAAATTATTATTTTAAAAAATTCAAATGTTGCTCATATGGCAATCTGCCACCACTTGAATTCAAGTGTGACTCAATTTAAATTTGACCCGTAATTATATTGGTTATGTTTAAATTATGAACCATAAAATCCAAACTTATGAGTAATCTAATTCACTCAATTAGTAGTTATTAGTAAATCAGGTCGATTATTTTAAACCCCAAATACTTATGTGATCATCATATACTTTTTACAGTCAACAAGAAAAAGTTCTTTGCTATCTAATGGTCTGTTTGGACAGTGTATTTTTATTTGTAAATAAGTAAATTTTTAAATAAAAACAAATTATCCAAACATATTTTTATTTTAAAATTTAAACTTTAAAATTTTCCACTCAAATTCCTCTCACATAATTTTAGAAAATTTTTCTTCTTATTTTTTCCTCCAAAATATTTTTTTTATAAAAAATACTCATCAAAATTTTCACATATTCACATACAATTTTTTCCAAATACATCACTGTCTAAACGAACCATTACTGAAGAAAATTACTATTTTTGAAATCTGTAAATAGTAAAGCATGTTTTTCCACAAGTTCTCAAAAAGCCATCAAGTTCACATGACAATTTTTTATTATTTTGTTGACAAGAAAATTCACAGCTGTTATTCAAAAGTACACACTAGATAAATTTTATTTATTTAAAATAGCTCGCAAACTTCACATAATAGATAAATTATACTAGATAAGTCTTATGCGATAGCCCAACTAATAAGATATTAACAAAAGAATTTAAACTCATTATGCGTTCGCCACCACGCGAAATTAGTTATCCGAAAGGGGTTTCTGTTTTCCATTCTTGGTTAGACCACGCCCACACTACGGTCACACTCCTATCCCTATCCGAAGGGCGAAGTTGGCCCTATATGGGTTTCTGTTCCTGGTAGAGTCAATGGGGCCAATTTATTGAATAAAATAATTGCACGGACTTGGATTGGAAATGCGGAATGACCTTGTCAGGCTTCAGCCTAAGAATTCCAGATTCAGTAACTCAACTCCATTACTTGAAGCTAAAACTTCAATGCTGTATCAATTACAAAAGATGCACCAAGAGAAAGAGAACAATAGAGAGGAGAGTGCAGAAGAAGAAGAAAGAAGCAGAAACAGGTAAGGAGTACAAGATTCTAATTCCAGCCTCCTCAATCCTCCAATGGTGTTTACATTTTATAGGCAAAAGCTTAACTAACTAACTGCTAATTTTAACTAACTAATTTGTTGCTAATTGCTATGCGATGTCGTTCACTTAATCTCCTCAAACGGTGTCGTCCTTCTTGGATGCGTGACAAATGCCCCTTGACGAAATCAGTCTTGACCTCAAGACTGGAACTGAGGAACTGATTTTTTTGATGAATGCTGGATCCTCCAAAGTTGCCTCCTCCTTGCTGATATCTTCCCGCTGGATTGGCCATTGAGTTACACATGATCATGGGCAGGACTGAAGCCAGTACACCAGCAATAGCACTAGATATGTTCTTCTTCACTTGCTCATGTGTAATTCTATTTTCATCAATCATAGGACCAGTCAAGTTTGGCTTATATTCTTTACATTCCATAATATCTTGCTCCGGATCCATAATATTTTTCAAAGAGAAGTCTATGACAACAGGAAGGACTGCCTTATCTCCAAACGAGTATGGATGCCTGCATTGAATTGCAACTAAAATCTTCATCAATTTGATATATGCCCATTTTAAGAATTCCCAAAATTTGGGTTGCAGCTCCTGGAAAAGTGCACAGTATTGAAGACGTGACTAGATAGTCTTCAACATCACAAGGGATACATCCTTGACCTGGCGCACCTCCTGCATTGCTCTTGAATCTCTGAACTTTTGAACAAGCACTATGAAATGCCTAGGTATCGTTTGCGCATCGGTCTGCCAAAGGTGCCAACAATGATCAACGGGCTAGGTTGATATCTCAGCAAAGTTCCTTTGTTCTGAAGTAAGACTTTTAGTAGACAACTCATTCAAAGACTAAAAGGAAATCATAAAATTTCTGTGTGAACTAAGAATATCGGCTGATTGAAGTTGTGGTGCTAAGGCAAAAAAGAGATCTGGCCACTCCTTTGATGGATTAGAAGCAGTATCCACTTGTAACTCAACTTCTTGATCTTTTATTGGAACTTCATCTGGACTAAAGTTCTTCATTACACCAACCAGTGAGTATCTAGTTGTTGATTGGACATTACTATTTATTTCTAAAGAGGCACCTACAACCATTAGCTTGTAATTAGCAATAAGAGTGCCTCCTTTGAATCCTGTCACAATTTCAGCCCAAGGTTTATGACTCTTCTTGGGTTGAATTGTGTTAATTCCAATCAATTTTGAATTTTCAAAATCATCAATAACCCACTCGATTTTGCATGCCTCGCTTGTTTTTCCATGGTCCAAATCATCATCACAACTACTTCCAAATGAGCTTGCATGGTTGATTTTCATTAGGATAGCATTACTAATTGCAGATAAGACAGTACCAAAGTGAAGCTGAGTCGATATCTTCTTCTCAACACAATATCTGGTACTATTGGTCTTAAACTCATCTGAAATCCACTCCCCACTTTGAACATACCAGATAGGATTTTCCTCCATTGGTGTTTGATTTGGAGAAGAGATGTCTGATTCCACAAAATTGCTATCCTCATCCTTATAAACCTTTGATACTTTTTCAACAGGCACCATTTCTTTTATTAAAGTACTTTTGTCAAGTGCCATGTTTTCTTTTTTTTCATCTTTGGAAGAACTACAAAGAATACTGCTTTCTATCCCCAAATATTCATATCCCGAATCTTGTTCATTGACTGGAGTAGATTCTATTATCATTTCCTGAATACTTCCTAAAGAATTCTCAACCATCAAATTAGAAGTTTTCCCTTGGCTATGATAATCACAAAGCAGTCAACATGAATTTTGTCAAACACCCCATCTTCATTTCTGAACTTTGGAAAGGCCACCAAGACTACTACTTTCCAGAAATCATGTCCATCTTGGA
The DNA here is from genome assembly GCA_020080225.1 of Gynochthodes officinalis. Classification (NCBI taxonomy): domain Eukaryota; kingdom Viridiplantae; phylum Streptophyta; class Magnoliopsida; order Gentianales; family Rubiaceae; genus Gynochthodes; species Gynochthodes officinalis. The sequence continues at coordinate 43,432,816 of CM034615.1, read as the reverse complement.
TTGATGGGAGCACATGGCATACTCTTTATTACATTTTTCTTCTGCGATTACTTCTTGTATTGTCTTCGATGCCCATAACTTTCAAGAAATCGTTGATCTTCTCATCCAATCTCTTCGATGCCTTCTGTCTTTTCTTGCCATGTTAAGTTCATGAATTCTCCATCCGACCTCAATTTCGTGCTTCCAGTTAAGATCTTCTACTTCTTGTCGTGTGATTAGACTTACTCTTCCCATCTTTGCAAGGAGGAACTAATGTTTCTGAAGTTATTACTGGTGAGAAGAACAAGGATGAAGGTGAGCGAAGCAGAGGAGAAGAAAAGAATCTTTGGAAAAGGGAAAATTCAAGGACGAAGGTTGTGTAAATCGGAGGAGGAAGAAAAGAATTGTTGGAAAGAAGGAAAATATTGAAGAATAGAAAGACTTAGAAATGAACAAGAAAGTTAAAGAATTTTTAGAGAAGGAACGATGCGCCTCGATACCATATGTCGGGCTTGACCTAAGAATTCCAGTTGATAACTCAACTCCATTACTTGAAGCTAAAACTTCAATGCTGTATCAATTACAAAAGATGCACCAAGAGAAAGAGAACAATAGAGAGGAGAGTGCAGAAGAAGAAGAAAGAAGCAGAAACAGGTAAGGAGTACAAGATTCTAATTCCAGCCTCCTCAATCCTCCAATGGTGTTTACATTTTATAGGCAAAAGCTTAACTAACTAACTGCTAATTTTAACTAACTAATTTGTTGCTAATTACTATGCGATATCGTTCACTTAATCTCCTCAAACGGTGTCGTCCTTCTTGGATGCGTGACAGACCTCTGAATTTGTCATTATACTACTTTAGTTGCACAAGTCTAAACTAGCCCACCTCGTAAAAATTGCTAGCCAATTGTAAATACTTACCTTAATTTTGCTCCTAAAAGTCCAGGAATAACCTTGTGACTATCGTTAATATCATTTTCGTGCTCAAAATGCCTTTCAAATTGGAACCAAGATATACGCTATTGAGTTTTCCTTCTACTCCCTCCTAAAATAATCAACTTTTGATTTGATTTGATATAATTTTTTTTAAATTACAAAATATAATATATTTAATATATAATAAAATATATATTTTTATATTTTTATTATTACTTTTAATTTAATTATTATTATTATTAAAAATAATATAATAATTTTATATTAAAATAAGCACCTTTTTTTAAATAATTTTTTTTTGAAATTAACCTATTTGTTTGAGACGAGGTAGTATTTCCAAATAGTGACATACATGCCAACAGTCAACAGTAGAAATTTACTTTGGGTCCATTTGGTTCATTGTTAAAATCGAATTTTGGCATAAAATTAAATATATATTTTTTATAGATGTTATTTCGAATTTTATAACTGGTTTAAATATATTATAAAATAAACATTATAAATAAATTAAAATAAAAAAAATCAAACTCAACTAAATATAATTAAAAAATTATAATTCTAAGTCAATTTTAACTTATAAAAAGGAAAAAAGAAAACAAACGAGGCCCTTTAAGGCTGCGTGTGGACAAGCAGATTTTATTTGCAAATGAAAAAAGTTATATTAGAATGTGTAAAAATTTTAATAAGTATTTTTTGATAAAAAAAGTGTATTGGAGAGAAAGAAAATTTTTTAAAATTATGTAAAAAAAATTTAAGTAAAAAAATTTAAATTTTAAATTTTAAAATAAAAATATATTTAAATAATTTATTTTTATTTAAAAATATTTTTATTTGTAAATGAAAACAATCATTCCACGCAACCTAAGTATCCAAAATAAACAGTGAGAGCGAAGAAAACTACGCAAAAGGACAAATGTTGGATCGTTAGGAGAATTGACCCGTCGAACATCGAAGTTCATATTTTCATAACCATGTGCTTCCCAGATTTGTATTCCCATCTTAATATCTCATCCCCACCATTGCCAATTACAATCATATACAACCACTCCAGTACTTAGTCTACTGTGTATATATATATACACACAAACAGAGTCTACTCCTCAGTCCACCATAATCCCCTTCGCCTCTATCTGCCATTCACTTCTCCTCCATAGCTAGCTGCCTGAAACCCAGAACCCCAGAAATCTTATTTCAGGAAATTGTGAACATTGTATTTTAACAAGAAGAACCTATGGTGGCCATGCCGACTGTTATTTTCTGCGTTCTAAACCTCATGATATTAGCCATTTTCATCACCTCACGCTTTAAGCACGACAAGAGACAAGATCAACGTCGGCATTTTTCAGGACAAGACGAGGTCAACCCGCCTCGGCTCGTCCGGGCCACCTCCTCATTTCTTGAACGAGTCAAGTCCCTCAACTTCTCATCCTACATCACGGAACAGCCGGAACCTTTTCATTCCGTGACCCAATTCTCCGACGACCCACATGAAGAAAAGGAGCAAAAGGTTGAAGAAGAAAAGGAGCAAAAGGTTGAAGAAATGGCGGGCGTGGATAATGACCAGGCGGCGAGAAGCGAGCCTGAGAAGTCAGGTGTGAAGGCTCTGAGGGCGAAAATGATGAAGTCAGCAAGCGAGAAGGCGGTGGTAGTGGAAAAGGAGCAGGAAGAGGGGGAGGCGGTGGAAATGCGGCGGCCAGAAACGATGAGGGAGAGTAAGGAGAGTTGGAGTACTAGGACGGCGGCGCTGTTGGGGGAGGATGAAGCTGTGGATGAAAAAGCCGATAAATTCATCAATCAGTTTAGGCGCCAGTTGAAATTGGAAAGGTTGCATTCGATTGTAAGGTCCAACGAAAGGTCGATGAATGGAGGGGTCGCCGGAGGTACAACGTACGACTGATTTTCTTGCCCTTTTCTACGGTAGAGTTTATGAATGAATTGAATCCGAATAAACATGGCTATAAGAGATGTTGGCAACGGGAGAAAAATCTTTTCTTTTTTGCTGCGTAATTTTGATCATTTTTCGATGAACTAAGTAGAAATTTTGTGTTCAAGGTCTCTTGAATAATGTAAATGGCTTGTGGAATGCTAAATTGCTTGCCATAGTAAACATATAGTATAAACATTTTCTTAAGCAAAAACACTTTGAGATTTAGAGTCGTGAGATTATAATGACAATATTTAAGACGTTCATTGAATTCTAATGGTTACATTACACGCATTGTACAATCTTAATAAAGTTCTGGTAAGGAAGGGTGCTTCATTGATGTCTAGCCAGCTGATAGAGCAGATGACTGAAAATTCTGGTGTCACCGTTGAAATCTGGTTATTGACGCATGATTGATTAATTTGTATGACTTTCTTTCATTTATTTTATAAATTAAAATTAATTAAATCCACATTCGTATTCATTTATAAGAACAAAGCAAAATGAAGAACTTCAAAGCAGGCACAGGTTGAATTTACATCTCTGAAGTACAAAATGTTCATTTTACTTGAAAAAAAAAAACTTCAAAATGTTTTTTTCAAACTTGTGAAATGTTGTCGAAAATGCATTCTAAAATGCGTTTTTTAAAATGTTACTTATATATTCTAAATACATTCTTAAACCTTCAAAATACATGGATTGTGTTTTAAAATATATATTTTTAATTTTTAAAATAATAATTGAAAAATAAAAATATATTAAAAAACATTTTAATACATTAATTATATATACTTTAAATATTTGAATAAATAATTTTTTAAAATATATTTTTAAATAAAAAATTTATTTTAAAACGTAATTTATAGGTATATCATAGACTTTTCCTATAGTAGTTTTCAGAAAAAAAAGACCGCTGACCAAATATGGCAGCGGTCTTTTGAAAATAAAACCAAATAGGGAACCTTTCTATCATAGCGTGACATTTTGTCTTCAATTGCCCTCTGAGACTGATCCAGTCAAGCAGCACTCAAAAAGCCCGCATTACGACACAAAAGCGGCATCTAGAAAATATGTGATATGTGACAAAATGGAATTGACAAACAACAAAATATCTGCCTCTCATTATTTCATTCTCTTGGCTGTACACGACTCACATTTTTAGTCTTTTCCCCAAATAATTATTATAAAATTAAAAATATATTAAAATTACAAACGTACTTTGAAATTATAATTCAAGCACATTTAGAAAATGTGCATGAATTATTTTTTCGTTCAAAAAAAAAGTATATTTTTTATTTATATAATTTTTTACAATTATAATATATAATATATTTAATTTTTAAAATAAATTTATATTTAATTTTTAATTTAAATTATACATTATTATTATTATTAAAGTAATATAAGAATTTCACCTTAAGAGTAGACTATCTTTTTTAGACGAATAAATTTTTTGAAATTGAATTATTTTGTTATGACAAAAGAATTATATTTTAAAAAGTCTTTTTTCACTTTTTGCAATGATAATTGTAAAATAAAAAGAAATTTTAAAATATTTTAAAAACTATAAAAATATTGTGGTCCCATATTAGGCCCTCATTTTATGAAACGAGAAATGGATATCAAATCTAAACTGAATTTCTAATAAAACTCCGACATATTTAACTTTGGGCCCGGTAGATCAAAGAAATCTGTTACTACCTTGGGTTGGTGGAATTTTGTAATCAAATTGGGCCAACTTTTTAACTAGAGTTGTATACCGTAACACAATAATTTTGGGAGGCGATTGATTTTTTTATGGAATGGGAATAATAATATAAATAATAATAGTAAGTAATGATAATAGATTTTTTCATTTATGGTTATTTAGTTTGTGATGAGGAATAATAATAATGATTTTTTCAAATATACATTGGTGATTTTTTTTTTTGTGGGTAATCACTTTTATACCTCCAAAATCAGGAAGAATGGAAGATACCCCAATTTTGATATTTGGAGTTACTGTTCAAATATTAATATCTCTCAATCAAGCATCACATTTAATTTCATTCCCATTTATTTCCCCCCAAACCCCTCAACCAGGCACACCCTAAGTAATTAGTGCCCTCTTCTTTCGACATAAAGATATTTTTTGGGGGAATGTATGGTCATTTATTTTGCATTTATATTTTTACACTCTTGGAAACAAATTTTCTGTTTGACCAATACTTTTCTTTAATTGCATTTGAAATCATATTATCATTCAATTATATTTCACATTTAAAATACTACTTCCGTTCAAGGAAGAAAAAAATAATTTTAAAAATTTTCTTTGTTTTAAAAAAAGATGTGAATTTTTTGTCTTACCTTTACTAATAATAATAATAATAATGTATAACCCAATTTAAAAAATAAAGATAAATATATAAAATTATATATTTAATTATATATTAAATGTATTGTAATTTATAAATTTTAAAAAATATATATCAAATCAAAATTTAATTATTTTTTTTGAAACGGAAGAAGTTTTAATTTAATTTAAGTCTTACTTTCTTCTCTCTGAAAAAACAAGAAAGAAGAAAGGCAATCAGCCTAGCCATATCCTTTTTTCTGGCTAGATGGCATGAGTTTTGAATTGGCCGTTGCCTTCTCTACCCCTTTATATAAAATGATAATCGATTTAGTAAATTTGTTTTGATTGAATATTAATTAATCTTATGTAATTTAATTAAATAAATTATAACTAATTAAGTATCATTCGTCAAACCAAAAATTATCCAAATAATATTTTTCTAATAATATATATTATATTGAGAATTTATTAAAACATATAACACCTGATCTGAAACAACTCTTAAAACACATTTTGATAATGCAATCCATGACATGAATTTTTATCGAAAGTCATTCCCAAATCATTTTTCTCTCAAAGAGTACATCGGGATTTAGAGATTATAACAAAACGAGCACAATACTAGAACATTGACCTATCTAAATTTTAGTCCAACACTAGAGATAGATCATTTAAAGAACAAAGAATGCTTGATCAATTGAGCCTCAAGCTGCTTCCTCTGCTTTTCCAATTCTTCTATTTTCTTGCAAATTTTGAGTTTATTTTGCACAGAAATCAGCTCTTTCTGGCAAGCATCAATTTCAGCTTGAAGTTGCATTTGCACAGCAAGACTACCAGAAACTGGATTATCCCTCCTAAATTTGGCCTCCATTGTCAGACTTTCAACACTCTCGCGTTTCTCTTGCTTCTCACTCACCAAACTCAAGATTCTAACCATATTGTCCACTCCAAAAACCCTTTCAACATTCCCAAAATCTTCCATCTTATCATGAGGGAAATATGGTGCCAAGGGACAATTTGGCTTACATATCTTTCCCCTTTGTATACACACGACACAAGCTCCATCCGACATTTTGACCTTCTTGCACTCTTTAGAGTATTATGATATTTTGCATATTAATAGGTAGGCCAAGAATATGCATATATAGGAAAGCAAAGGTTGTCCAAATTTTGGCTCCTAGGAGCCAAATTAATGATTCGTGTTTTACATGGTCAAGAATTATGTATCCAGGTATGATACAATTTGTCTGTACATATATTTTCAGCGTATATATTAATTGTATTATCTACCTTCTTTAAATGTCTTGATTTTACTTTTATTGGTATCTTATAATTTAGGAAAGTTTTATACGATTGAGAAAAGTGAATTTACTTGAACAATATAAATGTACATTTATTTGAATTAAAAAAAAAATCTTCAAAGTGTTTAATTTTTTTCTAGATTTGTTAAATGGTTTTGTCGGAAAGTCATTTTAATTATATTATACCTTTCCTATAATAGTTTTCACAAATCTCGAAGAAATTTGAAATTAATTTTACATCTAAAAGTGGACCATTTATAATCATACATCTTTTAGAGCAGGTCACTCAATACAAAAAGAAATATTTTATTTATTAGTCTATCTATTATTTGTAAAAAGAGATTTTATGAAAAATGTTATTAATTCTTTTGTTTCTTTAGGCCACTGGCCATCCGTAGCCGGGAGTTTTGAGTTTAATATTGATATTTTATCAATAAATCTAATAAATTTAAGTGTAATGTTTAGTGTATTGATTTTTTTGAAAAAGAAGCGTGTGCGAGTTGGAGAAGAATCAATAGAAAATAAGCCACATATGGAACATTTATTGTAATGTGACATTATCTACATGTAAATTTAGTCAAACAATCATATAAAGATTATATTTCAAAATGCGTGTTTGCATTTTTCGACATAATAATTATAAAATAAAAGATGTATTGAAAATTAAAAAATTATTTTAAAAAATAAAAAAATACATTTTAAAACAACTAACTACATAAAGCAACATTTTAAAAAGTGACAAAATGAAATTGGAAAAAATGGAATTTCTTTTCTCAAAAATGTCCACACTCAATCAAATCAAGGTATCGCATAGATAAAGAGTAAATATTTAATACAACATTTACGTTAATCGAACAACATATTAATGATGAGAAAAAAGAATTTTAACCTCTATCTTGTATTATTTGACCAATAAATTTACACTTTTACTCTTAAATTACTTAGTTATACTATTCCACCTACTCTTATGCGATATCTTCTCACCACTATTTTATTTTCAAACAAGAAATGGTCTCTACGGGCATAGGCAAGTTGGTAAGTTTGGAGTGACGTGAAGAAAAATCTTTCGGCAATGCAAGTTCAAAACTCGCGTGAAGTAGATTTTCCGCCGAAATATTGTGGGGGTCTGTCTTAGGGTTTAGCTTGGCTCTCTCCCTCAGGTCTATGCCAACTTGTATATATTCTTCAATTTATATCTACCTGATTAAGGGGCCTGACAAGCCGTATGAGGTGAAACGCAAGGAGACTTTCTTCTTAAAACAAAGAAATGACTGTCAAATCTAAACTGAAAATCTAAGACCCTCGGTTATAGCTCTAGCAAAGAAATATGTTTTTCTCTATTTACAGGTTGGATTGGGACCAAAGCACTTCCTTGGATTGTGGAATTCGGTCATGAATTTAGGCCAACTTTTTTTCGTAAATTTGTAAACCATAAAGTAACATTAACAGAGTTTTAAATAATTAATGATTTTTTTCTCTTTTAATTTTGTTTTTGACAACAGACATCATGTATAAATATCTTACAAAATCAACAATTCAAAAGCTACAATATGTAATTGTAAGGGATCAATAATATTAGGGACTTGAGTCCTTATTTTTCTACCCTTCTTTTACTCCATTAGCATTGGGTGATTAATTTCTTTATCTTCAACATGAAATTATATAGTACGATTTATTTCCCCCAAAACTCAACCTTTTTGGCTTCCCAAACAACCAAATTTCAACACAAGCAATTCAAAACATATAGTTTTTTTTTTTTTCATTTTTATGAAATCAACTTCTCTTGAAAATTGAATGACAACATCACATCTGGTGATTCATCAAAAAATTTGGCATACATATGGCTGCAACATTCATCAATCACCAATATTTTCGTCCAACATTGGACATAAGTGGCAAGGAACAATTGTCCAATTGGGCTTCAAGCTGCTCCCTCTCCTCTTCCAATTCTATGATTTTCTTACAAAATTTGAGTTGATTTTGCACAGAAAATAACTCCTTTGGGCAAGCATCAATTTCAGCTTGGAGTTGCATGTGCACAGCAAGACTACCGTAAACTGGATTATCCCTCCTGAATTTGGCCTCCATGATCATAGTTTCAGCAGCCTTTGCGTTTCTCGTGTTCATCATCACTCACTAAATTCGAATTTTCAATTAAATTATTCACACCAAAAAGCCTATAAACATTCACAAAATCTTCCATCTTATTCGAGGGAAATGCGGAGCCAACGGACAATTTTGGGTCACATTCCTTTCTCATATGTTTACATGCAGCGCAACTTCCATTCTCCATCTTCAATCTCGTGCGCTTCTATAGCGTAGTATTTGATATTTTTGGCAAAGAATGTATGGCGTTTGTAAGAGTAATGATATTTATAATAAATTCTCATAGTATAAATTTTCATAGTGACTAATGTGTCAAATATAAAAAGATAAAATTATTTTTTATTATTTTGTATTTTTTAAAGAGGATAATAAATAAATTTTATTCATGATTGTCATATCAATCACTATGAAAAATTATTAAAAGTATCATTAACCCGTTTATAAATAGGATCGCGGAAATAGTCCCAAGTTTTGGCTCCTAGCAACCAAATTAAGTATACGTGTATTACGTGATCGAAAATTATGTTACGACATCTTCATAAATGTATATAGAATTAATATATATATATATATATATGTCGAAAAAGTTTCTAGAATATGTTACTTTAAAAAGTATTTAATCACAAATATTAAAAATAAGTGTAGAATAAATTAGAAATAGATAAAATCATAAATTTTGTCTCATACATATGATCGTAAAGTTATTCTTGTCATTCACATTTAACAATAATCGTTTTAGTTCCAAACTTTTATAATGTTAATTTTATTTTTATTTGTTGATTGATAATCATCCATTTCATCGATGAAACTAAGCATGCGAGTAGTGTAAGAATTTATTTTCTAGGAGGAAATACTATTCTACAATAAATTTTTTTGATAGTCCCTCTCATTCTATTACAAAAGTTCACTAACATTGAACACTTATGGTCGAATTTTTTAAAATTGGGAACTTCCACAATTGTTTGGAAAAGTGTAATTTAAGAGCAATGTTAAACTCTCGATTTTACTAGTACGTTTTTACGATTTTAACATCCAAAACCAAGTGTCCGATTCAGTTTATAGGTAAAAACTAAAATGGGTAAAATCGGGTAAATTCGCGAGTTTGACACTTAGAATCGTAAAATCGCTAGGCGATCCGTTTCTATAAGAACGCAAGACAAATAGCGTTTTGACTGAACTTCTGAATTCTATTTTACTTAGGGTTTTTTCCTGTCTTCTTCAATTTCTCTCCACCACAGCTTTGCCTCCCTAGTCCCCACCGTCTGCAGCTCTCCCTCTCCGCTGACTGGCAGAAGTCTCTTCTCCTTCTTCTTCTTCCCCTTTCCTTCCTTCATTCCTTCATTGCCCTTGTTTTCTCCAAGTATTTTTTGTTCTCATCCCCCGCCAAAAGCATCATCAACTTCCTCCTCACTCCGCCTTTCACCGATGCTTTTCATTGCCATTAGCTTCTGAAGATGATGATGATATTGAAGAAAATGAAGATGAAGACAATGAGGATGATTTGAGCTTGGATGCGGATTTAAATCTTTCTGTTGATGATCTTTATTGATTATTGTAGTATTGCATTTGGAATATTGATGTTTTACTTTTTTTAAGTTGTAACTTTTATTATGCATGGTTGTTAATGAATTATGATTATTATTAATTTTTAGGTGTGATTGATAATTTTTTTTGAAATTTGTGTATTTTTTATATATAAATTCAACATATATTATATATAATATATTTATTATATTATTTTTCATAATTTGTAAACTTTTACGATTTTACAATCCGATTTTGTGGACTCTCTACCGATTTTACGTAAAAACTCGAGTTTAACAACCCTGTTTAAGAGACAAATCTCTTAACAACCCAAAGTCTCAACCCAAACCCTGCTACTTTCCCATTTGCCACTTCTGCAAAATGATAAAGTTATCGATGTTGATGATTTAGGTTAACATTATGAATTTCTTCGTTTGCTTTTTTCAAAATATTTTTTTATATCATAATTACTATTTTTAAAAACGTAAAAATATAGTTTGAAATACAATTTATACATAATTTAAAATTATGTTAGTATCTTTTTATTTTTTGATCTAATCAAATTTTGGACAGTGCAATGTGATAAATTGTATCAACATCAACCCTAACCATTATAGAGATCATTACTTACTTTTGAGTTTGTGTGTGAGAGAGGGAGAGTTTCCTCAATTTTTTGCTTTATTAGTTGTCTTATAGGTGGGAATAGGGATAAATGAGCAAGGCTATGGGTAGGGGTGTTCATTTTGATCCATGAATTGAATTGATCCTCTGATCTAAAATTTCGGATAGAATCGATAGATTGATCTGATATGATCTGTTTTGATCAAAATAATTCAAATTATAATTTTTTTCTTTTAAAAATAGCTAACATTAATTATAAAATATAAATTAGTATTATTTGATAATTCAAATAATTCTTTAATTACAATTAAATAATTTGTGAAAAAATAAATTAAAATATTTATATGAAAATACACAAATTAATTTACATGAAAAATACACAAATTAAAATATTTAAATGAAATTTATTTATTGTCTTTATATAAAAATAGATAATTTTTTAACATGAAACTATTAATTTCAAGTTTAAGTTAAATCACCTAACATTATATATGAAAAGGAAAGCAATAAAAAAAAGAGAGATCAAATCGAATAAAAAACCGATCCGATCAGAAATATTCAGATAAGATCGAATCACGATCCACTTAAATGCGAATCGGATCGGATCGAGTCATTAATTTTGAACATCCTTACCCATCGGAATGATATTGCAAGAGTTGTTAATCAATTAATTAATTTATTTGTCGTGACAATATTATCTTTGGAAATAAGTCTAAATGCAATTTACGTATATTTTTTCTTTTTTTTTTTCAATTGTAAGATGGGTAATTTTTAATCAAGGAATGAAAAAAAAGGTTGAATTTTTATAATGACTTACTTGAGTTTTGCATTAAAGTTAACGGAAAAAAAGGGACCAAAATCGACTCATATGACAGTAACGTGACAAGGACTCACTTTGGAAGTGAAAAGGTTAAATTAAAGTAATTAGTGACAACATTTTGCTTTCAGAATATTTTTCGTTTGATGGTTCCAACCCAATATTAAAATAATTCATCGAGAGATATTTTGGAAATAGAATTAAAATTATCTTACTTTTTGACTCCCAAATTTTCTTTTCATCTAGTCATCGTCAAGAACAAATGTTGTATATTGCCATTGTATCACTAAGTTGGTGTACTCTGCATAATTTAAGGATAATAGTATAATTTTCTAATCTAAAATTTGCACAAAAATTCATTGACTCTTAATTTTGTTAGTTTTTGCTTTTGTCCATAGTCCAATTTTTTAGCTTTTGACCAAAGCCCAACAGGGTTATTGGGATTTTACAAATATGTAAAGAAAGAAACTGACAAAATGCGAAATCATAATACAAGAAAGTGACATTTGCCAATATGTGAGTATAAAACTACATCAAAACTACCATATTACGCAATTTCATACAAATTGTAGCTTTTGATAAAAATGATGGAGATAATAACATTAGATGTGACAGTTGGGAGGGAATAAGTGGGATTTAAATTAGTTGAGAATAATTGAGAATGGAAATATATTTTTTTATTAAATTTTGGGGTTGACTGAAAATGAAATTTAATAAAATTGAGAGATTAGATCTTATATGAAAATTTCCAATTTAACTGGTAGTTCTATGTTGCGGAACTATCTCCGGATGACTTACTAAGCCCACTAATCACTGCACGATTGGCCATAATTTTAAAATATAAAATAAAATTTATTTATTAACAACATATAAAAATATATTTAAAAAATTAAAATTATTATTACTCATTAATTACCAAACATTATTCAATAATTATTTATTTAACTTTTCTATTAGGATTATGGGTATTTCAAAATTCATCTAATAAAATTTCATTCTACCAAATATTTTTAATAACTATAAAAAAGTTAATAACCCTCATTCCATTAGATGCTCATTGAAATTTGAAATTTCGCTATCCCTAAATAAAATGTCTCACCTTTGTTCAAAGTATTTTTTTTTTTTTTTGAATACTCAAAGAAGTAAGTATTTTGTTATAGATTAAATCACAAATTTCGTCCTTTACATGTAAACCAAAATTCTTTTTAGTCATTTACATTTAAAATGGTTCTTTTTAATCCTTAATTTTAATAAACTTGTCAATTTTAAACTAATAACTTGCAGTAGCCCATTTCGTCGGTTAAATGACTGGTGAACTGTCTTATATGTGAGGGATTACTTTTGGAATAGGTAATTTAATATCTTCTTTTTGCTTTTTTACAAAAAAAACAACAGTGAATATTCAATTTTTTCATAGAGATTCACACAAGAAAAATAATATTATATTTAAAATTTTAAAATTTTTCCATCCTAATCTTCTTGCTTTTTAAGATTTTTTGCTTTTCAGTTTAATTTGTTGAGAATCAAAACAGATCGCAGAATCCCTTTTTGTAAAGTATAATTCTTTCATAGCCTTCTCTATAAAAACGAAGCTGAAGTTCTCTAAAAGCCAAGTTTCCTCTCTGTGAAATTCATTCTCTCCCTCACCGACCTCCCTTGCCGATTTGAAGTTCCGTGGCCGATTGAGAAGAGGAGATCTGCTGCCCTCCCTCGCCAATGTCAGCCGTACTGGGTTGCTGAAGCTTGCATTATTTCCGCCTCAAGTGCTGCCCGAGCAGAGGAGATCCAGAATAGTGCACAAGGTTGCGAAAATTTTGTTGGAATAAAATGAGAGATCAAGCATATGAACTGAGTAACATAATTGGTTTCTTTCTGGATAGCTTTCTTTGTTAACATCATTGTGTCTGGTTCTTTTGTTCAGACTTTGATGGTAGCCAACTTTTGTCTATTTGCATGTACTTTTTATTGCAGAGAGTTCAGGGTCATAAATTATTCCACACGAATTCACTTTCTTTCTGTGCTAAACTCATTGATCAATGTCTGACATTGAAAAAGCGCACAAATTGTGCTAAATCCTTTCATGCCCAGTTGATAAAGCTTGGTTTTAAAATTAGTACATTTATGGGAAATCGTTGTATTGATATGGACGAAAAAGTTGGCCTTTTTAGTGATGCTTTGAAAGCATTTGATGAAATTTTTGAATGGAATGTATATTCTTGGAATGTATGCTTGAAAGTTCTGGAGCAAATTAGTGATATTGAGAAGGCACGTTGTGTGTTTGATGAAATGCCTAAGAGGGATGTTGTGAGTTGGAATTCGATGATTTCAGTGTATGTATCATCTGGGTTTTCTGAGAAGGGGTTGGAGTTGTTTGTCAATATGAAGCAAAATGGTGTTAAGCCAAGTGGGTTTACTTTTTTGATTTTAATCTCGTCCGTTAAGTTTGTTTCGATTGGTAAGAAAATCCACTGTTGTATGATAAGGAATGGTGTGGAATGACTTAGGAAATACATTGCCAAATGTGAACAAAGGCTTTTTCTAACCCAATTCCAATCAAGTTTTCTAAACTCTCTTCAAATTGCTTTCCTTGAAATCTTGCAACAAGTGATAGGGCAAAATTTGGTTCATTGTGCAATCTGCTCTACTGCAAGTCTTTGTTCAACCATGGATACAGGTGTATCGGAGTGAGTTCAAAACTTCAACTTGGTTGAAGAGCTAATTGATGAATTTCACTATCAAGGGAAGTAGAGAAGAATGCCTCAGAAATCTGGTAGGAAAAATTCGCAGGAAAAGATTGCAATATTCATTAGGTTGAAAAGCACTATGGCTGACTGTCATCTGGTATACTGCTAAGTAACTCCAGATCCGGAAATTAGGCTCTAATCTATATTATTTTGTCTTTGATAATCAAGAAGTGAAGATGAAGATAATCCGTGGGAGACCATAGACCTTTGATGGCCATTTGATGCTCAATCAATGTAGTGAAATGATGGATATACGGACAGAAATCTTCAATGGTACAGTAATGTGGATTCAGATATGGAACTTTTCTTCTGTGAATCTCTATGAAAAAATTGAACATTCGCTGCTGTTTTCTTTGCAAAAAAGTAAGAAGAAGATGTTAAATTATCTATTCCGAAAGTACTCCTCGCATATAAACCAGTGCTCCCTAACAAAGGTCATTTAATCAGGAAAATTGGCTGCTGCTGGTCATTGGTTTAAAATTGACAAGTTTATTAATCTTAAGGACTAAAAATAACCGTTTTAAAGGTAAAGGACTAAAAAGAATTTTGGCTCAAATGTAAAGGACAAAATTTGGGATTTAATATTTGTTATATATATAGTTAGAATTTTTTTTAAAAATTAATTTCAATATGAATATTTATTTTTTCTATTTTATCAATATCTTTGTAGTCAATCATTAATATATTTTTCTTACTATATTTTATTAAAAAAATTAAAAAAAGATAAGAGAGTAAAAAATAAATTTTCACTCTATAGTATATTAGAAAGTTAGTCATGACAAAAACTTTATTTATTTTCTCCATTCATTTTAACAAATTTTTTTATTTATTTTAAAAAAAAACTTTATTTTCACATTATAGTAAATTAGAAAGTTGGTAATGACACTATGGTATATTAGAAAGTTAGAATTCTCCATTCATTTATTCAAGCTGATTTTATGGAAAAAAAAAAAGGGAAATCTTTTTATTTTCTTTCTTTACCCGCACAAAAAACTTACTCCGAAGCTGGTCTGGTCCGGTCCGGCCCCAACCTAAGACCGTCCAACGACATCGTTTTACTGGCCAAAAAGTTCAGAGCTGTTTATAAAGTGGGGAAGTGAGAAGGACGGGGAGTGGTGGAAAGCTAGTGAATTTGATTCTCTAATGGCGGAGAAGCCACAACCGGTTGCGGTTCTCTACTGTGGAGTTTGCAGCTTGCCCCCGGAATACTGTGAGTTCGGACCCGACTTTGAGAAATGCAAACCCTGGTTGATCCGAAATGCACCTGATGTCTATCCTGATCTTCTCAAAGGTTTCATTTCAAAATTCCTGAGAAGAAAAACCCTAAATTTATTGCTTTATTTAAATTTGATTTATTTATGCTCAAATATCATTTTTTTCTTTTTGGGTTTTAATGAATATCTTGGTTTGGTATAGAGGGGGATGCAAAGGACGCTGATAAAGTATCGGATCAACTCCAATCCACCTCAATCTCTGGTGGTAAATTAATTTTTTCATTTTCTGATTTATTTATTTATTTATTGGAGCTTTTTTTTTTTAATTTGTGGTTTTGGTCACCTGGAAAGTCCGCATGCTTGCGTATGTCTTGCTCAACAGTGTCCTATGCTTTGTTTTTGTTTGAACTTTGCTGCTTTCTGTGTTTTACTGTCTGCGCGGGTTGCATGCACGACAAAAACCCCTTTTCGTTTAATCAGCTGGGACAAACTTAAGTGAAACTGAATGATAATGGGGTTGAATCTTGAATGTGTGTTTTTGTAATTACTACAGTTGGTATCTGACACCATGCTAATGATAGTGTTAGAGTTTGTTCTGATATTGATAAATGCCAAATAACTTGCTTTCTGGGTTTCAATTGACTCCAATATTGCCAACATTCGTCTACCCTTTTGATTGCAAGTTAAACCCAATCTAGCATTCGTTATATTAACTGTGATAGACTTACCCAATTTGGCATACCATTTTAGGATCTGATACGTCCTACTCCTTTTTTTTTTAATTATTATTTTTTAAAGTAGTCTTTGACAGATGAGGGTAAGGTTACTCTATGTTGAAGATGAATTTTCCACATTGGTGTGTTCCTGTATCTGGAACTGTGGTGTATAAATGCAATGTTGTTTGTTACGGGCTGCATATTCAAGTAAACTAGGATAGCATTGTTATCATGTATAAAATGATGCTTATGCTTGTGTTACTAGCCAAATTTATTCTTCTCTCAGAAAATCTTGATTAAGGGCCTCTTTTTTGGCAATATTTGATGTCAAGTCCTCAGCCTTGCGTATTCTCAAAAGGAAATTCTATTTTGTTGGGCGTTCAACTTCATGGACGTGTCTCCATTTTCCTCTCCTAATGTAGCTTTTGAATAGTTTGTTTCCTGTCTCTAATTGGTCTAGGGTTTGATTGTTTAAGGCCTTTCTAAAACACAGATAATGGCAGGTTTGACTCAACCTGTGCAAGCTCTTATGAACTAATCATTTTTATCTTGTAAAATTAACTTTGGTTGGTAGTGAATCTCTTTCAGGATGTTATCTGCTAGTATTGACATTATAATTTGTAATTTTTCCATTCCAATGTGCTAAGTTATGGCTGCTGGACCAAAGTAAATCCTTTATTTATTTATTTATCTTTAAAAGCAACATGAAGGCACCCTACCTAATCTTACAGCTCTTTATTTCATATTGGATCTAAGATTTGCTGTAGTCGTCACCTAATTATTTCTTCTTTACCCTTTCCTGCCTTTGGTTGCTGCAGGTTCTTCAGCCTCTAATCAAGAAGAAGTAAAGCGTCTTCCTGGTGGGAAAATAAAAAAGAAAGTAAGTTTTTCCAAGGACTGACTTATCACTGGTCTCTTGGAAAGATTTGACTGGGTTGATTAGGTGTTTAGCTCCTTGTTATTGTGATTGTATTAGCATCTCTGCAGTTCTGTTTCTGTAATTATTATTTACATTTCATTGAGTCCAAGACTGCTTGATATGTCAGGAAGGATACTTTTATTCATTTGGCGTAAGTTACTTTGTTAAAGTCTAAACTTGATATTATGCTATAAGATGTTGACTCATGAAGTTAAACTGCAAAGCTGTCAGTCTTTTTCACCCTGGAGCTAAGTGTTAGTCATATTGAGTCTGTTTTAGACATATTGTAGGTCAGAACTTAAGTGTATTGCATATCCTTCTTTCTTTCCATTCTCATGGTACTGGGCTTGGGGATGATTTTGATGGGACAGTAGATTGCAGCCTCTGAACTTGATGTAGGAAAAAGATGGGATTAAGAATGGTGAGCTGCTAAGGGGTATGTGGCATAAATTATGACGTTTCTGCAGTGATCCTTGAAATAGCATGGTGGATAGTTTTTGAGTTTTCTTTCTCTTATGACTTTGATGCTCAATTATCAGCATGGATTTGATTATACAGTGTACTCTTTTCCTGCCCTACTAACTAGTGGTGTCAAGTTTCTGACAGAAGTTTAGATAATCTCACTGGTTGACCTTGTGTATAAGTATTTTATTATTTCAGATAAATATGACCTAGACAATGCTTGTGAGATAGATATTCTGAAGGAATGAAACTAATTGGAAAGGGGCTGTTGTTGTGCCCCTATTATGATCCACATAAATTTTGTGACACAGCCTGAGTTGCCCTGATGAAATGCCACAGTTAGGCATGGAAATTTGTTCGTGCACTTTTCAAATTATGGTGACTTTTGGCTTCTAGATTAAAAGTTCTACATGATAAAAAGCACACTTTTGATGGAGGCATCTGAAAATTGCAGATATTTTTCTTTAATGCAAGTTCTATGTAATAAAAAGCACATGTTTGACAGGAGGCATCTGGAAATTGTAGATATTTTTACCTTGATGCAAGTTGTTTTGATGAATCTCTGAGATTTTTTATTTTTTTGGTGGTTTTGTATTCTTGAGTTGCTGAGATGTAATTGCCGTCATGTATACATTCTAGCTTCTATGTTCTATTGTTGTGGATGGAGACTACCAACTTGAAAACTTAAGAATATTTATAACTGTGGAACTTCGTTTTTTGAATGTTCTCAGGAGAAGCAGGAAATAATTATTGAAAAGGTAACACGTAACAAGAGAAAATGTATCACCACTGTGAAGGGCCTGGAGCTTTTTGGTGAGCTATGGCTGCATTTTTCCATGCTATATTTTGCAGCACTAATCTTTTTGTCTATGGTGGTGACTGTCTTTGTTAATATTCTAGGCATTAAATTAAGTGATGCATCAAAGAAACTTGGCAAAAAGTTTGCTACTGGTGCCTCTGTAGTTAAGGTGCATCAAAGTGATCTTCTTCATTTTTTTCCCCTCTAATGTCAAAGTGACTTTACCAAATTCTTATTATAAGTATATGGAATCTTATCAAAAGTTTTGTTATTATTCTTGTTAGGGACCAACTGAGAAGGAGCAGATTGATGTTCAAGGAGACATAGCCTATGACATTGTGGAGTTCGTTACCGAGACCTGGCCTGATGTAATGTCTTTTCTTTTGCAGTAATTGGTTTACATAGGGATAGATATGAACTTGATATTAATTATTTACTGATATAAGAAACTGATTGTATACTGTCATATGAGGCTTTTGGATGGTAATTGACTTTCCATAGTCAGAATTATCAAGTTTTGCCCCATCATTTTTTTTTAATAATGAAAAAAATATTCAGGGTGGGCATGTTTTTTGGAAGTTAGATTTAGTAAAGTTGTAAAATTTTAAACTAGTCTTGACATAATACATTATGTTTCATGCGGGCATGTTTCATTAAATTAAATTTTTTTTTTTAGTTGGTTCTAGTTAGAGGTGGGGAGTTAAAAGGAGAGGAAGCCCAAGACCAGTCCTTGAGTTAGCTTTTTCAGTGGCAAGACTATTCATTTCTGCCCCCGTGATGCATGATTCTGAATGCAAATGGGTTGGGTACAATATCTTGTAGTAGATTATTGTCTTACAGCCTCATGTGCCACCATTTATCCTTCCCACCTGGTTAAAAGAGAAAAGGGACATGCTTGCCTTTAAGGATGTGGATATGCTGAAGGGATTGGGACAGATGTTGTGATAAAAGATCTGGAGCCATGTCAGCCTGAGAGTCCTCCCTTTCTAGTACTTACAGAATGAGTTGTCCTTGTCCAATTCTTTTTGGTTGTAGTTAGATCTATCTGAAGTCAATAAATGATTTAGCAATATTCCACTCTTATAAATGTGCTAATTGCATTCTTTCTTGCATCTTGCTAAGAGTTAAATGTACCCTTTTCATTGGTTATGTGTACTTCACTTTCAGGTTCCTGAAACTGCAATATTCTTCATTGAAGAAGGGAAGAAGGTCCCTGCTGTTTGAACGGCGGTGCGTGGATGTATGTTTTTTTCCCCTGTTGCAACATATCTCGGCTATATCGGTATCTATACCATATTCAAAAGTACAGGAACTCTCAGTAACGTTATAACACTATAAAATAGTCTTTGGATATTGGTTCGAATTTGACCTTTTAATCAATGTAAGAATATGTTGCTCTCTCCTCTTTTGAAGTTTTGTTTGTTTCGTTGATGGTAGTGTCCAATTCTCTAAAGGAGTGGCAATTTTAATGTTGAAGTTACTATTTTGGTTTTAGTTTAGCAATGTTTAAGTAGTACTTAACTTACATGAACTCGTATATAGAGAACAATTCGGCCCAACTAATTATGGGATGACTGGGGTGTATTAAATGTTTAAGTGATTAAATTTAAGAAGAAAAAAAATATGGGATTCTGTAAGGTTTTACAATTGAGTTTTACTTAAACTAAAGCAAATATAAAAGAGATTCTAAATTATAAGCAAACATCGGCCATTGGTTGTAAATGGTTTCAATTTATATGCTGGAATATTTTTGCTTTTTTCTTGTAATTTTCGTTGGCAAAAACGGATGGTTACATTACTTATAACTTCTTATTTGTAGACAAAACGGATGCAAAATAATCTTTCATTTTAAGGTATAATTTGTATTCATACGTTTTATGATCGTTAGAGCTCTTCCTTCAATCACTAAGATGCACAATAACAAAAGCAAGTTAATTATACTTAAGAAAAAAATGCTAATTTAATGTATCCATTACACGAATATTTCTAAAATGTATTTTTACGGAATTTTAACTTGGCACGCATATATATGATTAGCATGCAGAAATAAAGATTAATCAAATATGTATACATTTGATCACTTATTGAAAAAACGTAATTTAAAAGGAACACTTTTACTACATCTAGAATGATATCTGGAATGATATTTCTAGTACTCAATAACATCAACGAATGCCAAAAGTGTTCTTAGATATCAGCTTATTTTTCAATGCATACTTCTAAGTTTTATTACATAGTTTTGAATGATAAAGTTAATGAAGCACATGAACGTTAGTTACAAGGATTCCAAATTTCAACTTTTTTCCACCACTTGTAGTTTAGGGTATATAATTTTTTTTTTAAATTCCATTTTTTTTACCAAAAAAAACCCTTAATAATACTTTATGAAAGCTATCGACTTAATTTGATTAAATGACGAGTGTTTCAGTTTGATTAAAAACCAACAAGGAAACTTAGGAAAAGCTGCAAGTTAGAAACTATAATAAACTTCCTTATGAATAATAAAATTTTCATGTTGAAAGTAAAAGTGATCATATAACATGGAAAGTAAAAAAACCAACTTAATATGCTAATATGGTAAAGCAAGTTACCAAATGCATGAACTATTAAACATAATATTATCAAATGAAAGAAGATTCAAACAAATCACAAGGATCTAAACAAGAAACTTAGCTTATAATTATAACTAAAAAGTAAATATATTCTGTGTTTTTTTTTTTGTGCACATTATCAAGAAAAATAAGAGAATTACAAGGACGAAAAATTAATACTGTTGTCTAATTATTCAAAATCCACAAAGGAGACAGAATATGCATGGCTGTCCAGCTGATTGGCACATGGCCAAACCAAGAACTGGATTTAAGCAAGTTTTTGCATGAAATGACTGACTGTCCAATTCGGCTCTCTCTTTCACATTGCTATCTATGTTGCCATTATCACTAGCCCTTTGAGGTATGAACAGCTAGCCCTGGTCCAAACTCAGGAAGCAAGCAACCCCACCATCTATATTTCACGTGTTTAGAATATTCTTCCACTATGGTGTGAACTACTTTCGCCATTGTAGAGCTGCTCATCACCATTGATGGCCGGGGGGACAAATTTGCTAGGTTCTATCTACATCTTAAAGGGTCCTTTTGGTCTCAAAAAGGAGCTCATCCTCAGCGGAAAAGAACGGCTAAAAGCGCAAGAGCAATGCTTTGTGCTTTGTTTTTCTTGATGACAAATTTTATCATTGCACAAAGAATTCATTACCTTGGATGAACCAAAGAGTAATTTGCAGGAATGATGATTGATTCTAAACCGCGCATGCGTGCATTTGAAAAAGGCAGCTGGAAACAGAATAATGTTGGCTAGTACCAAATTTTTCTAACCCTATCTAACTTTTGTAATTAAGAGTATGATCAACCAAATTTGTCTTACTAAATTGATTATGGGTTAGAATATTAAAACTTTATGTCGGGATTTGTTCAAAAAATCAAATTTTATACTTCTTGATTAAGAAGTCGGCAATTTCTTCTTTAACTTCTTGATTGAATCTTTAATTCTTCTGGTCAATAATTTAGGTATATTTTCTCTAGTTCTAAAAGAAAATAATAACTAAAAAAGTTATATGGTTGCTGTAATCTACACTTTTCTTAGATACACCAACAAGTTGCACAATGCTAATCAAAACGTGTCGTTGCAATTTTTGCAGATTACAGCTAAGGCTACGCGGCATACAATAATGAGCCTATCTATATGAACTCCAAGATTTGTTAAGGTCATGTCATGGTCATGCAAAACTGTGCTATGGGATGTGTAGATTTACCTAATTAAATCTAGCTAGCTAGGGCAAATCTTTGTGGAGCCAACATTAATTAGCTACATCCCTTTTTTTCCTTTTCTTTTTCTTTTTGTCAAGGCCATAAAATAATATATTAATGAAGATCAGTTTAGTCTTGTTAACCTGATTTACTATAATCGCACAATCATAATTAAAGTAATAGAATTTCAAACTTGCGATTAAAATCAAGAATAGAGGTGAGAGTGTGTTTTAAGTTGTGGTCCCAAGAAAATATCTCTGATGTTTAAGTTAAACAGATATTGTATATAGGAAAGCGAAGAATTTAAGTGTGTACTAGTAAAAAATGTCGATATTTATAAGAAAAGTTTTTAAGCATAAGAGTAGTAATTTTGGGAGTTATGCCACAAGAATGGACGTTGTAACATTAGCTCCACATTATCAATTTGATTATTGTACTATCACAATTATTATTGTGACTCTAACGTTTTTGATGAAATATGTAAAATAATAACAGATGATTTATATCGAAAATAAATGTAATTAAAAATATTTAATCATTCCTCTTCCCTTAATTTCAATTCTCATGCATCAAAGATTAACAAGTATGTGTGTGTATTTTTTAACATTAACATCCAACTTACACACTAAGTTAAGTTATTATGAAAGTCCAAAAGGGTTAATAATTTAATCGCATTAAAGATAAACATGCATTTTTTTCTCATCAAGCTCAATTATTCAAAGATTAAATCTGAGAATTAACAAGAGCATTAGCGAATTTAATTGGTTAGGCAAAATTGGATGAAAAGACAGGAAGAGACGACAGCCATGGTGGAATGGTACTAGTGTAGGATGCAAAGGAAGGAACCAAACATATTTCCTAGCTCAGTAGCCCGTAAGATTGGATAAGGAAGTGACGAAAACAATGGGATCCAATCAGAAAATGAAGGCAGGCTATGATTTGAAATTTTGTGTGATCCGTAGAAGCCAACATCTGTCTGTCTTTCAGAAGGTGACCATAATCATAGTACATCCTGAAGATCCGACCGATTAGATTGACTGATTGATCTACCAAGATCTTTGCCCATTTTGATGGACGCACTTTTCACTCTTATTTTGTCACCCAAAAAAAAAAATTTACTTTATAATATAATTTTCTATATTATTCATATTAATTATCTTACTATTAAAAAGATAAGCGTAAAAAATAAAAAAAATTATGAATTTAATAATACATTAAATGTGTTATAAATTAAAATTAAAAAATTATATTAAAATCAATATAAATATTTTTAAGACTGATAGAGTATTATTTTTCATCTTCCCTCCTTGCAAACCCAATGGAAAGGTACAAAATGAACAATGAGGTAATTAAGGTTTGGCATGAATTGTTATATATATATAGAGAGATAATAATATGAGATGACACTTTATATGAATTTTAAAATTCTTTTTTAAAGATTGGATATTCAAATATTGCCAATTTAATAACTAAAGTTTTAGAAAACATCTATAAAGAATAGAGGCAATAGCAAAAGAAACTCACGAGATCTAATGTTGAGAGTGAAATCGTAAATCTTGAAATATCATTGCCAGTATCCAATAATAATTATTAATTTGGCTATTTTAAAGTTTTATAATCTCTTCATTATAAAAAAATAGTTCACTTTCATTATAATTTTTTGTGTAAAAAAAAAAGGTCTAGTTTTCAAACAAATTCCTATATATTTTTATTAATAATTATATATGGCTCATACTTAATAAATAAAAAAAATAGATAAATGTGTGCATTTAATTTACATTAAATGTGATATATCTTAGACTCTTTTTTTGCAAAGATAAAGTATGAAAATTGATATTGAAATTTAGTTTAATCTAAAAATTTTAAAATAGGTACCACGTATTTCTTTTATTTGAGTAACTAAATTCGCAATATTTTTTATTGAATTCTTTTATTCATAAATGCATAGAATTAAATTAAATATGTTTAAAAAAGAGCTAAATTGGGCGGTAAGATTAGAGAGACATTGTAATAGGCTAATAGCAATAAAAGAATCTCAAAAGGGGTATTGAAAATGCATGTAAAATTTGTAATAACGTTTGGTTGATGAATAATTGTGAATTGATGACGGTGCGTACATTGCACGGCCTCCAAGTGGGAATGTGGGGGGTGGGGTAATGAAAAGGAACCCGTTAAAATTGTTGAGTAAAAGAATCTATCGTATCCTGACTAATGTATCTTTGTCGACTATAATCGTACCGACCGTATCTTACTCTTACTGTCTCTCTCTCTCTCTCTATCCCCGTCTCCACTTTGTGAGTTGTAACTTATGATGTGAAAGCTGCGACCGCAAGGTGTCGTCGTTTTCTTAAATCTCATTTTATGCCTTGGTAAAATTCAAATTTTATTTAAAAAATATTACTTTTGATTATATTTTGGGTAAATTATATTTTTGATCATTGATACTTTTAGTTTGTCTTAATTTTGATCATCATACTTTTTTGGTCTCATTTTTAATCACTGAACTCTTGAAAATACTCAAAAATTAGTCATTCAATCTATTTGCCTCATTAAGTGCTGACAGATCTCATTTTAATTGGATACAAATGTCATTTACTTCATTTTCTCTTTCCTTATCTTCTTCTCTCTTTTCCTCTTTTTTTTTCCGTTTCTCTTATTCTCTCTCCCCTTTCTTTCATTTTCTCTTATTCTTCTTCCTCAAAACATAAGAAAGCTTCCTCAAAATAACCATTTTCTACATACATCTTGCATACATTTGAAGCAACTTAGTTTGAAAAAATGAGTCTGTAATCTGAAAATTGCATGGAAATGTAGTTTAACTAAGATTTTTTTTTCAAAATAAAAAAGTTTTATTGGCTCACTGATTTTGGTGAGAAAGAAGAAGACGACGACTAGAGATTGATTACTAGCAACGACTTCCGAGCCTCCCCCATTTTCAACTTTGACTTCTTTTTTTATTCATATGATTTATGCCTTTCCTAACATTTTGTCAGTACTTAGTACAATTATTTTGTTTTTTTAATGAAATTTTGGAGTAATATTTCAGTATTTCTTTTCGGGAAATTTGAGGATGAATAACCATTGATTTAGGGTTTCCTCCACCATAACTTGTCTTTCAAACAAGAATCGCCCACCATACTTCAGCTCTCCATTACAAACCAAAGAATCGACCAAGTACAAACCAAAAAACAGACATCAATATCTAGAACCCACCGCCCACTAAAACATTGTCAACCTCTCTAATTTTGATTTATTTAGTAATTAAAATTTTATCTAAAATTATAAGTCTTGGGTTGGGGATCTCTCTGCAGTCCAAGAGACTTTCCACTGCATGTTTCATTTAGGTGAAGGCAGCTTCAAGAAAAGCCATAAAAGCTTTCCCTTGACTTGTCTTCAAAGGAAGAACATTTGGGATAGTGCCAAATTGGGTTGATGTGGCCTCTTCTTGGGTGTGCTACTGTGATTATGTCGTATGTTTTGGTTGAATTTATTTCTTCTGAATTGGTATTTTTAGCCATTGATTTGAAGAACTGTGTTTTGAACAAGATTGAAGAATACAACTGACGAAAATCTAAAGTGACAAGTGAGGAATCTCAATGTAATAAATGAAACGCAATGAATGTACATTGTGGGTTAGGGTATTTTTGTTTGAATAGTGATATTTATAGTGACTTTTTATGGTGACTGATGTGATAAGTATAAAGAGACAAAATCATCCCTTATTATTTTTTATTTTTTAAGGAGGGCGATGAGTGAATTTTGTCTTTTTATATTTGTCACATCAGTCACTATGATTAGTCACTTAGAGTATCATTACTCTTTTTGTTTTAATAGTGAAGGTTGTGGTTGTGGTGTGGGAGGAAGAAAAAGAGGAAAAAGAGAAAATGAAAGAAAAGGGAGAGAGAAGAAAATAGGGAGAGAGAATAGGAAATGAGAAATAAGAAGGCGAGGAAAGAGAAAATGAAGTAAATGACTTTTTTGTTCAATTAAAATAAGATTCGTCTGCATTTAATAGATGTAAGAGTTTAGTGACCAAAAGCGAGACAAAAAAAGTATAGTGATTAAGTTGAGACAAACCAAAAGTATAATGACTAAAAATATAATTTATTCTTATATATTATAATTTTTAAAATTATTAAATACAATACAGTGAAATTTTCATTTTTATCTTACTTTTAACGATAAATTATAAATATTTATTATTAATAAAAAAAACTTTTTTTGAGAAAAAAAATAAGAAGTAATTTTTTTTATTCGGAATAAGCATCGGGTATTTAATTAGAATTTCCTCTCGTTATAATCTTTATTATTTTATCACCCAATCTAATCTTCTCGTAACAATATTTATTTTACTTTCGCTCAATTTAGGACGGAAAACCCAC
The DNA here is from genome assembly GCA_020080225.1 of Gynochthodes officinalis. Taxonomy (NCBI): domain Eukaryota; kingdom Viridiplantae; phylum Streptophyta; class Magnoliopsida; order Gentianales; family Rubiaceae; genus Gynochthodes; species Gynochthodes officinalis. Next base: position 43,406,233 of record CM034615.1, on the reverse strand, counting down.
ACTTTTGGATTAAATTTATATAAGAGTGTTAGTCTAAATTCATTAAATTATATGAGTCTATATTTATATTTATTGTAAATATTTAAAAGAGTTAAGTTAACCGCATTATGCACTAAACAAACTTCAATTTCAGTAGCAAAACTTTTGACCCATCTAGTTTTTTAATTATTTTTGAACCTTCTGGACCCATATAATACAAGTATGATGCATATTACACGTAGTCTTTGGCTTGGTGGCTACTTGCCTAAATTTCACCATCTTTTTGGACCAAAGCAACTTTCAAATTTTATTTTCCTTCTTCTTTTTATTATTTTCTTGACTTTTTTTTTTTTTAAAGAAGCCTACCTCATAGACACATGTTAATATAATATACTTCTTTCCAAAATCTTCTTTGTTCTAAAAAAAAAAAATCTATTTTTTTATATAAAATTGTTGTATTATATTTATTAATAAGGATAGTATATAAACCAAATTAAAAAATAAAGACAAAATAAAAAATTATACATTTAATTATATATTATCTCTTATACTTAAAAAAATTGTACCAAATTAAAAGTAATTTTTTTTTTCTTCTAACATCTGATGTTCGTTCAGTAATACCCATAACCCCCTTATGAATTCCACATCAAGAAATTATTAAAAAGAGCTTTTCTCGTAATTTATTTTGAATAGGTAAGACGAAGAAAATAACTATTGACATAAAGAAATAATTGTTAGTGTTTGATCAAACAAAAAGATAATTCGATAATTTCAAACAAACTTCAAAGAGTTAAACACCATTGCTGTGCTTAATACTAGTTTCTTTCAAGATTAAAACACCATTCTCAAAAAAATATAAAAAAGAAGTCCAAGAGCAAGAAATAGGTTAAAAATTAAAAGTGGGGGGGGGGGAAGGACCACTGCAACAATGGTGAAACATAAAGTATATTTTGTTGCCGTGTCGTCTGTGAGAAGTGAGAAACTAAAATCTGATGGAATTGTACTTTTACCTTCGCTGTCACGGACGCATTCACACATGTGAACTGTGTTAGATATATAGGCATTCGGCAGTGGTGCCCGCTTGCCGGAGTTGGATACTGTGGACCACTGATTGTTGTTGTTGTGGGCTATGTCTGATCCCAATGAAGATATCCATGATCTTATAATATTGCCCCCCACGAGGGCTTGACCCATATTCTCTTTGCACGGCCACATGTCTCCCTTTCCTTTTATTTTCCCTAGGCCCAGCTCAAAATGCATTTTAGTTTTTTCAAAAAAATTAATATTTTCGTTTTAAAAAATAATTTATTTTTAATTTGATATAATTTTTTAAATTATGAATTATATTAATACATTATTAAATATATAATTTCTTTAAAAATTTTTATTCTTACATTATTAAATTTACTTTTTGATTTTATAAGAGTAATATAAGAATTTCACAAAAAACGTTAATTCTTTTTTTTTTTTATAAATTTGAAACTAAAATATCTTTTTTTTTGGAACTAAAAGAGTATAAAAGATTAATTTTTTATAAAGATAAAAGTTATTTTAAAAAATACAAAAATACATTTAAAAAAGAGTCTACTTTCAAAATTTCTTCTTGTTCTAAAAAAATAGATCACTTTTTAACCAAAATTTTAAAATATTTTTACTAATAATAATGATGTGTACTTATAATTAAAAAGTAAGGATAAAAATATAAAATTATATATTTAATTAGTGTATTAAATATGTTGTATCTAATAATTAATAATTTTTTATTTGAATTACAGTGAACTTTTTTTTTTTTTGGAACGAAGGGAGTATATGCAATTCAAAGAAACACAGTCAATATTAACTTATTCTTCTTGATGACATTACAACTTTTGTCTTAGTGCCAAAAAAATGGCACTTCGAGTTTCGAAAATTCATCATACAAATACATCAACAATAATTAAATTTTTATCATCTCTTCCTATTATAACATACAAATACGTGCTTCAGAGAAATTAAAGAAAAGTAGACATTTTTGGGATGCGGAATTGGTGGGCATATAATTATGCATACGAGTAATGATTGAAATAGTGACAAATTATAGTGACTTTGTATAGTGATTGATGTGGCAACTATGAAAAGACAAAATTATCTCTCATTATTTTTTGTTTTATAATGAGGATGAAGGGATGATTTTGTCTTTTCATGATTACCACGTCAGTCATTATGATTTGTCACTATCTATATTATTACTCTTATGCATACTAATATTCTCATTCTCAAGTGAAACGCATTTCGCTATGAGTAATGATTGAGATAGTGATAAATTATAGTGACTTTATATAGTGACTGACGTGGCAATCATAAAAAAACAAAATTATCCTTCATTATTTTGTATTTTGTAATAAAGATAAAATGATGATTTTGTCTTTTCATGATTGCCATGTCAGTCACTATATAAAGTCACTATAATTTATCACTATCTCTATCATTACTCCTTCGCAATATTCCAAAATCTAACGAATTAAAGACGTCTAAGAAACGTCAAAAATCTCTTTTCCATCTCATATGTTTGGTAAAAAGCACCAAACTATCACTATTTCCACACATGGAAATTAAGGGATGCTTTCATGCTTAGTTGTTTTCATGAACTCTCGTTGCAATAAAAGTCAACTAAAAATAACTCTTTATGTCCTGTTCACTAATTACAGTATATAACATAAGAAGAATTTTTTAAGCAAGGGATAAATGGAAATAATACCCTTAATTAAATCAATCTGGATTGTAATATAGTCCCTCAACTTTTAATTTCGGAATGTAATGCTCTCTCTCGAACTATATATTCATTCATAGTACTATATTTTAAGTTTTTACTCGTCGACATAAATTGAATATCGAAGACGAAATTATCTTTGTGTTGTATTATAAAAAAAAATGTTTTAAATATTATAGCAATATTCGTAATTCTCATGTAAGTCTTAACAACTATATTTTCGTTAGTATTGTTATTATCAGTAAGGCATCATACCACATTTTGTCACTTTCATTGTCATTTTTCTCTTAATTAAATCGACGAAGAGAAATAGTAATCCAATTATTTTCATTATCAAATAACGCACGAGATAATTTGGTTAGTGTAGCATATTCATAGTTATTTATGTTCTTCACACTTTAAATATGAACTTAAGAAATTGAAATGTTAAAGGTATTATTACAATTCAATCGCTCTTTTGATCTAAAAAACGAGTCAACTTTTAATTTGGTACAACTCATTTAAATTATAAGGTATAACATATTTAATGTATAATTAAATGTATAATTTTATCCTTATTTTTAATATGTTTTATACATTATTATTATTAGTAAAAGTAATATAAAAATTTCACACAAAAAATAAACTTATTTTTGAAACAACGAAATTTTTTTAAAACTAAACTCTTTTCTCCGAATAAAAGGATTATAATCTAACGAGGTTATTTGCAATTTACGCATTCAATACTTTTCTTGCCAATATTCCTTCAGGCATGATTACAATCTTAAAATTTCTCACAGAGCAGGTTTATTGCATGGAATGCATGAACAAATAAATAAAAAAAAATATTTATTTATTTATATGCATAGCTATGGTAGCCCACCATATATATATTTCCTACCTGTTTCTGCTTGTGTGATCTTCGAGTCTAATGGTCAAAGATCATGAGTTGAATTCAATGTCGTTTTATTGGAGAAAATATTTTCTTCCAAATCTTTGGCTTGTGACCTGAGAAGACTGGCAAATAAACCAACGACTTTGACTTGGGTGCAAGCTATAGTCTTGTAACAATCACGAATGAACGTTTCTCCAATGCAGTTCCGACAAGTTGAACATGCGTGGTTAGTGCAATGGCTTGTTTTCTTCTCATTTTTAATCTTAATCTTATTAATCTTCGCATGTGATCCACTAAGGAATGAGAATTTCAGGCAAGGATACATTAACATTTCAAACTAAATTATGGTTAGTGAGAATATTGAAGGAGATATTTTTCTGCGAATCTTCTAGTAAGGGCTGCTTGGATGGCACCTTAAGGAAGAATTTGACTTGAGAAATTACCAGGAAATTTAAAGGACAAGATGGGTTCAGCAATAATGGTTGTATCTTGACTTTTAAAGTTTTTTTTGTTACCTAATGTACCTACAACAGATCTTAAAATGAAAGAGAGAAATCTTCATGATGTTTCCTTATCCCTACTTTTCCTTGTATTTTCATTGAATCTTAAACAGAACAATGCCTCCCTCCTCATCCATCACAAACTCTATCGAATCGGAATGATCATTTCCAAAGATTCTGTTGATCCATACGTGATTCTGGGTATCAGTTCACACCATAATTAGGAAAAAGACAATCCTTATGCCTGTGAGAATCTGTGACTTGAGAGGATAATATTGGATGTTGTTCTACTATAATTAGTGTATAACGCATTATGCATCAACTAAATTTATAATTTTATATTTTTATTGTGAATATATACAATGATTATTAGTAAGGATATTTTAGAAATTTGGTTAAAAAATAGACTCTTTTTTGAGAATAAAAAAAAATTGAAAATAATTTTTTTTGTGGGACGAAGGGAGTAAAACTTAGAAGGGCCAAAATTATTTTTTTGTTAATTCATTATAAATCATAGTTTAGTTTCTAATGTTTTATTCAATGTAATTTTTAGTCCCTAATGTTTAAAATCTAACACATTTAGTCTTTAAACTTTTACATTTTGACATATTTAGTGCGATTAATGGCTATTAAAACAGGAGATGACAAAATTTGTTACCTGAGTGTCACGTGGTTGTTAATCAATCTCGTTATCAAATTTGTTAATTTACAAAGTTTGAAAATTTTATAGATATTTTTTACTTTTCATTCTAAGCCCTCCTCTTTAATTAATTTCCCTCACAAACCTTTAATATTTGAATATTAAAAGATACTAGCTTTGAATTAAAAATAAAACAAACTAATTAAATATGTGAAATAAACAATTTAAAAAAAGTATGACTAATGGTCTTTAATGTGTTATGTGACAACTGCTCTCACCCCTATTTTAATAGCCATCAATTGTACCAAATACGTCAAAGTATGAAAAAATTGAAAATTAAATGTGTTGGATTTAAAACATTAGGAACTAAAAGTGATATTCGATAAAATTGAGAGGATACAGGTATATTTAATAATTAACAGATTAGTACATAATCAATGTGATAGAGAATCTCAATTATTTAAAAATCCTCGGATAGTTTTATTGCTTGAAACCTAATTAATGACTCTCTACAAGGTAATTAAACATATTTTTCACCATTCCTACAACTTCCCCTGCTTCTCCTCGCGCCCTCTTTCCCTTATAAAAAATTGCATTACGGGGTCTAGAAAGAAGGTAATAGTATGGGGATTAACGAATTAATTACCCCTTCCACGTTTACATTATTGACATGTTTCGGAATCAATTTTTTCCATAAATAGTTTTGACATTACGATATTTGTTCTTTCGTTTATATTTGGGGTGTATGAATTCTGTTTCAAATTAAAACGTATTTTCACATTTTTTGATATATTAGTTATGAAATAAAAATTATATTAAAAAATACAAAAATATTTTGAAAAATGAAAAATACATTTTGATAGTGTAATAAATGCGCACCCTTTATGTTCCAATTTTCAATGAAGTGGATTAATATTCACGAACCCAAATCTGAGAGCAAAAATGCAAAACAAAGTTTAAGATTGTTCCTATACATACTTCCATGCAAGCTTAAGTTAGTAAAATTGGAATGATTAAGAGTTGAAATCCTTTATACATTGTGTTACACTGATATGAACAACAATTGTAGACATACATTAACTTTGTACAATACATAATTAACCATTTTTATTCCTCACATTAATGAGAAAGTGTTGAAGTATAACTCTACCACATGACACCAATTTAGGCGCACTATAGGTAAGTTTCTAAATAATGGATTTGTGCTCAACCCAATATTTAAAATGGATTACTTATATATGATTTTGATTCTAATGCTTTGACTTCGAGGAAAATTTGTTGAGCACTTAGACTATAATCATTCACGTTCAAATTTTTTTAAGAGGACAAACAATTGGAAATGAACATTATAATGATAAAAGAAGTAGCAATTCTTCTATGTTGGTTTTTTTCTTCTTTGAACACTCAAATAAATAAATGCAATATATCCCAAACGAAAAAAAAATAAAAAAAAAAAGAAAGAACAAAAGTGGAGAACAATAGATTACCCTAGTGAAAATGGTCTCTCTTTCCCACTATATACGCGTGTCGACTCTCTCCAAGTCTTTCTCCTAGTCTTCTTGATCTGCATTAAGAAAGAAATAGTAACACATGGTTGTCAAAACTACAGCCATTGCAGAAAAGGGAAATAGTTTTTGACGATTATATATATTGACATTCCTTAATTGAATTATGGCAACATTTTATTTTGACACTTTATTTCTTGTTAAAGATATAGATTGTTTTGTCACTAATTGTAATTTTTTTGACAGAAAGAAAACCCAATAACATAAAATTAAAATGTTAGTGTTATCGTCACTCTTAAATTAATTATCCTTTGTTGCATGTCTAAATAAGAAAAAAAAAAGTTTCGTATTTAATTTTAGTATAGCAAACGAATCACATAAATTTTTATTTTTTGGTCCCTCTATATATAAGTACTCAGTCCTCGTTATTTCTAACTCTCTCATTTTATTTGGTAGAGTGAATGTGTGTAATATTTTCTACAATAAAAATTTAATCTCTAAAAACTTTTGCATTATTTTCTTCTTTTGTTTACAAATTACAAGTTCCCTTTGCTCAACTGGCCCACAAGAACAACTCAAAACCATGGGTGGTGCGCTGCCCTTAGAATCTTCCATAAATTTGTACTACTATGATACAGTTACAAAACACATGAAACGCGAAACAACATACATGAAAAAAGTTGCAATATTTTAAGCTTCATGTTGGCAATGAGGAAGTCATGGCGACAGAAACAAAAGCCAAGCCATCATAATTAATTCATAAACAAGCCTTGTCCTTTCGTATCTTTGAAATTTTAATCCATCGTGATTTCTTTCTGCTACGCAAAGATTTTCTAATATCCTCATATTCATGCAAAATATACAAAATTCTCCCCCTCTATAAATACCCTCCATTGTGCCTCATGGAAACCCCGTAGAAAAACCTTCCATTTCTCTTAGCAAAGCATATTCTTTTGATTCTCCTCCCTCCCTTGTGCAAGAAAAGATGACCAAGTCATGTTTTGTTCCTCTGTATTTGATGGTTTTGTGCATTATAAGCCGTTTGATTTCTATCATCGGAAAATTAAGGCCATGGACCAACACTCTCACTTATAATCATCAACTTCTTTCTCTTGATATTGCCTCTAAGCTTCGGGTTGATCCCGATGCCATTAGAACAGCCTCAACTGACTTTGGAAAACTTGTTCAAGAAATCCCATCTGCAGTTCTTTATCCATCATCCGTCAATGATATTATTCATATCATTACCTTGTCGTACAATTCATCCGTCCCTTTTGCTATAGCAGCCAGAGGGCATGGCCACTCTGTGAGAGGACAGGCCATGGCCCATAAAGGCGTTGTGGTGGAAATGAGTTCCCTGAGTAGAAATTATGCGAATGATCAAACTAAGGCGGTGAAGATCTGCAGGAGCCCTTCATTAGGGTATTATGCAGATGTTGGTGGTGGGGAGCTTTGGATTGATGTGTTAAGAATGACCCTTGACCATGGTTTTGCTCCCGTGTCATGGACTGACTATTTGTACCTTACTGTTGGTGGTACACTTTCCAATGCTGGAATCAGCGGTCAGTCCTTCCGCTATGGCCCTCAGATTAGCAATGTTCACGAACTCGATGTTATTACAGGTAAAGTCATTAATTATTTTCTAATTAATATTTGTATCCCAAAAATTCTATTTATATATTTAATTTTTTGGGACTCAAGCATGAATTGATCTAACAAAATTTTAACTCTTGTTGAGCTATTGGTCTAAATGGAATTATTAGATCTAGTGTCAACAATATCGAGATCTAACAAAAGTGTTAAAACATTTTATTGGTTATTATTTATGCGATAAATGCACAATTCTTCCCATCTTTGTAGACATTGGACTAATTAGCAATTGTACACTCAATCTTCCCTGCCATGGCTGTTATCTTATTTGAAGCTCATTAGTCCATTTTCTCTCCTCTTTCATTATTAAAATAGTTTCAAAGTGTTCGATAAAATACATACCCAAAAAGACGACATAAGTTTGGCTCTAGGTACCGATTTGTTTGTTGATATACCCAAGCCTAATGTTGATTAAACTAAGGCATGCATAGTCACTTCAGATAGTGCTAAAAGTGTCTTTTATGGGTCCTGCTTCACTAAGGTTTTCTTTGTATGGACAGAACTAAATAAAGTTATATAATAAGGTCAGCCAGTAAGAACGAGAAGCAATATGATTCGGCGATGTAGCGCACCGTTCTGATATATTCAAGATTGCAAAATATTTTACATCAATAGCGATTTTATTCAGGGACTATGGCAAGAACTTCTAGGTGGGATTCTTCAAACATTCATGTTGAAAGAAATTTTTTAAAAGGAAAGGGAATGTTTTGCATGTGTTTGGTTGTCCTCACTAATTTATTTTAGTAGTAACTAACGTTGTTGTTTTTTCTTGTGCACAAGAGAATCTTATAAACATTATTCACGAAGTAGAACAGTTCTTTTTTGCATGGGATTGAGTTGACTGCCTGCTTACTGTTTATCTTCACATGAATACTCACTAATTTTGTGTTTTTCTTGATTCAGGAAAAGGGGAGTTTGTGACTTGCTCCAAACACATGAACTCCGAGTTATTTTATGGAGTTTTAGGAGGCCTTGGCCAATTTGGAATCATAACCAGGGCTAGGATTGTCTTGGACAAAGCACCAACAAGAGTATGTATACTTTGCAATCAAATTAGTCGTCTTTACAAGATACAGTAACAAAAGCAGAAAAGATTAGAATGATAAAATTGGTTTTAGGTTTTAAGTTATGGCCAAAAACCAAAGAAGATAACTTTATATTATAGTGATATATTTTTTTGGTTTAAAAACAAAAGTGTCTAATTATATTATAGTGATATATATTTTTTTTCGTTTAAAAAAATGGTGTCTAATTATATTATAGTGATATATTTTTTTCGTTTAAAAAAAAAAATCTACCTTAGGTGAGATACAATTTTTGTATTATAAAATATAATCCATTTAATAAACTATCAAATGTATAATTTTTTTTTAATTTACTTTGAAATGTGGTTCTATATAATTTTTATTAATAAAGATAATATAAAAATTTATTCCAGAAGTTGATTTTTTTCATTTAAAAAAAAAACTCTAAAGGTGAATTCTTGTTTTTAAAACAGAGGAAGTATTACGTTTTATTACTTGGCGTACTAATTAATTATGCTTTAGTGTCATTGTCTTAATGCACTTTAGCATATTGTCAACTGCTGTAATACCACTCTAAAAATCTAAGACCTCTTGCCTCGATTGATAACGACTTGATATATTTTAAACATTGTAATATACCTTTAAGTTTTTCACTAGCATGTTAATATAAAAATGGTGAAAAACTAAGTAATGATATAGCACTACTAGCAGTAAAGAGACTTCAATGATGAATTCAATTTTGAGATCAGGGGTGCCAATATCAACAGTAGTAACAAGCATCCCTTCTCCTTCCCTAATATAAGAAAAGGGTTGATATGAAAAATCAGTATGATGAAAAATAACGAAATCATGTTAACCCTTTGTGAATAAAGTAAAGCTCGCATTTTGGTTATTTTGGCTTGTGATGGATGAGTACTTATAATTACAAATATTGAGTTTGCAGGTTAAATGGGTAAGAATGCTGTACCATGATTTCTCCAGCTTTACAAGAGACCAAGAATATCTAATTTCAATCAATGGCCTAGATTATGTAGAAGGATCACTTATCATGAGACAAAGCCCTGCAAAAAACTGGAGATCATCATTTTTCTCCGACTCCCATCAGTCCAAAATAAATTCCTTGTTAACTGAACGAGGTATTCTCTACTGCTTAGAAGTTGTCAAGTATTACAATGATCAGACCGCTGACACTGTTGAAGAGGTATATAGTACATTTATAATAGTTCATAGCACATGGATTTATGCGGAAGAATCAAAAATTTGATTCTATTATAATTGTACGTGTGACAAGTTGAATTAAGGATGGATTAATGTCTTTTTCTACAGGAAACCCAAATGTTGTTGAAGGGGTTGCAGTACATTCCTGATTTCATCTTCTACAAAGATGATTCATTTGTGGATTTTCTCAATCGAGTTCGATATGGGGAGCTCAAGCTTCAATCCAAGGGATTATGGGATGTTCCTCATCCATGGCTAAATCTCTTTGTGCCAAAGTCTGGTATAATGGATTTTAATGCTGGCGTTTTTGTCGACATCCTCCTTAAACATAATAAGACTGCAGGACCCATCCTTGTCTACCCAACAACCAGGCAAAAGTAATCTTTTTATTCTCATTCTCACTATTAGCTCTATATTTTGTTTCCATTGCGTAAACAAATAATTACGTAGCACTATGATCACAATGTGGATTTAAGCAACATTATCAGTATGACTTAGCTAGAGATTAATTATTAGTATAAACGTTGTACTAATTATTTTTTGTTTGTTTGATTGTTTGGATGCTCAAAAAAAAAACAGGTGGGATGATAGAATGTCGGCCGTCATCCCGGAAGAAGAGACGTTTTATTGCGTGGGGCTATTGCACTCCGGGAGCTTTGATGATTGGAAGGCTTTGGATGACCAAAATAATGAAATATTAGAGTTTTGTGACAAAAATGGCATACAAATGAAGCAGTATCTTCCACACTACAAAACCAGGCAAGAGTGGGTGAACCATTTTGGGTCGAAATGGAGCACATTTCGTGAAAGAAAAGCTCGTTTTGATCCCAAAATGATATTATCTCCCGGACAAAGAATTTTCGATTTTGTTTAAAAGAACTTAAGAACATAGGCAGGCAGGCAGGTGGCTGGCTAAGTTAATCTCAATTGAGTTAGATTGGAAGTGGATTGAAGTGGCCTCTAATTTTGATCATTTTGGTTCTTAATTAAGAGTAGATGCATTACTCCTAGCACGTGCCAAGATTCTCTTAAATTTAGTGTAAATAAAAGCAATGCAATGTGTACTTAGTATTCAATGAGATTGATGGGATTGATAACAATTCCATTTTATTCCATCCTTGCCTTTACCATTGTTCTCATTTCAATGAGTTGTATCATTTTTGTGGACAATGAGTTTACCATTGTTCCATCCTTGCCTTTACCATTGTTCTCATTTCAATGAGTTGTATCATTTTTGTGGACAATGAGACATGATCAAGCCATAATGTATGCGTTTAACCTTCATACTGCAAATACAATTTATTTCGTTTTTCCCCCTTCACCTAACCAGAGAAAAAAGTGCAAAAGAAAAAAGAATCCCTTTTGCTCAAACCGCCCAAAAAAAAAAAAAAAGAGAACCCTTCTGTGAAAGTTGGCAACGTGGAGTTGATCGAAAGTCAATTCTTGGTGTGGTTAATTAATTATAGACTGTAAAGTAGAGTAATAATTTAACAGTCGTTCACACGAGGAAGTGGAGACAAGCCGTAATTTGATTTTTTTTTTTTCCTTTTTAGCCTTAGCTTTTGAGTAGATTTATGCTGGAATTTCTACAAAGGGCTGCCTAAAAGTGCAACATTTATGTTCATTCGTGAACATTAATTGAGAAGCAACACTAATCAATTGTATCATTAAGGTTAATGATGATGTCTTCCTTATGTTACGCCATCATGTTGGAATGTGTGGCCATGGCTGCTGAAGGAGAGCCTGAAGCAGCAGCTGATTTGTGAGGCAAACAAACTTGGATTTAACAAGGAAGAGGAGAGTCCAATTAATGTTCTTTCCCCCTCCCTCGTATACTTCATTATATGCCCTAATTTAGTTCCTATATAATAGTGTTGTCTTCTGTAACAATAAAAATAATTAAGAGTGTGTATAAATTATATTTTAAAATATATTTTATATTTTTGGAAATAGTAACTATAAGATAAAAAATATATTAAAACGCATAAAGTGTATTACAAAATATAAAAATGTGTTTTGAAAAACCAAATTATATGCACTTTAAATCTTTATTTAATATATAGAGTTTGTGCTGCTGTGTTTATTTATTTATTTTTTGTTTGCTTGGATGAAGTAGTCTCGAGGTTGGTAGAGACTAAAAATTTTCAGCTGCCAATTTAGCAAAACTATTTAAAAGATAGAGAAAGATCCATTTAAATGGAACAGATAAATAGTGGGTTTGAGAATTGACATATATTTAACTCATAAGGACTAAAAATCACCCATAAACGGTGATAAACCCTTCATATTTATATTGAAAGTCTATATCTTACAATTCCCCCCATCTTCCCCACCAATCCCCTCCACCCCACCCCCTTTAGTTGGGGAAATTGAGACATTTGCACTATAGAGTTTGGGCATCACTATTTCCTAAATTAATTAAAACCCATATTTTGGGGAAATTGAGAGAACAGACACAAGAAAAGTAAAATTGTTTGGTTACTTGCACAAATATGTTGGGTTGAATTGGTGAATAGAGTTTGTGACAGTTTTGTGAGGTGGATTTGTTTGCTTGGAGCTAATTGATGAGTAAGTACGTCAACCGCAGTGTCACCCCTTCATTTAATTACAGAGGCAAAATCCCTTCTACTCGTACTAAGAGCGTCATGCATGGCTGCTTTCTGTAACGTACTGGTCTGGCTTGGTTCACATGTTGTCCCTTACAAGATTTGAATATTAGAAGGCTTCCCAGCCCTTTTTCCCCTTTATCATTTCAAAAAATTCTTGTATAAATCGGTTGCGTGTAGTGTAGATATTTATAAACTTTCATATACAAGGAGGAAGGGTTAAAAATTTATCCCACATGATATATCAACTTGTTTGAGAAATTTTAGATGATGTTGGAGTAAAAGATGGCTAAAACTTCTATCATTTGATGTTGTCACTTGAATAACTAAAAACATGAGTGATGAAGTTCAACTCAACATAACTGTTTTTATGTTAAGTTTCGCTCATAATTAAATATGCAAAAAAGATGTAAGAAATGGTTCCAAGGTTTTATCCCCGGAGAGCCACTGCGATGCTTAATTTAGTAATAATAGTGAAATAGTACAAAGTAAAATATGTCTTATTCCCTACCTATAAATTGATGGGATGTGTTTATAGTTTTATCTAAGGCTATATTGGGATGGTCAAAAAGATTCTATTGGCTCTAAAGTTTCTAAAAGTGCGATAGACATTTTTTTTTTTTTTTGAATGCGACTGTTTAGTGAAAACTACATTTTCAGCCATAGTTGATATCTTGTGGTGGGTGTAATTCTTTTTTAATATTATAATAAAATATATTATTATTACTATTTATTTGATGTATACATACACGTATATTATATATATATATATATATATATAATTTCAATTCAAAAAAAAGGTTTGATTGTGAAATTGATTGTTTGTTGATTTCCAAAAGATTGGCAATATTAGCCTGAGGTGGTGGTCCTTGCAGGGACATGGTGGGACATAATATATGAATCATATCATCATTTACTAGCACCAAAAAGAGAATATTCAATATAGGCCAATCTTTATATTTAATGTACCAATCTTAGAAAAAAGAGAAACAAATTGTCAATATTTTTGCCTTCAAAATTTTCATTACTTTTCCACGAACAAACGAGCCTAATCCACACTGTTCCCACATCCACATAACTCCCTCACAGTCACAGGCACTGTCAAGGCAGCAGGCAATAATGGGCTTTGTAGAGTTTCCATGTCATGCCTCACGAAATCCAGTCATGCAAAGTCTTGATGGCCCCAAAAGAAGACCTTTTCAGATTAACAGCCCAAACTTACACCTCGACTGGAATTTATTTTTTTTTTTTGGTTGTTTTTAGGTAATTGTTTCCCAAATTACATTCCTTTCCTAATTCATATGCTAAATTAAATTATTCCAGCACTTTTCATTTTTTTATTTTTATCTTGTGTTTCTATTTTTATTTTCAATAAATGGCCAGTTCGTCTAAAAAACTGTTGGATAGTAAATGGGCCTCTAAATAATTATAATCTCCTTTTGTTTCCATGAGCCCATGAAATTGTCCATTTGTTAAAGGTTGGACCTTAAAGTTGGAATGTATCGCAAAGACAAATTTCTAAAAGACCTTTTATGTCATCTGATCATCCTCAGTATTATGGCCACTCCACCACTGCCATTGAAATTTCTTCCCCAGCCTCCATTTCCGCACCCTTCTTCTTCTTCTTCCTGTTCGCAACATCTTTATTTGGTTCCGTATTCTTTGAACAGTTTCAGAATATCCAGATTGAAACTTTCGTGTTCTCTTCAGAAAATTGAAATTGGCACTCAGCAAAGTAGCCCCAGGAATAAAAGGAGAAAGCCCAGGCCAAGCTTTCTTGAGCAAGTTCAAGAGAAATGGTCTCGGAAAACCACTATCTTGATAGATAAACTGCCATGGGAGCAACAACAAGCAGAAGAGGCAGAAGAAGCAGAAGAAGAGAAAGAAGAGGAAGAAGAGAAAGAACAGTGTGATGCAATTGAAGAAGTTGAAGAGCAAAATGTGCCACATTCCAGTTTGATTGAAGAGAGTTCTGGAGTTAGTCAACAGGCTTGTCCTATTTTTCTTGGAAAGGTACGTTTACCTCCTTGGGGACATGGAAATAAGCATAGGAAAGAATCCCAGCTTGATTATGAAACTGGAAGCTCGAAAAAGACTGTTCAAGATACAGAAAAAATCAGTGGATTTCATGAGCATTCTGAGAATAGTGTTACCAGTACTTTTGTTGAAGATGTTAAGGTTTTGGAGGAAAATTGCAAACTGGACGAAGAGATTGGAGAAAAGGGTGTCAAGGATGATGATACCCCAATCAGGTTACCTAAAAAATATGAACCTTTGTTGATTGAAACTGATGAAGATGATGAAATTGATGATAATGGGGTGGAAAATTTCCGACATCTTCTGAATGATGAGGGTTCAACGGATGCTAGTGATTCAGTGCCATTGCCGTGGGAAAGCGAGAGTGATAAACATTATGATGAGGGAAACAGGTTAAGAAAGAGAAATACTGAGATGGCTGAGAAATCGATACCGGAGCCTGAACTGAGGAGGCTAAGGAATCTCTCTTTGAGGATGGTGGAGAGAATAAAGGTCGGGGCAGCCGGTATAACTCAGGCGTTGGTGGACTCTATTCATGAGAAGTGGAAGGAGGATGAGGTGGTGAAATTGAAATTTGAAGGTTCTACAAAAATGAACATGAAGAGGACACATGAAATTCTAGAGGTTAGTCTGTTTTGGCTTCTTTTTTTTCCGGATTATATTCTTAAATGTTGCGGATATGGCCTTTTTGAAATTCTGTTACATCAATCTCCACGATCAATTGGTTGCTTGGCTGTGTTGCATTTTTTTTTTTCCTGTTTTGCTGGTGCTGATCATTCTATGCTGTAGTTATAAATTTTGAATTTTATTTAAGTCATGAACTTGGATTTAGATTGGGAATTTCTCATGAGGGTTCTCTTTGAGAAGCTGTATGGAGCTAGCCTTGTTGACGTTTATCTTTCTGTACTATGCATTCTGTCAGAGTAGAACGGGGGGTTTGGTTATTTGGAGATCAGGCAGTTCAGTTGTGTTGTACAGAGGAATGGCATACAAACTTGACTGTGTGCAATCATACACTAAACAAGCTCAAGAAAAGGCAAAAGAATTTGAATCTTCTGTAGCTCTGGCAAACAATGTTACTCAAAGCATTGGGTGCTCTCCTGTTGCTGAAACATCCAGAAGTGAATCTTCCAATTACTTGAGCAAACTATCTGGCAAAGAACTCAAGGATTTAACTGAGCTCAACCTACTTCTGGATGAACTTGGTCTGAGGTTCAAAGACTGGTCGGGGCCTGAACCGCTGCCTGTTGATGCAGACTTGTTACCTGCTGTTGTTCCAGGATACAAACCCCCATTTAGACTTCTACCATATGGGATAAGGCAGGTTTTACGTGACAAAGAAATGACATATATCCGTAGAACAGCTAGAGTATTACCTCCACATTTTGCCCTTGGTACGTGTCAACCAGTGTTTGAGCATTTGTTTTATTTCCTTTATTCAGAACAGTGCTTATATGTGGTTTACATATCTCAAATCATTCAGGAAGAAATAGAGAGTTGCAAGGTCTGGCTGTGGCTATGGTAAAGCTGTGGGAGAAGAGTGGTATAGCAAAGATAGCAATTAAACGTGGTGTGCTGAATACTCGCAATGAACGAATGGCAGAAGAACTCAAGGTTGAATAAATGAAACCATACATTTATGTTTATGTACTTACTGTGATATATGATAATTTACGTGTATTTGAAGTGTTTGAATAGATGCTTCCTCATCTTGATATATTTCAGTATTGTTTATGTTTTTGCACTCAAATTTCATATTCGAAGTACAGAGAAGATTATGAACTCAGAAGAATTGAAAGAAAAAAGTCACTTTGATCATTTGGCAGTTTCATCTTAATAGTGGTGCCTTTCAGGTTTTAGAATCCTCAATAATTTTTCTGAGCTGGACTTTCTTTTTTGACAAATGAGACATAGTTGATTGCGGTGATCTCTCCTACTAACAACTATATGATATAATTGATGTAGGTATTAACCGGGGGTACACTAGTGTCAAGAAACAAGGAATATATCGTGTTTTACAGGGGAAATGATTTTTTGCCATCTAGTGTTACACAAGCACTGATGGAAACAGAGAAAAGGAGTGCTTTCCAACAGGACGAGGAAGAAAACGCTCGTCAGAGAGCACTGGCCCTGATTGATTCAAATGCCAAAATTGCCAAAGGACCTTTAGTTGCGGGAACCCTTTCTGAGACAAAGGCAGCAACCTCACGCTGGGCCAACCAGCCAAGCAATGAAGATTTAGTGAAAATGATGAGAGATGCAGCCTTAGCAAGACATGCTTCTCTGGTTAAATTTCTTGAAAACAAGCTAGCTATTGTAAGTTGCAAAGTCTTATCATTTGTGTAGTTTGGAACATAGAATTAACTGGAGCCCTCATGAATAGCTATTCTAATTTGAACTTTTTGATATTTTAGGCAAAAGGGAAGATAACAAAGGCTGAGAAGGCTCTCTGGAAAGTGCAGGAAAAGCTGAAACCTAACGAACTACCTAATGATTTGGAAACCATAACTGATGAGGAACGGTTTTTATTTCGAAAGATTGGTCTGAGCATGAAACCCTATTTGGTTCTAGGTATCAATTGAAACTCCTTTTTCCCAAACTGGTTTTCCGAGGAGCTCTTCTCATATGCAGAAGTGCTTTAAGAACTGATTCGAAATAAATTTTTCTTTGTGTGGATGGATGGAACATGGAAGTTAAAGCCACCAACCTTTGTTTTCCATGTCACTCTGTAGTGCAATTTTGTCAGACTGTTGTTTGTGTATCATTTATTAGTTGAAGATGAAACCTCTTGACTTTATGTTTTGTTTTTAGGCAGGAGAGGGATATTTGATGGCATTATAGAAAATATGCACCTGCATTGGAGGTACAGAGAGCTTGTGAAGATTATTGTGGATCGGAAAAGTTTTCCTCTAGTCAAACATATTGCCATTTCTCTTGAGGCTGAGAGTGGTGGGGTTTTAGTATCAGTTGATAAAACTACCAAAGGATATGCCATTATTGTGTATCGTGGAAAGAATTATGATCGTCCTAGTGAATGTAGGCCCAAAAATCTCCTGACAAGAAGGCAGGCATTAGCTCGTGCAATTGAGCTTCAGAGACGTGAGGTAATATCATGAGTGGCAGTTAGTATTCTCCTATTTTCTCTTACTATAATATTGAGATCAGCCCTGATTGTGTGTCATAATTGGAACCTTGCCAGGCACTAAAGCATCACGTGTCAGAGTTGCGAGAAAAAATTGTGGAGCTGAAATCTGAACTTGTATGCCTTTTCCTTTCTGAATGATGCTTACTGTAAGAAAACTGGAAATCTGAAGATGTATGTTTATATGTTTTTTGAACTTATATTTCTTGCTGTGCAGGAACATATGAAGACCATTGAGGAGATTGATGAAGAGACCTTGTCATCAAGGTTGAATCATGCTTCAGATGATGAAGAGGATTTGCAAGAAGTAAGAAGCAATTAATTTCCTAATGTTCTTTGAAAGGATTAGACACATTCTTGAGCAATTAATGTAGTATTGCCTGCAAGTGTTATTACTGGTTCTGCTAAATAACATTACTACTACTTTTACCTGCTGATGGTCCATTCTCTTGGTCGGTAGGCTGTGTTTTATGGTGTCATTTATAAGCTTTTCCACATGTTACCATACTTTTCTTTGTAAAAATATATATTTTTAAGTTAGTTGAGATTTTTATTATTTTCTGTAAATGGCTATAAAAATCGTTTGTCAACCTGGTGGGGTTAATTTTCATGCTTGACGGCATTTGTTTATTTTATCAAGGGTGAAGGTGAGGAACAATATCTCGAGACATATGACAGCAGTGCTGAGGATGGACTCACTTGAAGAGGGTTTCAGAAGGAAAGGCTTGGTAATTTTCATCATCAGTTAAGCTCTGATATAGTTGCTATGCTATAAAAAGATCCTCAAATGGGTTGAAACCCATTGGACGCAAGGAGTCTAGGAAACAAAGTGGAAAGGCAGTCTTTAATGGACATGGATGGAAGAGATGCTTAGGACATGCTACATGTCTCAAGCGTTGCTGTTGAGGTCTGCAGTCCCGTGCCATTCTGGTTACTGGTGAATTTGAGGAAATAAATATGCATTGTTAGTGTTGGAGTTTCTGCGTTGGGAGATGACTAAATGTAAGAGTTTTGATTACATTAGAAGCTGTTGAAATAAATAGTAGATTTATTGAAATGTATACACGCAGGTACAAGCTAGTATTGTTTCAAAATATTGAGTCACTTGAATGTATCAGCTGATACTAACAGAGGAGTAAATATTTACAGAACAGTGAACAATTTATCTTCATAGCTGTGCATTTTGACCATCCATATCTACAATAAGCCTTGGATTCAAATCCATCTGCTTACTCATCATGGCAAGCTGCTTAAGGTGAGGGCTAGTTGACACAGTAAGTAGTGTGTATTGGATTGGCTACTTCAATCACGAACCTTGTCGTAGCCGAGTAGGCGTAAAGTAGTAAAGAAAAGTAGCTAATTCACCAAATTTATTCCTCTTGAAAGTCTATAGGGCCCAGTAATAACTGGAAATGCTAAAGCACCTGCAGCTAGTTATCTCTTAAGAAAGAAAGAATTGCAGATATGAGTTCATCTCTGTGCCAGGTATAACAATGATTAGCCCCTTCAATGATTTGTTTCGTGTGGTTTGGTATTATGTTGTCAAATAGGGAAGCATCTCCCAGTGGTGTGATTTCATCCTCGGAACCATGAATCGTTATTACCCTGTATAATTAATAAATGAAAATTGATAACATCACTTGTGAGTTGTGAGCCATGCAGACTATAAAAAGTTCAGTACTACCAAGTAGCACTAGTCAAATAAATAAAAATAAAAATAAAAATAAAATCTAGGCTCTGATTATAGTAGGGAGACGAACATCACGCGAGTAAATATTACCTGCAATTTATGTCAATTTGAGAGCATGATTCTTCCATATTTATCTTTAGCCGATCTTTAACACTTTGCAATGTAACGCGATAGTCAACTTTGCCTGTCAATTTGTAAGGAGAGAGAGGAAACTCTGTCAACACATTTTGTTTTACCCACAACTCTTAGGAAGAAAATGAAAGGAAAATTTGCCTAATGTAATAAGGTCACAACGTAATTAATGGTATGGAATTTACCATTTTTCTTTTTCTTGACATCAATGTGGCCATCCCTTATCAGTGTTTCCATGAAACTTACACCAAAACGCTCTTCCATACCTCTATCCAGATAGAAACGCGCAGACACATTCACCACTGCCGGAACATCATCATACTTAGACGCATAAAGCAACACCACATTGGCTCCTGCAACGGCATAATTTCTTAATCTTTTCTGGAGAATCCCAGTATAGAGAAAAATGATCAAGAAAACAAAAGGGCCTCTGTATCACTGAATACTTCTTCAAAGTTGAGGCACGGTTTTGCAATTATTCAGTGGCATTCACAAGAATAAATACAGATATCTTGAGCATCATGGGTTTTTTTTTTCTTCACCTTTACTATGGCCGAGAACTGCAGAGATTTGCCGCCCCCTTTTCGTGAAATGCTCAATGACCGCACGAAGGTCATCTACTTCTCCCCAGTAGTTACTATAATCAAATTCACCATCACTTTCCCTGCCAAGTCATAGTCGTGTCAATTTGTCATTCTGCAAATTAGCATAGCACCACAAAAATAGAAAGCCCCAGTAAACAATAAACAATTGATATCCATCCAGCCCCGAAACGTTCATGGATTAGATGAACGAACAGATTAGGATAAATATAATGAAACAATGACAAAGGTACATGAAAATTTCATATCGTCAAACGGCTTTACCCATTCCCTGAAAAGTCAAAACGAAATGCGCTGAAATTTTCTCTTTCCAGAGCATCAGCGATTGTCACTATTGTCCTGCTGGCCTGCGGATATAAATGACCATATATCAGAATTGAAAACCACTAAAATGACTAAAAGTAAGATATACAAAATTATTAAAATCCCATGATTTTATTGAAAATTCAGACTTTGTTTTAGTTTTTTTTTTTTGAGAATATTATATTTTCTATGTTTTTGGGGAGCAGTGATTGCAAAGAAATTTATTTCTTTTTGTGCTTTTTCGTTTTATGAATATTTTATTCCCAAAGTCTTTTTTTTGGGAATTTTTTTTCAGTTAAAAAGACTTTGTTATCTTTTATCTTTTATCTTATACTCCTTCCATTCCAAAAAGAAAATTTAGTTTCAAAATTTTTGTTGTTTACTTTTGTGTGAAATTCTTGTATTACCCTTAATAATAATAATAATGCATAAATCAAATTAAAAAGTAAAAATAAAAAAATATATTTATATTTAATAATATAGTAAGCGTGTAGTACCTTATAATTAAAAAAAATTATATTAAATCAAAATAGATTTTTTTTGTGTGTGAAGGGAGGGAGGGAGGGAGTATAAACATATGCAAAAAATATGATATTTTTCTCAATTCGAAGTTATTCTAAGAAAAAAGAAAAAAGAAAAAAAAATCTGAGAGTATTTGTACACTATAATAAAATATTAATGATCAACAGTTTGAATATAGAAGTTAATCTGTTGAAAGAAAGTAAAATAGCTCAAGTGTTAAGAATAGTAAACGATATCCACTACAAATTCAATATCACTACCATTCAGAATTTCAAAAATCTTTTGAAGTTTTATTGAAGACCTTTTCTAGACACAGTGAGTTAAGACAGAATATAACCATCGAATGTTGTGATGATGATAATTAGTTATTAAGTAAATGATAAGTCTAGATTAAATGTGTTCGTGTTGACGTGACCATGATTGATTATGCATGCATCAAAATGTTTTGAATTCAGATCAGATAAACCATCTGTGGAAGTAAATGATCTCTATGGATGCCCTTATTTTAACAAGTGATGAATGAAAATTAAATGTCAATAATAAGGATTTATCATCAATATCATCAATCATTTGTAAAATGGTAACTTTAAAGTTGTAAGTAGAAGAAAAATCATTCCATTAGACAGAAGAGTAAGGCAGCCAACTAAATTAACCTTGGAGGACCGAAAACCATGGCACAACACAATAATGCCTGGGGTGCCTCTTTCATGCAGCAATCCAACAAGTTTCTTCCCGTTTTGTTTTTCCACTATGATCCTCTCAATCTTAGTAGCTTCTGCAATCAATACAATGGAATTGCCAGAGATCAATCATAAGGTGACAGAATTTTGAATTCTAATTAACCAAATCAAAATCCACATGCACGTTTTGAGTTAAGCCCAGGTATGTTTCCAAACTAAAGTGGAAAAAAATTAAACTTGATGATGAAAAGGATACATAATTGTAGAAGAAGAGGAGAGTATGTATACCTGGATTTTGTGCCATCTTGATTAAGGTTATCTTGAAATGCTTGTAAGGTAATCGTTTGCGCACTGAACTTAGAGCATGAGAGTTGGCCCTCTTGGGGGGGATTTTATACTAGTGATTACCGCCAGCCAACTTGCATGGTGTGAAATCATTTTTTAAATATTCGGCTCTTTGCCACATTACGTACATTGAATGTCTCAACACGGCTCTCTGCCATGCATTATCAATATCACATGCTTCATTTTTTCATTTCCCCAATTACTTCCCAAAGTTGTAGAAATTCATTAGTATTCACTCCCAAATTTCCTTTCTCGCATATTCTAATGTTAAAATGCTAGATTCTTACATACTATAAAATCTTTAAACATGTGTATATATATTAAGGGGAGTCCAATGAGTACCTCGTCATCTAGTACGTATATGAGAGAATATCGCATAAGAACCTAGTGCATACTATAAGAATATATAGTATATACTATATCGCATAAGAGTCCAATGAGTATATCGCATAAGAATATCTAGTACATACTATAAAAATTGTTTATTAGATGATCTCTATTACAAGAGGAATGAGACAGAGAGGTTAGCATGCTGACCTTGGTTCAAAATTGCAACATTCATTGAGTAAGTATGTGTAGTTGTGTCACATATATGTGTATAATTAAACTTTAATTGAATTCATCAAAATTAAGAAAACAACACATCCTTTCTTAACATTAATTGCAGAGTGGCCGATCGAATGTAGTGTCGTCCGTTTTTGACTTTTGAAGGCGTTTGGAGAAAATTCATTCCATTGGTGTACACCCTAGGTCACAACGGGCCATCATCACGACTAAATAAGTAAGAATCAGATTATTTATGGTATAATAATAATATATCACATTTTAAAATAATATTGTTTTAATTAAAATGATATCATTTTAAATAATATATAAGAGCTTGACTAAGAGAATAATATATCTTAATCTATCTTTGAAAGCAAAAGAGCAACACACACACACACACATATATATATATATATATATCACAAGCTTTAGTTCTCATATTATATATTCAATCTCTAACCTAATTGAAATGCAAATCGAAGACTAATCATGTTGTTGCGTTAAGAGGCTATTTATTTTTCTTGTGAGTGATCATTACCTGAGAAAAATTTTAGTTTCACGTGATGAATTGGGCTATTTCTTTTAATTACTTCTATGTTTGGATTGTGGTTTATTTGAAAAATTTTATATTGAAATGTGTGAAAATTTTGGTAGGATTTTTTTTTGTAAGAAAAAGTATTTTTGAGGGAGAATAAAATTTATATGGGAGGAAAAAAAAATTACGTGAGGAGAATTTAGGAGGAAAAATTTTAAATTTTAAATTTAAAATAAAAATATGTTTAAATATTTTATTTATTTTGTATATTTGAAATATAATCCAAACATTTGATAATACTATCCATCTCTCCTCTTGGCCGGCAAGGAAGGACGTGGCTAATTACTTGTTAACGTGCTCAGGCAAAGTGGCAGTACGATGGCTAATATCAAATAAACACTGAGAATAGTGATTGCATTCTTATCTTTTAATTAATTAAGAAAAAAAATAATTTTAATTTCTTTAATATATATATATATATATATATATATATATATATATATATATATATATATATATATATATATATATATACACGTCTGTCCTATTTGATCCATTAATTTTGAGTTTAAGGAAGAAACAAAGTTTGGGACATAGAATATACCACAGTTAAAAATCGTATCCTATCTAGAGAATTTATATATATATTTGTTTAATGTGCTTCAGCCGTTACAAGGCTGTGTCACGTTGGAGAAGTACGTGTAAATTGTTAACAAATAATCAAAGAATTAGAGCTTAATTTCCACAACAATTCTTAAACACGGTTGTTCTGTGGAGATTGGATAAACTGGCAATGCATGGGATAAGGTTACTCTCCCCATTCATGAATTCTTTGACCATAACGTGTATATCCTAATTTTTCCATAAATTACGACCAGCAAAAGTCGTAAAATGACGCAGGTTTCGTAGGGAAATCTTACTACTAATATAGATCGACAGTGAATGCAATAGGCTTAAACAAAAAAAAAACCTTATCCTATGACACGGTTAGTAAATCTTAATCGTCACGAAAAATATAGTCGTTGGTGGCTAACTGTATGGAGCGTTGATGGGCTATTACAGTAGGGACACAGATTGAGGGAGTTAAAAGTGATATTTTTTTTGAAAAATTTTAAATTACTTTTTAAATAATAACATTTAAATTACATTTATTCCCTTGAGGCTTGTTTTAATTATAGAATAGACCATGAAGTTCAACAAAATGTATTTTACCCTATTTTTTATCTGCCACAAAAAAAAAATAAAATCAAATCATAATTATCGACAATCAAAATTTAAGCATAAGTATAACAATTCTTTACAATTTAATTAACAACGTGTCAACTTACCAAAGTGCACATAGAGGTTAGATTTTTTCAATCTTTTATTATGCTTATTTTCTTTAACTGCTTTCAAACAATTTAAATTTAATTAATAAATATAATTCTTACTTTTCAAACCATTACATCATATTTAATAGCTAAAATAAAATTGCGAGAGACTTAAATAAATAGGTACTTATAAAAGCTTTATAGAGATACAAAAATAATAAAATAATTAGTCAATCATTAGTTATTTAAGAGGATAGTAACGGTAGATTAATAATGAAAGTAAAATAAGAAAATAATTTTTTTTTTCAAATCCAATGATGATCAAATAATAATACAGTAAAAAATATTTTTATTATTATTATTTTTTTAAATTCCAAAGGTATACATCGATATGATCATAAGCATTCTTATTACTCTTTTAGTTATTTACTTATGATACAAAATAAGATTATGAAATAATTTCTCATGAAAAAAAAAGAAAAAGAAAAAGCATAAAATAAAAGAAATAAAACTTATTGGATTTTATTTAATAAAATTTTAGAACTTTAAAAGTTGTTTTATAATTAAAACAAATTTCAGGAGTATGTGCTATTTATCCATGCTGTTTTTTTTTTTTCATTTTTTTAGTTATTCTGTTAGTTGTCTTTAGTATTGTTACGTCAAGGGAGATTGTTTGTAGTTTTTTCAAAATTTTAAATCCTTTTGGTAGTTTCTCGAAATTTAGAAAAGATGAATGTAATTTAACTTTTTTTAATAAAATAAATTTCCCAATCATCTTGCCAGATGCATGATTTTTTCATATATATATATATATATATATATATTCTTGTTAATAACTGTTCTAAAATGGAATGCACTTATAAAGGTGCCCAATAAGAACCACTTCACCATAACTAAATTTGAGGTCCATATGTCCAAGCATTCCCTCGATGCGAAAGAGGTCTGATTTTGCATTATCCTGTGTAATAATTATCTAATTTTTCCCAAAACAAAAGGATATGGAATGCATTTTTAAATAACGATCAAATTATTGGGTCACACAAATAGTCAATTGTAAATTTGACCCAAATTTTGAGATGTTTTTAATATCCAAATTTCAATCTCATTTCTAATTTTCAAAGTAATTGAAGAACTTGCCATACCGTCACAGTTCAGTTAATTAAAAAGGCCACGAACATCAGGGAGCTGCTATACTAGCCCAACGGCCTTGAGACCATACAAACCCTCGGTTGCCAATTTTGAGTTCACCTAGTTGGGCTCGAAATACTGTTAGGCAATGGACTCATGAAGACTTAATGAAGAAAAATAGAGATAATATCAAACACCTTCACTGAAAAGAAAAATATCAAATACCTCCCTCATTATAAGTTAATTAATGCATTTTATTTGCAACAGTAAAATTTTTTTTGGAGACTAAACTGCCCTCTTCAAGAAAGTGGAAACTGAAGAATCCTACTACTTCTGGTTTTGCGGTTTCCGCGCTCGACAAAAAAACACCTGGGGCGTATTGTCCAAATCATCGGCCCGGTACTAGATGTAGCCTTTCCGCCAGGCAAAATACTAATATTTATGACGCCCTCGTAATTAAAGGTGAAGATACTGTTGGTCAATCAATTAATGTAACTTGTGAAGTACAACAATTATTAGAAAATAATAGAGTTAGAGCTGTAGCTATGAATGCCACAGATAGTCTAAGGAGAGGAATGGAAGTGATTGACACGGCCCTTTCTAAGTGTTTCAGTAAGTGGAGCAACTCTGGGACGAATTTTTAACGTGCTTGGACAACCTATTGATAATTTAGGTCCGGTAGATACTTGTACAATATCTTCTATTCATAGATCCGCGCCTGTCTTTATACAGATAGATACAAAATTATCAATTTTTGAAACGGGAATTAAAGTAGTAGATCTTTTAGCCCTTATCCAGCATAAATGAAATACATTTGAGAGTACGTCTTTGTTTAGTGCTTTGCCTTTGCAGCCGGTGCCTTGCCACGGAGCTGCTGGCGGCAAAGCCTCTGGTCAAAAGGAGCGGGCTTTTCTCATGTCTGGTCCGATCGAGCGCGGAGCACTCTCGGGGCCGCTGGATAGTGCTGGAGCTTCCGATGGGGGCAGTGGAGTTCCGTTTTCTCCGCCATTAGGTGGTATGCATGTGAAAAAGAAGAAGAAGAAGGGCATTTCGGGATTTCGGAAGGCATTTTATCGGGACTTCCCTGAGAAAAAGTGGCCCTGGGTCGTGCCTGTGCGAAAATTTGTTGGCCGACGGAAGGATGTTCCCGGTGGTGGCGCCAGCGAGCCAGAGACGCCGAGTCAGAATAATGTGCAGTGGGCTTTGGGGAAAGCGGGCGAGGATCGGGTACATGTGGTTATTTCGGAGGAGCTTGGGTGGTTATTTGTGGGGATTGATGACGGTTTTAAATCTAATGTTTGTTGGGAGTTTAATGTTATGAAGTTTGTTGTTTTGGGGAAATTGGTTGTGTTTCTGGATGCTTTTGCAATATTATGTTTGTCAGATTGTACCGGATTTTGTGATCTCATAGTTTAATTGAATTTTTTAGTACAGCCGCAGGATTGTGTCCATCTTATTGCTTGATGTTAATATTCATGTTGTTTTCATCATTCTATCGAAGATGTGGGTTTACATTCTTGTGGACTTATTGGCAAAATTTCTGATTCATCTTGCCTGCCTTGATTCATCTTGTGGACATACGCCTGATTCTTCTTGCCTGCCCTGCATTTCATCCCCTTTCCGGCATTTCATCAAACACCTGCTGCGCCATTTCCAAGTCCCCAGATTTCACGTAACCAAAGAGCAAAGAATTCCATAATCAAGCAATTTCAATTCAAAAACGCACATAACAAAGTTTTGCAGTCAGCATTTCTCTGAATTTTGCATTACCAAAAAGCATAGAACAAAGTTCTGCAATCAGACATTTCAATTCAAACCACGTGAATTGTTTTCTTAACTATTCCCGTATCATACACTTGATTAGTTTTGGCAAGCTTGCAGTTTTATTAAGCTAAACTATGTCTCCACTGATATGTCATTTGACAAGGAACTTCCATCCAGATTCTCTACTTTTGAGCTACGGGATTACCAAGCAATGTACCTTGTGTGTGAAAGTCTTGAGATTGCTCATGTCCAGACAAGGTGAATTAGAAAGAAGTGTTATAGATCTGAAATTCAACCTCCTCTAATTTCTCGAAGTGTTGAATTTTGTTGTGGATTCTCGCTAGATTTTTTCTGCTTTTTTGGAAGAGCTCTGATTTTGGTTTAACGTTTCTAAGACAAGGGACTGCACTTTGTTCATGAGATGGTGTTGAGAGCAATGTCAAGGGCTCTTGAAGTGACTGAGCTTGGATATTTAAATATGATTGATAAAGTTCTTTATCGATATCCAGAGCTTGCACTGATGGGTTCTTGTTTATTGGTGGCTTTGATGAGGGATGAGGATGTTTACGTGATGAATGTCGGAGGACTTTTTTGTTTTTTTCATTCTTTTAATAAATTACTTAGTCAGATTATAAGTCAAGAGAGGGTATTCGATATTTTTCAAATTTTAGAGTCTAATTTGATATTTAATAAAACCTCGAGGGAGGGGAGGTATTTGATGTTATCTCAAAATTTTATGTATGTTGTCTTACGTGTCTTGGACAATGTTGGATAAAGCAAGCTCCTATTTTAACTGGAGGGAGGAAAGACGGGGGAGGAGGAGGGTTTGAATCCCTGTCCTTTTGGTTCCAACATTTGATAGATAACTGCTCCCCCGGCGGCTAATACACATCTTGAAGGAAAGACACAATAGCAGATATTAGTTGATCTTTGTGGTGGGTATAGCAGTGATTAGCCCCTTCAATGAACTTCGTTGCGTGGTTTGGCACGAATTTTTCAAATAAGTTAGCATCTTCCTTCGGTACCAATTCATCACTGGAACCATGAACGGTAAGAACCCTGTGTAAAATGAGAAATCAAGGTCCCGAAAGTATGATTAAGATGAATGCTCACGAGACGTAAACAAAGAATATTATTATTACCTGCATTCCTTGTCAATTTTAGAGCATTCGAGTTTCATGTTGATATTTTTTCGTTCCTCCACACATTGCAATGTCACCCAATATTCTCGAACTTTGCCTATATAGAGTTGGTAGGGTTTTGTCAAGTTCTCGTCTCAGACGAATAGGGGAAAATCTTGTCTTTCATACAACTCCATTGTGGAAAAATGAAAAATAATGTTGGGGGGTGGGTGGAATTTACCATTTTTATCTTCTATAACCTTTATACGTCCATCCCTGGAAAGTATTTCCATGTAACCTGCACCCAGACGCTCTTCAATGCCTTTACTCAGATCGAAACGGGCAGATACATTCACCACTTTTGTAATATCATGATATTTAGATGCATAGAGCAAGACCACACTGGCTCCTGCACATAATTTGAAGCAATTTATTAACAGATCTTGATTTTATGAAAACAGTAAAGCCCATATTATAATCGTAAACAAGTTGAGCATTCATCGAT
Organism: Gynochthodes officinalis; assembly: GCA_020080225.1. Taxonomy (NCBI): domain Eukaryota; kingdom Viridiplantae; phylum Streptophyta; class Magnoliopsida; order Gentianales; family Rubiaceae; genus Gynochthodes; species Gynochthodes officinalis. Next base: position 43,377,125 of record CM034615.1, on the reverse strand, counting down.
CCAAATCAGATGCGTTTAGTCTTCTTATTAAACTCCAAACATCAAGAAAGGATAGTTTTTGTTACCTTTACTGTGGCCCAGAATTGCAGATATCCTGCGACCTTTGGCAGTGAAATAAAGAATGACCGCACGAAGATCTTCCACCTCTCCCCAGTAGTTACCGTACTTAAATTCGTCATCAGTACTTTTCCTGCAGAGTAATTGTCAGTATGCAAATGAGCATAACATGACCACCTTATCAAGTGCAAAAATTTGTACAGACCAACCATTACTTGCTTGAGGGACAACAGCATGAACAAAGGCTTACCCATTCCCAGAAAAATCAAATCGAAATGTACTGAAATTTTCTTTCTCCAGAGCTCGAGCGATTACTTTTATTGTTTTGCTATTCTGCGATGATATAAGAAGATATGAGATCCGCATATATCACAATCCAGACTGAATAAACCTTCAGTGTGCATGTGAAAAATCATCAACTTTAGGTATATATTAATGAAAATGAAGCTACCAACCTTGTTTGATCTATAACCGTGGCAAAGCACTATAAGATCCTTTGACCCTTCATGTAGAAGACCCGCCAGTTTTTTCCCGTTGGTTTTTGTGACCATGATTGTCTGAGTCCTCCTAGCTTCTGCCATGAAAATCATCACATACAGATGAATTTGATAGGTGGGGAATTCAAGAAGAAAACAAAACCATATTCCTCGTTTAATTTAGAAGATTGTGTCGGGAAACAGAATAAGTTTACTTTTTGCCATTGTCTAGATCCTGGGCTTCTTGAAATGATGATGCTAACTCTAATCTTGCAAGAGGTCGAAAAGCCGATGAGGGTCCAGAAGCGGGAAACCACATGTATATATAGTGATCAAAATAGTAGTGGATGCGTCTACATGCGTCAATAATACGTGAGAAATCATATTTTAGATTAGAGATTTTTTGGTTTTCCGAGTAAATCACGGTTTTGCAGCCAATATTTATTGACTTTTGGTTATCATGTAACCACTAATTTACTAGTGTTTATGAGGAAAAAATAAAACAGTATTGAAAAAGTGAATTAACTATTCAAATATGATAACTAATTTGGACAAGGAAAACTTACCAAATATCACACTTTTTATGGGATCGAAAAAGTAGTACCATTAAAGGAGAAGTTATGATTTATAGTTGAAAAAAACATGTCATTGGAAAATTATTTGATCACGCTTTCGCCGTATTCCTTTGCTTGTCTCTCATGGATCTTCCAAAAAAGTGTAAAATTTGTTATTCAAAAGTATAATATGCCTTAGACACTTTTTCACATTTTCACAGAAATAATTAATATATATTATATATTATAATCATTATATATAATCAAGTTATAATAGTAACTAATATATATATGGACATGTACATGTATAATCATGCTGCAATGGTGAATTGTCATGAATAATTTTTTTGTTAAACTAAACAAGACGATCCAATGAAGAAATTTGTCATTTTTTTAATCATCATTTTTGTTGTAAAATACCCTTCTAATTGACTTTTTGAATAGTTTTTTTATTTAATTCTTTATTTGGGGTGAACGTTTGATTTGGTTGTTGAAACTTTCATTAATTAGATTCCAAAATGAATCTATTAATTTGAAGATACGATTCTAACGACATTACTGGGTATCTTGTTGTCGTTGCTCATGATATTGATTGCTTTTATTTTGGGGAAGGTGCTTTAGTGAGCTTAACATTGGTCATCATGAAAATATTTTTGTATTTATTCAAGTATTAAATAGGTTCCAACTTTCCAACTTGTGAGTGGTGTATTTTAGATATTTTACATTTTTTTTCTCTTTTATTGCCTTTCGTTTAAATCATTAACAGCAAAATATCATGGTATAATATTGACTTTATATTTGATTTTCGGATACCCTTTATAACAATTATATCTCTAGCACTTCTTGTCTGCCTTGTTTTTATTCTAGAATAATTTATTATATACTTAAAAACTATGCTTACGACTAAACTAAATTAAATTAAAGTGTATACATAACTATTAATTTATAAATTTTTTCCTTTGAAATTTTATTGGGCTAAAATGGAAAAGATACTATAAAAGTAGAAAAAGCGAGATGCAAAATAATGAATAATATAGACACTTAATTGTTATATGTTTTAGTTTATTGTAATATGAGTTTAATTCCTTGAAGAAGAATGACCATTTGTCTTCCTCCTTAGAAATTGCCCCCATAGTAGATTCTTTTTCTGAGAATAGAAAAACATGATATTTCATCTAACAACAAAATTATATAATTCGTAATACTGTTAAATTTATTGAAAAAGAGCTACATAGAGCTCTAAAATACAATAACACTTGTTAAACAGAACCAGCAAATAAATATTTTTTAAAGTGCACAAAATGTTCCTGGAAAATTATTAACTATCACTTTCGAGTAGCCTCAGCTCTTGAGTAGCCTCAGCTTTTGAGTAGATTTATCCTGGAATTTCTAAAAAGGGCTGCCTAAAAGTGCAACTTTTATGGTATCATTAATAACTTTTTTAGCCTTAGCTTTTGAGTAGATATATCCTGGAATTTCTAAAAAGGGCTGCCTGAAAGTGCAACATATATGGTCATTCGTGAACATTCATTGAGAAGCAACACTAATCAATTTTATCATTAAGGTTAATGATTAAGTCTTCCTTATGTTACGCCATCAAGTTGGAATGTGTGGCCATGGCCGCTGAAGAAGTGCCTGAAGCGGCGGCTGATTTGTGAGGCAAACAAACTTGTATTTAACAAGGAAGAGGAGAGTCCAATTAATGTTCTTTCTCTCTCCCTCATATACTTCATTATATGCCCTAATTTAGTTCCTATATAAAAGTGTTGTCTTCTGTAACAATAAAAATAATTAAGGGTGTGTATAAATTGCATTTTCACATATATTTTAATATTTTTTTTATATATTAAAAAGCATAAAAGTATATTAAAAATTTAAAAAAATATTTTGAAACACCAAACAATATACATTTTAAATTTTTATTCAATATATAGAGTTAACACTGTTATTTTTATTTATTTATTTTATTTGCTTGAACGAAGTAGTCTCGAGGTCGGTAGAGACTAAAAATTTTGAATTACCAATTTAACAAAATTATTTTAAAGACAAAGAAATATCCATTTAAACAGAACAGATAAATAGTGGATTTGGAAATTGACATATATTCAACTCATAAGGACTAAAAATCACCCATGAACCCTTCATATTTCTATTGAAAGTCTATATCTTACAATTTCCTTCCCCCCCCTCTTGGTTGGGAAAATGGAGACATTTGTAATATAGAGTTTGGGGCCTTTGGGCATCACTATTTCCTAAATTAATCAAAACCCATATTTTTGGGAAATTGAGAGAACAGACACAAGAAAATTAAAATTGTTTGGTTAGTTGCACAAATATGTTGGGTTGAATTGGTGAATAGAGTTTGTGTCAGTTTTGTGAGGTGGATTTGTTTGCTTGGAGCTAATTGATGAGTAAGTACGTCAACCGCAGTATCACCCCTTCATTTAATTACAGAGGCAAAATCCCTTCTACTCGTACTAGGAGCGTCATGCATGGCTGCTTTCTGTAACATACTGGTCTGGTTTGGTTCACATGATGTACCTTACAAGCTTTGAATATTAGAAGGCTTCCCAGCCTTTTTCCCCTCTATTATTTCAAAAAATTCTTGTATAAATCGCTTGCGTGTAGTGTAGATGTTTATAAACTTTCATATACAAGGAGGAAGGGTTAAAAATTTATTTGACATTGGATATCAAATTGTTTGAGAAATTTAAGATGATGTAGGAGTAAAAACTAGTCGACAAGAGCCTTTTGTAAATTTTTATTCAAAACTTCTATCATTTGATGATGTCATATGAATAACTAAAAATATGAGTGATGAAGTTGAACTCGGCACAGTTGATTCAGCAACTGTTTTTAGGTTAAGTTTCTCTCATAATTAAATATGCGAAAAAGATGTAAGAAATGGTTCCGAGGTCTTATTTCCAAAGAGCCATTGCGATGCTTAATTTAGTAATAATAGTGAAATAGTGCAAAGTAAAAAATGTCTTATTCCCTGCCTATAAATTGATGGGATGCATTTATAGTTTTATCTAAGTCTATATTGGGACGGACAAAAAGATTTTATTGGCTCTAGAGTTTCAAGAAATGCAATAGACACGTGTTTTTTGAATGCAGCTGTTTAGCGATAATTGTACTTTTATCTATAATCGATACCTTATAATGGGCTGCGAATCTCTTTTACCAATTATAATGGAATATTATAATATTACTACTTATTTGATGTACACATAATTATAATAGTGTATAATAATAGAATATTATTCACACTTTAACAGTTTCATAATTTTTATTTTTACTATTCCAAAATGGTTTCAAGAATTCTCTCATACCACTCATAAGTTCAATAGGTAACTCTGCATATAACATTAGTTCCCAAATTAAGTTGACTTTGATAATAATTGTAATGCTCACACTTTGTAAGTGACTATTTAATAATTTTTGAACTTTATTTTCGCTATTCTAAAATGGTTAACTAAAATTATTAATTTTTTTTTTTAATTTTTTAATGTAAGATTAGGTATTACAAATTTACAACCATAACTAACTTTGAAGAACGTGGGGTTGGGGTTGGGATTGGTGTTGGGGCTGGAATCATGGAATTGAATCCCTCCCTTATCGGCCAGGCACTCACTAGTTGACCAAATTGCATCAACTTTAGTTTCGCTTTGAACTTACTAGTTCTCTCATTCTTATCATCATTTTGTCTTGATTAACAAAACTGCACACAAGCACATGTTCAATTCTAAAGTATAAAAAGTTTGAAAGGAAAAAAACAAAGAAGGCGAGACTCGAAACAAATGGATATACTCACCAAACACCTGAAAAGGAACTTGTGGGTTGTGACAAAAATATCACACACACACAAAAAACACAGTGCAGGATTGGCTTAGCTTTCTAGTATCCACTAATGCTGGTGTTGCAAGGCCCACGCCCCGTCTGCATCTCAATTCGACGTTCATATACGCTGCCCCATTTTGATGAACAGTATATGAAGACAGATTTGGACTTGGCCATAGATATTTTTTAAAAATGTATATTTGTTGGGCAATGGTCTTCCAGCAACATCTACCTACTCGTTTTTTTGTATTTATACACGTTATTGAAGACGTCGTGTGTGTGTGTTTTTTTTTTACTATTACTCATATAGTACATAATCACTTATTAAATTTCTTTATAATATAAATTGTTAGGCCCTACATAATCGAGTTAAGGATTATTGAGTATACACCACATGTTGACTAGACGTTTTTATAGCATGAATCATTAGGCCCCACTAATTATATTAAAGATCATTGGACGCACATAACACCACACGCATTGACTAGATGCAGGACTAATTCTTTTAAGTTACTGATATTTGTCCTTAATACTGAAAGGACTAATTCTCTTAAATTACTGATATTTGTTCCTAATACTGAGAGTTAACGGCCATCTCAAAAACTAAAACCCAACATACCCTTGAGAGAATCAAGCCGTGATTGACGGATTAAAAGCCTCCAAATAATACCGCTACTTCAAGCCCAAGAGACAGGACGTTGTGTGTTAAAAAGGTTAAAAGCAAGACTAGTTGCCTGACTTGCTTCCACGTTTAGAAGGTTTTTTGTTTTTATTTTAATTTGTTTTTTGGATAAGCACGAATTCGAGGGTGCTTTCACTGTCATGGTATCAATTTAATTTAGTGACATCTTACCCTATTTGATGGCCCAAAAGAAGACCTTTTCAGATTAACAGCCCAAACTTACTTCTCGATTGGATTTTTTTTTTTTTGGTTTTTTTTAGGTAATTATTTCCCAAATTACATTCCTTTCCTACTTCATATGCTAAATGACATTATTCCTGCACTTTTCATTTTTTATGTTTTTATTTTGTATTTCTATTTTTATTTCCAATAAATTACCAGTTCCTCTAAAAAATGTTGGATAGTAAATGGGCCTCAAAACAATTATAGTCTTCTTTTGTTTCTATGAGCCCATGAGTGTACAAAAATTGTCCATTTGTTAAAGGTTGGACCTGAAAGTGGGATGTATCAGAAAGCCCAAGACTAATTTCTAAAAGACCTTCTATGTCATCTGATCATTTACTAAAAAAGGCCACGAATATCACGAGCTTCTATACTAGCCCAACACCCTTAGGACAATACAAACCATTGGCTTGGCTGCCAATTTTGAGTTTACCTTGCTGGGCTCCAAATACTCTGAGGCAATGGACTCATCGCTCATGGCATCATGTTTTTGTTTAATTTGTTTTCTACCCCTCTTTTTTTTTTTTTTTTCGTGATTTGTATTTTCAAGTTGATAATCGTAATCACAATAAGTATCATTACGTACAATAGTTATATTGATTATATCTCGCAATTGTCTTTATCAGAATGCCCATTTTCATATAAGTTTAGATATATCGTATTTTTTTAATAGTTTCTTTCCAATATTTTTTTGTAATGTCTTCCCATTCTTCTTCTTTTAATTGAGGTAACAATTTTCTATTTTGTTACATGTTATTCTGATACATTTAAAGGTTTTCTAAAGTTGACAATTATAATTAATATAAAAAATAAAAAAGAAATAAATATTACATAAGTAGATATTTATTTCTAGAAGAATATAATAACTGCAAAATGACCACTTACAGTTTCTTTTTCTTTTCTTTTCTTTTTTTTTTTAATTTTTTTGAGCCCGGAAAAAGGCTGAAGATGTTATATTTTTGCAACCGGTGAAGTTCAAGCCCTGACTTATGAGGTAGACGTTTGAAGCCTTACTTAATGAAGGAAAATATACATGAAGGCTTAGGTTACATTTAATAACTTAACTTAATGTTTAAAATTAATCGATTGATTAGAAAATTTCTATTTAATAACAAAATTTTAAATTACTTAACTAATTATAAGACCTATAAAATATTTTAAACCGTCTAATTTTAATGCTAAATAAGTTCATAACTATCGTAAACAAATATCCTTGTTTAATTCTTTGTCTTTAACGTGTTCAACAATCTCCTTTATCTTTAATTATCAACTAGCCCTTATAATAAATGGTTTTAATTAATAAAATGAATCAATCAATCCTTCATTCAAACTCTGCTCAAATGCCAAAACAAATGAGGTCATGCAGCAGGAAAAACTCAAAAGATTCAAAAAAAGTGAGGACTAAATAAATGCTTGCTTCATTAATTGTACATACGAGAAATCAATTAATATTGTACATATAGACATGCTAAGTAATATAGTTCCAAAATAAACATAAGACATGAGTGTACGGACTACAGAACTGTAGTTTAATTCAATGGTGGCTAGCTAGTCTAGCTTTCCATGTATGTGCTTTTGAATAAATATATTTTTTTGACAATTATATTCTATTAAAACTTTATATGTGTATCTTATGTGTCTTAGGCCATGTTGGATAAGGCTTGTATTTTAACTAGGATGGAGAAAAGCCAAGAGGGAGGGGGAATGCCATAGGAGGGTTTGAATCCCTGTCCTTTTGACCATAATATTTGTTAGATAACTGCTCCGCTGGCGCCTACTACACATGTTGAAGGAAAGACAGAATAACAGATATTAGTTGATCTTTGTGGTGGGTATAGCAGTGATTAGCCCCTTCAATGAACTTTGTCGTGTGGTTTGGCACGAATTTTTCAAATAAGTTGGCATCTTCCTTTGGTACCAAGTCATCACTGGAACCATGAACGGTAAGAACACTGTGTAAAATGTGTGTAAAATGAGAAATCAAGGTCCGGAAAGTATGATTAAGATTAATGCTCACGAGACGTAAACAAAGAATATTATTATTACCTGCATTCCTTGTCAATTTTAGAGCATTCGACTTTCATGTTGATATTTTTTCGTTCCTCCACACATTGCAATGTCACCCAATATTCTCGAACTTTGCCTATATAGAGTTGGTAGGTTTATATCAAGTTCTAATCTCAGACGAATCGGGGAAAATCTTATTTTCATACAACTCCATTGTAGAAAAACTGTGGAAAAATGAAAAATAATGTTGGGGGTGGGTGGAATTTACCATTTTTATCTTCTATAACCTTTATACGTCCATCCCTGGAAAGTATTTCCATGTAACCTGCACCCAAACGCTCTTCAATGCCTTTACTCAGATCGAAACGGGCAGATACATTCACCACTTTTGGAATATCGTGATATTTAGATGCATAGAGCAAGACCACACTGGCTCCTGCACATAATTTGAAGCAATTTATTAACAGATCTTGATTTTATGAAAACAGTAAAGTCCATATTATAATCCTAAACAAGTTGAGCATTCATCGATCAAAATACAGATGCGTTGAGTCTTCTTATTAAACTCCAAACATCAAGAAAGGACAGTTTTTGTTACCTTTACTGTGGCCCAGAATTGCAGATATTCTGCGACCTTTGTGAGTGAAATAAAGAATGACCGCACGAAGATCTTCCACCTCTCCCCAGTAATTACCGTACTTAAATTCGTCATCAGTACTTTTCCTGCCGAGTAATTGTCAGTATGCAAATGAGCATAACATGACCACCTCATCAAGTGCAAAAATTTGTACAGACCAACCATTACTTGCTTGAGGGACAACAGCAGGAACAAAGGCTTACCCATTCCCAGAAAAATCAAATCGAAATGTACTGAAATTTTCTTTCTCCAGAGCTCTAGCGATTACTTTTATTGTTTTGCTATTCTGTGATGATAAAAGAAGATATGAGATCCGCATACATCACAATCCAGACTGAATAAACCTTCAGTGTGCATGTGAAAAATCATCAACTTAATTTAGGTATATATTAATGAAAATTAAGCTACCAACCTTGTCTGATCTATAACCGTGGCAAAGCACTATAAGATCTTTTGACCCTTCATGCAGAAGACCCTCCAGTTTTTTCCCGTTGGTTTTTGTCACCATGATTTTCTGAGTCCTCCTAGCTTCTGCGATAAAAATCATCACATACAGATGAATTTGATAATTTGATAAGTGGGGAATTCAAAAAGAAAATAAAAACCATATTCCTCGTTTAATTTAGAAGATTGTGTCGGGAAACAGAATAGTTTACTAAATACCTGGATTTTTTGCCATTATATCTAGGGCTTCTTGAAATGGTGATGCTAACTCTAATCATACAAGGGGTGGAAAAGCTCGATGAGGGTCCAGAAGCCACATGTATATAGACTATAGACTGATCAAAATAGTAGTTTATTAAGGGCATGCGAGAATAATGAAGAAAATTTTGTCAACTACAACTAAACAAACCAAAACCCTGTGAAATATATTTGATAAACGTGTTCAAAGCCGGAATTTTAAGTTGGTTTAAGCCGGACATGTCTTTCTTTTTTAGGTGGGCGCAGATTTTAGTTACTAGTGTATAGATAAAAAATAAAGGATCGTTTTCCTCATTAAATGAAAATATTTAGGAAATGAAGCAGAAGAAACGAGTTCATTGATTACCTGGATTTTGTGCCTGAAAGATTCCTTGCAATTAATGCCGATGGTAGCTAGCTAGTGTGCATACGTAAAATATATATAGTGAATTCTGTTGACCAAGCGGAGAGTCCAAAGTCGTATGTTATAAATTGATGGGATACATTTATAGTTTTATCTAAGTCTATATTGGGACGGACGAAAAGAGTTTGTTGGCTCTAGAGTTTCAAGAAATGCAATATACACGTGTTTTTTGAATGCAGCTGTTTAGCGATAATTGTACTTTTATTTATAATCGATACCTTATAATAGGCTGTGAATTCCTTTTAATTATCAATTATAATAGAATATTATAATATTACTATTTATTTGATGTACACATAATTATAATAGCGTATAATATAAAATAGAATATTATAAGTTCGCTTTGAACTTACTAGTTCTCTCATTCTTATCATCATTTTGTCTTGATTAACAAAAGTGCACGTACACCAGCACATGTTCAATTCTAAAGTATAAAAAGTTTGAAAGGAATAAAACAAAGAAGGCGAGACTCGAAACAAATGGATATACTCACCTAACCACCTGAAAAGGAACTTGTGGGTTGTGACATGCAAATTAAAATATCACACACCACAAAAAAGACAGTGCAGGATTCGCTTAGCTTTCTAGAATCAAGAAAAATATCACGCCTCGTCTGCATCTGAATTAGACGTCATATACGCTGGCCCAAGACATATAGTGTGAATGTGATTTTTTATGATGGACTTTCCTTCCTAACAAATTCTTTTTTCTTTTTTCTTTTTAGCGAAAACAAATAAGGACTTGATAATGGATGGATAATAGGTGAAAGGATCACCCTGTACAACTGGGGATAGTAGGAGGAAGATTCCTTCATTCACAAGTCAAATTCCTATTCATTTGAAATTATTGAACCTTAAATTATTTGTAGCTATTCAAATGTAACCGTATTAGTAAAAATATTTCACTATATATCACTTTATCCAATGTTTTTCATTACTACTATTTTAATTCCGATTGTGACCAAAAACAAAACGTGTTTTTCCATTACTACTATTTAGAGTGTTTGTTGCTTAGCAATTTCTACCACAAAATATTTCATTAAAATTTTTTATTGCTATGTATCATGGCACTTAAGAAATCAACCATAGCCAATAAAGCAACAAACTGCAGGGGTCCAATGTACTACTTTCTTTGTTTTGAAAAAAAAAAAAAAAGATATGCCAGTCTACGATGCGAAAAAAAAAAAAAAAAAAAAGGAAGACTGGATACACTTTGCTACCTTAAGTTTCGAGGTAACTAATATTTTGCTACCTCATACTTTATTTATATACGCTTTGTCCCTATTATTAATATTGTTTAGTTAATATATATAAAATTATTTATTTACAACTGAAAATGCCACTATTTATACTTTTCCCCTCAAATCTTCTTTTTTCTATATTTGATTAATTCAAAATATTTTAAAATATGAGTTGTCTATTATTTATGTCTAACTTAACAAAAAATTTATAATCATATATCTATTTTTATGAGTTACAGTTTTTTTTTTAAGAAAGATGCAATTTGTTAAAAATGATCAGTAATTTTAACGATTTACATTTTATTCTAAATTTTAATAGAAAATATTTGAGTTAATATGTTATAACAAAAATTACAAATGATAAACAAATTTTTGAAACTGAATTTTTGAAGATGGTGGAAGTATGAAACTTTCAATTCAATTTTATTCCGTATGTACGTGTGCCATTTACGTACATCCATTGAAAGATTCTAAACGTGACACCACACACATTCTCTTCTATCTTCCAAATCTCAGTTCAATTGAAATGGCGTTATCCAACCAAAACAATGTTGGGGACCTTGGGCCTTGGGGTTAGGAAAAGAGGGGTTTGAAGACAGATTTGGACTTGGCCATAGATATTTTTTAAAAATGTATATTTGTTGGTCAATGGTCTTAATTCCAGCAAGATCCACCTACTCGTTTGTTCGTATTCATGCATGTAACACGGTTTTTGCCGCCAAGATTTATTGACTTTTGGTTATAGTGTTTTTTCCACAAATTTACTAGTGCTTATGAGGAGACAACGAGTTATTGGATAGGAAGGGAAATTATTAAATTTGTTTATGATCTCTCATTATTTTCTTTTGGAAGGAGAACCAAAACTAAAATTTGTCAAACAGCTGGCTAGAATTTATTTTTTTAAAGAAAATATTCAAACGACAGACCAAGGGGAGAAATTTCTTCGGACCAGCTTATTGCGTGTCGATGTTGTTAAGTCAAGTGTTCCTAAGTACTATGAAAATTCAGAAACAAACAAGATAAATTAGACATGGCGAAAGTAAGTTGGCTAAGCAATGTTTCCAAATTCAGCTGCCTAGCTATTGGCATTACCTTTATATAAATATATATACTTCCTTGGTCTCATATTATTTATCGTTTTTGGGAGAAGGTGTATTTTATGTATGTAATATTAGGAAGAACGAGAATTTTTATTTTCTTTCTATGTCAAGGGTAAGTAAAAATAAAAATAGTATTGAAAAAGTGAATTAACTATTCAAATATGATAATTAATTTGGACGAAGAAAACTTACAAAATATCACACTTTTTATGGGATCGAAAAAGTAGTACCTTGAAAGAGAAGTTATGACGCGACTTCTTGATGTCGTAATCCTTTGCTTGTCTCCACCTGCCAAAAAAAAAAAATTTAATTTGTTATTCAAAAGTATAACATGGCTTCGATCACACTCTTTCAATCAATAGTGATTTGGATCGATTTGCATTTTCTCAGAAATAATTAATATATATTATATATTAAAATCATATATAATCACGCTGTAACAATAACTAATATATACGTGGACATGGACACGGACACACACACACACATATATATATATAGATATAAAATTACGCTATAACGGTGAATTGTCATGAATTCAAACTTGAACTAATGAAATGGAGTCAATAATTTTCTTGTTAAATTAAACAAGAGGATCCAATGAAGAAATTTATCATTTTTTTAATCATCATTTTTGTTGTGTATATATATATATTCTAATTGACTTTTTAAATAAATTTTTTATTTAATTCTTTATTTGGGGTTAACGATGATCCGGTTGTTAGTTTATTGTAATATGAGCTTAATTCCTTGAAGAAGAATCACCATTTGTCTTCCTCCTTAGAAATTTTTAGTGTCATTGTCTTAATGCACTTTAGCATATTGTCTGTCAACTGCTTTAATACTACTCTAAAAATCTAAGACCCCTTGCCTCGACTGATAACCACTTGATAACGTTGTAATATACCTTTAAGTTTTTTACTAGCATGTTAATATATATAAAAATGGTGAAAAACTAAGTAATGCTATAGCACTAATAGCAGTAAAAAGACTTCAATGATTAATTCAATTTTGAGATCAGGGGTGCCAATATCAGCAGATGAGCTTCAATCCATTTTTCTATAGAATAATACCATTTCAGGAAAGTCAAAAATAGAAAATTACAATTCTCGAAATCATCTGAACTCCATTATTCTGGAAAACATGAATTATCCATCTTTATGGTGAAGTAACAAATGAGCTTACCAAGCTTTATAATAAGATGAAGGAGAAGGTTTATTCTTTGGATAAAGTCAAAAATCCAATGCTGTGTCAATTGTCCCAATTTGATGGAGTTGCCAGAATATTTTTTATAATTTTTTTCACACTAAAAATTTAAAACGCATGCAATCTAATAATAAAAAATAAAATATTAAAATTAAAGTTTATTATTAACAAAATAAATATGAACACAAATTATAAATTTTATGTCACTTTATTAAAGTGATAATATATATGTTTAGATTTTGGTTTATTTGAGAATTTTTGTATTGGATGTATAAAAATTTTGGTGGAATATTTTTATATAAAAAAATTATTTTGAATGGAGAATAAAATTTGTATTAGAGGAAAAAAAATTTAAATTATATAAGGAAAATTTGGGAGTGAAATTTTGAATTTTAAATTTTAAAATATAAATATATTTAAATATTTTATTTATTTTGTGAGAAAAAATAACTTTCTATATTTTGAATATAATCTTAACCATCAAGTACTACATAAAAAAATAATAATAAAAAATCTAACAAATCCTTTATGGGAAAAGAGGTAGAAGTGAGTACAACAATCAACAAAAGGGATGGGTTGAAAAGAGAATGGGGAGAGGTTGGCCCCGCCGTTACACGGTGAAGTTGTGAGGCAATTGCAAAGCTGAAAGGTCATCCTCAGATTGAACACTGAGAGGATAAATCGTGGGTCAGAATTGAATTTTCCTGACTAAACATCAGTCACTGATTTTTAGGTTGGTGAATTAGACCTCTGATTCCTAGATGGGAGCCCGCTGAGATACCCCCATTTCACTTTCTATTTCTGTTTGCAAGAGATAGATGGGGATAAATAACAGTAACGGACGGCATTCTCCCCTCCTTCTGTAATTAGGATTTTGTGCTTTGCATCTTTCGCTCATATGTATTTGAATTTTTTGTAATTTGGAACTATCTTATATTACTGTTTGTGCTTTTGACTATAGGTGTATTTTTAAAAACTAAATAATAGCCAATTAGTTTTGCAGGTACACATTGTAAGTATGTTGTCGATGTAGAAAAACAATTTGTTACTATAATTGTAGGTTTTGTAATAGTAGTTTAGTACTCCAATGGTTGCTTATTATGAAAACAGTCGTGTGTATGCATTATTCATCTTCTTATGTTTTGATCACTTATTGTTCTTTTTTTAAAGGCATAAATGTGATAGGCAAGTTTAGTTTCTCTTTCTCCAAATATTTGTATGAATGTAACTAAAAGGATTGCTTTCTTTCCAAACATCATTTGGAATTGTACTTTTAAAATTGGTTTTCTGTTATGCATTAGTTTGAAAATTTGAAATCTAACTACAATTTTCAAACCTGATTGTGTGTTTTAAATTTGTTGAAAAACATTTGCCTTTAGACTGCTTTGTTTGTGGAACTATAAATGATGGTAATTCAGTGTACATATAGAAGTACATTTAGACCATAGGGTATTTGCTATGTTTAAATTCTGACCATGGTTTAGATTATTTATTACACAGCCTCCAAAGAATGACTTTTTGATTGAAGGTTGTTACTGTTCTCTTCTTGCTTGCAAAATTATCATAGCTACACTTTTTTTGATGTGTGTAGATGCAAAAGAGAAAGAAAAGAAATTTTTAGTAAAAAAGAGATGTGTAATTTGAATACACATTTTTTTTGATGTGTGTAGATGCAAAAGAGAAAGAAAAGAAATCTTTAGTAAAAAAGATGCGTGTAGTTTAAATACACGTTTTTTTTTATGTATGTAGATGCAAACGAGAAAGAAAAGAAATTTTAAAGCAAAAAAGATGTGTGTAGTTTAAATACATATTTTTTTTATGTGTGTAGATGCAAAAAAGAAAGAAAAGAAATTCTAAGTAAAAAAAGATGTGTATAGCTCAAATACACGTTTTTTTTAATGTGTGTAGTTCAAGCAAAAGATGCAAAGCACAAATTCTTAAGCAAAAAAGAAAAGAAACAACAACGTCATTTTTCGCAGTCGGGTTACTCTAGAAGAAACGATCGGCGTCGGCAAATGTACTTGCGTGTCGGATCATCCAACTCCATCAACATGATATAATGACCCACGATTTGTTAAAAGCCTAACTCAGGTTATTCCGCCTCGTGCTCAAACTAGGCAAAGCTCAAACTAGGCAAAGTTAGGTGGCGCACGGTATAAATAGTGAGTTTAAAAATAAAATAAACTTGTTTAATAAAAATATTTAAAATAAAATAAAATAATAGTAATTATGTTATTTAATATTATTTTGTAATAAAATATAATAAATTTTATATTAAAATTAAAATTTTATATTAATATTAATAAATTTTATATTAAAATTATAATAAAAATATTATTATTTAATATTATATAATATTTAACAAGTTATATCTTATTAAAAAAATAGTCAAAGTGCATGTCAATTTGTAGAGAAAAATATTATTTATAAATTAGTGAAATTTATTTTTTTAAAAAAAAAAAAGTTAAAATAGGGGAGGTTTGCAACCTCCGTGACAAGTGGCACGCGCCCAATCTCACATCAGTGCCTGTTAGTATTCAATTTTTTTTTTTTACTTTGGTTCTAAACGATATCGTTTTGAACTCTATTTCAAACCTTTTCATAAAACCCACCAGTGAGTTGGATTTTAACAAAACCCACTCCTAATACTTTCTCAAAATTTATCTCTTTTAACCAAACACTCATTTTCCCCCTATTCCATTCCAAACCCATCTCAAACCCTTGAAACATACGGAACCTTAATAAATGGAATTTTATTATTATCACTTAAGTCCTTCGATTGAAATGTACGTGTGCTCCACTTCCGGTTGACTCACTGGATAAATTTTTCCGACGTTGTTTTGTCTGGGATTTTAAGGTTAATTACCAGGATGACTATACAACGGATTAAAAAAAAAACAGAAAAAAAGGTATATTGCTTAATTCAGGATTAGACAAACTCACAGGCCAGGAGGGTAGGCTTTATCATCTTAATCAACTACTTATTGTTGTGCACCTGCCAAATTATTAGTACAATAACGAAATAGAGGAAGTCATTATGATATCTAATAGGAGTATAATATTGGAGATGTGGTGGAAAAGTGGAAGTATACCTGTGCACATTAACAGGGTAGCATGCACGGTAGCTGTAAGTAGGAAGACAGAGATAAAAAAATGTTGGTCGCTTAATTGTTAAAAGAGATAATATATTAAAATGTTTCGAATTTAGGTGTTTGTAACCGTTTTGATTCGATTTTTTAATTTTACTAGAACGATATTTAAACTTTAAAATTTATATGATAGTGTCATAAAATCGATGAACGTTTTAAATTTATTAAATTGATGGTGTGGTAGCCAGCTTGTTAACTCAGTCAGCTATTAAAGTTGAAAAAAAAGACAAAAAAGCCATCCGATATAAAGTATATAATTTAAAATTCTAAATAAATTTTTAAAAAGACAAAATTGAAAGAAAAAAATTTAATAAAATTATTTACATTATATAATAAAAAATTTTAAACTAAAAAAAATTAAAGATGAAAATTTAATAAAATTTAAAGACAAAAATGATAAAAAATTGATATAGTTTAATTTTT
Organism: Gynochthodes officinalis; assembly: GCA_020080225.1. Taxonomy (NCBI): domain Eukaryota; kingdom Viridiplantae; phylum Streptophyta; class Magnoliopsida; order Gentianales; family Rubiaceae; genus Gynochthodes; species Gynochthodes officinalis. The sequence continues at coordinate 43,360,427 of CM034615.1, read as the reverse complement.
TTATTAAATTTTTAAAAAGAAAAAAATTTAAGGATAAAAATTTAATAAAATTATGTAAAATTTTGTTAAAAATTTTAATGCAAGTAGACAAAAAATTAGTACATGATACTTTGTTTTTTAATTTAAATTTTTTTTATAGATACTTTGTTTTTAACCTCAATTTTTTTTGTTATTTTTGTCTCCAAATTTTATTAAATTTTCATATTTAATTTTTTTTTAGTTTAAAAAAGTTTATTATATAGTGTAAATAATTTTATTAAATTTTTTTCTTTAAATTTTGTCTTTTTTGTCTTTTTAAAAATTTATTTTATAATTTTAAATTATATGCTTTACATTGGAGGGTTTTTTTTTGTATTTTTTCCAACTTAAATAGCTGACTGAGCTGACCAGCTGGCTGCCACGTTATCAATTTAACGGCCTCGAAAACAGAGCATTGACGGAGAACACTATTGTTACAAATTGTAAAGTTCAGGTATCGTATTTTTAAAATTGAAATATCGGATTAAAACAATTACAAGCGCATAAGTTCGAGATATTTTAATATATTATCCCTTATTAAAATTAGGTACCTGTTCCTCTAAAAAACGTTGGATATTAAATGGGCCTCAAAACAATTAAAATCTCCTTTTGTTTCTATGAGCCCATGAGTGTACAAAAATTGTCCATTTGTTAAAGGTTGGACCTGAAAGTGGAATGTATCGGAAAGCCCAAGACAAATTTCTAAAAGACCTTCTATGTCATCTGACCATTTACTAAAAAAGGCCACGAACATCACGAGCTGCTATACTAGCCCCAACACCCTTGGGACAATTCAAACCATTGGCTTGGCTGCCAATTTTGAGTTTACCTAGCTGGGCTCGAAATACTCTGAGGCAATGGACTCATGGCATCATGTTTTTGTTTAATTTGTTTTTTCACCCCTCTTTTTTTTTTTTTCGTGATTTGGATTTTCAAGTTGATAATCGTAATCACAATAAGTATCATTAAGTACAATAGTTATATTGATTATATCTCGTAATTGTCTTTTATCATAATGCACATTTTCATATAAATTTAGATATATCGTATCTTTTTAATAGTTTCTTTCCAATTTTCTTTTTTTATTGTCTTCCTATTCTTCTTCTTCTAATTGAATTAACAATTTTATATTTTGTTAGATGTTATTCTGATACATTTAAAGGTTTTCTAAAGTTGAAAATTATAATTAATATAAAAAATAAAAAGAAATAAATATTACATAATTAGATGTTTATTTCTAGAAGAATATAATAACCGCAAAATGACCACTTACAGTTTCTCTTTTTCTTTTTCTTTTTGTTGAGCCCGGAAAAAGGCTGAAGATGTTATATTTTTGCAAGAGGTGAAGCTCAAGCCTTGACTTATGAGGCAGACGTTTAATTTGAAGCCTTACTTAATGAAGGAAAATACACATGAAGACTTAGGTGACACATGATAACTTTAACTTAATGTTTAAAATTAATCGATTGATTAACATATTTCTATTTAATAACAAAATTTTAAATTACTTAACTAATTATAAGACCTATATAATATTTTAAAACGTCTAATTTTAATGCTAAATAAGTTCATAACCACTGTAAATAATATCCTTGTTTAATTCTTTGTCTTTAACGTGTTCAACAATCTCCTTTATCTTTAAATTATCAAATAGCCCTTTTAATTAATAAATGGTTTTAATTAATAAATGAATCAATCAATCATTCATTCAAACTCCGCTCAAAGGCCAAAACAAACGAGGTCAGCAGGAAAAACTCAAAAGATTCAAAAAAAAAAAGAAAAAGTGAGGACTAAATAAATGCTTGCTTCATTAATTATACATACGAGAAATCAATATTGTACACATAGACATGCTAATTAATATAGTTTCAAAATAAACATAAGACATGAGTGTACGGACGACAGAACTGTAGTTTAATTCAATGGTGGCTAGCTAGCCTAGCTTTCCACGTATGTGCTGTTCAATAAATATTTTTTAGACAAATGTATTATGTTAAAACTATATGTATAACAATTCTATTCTATTTTTTTTTAACAACTCTACTTTAACTAGGAGGGAGGAACACAAGAAGAGAGGAAATGTAAGAGAAGGTTTTGAATCCCTATCCTTTTAGCCTCGACATTTGTTAGATAACCGCTCCCTAATACACATCTTGAAGGAAAGACAGAATAGCAGATATTAGTTGTTCTTTGTGGTGGGTATAGCAGTGACTAGCCCCTTCAATGAACTTCGTCGTGTGGTTTGGCACGAATTTTTCAAATAAGTTAGCATCTTCCTTCTGTACCAATTCATCATTGGAACCATGAATGGTAAGAACCCTGTGTAAAATGTGTGTAAAATGAGAAATCAAGGTCTCGAAAGTATGATTAAGATGAATGCTCACGAGACGTAAACAAAGAATATTACTTGCATTCCTTGTCAATTTTAGAGCATTCGACTTTCATGTTGATATTTTTTCGTTCCTCCACACATTGCAATGTCACCCAATAGTCTCGAACTTTGCCTATATAGAGTTGGTAGGGTTCTGTCAAGTTCTCATCTCAGACGAATAGGGGAAAATCTTATCTTTCACACAACTCCATTGTAGAAAAATTGTGGAAAAATGAAAAATAATTTTGGGGGTGGGTGGAATTTACCATTTTTATCTTCTGTAACCTTTATACGTCCATCCCTGGAAAGTATTTTCATGTAACCTGCACCCAAACGCTCTTCAATGCCTTCACTCAGATCGAAACGGGCAGAAACATTCACCACTTTTGGAATATCGTGATATTTAGATGCATAGAGCAAGACCACACTGGCTCCTGGACATAATTTGAAGCAATTTATTAACAGATCTTGATTTTATGAAAACAGTAAAACCCATATTATAATCGTAAACAAGTTGAGCATTCATCGATCAAAATACAGATGCGTTGAGTCTTCTTATTAAACTCCAAACATCAAGAAAGGATAGTTTTTGTTACCTTTACTGTGGCCCAGAATTGCAGAAATCCTGCGACCTTTGTCAGTGAAATAAAGAATTACCGCACGAAGATCTTCCACCTCTCCCCAGTAATTACCGTACTTAAATTCGTCATCAGTACTTTTCCTGCCGAGTAATTGTCAGTATGAAAATGAGCATAACATGACCACCTCATCAAGTGCAAAAATTTTTACAGACCAACCATTACTTGCTTGAGGGACAACAGCAGGAACAAAGGCTTACCCATTCCCAGAAAAATCAAATCGAAATGTACTGAAATTTTCTTTCTCCAGAGCTCTAGCGATTACTTTTATTGTTTTGCTATTCTGTGATGATGTAAGAAGAGATGAGATCCGCATACATCACAATCCAGACTGAATAAACCTTCAGTGTGCATGTGAAAAATCATCAACTTTAGGTATATATTAATGAAAATTAAGCTACCAACCTTGTCTGATCTATAACCGTGGCAAAGCACTATAAGATCTTTTGACCCTTCATGCAGAAGACCCTCCAGTTTTTTCCCGTTGGTTTTTGTCACCATGATTTTCTGAGTCCTCCTAGCTTCTGCGATAAAAATCATCACATACAGATGAATTTGATAATTTGATAAGTGGGGAATTCAAAAAGAAAATAAAAACCATATTCCTCGTTTAATTTAGAAGATTGTGTCGGGAAACAGAATAGTTTACTAAATACCTGGATTTTTTGCCATTATATCTAGGGCTTCTTGAAATGGTGATGCTAAAAAACAGAAAGGATCGTTACTAGTGTATAGATAAAAAAGAAAGGATCGTTTTCCTCATTAAATGAAAATATTTAGGAAATGAAGCAGAAGAAACTAGTTCATTGATTACCTGGATTTTGTTCCATGTTGATGAAAGTTTCCTTGCAATTAATGGCGATTTTCAGTTTCCTGGATAGGTCAGAAACTTAAACGATTAAGAGGGAATAGTATGCATACGTAAAATATATAGAGTGAACTCTGTTCTGTTGACCAAGAGGAGAGTCAAAAACGTTGTACGTTATCCCCTCTCCCCCCTCCCCCAAAAAAAGGAATAAAAAAGCTGACCTAAAGAAAATAGAAATTAAAGATTGCATGCGTGATGCGTCTACTACATGGGTCAATTAATAATACGTAAGAAATCATATTTTAGATGAGAGATTTTTTATTTTACGAGTAAAAGACGGTTTTGCTAGCCAAGATTTATTGTGTCCAAACCCCAACCGTGTGCTACACAAAACACTGTCAAGTACGCTAGCGCATATCCTCGGAGCATAGGAACACCCATTCTGGACTCCCCTTCTTGGTCTGGTGGACTCCCCTTCACAGATTAGCATCACGAGTAAAAAATCACGTATGACCAAAATGAAAATCTATTTTTGGCGGAAAACAAAACAATTTTAGTCAACCAACTTGATTTTCCAATGCTGTAAAACATTTTGACCGAGTAGTGGCGTGATATCAATTATCGAATTAGAATTTGAGAGAAAAGTAGTGCATGCGTGATGCGTCTACTACATGGGTCAATTAATAATACGTAAGAAATCATATTTTAGATGAGAGATTTTTTATTTTACGAGTAAAACACGGTTTTGCCAGCCAAGATTTATTGTGTCCAAACCCCAACCGTGTGCTACACAAAACACTGTCAAGTACGCTAGCGCATATCCTCGGAGCATAGGAACACCCATTCTGGACTCCCCTTCTTGGTCTGGTGGACTCCCCTTCACAGATTCGCATCACGAGTAAAAAATCACGTATGGCCAAAATGTAACTATAGATCATGTTTATTTATAGAATACATGTTTATTTATATATATAGAATACATGTTTATTTATAGATCATGTACCAATAAGGTGCATCTTTGCATGTATATAATGTAACTATTTACTTATAAAACTAAGTGATTTATATATATATATATATATAGAATTTGCTTCTCTAATAAGGTAATGATTCAATATTGATAGTTGTAAATTTATAGGCTAGTATCAAAATCAAATAATAAACAAGTGAATCTAATTTAAACAGTTGGAATAGTAACAATAAAAATGACTCCCTCCTTGCCTCATTGGTGAGATTATATGATCAAACATCGTAATCAAAATATATTATTACTGACATTGCTATTGAAACATGTACAATTTAGTACAATTTGAAGAATTGACAACTATTAAATCATAATAGGAAAAAGAAATTTATTTAAAAAATGTAAAAATTATTTATAAGAATGATAAATAATTGAAAAAATATAGAGAATAACATGTATAGATTTTGTAGTAGAAAATTAATGGGAAAAAAGTTGATCATGATAAATTAACAATTATTTGGTCCTCATATGGAAATTATAATTGATCACTGCTATTTTATTAATTCATCATATTAATATGAAATATTATATTAATTCAATAAATTTTGTATTGAAATATTGAGGGTGCAATTGAAAGGAATAAATATATATTGAGGATGTGATTGAATAAAATTAGATTTTTTTATTTTAAAATTAAAATAGAAATAAATTATGGGTATTATTATAATAATAACTATTTTAATTGGGTCATATTAAAAATAAAATTAATTTAGGTATAAATATGGGTTTGTAATTTAAAAAAATTAGAATTGAAATTCGAATTCGAATTAGAATTCGAATTCGAATTCAAACCGAATTTGAAATTCGGTTTTCGGTTTAAATTCGAATGCGAACCGAAAACCGAATTTCGAATTCAGTCGATTCGAATTCGAATTTCATCGAATTCGGTTCGAGTTTCGAGTTGGCCTTTGAAAATGGCCAACTCAAACAACCCGAACCGAACAACCCGAAAACCGACTCGATTTGCACCCCTACCTGATACATTGTCGAAGAGTAGAGTGGCATTTCAGAAGTGGTGACAAAAGTCGACGGAAGAGAGAAACCCACCACCACCACCACCACCACCACCAAATATGATCATATGATGGGAGTATGAGATTGTAATCTCGTTGGCGCTATCGACCTTAAAGCCGTTATCCCCGGTGACTCTTTAAGATTGTAATCTCGTACCATTATATGGTGCTCGGGAGAGATCTCTCCAATTTTGGTTAACGACCTGAATTTTGGTACTACGTAATAATAAAGAAAACGTCAAAACTCATTCCAGCCGTGATTTCAGCTAGCTTTGCTTCTAAATTTTTGATGTTGACAAACGCCCTCTCTCAAAACCAGAAATATATATTGTAGCCCCCAGGGGCATAGGCGAGTTGGTAAGCCTAAGGTGATGTGGGGAGAAATCCTCCGGTAACGCAGGTTCAAGTCTCGCGTGGGGCAGATTTTTCGCTGAAATATTGTGGGAGTCTGTCCTGGGGTGTTGGTGCTTGGCTCTCCCTGCGCCTCTGCCAATTCGTGCACATCCCTCGATTTACAACCCGCCTGGCTAAGGGGCCTCTGGTACAGGTAGGGGAGTTTCACCTTCGTAAGGAGGACTTTCTCCAAATCAAAGAAATATATATTGTACTCTTACGTAACAAAGGCAACATCAACATTCAATGTGGCAAATTGATTGTCCTGACATCACATAGATGATAGATACTTCTTCCCCAAACTTAAAAATAAGTAAATTATATTACTCTAAGAGGAAGCATCCAAAATCGTCCTCCACATTTTAGCAAATAATTTTTTTCATCATCCACTTTTAAAACGGGAACAAATAGTCTTTCAAATTTCATAAATTAGAACTTTTGGTACTATTTGTGAAATAAACGGGAACTTTTAGTCCTTCAAATTTCATAAACGGGAACGTTTAGTCCTTCAAATTTCATAAACGAGAACGTTTAGTCCTGAAATTTTCCTTCAAATTTTGGTCCTTGAAATTTGAAGGACTATTTGTTCCCGTTTTAAAAGTGAATAATGAAAAAGATTATTCGGTGAAATGTGGATGACGATTTTGGGTATTTCCTCTTACTTTAATAATAATTATGTATAAATTACATTTTAAAATACAATTTTACATTTTTTAATATAATTATATATATCTAAAAACTTTTATTTCAACATCTTTATATAAAAAAATATGATTCAAAATGAAAAATCATACAACTATCTCACCCACAAATAATATAAATATTACAGTTATTTTAACTTTATTTACATAACCGGCAATTTAAAATTAAATTATTTTTAAAAATATATTCAACTAACGCCAATCATTTTGTCCATTGACGTTTAAGAAGATGTTACAAAACTCTTGTGGATTAATTTTTAATTTTTTTAAAAATATTTTAATTGATGAATTAGTTGTTGTTTTTGTTCATTTAGTACCTTCACTAAATACTATACTTGTTATGTTTTTTTCCAAATTTACAAGTGATATTCAAACTCTTATTTTTGTAAATTTAGTCAAGATTAATATATATGCAAATTCATGGAAGGCCAACGTAATCCAACTCTCGGTTTATCTAAAGGGGAATTAGTAATAGTGGCTTCAAAGAGATGAATTCTCGAGAATGCTCTCTGGACAAGCAACGAATTAATTAGTGTGGCATTGCAATTAACATTGAAAACGCCTGGACATGTGAGTTAATTGATTACAACCGTGATGAGAAAGCCATGACAGTTCAACAAGATAACGTGAAAAGCAATAATGAAATTACCAACTGCCTCTATTATTGACCCCTCTTAGCTTATGAAGTATCAATTATGCAATCATCCATATCCAAAAATCATCGTTCATTATTCTTAATTAATTAGGCTTTGTCCTGACGACCTTAGGTTGTCTTTCGAATTGATTACAATCCTAGCTGACGCCCTCTCTTTCTTTTTGTTTTTTTCTTGATCAAAAAACCCACAATTGTTATTTAAAATATACACTAAATAAATTTTACCTTTACATAATAATTTACAAAATACACAAAAAATACAAATTATATTAAGTAAATTTTGTGTATCAAATTTGATCAAAAAAAATATTAACAAAAAATTCGAATTCGTAACACTAACTTTGCCACACCGCGCTTGGTGCGTGGCCGGTTGTTTGTTTTTCGTGGAGACAAAGTGACAAAACCCAATCTTTGGTGCGAATAGAATCAGTTGCCAACGTAAAAAATATCCATTTGGAGATTGAAGGAAGGAGAGTCTCTATACTCTATTGCCGCTTACTCATCGAGTCCACTAACCTGGGTGGAATATTTTGTGGACTGAAATGATCGACCAACCAAACGTTTCCATCCGTCGTCGTGTCCAAAGCCTTCCAAACCCATCATTCGTTAATTTGCTAATAATGCATTGAGGATTGATAAGTTGATAGACAATTAGGATAAAAATGATTTGATATTATGGTTGTTTTATTATTAAAATAAGTTTGAGCAAGAGTTATTTTTCAATTTTTTTAATTTGGTAATTATAATTATAATTTAATATATTATTTTTTAAATAATTATCTGATAAAAATATCGCGCTGGTTTTGAAGACGCGTCTGTCGTACGTCTATTCGACGGGCCTCATCAATATACAACAAATTATATGGGAGAATTGAATAATAAGAAGAGAAGAATGATAATTGAAATAATCGAGATATTTCAATTTTTTTTAAAAAAACGACAGACAACAAATAAAAGCCACAGGTGTAACGTGCATTGAATCCCGAGACGTTCGCACACAAGTGGACAAATAAAAGTCTACGCTACACGATACTCCGGTAGATATTGCTACAAACATACATTGAATATGAACTCCAAATTTATCATATGCACGCATTCCTTTAAAGTCGACCAAAATTGTTTTCATTTTTTTTTTTTCTAAAACGGAAAGCAAAGTGTTCTGTTATCATCTTGATAATCAAGACATAATTCACCTTTATAAGATGTCACTCATGACCAGTTAAGATTTAATATTTATTTATTATAATATTATAGAATTTTTATTCACAAATGATTTTTTTTTTTTTGAAAGGGAAACGAATAAAATTGAAAAAGGAAGAGACGCTGCAGCAGCTCATGCTTAGCAAGTTGGGCCGGTTGGCGGTATTGACCATTGACTGAGCTGGACTCCGATTGCATTTCAGTATCCTTTCCTCCACCTAAAGTCCACCCCCACTTATAACGGCCAACACAACGTCATGCATTTGGAGGAATTTTTAATTAAACAAAGGCAGCATACGTCGAAGGAAAAGTAAGAAAGAGAAAAACTAGTCAAAAAATGACAACGAAGGAAACTCCGCCGCCAAAGTCATTTCCCTCTGTTTCAAAGACACGTGGAAACCACCGTGATGGATGGAATTACTTATCAGACCTCTCCACTTCAATTCTACAGGACACTCGTGTCCGTCACGGGCGGAGGACGTTTCCTCGTCGCTTTACCTTTACTGACAATGATTTCGGGGTTAGCAAAACAATCAGCCTATCAACATGACGCCGGCCAATGGCTATGTATTTAAAAATTTTGACGATAATTTTTTTTTTATAAAAAAGAAGTATTATAAATAAATATATTTGAATTTTTTTAAATAATATGAGAATCATTTAAAAAAATAAATTTCAAATTTTAAAATAATAAATTATTTAAATATTTTATTTTTATAATTTTTAAAAGTTAATTTTTTACCGATAAAAACACAAACCAAACATAACCAATATTGTTGACGGATTACATGCTGTATATATCACATCCTTCCAACAAGTAGCTATTTTAGCGGTGCATAACAAAAGTAGTTAATATTTGATCATTTTTCAAACATGCGAGCCAAGAGATACGATAGAAACTCAACTTAAGTGCATTTTTTGGCTTGCCCTTTGGTAATTAACTTTTGAGGTAGGGTCTTAACTCAATAGACATTTTAATATTTAAATTAGTAAGAATTTTTTAATATCAAATTACAAACTTAAATTAATAAAGAATTATTTAGGGTATGTTTGAAAAAAAAATTCTTATTTGCAAATAAAAAAATTATCAAATAAAAATAAACTATCCAAATATATTTTTATTTCAAAATTTAGAATTTAAATTTTTCCACTCAAATTCCTCTCATATAATTTTAAAAAAAAAATTCTCTTATTTTTCTCTCCAAAAAACTTTTTATATAAAAAAATATTCATCAAAATTTTCACACATTCTAATATAACTTTTTCCATTTACAAATAGAAATGTCCTTGTCCAAACGAACCCTTAGTATCATATTGAACAAGATAATTATGCGCATTCGAACATCTCTTGATTTTAAAGCTATAACTTTGGAACCTTCCATTGTCCAACACGTTTTCTTAATTTTTCAAGGATCAAGTATAATTCAGACACTTCGAAAAAAAAAAGTATAATTCAGACACGCTATATTTTTAAAACTAATGAGTACTAGTTCAAAGTGACTTTAGATAAATATTCACATCAATTTTTTGATATTTTTCATTTGACCCAGTATCAATTATTAAAATATTATCTTACTCCATGACTTACACAGTAAGCATTAACACAATTTTGTATGATGGCTCTTGGAGACATTAAAACGTTGTTATAATGAAATTGATTAGTTAATCTGAGTAAGTACCGATAGTTATAAACTTTGCGGATAGGGAGATATAATTAAGAGGGATGAAGCGCGTGGTAAATTTGTCAATTAACAACTATATTATTAAAAAGTAACTATATTTATAATAATTAATGTAATAAATATAAAAAGATAAAATTATTTTTTATTTTTTAAGAATATAATAAATAAATTTTATTTTTTTATACTTATAATATTAATTACTATAATTTTTTTTAACCAATCACTAAAAATATCATCATTTATTATCAAAATAAACAGGTTGGGAATAACTTATGTAAACGTGTTTTAAGAAATAAATATTTAGACCTATCTCGTTCGTAATAGTATTGGTGGCATAGGTAATCGGGATATTTATATGTTTGCCATAATGAATGGCATAAATGTGATATGAAATAATTAAATGGGAAATTGGCTCTTGGAATCGCGCGTGAACCAGGTGTCACGTGTATGGTTGAAGCGCGTGGTAAATTTGTCAATTAACAACTATATTATCAAAAAGTAATAATAATTAATGTAATAAATATAAAAATATAAAATTATTTTTTATTTTTTAAAAATATAATAAATAAATTTTATTTTTTTATACTTATAATATTAATTACTATAATTTTTTTTAATCAATCACTAAAAATATCATCATTTATTATCAAAATAAACAGGTTGGGAATAACTTATGTAAACGTGTTTTAAGAAATAAATATTTAGACCTATCTCGTTCGTAATAGTATTGGTGGCATAGGTAATCGGGATATTTATATGTTTGCCATAATGAATGGCATAAATGTAATATGAAATAATTAAATGGGAAATTGGCTCTTGGAATCGCGCGTGAACCAGGTGTCACGTGTATGGTTGAAGCGCGTGGTAAATTTGTCAATTAACAACTATATTATCAAAAAGTAATAATAATTAATGTAATAAATATAAAAATATAAAATTATTTTTTATTTTTTAAAAATATAATAAATAAATTTTATTTTTTTATACTTATAATATTAATTACTATAATTTTTTTTAATCAATCACTAAAAATATCATCATTTATTATCAAAATAAACAGGTTGAGAATAACTTATGTAAACGTGTTTTAAGAAATAAATATTTAGACCTTTATAGTATCTCGTTCGTAATGGTATTGGTGGCATAGGTAATCGGGATATTTATATGTTTGCCAAAATGAATGGCATAAATGTAATATGAAATAATTAAATGGGAAATTGGCTCTTGGAATCGCGCGTGAACCAGGTGTCACGTGTATGGTTGGAAGCCAACTTTGACGGGGCCAGAAATGAGAAAATGACCTAATGACCACTATTTTAATTATCAATGAACATTTCGGAACATGATACATACGTTTGTTAAAGGTCTACATCAGGTCAGTGGAATCTTTAGGCTCAAAACTCCGATTTAAGTAGTCATTTAGTTGGTAACTTTCGAGGAGCAGGAACTAACATTCTAACTCTTTTCGGTGGATTTCATCCACAAATACAAAGTTTGTGGATGACTGATATTGCTCATCATCATTTAGCTATTGCATTCATTTTTCTCCTTAAGGCTATCCCGCCTCGTGCTCAAACTTGGCAAAGTTAGGAGGCGAGGTATAGATAGTGAGTTTAGAAATGAAATAAATTTAATTAATAGAAATGTTTGAAATAAAATAGAATGATAGTAATTATGTTATTTAATATTATTTTGTAATAGTATAAAATAGATTTTATATTAAAATTAAAATTTAATATCAATATTAATAAATTTTATATTAAAATTATAATAAAAATATTATTATTTTTCATTATATAATATTTAACAAATTATATCTTATTAAAAAAATAGTCAAAGTGTATGTCAATTTGTAGAGAAAAATATTATTTACAAATTAGTGAAATTTATTTTTTGAAAAAAATAGGTAAAATAGGGGTTGCAAATCTTTGGGGGTTTTGCAACCCTCGTGACAAGTGGCACGTGCCTAATCTCACATCAATGCCTGTTAGTGTTGAAATTTTTTTTTTATTTTGACTCAAAACGACATCGAACCCTATTTCAAACCTTTTCATAAAACCCACCAGCGAGATGAGTTTTAACAAAACCCACTCCTAATACTTTCTCAAAATTTATCTCTTTTAACAAAACACTCATTTTCCCCCTATTACATTCCACACCCATCCCAAATCCTTAAAACATACGGCACCTTAATAAATGGAATTTTATCATTATCACTTAAGTCCTTCGATTGAAATGTGCGTGTGCTCCACTTCCGGTTGACTCACCGGATAAAATTTTCCGACGATGTTTTGTCTGGGATTTTAAGGTTAATTACCAGGATGACTTTACAACGGATTAAAAAAAAAAACAGAAAAAAAGTATATTGCTTAATTCAGGATTAGACAAACTCGCAGGCCAGGAGGGTGGGCTTTATCATCTTAATCAACTACTTATTGTTGTGCACCTGCCAAATTATTAGTACAATAACGAAATAGAGGAAGTCATTATGATATCTAAAAGGAGTATCATATTGGAGATGTGGCAGAAAAGTGGAAGTATACCTGTGCACATTAACATGGTAGCATGCACGGTAGCTGTAAGTAGGAAGACAGAGATAAAAAAATGTAGGTCGGTTAATTGTTAAAAGAGGTAATATATTAAAATGTTTCGAATTTAGGTGTTTGTAATCGTTTTGATTCGATTTTTTAATTTTAATAGCATGATATTTAAACTTTACAATTTATAACAATAGTATTCTTTGTCAATGAGCCGTCTTCGAGGCCGTTAAATTGATGGTGTGGCAGTCAGTTGGTTAACTCAGTCAGTTATTAAAGTTGAAAAAAAAGACAAAAAAGTCATCCGATATAAAGTATATAATTTAAAATTCTAAATAAATTTTTAAAAAGACAAAATTGAAAGAAAAAAATTTAATAAAATTATTTGCATTATATAATAAAAAATTTTAAACTAAGAAAAATTAAAGATGAATATTTAATAAAATTTAAAGGCAAAAATGACAAAAAATTGATATAGTTAAATTTTTTTATTAATTTTTTTAAAAGAAAGAATTTAAGGATAAAAATTTAATAAAATTATGTAAACTTTTGTTAAAAATTTTAATGCAAGCAGACAAAAAATTATTATATGATACTTTGTTTTTTAATTTTATTTTTTTTATAGATACTTTGTTTTTAATCTCAATTTTTTTGTTATTTTTGTCTCTAAATTTTATTAAATTTTCATATTTAAATTTTTTTAGTTAATAAAAATTTATTATATAGTGTAAATAATTTTATTAAAATTTTTTATTTAAATTTTGTCTTTTTAAAAATTTATTTTAGAATTTTAAATTATATGCTTTATATCGGAAGATATTTTTTTATATTTTTTTCCAACTTAAATGGCTGACTGAACTGACCAGCTGACTGCCACGTTATCAATTTAACGGCCTGGAAAACGGAGCATTGACGGAGAAAACTATTGTTACAAATTGTAAAGTTTAAGTGTCGTGTTGTTAAAATTGAAATGTCAGATTAAAACAATTACAAGCGTCTAAGTTCGAGATATTTTAATATATTATCCCTTGTTAAAATTAGGTACCAGTTCCTCTAAAAAATGTTGGATATTAAATGGGCCTCAAAACAATTATAATCTCCTTTTGTTTCTATGAGCCCATGAGTGTACAAAAATTGTCCATTTGTTAAAGGTTGGACCTGAAAGTGGAATGTATCGGAAAGCCCAAGACAAATTTCTAAAAGACCTTCTATGTCATCTGACCATTTACTAAAAAAGGCCACGAACATCACGAGCTGCTATACTAGCCCAACACCCTTGGGACAATTCAAACCATTGGCTTGGCTGCCAATTTTGAGTTTACCTAGCTGGGCTCGAAATACTCTGAGGCAATGGACTCATGGCATCATGTTTTTGTTTAATTTGTTTTTTCACCCCTCTTTTTTTTTTTTTTCGTGATTTGGATTTTCAAGTTGATAATCGTAATCACAATAAGTATCATTAAGTACAATAGTTATATTGATTATATCTCGTAATTGTCTTTTATCAGAATGCACATTTTCATATAAATTTAGATATATCGTATCTTTTTAATAGTTTCTTTCCAATTTTCTTTTTTTATTGTCTTCCTATTCTTCTTCTTCTAATTGAATTAACAATTTTATATTTTGTTAGATGTTATTCTGATACATTTAAAGGTTTTCTAAAGTTGAAGAAATAAAAATTACATAATTAGATGTTTATTTCTAGAAGAATATAATAACCGCAAAATGACCACTTACAGTTTCTCGTTTTCTTTTTCTTTTTGTTGAGCCCGGAAAAAGGCTGAAGATGTTATATTTTTGCAAGAGGTGAAGTTCAAGCCTTGACTTATGAGGCAGACGTTTAATTTGAAGCCTTACTTAATGAAGGAAAATACACATGAAGACTTAGCTGACACATGATAACTTTAACTTAATGTTTAAAATTAATCGATTGATTAACATATTTCTATTTAATAACAAAATTTTAAAATTACTTAACTAATTATAAGACCTATATAATATTTTAAAACGTCTAATTTTAATGCTAAATAAGTTCATAACCACTGTAAATAATATCCTTGTTTAATTCTTTGTCTTTAACGTGTTCAACAATCTCCTTTATCTTTAAATTATCAAATAGCCCTTATAATTAATAAATGGTCTTAATTAATAAATGAATCAATCAATCATTCATTCAAACTCCGCTCAAAGGCCAAAACAAACGAGGTCAGCAGGAAAAACTCAAAAGATTCAAAAAAGAAAAAGAAAAAGTGAGGACTAAATAAATGCTTGCTTCATTAATTATACATACGAGAAATCAATATTGTACATATAGACATGCTAATTAATATAGTTTCAAAATAAACATAAGACATGAGTGTACGGACGACAGAACTGTAGTTTAATTCAATGGTGGCTAGCTAGCCTAGCTTTCCACGTATATGTGCTTTTTAATAAATATTTTTTGGACAAATGTATTATATTAAAACTATATGTATAACAATTCTATTCTATTTTTTTTTTTTTTAACAACTCTACTTTAACTAGGAGGGAGGAACACGAGAAGAGAGGAAATGTAAGAGAAGGTTTTGAATCCCTATCCTTTTAGCCTCGACATTTGTTAGATAACCGCTCCCTAATACACATCTTGAAGGAAAGACAGAATAGCAGATATTAGTTGTTCTTTGTGGTGGGTATAGCAGTGACTAGCCCCTTCAATGAACTTCGTCGTGTGGTTTGGCACGAATTTTTCAAATAAGTTAGCATCTTCCTTCTGTACCAATCATCATTGGAACCATGAATGGTAAGAACCCTGTGTAAAATGTGTGTAAAATGAGAAATCAAGGTCTCGAAAGTATGATTAAGATGAATGCTCACGAGACGTAAACAAAGAATATTACTTGCATTCCTTGTCAATTTTAGAGCATTCGACTTTCATGTTGATATTTTTTCGTTCCTCCACACATTGCAATGTCACCCAATATTCTCGAACTTTGCCTATATAGAGTTGGTAGGGTTCTGTCAAGTTCTCATCTCAGACGAATAGGGGAAAATCTTATCTTTCACACAACTCCATTGTAGAAAAATTGTGGAAAAATGAAAAATAATTTTGGTGGTGGGTGGAATTTACCATTTTTATCTTCTGTAACCTTTATACGTCCATCCCTGGAAAGTATTTTCATGTAACCTGCACCCAAACGCTCTTCAATGCCTTCACTCAGATCGAAACGGGCAGAAACATTCACCACTTTTGGAATATCGTGATATTTAGATGCATAGAGCAAGACCACACTGGCTCCTGCACATAATTTGAAGCAATTTATTAACAGATCTTGATTTTATGAAAACAGTAAAACCCATATTATAATCGTAAACAAGTTGAGCATTCATCGATCAAAATACAGATGCGTTGAGTCTTCTTATTAAACTCCATACATCAAGAAAGGATAGTTTTTGTTACCTTTACTGTGGCCCAGAATTGCAGATATCCTGCGGCCTTTGTCAGTGAAATAAAGAATGACCGCACGAAGATCTTCCACCTCTCCCCAGTAATTACCGTACTTAAATTCATCAGTACTTTTCCTGCCGAGTAATTGTCAGTGAGCAAATGAGCATAACATGACCACCTCATCAAGTGCAAATGAGCATAACATGACCACCTCATCAAGTGTAGACCAACCATTACTTGCTTGAGGGACAACAGCAGGAACAAAGGCTTACCCATTCCCAGAAAAATCAAATCGAAATGTACTGAATTTTTCTTTCTCCAGAGCTCTAGCGATTACTTTTATTGTTTTGCTATTCTGCGATGATATAAGAAGACATGAGATCCGCATATATCACAATCTAGACTGAATAAACCTTCAGTGTGCATGTGAAAAATCAACAACTTTAGGTATATATTAATGAAAATGAAGCTACCAACCTTGTCTGATCTATAACCGTGGCAAAGCACTATAAGATCCTTTGACCCTTCATGTAGAAGACCCTCCAGTTTTTTCCCGTTGGTTTTTGTGACCATGATTTTCTGAGTCCTCCTAGCTTCTGCAATAAAAATCATCACATACAGATGAATTTGATAAGTGGGGAATTCAAAAAGAAAAAAACAAAAAAACTTTCCTTGTTTAATTTAGAAGATTGTGTCGGGAAACATAATAAGTTTACTAAATACCTTGATTTGTTGCCATTGTCTATATCTAGGGCTTCTTGAAATGGTGATGCTAACTCTAATTATGCAAGGGTTCGAAAAGCTTGATTAGGGTCCAGAAGATGGAAACCACATATATATATAGAGTGATCAAAATATTGGTGGATGCTAACTGTAATAATACGTAAGAAATCATATTTTAGGGCAGAGATTTTTTGTGTTACGAGTAAAACACGGTTTTTGCAGCCAAAATTTATTGACTTTTGGTCGTCGGGTTTTTTCCACTAATTTACTAGTGTTTATGAGGAAATTAACATCATCATCTAGCGAGTACACTACGAGTTATTGGATAAGAAGGGAAATTGTTAAATTTGTTTATGATCTCTCATTATTTTCTTTTGGAAGGAGAACTATAACTAAATTTTGTCAAACAGCTAGATATATATATATTTTTAAAGAAAATATTCAAACGACAAAACAAGGGGAGAAATTTCTTGGGACCAGCTTATTACGTGTTGATGTAGTTAAGTGTTCCCAAGTACTATGAATACACGGAAACAAACAATATATACCTATAGTACTATGAATACATTGACTTTATATAAATATATATACTTCCTTGGTCTCATATTATTTATCGTTTTTGGGAGAAGGTGTATTTTATGTATGTAATATTAGGAAGAACGAGAATTTTTATTTTCTTTCTATGTCAAGGGTAAGTAAAAACAAAATATTATTGAAGAAAGTGAATTAACTATTCAAATATGATAATTAATTTGGACAAAGAAAACTTACCAAATATCGCACTTTTTATGGGATCGAAAAAGTAGTACCATTAAAAGAGAAGTTATGATTTATAGTTGAACAAAACATGTCATGGGAAAATTAGTTGATCACGCTTTCGTTTGAATATCTAGGAGGAAGGGGCTTCTTGATGTCGTAATCCTTTGCTTGTCTCACACGGATCTACCAAAAAATGTAAAATTTGTTATTCAAAATATAACATGCCTTAGACAATCTTTCAATCAATAGTGATTTGGATCAATTCACATTTTTTTCAGAAATAATTAATATATATTATATATTGTAATCATTAGATATAATCACGCTAACACAATAACTAATATATATGTGGACATGCATATATATATATAATCACACTATAATGGTGAATTGTTATGAACTCAAATTGAGAACTAGTGGGAGGGGTCAATAATTTTCTTGTTAAATTAAACAAGACGATCCAATGAAGAAGTTTGTCATTTTTTCAATTATCATTTTTGTTGTAAAAATTCTAATTGACTTTTTGAATAGTTTTTTTTATTTAATTCTTTTTTTGGGGTTAACGTTGATCTGGTTGTTGAAGCTTTTATAAATTAGATTCCAAAATGGATCTATTAATTTGAAGATGCGATTCTAACGACCTTACGCGGTATCTTGATGTCGTTGCTCATTTTTATTACTAATAATAAAGAGTAATTTTTCATACTACACACAAACACATCTATATATATATATATATATATATATATATATATATATATATATATATTCTGATTGTTATATTTCATATTAAAGAGTAGTTTTTAATTTTGTACCCTAATATTATAACTAAAACTCTGTTTGTTTAAAAGGAAATCACTTTTATTTAAATACTACTATAATAATATATTAAAAGGATTTGTGTGTTTTGTACTATGTTAGCTCTTTTGTGCGACTAAATGGGTTTGAAACTTATTCACTAAGGCAATTAAAATGCATAGAATAGTACTTTATTAAGTATTAAATAGGTTCCAACTTGTGAGTGGTGTTTTTTAGATGTTTACATTTTTTTCTCCTTTATTCCCTTTCGTTGAAATCATTAACAGCAAAATATCATGGTATAATATTGACTTAATATTTGATTTTCGGATACCCTTTATAACAATTATATCTCTAACACTTCTTGTCTGCCTTGTTTTCATTTGTTTTTTTTCTAGAATAATTTATTATATACTTAAAAACTATGCTTACAATTAATCTAAATTAAATTAAAGTGTATACATAACTATAAAATTATAAAATTTTTCCTTTGAAGTTTTATTGGACTAAAATGTAAAAGATACTATAAAAGTAGAAAAAGCAAGATGCAAAATAATGAATAATATAGACACTTAATTGTTAGGTGTTTTAGTTTATTGTAATATGAGCTTAATTACTTGAAGAAGAATGGCCATTAATTTGTCTTCCTCCTTACAGATTACCCATAGTAGATTCTTTTTTTCTTTTCTTTTTTTTTTAAGAATAGAAAAACATGATATTTCATCTAACAACAAAATTATGGTCCGGAATGAATGGAAGAATATTGCAGCTCACTCTAGGAATAACGCTAGTATATGGCTCAAGTTGAAGAGGCTCAAGCCACTTATCAAACAGTGGAAAATCCAGAATGACGAGGCTGATCCCAACTATATCCAGGGATTGGAGGAAGAGATTGATAAGTTGGAGAAGTTAGATGCAGCAAATGCGTTACCGGCCGATAAAAGAATCGAACTTGCAAATAAGCGGGCCTAGCTATGGAACGTATATAGAGCAGAGAAGAGAGCTTGGTTGCAGAAGTCCAGAACCAAATGGCTTCAGGAAGGTGATAGGAATACCAAATATTTTCACCTGGTGGCTTCCTTAAGGAAGCGGATGAATCTCATCAGTAACCTAGTCTTAAAGGGTAGAAGAGTGTCGCAACCAAAAGAGCTAAAGGACGCAGTGGCCAAGTATTACTCAAACTTCTACGACAAAGTGTCGGCAGTTGGTATTTTGGAATTAGATTGTCAATTCAAAAGCCTCTCAGATGAGCAAAGGGAAAATCTCAAAGTCCCATTTTCAGAAACCGAAGTTTGGGAAGCAATCAAACAATGTGATGGTAACAAGGCGCCGGGGCCCGATGGTTTTAATATGAATTTCTTCAAGCAACATTGGGGCTCAGTCAAATCCGATGTGATGACTTTCCTAGAAGGCTTCTTTGATTCTGAGACTTTTGACAAGGCAATAAACTCTTCCTTTATCACCCTGGTTCCCAAGATGGAGAATCCTGTTCATTTAAAAGACTATAGGCCTATTAGTCTTGTTGGGAGCATTTATAAAATCCTAGCCAAAGTCCTAGCAGTTAGATTGAAAGGGGTAATTAATGAGGTGATCGGGAGCAACCAGTTTGCGTTCCTTAAAAATCGGCAATTGTCAGACTGTTTCTTAATTGCCAATGAAGCCATCGATTACCTCAGGAAAAATGGCAGGAGTGGTTTGTTGTTGAAGGTGGACTTTGAAAATGTATTCGATAATGTTGACTAGGATTTTCTGGATTATGTCATGATAAAGATGAATTTTGGAAAGAAGTGGAGGAGTTGGATCTGCTTCTGTGTGGCCACTGTCTCATTGTCAATTTTGATCAATGGCTCCCCTACTAATCAGTTCAATATTTAAAAGGGTCTCCACCAGGGCTGTCCCCTCTCCCTAATGCTATTTAATATCATGGCTGAAGCATTCAGTGTTCTTGTGCAAAAAAGAGAATCCTCGGGGCTGTTTCAGGGATTAAACATCGGTCATAGCAGTTTCAGGTTAGTCCACTTGCAATATGTTGATGATACTCTTGTGTTCATTAAACCAGAATTTGAAAGTCTATTGAACGTGAAACGTATTCTAAGATGTTTTGAGGCGATGTCTGGTTTGAAGATCAACTTCAACAAAAGCAGTTTGATTGGTATCGGGGTGGATGCGGAACTCTTGAATGGCTAGGCTGAATACTTATTGTGCAAGGTTGGAGCCTTCCCGATCAAATACCTTGGCCTTCCTCTAGGGGCTAACTCAGCGGTCCAAAACATTTGAAGGCCCATCTTGGACAAAATGAGATCAAAGCTAGCAGGCTGGCAAGCAAGGTATCTTTCTATGGCTGGTAGAGTGACGCTAATTAATTCAGTCTTGATGAGTTTGCCGATTTTTTTCATGTCTATCTTTAAACTACCTTGTGGGGTTAAAAATGATATGGACAAATTGATCCGGCGATTTCTCTAGGGCGGTTCGGATCACCAGCTCAAATTGCATTATGTGGACTGACACACAGTGAATGCTCCAAAGTGCATTGGGGGACTGGATATGATTGACTTTCATTTAAAAAACTCGGCCTTGCTATCAAAAAGGTTATAGAGGTTTGGCAATGAGGTGAATTTGTTATGGCGGAATTTCTTTGTGGAAAAATATGGGCTTGACAAGAGGCGACTTCTCCCCACCCCTTGTAGTAATAGATTTGTTTCTCACTCATGGAAAGCTGTTACTGTGCCACTTTCTCCTTCTAATCAATTTTACGAGGTTGTATCATCAGGAATGAGGGCGTTGCTCGGGAAGGAAGACAATATTATTTTCTGGCATGACGAATGGATAGATGGTATGATTTTAAAAATGTGTTTCCCTCGCATCTTTGCTCTGTCTGTGAATAAAGATGGGTTTGTAGCCGAGTTTGGAAACTGGAGGAATGGTCAATGGGAATGGAGGATTGCTCTTCGTAGAAATGCTCTTGATTGGGAGAATCAACAGTGGGAGGACTTGTTATACATTTTGTGTGGGCAATACCCTAACCGTCACTTTCAAGATCAGATCATTTGGCGAGGGGTTCCGAATTGTATGTATTCCACTTTTTCTTTTTATAAATCTGTGCTGCTGCCTCAAGGGCAAGGGAAAGTCATCTGGAACCTTGTGTGGAATGGGTATGGTCCACCTAAAGTTGAAGTCTTTGTCAGGCAACTAATTCATCATAAGCTCTCTGTTAGAAGCTACCTACTTAGGAGGGGCATCATTAGAGCAGAACATGCAGTGTGTCCGTTCTGTAATTCTGAGCAAGAATTTGTCCAATATCTTTTTTTTCGATTGTTGGTGTAGCTGGTTGGTATGGGCGAAGTGTTTGGAAACCTGGGGTATCACCTGGGTCTGTCCGGGAGATCTTTCCATCTTCTTGATGAGCTGGCAGCAGTCCTCCCCAGATTACAAAGGAAGGCAACCTTGGATCCTACTGTTTGATGTCACTACCTGGTCAATTCGGCTGTGTAGGAATCAGGTTACTTTCAATAATAAGAGCTTTGATCTTGTGCAACTAATGGATTTGATTTTCATTAGGTTCGCAACTTGGTTCAAGGCGAAATGGCCATCTACTTCAGCATCCATTATAGACATATTCCGTCAGCCAAATAGTGCAGAAGTGTGGCGGGTACACAGTTGCAAAAAGAAAAGTGCTGTTTGGTCTCAACCTCTCTCTGTCAAAATGAAGTTTATTGTTGATGGCTCAACAATCGGAAAACCCGGTAGGGCCGGGATAGGGGGTATCCTGAGAGATGATTTGGGAAAAACAAAAGCGGTGTTCTCTAAGCATGTTGGCATCTTAGATTCGAATCAGGCCGAGTTCTGTACTATCCGTGAGGCTTTTTGGATATTTTCTTAATCAAATTGGAAGAGTTCTCATGTCCTTGTTATTGAAAGTGACTCTGTTAATGCAATTAATTGGCTCAAGAATCCAGAGACTGCCCCCTAGCACCTAAAAAACGTCTCAAACCACATAGACCTACTGAAGGAGAAAATAAAGCAATGGGAGGGTTATCATATTCCACGGGGCATCAATAGTGTGGCCAATAGGTTAGCAAAGTCAGGAGTGTCCAGATTGAAAGACCTGTTGGCGTTTATTGAGTAATAAGTGTGTGTCTCTCCTATTTTTCTATTTTCAGTTGGTATGTACGCCGAGTAGGTTTGTTATTTATTGACTCCTACTTTGTAACTTCCTTTTCCAACTTTCTAATAATAAACTATGCCTTCTTGGCTTGTCAAAAAAAAAATTATATAATTTGTTATACTGTTAAATTTATTGAAAGAGAGCTACATAGAGCTCTAAAATACAATAACACTTGTCAAAAAGAACCAGCAAATAAATATTTTTAAAGTGCACAAAATTTTCTTAGAAAATTATTCATTATCAACTTTTTTTTGTTGTTGTCATTGTTGTTATAGCTAAATAATAATTCATATATTTAAAATTGAAAATTCACAGTATTAACCATATATTTTCCAAGTTATATGGTCTCAAGAACTTATAATTATTAGTATTACTAATGTAAATTCTATTCTGATATTCAAAATTGATCATCTTGCAAGTCGTGGGCTCTTTTTAAATGTTGAAAACAGAGGTTCACAGTTGCTATAAAGCAACAATTTAAAATAGGATGCACCTATGAAATTTGCCATTAAGAACAGCTTCACCATGCATAATTACATTTTAAATCTTATCTTAGTTTAATATATCTGTACGTGTATCCCCTTAGGAATATAAAAGACCGAGTTTGCACTGTCGATCCCTGCATAATAATTCTAATAGTTATAAAAAAAATATATTAAAATGAATGTGATTCCCATATACATATAGCAATTGAAAACCTTGTCCAAATTTTAAAATGATTGATGTCCAAATATCAATCTTAACGAAGTACTTGTGAGATGTATTGAGTTACTAAAATGGTGACAAATGTATTGAGTTACTAGCCAAATACCACTGAGCTAATGGAAACCATAAGTTGCGAATGCGAAAGGCCTGTATTATCTGTTGCTTAATGGATTGCATGCCTAAAACATAACTGCATTTTTCTTTTAACCTTCTTTTTTCCTTGATTTGTAGTTTGAAGTTGATATTCGCTAATTCAGAATAAAGAAGAAGAAAAGAAAATAAATGTTCCAACCATTTATATTCATTTTATGCAATAAGTTAGTATATAATAAAGGTTGTGATCATTTTGCAGGTACACCTTACAAGAGTACAACACAATAATAACTCGTTTTACCAGCAGGCGAAACTCATGCATGTTACATTATCTTTCAAGCGAAAGAAGTTACATATTATGATTAATGAGCCGAATCACTGCTTAATTCAATTCCCAATTAAAGTACCAGCTAGTTCCAGTGTTAATAAAGCTGTACTTTGGAATGCAAACTTTTCGATTTTCAAGTATCTGTTGCTAATTGAACATCTTCAATGAAGGACAGAATTGCAGATATTAGCTCATCTTTGTGCATGGTATAACAATGATTGGCTCTATCAATGAAATGTGTGGTATGGTTTGGCACGAATTTGTGAAATAGTAGAGCATCTCCCCTTGGTACCCTTTCATCCTTGAAACCGTGGACAGTCAGCACCCTGTAAATAAATGTATGAAAAATGATCATAGCCGTAAGTATATAGATGAATATGACCAGTGATTGAAGGTCATATTCACAAACTTAAATTAGAAAGAAGGTTTTGATCATATTTAGGAAGGAGGAAGGCATAAGCAAATTAAGAATACAAGTACCTGCATTTTTTGTCAATTTTTTGACACCAGTCTTCCATTTTTATCACTAGTCGATCCATCACGCTTGGGAATGTGACACAATAGTTTGCAACTTTACCTATACAATAAAGTTAGAAAATAATCTGTCAAATTCTCGATATCTCAAACGAACAGGCCTTACATGTATAGACAACGGAGATGTTGATGCTGCGGAATTACCATTTTGATTCTCTACAACATCAATGTAGCCATCCTTCCTCAGTCTTTCCATGAAGCCTGCACCAAGGCGTTCTTCAATGCCTTTTTCTAGATGGAAACGGGCAGATAAATTCACCACTACTGGAACATCATTGTATACGGATGCATAGAGCAAAACGACATTGGCTCCTACATATATTGAAGCAACGGTTATTCATCTTTAATGCATGGATGATCCCTTGTGCATTACAAGGATACACAGACTTAGAAATCAAGTCACAAACCTAAAATAATACAATTACTTTTCCTGCTTAGTTACAAGTGAGTATTTTTCACCTTTGCTATGACCAAGAATTACAAAAATCCTGCGTCCTTTGTTGGTGAAGTATTGAATGACAGCACGAAGGTCATCCACCTCTCCCCAATAGTTACTGAACTGAAATAATTCACCATCATCTTTACTCTCCCTGCCAAGTTTTTTTTTTTTTATTAAAAATCCAACTTAAAGTAATTTAGAGTATTTTACACTTAACAGTTAACACCTCCGTGCAAGAACATATATTCCCTCCCTCCCCTCCCCACCCCCCCCCCCCCCCCCCCCCCCCCGAAAAAAAGCACTTTTGATTGAGTACAAATTTTTATTAGTTATTAAAAATAACATATTTAATATACTATTAAATGTATAATTTTTTAATATTTGGTTAGATATTGTCATTAGTAGTAAGGATAATAGAGTAAAAAACTTAAAAATAAATTTTTTTTGGAGACACAAAGAATATAGATAGTGAATTTTTTTTGGAACCAAAAAGTATTATAGAGCTGAAAAGTAATAAATTCATTGGCTTGGTTATGACTTAGGGAGTACATTGAAAGTAAATTCTTACCCATTCCCAGAAAAATCAAATCGAAATACACTCAACTTTTTGTTGACTAGAGCTTCAGCAATTGGCTTTAACGTCCTGCTCTCCTGAGATTGTATATGAATGTATGAGAATTAGTTCAATTAACTTAACATATGTACACTTTTTTGTTAATTATGCCATTCCAAAAAAATTTCTTGCACGAAATCATCGGAATAAAATTTTTTTGTCACTTTTTATTGTTGGACATAAAACAACTTTAATTCAATGTTGACTTCAATCATTTAAAATTCCTTTGACTTTTATTTTAAAAAATAGTATTATTCTCTGCTCATGTGATGATGCTAATTTGATGCAGTTGCCAGGCCGGCCGTCTGGATTTAACTATTAAATTGATGTGACATCAATTTTGTTGAGTCTAAAGTAAAAGGGTAAATATAAGGCTAATATTCATTTTAACTTGGTTTTCAAAAGATTTAAACTAATTTTCAATCTTACTTATTTGGTTTTATTTTGTTCTTCGGCTAAAATTGACTCAATTCAAAAGATTCAAATACTCACAAAATCACATGAAAGTAAAAAGAATTTTTAATGATCATTTTATTCAATTAAGTCATCAATGATATGGTGTTGACTTCTATTTTAGTTTGATTTTGTCCAAGGATGAAATAGAACTAAATAACTAGGTTTGACAATTTAATTGAAACTTTTTAAACATTGTAGACTAAACCAAATTTGGGGTCTAAGTTGAAGGAGTATTAACATTATTTATCAAAAGCCAAATCATCAGAGTGAGATAATGTGCCTGCCTGTACTTCTCCATCAAGTGTTTGAGTTGGACAAGGGTAAATGTTAAGGGCACATAGAACTATGTTGAAGATCAGTAGTAGGAATAGAAGAGAGGGAAAAATGTTGTCAACGAAACAAAAAAAAAAACTTGAAGAGCTACAAACCTTGTCGGATCTATAACCATGGCAAGTCACTGCAATGTGTGAGGAGCCAGTTTCATGCAGCAGACCCACAAGTTTCTTGCCGTTGTGTTTTTCCACCGTTATCCTCTCAATCTTAATTTCTGCAAAAAGAAAAATAATAATAATAATTGAGAGCATGCATGACGCAACAAGAACATTGTTTTCTAAGGTGCAGAAAATTTGAACACAGGACAGGACAAGCAGAAAAAGTTCATTTACCTGGATTTTGTTCCATGCGGATGAAGGTTTTCTTGAAACGGTGATGGGGCTACCAAATAGTTACTTCGTACCACAAAACTAATCAACCTACTCCTTTGTTTTGCAAGACAGGGGATTCATGGAAAACCTAGGAATATATATTGTTAGAAATCTAGGATTGGAACGCTCGAGGAAAGTACATGGGAAACCATGGATGCAATGCATAGGCGATTCATGGAAAACCTAGGAATATATATTTTTAGAAATCTAGGACTGGAACGCTCGAGGAAAGTACATGGGAAACCATGGATGCAATGCATTGCATTTCCCAATTCTCCAGGCAGTGATTTTAATTTGTGGGATGGGAGGTTGAGTACTCAAGATTTTTTTCTTTTCTTTTGAAATTGTCAACTAATTAATTTATTAGCATTGCGTAAGCTAATGATTTTACTAACACGGCTCTTCCTCAAATGATACATATATATGTATATTTTGTAAAATTTGGGGTTCCTCCCAAATTAAGTTGAATTTGACCAACAAATCAAATGCTTTCAGAGTGTGTATGTATAACGATGAGGGATTGCAATTACTTTCAGAGTAATTTTCATCCCCCTCCTCCCCCACCAAAAAATAAAAATAAATTTTAGCATCCTTTTAGGTCACAAACTCACGATTATTTCGTAGTTGATGCAACATACTTCTTTCGCATATTATATAAATTATTTTAAATATGAGCAATGATAATACAATGAAAAATTATAATGAAAAATCACAGCGATTAATGTAGTACGAATAAAAATAAAAAATTATCCCTTATTATTATTATTTTTTTTAGCATATACATGTACAAGGGCGTGCTTATACATGTATAATGAGACGTAATGTTAGAGTAAGAAGAACTTTATATAAAGTTGTACAGAAATATTTATAAAGTTGTAGCGGTGAGGAAGCTAGGAATTTTTGTAGTGAAGGATGGACAATCATATTAATTACTCTCTATCTCTCTCATTAAAAATAAGAAATAAAAAAAAGAAGTTCACATTCAGTTTTGTATTACTTTTTTTTTTAAAGTTATGATATAATTTTTTTAAAATTATGAGATACAATATATTTAATGTACTAATAAATATATAATTTTTATTTTTATCTTTATTTGGGTCATATATAGTCATTATTAGTAAAAATAATATTGAATTTCATCTAGAAGTGGTCTTTTCTTAAAAAAAATAAAATAAAAGTAAACTCTTTTTCTTTTTAGAAATGAGGGAGTGTATAGTTTGAAAATTTTATTACCAAAAGTTAGTCAAAGAAAAAAATGATATATAATTCGAAAAATTTATTAGTGAAAAATAGTAAGAGAAAAAAAAAAGATAGGGAAGAATAAGTATCACATTGATCCTAGAGTAGATTATGTTAAAACTTTTACATGAAAATTTAATTCAAAAAAATTGTGCTTTCTTTTAGACCAAACGCCAATTAGATTGAGGGAGGGGGGGTGCGGGCTTGGTTCAGTATAGGGAATGGAAATGATAATAATTATGAATGATAATAAGTTCTTTCATTATAATTGTATTTGTTGGTTTGTGTTGAGAAATGAAAATAATAATAATTCTTCCAAATATGCAAAGCCTTGATTTTACAGGTTTGGTTCACCAATTTTTTTATTTTTTTTTTATCAATAATCACTTTCACACCCTCCAAAATAGGAGGGAATGAAGCAATTTTTGTATTTGGAATTGAATTATACTTCACGAAATGATACCGTTCAACTAAGCATCGAATTTCATTTCATTCCCCATCCCCCCAACCCCTCAACCAAGCCACCCCTCAGAATGACAACGGTATACATTTGGCAAATGTGTATTAATTAGTATCAAAAGACGGCACTTAATTTGTCGACAAATGACTACAAAGTAATTAAAATAATATTTAATCTATTATCTTATTGAATCTTGAAACCGCAAATAAAGAAGCCGGATTTGTTTGACTTCTTCAACATTTCAACATATATGAAGAAGCCAAGAAAATTCGGTGAGCACATAGATACTAATTAAATTACATAAAATTTATTTAGATGTTTTAAACGTTAACATAAACATAAAAAAAAGAACATCATCAATCCTTCCTCTTGGGCCTTAATTTGTTTCTATGTAGTCTTCAATGTTCAAAAAGTTTCAATTTTTTCCGCAAACTTGAGTGATTAATCATTCGAAGTTCACTAAGAGGTAGCAATTTTTTCCTCCTCCAATGCATGGAGAAGCAACTTCCCCGATTGGCAATTAATGCTAGCTTTTGATTTAGAAGTATTACGAGCTACTAAATCTTCTTGAATGAAAGACAGAATGGCTGATGTCAGTTCATCTTTGTGCGAAGTGTAACAATGATTAGCCCCTTCGATGATACGTGTTTTGTGGTTAGGCACGACCTTCGCAAATAGCAAGCCTTCTTCCATTGGTATAATTTCATCCTTGGAGCCATGGATAGTCAACACCCTAAATAGTAAATAAACATGGAAAATGATAACATCCGCCATGAATACTTGTCGAATAAATAAAATGAAATACCTAGGGTATAAATAAATAATACGCAAAAAAAAAATGAAAAGGAAACATAAGCAAATAATATATACCTGCATTTTTTGTCAATTTGAGAGCAAGAATCCTCCATGTTTATTTTTAGTCGATCTTTGACACTTTGCAAGGTGATTTTATATTTAACTTGGCCTATAAAAATAAAAGTTTTAAGTTTGTCAAATCCTCACCTCAGATTAAAGAATATGGAAAACTCTGCCTCACATATATGTCTTGCGTAGAATTTATGTAGTGTCGTGAAATTTACCACTAGTTTGATTTTCTTCAAACTCAATGAAGCCATCCCTCGTCAATGTTTTCATGTAGCCCGCACCAAAGCGCTCTTCCAAGCCTCTACTCATTTGGAAACGTCCAGAAACATTCACCACCGCCGGAACATCACGATATTTAGATGCGTAGAGCAGCACCACATTGGCTCCTGCACCATAATTCATAGATGATCTCAGTTGATTCCTAATGTGAGAAAGTTATGAAAAATAAGCGTTCATAAAATGCAGATGTGATGAGCAGCTATATTATGGTGCAGGATCTGATGAACAGCAGACGTGATTATCTATGAATTCAAGATTCACCACCGCCAGAAAAGATGCAGATGTGATGAGTACCTTTACTGTGGCCAAGAATTGCTGATATTTTGCGTCGTCTCTCGGTGAAGTATTGAATAACAGCACGAAGGTCGTCCACCTCACCCCAGTAGTTACTGAATTGAAATTCACCGTCACTCTCCCTTGTGAAAATTAGCATAGTAAGACAAACATAGTAAGTCCCAAATAAACAAATCAACAGTATATTATATGTAGATAAGGAAAAATAATAATAACACAAATAGGCGAATTTACTAGAGTCTTGCAACACTTACACTGTGCCAAAGAAACTATTTCAAGAAAAAAAAAATTCTAAAGATAAATAGAATTGGTCCCAAAAAGAAAAACAGGCAAAACTTGGGTTGGACCGGATCATGTCGATAAAGTTGGACAAACCTGGTACGTGGTCAACACAAGACTAAGTCTGTAGCGAAATAGGTTCAGTATAAGGTGAAGCAGTGAAAAAAATAATTTTGAAAGCAAATAGAATTAGGCCCAAAAAAAAAAACAGGCAAAACTTGAACTAGACCTAATCATGCATATAAAGTTGGGCCGATCTGGTATGTGGTCAACACAAGACCAAGTCTGCAGCGAAATACTTTAAGTGTCTTAAAGAAATAATTCTAAAAACCGGATCATGCAGATAAAGTTGGATAGAGCTGATTAAGTGTCTTAAAGAAATAATTCTAAAAGTCGGATCATGCAGATAAAATTGGGTAGAGCTGGTACGTTGTCAACACAAGACCAAGTTTGTAACGAAATAGGTTAATTGTGTAAAACAAATAACTCTGAAGACAAATATGTTAACCAAAGGTTAAATGTGTAAAACAAATAATTCTGAAGACAAATATGTTAATCAAGTCTATAGCCAAATAGGTTAAATGTGTAAAACAAATAATTCTGAAGACAAATAGAATTAGGCCCAAAAAGAAAAATAGGTGTCAATTTGGCCCTCTTTTCTGAGCGCAAATCCACCATTCTTCTTTAGGTCACAAGTCTATTCAAAGGAAGTTTAATATAAGGTATTAGAATGTCTCCTAAAGTTTTAATATGGGATAGTGATTTTCGTCTGAAATATACAACATCATTGACCCGAACAAATTCACAAATGTTTTAGTGATAACGTTATATTAAGGCAAAGTTGCGAGCACAGCCCCTATATCCATAAGTCCAAACACGCTATGCACAAGCTAGATGTAGGCTTGGTTTTGTTATGAGGGGTCTATAACAGAAAGCCAAAGGCTTACCCATTTCCAGAAAAATCAAATCGGAACGTACTGAACTTTGCTTTTACTAGAGCATTACTGATTGTCAATATCGTCTTTTGGTCCTGCGATTAGAAATGACGATATGAGAATGAAACTCATCAATCCACATTGGTCAATTTCCTGCTGTTGGTCTGTCACTTGGGTAAATGTGAAAATATAGGAGCAATGGAAACTAATATATGCTGCTCAAAATTGATTCAACGGCATAATTTGTCACCTCTGGTTTTGGACCTTTTGGTTGGTAAAAAAAAATAGTACAAATGTTTGACCCTCTTATTTGAAGTTAATTATCTAAATTTTTAGTTCAATTAACTATTAGACGTGGGCTTTTTTTCCCCTTATTATAATTAACAAACAAAGGACTCTTAAATGAGAGAGAATAATTATCACTTTTTTGAGGTGTCCAAAACCCATAATTTTTCCTTAATTATAGATGAGACATGTAAACAATCACTAAGGGCCTGTTTGGTTGTCAAAGATTCTTATCTTGGAAAGTAATTTGTTTCCTTAGTTTTAAATTCCTGTGTTTGGTTAGTTTGGGAAAAGTAATTTGATTACTTTCCGATGTTTGTTTCAGTTTTAAATTTTTTAGACAAGTAATCAAATTCCTGAAAATAGGAAAAATAAGTGCAACATTCCAGGATTCTGATTCCTTACTAAAAGTTGTCATTCTGATTACTTGTTTTAGAATTTTAGTGTAAATAAACATCTTTTTTACTTTTAATATTATTTCATCTATTTTTTCTCTTTAGACTCTCACGTATCTTTTATTTTTTAATTATTAGTCATGTAATCTTCTATTTTAATTATTATTATTTTTAATTTTTTAAAAAAAATTACTTCAAAACTTTTTTCTATTCAAATTCATAATTTATTAAAATTTAAAATTATGTAATTTTTTATTTTTTCGCATTAAATTTTTTGAAATTGTGGTTTGATTTCATCTTAAATGAGGTTTTTTTGGGTTTAAATATTATTATATATTACAATTGACAAAATTAAGAAATTTTATATTATATTTTGATTAAAAGAATAAAAATAGTTGTCTCTATCATTAATCACTATTATATAATAGGAAAAAATTTGTCAGTCGATTTTAATGTAATTATTATAAATATTGAGAATTAAATTACCTTTTTATAGTCTCGTAATATTAATATAAATATTTAGTAATTAGAATATAGTTAAAGTTCTAAATTTTTCGAACTTTTAAAAAGATTATCTATTTACTATGTATTTATTTTTAGCCATTTGAAGATGGTTAAAATTTATTATTCCGTTTAATAATTTAGTTTTCATTGGTATGTTTTTTCATAATTAATTAATTGTTTTACTCTTTTTGTAGTAATTATAGAAGAATTTTGACAGCAATATCTACATCCTCAATTAAATCATTATTACTCTTTTTTTCTTCTTTTATGACCTTATCTACTCCCCACCCCCACCCACCCACCCTAATTTGACTTTTTTTCTTTTTCTTTTTTTATATTTTGAATTTTTTGGCACTATGAATTGTACTTTTGTAAGGTCATTTTACATTTATTTATAAGAGTTTTAGTCTATTGTTTTATGATTTTTTTAATTTTTTAATTTTTTGAAATTTTAAAATTTTTGTTTTCCCTAAACTTTTAACAATATGTATTTAACAAATTATTGGACATCTCATGCCTTGCATGGGAATCCTACACTAGTATAAAATAAGAGGAATAATATGCTAGATGTACAGTACATGTCAAATAAATCATATTTAAAATATATTTGTGATTCATTGTTACATTAACTTTCCCATAAATATTTTTATTTTATCCAAACATAGGTAAGTATTCAGAATTCTCATAATTAAATTTCTAAAATTTAAATTCCCTAGAAAAGTACTCATTTTCCTTAGAATTAAATTCCTCGAAATCATATTCCCATTTAACTTTACTTTCCCGCGAACCAAACGAGCCCTAAATGAAATGTAAGGCTCTTAATTAAGTCATCTGGTCTTTTAAATTCCTACATCCTATTTTTGAAAGATTGTACCAATTTGAGAATTGTTCACCAGTCTCAAAAGTGTGTAACCTGCTTCTTTGATGAGTGAGCAAGTCAATTGTCTAATTTTCCTTGAAATTGTAATGGAAACTAAATCTATTATATGTAGCAAAAATATTAAAGATCAATTTGACACTAAGTCCATGAACAAAGATTCAAACCTATTTGTGATGAAGATAACTATATTAGTTACATATAAGTCAGACAAAACCACAATGATGCGACATGTATGAACATGCATCAAAGCAGTTCTTACTCCAAAGTCCAAAGTAGTAGGCTGCTCAGCGCTTGGAGGCACCAAGAGCTCCCCTTGCAGGAGGCGCAGGCTCCAATCTCATGGATGGAAAATTGAAAAATTGGAAATTAAGGAAATAAAACAGTTTCTAAGGAAGGACTCAGTCAAAATTAATAAACAAGTTAATTATCAGTGCCAATGAAAATAATACGCATGTATGCATTACATTTCAAAATGAATTTTTATATTTTTTTATATAAAAATTATAAAATAAAAGTTATCTTCATAATATAAAATATTATTTTAAAAATTACAAAAATATGTTTTCAAAATACTATTCATGGGCAAAAGAAACCGCCACCTACCTTGTTGGACCCAAAACCATGGCACAAGACCACAAGGCCATGGGAGCCTGCTTCGTGCAATACACCCACAAGTTTGTTCCCGTTGTGCTTTCTCACTGTGATCCTCTCAATCCTGGTTTCTGCAATAACCATATGATGGAGCCAAGATCATATTTATTAAGGGCAGGCGACAATAATGAAGAAAATTTTGTTGACTACAATTAAACAAACCAAAACCCTCATGAAATATATTTGATAAACGTGTTCAAAGCCGGAAGCCCGCATATGTCTTTCTTTTTTAGGTGGGCAGATTTTAGTTACTAGTGTATAGGTAAAAAAGAAAGGATCGTTTTCCTTATTAAATGAAAATATTTAGGAAATGAAGCAGAAGAAACTAGTTCATCGATTACCTGGATTTTCTGCCATGTTGATGAAAGTTTCCTTGCAATTAATGGCGATGGTAGGTAGCTAACTGGTATGCATACGTAAAATATATATAGTGAACTCTGTTGACCAAGAGGAGAGTCGAAAGTCGTCTGTTATCCCTCCGCCCAAAAAAGGAAGAAAAAAGCTGTGGACCTTGGGGCTGGTTAGCGTGGGCCGGTTCCGGGTATGTCGGTATTTCACACCTTTTGCCCCGAAGGAAGAAAAAAACTGATCTAAAGAAAATAGAAATTAAAGACTGCAGTATTCAATCAACATTAAAGTCTTTGTTTAATAATTTTTTTTTTAAAAAAAATTAAAGATACAAGATAGTGAGGTAGATTTTTTTTTTTTAATTTAAACGTAAAGTTTTATTGCTGATCACGACACGAATTAAATTATGTACATATTTATGACTAATATAACAGCAGTACTGAGATAAATTAACAAAAACTCAAATCAAGCTCCATAAATTTTCAACAGGGTTTTTTTTTCCAAATTTCGAGTGGCGTGTCCCATGCAACTAATTCCATAAATATCTCTCTTTTTAATTTCTATAGTTAGAATTTGAGAGGCAAAAAATAAATATTTTTATTTTTTTGTATATGTGATACAATTCAGTACAACTGTCATATAAATACAATATCAAAATATTTATATAAATAGACTAAATATTGTCTAATTATAACTAAATATTGTATAACATATTTATAAGCAATATTTTGAATATATTTTAACTTGACATATTTATAAAGAAATATTTTGAATATATTCTAATATCCCCTCAAACTTAAGATGGCAAAGCAAAATTAAGTTTGAAAATAAGATCAAGAAAGTCATTAGGAGTATAATCGATGACAAATACCACGATTTGAAAATAATGTTAAACAAAATATATAGGTCACAAATCTAGAAAGCCAAAATGGGCCAAAACGAAAAACTAAAGCTGGCCAAAACAAAGAAAAACTGGACAAAGTTGAGAGAGCCAAGATCGGCTGGCCCGCACACAACTGAAGCAAAACAATACCAAAAAAAAAAAAATGTGAGGCCACAAACTTCCAAGTACGGCCAAAAAAATCAAGTATGGCCGAAAGAAGAAAAATCAAGTATCCCAATAAGCATCTCATCATCGAATACGTAGGACGGTGGGAATGAGTGGTGTTGGAAGATACCCAGAGAAATAAATGAGTTAATTAATTCCCACGTCAACGACTCATTATTACCGGCATTAACAATTTTATTCCGTCCCAATTATTGTTCCTCATTCAATATTTTATACACTTTGTGTGATTGCCCAAGTGGCCACTATTGAAAGCATCATCAAGAATCATAATTGGCATGATTGATTAATTAAAAAAGGCAAGAAGTAAATGAAGTGACCTCATTGCTGATTTGGATGGCTCGCATTAATGCCTTCCTTTTTAAAAAATATTGCATATATCTGTGTATTATTATTTTTAGGATAATAAATTAATTACATAATTTCTTTTTCTTGTTCTCGTATTATATATATGGACTGTCTTCTCTAATTAATAGGTTGTTCCTTCTAATTGTATCTTATTATACAATCCTACATAGTACAACGAATGTATAAAATATATGTAAATTGTCACCCCTAATTTATAGATTGTCATTTCACGCATTTTACACCTCGTCTCTAGTATAGACTTCCCCAAAAGTATGACTCCATTAGTTCAAAACAAAATAGTTTTAACATAACAAATTTAATGTATAATTAAATGTGTTACATTTTAGTTTTATCCCTTGTAACTTATGTTATGTGTGTGTATATATATGTGTGTGTATAGTCATTGTTAGTAAAAGTACTATGATAAAAATTTCACACTAAAAGTAAATTTTTTTTAAAACCAAAAATAAATAAATAAATAAATTCATTTCTTAGGAGAAAATAAATAATTAATTTAACTAATACGGACATCAAATTCATCATTTCGAGGAAAAGCCCTACATATAACCTGTCCAAACTAAGATTGTCATTGTCGTTTATTAGAAATGAGATTACAAAATTGGGATCTGTTGGATCATAAAATGCGACAAGTTGACATTTTGACAAGATTAATGAATTAAAGTTGAGAAAGAGATATAAAACATTTAACAAATAAGATATGTAGAATTCAAACCAGAAATTGTCAACATGCACACATATTTCAGGCACATAAAATCAACTTACATATATGGACATATAGTAATCTTCACTACCGTGACAGCTAGCCAGTGATGGCTAATAACTTGTTAAAGCCCGCCAGGTAAAACGAATCAACCTCGCCAAAACAAATTAAGAATTTCATTTGCCATTACTACATTGATGAAGACCATCTAGATGTTGAAGCTAATTTGTTGGCCGGCCTATAAATAATAATGATAATAAAAGAGTTTAATTTCCACAAGTGAAAAGCAAGCCAGGGAATCCCAGATTTTGTTATTCGTTAGGAGGCACAAGATTTGGGACCGGAGAAACTTTACTTTATATTCAGATTGAAAAAATAAGTTTAAAATTATATCATGAATAATATGAATTTTTATATATGCAAAGCTTATAAATATTTTTCAAGAGTTAAGCATGCTATGTTTTCACTCAAACATGATTCTAACATTTTCAGTAATAGAATGGCAGTTTAGACATGTTTAGACAAGTCTTCCAATTTTATTATTCATACTATATATGTATGGATCAAAATTTAAAATTAAGAATAAAAACAAAAACTCCTACACTTAATTGTTATATTTTATGACAAAAGATTTATATTTGATCAAATTTAAGCTCTTTTTTAAGTAGGGGGAGTATTAATTTTTTTCTATTAAATATAAATGCGTTTTATAGGGGTTAACACTTACATGTGGTTTAACTTTAGACTTATGCAGGAAATAATAAGTTGAAGCATAAAACCCTACTGCTATATCAAAGAGTTTCTCAACTGTTTTCAAACTAATAATGGGAATTTTTCTTTCATTTTCGATCAAAAGGAAAAAAATAATTAGATTTGTTCAATCATTTTTCAATGGATTCAAAACAAAACGATTTATCATTTGATTTATGTGTATAGTTTTTCCCGAAAACCTTGCTCTCCACATCCAGTCCATATTCCTTCTGTCATGATTTCACTTGGTTCCTATATGGAAAGTATGGGATTTCCATATAGGAGTGAATCCCACATGGAAAGTATGGGATTTCCATGAGGGGTTTATATGACCTTGGGTTCTTCCACCTCACAGGCTAGCTTTTGAGGTTGGTTCCCTCAAGGTCATGACAAATGGTATCAGAGCCAACCACTACCCCTCTGCCCGTGCTATGATCGGTTGGTGACGCCGGCAGTGTCGGGACTAGATGGTGACGCCGGTATTGCAGTGTTCGCCCGGGACTAGGTTGGTGACGCCGGCAGTGTCGGGACTAGATGGTGACGCCGGTATTGCAGTGTTCGCCCGGGACTAGATGGTGACGCCGGTATTGCAGTGTTCGCCCGGAACTAGGTTGGTGACGTCGGCTGGCCGGGACTAGAAAGAAGAATCTAGTGCAAAGCCACCTAGGACTAGGTTGGTGACGTCGGCTGGCCGGGACTAGAGAGAAGAATCTAGTGCACAGCCATCTAGTGCAAAGCCAATAATCCGATGCATGCGGAGCCGCGTGGACACGGCATGCGGAGCATGGTGGATTGTCATGATTTCACTTGGTTAGCGTGGTGGATTGTCATGATTTCACTTGGTTCCTATATGGAAAGTATGGGATTTCCATATAGGAGTGAATCCCACATGGAAAGTATGGGATTTCCATGAGGGGTTTATATGACCTTGGGTTCTTCCACCTCACAGGCTAGCTTTTGAGGTTGGTTCCCTCAAGGTCATGACACCTTCATCACCTTGCAAGGCGGTCCAAAATGGTAGGAAACCGTCATTGGGCCACAACTTTTCTTTCTATTCATTGGGCTAGTTAGTACTCTCTAGCCCAATAGAGTAAAGCATTCAGTCCTCAGTCCGATGTTTTTGTACTCTCCAGCCTAGTAAAGCATTCGGTCCTCAGTCCGAAGTTTTTGTACGGGGCCTTCTTGCACTGCTCATAGGACGATGTGGAAAAATATGCGTGGGCCACATTTCCCAATTTTAAATTGGAGATGGGAAAACGCATTACCATAGTTTTTTTTTTTTTAAGATCTTACTATATTATAATATATTCCTATTTATTATAACATTATGTGTCCTACACAATATATTACAATGTATTTCCGTTCTATTATAATAGTATTTGCCCCAATTCACTTTTAATAAATAGATTTAGCTGTGAATAATACTAAAATATATCCACAATAAAAAGAAAAAATACATACAAGTCCGCCAATATGGTTTGTAAAATAGCATACATAGAACCCAGTATTATAGTATTGTTTCTAAATAAACATGAACATGGACAATATTAATAACAAATCTAGACTTTGGAATGTTAAGGGTGTGCATGGGTTAAACTTTCAAACAAAATTTTACGTTTTTTAATATATTTTTATTTTTATAAAAATTATTTTAAAAAACATAAAAATATATTTTAAAATACAATTCATACACATCACATAACTTTCCAATTATACATCTGCTGCAAGTTAAAGATCCTTGAGGAAAGACAAAATGGCCGAGATGAGTTCATTTTTGTGGTCGGTGTAGCAATGAGTAGCCCCGTTAACGATGCGTGTTATGTGATTTGTCACGACTTCACGAAACAAAAAGGCATCTCCCATAGGCGTAATTTCATCTTTGGAACCATGGACAGTCAACACCCTGAGAATAAGTAAATGAAGAAAATCCCATGAATACATATATCTCCTGGGACCAATGCAGACTGATTATCAAGCAACTAGCGGCATAACAAATAGTACCAGTCAAACAAATACAGAAAAAGAATACCTGGGCATTTGTTTTCATAGTAAGCGGGAAGATCACGTAATGAAGTACAAATAATGTTACCTGCATTCTTTGTCAATTTGAGAGCATGATTTCTCCATGTTTATCTCTAGTCGATCTTCAACACTCTGCAACGTGACACTGTAGTCAACTTTGCCTGTAAAATTAAGTTAGTTTTCGGTCAACACTTCTTATCTTATTCAGAACATGTGGAAAAAAATAAAATGAAAAGTCGCCTTATGGAGTAAATGTTGCAATAAAATTAATAGTATGGAATTTACCATTTTGCTTCTTGACTTCAATATATTGATTATTTCTCAGTCTGTCCATGAAACCTACACCAAAACGCTCTTCCATGCCCATTCCCAGATTGAAACAGGCAGATACATTCACCACAGCCGGAACATCATGATGCTTAGATGCGTAAAGCAGCACCACATTGGCTCCTGTACCATATATGATTTGAAGCAATTAGTAAATTTTGATTTTTTTTGTGGAGAATCCCATTACAAAACAAAAGCCTCTGTATGCCAGAAACTCAGCTTCAGATTTTGCAATTATTCAGCATTATTAACAAATGCAGATGTTTTGAGTGTTATTAGTGGTGCTTTGTCACCTTTACTATGGCCAAGAATTGCGGATAAACAGATGCTAAGATGAGAACCAAAGAGAAACGTGAGGTGACTTCAAGACTGACTGACTGAGGTACTTCAAAGCTTAAGAATCAAGAGGGTAAGTTTGATTATGGGAATGGTCGCCGGACAGCAATCGGAAACTTTCCTCAAGAGTCAAGAGGGTATGAGCAAGTCTGAAAATCAATTGTCGGCAAACAAAAATGTAGGATTAGTTCATTGGATCAGATCGGATCGATCCAGTGATCTAATCCGATCTGACACATTAAAAACTAAAAACTAATTAGGTTTTGTTTGATTTGATTCAACTCAATTCAAAATTTCGAATTAGATTAGCGGATCGAATGCGATAGAAATAAAATGAAGTCTGATGTTTGATTGAGGGGTATCATTTCATAAACAATAACTCCAAATACAAAAAGTAGGTATCCTCCATTTCCCTCTCTAATTTGAGGTACAAAAGTGATTACTTATAAAAACAAAATTTCCTAAACCAAGGAGGTATAAATAATAATTATATACTTTAAAAAATTATTATTATTATTATCATTATTGTTTTCCAATACAAATCAATTAATAAAATTTTAATAAAAAAATTATCATTATCCACTATTATTATTATAATTATCTTTCTCAAGCGGTCCCTTAGTTCTACTAACTGTATACTAACTAGTGGTATGGGTGTCATTTCTCCGTCAGTTTGACCCATGTAGCGTGGGTGCCAAAACTTCTAGAACGTTTAACCGGCTTTTATGACCTTGCAAAATTACTGTCGTTCAATTATGAATAATAGAGCCCTTTTAACATATTATTGAGTAAATAATTAATCATTCACTCTTAAAAAATTTCACTTTTGGTATAATACAAATTTTTTTAAATTACAAAATACAACAAAATTAATGCTTTATTAAATATTTATTTTTACATTTTTATTCTTACTTTTTAATTTAGGGAATACATTATAATTATTAATAAAGATTATATAAGAATTTCACATGAAAAAAAGACTTTTATTTAGGACAAAAAGAAAATTTGAAACTAGAGCCTTTTTTTAGGTGAAGGGAATATTATAGTTTGAGGGTAAATGTTTCAAGAAATGCGGAAATGAAAAGTAAGGATATTTTTAGTGAAACATTATAATAAAAAGTTATAATAATTGATGTAGGAAAAATAAAATTATTTCTTATTTTTTTATACTATTTAAAAAATATAGTTAATAATTTTATGAGTTACGATTCATATACTCAAAAATTATAATAATTTTCTACGTGACTGATACAACATTTATAAGATGCAA
The DNA here is from genome assembly GCA_020080225.1 of Gynochthodes officinalis. NCBI lineage: Eukaryota > Viridiplantae > Streptophyta > Magnoliopsida > Gentianales > Rubiaceae > Gynochthodes > Gynochthodes officinalis. The sequence goes on along the minus strand of CM034615.1, from coordinate 43,319,387 downwards.
GTCACTAAGGTTTAATTACATAATGCCACATCCATAAATAATTTATTATAACTTTTTATTATAAATATTATATTTTAATTTTACTTTTCATTCTTACTACATCACTTACTATTATTACTTCGCAAACTAGGAGCCTAATAAGCATGTCCACATTATCTACTGCCACAACTACTTACTATGCATTACAAGAGATTTTTAAAAAGAAAATAAAAATTATCACTTAATAAAAAAAAAAAAAAAATTTACGTGGGCATCTATAGTTAAACTATTTATTATCGTATGAGCCGTTATCAGCTTGTTAACTATTTGCTTTCACATAGTTTCCTCCCCAAAAAATAACGTTGTATTTTTTTCTGTCTAAAAAAAATTTACTTTTAAATTAAAATTGTAAAATAATTTTACTAATAATAATTATTTAAATACATGTTTAGTAGGCCTTGCATAAACAGCGGCAAAGAACATTTTGGATAAGGCTGGCTAAATTGGATTCAAACTACAATGTAGTCCCTCCGTTTCATAACAAGTGTTTGGTCCATTGATTTTTTTGTTTGACTGAATTATTTGCATTAATATATTTAGATTTTTAAAAATATTATTATATCATGTTAAAAGTTGGATGAAAAGCTATTCAATAGATAATTACAACTACAAAATCTTAAAAAAAAAAAATGTAATTTAGGAGTGTCATTTTTCATTGCAACGGAAAAAGTGGTATATTCAAATATTCAATAATAACTCTATTCGTTTGTTTAAGTTTTAACATGAAAGGTTATATAATTCTTTCCTAGCTACTAATTAATTACAACATTATATGAAAAAATCAAGAGAATTTGAACGTAATAATCTTCATTATTATCTCAACAAGCTAATTTGCCTTCCTTCATTCAGCACACGTACACCTAAAAAACCTACTAATTTGTTTTCCTTTTTATAGCACATATTTAGAAATCATCAGTAGGACACCGTTTGACTCCTCCGAGTCGACTTGAGAGAATTCATACAGGAGAAAATTTGTGAAAATAAATTAACAAATATTCAAATATAAATATCTTTTACAGAGATTAACACTTACAAGTAGATTAACTTTAGACTTATGCAGAAAATAATAAGCTGAAACATAAAACTCTATTGCTATATCAAAGAGTTTCTCAACTGTTTTCAAACTAATAATGGGAATTTTTCTTTCATTTTCTATCAAAGCAAAAAAAAAAATTAGATTTGTTCAATTATTTCTCTATGGATTCAAAACAAACCGATTTATCATTTGATTTATTTGTATAGTTTTTCTTCCCGAAAAAGTTGCTCTCCACATCCAGTCCATAGAGTTTTGGTTTTATTTCCCTCATCATCTTTCAAGGCGGTCCAAAATGGTAAGAAACTGTATTGGGCCGCAACCTTTCTATCTATTCATTGGGCTAGTTAGTACTCTCTAGCCCAATAGAGTAAAGCATTCAGTCCTCAGTCCGAAGTTTTTGTACGGTGCCTTCTTGCACTGCTCATAGGACTATGTGGGAAAATACAAGTGGGCTACATTTCCCAATTTTGGATTGGACATGGGAAAACGCATTACGCAGCCCCACTCCATTTCTAATTTTAGTGATTTTTTGCATTTTACTCATCTTTCTAACCATAGGTTTTTTTTTTTTTTAAAATCCCATTTTATTACAATGTCTTTTTTTTCATATTATAACAATATGTGCCTCACACAATGTATTACAATATATTTCTGTTCTATCGCAACAGTATGTGCCCTTGTTCACCTTTAATAAATAGATTTAGCTGTGAATAATACTAAAATATATTTACATTAAAAAAAAAAATACATACAAGTCCGCCAGTATGGTTTGTGAAATAGCATACATAGAAACCAGTATTCCAGTATTGTTTCTAAATAAACATGAGCATGGACAGTATTAATAACAAATCTAGACTTGGAATGTTAAGGGTGTGTATCATTAAATTTTCAAAATAAAATTTTACGCTTTTTAATATATTTTTATTTTCACAAACAATTATTTTAAAAAGCGTAAAAACACAGTTTCAAATACAATTCATACACATTCACGTAACTTTTCAGTTATATATCTGCTGCCAGTTAAAGATCCTTAAGGAAATACAGAATGGCAGAAATAAGTTCATCTCTGTGGAAAGTGTAGCAATGATTAGCCCCGTCAACAATGCGTATCATGTGATTTGGCACGACTTTGTGAAATAAGAAAGCATCTCCCAGTGGCGTAATTTCATCGTTGGAACCATGGACAGTCAACATCCTGAGAATAAGTAAATGAAGAAAGTCCAATAAATACATATACCTCCTGTGACCAATGCAAACTAGATTATTAAGTAGCTGGCAACATAACAGATAGCACCAATCAAACAAATAAAGAAAAAGAATACCTGGGCATTCATTTTCATAGTAAACGAGAAGATCACGTAATGAAGCACAAAAGAATATTACCTGCACTCTTTCTCAATTTGAGAGCATAATTTCTCCATATTTATATCTTGTCGATCTTTGACACTCTGCAACGTAACACGGTAGTCAACTTTGCCTATAAGATTAAGTTAGTTTTCGATCAACATTTCTTATCTTATTCAGAACTCTTGGGAAAAAAATGAAAGGAAAAGTCGCCTTATGGAGTAAATATTGCAATAACATTAATAGTATGGAGTTTACCATTTTTCTTCTTCTTAACATCAATATGGCCATCCCTTATCAGTGTTTCCATGAATCCTACACCAAAACGCTCATCCATGCCCATTCCCAGATTGAAACGGGCAGATACATTCACCACTGCCGGAACATCATGATACTTAGATGCATAAAGCAGCACCACATTGGCCCCTGTACCATATATGATTTGAAGCAATTAGCAAATCTTGATTTTTTTTGTGGAGAATCCCATTACAAAACAAAAGCCTCTGTATGCCAGAAACTCAGATTCAGATTTTGCAATTATTCAGCATTATTAACAAATTCAGATGTTTTGAGTGTTATTAGTGGTGCTTTTTCACCTTTACTATGCCCAAGAATTGCGGATATTTGGCGTCCTCTTTCTGTAAAATATTGAATGACCGCACGAAGGTCATCTACTTCTCCCCAGTAGTTACTATAATCAAATTCACCATCACTTTCCCTGCCAAGTCACAGCTGTGTCAATTTGTCATTCTGCAAATTAGCATTGCACCACAAAAATAGAAAGTCCCAATAAAAAATAAACAATAAACACTCATAAACTTGATAATTATACCAGGCAAGCCCTTTTTTATTTTTATTTTGATAAAATAGCAAGGGAATTTTTGTTGACCTACTTTTGTTTTGGAGGGAATTTTTAGATTGTTCGGTAAGTCATTTACTCATTTTCATTTTGGTAAAAGTAAAGGGAGTTTTTGTTGATCTATTTTTGTTTTGAAAAGAATTTTTAGATAATTTGGTGAAAAAATATTTCCAACATATTCTTTTCAAAAATTCAATACTCACAATTATATTCACAATGAATATAAAATATTATCCAATTTATAAGTGCATAAAAATATACACGAGTTATATTAACAACTAACGAAAGTTATTTACTATGTTGGATGCCATCAATCCCAGGAGTTAGTCGAATGAATGAACTTATCCAGTTAACGAAATAATTCATCAACTAATGGACTCCAAACATGCATGGTGCCACACGGCAAAACCAAATTAAGGCGTACCCATTTCCAGAAAAGTCAAATCGAAATGCACTCAGATTTTCTTTTTCCAGAGCATGAGCGATTATCTCTATTGTCCTGCTGGCCTGCAAGTTTAATCAAGGTATCGGAATTGAATCCATTAGTCCACACATATCACAATGTAGGGTGATGATTCAAGGGTAAGTTTTGCAAATGTTAAAATACAACTTACAAGGTTGCATTTAATATGTTTCGGCCGGGAAAATTTAGTGGAAATTAATTTTCTGAAATTTTTGTTCAATCAACTTGTTTGAGTTAAAATCCTTATTGATTTTGAGATCTTTTGGATATTTTTCCTTTTCTTTTTTTTTTTTTGGAATTAAAAAACAAAACTCTTACAAAACATTAATCAAAGAATCATAGCTTTATAAAAATTTATAAGGTTCCAAAGCCAACTATTTTAAAAGTGTTAAACCTTGGAGGACCTAAATCCATGGCACATCGCTATAATGCCTGCGGATCCTGTTTCGTGTAACAATCCGACGAGTTTCTTCCCGTCATTTTTTTCAACTATGATCTTCTCAATCCTAGTCTCTGCAAACAAAGATCATGCACGCGCGGAGTCGAGATTAAAAGGCCAGGCAGGCAACAAAGAAAGAAGAAAATTTTGTGACTCCCATCTACAGTAAGCAAAACAAAATTCTCAAAAAAAGGAACTAGTATTGATCGATGCTCTCAGATTCAGAGTAGAATTTTGTAAGGCCGGCCCTTGTACATAACAGGAACAAGAACGATGAAAAATTCGTAAAATCCAATTCACCCAATCAAAATGCTTCGAGAAATGGGAAGATCATGTACGAAAAAAAGAAGTTGAAGAAAGAAGTATATTTTACCAGCTGGGAATTGATCCATCGTTGAGGAAGGCTTTGGTCGGAGCAGCCTGTTGAGCGTGTGAGGACCAAGCACAGCCCAGTGAGTAGAGGCCAATGTGGGTGATAATTGTGCGATTGTGTGTGTATATAAAGAGATAAAATTTAACAAGAGCACGCTTCCTAACTATATGATTTTTTTTTTCAATTCACACAAATTAACACAGCACACCATCATCATCTAGAAGGACACAGAACAAGATATTTACGCAACACACCATCATCTAGAAAGACAAATTAAATTAAAGTGTCCAATTGCAAGACAAATTAAATTAAATTGTCCAATTGCATTGGGCGTACATGCATGAGGAAATTGAACTCATCCAAAAAACACACTTCCGTCGCATACATACAACATGAAACAGCGCCTAAAGCTGTTATGCCAACACTTCACAATGCTCCCGTCTCGAATAGACTCTGGCTGAGAGTATAGCTGAAATTTTTGACTTTTACGACGCCGGAATTCATGACCGACCCCGAAAGATTCGGGGGGCCTTGTCCGTTGTCCCTGGTATTAATTGTTCCCGCAGGATACATAAATTTAGATAAAGCGGCAGAGATTTGTAAAATAAAATATGCATGAACAAAATGCCAACGATCTTAGGATATGAGACAGCAAAGCAGCCAACTGAACTAAAAGAATGGATCGCACGGACCACCAGCTTAGCCCTCCCTACACGGTAAAGTTTGCGAAACCACAAAAATTAAAGAAGAAAGAAAACGCTGGTTCATCCAAAGTGTTTACAGCCTCGCATGCAGAAACGCAGCCAAGCTAGCACCCTTAACAGATACACGTCGAGGAGGATACTGTTGTTCTTTTTCCCTCCTCATTTTGAGTGGAAAGGAACATATGGGATTTATGAATAGCATTTCAAAATGTTATTTCTTATTTTTTAAAATAGTAATTGTAAAATATAAGATATATTTAAGTGTTTTGGAAAAAAGCAAAAATGTGTTTTGAAAAATCCATCCCATTCTTTACTATTCTTTCATTTTGAGTGAGAATGGAAATACAACTCTACTACGTAGTCTAATGCACAATTGCTTCCTTTCCCCTCCTCATTCATTTTTTTTCTTTTATTATAACGTTAGTCTTTTCATTTCAAATAGAAATTGTGCATAGCTTAGCCACAAAAATAGGCTAATTACTCTCTCTAATGTTTTATCCTAACCACGGAGGAAAATGCGACAATAATTCATAACTGTTAGAAGTTTCTAAGGCTATTGTTGCTAGCCTATAAGAAGGTACATTATTCTCTTTCTTGACAAAAACAAAACTAATATTTTCAAAAAAACTACACAAAAGATTGATATCTTTGGCTATAATAACAATACTAACTTTAAATGTTTTTTTTACTTAGTTTATGTACTATATCTTGGACATCAATCACAATCTATACATGTTGCTAACCTAGCTACAAATGTTAGTAGCTACAAATGTGGAAGATTTAGGGTACCAAATTTTTATTCTTATATATGTACTTTGTTAAATTAAAAAGGACAATAATATGAAGTTCATAAATTAAGTATAATTGCATTTATACTTTTATTATTTTTGAACAATTTTAAGTGGTGTCCCATCACTTTAATTATGAGAACTAAAATAATATGTTACTAGTAAATTTCAAAAGCTTTTTCTAATTTTAGTATTAATTGGCGTTTAGGCGTGTTATTAATATTAACCATCCTTCTCCTTGGGTGGGCGGCTAGGGATGTTCTTCCAGTCAGACCACAAATTTTATTTGCTATTATTACTATATAACTTTGAAATCCCAGTTATTTTGGGGATTGTTTGAGTTACAATAGAATGGCAGTTTATATATGTAATATGTTTAAACTTATAAGGTGAAGGCATTTGCTACCCTCTCAACTCCATGGACCCCCTGCCATTTGGGATCTGGTACATTTTAATATTTTGTTACAAAAAATAATATAAAAAAATGTTACAAAAATCTCGTGGGATTCGGGTGTAATATTAGGGGGTGCTTAGGGGAGGGGGAAGGAGGAGGGAATGGAATGGAAACAAAATGAAATCTAATGCTTAGTTGAGAGATATCATGTTGTAAACAGTAATTCTAAATACTAAAATTGTGGTATTTTTCATTTTTCTCTATTTTGGGGGTACAAAAGTGATTATTTAAAAAAAAAATCTTGAACCAAATGCGATATAAGTAATGATTTGCGTATTTAAAATTATTATTATTATTATTAGAGCACCCACAGCAGCCCTTTTTGGGCTGGCCATGGGTGTTCACGGCCACGCCACATCCGCACAGTAGCTGATGTGGCATGGGCGTCGTACAATGGTGGCCATGGGGTGTGACCGTCCGCAAGTCACTCCCCATAGTGTGGCCATGATTTTTTTTTATTTTTTTTTTGGCCATGTGGGTGTCAAAATGATGCAAAACGACATCATTTTGGGCCGTGTGTCAATGGTCAGCGCTGACACACGGCTGACACAGTCTTTATTTTTTATTTTTTTTTACCATTTGGGCCTGGGAAGAACGACGTCGTTCTATTTTTCTTCTTTAAAAAAAAAACAAAACCATACAACGGTTTGCAACGGGCATTTTAGTATTTTTTTAAAAAAAAGAAAAAAAATTTACCAATGGACAGAAAATATTTGTCTCTATAAATTAACATGCATTTTGCCTATTTTGAATGCAAAATCTAATATCCATATCTCCCAAACTCCCTCAAAATCTCTCATTTCTTAAAAAAAATGGATCCTTCAAGAAATGTTAGAAACAATCCATTCCATCCCAATAACTCTCCAAATTTGTGTGATTTTCCACCATTTGGAACCCAATTTTCTTAATGTTCATATCAACCACTATATAATTTAGGTCCATTTGGTCATAATACTCAAAATTTTACCCAATTTCAGCAAAATCCAACTCAGTTTTCACCTAATTTTCCCACTGACCCTGTAATGTTTCAATCTCCAGGATTTCAACACCACATAATGTCCAATTTCATGCCTCAACAACTCCATTATCAAGGCAAGTTGAAAATGAGTATGCCTCTGGAGACGATGCTGATTTTGCAGAATCAAATGTCGATCCATTGATCTTGCACTTGCCAAATAAGAAAATGTTTTGGTCAATGATTAAAGACACTACTCTGATTTCCGCATACATTAACACCACGATCAATCTGCAAATAGGTACATCTCAAAAGAGTTCTATGATGTGGAACAATGTACTATCACAATATAGAGCCACTCGGGAAAACAATGCCAACATCAATTCTAGAAATTTGGTTCAGATTACATTTCGATGGAAGAGAATTGTTGTAGCCGTGTCAAAATGGGTTGAAATTTTCACGGAGGCACAAAGGGGAAAAAGAAGCGGAATGAATGATCAAGATTTGATCCAAAACGCATTGACCATATGGGAGCATTCAAGTAAGGGTTCAAAGTTTCAATTTATGGAGCATTAGAAGTTGTTGAGGGTTTATCCCAAGTGAGAATCCATCATTAGAGTTCGTGTTCCTACTTTGAATGTATCATGTGATAATTCAAACACCCTTGAAACACCAAACACCATTAGTAGCAGGAAGAGATCACGCACAAATGATGATTTTGTCAACCTATCGTCTCCATTTGCGAAGATGTTCACATTAATTTAGAAGACACTGCTACTAGTCCTATAAAACGCCCAATAGGTGTAAAAATGGCTAAACATAAGAGAAAACAGAAGGTCAGCCAACAATCATTTTCGCAAAATCCTCTAGTTGACACGATGAGCATGGCCATGCAAGAGAAGATGAATGTTGAAAGAGAGAAGATTGTTTTGGAGAAAGAAAAAACGGAGGCGGATATAATTGCTTGATAAATTGCTTATAAACAAAAATTGGAATTAAAAAGAATTGCTTGAGAAGAGAAGAAACATAATCAAAAGTTTCAAACTTGGCTTACTTTTGCAAATCGTGGAGAAGAGAACTTATCAAACGATAAAAAAAATATTTCATAAGTTTAGCAAATTTTTAGAGATGTAATAGTAATTTATTTATTATCTTTTAGTGTTGAATGTTTAATTTTTATGTATTTTGTGTTTCATTTAGAATAATTATTTTCATGTTTTAAGTGTATTATTAAATTTTAATTTTAATTTAATGAAAAACTATTATATATCTATTAATTATTTTTAAATATTTAATATATGATAATTAAAATTATGAATTGTATTATTTTGATATAAAAAATTAATAATGATTATGTGAATAATAAATATCAAACTTATGAGCGTGAATCATTTTTTAATGATAATTGCGTGTGAATAATAAAGACTAAGGGGCTACCTGGTTCAAGGGGGGAATGGGAAAGGTAATGGAAATGATAGTAGTGGAGAATGATAGTGGGGTCAATCATTATAATTCTGTTGGTTGGTTTGTGTTGGGGAATAGCAATGATTACTAATAATGGTAGTTGGTTTGTGTTGAGGATTGGAAATGATTATAAATTAATTATAATAATTAGTATTAATTAATTAGTTATTATTAGTTAATTATTCATTATAATATTAAATTAATTAATTATTAATAAAAATAATATTAATAAAATTAATTTTAAGTAATTAATTAATATTAATTATAATAATTAATATTAGTAAATAAGATTAATTAATATGAATTATAATATTAAGTAAATGAATGATTAATTAAATTAATATTAATTAGTTAATTTATTATTACTTAATAATAATAAGTTAATAATAAATTAATTTATATTAATTATAATAATTAATATTAATTACTTAATTAGTATTAATATTAATTAATTAGTATTAATTATAATAACTAATATGAATTAATTAGTTAATTAATATTAATTAGTATTAGTTAATTAATTAGTTAGTAACAATTAGTAATTAATTAATATTATTAATTAATTATACATTAATTAATTATACATTAATTATAATAATTACTATTAATAAAATGAGATTAAAATTTTTATTAATTAATTAATAATATTAAGTAAATAATTAATTATAAATAAATGAATAATTAATTAAATTAATCTTGATTAATTAATTTATTATTACTTAATAATAATAAGTTAATAATAATTAATATTAATTAATTATAATAATTATAATAATTAATTAATTAATTAATATTATTTATTTATTTATTTATTTAATCAAATTATTAGCATTCCTTAACTCCATACCCTCCAATATTGGGAGTATGAGAATTACCCCATATGAAATAATCAAAAATGGATCTAAGTGGACCCTTCCATTCTATTTCCCCCATCCAAGCACTAGAAATGAAATGCATTCCATTTCTCCCCATTTCATTCCCCTCCACCAGGCACCCACCTAACTTGTGAACTGATATGACCATAGTGTTCTATGGCCAGGACAGGCCGTGCATGGGTGCGTCATTTCTCTGTCAGTTTGACCCATGTAGCGTGGGCACCAAAACTTCTAGAACGTTTGACCGGATTTTATAACCTTGCAAAATGACTGTCGCTCAAGTGTGAATAATTCAATAATAGAGCCCTTTTAACATATTATTGAGTAAATAATTAATCATTCTTCTAAAAAAAATTCACTTTTTATATAATATATATATTTTTTAAATTACAAAATACCACATATTTAATATATTATTAATTATTTATTTTTATATTTATATTTTTACTTTTTAATTTAAGTTATATATTGTAATTATTAGTAAAAATTATATAAGAATTTCATACGGAAATAAAAATTTTATTTGGAAAAAAAATTTTAAAACTGGGGTCTTTTTTAGGTGAAGGAAGTATTATAGTTAGCTTATAGTTTGAGGGTAAATGTTTCAAAAAATGCGCGAATGAAAGGTAAGAATATTTTTAGTGAGAAATTATAATAAAAAGTTATAATAATGAATGTAGGAAATATAAAATTATTTTTTATTATTTTATCCTATTTAAAAATATATAATTAATAATTTTATGACTTCCATTCATACACTCAAAAATTATAATAATTTTCTTTGTGACTAATACAACATTTATAAGATGTAAGTGATTAAGGTTCAATTATATAATGCCACGTCCATAAATAATTCATTATAATTTTTTATTATAAATATTATTATTTTGATTTTATTTTTTGTTTTCACTACATCACTTAGTATTATTTCTTCGCAAACTAGGAGCCTAATAAGCATGTCCACATGATCAACTGTTACAAGAGATTTTTAAAAGAAAATAAAAATTATCACTTAATCCAAAAAAAAAAATCAATTAAATTATGTCAAACATCACAAACGCAAACGAATTTAGACTCGACTTGTCACGTGGGCATCTATAGTTAAACTATTTATTATTGCATGAGCCGTCAAAGTCAGCTTGTTAACTATTTGCTTTCACATGTTTTCCTCCCAAAAAAATAAAGTTGTATTTCTTTTGTCTAAAAAAAATTACTTTAAAATTTTTTTTATTATTTCAAAAAAAATTATTTTTAAAGTAAATTTTAAAAATAATCTTAGTAATAATAATTATTTAGATACGAGTTTAGTGGACCTTGCATGAACAGCGGCAAAGAGCATTTTGGATAAGGCTGGCTAAATTGGCTTCAAACTACAATGTGACTACTAAACAAAAAAAATTAGTCCCTCCTCCGTTTCATAAGAAGTGTTTAGTCCATTGATTTTTTTGTTTGACTGAATTATTTGTATTAATATATTTAGATTTTTAAAAATATTATTCTATCATGTTAAAAGTTGGATGAAAAGCTATTCAATAGATAATTACAACTATAAAAATATAAAAAATGTAAACTTAAAAGATTATGTTATTTAAAAGCGTCATTTTCATTATAACGGAAAAAGCGGTATATTCAATAATAACTCCATTAGTTTGTTTAAGTTTTAACATGAAAGGTTATATAATTCTTAGTTTCTTTCCTAGCTACTAATTAATTACAGCATTAGGTGAAAAGATCAAGAGAATTTAAATGTAATAATCTTCATTGTTATCTCAACTGGCTAATAATCTTCATTCAGCACACGTACACCTAAAAAACCTACTAATTTATTTTCCTGTTTATAGCACGTATTTAGAAATCATCAGTAGGACACCATTTGACTCCTCCGAGTCGACTTGAGAGAATTCATACACGAGAAAATTTGTGAAAATAAATTAACAAATATTCATATATAAATATCTTTTACAGAGGTTAACACTTACAAGTTACAAGTGAATCAACGTTAGATTTATGTAGGAAATAATAAGTTTGAAGCATAAAACTCTATTGCTATATCAAAGAGTTTCTCAACTGTTTTCAAACTAATTGTTGGAAAATGGAAATGACTCTTGAATGAAAATTTAGCACAAGGAACTATGTTCTTGATTGTTAACTTTTCATGTCTTGATTTGATGGCTCATGAATAAAGACTTTTCATTTTCAAGCACACTATGCATGATGCATGGTAGGTTATGGACCTTTCATTTGATGATTCATGAATTATAACTTTTGGTTTTTCATTTCAAACATAATGATGACTTTTGGCTTTTCATTTGATGGTTCATGAATTATAACTTTTGGTTTTTCATTTCAAACATAATGATGGTTTTTCATGTCCCAAACATAATGAAGGCTTTTCATTGGTATGCTCAATGAAAAAGGAAAATCTCCTCTATGAAGAGGAAGAATTTTCTAACACAACTCACAAAACTTCTCAACAAAATCTCTCAACGTTTCTCTCAGCTAGTTTTAAAATTCTTGGAGTTTGAGTTTTCGGTAATAGAAGAAAGGCACAAATTCAAATTCACTGTAGTGGTCTACCTTGTGTAAGTAAGCCGTTGTTCGTCGTTGTATCCTGGGAGACAGACATCCTTTAAATCCTCAAGTACACATAGGAGGGGACGAATCTGTTTTAAGGAAAGCGTTTAACGCGCCTCGACGTATTTTTTCTCGTTATTCATTTGTTAACGGCTAAGGTTCTATTTACTTATTTTAATTTTCAAGTCAATCCTCATTGCTATATTATCATACCTGTAGTCATCTAGATTTTCATAACTATATATATATACTATTTGGGAAACAAACTTAAAACAAATGTCTATGTTGGGAAAAACAAGTAGTATGAAGCCAAAATATATCAATGAAAAGGAAAAGTCTTCTGCTTATATGCTTGAGTCTTCTTACTTGTGGCATGGTAGACTAGGTCATGTTAATTTTAATACAATACGTAGATTAATTAACTTGGACCACATACCCTCATTTAACATTGATTCCAAACATAAATGTAAAACCTGTATAGAGGCAAAACTAACAAGATCATCGTTCCAAACAATTAAAAGAAATATGGAATCACTTGATTTAATTCATAGTGATATTTGTGATTTGAAATTTGTTCAAACATGAGGAGGCAATAAATACTTTATCACCTTCATTGATGAAAGCACAAAATATTGCTATGTGTATTTGCTGAAGAGCAAAGATGAGGTTATACAGAAGTTTGCTATATACAAACAAGAAGTTGAAAACCAACTTAACAAGAAAATTAAGATGGTAAGAAGTGACCGGGCTGGTAAATATGTAGAACCCTTTAGTGATTTTGTGCACAACATGGTATTATTCATGAGGTCACTCTTCCCTACACTCCTCAATCGAATGGAGTGGCAGAACGCAAGAATAGTACATTGAAAGAAATGATGAATGCAATGTTGATAAGTTTTGGATTGTCACAGAACATGTGGGAGGAAGCCATATTAATGGCTAACTATATTTTGAATAAGATTCCTTGAAAGAAAGAGGATAAGACACCTTATGAATTGTGAAAAGTAAGGAAACCTTCCTACAAGTACTTGAGAGTGTGGGGGTGTCTTGCCAAGGTATTGACTCCAACACTAAAGAGGATGAAAATATGTCGTAGAACAATTGATTGCATTTTCATTGGCTATGCTCAAAATAGCAGTGCTTATCGATTTTTTGTATATGAGTCTAAAAACCCTAATATTCATAAGAATACGATAATAGAATCAAGGAATGCTTCATTTTTTGAACATGTATTTCCTTGTAACTTCAAGGAAGATGGTACAAGGTCATCTAAACAAACAATTGAGATTGTTGAAAATAATGATCATATTCGAGATCTTTATGATGAACCAGAAGTAGAGGAAGAGCCTAGAAGAAGCAAAAGAGAAATGACAAAAATCATTTGGACCAGATTTTCTGACTTACATGCTAGAGGCTGAACCTCAAACATATAAAGAAATTGTTAGCTCAACAGATGGACCTTTATAGAAAAAAGCCATAAAGAGTGATATCGATTTCATTATGCAGAATCATACTTGGGACTAGTAGACCTTCTTTCAGGAAGTAAACCACTAGGCTCTAAGTGGATCTTCAAATGAAAGATGAAGGCAGATGAAACAATTGATAAGTATAAAGCTAGACTTGTAATTAAAGGTTACAAGCAACGAGAAGGTCATGATTACATTGATACTTATTCTCCTGTGATGAGAATAACTTCTATAAGAATGATATTGGCAATTGTTACATTGCGAAATTTAGAAGTCTATCAAATGGAAGTGAAGACTGCTTTTCTTAATGAAGACCTTGAGAAAGAAATATACATGGAATAATCCGAGGGTTGTATTGCTCCTGGATAAGAAAAGAAAGTATGTAAGTTGGTGAAGTCCTTGTATGGACTTAAACAAGCGCCAAAACAATGGCACGAAAAATTTGGCAATGTCATGATGTCAAATGGTTTTAAAATCAATGAGTGTGACAAGTGTGTCTATGTTAAGAACACAAACACTAGATATGTCATTCTTTGTCTATATGTGGATGACATGTTAATTATTGGTAGCAATAAACAAATGATTAAATCTACCAAAAATATGTTAAATTCTAGATTTGACATGAAAGATTTAGGATCGGCTGATGTGATTTTAGGAATTAAGATTAATCGATCAATTGATGGTCTCATATTGAGTCAGTCACACTATGTAGACAAAATATTTGAAAAATTCAATAAGGACGATTCTGATGTGTCTAGAACTCCAATTGATTTGAATCAACATCTGTCCAATAATCGAGAAGATAATATATCTCAAGTAAAATATGCTAGAATTATATGCAGTTTAATGTACTTCATGAGTTGTACAAGACCTGATATTGCTTATACTGTAAGTAGCTTGAGCAGATTCACGAGTAACCCAGGAGCTAATCACTGGAAAGCAATTGTCAGAGTACTTAGGTACTTAAGACATATTCATGAATATGGATTGCACTATACAAGTGAACCTATTGTTTTAGAAGGATACTCGGATGCAAGCTGGATATCTAACATACAAGAGTCTAAAATTACTAGTGGTTATGCATTTATCTCAGGCAGTGCAACAGTTTTATGGAAATCCTCTAAACATATAGTAATAACAAGATCCACAATGGAATCTAAGTTTGTAACCCTAGATAAATGTGGCGAAGAGGCTGAATGGCTGTGGAATTTTTTAGAGGATTGTTGAAAAATGGAAATTGACTCTTGAATGAAATTTTAACTCAAGGAACTATATTCTTGATTGTTAACCTTGCATATCTTGATTTGATGGCTCATGAATGAAGACTTTTCCTCTTCATTTCAAGCATAATAATGGCTTTTGGCTTTTCATGTCCCAAACATAATGAAGGTTTTTCATTGGTATGCTCAATGAAAAGGGAAAATCTCTCTCTATAAATAAAGGATTTCCCTTGTGGAAGAGGAAGAATTTTCTAACACAACCCACAAAACTTCTCAACAAAATCTCTCAATGTTCTCTCTTCTAGTTTTAAAATTCTTGGATTTTGAGTTTACATTGATAGAAGAAAGGCACAAATTCAAGTTCACTGTAGCGATCTACATTGTGCAAGTAAACCGTTGTTTGTCGTTGTATCTTGGGAGATAGACGTCTGTTAAATTCTCAAGCACACATAGGAGGGGATGAATCTATTTTAAGGAAAGCATCTAACGCGCCTCAACGTATTTTTCCTCATTATTCGTTTGTTAACGGCTAAAGTTCTATTTATTTATTTTAATTTTCAAGTCAGTCCTCATTGCTATATTATCATACCTGTAGTCATCTAGATTTTCATAATTATATATATACTATTTAGGTAACACTAATAATGGGAATTTTTCTTTCATTTTCTATCAAAGCGAAAAAAAAATTAGATTTGTTCAATCATTTTTCAATGGATTCAAAACAAACCGATTTATCATTTGATTTATGCGTATCGTTTTTCCCGTAAACGTAGCTCTCCACATCAAGTCCATAGATTTTTGGTTTCATTTCCCTCATCATCGTTCAAGGCGGTCCAAAATGGTAGGAAACTGTATTAGGCCACAACCTTTATATCTATTCATTGGGCTAGTTAGTACTCTCTAGCCCAATAGAGCAAAGCTGTCAGGGTTATATCCTGATGAAGGTTCAAAGACTTAGCTTCGGTTGCAAGCAAGAACTTAAAACAGAAGGAAGAGAGGAAAGCTAGAGAGAGAATTTGCAGAGAGGAGAGGATTTAGAGTCGGGATATTCCCAGTTTCATTCATCAATAATAGTCTACTTGATACACAAGTAATAATGCCAGCTATATAGACTACTCCACCACCCTACAACCGAATTCTCTTTCTGCAACCCCACTACATGTTAACTAACTAATAATGCCACCCTAGCTACATTTTTATCCTTATTACAAATTGACCCCTAAAGCTATAAGAGTCATGACAATTCCCTGCCCCTTTAAAGACAACTTGTCCTCAAGGTTGGAATGCTGGAAACTGCCGCCTGATAAAAGATTGATCCTCCCAGGAAGATTCTGCAGAAGTGAGTTGGTCCCATTGGATGAGCCACTGTGGTACTGTCTTGCGATCACGAACTATACTTCTTCTTTGTAGTACTGCCACTGGTTTCAGTGGACAAATGTCCTCTTCATTCAATTCTGGAAGTACTGTGATAGGAACAACTTCATTCCCTATCTTTTTCTTCAACAACGAAACATGAAATACTGGATGACATTTTGCTCCTAATGGTAACTTGAGTTTATAAGCAACTTGACCAATCTTAGCCTCAATCTGATAGGGACCAAAATACTTGGAAGATAGCTTAAGATTAGAACGTATAGCTATACTTTGTTGCTTATAAGGCTGCAGTTTGAGGAATACCCAATCGCCCACCTCCAATATCCTCTCTGTGCGACGTTTGTCAGCAAACTGCTTCATTCTTCCTCTGGCCTTATGTAAGTGTTCCTTTAAGCTAGAGATGATCATATTCCTTTGCTGGATGAAGTCGGTAGTGGCAGGTAACATTGAATCTTGCAATGGTCCCAAAGGTAAAGGAGTCGGTTTATACCCATATAGAGCTTCAAAAGGAGTCATATTAATGCTGCTATGAAATGCTGTGTTGTACCACCATTCTGCCAGTGATAACCATCTGCTCCAGCTAGTAGGTTTATCACAAGAAAAACACCTCAAATATGTCTCCAAGCACTGATTAACTCTCTCACTTTGGCCATCACTTTGAGGGTGGTATGAAGTGCTATAATTGAGGTTAATGCCGAGCTGCTGGAATAAGGTTCTCCAAAAATAACTTGTGAAGATCCTATCACGATCACTGACAATGGAAGATGGCAATCCATGTAACTTGAATATATTCTCAAGGAAGACTTCTGCAATTACTGGAGCTGAGATTGGATGCGTTAGTGGAATGAAATGACCAAACTTGGTAAATCTGTCCACTACCACCATTATTGTATCAAAACCCTGGGATTGAGGTAATTTCTCAATAAAATCCATAGTGATTTGTGACCATGCTTGTTGCGGAATCTCCAATGGTTGAAGCAAGCCAGGGTAAGAACAATGTTCCGATTTATTTCTCTGACATACTTCACAATGCTCACTCAGATACATCCTCTTTCATTTTGGGCCAAAAGAAAACCATTTTCAACCTCTGCATGGTAGCTTTCTGACCTGAATGCCCTCCCAATGGTGTGGCATGTATCT
Source organism: Gynochthodes officinalis (assembly GCA_020080225.1). Lineage (NCBI taxonomy): Eukaryota > Viridiplantae > Streptophyta > Magnoliopsida > Gentianales > Rubiaceae > Gynochthodes > Gynochthodes officinalis. The sequence continues at coordinate 43,301,820 of CM034615.1, read as the reverse complement.
CTTGAACCAACTACTTCCGGAGCTCAGAAGAACTTCCTACTTAAATTCGTGCGCCTTTCTTCAAGATACCATGATCATAATGGTAACTTGGTTCAGCCTGTGGAGAGATCATTAACTTTGCTATGATCTCAGTGCATTCCTCATCCCCTTGATAGCTTTCCTCCAACTGTTGAACCCATTCTGGCTTGGCAGATGATATTGCCAATGCTGTTCCTGATGCTTCCTCTGTGTCTTCTTCTATGGTTTTTCTAGACAAGGCATCAGCAGCCTTGTTTTCTACCCCTTTCTTATACATGATCTCATAGCTTAACCCCAGCAACTTAGTAAGCCATTTGTGTTGCAATGGAATATTCAGCTTCTGGTCTAGCAAATACTTCAAAGACTGGTGATCAGTCCTGATAATGAAATGTCCCCCAATCAAATAATGTTTCCATTTACTCACGGCCATGACCAATGCCAACAACTCTTTTTCATAGGTGGAGAGGCCTTTGTTTTGCTTGTTGAATGACTTGCTCATGTAAGCAATAGGCTGTTCCTCTTGCATTAACACAGCTCCCATCCCCTCTGAACAAGCATCAGTTTCAACCACAAAAGTTTTAGTAAAATCTGGCAATTTTAATACTGGAGCTGAACACATAGCAGCCTTCAATTGCTCAAAAGCCACTTGAGCATTTGTATCCCATAGGAAGTTGTCTTTCTTGAGCAAATCTGTTAAAGGTCTGCTTATGACTCCATACCCTTTGATGAACCTCCTGTAATATCCAGCCAATCCCAAGAATCCCCTTAACTGTTTTAAAGTGGTTGGTGGTGACCATTCGAGCACACTCTCCACTTTTGAGCTATACGCCTTTGTGTGAAATAATGTGGCCTAAATACTCCACTTGAGTTTGAGCAAAAGAACACTTGGAAAGCTTGGCAAACAACTGATGCTCTCTCAAAATTGTTAAAACAGTACTCAAATGTTGAACATGAGATTCCAGGTTAGGGCTATATATCAAAATATCATCAAAAAATACAAGGACAAACTTCCTTAGATAGGGTAGGAAAATATGATTCATAAGAGATTGAAAAGTGGAAGGGGCATTTGTGAGACCAAAAGGCATGACAAGGAATTCATAGTGGCCTGAATGAGTTTGAAAGGCAGTTTTTGGGATATCCTTTGTTTTCATTCTGATTTGGTGATATCCTGACCTTAAATCTATTTTGGAATAAAATTTAGAACCGAAGAGTTCATCCAAAAGTTCATCAATGTTTGGTATTGGAAATCTGTCCTTAATGGTCATATCATTTAGATGGCGGTAATCTATGCACATCCTCCATGTGCCATCTTTTTTCTTAACTAAAAGTACTGGAGAAGCATAAGGGCTATTACTTGGCTGAATAATCCCATTGTTTAGCATTTCAGCCACTTGTTTCTCTATTTCTGTTTTATGAGCATGGGGATATCTATAAGGCTTGAGCTTAAAAGGTTTGGCTTCAGGAATTAAAGGTATACTATGATCATGCGATCTGGAAGGAGGAAGTGCTTGTGGCATGTCAAAAACATCTGAGTATTGAGATAATAAAGTTGAGATAGCTTCAGTAATGTTTACCTGTTTGTTGCTCTCTGGTTCTGCCACCACATTGAGGTACTTAGCAGCTACTAACTTCCTCTTCAATTCTGCAAATGGTTTGACATCTTTCCCTCTCACCAGCTTCATCTGTGATTCCCCTACACACCCTTGCAGCATTAGCTCCTCTCGTGGTCTTTGGCTGGATACTCAGTTGCTTGAAGTCAAAGGTAATAGGGCTATAGTAAGACATCCAATCAACTCCTAGAATAACATCCCATCCTCCAATCTCCATTATCCTGAGATCGAATCTAAATTTGTAGCCCTGGACTCGCCATTCCTGCTGAGGACAAATTGCTGTACTAGTAATTGAGCTGCCATCTACCATGCGTGAAAGGGCATTTCTGGTGAGGAAGGGATAATTTACGAACCACTCTATAGTTAATGTAACTATGAGTGCTGCCCGTATCCACTAAAATATGAATTCGCTTCTCGAATTTGTCCTCGATGTAATGGTCTTCCTTTTAATGTTGTCTGATAATGCATGAAGGGATATATCTACAACCTGACCTTCTGGAACATCATTAACTTCCTGGGAATCCAAGTTATCTTCCTCATCCTCATCAGATACCATGAAGTTAATCTGCTTTAGTTTACACTCATGTCCAAATCCAAACTTTTCCCCACATTTAAAGCACAATCCCAAGTTCCTTCTTCTCTGAATCTCTTGAGCTGAAATTCGTTTATATTCCCCTGGAGGCTGATCCTTACTCTTAGTGAATGTGTTTGTAGGTACAGTATATTGACTTGAGGTTCCATTCTTGTTTTTCACAAAATTAAACACATGATCAGACCCTTGCTTATAAGTGCTTCTGCTCCTTTTGTTTCCGCTCTCCACAACCTGTTCCTGCCAATGCGCTATTTCAAATGCATCTAAAAGACTTTCTGGTTTATGCATTCTCACAACTAGTTTGATTTCCTCCTTCAAACCACTAATAAAAGAGGAAATGAAATAGGCTTCAGACAGGTGAGGGTCCTGAAGCAGCATCATTGTTCTAAGTTCCTCAAAGAGCTCTTGATACTCAAGAACTGAATTCTCTTGCTGCAGTTTGTTGAAAGCCTCCACTTCATCAACTTTTCCTTTTTCTAAAAACCTCTTAATAAGTAACATTCGGAATTCTGCCCAATGGAGATGTGCTTTAGTCAGTTTAATACCTTGGTACCATACATCTGCCTTACCTTCCATGTACAACTCAATCACATCGAGTTTCTGATGTTCAGAAACTTGATTCACATGAAAAAAAAATTCACATTTTCGTAGCCATTCCCTGGCGTTTTCTCCCCAAAATTTTGGTAACTCTACCTTCGGTAACCAAGAAGTATGAGTATAAACTGGTTTTCCCCAATTCTCTTTAACTGCATGAAATCTATCCTCCTTGTAGTTTCTGAATCCCGCTTCTGGAGTGGGCAGCAAGGGTGTATTGTCCCCTTGTGTAGACTCGACCTCCGTACATACCTTGTCTTTTTTCAAAAATTGCATCAAATTATCCATCTTGGAATCGCTCTTCTGCATCTGTGTCTGCATATTAGCCATTTGTTTTTGAATCTCCAGAAATTGTTTCTGAAATTCAGCATTTTGTTTCTGAAGGTCCGCGCGAAATTCTGCACCTTGCCTGGATAAAGCTTCCCCCAGTTCTATTGTCTTTCCATCCTGCTTCTTGATCTGATCTTCAAGAATTTTGTATCGTGTGCTCTCCGCCATTGTTGGAAACCAAAATCTTTAAAGAATGCCTTCTCTGATACCAATTGTCAGGGTTATATCCTGATGAAGGTTCAAAGACTTAGCTTCGGTTGCAAGCAAGAACTTAAAACAGAAGGAAGAGAGGAAAGCTAGAGAGAGAATTTGCAGAGAGGAGAGGATTTAGAGTCGGGATATTCCCAGTTTCATTCATCAATAATAGTCTACTTGATACACAAGTAATAATGCCAGCTATATAGACTACTCCACCACCCTACAACCGAATTCTCTTTCTGCAACCCCACTACATGTTAACTAACTAATAATGCCACCCTAGCTACATTTTTATCCTTATTACAAATTGACCCCTAAAGCTATAAGAGTCATGACAAAAGCATTCAGTCCTCAGTCCGAAGTTTTTGTATGGGGCCTTCTTGCATTGCTCATTGGACTACGTGGGAAAATACAATTGGGCGACATTTCCCAATTTTGCATTGGACATGGGAAAACGGATTTCACAGCCCACCCCATTTCTGATTTTAGTGATTGTTTGCATTTTAGTCATCTCTCTAACTATAGTTTTTTTTTTAATATTCTATTTTATTACAATATATTCATGTTCTATTATAATAGTATGTATCGCACAAAATATATTATAATGTATTATTATAATATATTCTTATTCTATTACAACAATATTTATCTCTGTTCACCTTTAATAAATAAATAGATTTAACTGTGAATAATAAATAAATAAATAAATTTAACTGTGAATAATATTAAAATATATGCATATTAAAAAAAAATACATACAAGTCCGCCAATATGGTTTGTGAAATAACATACATAGAACCCAATATTACAGTATTGTTTCTAAACAAACATGAACATGGACATTCTTAATAACAAATCTAGACTTGGAATGTTAACGGTGTGTATTGGTTAAATTTTCAAAACAAAATTTTACGCTTTTCAATATATTTTTATTTTTACAAACATTATTTTAAAAAGTATAAAAATACATTTTGAAATACAGTTCTTACACACTTAGTTAACTTTCCAATTATATATCTACTGCTATTTAAAGATTCTTAAGGAAAGACAGAATGGCAGAGACGAGTTCAACTTTGTGGTTGGTGTAGCAATGACTAGCCCCGTCAACAATGTGTGTTATGTGATTTGGCATGACTTTGTGAAACAGGAAAGCATCTCCCAGTGGCGTAATTTCATCTTTGGAACCATGCACAGTCAACACCCTGAGAATCAGTAAATTAAGAAAATCCCATAAATACATATATCTCTTGTGACCAATGCAGACTATAATATTAAGCAGCTAGCAACATAACAGATAGCACCAGTCAAACTAATAAAGAAAAAGAATATCTGGACATTTGTTTTCATAGTAAGCTGGAAGACCACGTAATGAAGCACAAAAGAATATTACATGCACTTTTTGTCAATTTGGGAGCATGATTTCTCCATATTTATCTCAAGTCGATCTTTGACACTTTGCAACGTGACACGGTAGTCAACTTTGCCTGTAAGATTAAGTTAGTTTTCGATCAATACTTTTTATTTTATTTAGAACTCGTGGAAAAAAAAATAAAAGGAAAAGACGCCTTATAGTATAAAGGTAGCAATGAAATTAATTGTATGGAATTTACCATTTTTCTTTTTCTTGACATCAATATAGCCATCCCTTTTCAGTGTTTCCATGAAACTTACACCAAAACGCTCTTCCATACCTCTATCCAGATAGAAACGCGCAGACACATTCACCACTGTCGGAACATCATCATACTTAGACGCATAAAGCAGCACCACATTGGCTCCTGTATCATACATAATTTGAAGCAATTAACAAATCTTGATCTTTTATGGAGAATCCCATTACAAAATAAAAGTCTCTGTTATTAATATATAATACTACAAGTTCAGCTTCAGATTTGCAATTATTCAGCATTATTAACGAATGCAGATGTTTTGAGTGTTATTAGTTGTGCTTTTTCACCTTTACTGTGGCCAAGAATTGCGGATATTTGGCGCCCTCTTTTCCTGAAATATTCAATGATCGCACGAAGGTCATCTACTTCTCCCCAGTAGTTACTATAATCAAATTCACCATCACTTTCCCTGCCAAGTCATAGCCGTGTCAATTTGTCATTCTGCGAATTAGAATAGCACCACAAAAATAGAAAGTCCCAATAAACAGTATACATTAAACAATTGATATCCAACTGGCCCCCAAAAGTTCATGGATTAGGTCAATGAATGGATTAGGAGTAGGAGTGTTCAAAACCCTCGATCCGATCCGACCCGATCTGATTCGGAAATTTTCGGATCGGATCAAAATAAAGTTCGGATCGGACCGGATTAATTTTCGGATCGGATCGGATCGATCCGTTTGATCCGATTATTTTTTTTTTTTTTTTTTTTTGGATCCGTTTGATCAATTGTCGCATCAAATTTCTCAACCCAGGCTCCCTTGAAATATAGACCATTTGCAAAAATCAGCCTTGCTGAACTGTTAACGGCACCAGGAGGAAGAAGATCTTTGATGAGGCCATTCGTTTCCTTTTCAGCCCATGCATTCACTTCGTTGCACACCTCAATGGGCTTCAACAAAATTCAACATCAAATACCAGCGATTTCAGTAAAAAATTTGGTTTTATTTTTCTTAAGTTCATGTGCCAAAAAATCATGCACTTTAGATTCTAATTTCCTTATTTATTTCTCATGGGATTGTTTCCTTTCTTCTGTACGGGCAAGGGGATGAAGGAGGAATGATAAGATAATGTATGAGCAGAATAAGCACATTCACACTAGCAAGTATAGTATCAACTGCTGTGATCATCAAAATCTGACATTCAACGCGGAACGAATATGGAATCTATCCATTTTCTAATGAAGATTGGCACAATAATATCAAACTTCTAAGAAAGAAGTTGATGCATGTAGTAAAGTGCGTCTCTCCCATACACTCTAGAAAACCGATGCAAACACAAAGCAGGAAATTACAAAGTATCCATGCATAAAGATACTTATTAGTATTGAGAACCAATTTCAGAGTTGCAAAGAGGATCTAAACACCAAGAGAATCTATAGTAACTCGAGTAGATTGACACTGGAATACATGTCAATAAGCAATCACTAGATGATATCAAAATTGTTTCTCATTAGGAAATGAAAACCATCCTTCAGAAAAAGTAGCAGAGGAGCCAACCCAACTTCAGTCATCATTACTCAACCTCAGCTTCAAAAGTGAAACCTAGCATTCGGCATAAAACAAAATGTGAACTTAATTTCACATAACAGAAACAAAATGGAAAAGAAGCAAATAACATGATGTCGTGTGTTCAAAGAGAAAATCATTAACCAAATAACATTTCTTTTTCGAAAACTTTTGGACCACATTTCTATTGTCCTACAAATGAAATTGCTGAAAGGTTTTGCACAAGATTGATTACCATTGTGGTGCACCAAATAAGAAGCGTTTGACATGAACAGAATGGAACAGCAGAAGAGGTGGAAAATGCTATCAACAAACTTGACAGTCTGAAATTATATAAAGCTATGGGCATCTAAAGTTGCAGAGGACTGAAATGATTTTCATCCACATAAAGGGCAGTCCCGACACATAATTCAAGCAAGCCTTTTGAATCTTGGGATTTCCAGCTGACTCATAAATACGGCAGAGCATGAATATGAACAACACAAACAAAGAACAAAAAGGTACAACAACACCAGCACCCCTCGCAAACAAACTACAATCCATATCAAAATTTATTATGACAGAAAGAGAGCTCTCTGCTGTGGCTCTTGGACCTTTGTCTTTCTATATGGATAAAGATATCACAGAAGGAGAGCTCTCTGCTGACAATCCACCCATTATCTCAAGTCCTTAGACATGAAAATAAAATAGAAGGCTGTAAACAACAATTACAGAATATCCATCATCTTCAAGAAATCATTTTTAAATTCATTGGGAAAAGGAAAAATCAGAGAAATGCAGTATATCCACAGAAACTTCGAATGCATCCAATTAAGCTTCCGGGCCATCATCAAAATACCAAACCAACAACTTATTCAGCTGCTCTATTGCGGAACACACAACTACGGATTAGCCCATTGAGCATCACATTCAAAATTATAAGAATCTTGACATTTCGCTAGAGGGAAAAGAAATACCAAAGAAAATCAAAACAAGTAAACGAAAAGAACAAACCCAACAACCTCCATAAACCCAACAACCAATCGATAAAAAAATAAACAAAAATCCAAGAAAAAGGAGCAAATAAAAACACATCTGAATTCTGGAAGTGAAACTCACACGCATAATAAATCCATAAAACGGAAATGAATAAATTGAAAAGTAAGCAGAAACGCAGATTAATTATGGATGCGGAAGGGAATTAAGAAGAAAAATATTTTTAAAAAAAAGAAAAGATAATAAGAATAGGAAAACGACATACAAGGACTGGGATTGGGATGGAAACGGAGTCCCCTTTTGTCGTTGCTTGTTTGTTTCGTGTAAATTTTTTTGGTGTAGATTTGATTTCAAATGATAATGATGACGAAGAATCACAAACTTAATGTTGCCCCAAATACAACAATACTACTACTGCTATCAAACAAAGTAACCGAATAGGAGTAGGTAGTATATGGTCAGTATATAAATATTGAAGAATTGAAATTGATGGGTATGGTAAATACTAAAAAACATACAACGCAGTAAGAGAGAGGATGGAGGATTTCAGAGACGACGATGATGATGATGCGGGAATCGGGATAGTGATGATAGATGAGAGTGAGATTTGTTTGGGAACCAACAATTACGAGTGGACAGTAACCAATAATTGTTAGGAACAAAACCAAAATTGTTTGGGATCTGGGAAGAGCCATTTCCGTAGGCCAGGTTCACTCGGATTAGATCGTATCGATCCGGCGATCCGATCCGATCCGATCCGTTTCAATTTAAAAATCTGTCTGTATGTGATCCAATCCGATTCGATTCGAAATTTCGGATCGGATCGGATCAACGGATCAATTCGATCCGTAAAATTTTTTTGAACACCTCTAATTTCAGATTGGATCAAATCGGATCAACGAATTAATTCAATTCGTGAATTTTTTTAACACTCCTAATTTCAGATCGGATCGAATCGGATCAACGGATCAATTCGATCCGTGGATTTTTTTGAACACCCCTAATTAGGAGAAAAACAATGAAACAATGTTCACACTTGTCAAGAAATGGCTTACCCATTCCCAGAAAAGTCAAATCGAAATGCACTGAAATTTTCTTCAACCAAAGCATCAGCAATCGTCACTATTGTCTTGCTAGCCTGCAAAGTGCAAAGAATTGGATCCATTAATCCACATACAACAGTCTAGCTAGCCAGTCTAAATTTTTAACTGTATCAACGTGACAATAATTAATTAAATATGACTTGACTCCAAAAGTCCAAATAAATTTTTTTAGTGCGGCTTAAAAAAAAAATAGTGCGAATGAGAGTTACGTAGGATTTTTTCCATCAACTTTTTTGATAATATGAAATACAACTTGATACAAATAATTTGGAAGTTGTAACCTTTATTGTTACCAACCTTGGATGACCTAAAACCATGACACAATACTATAATATCTGTCGAGCCTGTTTCGTGCAACAATCCAACAAGTTTCTTGCCATCGTTTTTTTCCACAGTGATCTTCTCAATCTTAATTTCTGCAATCAATATAATCGAGAATAGATGCATATATTATAAGGGCACATGTAACAAGATCATGAAGAATGGTTAATTTGTGAAAGTCTAATTCACAAAATCCGAGATCGAATCTTGAAGAAATATGTGTGTGTGTGTGATCAATACATCCATAGCCAGGTAGTTTAATTTGGCTTAAGCCATTTCCCACCTGAATTTAGAAGATCTAGTGAAGCAGAAGAAGTTTAGTAATTACCTGAATTTCGTGCCATGTTATCCTTAAAATCCTTATTCCGGTCAGGCGAGCTCGATGAGTATTTGGAATTCTAAACCTCGATGCTTGCGGGTGATAATCTCTCTCACCAAATTGAAACTTATAATCGTGGATATGCGCATGGAAAATATATATGCTGGGTATATGGTCTCTAATATTATATTTGTAAAGTCAACTAAAAAGCCGTAATAAGTTTGAAAATTTCCCACGTGTTCATCCTATTGTCATGATGAATGATGATGCAAGCAGTGACCAGTGAGAGGCCGAGGCGGGCTTTACCAGTTACAGCAATCACATGATGCCACCCACTACTATTTTGCTAATTTAAATACGAGTAAAAAATTCAATAAAATATCTCCATTAATTTAATTATTCAAGACTTTTTTTATTCGATGGATGTCACATAAGTAGTTTTAAAAATTGTCACTTTGAGTACGGTATTGTTAACATGTAAGTGTTTCAATCTATTTATGTTTTATAAGATCAAAAAACGAATATATAAATTCACGAGAGAAAATTACAATTAATCACGGATTATCTTCATAAATCACTACCAAGTCTATGAATAATTTTTTTGACACACAAGTAAATGTCATTTATAATAAAAATAAGAAATGTATGAATAGTATCTCAAAATATATTTATTTTATAATTATTATGTTAAAACTATACAACGACGAGGCATTTCTTTTTAAATATGTTATAGTTAAATATGTTGAGAAAATATATTGCCACCATTTCTTTTTAATTTTTTAAGAAAAACTATACAATTTTCTTCTTTAGATTGTGCATTAGTTTTGTAACTAAAACGTAGTGAGAATATTTTGAGAACGTGGCATGAGTAGTTCATGATGATTTACCTGCACAATATTTACAAGTTGACATATGGTTACATTTTCAATGTAAATTGTCATCCAAAGTTTCTTTTTTTTTTTTTAAATGATTCTTTCAATGTGTCAATTGCATCATTTGTTTGTTCCTCACCCATATGCTCTTTATTTATGTCCTTGGTAGCTAATATGAATACATCATTTTTTTTTCAAAACAAGAAGTTTATTAAAACAAAAATTTTGAATTTGCCATTAGGAGAGGCGCTCTTGTCAATGGTTGTTCCATGAATCAAACTAAAGTTGTAGTTTAAACCACAACAATTATATGTCTATATATTAAATATTTTTAATGTGATTGGTTTAAAATCCGGGGAAGAGAGTTGTGTTAAATTGATAATAAATGTAAAAATTATTAAAATTAATAATATGAATCGCATTTTAAATTGCGTAAAAGTTGTAAATTTCCACACTTAATGGACCACATTGCAAGATCCAATTGTAACGTTTTTGACAAGAATTGTTGTACCCCATTAAGTAGTTTAATTTAAAAACTAAAAAAAAATAAAAATATATATACATGTTGAGTTTGATATACTTAAATATTCAATCCTTCAATAAATTAAGTAAACAATAATAGTTGTACCTATAAAATAGTAACATAGAAATTTGCAGCTTGTAATTCAACCTTACAATTCAACATTTTTTGGGACATTCAAAATACCTTTTTGGTCCCCTGAACGACGTGGCATTAATTGATGGATCTGAATTGGAGATGACGTTACGGAAAAAGGGAAGAAGAAAAAAAAAAAAATTCGGTTAGCCACCAACCGTGCATGCTCCTCAATCCTCGTACCACGGACCAAGTTCTTTTCCTGTGTTGCTGTGATCTCATTGATTTGCCTGTGGCCCCAGAAAAAAATAATAATAATTAAAAGAACAAGCATCTTTTGAAGTTGTCTTTTGACATTGCAGCAGGAACTTTGTGCTTTGCTTTGATTGATAGGTAGGTAGGTTCAAATAAGGGTAAATTACCAAAACCCCCCTGAGGTTTAGGTTTATTACCAATCGCCCCCTTTGATTTGACAAAACTACCAATACCCCCCTGAGGTTTAGATTTTTTAACATATAAGTCTATTTTAACTTATTTAATTATAACTTTATAAATAATTAAAAATTTTGGACAAAATTACCCTTATTCCTTTAGCCTTTTGCATTTATTTTTTTTTGGGACAAAATTAAGACAAAATTTTAAAACGAAAATTTTTATATTATCTAAAAAAAGTGTATTATTATAAAAATTTACTTATTTCTAATTTATTTTTAATATATTATTATAAAAATATAAACCCTTATGCCTTTAGCCGTTTGCATTTGTTTTTTTTTTTGGACAAAATTAAGACAAAATTTTAAAACAAAATTTTTTATATTATCTAAAAAAAGTGTATTATTATAAAAATTTACTTATTTCTAATTTATTTTTAATATATTATTATAAAAATATAAACCCTTATGCCTTTAGCCTTTTGCATTTGTTTTTTTTTTGGACAAAATTAAGACAAAATTTTAAAACAAAATTTTTTATATTATCTAAAAAAAGTGTATTATTATAAAAATTTACTTATTTCCAATTTATTTTTAATATATTATTATAAAAATATAATTTACTTATTATATTATTTATACTAATAATGATAATGTGTAAATTAAATTAAATTAATAAAATATACTTATAAAAATATACTTATAATAATGTATTAATTATGCAAGATATTAAGACAATTTTGCAAAACTATTAGGATAATTTTTAAAAAAAATTTCATTTTTTTTGTATTTTTTTTGCTGCATCTGTAGGGGGTAGTTTTGTCATTTTATCTATTAAATCAATTAAATATAACGGTAAGGGGGTATTGGTAGTTTTACCAAACTATAGGGGGCGATTGGTAATAAACGTAAACCTCAGGGGGATTTTGGTAATTTACCCTTCAAATAATCTGCCGCTGTTTGGCATGATGTGTAGTTATGATATCTACGTGCAATGTTAAGTTTTGATCAGTGCATGGTGCTCTTTGTCTTGGTCTTTCGGAAAAGTCTGCTACAACGACAGACACCAAACCTAACAAAGTAATACCAAGGTTTGACAAACGCATTTCTCCGTCAACGTAGAATTGTAAAGGACCACTCAATCACCATAAGAAATATCCAAAGCTAGCTGCATAGATAGATAGCAAAAGTCCAGGTACTATTACTCTAAATCAGCAGTTGTCTTGTCCCGCTTGCGTACCCACAACCATCTTTAAATTCAATTTTTTAAAAAAAAAAAATTGACGTCAAGCATAAGTCGAACTTGACCCTAAAATTTTTTTTTAAAAAAAAATTCAAATTTTTTTTTCTTTTTTTTTTTAAATTTAACTTGACCTAGTATTAGGTCGAGTATTAGGTCGAACTTGATCTAATATTCAACCAATTACTATTCAGACTTATTGTTCGACCTTAAACTCGATCTTGTATTCGACCTAACGTTTTACTCGACCTAAAACTCGACTTAAGGCTCGACCAGTTTCGTTGAAGTTCACAAACCCAGTTCAATTTGTGCAAATTTCAACTAATATCTCTCTGCTGTGATTTTTTCTCCACGGTCGCGGTCTTCTTGTTTGAAGATGATGATCCAATGGGGTCTGAGAATAATAAGAAGTGCAAATAATAGGGTGTGAGAGCAAATTTTGTTGAATCGATAAAGATAAAGATGAAAATGAAGTGCTGTGTATTTATGTTTCAAAAGAGAAGATGAGGGTATGTTGGTCTTTGTTTAGCCCTGAAGTGTTATGTTTGAAAGGAAAAAAAAGAGGGTGCTATATTTGCAAAGTCAACGGTCAAAACTGCTATATATGCAAATTTCCCTAAAAAAACCACATGAATAACTCGAATGCTCTGATCCCACACGAATAGTGTTAACTTTTTAAAGTAATAGGTATAAAAAAATAATATTACTTTTTATTATTTTATATTTTCTAATAAGATAATAATTTTTTATATTTTTTTATTTTTACCACCTTACTATAATTTATCATTATAAAAAATCATTAAAAATATCATTACTCGTTAGTTTGAAAGTAAATGTTTTAGCAAATGCTCATGAATAAAGATATTTTTAGTAAAAAATTATAATAAAAGTTATATTAACTAATGTGACAAAGGTAAAAAGGGAAAAAAAAAGTAATTCTTATTGTTTTGTATTTTTTTTTTAAAGTGTGATAAATAATTTTATAAATTATGATTCATAAGTTGAAAAATTATGATAAATTCTTTTTGTGACTGATTTGATATTTATAAGGTATAAATCACTAAGGAGCAATCATTAAGAATATTTACTAATGTTTTGTAATGTTGTATTATAATGTTATAATGATATCTAATAATTTTATAATGTTGTATTTATAAGACACAATTCACTTTGATTTTTTAATATAAATATTATTATTCTAATTTATTTTTGTCCTTACTACATCAATAACACGAGGGCTTGCACAAGTAATGAACGGTGTGGTTTATTTCGATAAAAAGCGAAAAAATTTTACAAGATTGACATACTGCAAACCCTCTTGAAAAAGAGGAGTACTTTTGGAAACGTGAACACAGGTAATACATGATTATCATCAAATCGTGTCATAAAATATTAGGTTAAATTCCAATCATATTCATGTTTAGTTGTCATTGCTGAGTTTAAAACCCTGAATAACCAATAATAAAAGTATTCTAAAAGTATTATTACTTCGCAAACTAGGAGCCTAATAAGCATGTCGACATTATGTGCTATTACAATTACTTACTAAGCATGAGAATGTCGACATTATGTTATATTACAACTACTTACTAAGCATTACAAGAGATATTAAAAGAAAAGAAAAATTATCCCTTGATCGCGAAAAAAAAAAAAAGAATCGATTAAATTACGTCAACCATCGTAAACACAAACGAATTTAGATTCGGCGTCCTTCTTAATAGCAATATCATGATGATTGGGCAATTGCCAATTGGGCAACTCGCACGGTTACGTGGGCATCTAGTTAAACTATTTATTATCGTATAGCCGTCAAAGTCAGCCGTCAAACTATTTGCTTTCACATTGTTTGCCCCCAAAAAATGGAGAGGAAATTAAAGATTCCGTTTCTGATACCACTTTGCTCATTAATTTTAAGGAATAATATCAAATACCTCCTCCAGATTTGGTAAAATAACAAATCGAATTTGACAAATAACATATACCCCTAACTGAAAAAGAAAATAACATTAACCCCGTTAGATTAAATCAATTAACGCAACAGTAAACTAAAAAAAATGTGTAGACTAATATGCCCTTTTATTTCTGTTATTCGAATACAAATTATATAATATCTCCATCAACCACCGAACCCAGAACTCATCCATTACAAGTGCATCAGCTTCGGGGTTTTGAGTGCCTTCAAGTGCAGCTTAATTTCCCCAAGCCCAGGCTTCCTCAAGGTCGGATTGAGCATTATTCAGATTTCTTCAGGCGCTTTAACCGTGGGTTTGCCGGAATCAATGGTTTCTTGCTGAAGATTTTCTGAATATTGTATTTTGGTTTTTGAAGTTTTCTGAACATCAAGGCTTCGGATTTGTGGGTTATTCAACTCCATTCCAACATTACCAAGCTTATCATGAAGTCCCCAGGCTAGATCCGAGCGTATTCATTATCCCAAAGTCGGGCCACTCACAACCCGACTGTGGGCTAACCGGGTCTGGCTGAAATTCTTAAAATTTTCATTGGTTTGAGCTTCCGTTTCTTTTTCTGCTTGTTACTCATTATTATCGCCACAGGATTTGGTGGTAATTTTTGAGATTTTCTTGGAATTTTTCCGCCATTTTGAGATTAGATAGAGTGATTCACTGGAATTCTCCGGCAAGATAGCCCACCCGCCGACGATGCTATTTCAGATACTATTTCGACCTAACTCGCTCACGACGGATACTAGAATTTTCCATTAAGAACCTCCAGATCAAGCCGATAGCTTTAGTCCTGTGATTTTACATTTGTTGCTTTTTGGGAATTTTTTGTTATTGTTTCGCTAACAATTCTTTGGATTGCTTTTTGTGCCGATTCTCTTTCTTTGGATTGCTCCTTTGTCTTTCTTTGGATTACTTTCTTTCTTTGTTTTCCCCTGCTTGGACTCTGTTTAAGTTTTTGGGAATTTTTACATTTGATTGCTCCCAATTTGTCTTGTTTTCTTTGGTTTTTTGTAACGATACTCCTGTGATTGGATTTGTGATTTGGTGGTTTTAGTGCAGTTCGTTCCCATCGTTTTTGGGGTTTGGGTTTGGTGAAGTCTGGAAGTAACACAAACTGCTTGACAAAAGGTTTCAAAGAAGATTTGGGGTGCTGGATTGATTTGCATCCTAAACGATCATTTAGACTGAACCATGGCCGATCCCCTAGGATTTCTTAATTCAGATTTCCTCTGTGATGCTTTTTTTTTTTTTGGCCAAAGCTGCAACCGATTAGAATGACTGAGGGTGCTTTGTTCAGTTCTTACCATTTTCCAGACGGAATAATCAACAATTTTTTGTTACAGAAACTAGAGAATTTCGCTGGGTTTTTTCTATTTCTTTGGACAAGAGAGAGTGGCTCTGCTTTTGATTGAAGTACAGTACAAGACCATTGTGCTTTCTTTCCCTCCAAAAAAGTTCTTTCCTTTTGTTAATTATGTCATGTAATCTCAGATTAACGAAGGACTTTTAGTCTTTCCAACCATTCTGATCAATTAATTGGTCCAACTGTAAGTCAAGGGTTATATATTATTTGTCAAATCACAGGGTCCGATTTGTTATTTTACCAAACCTGAAGGGGGGTATTTGATATTATTCTTAATTTTAATCATTAGAAAATGGAACAGGGGAGAACCAACTTCCATGGAGTTTGCCTATAAGATGTTTAACTACATTTTAAGGCTTGTCTTCGGGAAATTTTCATTTTGCATTTTCAATCCCTACATAATATTTCTCCAATTTATCACAAAAAAAATAGATAAATAAATAAAACAAAAACAAAAGGGGATTGTCATGAATGTAATTTCCGTCAAATATTTGGAACAAAGAAATAGGCCACTAAAACTCATGTTACATTTTTGGAACGAAGTAAACTACACATGTATTTTAATTAATGTAAATATTTCAGCTGGCAGAAGCAGATTTCAAGTGCCAGGTTCAGAGTATCTTGGTTTGCTGCAGGCCTTCTTCAATGAAAGGCATGATGACGGAGATTAATTCAGCCTGATGTGAGTTATACCAATGATCAGCTCCTTCTATGATGTGCAATGTATGATTCGGTATGATCTTTGCAAATTCCAGGGCTTCTTCAACTGGGATGAGGTCATCAGCAGACCCATGGACTGTCAACACCCTGTGTGGACACAAATGCGTTATTGAAAGATGGACAGCAATCGATACAGCACCAACGCATAATTGAAGGAACTAAAAGAGGATCACCAGAGGCAAGCAGACAAAAAATTATGTTTGTATTGGGCACACCCCCTAATTTAAAGCCAATTATTCTCGAAGAACTTTTAGCTTCTGATGAAGCTTATTCTCAAGTTGAACCTCATTATTGTTTGTTTATCATGAGACCGGGATGCTCGTGGCCAAGTAATATAAGCCCCTACTTAGACTTCAAAACTAATGAAATGGGATACCCTTAGCTATGGAATTAATACCTGCATTCTTTGTCAATTTGGAGGCACGCGTCATGCATGTTTGTATTTAATCTCTCCATCAGGCTTTCCTCTGTGACACGAAATTGATCACCACCTGAAAAATGAAGAAGTTTGTCAACCCCTCATGAACAAGAAAGCCCACACCCAACATGTCTGGGAGAGAAGTTACTTCCAAGATACTTGCAGATCTCGCATTTCAGTGTACTTAGATAGTCATCACAGTATCCGAGTACTCAGCAAGAAGCATGATGTTATAGCTGAAGAAAATGGACATAAGCACTGGGCTATCCACTCAATTTTATTTTGGTTTGAGAAAAGAGCTATTAATGATAAAAAAGAAAAATATCAAGATGACTCTTCTAACAAACGGGAACATGTAACCATCACTAACAAGGAGAGATACGCAATATGGATTGCCTGAAACTTTTTTTATCAATCGTGATTTTAAAATTTAATTGCATGCAAATAGGGGATGATGAAGAAGTAAAGAAAGACAACAAAGAAGGTTGTAACATGTGGATATCACTGGGTTGGACAAACGAAAAAAGAATGTGGATGGCAGAACATCTCTTTGCCCCTCCTTCACCCCCACCATGTATGTATCACATAGAAAGTAAGACACAAGGCACACATGAAACCAAGACTAGGCATTTAACTATATTGAACCAGATTTCATCAAATAATCTAGAGAGATATTGAGGACAAACATGACAAACTTATTGGACAAATGTAATGAATGGAAACTTTCACTGATGATATTTTCCTCTGTTGGACTGAAGCAAATTTCCGCAAAAGCCCTCTATTCCCCCCTCCTTGAGTATGTGTCCCTCGGGCACAAAACACACAAACAGCTTCAACATAGAATCATAAAAAAGAGATAAAATTTTATTCTTCCTACAAAAGATTCATCTACTTTAATTTTAGGGAAAATCACACTTTTAAACCCCAATGTTTTATCCAATATCACTTTGTCCCCAATATTTTAAATCTAACACATTTAGTCCTCAAACTTTCATATTTTGATGAATTTTGTACAATTGATGGCTATTAAAGTAGGAAATGACAAAATTTGTTACAAAATTTGCTATCAAAATTTTTTAATTTACAATTTTTGAAAATTACATTCTTTTTTAGTCATAATTTTTATCAAATTTTTTATTTCACAAATTTAATTAGTTCTTTTTATTTTTTTGTTCAAAACCAATATCTTTTAGTGTTCAAATATTAAAGGTTTGTGACATAAATTAATTAAAAAATGAGGGTTTTGAACGAGGGTAATTTTCCAAATTTGTAAATTAAAAAATTTGATAGCAAATTTTGTAGCAAATTTTCTCATTTCCAACTTTAATAGCCATCAATTGTACCAAATTCGTAAAAATATGAAAGTTTAAGGACTAAATGTGTCAAATTTAAAACATTGGGGACCAAAAATGATATTAGATAATATATTGGGGACTAAAAGTGTGATTCTCCCCACTGCGGTGCAAGTAGAAAATGCATTTTCCTGTAAACATTCTTTTTAACTTCCCTTCACTGCCATTCAACATCTTCAGTGCAGAATTGCAAATATAGGATGAATACTAATGTAAAACGAGTTACAACATAAAAAACGTGGCATATAAATCTCAGCATAGCTCAATCCATTCAGAAGCATTGCATTGTGAATAATAAAGTATTATAGTGCATTACTGGCTTTAACTTCAACGTATCCCTCTTTCTTGATTTTTTCCAAGATATCCTTGCCCAGTCGCTCTTCAATACCTCTATCTAGTTTGCAACGGCCAGATACATTAATCACAGTGGAAATATCATGATATTTAGATGCATATAGGAGCACAATATTGCCACCTGCACAATTATAGCAGAGAAAATTGTACTTTTAGTATGTCAATCTTCCTATCAAATTCACATGGTAGACCAATTCATGAATCCTTTCATAAGCATCTATCCTCATGCCATTCGGCATTATGGGGATGAGGTGTCCAGAATTACTAATGATTGTACATACCAAGACTATCTTTCCAATACTTTGCCTAATTGTCTGATTTTTGGATCACATTTTTACCATAATTCACAATTAAAAAAATCTTGCATCGTAGATATACGTGTGATACACTTGCACACCTATGCTATGCCCAAGAAGTGCAGCAATCCTACGGTTAGCTCCATTAAAGTACTCTACTACAGAACGTGTGTCTTCAACCTCTCTCCAGTAGTTACCATATTGAAATGAACCTTCACTCTCTCTGGAAATCAATAATTGTCATGCAAGTATAGTGCAAAGAAATCATGGAAGTCACAAAACCAAAATTACAGAACTTAAGCAAATGTATCAGATAATTCATAAGAAAAGAACCATATAAACAGGAAAATGTGATAAACTGAAGCCCAATTCTAATGCTCAACAAGGAAATGACGAAGTTTATTCTATAACTGACAAGAGCATAGTGATTAATTCCTAGCAGGTGATGGAATCAAATAGTGACAAGTTCAGCAATCATTTAGATCGCAAGCACTGGCAAACGTAAATATGAAAGTAATATAAATATTAACAAAATAATCATAATGCTTACCCATTTCCAGTAAAATCAAATCGAAATGAGCTAATTCCTTTATTTTCAAGAGCAGTAGAAATGTTCACCATCATTTTGTAGTCCTACAGATACAAGCATGCAGGAATTATGTACAACAATCAAGAAGTCAGTTCAACTACTCACTCACCATACACTGGAAATAGAACTTTATAGTGGAAGATAAGCATCGTAATGACAACAAAAGAGTTGCCTACCTTTGAGGATCGAAAACCATGGCACAATACCACAACATCTGGTGAGCCAGTCTCATGCAACACTCCCACAAGTTTTTCATTGTGTTGGTTCTGCAGAGTTATTTTTTGCTGCCTAGTTACTGCAATAAATCAATACAGGATTTCAGAATTTATCCAAATTCAGGTTTCAGATATCCGGCAACATGTTAAATTTCATTCTTTATCCCATTTTTTAACAGCTTACATTATCTGCCAAGATAATTTACTATGGAATTCAATTGCCCTTGTGTGGCTAATTCAAAAGAATTAGAAACTGCAAAAGGTTTCACCGGACTCTTCAAAAGCAAAGCAGTAATGATCCAAACAGAGCAGCACAAACCAAATCTCCACCAAAGATTTATAAATCAGGAACTAGCATAATCAAAAACCGACACCAAAAATTGGCATAATCACATCCCCGTTTTACGCTAACATTTAAACGATAATGATACCTTCACTTGGTCCTATATCAGGCAATCATGCAGCTAACATTTAAGAATGGCAAAACTTCCCTCAGAAATGCTATGAGAACATTATTTCCCCACAACCCAAATCCAACACCCAATCAATACCCCAAAAACCCAGTTTCCTTTTGTCAAATCAGCTTAAAGCCAACACCTTTATTTGGTCTAACAACCATACCAACACATCATCCATGCATAATGCAGAAATGGGTCATAAAGAGGCCCCTACTTCCCACCAGCATAGAATCATTCCTTATAGTATTTGTGAAATTACAAGCAGAAAAAAAGTAATAACAAGGGCAGAACCAATCAGAAAATGGGAGAATTTATTCATATCCGACAGAAGGGCTTGATGTTGAAAAAATTTCTTACCTTTGGTTTCTGCCATGTTGAGGATTACTGGGAGATTGAGGGGGTGTTTGGTTGGTGGGTTTAGGGGGGGAATGGAATGGAATGGAATGAAAATGAGTGTTTGGTTTGTGGGTTTGGGTTGGATTGGAATGGAATAAAGGTAGTGAATAAGGGTTTTCTTGAAACCTGGGAGGGGGGCTGGGTTTAGGGCGACGGGTTTCAACATAATAGAAAAAAAAAGACAAGCCTTTGGGCGACGGGTTCTGCTCATCTCTTCCTCCTTCTTGCTTGTCTGTACTGCTCTTCTTCCTCTTCCTCCTTCTTGCTTGTCTCTACTGCTCTTCTTCCTCTTCCTCCTTCTTGCTTGTCTCTACTGCTCTCTCCAAAGCATATCCAGACTAACCGGTGAGAGTCCATCGGAGACACCTTTCATCAAACATCCCCTCCATCATATTCTCTTCTCTGGGCTTGATTATCTCAACATTAACACAAACTTGCTTCCTATTTTTCTACAGATTTGAAAAGGGTTTCGATTTCTCCAACAAATTCCAGACTTTCTTGCGCCATTGCCCACTAGAGACTGTAAGTTAGCTCTGAATCTGCTATGCTATCCCATTGTTTTTTTCTTTTTATTTGGTTGTTTAATAATCTTTAAACTGGGTACAACGAATCTGCTATGCCATTGCTTAGTGGACGATATTGTTTCTTTAATGCCAAGGTCCACCAAAATCCTATGCCACATTTGTTTATTTGATGTTATGCCACGATTTTTTATTTTTATTTGGTTGTTTTAATAATCTTTAAACTTGAATATGGTCTGGATCTGCTACGCCATTGCCCAGTAGAGGATATTGGTTCTTTGATGCCAAGGTCCACCCAAATCCTGGACTTTGTATCTATCCCATTTCTCTCTTCTGCATAAAGATATAAACTTTTTCACTTGGTTGATGTAACAGAGTTTGTAGAAAACGAGTTGAAAATTTTCGTTTTTAGAATTCAGAGTTTGTAGAAAACGAGTTGAAAATTTTCGTTTTTAGAATTCAGAGTTTGTAGAAAACTTTTTCCCATCTCTCTCTGAAATCAGAATTCTGTCTGAATTCTGATTTCTGAAATATGCAATTTCAGAAATGGATAAGTTAAATATGCAATTTCAAGAGTTCGTTGAGGGATTTAATAAGAACTTGGAAAAGTTAAGCAATGCAATAGCTGAAGAGTCCAAAGTTTTTGTTGCCGAGTCTACAAGAACAAGAGATGTAGTGCCCGAACTCATCAAACTTCAGCTCCCTAGTGGTGACATTTTCAAGGCTGCCAACATCTTAGAAAAGGACAAAGAGAAGATTGAAGTGTTTTACGGGCTTCCGGCCGAGATGCGTCGTCATTATGTCATGAGTTTGTTACTTTAACTACTTATTTTGTGATGAATACTTGTTATTCTTTTGGTTCATGCCAATTTTGCACGCTTGTATATTAGTGAACATTCGGAAATTGGTATGATTGCTTGCAAGCATCATTTTTTGTGATGGATGCTTGCTCATCTTTTGCTTCATGTCATTTTGGCATGCTTGGATAATTAGTAGTATTGTTTAAGTGGTATGGTGCTTGAAATTATTTATTTTGTAAAGATAGCATCTTCCTTTTTTCTATTTTTCCAGCATTTTATCTAAGGGTGCTATGCCTAGTGGATCCGGTTCTAAGCCGTCATGAGCCGCTTTTATAGTCTTTGTTGGTTTGTGTTTGTGTTAGGCTCTTTTGGGTTGGTTGTTGTTAGAATTCAAAGAAAATTCACTTCAGAGATTTTGAAATCAGACTCGCTAATTTGATTTCAATTGTATTCGCATGCACTCAAATCGACCAGCAAAATTCTGATTTCAGAGTTCTAATTGCAGACTGTGCGAAATAAATACTGATTTCGACTGCAGATTTCGATTTGCACTCGCAGATTTCATTTGCACTCGTGCAGATTGCGCATTCAAATCAGAATTCTGCGCACTCGATTTCATACCGCGCGCACGCCGAATCGCAGACCAAATCGCACTCGCAGATTAATTTCAAATCTGCAGACTGCACTGATTTCAGAAAGAATTCTGATTTCTGAAATCAGAATTCATTGTTCTTGTACTTACCTTCATTTTTATTTGCATGTGATTTGTATAAAAAAAAATACATGTCCCAGTATCATGTTTCCAATTGATGCTTCATTTTTGTTTTAGAACTTTTTTCAAACACTTTGTGAGCAATGATGAAGTTGAAGAAATCTTGAATATTGGTGCATATGTAATAAAACCAAAAATGAAGGCATATCCATCATTCGAAATTTTCAGACTTCCAAACCACAAATCAATATAGTAGCAACATAAGAGAATTGTAAAAATTACATAAACATTGATATGCCAAAAGCCTAGCTAAAACTTCTTCTTGTAGGAAGTTGTAACCCACGGTTGGGAAAAGTGGTGTGTTTGTTGTTGTAGTATAGTCCTTCTCCATTTGTTGTTGTAGCTAGAAAAAAAAGAGGTGTTTGTTTGTTGTTGTAGCTATTTGTTGTTATAGTCCTCCATTTGTTGTTGTAGCCACAAAGAAAAGGGGTGTGTGTTTGTTGTTGTAGCCATTTGTTGTTATAGTCCTCCATTTGTTGTTGTAGCTATAAAGTGGTGTATTTGTATGTGAGAAAATGAGTGAAAAGAAAATACATGTCCTAGATTGGAAACAAAGAAAGTGTGAGTAAGCTAGTGTTGGCATGTAATTCTGCAATTGCTATCCAAGCATCCAAGCAATCCAAGCAATCACAGCCACAAGTAAGTTGCAAGAGTTGAATTATCTGCATTAGCTAAGGCTATTCTAGATATTATTAGGGTGTTGGAAATTTGTGTACTAGTTAAAGCTTCACCAACAATATTAAAAATTAATTAACAAAAACTATTAAAATAAACTAAATAATTAATATTAATTATTAGAATTATTTATAATTTATAATTCATATTAATTATTATAAATTAATTAATAATAATTTATGATTAATATTATAATTTAATATTATAATTAATAATTAATTAATCTCAAAGGAAGAACAAAATTAGAAATTAAATTCTTACATAAAATTTTGATTCCATTCCCTTTTATAACCAAACAAGGTTTTTCAAATTCATTCCATTACCAGAAATAATACCAAATAACAGAATTACTATCATTCCATTCCATTCCAAACCTTTCCTTTTATCAAATCCATTCCATTCCTAAACCCACAGTTTATACCAAACGCCACCTGAAGCTCCGATTGCGTGAAGGAAAGAACTGAACCTGATTAAGCGACAATTTTGATAACTGTGACTTGCTGTGTGACACTAATGAAATTGTGTGGGAGAGTTGAGCTACAGATGCAGCCAAAGGTTCCCATTCATTTATTCCTTTTCCTAGCTCAAGTAGTATCACAGCCTGGCGCACGACTCTGAGGACTCGAGTTCGATTCCTTGGATGACGAAAAATCCTGGTACGATTTCCTAACTTGTCTGAGGACTCGAGTTCGATTTTTTGGATGACGAAAAATTCTGGTTGGATTTCCTAACTTGACTTAAGAAAAGAATCCTTACCTACCTTAACAATGCCCTTATCCTCCATCATGCTCCGCCTTGCGCGTGCAAAGTATGCAGGTACGTCACATGAGTGCAAGTAGGACTTCTATGTGCTGATGTAGTAAATGTTTAAATTAATATAATTATTTAAATTATATAATTTTGTTTTTCTATTAGTTTTTTAAATTAAGTATAATTTTGAAAATTAAGTTTCAATATTATTCATAAAAGTATGTAACAATATATCGAAATTAATATTTAATACAAAATAGAAAATAATTTTTCTCCAACACACACCAAACTGGCCAAACAAAAGCAGACACAATTGTGTTATATTTGAAATTTTTGCATTGAACTGTGTAAAAGTTTTGATGGGAATTTTTTATAAGAAAAAGAGATATGTAAAAGCAAATTAGAGATAAAAAAATTTTAAAATTATGTGAGAAAATTTTGGTAAAAATTTAATTTTAAATTTTGAAATAAAAAATTATTTAAATATTTTTTTTTTGTAATTAAAAAAATTAATTTTTTGTAAATTAAAACACCGACACAAATCAAACATAACCAAAATGTAAACATGATTATCGACAATCACAACTTAGAATTACGTGGTTCAATCTTCGTCCAAAAGCACACAAGATCATCTACGTATGATACTAACTAGTAGTGTGGGTGTGTGGTTGTTTGTTCCAGAAGGTTTGCGAGGGGTCAAAACTTCTAGAACGTTTGACCAGATTTTATGACCTTGCAAAATTGCTGTCCTTGAAGTATGAGTAAGAGAGCCCTCTTTAACGTATTATTCAGCAAATTCAGCAAATAGTTAATGTTATAGTTAGGTTATAGTTTGAAATTTTGATATTTCAATGACTTTTTGGAGTAATATGTAGTAAGTATAAAAAAATAAAACTATTTCTTATTATTTTATATTTTTTTAAAAAAATAATAGTTGAATTTTGTCTTTTTATATGTCACGTCAGTAATTATGATTTACCACTATAAAAAGTCGTCACTAAAAGTATCATTACTCATTAGTTCGAGGGTAAATGTTTCAGTAAATGCTCACGAGTAAAGATATTTTCAGTAAAAAATTATAATGAAAAATTATATTAACTAATGTGACAAAAGAAAAAAAATTAATTCTTATTGTTTTGTATTTTTTTAGAAAGTGTGATAAATAACTGTATGAATTACGATTCATACATTGAAAAATTATGATAAACTCCTTTTGTGACTGATTTGATATTTATAAGGTATAAATCACTAAGAAGCGATCATTACGAATATCTACTAATGTTTTGTAATGTTGTATCATAATGTTATAATAATATCTAATAATTTTATAATGTTGTGTTTATAAGACATAATTCACCATGATTTTTTAACATAAATATTATTATTCTAATTTTATTTTTTGTCCTTACTACATCAATTACACGAGGATTGGCACAAGTAGTGAAACGTGTGGTTTACTTCAATACAAAGTTAAAAACTTTTAAAAGATTGTCATGTCACGAATCCTTTTGCAAAAAATGAGTGCTTTGAGAGTGCGATTCTAGGTGTGATTTCGCACTCTTCTTTTTTCGATAATAGGTAGTTTTGCTACGACTTTGGTTGCAACTTCTTTAATGTATTTGGTAGTAGTTTAGTTGCCACACTATTTAAAGTATGCAGTTTGCGAATCTCCACAAACAGTGCAGTAGTAATTTGGTTGCTAGCCTATTTAACGTATGGAGTTTGCGACTCACCACAAACGGCATGGGACGAGAGTTAGGGACTCTGAATTTAGTTTCTTTTAGTAGGGCTATTCAAAATACAAAATTTTTTTACTTTTTCTTCTTCCTTTTTTGCTTTTTTTTTCTACTTTTTGTTTTCCTTTACATTTTCATTTTCATATATAAACTCTATTGCTTTTTTTACTATTACTTTCATTTTTTTACTTTTTTTCTTCCTTTTTTAAATTTTTTTTTGCTTTTTGATTTTTTTTTTTACTATTACTTTCATTTTCATATATAATGTTAAGTAATTTAATTTAGATTTAAAAATTTCATGTTAAAAAATTATATATTTTTATATAAAAATAATAAATAATTTTTATTTAAATGTTTTATTTTTTTATTTTTTATGTAAATTAATTAGTATATTTTTATATAAATATTTTAATTTTTTTATCACAAATTGACTAATTTTAATGAAAGAATTATTTAAATAATAAAAAATATCAATTTATATTTTATAATTAATATTAATTATTTTCAAAAATATTTTTTTGTATTTAAATTGAACACTCATATCTTTTAGCGCATGCAATTAGCTATGTGCCAATTGAGACTACCACCTTAGTTAGTGTAATAATATTTTATCCCTACATTTTAGGGTGTATTTTGCTTCTTCATAAGTTTTTTCTCTTCGGAGCCTATTGTAGACCCACATGTGGTCGTGTATCCCTCATAGTTCATATTAAATACCACGAAAATCATCTAGTATTTTTTAGCTATGTAAATTTGCAATTGCAATGAAATATATTTATCATTTTTTTTAAATGAGTGCTTTTGGAAATGCAAATATAGGTGGTACATAATTATCATCAACTCGTATAATAAAATATGAGTTGTCAGCATTGAGTCTAAAACTCTAAACCGTGACTACCAGTGATAAAAGTATTATTACTTCGCTAACTAGGAGCCTAATAAGCATGTCGACATTATCTGCTACTACAGCCACTTACTAAGCATAAACATGTCGACATTATGTGCTACTACAACTACTTAGTAAGCATTACAATAGATATTAAAAGGAAAGAAAAATTACAATAGATATTAAAAGGAAAGAAAAATTATCCCTTAATCGGGAAGAAAAAAACCAATCGATTAAATTACGTCAAACATCGTAAACATAAACGAATTTAGACTGAGCCGCCATTTTAATAGCAACATCATGATTTCATGATTAGGCAACTCGCACGGTTACGCGGGCAGCTTGTTAACTACTTGCTTTCACATTGTTTCCCCCCAAAAAAGGAAGAGGAAATTAAGGATTCCGTTTCTGGTACCATTTTGCTCATTGATTTTAATCATTAGAAAATGGAACAGGGGAGAACCAACTCCCAGAAAATGGGATGCAGCCATGGAGTTTGCCAGTAAGATGCTTAACTACATTTTAAGGCTTGTCTTCGGGAAATCTTCATTTTGCATTTTCAATCCCTACATAATATTTCTCCAATCTATCCAAAAAAAACAAAAAACAAAAAAAACAAAAAGGGATTGTCGTGAATGTAATTTCCAATCAAATATTTGGAACCAAATAGGCCACTAAAATTCATGTTACA
This sequence comes from Gynochthodes officinalis, assembly GCA_020080225.1. Lineage (NCBI taxonomy): Eukaryota > Viridiplantae > Streptophyta > Magnoliopsida > Gentianales > Rubiaceae > Gynochthodes > Gynochthodes officinalis. Next base: position 43,274,488 of record CM034615.1, on the reverse strand, counting down.
TTTTTGGAACGAAGTAAACTACATATGTATTTTAATTAATGTAAATATTTCAGCTGACAGAAGCAGATTTCAAGCGCCAGGTTCAGAGTATTTTGGTTTGCTGCAGGCCTTCTTCAATGAAAGGTATGATGATGGAGATTAATTCAGCCTGATGTGAGTTATACCCATGATCAGCTCCTTCTATGATGTGCAGTGTATGATTCGGTATGATCTTTGCAAATTCCAGGGCATCCTCAACTGGGATGATGTCATCAGCAGATCCATGGACTGTCAACACCCTATGTGGACACGAATGCGTTATTGAAAGACGGACAGCAATCGATATAGCACCAATGCATAATTGAAGGAACTAAAAGAGGATCACCAGAGGCAAGCAGACACAAAATTATGTTTGTATTGGCACACCCCCTAATTTAAAGCCAGTTATTCTCGAAGAACTTTTAGCTTCTGATGAAGCTTATTCTCAAGTTGAACCTCATTATTTTTTGTTTATCATGAGACCGGGATGCTCGTGGCCCCTACTTAGACTTCAAGACTAATGAAATGGGATACCCTTAGCTATGGAATTAATACCTGCATTCTTTGTCAATTTGGAGGCATGCGTCATGCATGTTTGTATTTAGTCTCTCCATCAGGCTTTCCTCTGTGACACAATATCGATCGCCACCTGAAAAATGAAGAAGTTTGTCAACTCCTCATGAACAAGAGAGCCCACACCCAACATGTCTGGGAGAGATGTTACTTCCAAGATACTTGCAGATCTCGCATTTCATTGTACTTAGATAGTCATCACAGTATCCAAGTACTCAGCAAGAGGCATGATGTTATAGCGGAAGAAAAATGAACATAAGCACTGGGCCTATCCATTCATTTTTATTTTGGACTGAGAAAAGAGTTATTAATGATGGCAAAGAAAAATATCAAGATGACTCTTCTGACAAACAGGAACATGTAATCATCACTAACCAGGAGAGATACGCAATATGGATTGCCTGAAACGTTTTTATCAATCGTGACTTTAAAATTTAATTGCATGCAAATAGGGGAAGATGAAGAAGTAAAGAAAGACAACAAAGAAGGTTGTAACATGTGGATATCACTGGGTTGGACAAACATCCCAGAAAAAAGAATGTGGATGGCAGAACATCTCTTTGCCCTCCCTTCACCCCCACCATGTATCACATAGAAAGTAAGCTACAAGGCACACATGAAGCCAAGACTAGGCGTTTGACTATATTGAACCAGATTTCATCAAATAATCTAGAGAGATATTGAAGACAAACATGACAAACTTATTGGACAAATGTAATGAATGGAAACTTTCACTGATGATATTTTCCTCTGTCTGACTGAAGCAAATTTCTGCAAAAGCCCTCTATTTCCCCCTTTGAGTATATGTCCCTCGGGCACAAAACACACACACAGCTTCAATATAGAATCATAAAAAGGAGATAAAATTAAAGAAAATGAATCTTTTGTAGGAAGAATAATACTGCAGTACAAGTAGAAAATGCATTTTCCTGTAAACATTCTTTTAACTTCCCTTCACTGCCATTCAACATCTTCAGCGCAGAATTGCAAATATAGGATGAATACTAATGTAAAATGAATTACAACATAAAAAATGTGGCATATAAATCTCAGCATAGCTCAATCCATTCAGAAGCATTGCATTGTGAATAATAAAGTATTATAGTGCATTACCGGCTTTAACTTCAACGTATCCCTCTTTCTTTATTTTTTCCAAGAAATCCTTGCCCAGTCGCTCTTCGATACCTCTATCTAGTTTGTAACGGCCAGATACATTAATCACCGTGGAAATATCATGATATTTAGATGCATACAGGAGCACAATATTGCCACCTGCACAATTAGAGCAGAGAAAATTGTACTTTTAGTATGTCAATCTTCCTATCAAATCCACATGGTAGACCAATTCATGAATGCTTTCATAAGCATCTACCCTCATGATAACAAACCATTCGGCATTATGGGGATGAGGTGTCCAGAATTACTAATGATTGTACATACCAAGACTATCTTTCCAATACTTTGCCTAATTGTCTGATTTTTGGATCACATTTTTACCATAATTCACAATTAAAAAAATCTTGCATCGTAGATATACATGTGATACACTTGCACACCTTTGCTATGCCCAAGAATTGCAGCAATCCTACGGTTAGCTCCATTAAAGTACTCTACAACAGAACGTGCGTCTTCAACCTCTCCCCAGTAGTTACCATATTGAAATGAACCTTCACTCTCTCTGGAAATCAATAATTGTTATGCCAGTAAGTATAGTGCAAAGAAATCATGCAAGTCACAAAACCAAAATTACAGAACTTAAGCAAATGTATCAGATAATTCATAAGAAAAGAACCATATAAACAGGAAAATGTGATAAACTGAAGCCCAATTCTAATGCTCAGCAAGGAAATGACGAAGTTTATACTATAACTGACAAGAGCATGGTGCTTAATTCCTAGCAGGTGATGGAATCAAATAGTGACAAGTTCAGCAGTCATTTAGATTGCAAGCACTGGCAAACGTAAATATGAAAGTAATATAAATATTAACAAAATAATCATAATGCTTACCCATTTCCAGCAAAATCAAATCGAAATGAGCTAATTCCAGTATTTTCAAGAGCAGTAGAAATGTTCACCATTATTTTGTCGTCCTACAGATACAAACATTGAAGAATTATGTACAACAATCAAGAAGTCAGTTCAACTACTCACTCACCATACACTGGTCAATCATATAAGGACACAAACAAGATTTTCCAGATCCCAGTGTTTACTATCAGTTTTTGTTTTGAAAAATAAACTAATTTATAAACTAAATCATCATCAACTGGGGCTTTCAACAAGAGCAGGACAATCTTTTCAATGTCTGATTTACTTTAAGGCCACTCTCATCATTAAAAACCAATTATGTGATTACTGCTGATTATTCTGTGGGCAAAGACCTGGAAAAAGGAGTCCCTTAATGTAATAATCTTCTTTTAGCAGCTTTTAATGCAGCTTCTTCTTATCATTAGACAAATTTACCACACTTACACTCAGAACATAAGATCAAGGAACCAATAGAAGCCATTTCCACTATGATAAGTCTAATGATAAGCAATAAGCATGGAACAGTAACAAAGACCAAAATGGTTTTGTAAGCCACAATGCTAGCTTGCTCATCTTGTTTTTAATCCACACAGAAACTATGATATGCAATGCACTATAAGTTCATCAGACCTTTGTAACCAAAAATGGAATGACTTTTGGTGTTTGAGAATACGATTGACTGGCTCCCTAAGTGGAAATAGAACTTTATAGTGGAAGATAAGTATCGTAATGACAACAAAAGAGTTGCCTACCTTTGAGGATCGAAAACCATGGCACAATACCACAACATCTGGTGAGCCAGTCTCATGCAACACTCCCACAAGTTTTTCATTGTGTTGGTTCTGCAGAGTTATTTTTTGCTGCCTAGTTACTGCAATAAATCAATACAGGATTTCAGAATTTATCCAAATTCAGGTTTCAGATATCCGGCAACATGTTAAATTTCATTCTTTATCCCATTTTTTAACAGCTTACATTATCTGCCAAGATAATTTACTATGGAATTCAATTGCCCTTGTGTGGCTAATTCAAAAGAATTAGAAACTGCAAAAGGTTTCACCGGACTCTTCAAAAGCAAAGCAGTAATGATCCAAACAGAGCAGCACAAACCAAATCTCCACCAAAGATTTATAAATCAGGAACTAGCATAATCAAAAACCACACCAAAAATTGGCATAATCACATCCCCGTTTTACGCTAACATTTAAACGATAATAATACCAAAAAAGCTTTTCTGTTTTTTTTCCCAGCATTCTCTGGATGAAGATCTTTCCAAGTGACTAACTAATTAAGTATGATAAGCAGAGGGTCCAAATTGAACTGTACCACACTCACTTGGTCCTATATCAGGCAATCATGCAGCTAACATTTAAGAATGGCAAAACTTCCCTCAGAAATGCTATGAGAACATTATTTACCCACAACCCCAATCCAGTACCCAATCAAAACCCTAAAAACCCAGTTTACTTTTGTCAAATCAGCATAAAGCCAACACCTTTATTTGGTCTAACAACCATACCAACACATCATCCATGCATAATGCAGAAATGGGTCATAAAGAGGCCCCGACTTCCCACCAGCATAGAATCATTCCTTATCGTATTTGTGAAATTACAGGCAGAAAAAAGTAATAACAATGGCAGAGCCAATCAGAAAATGGGAGAATTTATTCATATCCGACAGAAGGGCTTGATGTTGAAAAAATTTCTTACCTTTGGTTTCTGCCATGTTGAGGATTACTGGGAGATTGAAGCTCCGATTGTGCGAAGAAAAGAACTGAACCGGATTAAGCGACAATTTTGATGACTGTGCCTTGCTGTTGGTGACACTGATAAAATTGTGTGGGAGCGTTGAGCTGAAAATGCAGCCGAAGATTCCCATTCATTTATTCCTTTATTATTTTAACATAACGTCACCTGAGTGCAAGTGGGACTTTATGTGCTGATGTAGTAAATCCTTCGACCAAGCCAATAAAAATCTTGAAATAATTAAGTAAAATTTAATTTTAAATGTTTAAATTATAATATTAAATTAATCAATATAATTATTTAAATTTTTTTTTCTATTAGTTTTTTAAATTAAGTATAATTTTGAAAATTAAGTATCAATATTATTCATAAAAATATGTAACTAACAATATATCGAAATTAATATTTAATACAAAAAATAAAATAAATTTTTTTCAACACACACTAAACTGAAAAATAAGCACTTGAAAATTTTGTGTTAAAATATATAAAAGTTTTAGTGAAAATTTTTTATAAAAAAAAGATATATGCAGTCGTAAATTAGGGAGAAATTTTTTTAAAAATTACGTGAGAAAATTTTTGATAAAAATTTAATTTTAAATTTTAAAATAAAAATTATTTAAATATTTTTATTTTTATAATTAAAAAAATTAACTTTTTATAAATTAAAACACCGACACAAATCGAACATAACCAAAATTTTCATCATGGGCCGTGGATTTTAAAATACTACAGAGTTGAGAACAGTAATCAGCCCAGCTTGCAATGCTCAATAATGGCTTGGATTTGGACAATTTAAATTTAAACAAGATAAATACAGGAGACTCTCTCCCCTCATAACCAGATCTTAGGCCCAGAAGGCCCAAGAAGATTCATCGGTTTTGGCGTCATGGCTCCACGCGTTATGAGAAGTTTCTGAAAATGAATTGTTTCATAATTGATTCCGTACAAGTACGAGAGTCAACCAATGATCAAGACTCCCTTCATTATTTATTTAAATTATATATTATTATTATTAAAAATAATATAAAAATTTCACATAAAAAATTATTTTTAAAAAAAATTAAATTAAACTCTATTTTATATGACCTAGTTGAAGCAGAGTCATATGTCCCAACACTTGTGTGCTAATGTTACAACACATTTTCAAACAATATTATTTTTTTTAAATGAATTTTTAGTTAATAAAACAATATTATTTTACTTGTAATTTAAATAAAATAATTTCGTTTCAAAATGTAATACACTAATTACTAACACACGAACACAAAGACAGAGTATCCGATTCTGACCTAGCTCCCCACATGATGTTAATGCAATGTTTAAGGAGGCAGAAAAAAAAACGATGTTTTTTTTATTTTTTTTATTTAAGGTTTCTGTTCTGACATTTTAGTGATCTAATTCCAGCCTTTCAGATTACAACTTTTCAATCCACCAAAATGGAGAAAGTCAGGGTCCCAATTTCCCATTTGCTTTCGTTGATTTTAGATGAATGTTCCACCCATGTGTGGTTGACTAATGTTCTTTTCATTCCTCGTACCATTCAGAAATGCAAATCTCCGCCATTACTTTTACGCGTGACGTGAATATTCGATAAATCTATGTAATTCTATATTTTTCCCAAATTGACATCAGAATCCATAAATAAATTTGTCTTTGTTTCAATCCGAGAATATAATTTTTATGATCAAATGCAAATCATGTAGGCGACTCTTGTTCGAGAGTAGTTAAAGCTACAACATTAATCACTAGTTGATACTATTCTCTTTGTTTATACTTAAATTGAAATGTTTCCTTTTCGTTTTTCTCCCAATATTGTTTTTCCTACCATTTCCTGGTCCACAATTTTCATACGTAGAGCGTCTTCGTCATTTCCTTGACTTGTTTTTGGGTCAACGGTTGAAAAGTAGTACACGGACATTTTGACCCAGAACCAGAACGCTCTCTCCAAAAGTCAACTATAGCTGCCGATGAAAAATAGTGTAATTTTATGTGCGATTTACAGTTTTTTTTTCTTTTAAATAGTTTACTGTGCCTGTTCAGTGGAGTTTTGATCCTGTTGTATTAAGTTTTTGTTCCTTTTTCATGGAGGTGTTTGTAACCTAAATTGAGAAGAAGGGTATTTGATGTGAGAAGTAACGTAAAAAATAGAAGTAGATACGTGCAGCGTTTGTGTTCTATTTTTTATCCTATAAATCTACAGCTGTTTGAGATGCTCTTATAGAGGTCCATCAGTTAGGTTTTTTGTTTCGCTTAACTAATATAGTTAGGTAACTTTGCTTTAACTTTTTCTATGATTTGGTCAGCATTCTTTAGTTTTTCTATAAGAACTAAAGCGTTTTCTTGCCCGTAGATAAATTTGTATATGTATCGTTTTTTATATCAATATATATATATATATATATATATAGTTTTTTTGGAAAAAAGAAAAAAAGTAGTATACCGTACTTGATAGTGAAACAACAACTAACTAAAGGACTCAAATCCTTTGTCTTAATATTTGGAGTTAATTCCATGAATATTGAGTTTTAAAAAAAAAAAAATTAATATTGATTTATTTTTTTTTATTCATTTTCTACTGAAGTCGGGTTTTTGAAAACCGACTTTAAAATCGGAATTTCGAAAACCGACTTTAAAGTCAATTTTCGAAAAACCGACTTTAAAGTTGGGTTTCGAAAACCCGACTTCAGCTTAATACTCCCGAACCGCTTTTTCTTCTTTTTTTCCCTCTTTTCTTCCTCCCTCCCTCTTTTCTTCCTTCTTCCTTTCTTTTCTCTCCATTTCAGCCGCACACCTTCTTTCCTCCTCCTTCCTCCTTCATTTTTGTTCCTTGAATTTCCTAGATCTACCCACCTAGATCTACCCCCACCCTAAATCCACCCACCTTGCAACCTCCCCTGGCGCTTGTTTGACAGCCCTCTCCAAAAATTGCACCCGCCTCCTCATTCCTCGAGGTTTAAACGAAAAAAAACTACAACACTCATGTTTTTGGCCTATTTTTTGTTAGAAGGTGAATTACCATTTATTTTTTACAATTTCTATGTTAAATTTGATATTAAATTAGTATATGTTAAATTTTTATGTTGTTTTATATGTTAAATTTTGATATTAAATTTGTATATGGGTTTATATGTTAAATTTTGTGTTACATTTGTATGTTATTTTATATGTTATATGTTAAAATTTATTTTATATGTTAAATTTGTATGGTAAATTTAATGTTTAATTTTATGTTAAATTTGGATGTTAAATTTGTATGTTAAATTTAATGTTTAATTTTATGTTAAATTTGGATGTTAAAATTGTATATTAAATTTACGGTTTAATTTTATGTTAAATTTGTATATTAAATTTAATGTTAAATTTGGATGTTAAATATGGATGTTAAATTTGGATGTTAAATTTGTATGTTAAATTTGTTTGTTAAATTTAATGTTTAATTTTATGTTAAATTTGGATGTTAAATTTGTATGTTGAATTTGTATATTAAATTTAATGTTTAATTTTATGTTAAATTTGGATGTGAAATTTAATGTTTAATTTTATGTTAAATTTGGATGTTAAAATTGTATGTTAAATTTGTATATTAAATTTAATGTTTAATTTAATGTTAAATTTGGGAGTTAATTTGTATGTTAAATTTAATGTTTAATTTTATGTTAAATTTGGATGTTAAATTTGGATGTTAAAATTGTATGTTAAAATTGTATGTTAAATTTAATGTTAAATTTAACATTAAATTTGGATGTTAAATTTGTATGTTAAATTTAATGTTTAATTTGATGTTAAATTTGGATGTTAAATTTGTATGTTGAATTTGTATGTTAAATTTAATGTTTAATTTAATGTTAAATTTGGATGTTTAATTTGTATGTTAAATTTAATGTTTAATTTTATGTTTAATTCGTATGTTTAATTTGTATGTTTACTTTTATGTTAAACTTGTACGTTCAATTTTATGACTTCAAATCTGTTCATTAGTTATCCTATATTGATAAAAACTTTATTTGTAGTGAAAAGGAAAATAAGTTGAGCGAAGAACATTTTCGAGGATCGAAGCAACCGACGAAGATAAACAATTTATATATTATGAATGTGGTTTGGCGTTAATTTTGTTTCAAAAGTTGTTAATTATTGCTAGAATTATTTGAATTGATGTTGGAAATTTCGTTGTGAATAAAGTATAGTGATTTTTTATTTGGAATGATTGGGATTGATTATTAATTTCATTCATTGAATTGTCGATTATTGGAATAGTAAGTCATGAATAGTGAATTTGATGCTGTCAGTTAAAGAATGGTGGTCGGATTTGATGAATATAATGCTTTATGTTGTTTGGTGAATATTAGGTTATGAATGTATGGGCAAATATTAGTTGTTCACTTGTGTGAGGTGGTGCCTTGGACTGATTTTTATTGAATTTGCTATTATTGGCATAATACGTTCTGAATAGTTCTGCTGATGATGCCGAACGAAGAATTTATATTAGATTTGTTGAATATAATTGTGAATGTTGTTTGGACGTACAAACTAGCAAAATGGTTGGTTGTTTACTTTTGTCTGGTCGTGATTTGGCTTTATTTGGATTGATTTGGAATTTTATTCAATGAGTTTGCTCTTATTAGAATAATAAGTTCCAAATAGTGGTGTTGATGATGACAATGAAAGGATTGTGGTTGGATTTGACGAATATAATGTTTTATGTTGTTGGGAAAATGTTTGGCCATGAATGGATGTGAAAATGTTAGTTGGTTACTCTTGAATCATTTTGGATTGTTTTAGACCGTTTTGGTGACGGCTGGGTTTTTGCCAATGAGTTTGATGTTATTGGAAGGATAAGTTGTGAATAGGGATGTTCATGGTAATGAATAAAGGATTGTGGTTGGACTTGACGCATATAATGCGTTATGTTGTTGGGAAAATGTTTGGTTATGGATGGATGTCAAAATGTTAGTTCGTTACTCTTGTTGGGTTGTGAGTTAGATCGTTTTGGATTGATTTGAAATTATATTTGATTCAATGAGTTTGCTCTTATTGGAATAATAAGTTCCAAATAGTGGCTGACTTGATGACAATTAAAGGATTGTGCTTGGATTTGATGAATATTATGGTTCATGTTGTTGGGCAAATGTTTGGTTATGATTGGCTGTGAAATGTTTGTTGGTTAAACTTGGATTGTTTTGAATTGTTTTGCCTTGATTTGGATTCATGTGCCATTTTAGCCAATGATTTTGCTATTGTTGGAATGCTAAATTGTGAATAGAGGTGTTGTTGATATAGATTAAAGGATTGTGGTTGGATTTGCTGAACATAAGGCTTTGTGCTGTTGGGAGACTGTTTGGTTTTGATTGGATGCAAAATTTTAGTTGGTTGATATTTTTGTTGTCGGAGAAATTCCATAAATTTACTTAAATAACTTTGAGCCATATATTAATGTAAGTTTTATGTTATTATTGATGGCACACACCATATAGACATGGGCAAGGATCGAGTGAGGCTTGTGTTATACTGGGATGGAGAGATAGTTAGTGGCCCGAACGGCTCCGAATACAGTAATTTGCCAAAACGGTTTATTGCTGTTGATCAAAATATTAGCATGTCCGAACTTTTGAGAAAATTGCATCGGGCTACTGGATGGGATGGAAGCCAAGTTAGGCTGAAATTAATGTGCCGTTATCCTCTTAGCAGCGCTGGTAATTCAATAACATACATACCAGTGCCAGTTGATGATGATGATACGGTAAGGGAGATGTTGTGCATTCCGACCACATGTCCGAGTCTTAATGCGGTTGAATTGTACATAAGTTACGAATGCGGCCCAGATCGCATTTGTTCTGAGGACAATATGTCCGTGGTTCCGCAACCAAATGTTGGGTCATTCACACAACTTTTACAAAGTAGAGAGGGCGAAGAGCTTCTTAATGATCAGTGGTTTACTTATGGTGCTTTCATATCGAATGATGCGCCTTTTCCACAACCTTATGTTGCCCCCGGGGATCCTAGTCGTGGCCCCTTTGGCGAGGGTCCAAGTAGGGCCAATTTGGAAGAAGGTCCAAGTCATGCTATGTTGAATGTTTGACCATTTGGGGGCAATTATAATGAAGGCCCAAGTTGTGGCCAATTTAATGAGAGGCCAAGTCGGGGTAATTATAATGAGGGGCCAAGTCAGGGTAATTATAATGAGGGGCCACGTCGTGCAGCTTTCGTCGGAGACTTGCCTAAGGCCGAGCCAATTGCCCAAGCAGCCGATACGTTCAAACTAGGGACCACATGCGAAGATTTAAGCATTCCCTATGATCCCCTACATGTATGGATAGATGAAGAAGAGGATTCATTGGAAGATAGTGAAGAGGAGGAGGGCGAGGGTGGTGGCGATCAGGAGGGAGAGACGGCGCATCCACCGATTGATACCGTTGCCGATGATATTCCCTTCTACACGGACATCTGTGATCCAAAGATTTCTATGATCGACCAGTCCGACAACTATGGCCGACCCGTTTGGGTTGATGATCGAACCTCAGAATTAGAGGTTGAAATGGTTTTCCGTACCAAAGAAGGGGTGCAACATGCAGTTAAATGTTGGTCCATTCGTGCGCACAGGTACTTCAAAGTGTATGAAAGTACTCCTGCTAGCTGGTTTGTCCGATGACTTTATTATGCGGACAAAAATTGTTTATGGAAGGTTCGAGCCACGTTGAAAAAGAAACATACATTTTGGGAGATCACAAAGATGAATTTGAAACATACATGCATCCCCGAGATACAGCCAGAGGACCACCCAAATTTAGATTATGGGATGGTTGGCCGAATGGCTCGGAACAATATTAAGGAAAATGCTTCATACAAGGTCCTCGACATAGTTGAAGATGTGCGTTCATTTGGAGTTAACATTTCATACAAGAAGGCATGGTTGGGGAGAAGGAAAGCCATTGAACTGGTATATGGTAATTGGGAGACGTCGTATTCCCTATTACCGAAGTTCTTACTTGCCCTTCAGGTTTCTAATCCTGGCACCGTTGTTGAATGGCGGCACACGGATGATAGTATTGGGGATTACAACATATTTGGTTCGGTGTTTTGGGCTTTTAGGCCTTGTATTGATGGTTTTCAACACCGCCGTCCGTAATTAGTATCGACGCACTTTTCAATACGAAATACAAGGAAAAGATCCTTATAGCGATGGAGTCTTGCACGCCATATTCTTCTTCTGGCTTTTGCTATTGTTGACGAGGAAAGTTTAGCAAATTGGTCATGATTTTTGTATAATTTATCTCATCACGTGATTCGTGGCCGCAAGGGTATTTGTTTGATTTCAGATCAAGCCCGGAGAATTTTGCGAGCCGTTGAGAACAACCCTGCATTACAACCCCCAATGGTTCACCACAGGTTTTGCCTCCGGCAAGTCAAAGCAAACTTTAGTCAGCGATTCAAGAATAATGTCTTGACGGAATTGATGCATCGCGCTGCTACTGCACACCAACAGCGCAAATTTGCTCAGATAATGGAATCCATGCGGTCATTGGATGAAGATACCCATAAATGGTTGATGGATATTCCACTGGAGAAATGGGCACTGTGCTATGATGGTGGTTTCCGGTATGACATAATGACAACGAATAGTTCCGAATCGTTTAATGGAGTCTTAAAAGGTGCCAGGAAATTGCCAATCACAGCTTGCGTGCGTGCGACTTTTTACCGATTGGTTAAATACTTTGACTCGCATCGCACCGAAAGCCACAAACATGTTGCTGATCAGAATCCGTTGCCGACAAACGTGCAAGATAAGTTCCTCCGGAGTGAGCACAAGTCCAAATATCACCAGGTGACAGCCTTTGTGAGGGAAGAAGGCTTATACCAAGTAACGATGGGGGTTCATGGTAACAAAGGAGGGAACGTGCATACGGTACACCTTAACAACCGATCATACACGTGTAGGAAATTTGCAATTTACAAGATTCCGTGCTCCCACGCACAAAAGTTTGCGCTCAAATGCGACGGCCTGCTTTGACACTCGTGGATGGCGTATATAAAGTGGAGAAAATGGTGCAAACCTATTCAAACTATTTCTATCCCATGCCCCACGAGGACTATTGCCCACCAACACCTTTTCATCTGGTCGCCAATACGGCTAGACTTAATGATCGTCCGGGCCGTCCAAGATCCACCCGTATAAGAAATGAAATGGATCGATCAAAAAATCAGAGATGCAAAGCATGTGGAGTACATGGGCATAATAGGAAGGCATGCCCTAACATGGAGAGGCTTAGAATAGGGCAGCTATGAATCCATGAGCTGTTCATATGTAAAAAAACCATTTTGTGATATTAGAATTAGAATTATTATTATTTTATTGATTCCGTGTTTAATTTTATCATTTGGATGAATTGGTGTTTTATGTTGTCTCGGTCAGTTTGTAAAAAATACAAAATGGACTCACAAACTTGTTTTCGCATGTGAATTACGCAATTTCCAATATGTGTCCACTGACTGGTATTAATTCTCTGGGGTGTTTGAATTGACGTGGCAAGACGTTGTGTGTTAAGTGTCAATGGATTTGGCAAATAATGTTGTAAAATTGTGAATCTTATGTTCAGGTTATGGAGTCTGCGGGCACATCTTGTCAGTTTGCCGATGTATCTCCTGGCCCACAGCGACGGGATGTTCTAGCGCTTCAAGCTAATCATCGATCGGAGCTCGTTTGGGACGATCCAGAAATGTAGCCGTTGAAAGTGTACAGGGCAGATGTGGACGTGTGGAAAGTTGGGCAACTCGATGTTAGGGTGGTTGACTTCTTCTACGAAGTGGGCTTTTATGGTGTATACATGGCAGGATGTATACAAGTTGACTGGGCTTTGATCACCGCATTGGTAGAGAGATGGCGGCAGGAGACGCACACATTCCACCTTCCAGTTGTGAAGCCACCGTGACGTTACAAGATGTCGCGGCCCTATGGGGTTTACAGGTCGACGGAGAACCGGTGATTGGGCAAGATCCGATTCATACGCTTGAGGAGTGGCAAACTCTGTGTTACGAGCTGTTGGGTTACATGCCAGCCCCAAACCATTTCGATGGAGATCGGTTGAAATTAAAGAGCATCGCACAACATATCCGGGCACGGCCTCTACTAGATGAGACCTCATATGAGCAGATGGTGCAACATGCTAGATGCCGGATCATGCAAATGATAGGGTCGATCATAGGGGATAAGTCAGGTACGAAGGTCAAATTGATGTACCTACCCCTACTGAGAGATACAGCGACGGCAGCAGGGTATAGTTGGGGTAGCGTCGTGCTAGCATCATTATATAGGGCGTTATGTCGGGCGGTAATGGGAGATACCGTCGGCATATGTGGACCCATGGGATTATTGCAGGTGTGGGCCTTGGAGCAATTACCGCGAATAAGACCCCAACACCGAAATGTTAGAGACCCTCATCTATATGGCTACGACGGCATGCCTTTCGACCCAAGAGCGTGCGTGTACGTGTTTACCGGTCACATTTTGATTTATTAATATTGATTTATTTTTAATTGTGTCTGATCCTCTATATGCTCGTATATTTATTCATTGCATATGGAACACGGGTCTGAGTTTTGCAAATGTAGGATGCCACGTGTTGCGTATGTATCGGGATCGGCTGGACTATATGGCGAGGATGACGTAAGTAGATTAATAAATACTTATTAGAATAATTATTGGCTCGTTACACATAAGTTTAGTTCCAAAAATGATGATTGTTAACCTTCTCTTTTGAACAATTTATCTGGCAACCGTATCAAGATGGCGGCACTTATCAGATTGCGAATCGCTTATTTGGCGGTGCTATTTGGTGTGCGCGTTCTTCTCAACTTTGATGTAGTTAAGCTACATTTACGGTGCGGGTTATGCGCTTTGGTCAGATTCGACTATCCTCCGACGAGACACGGATGTGAGGTTGCATCGAGTGGATCGTCGGGGCAGGTGCGGAATGAACTGGATGTCACGGCATGCAACTTACGTTCACCAATGGAACAAACCGGCGGACCGGATTGTGACAGCGGCGCACCGGTCCGATGCACTATTTCTCAAAATACATGATATGGTATCGACAGATTACTCGGGTGCTTATCGGTAATCCCGCGCATCGACCGGACCAGGGTTTGCACCCAACCGGATCGATTGTCTCGTATTGGGTATGTATATAACTTTTAAAGTGTTCATATTCTTCCTTGTAATAAAAATGTTATGGCTAAGCACTTTTTTATATGCAGGGTTCATGTTGGGAGCAAGTGAATGATTTGGCACGGGATTTCACCAATGTCGAGGTAGATACCAGATCTCAAATGGGAAATGTATATGGTGTGTCAAACCGTGCTATGACAATGGTTGGGGAGGATCGCCGGCTGCAGATGCCACGTGCTAGTTTTCAAGGTGAATTTCAACAATCGCAGATGCAGATGCCACGTGCAAGTTTTCAAGGTGAATTTCAACCATCGCATTCGCGTCCATATACGTCTGCTCGTGTGTCGACGTCAGACCGGCCTTCTACTTGGGGACGTCCATCTACTTCCCGCCGTCGCAATGTTGACGAGGATGATCAGATTTTGGCCGCTAGTATGTTTCTTCAACAGCCCGATGAGCCTTATAAAGAGACACCTGAGACGGACCTTTTATCATAAGGCCGCGCTAGTACGTCATCTAAAATGTCTCGTTACAATTTGGTCTATGAGCGACGTCGAAGGCGTTTTCGTCCACAATCACGTATGGATGAAGCAATTCCTTTTGACCTAAACGCACTGGAGACGGACGACAACCCACAGCCCCCACCCCAACCCCAACCCCAACCCCAATCCCCTAGGCGACAGCCACGTAGGAATATTAGACAGCCTCCCTGTGGGACTTGATTAATTTTGTTTCCTTTTTTGTCACTTGTTGAAACCTAAAGATTTTCCCATTATTTTATTAATTATGTGAAATCTCCTCACTCATTCCAAATGTTATTATGAAAAAAATACATGTTACGTATTGAGAGGTAATCTAACCTAAATTGCCATAAGAAGTTGATTTTGCTTTTCCATGCAAACATTCTTCACATCATTTCATATAGTAAGCCGTACACGCATGGGCGCTAGTATGAAACACTAAAGCCTATGAGGCTATGAGCCTCACTTTAAATTCTTAGAGCCAGCCATCACAAGCTTTCCACAACTTGGGCGAAAGCTTCGGCGGTTTCTTGAAAACTCCATTCTTCACTTTTGGAAAAACCTCCAGTGTACCCTAGGGAATTATCAATGGAAAAAACTTCATGGATAACTTGACGGAATCCTCAGCCATGCTATCTTTTGTGTTTACTTTATCATTATTTCCTGCTGCAGGTGTAAAGGACAGAGCAGAACTACCAAAAACTAGTTGTGAACAATGAGAGATTGTGAAGATGAGATTGAAGCAGACACTGTGCTATAAGGGAAAACAGAGCCTGATGATCCACCAGTGGAAGACTTAAATACTAATGGAGGGGGAGGGGCGACAGGTTTAGGGTTAGGGTTTTTAGGTTTAAAGATTAGGTTTTAGGGTTTAGGGTTGAAGGTCGAGGGTTGAGGGTTAAGAGTGCAGTTTTTAGGGTTTAGAGTTTTTAGGGTTTTGAGTTTGGAGGGTTTAGAGCTAACTTTTTGTTTTTTCATAATTTGTTTGCAGTCGATATCTAGCAATTTTTAAAGTTGTTATCCTTAATATCGATTTTGAAGTCGATATCTCAATAATGGATTTCTTTAAAAATAAAATAATTTTTCAATAAAATGTTAAATTTAATTAATATTTTTGGGAAAAAACTCGTAATAGTACACAATAAATTATTGCAAAATTATTATTCAAAGTTACATTATTTTAAAAAAAATTATTAATATATGGTAAAACAACTAATTAACTAGTAGTTTTAATAAAAAACTTTTAAACAATAAATCTAAATTGAAGTGGATATGCAGAATATCGATTATGCAGATTTTAGCTCTAGAATATTTTTTTTGAATTTGTTAAAATAAAATATGGTTCAAAAACTAATTAATTAGTTTTAATCAAAATAAATTTTAATTAAAAAAACTTGCACTGAAGTCGTAAGAAGACATAAAATTTTCCTACATGTTTTTTACAATTTTGTTCTGTAATAATATTTGGGATGTAGGGATTTAGGATTTTAGGGTTTTCGTACATGCCATGCGCTGCCCAACCCCCTTCCTCCTAACACTGTTGCATCCCACCTTAGACCATTAAAAATGGCATGTTTAGGAAATCAATTTCTTATGGCAATTTAGATTAGATTAGGGTTTAGGGTTTAAGGTTTAGGGTTAAGGGTTCAAAATTGAGGGTTGAGGGTTAAGTTTTTAGGGTTTAGGGTTTAGGAGGTTTAGGGCTAAGTTTTCTTTTTCATAAATTGTCTGAAGTCGATATCTGGGATTTCGACTTCAAAGTGGTTATCTGGAATAGCAATTTTAAAATTCATATCCCTAATATCGATTTGTCGATATTTCAGATATCGATTTCTTTAAAAATAAAAGAATTTTTCAAGAATTAGTATTTATTTAATTTATATTTTTTTATACAATTTTTTGGAAAAAAACTCGTAATAATACACAACAAATTAATGCAAAATTATTGTTCAAAATTACATTATTTTCAAAAAAAAATTACTAATATATGGTACAAAAACTAATTAACTGAGTTTTAATCAAAAACTTTTAAAAAATAATACTAAATTGAAGTGGATATGCAGAATATCGACTATGAAGAATTTAACTCTGGATATTACATTATTTTAGAATTTTTTCAAATAAAATATGATTAAAAAATAATTAATTAGTTTTAAATCAAAATTAATTTTAAAAAAATTACTTTAAAGTCGGTGTTTGGAAAACCGACTTCCACAGAAAAAAAAAATCAATATTTATTTAATTTTTTTTTTGAATCAATAATAAGGGAAATAACTCTAATATTTGTGTATCAACGCGGTATTGCACTTTAAAATAATATTATTTTATTTAAATTATAAGTAAAATTTAGACAAAATAACATCATAGGTTAATTGCCATATTCCTTATGGTTTATATTTATTATCAATCGCACTTTTTAATTTGTTAAAACTACCAATATCTTCCTAGATTTTAAAAATATTTAACATATAAGTCTATTTTAATGAATTCTATTTATTATTGTAGAAAAATATGAAAATTTTGAACGAAATTACCCTTTTTACTTCAGCCTTTGCATTTGCCTTATATTTTTTTTAGGACGAATTTTACAAGATATTAGGACTAATTTTTTTTTTATTTTTGTATTTTATTTGCTACTTTGTGTCGCATTTGCATTTGCATTTGCCTTGTATTTTTTTTTTTAAAACGAAATTTTGCAAGATATTAGGACTAAATTTTTTCATTTTTTTTGTATTTTATTTGCTGACTTGTGCATCCTTTACATTTGCTTTTTTCTTGGTTTTTTTGTCATTTTACTCATTAAATCCATTAAATATAATAGATGTTATTTTCAGGAGGTATTAGTAGTTTTAACAAATTATAGGGTGTGATTGATAATAAATATAAATCATAGGGAATATTAGTAATTAACCCTAACATCATTTTAAAGTTTGACATATAATTGATACATAAATATTAAGACAAAAGATCCAATTCCCAAACAAAAACCTCTTTGAACCTAGTTTTTTTTCCCCTTTTCTTTCACTTTAAATAATATTACTAAAATACAATGCAACAAGATCTGAAATAGTAAAATATATATTTTGCAAAGTAATTCGAAACTTACACTTTATTTTCATTACCTTGAATTAAAAGTGTACTATTTTGCTATTGCTATTGCAAAATATATTACAAGAAAAATTGTTTAAATAATCTTTTTTTGAGTATAAAAAATAAAATTACATCATTTTAAGCAGAACAATATTATTCTAAAATGTTACACACTATTAATATATATATATATATATATATATATATATTAAAACATGATCCAATCCCCAAAGAAAAACCTTATTAGACCTAGTTTTTCCCCCTTTTTTTCCCCTCAATATCACTAAAACATAATGCAACACAAACTCAAACTAAAAGTAATCTAAAACTTACACGCTACCTTGGTTATCTTGAATTGAAAGAGTCCTCTTTTGCTACTACCATTGCAAAATATGTTAGAAGAAAAATTGTTGAATAACACAAAAATACACTTAGGGCCTGTTTGGTTGTCAAGGATTCTTGCCTTGAAAAGTAATTTGTTTCCTTAGTTTTAAATTCCTATGTTTGGTTAGTTTGGGAAATTAATTTGATTACTTTCCGATGTTTGTTTAAGTTTTAAATTTTTTAGACAAGTAATCAAATTCCTGAAAATAGGAAAAATAAGTGTAACATTCCAGGATTCTAATTCCTTACTAAAAGTTGTCATTCTGATTACTTGTTTTAGATTTTTAGTGTAAATAAATATCTTTTTTACTTTTAATATTATTTCATCTATTTTTTCTCTTTAGACTCTCATGTATCTTTTATTTTTTAATTATTAATCATGTAATCTTCTATTTTAATTATTATTATTTTTAATTTTAAAAAAATTACTTCAAAACTATTTTCTATTCAAATTCATAATTTATTAAAATTTAAAATTATGTAATTTTTTATTTTTTCGCATTAAATTTTTTGAAATTGTGGTTTGATTTCATCTTAAATGAGGTTTTTTTTGAGTTTAAATATTATTATATATTACAATTGACAAAATTAATAAATTTTATATTATATTTTGATTAAAAGAATAAAAATAGTTGTCTCTATCATTAATCAGTATTATATAATAGGAAAAAGTTTGTCGGTCGATTTTAATATAATTATTATAAATATTGAGAATTAAATTGTCTTTTTATAGTCTCGTAATATTAATATAAATATTTAGTAATTAGAATATGGTTAAAGTTCTAAATTTTACGAACTTTTAAAAAGATTATCTATTTACTATGTATTTATTTTTAGCAATTTGAAGATGGTTAAAATTTATTATTCCTTTTAATAATTTAGTTTTCATTGGTATGTTTTTTCATAATTAATTAATTGTTTTACTCTTTTTGTAGTAATTATAGAAGAATTTTGACAATAATATGTACATCCTTAATTAAATCATTATTACTCTTTTTTTCTTCTTTTATGACCTTATCTACTCCCCACCCTCACCCACCCTAATTTGACTTTTTTTCTTTTTCTTTTTTTGTATTTTGAATTTTTTGGCACTTGGAATTGTACTCTTGTAGGGTCATTTTACATTTATTTATAAGAGTTTTAATCTATTGCTTTATGAATTTTTTAATTGTTTGAAATTTTAAAAATTTTGTTTTCCCTAAACTTTTAACAATATGCATTTAACAAATTATTGGACATCCCATACCTTACATGGGAATCATACACTAGTATAAAATTAATGGAATAATATGCTAGATGTACAGTACATGTCAAATAAATCATATTTAAAATATATTTGTGATTCATTATTACATTAACTTTCCCATAAATATTTTTATTTTATCCAAACATAGATAAGTATTCAGAATTCTCATAATTAAATTTCTAAAATTTAAATTCCCTAGAAAAGTATTCATTTTCCTTAGAATTAAATTCCTAAAAATCATATTCCCATTTAATTTTACTTTCCCACGAACCAAACGAGCCCTTAATGTTCCTATCAAAGTAGATTTAGAATTGACACTTTCTATTTTTGACATAGTAAGTTATTAGTCATGCAAATTAGATTTAGAATTGACACTTGCTATTTTTGACATAGAAAGTTATTAGTCATGTAACTTGAATTTCACTGATTAAATAATAAATGAACCAAATTAGTCACTATGTTTTGATTCATTATTTTACCATTGGAAAAATAAACATCAACGACAGCTAAACTTTATCATATTAGGTACATTATATCTTATCATATTACGTATATTAAGTTGACAAAATAGAATTATTCAAAAAATGAATGCTCCTTAGGTACAATACTACTTTTCTTGGGCTTTTACGCTAATTACGATGGAACCAAACACGTTGTAGTATGGGCCACATATCCTCAAACTCCCAAAAAAGGCCGCAACTTTTGCTATGGAAAATTAAATGCAATGGACCACGAGATGATGCACGAGTTTGATTTGATATTGGACATAAATGTTTTCCTTTGTAATCGCCTTTGACCACGGAGAATAATCCACAGCGTCCAAGTTCTCAAGTCCAAACAACGTGGGAATGCAAATACCAAACCAAGCTCATCATTGAATGCTGTACAAGAAACATGGCACAATGTACACACGTTGTTCCTCTCATTGTCAGCATTAGGATTCTTTTACTTTACTTTTTTTTTTTAATTCAATCCAATGTACTTCTTTTACATTTGTGGTATTAGTATTGCTTTTTTACTATATTATAATATTTTTATCCTATTTCTTTAAAATTAAATTAAAATATAAAACTTATTTAGTTTAATATTGATCATATCTTTTTAATTCTTAATATTTTATTCAGTATCACTTTTAGTTTCTAATATTTTAAATATGATATATTTATTTTTCAAACTTTCATATTTGATGCATTTAGTGCAATTGATGACTATTAAAACAGAAAGTGATAGAACTTATCACGTAAGTGTCATAGCTCAAAATGAATATTAATTTTTTAATCTCTTATGTTTAAAAGTGACGCAGCGTTCAGCGTAGAGAGATATTTGGAGAAGATCAATTCCAAAAAAACTGAATAATAATAATAAATTGTATTTGTCAAAGAAATTCTAAACAACCTTATATAGGCCTAAAACACAACTCGACTATGGTTAAAATACTAAAACATAATTCTACTAAGTTTAAGATACTAAAACACAATTTTGCTAGATTTAGGATACTCTAAATAAAAATTCTAAAATATATTAAAAATAAAAAAGAATAAAAAAATACTAAAAAATAGAAAAGTTGAGGTAAACGATCTTCATCAAAAAGTCAACATATTTATTACTTAATCTTTCAAATCCTTAACAAATTTAGTACATTTAACGAAAATGAATATTAAAGATTGCTGACATGACAAATAGTGAAAGTCAATTAAATTATTTTTGTCTTCACAAATTAAAAATAGCATTACATTTTTCGTCCCTCATGCTTACCTACCATCATTTTTAGTTCTTTATGTTCACCTATTATTATTTTTATTTTTAGTCCCCAATAAATCAAAAGTGATGCATTTAGTCCATTGGCTCCATAATTAAAACCCCTTTCTCTACCCAATGCCACTGTCGTCCCCATAGTTATCATAACCTTTCTTTTCATATTCTAATCACTTTCAGTTTATGCACTTCGTAGCTCTTTAATCACATTAATCGTTAATCAGATTTCACGATCACCATCTGTAGCTTGGTATTTAATCAACAAACCCCACAAATTCAACATAAAAAAAAAAAAAGTTAGGGTTTTCTTATATTCATACAGTCATTATTTTTTCCAATTCTATCCTTAAGGATAGTGACACTATTTATACAATCAGCTTTAGTGGTTATAACCAACTTTGTTGAAATAATCTACTCATATTTAGGAGACATTGATTAATTTCCTCCTCCTCCTCCTTTTTTTTTTTTTTTTCTTCATATTATTCTTGTCATTGTCATCATTGTTATTCTCCCTAATCATTAAAAAAAAAAGGAAAATTGAATCAATTTAACATTACACATGCAATACTTTTTCAAATTCTATTCCTCACTTTCTTCATTTTTGTTTATAACATTTATGGAATTGATTGGGCTTAATGGTGGAAGATTTTTGCGGCTTTGTATTTAATCACATATTTTTAATATGATCATTACTTTTTCAATAAAATTACAAAACAATTTTATTAACTCCTTTCATAATACTTTTGAGAGATTGGCTCGTATGTTTTATTTGAGGGAAATTTTCGTATAATATCTATTTGGATAGATGATGTCAGAAAATAAAAAATAAAGGATCATAAACAATAGGCGAGGGAGAAATTAAAGGACCAATTAGCTTAACTAAGTGATTTCTAACATTTTTTTTGTTGTAATTATTACATAAGAAGGTAACTGATACTTTTAAAAGAAGAAAAATAAAATATGTAGATTAAAAAAATTAGATGACTAAAAGAAAAAAAAAGGTTTAATTTAAGGAAAAATTGAATTAGTTGACTATTACTAATTACCATGTGGATATGTATGATTTTTTAGCTTTAATTTCATCTATTCTACTAAATTTATCAAAAACTAAAATATTTAGGACTTTTAATTTGTTTAGACATATTGGGAAAACAAAATGATAGTTGATGAAACATAAGAGATTAAAAAAATAGATAATAAACACTTTCTAACTCAGTTTTTTTTTTTTTTACGATTCACTTTAAGTTAATTATTCATCACTACGTACAATACTCGTAACCTTTTCACCAAACAAAAAATCACTTCCACCGAGTTAGAAAATTGCTCAATCAGAACACTTTTACCAAAATCAAGAGGCGAAAAATTAACTCAAAATTAACTAGCACGATGATCCAAAATCAAGAAAACATTGCATCAAAGGGGTAACCTTGGCTGTCCTGTTTCTTATTTGGTTGACAATTTTGCTTTGTTTTATTGGTGCGGGCCAGAGCCAAGTTTTGGCTAAATCAGTTTTAAAACAATTGTTGCTGATTGTTTGTTGCTTCGGTTTCCCAACTTTGTGAAGGCTTGAAGTTCAAATTCTTTATCGCGGGCCACCCTCATTAATTCTGATCTTTGTGTAATTTGCGTCCAAATCCGTTTGGTCGTGTTTTGATATTTTGCTACTTTTGGGATTTATGATTTTTATCCCAACATTGACTGAGTTAATTTTTCGCTTCTTGGTTTTAGTAAAAGTGTTTTAGCTGAGTAATTTTTTGACTTTTGATTTTGGGTAAGCTGGTGGGATCGTAAAAAAAAAAAGTTGAAATGTATTTATTAAATACCTAATAAGTGATTTATCATAATTATTTTGATAAATATTATTCTCAAAAAAGTAATATTATCTTTAATTTATGAATAAAAATAATATACTAGACCTTAATTATTGTCACGATAGTAAGTTCATTATCTTACTCTTCATTTTCGTTAAATGCACTAAATTTGTAAAAGAGAAAAAAAATTGAAAGATCAAGAATTAAACGTGTTAAATTTAAAATATAATAGGCTACAAATGTTAGAGAATGAAATATAAAGAATTTTAAAAAGAAACTTTCCTCATTTTTTCAGGAAAGAAAAAAAGTACCATTTAACTGTTTTGCCCGTGGGCTAAGAATCTCTAGTAATGAATGATACATAGAAGGTGGACGTCAATTTGGTATGGAAAAATTTCATTTCATTTCGTTTCATTTTCAAATCCCACCGATATGATGAAAATGAAAGAAATGCTGGCAATTTGTGAGCCATGCATAATTTATCTGCTCACTTTCATTTCCAAAATTCTATCATTGCATATTATCCTGCAAATGTCTTGATTCCAAATGTCATCTGTAACAGTTGTTCTCTGTCTAAGCTCTCTTTTTCTTCGAAAACGCATCATTATTGGCAATTAGAAATGTAAAAAGTACTACTTGCGTAGCTTCCCCTCAGCCCTTGCATCATCATCCATGGCTGCCCTTGAAAGTGACAGAAAAAAATTCATTAGTTAAACGGTTGAAAGAGGAATTCTAACCAAAATAATAGAAAAATAAAATATGATTATTGCCAAATTTAAATTACTAAATACTGTTACTCTAATCATTGACAATGAAGTATTACCCTCGTGATTGAACTCAAAGTTTTGTAATTTTTTTTTTAATGATTCGTAGACTCTCTCCACAATCACATATACATTCAAATATGCTATAAAGCTTTTGCAATCCGAAAGTTCATAACCTGACTGGCATGAGTTTGCTAAAGAGGCTCTTTCCACTTTACCGTTAAACTACTCCCTTGGAGACCATAAAGTTTTTGTATTCTTGACCATACATTTGAAGTTCAACCGCAATTTCTAGTGGTCAATAAACAATTTCTAATGACCATTAGGGATACGTTTAAGTATTTCATGAGATAGAAGAGCAAAGAGATTTTTCAATTTTTAACATTTGTATCTTTTTTTTTCCTTTTTTGCAAGAATAATTTAACTACTTTTGTTATTTTTTCCTTTTTTACGAGAATTGCTTCACTACTTTTGTTATGTTTTAACATTTGTATTTTTCTCCTTTCTTGTGAGAATATATAGTTTCACTGCTTTTGTACGAAACACAATATATTTATAATCAAATGCATGCATTCAAATTTAAAAATAATGGTCAATTCATTTGTCTGTTTACAAACGGCATTAAAAGCCTTCAAACTCTTCCATTAGGGAGGGTGTGGCTAGTTTGAATCCTTACCATGGTAATGATCATTTTGCTTACAAAAGACCTCCAAACTTTGGTTTGTCACCCTAGCCAAGAATGATTAACCAATTCTGCGTAATTGAGTTGACCGTTATTAAGGTAGGAAGTTTCAAAATTAAGCACAAAATGAATGCCTTACCATTTTTTACTGTCTATTTTTTCGTAAAATATTTGATCATACATGTTGCAAGTTTGTTTGAAGAAAAAGGAAAAGAGGGGACGGGGGGGCACTTGAAAATGCTAGGGTTGCACAAGGTAACATGCTAACAGGAAACAGCAACAACTCAATATTAGAATATGAAGAAGAATTTTTGTATAGAAATGAAATGAGACAAGGACCTGACCCTCAATCTTTATGGCTTCCTCCCTTGACTGAATTCAAACATTTCCAGTAGTGACACTTTGACCACTACTTTTCTAATTTTCTAATTTTCTTACATCATAGCCTGGCTGGCTGCTTAATTTGCTATCTTCTTCTCTCTTAGTCTTTCCTTCCTGTCTCACCTTGCTTTTCTAGCTTTTATATTTGCCCCTCTGACTAATATATATTTGCATCACCTTTATTACCTTTCACAATCTTTCTTAGAAACAAATAAACCTACCCCACTTTGGGTGGAGTTTTCTTCCTTTTTCTTTTTATTTTTTTCCCATCTTATTGAAGTAACTGGTGCTGATGCTGAGGCATGCATACATTTTCCATCATTTTTGTTACTTTTCAAATCTTCTTTTTCAGTTTTCCCCAGTTTCCACCTCTCCTTCTATGAAGCCCTCCAGTTTTTTGATTTAATTATTATTTTTATTTTTTTTGTAGGTGGCAGGAGGCTGCAAGAATTAAGAGTCTCCTCTCTCTTTAATCACCTTCCAACGCCAGGTTTTCAGAATGTTCAAACAGTTTAAATCTTTCTTCATTTTTAAGCCAGTTGGAGTTCACATTGAATTTGAGGAAAATGGCTGATGCTATATATTAGTGTCATCAGGGCAACGCCACTTATAATGACGAAACAAACATAGCAATCTTCTGGGTAGTCTGATGGATTCCGTCTTCTTCCTTGCTGAAGGAGGCCGTGCCAACTTCATGCAACTTATGATGCAGTCTTTTGGTTGCACTTACATTTGTCTCTGGTCATACTCCCCCTATCCGTCAAAGTAAGAAATCAAGCCCTTCTTCTAAGCATTTCATTTCTGTACGTAGATATATATTACATTCATAGATCCTTGTTACTTCACAGAAATCATGCCTGAATTCTTTCTATTCTCTCAGTTGCTTAAGATACAAAGACGGATTCTACCAACAAAGAAGTAGCCAATCAAGCAGCTCTTCGTCTGGAAGTCTTGCACAGAGGCTTTTCATTCAATATAGTCAATCAATCATCAGTCTTAATGGCATGTAAGCATATATGTTTGGAATGCAAGGAAAATCTATAATGTTAAAACTCATCAATATCAGCCTGAAACATCACATTGTGCATCAAAAGTATTAAAAATGTAATATTTTTTTAACTTTCAGGCTCATACCTGGGCGAGCTTTTCTGAACAATATTCCATATATGCCGCTGCAATCAACTGATCTTCAGAGAATGGCTTCTACAGAAATACAGCGCCAATTCTATCAGGTAATTGAAAATACTACTTGAACATTAATCTATGGAACAGCTTGCTTTAATTAAAAAGAAAATAATAATGGCCAGCTGAGATTTGTTTTTACTTGTTGATATTACAGGAAGCTGGGATCAAGGTTTGTTTTCACCACGCATTAAATTTTAGCACTCTTCTTCAGTCTTGAAACTTCAAATGTAAAGCAACATGCATCATGCATAATACTGATGCATCCCCTTTAATTTGGATGTGATTTTAGAATGCTATATTCATGAGGTGCAACGCAGGAGAGATTGAGCTTGGGTTTTCTGATGACCTCTCCCAGGTAATATAGTAATAGACCACCCTAAGACTAGTTCTAAATACTCCCAACTACCCCTTATTTATTAATAGGACATTATGATAAAATATTCATTTGTTTTCAGTATATAAAGAAAGACCATTTCATTTTCAGATCAACCTGGAAATGGAGATGGGGAGATGGTTTTCTGAAGACTTCAACAGGCAAGTGGTTCCAAGCAGAGATCTTTCCCAGCCAAGTACTGATCAGAACAGGCCTGCCTCATCTTCATCATCATTGAGATCATTATCATATGATAGCCCTGAATACAACCCCCTACTATTCGATATTCCAGGCACTTCTTACCATGTCCCACAACAACAACAAGAAATTGTTCAACAGGCTCTGACATCAGCTCAGCCAGTGCCAACCATGGCTAGTACGTCTCACCAGGAAGCAATTCGGGCTTTAAGCCAAATTAGAAATGTTCAATTGCCAACAATTGAGAGTGAAGATGCTGCAATGACTCAAGCCATTCTTGCTGTCATATCTTCTCCTGCTTCTACTTCATCATCTCTGCAATCCCAACAGCAAAATTTACCTCCTAATTACCCAGTAAGTGGATCACAGGCCAGTGCATTCAGATTGTATAGGTCAGCTCTATCCCCACGAATGCCAACTTCATCCAGAACCAGAAGGCAGAATATGCTAAAAAGATCTTTCGCGTTCCTCCGAACTTTAAACGCAATGCGAACACAACAAAATCCTCAATCAGGTCGGACATCAACTATTCAACTGCATCATATGATATCTGAGCGAAGAAGACGCGAAAAGCTCAACGAAAGCTTCCAAACATTGAGATCCCTCCTTCCCCCAGAAACTAAGGTACTACGTTAGAAATATTTCGGTCACTGAGTTGTTCTTTTTTGTGGGAATATTAATTAGTAATTGAGACTTTAATTTCAATGGCAGAAAGATAAAGCATCAGTGCTTGCAAGTACTACGGAGTACTTGAGCTCTTTGAAAACTCAAGTTGCTGAGCTTACAAAAAAGAATCAAATATTAGAGGCACAACTTTTGCCTAGAAAATCAGCTGCTGAAGAAACAAGTACTGGTTCATCAAATGAGAGGGTTGAGGTTCAGATGACAAATGTTTCTACATCATCATCAGCGGCAAGATTTGTGGACTTGCAAGTGACAATCAGTGGAGATGTTAGCATGGTAGATTTAGTGGTCAGCCTGCTGGAGTTTCTGAAAACTGATCACAACGTTAGTCTAATGTCCGTAGAGGCCGACACCCGGGTTGCAGACACCACTATAGTTAACAACGTAGTCATGAGGCTCAGGATTGAGGTAATGGAAACTTAGCTCCTTATTCTTTAATGGCATTACATAACCATAAGATTCTGAAGTATTATAGTAACATTTTTCTATGGAAAATCTTCAGTAAATTAAAATGTAATACTAGAATTCATAAAATTTTTCTTTTGTATTTCTTCTTCACTTTGTAAAAATTTTCAGTTAAGAATTTAGTTACTACTTTGTTTAGGTAATTAAGAATGATGATTGCATAATTAAATTGCTAGCCGAATGCTAATCTTGAGGAAAGAACTTTGAAATTGATAATCTTAAGTAGAGGTAGTGTCAATAACGACCATAAGTTAGACTATAGAATCATCCCTCTAAAGCATGCATGACGATAAGCTTTCTTCTGTAAAAGATTCTTCATTTAAAAATGAGGAATGCCCACTGTTGGAATATATATTATATTGGTTCTTGAATACCTTGTTAAGTATGAAAGGTCATTAATTTATTTAGCTAGTGTGAACTAATGGTATATTATAAATGAAATTTATGTTAATCAATTCTAAGAAGTATACTATAATTAGGTAATCCAGATGGTCAACTCCTCATTGATTTTCCAAAAACAACCAATTAAATAAACTATTCTTGCTTGCTTGCTTTTGTTAAAATTTGATTATGTGGCCTAGAGGAATAAATTGGTGGTTACATTAACCAATTGCATGAGTTTGCACCAAATGGTCCCAATGTAAACTCTCAAAAGAGAATAGTAAATGGGAAATTGAGAAGGAATTCCCAATTTCATGAAAGTTTAATTTATTTCCCATATGGGATTATTGCCTTGAAGGTATCCAAAATACAAAGGTACCTTTAACAATAATTATACTCAATTGTTGTCATTTTCAATTTGTGTGTGTAGGATGGTGAATGGGACGAGTCTGCCTTCCAAGAAGCCATAAGAAGAATTGTTAATGGCTTTTTGCGATGACAATATCAACCATACCTCCCTTCTATTACTTTTAGCAATTTAAAACTTTTCCCCTTGTTTGGGACTGGCGGCGCCCCCTAGTTCGTAGTCCTTTTAGTTTTCCCCTCTAACAATACCATTAGTACACCATGCATGTAAAACTAGTCCATGATATATATGTGAAAGAGTTTGATTCATTTACTTACGACTACTTGTAACAATTTTGATTGAGGACAAAGTTTTGATTCAAATAGTATATGAATTAAGCTGTTTAGCACCTCATGGTTCAAGATTCCTCCATTAACATTCTTGTTTACTTTGACTTTGAAAGCTAACTTTTCTTTTAATATACTAGTGGAGATTTTAATGAAGATAGAGTATGTGTTTTCTGTTTTACATTTGTGTCTTCATCAACTATGTTATACATGTTACGAGATACAATCCTTGCAATATTGAATATGTTCTCCTAAATTAAAAGGAGTATGCATTTAAATGAAGATAGAGTATGTGTTTTTTGTTTTACATTCGTGTTTTCATCAACCACAATACGAAATAAAATCTTTACATTGAATACGTCCTCTTAAAATAAAAGAAATATGCATTTAAATTAAAGATTGGAGGTATCTGTCTTTTTTGATTAGAAGGGCAGCAATATTCTCATTCCTTCAAATCGTGAGACATTATATTTTAATTAAAAATTGGAGGTTTCTGTCTTTATCAATTATCAATTAGTAACAGGAAATATAAATAATTTAAATAGAGGAAAAAAAGGTTGACCAAAGGTTTTAGTCATGCAACCAAAAGATTGATGAATGAATGAGCATCATTCATATCCTCAAGTAAACTTGTGGTGGGTGGATTGGATGAGCTTAGCTAGCTTATATGACGGGATACATTGTGTTGCCGTTCTTGACTGAAATGAATAATCCAAGACCACCATCACCAATTTGTCATTTGTCCATGTATATATACAAGAAGAAAACAAATCCTATACAAAAACACACACACATACACACAGTCTGAGAAGCATCCAACAAATTTAATTCTAATATTGGCATATTCAACTCAAAGGTTCAACTTCAAACCTCCATTACTTTTTTCAATTCACCTAATCTTAACTGGAAAATACATTTCGTTTTCATGAATCCCTTCAACCTTTTCTTTTCTTTTCTTTTTTCATTTTTGTTGAAAAAAAGAAAAAATAAACCAAAAAATTATTGTTCATCTCTGCCACCTCATTGATCCCATCTTTAGTCTTCGTCCAAAAAGCGCTAATTTAGTCCTATCGTTTTGCTGTCTTAATATATGAAAATGATGGGCTGTAAGGGAAATTGAAGGGGTTCCTGTACTTATCACTGTTTAAACTTTGTATTTTGGAAGAACCAATATATTAATTGCAAGCTTGGAGTCGACTGTTTTGACTGAAATTGTCCTAGTCTGTCACATTCAACTGTACTTTCCTTCCTCTTTCTTTTCCTTCTTTTTATTTTTTTTTTCTAAAAAAAAATATGGTAAGTTTTGTTTAACCAGCATGTTAATATTCAAATGTTTTCATCAGTTCCATTGGTGGTTTTGCAAAATTGTTTATTAGTAAATAGTGGCAATGTGAAACCTAGGCAATTTCAGTTCAATTTTTTATGCATATACATAGTAGAAGTTATCATATGTTATTAAGCAGTTTGCTCTCCGGGTTTGAATGGGAGATTGACCATGTGCAGAAGTATTAATTTGTTTATCTTGAGGAAATGTGACCGTAGAAGTGTCTTGGAGAACCTAGTAAATGTAGCATATATAGTAATACAAGTGTGCATTAATTTCTGTCAAACATTCAATGGGACTAAGCTCTGGCAATATTCTTCTAACTCAATCCCAAAGTCCTTTTGTAGGGACAACAAGCTTAGACTGTTTAACCACAAAAAAAAAAAGAAAAACCCACTTTACACAGTGAGATATATTTAGTATAATTTATTTTTAATTATAAAATATAACATATTTATTGAATTATTAATATATATATATATATATTTTACTTTTACTTTTAAATTTTTTGTCATGTATTAAGTAACATAAAACTTTTAATTATTTAAAAATAATTTTGCTAACAAAGAAAAATTTTAAAAATAAACTTTTTTTTTTTAGACAAACCAGTAATAGCATTACCATTTGGAAAGGTAAAACATTGTATACTTAAAGAATTGCGTTGGAAGACTTTAATTCATGATAGGACAATTCACCTTCATGTTGGAAATTTTTTTTTGACTTAGGAATACAAGTTTTCCGTTAAAGTGTACAAAATTAGGTGCAAAATGGGATTTTGCCTCCTTCTCAATGGGCATGGCGGCACTGATAGTCACACAAAACTAATAGCTACATTTATTTGTTAATTCAATGGAGCTAAGCAGACAACGCAAACTTTCAGTCTTTTTTAGAAAAAGGGAGGGCTGCATTTGCCTGCAGTCTGCAGATGCCCTAATGATAAAATTGGAAAATTCATATGAAACCACCTGCCCTGAAATGATCAAAAACAAAACAATAGATAAAATTGTAATGTAGATTCATATGTATATACTTGTGACTTTATTAGTATTTAACTTTTTTTTCAAAGGTAAAATGTACTCTACTGTTTATTACTTATTCTAAGTTAGAGGGAGTTCAATTTGAGTATAAAAGAATATAATAAATTATCCACTAGTCTGGATTGGGAAAAAAATATTTTATACACTTGTTATATTTTTATTTTAGTGTAGTAAATTAATCACTTACCTTTTACTTTTTTCGCTCCCCTATGATATAAATAGACAATTTCTATTGAATTATATATCGTCTTTTCTAATTATTTTTAACTACATCATTTCATGTGGCGTAGTTGAATACCAGTGACCAACATTTTTATGTGAATTTAATTTCTTATATTATTTTCTCAAAACATGGTTTATTACCTTATCATTTGTTACTTTATCATTTATTCATGAGTGTGATCGATGGAGTAGTTTAAAATGGTAAACTAGGTAAGAAATTAAGAGCATCACTTTCTACCACCAAAACCAAAGTTGGTATTCTTTAAGTTCATGGAGGAAAATTTAGTTGTCCCAAATCCCATTGTAACTCTTGGAAGGCTAGTAGTGGTGGATCCCACTTCTAGAAGTTGATTGATGCTTGTTCATGTTTTTGGAAAAAT
The DNA here is from genome assembly GCA_020080225.1 of Gynochthodes officinalis. Lineage (NCBI taxonomy): Eukaryota > Viridiplantae > Streptophyta > Magnoliopsida > Gentianales > Rubiaceae > Gynochthodes > Gynochthodes officinalis. The sequence continues at coordinate 43,242,381 of CM034615.1, read as the reverse complement.
TCCTGCCTCTTTCCCCAACATCTCTATCCAAGATATCACAAAACCAACTGAAAAAAGAAAAGTACCCAGCCTGGGATGTTTCCAGGAAGGAGAAATGGCAATGAGGGTAAGTAGCAAATCCCACTCCACTGATTGCTCAGTTTAAGAGAAAGCATTAATGTAGTACGATAGAGGAGAAAAGGGTGAAGAAGATTTGAGCCATTTTCAAGGTAGACAAGTAGAAGTAGCCTCCCCTATCACCTTTTGAGATCAAACATTGAGAAGACTCAAGAATGACGTTAACAGATATTGGAATAATGGTCTGAACAAACAGCCATCGTTGGAACAAATTCTAACCTGAATTTAGGCACATGCTGCAATTTGGGAATTTGGACGAACAATCAATAATCTTGAATATAAATCTCAATATGCTTACATGTTCTATGTTATTCTCTTGTGGAAACTAAAGAAATAAATATACTCCTATCATTGGTCGTTTCTTAAGGTTATAAACAAAGATCGTTTTTACTTTTGCTTGAATTTGATGAGACACTTGGCGTCATATCATATGCTTCAGCTTCACTTCAGGCACCATATGAGATAGACTTTGATGTTAGCATGGAAATTTCCTAACTTTACGCATGTCAAGTAACAGAGGGAGTGATGATGACTCATATAATAACATCATTTAGAGTGATGATAAAATACAATAATGTTGTTTTAATTATTATAGTTAAAATTATTTATTTTTTCTCTTATAATTTGATTAATAGTAGAGTAATATCGTACGTAATAACAATGTTAACATATTTTTGGTAAAGAAAAATATTATTTAAGCAGATGAATAAATTGACCTTAAAATAACAACGATTAATAACTATTTTTATAAAACAAGCCTGTATTTAAATTGTCGTTCTTCTCTTACATGCGGGTTATTGCAAAAATCACAATGCATATCATTACTCGGAGTTACAAATATTAAATTATTGGGGGCAATATACAAGGGGAAAGAAAAATATCAAATTCGGTAGGTTTTGACATTATGTCAAACTGAGGAAAGTTCGTTGCAATTAGCTCTTCCTTGACAAGGTGCAAAACAATCCCTTTAAGTCGTTGTGCAAATATTTCACACGTAAATATGGAGGATTTGGATGGTTGAGAATCTTGATGTCTTTTTCATAATTGACAATCGAAAATGCCCTTTCATGGTTGATTTACGCCTAAGTTGAAGGACAAATTTTCGGGGTTCCAAGCAAGAATGTAAAAGAAACTTCTGGACATCAAGTCGTCATGCCAACTTTTGATGATTTTCTTTCTCTAACCAACAACATTTGTGCCTAAAGTAAGAGTGAGCCTAAGTGAGACGATTTTCTTTCTCTAACCAACAACATTTGGGCCTAAAGTAAGTGTCTAAGTGAGAACTCATGTTTGCATTTTGGTTTTCCAAATATTAAGAAGTTGGATGAAGGGATAAAGATGTTCAATGCCTGGAATGCAAAATTCTGTTTCTCATTGCTTTTTTCCCCACCCTTTTTAGCTGTTCAACAACTGATGAAAAGAAAGACAACACATATTGTTTTGAACAGTGTTTGATAGGACCAGTTAAATTCAAGTATTCGAAAAGGTAAAAACCATTTGACGAGATTCAAGTGCAATCTTCAAAGGTTAGGAAAGAGAGGAAGGAAGCTAGGAAAAAATAAAATACATTAACAGGAGATAGAGGAACTTCTTTGCATTTTTTCCTGAATTAACCATCAATCGCTAATAGAAGACCTATCTCATGTACAAAATGTTGCTGAAACACAAGTGATCAGCACTGGGAAGTTACCTCCAAGAAATTAGCAAGGGCTAGGCTCATTAGACTCTTCAGAACTGACAAAATTTTGATCAATATGATGACCAAAATAATGTATATCTATATATTTGACAGATAAACATATAGGGCCATCGCCAGAAACATCAAAATGAGACAATGCCACTGATAGCAGTAAAATATAAATTAAGACGCTCCGACAATAGCTATCCACTCAGTTCACGCAGCATGATGCAGCATCCACGAAGGAAAAAAGGGAAAAAAGCATTTACACCTCCACGACACGGACACATTCATGCCTCGGCTGCAGTTACTTCTTCCAAAGTAGTATCAGATGCAACATCTTCTACCACAGTAGAGAATGCTACCTCATCTACAGCAGTGCCTCCCTCTACACCTTCTGCATCAGTCTCCTTCCTTGCTCCAAAATGAATGAGCTTCTCCCTAAGTTCTGACATAAGTTCTTCTCGCACACTCTCGTTCTCAACCAAATGTTGTTTCAAGGCTTCTTTGCCATGTATTGGACTGTCATCATTCAAGTAGTAAAATGCACCACTTTTTTTTATCAACTTGTTCTTCACGCCCAATTCTATGATCTCTGATTCGCGACTAATACCTTTACCAAATTCAAGCTCAAATTCTACTTGTCTAAATGGAGGGGCATGCTTGTTCTTTACAATCTTCACTAGGACTTGACTGCCTATGGTCTGTGATGAATCAGAGAAGACAACAGTGCCCACAACCATGACAAATAGGATTCCGTAAGAACTTGAATTTCAACAAGACAATAACTCATTCGCAGTGTGCTTGTTCAAAATAGATCATTGCAATCAAGTGCATGCAGGAACCCATAAAAGGTAAAGTGGGTAAGATTATGATGACAACTTCTGAATCTCTAACTACAATTTCATTAGGTCGGTACGGAAAACAAAAAATGAAAAAATAGAGTTTCTTCTTTATCTAAGAGAACATCAGTACTGATGATGAGGGTCTTAAATTTTGGACTCTAGCAATAGAAGATTAGGGATGCAAACCAAACAACTCCAGTGGGAGGGAATTTAGGGGAGTTATTCACAGATCAAGAAGTGTAAGCCAAGGAACAGAAGAAAACAGTGACAATAGATTACTTAAAGTATTCATTCCAACAAAACAAAGCAGCACAATTGTCAACGCGGAAGCTTGTGAAACTTCAACAAATTCAAAACAATCTTATGCCAACATCATCATCATCACCTTTATCCCAAACTAGTTGGGGTCGGCGGTCGATGAACCCAAGGACATAAATCCATAAAATAAAGAAAATATAATAAAATAAATAGATAAATAAATAAATAAAAATGCTAAAACTATAAATGGCAGTTGGGACCATTAGAGTTATGCTCTTCCACCACACTAATAGTTTTCCTCCACTCTGTTCTACTACAAACCATCCGGCAATCTATTTTCCACTCCACTAAATCTTGTTTTACTACTTATAAAGAGCATGATGGGAAGAAAGGGAAAGGTCGGCCGAAATCTATGTGGGGAAGAGTAGTAAAACAAGATTTAGTAGAGTGGGAAATAGATTGGTGAATGGTTTGTAATAGAATAGAGTGGAGGAAAACTATTTGTGTGGTGAAAGAGCAAAACTCTAATGGTAACTAGGAAGAAAAAAAAATTTATTACTACAAAGTCATTGCATATACAGAAATAATGTCAATATTGAATTCAAAATTCAAGGAGTTCCATTTTGGGTAAAATAATCTCCTGGTTGCCATTTAATCTGAAGTAACATTCACATGCCTAAAGGTACAGCTAAGAAACCAAACTACCATTGGTTATATATGATAAGAAAGTCTTACCTCATCACCCTTCTTGACAAGACCTATTCTTTTGATGTTTAAACGCACTGAAGAATAGAACTTCAATGCATTACCACCACAGGTGACTTCAGTGGGACCACCAAATCCAGTAACAGATAGTTTTGCCCTCACCTGAATAAAATGTAATTAAAACAGTAGGTAACTAGAAAATGCAAATAATATTGGAAAAGATCTCACATATTGCCATATCAACTTGAACAGAAGCTTCACTTCTTATAGTTCCTAAAGCATGAAAGGGATCCCAAGAGAATAATAAATCTACAGCCAATATCAAGTTGTATAAGAAAAAACAGAAATCTCAACCAATTTTCATAGTACCTTGTCCCACTTTTCAACTACTTAAAGTCACTGATTATGGCTTTCAGCTTTTAGAATAACTTAATCTTAAATTGTAAAAAGGCAGATTCTAAGAAGCTGCCCTGAAGTGCTTTGCAAACAGCTTTTCACTTTCCAAAACATTTAAAAGAGAAAAAAAAAATCTTTCATTTTTTTCCTTCCTTTTCAACAGATGTTGCATAACTACAAAAGCAGCTGTCAAAAGCAGGCCATAAAGCTTCGAATTGCGATTTCCTAGCATAGCAAGAAAACCAGTAGGCATAAACAAGGAGATAGAGAGACAGAAAGAAAGGAAATCTTCAAAGAATTTTGTTCTCGTATCTTGTACAAAATCATTAAACCCAAATATAAAAGGCCCATTCAAGAACAAAAAGGTGGCCATAGAAACAATTCTACTTCAGGATTAATACTGATTATTTGCTTAAAAGCCCAAAGCAATGACGAAAGAATGCAATGCAACTTCACATTCACGTGCATAAGTCAGAATGCTTCACTGAACATAAAATACATTTATAACTGGTACAACCTAATGGCTTATCATGGATACGATCTTTACACTAGTAACATTTAAGATGTTAAAGGATATTCTGGATGTCAAAAATTTAACAAAAATAAATTTATCACTGATGGTTCTAATGGGAAACAATTGAGGCTCAGCTTGATATGATTAATTATTTATGTTCAAAATTTAAAAAAAAAAAAAAAAACTAACGAGAAAGTAAACCAATAATATGAGATATTCCTTAAGTTCCACATTCACACAAAAACATGGTAAAAGAATATATTCAAGTGTAGTGCAGTTGTGTTAGCAACTAACATCAGATGGAGAAGAATAAAGGAGATAAATGCACAACAAAACTGTAGGAAGTACTGTTAAGACACATAAGTAGTACCTGATTAATAAAGATTAAGATAGTTTGTGATAATGACAAAGAATGGCTCAGTTTGCGAAGTGCTTGGCTCATAAGTCTAGCTTGCATTGCCATGTGAGCATCACCCATTTCACCATCAAGTTCACTTTTGGGGACAAGGGCAGCTACCTGAAACCAATGTTGAAGAATTCAACACTTGCATAAGTCAGATCATATGGAATCATATTCCTTTGAATTATATGCCAACGTCAAATTTTGAGGACGATTCCTGTAACTTACACTGTCCACAACAACAACATCAACAGAACCACTCCTTATAAGCGTATCTACAAGACTGAGAGCCTGCTCACCACAATCTGGCTGCGAAAGAAGTAAATTATCGGTGTTGACTCCAATAGCCCGAGCTAGGGATGGATCAAGAGCATGCTCAGCATCAACAAAAACACAGTAACCTACAAAAGGAAAGGATCAAAATATAAAGTTATTGGTCAAATAGTTATTATATGCAAAATTATGACCAAATAATAGCAAATATCACCAATATGTATTAGCATACCAAAACCACTTTTTTCATTCTTTTCAAATAGACCAATTTGGAAACCAGTTTTTACAGCACATAAGATACGTACCTGCAGTAAAACACCTTTTGTCGAAATATAGAACTATTAAGAAAAAAAGAAAAACCCCAAAAGATTTATTTCTCCCTAAATAAATTTAAATCCTGCAACTGCCACAATTTCATCATAATGCATTTGTTGATGAAGTTATTCAGCATAATAAATGATAATACTTCAACACAGTCTGACAATATCTACAGAAGGTGTATTGCAGGCAACTATCTGAACTATTACCCTCTTCCTCATACATTGTATATCAGCCATTCAAGCCAGCTATCGCTACAGTCTCATGCAATACTCTCTCAAACTACTAGACACGGGACATGCCACTGATGAACTAGAGGGTAATACTTCACATATTTAACTCACAAATTTCACCAAAATTAAAGTGAACTTCACTTTTTCAGCCAAATTAACAACTATTTATTATATTATGCTCATTCTCAAAAAGATATATAGCTCCATATGCTAACCGCAAGCATTCTCTACATATTTCTCAGTGAAATAACCCCCTCCATTTACTAATAAAATATGAACCCTTAACTCGGTTTTTTTCTGACAGAACATTAATGAAATCACCAACAAGCCAAAATTTGTTTATCAAGGCTTCTCATGACCTCAAATTTCAAAAGTCAACATTTTTGTCTACACAAACACTCACACGAACAACATCTTAGGAAAACTCAACACTAATGCCTCTCTAGAAACTCTTAAGAGAAAAGATTTTCGAAGTGTCAGTCATTCAGAACCTTTTATTTGGCATCCCTTATACTGAAAAACACAAGAAGGAAAAAAAATTATGACTAAACTGAGTCACCTCCTTGTTTTTGGGCCTCAGCAATTACATGTAGAGCAAGAGTTGTTTTCCCTGAAGCTTCTGGACCATATATTTCCACAACTCGTCCCTACACAAAGTAAACAATAAGATCAAAGAAATAAAACCAATAAAAGGCAATGACAAGCTTCTGTAAAAACTAACACACATTCCCAGACCATAATCAATATACTCAACTTTATACAGCTTAGAATGCATAAAAAAATAACATGGCATAAAGAGGAAAAGATATTCCTACCTTTGGCAATCCTCCAACTCCAAGTGCAATGTCCAAAGCAAAAGACCCTGTAGACACCACGGGAACTTCTTGAACAGGGGCAGAGCGACCAAGCCACATGATAGAACCTTTTCCAAATGTTGCTTTGATCTGCTCCAGTGCTTGGTTGAGAGCTAAATCCTTCTTTGATAAATTCTCCTCACCTGAATCACTTCCATCTGACTTGGATCTCCTTTTACCTACCAAATTAACAAATGACTAGTATCATAAAAAAGAAACAATGAAGGTAAATGAAAATTCATAGTCCTGCATTGCATGGTCAATAAAGTAGATTCAATCAAGCAGGGTAAAACAGATGCCCATCTGAACTCAAAGAAAATCAGGCTTTGCATGCATTAACAACGGAGCTAAATGATGAATACATTGTCAAAAGGAAAACATCATGACACAAAAATTACAAAATGATGCTTACTTGATCAGATAAACAAGACTGCATTCCCTGTCTTCATATCAACACAGAGAAGATTGAAGGCCAAAATGGGGAGAAAATTTTATATACTAGAGTCCACACTTAAACTGCTTCCACATTATTTACTTTTACACAAAACTATCTAAATCCCCCAAGAAATGATGGCAAACACATTGTTACTGCATTGCAAGAAAATAAAACTAAACTAAACATTAAGCAAAAAGACAGAGTAGAACCATTACAATGAAGCGATTAAGGCAAAGAGCTGAAGCCAACAAGAAATGAATTGCAAAAACCAAACATTAAGGAAAAAAAATAAAAAATCTTAAGTACTTCAAGAAATACTAAACTAAGATTACAGGTAAAGAGAGCTTATGAACAAAATAAAAAACCATTCTTGAAAAAAAAACTTTGGGCACCTCTAGAGGAAAAGTAGCATAGCTGAGTGGATGCCCCTAATAAACCATTCCTAAAACACTGCATTAGAAACAACAAATAATGAGGTCAGAGAAATACAATAATAAGAAAGATGTCTGAAGCACTAATCAGAAAATATGTCATGGTAACATAAGTTCCGTTATGTTGAAACTTCAACAATAGGAACAAGTTTCAACCTTGCACATAATTGAAAAAAAAAAATCCTTCAAAAAGACATCCCTCTTCACCATTTTCCAAAGAAATACAACAGGAAAACTGAGTAAGGAAAACCATTTTATAGGCTCGAAGACTTTAATCATTCTTTAAAGTTCACAAACCAAAAATCAGTAAAACATGAGATTCCTCGTGTCCCATTACGTGTCATTTTTTGTTCTGACCAAATAATTCTTCTCTGTTCAACAAAAAAGGAAGAATTTTTACGTAGGGAATTTTTTTTTATTTTTTGGTATTAAATACCTGAACCGGTGGTTGCAGAAACAGGGCTCCTCTAAGAGAAGAAGTAATTCGAAGAAGCCTCGCCATGAAAGGTTCCAAAAAACTAACAGAACCCTTTCACAGTCCCTCCTTCACTTGAAGTGAACTTAAATCACTTTGTCCCCCCAACAATATATTGAAGAAAATAACCACCAAAACCAAAAACAAAAATTGCTAAGTCATTGTTATACTTATGAGTAGTGTTAACATGGACTAAGTTGTAAAGATTAAAACTTTATGAAGTGGGTTTGTATGAAAACTGAGAGAGAAGGAGAATTTGTTTAGGGTTTAAGGAATTTTCTTATTTTCCCTCCCTTTTGAACTCCGGTTGGGTTAATGGGGTAACTTGAGTTGCCGCAGTCACAGTGGACAACGGAAGAAGGAAAATCTTTTACTAGCAGTAACAAATTTGAGCTGTAAATTATCGGTTGTAAGATGTGGTTTAATTAAATGATAGTTTTATCCCAAAAAAAAAAAAAATTAAGCTGGAATGGGGTGTGTGCTACCTAGGGCCGTAAACGAAACGATCTCGAACGGACATTGTTCAAGATTTATTCGTTTATTTTAAATAAATATGAGCTAATTTTGAACACAAATATGAAAAATTTAAACGAACACGAGCCGATCTCTAACATAATTATTAATGTTCATTAATATTCGCGAACATGTTCACGAACACTTAACAAACATGTTCACGAATATTTAAATGAGTATGTTGACGAATATTTAAACGAACATGTTCGCAAATGTTTAAACGAATATTTTTGCAAGCACTTAAATAAACAAAAATTTTAAATAATATACTATATAAATATTACATATATATTTATACATGTTCACCGAAAAATCTGTTCGCTTACACCACTAGCGCTTCTATTGTACAATTTCAAACTAAAAATGAGTAACTTGTAGAAAGAGTAAAACAACGACTATAAAACTTTGAAATCTCAGCACATCCTATTTCAACAAGAAAAAAAAGAAAAAGAAAAGGAAAGAGATTAACAATAGAAAATTAACTCCAAAATTAAAATGTTCGACAAAATTGTATATATTATTAATATTATTAATATTATTATATTTATTTATATATATTATTTTAAATGAACATCAATCGAACATATTCCTGAGCACTAAACGAGCTTTAAACGAATATTAATCGAACATGTTCACGAACACTAAACGAGTTTGTTCGCGAATATAAACGAACCGAACACATGTTTATTCGTGTTCGTGTTCTTTATTAAACGAACACTAAAACCTGTTCGTTTATTATTCATTTAATTTAACGAAAGAACGTAACTGGGTTTGTTCACGAGCTGTCACCTACCAGTTCACTTACCCCCTTGCGCTAATAGTGAAATTTATTTACTGCTATTGCCGTCTCGTCCCGCATTCTTACAGGCCACGTTTGATGATTCGGGTCGTGTTTTCAGACAAAGAGTGGGCTTAGAATTTATAGTCCATTCGTCTCTCTTCCTCTGTAGGCATTTTCACTATTAGATAGGTAGAATTCCTCATATTATTATTTCCTTTGGAGACTTTTTGTTTTTTTAACAAGATGTGATACACAATAATATTACAAATATTTCTTTTTTGTAATTAAGGGATTTTAAATTCGAAACTTCTTTCTTATAATTTCTTCCACTTTATCATTCAATTTTAATTGGCATATCCCTTAATAATGACCGATATATAAAATAATTAACAACTCATTTTGGCACCCCACTTTTGAGAGTAATGAATTATATACGTAATAATTTCGTTGCCTTCAATATTCATTTAACAATTTTCTAATATGATCATATCAATGCACTTTATCAATTTCCAGTGTGATCATATCAATGCCAGCCATTGTCAATATCACAGCAAAAATCCCTTTCCCCCTCACTAATTTTTTATTTCTGCTGGTTACCCAAACCTTAAATAAAAAGACATGGGAAAAATTTATTAAAAAATATAAATTAGCTAAATTTAAATAAAAATACATATTTCAATAAAATACAATTACAAAATAAAATTCATATATCCAATCATATATAACGAGATAAAATTTTGTTATTTTTGCTTGCCCATATGAACTACGGTCACATATCAAAACACGTTTTCATATTTTTTAATATAATGATTATAAATTAACAAATGTATTAAGAATTATAAAAATATTTTCAAAAATACAAAAATACTTTCATTACGCTGTTCATATAAACCCCTACTGCTAATAAAAGCTCAGGCCAGACATTCTCCATTAGCATGCTTACAGTAGTTAAGCAAATACATGCACTTCCTATCAAGGAACATGAAACGCATATTTCTATAAACTCATCTAATACATGCATGCCTACCGAGATGGAAGTGACCATTACGGAGGCCTCCTCGAAGAAGAAACTTGGGGAGAAGATGCAATAATGACTATGCTAACATATGGCTATACTTCTAAGTCTCATTCAGCTTCAGAATCCAACAAATTCCATCAACATCCCTAACTACTTCACTACGAGATCACCAAACCAGGAAGAAAGAAAGAATACAGACCATGAATCCAAAATACAGAAAATGGTTTCTAAAGCTGTTCTTAGAATAGGGTTTATAATGACCCAAGGAGAACACACAAAATTGACGCCATAAATACTCTTGCTTTCCAATAACCATTCTATCACAACTCCAGCCACTCGAGAATCAGAAAGCAACACCGAACATTACTGCTGCTTGCATTCTGGAGGCCTCTCACCCTGTTGACCATCAGCAACTGGTGCTCTTCCACTCTTCTACAGTTTACAACACGACAAATCATCAAAGAGGATAAAACAAAAAGAAAAACAGACCCACTCATTACTAAGGCCGCCAACCATGCTATAAGATAGTAGGAAATAAACATGCATGACAGAAGAAAGAGAGCAGAAAAAACACATTATTAACATGTTAATCCCACTATCCATTGCAAGCAGAGCAAGTAAACATTCTAACTTGGTACCTTCTTCCTGTTCTTGGATGGCTCTTCATCATCCTCATCTTCTTCATCATCATCATCTTCCTCATCTTCTTCATCATCTTCCTCATCGTCTTCGTCAATATCTTCATCCTCATCTTCTTCCATTTCAGCAAAATCATCCTGGGCAGCTTCCCCAGTGAACCATGAAACGGCATGAGGAATAATTTTATCTCGAATGGTAGAGCTGCAGAAATGAATGATAAACATTAAGTTCCTAGAAACAACAATGCTTAAAACAGGGGAAGAAAATTATCTATTGTGTTTCAAAGATTCAAGGGTTAAAAAAATTATACATTTAAAAAAAAAAACATGCATAACTTGGTAACTCACCCAATGTCATAATCTTGTTCCATCAGATTCTGGAGCTCCTCAGCCTGTGCAAAAAATTGTAAAGATATAAAGATGGAAAGGACAAGGAGGATCTCTTAAGCACAAAGATATTGAGCTTACTGCATCTTCATCAATGTCTTCATCATCTTCAGGGACTTGTGGTGGGCTAAAGAAGTTGAAGAAACTTTCACATTGCTCAGTTTTGGTGATTGGCTTAGCATTCTTGGAACCCTTCTTAGGCTTCTTTTTAAGGATTTTCTGAGTCAAGCATTTACCAGGATACCATTCTATTTCCGTCCTGAAGAGAAGATACAAAAAGAATCCCACGGTAAATGTCATAATAACACTTGAGATGGAATAACATCCACAGTTGCAAGGTAATCCCAACTCACCCAATTGCTTTCTCTAGAATAGGCTCATCCTCATCAATCATGTGATATATTTTTGTCAGAACAGAGTTCTTGAAGTAAGGATTGGTGTCAAAGAAGAAGTCAAGCTTGAAACCCTTAGGATTATCAATCCTAGACCACTTTATATCTTTCAAATATTTGAGAGCTGCCTCATCACGTTCAGAAATCTGGCTCAACATTCAAGAAACAATTTAAAACTAAACACAAATGGATAAAAATATTGAAAAGAGTAAAAATGCAAGATGCTTTAATGACTTACCTCCTCGACTATAACCTCATTATTCTTCATTGCAGTGAGCCAGAAGTTAGGAACACCTTTCTCTGCATGAAATGCAGATGTCAAGCAACATAATGGACAACCAAACAATATATTCTAAATTTCACATCAAAATTTACCCTCTATAGTTTTCTCCTCCTCTTTGACAGCTTCACCCACTGCAGTTGCAGCCCCTTCACCTTCAGCAACTCCATTCACAATGTCATAACGCTGCAGATGATTAAAATTTTAAATCATAACATCCAAAAGTAACTTTACTAAGCCTGAAGTTCGAAGAATGGAACCAGCATACGGAGATATCCAGCAGAGGCATAACACACCTTTGAATAAAGTGGTTGATACAACTTCTGATACTTAGCTTCAAGTGCAGCTCGCTCCTCAAAAAATTTTGACTCTAATTCATCATGTTCACTCTGTGAATTCGATTGAAACAAATATGAGGAACAAATATTTCAAATCCAAATCTGAAAACTAAAAAATTCAAAATTTAAAAAGGTAGTAACATAAAATCAACAATCTAAAGGCAGACATGGTGGTAAGCCACACCACAGTAACACAAACTAGACAGACATCAAGATCATTTCTATTAAGATTACAAAACCCAAAATGATTTGCTTATTCATTCCAAACTTCTAGCTAGTTCAACATAAAAGTTCAAACAATCAATGAAACAAAAAAATCATATTCCAAAGCAACTAGAGTCACGTCCTAAGGAAGTTTGAGATGTGTAGACACAAGATGTGCAGAGACAAGCATTGAACGGACAACTTTTCACTACAAAATGAAAGATGCTATTCATTTTTCCAATGGAAGAAGGAGGTGTTGGTAAAATCTGATTGGTCAGGACGTTTCTAGTTCTATAACTGTGGAAGATGAATTCTAAATTTTCATGTTGCCTGCGATCTTCTAACTTCTATAACAATTCACTGGTCCCCAAAGTAAATAAAAAAGTACAAAGAAATGCATTCAAATCTGTCATGCACTCTCATTTCATAACAGAGAAGTGAAACCCAATTAGGACCAGTAAGGAACTAAAATGGAAGCACTGTCTGGCCTGAATAAACCATATCTTTTCCACCCAAGATAAACATTCGACAACAATAAAAACCAGATAAGAAAAACAACAATCTTTTAAAATCCCTATGGATTCATATTCAGTAACAACGGTTCTAATCACATGCCTGAATCCCCCTAAGAACCTCAACACGCTTCCTGACGGCAGGAGACAAGCTTTCGAGCACATCGGAATGCTTCCCAGTAAGATCCTGAAGCTTATTCTGCAGATAAAAAGAAGCTCACTTCACTATAGAACCCTTGATTTCAACTTGCCCAAAAAAAAAAAAAAAAAAACCCACAAAGCTCCCTACCAAAACCTAATCTTAAAATCATTTCCAGACTCTGCAAAAAGTGTTATTCAACAAAAAACCCAAACATCATAACCAAAAAAAAAACTCCAAAACAAGGAACTTACTTTGAGAGCATTAACAAGGTCTGCTCTATCTTCAGCATTCAAAGCTACAAACAAGTTTTGAGACAACAATTAGAACCATAAAACAAAAAACCCACAAAAATTTCACTAAAACAAAGCTAGAAATGTCAGTTACAGAAGGGTTTATGAGCAAAAACAAAAGGGTTTTAAGTTTTACCAGAAGTGAGATCCGAGACGTTAAAGTTATCCTTGGCGTTGCTCATTTTTCCTACGAAAAGGAGCAGGCGTAGAGAGACAAATGGAGGGAAGTAAAGAAGAAACCCTAGAGTGCTTAGAAGAGAAGAAGAGGAGGAGAAAAGATGGATTTTATATATATCGCTAAGCTAAGAACGCGCCTCTAAACTTGAAAAAACCTTCGGCCTCCTGTCTCTGTTCTTCCTTTCCTCTCTTCCCGTAAAACCTAGCAGCAACTGCGCTGCAAGTTATATTTGTAGGTGATTTTTAGGCTGTGTTTGGCATTCAAAGTTTGGCCTTTTGGTAATTCTCTTCCATTTCTTTTTATTTTTGAGGGTTGGGCCGGTTGGGCACAGTTTCGGAAGCAGAAATTTTGATGATTACAGTGACAATATTTGTTGAGCAACTATTAAGACAGTGTGTAAATAAAAGTAATAGTACACTAAATGAAAAATTATAGTGTTAGCAAGGTTTATATAATATATGTCATTAAACAACACTTACTTTAAAATATGCTGTCACCAGAATGGCTCCTTACTCGTAACTAGGGAAATTATGCTTAAAGAGATGGTAAATTGATAATTTAGTCCAAGATTGGCAACATGCTGTAGAACAAAATCAGGATGACATTTTGCCAAAATGAGTAATGAAAATTTGAGCCAATATCTCATCCACTCATGTCGACTCATTTCCAATTTGTCATCAACATTTTATCTCTAATCAAGTAATTTTCATTTTGAGATGGTATATTTTGATTTCCAACTTACTTAGTGATCTTCTTACATTTGTACTCAGGTAACTCACTTTCAAAATACTAACAATCATTACATGGTTCTTCGAAGTTTTGGTATAACCAGGACAATAACCCCTGTTTATTAGTCAATCATTACTAGTACTAGCATTAGCTTTAACATACCACTACAGTTGTAACCAGCTAGCAAACGCATGATTTCTTATTTTGTTGTTCTCGAGTGTGAAAACAAAGTTTAGTAGGATGCAGAGGAATCTTTGATTTTATTTTTGTAAATTAAATTGAGACAGCATGGTCTACGGCTGCTTCTCTATTGAATTAGCTTTTCACATTAAAATGTTCATTTAAATTTCAGCATCTGCCTAAGCAAAATATGAATCCGAGAATAGCTCTTTTTCTTGATTACCCAAGTCAAAAAGTGCCTTCGGGTCTAACTAAGAAAAAAAAATATCGGCAGCAATATTCACTCGTGTAAACAGGCTGTTATGATAACAGAAACGTCTTGTGTCTAAGCAACGCATAGTATACATAGCAGATAAATGTAAGATTCAAGATTGACAGCATCACATATCAAGGCAAACACTAATTTACTTCACAAGTTCAGAAATAGTCCTTGAGCTCTATCAGAAATACTTCATGCACTTTCATCTTCATCCTGATCAACATCGAATTCAAGATTAACATTCTTTGGAGTCTCTGGTGTTAAAAAACGTCCTGTCATTGGATCAATGGGACGCATGTCCCTTGGCCCTCCTTTTCGTCCCACTGCTGATAAAGGTGGTGGGGGTAGCAACCCTGATCTAAAAAGAAGACGCTGAACCGGTTCTGAAGGCTGTGCGCCTACAGAGAGCCAATACCTGCAGAGATAGGAAAATTTAGTTTCACAGATTTCAGTTGACAAGTGACAAAACTTACAGATGGTTAACATGCCAACCCCAGATCAACCAATCACACCAGATAATCCACTAAAGGGCTTGCATATAAATCAATACACTATTGCACATGTGACAAATTAGTCTCTGATGCTCAGCACAGGAGTAGAAAACATCCCATAAGCAGTTATCCTTTGACTGCATTTTTGGCTCGATCAACAATAGGTTTTGCGGCTTGCAAGGACTTGCTCTTCATTTATAGTATAATGTAGCTAAGGAACACCAACCATTTATTCTTCACCAGTCACTAATCTCCAGTATGTGCCAAAAAGAAATTTTTTTGTGTTTGTGTGGGTCAACAGGTAGATAAGATCAGGAGAGGCACTAGATTTATGCAGTACTTTTAAGGAGCAAGTTTAACATTACATTAAAACTGCCAAGACAATAACAGAGAAACACAAGTGCAAAGAAAAGAGTATCTAGTGTGGATTTGTACAAATCACAACAGACATCCTTAGTCAAAATATTGGAACAACACCTCTAAGAGGAAAAGGAATTGGCAAGGCTGCATATCATGGACATGGCATAGGAACCTTATTGAATACTATTTGAATAGGATTGATACCCATATCTCAAGTCCACATGCTCAAGAGGTTTGGACTTACTTTGCTGGCACCTGGTAGTTTGCACCCCCCACCCACCCAGGCATAAAATATATATATATAAATTTATTTCAATTTCTCCAACGAGTACAGTTTTTAGAAGATTACATAATTCAGCCTTCAACCCTAGGCTCAAAATATTGTCAATCAAACTGCATGATGTACATCCTATCACAAGCATAAATAGGTCCTTATATTAGCACCATAACCAAACTCAGTGTTTCACACAATCTCAAAATAAATATGTGAAGTTGGAAATTAGAAAATGATTAGTTCTTGAGCAAATGTTATGCCAGGGTAGTTTAGAAAAAATGTACAAACATGCAATTAAGGCTTTACCTGCTTCCCAATATGAACATGTACTTACCATCAAGCACCTTTAGAAAATGTTAAATCAAAAAACTATTTTAAGTTTCGTGAATACTCTGGAAACAAAAGTGATTTCAGCACTGAAGTCCACTTAAGAGTACTCATCAATAAACCAAATAAGAAATATAAATGGAGCATATATAAATGCAACAAGTGATCATTCCTTCATGGTTAATTAACTGAAACACATGGTACACTTTCTCACTAAATAATCCCATTTGTAAGAAGGAAAAGCTATACAATCAAGTGTAGCAACAAATAAAAGAAGATCTTCCAAGATAATTTCATGAACCACAGGAATTGTCAACAAGTTTTTAGCAGCAATTCACAAGCTTCCTACAATTTGTGACCATGAATAAGCTTATGTATGCCAATTTGAAATTCACACAAGACCCAGAAATGATAGTCCATCTAAACCATAAATTTTAAGTGTAGATTGTTAAATTCCTACTAAGTAACAGTATAAGCAGGAGCCCAACAGACAACCTAAATGTAGAACCAAGCCAGCCTTTTGGTAGAGTGTTAAGCAAAATCACTTACTTCACTCTGTCAAAATTAAGACCCATCCGTTTTTGCCCATCCTGACCTGCATAAGGTAGCTAACATTAACATATATACATAACAGTCCCGTGGTAGCAATAAATTCTATCCATGAAACTATGGCTGATAGCTGCCAAAAAACCCGAAAGGCAAATACCAGACAGTATTACACTCAACCAAACTACACAAAATGATATGCCCCAAATAGTGCATAAGCAAACATATTCCCTGCTTATCATGCACTGATGAACCAAAAGGTATAAATTGTGTTAGATTGAAAGAGATGTAAAAAACGAAAAAAAAAGAAAAAGAAAAGAAAACTTTCAAAGGGTTTATCCCAATTCCGAGAATCATAGCTAAATAATATTCCAGTCCATATTCTCTAACATAAATCACACCAAAGCTACAAAGTTTCGGTCTTTATTAGCCAGTACTCGAAACAAAGAACAATTCATTGGATGTTGTTGAAGAATGGGAAAATGGGATATTGAAGAGGAGAAAATTTATAAACCTGGGAGTGGGTTGTAGTAGCCCAGAACTTCCAAATGCCTGCCATCACGAGGGGACCTGCTATCGGCAGCCATCACCCTGTAGAAGGGCTTGTTTCTGCATCCAAACCTTGACAATCTTAGCCTCACAACCATTTTTTCCCCCTTCAACTCTGTCCCTTGTAATCTCTGAAGCACTTTTCTCCTCCAATTTCAATGCTTGCGAACCGATAGTACATTGGTAAATAAACCAGGCAAGAAGTAAAAGGGTTTATGGGATTTTGTCACAATGGGCACAAATTGCGGCGTCGTTTTAACCCACCAAATATAAGGGTCCATTTGGATAATGTATTTTTATTTACAAATGAAAAAAGTTATATTGAAATATGTGAAAATTTTGGTGGGTATTTATTAATAGAAAATGTATTTTGGAGGAAAAAATAATTTTTAAAATTATGTGAGAGGGATTTGAGTGGAAAATTTTGAATTTTAAATTTTGAAATAAAAATGTGTTTGGATAGTTTATTTTTGTTTAAAAATTTACTTATTTGCAAATGAAAATATGTTGTCCAAATAGGCCCTAAGAATTTTTTTTCTAAATTTTAGACGAGTGAATTTGCACAATTTTATATAATTAAATATATTAAGATAATATATTAAATATTTCGCTTGTAACCGTTTTAACTCAACATTTCAATTGTAACAATATGGTACCTAAATTTTAAAATGTGTAACAATAATGTCCTCCGACTGAAAAAAAAAAGAAGAAAAAACCCTCTAATATAAAGCATATAGTTTAAATTCTAAAATAATTTTTCAAAAAGACAAAAAAGATAAAATTTAAAGACAAAAATTTAATAAACTTATTTACACTATATAATAATTTTTTTAAAAATAAAAAATAAAATTTAAATATGAAAATTTTATAAAATTTAGAGACAAAAATGACAAAAAAAATTGAGGTAAAAAAATAAAGTATCATATAATAATTTTTTGTATTTTTGCATTAAAATTTTACATAATTTTATTAAATTTTTTATGTTAAAAAGTTAATAAAAATTTAAATTATATCAATTTTTCTGTCATTTTTGTCTGTAGGGAGAATTTTTCGCCTTTTTTCCAGTAAGAGAACATTATTGTTACATATTTTAAAGTTCAGGTATCGTGTTGTTATAATTGAAAGGTCGAGTCAAAACAGTTATAAGTATCCAAGTTCAGGACAATTTAATATATTATCCCTTAAATATTTACTTTTTGTCATAGGTTTTCACAAATTATATTTACACATTCATTTGTATTCACTAGATTAGGTCACTCATCTTGTTAATTAACCCACAATTAGGGCTGTAAACGAATCGAACGATCTCGAACAAACATTGTTCAAGATCTGTTTGTTTATTTTAAACGAACACGAACCGATCTCGAACACAAATATGAAAAACTTAAACGAACATGAGCCGATCTCGTATATGTTTATTAATGTTCGTTAATGTTCACGAACATTTAAACGAGCATGTTCGCGAATGTTTAAACGAACATATTCGCAAACGTTTAAATGAACATGTTTGCAAGCACTTAAATAAGCAAAAATTTAAAATAATATAATATATAAATATTACATAGATATTTATACATGTTCACAGAAAGATTTGTTCGTTTACACCACTAGAGCTTCTAATGTACAATTTCATACTAAAAATGAGTAACTTACAGAAAGAGTAAAATAACGATGTAGTTTTGACAAAATTGTATATATTATTAATATTATTATATATATTATTTTAAACGAACATTAATCGAACATATTAACGAACATTATACGAGCTTTAAACAAATATTAATCAAATATGTTCACAAACATTAAACAAATTTGTTTACGAACATAAACGAACCAAATACATGTCTGTTCATGTTCATATTCGGTTATTAAATGAACACTAAAATCTGTTCGTTAATTTTTCATTAAACTTAACGAACGAACATAAACGAACATAACCAAACTTGTTCACGAGTTGTTCATCGAACGTACTTGTTCGCTTACACCCCTACCCCCAACAACAAATAAGTCATTACATTTATTTTCGTGTTACACTAAATTTTTAAAAAATACTCCTAAAAAAAATTTAAATATTATGTTTAAAATTTTAAATTAGATAAAATCTTACATTTACTTTTATATGTAAACTTTTGCACTTAAGAATAAATTATATTTTTCACTTACTTTAAAAGATATTGTTTTAACTTAAATCAATCTTATACCCCAAAATCATTTTCTTATAACCCAAAATCATTGCTTTTAAAAGTTGTAAAACAGAAATTATTTAAAAAATAAAAATTATTTTTTAAAAAACCCCTAAAACTTGGAATTTTAATATATTTTTCTTTTGATTCATTTCACTTGAGTCTCCGTAGGCAAATAAAATGAATCCATCCGGTGTTAAAAGCGTAGTTTTCATCACAGAGGATTTTGAGAGATCATCGCGCCTTTTGTTGATGTACTTAAGGCGGGGATTTTTGACGACGCGGTAGTCGCGCCTTCCAACTTCCAAGATATTTTTGGTCACGCAAGGACTATATCCTGCTCGGGGTCACTCGCCGACTCATCGGTGTCGGCGACGCTGTCGGAATGCTACTTTGGATTTCGGGTGATACGAGAAGCCGTATTTCGTTGCTGTTGAGCTCGACAATGGAGGCTGAAGACTCGAATGGGCTAAGCCCCAACAGATAAAATCCTACGAAATTCGACTTGGGTTTTTCCCAACATCTCTCTGAATTGGGAGAACAAGACAATAGTAATCAATGGAGAATTCAGAATTCGAATCTGTAAAACCCTGCTTAATCCCCACCTTGAATTTTCATACTCATCGGCGGCGGCCGCTTCAAAGCCAAACCTACCGTACGTTCGCCAGAATTCTGTCCCACTGCAATGCACTTGAATCTTTCTCCGAACCAAGCCAAGGTGTGTTATTTTATGATTCTCTTTTATATTTACTTTCTCTATTTATTGTTTGTTAACATTAATTCTTTGAGGAAAAATTATATGTGGAAAGTTTGATTCTTTTCATTTCTATTCTTGCTCACTTTATTTTATTTTTTAAAATTTTTTTCTGGGGTCAAGATGATGGAGGTGATAAATTAGCATTACGGAGAGAACACGATGCATTGGTCGATAAGAATTTTATGGAGTTGGAGAGTTCATTAGTCCAACAAAGGTCACCTCTTGATGGGGATAAAAAATTTGATGCTTCTAAGGATATGGGGAGTGTTATGGTAAATGAAGTAAATTTGTTAGACATTACAGGCACAGTGAAGCAAGGGAATGAGGAGCTCACGCAAGATATTAATGTTCACCATCTTAACTCCTCCATTGTTAGGGACCAGTCTAGTGACGTGGAAAATGGCAAGGAATTTAGTCCTAGAAGAGAGCAGAGAGAAGTTGATGAAACCTTTGTTAATGAGGTTTATGATGCTGTAAATTCATCTACAAGCATGGAGGTGATTGCTGATATGCCAAGACCTATTGGAAGCGGTAATGAAACGAGCCCTGTCAGTGTGGTGGATTTCTCTGAAGGAATCGAGCATGAATTGCAGCTGAAACAGAAAGAGTTGGAGGAATTAATATCTACTTCTGGCAACTTGAACTTCTCTGTTCATGATTTTGCTAATGAGGAGATTGAAGAGGGGGAAATTTCAGGAGGAATTGGGATTGTTGATCAGGCAATTGATTTGTTATTTGATGATGCTGTGTCGTTGGGGGAGAAGAAGTTAGATGAAGTGCTGGTTTCTGAAGACGGTGAAAGGGAACTATTAAATCATGATGGTGGAGATGAAGGACAAGGGAAATATGATGTCAAAAGTTCTCTATTGTTGGAAAAAGTTGATGGTGGCAATGACATCATGAAGCTGGAAAGAAGTATTAACAAAGAGCAGGGTGCTAGTGCTAAAATTTTTGGGGATGATGTCGCATTAAAGTATACAGATGAGCATGATACTGTCTTGGATACTGGATGGAATACTGAGCAAGCTGGTTGTGTCAAGGAGACAAACCCTCCTGTAATCTCTGTAGAAAATTTAGCTCAACGTGGACAAATAACCTATGAAGATATTGCTGAAAACAAAGGTTCAGTGACTGCTGAAACGGTATGACAAGTAAATAGATTACATATGCTTAGACATCCTCGATCAGAGAGTTTATGAATTCATATATAGTACATGTGGCCTATCTTTTGATGTTTATGATGTGCTTATGGGAGTTATTTGTGATAGTTTTGTCCATTACTGCATTTGCAGGAAACTAGGGTTGGGAAAAAGAGAAAGGGTCCTTTGACCAAAGAAAGAAGAGCAAAGAAAAAGGTACATTTACAACAATTTCAAACATAATTGATGCCGTTATCTTCTAATCTGTTATTTTGTGTGTTAGAAATTATTTGCAGAATGCTAAATGATGCTATTTTACACTTGTTATGTATTGATTTATTGGGCAACTTCATGATGCAGAGAAAGGATAGAATCAAACGAGCAGAAAAGAATAAAAAGCTTGGTGTTAGAAGGTTGAAGCTGCAACCAGTGTTGAAACCAAAAAAAGTGGTGTACTGCAGGCACTATCTACAGGGAAGATGTCAGGAGGTATTATAGGGTTCCTTCCTCTGGAATTATTAGTATTTTCTAAACACCATTTATGTTGAAAGGACCCTGATTTGTACATCTGTTGATCTCAATTTTTGTAGGGCGAGAAGTGCAAGTTTTCCCATGAAACAACACCCTTAACAAAATCAACGGTTTGTTCATTTACTTACTCTATTATTGTTCGCATTCTTTTAATTTTTATTTGAATTAATTTTATGTTTACTCATAGTTATTGGTGGCCCTTATCCTCCTATTAGAAGTTACTTTCTTGCATCTTCATTTTAATTGGGAATAAAGTCTAATTGCTTATGAACTTCATCC
Source organism: Gynochthodes officinalis (assembly GCA_020080225.1). Classification (NCBI taxonomy): domain Eukaryota; kingdom Viridiplantae; phylum Streptophyta; class Magnoliopsida; order Gentianales; family Rubiaceae; genus Gynochthodes; species Gynochthodes officinalis. The sequence continues at coordinate 43,220,171 of CM034615.1, read as the reverse complement.
TTCAGAACTGCATTCTCTGATGCACAAGTATTCACCAGATTTGAATTAGATCAATGTGAGGTCTTTATGTAACTATATTATTGATTTTATTTTGTCAAACCCCTTTAGTTTATCATTGGATCAAAATGGTGTTCACTTCTGTAATATCCAGAGCTGAGTTTTAGAAACATTTGTTAAGAATTGCAGCAATGCAGTACAAAACCCCAAGAAGTTCAGAAATTTGTGTGTAGATAACTCTATGTACTTCTATTTCTAGTGCATTTAAGTTGAGGATAGAATCTATAAACTTCTATTCTTCATCGTTCTGTTTTTCCAACCAAGAAAATTTTTTCTGTAATCCTGTAGATACTGGGTGATTCGTGTGTTGTACCTTGAGCAACCATCCTGCATTTAGAATATTATGTATTTTGGTTGGATTGGAACGTTAATATCAAATCCTTTTTTTTTCTTTTTGGGGGGGAATGCAGCCATGCTCCTTCTTTGCACGACATTCTTGCATGAAGGGAGATAACTGCCCTTTTGATCATCAACTCTCCAAGTATCCTTGCAATAATATTGTAACCAAAGGCTTTTGCAGCAGAGGAGCTGATTGTCTTTTTAAACATGAGGTAATGCACTCCATATTTTATGTATCGCTTTATAGCAGTTGTAACCGGAATTAATTTCTTGCCTGTAACTATTTATTTTTCTCCATATAAATTAGACTTCTAGCAAGAATGATACTTTGCTGATTTCAAAGGTTTCCAAGCCTGAACTGAAGTCCCCATTCCCAACAAGTGATTCAAACTCTACGAAACAAGTGAATAAGGAAGGCATCAGTGATCAGGATATTCAAACAAAGTTCTCCACTGTGGAGAATTTTACTGGTAAATTTAGTGAGAATCAAATGCCAAAGATTGTGGAAAAACCTCTTTCACATGTCCCGAAAGGCACCAGCCTCATTTCTCATGTGAGATCACCAGCAGGTAATACCAGAAAGCATGAACAAGCTGCTCCTTGTCTGAGCATGGATAATAGTGTCAAAATCAGCAATGAGATAGCGAAGGGAATGCCTTTGAGACCGCCAAGAGGAATCAACTTTCTGTCTTTTGGCAAAAGTCCTTTGGATGACTCGGCTAATAAGGAAAAAGGAGCCAGTGGATCATTGTTAGGTCAGTCGACAAAAAATGAGATTGTGGGTTTATCTCCTAAAAGTCATGGTGGTGTCAAAATTGACTGTCAGACTCGCATAACTAGTTCAGAATCAGCATCAGTCGTGAATATAATGGCAAATGAAGTTTCATCTGTTTCTACCCCTCAGGGTATCGAGTTTCTCACAGTTGGAAACGTTCCAGTGGATAATGCTAGAACTGTTAGACAATTGAACATTGGTTCCAACAATGTTAATAGTAGCCCAGCCTGCATTCAAGACGAGAAAATTGATGGACTTAAGTTTTCCAGCGGAACTCTTCATGGCTCAGCTTCTTCTCCCCGTTTGATGTTGCAATCTCTGGATCAATCAGGTGCTGGCAATTGTGGAGGAAACCCCAGTTCTTCTAAGACATCACTCCTCTTGAACACGCCAACCTCAGTTCAAAGAGCCCTTCAGTCTACTTTAGCTTTTGCAGCTAAAATTGATTCTGAAATTAAGTTGGACCGACCAATGGGTACTTCTTCTGGCATGAGCAGACATAATAGCTCAACATTCAGAGGATAAGTAAAAGAGCTGGAAATCCATATATTTCTTTTCTATTAACTGCAGTTGCCGAACAATGACTTCGAAGACAAGCCAGTCATCGATTATCTGTGCCTGTGATTTAAGGGTTGGTGTTTGTAAATGAGTCATTGTTAAATTATGAGTTTCTTAACTTGTAACATTTGAAAGTAAACGCTTGAAATCGCACCAAAACTTCCTCCTCCTTAGTGATGTAGTATTGGTATACATATGCACGAAAGCCAAAAGTTTCAAATTTCATATTCATGATACATTAATGATTGCAGTCCATGGAAAGGAATGGGCCTGTGAGCATATTTTAGTTCTTTGTTTCATGTACCAACACCGGGTTACCTACCCTTGATTGTCAGTGAGCTTTTATTGACTCTGAATTCAAAAACTTCAGAATTGAATCTCTTTAAATAGGATCTGAAATGCAAATTGTGATGTTCATTTTTAAGGGAATATGGATGAAAACTAAGGTATCCTTTTACCGAAGGACAAACAAAAATTTAACTCCTAAAAAGCACATCTTTGATTTTCTGTTTGTTATTAGGGTGCTAGTCCTCTTCAATGGGCTGTTTTAGTCTTCTTATGTAGAGATTATTTTCATATTTATCTAGATAAGGAATGCTTTACACCCCAAATCCAAATCTACTGACTAATGACCATAGGAGAAGTCATGAGAGCAAATCTATTTCTACGAAGGGGGTCTCAAAGTTACTAAATAATAATTTCTTATTCCTTTCTTGAGTATGGAAGAAACAGAATAAATTTTCACAGCTGATAAGAATTTTACTTGAGATAAGACTGGTTTTACTATCAAAATAAATCTAGATCTTCAGACTTCATGGAGAACATTTTTAAGTGAAAATTTTTACTAGGTTTGGGATGCGGATAAGATTACTTTTACTGCCAGAATAAATTTAGGTCTTCAAACTTTTTATAGTTTACCATTAGAATAAGGTGTTAGAATAATACAATTCTTATTGATTTTAACTTCTAAGTTTTGTTTGGCAAAGTTTACTGTCTGAATAAACCTTTAGATGCGATAAACCTTTGACGATATTTTACGTTGGGATAAAACTATAAACGTGATAAAGCGTTTCAAAATGCATTTTGTAATTTAAAAAAATGTATTTTTATATTTTTTAAAATAGTAATTATGAAATAAAAGATATATTAAAAAACATATTTAATACAAAAAATGAATTTCAAAATGTAAACCAAACAGGGCTTTCACCCTTGGAATAAGTCTGGGTTTTTAGATTTTACTATGAAAACAAGTCTCCCACATATATATATGACACGACTTTTCTCAGATTTTCAGATTAGATAATGCAATTCCATTTTGGAAATTTTATCCAACCCGTAAACCTACTCCATCATATTCTCCATGCAGCTAAAGAACTTCCTGTTCTAAATTATGTTTCATTAATAAAATGAACGTAATTTTATTAATATTAAAATTTATATATTTTATATTGATTAATAAAATTACGATTATTTCATTAATATTAAGATTTGTACATTTTACATTAAAATTTATACTAAAGTTTTCTAGTGTAGAAACTCGAATGTTGGATCGTTTATCCAAACATTTAATTTCTGGGCATGCGTAACCCTAAAATATTAAATGCCTTTAATTTCCCAAGTCAAAGAACAACACACATAAAAAACCCTTAAACTCTTCACTCTTTCTCCTCTTGCCTTAAGCTCTTTTTTCATGATTTGTTATTGAGTTAATTACCATTGATGTTCTTGCTCTTTTCCAAGTAGAGAAAGAATACTTGTTTTGATTTATGAAAAATTTCAAAGTCATTAAAATAATTCTCTAGGGCAACGTAACACATTTGCACGACTCAAGTATATTATTACCAGTTTGTTTAAATTTTTCCTTGACATTTATTAAGGGCATTCTCCAACCCATAATGCAAGCCATGTTGCTTAGAAATGGAAGGCATGCAGAGGAAAATTTGTTTTTCCTCTTGCTCCAATAATAATGATAAAGCTGCATTCACCCTCGCAAGTAGTAGTGTATTGTATTTTATTTTACCTCACATGCATGTTAAAAATGTTAAGTTCGTTATCTATATACAATAATTGTTAGCTACAAAATTTCCGTAGGTGAAAAAATTGACTGTGTATATAAATTGCATTTTAGAACGATTTTTAATATAATTTTTATCTTACAAATACTAAAAAAAAAATTAAAAGTATATTTTAAAATATAATTCATACGTATCCTCAATTTGCTTTCAAATGCTACGCACAAATTGTATCTTTTTCTATCTGTCATATTAGATTATGATTTTTTACAAAAAAAAAAAAAGAAAAAAATCATTACTCAATCAAGTAAATTGTTTCTTGCTACCCAAGTTTTCATTTCAATCTTCCAGCAACTGTTTGACGTGTTTCTAGCTTATATATTTTAACGTTTTCAACTACCCATGACTCGTTAATGATTCCCGTTTTAGGTGGCTGTTTAGTTAAGACAAGTAATGTAATTCTAGCTATATTAAACGAAAGTATGGAAGATACCCATAAGAGGTCATGCTCAGAGCTTCAATTATATCGATCTCTACAAAAGATTATCTAAATATAGAAAGAAAACCACACATCATAATCTCAACCAATAACTATTTTTAGAGTAAAATTTAAAACTTTAGGGTATATTAAGCTAATCTTACTTGCTTAGGAATGAATATGATATGACATGTTTTGCTCTTTCAATTCCCTCTTGATTCCATCCATACAAAGAACTGAAGCTAGAAAATGAAAAGTCTAAAACTCCAAACAATGAATGCTTGAAATGTATGGAATCACTCACATTAAAATTAGTAACTTCTACAGTTTGGAATGGTAAATTGCAAATCAAACTTACAAATTTAAGATTCGGAATATTTTGTCTTCAAATCCCAAAACTTTTTTGTTCTTCCTTTTATGAAATATAAAATCTTCAAAGCATCAACAAAATGGGATTTCCTTTTCTTCACTTTTATTACTACCATGCAAAGAGAATTCAAGTCTAAATATAAAATCTTCAAAGCATCAACAAAATGGGGTTTTCTTTTCTTTACTTTTATTACTCCCATACAAAAAGAATACAAGTCTAATGTATATGCCCCTCAAGTAAACCGTATAGTCCCATCATGCATCCTTAATTGGATATATATCCATTTCTTCAAGTAAAGAATTTATGAAATGATTGGGAAAATTTATTAGAAAATGATACATTGTCTATTAATCTAACTTGATTTATTTACCAACCGTATTTTAATTGTAAAATGATATAGTTTTATTAATAAACATTAAATGTTAATATAAAATATATAAATGGTAGTTTTAATGAAATTACATCCAGAAGATTAGTATCCACAAATTAATTTCAGCTACATATTTGATGTAGGAATCCTTAACATGAGCGCAATTTCCGTAGCAAAGAAAGGAAAGGGATGTTGAATGTTGAATGTTGAATGATGATCCTACCCCAACGCAAGTATGCCACACATTTCCCTCAGAAGCTATTATAAATAACCAGAAGCAGGCTTCCCAATCTTTTCATGGTTAATCCTTAACCATAACCAAAACCAAATATACTAAACCAAAACCACATGTAAATATTTTTGGCCTTGCAAGACTGCAACCCTTATGGCCTATAAAATGCCATAAACATATCTTACATATATCTACGCATTGATATACTATACTATCAATATTTGATTATCGAAAAAATCAAATGAGAAGGATTGGAAAAGTGGGACAAGACGTATAATTTTTCTCTGTTGTTTATTCTTTGCCTATCCATCTTTCCCTCTCTTTTTCAGTAGTAGTTTTGTTACTGTTTGTGTTTGATACAGAGAAAAGGCTAAAACAAGGGCCCCATTTTGAGTTTAGACTCTGGGAAGAGAGATTACGCATAATGGGTTCAATGTGGAAAATGTTTAGAAACAATATTTTGGTGTATGTGATTATGTTATCTTTGGTTAGCTCTTTAGTTAGAGCGACCGTTACTTATGATGGCAGGTCATTTATGATCAATGACCAGAGAAAGATTCTTATTTCTGGTTCCATTCATTATCCCAGAAGCACTCCCGAGGTACCAAAACCATTGTCCACTATTCTTGAATATGGCTTGCATTTCAGATATGCAGCTCTAATTTCTTCCATATTAAACGTTTTGTCTCACTGGGTTGGATGCAGATGTGGCCTGATCTTATTCAAAAGGCCAAAGATGGAGGCTTGGATGTAATACAGACTTACGTGTTTTGGGATGTGCATGAGCTGTCTCCTGACAGGTAATTCTACAAAATCCCAAAACTTTTTGTTCTTCCTTTTATGAAATATAAAATCTTCAAAGCATCAACAAAATGGGATTTCCTTTTCTTCACTTTTATTACTACCATGCAAAGAGAATTCAAGTCTAAATATAAAATCTTCAAAGCATCAACAAAATGGGATTTTCTTTTCTTTACTTTCATTACTCCCATACAAAAAGAATACAAGTCTAATGTATATGCCCCTCAAGTAAACCGTATAGTCCCATCATGCATCCTTAATTGGATATATATCCATTTCTTCAAGTAAAGAATTTATGAAATGATTGGGAAAATTTATTAGAAAATGATACATTGTCTATTAATCTAACTTGATTTATTTACCAACCGTATTTTAATTGTTAAATGATATAGTTTTATTAATAAATATTAAATGTTAATATAAAATATATAAATGGTAGTTTTAATGAAATTACATCCAGAAGATTAGTATCCACAAATTAATCTCAGCTACATATTTGATGTAGGAATCCTTAACATGAGCGCAATTTCCGTAGCAAAGAAAGGAAAGGGACGTTGAATGTTGAATGTTGAATGATGATCCTACCCCAACGCAAGTATGCCACACATTTCCCTCAGAAGCCATTATAAATAGCCAGAAGCAAGCTTCCCAATCTTTTCATGGTTAGTCCTTAACCATAACCAAAACCAAATATACTAAACCAAAACCACATGTAAATATTTTTGGCCTTGCAAGACTGCAACCCTTATGGCCTATAAAATGCCATAAACATATCTTACATATATCTACGTATTGATAAACTATACTATCAATATTTGATTATCGAAAATATCAAATGAGAAGGATTGGAAAAGTGGGACAAGACGTATAATTTTTCTCTGTTGTTTATTCTTTGCCTATCCATCTTTCCCTCTCTTTTTCAGTAGTAGTTTTGTTACTGTTTGTGTTTGATACAGAGAAAAGGCTAAAACAAGGGCCCCATTTTGAGTTTAGACTCTGGGAAAAGAGATTACGCATAATGGGTTCAATGTGGAAAATGTTTAGAAACAATATTTTGGTGTATGTGATTATGTTATCTTTGGTTAGCTCTTTAGTTAGAGCGACCGTTACTTATGATGGCAGGTCATTTATGATCAATGACCAGAGAAAGATTCTTATTTCTGGTTCCATTCATTATCCCAGAAGCACTCCCGAGGTACCAAAACCATTGTCCACTATTCTTGAATATGGCTTGCATTTCAGATATGCAGCTCTAATTTCTTCCATATTAAACGTTTTGTCTCACTGGGTTGGATGCAGATGTGGCCTGATCTTATTCAAAAGGCCAAAGATGGAGGCTTGGATGTAATACAGACTTACGTGTTTTGGGATGTGCATGAGCCGTCTCCTGGACAGGTAATTCTACAAAATTTACCTCCTTTTTTCTTGATCATTTTTTTTAACAATCAATTTGCGGGTCTTAATCTTTCTTTTGTATTTTACAGTACAATTTTCAGGGCAGGGCTGATATTGTTAAATTCCTAAAACTAGTGCAAGCTGCAGGCCTCTATGTTCATCTCCGCATTGGCCCCTATGTCTGTGCTGAGTGGAATTTCGGGTAATGCAGATAAGACAAAATGTGGACATACATTTAAGCCAGTTTTTCCGTGGTTGTATAAATTTATTTGTCAATGCAAGAAAAGAAAATATCATGTATTCAATTCCTCTGTTCTCCCCTGTTTTGACGATGCAGGGGATTTCCTGTTTGGCTAAAATATGTTCCCGGCATAGAATTTAGGACAGACAACGGCCCGTTCAAGGTAAGATAAGATAACTATTAAGTGCTCCTCTTCCTTACTATTTACCGTTTGTATCAATTTTTTATCAGTATGACTTTGACTTTGGAAATTTACTGTTTGACTGTTCTGTAGGAGAAAATGGAAGGATTTGTTACTAAAATTGTCGACTTGATGAAGTCGGAACGTTTGTTTGAGCCTCAGGGTGGACCTATTATTATGTCCCAGGTAGGGAAAATCATGATCTTTGTTGTCCTTACCGTGTTTCTTGAAATGGGTTCAATTAATCTGCGGTTTCTCCATTATTGACATTTATGTTTCATCTGCAGATAGAGAATGAGTATGGCCCAATTGAGTGGGAGATTGGAGCTCCCGGGAAAGCATATTCAGCATGGGCTGCCCAAATGGCCGTGGCTCAGAAGACTGATGTTCCATGGGTCATGTGCAAACAAGAACACGCCCCTGATCCTATGGTAAGCAAATTCTTTCTACCTTTCTTCAATTGGTTTATTTTTGCTTCCTTCAGACATAAACATTTCCCTCAACTTCTGCGAGAATTCTGAGTAAGCTGTTGCTTAGTTAATTGCCTCCGTAGTGTTTCATGGTAATAGCACAACAAAGCCATAGTGGGTCCCACCTGGTTGCAAATTTAATTACCTTAATATTTGTTCAAATTAGGATTTTGGATGTGTTCTCGATACTTTGGTTGATTAGGTTGTTCATTAGTTTTGGTTGTCTGTTTGAGGCAAAAAGAATTGATGTTCCAAAAATGAATAACGGGACTTTTAGTTTAGTTATTGAAGTCAAGTTCTTTCTGTTTAGCTCTATTCTGCCAGCTAAATAAGCAAATGTTGTCTAAATTATGTTCTGAAACTACTTATGCTCATTTATCACATTACAGATAGACGCTTGCAATGGTTTCTACTGTGAAGGTTACACACCTAACCAGCCCTGGAAACCAAAAATGTTTACTGAAGTCTGGACTGGCTGGTAGGTTATATGAAGTTCTTACCATCTCCATGTTCTCCTTGCCGTCTAATTTAGGTATATAGGTTCACTCAATTCTTCTAAATCTCAATCCCAGGTATACACAATATGGTGGGCCAAATCCTCATAGACCAGCAGAAGACTTGGCGTTTGCAGTTGCAAGTTTTGTCAACAATAATGGTTCATTTTTCAACTATTATATGGTTAGTCAATCATTTCTGGCGTACTTGGATAATCATGACAGTGCAACTGCTTTTGTTTATTCAGGTAGAATTAATTGTTCTGAAATTTCTTGTTTTCTTGTTCATAACTCAGTTTCATGGCGGAACAAATTTTGGCCGAACTGGTTCTGGTCTTTTTGTTACAACAGGCTATGATTATGATGCTCCACTTGATGAATATGGTATGCTTCAATTCCTAACCCAATGTAACTTTTATGGTTGGGTAATTTTTGATTTCCCCCTAAAATTGGAAACAATGTTAAAGGAACTTTCAAAGCAACATCAGACTTATCTAACTGCAAAACTGCATATCTTAATACCTTTTTGTATATGGCCACAATGCCCGCGTCCACTTCGCTTTCATTTTCCTATTCATTATGGTGGGCTAATCTATGATTTCTAGGACTACTGAATGAGCCAAAATATTCTCACTTGAGAGATCTGCATAAAGCTATCAAACAAGCTGAACCAGCTTTAGTTTCATCGTATCCCTCAGTTATCTGGTCTGGGAAGCATCAAGAGGTAGTTCACTGTGAAGGCATCTGTGGTCAAACATAATTGTTTTTGCCTATGGTTTTTGGAACATAACTTTGCATTTGTTTATAATTTCAAGGCTCATGTGTTTACATCAAAAACTGGAGCTTGTGCCGCATTTCTTTCCAACTATGATCCTACATATTCAGCAACAGTGACCTTCCAAAATGTGCAATATAATTTGCCACCTTGGTCTATCAGCATACTTCCAGACTGCAAGACTGTAGTTTACAACACCGCAACGGTAAGTGAAAACACTTCCTATTGAAACCCAAAATTATTTTCTTCAATTAGTCATGGAGCAGATGATGCTAGGTGTCTACAATTCCTATGTGTTCTTAAAGACAATTTGTTTCCTCTTGATTTATCCAATGGTAAAACTATTTATTTTTAAAGAATAACAAGATATGTTGCTTGGGTAGTTGCAGGTTAATGCCCCAACCACATGGCCGAAGTTTACTCCTGTAGCTGGGAAAATAAATTGGCAGTCATTCAATGAATGGACTCCATCTGCTGATGACAAAGATACATTTGCGAAGGATGGATTGTGGGAGCAAATAAGTGTAACCTGGGATAAGTCGGACTACTTGTGGTACCTGACAGAGTAAGTATAATTCATCTATCTATTACCTTTTGCTATTTCGTTCCTGTTTCCGAGTTCTGAAAATCACTTTTGTCCTGCCTTCGGAAATTGATCCCTTCTGCATCTCCTGACTGTTTTCTCCAGCATAAATATTGCGGCCGATGAGGGATTCCTAAACGGTGGCCAGTGGCCACTTCTCACCGTTATGTCAGCTGGACATGTCTTGCATGTTTTCATTAATGGTCAACTTTCAGGTACTTACAATCTCAAAATTCTTCCTAACATTTCATGTATGCCTATTCATCACTCTTTTGCTTATGTTCTTTATCGGATACTTCACTGGTCTATTGGCAGGAACGGTGTATGGGTCATTGGATCATCCAGCACTTACATTCAGCAAAAATGTGAAATTGAATGCTGGCATCAACAAGATAGCTTTACTTAGTGTTACAGTCGGTCTTGCGGTTAGTTTGCATTTGATAATGTTCCAATTCTTTTCAGATTATATCACCATGCAAGATTCACATCAGCATATTGACTACTGTTTGTATTTCAGAATGTTGGCTTGCATTTTGAGCAGTGGAAGACAGGTGTTCTTGGACCAGTAACATTGAGTGGTCTCAAAGAGGGGACAAGAGACTTGACAAAGCAGACATGGAAGTACAAGGTTAGAACTTCTGAAAAATGACAAGCTTTGGATGACGAGGGAAAGGTCCTGGAATTGTAGAGAAAAAATAAGAGACATGACGGGCATACCAAAATTTTAATTCTTTGGTGAAGGCTTTTCTTTCATGAAATTATCACCAGAAGTTAGACAGTTGGAGTAACACTCTTTTGGCTATTCATTGGCAGGTTGGTTTACATGGTGAATCCCTAAACCTCAATACTCTCAGTGGAAGTTCCTCCGTCCAATGGGCGCAAGCAGGATCACTAGCTTACAAGCAGCCACTAACGTGGTACAAGGTAATTGTCTTTTCTCTGTTTTATGTGGTTCATGCAAATGAAATGCAACACTGATTCTTTCCTCAAAATCATACTAAACTGCTTTCCTGCTAAGATTCTGATCATTTATCAACTCTAAACAACCTTCTTTTCCTTCAGGCCACTTTCACCGCACCACCAGGAAACGATCCAGTAGCTATTGATATGGGCAGTATGGGGAAAGGTGAAATATGGGTGAATGATCAAAGCATTGGGAGGCACTGGCCTGCAAATATAGCACAGGGCAACTGTGCTAAATGCAATTATGCGGGGACTTATTCAGAGACGAAATGCCAAATGTATTGCGGAGCACCTTCACAGAGATGGTAATTATTACAACTTCTAGCAAGCAGATCTAATAGTTGTAACCAACTTGATAACTTCTAACACAACTCTGAAATTTCAGGTACCATATTCCTCGTTCTTTGCTGAACTCAGGTGATAACTTCTTGGTTGTATTTGAAGAATTGGGGGGTGATCCAAATGGGATCAGTTTATCTATAAGGACGAGAGCCTAATACCAGAGAATACAAAGGCCAGCAATTTGGTCTCAAGGGTGAAGATTTCATAGTCATCATGCACTGTGAATAATACACAATCTGCAAGGCAATTGTATTTACGACATAGGCTCCTCTGAGCTAAATGTGGTTCAGGTCTACAATAGCCTGTTAGGTTTTGGAATATGCAAGAAATAACACATTCCAGTATACATATCTACATATCGTTTTATGTTTTATGTTTCAGTATTTCATCAATTTTTTCCCCCATAATATACAGTGATAAGCCTAACCGCAGTTAGTTTGGTATGCTCTAATTGCATCCAATAGGGACACGGATGCAAGATCTATCACTGCAGATTGCAATATTGCTCATACAGAGCAAAAAATGTGGGCCAGAATGGATACACATGACCACATAACCAAACTTTTACCATACGCAAATATGAAACCACAAAAATCTTCTTTCATGGAGCATAGAGTAACCACAATGCATATATATATGCCGCATGCCTTTTGAGTCAAACAGAGAAGGAATAATGTCAAGAATAATGGTTGTGGACACACCTACACACTCGTCTGCTACGACTGACCTTTGCATGTATAAGCCATATCACTACAAGTTATTCTCATAATTAGGCACATGCTTCTTGTAGCCCCTAGATGCCTGGTTACATTTTTCTGGGCCAAATTGCCTTGAAGTTCACAATCCAGATACTTTTGCCAAATAATCAACTAATAAATCCTGATAAGAATCAGTAGAAGGGCTTACAATCGATCCATGCAATAAATCTTGCGGCTGCTGCAGAATACGGAACTTCTTCATTGCAATTTATCAGACTCAACCGAGCCACCATGATATTTTAACTGGAAACTGCCTTGAATATTTGGGGAATAGAAGAGAGTACATGGTGGCAAAAAAAGGAACCAACTAGGGAAATTCACAGCAATGGTGCAGTCATGCAAAAGCAAGAAAACAATTATTTTCTGAATAACATGAGCCAATCAAGAAACATGTTAGTTTCGGCATAAAGCCAGAAGTTGCCATAGGGAATTATGGTCCACCAGTTCAGTTCAATCTTCACCTCACCTTGCTCAGAACTTTTATTATGATAGCTTCTCACATGGGAAGCCAATCCACTATTATTCTGAACTAGAGAAAGAATACTTGAGATTTATTTTATGAAAAATTTCAAAGTCACTAAAATAATTCTCCAAGGCAACGTAACGTATTTGCACAACTCAAGTATTTTGTTACCAGTTCGTTTAAAATTTTCCCTAACATTTATCAAGGGCATTCTCAGTCATGTTAAGTAGGATTGGAAGGCATGCAGAGGGAAATTTGTTTTTCCTCTTGTTGCAATAATAATGATAAAGCTGCATGCATTCACCCTTGCAGGTAGTAGTGTATTGTATTTTGTTTTACCTCTACATTGTATGCACAATACAATTTTCGAACACCTCATGTATTATGCTATCCCTTCTTGTGAATTCGTCTAACAATATTATTGAACATTCTTTTACACTGCCTGGACAGAAATCAATATCAGAACTCACATTCATGTGAAGAATGTTAAGTTCGATATCTATATATACAAATAATTGTTAGCTACAAAATTTTCAAGGTGAAAAAGATTGAGGACGCATATGAACTACATTTTAAAGTGATTTTCATTATAATTTTTATCTTACAATTATTAAGTAATCGGAAAACGTGTTTTGAAACATGATTCATGCATATCCTCCGGTCTCTTTCAAATGTAATACACATCTTTTATCTTTTTCCATCTGTCATATTAAATTATAATTTTTTATTTTGATTTTTTAAAAAAAGTATCATTACTCAATCAAGTAAATATCTACTCGATTTTTTAACCCATCTAAAACTCGTAATAATTGTTTACTTGCCAGAGTAATATATAATCATTTGATCATCGTCTTCTACTGTTTCAACATTGTTGATGTTATTCCCCTAGTAAGTGACTTCAAGGACTACAGCCCATCGCCCCTAATTTCGTTCAAATCAACCTTTTCAAAGCTTAATTAATTTTTTAAAAAAATACTTGCCATAAATAAACAGTGTGAAATTGTTTCTTCCAACCCAAGTTCACATTTTAATCTTACTTGCCAAGTAGTTACTCACCCCCAGATAAAAAAAACTTAATTTTTAATTTTGTACAATTTTTATAAAGTTACACAAAATGTAATACCTTTTATTTTAATTTTTAATTTAAATTATATATTCTCGTTAGTAGTAAAAGTTGAAACCCAAACAATAATAATTATAATAAGTAATAATAACAACAAAAAAAAAAGAAAACTATTGAAACCTTCAATTTCACTTTTACTCATAGCGTTCCAGGAAAACACAAATCCCCCATTTCTTATCTCACGCATTGATATCTGACCATTCTGTGTTACTACCTACAAACCTAAACATGTATGAAATTTTTCTGGGATTTCTTGAAGTACATTTATTAGAGGTCATGCATGAGGCTGCACAAACTATACTTGTTTTTTTTTTTGACAAGTCAAGAAGGCATAATTTATTATTAGAAAGTTGGAAAAGGAAGATACAAAGTAGGAGTCAATAAATAACAAACCTACCCGGCGTACATACCAACTGAAAATAGAAAAGTAGCAGAGACACACACTTATTACTCAATAAACGCCAACAGGTCTTGCAATCTGGACACTCCTGACTTTGCCAACCTATTGGCCACACAATTGATGCCCTGTGGGGAATATGATAACCCTCCCATTGCTTGATTTTCTTCTTCAGTAGGTCTATGTGGTTTGAGACGTTTTTTAGGTGCCAGGGGGCAGTCTCTGGATTCTTGAGCCAATTAATTGCATTAACAGAGTCACTTTCAATAACAAGGACATGAGAACTCTTCCAATTTGATTTAGAAAATATCCAAAAAGCCTCACGGATAGCACAGAACTCGACCTGATTCGAATCCAAGATGCCAACATGCTTAGAGAACACCGCCTTTGTTTTTCCCAAATCATCTCTCAGGATACCCCTTATCCCGGCCCTATTGGGTTTTCCAATTGCTGAGCCATCAACATTAAACTTCATTTTGCCAGAGAGAGGTCGAGACCAAACAACACTTTCCTTTTTGCAACTGTGTACCCGCCGCACTTCTGCACTATTTGGCTGATGAAATATGTCTGTAATGGATGCTGAAGTAGATGGCCATTTCGCCTTGAACCAAGATGCAAACCTAATGAAAATCAAATCCATTAGTTGCACAAGATCAAAGCTCTTATTATTGAAAGTAACCTGATTCCTGCACAATCAGATTGACCAGGTAGTAATTGGTGAAACTGATGAAGCAATCTTGTTATCTTGTACCAATCCAAAATATGTAATAATAAAATGGAAGCAATTTTTCAACAAACCATCAGGAGTCCATTGTAACTAAGCCAGCTCGCAGTTAAAGTCCTAGTTCAAAAACTGACGACAACTGTCATGGATTATCGGAAACCCGTTTGTCGGAGATGTACGGCGGAGCGGTGAAGTTATAATCTTCTGCGCCACCTCCAAAGCCATTAGCGTACACGCATGAGATTTCCCACATTAGTCCTCACGTAACAGAAAGAGTTTTCTAATAGTAAGGGCAACCTAAGGTGGTTGATGGGAACGAGCCAGTGGTACAGCGGTAATACCTTAGATGCACATGCAAGAGGACGCAAGTTCAATATTATGCCTTCACCACTCAAGATTCTCTGTCTAACTTTTTCTTGTACTACTCTGTCCAATTTACTTCCAATTTACTATATGACATTGTCTCACTTGAAAATAGCACAAGTAATTGACTTCAGTATTTTCCTACAAGTCAAGCCAAATAAAATCCTGCAAAATGAAGCTGTTGTCCCAACCCAAAAAAAAAATTCACTTTGCTGTCCACTATTTTTCTACAAATTAGCCAACTTTAAAAAATATTTTTTTGCAAATCAAAACCACCGCTAACCCAAAAAAAAATTCTAGTAACCTAGGGTGTCGTTCATCCACAATAACTTTGGCTCCTGAAATCTAATAAAAGGCACCAAAACTGATTTTTGCAAAGAGGAAGAACTGTAATTTCATTCATTTATCACAAGAAAAATGATTAGTTTTTGAGTTGGTGGCAGCTCATGAAATACATACATACACACACATATATATATATATATTGGGTTGATTGGGTTGATGACGGATGTGTTTTGCAAAAAAAAAAAAAAAGTTTTTGGGGTTGGCTTGGCTTATGGATGAAATAGTGGCAGTAAAGTGGGGGTGTGGTTTTTAAGATTTCATTTTAGGGTTTAGTTTGGCTTGAGTTGTAGGAAAATAGTGAATGTTAATTTTCTTAGATGAGACCACGTCGTATATGTAATTGGATAGAATAGAACAGGATAAAATTGGACAGATAATCTGAAGTGATGCCTTCCCACCGCTAAAGGTTTTATTAGATCAACATTTCACAAACTTTCTTTCCTCACTTGCGTGTGTGTTTCTGAAAATTTATATTTATAGTTTGCCCAAAGAATGCTTGAAATGCATGATATCGCTCACATAAAAATTTGTAACTTTTGCAGTTTGGAATGGTGAATTGCAAGTCAAACTTACAAACAAATTTAAAATTTGGGATATGTTTTATCTTGTAATTTTGTAGTAAATACATATGTAAGTTTATACTAACAAATAGCCCAAAAGTGAAAGTACAATGAAACTGCAATTTGTAAGAAAATTATATTTGGTTTTACCATTCTGAATTTGAAGGGCAGTGACTGCAAATACTTAGCCAGTTGATTCCACCCTCGAAAACTTGGAATAATTGCGTCCGGGTCATACCTGATCATGCACTGCTAACAGTAAAAGAAATGCACAATTTGCCTATAAACCAAAATAATCAAAGATACCCACTAAAGACATAGGCAGTGATCATGCCTGTTATACAAACTCTTCGGACCAAAGGACTACGATCAGTGTGTGGCAAATTAAGCATGTATTAGAGAGCTAGAATATATTCTTCAAACTGGAACATTCATAAAAGGATTCCAGTTAAATATGTCTCAGTACATTCATCACACAAATGTAGCCATTTTAGTTGATTTTCCAAAAAATTATTATTATTATTATTTGCATATTTTCAATCCGATGATGCAATTAGGGAAGTGTGTGTATCTCAGGTAAAAATACAAAAGGGTACATTAAAATCTGTTTCTTACAATAAGCATAAATCTTGCAAGTGCATAGACTTCATCCGAAGAGAACTAATTGAGCCTAAGAAATAGCTCCAAATAATGCAAGAGTCTTCCCAAAAAATAAATTAATAAACGCAAAAGAAATTAACCAACAAAGCATACAACTATTTTTTTCAATGATTCAGAATAAAATTCAGTGTTAACTCAAAATCTTCAGTTGAATATAACTGCACTTTTGATCATACTTAACTCTTCAAGTATCCTTCAATAATGTTGTAGACAAAGGCTTTTGCAGCCGAAGTGCGGGTTCTTTTGTACGACAGAAAGAAAACAGAATAAGATTGTAAGTTAAGAGATTAAATTAAAACTCTTTAAATATTAAGAACTAAATCAAACTAACCTACCAACTTAAAGATGAATGATATTATTTACTTCAAAATTTACTAGGTCTAGGTTTCCGAGTTCTTCTCACTAGGTAGGATTTTTACTAGGTTTTCATCAAGATTAGTTTATGTAGTTCCCCTTAAAGTCTTGGTCTTTTGACACACTTAACTATTAAAATAAGTTTTACCATATAGCCTGGCATAAAACTACTTCTACGGTAAGAATAAACTACTTTATTGCAGGACTTTTAAATCTAGGTATGTTTACATACTTTTAGATTTAGTCTAGGTCTTTCACATTATACAGCTAAGACTTTTTAAATTCTGATAAATTTTTTTTTTCCTAAATGGTAACTTCTATCCTACTCTTGCCTACCATATTAGGGAAGGAGAACTCAACTGACCTTTGTTAAGGCAAACCAAAAAAAAAAAAAATGCATGGCATCATCTTTGGATTAAGTCTATAGATAAGATTTTTACAAAGTTTTCACATTACGATAAGACAACTTTCACTATCCTAATAACTTTAGGTCGTTTTAAACCTTACCATCAGAATAAGTCTTACTAGATCTTCACATTGAGATAAGTTGAGATTGTCCATCTCAAGTGATATGAATCTCAACTGATATGTACTAACTATGAAAACATATATAATTTCATTAAAATTAGAATTTATGATTTTTGTATTAAAATTTAATATTTATTACTAAAACTAAGTCATTGTATAAATGAAACAAGATTACTATACATTAACAATTTTAATTTTGTTATCTATACAATTGTTGTTAGCCACAAAATTTTGGAAGAAAAAAAGATTGAATGATCTTTTTCAAATGCCATACGCAACTTGGGAGGATTTGGAAGAAGGCCGCCCATTTAAATCAATATACATCTTCAAATCAATAACTAGTAAGTTTTGTCCATGGATAGTTTCTGGGCTGGTTTTGTTTTCTGTTGTCCATGAAGGGATAAATATATATGATGGCCTTTAAAGTTTGAAGGGGCTAAAAAAGGGATAGAAGCGAAACATGATTCCTCACGCTGAGAACGAGGGTGGGGAAGGGGGGAGGTTGGCAGCATTTGCAGGGACGTCGTGCACGAGGTTGCTCTTTAGGATACATGGTATATTGGGGTTAACTGATGAAGTAAACTTGTCCCAACCCAGAATACAAACAATGAATATGCACAAAACAACTAATACTAACACAATGGGCACAATTTTTCAACAGAACCATCAGGAGCCCCTTGTAACTTAGCCAGCAGTTGAAGTCTCAGACGGTGACCCCGTCCCATGCTCACACTTCACCACTCCTTTTACAGCCAAAACTGACAATTGTCCCAGGTTCAAAGTTAAAACGTGTAGGCGCCCGTTCGCCGGAAATGTACGGCGGAGGTGGCGGTTAAGGGGTGAAATCTGATCTTCACCACAGCCTTCTGAATTCCATAAGCATACAAGAATGAGATTCCCACGTCAGTCCTTACATATCAAAAAGAGTTATATATATCTGACAGAAAGGCCATCCATCAAGCTATGGTGATTGATGGGATGACTATGCCTTCCCCGCTTAGTTTTTACTAGATCAACATTTTTACCAAACTATCGTATAGTTTGTGGAAAGAATGCTTGAAATGCATAAATCCACTATTAATATAAGAAATTTTAAAATTTTGTTACTTTTACAGTTTGGAATGGTACATTGCAAATCAAATTCAAGATCCCAAAACATTTTTCTTTTCCTTTTTCATGGTGAGACTCAAGAAAATGTCTTTGTCTAATAATTTTGTAGTAAAATACATATTAAATTTATAATACATAGCCTTGGAGAGAATATATCAATAGTTGAATTTATCTTAATTAAGCTATTAAAAGGATTGATCAGTGACTAATGTTAGCAAACCACTCGACCTACTAACCAATACAATGGACAATTCAGATAAGCGATTCCAGCCTCATTCTTTTGTTATGTTTGAAAACTTGCAATAATTGCCTCCTGGTTGTGTTGTGTCTCATTAACCAAATAAACCTAAAGGGTCTGATTATGCACTGGTAGTAGTAAAAGAAATGCAGAAGTTCCCTATAAACCAAAAAAATCAAAGCTACCGCGCTAAAAGACTTACCTAGTGATCATGTCTCTTATACTAAGTCCTGACCAAAGGACTACGATCAGTGCAAATTAAACGTGTATTACAGATAGAATATATTCTTCAAACGGGAACAAACATAAAGGGATTCCTGGAAAAATAACATTTCCTGCAGCAGGAGAGATATTTCTTAGCACATCATCACACAATTGTAGCCATTTTAGTTGATTTCCCAATAAAAGATTTTTGTTTCTTTTTTGCATATGATGCAATTGGGAAAGTTTGTGTATCTCTGTAAAAAGAGAGAGAGAAAAAAAAAAGGTATATTAAATCTTTAAGTTATTCTATCAATAAGCATGAATATATCTAGCAAATGCATAGAGTTCTGCCGAAGAACATATGCACATCCATTTATTTGAGAGAGATAATTTGGATAGGTTGAGAAGCCTATGATCGGCTTGAGGAATCATGCTTTGCTTCTTCTATCTCTTCCTCTTTGTTTTCTCTCTTTAAAGGCCATCATATATACTTAACCCTTTATGGACAACAGAAAACAAAAGCAGCACATAAACTATCCATGCATAAAACTGATAGACTAGTTCTAAATTGGATAGTTTTTGATTTGATGATCGTGATTTCTAACCGTTGCTAGTTTAAATGGGCAGCCTTCTCGCAAATCTTACACAAATCTTGCAGCTAACAACAATTGTATGTATAACAGAGTTAACATTCTTCACTTGTAAGTTGGATTTCGGTCCCTAAAGGGGCAAAAGAAGGTTCAACAAACATTGTTGGACGAATTGTAAAGACAGATATATACTATACGATCGAGATGTTTGAAACGTGAATTCCTCGTGCATTATATAGGTGGAAAGAAGTACAAATGCGTTGCATTGCATTGCGTGCAGGGTTAAATTCAATTTTTATAGTTATTGCAACGAGAGTAAAAACAAATTTTCGTCTTCTTTCCATTTCTCCTCAACATGAGTCGCAGGGCAGGGTGGAAAATTCGCTGGTAATATAACAGTTAAATGGTGCAAATGTGTTGCACTGCTTTGAAAATTTAGTTTTAAAGGAGCAACAACAATATTCATTAAACCAATACCATAAGCGGAGGTCATGCATGAGGTTGCAACCACTATATATACGTGGGAATGAGTGAAACTGATTAATCAATCTTGTTTTGGAATTTGTTCCCCTTACACCATACTCTTGTACAAATCAAAAACATAATCAATGAATATCGCACAAATCATCTCCTGTCTGACGCATTCACAGAACCAAAAAAATATCAACCTCTAATAATAAAATGGGCATATATTTTCAAGATTATCAAGAGCCCATTGTAACTTAGCCAGCAGTTAAAGTCCCAGTCGGTGCCCCAGTGGGATGATCACACTTCGCCATTCCTCCAAAAACAATGCTGACATTTGTCCCTGGTTTAAAGCTGAAACGTACATGAAGCCCGTTCGCCGGAGATGTACGGTGGAGCGGTGAGATCTAATTTTCATGGCCACCTCCTAAAGCCATTAGCAAACACGTGTGAATTTCCCACGTTAGTCCTTATGTAGCAGAAAGAGTTATTCAGTAGAAAGGCCAACCGACAACCTCGGGTGATTGATGGGATTGCCGCTCAAGTTTTTATCAGATTTTATTTATTTATTTATTTATTGACTTGGAAGTATTTCCATTCTATATTCACTGGCTATACGTGTCCCAAACTCCATTCCAAACAGTGCCATCACCACGGCTAAGTGACCCATATGCCTCAAACCCTAGCAGTCAAGTTTGAACTTACGACTTACCCTGAAAACTTCCTTTGGACAAACCACTTAAACCCTGGCAGTCAGGTTCGAACTCATGACTTGCCCTAAAAACTTCCTTTGGACAAACCGCTTAAACCGTTTATATGTGTCCCAAACTCCATTCTGAGCAGTGAATTATTGATCTGTTTTATCGAATTAGCATTGCGTAATTCACTTGTTTTATTTCCTTTTTTTCTCTATTTGAAAAACTTATAGTTTGAATTAACTTGTCAAAAAGAATGCTTAAATGTATAAATCACTATCAATATTAGAGACATTAAAATTTTATTTTATTTTATTTTATTTTATTATAGTTTAGAATGACAAATTGCAAAGCTTACCAACAAAGTTATAATAGTAGTTCAGGATTGTCTTCAAGATTCCAAAACCTTTTTTTTTCTTTTTTTTCTTTTTTGCAATGATTCAGAAGAAAATTAGGCATTAACCCAAAGTCTTCACTTTATTATAACTCAAACTCATCATTAACCTCCATTAACCATAACTTTTTCCATAGTACAAAAATATGGGTAACGAGAATGTTTTGGCTGTTAGTCTCAAATTATTCAAAATAGTCATCATAGTGAAGTAGAGTTTTTTCCATGAATATTTAATATTTTAATATAAATTAAATAACTATTATAATTTTAAAAGAGATACTAAAATTGACATCTTGAATATCGACTTCAAAGTCGAAGTCGACGGGAAAGTCAACTTTAAAGTCGACAATCCTGTTGTCGACTTTAGTTAATTAAATTTAAAAAAACAAAAAAACAAAACAAGCGCTACACCAAGGAAGAAGCTTATGGCTGAAAGTGCAGAGTGGGAGGATGATGGTGATGAAGATGTTGACCTTGAGCCTTGGTCTCTTATTTGCATTGAGTTTCTGAACTTGATATCTTATCTTCTTGGAAAAGAGCCTCGTTTGTCGCTTCTCTTTATATCTCATCACTCTTTCTTTCCTTCTTTTTCTATCTTCTGCTGTTATTGGCTCCATCTCTCCCATCTGTAGAGTTTCAAAATTTTTGTAAAAACCCATTACTGAGATTACAAATTAATCAAGAGAATGCATATGATTATGACCCTCAAAGGGTTCTATTTTGGTTTTCTTATAAATAGTTGTGTGAAGAGATATATTGTACATACAAGAAGTAATTAGAACTTACAACATGAACATTATTTGGAGTGGTAGCAAACGAGGAATCATCAGCCCAGAGTGTGCATGCATCCTTGATAGTTTAAGCTCCAATTCAAAGACACGTCTTTCACATCATCATCATCTTCATATTCCAAGAATGCATACTCAGGCTCTTTCTTTATCCTGTTTTCCTCAAAATACATGCACAGAGAAGAATTCTCAAACCATCCAGATGCATCAAATGTTAGGAAATCATGTATGCCTTAAACAATTTATAGGTAGCGGAATTAAAACATGATTTTCACCAGGATCAATTTATATAAAATAAAAAAAACTTGTTTTGATGACTGAAGAAGTGAAGATTGTGTAAGTTTTGTCAACTACAACCGCACAGACGTCCGGCCTCTAAGGTATCCACAGGAACTTGTTCTTAGGATCCTCCTAGGATTGATTGACACTAAGCCAATATGCTAGTTCCTTCGATGAGCGCCGCAAAATTTTAAAGTTCAAAAGAGAACCCTAACAAAACAAAAGAATAACTTTTTTCTCGTCTTGCAGTAAATTTTTTGTACATACGCTCTATTTGGAACTTGGTGTTTGTCTCCTATTAAAAGGTAAGTTCTATCTATCTGTTAAACAGACTGATTAGACATTCTATTGTGATAGAATTCTTTTAATAAAATTAAAACTAATTTTAATTCTATTAAGATAAAACAATTTTATCTTATCACAACTTATGAGATCTTTTAGGTTAATTATTTTACAAATTAACTCCCATAATTATCACATAATTATTTAATCATTTTAACCCAAAAACAAATTCTTTATGTGTGTGACCCTTTAGGTTCTTAATCACTTGGCAATAAATAACAAATTATAATTTTAGATTTAATTGACTTTAGAACAAAACCAACATCAAATGCTCCTAGTAATTTAGCTGACCCTCTTGAATGTTCTCTACATCATCATCATCATCCATATCGAGATTAATGTAATCAAAAAATTCCTTGGTATGAACATCATGGCACTCTATAGATTCATTAAACGTGTCTGACACTAGCAGCTGCACTTCTTCCCTCTTCAGAAATGTCGACAATCTTTTTATCCCCATGGCAATGTTTATGTTCTTCCTTTCCCAATTGCTTTGATTTTTTTGCCTTGACTAATGGCATAGGATTGTGGGTATGGCTAGCTGATGAAGATATTATGATCGGAGAAGATATTTTGGATTTGACAGAGAACGAAAAAAGTATGTTCACTTTTTCAGAGGCGTGTGGATAAACTTGAAGCAAAGACGCAGAGGTCAGGTTAAAGTCGATTTTTCCAAATTCACTTTCAGTAGATTTTGAACTCTTTTTAAAATAAGAATATTTTTAAATTTTCAAAAAAATAAAAAATATTTCAATATTTTACTCGAGTGAAGTAGCACCAAATTGGAAATCTAAAAATGGACCCTTTGAGAATACATTAAGGGTGGGGTGGGTCAGAAAGATGTTTCTAAAAAATAGAGTACCTAATTATGGGGAGGAAAGTGACTTGTTTTTTTGCGTTTGCGAGAGGGACTTGCGTTTCAGTGATTCAAATGGCTAAGTTTAGGGCGGATCACTGTCAAATCACTTCCTTATTTGACTAATTTTGTGGCGGGGGTTGCAGTCATTCTCCTTCTTTGCACGACATTCTTGCACGAAAGGAGATAACAGCCTTCTCGTAGATGTATAAGTGTTATATTAATGAAACCATATACTTTTACTTGCATGAGAATTTATATATTTTTATGTGAGGCTTTAATATTTATTAATAAAATTATTTTATTTTATTAATATAATACGATTAATATATATTAGTTGAAAAAAAAATTATCATTGTTATATCTCTTAATATTTACTAATGAAATTATATTGTCGCCGCTAATAGCTTTTGGTCCCAAAATTTTGAATTGCTGTACATTTTTTGTGTTATTTATATTGGCAACGAGTACTTTCGGCGTAAATAGTTTGGTTTTCAATCTATATATCTATGACTTCGTTTCTCAAAAAATTCGAGCAGCAAAAGATGTAGAGTTTGAAACTTTTTACATAAAAAAAATGATTAAGGAGATATCCGCAACCTGATTTGGCATCCACAATCCACAATTCTACTAACGATCTAACCAAAGAATAACTTGCAAAATAAGTTCAAAGTGAATTTCTCGAGACAAAGTTTCGATGTTTAAATCAGTGATCGGATAATAAAATTAATTTTCTTTAAAGAATATATACGTATTAAGATTTTTCTTTTTTACTTAGCGGCCTCATCATGAATATATATCTTACCTCTGACATTCATATATAGTATGGTAATAGGACTTTCAAACATCACTTGTACTTAATTACTTACGTAATTGTCTTTGAGCTGAATTTTTACATTAATGTTTAGTGGTCCGAATCCCCACGCTGTTGGACCAAGGGTCAACGTCCTATATATATCGAAAAAATATTTTCTCAAATGAAGGGATTCATTCAGGTGGGACTTGAAACTGCTTCGTCCATTAAAAAAATCACTTTTCTTTGCCATTCACGTCAAATCTTTTCTTGGTCTTTATGTGTTTTCAGCCGAACAATATTCTAAGTTTTTTGACAAGACTTTACTAGTGTTGAATGAGACTTTTAATAGGTTTCCATCAAAATTAGCTTATAGTTTTCCACGAAGTCTAGGTTTCCTGACGAAATTAACTGTTAAAATAAGTTTTCCTCTTTAGAAGCGCTTGGTTCAGGAGGGAAAATTAAAAAAATAATAGAAATAATAATAATAGTGAATAATAATAAATTTTTTTATTATAATTATATTGATTAATTTGTGTTTGGAATAATAATAATAATAATAATAATAATAATAATAATTCTTACAAATATACAAAGCATTACTACTATAACTTTGGTTGAGGAAACTTTTTTTTATAAATAACCACTTTTATACCTGTAAAATAGGGGGGAATGATACTCTCAATTTTAATAGTTAGAGTTATTATTCACAAAATAATATCTTTCAACCAAGTATTAGATTTCATTTCATTCCACTCCATTCCCCCCAAACCCCTTAACCAAACAAGCTTGGCTTCAAAGTTAGTCTAGGTTTCAAACTCTATTGATAAGACTTTTAAGTTTAGGTTTTCTGGTACTCTTCAAAACTAGAATAAGTCTATCTACATCTTTTAGATCTTTAAGACTACTTTTATTGTTTGTTAGTGGTTGCATTTTTCGTTTCATTTTACTGTCTATTATGCATTATATTTCAAAATGTATTTTAGATTTTTCGATCTTTTAAAACGATTTTTTTTGTCGGTTACTGATTGAGTTTCAAAAAATATTTTTACATTTTTGGAAATAATAGTTATGAGATAAAAAATATATTAAAAAACACAAAAGTATATTTGAAAACGCAGAAATACAATCCACATATAAATTTAAGTCTACTTAAACTTTACTATCACAGTAACTAAATTTAGGTTTTGGCAAGTCTTCATGCTGGGATAAAACTTCCTATACTATCAGAATTAATTTAGGTGATATTGACTGGATTTTTACACTGGCTAATTTTGTGGAGTTGTGGCCATGCTCCTCCTCTGCACAACATCCATGCATGAAGGGAGATGAATGCCCTTCTGATCAACTCTCAAAAAATTCCTCTTAATTACTTGATAAAGTAGTGCTAGTAATACTTAATGATTACTTGTTTTAAGCTCTCTTTTGATCTCCTGTTGCTGGTTTGATTAATATTGTTGTTGCTGCTCAATTCAGGTTAAGGAAATAGGACTTGTTTTTGTCATAAGGATATTTCAGAATTATTAAAATAATATTTTAGAGCAGGGCAGCACATTTGCACAATTCTATTGTTTTATTACCTGTTAACTTGTTTTAAATTTCTTCATTAGGTAGACTACACCAATCATCACTAATGTTAAGCATATGATTCCATTTAGCACTCATACTTGAAAAAGGTGCTTATTATATCCTCAATGTTAGGGACTTGAAGTTAATATTAAGGCATATCAAGAGTTTGAAACATGCATTGTGGTAAGTATGAAAAGACAAAATCATCTTTTATTATTTTGCATTTTTTAAAAAAAGTGATAGTGAATTTTGTTTTTTTATACTTGTCATATTAGTCAGTATGAAAAGTTACTATAATTAGTCATTAAAAGTATCATTACTTATGAAATTATTCCCTCAACATTAGGAATGACTGGTTTAATGTACCCTTTTCCCACTTGTTACGCACTCTCCACCCTGCCCTACGAGCCATGTTGAGGAGAAATGTAAAGCAGGAGAAACTTTGTTTTTACTCTCTTTGAAATACTGATAAAAAAGAAAAAACTGCATTTACCCCAGCATGTAATGCAAAGCAACGCATCGCATTGTATTTCTATAATATACTCGCAATTCAAGTATCAAACACTCGATCGTATTTTATATCTGTCCTTACAATTCGTCCAACAAATTAACCTTCTTTTTACCCCGCTATGTCCATACATTTCAGAACTCACATGTGAAGTATGTTTTTATTTGGTTATCCATACAAGAATAATTGTTAGCCACAAAATTTTTGTGGGAGAAAAGATTGAATTCTCTTTCAAATGCTATTCGCAACATGGAAGGATTTAGGAGATGGCTGGCCATTTAAACACGCAACAGTTAAAAATCAATGCTTATACATTTGGTACTGGTCGGTCAGTTTTGTGCATGGATAGTTTCGGTGTTGCCATTGTTTTCTACTGTCCATGAAGGGATAAACATGATGGCCTTTAAAGAGGGAAGGGTAAAAAAAATGGATGGGAGCAAAACATGACTCCTCAACCTCTGATGCTTTTTGAACAGCTCCAAATTATCTCTCAACAAACGGAGAAAAGAAGGGGGGCAGGGGCAGATGCAGGGACGTCATGCATGAGGTTGCTCCAATGGATACGTGGTAGATTGGGGTTAAGAGATGAAGCAATCTTGTTTTGGATTTTGCTCCCCTTACAACTGTACCCATGTATCAATCCAAAATACAATGAATGAACATCGCAAAAAACAACTGGTAATGATAAAATGGGGGCAAGTTTTGAACAAAAACATCAAGAGCCCACTGTAACTTAGCCAGCAGTTAGAGTCTCAAACGGTGCCCCAGTCCCATGCTCACACTTCACACAACCAAAACTGACAATTGTCCCTGGTTTAGAGCTAAAACGTATCAGACACAGGTTCGCCGGAGATGTACGGCGACGGTAGAGGTGGAGGGGGAGGTGGAGGTGGTGAGAACTTATCTTCACCGCAATCTCCTGAATAAAATATTCCATGAGCAGGCACGTATGAGTTTTCCCACGTCAGTCCTTACAAAGCAGAAGAAAAAAGAAAGGGTAATGTAACCGAATGGCCAGCCAGCCGTCAAGCTATACGGTGATTGATGGGATCATGCCACATCACACAGCTCAGAGTTTTTATCTGATCAACATTAATTTCACAAACTATCAACCTTCACTTGTTTGTTTTTTTTTTTTTGGTCTGAAAATTTATATTTTTAGTTTGTCCAAAGAATGCCTGAAAAGGGGTTAAGAATTTGTTACTTTTACAGTTTGGAACGGTAAATTGCAGATCAAAATAGACCAGCAAAGTCATAATTCAGGAAATGCTTTAGTCTAATAATTTTACATGGAAGTACAAGGGAAGTACAGTATGTAAGAAAAGTATGCTTTAGTTTATTACTAAATTTGAAGGGCAGCAATTGTAAATGCTTAGCCATGAGTTTCACCTGTTCTTCTTCCAACTAAAACTAGGATTGCTGTATCATCGGGCTACAATGATGCAATGGAACCCCACTTTGTTCCCTTGTTTTTTTTATGTTATCAGTAGTGTGTGTATATCTCAAGTAAGCTATTCACAATGAGCACCTCAACTAAGCAAATTGGTTCCAACCCCAATCTTTTATTGCCTTTGAAAACTAGCCATAACTACCTCCAGCTCATATTATGTCTCATTAACCAAATAAACCTAATTGGTCTGATTATATGCGCTGGTAGTATAGCAAAAGAAATTAATGCACAAGTAGCCTAAAGACTAGGGAACTGATCATGCTACAGCTTTGATCATTTTTGTCATTCCAAATACTGAACAAAGGGCTGCGATCAGTTTATCGGCAAGTTAAGCATGTATTAGAGCTACAATGTATTCATCAAACTGGAACATACACAAAGGGATTCCACGAATAATAGCATTTCCAGTAGAAGAACTAATTAAGGGGAAAAAAAAAACTCCAAATAATGCAAAATTCTTCCCGAAACAAGAAAAATAAGTGGGAAAAAAAAATCAACAAATTAAACAAACCAAGAAGGAATGCAACAGTTTTTTTGCTATTCGGAATGAAATTTTCATTGAGCAGTAACTCAAAACCTTCCCTTGAATATAACTCAAAATCATCATTCTCGAATAACTACTACATTTTTTTAATGGTACAAAGACATAGACAAGGAAAATGTTTCGTCAATGAGAGCCAAATTATTCAAAAAATATTCATCATAATGAAGTAGGACCAAATTGCAAATCTAAAAATTGACCCCTTTGGGGGTCAGAAAGAAGTTTCTAGAAAATAGAGGGACCTAATCTAGGTTTTTTGTCTCTCTGAGGGAAGTGTGTGTGTGTGTGCGCTTTTCAGAGATACAAATGGCAAAATATAGTGCGACTCCTGTCAACTCACTTACTTATTTGGCTAATTTTCGTACACCGCACCGCCCGCCCTCTCTCTTACCACCTTTCTCTCTCTTTACTCGTTTTTATTTTTTTATTTTTTGGTTTTCACCTAGGCCCGGCGGGGATACCCTCTCCTGCTTTGCTTGGCAGTATAAATAGCTCCTCTGTCCCAAAATTTCTTAAGCCCTTCTCTTTCATGGTCACCCTCACCCGGTGATCGATATCCCTTAAACTCTATTTTAAGCATTTTCCGCTTAGCCTACCTAAAAAGATTGAGTTTTGCTTCCAATGGAGCAAGCAACTTTGGAGCTTGCGAGTATGATTGCTGAGAACCCCGAGGTGGGAAAACTTCAAATCTTGACTAATGTGAAAGAAGAGCCACTGATCTTTCTTGATGAAGACGACCCTTTTGGGAATCCGAGTGCAATTAGCGGTAGCAGTAGTGGTGGAGAATTCTTTGATCCGCCAAAGGCACTTGAAGGGCTGCATGACGTTGGCCCACCACCGTTTTTGAAGAAAACATATGAAATGGTGGATGACCCCGAAACTGACTCCATAATTTCTTGGAGTTCTAGCAGCGTCAGCTTTGTTGTCTGGGATCCTCACAAGTTCTCCAGCGATCTTCTTCCCAAGCATTTTAAGCACAACAATTTCTCTAGCTTTGTTCGCCAACTGAACACCTATGTAAGCTCTGAACTATGTGTCTTCATTTTGCCTCTAATGATTGGATCTATCTGTTGATGTAAGTCTTTTCCCTTGGGCTTTCTTTTTCCCTTTTTTTAATATTTTGGTAAAAAAATTCACTTCAATTAATATCTTGGGGCCCCTTTTGCCCCTTTCCCTTGTTTCTTCCTGTGACATTTTAAGTTCTTGAAATTGGACTGCATGGCAGCTTTTTATTTTGTTTTAAGTCTAATTATCTTTGTAATTTACGCTTCCTACTTACACTGATTGGAGTTTTTCTGTTGGATTTTGAAATAATAGCGCTTCCGGAAGATTGATTCAGACAGATGGGAGTTTGCCAATGAGGAGTTTCAGAAAGGGAAGAAGCATTTGCTGAAGAACATCAAGAGGAGAAAGCAAAATTCTCGAATGCTGCAGCAGCAGGGAGCTGGGCAGCCCTGGCTTGATTCTGTGAAATATGGACCAGAAACAGAGATTCACAAACTCATAAACGAGCAAAACATGCTGAAAATGGAGATGCTTAGGCTGAAACAGCAACAAATGAATACAGAGAATTATTTGGCCACAGTTAAAGAGCATTTGAGGACCAGCGAGAATAAGCAAAAGTATATGGCAATGTTCATGGCAAAAGCATTCAATAACCCTCTCTATGCTCAGAATTTCATTGAGAAAATGAAGCAGAAAAATGCAGTAACCGGTGCCGAACTTCCAAAGAGGAGGAGGTTGTCTGCCCCTCAGGGCAACGACAACAGGATGGAGGCCATGAATACTGGAAGGATGATTGATGGTAGACCCCTTGCTTTTCAGGAAGAGCTTGCAACAATTGACCCAGAAATTCGGGCACTATTCTCACCTGATCATGACGCTGACAGCCCCCATCAGGACCAACAATTTGGACCTGCTTCAAGTACTGCAATGTTCGGGTCTGAGGGTTATATACTGTGGGAGAAGCTCATGGAGGATGACATGATATTTGAGGCTGGATCAGAAGGTGCTCGACACCATTGTGAGATTATTCTTGAATTGCAAGATATAATTTCAAGGCCATCAAGCTGGGCAACTGCCCAAATGAGAGAGATCATGGAGCTAAGTTCTTGCTCAGGATTGACGGTATAAGCTCAATCCCTGAAGATATGCTTGAATGATTGTCATTACTTAGTTTTGTCAAACATTTTTCATCATAATTTCCTTCTTTAATTATTCTTTCTTTTTCCCCTCTCGTCAGGCAAGCTGAGGACAGAAGCATTTAGTTCTTCATCTGGGAAGAGAGGAGTGGGAACAGTCAGCTGGGAACAACATGTGGTTGCATAGCAATAACTAATTCGCAGGAGTTCAGTTGCATCGGCCAATAATAGTCCTGGAGATTTTAGGACTAGGGATAGTGATCTCTAGGAAAGTTATGATGCATTGTTTACTCTTTCAATCATCTAGTTTTAGGCTTTACTTTCCGTTTGTACAGGCTTTCTATTTCTGCTTTGTGAAAAACCCAAAAAAAGGAAAAAAACTTGAAAATTTTGTGTTCTTGTTATTCTATTTTAATAGTTTTTCTTCGATGCCTAATTCCCTTTAAGCATAGACGCGTTCGTTATCGCAACCTTGATGTGTATAAATCAATATAAATAGAGACGTGTTCTTCTCTTTGTCCATTCATTATGTAATAAACAATTTAAGCACATTCCACAAAATCAACCCACAAACGTGAAACAGGATTGGTATTTGTCCCCAAATGTTGGACAAAGTGGATCATAGAATGTGTCCCCTTTTGTTTGTCAAAGCATTAAACACTATTAACAACAGCATAAAGCATCATGGTGCAATAGTTGACTAATTAAGCACTAGAAAGTTCAAATGAGTCTACACCAGTAATATTCGTTCAATCACTCATAGTGCATAAGATTTAGGGCGACCAACAATTTACTACAATATTTACCAAGTCCAGCTGGGATTTTCTGTTTATAGAAACAAAGCACTCCATCCAACGACAAGGAAATTCCACCTGTAAGACAAAGCCAAATTTGACCTCGTATTTCTACATTTACCTACAATCAATCATTACCAGTTTTAAAGTTTACCTAATGGGGTTTTCCAACCACTTTCAGGTTTCATGAATACCGCATCTTCAGAGGTACTATAATCCAAAAGGTATGAATGGACAGATGGGTAAAAGGAGAGCAATCAATACAATGGTTTTCCTTTCTACCTGTATAATCGCTTTAAAGTGGGATGATACAACAAAAGATTATTAGCTCCAATCCTCTCCTTCATTTAACAAGTTGGACATACAAAACTATAGCACAGAGGACTAATTTCTGTACATGAGATCTGAAAAAAAAATGATGAGGACACATATGATACAACAAAAAGAGAGTTTTTCCATTCTTTCAGTCCTGCAGTTGTCTACTTTCTCAAAGTGAGCTTGTTCATGTTGGACTTCATCATCCCCACGGATGTTGATGACGAAGGAGATGATAGAATGTGATGCCTATCAAACTCTTGTTTATCCTCGCTGAATGCTTTGGACAATACGTCCTGGAGTTCCATGTACCTTTGCTTCTTCAGTTGACGCTCTTCTTGAGTATCATTCCCCATGTAGGCTATCTCGGAGAGGTCTTCAGCATCCATTATCTTGTTGAGTACTTCAGAACAACGAGGAAAGAAGCGTTTTCCAAGTTCCACTGTTCAAAATTAGGAATGCTTTTAGATCCCATTCGAATTCCAGATAAAGGACAGCTCATAAATTATCAAGATTATCAGATAACTTCTCACTTCTAGCTATCCATTTCATTAGACGGCAAAAGCAGTTGCCAATTTAAGTTTTGCGATTTTCAAAATTTCGGGATTTTCATATTTTCTTTTTCTGAAAAAGAGTCATTTGTAATCTATGTGACATCAAACAAGGTGGTGCTGAAAGCAAACAAACAGTATAGGATCCCGACAATCTTTTCTTTACCAGTTTTGGAGAGAGCTCTCATTCTATTCAAATGCTCTTCCTTCAACTTGAAAGGTACCTCATTCAGGTCCACTGTTGTCCTTTGAGCCTCAGCAGCATTCTTCCTAATGGCAGCTAATGGGAATTCAGAAGTGCCATCAACCTGAGCGATATCCATGGCAACTTTGGCCTCCATGGGGAACAGAAGTTTAGCCAGGCCAACTGAACATCCAGGTAATGTATAATTTCTTAAGTACGAGAAATGTCAAAATTGAAACAGTGTTTGAACAATCACCTCATGATCAAAATGACTAAAATAATTTTTATACACATGTTAAATTCGTACAACAACAGTAAGTATATATCACATGGAAGTCAATTACCAGAATGATTACTCTTAATCATCAATCCACATCTATATAGGTTCTGCTCTTACATAGGCCCCCCACCTCACATGAAAAAAAAGGGTAAACCACAGTGGAATGGTGTCTGGGGTGGCTGTTGTCAAGGAAATTCTCAAGGATAGAATGACCCAACTGAGGATGCATGCAAAGGATGGAAAAAGAATGCTGGAGGGGCTAATGCAAACACAAAACTTAGGAGTCAGAGAATATAACTACAATTCACAAGCTCCCCTGGAGAAGAAACTGAGGTTGAGGAACCCCATTAGCAATTTCGCAGATGTATTCCTTGGTCAGCCTGTGAAAGTACTAATGCAGTAGTCTACTGCTCCTAAGGTTTACTGCCCGTGATATCTTTTAACACTTCACAGAATTTCATGTTTTGCAAAAGTTAATCTCTCAAATGCTGGGCAAAAAATTTACCCTATTCAGGCTGAGAAACTAAAAGTGATGTGACGAGCTATTGAAGAGGATATTCAAGCTAAAGAAATGTACATGTGAAATTCTTTCAAAGTTCTAAGAGTCTGTTGATAACTTGATTGAGCACTTAATAAATTAAGTGTGTTTGGTAATAGAAAGTTAAAAGTCTTAATGGATTAACTTGGTAAATTCGCTAGTAGAATGGAAAGAATTAAGGGAAGAAGGTCCCACGGGGAATGAGTGAAAGGTAGGAAGAAGAAAGGGTTGTTTGGTTAACTAAGCATTTTATTAGAACAAGTATAGATGGTTTTGTGTCTGTTACCAGTTCTTCCTCCTGCATTGAGATCAATCATTCAAATAAATGGGGTAAACTAATGAGTTTGTATACTAATGAACTATATGCTTCATTCACAAAAATACAAAACAGTAAACTAATTAACAATGAGAGGTTAAATCGTTGAAGCTATTTGTCAGCAGCTGTTAGACAAAATAAAGGTGCTGAGGTTGACTGGAGGAGGACCTTATAAGAATGACTAGAAATTTAACAAGAACATGGAACATAACACATAAAAATACATAATACATAAGAATCAGTGAAGGTACCTCTATTTTCAAGATATAATAATTTCATACGCTGATCTTCGCCTGCCATAGCTAGAGAAAGTGAAGCTTCTCCCAGCAATGGATCTCTCCTTTCAGCCTGCTCCAAAATTTCTATGCACAACCGGTCCTTTGGAGAAGCTTTCCCTTCCTCTGTATGCCTCTTATAATCGACAGCTCTAGTTAGCCTTTTTGAGATCTGAAGTGCTTTCCTTCCATCCAATGTAAGATCAGAGGGCCTAGCTCCCTTGGTTAAAAGGGATACTATAATCTTAGGTTCCTTCCTCGACGCAGCAACATGGAGCACAGTGTATCCCCTAAGATTCCTGTGGTTGATATCGGCAATGGCTAGATCAAGAAGCTCAGTTGTGGTCTTTGCATCACAATAGGCCACTGCATAATGCAGTGCATACGCATTGTCTAAGGTGGTATGGCCCTCTTTTAGTAGCATTCTGACCAACTCAACATCATCAGAATCCAAAGCCCTGTGTATTCTCTTCACATGCTTATCAGGGAAACTATTAGTATCATCATCAGATCCTGGTAGTAAACCGAGTTCCTTTTGCGTGCCAATAATTTGCTTAACTATCTCAGGAGGCAATGTTTTATCAAGAGTGATGATATCAACATCAGATTGAACAATAATCTCCATACATTTACTAAGCAATCTCTCACAGGAACTACCACAAATATTTGCAACCGATAGAACTGCTAATACATCATCTGCTGCTGCCTTATCAATAATATCCAGCAAGTGCCTCTGTACATAAATTAAACAGAATACAAAAAAAATAAAAAATAAAATAAGTCTAAAGATTTTCTGTTTCCTAAACAAGTACAACTATACAAGTAAAAATAAATAAATAAATAAATTTGGGCCCTCTGAAAATTGAAACTGTTGTTGATTACCCACCTGAAATTTGGCGATCAATTCAGAGACTTGGAATTTGAAAGACGCGTATAGAACCTCCACCGTGAACTCCAGCGCAGGTCTACACGCCACGTGGGGGCAATCCTCGTCTACACATACACACACATCCTTCGGCGAAGCCCTAACTCTGCCGCTGTACAAGTACGCCAGCACCGTCGCAAGCGCGTCGAAGCCGACGTCGTACTCCTTGAGCCACTCCTTCAGTTCAATCTTCACACAACTCGTCTCCTTCAAATCAGAACCGGAGAATATGCTTTTAAAAAAAGTACTCCTCGACGACAAAATGCATCGGTGAACGGGAATTTCCCTGCCTGTAGCCGTAACGAGCCTCGCGTCCGCGAAGAAGTCAAACTCCAGCGGAGACGCGGCGTCGAGTGGGAGGAAGATCGATTCCAAGGTTTCGGAGAGGCGCTTGAGAGCAACGACGTCAGTTGCGGAATTAAAAAGGAGAGATTCAGGGGAGGGCGATGATTCGGTGTTGCCAAGGCAGCATATGCTGCTGCTCCCTCCGCTGATGTCGGCATCATTAGAGTCTGAGAAAGCAGTAGGAGCTACCATTATACGGAAAAGAAAGCAAACGAGAAAAAATATTATTACTATCACTATTTTTGGAAGAAAAAGGGGAGTAGCAGTGGGAGTTGAGGGAAAATGACTGGATGGGGAAAAGGGATGGAGGAGGAAGGGAGAAATTTAATGGAGGAGGGAATGAGAAGCCATGGAGTCGGAGAGAAGTTGGATATGGGTTTGGTGGACGGGAATGGCGGGAATGGACTAAGGTCTGAAAATGGAGAAGAGCGAAGAGGAAGAAGAAGGATTTGGGAGTGGTGAAAAAACGGTCAGAAGAGAGAGGGAAGCAGACAAGTTTTGGAGGTAATCGCCGTGACAGGGGAGTGAGGGAATCACTTGCGTGTTAATGGCGTTTATTATTATGTATGATTTTTTTTTTTTTAACCGCCCTACATTTTTACATAATTACTGCATATTACACGATATATAAAGTTCCAACGTTAGGACTTAGGAGTTCATGTTTAAAATGTATTTTTATATTTTTTAAAAATAATAATTATAAATATATATATTAAATTTTGTTAAAAATAAATTTTGAAAAGCCACGTGATTAAATTGTATTTTTCTTTTTTTTAAAAAAAAAATCACGAATTGTATTAACTGGTGAATAATACAATACAAGAAATGGTCATTTAAGACTTTACCCTAACCTATTTAACCTAAACTTAGTAAGTTGTCGGTTAGAGCCTCTAACACCCAAATCTACATTGGCTAACAAACTATTATCACATCCGTTGAATAGTATGAACTATTACCGAATACGTTGAATTGCTTAAAAATCCCAGATACCGAATACAACACCTCCTAGCTATCTTAGTTAAGAAAGGCAAAATCCTAACTTGTTAGCTTCTACTTACAAGTTGCCGTCTCAGCTTTATGTTGTTTGACATTGTACTTGACCCTCTGTCCAAGTTAGAACACAAAATCTCCTTAACAGAAGACAAAATCAAACAAAAACAAGATTAAAATTCAACTAATGCCAGACTTATTCTGTCTCTCCATACGGTAGTAGCAGATCCGTCTGACTATTCAACGCTTGCGGCAGTAATTGGGAAGCGACGCTATTCAACGTCTACAGGTTGGATTCACGCCACGACTTGAGGTGCGAGTTAGAGATTTAGTTTTAATTTTTTATACCACAGGCCCTTAGTAGTGGGCCACTTGAGATGCGTAGCATTACTTGTGTATAATATTAGTGTCCCGATATAACCGGGCTTTTATATTTTGGTACTTTGGATTGTTTCTAAGTTGTTCAAGTCCTCAACCCTTCCAGTCTTGTACGGGTTTAAATTCGGTTGAACTTAGGTCGTTTAAGTTGTCAACCCTTCCCGTCTAATGTGGGTTTATTTTGTTTTTCTTTTCTTCCCGCTCGTCAAGTTAACTTTCGGGGATTTTGCCCCTTTGTGGGTTTTTGTTTTCGTGGGTTATAGCGCTATCTTTAGTAGTGATACCACGAAACCCTCTACGTCCTCGTGACTTATACATTTACCATTGTGCTTTTTAATCTACTATCGTTTCGAGAAAAAAAAAAAGAATCACCCCTATAAACAGTAAATTTTTCTCCCAAGCAGCCTTGCGGCCTGTATCACATTTTTCTTTCTTCACATCACGTCTACACAATTCCAAGGTATCTTTTTCTTTTCCACAATGACTGGCTATTACCCAAGTAAAGCTAGGTGAGTCGCATGTTGATTTTTGCAAATATCAACATGCTATTCACGTGGTGTTTTCAAATTATAAAAAAATTAAAAAGATTATTTTCAAATGAAAGAGATAAAAAAATATTTTTGAAACAAATGCAGAAGACAGAAAAAACAAATGTTAGACCTTTCAATTAAGGATGCAGATTTTATAGCAAAGAAATTAAATTGGAAATTTGCAATGATAATATTAGTCAAAAAAAATTTATGAAAAACTAGCTATGATGTGACACAAGATGGATAAAAATAAGATCCTGTTGAATTCTTTTGATGGCTCTAGGTGGTATCTATATCTTAAAAGGCTCTAGGTGGTATCTATATCTTAAAAGGCCAAAAAATATGAATATTTTGACATGTATATTGTCAACACTTTTATTTAAAAAATTATTATTATTTTGCCAAAAAAAATATTAATATTTTGAGAAGTAGATTGTCAACGCTTTTTATTTAAAAAATTATTATTAATTTTTTACTTTAAATATCATTACTTTTTAAAAAATAAATATCAAACAAGCAAATTTTACATAATTAGATATTCCAAAAGCTAAAGAAAACTAGAATTTGATTGAAAAAAGCATTTTAAAATACATTTTTACATTTATCCAAATAATAGTTATAAGATATAAGATATATTAGAAATTGAAAAAGTGTATTAGAAAATGAAAAAATACATTTCAAAAGTGTTAACCATAAAAGCCATACTTTTCAACATTTTTTTGTTTAGGAGCCATATGTTTTTATATGTGTGTGTGTATATATTGTTTTGACGATTTGATGCGTAACGAGAATCAGAATTACATTGAACTTGAAAATTTTAATTTTATAAAAATTTAAAATAAATTCAATGAAAACACACCCCAAACACATATCCCCACTTGCCTTGTCAAGTACTATAAAGTAACCTTGCGTCAAAAAAAACAAAGAAAAAAGAGTGCGCTTTAAAATCTTTTTTATTCTAAAAAAAGTTCATTTTTAAAATATACTTACTAATAACTAATATGCATAACTCATAATTAAAAAATGATAATAATAATCTAAAATTATATAATTAGTATTTCTCTTGATCAAATCTATAATCTTTATTAACAAATTCATTTTCTGTAATTTCCCGATCAAACTCAAAATTACTAAGAACCATGCCTACCACTAAATAGGGAGTCGGGATGTATTAAGTTTGTTATATTTGATAATTAAAAAAATTATGTGTATTTTTTTTCAGGATGAAAGGAATAATTAAAATTGCTTGACTTTCATGGAAATTTCAGTTTCCCCACGGCAACTTCATATGACCAAAAACGTGGAGCTTGAATTTGACTTTGACTTTGTGCGAGCGTGTGTTGGGATCTAAAAAAAGTAAAAAGTAATGATTGAGATAGTGACAAATTATAATAATTTTGTATAATAACTAATGTGGTAATTATAAAAATATAAAATTATTTCTTATTATTTTGTATTTTGTAACGAAGATAGAGGAATGATTTTGTTTTTCATAATTGTCACGTCAATTATTATACAAAGTTATTATAATTTGTCTCTATTTCTATCATTACTTGTAAATAAAAAATACTACGGCTTGAAAAAATATAATTGCAGGTTCATTGCAAAAAATATATTTTCTCCATGACAGCAACTCTGTGCAAAACATTTTTTTTCCCTTAAACGTACTCACGTACCATTGAATTTCTTGTTCAAAGAACAATTTACTTTTAAACAATTTTTCTTAATTCGTGCCGATAGTAAAGGTTATTATAAAAAATTAAAAAGTAAAATTATATTTAATAATATATTAAATATATTATTTCTGAAATTGCGGTACCAATGAGTTGCGGTCTTGCGGGGACCGTCCTCCTTATTTTGGGAAGTGAAATCATCAAACCGAGTACGACCGCAATTTTATTTGCATTAAAAATTAAGGATAAATTATATTTATTATTTTTATAGTTTATAAAAATTATTAATTAAACTTCAAATTTAATTTATTATTAATACCTTTTAAATTTAATAAATTCATAATATTTAATCCTTTAAGAGAATATTAGTAATAAATTAAATTTAAATATTTAATTAATAATTTTTACAAATTACATAAATAGCAGATGTAATTTACCCAAAAATTAATGCTCTGAGTTTGTTCGGTCGTCCATCCCATGCATTGAAAACGATGGAAATGCCATTTTTTAGTGTTGAGCGGTCAGCCATTTTCTCTTTGTTTTGCCTTTATCTACTCAAACTTATATTTATTCCGTTTCAAAAAAAAAAACATTGCTAATTTAGTATGATTTTTTAAAAATTATAATACATTATTAAATTTATTTTTTTATTTTTTTTAATTTAACTCATACATTATCAATACTAATAAAAATAGTACAAAAATTTTATGTTAAAAGTGAATTTTGTTTTTAAATCAACAAAATTTTGGAAATTAAACTTTGTTTTTTAGACAAGATAGTAATATTTAGGCTCACGAAATTTGGTAAACCTACAAAAGATTATTACTGGTAAAAAAATTTAGGTGTGTAAATAAATTTACTTATTAAAAATTTTGAAATAAATATTTTATATAAAACTACACTTATAACTTTTGTTATTAAAAAAAATATAAAATATTCTTTATATGTGATTAAATATATTGATGAATTTTTGTGTATTTATATTTGAGTTTAATGGGTAAAAAATGATAAATAATAAAAATAGCAGTAAAAATTCTAACTGTAAAAGAATGTATAATTTCGGTTAAATTTTAAAACCATAACATCATATAATATTTACAATAAAAATATCAAAATTTTCACTTTTAATCTTTTCTTATTTCTTAATCATTAACCTTTTAGTTAATAGAGAGTATTTGCAGTTTTTTTTAAACAACAAAGTTTATTTTGTAAATTTATCAAACATCAAGGAATGTAATTACTTATTACGAGTTAAATCATCACCCCTTGTCCCTTAAACAAAAACAAATTTGACAGGGGTCCTCGCGTGAGCACCCCAATGGTACAGGCGTGCTGTAAATTTTTGGTTGTAGCCTCGAGATCTCATAGTCGAACACCTTCACGCACCTTTTATTAGGGTATTCATGATTTACATCTCTCACAAATTGTGAGACCAGCGGATGAGAGACATTTCAAATTAGGGTTCAACTTTTCCTCTTTCGAGATGGTCGAATTGGTGTGGCAGCAAGCGCAGAACCATAAGATTACGAATTTGAATCCCCTATCAATACCTTTTCGGTTGAGCAGATCACACAGAAGTTACCTAGTGTGGTTTATATCTCCTGTGTGGTTTGCGAGTTATTAGTGACAGGATTTACTCAGTGTGTACTTTTAATAGTAATTGCGGATTCCCTAGTCAAGAAAAAAAAAAAGAATTTGACAGGGACTTCATACCTAACCATATCAATTTATGCTGCGTTTGACGTTGATTTTTTTCATTATTAATCACGTTTTCATAATCCAACTTGTACCGGTAGTTATTCATTATTTTCTTATTTTACCCTCTAACATTCAAAATTTGATTAAATCAACAAATT
This sequence comes from Gynochthodes officinalis, assembly GCA_020080225.1. NCBI lineage: Eukaryota > Viridiplantae > Streptophyta > Magnoliopsida > Gentianales > Rubiaceae > Gynochthodes > Gynochthodes officinalis. The sequence goes on along the minus strand of CM034615.1, from coordinate 43,179,547 downwards.
CCACACATGATGAAAACAAGAGATAGCAATATAATTTTGAAACGCCTATAAAATTAAAAATGTAACAATAACCATAAAATCGAATGAGTACTACTTTTTTTTTTTTTTTGAAGCGATCAAATCAGTTTCATAATTTTCTAAAATAAAATTTGCCTTGAAACCTATTACTCCTACATATTTAAAGTAAATCACATATATCAAGTCTAAAAATTGTTTGAAATACCCAATTTTACTAATTTTGTGAAAACAAATTGTTTAACAATTTAATGATGTGGTATTTAAGTGTTTCAATTTCTTTTTTTAAATTAACATGTAGATGTCATCCTTGAAGGATTATACTATGACGTGATACCATAAGTCAGCAACTTGAATTTTATGGATATAAGGTCACCCCACCATCATCAACATCATAGTAATTAATATTTTTGTAGAAGACGTCCTTTTTTAGCTAACAATGACGTTTGTGTTGTCCAAAATGTATAATTCACAGCGTTTTAATAATGCCAATATATGAGAAGAGCATAAAATTGTTGAAGGGAGTTTATATATATAATGAATTATCAACACACTTTACTTCTTACTCAAATTTGTACTCCGTTCGTACCAAACAAAAATTTTGCTTAAAATTTTTTTTCTTATCCCAAAAAAAGAGTGCACTTTTAAACCAAATTTCTTAAATATCCTTACTAATAATAATTATGTATACTCAAAATTAAAAAATAAGGATAAAAATGTAAAATTATGATATTTAGTGATACATTAAATGAGTTATACTTAATAATTAATAAAAAGTTATATCTTAACCAAAATAAACTCTTTTTTTTGGAATGGAGGGAGTTAATTTTTTTACTTTACATCGGTTTGTATAGCTTGAAATTATAATTAGATTTTTTTAAAAACAAAAATTTCTAATAAATTGTTCAAATTGAGATATAAAAATATAAATACAATTATTCATTATTATTTTTATCTTGAGTATTTATTTGTATTTAAGTCCTATTTTCAACTGTATAACATTAAAATATACTATAGAAATGGAAGAACTAAATCAAAAAAAAAAACCATTAAGAATGTTATTTTAGGTTGTTCATGTAAAGGATAGATACCATGTACTAACTAATATGTACCAATCGTGTCACAATAATAAAACGACATAGTTTTATTAATAAATATAAAATTTTAATATAAAATGTATAAACCTAGTTTTAATAAAACTAAGTTGTTTTATTGATGGGACACATACATCGTTTTATTAATAGGACACACCATTAGTATACATTATTTGGGACAAAGCATAATGACCTAATTTCATCAAATTCCAATATTTAATAAGTTTCTACTTTTCTCAGCAGCCATCAAACTCTGCTAAAAGCGAATTGGAGTCAAGATGACAAGGGTTCGAACCCCCAGTTTGTCATCCTCTTCCATTCCAACTCATTCTCCCTCCCATGTGCCCCTCCAGTGGACATCTGTGTAATCACCAAGTATAGATAAGGACACCCATGTAATAGATTAAGAATACCCTTATAATAGTGTAGGAACTTCAAAAAAAAAATTAAAAATTTCTACTTTTAAAAGAAAACTAATAACATTAGAATTTAAAAGAAACAAAATTATTGCATTTGTAACATAAATCCATTAGTGACCAAAAAGTCACACTACTTGTGGATATTTTGAATTATCTTTACTACTCTTCAAGATACCCTCTAGAACAAAAAAGAAAAGAAAAGTGTGAGCTATAATAGCTTGTGGGTAATCATATGCACATGTGTAGTTTTAAATCAATACATAAAAATTATTTTAAAACAACACTCAAGCATTCACATAATCATTAAAATTGAAATTTATAAACACATATATAATACTATCAATTCTGGTATCACCCTTATTTCCTCAAACATATTACACGCACATCTTAAACAAATTCATCACAATAAGTTGTCGATATTTGAAATATTGTCGAAATAACTTGAATCACACAGAATTAAGAACTTCCTAATTTTGTCAGAGGAGCTTGTCATAGAGGTTCAAAACTGACCATCGGCCTAAATGCCTGCCCATCAAACTCGTACTCTATTAATGTTTAAGGCTCTAACTTCCTAATACATCAGGTTCACAAATCATACTCATACTCTATTAATGATTAAGGCCCAAACTTTCTAATACATCGGGTTCACAAATCATATTACAGTTTAAATAACAAGTATACTTTTATGTGTTAAAGTTTACACTTCAACTTTCTTTTGGTAAAAGTAACAAAATTATAGGACCAGAGGAGCAAAGATGTTTGTGTTCTTGGAGGCAGTGAAGTGTGGATTGCGAGAGGTGGAATTGTTGAGTTTTTGACTTTGTGAGAGGAGGCACAAGTTGATGAGTTTGTGGCTTGGAGGGTGTCGATGTAGGTGGATCATAGGACCTTTTATAGTACGGTAGTAGCATTGCATTTAAATGAAATGTGCAAACCTAGTAGGCATGGGATCCGTCAAATCATTTGCAGCATATAAACTTGAATAGAAGTTGATGAATTTGTATCTTCGTGGGAACTGGAGTAGGTGAAGCTTAAGTAGGCTCATTCAAACTAGTGTGAATTGTTATTTGTGAGAGGAGAATTTGAGTTGTGCGTGGAGTATAGAAATTGTAGAACTATAACAAAAGCCTGCAAAAAAAAAAAAGAATGTTGTTTCGGCCATGCAAGCACCACTGGTTCAAATCTAGTCGGGTGAACAAATCACCCATGAAAACATCAGTCGTCTGCTAACAAGAAAAATAAATCATTTACCACATATAACTTTTCCAATCTGCACATGGAAGTAAGATTCTCACCAATGGCAATATGCAGGGGAAGTTTAACGCTCCGCAAAGCTTTACAGTTGCTTTCACATTCTTAATTTCCTATAATTACAACGAGAACTGCATAAATGGAGCTCTTGATGACCATTCAATCTTTATTGTGGCTCCCGGGAGAACAGATCTTTTCCAATCCTTTTCCTACAGACATCCTAAATCCGCCTTCTTTCTTTGTTGAGGAAATGGCACTTCCAGAATCTTTCTTCGGATGAATGGCATCAAGAAGAGCCTCAACTTCTTCCTTTGCTCTTTCGAACACATTTGGACCCTTAACTTCATCGACAGGAGTGGTTTCATCAATGTCATTACTTGTCCCATGAGTTTCTTTATGATGACGATGGTGTGCTGGCTTCTTTTTATGTATCATTGCTTCTATGTCTTCCTTAGCCTTCTCAATAAAATTAGGTGACTTTTTTTTCTTCTCTGGCAAGGCAGAACACAAAAGATATCATAGTCAACCATTGTGAAATAAAACAGAGAATAGCAGGACAATTAAAGTAGATAGCAGTGCTAGTTTAATTCTTTGGTTAAATTCTTAATTCGAACATGTGGAGGAGGCAAATATGTTGTCCTCAGAGTCACGAAAAAGGACCCTTTTTTTCGGTATGATGGGAATAATGGCTGCAACTTTAACTCCCTATCTTGTATACATGGATGAGAACAGAACCGGGGATCATCTGCCATGAACTTCTTTTCTTCTAACAGATTATAGGAACGATTTATGTTTTAGATTATTATCCCTAAACTTGTTTTTATCGGTAGCCAAGCTAAGAATGTCCATAACTTTTTAATCATTGACTGCATCCAGCATCAATCTCAGATTGTTTGAATGCAGCAGAAGAACAGTAAATTCATACCACTAATTCAAATAATCAAAAGAACGATAATGCAGTTCACACCTGAACCAGAATCTGAACCTTCTGATTTTGATTCTACTTTTGCATCAAACTGCCTGCAAATCATCTCACAAATTAGCCAAAAAAAAAAGAAAGAATCATCAGCCAATTGACAGTGAGGCTACTGCCAAATTTCTGTGTTTTTAAATAAACTTGGATATTTTAAAAACCTGTTTTCATCATTGGACGATGAAGCATGACTCTCAGCCTGATCGTGTTTCTTCTTTGGGTGAATTGCCTGCACAATAGCCTCAAATTCCTCTTTCGCCCTTTCAAACACATTTGGAGCCTTGACATCACTAATTGGGGTCTGTTCATCAATTTCGGGACGCAATCCATGAGTTTCCCTGTGATGATGATGTGGGTTCATCTTTGCCTCATCAGATCCTTCCTTAATCCTCACATTGACAGTCTCTACGTTTTCGTCCACCAACATCAAAAAATGTCAAAAATCCCAGGATTACACGCTTATGTGCTTGGTTATCAAATTGGAATCAAAATTTTGGATGATAAAACGGAACAAAAACACAGATGACAAGTAAATTGTATTAGATACAAAATTGAACAAATACCTGATTCGGAAGAAGAAGGGTTTGATGGAAGGTCCGCCTTTGGTTCAGCCATGGAAGTTGATTCCCGGGAAGATGTTAAAAGATTGGATTTTTGGAGAAAGACGGAGACTGTGGTTGGACAGTCTGTGTCTGTTCGATATAGCGTAGGAAGGACTAAGGAGAGTTGGAAAGAATACGGAATCTAATTTACAGGCATTTGCGGTTCTTCAGGTCCTCTATTTTTCGCACGCCCGGGGTGGGCCAACGAATCAGGTCCAGATTATGAAATGCTGTTAGGCATGTTTGCACCTCTACCGAAATGCGTTTGAATTATATTTTAAAATATTTTTTAATTTTAATTTTATTATTTTAAAAAACATAAAAATATACCCTTTAAATCTCCCCACTAATTTAGCATGTACTGTTGTTGTTGCCTAAGATAGTTTTATTAACACAACACACAGTTTTAGAGTTTTGACAGAGTAATTCTTCCATGGTCTTATGGAGTTTTAGTTTTTTTAATGAATGTGGACATTGACTAGGCGCAACCGGCTTATCAAGGTGGCCAACTATTATTAGACTCGAATGAATAAAGAAATAGTTCTACAAAACCTAAAAAGAAGAACAGAGGTGAAAATAAGTTTCAAAATTCAATTGCGAGAAAACATTCCAATACTTATTTCAAGTAGGGATTGACTGAGAGTGAATAGATGAAGGAAACTAAGCCTAGGGTGAGAATGAAATGTAATATGGTACCTTTCATATCGGTGAAGTATTAGTGTGTGTATAAAATACGTTTTAAAATAAATTTTCATATTTTTTTAAAATAGTAATGAGGAGATAAAAGATGAGTAATAACAAGTTTTAAGAGCGGGATGCTATTTTAGTAGGTACGGCCGATACTACAATTATGAGTATTTTCTCTGACAAGTTTTAAATTTTAATGCGGGCTCATATTTTGATGAATCGGTTTTTTTCACCACATCGCGTATAACAGGAATCGAGCCCACTCTATCGCTAGCTGGCAATTTGAAGAGTGTCTCGAGATTCAGGCGATCACAAATGATATAACTAGTAAATACGGATTGCACTTTTAGTTTTCTTATTCCCTAGAGTATATAGCATTTTCTGATTCTAATTGGATCGTAAGGTTAGTTCTCTTATTCAAATAATTATTTAAATTTAAATAAAGAAGTATCTAACAAGAGGAAATGATACTCATGATGACTTTTTATAGTGACTAATGTGGCAAATATGAAAAAACAAAATTCACTCATCACCCTCTTTAAAAAATACAAAATAATAAAAGATAATTTTATTTTTTTATGTTTGTTACATTATTCATTATGAAAAGTTATTATAAATATCATTACTCATAAAAGATATATTAAAAAACGTAAAATTCTATTTTGAAAATGTAATCCATACACACATTAGTTTGTAAAATAAAGCGTTAGTTTATCATTCAAACCACCAATTAACTTGTCAAGTGTAATTGAATTAGGGCTTTGGCAATTCCATGTGGAAGATATAATAGCAGAAGCTTGAGAGTCGAATTTCAAGCCTTATGATTAACAAGTAAATATTAAATGAATTAAGTAGTAATTGAAATCAAGAACCTTTAAAAAAAAAAAGGAATAATGGGATTTCATTGTAAACAAAACAAATGTCCAATTAATTAAGTTGTATTTAGGATTCAGGACTACATTTTTAGGAATAAAATGTAGCATCTCAAGCTCTAGCTAGGCCTTTGGAAATAACTTGATTAACAATCAAATTGCATAATCAAATTCAACCTTTATCGTATTAGCAAAATTTCTTTGACAGATTTATGATTTTTTCTTTTTGGTCGATGTTTAAAATTTCAAATTGAATTTGGGTTCTAATTCATTTGAAGATGTATATACTGTTAGGATGATATGCAAGGCCATTTGTATTTGAACATTGTGAAGACTTAACATAGATGGACTTGGCCCAAAGTTTGTCCTGGTTGGGGTATTGTATCAATGGCTTGCACTAGCCATTGTAGGCTTGTAGCCTTATGGTTAAGTAAATTAGGTCCAAAACGAGGTTACATGACCTCATGGGGGTAATTACCCAAAAGTTTTGGGCCAAAACTGTAAGACTTATAACACAACGACCAACCCCCAACCCCCAACCCCCAACCGAAAAAATAAATAAATAAATAAAAATCCACCAAACCAAAATGAATTATCATCGCATGAATGGCATACCTAAGTCCTAAAAGCATAATACATTTTTTGTGTGTCATTTAATATTAAAGACTCTAATAATATAACTTGTATAACTTGGGTTAATATTTATTTTCATCATGACAAATTTTAACGCTATTATTTCACTCTTTTGTTATTAGACTATATTTATTTTAAATGTTTAACATGAATAAATCAGAAAATATTATAAAATTTTATTAAAATATTGAGTTGATACAAAAAATTTAATATTAAAATTAATAACAATGAAAGTAGAAACTAATAGTATATATATATATTAACATGAAGTACAATATTCACACTAATTTATTGTAGTATGAAATATGGAATGATATAAAAAAAAAAAAAACAAGAAATCCAATGCGAGCTAAAGGGCATGAACGATTTCATTTCACTATTGGCTCAACCATCTTTCTAGAAGGAAAGATATGATTATTCTGTACTTTTCTGTCTTAAAAAAAGATACATTTAAAAAAATTACTTTTAAATGAAATTCATAAAGTATTTTTATTAATATTAATATGTATAGTTCATTATTAAAAATATAAAAATTATAGACTCAATGGTTCAATAAATACATCGTACATTAAAATTAATAAAAAAAAATTGTACATAATTGAAAATGGATTTTTTTTAGAGATTGTTGAAAAAGAGTAATGTGGTAATATTTGCATTAAAAATTATTAATAAAATTTTTATAATAAATAACTTAGCATTAATGTGATAAAAGAATAATATGTGAATAATTAGAGTAGTCATTATTTAATAAATAAAATTTGCCACTTGCCTTAATCGTAATTACAGGTCACTACATACATCATCACCAAACACTGGTCAAATTTAAAACAATCGCGACTAGCCGCGTTGGGAATGAGCAGCCTGACTTGTACGTTGTACAGTTGTACTTACTAAAAATGGATATTCCGAATAAAATATTTCGACGTTTGACTTTTAGGAAGAGCGAAGGCGTGCCACGGGACCAGAATAGAAGAAAATAGTAGGGCTTGACAAGTTGACCCAGAGAGAGCCCCTTCCTCACTTCAAGTATCTTGACTTTTTCTAAATTATGAATTCATGGTTCTTTTTTTTTTTTTTGGCTTTTTACAAATTAAAAATGATAAATTCCTAGTTTCTTAATTCATACCTTTGGGATTGGTTGGCATTGGAATTGGACCTTCAAACTTGACAAGCTTGTGGAATTAGAATACCTTTACATTTGAATAAGTTGTTTTGAACTTTGAAGATTGTGCTTTGTTCCTTTGTTAGAATTAAAACCAATAATTTTTTTATTTAAATTTTATATATTTTTTAAAAAATATATACTCATTTTTATTACCCCCTTGATATAAAAAAAATTATTTAAAAAAAATTTCCCCTCATTATAAAAAAAAATTTAATTTTTAAAATTTTTTCCTTATACTATCATTACTAATAATGATAATATATGATTTAAAATTAAAAAATAATGGTAAAATTGAAAAAAAAATGTAGATTTAATCGCATAGTAGATATGTTGTACATTATAATTAGAAAAAAAAGTTATATCTAATCAAAAGTGAATATTTTTTTAGGTAGAAAATGAATCTAATTGAGAATATATTATAGTTATAAAAAACTTTTATAAAATTTTTAGATAATTTACTCATCCGTCCAAAAAAAAAATTCTTTCAAAAATATTATTTTTCACTAAAAAAAGTCCACTTATGATTGAAATTCTAAAAATATGCTTATTTATAATAATATATATGCTCTATCATTAAAAAGTAATGATAGAATGCAACATTATTCAATTAATGATTACGTTAAATATAGTGTATTTTATGATTAATAAACAATTTTATTCAACTAAAAGTTGACTTTTTTTTATGAGACTAAGAGAGTGTGGTAACAATAAACATTCAATTATATGCCAATTACATTTTAACAAAGAATCAAACACATTCTTGAATAAATTGTCTATATAAGAGAGAAAAAAGGAATGAGAGAGAATTATGTACTACACCAAAGTCTAAGATTAAAATGACTGTGACTCATATTAAATCCGATTAAAAAAATTTACTAATTCACTATTCAACCTTGAATAATTAATGTATAAGCTAGTTTTTTGTTTCTTTTCATTAAAATTAGAACTGGTGCTGATTATTTTTAATTAATTGTAATATCCGTAAAATTGATTTAATCTGATTTAAAATTTCGAACCAGACTCAATATTATATTGATTTTATAACATAACTAACACTTTAATTCGGAATTAATTTGTGAATATATGAAACTAAATCAAATGAATCCTTGCATGATATTCTTTTGTCAAGACGACATTGATATTAAGAATGAAGAACATAAAGTAATTTGACAGAAAGAATTTGTCAGTGAAAAAGCAAAGTATAATCAACAAAATCCATGAAAGTTTTTTTAGGCATATCGGATGGTACGTAATGGCCGTACAATGTGGAATCTATGAGTTTAAGAATTAATAATTATACACTTGCAATTAATTAAGATTTAAATAAGCTGTAAGCAGCAATCAAATTGCAATTAATTATAAGTAATTCTGTTCTGGCATGCATGCATGCATGATAAAAGTCAACACTTAGTGTTTGGTTAATTTTTAATCATATACCATTACACGTTCAACTAATGCAACTAGACGCCGCAAGTCTGGTCAGCCAGGCTCGCCACACAACAAACACTAAGGGCATGAACGGTAGCCCCTGGCCTTAGTCAGGTCACAGCCAGCCACATCAGTGCCACATCAACTCGCAGCCAAGTTAGTACTATTCACGCAACCATTATAAAAAATGACTCACGCTAGTTGGCCTAGCCTATACTATTCATGTAGCCATTATCAACTTTTTTTATATTAATAATACAACTTTAATAATTTTTTGGGCTATTATTAAAAACATTTTTTGGCAAATAAATTTACCTTACGTTAAAAACTTAAATTTACATTACATGAATTTAAATTAAATATAAAATACGTAAAACAATCAATAGAAAATAAATTTACATTACATGAAAATAAAAATTTAATAATACACTTAAAAATGAAAATAAATACTCTAAATTAAATATGAAATACTTAAAATAATTAATGGAAAATAAATTTACATTACACAAAAATTAAAATTTAATAATATACTTGAAACATTTGGATAAATATGATAAATTAATTATAAAAATTTTAATAGCATGAATAATTTTTTTATGATGGCTGTGTTAATAATACAACTTAAAATTTTAATTATCATACATTATATACTTAAAAAAATTAATGGAAAATTTTTTATTTCATTAAAATTAAAAATTAATAATACACTTAAAATATGAAAATAAATACTCTAAATTAAATATAAAATACGTAAAATAATTAATGAAAAATCAATTTATATTACATTAAAACTAAAAATTAATAATATACTTAAAACATAAAAATAAATACTCTAAATTAAATATGAAATACTTAAAACAATTAATGAAAAATAAATTTACATTACATTAAAACTAAAAATTAATAATACATTTAAAACATAAAAATAAATATTCTAAATTAAATACGAAATACATAAAACAATGAATGGAAAATAAAAATATCATATTCTGCTCTAAAAATAAGCAAAGTGCATGTCAATTTGTAGAGAAAAATATTTCATATTTTTTGGTAAATTTTGGTTTTTTTTTAAAAAAAAAATCATTTTGACCGTTGTAAACCAATGGGTGGTTTACAACTATCTGACCACGCAGCGCGTGCCGATACGTCGACACGCCGCCCCACGATCGGCGTGTGTCGTAAACGGACACATAGGCCAAACGACGCCGTTTTGCGACATTTTGACCCAAAACAGCGTCGTTTTTGCATTAAAAACAAAAAAGAATAAGGGACCTAACTGGGGAGCTAGGCCGGCTCAGAGGCCTGGCTTCCTAGCCATTTGAGAACTGTTTAAATGCCAAGTCAACATTTTTGCTGACTGGCTTCTTCCAGCCAGGCCACAGCCAGCCCTAAAAGGGGTTGCCGTTGATGCTTTAAAGGTGACCAGCTTGTGATGGCGGTGCGATTATAAATTATTATTATTTTTTTTATTACGACTTTGGTTGTAAGCTTTTTATTGTATGTGGTAGTAATTTGGCTTTCAAGCGATTCAATGTATACAGGGATAACTATGAAAGGCATTAGACGAGAGTTAGAAATTTTGCGTTCAGTTTCTTTCATCTTATGCATTTTTCGGTGTACCAATTGAGTTGACTACCTTAGTTAGTAGTAGTATTTCCCAATTTATTCGAGATTTTGTAGACCCTTGTGGCAGCCCTTATTGGTCCTTGTGATTATCTTCTAGACCCTTGTAGTTTTTTTTCCTTCGTGGTTTAATTCAACAATCATGAAGATCATTTAACCTATTTGGATATGTATCTTTGCAATTAATATGCAATATATCTGACATTTCTTTAAAAAAAAAAATGCAACTAGACAAAATTAATTAGAGACTTAAGTAATTATGTGCACAAGTTATGGTAAAAAGGAAAAATAGTATTAAGAACAGTGACCACAATGCTTATTTAGTATAGTGAAATACTAATTAAATTAAATAAATATTTATTCAGTAGATTAATAAATTTTGCTTTGAATTAGTCAAATGTATAATTAAAATATTATCTCCAATGCACCATGCATAACTCTAGGAGACTCATTTAGGATCTGTGATTTCAGCATTTTACTCTAAATTCGTGGTGGTCAAGTGGCTTCTTGTATGTGAATATAATCTTTTATTTATAAGAATATATTATTAAAAATATAATTTTTTATTTTTATTTTTTAATTTCACGTTAAAGATAATCATAATATAAAATTTTTATCCAAAAAATTTAATTTTTGTAGAATAAAGAAATTTTATTTGTTTAGCATCGAGACTCCTCGTTCGTTACCAAAGATAATATATTATCAATTATATTCTCTAAAAAAAAATTAAAATATGAAATAACAAAAATATCAGTTAACTTTAATAAATTAATTATTGGAATGGGGAATAAAATGTGAACATGGATTAGATGTTGAGTTGAATGGCCGCAGTAGTACTAATTGAATTCAATATGTTATGCTTTCCACTAAAAAAAATATATATTTTATTTTACCAGTGGCTGCGATTTTAGAAATTAGTAAGTCAATCGCATATACTAGTCGGTCTCACTTTTAGCGCTTTTTATTTCCAAAGATCCAACCTCATCAAAATCCCATAAAAGTCCTCTCACCCCTTCAAAGTCCTCTCACCCCTTGACCATTCTCGTCGTGTGGAATTGGAAAATTAAATCCCAACATTTGCATTATTAATTTATATTATTTTTGGTCACCTTTCTCATTCTGATTATGACTAATGACAACCTAAATCAATCACTAATCTCGTATTTGGAGTACTTTCAATTAGAAATTCCACGCGATTTGCTTGGACAGAAAAGTAATTGTGAGTTTGAATTGCATTTGAAAAAAAAAAATATTTTTTTCTTTTTGATATAAAAATTCCCTCAATAATATAAAAAGTTATCTTATAAATTATAAAAATATATTTTGAAATACTATTTATACACATAGAAGGGTTAGTTATCTTTAAATTTGGATTCATCTATTGTTGCAAATATTCATTTCTTGTATATCAGATTTCAATGGATTGATGTGTTTTAATTTGAATTCATCTTCTGTTGCAAATATTCACTTGTAGCATATCAAATTTCAATATATTATCATAGTTTTTTTACTACATGTATATTCTCAAAATGGTTGTGTTTTTTAAAAATCAAACTTTATTATTCATTATTTTGAATTAATTATCATTTTGAAGGTATCGTTAAAAGATTATCAATTTCGAATAAAATATATATAACAGTAGCTTGTTGAAAATTGGGGGACGACAAAGGGAACTTAAACTTGGGGAAATGAGTTTTTGTTTTGATTAGTTGGTTAGACAAAGTCACTAACTTGCTAAATCGAATGAATTGTTGGAAATTGTATAGAATTTGCGTGAATTTTGACCACTTGGTTGTCCATTCAAATAAACCAAGGGAGAAAAGGAAAGATGATCGATCATAAATATTTTTGTCTACTCAACATGATAGTAGTTGATATATAATAAGATTACTTGAAATGCAAATCATAAGATTTGACCCCAGAAATGAATCGCATAAAAAAATGGTAGTCTAGTACTACTTTTCTTGACCATCTTCATCCGAAAATGCATTCACATCCCATGTTTTGTTAAAACTTGAAAAGCATTCTTTCTTTCCACTTCACCTCATTCAACTTCAACAGAGAATAATCAAAAGTAGTACTAGTAGTTGCCTTGCCTTGCCTTGCCTTGCCTTTAGATTCTATGTGCAAAATGTTGTTTAGTTTGAAACCGATTCCAGAACTTTTGCCTGCTTTGACGACTGGCTATAGCCTATATGTACAGTGCAAAACGTGTTTGGGTGGAAGAAAGGTTTTCAGAATCATTCCATAAGATTTTGTCACAATTTCCATTGCAAAATTACAATCCCAGCATGCACGTTCATACCGATTTTAAACCACCTTTAATTAGTTTCATCCAATCTTCATCTTGTAGTGAATAAATTGTCTTTCTGTTCAAGTCATTGCTATGGTAGGTTATGGGGAAAGGAAAAAGCACTCGTTTCGTTTTTAAGCAAAGTCGATTTTTGATTGAATATAATTTTTTTGTATAAAATATACTACCTCTATCTTAAAAAAAATTTACTTTCAATATCAAATTTTTATATTACCCATACTAATAATGATAATGTATAGTTTAAATTAAAATGTAAGGATAAAAATATAAAATTATACATTTAATTATATATTAACTATGTTGTACCTTGTAACATAAAAATGTTTATTTTAAATTAAAAGTTAACTCTTGTTTTAAAATGGAGGGAGCAATATACTTAAGAGTAAATATACAGAAATAGTTGTATGCCAAATAAGATCACAGGTGTAAATGCGAAAATTTTCATTTTTCTTGATTTTTCAAGTCATTATTAGTAAGAATAATATAGGAATTTCATTTAATTTTATTCAAAAGTTAACTTTATTAAAACAATTTTTTTTTTAAAAAAATAGAGGGAGTATGAAAAAAGGAAAAAGGGCTAATAAATAAACTATTTTTGTAGGTTGATGACATGTGAAGGGCCAAGAGGCGAGATGATATTAGCACTAATTACTTCAGCAAGTAAATAGTAAACTAATCAAGCATATTGAAAAGAATAATATGTTGACACCAATGATTTTGATTTATTTAGTCCTCAAAATATTTTATTGCCCGAATATCATAGAAAGTTCAGAATCTTTTGATTTGTTTGTCTCTCAAACTCAATTATTTAGAATAAATTCTCATATCTTTTTTAATAAATGTAATGACAAGTTTATTCTCTTTTGATTGACTTTATATTATTGACACTCCTCTTGTTTGGTTAAAAATTATAAAATTGCATTGCATTGCTTTGCTATGCTAATTGTATTTTTTAGTATACAAAATCACAAATAACAAAAATAAAATACCACTTTCATCACCCTCCATGAAAACCTCATGGGATGGTACATTAAGCAATTTTATTAGGCTCTTTTCTAACGAAGCATATATAATTATATATTATATTGTTTTTGACTTCTTTTTTCTTTTTTTTTTTATCAAAACGGTAATTATTTCATTGAAATGAATAAACTATACATGTCTTATCCAATAATATCGGCTAATTACTTTCCTTGGTCTGATATTGTAGCCAAAGAAAAAAAACAAGAGAAACTTCCCCACTTATTTGTCATTGCTATTTTTAGTTGAGCTATTCAATGACAAATTTCAAAAAATTGCACCAAAAACAAATACAAATACAAAAACTGATGTCTTTTGAACAAATGCCAAAAAACTAATAAATTCAAACAAATTGCACAAAAACAGATGTCTTTCCAATTGAAACATTTTTGGGTTATTTTTCAACATTGATCATCCCCATTAGGGAGACCAAAAAATGATTTTTTTAAGAAGCCAAAACAGTGACGCGTCAAATTGAAAACCAACAAGCGACAACTATGCCAAATTGGTGAATAAAACAAGAAGAGATGACATTATGGCAGCGTTGGTTTGAGTTGGACATTTCAAGAAAGAGACATACATAAACGCAGAACCACGACTTTCCTTCCGTCAGTTACATCAGCTTCCCTGGTAGTTCCTGTCTGTTTGTAACTCTGTACTTTTACTAGTTTCTTCTTGGCGCGTTTCCATGAATTTGGTTTGGACTACAGAGATAGTTGACTTTTAGAACATACCAAAAAAATCCCAGTTTCAGAAATTTAACTGGGACGGATTTTCTATAATTTATGTTTGTCGAAAACGCTGGTTGAAAGATTTCTTTTTCCCCCATGGAATACGGCAATGACACCAAAGCTTACTTTCTTTGACCACCCTCCTGCTCTTATCACTTTGCAAAAAATTACATAATCCCTTATCTTATATGTTGTTTTTCTTTCATCTGTTCGATTTGGGGGACAGAAAGGGATTTTTAATTATTCAAAAAGAAAAATGAAAAGACGTTCAAAGTTTCTATCTTTGAATTTATCAACTACTCGTGGCTTTGAAACTATATAGTTATTCTACCATTCTTCAGTTGCAGAAAAGCATTTTCCAATTCCATTCCAATCTTGAAAGTAGAAAGAAACTTCTCAGTTTAACTTGTATTGAGAATTCAACGATTGCTCTACAGTTTGTAGTACACGTGTTTACCATATTTATTTCCCTCTGTCTGTCTTTCCAACCCACCTCAATGCCGTACAGCCCGTCGTGGTATTTAAGGAGGGAAACTGGTCATAATCAGAGACATCTTCTTGCATCTAATTTCGTGAAAAGTTCAGATATTTTCTCCCAAAAAATAGTCGACATATCTTCTCTGAAAACAATCAAAACTTCAATAGAAGAGACCCAAAAATTTCTTGAAAGCCTTGGTCTTCCCTTTGGAGGTGAGCGATCAATTCAGAAGTCTATATTTTTATCTCCCCTGCTTGTGATTTCAAGAGAATGCTGATTTCTGTTTGAATTCATGGTGGTTGCAAATTTCTTTTTGTCACAATTTTTTGTTGTTTGCTGCTTTTTTATTTGCGTATCTAACCGGAAATGGTCTATCAATTTCAATTCAAGTTTGGCAAAACAACTCAGCTATAAAAAAATGAATTTTGGTATGCTTCTTCATGGGTCGTGTAGAATTTGAAAACTGACAGCTACAGAGAATAAGGCCCTTTACAAACAGAACTTCAATTTGATAAAGAAGACTAAACAGCCAGAATTCATATAGGATTCCTGAATTGTAAATTTTTCTGATTAATATACTTCCAAATGTTTTTAGGTTTGTGAAAGCATTGAGTTGTGATCAATCAATTTTCCCTGTTTGTTGTTGATTGTATGCCATTTCATTGGAAATTTTGTTATGGGCTTATCACTATCATTACTCTATACTCCCTTGGAAGAAATTTTGAAGCATTCATTTCTGATTATCGCAGGCAACAATTTTCCTTCAGAACAAAAAGAAATGACAGTATCTGCAGATAGGCTGGCGAGAACCGATTCAGCTACTGCCTTGAATTCAAATGTGTCCAGCAATTATTGTAGGAAGAACACTATAAATTTACCCCACTGCGAACCCATGAGATTGATGCTTGAAAAGAGTCCTTCATTCAAGAGTCTAATTGAAGACGTAAGACAACTTGAGTACGACACAAATGCAAAAGCTGATAGGTCTATTAAGTCATGCCCCACAACTTTTCTTCCGGAACCTGCTATCCTGTTCTCTCCACGACCCATTAGTGAGCTTGATGCTGCAGCAATCAAGCTTCAGAAAGTTTACAAGAGCTACAGGACTCGAAGAAACCTTGCCGATTGTGCTGTTGTGGTTGAAGAGCTATGGTTTGTTCAATAACACGATATAAACAATTTACAAACATTTTTATCATTCTTATCAGTTAACTGACTATGCCCTCTGATGTTTTAGGTGGAAGGCATTGGACTTTGCAGCTCTCAAGCGGAGCTCTGTATCGTTTTTCAGTGATGAAAAACCAGAAACTGCTATTTCACGATGGGCTAGAGCGAAAACAAGAGTAGCAAAGGTCCAAATCCCAACCATTTGTCTTCTCTTTATTGGATATGCTATTGTCTTTATTGAATGAATTGTTGATGGAATACTGAATTTATCTGCATACTCAGGTGGGCAAAGGATTGTCCAAGGATGAGAAGGCTCAAAAGCTGGCCCTACAACACTGGCTTGAAGCTGTAAGTATTTTAGCTCCTTTTAGGCTCTTTTGTCTCAATCTAACAGTATCATATTAAAGATGTTGAATATGTTATCTCTGTTTGGATTTTCTTGAAATGCCTGCAAATATACTCATGGTAATTGATCCACTATGTTTGCCAAGTTGTAGTAGTTTTAATGTATTGCAAGTTTTAGGATTTGATTGCGAAATCATTCATACAGAATGAGCCTACTGTTTGCTGTTTAATGACTGATCTATTGCAATTCTTCCGCAGATTGATCCACGACATCGGTATGGGCACAATTTACACCTCTATTACGATGTCTGGTTTAAAAGTGAAAGCAGTCAACCTTTCTTCTTCTGGTTAGTTTTTTTCTTTCTAAAACTTTTTTAGCTTTTGAGCTGTTTGAATAAGAAACAAATTAACATGAAAATACAAGTTAATTGTTGTTTTTTAGGCCCGTAATGTAACTGTTGAATTTGATAGATATTCTTGGTTTGATAGTTTATTTTGTTTGAGTTTTCTTGTAATCTATCAAGTCAAAATGGACAGCTAGTCAATAAACAAATTTCCTTTCACTAAATTCCTCTAATAAAATGATCTCTGCGGTATGTAGGTTGGATGTTGGAGATGGAAAAGAAGTAAATCTCGAGAAGTGCTCAAGGACAAATCTACAACGTCAATGTATCCAGTATCTAGGACCGGTAAGTTTGATGTCATGAAATTTAGTGTAAATTTGAGTGCATCGTTGGTATATTAATTGTGGATTGCATGGATCATCTTATGTTAAAACTTACTCTTTCCTTTCTTGTGCTTGTTGCTTCATCAGAAAGAGAGGCAATCTTATGAAGTAATTGTCGAAAATGGGAAGCTGGTGTACAGAGAAAGCGGTATCTTTGTCGACACTGTTGAGGGTTCGAAATGGATATTTGTTCTTAGCACATCTAGGACTTTGTATGTTGGACAGAAGAAGAAAGGTACTTTTCAGCATTCAAGTTTCTTAGCTGGTGGAGCAATTACAGCTGCTGGTAGGCTTGTTGCCCATGGTGGAGTCCTTGAGGTAATTATACAGACCTTTGGTGATTGTAAACATATAGAATTTGTCAAGTGCTGATAAAAGTGCGATTCGATGTTTATTAATAACCATATTTTCATTTTACAGGCAATTTGGCCATACAGTGGTCATTATCACCCCACTGAAGAAAACTTCAGAGAATTTGTTAGCTTCTTGGAGGAGAACTGTGTAGATCTTTTGAATGTTAAGGTAGATACATGAAAATTATCATGCTTTCTGAATAATGATACCCTTCATGATTTAATGTCCTGAATATCTTCTTATCTAACAAGAGCATCAACAGTTTTTAGAATGATTCATACCAGATTCGAAAACTAAAGCAGCAGTTTAAATTTATTTTTGACATCTTGTTATGAAATTGATGGCTGATCTTCCTTTACCATGTCCTTTTCTATGCAGAGGTGTGCAGTTGACGATGACGATCTTTCATTCAAGGTTGCTGATGAGGTATCAAATACTCAAAACATGATTAGCTCTTCAGCATCTTTAGAATCACAGGATGCAAGCAAATCTGCTGTGGATGGCTCAGTTAGGGAAGAAGCAATCGCAGCAAGTAGTCAAAATGCTAAGCACACTGATAAGATCAATGTGAAGGCACCATCATATAGCATGGCTAAGCACTTGTCAGGCAAATGGAGTACTGGAACTGGACCAAGAATCAGCTGTGTCCGGGACTATCCAACAGAGTTACAGTCCCGAGCACTTGAACAAGTTAATTTGTCACCTCGTTTGGCCAGTGGATCTTTCTTCAACTTTGGTCCGATACCATCCCCACGGCCAAGTCCAAAGGTTCACGTTTCTCCTAGACTTGCATATATGGGACTACCGAGTCCTCGGACTCCCATTGCAGCTGCTCATTGAGTTTAACGGGAGCACATTTCTCTGAGGCCCGGACTCGAGGAAGGGAAGCCTAAAGAAAAGAACAGGATTTTTTTGGCGCAAGTAATCTGGTCTTTGATCCCATATGCTCAGAGAGCGAGGGCACTAACTTGAATGTTCATTCTTTTGTTCTTTAGTTTGATATTCTTTTTTAATATGGTCATGCTCTGTTGAGCCAAGTAATGTTTTACCTAGTTTTGGCTCGTTTTAGGTTAGAACTTACTTAGGTTCGATTGATTCTTTCAATCTTTGGTATGCGCTTTATTGGTTCATATTTTCCTTAATTTCTGATGTGTTTTCTGCCTGCTCTGATAAAGAAGCATTCGCATTTAACTTGTTTCCTTCATATGGTCATAGTAAATCTTTGTAACAACCACAGTTTCAAGTTATACCAAATGAAGCTTGGTCATTTTTGAAGTCGATTTTGCACTTGTCTCCAAAAAAATTACTATTACCCAGATTGTTAACCGTTTTGAAATAGTACAAAAGTAAATCATTAAAGAGCACACCAACTCTTTCAGATGAGTGGCATAACAATATGGTCAGAAATGCGGGCTATATGGTATAGTCTGCAATTTATGTGTCCAGCAAACTATAAATTTGAGTGAGGACAAATATATCATGGATGGTAGGTTGCAAACTCTCTGAGTTGTTAAAGTCTATTGAATATGGGATCAGAAATAATGCAACTAACTACATTATTTCTGCACTTTTGGAACCACATATTGTCGTCTGGTCATTTTGGAGTTCATTCCTCATTTCAGCAAAACCTACATTGGGTTTTACTCTCAACATTTTGTGTTGAAATCGTTTCTGACATGATTTATTGATCATTCCATAAGGATAAGTTTTGAGCTTGCAAACGCTTCATGGGCTTCGGCGTGATGTTCTGCATATCACATGTGTACTAATCTGCTACGAGCTTGTTGAAAATGAAGACGGAACAGGACTTGTCAAGCTAAGGTAGTCAATATGGTCAAGTCAGAGCTATGAAAAACGAAGCAGTTGAATTTCATTGCCACAAAAATGACTTTTGACACAGTCTTCAGAGAAAATGGTGGTCCAAATCCGACCTATTAATGTTTAACCCCAACAACCCAACCCACCTGTAAGGTGTAAACTAGTGTTAAAACCATTAGAAAATATCATATAATTGTGTATGGAGAAAGGGAAGATTAGAAAATTTCAAAGGAAGTTCGTGCACGAAATCATATTAGAATTATCTTTATAACGAGACTTTGGTTTAAAAAGGCAATGTAGAACTGACATAGCTAAATCAGCCACGTATCTATTCTATATATATAAAAAATAATTTCCCTTTAATCTACTTTTGACATATATACAATTTTAGTTAATCTAATAAAATCACATGTCAGATTATATTATTATTATTCTAAATTATGCCACGGATAAATTTCTTTATAACTTAATAGAATTGCCAAATTAGTGATTAAACAAAATCATATTATAGGTCAAACTATCTTATCTCTTAATATTTTAATTCAAATTTTAATCTTTACCTCTTCACATTTTGATTCAAATCTTAATGATTTTGAATTAAATTCTTACTATATTTAGTATCTCAATTTATCCTAATCTCTTCAATTAAATATTTTTTGAGGACCAATTAATAAGTTCAAAAAAATGCAAAATATGCTCAATAATATAATACAAAAATAACTAATTTTTGAAGGTTAGTCCTAGTTAGTCCTATGTGTTTTTACGTCAGTCATTATACAGAGTCACTATAATTTGTCACTATCTTTATCATTATTTTTTTTTAAGGTTATATGATATAAAATTAAATTTACTTCTGCGTAAAAAGTCATATGACCTTATTCTTTTGTACTCAATAACTCCTTTAAATTATTTTCTTTAAATATAAAAGTTTCCTGTCACCTAATTTTATTAATATTTAGGATGTATATGGATTGTAATTTTAAAATACATTTTTACACTTTAAACTTTTTAATATATTTTTTATTTTTCAATCACAATCTAAAAATGCATTTTGAAATATAATTTATAGACATTCTTAACTTTTTTGATCCTACAGCTGAGTGTTTTTTTGTTTTTTTTTTCCTTAGACTAGTTAGAATTCAGATAGATATTAATGATTGAAAAAAACTAAAAATTGTGGTTAGCTAGTCAGAGATGAAATTATCTTTCCCCATTGAGTAATTACTCTTTGATTGTAGCTAGCTAGCTGTTCTGAAATGGCCTGTCAGAGACCATTAAGTGCTGGGCAACAACTCATCAATATCTAATTGAGTTGCTGTCAATGAATGAAAATTTCTCTGGGTTGCGTGTATATATGCTTATGAACACGTTTTCGAGGCCTCGTTGCAACTTCATTGCCGAATCATCCAATCATTACCAAATCATTTGACCAGTTGAGGCGTGAGTGAAGTGAAAGTTAACTGCAACTTATCAGGCCTTGAAAGGTGGAGCTTTGTTCCTTTTAAGTTGTATTAACAATGCGCAGAATGTGTTGCCCTTCTATTTACATCATACTTGTTGCTGCGATTGTATTGAGTTGGGATTTTGCAGCTACGAGCCCCTTTAAAGGAGCTCACGATGAGCAAGGTGCGATCAATTCAAAACTTTAACTTTGCATGATTTACCAGTTCTTTTAAGATTTGTTTTCGGCTTTTTATTGCAAGAAATTCATAATCCTAGCACTGATCTTCTTCTCATTAGCTCATTCAGATGAAGGCCAAATTTTGCAGTCTTCCAAGCATGGCTTAGACGTCAATCAAGAACCTGAGTTCCAGGTGCTCTCTTTTCACTTTTTTTTTCCTATCCCCTTCTGATCATCACTCCTTTTGTCGTTCAATGTGGCTGGATTAGTTAGTTCATCATGTCTCTATGCACAGTTTGAAAATCTGTTTCCTTTGAAGGGACGTAAAGGAAGGGATGATGATCATCCAGAGGTGAAAGAGCCAGAGAACGAATGCAAACGGTTGATTGGACCAGGTTCAATGCCTCCAAAATGTGAGCGCAAATGCAGAGGTTGCCAACCATGTATTGCGGTTCAGGTACCAGAAACAGCAGATCATTTGGGGGTGGAATATACCAATTATGAGCCTGAAGGTTGGGTATGCAAGTGCGGCTCTTCTTTCTTCATTCCATAATTAAAACAACCTCACTTAGGCTTGGAAGACCAGCACAGCAGTATTTAGCATGGTACTGACAACTAGGGAGGAGCCCATTTGGCATTTTCCATCTTCAAACTGATGCCTAGTCCCATTCACCAGTCCTTGTATGTGTATAACCAAATCAAATGCACCAATGATAAGAGTACCATCTATTTGCTGCTGAAGTTGTTAATGGATTAAAGTTTGGCTCTGATAAATTTTTGAGTTGTTGCTCTCTGACAGGCGTCATTAATTCATGTTGGAGTTTTCCACATGTATCATTTACTCTGCGTGCTGTACTTTGTTTTTTTTAAAAAATCTATTACAATTATTTTTATTATAAAAGTATCTTTAATCTATAATAGGAGTGTTATTTATGTTTGTGAGACCTAAATTCCTACACTATTACAATTATTTTTATTACAAAAGTATATTTAATCTATTACACGGGTGTCCCTATTTATATTTTATTCGACAGGTGAAACCTCACCAAAAGGGTGGGAGAGCAAGGGGAAGAATTATTTTTATTACAAAAGTCTTTTTAATCTGTTACACATGTGTCCCTATCCATGTTTTATTCAAGAGGTGAAGCCCTACAAACAAAGAGGTCCCAATCTATGTTTCATTTGAGGGGTATTAGGTGTCCCTATCTATGTTTCATTTGAGGAGTTAGAGAGATAGGAGAAAAATTATTTTTATTACAAAAGTATTTTTAATTTATTATATGAGTGTTTCTACTTATGTTTTATTCAAGGGATGAAACCCCACAAAGAGCGAGGTCACTATTTATATTTCATTCGAGGGGTTGGGGAACGAGGGGAGTACTTTTAATCTATTATACGGATGTTCCTATCTATATTTCATTCGAGGGGTTGGGGAGCGAGGGGAGTACTTTTAATCTATTATACTTTTAATTTATTATATAAGTGTCTCTATTTATATTTAATTCGAGGGGTGAGACCCCACCAAGAGAGAGGGAGAGCGAAAATAAAGGGATAACAAACTGGGGTTTAAACCCCTATTCTCTTGGTTTCAACTCGCATTTAGCATGGTTAAGCAGCCGCTGGAGTGTGCTGTACTTCTGATTTCAGTAAACGATGTACAACCTATCCACCAATCTATCCTATACAATTGTAAGAACTAATTTGAGCCATTTCTTACTCACTGCAAACCGATATCTCACAACCTAATTGATTGATTACTATTATCTCAGAACAGAAAGGGGTAATACATACCCAGTTTCTCAAAACTTCTGCCACCATCCTTATCAACAATGTTTTGTTGTGCTATCTAATGGTTTGGAAAATGGGAATAGGAGAACACCCCATTTTACCACTACAATTTATACATACTTTTAGCAGTCAATCTGTTTAATACTTGGCCATCTAGCGTGTTTTATAGCTGCTAATTTGAATGCTAAACAATGTAGATATCTTCATCCCAACTTCTTCCCTGTATTCCTTTCTTCATACGGGTATTATGTGAACACCACACATCAAACATCCTTACTTAGGATTCTATTGATTCTTACCGTTGGGGAATCATGGATGATAATTCTGTAAAGTAAATACTGCCCGAATTGAATGTGTCGTAATGATCTGGTTGAATTGTAGCTTTCCTCCAACTATGAGTGGTGTATTATTGAACGCTAGTTGGGTGCGTATTTAGTTTGGTTATATTAACAAGTTGTAAATCTGATTGATGTAACCATTTCACTGGCCTCTTGATTAAGTCCCTATCTCTCCCTTGGACTGGCTTTTTCTTTTTTTTTCTTCTTCATTTGGAGGTATCCTCACATTCACTAACAAAGCATGTCCCGGACTCCACTTAGCCTGTGACTTGCTGACAAGGCATGTCTTGAACCCCACTTAACCCGTTACCCACAAAAGACTAGATGAAACCGTCCAAAATTTCACACCATCGCAATAGTCAAGGTTTAATCTCACGATCCTCATGAAATTGCTCCCACGGTTTACCGCTGAACCAGCCCTTGGAGACCTTGGACTGCCCTTTCTTGGCAGCAGAATAAGTGGTAATAGGTGAATATGTTGTTATTTTTTTTTTAAGGATGCAACCATACTCATTAAGTAGCACATTACTGTTATACTCTTACCTTATCATATCAAAGGACAGCAACAATTAAGGCTTAGCCAATTGAGACAAATTTGCTTGCAATATATCCTACTTAGTTTGTATCACTCGTGTTTTATTAATGAAATTATATTGTTTTATTAATAAATATTAAATTTTAATATAAAATGTATAAAATTAGGTCACTTCATGAATAAAATAAGATTAACATACAATAAATAAAATAGAGAACTTTAAGTACTTGCTTATACGCTGGTCATTAGAAAATAAAAGAGGAAATTACTATTAGCACTTTTGTCCAATTTAAAAGTCTTATGTTCTGTACTGCATCTTCCTTCAAATGAAAAAGCCTTCAAACCTTCCACTTTTGCTCCATCAAACGGGTGCAAAATGCAAACGAATCAACAATTTCAGCTCAATCTTCCTAAACTCAAAACTTATTAGTGTTTGGTTCAAATGTTCAAATAAGTTCTTACTCTGTTCTCAATTTTGATGCGTGGAGATTTTGAAAAAAGCGATTTTATTTCTACTAAATTAAAACAATAAATTGATATTTTCAATAAATTAAAATTATCATTTAATAGCCATTTTACTTTAGTAATTCTAATTCAGAAAAAAAGAATTATAAACTAATTGAGTTTAAATATGACATTATATTATAAAGAGTTATACTTAAAAAACTTGTATCTATATTGATGAGTTCTCGATCAGAGTGGACACTTAGAATTCTTTTGACTGTGAAGTTTTAACTATCTTGCAATAATAATAACATTGAAACTCAAACACTATTGTCGAGGGTCACTTTAATACTTAAATTAGTTTTTGAATAAAGTGAAATAGATAAAAATTTGAACAATATGAAAGTAGAATACTAAATGCTCTAAAATTGAGAATGAATCCCCTTCTTGTGTTAGGTTGATGGTATGTATCGATAAACTATATCAATTTTCTACTAATAAAGTCCGGTAATAACTAAATAGTTAAAGTATAACACAATATCATTAACATTCGGACTGTTATTAAATAATGACTAATTATCGAATAACAAAGTTAACGCTAAATGTTTAGTAACTCCACTCTATTATAATATAGCTATCAATTGTGGAATATTTGCTTGAACTCGAACTTAATCTCATGTAATTAATTATTTTATAAGTGGAAGAGTCTAAATAGTGTACAATGAAAGTTGCCAACAAGCAACAAGGTGTAAAAGAATAAATAAATAAAGAAATTCCGAAAAAGAAAAAAGAAAGCAGAAATCGGATCACGTGACGCATGACCTCCTAGACCCAGACCCAGAGGACCAAAAGTCACGTGACCACGACACTACCAAATTACCAATTCACCAGAGCAGCGACACCTCTTCCCCCATTCTTTTCCTTTCTTTTGGATTCGGTCTTTTTCTTTCGGAAAATCTCTTCCAACACGGTCCCTCAGCGCGTGAGAAGAGAACGCACAGCATGGCAATTTGTGGGACCCACCTTCACACACACACACACACTCACACACGGAAGTCCGAACGGCGGTTGGGGTTCCTTGGATCAACCGCACGTATATATAGAGCTTACCCCAGCAGCTCAGCACTCCCGAAAAAAACAAGAAAAAAAGGAAAAAAACTATAAATATAAATATAAATATAAATAGATAAATGATATATGCATAGTGTAATTCCATAGGATAGTATTTATGTATGTGTGTATATGGTAGGGAGTAGTAGGTTTTGTATATTGGGATAGGGAATTAACACTGGAAATTTTGTTTGCATCTTCGTCTTCAACCCTAACTAACCCTAGCTAATTTTGTAGTGTTTAACCGGTCGGATTTTAATTAAAAGAAAAAAAAAATCAGTGTCTCTGGCTGAATTGAATCCCTAGATCTCTAGGGTGTGATTATCGGTGACTTTGTTCCATGGAGCCACGCGTTGGAAATAAGTATCGGCTGGGTCGGAAAATTGGCAGCGGATCGTTTGGGGAGATCTATTTAGGTTTGTTTCTCCAATTTCCTTCCTTAGTTTTTTCTTATTTTTGTTAGTTGAATTAATTTCGTGAAGTGATGGATTTCCTTTTTTTTTTTTTTTGTTGGATTTATTTATTTATTTATTTTTTTGGTGCAGGGACTAACATACAGACGAATGAAGAAGTGGCAATTAAGCTCGTGAGTGGGTTATTACTTCTATTACTTTTTAAATTTCGAACTTAAGCGATTTTGTTTTTGTGTTAACTGATGATGCCCGGTTAGTTTGATAACTTTTTCTCTTTTTGAAGTGTTTGATTTTGGGCCATTTATCTGAAAGTTATTGTTTTTCTCCTTAATTTCCTACTTCATTTGGTTTTTAGTCATGTACGGTAATAGATTGCTGTTATTGTGTTAATCAAAATGAGCTGCCTTTTCTAGCTTTTGAGGTGAGAGCGTGGCTGTGAATTGATAGTTTAGTTTAGGTGTGAATACTGATGTCTACTTGGAAATGCTTTTTGGAAAGATTTAAATTGGTGAGGGTTAATTGCTACAATATAAGACTGAAGTCAGAATTTCCCTGATTAAAAAGCGCAGTCCAGTACACATAAGCTCTTGTGTATGCAGTGTCGGGGGAAGGGTTAGGCCATTAAAGCGCAATATAAGCAGTTTTACTCTATATTTCTATAAGAGGCTATTTCTGCTATTCGAACCCATGACCTCACGGTCACGTGGCAACAACTTTTGCCACTACGCCAAGCCTCCCCTTCTCGAATTTCCCTGATTCCTATTACTTAATTGCTTTATCATTATGTTATGTCTTGTTTTTTTGAAATAGGTAATCCAAATGGTCAGACTAGTTTAATTTGTCTCGGAAAATTTGTTGCTGTATGAGGGGACCCCACTTTGTTTACTGAATGTGCATTTATTGATTTTGTTTCTTTTGAAGTTGAGGCATTTGAGTTGTTTACTTTGTCATTCTAGATTGCTGTGTTACAATTATTTCCTATTGAAGTTTCCGAGGTTTAAACTTTCTTATGTCCTATGCTTAGGAAAATGTGAAGACAAAGCATCCGCAGTTACTTTACGAGTCAAAGTTATATCGAATTCTGCAGGGGGGAAGTAATGAATTGAATGTCCCTTTTCTTTTTTTGTTTTGTTTCTCATCTTTGTTACAAGACTTTGTTCCCATTGGCTGCTGTGGTTTGTGGTAACTTTATGTGCAGCTGGTATTCCGAATGTGAGATGGTTTGGAGTTGAAGGTGACTACAATGTTCTAGTGATGGATTTGCTTGGCCCTAGCCTCGAAGATTTATTCAATTTTTGCAGTCGGAAACTTTCTCTGAAGACTGTTCTCATGCTCGCAGATCAAATGGTCATTTCTTTGATTTCATAGCTACTTTTGTACTGTTTCAAATTCTTATATGTGATTTATTTGCTGTTGTGATATCACTTCAGATCAATCGTGTTGAATTTGTCCATTCAAAATCATTTCTACATCGTGATATAAAACCAGACAATTTTCTTATGGGCTTGGGTCGTCGCGCAAATCAGGTTGCAATTTTTTGTTGTTGTCATCTCCTCTTTTTTTTTTTTTTTATGTTTTTTGGGGGGGGGGGGGGGGGGTGGTTTGTTGATTGGGGTTTAATAAATATTTACTTTCTAACTTTTCTGGGTTGTTTGCCATCTTGTTTTGGCAGGTTTACGTAATCGATTTTGGTCTTGCCAAGAAATACAGGGACACTTCAACCCACCAGCACATTCCTTACAGGTGATTGATAATGACTTCGTCTGGAGGTTGGCTTATCTATTTTACGGAATTTTTTGTTGTTGCTGCTGTGGAAATAGAGAGTTTATTTCAGTGTGTGACATCTTGGTTTTTGCACCCTTGTATCACTGGGATCATTGTATAATTGTGACTTACAAATCTTAAGGGCAGACATATATCAATTTTCCATCTTGGAGTAATAATAGGATTTTTATTGTTTATAAATGACAAAATTTGCTTGTTTCTTGATCTGCATAAAATATAAAAAGTTTCGTGTCGGTGTTGGAATCTAACACTGGCTACCAAAGGCATTGGATGTTTTGTGTGCATAGAAGCTAGTTGCTGCTCATTTATTTTCTTTCCCTCTCCTCTCCCAAGAATAGAGCTTCTCTTTTGTTCTGCTGCTGTTTGGGCTGGAGAAAAGAGGTGGCATTTATCAAAACTTCGAAAATACATTTGATGTCTTATGTTGAAAGCATTTTTTTGTTTGCTGCAGAGTGGGCGTGTTTTATGTTGGCTCTCACTAGCCCCTTTCCCTTAGACTTTCTGTTGTATCTTCCTCCGCAAAAGTTTTGTTCAATTAGTGCAATTCCTCATCTGAAAGATGTTTTAAATCTTTGCCATCTCTGTCTCCTGGTTGAAGAGGGCTTGTCATTGTACCTTGATGGACTCTCATTTTGATGACTTACTCTGAAGAAAATGATGCAATTCCAAGCATGTAGGGTTGTTAGAATGAAGACAATTTAAGAGTGCCATATAGCAAGTGGAACTTTTAAAGTAGTTATTATATGAGCTTTTATTCTCTTGGAAGTGTATGTCATATAAAAGAGATAGCATCCATATTTTTTACCTTATCAGTTCCAAGTGTTTAGTAACCTATAGCAAAGCTTCTCTTTCCTTATGCATTTATTTACCTCTAAAATGAATTATTAATTACCTATGTATATAAAACCAAGAGACTAATAATGTAGCATTCCTACCTTGCTTCTTTGCTATGAACGTATCAAGGTACTAAGCTATCATCTGTGCTGTTGACTGGAGACCTCTCATGTCGACAGGCGCATCAATGCTTTTCTTTTGGATCATGTAGCATTTTGACTTCTGGTTTTTCTGTTAATGATATCATGTGGTCATGATCACTGCAGGGAAAACAAGAATTTGACTGGAACTGCTAGGTATGCTAGCATGAATACTCACCTTGGGATTGGTTAGTATTAATCTATTCATCCTGGTTCGTGGTTTACTGGATTCATATACTACTAAGTTTATTTTCCTATCTGGTCTTCATACCATCCTTTTATCATTTGGGATTTGTAGAACAAAGCAGGAGGGATGATTTGGAATCTCTTGGATACGTTCTTATGTATTTCCTTAGAGGAAGGTGAAATTGGTTGCATATCCCTCTTTTTATGCCCTTATTCACAATTTTAATCTCTGTTGACATTGGTTGCATGCTTAGTCTCCCATGGCAGGGACTCAAAGCAGGTACCAAGAAGCAGAAGTATGAAAAAATCAGTGAAAGAAAGGTTTCAACATCTATTGAGGTAGTTTCTTTCTCAGTGTAAATGTGTGTCTGTATATTCTTTTTGGCTAAGGTGGTTGTTGGATGGGATTTATATTTCAAGAGAATTGTTGTGACTATATACTATTTTTTCAGGCCTTGTGCAGGGGTTATCCGTCTGAATTTGCATCCTATTTCCATTTCTGTCGTTCACTTCGCTTCGAGGATAAACCTGATTATGCTTATCTGAAGCGAATATTCCGTGATCTTTTCATTCGTGAAGGTTTGAATGAATATGCTGTTGAGTAGTATTTTTTGGATTCTTGCTTCTGTCATGAACTCTGTCAAAATTTTCCTTTTTGAAATCAAATGTGTTATATATTTTGCTGTAGGGTTCCAGTTCGATTATGTTTTTGATTGGACAATTCTGAAATATCAACAGTCGCAGATTGCTGCTCCTCCTTCTAGGGCTGTTGTAAGTGATTTAATTCACTGACTACCCATCATTTAAAAAGGGCAGCCTAGTGTATAGAAGCTCTTGCATGTGCAAGGTTCAGGAAGGGTCAGGCTATTATGGTCTAATGTACTCATGCTTATCTTATGTTTCTATAAGAGCCTGTTTTCGCGACTTGAACCCGTGACCTCAGGTCACATGGCAACAGAGCTCTTATCACTGCACCAAAGCTCCTCTTTACCAAATACCCTTCATTTAACAGACTAAAATTTGACTATTCATGAATTTTTATCTGTTTTAGGGCCCTAGTGCTGGAACAAGCTCTGGAATGCCCCCTGCTATTCCGAACATTGAACGGCAGCAAGGTACTTTAGCTCATTTGTAAACTTGTTTTTGATACTTTAATGCATTTTGCTCATTAGTAAACTTGTTTTCTGCATCACTCTGCAAGGATGCATGCACTTTTGGAAACTGTTTTGTGTTATTTCATTTTGCCCTTCTCTCTATTGGTCAGGAATATACTAGAATTGTTGTTGATAGAGTTATGGCATTCATTCTTCTAATTTACTCTGATGAGAAATGTTTTCTCTGTCATGGACTTCATTGTTTGCAATCTTTAACTACTTGCAGGTGAAGACGATGGAAGACAAGCTGGTTTTTCTTCAGCAGATCCTTCACGAAGGAGAAGTTCGGGTCAAATTCTAAATTCAGGGAATTTATCTAAGCAGAAGAACCCTATTGCAAATGATTCAACGAGCAAAGATGTTGTGGTTAGTTGTTTGAATTTTGTAATTGTTTGAGGGCACTTGTCTTCTCTTTTTCTTCTTGTGGTTGTACTAGTTTTTATTAGTTTTGTAGTCCTTGTCAGTTACTTCATTCCTGATACAGACTCTGTTGGATTCTCCTTTTGATTTGGTTGCTCATTTTGTTAAATGTTACCATTAGTCATGCTTCCTTTTCAGCCTTTTGTTCTCTCATCTACACCCCATATCTGGTGCATGTTATTGTTCCATATATATATATATATATATATAGATTGAAAGTGTATCTGGCTACATTTTTTCGCTTATTTAATTTTTTAAAAATTTATTAGGTTAATGATACTTCTGACTCAAGTGTAGGGGGTCATGGGTTTGCATTTGTTTCCAAATCCATTTATTTGGCACTTCCATGGACCTTTTGTCTTGCAGTAATATGATAAGTGTTTAGTAGTTTGACTCCCAGTTACAGTTTGACTTCGATTTTGACTTTAGGACTGGTAGACTACAATGTGGAGCTATACAGAATTTAGATTGCATTGTATAACTGGACCTGTTGTTCTTTTTACAGTTATCAAGCTCTACTTACATAGGAAGATCAAGTGGATCGTTGAGAAAAGGTGCTATAACTGGTAGCCGTGAAACATTCACAGTAGGAAATGATTCTGATCCTACACGGTCTCGTACACCCGAGGCAAGTCCGGGGACAGTGCAGAAAATCTCCAGTGGACAAAGGACCTCGCCGTTTGGTGGAGCCTCAGATGCTAGGCATACTTCATCTGGCAGGATTAACTCCAGTGGGAAAAACTTAGATACCACACTCAAGGGCATCGAGAGCCTGCGGTTTGATGATTGATTGAGATGGATCGTTCCTGAATTTTTCCTTTTTAAATTCATGTATATCACCAACGTTGTGTTGTAGACATCAGATAAACTTCATTAAAGCTCTGGAAAGATGCATTTTCTGGAAGTGAGAGTGGAAAAATATGAATATCTGGGTCTTTGCTCCATGAATGTTCGTGGAAATAAATGACTAAATGAGAGGACCAGAATTATGCAACGGAATCCAAGAGCGGTAAAGCTTTTTCCAAGTTCATGGACGTGCCCTTGAATCTCAACCACTGCTATGTTTTTTTTAAGTGAGTGCTGAGAGTTAGTAACTGTTATAATCAATAGGGAACTGTATATGGAGAAAACTTCATTGCGTCTAACCATAGAGACGCAGATTGTAGAAGTGGGTTGTAAACATGCGAAATGATTTGTTCTCACCCTTTTTATTCCTTCCGCAGTTCCTGTTCTTGCTTAAAACCAGTGGACCTTTTTGTTACGTTCCTTATTCCTAAAAAGACCTCTTCATTTTCTTATTCTTTGCGTTGATATTAGGTCTTGTACATGGCTTTATTAAAGCTAACGTGTTCTTTGTCTCCTCCTTTTTTATCTTTTTACGAACTTATGGAGTTGGTGCAAAATCCACTTAAGTGATAGATGGTACCCAATTTATCAAGGAATACCCGATGCATGCCATCCTGCATTACAGCCGTAGGCCATTTCCCCAAGCCAATAGCTGTGGTTCCACAGCAGTTACATGGAATGAATTGAGGTGCCGTTTGTTTCAAGGGTTTGGGATGGGTTTGAATTGGTGGTTTGGGATGGGTTTGAATTGGTTTTGGCAAAAATTGAGTGTTTATTTTGTGGGGATAGGTTTATCAAAACCCTTTAGAATGGCTTTAGTCAAAACCCAACCCCCCTTCCTTTTCTCAAAACTCACGTTGCTGGCTTTAGTCCTCCATGGCCCTCATTTCTGAAGTGACGCGCGCCCATGTCCTGGGGGTTGCAAACCCCCCATGGTCTGCAACCCCCATTTTATTTTTTTAAATTTTTTTTTTAAAAACAAATTTCACTAATTTATAAAAAATATTTTTCTCTACAAATTGACATGCACTTTGACTATTTTTTGAACAAGATATAATTTGTTAAATATCATATAATGTAAAATACTATTTTTATTATAATTTTAATATAAAATCTATTCCATTCCATTAGAAAATAATACCAAACAACATAATTATTATCATTTCATTCTATTCCAAACCTTTCCATTCCACAAATCCATTTCATTCCTAAACCCACCATTTATACCAAACGCCCTCTGAATTCCATTTGGTGATCGAAACTTCGCTGGACTTGTTTCTCATTATACCAATAAAGAAGTAGAATAAAATAATAAGTAGAAAAGAGGGCATCAGTTGTGCAATTAGTGTTCCCTGTTCACCCTTGGTATCGTCCCTTCCAAAGAAATGGTTGGTTAGATGTTAGTAGGTAGTCTTTACTTATTTCTACCCTGATGAATTCCATCATTTCATTTTTGCTGTATGTGGAATGTACTGATTGGAGTAGAAAGTGCACAGCTAAGCCGAAAAAGGGTACCTTTCTTCCAACAGTAAATTTACAGATTTTTTGGAAGTGGAGTAGTTAGAAGTTAAGTGAACAGACAGGGAAAGAAGCGTTTAAAGAATATAACTCACAGCTAAGAACTGATCCACCAAATATACAGGAAAAATTTATTTACATACACGAGTCTTATTGTAGAATATACATCTGCAGCAACTAGTAGCATTAATATGATTCAAAATAAAGACTGAAGCGAACAACGCCGCTGATACTTGGTCCTAATATCACTATATCAGTTGAGGAGCATTTTGGGGTAGCCAAAAGGGGGAGAGGCAAAAACTCAAGCATTGTTGAATGTTGATCTCCAAGTGCTATTCAGTAGAAAGTATGAGCAGTATTTTGGGACATAAACTAGCTGAGTTGTACAGACAATTAATATGGACAAAGCTAAGTTGTACATGTTGTTGCTAAGAACGACCACGTGTAAACTAATTCACAAAACCAAAGTAAAACTGTAGAATAAAGGCTTAGAAATATCAACAGGGAGACTGAGCTAATTGTTGCGGATGCATGGTCAATTTGTTAATGATATGGGCAAATACATAACCACTAGTTATCCTCTACTCACACAACAATCAAGAGATCAAGTCCAGAGTAATGGAGCAGAAACACTCAAAAGCAAGACTGGGTAAAAGGAGCTTCTGTGCACTAACGCCCACACGGAAGAGCCCATCGGCTGCCTTTTTAATTCCATTCTCACCTGATTTTGCGTAACGCCTGATACCAAACAATGGACTCCGGATATATTCAAAGTACTTGGAAGATTGACCTCCCAAATTAGAACTTGGTCACAGGGAATCCTTGCAAAAAGAGAATCAGGAATACATTTTCGGAGTAGCTCATAGCTGAACGAATAACATGATTATGGAGAAAGACAAGGGAAGGAAACAGGCTCAAAACGGTACGAATTTTTTTTTACAGAAAAGAACCCAAGAAGAGACTAAATATTCAGAGGATGGTCATATCTTTTCAGTTTATCATATGAGATTTACTCCCTTTTTCTAGTCCATATTAATTCATTTTACATTCTGGTACTGATGGTTACCAAAAACCAGGAACATTACTTTGATGAACCTTCCAGTGATTATTCATGGTTGACAAAAGCACATGCTAATTTGATAAGGCATTCCACTTAATTTTCTAACCCAGCCTTAGTCAGAAGTACTCGGGAACTAATAGATTTTCTGCTGTTTCTCGTTCAAAATCTGTAGTAATCGGCAATCATCACAATTACAATTAAATAAAGGCTAAGACTTCGCTTACAAATTTGTTTGCAAGTAAAAAGTGTCTATACCTTTACATGTTCAGGGAACAAAGGTAATTTGTCAATTACAATGCAGTCTTTATATGATTTCTTTTCCTCAAGGATTACAAAACAAATATTGAGCTGAAATTTGCAAACTCCTTCGAGCTATTTATTCTAAATAAAATTGAGCAATACTCCTAAGAAAGTGAAGTATTACCATTCCACAATCACAGAAGAAATCAGTAGCATCAAAGCAAATAATATAATTATTAAGGGCAGAGGAAATCCCGGTTAGGACAAACACGTTGATAAACAAACATGCGCAAGGAGATTGCCTATTACCACAAAGCAGACAATCTAATCACATGCATTATTGTAAAGTGAAATTTAAGACCACCCCCAACTTTTTACGCACAAAATCCCATCTTTTTCTTTTTCTTTTTCTCATTTCCCCCCTTGCATAAGTTCCAACAATCCTCAAGGAACATAAGAGACACAGCCAGAAAACAAACATAGAAACAGGGTAAACAAACACAGCGCGATCACCTCCAGCCATAGACCACTTGAGTATACCTTTCTTTAAGCCACCTAAAGCTCTTCTTGAAAGACCCTTTGACCTTACCTTCAACAGCATAAACCTTGTAGCTCGCAACCCTTTTTTTCCTCTGCAACTCAGGATCATTAAAGCTCCAACCTTTGGAAGTCGACCCATTAGTGGACTTTCCTTTCTTGAACTTCACATCTTTAGCCATCTCCAAATGGGCATTATTTGCTGCCGATGATGACGCATACGAAGCACTGTAGCATCTGAGGTCTTGTAGCCCAATTGGGTTTGGGATTGAGTTGGTTTTGCTGCTGTAGTTGTAGCTCTCCAATTGATAATCCTGTCCATCACGGTACGACTTGGATCTGAATTCTTCCATTGGAGAAAGATTAAGAGCAAAATTTCACCTTTTTTTAACTAATGCTTCGGGACTACTATAATTTCATAGAAAAAATAATAAAGCAGTCATAATGGGGTTTGGGGATTCCAAAGTTTCAGGGGTTTATGGACATGGCTCAATGCAGTAAGGTGGTTCTGTTATGTCGGTGGCGGGGCCGGCAGTGATGCTGGTGGTGGGACTTACTAAGAATTGTGCAATCGGTAACGCCAAACTAGTTTTGCTTTCGGCCAATAAACAGTTAAAAGCTGGTCGCTTTTTAATTACTTCCTTTTATCCAAAAAAAAGTATTCTAAAAAATTTTGTTTTCTTTTTTCAAAAATTAAATCTATTTTTAATCAAAATTTTAACCTATTTTATTAATATTAATATAAGTGACTCAATATTAAAAAATAAGTATAAAAATATTAAAACATTATATATTTGATGATTACATTAAATATATTATGTTTTATAATTAAGAAAAAATTATATGTAATTAAAAGTAAACTTTGTTTTCTAGAAGAGGGGAAGTAATTAAAAAAGCAAGTCAAAACTCAAAAGGGCTCTAACGTAATCTAATGGGAGAACTTTTGTTTAGACAAAATAAATACAAATGTGTACTGGACAAAGACTTTGGAAAGGTTGACCTGAATCCATTATGAGAATGAGACACTATTTGGGTATTATTTTTTGTTTTAATTTAATGCTTTTTTTTTTAATCAAAAAGAGATATTCTCACTTAATATATAATTACTCACCAAAAAGAAAAACCAAGTGTCAACGGTAAATGGTGTGAAGTCTTCCGTGGAAGACCGCTACGCTGCTTTTTCTCCTGGAACCTGATGAAACTGTTGATTAAAAAAGGTTTGCTCCAAGAGGGACAATTTAATGCTCGACTCACTACTTTATTTTAGAATGTGTACCATACAAAGTTGATCTTAACTGTTTTTGAATTTTTGAAGGTTGATGCAAAATTTTAAAATAAATAAACTATTAATATTAATAATTAAAAGAGAGAATTGCCATTGAGTTCCAATAATTTAGTTGAATCCTGCGGTGTAGGATATGTTAGAAAACTAAATTAGAATAAAATAATCATTTGATGAGAAAAAAAATATTATCATTATCATTATCATCCATCATAACGTACACACCCTCCAAACCCAAGTTTAAGAAATCAACACACATTCAACCCTACAAACCCCCAAATATCTAAAGACTCAAAAAGATGCAACACATGTTTGGTTTACACTTTACAGTAAACAGATGCAAACGAATTGGCATTTGGAATGCAACATATGTTACGGAATTCAGGCAGAGAAGATTTGGGTCTAATCCAAAATCTTGCAAAACGCTTAGAGAAAAGCATAAAAATGAATTTACAGGCTACCATGAACAAATAAATACATCTAAAGTAATTTACAATTGGCAGGTCGCATTGTTTACATCGGTGCCATGGTTAAATGATACATTTCGGAACAAAACTGTCGGCCCAAACTCAATTTCAAATACGACACCGACACCGTGGAGTGACGGACAGAACATCATGGAAGCCAACAGCTAAGACGCAGGAAATCAAGGTACCGATGCCAGTATGCTAGTTTGAAGATTTCGGGAACTTGTCAGGACCTTTGGGCCACTGGAATCCATAAATACAACACCGACCTCCCAACCCCAAAATTCACCTGACAACCTGTCTTCCCCGCAAAACGTTTATGTTGCAATACCTTTTCTGTTCATCAAGTCATGGTAATAAAGCAATAAACACATGGGTTGACCAAGAATGCTAAAGAAGCACCAAAACATCATGTTCCCAACCTGCAGAAATCAGATCAATCGATAACATAGTAATTAGCACAATTAACTTTGCGTTCAGAGAAGTTAAAGGCATGGAAAAAGAGTGCAAAAGAGGTTGTAAATACAGAGATACTACTTTTTAACATGGACCAACTGAATTATGACCTATACATATTGCTTGTGAATTAGAGAGTACGCTCAAAAAAGTTCAGAATTTTGCTTCCGTAGAAAAGGAACAAACAAATACTCTACCTGATATCTAGGAACCCGCTCTAAGGGAGGGAGGAGGGAGGAGGGAAGAGGGGATCGATTATCA
Source organism: Gynochthodes officinalis (assembly GCA_020080225.1). Classification (NCBI taxonomy): domain Eukaryota; kingdom Viridiplantae; phylum Streptophyta; class Magnoliopsida; order Gentianales; family Rubiaceae; genus Gynochthodes; species Gynochthodes officinalis. The sequence continues at coordinate 43,142,396 of CM034615.1, read as the reverse complement.
CAGGGTTAAAGAGCCATTCACGCAAAGACAGAGGACCTACCATAGAATTTTTGAACTTGGCTTGCAAATAATTTGTCAAAATAACTAATGGAACCTGTTCAAAGATACCAAAGTCATGATTAGTCCTTTATTAAAACTAGAGAAATAGATGCAATTCAAGTCAAGTATATTAATCGACAGCATCCATACTTTTCTGTACATGAAAGTGCGGCAGTTACCTGAAACATAATACCAATGAATGCCCAAAACTTGTATATGTGGCATGGAACAGCAATACACAGCTGCCAATAACAGAAATTCAAGTCACCAATACCGTCCCATACTAGTTGCTTTACATTAAAACAATAAGCCATATATTCATGCATTTGCCAAGAAATAATGAAGTGAATAATACCATACCTCATGGAAAATAGCTGATACGAGGAACGCAATCAATATGGCAACCCCCTACGACAACAGGAAACTGGCTGTCAGTTTAAAGTGACAAAATGTAGTGAAGCTTCACTGAGTGAGCCCACTAACCAACCATTCTTAATATAACAAGCTCACTCAAATCAGTACTACTATAGATGCTTTTTTCATGATTTTTTTTTAAAAGCTAAAGAAATGATTTAAGATGGATTACAATTGTGTTTCAGCACAGAGTGTCACTCAGATGATGACCCAAAATTTCAACTATCCTAAAGTTAAAAAGACAACTCTTTTTGATAGTCTAACTGAAGGCATGCCCACAGACAGAAATAGTGACACTGGCCAAAGGTCACCGCATGGCCACAGGAATGGTCCATTTATGCTAGATGTACAAGATTCAAAAGTTAATTATTACAAAATTGGATCTCCAAATGAGAAGGAAAAGGAAAAGGTAACATACAGGCCAGCAGGAAACACATATTTGATTAATTCATTAAGCCATTGTGATAAATAAGCAACCAGGAACTTACTTTCGAACAGAACAAACAGGAAAAACAAAATCAATACACCAGGCTGCTAGATAGGGGACAAATTACCTTCGGAATTCCATTGCGTAAGCACGGAAAGTAAATATGACGAACCATCCACTTATGGACAGGCTGCAAACAAAGAAAGATATTAATCGCTAATCCTTACACGAGACAAATAATTTTTAGTAATATCAATAAAAAGGCATTTGGAAACTACAAAAGCGAGCACAATCTAGCATATGCTGAAGAGTGATGTGAATTAGACCATGAATTACTTTACCCCTCCTTATGAGCATATAGTAGTTAGTAATTTCAAAATGAATTATTCAATATATAGTCACATACTTGCAATCAACACTGTACAAAACAGTAGGTCTGCATCTATGGCCAGCTAGCCGGCAACTCAGTTCTTGGCCAAATTCAAACTCAAGAATGAACTCTTAATGCAGTAGTTTACTTAAGCCTCTGGATACTGTTTCTAATGAATGCAGAAGAGAAAACTTTTCCCCTTGTCCATTCTGTAACTTTAGGAACTTTGATAAAAACAATCCGTAAAGCACAGCATTTAAAACTGTCTCACATTTTCAAACATTAGAAGTCCCCTACCCACATGATGGAACCACATGCCATAATACAAACCAAAATTTACCACTACAAAGATAATAAAGCTAATTACATGATTCAATGTCTATGCCTTTAACAAGAGATGGTAAACATTCTCCTTTTTTATGAACAAGGATAATTTACAACCAATTTTTTTTAAAAAAAAAGTAACAAAAATAAACTAATATTTTAAAAGCAAAAAAGAGATACTGTACAGATTACATACCATATTCCACATTCTCCAATACTGGGAATAGCCACAGCAACAAAAGATATTAATTGAGCATGGGGGAAAAAAACAATCTCTGATTAGTCCCAAAATAGTAAAAATGTTAAAGTGAAAGGAAGATTCAAAAGTCAACAAAAGGATTAGAGAACAGTAGAACACAGAGGAAAAATTTTGAATCTCATGCTAGCCTACCTCATCAATAGTTTTTGCATTCCACCAATCCTTGTAAAATTCACGATCACCAAAACGCAGAAGCTCTGCAAGTATATTTAGCCTATATCACAACACTGTATGTAAGTATGATCAGAGCAAATTGATAGACAGGATATGAAAACATTAAACATGGACCTAATCTTCCGAATAAGATAATCTATCAAATATATAAGAATATTTATCCATTTCTTATATAGCAGAAAAGTAGTCTTGACTCCATCAGACCATAAAAAATCTAAAGATTGTCTCTCTCAGAGGGGAGTCACTGGATAAAAAGATTCAATGGGAAAATAAATCTTCTACATTGCCAAATCAAGAGAGATGACTTACCAAAGATGAAAAAAGCAGTAAAACATGCAGAGCCAAACGTATAAATTTGGAACTGAAAGCTTCAAGACCCTCTCTATGGCATATAAAAGGTTTCCTTTCAAAGGATGCTGTGAGTTTTGCACAATGGGATTAATGTACTGCCCAAAAAAATTAAATCACTTTGTCAGCTGGATGTATTGATTTAAATTCATTTCCTTAGAATCTGAAGGAACTAACCTGCTCTATGATAAATCCCATTAATCCTGTAAATATAACCAACTTGATTAGCTGGCGTACAACCCAACCCTTCCGAATGCAAGTTGTACGGGGATAGCTTGTCTGCAAATTAAAGTGCATCTGTGTAGTTAGAGCGGCAAAAAAAAAAAAATGGAATTGTGTCATTCACTTTATTCATAATTTCACAACAGTGGCATTTTTTTATGACTGTAACAAAAATTTAATTAAATAATGTCATCCATAAGTTGCAAATAAAAATTAAAGTGTGACATATTTCTGATCCACACAATTTATGAAATGTCCACAGTTTTAAACAGGTTTTATCCCAATTCAAGGAAACCAAGATTAAAAAATTTAGTTGTATTTCTTCCTTTTTCTTCTGTTAATCCAAATAAAGTTTACAACTATTCAAGACCAAGAAGGAAGTGCACCATTCAACAAAGAAGTAGTTCACTAGGAAGAACATAATCCCAAACAACAAACAACATAAAAAAGATAACCTTCAAAGAATGTCCATTATTTCCTATATCTCTCTGCTGGGTATAGCCAAGGGACAAACTTACAGTACATTTGACAAAGGCTTCAGAATGTTTACCTGGTAACACAATGTGGGAGCAAACATGAAGTACGCCAAAGCCTTGAAGGTTACATCATATGTGCAATCCGTACTCAAATAGTTAGGCAACTCCTCGCCCTATTGAAAGAAAAAGAATACAAAACAATTCACATGGATTTTTATAATTTAAACACAAGGACTCATCATTACAGCTTAGAAAATCACTTTTCATGACTGCGTTTGGGGATTCCATTCCAAAATTTCAAAACAAAGATGTATCCTTTACATGAAAATTCTTAGCTACACTTTGCTTAAGTGAAACTACCTACCACTCCAATGACAAAGTGCCCTAGAAACTTATAACCACCTTGAATATAATTAACCAGATAGTGCATGCAATCTTTTGAAATAAGTCTGATTCATATCATTATGTGTGACAATATTTTACGCTGGCAATTGAAATACATAAGCATCTCAAGAAAAAGATTCTCAACCTTCGCCACTCTATTTTCCTTCTCATTCAATTAAACAATTCTAGATTGAAATGTATGCGCAAAATTAATACGTGCATACATATACATACATACATATTGACAGAAGATCATAATCAAACAAAAAACAAGAGTTATCAGTTTACCTTCTCAAGTGACTTTGAAAGCGCTCTCATATCATAGTTTGTATGAGCATAGGATATCAATTTTAGCCACACAATGCAAGCAAAGAGCATCAAATTCACACCTGAGAGGACCGCAGATTCACACCTGTGCATTTTAGACCTCAATTGATTATTTCATGGTAAAATATATTTACGCCAGATACACAATACAAATGTATCATGATTTATTAACTATAAAGTATGTTGGACAATAAGATCACCATTTCAATTAAGATCCCTCACAATAAAGATGACGGCTATGCTATATGAAAAATTTGTAGGTGTAAATATTGCCAACAAAATGAAACCATGACCATTTCATCTGACATCGATTAACAGACTGAGAATTGTTTTTTCTCTGTTACAAGTCGACATATATTTGAAAACTATTTTACATATCTAGAATATCACCTTACGCACACAAAGTAATTGTTGACTGAAGGAAGCTAACTACTTCAATATACCTTGAAATTATCAATAAAAGTTATTTTCAAAACACAAATGAGCACTTAAAAGTCAAAATGACAGAAACTGAAGGGTAAACATTACTTTCAAAAATTGCTACTAAGACACAACAACAGCCTAATATGGGAAAGACAAACCTCAGGATGACAAGAACTGGATACAAAATTGCAGTCGTAGTTATTATAAAGTGTAGAATGATGACCACCTGCAACATCAGAGGGAGTCAATATTTCAAAATAATGACACAAACAATAAAGATTAAAAAGCAAGAACAACACAGGAATAGGTTCCAAGAAAATCTTTAGAAAGTAAAAACACTAAGTGGTGGAAATACAAATCACCGGAAACCAAGACATTAAATTCTGGAGTAGCCTTTACAAATTAAGTTAGCAAACTGCAATGCTACAAACACAATAATCAAGATATTTGCCAATGCAGTAATGAGAACAGTGACAAACACAAGGCATGCACTGAGATTACAGCTCTGAAATATCTCAACATAAAAGTCTAGCAAATTTTTTTTATTTGAGTTATTTGATATGTGCGTAATCATCCTAAAACTACTGGCAATGTAACATAGACACTCTAACTCTATTTGGTAAGAACATAACTAAATACAACCAGTAGAGTAGCATATTTCATCGCAAATGTTGAATGTTAAAAACAAGATAATGTATCTACACAGGAAGTTGCAAATTTTTCAGCCAAAGTGTCAAGTTAGATACACCCTGTTCAGAAGAATCTGTTCACATCAGAAAGAACCAAGAAGAATAACAGCTTGAGAAATGAATAATACAATTCAAAACGTAAAACCTTTATATGATAAATCATAATAATCAAAATAAAGAAGGAATTCAAACTTACTGGTTCCGATATGTACTTTTTCTGGACCAATTTCTCAACCAAGTATGCAGCTAGGGGGAATACTGGAAAACTTAGCCTGCAATATTACCACCAAAGGCAAAAAAAATTATGCTTATGTATCCACTGAAATCATGAAAGAAAATTAATTTCCTTCAGGACTTTTTGAAGTCGAGGAACACATGTACAGAGAGTTGTGAGATAAATACCAGCACATTAGCAGAGGCCAATCCCCTAGTGATCGCGAACTAAACCAAAAACCTGATTTAATTAACCACCCATACTGCAATAATGAAGGGGGAAAGAAAAACACATTCAACTGTTACTGAATTGCTCAAATTTTCTCCACATATGGCGCATCATAACATAAAAAAGTGTTAATATCAGTTGCAAATGAACATTTATTGTCAGTATTTACCATATGCAACACACCTTCATCAAATTTTCAATAATAAGCCGGCCGTTTACTGCAACAAGTACCACGATACATAGATTAAAAAGACCTGCATGGCTCTGAAACAAAATTCTCATCAGTATCCAGCATTAAAACATGATACTTCAATCTCAAATCCAAGTAAAAGGTTCTTTGCTAAATTAAAGAAAGCGCATAATTTCCACCCGTCGCTATTGCTAGTTCATTTGTGAATGCATGCAAACAGTAAATGCTAAACAACTTTTACTATTGTCGGTCACACTCCAATCCAGCAGCAGACAAGTCATTAAAATATGCTTGGGTCTGTAAATTATTTTTTTGGCTACCAGGCTGCCAAAGCAACACCCCGCCTCTGTCAGAGTTTGGAGTCGTGTAGCTAAAGAAGACCGGGGAGAAAAAAGAAAAACGAAGCAATACAAAGACGTTACTGCGATACACGTTTACCTAATGTAGGAATATTGGAGCCATTCCCTTCTGCTTCATAACTCCCCTAATCTTGTCCAGTTCTTGCAAGTAGCCATTTCCAGGAAAAGAAACAGCTTACGAGTTTCGTGCCTACTTGTCCCTTTTCGTTTCAGTAAACTCCCAACACTATAATGGTACAAATCACCATTCTCCTCGTCTCCTCTAAAAAGCCTTAAAAAAGTTTTCTGCTTATTATCTCTTTATGAACCTATTTAGCAGGACCCAAATACACTTTTGACGCTTTAGGCTACGAATAAGTTTCAGAATCACACCATACAATAGCCAAATCCCTTTTATTTATTTTTAAAAAAAAAAAAAGAAGAAGAAGAAGAAGAAAAAGGAAAAGATGTCTTTTTTGTAGACAAATTTCTCATATAAAAAAATTTCAAATAAAAAAGTAGTTATTGAAATCCATGTTGAGACTTGAAATATTCAAAATTCTAAAGCTACAACCCCAAACTAAACTAAACTAAACACGAATTTTGTGCTCTGAACTTGAAATGCATGACATAAGCGTAAATTTATTAGGCAGCTCTATACCTGTTTGAAAATGGCGTCAGAGCTAAGAGGACTCTCCTTAATTCTCCGGTGAGCAGGTGCCGAAGGCCTATAAGCAAATTTAAGCGACGACTCCACTCCACCTCCTCTGCCCTCGCTATTCCCAACCTTCTCCCTCTCATCCTTCCCCCTACTCAACTGTCTCACCAATTCCACTCCACCACCACTACTATTCCCTTTCTCAATCTCATTTGTACTCCTATCCTCGCATTCATCCGTAGAATTCCCCTTGAAACTAGACTCCGACTCCGATTCCAACTCCTTCACAACGTCCTTCCCCGCCGCACTCGCTCTCCTCCTGAGAGAACCGCCTCGATCGTAATTCAACCTGTTATTCGCGCTCTCCACGCTCGAGATCACCGTCGTCGTCGTCGTCGTCACCGCAGCCGCTCCCACACTCTCCGGCGACTCCATGATCGCCATTACAAAACTCCAAATTCTACACGCAAAAATCCTCCGTACAAAAAAAAAACTCTTTCCGTAACTTCGCAGGCACAGAAGAAATGACGGAGACGTTGAAGAGAGAGAAAACAAAATTGATGTAAACTTCCAGAAGTATGTATACCGTATACGTAAAACTAAAATATACAAATCCCGGTGAAGGGAAAGCCGCCCCTGGCCATCGTGTATTTTATATACGTATTGATTTTTTTTCTTTTTCAAGTATTACTGTATCACTGTATATCTTAACCGTGAAGAAAAGAGAAAAAGGTGACGCGGACAATCTGGCGGAATGTGGACGGAGGAGCCGCCGCTTGGAAGGTTCTGATAGGTGCCCGTGTGCGTGCGCGCTACCGCGTGTCTGTAGAGAGAGAGAGAGGGGAGGGAAACCAGTGGGTACAAGATGCGTTGCATACGGTACAAGAATCTAGAATATTTGAAGGAAGAACGCGACGACGACGGGACCGGGCATGGAATGGAGGAGTAGTCCGCGGTGGGCCTTATGTAGCATTTTGGACTTGGGAACGGACAAAAAAGATTCGAATACGTGCCTTAATTAATAGTTTAATACGTGCCTTAATTAATTTGAATACCAAAAACGGCCCATGCTCTCGGTTGGGATTTTGATAGGGCCTTATCGTGCTTGCGGGCCCCTTTATCAGGAAAGCCCATGGTAAAAAAGGAAACCGGGCAATGAATGGGAATTTCTTTCTTTTCATCTCCAACTTCGTGGGCTGCGGGTCGAGTGCTCCTCCTTCACTGGACTTAATTTTTTTATTTTTCACTATAAATCTTTTATTAATAATCGAATAAAATTTATTTTTCATTATATTTAAGAAATTCCTCAATTCGAGTCAAAGAAGCAATATGGTTTAATTATTGTAAAATCAGTTGTAATCTTCTTCTTTTTTTCCGTATGTGAAAATTCTACCAAAACACCTTTTATTTTAATAGGCCATCAACTGAATTCGAATATTTTTTAATAGCAAAATTAGTTCCGAATAATTTTGGATGGTAAAAACAATTAGCCGCTAAGGTATAGAAATTTGAGCTGAAAAGAGTAAAATCATTAAATTTTAATATAAATATTTCATAATGTTATTATCACATGATAATAAATTTTATTATTTTTCTTCTGATGGAGAGAAGAAATTATAATTAGCTTTTGGGAAAAATTTTAAACAACAAAATCTTTTAATTTCTTATTTACTACTTTCAATCTCGTTACACCAAAACTCTATTTTCAAAAGTAATTTTAAGGATTTCTAAACAAAATATTAAAGTAATAATAGCATGCAATGTCGTGGAAGAATGTCAAACTGTTTTATTTTGTGAAAAATGTTGACCATTTTTGCCACCTCTTTTTGGTATTTTGTCTCAAACTCATCTCGTCATGAACGATTTTGACAAATTTTTGTTTAGTGTGGGATTGAGGGGTTTTTAGAATATTGTATGAGAATAATTGTCTTCCGTGATAAATGGTTTTGGTTTTTTGTCAACTCAAATCAATGACACTTAATTGTGCGTACGTAATCTTTCAAATCTGGGCATATAAATTTAGAGTAATGATCAAAATAGTGATAAATCATAGTGATTTTGTATAAAGATTGACGTGATATCATGAAAAAATAAAATTATCTATTCTATTTTCATTAAAAAACACAAAATAATACAAGATAATTTTGTTTTTTTATAATTACCACTTTAGTCACTATACAAAGTCATTATGATTTGTCACTATCAGTCTTTTGGATAACATTCCACATTCACAGAGAAAAATATACAATTAGTTTACCACTGTGTTTGAGATTTTCAATCATATAGATGATTGAGCACTAAATCCTGAGAGCAGAAGCATTTTAGCTTCAATGAACAACATTAAACTGCTGTATGGAACTAAAAGCTGATGGGAAGATGGAAAATGGCAAGGGTTATGAACTGATGCACACAATCTTACTCAAAAATGCCAGAAGGAACCTGTTAGAAGAACTAACAGAAAACATTGCATATCTCTATAACAAATTACTACTACATTTGAGGTTTCAGTCATACTAAATCCAGAAAGAGGCAAAAGCATTAGCCTCAAAAGACAACATTAAACTGCCGTATAAAACTAAAAACTGATGAGTACAGGCAAAATTGTAAGGGTTATGAGCTGGTGCACATAAAGAACCTGTTAGGACAATTGAGAAAACATTGCAGATCTTCTATCACAAAGTATTAGAATCGTTTAATACTAGCTACTACGTAAGCTTAGCAAAACAAGACTTTCTAGAGGAGATCTGCAACATTTGATGGCAGCTCCTCTAGTAGCACATTGTAGAACTTTTGAATGTCGTAGAGCATTCTTTCATCATCTTTGGTAACAAAGTTGATGGCTACACCTTTCCTTCCAAACCTTCCACTACGACCAATGCGATGGAGGTAATTTTCAGGCTGAGTTGGGAGATCATAGTTTATAACAAGGGAAACTTGTTGGACATCAATTCCTCGCGCCAAAAGATCTGTGGTAATCAGAACTCGAGATGAACCAGAACGAAACTCACGCATTATAATGTCCCTAGTGTTCTGGTCCATGTCACCATGTGTGGCAGACACTGTATGATCCCTGCTACGCAACTTGTCAGTTAACCAATCGACCTTTCGGCGTGTGTTCACAAAGATTACACTCTGAGTGATGGCTAAGGTCTCATACAGATCACAGAGGGTTTCAAGCTTCCATTCTTCCTTTTCAACATTCACATAGAACTGCTTTATACCTTCCAGTGTCAGCTCATCGCGCTTTACAAGTATCCTAACAGGTTTGTTCATGAATTTCCTGGTGATCTCTAGGGCCTCAGGAGGCATTGTGGCAGAAAAAACTCCAACCTGGACTTTTGAAGGGAGAAGCTGGAAAATATTATAGATCTGGTGCCGCAGAGAGCAGAAAAAACAATATCATTGTTAGAATAACTTAGATACATGATATGAAAATGTATCAATCATATATTCATAATAAATTTACCCAACTCCATTGGTTTCTAAGGATTAAATCGTGATTCAAAGTCCAGATTGAGCAAAAACATATCATCCCTCCACTCTTTTCCACTCCCTCTCTCACAATAACAGTTCAAAATCAATGTTGTTAGTATGTCTATTGCGCTTGTTGATTTCTGACACCTTTGCACATTTTCTCTTTTTATACTTACTATCAATAGTTGTGTAAATATCAAAGGTGTATGAAGAATTTGTGAACTTAAATTTCCAGCTGCATAGGACACAAAATTAAGAAAGAGGAGCACCTGATCCTTGAAACCTCGAGAAAGCATTTCATCTGCCTCATCCAACACAAACATCTTAAGATAATCAGCACGAAGGGACTGTCTTCGCAGCATATCAAATACACGCCCAGGAGTTCCAACAACAACATGAACTCCAGAGGCCAAAATGCGTTGGTCCTCACGGATGCTGGTTCCGCCAACACAAGCATGCACCTTAACACCAAGGTAGTCTCCAAGTGCTCGCATAACCTTCTCAATTTGTTGAGCAAGCTCACGTGTAGGTGCCAAAACCAAAGCCTGGCACTGAACTAACCCATAGTCAAGCTGTTGAAGGATCCCGGAGCAGAAAGTTGCAGTTTTCCCAGTTCCAGATTGTGCCTGTTGAATAACGTCAAGACCTTTGCAGAAAGGAACGATTCCCCTTTGCTGTATCGCAGAGGGTTTTTCAAATCCTACATTAAAATATAGCAACTTTCAACATTGGCTCAAATTAATCTCAAGGCATGACATTACAGAATCGCAAAAGGGAAGAAAGCGTTGCACTTGTTGAAGATGCATGTCAAACATGGAGAGGATCAGAAAAGTAATATGATCCTATATCTTCTTTCAATCCAAATTCGGGGTGAACTTTCTCAAAAAAATTGAAGATGAGATATTGATCAGGTGCATGATAGTAACTTCAAGCAACGCAGACAATGTAAAGCAACAGATTTCATAATATGAAAGCAAAAGTACCATATGCATAAATGCCTCTCAAAAGGTTCTCCTGCAAACCCATAGCGTCAAAGCTGTCGAAGACCTCATCGTATGAGGTAAAGAAATCGCTCCCATCTGCTGAAAGCCTGTAAACATCAAGAAAGATTCAATTACAAAACTAGTTGGTCGTGTGCAAGTAATCAACTCTGAATTAAAAACTTCATCTTAGCCATATGTTGATTAAATAAGTACAATGCATTACACACTTTCAGTAACAAATAAAAATATTCATCCGTACAAATCATTCATTTTGGCATCATACTGACGAGCATCAAACTGTGATCCATCCGTGACCGCACCTGCCATGACTGCCAAGTTGTCCAAAGTTAGGCACCTATGATGTCAATATCCTCATATGTCATAACTTGGAAAAATAGTTGTTAAACCAGAGGAGCATTGCTAAAGAATCATAATGGAAGTATTACATATCACCCCGTACATACTTTAGCCATGGATTCAATATCAAACCTCATTAAAATTTCCCTGAATATCGCTTCTAAATTTTGCAGTGATTATCAGATCCATTTATACATCAAATATTGTTCAGAATCTTATCCAGTGGTAAACATCAAATTTGATATTAAAAGACCATGGATTATCTTGTTCATTTCCACATCCGGCAGTTTAATCTGCAAAACTTGAAATCTCCCTCATGATCCCCACCAAGAATAAATGACTAACCATCTTAGACAAATCCCAGAACCATGGCAATCTTTATCTACGATAATACAGCTTTATTATTACTAGAATGATCAATGAAATACTCACAGAGCAGATATTCACGCACATGAAATCCCAAAAATAAAATGAAGCTTGTAATGACTGTAATGCAAAACATGCAACAACATTTGACTACACATCCATAGGCAAACATGCACAGAAGCTCCCTGTCCCAACAGACACAATTACATAAAACAAGAACCAAGAAAAATAAAAAAATACCTAAAGAACGGTAAGAGATAGAGAGAGAACTAAGAAAAATGTTGAATACAAAGATATGGGCACTTTTTTTGTGTAAGTGTGATTGTGTCCCCAACTCCTCGGATCTACAGAGTGGACGATTTTTAAGAGCGGGAAAGGGTCAGCATTTCGTTTAGTTTGACTCAGGACTCGAATGAGATAAAATTTATTCTCAGCAATACATGTGGCTCCTAGGCAGAGGTATCGATCTGTTTGACATTTGTCACCAGACGTGGAGAATGAATTTACGCGCGAGACGCTATAAATGTTTGCCAAAAGGACCCAACTGTGTTTGAATTCAATGGCATTTAACAAAATTTATTTTTTTCTCACAAAAAAAATATAACATTAAAAAAACTTTTATTTAATTTTAAAACTTAAAATCTAAATTTCTATTAAAATTCTACCCACATCATTTCAAAAAATTTCCCCCAACCTACTTTTTTTTATACTTAATTTTATTTAATTTTAAATTATGGTACAAACATATACATAGTTGAGTTAAAAACCATGTATTCATTAGCTAAGTTAACAACCAAAAAAATCACTATAAGTATGCATGGATTATATATTAAAAAATATATTTTTTAACATTTTTTATAATCCCAAAATAAATTATACTCTATTCATCCCAAAAAAAGAGTTCACTTTGAAAAAAATTTCTTGTCTAAAAAAAAGAGTCCATTTTTTAACTAAACTTCTAAAATATCCTTACAAATAATAATTTTGTATACCCAAAATTAAAAAGGTAAAGATAAAAATATAAAATTATATATTTAGTTATGCATTAAATGATAATAAAAGTTGTAACTTAACCAAAGTGGATTTTGTTTGGGATAGAGGGAGTATTTTAAAATATTTACTTCAAAAAATAAAAAATTGCGTTTGAAAATAGAATGTATCCATACTTTAAGTAAAATTCCAACCTAATAAATAAAATTAAAAGTTGGAATTTGAAACAAGTTTTTTTTTTTTTGCGCAAAATTAGGCTTGGTACAAATATATTTTTTTATTTTCATCTCACACACGTTTTTCAATGCATAAAATATTGTAGGTTGAACATTTCTCAAAAAAAAGTATTGTATGATCTCCAATGTAAATGGAATCTTAACACCATTCCGAATGCAGCAATATGGTCTCTGTCAATTAAGAGTTTTGAACTTCTACTACAATTTTGGAGATTGGGAACTGAAACATGTTGAGGATGAGGAAGAGGCTAGGATTGGTGACTTGGAAAATTTGCAACATCTCACTTCTTGAGGGATTTCATTGGCCAATTTATCTGCCTTGGAAAGGATATCTTGTAGCAGAAATTTGCGAAGATGCGTAGAATACTTATACATGAGAGGGTGTGAAGGATTATATAATTTGCAATTGTCACACAGTACTGGAGATGGTGAGAGACTAAGAAGGTTCAGCATCAATAACTGTTCAGACTTCAAGTACTTGGTGATCATTGCTGGAGCTAAGAATAACTAGCTGCCAAACCTTGAAGTTCTTGCTATGCATGGTCTCCCCAGCTTGGTATCAGTATGGAGAAATTCAATGGGCAAAAGGTGCCTTAGAAATCTTCGTTCCATCAACGTTTGGTATTGCGACAAGTTGAAGAATGTTAGCTGGATTTTGCAGCTCCCAAACCTAGAAATGATTTACTTATTTTACTGTGCAGAGATGGAAGAAGTAATAACTGGAGATCATGCTGAAGATGTAGACTATCTAAATGCTTTTTCTCAGCTCAAAACCATGTCAATCACAAAGCTCCCAAGATTGAGGAGCATCTCCCGAAAGAAAATTTCTTTACTTAATTTTATTTAATTTTAGATTATCATATAGCACATATTACCAACATATATATGGTTGAGTTAAAAACCATGTGCATGATGAGTTAAAAATCATGTATTCATTAGCTTAGCTAACAACTAAAAAATCACTCTAAGTGTGTATGGATTATATATTAAAAATATATATTTTTGAACATTTTTTACAATCCCAAAAATAATTTATACTCCCTCCATCCATAAAAAAAAAAGTTCACTTTGAAAAAATTTTTTTGTCTCAAAAAATAGTTTATTTTTAAACTAAAATTTTAAAATATCCTTATTAATAATAATTTTGTATACTCAAAATTAAAAATATAAAATTATACATTTAGTTGTCCATTAAATAAGTTGTATATAACAACTAATAAAAAGTTGTGATTTAACCAAAGCGATTTTTTTTAAAATTTTATGGAGGGAGTATTTTAAAATATTTACTTCAAAAAATATAAAAATATGTTTTAAAATGTAATGTATCCATACTTTAAGTAAAATCCCAACCTAATAAATGAAATTAAAATTTGGGATTTGAAACAAGCATTGTTTTTTTTTTTTTGGCTCAAAATTAGGCTTTGTACAAATATATATTTTCATTTTCATCTCACACACATCTTTCCAATGCATAAAAGATTGTCTATTCATCATTTCTCAAAAAAATATTGTAGGTCCAGCATTTTCCAAAAACTTGTTTTGAAATGAATTTCAAAATGCATTTTTCCCACAAAAAAATAAAACCCTAAAACACACAAATCTTTTACTCTTTCATATAAAACATTTTAGTTTAAAATACGTCTTTTAACAATTTAGTTGAAAATATTTTTTTAATTTTTGCAATTCATGTAATATTTTAATTTTGAACATGTTTTCAAATTTGTAATTTATACAACATTTTAATTATACACACATTCCAAATTATCAATTCTAAAAACATTTTTAAAAATATATTTTGAAACACAATCCATACACAATTTTACTTACTTTATTATTCTAAAATAAGGCAGGTAAGGCTATGTTTGGTTTATGATTTATTTGAAAATTTTCATTCGAGTATGTGTGAAAATTTTAATAAAAAAATTTTTTTAAAAAAAATATTTTGGAAGGAGAATAAAAAGTGTAATTCTGAAAAAAGAAATTTAAAAATAAATGTAAAATAATTTGGTGGGAATTTCAATTTTAAAATTTTTAATTTGAAATAAAATTAAAAAATTGTTTTTTTTTGGAAAAAAATTAACTTTTTGTAAATAAAAGAAGAGCTAATAGTTTCTATCTACAAAAACTTAATTTCTTTCACACAAAAAAAAAAGTCCAAACACCTTTTATTTTATTTCAAAATTTAAATTTAAATTTAAAATTCAAACTTTCTCCCTAAATTCTCCTCACATAATTTAAATTTTTTTCCCCTAACACACTTTTTATTATCAATCCAATTTTTTTTTCACAAATAAAAAAATCACCAAAATCTTTATACATTCCAACAAATTTTTTTTTGAAACAAGACATAATCCAAACATACAATCCATGCTCGGTTAGACAGCAACAATCACTTAGCTGTAACAAAATTTCATAAGAAGATTTCTCAATAAATCTAAAAAAATAGGATTAAGTCTCAACGAGTAAATCGATATTTTACTTCCAATCACAAATTTCATATTAGACGCAGTATGAACATTGAAAATTATGATAAAAGATTCCTTAATCAATCGAAATCGACGTCAACGTCAGAAATACTTACTAAAACATTTTTTAAATACAAATATTTAATTTTTTTCACGAATTAATAAATTAAGCAATATTTCATTATAGAGAATAACGCCTAGATCAATCTTCATAAATTTTATCGTAAATGTGAAAGGAACCTTGAAGCATGGCAGCTGAGCTGTTCTCGGTCACATTTCCATCATTACCTGTTGGCTGTTGCTAATACATTTTGAACAAACAGGCCCATCTTTATAAATTTCATTGTAAATGTGAAAGGGACCTCGGAGCATGGCAGCTGAGCTGTTCTCGGTCACTTTTCCTTCGTTACCTGTTGCTAATCCCTTTTGAACAGCTGACAATGGCAGATACGAATTCAAACAAAATTTTGATCCACAAGTAACTGAATCCAGCTGATTTTTTGCCTTGTATCTTTGATGTTGTACTTGGACTTTGTGAACAAGATAGAGCTTCCAGCAAGATAGTTATGAAAGACTTTACCCTAGGGATTATACATTACAAAGCTACATATTTTGCTTTTGTTTTCAACTCTTACTAACCGTCAAATCAACAACGTGGGACTATTAAGGGGTAAAAAATCACAACATAACTTCTTTATCGGCTGGCCTTTATCTGCAGAGAGAACCTTTGGCTTACAACTTACAAGGTTAATTTTCTTAGTAGTGGTAAACTCCTCCATGCCTAGGCGCACAATGCTATTGTCATGGGATCCTCAGACCCCAAGCACACTTGTTCTTCGCCACAGCAAGGATGTCGTGGAGGATTATTTGCCTTGAACACATTGGGAGACCATAAGATATCAGTGAACATTACTCGGCTTGAAAACTAACATCTAGAGTCCCTTGCACCGGAATGTACACAAGTGGCTTCCAAACTGCGAGATAATATCCACCAGTGCTCCGTAACCAGCCACTGCTACAACCTGAGATTAAGGAAAGACTAAGTATAAGTTGAGAAGGAGTACTTACCAATAAGGAATCAATCCTCCCATTTCAAAGTACTAAAAAAGACACCTACTGCAAATTTTGTCTAAAAGAAAAAATTAGAACGCAATCTGAATTCAATGTGGTTCTGATTTGAAAAATGAGATACAGCTTAGTTATAAAAACTAAAGGTTAAAATTTATTTTTTAAAGAAAAAGGCCTTAAAAAGACAATTGCAAATTCAATGTTTGCAAATCATAAAATCAGAACACATTATACAGCAGCGGAGCATTTTAATATATTGCCATCGGAATTTTGCTTCTAACTAATCTTTAATCTATGTTTTCCCTTCCCTCTTTGATTTTAGGATTTTCTTTCCTGGACAATCTTCAACATACTAACGCCAGAGTAGAACTCACCCCAGAAGGATGCAAGGAAACAGAAAATGATGACTGAGGAGCACATTGTATCTGCGATACAGTATCTCCATTCATGTTAAATCGGCTAAGCAAAGCTTCGGTTCCAACCGCCAAAATCTGAAAAGAAAACATAGGATTTGCCAGAAAGCCAAAGGAATGAGAATCATACATAGAAACAATTAAACAATGCCTCCATTACTGTCAAACAAAGTAACAATCTGCACCCACTGCAATAATATGCCAAGGTCAACTTAGAATAGTTAAAAGAAGAAGAGCAGGACTGAAAATTGAAACCATCAATTGAATAAGGCATATATGATCAAAGAGTTAAATGGTTAACAGGTCACATCAGAGGTCAATAACTATCAAAGAACTAAACCAATGAGAAGATATAATCCTCGGTAAGACAAATTCAATCTTCCTAGAACTGCCTACAGCGCTTATTCCATGTACATATGTTGAAGACAGATTTCATCAAGTTATTTGACTTGATTTTGCCATTCAACTTCCGACTGAACATTTGAAAGATAACTTGCAAAAGAGGCCAAGAGAAATATAAGCAACTAGGAGTTATGGAGCCCTGGAACTTGTAGAGTCAGACATAAACCCCAACACCTGTCCCTATAGTTTGGAGGACATCAAGATACCATTTTAATGGAACAGCGATAGCCAGCAAGGAAGAAGAGCAGAGACAAAACATTTCATACACTAGCCCCTGAGGACATTAGCTCTGGTTATTATAATTTTAGAAAAATGGAGACACAAACTACTGGACTAAGGCATAAACAATGAAATGACTCACTTCATTATTGTCAAAAACAACATCCTGAATAGAAGCATTTGTGGTGATCCTCGACACACATTCCAAAGCAGGAAGGTTCCAAAGTGATAATGATCTGCCACTTCCACACGCCTACAAAAGGTAATTGCTCATTAGATTAAGCCATAGTCCAAACTTTCCATGGCAGGAAATTTCGTACCCGCAGACAGAAAAGGGAACACATGTTCATCTAATACCTCATCTGACAACATCAATTACAGCAATAAAAAATGGAAACAAACAAACTTAAAGCAAAGCAAAACATAAAGATAAAGAACAAACAGAAATGCCCAGCTATTAATAAAATTTCAAAGGCGAAGGAGAAAACAAAAGGCATCACATCACATAACTTCTTACCAACCAGCTCTCACTTTCATCTAGTGCAATGCAACTGATGTATGGACAAGGTTCCTTCAAATTATTGTCCTTCCCTGGATCAATTACTTGTGTACACTTCCCACTTTTGCAGTCTACTTTTGTGCGGTACAAGTAAGAGAAAGTACAAATAAATGACATAACATAAACAATCAGATATGAGGAATTATTAAAATAAAGAAAAAGGAGAAGATTAAAAATTTAACTTTACCCCATATTCGTACTTCCCCATCCTCTGAGCCAGTGATTATCTGAAAACACACAGGAAAGTGAAAAAAAGCTAAGTAACTAAGCAAAGGAAAACCCATAACCATGAGTATGTGTAAAGTAAAGCCAAAGAGAGGAATTAATTCATCTATACAGGACCCTGAACCTAATTGAAAGAAAAAAATTCAATCTAAGGTTGCTTCCCAAGGCAATATAATGACATCATGACCAAATTGCTGGAAGCTATGAGCCAATCAGAAAAAATTCTCTAATCAGTGGCACATTTGGAAATCTTCCAAGAGAAGAACTTCTTAGTTAATTGTAAATGAAGATTTCATTATAAGCATTCAAAATAGTTATGAACTGAAGAAGATAAAAGCTGCTGAATTCATCTCTGAAAAAAGCACACAGTGCCAATTAGAGAGCACCTGGAAAATAAACCAAATCTTAAAATATAAATCAATAAGCAAATTCACACTCTTAGATAGTAAAAATCAAAGGCCGAAGGAAGACAAGGGGGTTTCATAAGGTAAAATCATTTACCAACCAATAACAAAGAGCAGAAAAGACCATATAAATGTGAGTAATAAGACAGAAGAGAAAATACAGACCTGGCTGCGAGAGGTTCGAGCAACAATAGAATGCAGATAGTCTGAATGGCCTTTAAAAACCATTTTGATTTTACACGTCTCCTGAAAATATGTAGCACAAACTCAGAAGGATCAAATCAAATTAAATTTGCAAAAAGAAGCACAGGAAAGCAATGAAGATGAGGCAAACATCCAGACAAAAGATGGAAACTATGCAGAACAAACTCAAACATATTCTGTATTAATTGATTAGTCATCTGCAGAAAATACATACCAAATCCCAGCAATATGCACAAGAGTCACCAGCAGCAGCAAAAACAGATCCACCCTACATAAGTAAAGATGAAAAATCAATAGAATTTTTGAACTATGCGTGTGACAAAAATTTGAACCACTTAGATAAAATCGCCCATGAATCTGAGAGAGAGAGAGAGAGAGTTTCATCCATCAAACAACTCAAAAGAATTATATATATAAATATATATATTTACACATAATTCAAATATTTGAAATTATTAGTTTAAATGCGTAATATTCTAAAAAGGTAAGATGCAGTATTGGGATGTAAAAAGAACTATGGATCTCCAAGACATTTTCATTTCAGAGTTTCCTTCTACATTAGGATATTATAAGCTCTACTCCTCAGCGATTTGCATGGAAATGGTTTCCTTAAGATATAGAAAAGATAAGTACGACTTATGCAAGGCATACTATCGTTAACATGACTTCATTACATCAATAATTTAAGTAAATTAAAACAGGGTGTTCACAAGCACAGCCCAAAAGCATCAGAAAAATCACTTCATAAACATGAAAGATAATTTTATCAAATTGACTAGCATTTTTAATCATATTTCTGATCATCAACAATAGATGCTTACAATATCATTTTAAAAAGATGAAGTTTTCAACTAGAGCTGTCCTGCCATGTTTCAGATATCAAAAAAAGAAAAGAAAAAAGAATGTTCATAATTTAAATTCAATAAACTAACATGAGTAACATTAAATAGAATGTTAAAATTTTAAAGTACCACTTGGAGCAAACAGGATGAATTGAAAGAAATCACATAACCATCATGCAACAACTCTGTGAAGCATTTTGCTTCGTTTGTCCTTTTCTCCACCCTTCTTTTTCAGGTTGAGAGTGCAGGACAGCAGAGAGACAGAAAGCATCTTACAGAAAAATTGCAGCTGAAGCAGTTTGATGGAAAAAAGGACTACAAACCTGCGGATGGACAGCAATGGCATTGTTCTCTGGAATAGGAGAAAGTGCACCCCAGGGACCTCTGCAAGACAAATACTGTACATGAGAAGGAACTAAAACAAGAAGAAACAAAATGAAAAGAAGATTTAGAATATTGAGGATAGATTATTCAATTTTTAAAAAGAAAAAAAAAGACACAGAAATTGAAATGCAAAGTATGCAACAGCAACAATGCAGAACTACAAATCAAGATGTGCAACAATAAGAAGTTTGTTCATCCAAGTTTTGAACGTTTATTTAAAGCTAAAATAAATCAACCCTCTGTAAAACACTATAAAAATAGAACTATTTCTAAAAGAGATGTGAAAATTGGTATCAAATAAAAGAGTTAGATTCCACAAATAGGTAGATAATCAAAACTGAAACTATGAAATCCTTCACATGAATATGGCATGCAAAAAATATGCTCCATGTTCAAAGAAGACTCCCTGCTGCTATGTTAAATTAAAGTTTTAGAATGACTGACTTATGCTGAGGATTCACCAAGTCAAAAACAGGCTTCACATTTCCCCCTGCAAAAATTGGCCAATAATGAGTCAAGTCCAGGACACCAAGTACAATATAAAAGGAAGTAAGATCCACCACCACTACTCTTGCAATCAATACTTAAGGACTCAATTAATACCGTTCCTAAGTTCCTAAAATGGAAAAAAAAAGAGCTTGACAACGAAACTTCCGTAACAATAGATAATATGAATCCCTCCAAGCTGGTTGATATCATGGCTACCAAGGCTAGTTTAAAAAAAACTGATTCCAATCATGGATAGTAAGGCAGGGTTATATGGAAAAGAATGACAAATACGCAGCTGGTGTACCAGACAAAGTTAAAATGGCTTTTGCATTTTTTACTTTTATCACTTGTAAATACTAGAAGTTCTAACTTTCCTAATTGTAAGAAGATATTTTTATGAAGAGGCATGTTTTAAAAACCTTCTATAACAGTTTCAAAGGTAGGACAAGCTGTTTCAGGTACAAGCACCAACTAACTTAAAGTTCCAAGATCAAATAAAAACTGTTAAACAAAATAAACTCAAGTTTCAGAGAGCATGTTCCGTAGTTGCTTTATGAAGTCAAATCAAAGACAGAGAACTTAAAAGAAACCTACTTAATTTGCTTAACATAATTTCTAAAAGATAGTAAATAATGTTTGCCGCCAAATTAATGCCCCAGGAAGTAAAGATAACTTCATTTGATTACCATATTACCTTGCATAGGCACCTCAAAGTCTGAAATTTCTTTCCATTTCCATCCTTGAATCCGACCATCATCTCCACAGCTGCACAATCCATCAAGAAAAAACAAAATATTAAACGTCCACTTAGAAGAAACCAGTGATGTAGGTTTAACAAATACGAGAACATTTGCCAAACAGAAATAAACATTAGCAACATTAAGAACAACAAAAAACAGGCCCACAAAGACATACACAATTTTCTAAGAGCATCATACTTAGACCAGAAAACTTCAGATTACAGCAAGTGTTAGCCATCTATTTTCAAGAAAATCAATATAAATGTAAAGACATTTGAAATCTCGGAAACATACTCGTAGACTTGACTCATAAAGAAAGAGCATCTAAGTGAAAGTACCTCAGTAACAATGAATCCTCATCATGGCCATAAAATTTAATATCATAAGCAGGCCCATCATGCCCTTGAATCAAAGAATTAGGTACCGCCACCAACAAACTGCTAAAAAATCCCAACATCAACCAAACAATTCACTAGCCAGATCAATCCAACAAAGCAGAGAAACACAAACAATGATGACGCTCACATACTTTTGAGCAGCAATCGCATCTCTAAACCCGAAACCCTAGCTCAACATAAAACAAACAAACATAGAAAATCAAAATTCTTATAGAACACCAATTCTCAAAAAACTCAAAAAATGTTCCCAAAAAAAATGCTTTTTTGCTCTAACTTCTAAATGCACATAAAGATAGAAATGCCATACGAGGCAGGAGGAGATGGAGTATGAAGCGATAGAGCCGTCGCTACATGCGGTGACGATGAGGTCCGGGATTTTTGAGCTGGAATTAGGGTTCGGGGGAAATGCGGTCCGGAAAACGGTCCGACAAAGAGTTTCTCTCTGCTCTAAAATGGATTCTCGATAGGCTTCTTCGTCCCAGTTTCTACAGTCCATCATTGCCAATGCCACTGCCGCCATTTCTGCGCCGGGAGGTGGAGGTGTTTGTTGGTTTTATCTACTCAATAATGGAGGGAGGAATTAATTGTTTATTTATTCATATATTGCCACGTAATATATTTCTTTTGTTCATGTAAATAATTTAATCATTTAACTATCATTAATTCCGTCTTAGTTCTTCAACATAATTAGCTCATAAATTTGATATATTCCTAAAATTATCCCAAAATATACAACTTTGGACATTTAATTTATTGGTCTTTTTTAATTTTAAATCATATCAAAAATATTTTAGAAATTTCATTAAGCATAGTGCACTCCAAATCCAATCATAAAATTGAAACTTTGGTTACATAAACAGGGTAAAAAGTTTTTATTTTTATATTTATATATTTTTTTAATAAGTGATTAAAAATCAGAGTAAAAATGTATATGAATTGTATTTTTAATATATATATATATATTTATATACTTTTTAATATAATTTTTTCCGCATAAGCGTGATTTAAAAAAGAGAAAGGAAAGAATTTTTTCAGGCCAAAAATTTCGAAAATCTATTTCAAATTGAAATGCAGTCCAATTTTCATTTAAATATCTTGGAATACATTTTCCTTCTATTAGGCGCAGTTTCGATTCTACCGGTCTACCCCATCTACCTATGATGAAATGAATATTCATTTACATTTAATAATGTTCGCTTTTATTTTTTCTCTTTCCTTCCTTAGTTGAAGCAGAGAAGGAGGGAAGTCTATGGCGGTCAACACATCCGGCTAAATCTCAATGATTGAATGGCCCAAGAAATTACGAGGAAGTAGCCAAGGAGGAAGAAGAAGTGAAAATTTGCGAGCTAACATGGGATTGGCTGCTAAACTGATCATTTGTGAAGCTCAATGAATATCGATCCATCCATCCAAGAGATTAATCTGAACTGTTGATTAGCCCATTAGGCCATTAATGAAGCCTCAGAAGTTTTCCCCTCATCAGGGCCAATGGATGTTGTGAACTCTTTGGTCAGCATCCTCGGCATCATCATTAATTACCTTACCCCGAGAGTGGACAAAGTTTTGAATTTGGATCAGAACATTAGTTCCCTTGAGGCTGCACTTGTGGAGCTCTTACTGACCAGAGATGATTTGAAGAAGCAAGTTGATCGGGCAGAGTTGTTGGGACTGACCTGCACAAACCAAGTCAAAGGGTGGCTAGAAAGAGTAGAGAATGTCGAAACAGAAGTGAGATCCATTGGGCAAGTTATTGAAAATGATAGCGAGGGATGTTGCTCTTCCAAAAAATACTGTTGGAGATATAAACTGAGCCAGAAAGTTTTGCAGAATCTTTCAGTAATTAATGACTTGAAAGGAAAAGCTATTTTTGATGTCAACGTAGCAGATGGATTGCTTCTTGTGCCTGTAGTGGAGATACCCAGCAGACCAGCAATTGGGCTTGAATTGATGATTGAAAAGGTGCAACAATTGCTCAAGGAAGACAATGTTGGAATCATAGGCATCTACGGAATAGGTGGGATTGGGAAGACAACCCTTCTGAAGAGAATAAATAATGGGTTCTTGACAATGGAGCACAATTTTGATGTGGTAATTTGGGCTGGAGTAACTAAGGAATTTACTGTTGAGAAGATCCAGCAGGTTATTGGGGTGAGATTAGGCTTGTCTTGGGATGAAAACCAATTCCAAGAGTTGCGAGCTTCAAGGATATACAGTGTCATGAGGAAAAGAAAATTTTTACTGTTATTGGATGATGTTTGGGAAGGTCTGGATTTTGAGAAGATAGGAATTCCTCTTCCCAATAAGGAAAGTGGGTGCAAAGTCATATTCACTACACGGTCTTTAGATGTTTGCTGCGACATGGATGCCGATTGCAAACTCAAGGTGGAATTTTTGAATGAGGAGCAATCATGGAAGCTCTTCCATGAGAAAGTAGGGAGTCAAATCCTGGAGACAGCAAGCATTTCCAGTTACGCAGAGACCATTGTCAGGAAATGTGGAGGCCTTCCACTAGCTCTGGTCACCACTGGAAGGGCTATGGCCAACAAACAAACAGAGGAGGAGTGGAAATATGCCATAGAAGTGCTGAACAAGTCTCCTTCAGAACTTCGAGGTATGGAAGATGTTTTTACGCTGCTGAAGTTTAGTTATGACAATCTAAATGATACATTAAGGCTGTGCTTCTTGTATTGTTCATTATTCCCTGAAGACTATGCTCTAGAGAAAGAACAGCTTATACAATATTGGGCAGGAGAAAGACTTTTTGGTAGTGATGATAATTTCCATACGATGGGACATGCTATCATTGGATACCTTAAAACCGCTTGTTTTTTGGAAACTGGTGAAGAGGAAACCCAAGTTAAAATGCATGATGTAGTCAGAAGTTTTGCTTTATGGGTTGCATCTGATGGTGGGAAGAACGGACATAAGTTCTTGATGCAGGCTAGTACAGGATTGATAGAAGCTCCTGGAGCTGAATACTGGGAAGTAGCAGAAAGAATTTCATTAGTGGATAATGAAATCACTGAACTATCTGGAAGTCCTGTGTGTCCTCACTTGTCTACCTTGCTCTTGCAATGGAACAGTGGCCTCAGCAAAATCTCACAAGATTTTTTCCAAATTATGCCCATACTCCACGTTTTGGACTTGTCATTTACCAGTATTAAAGAACTACCAAAGAGCATTGGCAAATTGGCTGAGCTGCGGCATCTTGATTTATCTGGGACTAAGATAAGTGCATTGCCCAGGGAGTTGGGAAATCTGGCAAAGCTGGAGCATTTGGATCTCCAACGTAACCGGAATCTTAACAGCATTCCGAATGCAGCAATATCTGGTCTCTGTGAATTAAGAGTTTTGAACTTCTACTACAGTTTTGGAGATTGGGAACTGAAACAGGATGAGGAAGAGACTAGGCTCAGTCACTTGGAAAATTTGCAACATCTCACTTCTTTAGGGATTTCATTGGCCAATTTATCTGCCTTGGAAAGGTTATCTTGTAGTAGAAATTTGCGAAGATGCGTAGAATACTTATACATAAGAGGGTGTGAAGGATTATATAATTTGCAATTATCACACAGTACTGGAGATGGTGAGAGACTAAGAAGGCTCAGCATCAATAACTGTTCAGACTTCAAGTACTTGGCGATCATTGATGGAGCTGAGAATAACTGGCTGCCAAACCTTGAGGTTCTTGCTATGCATGGTCTTCCCAACTTGGTATCAGTATGGAGAAATCCAATGAGCAAAGGATGCCTTAGAAATCTTCGTTCCATCAACATTTGGTATTGCGACAAGTTGAAGAATGTTAGCTGGATTTTGCAGCTCCCAAAGCTAGAAATGATTTACTTATTCTACTGTGCAGAGATGGAAGAAGTAATAAGTGGAGATCATACTGAAGATGAAGATTATCTAAATGCTTTTCCTCAGCTCAAAACCATGTCAATCAGAAAGCTCCCAAAATTGAGGAGCATCTCCCGGGAGAAAATTTCTTTTCCTTCGTTGAAGAAAATTGCCGTGATAGATTGCCCCATACTGAGAAAGCTACCTCTTAAGGCCCAAAATGTTGCAGAACTTCCAACTATCTACTGTTACAAGGAATGGTGGGATGCACTGGAATGGGATGACGAAGCCACCAAATCCACTGTTCTTCCCCTCTTCACATCATAATGGAGCACTCCCAATATCCTCCCGGTGTTAATTTCCGAGTCTAAGCCATTTTAGTAGTTTTTCCTTGCTGGATTTCTCTGCTCATTTATACTCATTCAAGCATGAGATCAAACATATACCCTAGGAGATGTTTCCATGACTTCCAACTGTGCACAATCAAAAGCATGACGGCCACGATTAAGATTTTGTACCTAAAAAGTTTTGATTCACACCATGTGGATTGTATTCTTAAAATGTATTTGTATGTTTTTTAATATATTTTTGATTTTTTTCATATATTTTTTATTTCATAATTACTATTTTAACAAATATAAAAACATTTTTAAACACAATTCATACACATAAAAATATATAATTTCATAGGCATTTCATGGTAATTCAACTAGGAGAAAGATTGATTACAGTGTGGGGTGTTTTTTATATTATCACGCAAATATTCTACTAGTGATTCCAAAAATATACAAATGCCTTTTTGGATACTTTGCGTCCATCTTATGGTATGTTTGGATAAGATGATTCTATTTACAAATACAAAAAGTAGATTTTTTTCTCAAATAAAAATATTACACTCCAAAAACATTTTTATTTCAAAATTTAAAATTTAAAATTTTCCACTCAAATTCCTCTCACATAATTTTAAAAATTTTCTCTCTATTTTTCCCTCTAAAATACTTTTTTTATATAAAAAAAATCACCATAATTTTTACACATTCTAATAAAACTTTTTTCAAATACATCACATTCCAAACATATCCTAATTTTTAGGGACGGAAAAGATGATTGCACTGAGAATACGAAACTAAGAGCATACCCTAATTTTGGGGCTGGTTGTGCCTACCATGACCACCACATCAGCAAAAAATGTTGATGTGGAGGTTCTCACAGTTCGTTCCGTGAAATACGGCCACAATGTGATTGTTATTTTTTTTCTGCAAACTTGGCTGGAAAAACGACGTCATCTGGCGTCAAGTCGTTTTGGGGTTTATTTATTTATTTTTTTAATCTGGTCAACGGACAGGTGCTGACACGCCTGTCCGCTAACCGACGTGAAGGCGCACTCCACGTCAAATGGGTGCTGCAAACCACCCATTGGTTTGCAACGCCCATTTCACCTCTTTTTTAAAATAAAAAAAAAAATTTACCATGGCGTATAAAATATTTTTTCTCATAAAATGATATGCACTTTACCTATTTTTGGTACAATATCTAATTTTCTTAAATGTAATATATATTAAATTATAATATACTTATTAATATATTATAAATTTTAATATAAAATTATTAATATTTCTATTAATATTAAGTTTAAGTCTAATAATATTAAATTTTAATTTTAATATTATGTAAAATTATTTATACTTATTTAATAATTACAAAAATTTTGAAACAATTAATTTACATGTAATATTGTATAAAATTATTGAATGTGATTATTAAAAATTATATCTATTCATAGTTAAACAATATAAATAATTTTCTATAAATTGTTTTAAGTATTGCATATTTAATTTAGAGTATTGATTTTCATGTTTTAAATGCATTATTAAAATTTAATTTTAATGAAAATTATTTTCTATTAATTTTTTAAGTATTAAATGTATAATAATTAAATTATAAGTTGTATTATTAATATATATTGAATTTGATAAATGAGTAATAGATAATATTTTAAAATTATTAATTTAAATAAGAAGGGTTAAATATATTAAATAAATTATATAAAAAAATGTACAGAAGAGAGAAAATTTTTTAAACGTGAGAATTTTTTTTTGTAATAGTTATATGAATAATCAGATCGTTCAAAATTGATGCGGCGATACTAATATAGCGTGGTATTAGATTGGTTGATGATAGGCTGCTGTGGATGCCTAACGAGGCCAAATTACTAGAAGCCGCCGAATTAGGGTCCTCCTCCCCAAGTCCCAAGAGTCTTACTACTGACGAATCATTCCCGCGTCAACGATACATTAGTACTTTTTCCCATCAAACCCTTTACATTTCGCCTGTAGCCCTACAAAAGTAAAATACATAGAGGCGAATCATTCGGGAAAGATGAGTTTGAGAGACTCGAGGAACTTTGCTTTTGAAGGTTGCGGAATTGGGAGTTCGATAATACCAATGTGAGTCCCTATATGATTCTCTTTTTTCTTTTTATTTTTTCCAATTGGAAGTTTAATGAACGGATCATTGCATACAATCTTTATTATGAATTGTTCATCGAATATATCATTCTGTTATGGAGAATTTTTTTTCTGATTGGTTAAATGTGTTGGGTTTTTGTTTTGGCAGATAGTGTGTAGAAAGGGAAGTAGTTTTAGGCTTTCAGCATATAAGAATTTAGTGAGGAGTGCTAGTTTTAATTTTTGACCATGTCTGGACAAGATTCTTCATCTGGATCCAAGAAAGAAAACCCAGATCAAAATTCTGATGAGAACCAAGTTGCTGATTATAGAGCTTCTCTTGAGAATCTGGTTCAGAGGTTCCAAAACTCAAACCCTTTAGATCAGAAGCACAAATTTTGGGAGACCCAACCCGTTGGGCAATTTATGGATGTTGGAAATTTGAGATTGCCGGAGGGCCCGATTGAACAGCCTACCCCATTATCAGAGGTCAAACAAGAACCCTATAATCTTCCTAGCTTGTATGAATGGACCACCTGCGATATGGGGTCTGATGAAGTATGCCATGAGGTTTACATTTTGTTGACTAACAATTATGTTGAGGACGATGACAACATGTTCCGGTTCAATTACTCCAAGGAGTTTCTTCGGTGGGCTTTGAAGTCTCCTGGGTATTTTGGCAGTTGGCATGTTGGTGTTCGAGTTAAGGCTTCAAAGAAGTTGGTCGCTTTCATTAGTGGGATTCCAGTGAATATGAGGGTGCGTGATCAAGTTGTGAGGATGGCTGAGGTTAACTTTTTGTGTGTTCATAAGAAACTAAGGTCGAAGAGACTAGCTCCAGTGATGATTAAGGAAGTTACTAGGAGGATTCACTTGGAGAATATTTGGCAGGCTGCATATACTGCTGGAGTGCTTCTTCCAACACCATTGACGACTAGCCAATACTGGCATAGAACTTTAAACCCCAAAAAACTGATAGATGTTGGGTTTTCAAAACTTGGTGAGAGGATGACAATGAGCAGGGCCATTAAACTCTACAAATTGCCAACTTCAACTTCAACCCCTGGATTAAGAAAAATGGAGCTCCGAGATGTTCCAGCTGTAACTCAGTTGCTTAGAAACTACTTGAATAAATTTGTCGTTGCTCCAGAACTCGATAACAATGATGTGGAGCACTGGCTTCTTCCAAGGGAGAATGTGGTTGACAGTTATTTGGTGGAGAGTCAGGTGACCCATGAGATTACTGACTTTTTCAGCTTCTATACTCTGCCTTCATCCATTCTTCATAGCCAGGAGTACTCGATTTTGAAAGCTGCTTATACTTTCTATTACGTGTCCAATAATACCCCATTGCTTCAATTGATGAATGATGCACTTATCATTGCAAAGCTGAACGATTTCGATGTGTTTAATGCACTCGATGTCATGGATAATGAAACTTTCTTGAAGGAACTTAAATTTGGTCAAGGCGATGGGCAACTGTACTACTATCTATACAACTACAGGTTAAATCATGCGATGAAACCATCAGAGCTTGGTCTTGTACTTTTGTAGCTTGCATGTTGTTCGAGGATAATGTGAAAGCTTCTGTCAACTGAATACAACAAATTTTCCATTTGCTAATAATGGATTTAACTGTTCCTGTTCTTCGTTGGCGTCAGGGTCACAAAAGGAGACATGTATTTTACTTGAGACAAAATAGGATTGTTGCAGTATTTGGATCCGATGCTTGAGCTAACAAGCGATGCGGTGAAGATGCAAATGTTACTGTAGGTTCAGTTTTTTGAGAACATATTAAATGTTGTTCCTTTCAAACTTATATCTCATCGCATTTCCTCTTTTGCAGCTTATGTGCCAATATTTTTCCCTGCCAATTAGAGTTTGATATTCTTTTCTCGTATGGTAAGTGTTTCTGATTAGATATCTTTAATCAGGGATTATTTTCTGTACATTAGACGTGTTTCAAGGGTGGATGATGCATGAATGCCTTCTTTGGAGCCCTTGTGAAATTTGGCTTTGTTTGGAATGAGATGTATTTGAAAAAAGTTGTATTGGAATGTGTAAATATTTTGATGGGTATTTTTTGACAGAAAAAGTATTTTTGAGGAAAAAATAAGAGGGAAGATTTTTTAAAATTACATGAGAGGAATTTGAGTGAAAAAATATAAATTTTAAATTTTGAAATAAAAATGTGTTTAGATATTTTGTTTTTATTTGAGAAAAGTTAAGGCCTCGTTTGAATAGAGAGTTTGTATTTGTAAATAAGAAAATTTTCAAATAAAAACAAACTATTCAAACACATTTTTATTTCAAAATTTAAAATTTAAATTTTCTCACTGAAATTTCTCTTACATAATTTTAAAAAAAAAATTCTCTTATTTTTCCTTATAAAATACTCACTAAAATTTTCACAAATTCTACTACAACTTTTTTCAAATCAAAACAATCCACAGCCTAACTTTTGAATTTAAGAGTCCTTATCCAAACATATTGTTTACTGATATGGATTTTTAAAAATAATCTTAAAGTTGACGCTGTTGCTTATAGTGGATCATTCTCATTCTCCAAGCCCCTCCTTTTAGCCAAGACCCTGTGATTTCTGTCTTTTTGAAGGGATTGCATAAGTTTCTGGATGCCCAAACGCTTAGAAATTATCAGTTCTTGAAGGATGGTTGGGAGATGGACACTTTGGAGCCCAAGTGAACCCCATGGTTGAATAAATTGGACCTTGTCTGTGATGATGTTTAACTTCAATTCTGCATCTAATTTCATTTATTTTCTTTTACTGTTGCGGGATTGTTGCGCTGACACGCAATTTTGGCGATTGCTTTTCTTTTGCGAAAAGTTAATTTTTATTAAATAAAATTAAAATATTTTTAATATTTTTAAATTTAAAATTCAAAATTCAAAATTTTCTCATAAAATTTTTTTACATAATTTTTTTTTAAAAAAAAAAATTCTCTTTTATTTTTAAAATACATTTTTTACCGAGAAATTGTCACCTAAATTTTCGCACAATTCTAAGATAAATTTTTTAAAAATAAATTACAATCCAATCATAGCCAAATGTTACGAGAGATTAGCATGTCATCACGTTGGGCTGCAGCTTGAAGCCAACTTTATGCATTCCAATTGAGCCTGGTCCGCCAGGCTGATATATACTTAAGTAAAAGGGGCAATAGTATGTGCGATTCGCACTTTTTTTTTTTTTTGAGTTTTGAGTTATTTTCTTACGATTTTGATTGTAAGTTCTTCAATGTATGCGGTAATCATTTGGTTGTATGTCCTTATTTATTAGAATTTTTTCTTCTTCATAAACTTTTGTCTTCAAAATCACTTTTTTCATAGTAATAATATACCAAGAAGATCAATTAATTTTCTCGATTATCTTTATATAATATTCTTAATATAATATAACTATCGTTTTTTAAAGAAAAATAATAAAAAATTAATCAATGCGGTCAAAAATTCCCTTTTAGTGCGGTGATACAAACAACTGCAATTACTAACCCAGCAGACAGGCTCATGCTCTAACACCACCTCGAGGGGTGGCAAAATAAACCTAATCGGAAAATGTACTTCAATCAAGCCACTAATTTAGACTCATTGAATTGGGTTAAATAGGTCATACATTAGATGAATTGTGAGTCAAATAATAATTTATAATTTTATGAATTATTTGCTGATAGTGGCAATTGGCAGTTTGCAAGTAGGTGACTAATTAACCATTTTTTTTTAATTTTTTAAAATTAATAATTTTAACATGTTGAGTTAAATTAGATTCAATTTAATTTAAATATGATCAAATCCAAATTTAATCCATAATCATATGTATTAAGTTATCTCATAATTTATAAAATTACAATCCATGAATGATTTAATCCACCGATTGTCATCCCTAACCACCAGTTTCAGAACTGAACATCCTTGGACTAAACCAAACAAATAAGATCAAAACTTTATCTGAAGTTAAGATGTTTTCCTTATTTTGAGACAAGCTTGCATTTTACTAACTAAATTTAAGAAGCACAAAGATGGAGAAAATGGGTGCTCTTAGCAAGCCAGAGACCTGAACCTGTTGTTTCCAATCTTTAGTGGGATTTCTAAGACATAAAATACCACCTCTCAACAGAGCTCACTGGGGTAAACATCTAACCTCCATCGTTGTCAGGGAAGCAAACTGCAGTTACCAGGGCCAAGTAATTTCATTTCTTACTAGACAATCAAAGCATAATTCATTATCAGATATCCGATACTAGTACACTATTATCTAGAAGAAGCACAATAGTATATGAAAAGAACTTGCTGTAAGTCTGGAACCAATCAACCTCATACATATTTCCCGCAGTTTACAAGCACTGAAATGGTCAGAATGAATAGATATTGCCAACTTAACTAAGTATAGAAGATGTTGGCACATGTTACAGAGTGAATAGATGTTGCCACCCTAATGCAGGCTGCAGCAATTAATGTGCAGTGACTTCAAAGCAAGCACACTTCTAGTTGAAATAAAAACAAACACTTCAATGAGGAATCTTAACCAGCAACCAGCATAACATCGAAAAAGCTCAACATCTTGAAAGGAAGAAGAAGGGAGAATGAATTGATAGCATATCAAGTAAAACTTTCCAAAATTGCAACCCAAAAGAGAGAGAACATCAAAAGTAATTTCTCCTATCAGCTCAATTTGGCAACCTTTTGTGTCTACAACAGTCATTATTTCGTTTAGTTACATGGCCAGGGGCAATAACTAGAGCAAAAAAATTTACAAGGTTCTGACTCAGATATTTTTACGACACAAGATCATATTCTAAACCACTAGCATCATTTCTCCGTGCAAACCTGAGAAGAAGCATGAGTCCATGTTAAGACAACAAACAAGTAAAGTATGAAGATAAATAAAAAATAGCATCCAAATGTGAATTTCGTCTCACTTCTATTGGAAATCTCATGCACCATCTGAAGCATAGTGTTCGTATCTTCAGACATCCTTGATACCCTTTCTGATTCCTTCACCGCTTCAGCTAATACAAATGATTTATTTTCGGCTTCAGCAACTGTGAATGCAGCACTCACAGTTGCTTCTTCAATTGTATCACCAAGATAGCCACTGATCTGATCCTGCCTAGACTGCAGCTGCAGTGGTGGCTGTGGCTGCACTTCAGCCGGTTTTGGAATTGGGGTTGGCGTTTTTGACCCCTGTAAGATGTCTTTCTTGATTCTGTACGAGTTTTGTACCTGCAACCAGGAATTGCAATAACTAAAATTAACATTTAACCCATAAAATTCAGATATTTACATATGAAGTACTTAATATATCATCTGCTCCAAGATTAAGGGGGCAGGGATGGGCCAGGGGAGACTGACATTGATGTTTCTCTTTATATTTTTCAGTAGATTCATTAACACACAGAAATAAGCTTCACCAATTACCTTCATAAACTTTTTGCAATAGAACCGAGTCAAATAAATGACTTTCAATTGTCCCCATTGACCAATGCACCAACTTTTGCCAAAATTGGACTTCTATGCATTATTACAAGCATTCAAATACAAAGGTGATGCTAAGACAGCTGAAATCTGCAATCAACGTATAAACTCTACCCCAGGAACACAATGAATCAAGAATAAGTGAATATACTATTATCTTGGTTGAAAGATTAAAAATGATGCATTTGGGCAACCAAGACTACGGAATACCAGGAGATAAACTAACTCAAAACAGGAAAAGCCAAGATTGAAATTGAAATCAGAAAAGTTGTGTATCAACATAAAGTTACAGTCAACAAACTAAGAGTTTACCAAAAATATGAAGATGTCAATGATGTAAACAACTCACCTTCTCAAGTTTTTCTTGTGCAACAAGCCTTCTTAACCTAGCAGTAATCAACCTCCTGAAATTTTGGGGCACCTCATGTCTTTGCTGCATAAATCATGAAATAATTGACTTACAAGATTTGATTCTCACACATGAATTTTGGCAAAGAAACTAAATTAAACTCAATGGAAAAAAAAAATTCAATAGGATTTGGATCAGTGGCTAAGGTTTAAAAGAACTCTTTCCTATTAATTTGATTACTGATGCTTTTTAGGTTCTGAATCTTTACAAAATTTGACTTTTCTCACCTCTTCATTATGAAAAAGATTAAAAAAGAATGGTTTCCAAAAGGAAACTCTATAATGAATTCCATCAGTAAAATAATGTGCCGAATTTGAGCTAGAGAAAAGAAATAAATTTAAACAACATAACCATGATAAAACATGCTGCAACTTTCCAATTTGCAATATTAACACATTCTGGTTGACAATCCAGGTGATTACTGCTTTCTTTGAAGACAAAATGACTTTCAAGCTCATATACAGCAAACTTAATTCAGAACTACATGAAGTTAAGCAGTGACAATTGACATATTATATTGATACTACCCAATTAATTATAATCGGGAACCCTAATCCACATAATCATGATACTATGAGCTCTTCTAAACCTTAATTTCACATGTGATAGAACTCCTCCAAAAGCTGATTTCAGCCATTCATTGGAAATATATTTATAATCAAGTGATTAAGTTACATAACTCTTCAGAAAGATAAAGTGTGCTGAGTAATAAATTTTTCCAAGAACAGTATAAAGCTTAGCCTATGAACAACACTAAACAACGATTTTTATATTGAATGGCAACCGAACTAATAAGAGAACTAGAGAAAACCGGAATAATGTAGTCCAAAAAGATGGAGAAAAAAGATAGTAATGCAAGAATTGGGAAAAGAAGTTTTCACATGACAAGAATTATCATAAAGGGAAGTAAATTATAGCTCAACTCAATGTAGGAAATATTATAATTGCAAGAATAATTTTCAAGCCCACCGATAACAAAATAATGATATCCCAACCAACATTTATGAGGATTTCAACTTCAACAGAAAATAGACAATCTCATCAGATGGAACTGATATCCTGAAGAGTTTTTGTTTGCAAAATAAATCGTGTCATCTCTCTCCCTTTTCTTTTTTCCCCTTGAGATGTGTAAGGCATTCTATTAAATGAAGGATGCCATGCATGCTGTACGCAGTTCTATGCGTGTGAAACTGATCATAAAATATTTGAGCCTCAAAGTTCCTCATATTAAAGTTTGAATTTGTCAGAAAGAGATCTTCAACAATGACTACACACACAGAGTTACATAATTTTATAGTCTATTTGTAAATCTGAAGTAACAGTAGCACACCTCAATAAAATTAACGAGCGTGGTAGTATCTGATCCATTTGGCTCATTTAATGTTGAAAGTGCTTCATAAATCATAGCATTATACCTGGAGAAATAAACAATAACATAATAAATGAAACAAGAAATGGAGAAATAGAATGGTAGAGTAAAAGGAATAGTAATAGCAAAGAAAGTTCACTCAACCTAGGCCAGATAGAAGGATATCAAAGCAACTCAGCTAAGATGGAAGAATAGGGCTATGATAGATTACAAAAGGCTTACATTGTTTGTATCTAAGACCAATTGAACAGCTCAAAACAACCAAAACAAAAAATAAGCATACAAGCAGAGGATAGAACGTGCAGAAAATGAATATGATCACCTACTTTGAAGCTGTCTTTCCATCCAATAAGCATTTTGAGGAATCATCAGTAACAGCATCCATGGACACATCATTTGGAACTGGAGTTGATGAAGCAGGAGCCGGTGTGATGGGTAATGGTGCAGCTGGAGCATCAGAATTTGCCTTTGCTTTTTGTGCTTTTGATTTATCCCTTGGACCCACACCATTAGTGGCACTAACAGTCAAATTCCTCCATTTATCCTACAGACAAAAGAAAAAAATGTACAGCAAAAAAGCAATACACTCAGAAACATGCCATAACTTCCAAATTCTAAGCTGGAAATTACAGTATTTATTCGCATGGATTTCCAAATCCTTCTGCGTGAGGTACTTCAAAATACCCAAGGTGTGTCTTAGAGCTTCTCCTGATCATGATTCCAACAGATTTATCAAATTTTTAGACATAACATATAACAAAAACTTAAAACTAATCGACCGGCAATCCTCAAATTTATACTCTTTAGACAGAAAGATTTCAATTCTGATCATTCCATCTCCATATATCCCTTGTTCAATCATTGACACACACCCCCAAACATTCATTCCTAAATGAACAGAACATCAGGTCAAGGAAAAGCCCCGTGGGAGCTGTTCAAAATGAAACCTTAACACCACGTGTAAAATGTTTCCAGCATTCTTAGTCAAACCTAAACACACACCATAATCATCACAATCTCACACCGAATGTACAACAACACCTCATCAAGAACCGGGAATAATTAGTAACCCAAACAGCCCATCAAAAAAAAAATCAATCTAAAGAAATTCCCCTTCCAGTATTAAACGCCAAAAACAAAACAGCCATAACCAATCCAACCCCCCCCCCCCCCCCCCCCTCCCCTCCAAAAAAAAAAAAAAAAGAACAAATTGGCATATGGGTTCATGATATAAAATTGACCTTAAGATCAATGTTGGAGCGAGAGAAGAGGAGGTGGCTGAATTCAGGGTCTCGTTGAATATTTTTCCACTTGCCGGTGCCGTGCTTTCTAACGCCCGCACGGAGCGCTTCTTCTTCCTCGGACGTCCACTTCTGCTTCGGATTTCCCATCACCGCTGAGCGCTGATGATTTCTCTAATCCCCACCAACCCCAAAACACTGCCCACTCCTTAAAGCCCTCCTTTACAGTTAAACCCCCCGCCTTGCTATTTTTGGCAAATTCCACGCTAATTACTAATTTACTATCCTAATGGTTTTTCCTTCTTTTGTTATTTTATTTTTATTTTCAATAAAAATTATGTTACTACTGAATTAATTAATTCGGAAGAAATAGGTCATGCCACGGCGTTTAACGGTCCCAGACTCCAAGTTCGTTTATTTTTTTTAAAAAAAAATATTAATTCAGTGGTTTTTTTTTTAAATAGAGTAAATAATTCTTTCCTTTTAGTTTTTTGGTTTTAATAAACACTTTTCGGCAAAAACAACTTTAATTTTTGTACATTATTATCAATGGATTATATAAATATTACTTTCTCCATCTGAGGGAAAAAATTCATTTTTTACCAAAGAAAAAGTTTATTTTTTTAAATGATATTTTTATTAATAATAATTATGTGCAATTATAAATAAAAATTAATGATAAAAATATATGATTATGTATTTAATAACATAATATATATATTGTATCTAATAATTAAAAATATTATACTCAATCCAACACGGATTGTTGTAGAATAGGAGGGGGAGAGAAGTACATGATTACTCGTAATTGTTTGGTTCTCGATAGTTATTATTAATTAGAGTAATAATTGAGATAGTGACAAATCATAGTCATTTTGTATGTTAACTGACGTGATAATTATGAAAAGATAAAATATTATTTATTAATTTTCATTACAAAACATAAAATAATAAGGAATAATTTTATTTTTTTTATAGTTATCACGTCAGTCACTATACAAAGTCATTACATAGTTATCACGTCAATCACTTCATTATATAATTGTCACGTCAATCACTATACACAATCATTATATATTATCACGTCAATTACTTCATTATATAGTTATCACGTCAGTCACTATACAAAGTCATTATATAGTTATCACGTCAATCACTTCATTATATAATTGTCACGTCAATCACTATACAAAATCATTATATATTGTCACGTCAATTACTTCATTATATAGTTATCACGTCAGTCGCTATACAAAGTCATTATAATTTGTCATTATCTCTATCATTACTCTATTAATTAATTATTATCACTAAATATTGTGATTATAGATGCTAGTGTTTTAATAGTTTCCGATTTAGACTTTAATTTTCAGAAATTAGATCCTATTATGATTCATTAAATAAATTCCCAATTCCCATAACAAAAATAATTATTGATATTATCATCCTCATTCATATCTTTCATCACAATTTTTTGGTATCCTATTTAATAGCATAATTAAAAAGTCTTGATGGTGGGGTTATTTGACAGTTGCAAGGCTCAAAAGTCAAGATAATGATATTGATATTTTGTGGTAAAGACAAAGATTTTGGCTATCTACTATAATTGGTGAGGTAAATTCTCATCACCCAACTAAGGAAATAAACACCTATGAATTATCCCTTCTTGAAATGGACTCATTTGTACTCTTTCATTTTATTTCCATATAAAGAGTTCATCCTTCTATTTTTTTTATTATCTTAAAACAAAATTAATTTTAAATAAAATTCTTCTAATATGTTTAGTAAGTAGCAATTAACGTAGTTTATAATTAAAAATTAAGGATATAATTTTTTTTAAATTTTATATGATTAATTATGTATTTAGCGTGTCGTGCTTTATAATTTTTTTAAAAATTTACTTTTTCAATGATTGAATTCCTTTTTTTATTTTATGAAATGGGTTTGGGTCATGCGTAACGCATTAGTATAATAATTGACATGTGTCTCTTTAATAATTGTAAAGTAGTCCAATTAAAAGATTAACAAAAATAAAATTAATGATGATTATGAAAATTATAATTCATCCTTAAAACATGAGTAATCCAATTTAGAGCTTACCAAAAAATCATAATAATAGTGATTATTGAAAATTATAATTCGTCATTAATGAGCAAAAAATTCTTAGTATCAATCTAAATAAAATCTCTATCATTCATCATCTCTTATATACTTTGTGAGTTTAACATCGTAGGTGATTGATTTAATTAAGAATTTCATTCATGAGATTAACAATCTATGTGTATGTGCGTGTATATATATTGTGCCATAAAAAAAATCAGTTTTAAGGTGAAATTATTATATTATTGTTACCAATAATACCAATATATAACCCAAATTAAAAGTGGACTATTTTTTGGGATGAAGGGAGTATAACATATATTATATCTGTCTCAAAAAAAATATCTACTTTTAATTTGATGTAAATTTTTTAAAATTACAGAATACAACACATTTAAAACACTATTAAATGTATCTTTTACATTTTTATTCTTATTTTTCAATTTAGATTATGTATTGTCATTATTAATAAGGGTAATCTTTACTATTTTCCTTGTTAAGGATAAGGAAATTTTTTGAAACTAAACCCTTTTTTGGGAAGGACAGAGTAATAAATTATCACAATATTTTTCAATATAACAATGTCTCTAATTACTTTACTTGTTCAATTTATTTTTTATTTTTTAAAAACTGATTCTTGAATCCAAGTGATTTACTAGTCTCTTGGTTATGTGGCTGAAATCTTAAGATTTTAGAGCAACAAATCATCATTTTTTATGCAATATTGGCTGCATATTTGTATTATTATTACTACTCTCTCCGCTTAAAAAACATAATCAAACGAAAAATAAAGTAATAGATCTTTCAACTCCATATCTCTTAGGTGGATGATATGCTATTTAAAAAAACATAAAATTCCTATGTGTATTATCATAGATAATTTGTTGCAACAAATGCAATTTATTTTAATTTGTTGCAACATGCAAAACCCAAATCCAGATCCTATTACCCAATTTGTTAATTTGTTACAAGTGGTATGGATATTGATGGTAGAATTAACTGGGCTTTTGTACTTTTTGTACTTTTGGTTGATCCTGTTATGCAGGTTTATTTCAACCTGCGGTTTTGTCCATTTCATAGTGCTTTGCCCCTTGAGGGCTTTTTCTCCCTTTAAGGGCCTTTGTTTTTGTGGGTTATAACGCTGTTTTCAGTAGTTACGAAACTCTCTTAGCCTTGCGGCTCTGTACATTGGCCATTGTGCCCTTTTATTAATCTACTACCGTTTCAGTAAAAAAAAAAAAAAAATGGTAGAATCAGTACTATGTTTTTTCTTGGTGATGTGTTTTGTCCATAGATAGAGGTAACCTTTATATCAAATCCTTGGCCAAATGGTAACCAACCACGTGGGAAGATTAGTGAACTCCTTTGAACAAGCCACCAAGAAACGCTCTCCTCCCTATCCATTTGCGGTGCTCCCTTAAACTCCTCTCTGCTTACACTTCTCTGCTGTCATCGCTGAGCTCAAAAATCTTGAAAGGGCCTTAAAGGGGTGCTCAATTTCAACTATAGAAGTTATATTCCTGCAGTTTCTGCGTCATCTTTATCCTGCATTTCCCAATTGGCAGGCGAAACCAATGATACCAAAGATAACATTCTGAGGGAGACTCAATAGACGGAGAAAGTAGTCAAGAATGGAGTGTATTGGAGCTCAAAATGTTGCAACAATGGTTGTTTCTAAATGCCACGCTAAAGGGTCATCGAGGGGGAAGAGGTTGCTAAGTAGTGGGACTAGTAAACATGTTTTTCATCATTTGTATAGGTGTAGTTCAATTGTTATGCAAATAAGGTGTGGCAGCACAAGTACGCGTAGCGAAAGCTTTGTGGCTGTTAAAGAAGATTTTGCTGATCAAGAAGATTATATAAAGGCTGGTGGGTCTGAGCTGCTTTATGTTCAAATGCAACAGAGTAAGCAGATGGAACAGCAGTCTAAATTCTCTGATAAGGTCCACTTGTCTCTCAACCTTCATTCTCTCCTGTTTTATCTCCCTGAACATTTCTGATTAAAATTTTACGACCTTTTTTGGTCTATTTGGGCTGCTAAAACAATTCTATGTATGTTCTTATTTCGGAAGATCTTCAGTTAAAAACATTTAACGCTTTGTTGCTATTAAGTGCAAGCCATATGTATGATTTGAGCAAAAGCTAAAAGACTAGCTTAAGTAAGTTTTCCATATTTTCATTTTAGTATTCAAGGCGTAAGAAAGTTCTGGCATCAACTGGAAAAAATAGTTCAGTTTGGCGTCAGCACTATTTTTTGGGATAAAAACACGTTAGTTATAGCTTGCCACAACAGTTATATCCAACAGTATTCTCTGCCACTTGCATTATACAGGACAGTTAATTTTAGGATAAAAACACGTTAGTTATAGGTTGATCAATTAATACTGTCACATGAATATTGATAAAGTATCTCAATTTATTACTAGAAGGTTGTGGTATGTCCGTGAATATCTTTCTATGTTCTCAGCATGATAAGATGAAATTTTACTGATGTAACATTTCATTTGAACTCATGTCATCCTTGCAGCTGCCTCGAATATCAATAGCTAATAATATATTGGATTTGGTGGTAATTGGCTGTGGCCCTGCTGGGCTTGCCCTTGCTGCTGAGTCAGCAAAACTAGGTTTGACTGTTGGGTTAATTGGGCCAGATCTTCCTTTCACAAATAATTATGGTGTATGGGAAGATGAATTTAAAGGTACTGCTAGTCCTTTGTTTCTGATGATTCTGGTATTGCCATTTCTAGTTGATCATATCCCTCATCTGTTAGTTAGGTTCACTTAATCTTTTACTTATCTGTGTATGAAAGACAGTAGGGACGAGGAAATGGAAGCAAGAATCTTGCTAAGAAAGTAATGAAATTTGAATGTTTAGTTATTTCCACTCATATGAAATATGCTGGAACAGAATATGTTCTAAAAGTAATCAGATTGTAGTTTAACATCATGCAACTGTAGATTTTCCTTACAAAGAGTAGTAAATGCATAGCTCTTTGCTTTGAATATGGAACATGCATATGTAGAGGCAAAGATTCGCAGCACTTTTCCTTCTACTAACATTATTGCATCTTTAGAGTAACAAATGTTTTTCAACTGCAACTACAACATATCAGTCATAAAAGATTGATAGAGATCTCGTTAAACCCTTTTGTCAGCATTTGAGTTTTTCTTAATGTATGATCTCTTCATCCATTCAGTATGCATGTTGACCTTCCATAATAGATAAAACTTAAGAACAATCTTCATCCTCACTGCCAAAAGCCAACAAGACCATACAAAACAAAACTAAGAACAAAATCTTCAAGAATTCAGCTATGGGGAGGAAAATAAGTAGAAGATTTTTAATTGTAAACATTTTAATAGAAATTATTAATGAAAAAGTGGGTACAAATATCCACATATTTACCCACAACCTAAATGTGTAGATGCATTTGTATATTTCTTTATACAATGCCAACCCAAAGATGCTTTCAAATGTTTGTATCTCTAAACGTGGTTAGTTTTTCTCATCAATGTACGTTTGATCAACATTGTTTCAGACCTTGGGCTAGCTGGGTGCATTGAGCATGTCTGGAGGGACACCATTGTATATCTTGATGATAAAGATCCCATTTCCATTGGTCGTGCTTATGGACGAGTGAGCCGCCATTTGCTCCATGAAGAGCTACTGAAAAGGTGAACTTTGCTCCACTTTTGTTTCTAGAGGATTGTTGTTGCTATGCCAATAATTATTGTTCTCCTCCATTGTCAGCTAACCAAAATCTCTTCGAACTTCATAGACGCTTTATTCATATTAATTTCCTAGGTGTGTAGAGTCAGGTGTTTCATATCTTAGCTCAAAGGTGGAAAGGATTGCTGAAGCAGCTGATGGTCACAGTCTTGTAGAGTGTGAAGGCAACATTGTCATTCCCTGCCGGTATAATTAGACCCTTTATTTAATGTGTTGCCTTCGAATCAAATATACTTTTAACTGCTTGCATTTTTCAAATTTATCTCATAACTGTAGGCTTGCTACTGTTGCATCTGGAGCAGCTTCTGGAAAACTATTGCAGTATGAATTGGGAGGACCAAGAGTTTCTGTTCAAACAGCTTATGGTGTGGAGGTCGAGGTAGAGATGGCAAATTAAGAAGCTATAGATGTCGAAGTCCTTTATTCTTTTCCTGTAGGGAGGCTTTTTCATGTGCCAAACTGATCATTAGTTTTTCTCAATACCTAAGTCCTCAAACTAGATTGCTCCATGTATTTTCATTTTGATTTGGCTACTAATCATTCTAGTTCTAAGGGGTTATGCAATCATGTTTTTGTAGTATTATGCTTGTGGTGAATGAAGTTAGGCTTGTCCATATGGTGAATGAAGTGCATATTCTGATCTGTTAGTTGACACGT
This sequence comes from Gynochthodes officinalis, assembly GCA_020080225.1. Taxonomy (NCBI): domain Eukaryota; kingdom Viridiplantae; phylum Streptophyta; class Magnoliopsida; order Gentianales; family Rubiaceae; genus Gynochthodes; species Gynochthodes officinalis. The sequence goes on along the minus strand of CM034615.1, from coordinate 43,099,394 downwards.
AAAAAAACATTATATACTTCATGTCTGGATTTATGACTTATATCTGTCTCGATCTGACAACGTTTAGGTGGAAAACAATCCATATGATCCCAATCTGATGGTCTTCATGGATTATAGAGACTATATGAAAGGCAAAATTGAATCCTTGGAAGCACGATTTCCAACATTTCTCTATGCAATGCCAATGTCCCCAACTAGAGTTTTCTTTGAGGTTCGTCTCTTCTTATTTGAAATTGTGTGAAGTTTATACGTTACAAGTTAATGAACTGAATGGATGGCAGGAAACATGTCTAGCTTCAAAAGATGCTATGCCTTTTGAATTACTAAGGAAAAAACTGATGCTAAGATTAGACACGCTGGGAGTTAGAATTGTCAAAACATATGAAGAGGTACTTCATTCTCCGGGTTCATGCAGTCATCACTTAATTCTTTATTATAATATGAAGGACACAATATCTGAAACAAATTATGTAGGAATGGTCTTATATACCAGTAGGTGGATCCTTGCCAAATATGGAGCAAAAGAATCTTGCATTTGGAGCTGCTGCTAGTATGGTACATCCAGCCACCGGTAATAAGCAACTAATTTCACCCTTGCTTTAGCTGAATTTTAATATAGCATATCGAAATTCAGTACTTGTTTACCCTTGCGAACTCAGGCTACTCAGTGGTCAGATCATTGTCAGAGGCTCCAAAATATGCTTCTGCAATAGCAAACATTTTGAAACAAGATCATGCCAGGGGCACACTTACTCCAAATATCTCAGCACAAGGTATAGAAAGCAGGCATTCTTCTTCCAGAAACTTAGGAATAGTTGATTGAATCAATTTTGTCATGCATGTTTACTTGATGGGAACTATTTTGTTAACACTACAGATAAATTGCTAGTCATTTTTTCACTAGACTGTATTGTTCATTGTACACTAACTTTGCTCATTTCAGCTTGGAACACTCTTTGGCCACAAGAGAGGAAACGACAAAGATCATTCTTCCTTTTTGGATTGGCACTTATATTGCAGCTGGATATTGAAGGGATAAGGACATTTTTTCAGACATTCTTCCGTATGCCAAACTGGTGAGGGCAAACTTACTAAGGGCTTCCCTTTCTTTATTGAATATCTTGAAGATTTAACTATTACTGTTACAGTTCTTTCTTTAGTTTGCTGTCAAATTCTTACATCCACTTTTGATCAGCTATATCTGAACACAATATCAGAAATAAAAATTGGGCGCTTTTTGTTTATAAGATGGAAAATATTAGTAAAAATGTCATTTTTCACTTAACATTTTTTCTGTGGAAATGATCACATAAGACTCCTGATATAAAATGAATTTTCAATTTATAAGAGCTTTTGGAAAATGATCAGATGCCCATGTACATTAAATGACTGTTGTGAAGAAATCTCAGTTTCTTTGTAATCAGGTAAAACTTGAAACAGTTGTGGCAAGTTAATAATGTTGCTCATTTTCACAGGATGTCACAGGGATTTCTTGGGTCCAGCCTTTCCTCTACAGACCTCATATTGTTTGCCTTTTATATGTTTGTCATTGCGCCAAACGATTTGAGGAAGTGCCTCATAAAGCATCTTTTATCTGATCCAACTGGTGCAACTATGATAAGAACATATCTAAGTGTATAGAGTACCCTTCACATGTAAATTTTGCCCAAGTGCTCTCCATTTCGTCAGCTTTGATCATCCCACTGCTAAAACATGTATATAAGTTTGTTCTTCAAGAGCTGACTGTTGATGTACTTTGTCAACTCAAAGTGCCAACAAATGAATGATGCAGTATGTGTTTCTGACCCTTCTAAATTGTGGCACTGAGCTTCTAGTTATCTTTTCTTCTAGCTTGTTTCCTTGTTCCAGAACAAAAGTGATAGATCCACAAGCATCTTGTCCACTTAGCCACTTGGAACCAAAATATAAATAAAAATGCAAGAAAGGTATGAGAGCATTTTCCACATGATAGACTTTAGCATCCATTAACTTTCTAAAATTATTCTTACACCATTTGGGTAAAGTCATTTGATTATGCAAAGGCGCATTGTGTTAAATATATAATCGATGGTGGAAATGAGGGACACAGCTCCGGCCATAAAGTGAAGTAAAGATGAATTTAGACAAGTATGTTTTCTTTCACTTCTCTTGTTGCTCATCCATTTCAAAATGTGGGATTCTTTTTTGTCTCTGGAATCTTTAACTTAGTCCGGAGTGGGAATGAAGTTGGAAAAAGTGTTCCAATTTGTTTAACTTTCATTTTTTATCAACCATTCAAGGCGGATGTGTATGAATTCCCTTAGTCCTACCAAGCATTGTCTTCCCACCAGACCATAACCTCCCACCACAGTTTACATTAATCATTTTGGGATCACTAAGGAGTAAGGAGGTCAAAATTATAACAAGAACTATGTTTGCTTTTATCCCGCTATGTACGTGGAGTCGATTATATGTATCAATATCTCACTATTATTCTATTGTATATATAAAGTCGATTATAAATCAATTTTTCGCTACTATCCCACTATACATGTGAAGTCGATTATATGTATTAATCTTTTGTCATCATATTTTACTAAAACACAAAATGATCAGACTTTTGCATAAATTGGTACCAAAAAAGAGGTCCAAACTAGTACCATATAAATTGCCCAATGTTGTGTGATCCAACTTTTGTATGAGCACAAAATGAACAACATATTCTTTCAGGTGGATTCTTTGTCTTGATGTCTCTTGATTGATAAACTGGAACAAGGCCGCAATGAGATTTCACAAATTAGAATATTGTCCCCAAATTCCTTAAAGTTGTGAATTAACTACGATATCTTATGTGCATCAATAAGCTAACACTATGGGCAGTTGTTTTCGCACCTTTGGTAGGTGCAAATTTTTGGAACCTCCACACCTTGTGCTTGGGCTCTCCCTTGTAAGGGCGAACAATGGTGCCTTTTTTTTTCCCTATCTATTAGGGCTTTTTTTTCTATTTATTATGGTTTTTTCCTTCCATGTCGGAGGCTTTTTGTTACTAATTTGATTGTAGAACTATTCAACGTATGCGGTAGTAGTTTGGTTGCCGAATTATTTAACGTATTTGGTCAAATCATGCAAGACATGGAATAAGCGTTGGGGACGAAGCTCGTAAAACGGGTTTCCGTTCAGTAGTGTTTAGTTTTTATGACTTTCTGTGATTCTCTAGTAGAAGCTAATCAACTAGTTTGTATAGGTGTTTAGATTGCTATTGATGTTCTGGTTAATGTGTACTAATCACGTCAATTTTTTGTGCAATCTTATTTTCTCTAATTAGTTGTGCACTTTCCTTCATGGGTCAGTTATACGTTGTACATCTATGAAGATCATTTAACCTTTTTGACTAAATCTTATAAATTTTTTACCACAATCAATAAAAATCTATCGTTTCAGATAACAAAAATAACCTAACATACTCTATACTTTTCCTTTCAGTAGCCCTTTAGTAGCCTAAAGCGTTTTATTGGTGCGCCTTGTTGACTTCAAAGGAAGATTTATATATGTCACAGAATGCACTTCATAAAACCTTTACCTAAAACTTTGGGGATACCTATTAATAAAACAATTGATTACAGAATACAGAGCATAATTCGGGAGTAAAAGCCCTTATTCTTGTTCAAAACAGATGTGTTTATTTTTTTTTATTGTTTTTTATTATTCTTCTTTGCATTCCTCTTACTTTACAAATTAATAATTTTTGAAACTATAGGAAGAGTAAGTATTTGGTAGTTAATAACAATAATAAGAAGTGATTAATCACAAATAGGGGCCAATCTTATGTAAAATTCATTTTTAAAAAAATTGGTCCGAAAAAGAGAGTTTGCTTTCAAAAAAAAAAAATTAAAACAAAAAGTTTATTTTTAAATAAAATTCTTCCCTTTATGGAGATATTGGTGCACTAGACCTTTTCTTCTATATTTTTTGAGAAAGGGAATTGATAGATGACTTATTTGAAAATGTTACAGTATGCGAATGATGTATAATTTTTTTATTTTTTATTTTTTATTTTTTATTTTATTGAATGAGTAATTGATAATCAACCTCATGGGTGGATGATAAATGTTTGAATTTTTGCAATTACTTTTTGACAGGAGTTATTGAATACCAAAAATTTATTACACGTAATCTTATTTTTTTAAAAGGATTTGAGGGTGTAGGAGTTTTTGCTAGAATATTAATAATGATCATATATGAGTTAAGATTAAAAATCAATGATAATATATATATATATATTTAATAATACTGAGCCGTGGTGTAATTTTTATTTTGTAACAAAAAAGAGTGTAATACAAAATCTAAATTAAACTCTTTTTTGAGACATAAAAATTACAAATCTCTTTTCTCTTATCCTTAGGACTTGAATGGATTATAGAGTAAAATATTAGAATATTTTTTTTTTTTCTAAATTAAAAAAAATATTGTTATTTTATGAGGAGTGCCCAAAATACTGAAATTGATTTTTCCAGAGAAGCCCATATTCCCAAAGTTATAAGCACAAGCATAGGACTCATCGCTGCTGCTTACTCATTGAGTCATGCACTCCTTTCTAACAAAAAAAAATTCACTTTTAAATTTTTTTATTATCTCAAAAAAAATTCACATTTAAATTAAAATTTTAAAATGTCCTTACTAATAATAATTATATATATCTACAATTAAAAAATAAACACAAAAATATAAAATTATGTAATTAATGTATTTTATTTAATAATTAATAAAAAAATTGTATCAAAATTAATGTAAATTTTTTTTTGGAATGGCGGGAGTATATGGTTACGTAAGAATAAACGTAGTAATTTCCAAAGCAAGCCTTAAAAGGAACTTAGCAATATAATTGTACCATATCTTTAGGGTCAAAGGTTTTGTAATGATACTTAGAAAAGATAACTCCTCACGCCAATGCATGTATGGCCCTTTGTGAATTAGGATGATGGAGTTGGTTTTTTTTTTTTTTGTTTTGAAAAAGATGGAGTTGGTTAATGGGTACTTAGCCTTGGAATCATTACCCACTGAGAGCCAAGCTTGCATGCTTGGATATGCTTTGAACTTGATTGGATTACCGTAATACAAGCTGATCATAATGCACAAGAGTCAAACATGCCAACCCCACAATAAAGAATACTAATTAAACTATGAGGGAATGTTTCAAATGGCTGACTTCGTTAAATCCCCCAAAAGGAAAGTGCAGCCGACTGGTTCTTGCAGAAATGTCAATTTAACTAATAGTACCAGAACTTGTATTGTGCCTTTGGCTATCTTTTGTAGTACATATACTACAAGCAAGCAAAAATTGATGACCATGTTGAAACAAGAAAAGAAGAGCTAGCACAGTAAGTTGGCATTCTAAATGGCAACCTGCATTAACCAAAACTTACAGAAGATAGAAATCATGATTACTTTTCTTGTCTTGATCACGATTGTTTAAAGGGTCTTAACAATAATGCATGCGCAATGTCTAATCATTGCAATGCTAATTTGGGATTAGGGAAATGTAATACAGTACATGACAAGAATTTAAAGTTTTTATGGATTATTCTGGGTAGATATATTAATTTCTTGCCATTTTCATTTGGTTGTTGTTATTCAATTTTCATTGCTTCAACAACAGCATGAACATCATCAGGAATTAAGTCAGAAACACACCAAGACAAAAACTCTACAGTATAAATGTGTCCAAGGATTGTAGCAAAATTTGACAGCAAACCAATTACTACTCGAAACATCAGAGGATTCCAGAGGACCTAGTGCTGTTAAAAGAAGTTACAGCAAACCAATTACTACTCGAAACATCAGAGGTTCCAGAGGCCCTAGTGCTGTTAAATAAACTTTAAAAATATGATCAGAATTTTAAGAATACAGGCTATATTGCTGCCTTAGTGACAGGACAAATTCTGTTTGCTACTTATTGTTCATAATGACTAGCATGCACTTACCTCCCCGTTGACTCCATACAGCCTTCTTAATCAATAAAAATTCTGGGCTTCACTGATTGGAGAAGTAATTAATTAAAAAAGAAACAAGCATAGAAAAGAAGCAGAAAGAAAACTAAACCACATTTTTGAATAATGGTGGTGTTGATAGATGTGGATTAGACTAATCAAATGCACTGAATTCTTCAAAAAGGGACCACCAATCCACCATCTTTCCTCCTTCTATAAATCTTCAAACAGAAACCCCCCCTTCTTTTGACACAAGGTTTGGATTCTTTTGCCTGTAGGCCTAATTATAATTGCTAGGGATGAAGGAAAGAGAACCCTCTGAAATCCTCTTTTTTCTTCAACTTGTTGCTATGAATGGAAGCAGAAAGAAGAAGCACACATACATGGATGTGCTGTTTGATGCATGAGCTGAATAATATTACAGTACACACTACTAATCAAGGTATGATTATACTACATATACAAGGGCAAGCTGGCGACAGAAGAGAGTGAGCACCCATGGTTGTTGCATTCGTGAAGGGAATGCTTGAAGCTCTGTGTGCTCACTCTCTCTCTGTCACCTGCCCTCAAATTAATCTCTTTCTCTCTCTCTCTCTCTCTCTCTATATATGTATATATATGCACCCGCACGCGCACACACACAAGCAGTGGAATGCATGCAGCAGCGATAAAAAAAATGTTGCAAACATTATTCGTGAACCGAAACAAATGTTACTTGTCTTTTGATGATGCTCAATCTCGTAGGGGCTCTCTTTATATTTGCAGGTAACTAAATTTATTATCCGCTTTGTTTGAAAATATAAATCTATATACATGTTAGATTTTGCTATGCTATACAATATTGATATATTACTTTGATGAATGGACGCATGCAGTATGCACTGACTCGTACATATCAAGCCAGTGAAGTGCAGCAGGAGGATGATCATCATGACTAGCTAGGAGCAATTAAGCAACATATGCATGAAAGCCGTACTGGCTAGGTCTCTCTATTTGGTTCGTCCAAAAACTTCCTGCTTTTTTTTTTCTTTTTTTTTTTTAATTTTCATGAGTTATTACATGTCCATCCCATGATTTATTCTCGCTGTTAAGCTCTAATTAATGAGTATATAACGTAAGCATAGCTAGGTAGAATGTATATGCACTTTGATCAAAGGCCTGATAGGCATCAGAGGGGAAAAAAAGGGCTGTTAATGTAGGTTATGGCAAAAGAAAACTGATAGAAAAGAACAGCAGGGAAAAGGATGAAGCCCTTAAAAGCTTAAAGGGTCAAAGCCAGGGTGCTAATGCCTTGGGAATTGGAAGTGTCTATTGCTCCTCTTTCATTTATTATTTTTATTTTTGTATAAAAATCATAATTATGTTTCGATTTTTTATAAAAGTTTTACATTTTTCTTTACTTTGTAGCTTCACAATTCATGGCTTGGTTGAATTAATTGCAAGGAATTAATACAGGTCTTCCTTTTTGACTGGAATAGTATCAGGGTCTAAGTTATTACTAAGAAAAATATGCTTGGTTGTTAGTATTAGTTATGTGTGAAAATAGTGGGCAAGTGTCCATGAAAAAGTGGTGGAAATTTCATATGAAAAGCGTGTTTGGTTATTGTAAGAATTTTAAAAATTATTTGGAATTAATTAGTTACATAACTTACATTTTTTAATATAAGATTTGGCTTGAATTTTATAAAAGAAAAATTACAATAATTCCGATCATTTCTATAAAACACTATCATTTTAATCATCATAACCTTATTATCATGGTTAATCTCAGGATATTTGTTCAAGTAGGATTTATGAATACTTGGAGTTCGCACACACACACACATCCCACAAAACAAAACTCCATTTTTAAAACTGTTTCTTTGTATTAAGAAAAAAAATCCACACTTAAGTATACAATTTTCTTCTATATTATTCTTAATAATAATGATTATATATGTCCCACACTTAAAGAATAAATACAAAAAAAGAAAATCGTATATTTAATAGCATGTATTGCATCTTGTAATTGAAAAAAAAATTGTATCTCACTCAAGTAAATTTTTTTAAAAAAAAATCGATAAAAAAATTATGTATTTAATGATGTTTCGAATGTTGTATTTTACATTTATTTTTAAAAAATATTTATTTGTCTAATACCATGTCACATGTATATGATATGAGAAATTAGCAGGCTTTTGAAATGATCATGTACATCTAACACAACAATTTTTTTTCCTGAAAATTACATCATCAACAAAACAAAGTTTCAGCCAATTGATTTATAGTGAAATTATTTGAATGGGATGAGATCCTTCAACCAATAACCAACCATGTTTACTCAAATAACCCTAGTACTTAATTTCAGATCTTTACATAGAATTATAAAGATAATAAGTTAATAATTAATCTCTGTACAGATCTTCAACCAATATTATTTACTTATTACATGGAAGCTCTGAATTATAAAGATAATAACCCTAGGAATTAATTAAGAATATGGAAGCTCTGTACATGTGCTGCTATTGCCTAGTTTTGTTTAAAGAAATATTGATGTTTTAAATTTTATTTCAAAAATACTGAAGTTAATATCCGGTATATCAATTTTGAAGTTAATTTTTTACAATGTTGGCAAACCTGATTTTGTTGGAGAAAAGAAAGACTTGGATGCTAATGCCATGGCATGTAACTTTTCTGGCTTTCTAGGTTTTCAACTTGTGCTACTTTACGGTTTTTGTCCCGCTTGCGGGTGGCTTTTGCCCCTTGAGGGCTTTTTTTTTTTGGCCTTTTTTGTTTTTTATTATGGTATATTTTTTTTTCATAGCAAACTCTCTAAGCAAACTTTCACAACAAGGAGTTCTTGATATCCACTCTCCAACTTGAGGGGGGTGTTGAAATCTGTTGTATATACAGATAAGAATAGATGTAGGCTTGTAGCTATCCCTTTTCTGTTAACTTAATTATAGGATTGCTTGGTTGTTGGGATCAAGTTAGTTTAGTAAGATAGGGATCAAGTTAGTTTAGTAGGACATTTTCTTTTTATATAAAGCCTTGTAAAGCACAATGATTAATTGAGAAGAAAATATTCTCCACTCTCTATTTCTTTACATGGTATCAAAGCGGACAGAGCGGACGGTTTAACACTGCTTCTGCTTCCAAAAAATTTTTTTTCTCTCTCCTCAAAATCAGATTCGGATTTTTTTTCTATTCTTCCAATTATCAGAGCAAGGTTGGCGATTTTGACGTCCTTTTTTTCTTGGCCATAGCATGAAAAGTTACATGCCATGGCATTAGCATCCAAGTCTTTCTTTTCTCCAACAAAATTAGGTTTGCCAACATACAATTTGACAAAAATCAAATTTTAAAGTCAATATTTCAAATATCAATTTTAACCAATCAAAACTCCATTCCCATCGCAGATATAAACACATCTGATATCTGAAACCAAATGGCAAGAAACGCAAGAAACAAATAGTTAAGAAACGATGTACCAAATTCAGACCCAAGAAACAACTAAAGAAAAAGTTCAAGCATGTTGGGGTCAAGTAGGTCGCAGGTTCGATTCCCACTTCTGTCATCCCCTTTCCCTCGTTTCCAAGATCACTTGATTCGGGAGCCTCACCCCGCATTGTGTGAGGCAAACATTTGTAATAGATACATTAGTATGATTAGACCATTGTAATAGAATAGGATACTTGTAATAGAATAAGGATGATTCAAAAAAAAAAAAAAGAGTTCAAAAAAACGCATCACAATTAGAGGACATCAATATAAGGTAATTAACTGTCTCTATTTTTTTTCCTTTTTTAATACATAAATGTAGCCGAATATTTGGAATCTAAATTTATTACAACCCTCTTAATTAAAAAACTTTTTGGCTCCATTTGGTGTTTTAAAATTAGAATTGAATTGGAATTAAAATTATTTAGAATTGAATCAACTAATTAAAGTGAATTATCACTTTGTTAAATTTTCCAAACATTAGATATGAGACAGTATTGCTATAAGGATATACAAACATCTCAGATTTTTTAATGTTAAAATCCACCGCAATAGTTGTAAATTAGCAGCGATTCACTACTTCACCATTCAATATGCAAAAGATCCAAAAGGATACAAAACTGGAAAAGATAACCAAAATCTCGTTCCATCAAATTTACTAATTATCCAATACAGCCACTAATCTTGGTCCAAATAAACATTTAAAGGACTCCTGGATACAAGAAAGATGTGACACGAGTCAGTGTACTAGGAATGTCATAATATTTACAAACACAAGAGTGCAGGACATTCCTAAATTCAAAAACAGAATTCTAGATATGCCGTATGTAATCTTGCAAGAACTATTAAGCAGCAGGAGGCCGGAGCTCATGATCCTGAGATGTATCACGGGATGATGGTGGCAGAAACAAAACCAAATCCAGGAAAGCCAGCCATCTTGTTAATTCCAGCCTGATAAGTAGTTGGATGAGGTGCCATAAACCCGGGTGTGGGAGGTGGGACAGCCATGGCTTTCAATTGCTGCTCCATCCTCTATTTTTCTGCCTTCAGCACGAGTTTTTCTTCCATAAGTTCATTCTTCTCAGCCTAATTTAGAAACGAAGACGCAAAGAAGCCACCAGTTAACTGACAATTTTCTTAAGAAAGACAAGATGAGAAACCAACCCAAAAAGAAAAAGGAAAAAGTACTGGCAACAAGAGTAATCAATTCAAATCCAATTCCAGACCTATAAAGTTGGCAAAACATCAAATTCAAAGATTTCATAGTCAAAACAAGCTGCAACCTAAGGGCTAAAGAGTAGAAAGAATCACACTACATAAAGCAAAACAGCAAATAAAATGAAAGCAGAACAGCAAATTTTAGCTTTCAACTGGCTCAAGAACATCCTTGCAAGGTAGAATAAACTACAGTGTATAACAAACATATTAAAATGCAGCCGTTGATCTCCAGGCAAGCAGACTAAAAATTCCTACTCCAGATATCAATGTAAACATAAGGTACCAGCTCTAGGCCTGTAAAGATCCCAAAAACTCTAGCACTACCCATAAATGCTCTCTCAGAATGCAATGTTGTCCTGTATCTATGGTACTAAACACAAATAAACATATTACCCCCATTTTGAAATGAAAACTCTGAAACATATTACACGTATGGACAGTAGCACAAACCATGCAGGTATCCATTTTACCTTCTTCATTCGAGTTTCAGTTTTCTCATGGGCATTTTTACAAGCAGTTTTGAAGCATTAACGTTGTTAACAAATTCCCAAAACAATTTCCCAAAGTCAAGCTAAAAAACCTACAGCCAACACTCAGATTCTCTCTCATTGAACTCCCAACATCAATTTTTACCAAGACACAAAAAGAATGAAACACTAAAAGGCGTTGAACAATGAAGAAAAATTTGCAACTAAACACATTTCCTTCAAGAATTTGAAAACCAAATATATTCATCGGTAATCAAGAAAACAGAAGGAGCCCTTACACTGTGACGTGGGCTGCTGAATATATAAGCAAAGAAGAATTTTACCCATATTTCTCCGACCAAGTTATTTCGAGAGCCTGATTAATTAACCCCACCAGTATTTTTGAAAAGTATTAAACAAACAATATCGTGGGAGGGGGAGAGAGCAAGAAACCCAACAAAAATTACATAAAGGACTAAAATTACAAACCTAAATAATAGTGTCAAGATTGAGCTAAACTCTTGATCCACGCTACATAGAAAAATATTGGCAACTTGCATATATAGATCGACATACAACAAATTCATTACCTGGCATATGTTTCTAGCTAATTCTCATCAAGCACTTTAATGCAATCTAGTAAAATATTAGCAGCAATATCCAGTTCTTGCTCTGATATAATCAAGGGAGGCACAAGCCTGACAACATTTCCCTTTCCTGCAGTCAGTACAAGTAGACCAGATTGTCTACACGCATCAACAAGAGGTGAGGCAGAGACATTCAGCTCTATGCCAATAATAAGCCCCATACCCCTAATTTCTTTCACATGTGGGTTTTTTTCTAATTTCTTGGTTAACAATTCTTTGAAATGTTGACCTTTATTTGATACACTGGTAAGAAACCCTGTCTTTGAGATCTTATCCAACACAGCAATTGCAGCACTGCAAACAAGAGGGCTACCAGCAAAAGTGCTACCATGGTCTCCAAAATCTATAGTGCCAGCAACCCTTTCAGATGCCAGGACAACCCCAATTGGTAGACCACCAGCAAGAGGCTTGGCAAGAGTCATCATATCTGGATACACACCATAGGCTTCATGAGCCCAGAGATAACCAGACCTACCTAAGCCGCATTGAACCTAGAGGATAGGGAAAGCATTATATATCAAAGCAAATACAGAGAAATATCAGGATCCACATAGCAATTACAATGGACTAATCAAGGCAATGGATTCACTAATGATGTAAACATTCATATCAGATTTAAGATTCATTGACCATATTAATGCCTTAGATATCAGCTCCCATCAGAGAAAGAGTTCAGTATATTCATGAGCTGGGGGACCTCCACTTTTATTAGTCACGAGGAGAAACATTGTTACCAATTTTCCATTTTGTAAAATAACTAATACCCAAACTTATATTGTATACCAGCTGCTGACAAACTTCAAGTAATTTTTTAAGTAAATGTCAAATAGCCTTAATCAGTTATGTCATTGATGACCAAAACACAAGCAAGAGCGAGCCAATTCTTTGCCCAAGGATCAGCAAAGCTAATCCCACAAGAGCAATGCAATGTGTCTAGCATTGAGCCAATTTTTAAAACATAGTCGCATACCTCATCAAAAACAAGAAGAGACCCAGTAGCATCACAGGCTGTACGCAATGCCTGTAAGAAGTCTTTTGTGGCACTGTATATGCCACCTTCACCCTGGATAGGTTCCACAAACACTGCTGCAATCTTACCAGTGTGAATCAGTTCCACTGCTGCTTGAATATCACCATATTCTAAGAAGTTAACTCCAGGCATCACTGGTTCAAATGGTACTCTGTAATGTTCCTTGCTTGTCAAAGCAAGAGCTCCCATGGTTCTCCCATGGAAGCAGTTGCTGAAGGCAATAAATTCGACAGGTGGTTGCTTTTCACCAGAATGTGAAGATCTTTGAAATTTCCTAGCAAATTTGATCGCGGCTTCATTTGCTTCTGTTCCAGAGTTTGTAAAGAAAACTCGATCAGCAAAAGAGCAGGCAATAAGACGCTTTGCAAGCTCCACCTGCAAAAGTTTCCTTGTTAAGTTGAGGTTTATACATTCAACAATCATTTTCATTCTCAAGAAACCAATTCAAAGTTTTATTTCAGGTGGGCACCACATAATTTAGCCATCAAAGTTTAGAAACAGAATTGGTCTTTTTATTGTATTCATAGAAGATATGAGAATCACTGTTTCTAGAATATTTTTCAGTATTGCAAGTTACTTGGACAGCTAGAGTGAGTTCTTGGTACCAAAATCGGTTCATGCTTTTCTACTCAGAAAACTTTCTTGAGCCATGTTTGATATCAGGACCGTAAAGATTTCTTAAAATCTTTTTATATCAAAGTACACTTGTTCAAACAACATATAGATTAAAGTCTCACAATTTCCCCAATGATATTCTATATTAGACATATATTTTGCAGTTTTATACACTTCATGCCCATTTGTTCAACAGCTTCAAGAAATTTGCCCCGGGCCCTCTAAATGCGGAAGCTTCTATATACCTGGCTGCCATTTTTTAGGGTTTAGGGAATCATGTACAACAAGAAATAGAAAACTCAAAACATTGAATTGATTTTTTTTACTAGTTTATCACATTCACATAATTCACTTTAACAACCATTTTCTTCCTTCCATCCAGAGAGTTCAGCAAATGCAGTCAGTTTTTCACCACAAAATATTTTAAACACATGCATTTACAAAATCAAAAATTCCAAAACACATCATATAATCCGTTTTCACCATCAAATCAAATAAAAATGTTAACCAATTTCTAATCCAGAAAAAGAACCTTCAAAATCACCAAAATCCCATACCATTACACTTTACAAGAACTCAAACTTTACATAACATTTCCCACCATGTCAAAATACCATTTTCAAAAACTATTACAGTAAACCTACACAAGGCAACTAAAAGTAAACCCTCACCTGTGGAACAGAGTAATAAATATTGCTGATATGGGTGAGTGTACTAGCTTGCTCTACGACCGCACGCAGCCAGTCAGGATCACCATATCCAAGGGCATTTACAGCAATGCCAGCGCTCAAGTCCAAATACTCTTTACCCTCGACATCATACAGTTTACAACCTTTGCCTCTGGAGAGTACAACAGGAGTTCTGGCATAGGTCCCCACCAAAACCCTTTTTTCTTCTTCAATTATCTCCTTCGTCCTCCCAACATTTCCCTTCTGGGCAAGCTTATCAGGGGCTGAAACCTCCGCTTTTAGACATGCAAATGTGGTTGGAAATTGACTAAATTTGGGAGAATGAAACGAATGGCGGCGGTGGAAATTGGTCGGGGAGTAAATGGGAGTGTTGAGGACGAAATTGATTGAGCTACTCATTGATAATTCTTGTGGGAATTGAAGATTGAGTTCTGGGAAAGAACTGGGGACAAAGCAGCTAAGCCAAAGACTAATCAGAAATGATTCTGGGGTTTAATTAGGGGTCAGTTATGGCGTCTAGCGGTAATACCAACGCCTTTTTCTTTTCTCAAAATTTATAAAATGGAACCCTTTTAAATAAACCGTTATCATATTATGAAAATACTACGCAGGGTATGACTTATTCTATTCTATAATACAGTAAACTAGTAAAATAGAATAATAGTAAAGAAATATAAAGAACTCAAGTTGTAGTGAAATTTATCTTTCTTTTTTCATCATTATATACCTTAACTAAACCTCTATTTATATAGGTTTAGAATTCATCCTTTATATAAATATAGGTTACATAATATACAACAATTAGGGATGTTACAAAAATTACAAGGTGAGATGTTACATTAATTACAAGGTGGTGGGAGTTACATGTCTTCAAAACAAATAATCATGGGGTTATAAGGTTCTGGGAGTTACATGTCTTCAAGACAAATAATCATAGGCAAGTGGAGGAATATAGATGGACATCCACAATTTGCATGATTCATAACACTCCCCTTGGATGTTCGTCTTTGAGAAAAATGCCTCATTAAAACCTTACTAGGAAAAACCCAGTGGGATAAAAATTTAGTGAACAAAAAAGAGTACATTAAAATGTGACATTGCCTCATTAAAAACCTTGTCAGGAAAAAATCAGGAAAAAAAAACCTTAGTTAAGGGAAAAAGAGTATAGTGTATGATTACTCTCCCTCTTGAGCACATTATTGGATATTTTTCAGTCGACGCAATCCAATCCTATGAACCAGCTTTTCAAATGTTGAAGTCGGTAGTGACTTTGTAAATAAATCTGCCAGATTATCATTTGAACGAATCCGTTGAACACTAATATCACGATTCTTTTGGAGATCATGTGTGAAAAAGAATTTTGGAGATATGTGTTTTGTTCTGTCACCTTTGATATATCTCTCCTTCAATTGAACAATACATGCAGCATTATCTTCAAATAAAATAGTAGGAGCTTCCTTATCCAAATGCAAACCACATGACTCTCGAATATAGTGAGTTATAGATCTTAACCAAAAACACTCCTGACTTGCTTCATGGATAGCCAATATTTCAACATGATTAGAAGAAGTGGCAGTTATAGTTTGCTTCATAGAACGCCAATAAATAGCATTACCACCACATATGAAAACATAACCCGTTTGTGATCGGACATTATGGGGATTTGCTGCATAACCTATAAGATCAGATTTGAGTGCTTTAGGATAATAAAGACCTTTATCAATTGTACCTTGAAGGTAACGAAATATCTTGCTAGTAGATTTACAGCAAATAATATATCTGGTCGTGTATCATTAACAAGATACATTAATGCTCCAATAGCACTAAGATATGGTATTTCTGGACTAAGTAATTCTTCATCACCTTCACAAGATCGGAAAGGATCTTTATGCACATCAAGTGACCTTACAACCATAAGTGTGTTCAAGGGGTGTGCTTTATCCATATAAAACCCTTTAAGCACTTTAACTATATAAGTTGACTGATATAGAAAGATACCATTTTACAAATGTTCAATTTGCAAACCAAGACAAAATTTTGTCTTTCCAAGATCTTTCATTTCAAATTCTTTCTTTAAACAATTAGTAGCTTTTTGGAGCTCTTCAGGAGTCCCAATAAGATTTAAATCATCAACATAAACAACAATAATGACAAATCCTGAATTAGATTTCTTTATACAAACGCATGGACATACCAAATCATTTTTATAGCCTTCTTTCAGCAAATATTCACTGAGGTGATTATACCACATACGTCTATCTTGTTTCAAACCATAAAGAGATTTACATAGTTTAATTGAGTAAAGATCTTGAGAACTATGTTCATGCCCTTTAGGCAATTTAAATCCTTCAAAGATTTTCATATAGATGTCGTTATCAAGTGTGCCATATAAATAGGCAGTAATGACATCCATGAGACGCATTTCAACTTTTTCACATGATGCCAAACTAAGCAAATATTGAAAAGTAGTCACATCCACCACAGGAGAATACGTCTCATCATAATCAATATCAAATTTTTGTGAAAAACCTTGTGCAACAAGACGTGCCTTATATTGCACAATTTCATATTTTTCATTCCTCTTGCGCATAAAAACAGGGTTGCACATTTTTTTGTGTGCATATCACTGGTCCAAAAACTTTACGTTTAGCCAGTGAATTCAATTCAGCCTGAATTGCATCTTTCCATTTTGGCCAATCATCTTTTTGTCTGCATTCTTCTACAAACCTTGGCTCATGATCCTCATTGTCATTCATAATAGCAATTGCTGCAACATAGACAAATTTATCGTCGACGTTAATTTTCGATCTGTCCCATCTTTCCCTAGTCATGGCATAATTAATTGAGATCTCATGATTATCAGCATTTTTAGGTACCTGAATTTCTTCTGGAAATTTTTCACTAACCATGTTGGAAAACTCTCTAGGAGTTGTAATTTCCTCGTTTTGACCATCAGAATCATTTACTCCTTTTTTTTGCAAGAAATTTTATCTTTGAAACCGATTGGTTTACCACGTTTTAGGCGTACCTTAGACTCATTTGCGGTGATCACTTGTCCTTCAAGGACATCAATTCTAATCGAAGCATTTACAGCCAGGACATAATATTTAATAACTCTCTTTAGGTCAGTAAAAGAGTCTAGTAATTGATTTGCTAAATTTTGCAAATGAATTATCTTTGAACTTCTAGTTCACATTGTTTTGTATGAGGATCAAAATGAGATAATGATAATTCATTCCAACTAATTTTCTTGTCTGGCTTTATTTTGCCTCCCCCTAATGTTAGGAAAATTGACTCATCAAAATGACAATCAGCAAATTGAGATGTAAATAAATCTCCAGTCATTGGCTCAATATATTTAATTATTGATGGAGATTCATACCCAACATATATACCCAACCTTCTTTGCGGTCCCATCTTAGTGCGTTGTGGTGGAATAATAGGAACATAAATTGCACTTTCAAAATTTCTTAGACAGGAAATATTTGGTTCCTGACCATGAACCAATTGTAATGGGGAGATTTCATGATAATTCGTTGGGCTGCTGCATGCAAAATAGCATGTCCCCGAGTAGAAGTTGGAAGATTTGTTCTCATAAGTAATGACCGAGCAATTAATTGCAAGCGCTTTTATAAACGATTCTGCTAAACCATTTTGTGTATGAACATAAGCTACAGGATGTTCAACACTTATTCCAATGGACATACAATAATCATTAAAAGCTTGTGAAGTAAATTCACTAGCATTGTCAAGACGTATTGTCTTAATGGGATAATTACGAAAATGAGCGCGTAACCGAATTAATTCTCCCAACAATCTCGCAAACGCCAGGTTACGAGTTGATAATAAGCATACATGTGACCATCTCGTTGATGCATCAATTAAAACCATAAAATATCGAAATGGTCCACAAGATGGCCGAATAGGCCCACATATATCTCCATGTATGCGTTCCAAAAATACAGGAGATTTGGTTTTAATTTTCATTGGTGATAGCCTTATAATTAACTTACCTTGAGAACAAACAGCACATAAGAATTCATGGGATTGAAAAAGCTTCTGGCTCTTCAAAGGATGACCACACGAATTCCCTATTATTTTTCGCATTATTATAGAACCAGGATGGCCCAACCGGTCATGCCAAATGACAAAATCATCATAATTAGTAAACTTCTGATTTACTATTGCATATACTTCAACCGTAGCAATATATGTGTAGTACAACCCAGAAGAATAAGAAGGTAATTTTTCCAATACAACTTTCTTAGAAGAAATACTTGTAATATACAAGTATTCATTATTATCTTCATTTGTAGTCTCAATATGATATCTATTTCGGCTGATATCTTTAAAACTCAACAAATTCCTTTGAGACTGTGATGAATATAATGCATAATCAATGCAAAATTTTGTTCCTCCAGGCAAAATTATAATTGCTCTTCCAGAGCCTTCAATTAGTTTTGCACTACCACATATAGTACTAACATGAGCTTCTTTCATAATTAGACAAGAAAAATATTTCTTATCCTTAAAAATGGAGTGTGTTGTTGCACTGTCTGCAAGACATAATTCTTTATTATTTAGCTTGAAATGTCTATTTTCTTCACCAAAAATAAAAATTCCGAATAAGTATACAATTTTTGTGAAACACAAAAGAAAAGCATTAAAGTAAATATTCAATAATAAAGATGTAAAACATCAAATTAAAAGTTTATTGCATCAAATTATTTAAATAAAAATTACTCTTGGACATTTCCATCACTAGTGACTAATATCACCCTCAGGGTGATTGACAAAGAAATCAGCAACATCCAAAGAAGTAAAATCAGTAAAGCCATTGTCACTAAGACCAAGGTCATAATTAACATCATCACTAATAAAATTCGTCTCTATCTTCTTTTCTTTATTCTTCAATGATTCTTGATAGAGATCAGCAAGATGTTTTAGGGTACGATAGGTACGAGACCAATGGCCTTTCATGCCACAGCAATGGCACTTATTATCCACTTTCTTTTTGTTTTGGTCTCCATCTTTCTCATCATTACTCTCCCACTTCTGGTTATGAGTAGCATTTTTGGTATAACCACCATAGTTATTATGACCACGACCACGACCACACCCACATCCACGCCCACGATTAGATTGCGGGGCTATCACATTTGCTTCAGAAAATGGAGTAGCACCAGTTGAGCGGGCTTCATGATTTTTCAACAAAAACTCATTATTTTGTTCAGCAACAAGAAGACAAGAAATCAGTTTAGAATATTTTTTAAAACCCTTTTCACAATATTGCTATTGTAGGAGCACATTAGATGTCTAAAAGGTAGAGAAGGTTTTCTCTAGTATATCCTCATCAGTAACTTGTTCTCCACATAATTTTATTTGTGAATTGATTCTGAAAATTGCTGAATTATACTCATTTACAGTTTTAAAATCTTGCAAGCGCAAGTGCATCCAATCATAGCGAGCTTTTGGAAGGATGACCTTTTTTTTGTGTTTATACCTTTCTTTCAAACCACTCCACAATATGAGGGATCCTTAACTGTCAGAAATTCACTTTTCAACCCTTCCTCAAAGTAGTGACTGAGAAAAATTATCGCTTTAGCCTTTTCTTGATTTGTGGCTTTACTTCTTTCTTTGATAGTCTCTCTAAGACCATTTGCATCTAAATGAATTTCAGCATTTAGCACCCATGACAAGTAATTCTTTCCAGTAATATCAAGAGCAACAAATTCAGGCTTTGCAAGATTAGCAATAGTGATAAATATAACTAATACAAAAAAAATAAATCTCACCTAACTTACCCAAAGGAATGAAAATTGGCTAGAGAATCATACTGATAACGTGTTATGAAAATACTACGAAGTAGTATTACTTCTTCTATTTTATAATGTAGTAAACTAGTAAAATAGAATAATAGTAAAGAAATGTAAAGAACTCAAGTTGTTGTGAAATTTTTCTATCTTTTTTTTCATCACCACATACCTTCACTAAACCTCTATTTACATAGGTTTAGGATTCATCCTCTACATAAAAGTTTTGTAGGTTACAAGAACCTAAATGTAGGTTACATAATGTACATCTATTAGGGTGTTACAAAAGTTACAATGTGGGGTGTTACATAAGTTACAAGGTGGTGAGAGTTACATGTCTTCAAGACAAATAATCATGGGATTATAAGGTAGTAGGAGTTACATGTCTTAAAGACAAATAATCATGGGCAAGTGTAGGAATATAGATGGACATCCACAATTTGAATGATTCATAACATATTACAAGATGATTGTATGGTTTGTTTTTTAAACTATATTTTTATTTCATAATATAAAAGTATTTTTTGAGATATTGTTCATATATAAATATACATTCTCTTATTTTCATTTCCCTTCGATTTTCTCATTAAATATTATGATATGGATAATAATTCTTCATGAACAAATTTAAAATCCAATCCTATTAAATTGATTTAATCATAAGATAATAGATTTTTATTTATTAATAAATTTCAAAACAATACTTCTTCTCTCCTAAACAAAATTTACTTTAAAAAAATATGTTTATATTTAGAAAGAGTTTACTTTTAAATGAAATTTTTATAGTATGACTCAAAATTAAAAGGTAAAAATATAAATATAAAATTATATATTTAATAATACATCAAAATATATTGTATTTTGTAATTTTTTTTAAAAAAAAGTAATGATAGAAATAGTGATAAATCATAGTGACTTTGTATAGTAACTGATGTGGCAATTATGAAAAGACAAAATCATCCATCTATTCTTATTACAAAAACACAAAATAATAAGAGATAATTTTGTCTTTTCATTATTATCACGTCAGTTACTATAATTTATTACTATCCCAATCATTATTATTCTTTAAGAAAAGAGTAATGATAGAAATAGTATAAATCAATTTCCCCAAATAGAGATAATCATTAGTTCTAATCAAACCAAAGAAACTATTCTACAATTCCACTATATTCAAAAGATTGCAAGAGGAAAAAACCACTACAACTGACCCAATTACATTTGAAATATTACAAAAGTCAAACTATTTCTAAAACTTCAAACAACTCGTCAAATATTATCTCCATCTCCATGGCAGTTCACTATCAAAACAAGCTCGAATCAATTTCAATTTGAATTTTGCTGTCTTCCACTATTTTATTCTACCACGTCTTCTTAGAATTTGTATTTTAGTTTAGTGCTCATAGTTCTCTTGTTCAAGCACCATTTTTAAGTTTTTTAAAACTCTTCAGTGCTACAAATTAATCACTCAAAATGAAATAAATAAAGTAAAATAAAACAACTTGCCACAAAAGAAGAGATTATACATGAGAAGATGATGGAGATAGAAGGTGGTGGAGAAGATAGCCATGATAGGAAAAGATAGGTTTATATATGTGAAAAAAAGAGGGTGATGGAACATTGAGAAGACTAAGGGCATGTTTGGTTTACATTTTGAAATTTATTTTTATTTTTAAAACGGTTTTTAATATATTTTATATTTTACAATTATTATTTTAAAAAATATAAAAACATATTTTTGAATTTAAAAACACATTTTGAAAAACTTTTCATGCATACTCTAAGGGGACTTTTGGTTCGTTTAAGGATATGAGAAAGGGAACGTGAATGTAATAGTGAGAAATGATAATGGATTATTTTATTATAATTATGTTATTTGGTTTGTGCTAAATAATGATCCATTTTGACAAACTTTCTTTTTTTATGGTATATGCCAAAAGTTTTAAACTAAAAGATTTTACTAAAATTTTGTACATATAATGATAAATGGAGATCATAAGCTCTATATTATGTGGGATTTAGGAAATGCAAACTGCAAAGAAAATTCGATGGTTGTTAGAGTCCGTTGACTTGACCCTCTGAACATGCCGCCAAACTGATTTACTGTTGACCGTTGTAGTATATAGATTTAATTACGTATATTTTAACCCGCACGATCATCCAACTATAATAATCCTCAACCGTCAGATTTCCTTAGCGGGACCCAGAGCAGAAAATCTGGGCCCCGCATATCGTTGCTGCCTGGAAACGGAAACTTGGAAACTTCCAAGTTCCAATCCAAACGACCCGAACTACACGCCCGCACGCCTCAGCGAGTCTGACCCAGTTCTTATTCCATTTTTTTTTTCTGGTTTAATTTAAGAATCTCCCTGATTTCCATTTTGAAAAAGAAGAGATTCATCATTGAAGACCAGCATGAGTGGGGAGACTGACGGTGGCGGTGGTGGTGATGGTGGGGCGGCGATGGCAACGGTGGCGGTGGCGGTGGCTGTGAAGAGCTTCACTGGCAAAGGAAGCCAACGGGCTGTTCAATGGGCAGCTGAGAAATTGTTGGGGAAAGCCGATCGTTTTATGCTGGTTCATGTCATGCCTACTGTTACTTCAATCCCAACTCCCTGTAAATGCTTCCTTTAGAATTTCAGTTTCGCTCCCTGTTAATCTTCCCTTCCTCGTTTTTTTTTATTATTGCACTGGATTATTTTTTTTCGGTTTTAAAAGAGTTTGATAGTTTGAGTAATTTCCTTGTTCTGCTTCTATGCAAGACTGCTTTGTATCAATTGTCTGGCCCCTTCCAATCATAATGAGAAAGGTTCGTTGTGAATTTTGTAATGTTCCTTCAGTGCCAGACTGGTTTGTAATGTTCCTTCAATGTTAAGCAATATGGAACATATCGAAACTTTGAAACTGCAAATCATCTAGTTATAACTTCAATTCAGGCTAAGAGAGTCCAGAAATGAGCCTTAAGCAGCTTCTGACTTCTCTTAGGACTATAAAATAATTTGAAGATGCATCTTTTGAAGCTTTAACAAATATATAAACTAGTTAAGAGCTTAGAAGGTTTTTTCTTCTTTTTTTTTCACACATTTATTTCCTTAAAAATCTTCTCTCTGCTATATTTCAAGCGATGACATTATGCTTATAACTCTTTCACAGTTATGTTCTTGCTCCTCATTTTGCACATGTTGGAACTACTCTTAGTTTTTGTTATATTCAGATGTGTGTGTACTTAAATTTCTTTCAAATGTAAAAAAATAAAATAAAATTTCATTTAGCAGGCTCTATCGAAATAAAGCAGCTACTTGATTGACGTTCTTTGTTCATTATTGATGTGTTCTACAGCAGGAGAGAGGATCCCCATTGAAGATCTTGATGCTAAGATAGTGAGACTATATGTGAATGATATGAAAGAAGATTGTGAAAAAAAATTTGTGCCATTTAAGAATCTACTGAAAAAAAGAAATGTGAGTGTCTTTTAGTCCATTCGCTGTCAAAGGATATCATAAGGTTGTTAATCCTGAAATACAACCATGTTTAATGTTGTTGTAGATGGAAATGTTACTGCTTGAGGGGGATAATCCTGCATCAACCCTTCTAAGATTCATCACAGATTCAGGGATTTCAACATTAGTAGTGGGCTCCTGCTCTTCCAGTTATGGTTGCTTTAGAAGGTATGATGTTTCCGTTTATCTTCATCACAATTTTTTGTGCTGCTGCTATGACCAGTGCATTTCCTTAAGGCATAAGGCCTGATGATTTAGTTATCGCACTAAGTTTTTAATTATTCAGACAGATGTTACTAGCATTGAAACCACTGTAGTAAAACCTCATTTTTACCCCCTCTTTGGTGCAGGAAGCCAAAGAGCTCACTAGTGCCATCAATTGTCCTAAAAAATGCTCCTATTAGTTGTCATATTTTTGTGGTTTCCAGACATGGAATTACCCAAAGTACGCCAAGATCCTCATTAGCCACTGGTATACTGAAATATTTATTTTAATGTATTTAAGTTCTGCTAATTTCATATCTTTGATTGCTTCTTGATTTCCCTTCCTTATTATCTAATGGCTCTAGAAAACCTTTTGTCAACTGAAGAAGGCAATGATTCTCAGACAGTCAGCAAACAACTACCTTTAATAGGTTCATCTTCAGTAGAGTCAAGAGTTGACAAGAGCTTTGATTTATCATCAACCTTGGATTTGAGTGAATCAAACTCTCACACATCAGTTCAGACACGTTGCACTATGAACACAAGCATTGTACTGACACAAAACTATCAAAATACTGGGGAGAAATTTTCAGATATTGAAACAGTTGAGAGCTGTTCTCAAACATCAACATACTCCAAGCAGGTAAATTTTGAGTCAGCATACCTATAGCAGATGGACACATCAGAACTTAATTGAACCAATATTTGTTCCTTATGAAAGTGATAAAAGATATGAAAATTTTTCCTTCCACTTTTGATTTTTGGTCAATGTTGATGCAGTCAAATATCGAGGCTGAATTAGAACAACTGCGCCAAGAAATATGTAGCACACTTTCCATGTATAACAGAACTTGCGAAGATCTAGTTTATACCCAAAAGAAGGTGAGAGTTTTGTCATCTTACATTATCTTCAAGTACTCAATAAAGAATTGGCGGGCAATCCATCTATCCCATAAGGGAGGAGAGTGATGAACTTGAAGAATTATGTAATTTACAAGTTCTCTACTGCTACTGATTAATGATGTAATGATGGTCTAATTTTTATTATACCTGTAGAAAGTCTCTATTCAGATTGTTGTCTTAAAATGAATACATGAATAAGAATACTGAGAAATCCTAAAACATTATTACTAAACCTGTGTCTCACAGGCCAATTTGCTTTCTCTCGAATGCCTTGAGGAAGAAATGAGATTGGATGCTGCAAAAAGAAGAGAAGCAAGTCTACGAAAAGTTGCTGCTGAAGAGAAAGAGAAGCATTTGGAAGCCATGAAAGAGATCGAAATGGCAAAGAATCAGTGTGCTAAGGAAGCTAATGAGAGGCAGATAGCAGAGTCTATTGCCCTCAAGGAGTTTTCCGAGAAGCAGAAAATTGTGGAAGCACTATTTTCAGATGACAAAAGGTATAGAAGGTACAGCATAAACGAAATTGAGGAGGCAACTGGTTTTCCCTCTGAGGAAAAGGTGATTGGTTCAGGAGCATATGGGAAAGTTTACAAATGCAACCTTGACCATACTCCAGTAGCCATAAAAATTCTTCAGCCTGATGCATCCAGCAAAAAGCAAGAGTTTCTGAAAGAGGTTGATTCTTTACTGGTTTCCTTTTTTCCCTCTTTCAACTATGACCTATCTGACTTTTTTGGCAGTAGCACTCAACTTGTACTATCTGTTGGGTATTTTTAGAGAAGGATTTCATATTGGTTTTGCCATTTGATCTTGGATCTCAATTGGAAGTGGCCTTCTTCTCCCTTTGCCTTTTCCACCTAAATATAATTAGAATACCAACATGAATAGCAAGAGGGAATTGGGGAGATCATGGCTTTAGTTTAATATTCTATGATTAATTATGTATTTCACATTGGACATCATTTTTTAATTAATAAAAAACTTAAAAATGAATCCAAATGATGAAGCCAATGCCAAGCAAAACTGTACTTCATGTACAAATAAGAATAATTTACTTTACCGGATTTGAAAAATAAAGGAACTACTTTTCTGACTATCACATGTCAATTGTGTGTATATATTTTGCTTTCTCAGTCCAAGTTCTACTTTTCATCACAGATAAACTATTTGTGTTCTAGTGTAGGCTGCTGCAATCCTGACACTGAATGGTGTTAACTTTTTGAATTTGCAAAAAGAAAGGAGCTGCTTTGCTGACTATTGCATGTCGATTATGTTTTGCTTTCTCAGTCCAATTTCTAGTTTTCATCACTTATAAACTATTTGTGTTCTGGTATAAGCTGCTGCAATCCTGACATTGAATGGCGTGAACATTTCTTCATATAACCTGCTTCAAATTTATCATGTGTCACACGATTCTGTAATCATTGAAACCTTCCTGAGATAGTAGTCTGTTCCTCTTATGCAGGTTGAGGTTCTTAGCCTGCTGCGTCACCCCCACATTGTTCTACTTCTGGGTGCCTGTCCTGAGATTGGTAGCTTGGTGTATGAGTTTATGGAAAACGGTAGCCTGGAAGATTACATACTTAAAGAATGCGGCCGATCGCCTCTTCCGTGGGACATTCGTTTCCGGATAGTTTATGAAGTGGCCTGTGGGCTTGCATTCTTACACAACTCAGGACCAGAGCCTATTGTCCATCGAGATCTAAAGCCTGGAAACATATTGTTAGATAAGAACTATGTTAGCAAAATAGGGGATGTGGGATTGGCCAAAATCATTTCAGAGGTGGTGCCTGATAATGTAACAGAATACAGAAATTCTGTGCTTGCGGGTACCCTATGTTACATGGATCCGGAGTATCAAAGGACGGGCACTCTGAGACCAAAATCTGATCTGTATGCTTTGGGAGTTAT
Source organism: Gynochthodes officinalis (assembly GCA_020080225.1). Lineage (NCBI taxonomy): Eukaryota > Viridiplantae > Streptophyta > Magnoliopsida > Gentianales > Rubiaceae > Gynochthodes > Gynochthodes officinalis. The sequence goes on along the minus strand of CM034615.1, from coordinate 43,072,951 downwards.
AGCTCTTCAATTATTGACAGCTTGCCCTCCTAATGGACTTATATTGAAGGTTGAAAAGGCCATGAAAACTGGCTCATTCTTTAATATGCTTGATAAATCAGTTCCAAACTGGCCACTGGCTGAAGTGGAGGAGCTAGCTCAAATAGCTCTCAAGTGTTGCAAACTTAGGTGCAGAGACCGGCCTGATCTTCAAACAGAGGTTCTGCCCGTGCTGAAAGGACTTGCTGGATTTGCAGATGCAACTAGAAAAGGCGACATAACAAATACATTTTCTGCACCAAGCCACTACTACTGCCCAATTCTTCAGGTTATCATTCAAGTTTTATTGAATTATATTATCGTAATTACATCTCACTCTGCTGCCTACTTTGTGTCTTGCAATCAGGAAATAATGGACGAACCGTACATAGCAGCTGATGGTTTTACATATGAGCACATTGCGATCAAAACATGGCTTGATAGACGTGACATATCTCCAGTAACAAAGCGTAAAATGCCGAATAAGATGCTCACCCCAAACCACTTACTGCGTTCTGCCATTCAAGAGTGGAAGTCTCATGTCCGGGGCTAAATATTTATATGTACACAGGCTATTGCATTTCCATTGAGTACATTATTCTGGAGAATTCCTTTGTAAATTTTGTTCACAGATACAGCATTTTGTGTAAAAAAGTTTTGGAAGCAAGTGTAGTTGCAAATGCAAATGTATAATCCTGATACTAGTTCCATTTTCTTGATTTGAACATTCAAAAACGAGAAATATAGATCCATATAAATTCTGACACCAAACATAGGATGCACAAGCAGATAACTAGGTGGTGTGTACTTTCCCAAACTAAAACAGAAGAAGGAAATCCTGATGTAGCAGCTAATAGAATCTCAATGTTTCGCCCTGCGTCATTCCCATGAACCCTATTTGTTTCAGTGATTATGCACATGCTCAGTATTAGCAGATTCTCTTGTATCTGGTTGCATAATGAACTCTGTATAAACTTCCAAGGTTGCATCAACAGATCCCGGAGCCACCATGTTCTCAGCTCTGCCATTCTTCCCCATTCAGGATATGCATTTCTCAAAATGTTGGGAAAATGCGTATTCAACCAAGAGGTTGCTTTATTTTGTTAAACAGGCATAGAATATCATACATACTTTTCATTGAGGTGTTTACCCGAAAAGGGGCGTTACATTAAAGTTTACGTACATTACTGTGGTATTTTACCTACCTACTAGTGTTTAACTATCGAGATGTATTTACAAAGTGAAGAACCTCGAACGCTATACTTCTTGATACAACTCAATAGAGGTAGAAGTTGAAAATGCATTAGCCCTCAACTTGTGTAAATTCCAGTGCATTAGCATCTGGATCACGCGTAAAAATGGCCGGCCGGCCGGAGCGACTAAGGGTGTATGGAATACCTGAAATTTGTTAATGAGCAAGCAGTGTAAGAAACTCAGAGCTTCCACAAGAAGCATTCATTGAGACCATAAAATTTTGAGAAACCAAAGGAAGGTTTGCATGTCTTTGGTCGTGAGACAAAGAAATAAGCAGAAAATGAGGTGAAGAATTACCAGCTTCATCAAGAATTGCTTTCAGCTTTGATACATCCTTAATTGCTATACAAGTATGCCGATCTCGGCCCCCATGTTCTGGTCGACCTGTTAGTGGGTCAGGATTAGGAAGCTCCATCAAATGTATCATCTCAGAACCCACCCACAACCAAGCACCTCTATATGGAAGCTTATCGTGTGGCCGCGCTTCATTTATTTTTAGACCTGATCGTTGGTAGCAAGTTAGAAACCTTTTGACTTCCTTGTAGGAATAATGAACAGATTACACCAACTTTGAGGCAGAGAAAAAGATTTACCAAGAATATTCTGGTAAAAGTCCAGTGACCTTTCAAGGTTCTCACATAAAATTCCCACATGGTGCATCCTCACAGCCCCAAAATCTACAAAATAGCACATATTTTTAATTATCTTAATCAAAACCAGAAATAAAAAATAGATTAAAATGCATTACTAATTTTTGTTATACATAGAGATCAAAATGATAGCCAAAAAACAATCTCTTGTGTGAATTCGGATTATCTTGATTCAATTGTAAAAAGGGTCTTAGCTATGATGATTCAAAGAAGTATCATTCATTGTCCTACAGACAATATATCGAGATAGAATTATCAAATAATTGCCACAATCTTTGAAATAGTTCCGACCAATAAAGACAAGTGTAGAACACAAGACTCCATTAGTTACGCCACTACTTGAATTTGATTTCAACTGGATTTGTCCAAGGAAACTGATTTAACTTACTAGATTCCAGAATACCAATTTCTGGCAGCGATCGGGTAAATACAGTCCATTGTTAGAGACATAAAGATAGAACAGAATAGGAGTTTTACCCCTTTTGTCATCAACAACTTCAACACTGACAGAATCTTCCACAAGTATATCTGCTTCTGTAGATGATTTAGCTTTTATCACTGATTTACGCTTGTGAATTCCATCAGTTCTGAGCTGAAAGTTTCTATTTTGTAGTCTAATTGTTCCAGCTGCTCCATCAATTCTGACCTGAGAAATAAAGTTACAATTTATTAAGAGAATTGCAATAACAAAAGCACCTTAAGTAAAAACAATGGGGTTAAGAGATAGAAACATGATGTCCATTCACTTCAATACAACAAAAAGATTCACAATTTGAAAAACAAACAAGCAGAAGGCAGCTTTCTTTCCCTTCAGTTAATGTGTTGCAACAAGCATTCCCATTTGCATAATAAAACAGCTCTCTCACAAAAACTAAACAAGCAACCTCAACCTGTTGATTCCGCCCATTGCCATTGACGATTTTATGATTTTGATGGTTTATTTTGAATTCCCCTTTAACATTTATGTTGATTTTATGTCCGCATACTTCTTTTGATTCCTAAATATAATCAATCACATTGAAGAATGACCTAAACAGAAGTAAAGGCCTACAGCCTAGAAACTTAAACAGCAACAATATCCTGAAGCCATCCCTCCTAAGTTCCAGAACAGCTCATGGGTCCTGAAAGTATGGCTCATAAAATGCCACATGCAAATATTAATGAAGTTGAGATTCTTCAAATCGAAGATAAGCGCAAGTATTTATTTGAGAAAGAGCCAGAAGGCTGTATTTAGTGTAGATGTTTCCGCTCACAGTATGAGATGTGCGCTCAGTATTAAATTTTTTCAAATGATTCAAAGAATTCACTTCTTCCCATGTTTAACTGCATTCAGTTCATAGGACATCACAGTAACACACAGTATTAATTGATCTCCCATGATAGATAAGACCAATCAGAATTCACAACATGAACTACACTGATCAAACAACTTAAGAACATTGGAGCAAGAATTGATTCGAGGAAAACTAATCTCAACCCATTTCTCAAATTTCAAGAACAAATCCATTTAAACATCAGAAGCAGCCCTCCATTCCCATGGCATCATCTTGGCAATCAATCAGAATTTCAACAAGACTAATTTCATCACTGACTCTTCATGATAGAACAAGCCCGCATGGACGCATAAAGAAACGATTTTTACCTTGTTGTGAGGTAAAGTAAGAGGTGGGTTCAGTAGAGAAGCCATGGAAGAGCAGCCGCTGCTCACCTCAGTGCAGTATCCCCTAAATTTGGCAGCTTATGAATTTTTCTTTTATTTTTTTTCCCGTTTTGTTCATGGAAATGCTCCGCCTCAGAAAATCTATTGATCACTAGTCCCGGCGGTTCAGGATCTCGGGCAACGAGAACCACCAATAATACACCATAATTTTTTTTTTCCGCAAAAGCATTAATTTTATTAACTTTGCCAAAAAGGTAACAAATACATTTTTTTGTCCAACGAACTGCATTCAGTACCTCGACCAAGGTTAACGCAATCACTAGATGCTAATGAAACTTATTTGCTAATGATACCTAAAAAAATCTAACCAGATAAATATTATGAAAATAATCTCTTCACTTGGACAGAGGTTACTTAAACCACTCTCACCCTATAAAAATTTCCCCCCATATTGCTATGTAACCACTGAACTAATAGTCCATGTCCCTGTCTACCACCAATAATACACCATAAAGAAAATGCAATTGAAATCGGCCTACATCTAAAACGGGTTATCAAATCAGGATTGAAATCGGCTACTTTTAGAACACGGCCAAATCAAGTTGAACCATTTGAATAAATCTGAAAAACATTGTCAAGCCTGTAAAGGAATTGTGAAGAATTTGTTATGGCATGCCCCAAAAGGATGATATTGTTTGGAGTTTGGACTAGTTTAATAGATTATGATTCATCTTGGTCAGCTTCCAAATTTTTTTTAATATGTGTGTTTTTTGAGTGAGATAAAGATTTAGTTGTTGTAAGTGTGTGTGTGTGTTTTTTTTTCAAATTGACAACATCGGCATAATTAGTACTAGAATTGCCCATCAATTACTAATTATTTCAATTTGTATTTTGCCCAGTTTGGTTTCTTACTCTTAAATCTAATGTTCATTTTTGGTATTCAATAGGTATTCTGTAGGTATTCAATAGGATATGAACTACTGGATCTTCTTACATATTAAAAATATTTATTAAGAATAAATTAAAGGGATATTACTTAGATAGAATATTATTCGATGCATTATGGGATACTCATAAGTTTTAATAGGAAAAGTTAAATGAGTAATTATTAAAAAAAATATTAGGTAATTATTAAGTAATATTAAACAATTAATAAATAAAATTAATTTTAATTAATTTTTTAATACATTTATATATATTATTAATAAGTAAATTTTATTTTTTTATTTTAAAATCTTGACAGTTGCCAAAAATCAATTAGATCACCGGTCAACTACTACCAATCGCCGTAAACTGATTAGATTCTGATTAAATTCTAGTGATCATGTTAGAATCTGGCCTGCCAACGACAATTAGTAGTGAAGCAAACCGTGATCCAGTGATGGTCCAGCCATCAACACTTATCATTTAATTCTAGTGAAAAAATTTAATGAAATCTTGGTAGGGATTGAAAATTTTTAATTCTATTAAATCTCATTCCCATCGGCTCCAAAATTTAGTAAATTTTGTATTTTTCGTTCCCAATAATATCTTACTAATTTAAATCCCACCCAATTCTCACTCATTTTTCCCAATTGCCACCGCAAGTAGACGCTGGCACAAAATACGCATACTCTTTCACGGCAATCACCAAATGTTATGTCTATGTGTTTGAGGTTGTACTAATACAATTAATAATTGGAAAATGCAATTAATAACAATAGAAAAAATCAATGGAGACTTCAGATATAACATGAATATCATTTATTAGAAAAAATATTATTTATCTCAAATTTTAGTGTAATAAGTGAATTACGTAAATAGATAGACGGGTTTTTTAAATTATAAGTTATCTCTCTTAAATGTTTTTATCTGCATCATTTTACATCATGCAAATTTTTTTTTCATCTATTATTATTTCAATTAAAGTGGAAATAAAAAATAAAAAAAGGAAATAAATAGTAGAAAAAATCATGAAATAGAAAATGCATGTAACATGTGGTAGTCTGGGAAATCCAAAATTAAGTAGAAGTGTATGAAAAAATTATGTCGAGGTAAATAGAGGGGCAGTGGCTGATTCATAAAATTCTGAAAGAAAATTTTTATTAATAAAAAATACATGAAAAAGTAGAATAAATATTTCTCTTTTTCTACCCATAAAGAAAAAAAATAAATAGGAAAAAATAGAAAAAAATACAAATGGGAAAAAAGAGGATTCATAATGCATATGGTAAAAGATTATAAAAAATTGAGGAAAATGACCACGAAACGAGGAGTGACATTTTTTGCGAAATTATAAAAAAATAAAATAAAATTGAATGGAATGCCAATATTAAAGAGGGGAAATGCCAATGCCGGCAACTTCTTATAAATATTACTCCGTAAAAAAAAAAAACTTTTGATTTAATATAATTTTTTTAATTTATAATATACAACACATTTAATACAAAATTAAATATATAATTTTACATTATAATTATTTTTTCAAAATTTAGATTATACACTGTTATCATTAGTAAAAATAATATAATAATTTAATTCCGAAAGTAAAATAATTTTTTAAAGAAATAAAAAATTTAAACTGAACTCTTTTTTTTAAACGAAAATAATATTTATTGCTAATTTTATGCTACATTTTCCAACGTTGTTATTTTACCTTTTACTAGGAACATGTTCAATAATGAGATTTTTTATTTAAAAAAAAAAGAAAGATAATTGAAAGATAATCTAATTTTGTCACGTGTTTGCTAGGACATTGAATTTGATAAAATAATAATCGTCATTTTTGTTGTCACTCGTGAGTCGTGACGAGAGATTTGCCTTATTTACTGAAATAAAAAAATCATTTAGCGATTCAACCTGTAAATGACCCGAAAAGTCCGCATCGGTCAAAGTTCATTTTGGAGAGTATACTTAACATATCCAGTGAGGTAACGCGTGACGAACTGCTTGATAAGTTTAGAAGAATCAGAACTACACGGTATGAAATAAAAAAAAATTAGTTTTAGGACTATACTTTGACTCGGTAATTTTTTTTTCTTTATATTTTAATTGAACATATATTTTTACACATAAAATTAAAATTCATAAGTATAACTTTAATAATTTTATTTTAAAGTAAAATTTTTTAGAAAGTATAAAATTATATTTTTATATTTTTTAGAAAGTATAAAATTAAAATTGAACATATATTTTTACATATAAAATTAAAATTAATAAGTATAACTTTAATAATTTTACTTTAAAGTAAAATTTTTAGAAATTATTTTTTTGAGGTGGAAAAAATTTTACTCTCTTTGTCTCAAAAAAATTTAATTTATGTGTAAAATTATTATATTATTCTTATTAATGTTGATAATATATAATTTAAATTAAAAAAATAATATATTGTATCTTTACAATTTAAATATATATGTGTATTTTTTGAATTGTTCTGCTTTATTAATCCTTTGAGATCTTTAATCTCTATCCAGATCGACGAAAAGCTAGAAAAAAAAATTAATTATCAGAAGTTTTCGTCGTATAAAAAAAGTGGGTTTCCTTCTTCTTTTGGTTTTTTAATATATATAGCAAAAATATTGTTTGGTTGTTTTTGAATAATGGGGAGAGTTGAGACTTGAGAGACAACAACAGTGACGTGTATGCCAATCGAACAAAATTAGATCCATGACCTAACCAGTGAAGTAACACGTGACGTAACCTTCGTTAGTTTCGAGGGAATAAAATGGCCGAGTTTTAAGTTGATTTCATTAAACACCTGGCAACATCGGCGACGACTTTCATTAAACACCTGGCAACCTCGGCGACGACGACCAGGAATGCCGCTGGTGAGATGCTTTTTCTAGGTTTTATGTCCATAAATGCGTGCCGGTATGTTTGGATTGTATTTTAAAATTTATTTTTATTTTAAATATATTTTTTATTGTATTTTTATTTTATAATTATTATTTTAAAAAATATTAAAACATATTTTTTAATTATATAACACATTTTAAAAAATTATCCATACATACCTTGAGTCTTCTATAAGTAAGTCAAATTAAGATTAAAAAAAAAAGGTCATTTCATAACATATTAAAATATGGAATTTCAATTAAAGAAAAAAAATTCCTTGTGAAGTTCTTTTCTTTCATTCCAAAAAACGGGAATTTTTTCATCAAAAATATTGTTCGGTTATTTTTTGTTATTTCTATGCATGAAACAAAATTAGATCCACGAGGTTGTGGCACATATTTCACTTTGGTTTGAAACCATAAACATGGACGAGAAAGCCAATTACGTAGTGCCAATCAATTTTGTGGGACATCAAATAGAAAAAACAAGGTTCCAAAATAAGAGTTTTAGTTTTAAAAAATTTAAATGAAATTCTTGGAATATTTGTGTGGAATTAGTGATTATGATGCCTAACACACAATTAAAACTAAAGACACAATTAAAAATCTGTATAATTAATGATTCACTTATAAATATGTCGCATTTATAATTTTTAATAAGTTATGATTTTGTAGTTTCTGACTATTTTTTTAGTAATACATGTGCAAGAATTAATAATAGTAATTGATCATTTTTTTAAAATAAAAACCATATCATCATTGATTATTTTACTTTCTTGTAGTATTGGTATATGTATGTATATCAAATCAAACATGTAAGTAAAGACCTCATGACAGGTGACAGCATCACGCATAATTGAATTCAAATTTGTCAATTTGTCAATTTATTGACTTATTTTGTTTGGCAACTAAAATTATACAAGTTGACTGATGCATCCTTAATATGGTTGTTGTTGACTATACGAAAATTCTTGTTTCCCCCTTCAAATTTTGACTATACTAAAATACTCAAATTTATAAAGAGAAAGAGAAGACCTTAAAATGTCTAAAAAAATTACTATTAAAAACAACATAAATTATTCAAATTTAAATATACAAAAAAAGTGTTTTACTACCTACCTCTAGAGTTAGTTGATTTTTCCCTGTGCTTTGCTGGCAAACTAAATAGTATTCTTTATGTTTTTTTTTAAAAAAAAGAGTTTACTTCAGTTTAACTACATATTTTTATTAATTATTAGGTACAATACATTTAATGTACTAACTAAATATATAATTTTATATATTTTTAATTATGAATATATATAATTATTATTAGTAAGGATAATTTAGAAATTTGGTTTAAATGTGAATTTTTTTTTTTTAAAAAAATTATTTTAAAAATAGAATTCTTTTTTTTAAAAAGAATTTTATTTTTATATGCATCCATATATTTATTCACAAATTTGATTCGGCATTCCAAAAACAGCAACAAATTTTATTGAATTAACATGTTTCACTTTCCAAATCAACAGAAAATCCACTTTACTTCCGAAATTAGTACATCTAGTCAAAAACTGTTTGGTCGGAGAGGGGCTGTTTCTCCTCCCTTTCCTAACCCAAGTCGAGAAACTTCCAAGTTCCAAATGGAATTTTCTTGATTTCCAAACGTGCCTTAAATATTCCTCTCTGTCCAGCAACCCCAAATCATTTCCCAAAACAAAACAACGTGCCCGTCCCCCCAACCGCGTAAACAAATGCCTCCATAAATTAACAAATTATGCCCAGTGCCCATATCCTCCGTACAAATTACAAATCATAGTCCAAGTCACCGTCAAAAGACCCCCACGCCCCACCAGAATCTTCCTCAACGCGTTCACACGGATGACACCATCACACGCTTCCTTCTTCAACCCCCCCTTCTCTCGCTGTGTGTAAAACAATTCATAATACAAAACCGTGTACTGCACTATATATATATAAAACATCTTTTCCCTTGCCTAGTCCTCTCCTCTAAAACATTAACCCAATCCCAATCCCTCTTTCAGTTTTTGTTGTTCAAACTCCATTAATCCATTCCCGTGTTCACATTTCGATTTGAATTTATCCTTTTCGTTTCTTTTCAAAATACTTTCTTTCACACCCATGGAAATTTCTGCTTTCTCACCTTACAGTGACGATTACGTTTCTTCTAACTTATTTAGCTTTGTTCAAGAACTGGATTCCATTAGTGTTCCCAATACTAATAGCAACAAACGGAAAAGAATTGATCAGGACCAAGTCTATACTACTGCATCACCATTTCAGGACATTCTCAACACGTTTTGGAATTTCGAAAACGAGAAGCTGGAAGGAGAAGAGGTTATAGCCTTTCCATCTCTGGGTTCTTATTCGCACTCCGCTACCCAAAGTGCAATGGAAGATCAGCGGGAAATGAAACAGGATGTTAGTACTACCTCTGAGTCCAAAAGGGTTCGCCGGGGGTCGCCTGAAGCTGAAGGAGCAGAGGCAGGAGGGAGCTCACAGAGGAGATTATGGGTGAAGAGTCGATCAAAGGCATGGTGGGAGCACTGTAATAGCCCTGATTTTCCAGAGGAGGAGTTCAAGAAGGCTTTTAGGATGAGTAAAGCCACCTTTGATATGATTTGTGACGAGCTTGAATCGGTTGTGACTAAAAAGGATACAATGCTGCGTTTAGCTATACCAGTTCGGCAAAGGGTTGCGGTTTGTATATGGAGGTTGGCCACAGGTGAGCCACTTCGTGAGGTTTCGAAGCGATTTGGGTTGGGAATATCGACTTGTCATAAGCTTGTTCTGGAGGTTTGTTCTGCTATAAGGAATGTTTTGATGCCTAAGTTCTTGCAATGGCCTAATGATGAGAGAATGAGGGAAATTAAGAGAGGTTTTGAAGTGGTGTCGGGGATACATGATCTTGGTGGTTCAATTTATACCACTCATGTTCCAATTATTGCTCCAAAAGTCAGTGTTGCCTCTTATTTTAATAAGAGGCATACAGAGAGGAATCAGAAGACTTCTTATTCAATTACGGTTCAAGGAGTGGTTGATCCTAAAGGTGTTTTTACAGATATTTGTGTTGGATGGCCTGGTTCAATGACTGATGATAAGGTTTTGGAACAGTCTGCTCTGTATCAGAGAGCGAATAGGGGACTTCTGAGGGATGTTTGGATTGTTGGGAATGCTGGGTTCCCTCTGATGGATTGGCTATTGGCTCCATATACAAGGCAGAACCTTACTTGGACTCAGCATGCTCTTAATGAGAAGGTTGGAGAGGTTCAGAGTATTGCCAAAGAAGCATTTATGCGTTTGAAAGCCCGGTGGAGCTGCTTGCAGAAGAGAACAGAAGTTAAACTTCAGGACTTGCCAATTGTTCTTGGGGCCTGCTGTGTATTGCATAATATTTGTGAAATGAGGGGTGAAGGAATAAGTGATGATCTGAGGTTTGAATTATTTGATGATGAAATGGTTCCTGAAAATCCTGTGAGGTCAATGAACGCAATGCAAGCCAGAGATCAGATTGCACACAAGCTGTTGCACCATAACCTAGCAGGCACAACTTTTTTGTAGTACAAGGACTATGAGTTTTTGTGTTTCTATACATCAATTTAATTCTTTCATGGCTTGTTTCCGCCACGCTGTAGAATAACTAGAGTTATACTTGTTGAGTTAGGTAGACAATATGCTGGCCTTTTTAATGGATAGAATGTTCATCGGAATAGTTTGAGATTTGTTGTAAGTTAAGCATGGCAGTTAATGTTTATTTTTCCTAAGTTTGCCTAGTGCTGTTTACCCAAGTACAAAAATGATACAGACTGCTATCATCACGTAGTATATTCAATCAAGTTACCAAATTTTTTATTGTTATGCACGAAATTCTGTGGTGAATCCAAGTTCTTACTTGAATTGGTGACCGACCGAGATAGATCTTGGTTTTTTACCGAATCATAATCATGTTTATTTTGACACAAAAGGAGTAAAATCAATGTTAGGAAAATGTCCATGTCCATTGATCGCCTTTTGGAAGTTTTTGTCGGGGTCAAGCAGAACGATAATATACGCAGTTTTCCGAGAATGCTACTGCAATAATAAAATCAGTCTGATTCCATCGAGAATTCTGTAATGGCTCATTGCAGACATTCATACCAGGATCCTGCCCTGGCGGTTGACTTGCTTGCTTTTGAGGTCAGGTAGATGGCCCCATGGTAAGTAGGAAGAAAACCAGCAGTTGTTGTTGCTATTTCATGTTCCTACTTAGAATGTTCACAGTCAGCACTAAATAGGTTTCCTTGTCTGGTATGAGGTGATTGATAATGAGGCAGGTAATTGTTGATTTTGCAACGACTCACTGTGCTCTGACTTTCAAGATGGGCCAGTTCTTCTCTTAAAAGTTAGGGCATGAACAATATCCCCATTTGAGGGCAAAAGCAGCTTGGCCGCATGAAGCCAAGTCAGCAATTTTGCTGACTTGGCATTGAACAGTAGCAACAAGGCTGCATTGCTTGGCCTATGCACCGGCCAGGCAATGCAGCCTGGCTGCATTTTTTTTCTTCGTTTTTGTGGCTAAAATGACGCCGTTTTGCGTCAAAACGACACAAAGAGGCGTTGTTCACGACACGCCGACAGAGCGCAGCGTCTTGACATGTGTCGGCCTGCGCTAATTTTTTTTCCGAAAAAGCCCCTCTAAAACGATGCCATTTGGCGTCTTCAAGACGCCAAACGACGTCGTTTCTTTTTTTAAAAAGAGGCGACAGCGGCCATTGTATCGACTCTGCAGCGTGTGCCACATGTACTTCCCGACTGTTTGCAACGGCCATTTGAGCCCTATTTTTTTTAAAAAGAAAAATCACCAACGGTCATAAAATTTCATCCTCTATAAAATGAGATGCATTTTGCATATATTCGGGTCAAAATCCAAATTTCATATTTCCCAAACTCTCTCAAAATCTCTATTTTCTTCCAAAAAAATAGATCCAAATTTTTATGATTTTGACTCAATTTTTTCAGAAATTGATAGGTTGTTGGATGAAACTTGTGTACAAATTTACGAAGCTAATGTAAATGTGCAAAATGCAGAACATACTAAAAGGCCTAGAAGAAGGCATAGACGAAACGAAAATCCTAATCGTCGTCTAGATAGAGATCGAGGAGCCGGTCAAATCCGCCTTTGGAATGATTATTTTGCCGAACATCCTATATACGATGCCAGGCAATTCAGACTTCGATTCAGAATAGATAGAAGTTTTTTCTTACGTATTGTGGAAGGACTACAAATTTCTCCCTACTTTCAACAACGGGCAGACGCAACAGGTAGAATGGGGTTTACAGCTTTGCAAAAATGCACAGCTGCATTATGAATGTTGGCCTACGGTAGTTCTGCTGATTCAATTGATGAGTACTTGCGCATTGGTGCGACTACATCCAGAGAGTGCATTTCCCATTTCTGTCAAGGCATTATCGATGTGTTTGGTGCTGAATACTTGAGGAGGCCAACTCCTGCAGATATGAGAAGGCTATTACATATTGGTAAAATGCGCGGATTCCCGGGTATGATTGGAAGCATTGATTGCATGCATTGGAAGTGGAAAATTTGTCCATTGGCTTTGAAGGGAATGTATCAAGGGCGTGATGACGTAGCTACATTAATACTCGAGGCTGTAGCTTCCCAAAATTTATGGATTTGGCATGCATTCTTCGGTACTCCAGGTTCGTGTAATGATCTAAATGTGCTTTATCGTTCCCCTATGTTTAATGATGTATTACTTGGTAGGACACCGACTGTTTAATATACGGTTAATGGCAGTGAATATGACATGTGATACTACCTTACGGGTGGTATATATCCCAAATGGGCGTCTTTCATCCAATCAATCCCAATACCACAAAATAATAAACATAGATTATTTTCCCAATGCCAAGAGCCACTCGAAAGGATGTTGAACGGGCGTTTGGAGTGCTGCAAGCACGTTGGTGGGTAATTAAAAATTCGGCACTCGCATGGGATGGGAGTATATTGCATCGAATCATGAATGCATGTATTATAATGCATAACATGATCGTCGAGGATGAACGGATTAACTATGAACATTACGTTGATCCTTCAACATTTATTGTGGAGCAAGCAGAAAGCAGCAATCGTAATACTCCGTAATTCTCGACGGGGAGAGTTTTCAACATAAATAATTATTTGATGAATAGGAATCAACTTCGCAACAGAGAAATTCACAATGAGTTGACAAATGACTTGATTGAACACATATGGGAGCATTTTGGTGGAAATCAGCCATGAGACTGGAAATTATTTAGAGTATTAATTTTTATTTTTAAGTGTATTATTGCATTTTAAATTTAATCTAATGTTACTTTATTTTCCATTAATTGGTTTTTGTCTTTCATATTTCATTTAGAGTCATAACTGTGAACATTTATTATTAAATTTTAATTTTAATGTAATTTCAATTTATTTTCCATTAATTGTTTAAAAAAATTATTCATGCGTTTAAGAATTTTATATTTAATTTATCATATTTATTTTCATGTTTCAAGTATATTATTAAATTTTAATTTTAGTGTAATGTAAATATATTTTCCATTAATTGTTTTAGTTTTAATGTAATGTAAATTTATTTTTCATTAATTATTTTACGTATTTCATTTTTAATTTAGAGTATTTATTTTCATTTTTAAGAGTATTATTAAATTTTAATTTTAATGTAATGTAAATTTATTTTCTATTGATTGTTTTACGTATTTTATATTTAATTTAAATTCATGTAATGTAAATTTAAGTTTTTCATGTAATGTAAATTTATTTGCCAAAAAATGTTTTTAAGAATGGCCCAAAAAATTATTAAAGTTGTATTATTAATGTAAAAAAAGTTGATAATGACTGCGTGAATAGTGCAGGCCAGGCCACTAACGTGAGTTAATTTTTTATGATATCTGAGTGAATAGTACTGGCCTAACCACAAACTGATGTGGCATGAATAAGGCCTGGCTAGTTTTAGGGGCTATTGTTCATGCCCTTAAAACCATTTCGGACAATATAGAACTAATTCTGCAGCTTGGTATTTTGACTGCGAGGGAATGGTTCCTAATTACATTTTCATAACGTGAGGGTGACAGCATAATGTATCTTGTTGCTGTTCCGCCTGTCAACTGATGCCGTCTCCAGTGTTGGAATTCTGTAGTTTGGTGTTCAAATATCAATCTATTTTTCATGCCTTTGCCTTTGTTGTCAGTCATGCTATGAAACAATTCCATAGTAGTTCTTTTAGATACAGTAGCATTCAGAACACTCTGCCTTTCATGTACTTCAAGCTTGATCAATTTGTGTGTCATTGCACAGTAATTTTGGTTTCTTGGGGATGATTTCCCAACGTTATAGTTAATTCTTTGTTCACTTTTTTCGCTTGAGCTCTAGAAATCAAAATAACCCTGAAGCAGTTTTCCCAAAGAGAAAAATGCTTGTATGAACCTTTTTTAACACCCTTCATAGGCTTGCATGATTATTATTTCTAAAATGCATTTTTTTCTTTTCAATACATCCTTAATTTCACAACTATTATTTTAAAAATTACAAAAATATGTTCTGAAATACTATTCATACTAGTTTGAAACTTTGAGTAAAATATTGGAATATTATTTTTTAAAAAAATTAAATAAATATTGATAATTTAATGAGTCTTCCTACTATCGACTTTGAAGTCGATACTCAGAATATCGACTTTAAAGTCGAATTACTGTACGTTTACAGTCCAATTTTAGGCTTACAGTCCAATTTTCTACGACAACATGAAATTACTCTAATTTTACCATCCATGGACAATTTGGACTTCGTCGTCCTTTCGAACCGATGGAACGAGCATGATGCTTGTAACCAAATTTTTAGAGGAGGGAGAGGAAATGGGGTTGTTGCAACAAAAAGACAAAAAATTTCAAAGGGTGGGAGAGGCACAAAAAAACCAAAAAGTTTGCAACCAAAATTCCAGAAAGCTTGCAATCAGTCGCCCTTTGATTCTTATTATTTTCATTTTTCTGATCTAAAAAAACCAAAAAACTCTCAATGCCCAACAAATTCATTGTTTTTGTTATCATTCTTCTCTTGCAAAAATACTATAGGGAAGCATAGGCCAAGAGCCGCTTACAGGGGGTGAGGGCAGCACTGGGGTGCGAGGGGAGGGAGGCCAAGGGGGAGGGACTTGCAACTGTGATGGAGGGGAGAAGCGGAGGGGGAAAATGGGAAGAGGGGGGTGCAGCTGTAGGGGGAGAGAAAAAAAAAATTGAAGGCCTGGGGCTGAGATTGCAAGGGTTGGGGAGAGTAGAAATTGAGAGAGGGAAAGAGGGCGGCAAAAATAAATGGAAGAAGAAGGGAATGAAGAAGGAGAAATTGCGGAAGCAGGGTTAGTTTTTTTTTTTAATTTATTTATAAATTGCCTGAAGTCAACATCCTGGATATCGACTTCAAAGTCGATATTTTAGATGTCGATTTCAGTAGAAATGGAATTTTTTTAAATACTAATATTTATTTAATTAGTATTGTGAGGGAAAAACTTTGAAACTTTTATAGGTTGAACACATTATTATAGTTATAAACATTGAACCGAAACTTTTTCGGTGAGGAATTTCATTATTTTAGAATCCTTATAATTATAGTAGCTATATAACTTATATGTTTATATATTAGGGTATGTATGGATTACATTTGAAAATATATTTTTATGTATTTTACATATACTCTTAACTGAACTTATGCGTCCATTATTATGTGAATCAATTACCGTTATAATTTTTGGTATGTTTTATAATTTCATAATTATAAGTCAGAGATATATGGATATATCCATGTTATGTTTAAAGAAATTCTTTATTTAATTTATATATGTATTCGATTTTTTTAACGAGTCTGAATATCTTTGCCATTGTTTATGTTTTGAGTTAGAACAAATTACTATAATTCACTCCCTCCAATGAATTAGTCGGCATTTTTCACAAATTTTACCAACAAAATTCAAAATAAAAAATATGTTAAAAATTATAAAACTATATCGAAAAACTCAAAAATGTATTTTGGAATATCAAACCATACACTTTAAATTGTCATAATATTAAAATCAGTTTCCAGCACATCTCATACTAATCTAGTAAAAAGCACAAAACACTTATGCAGGCTTAAAAAATAGCACATTAAATCGATTAAAAAGATGGATATGTTTAGATTGTGTTTTATTTATAAAAGTTAATTTTTTCTTAAATAAAAATAAAATATTCAAATAACCTTTTACTTCAAAATTTAAAATTTTCCTCATAAATTATCCTCACATAATTAAAAAAAAATTCCTTTTATTTTCTCTCCAAAATACTTTTTTCTATCAAAAAGTTCTCATAAAAAACTTCACACATTCAAATAAAATTTTTTTCAAATAAATCACAATCAGTAAAATTTGATTAAAACAATTAAAAAGTTAATTTAATTTAAAAAAAGATAAATACTGGTGCGTTGTCAATAAACTCAATAATCAACTCACCACCTGGCACTGGCTGACGTGTCCAAAGAAGCGCGGGTCCCACAACTTGGTGCACTGGAGCCTATCCAGTTGTCAAGCGCCACGTAAATGGCTAAAAGCGGAGTCAAACATCCTGTTTTATTATACAGCTCCTCCAATTTTCCTTTCCATTACATTCCATTTCGCCATTTTTTCTTCCCCTCTGTTTTGCTCTGGCCTTCGTGTGCTCCGTTATTTTCATTCCACATTTTCCCCTGCCTCGTCTACGCTTCCGCTGTCTCAAATCCTCCGCCTCCAATTCGCACGGCCGCGCACACACCTACCTATACTTCTATACGTAGGTGTGTGTCTTTTCTTTTCTTTTCCCGGCGAGACAGCGGTTCGCGGTTGCGCTATACCCGCGAGATAATTGTATTATATTGGGAGATATATGGAGACAGAGGTTGGGAAAGTGGTGGAGGAGAATGTGGCGCAGCTAGTGCTGGAGGAAGAGGAGGAGGAGGAAGAATTGGACGAACAGCGTATGTCCAGCTTGACCTTGGAACGAGTTGCTGCCGCCAAAAAATATATTGAGGATCATTACAAAACGCATATGAAACTCATTCAACAACGCAAAGAAAGGTTATTTTTCGGTATAATAAGAATTTTTATAATTGTTCTTTTTACCGTTAATATTCGATGGAGGTATACAATACGAGGATATGATTCAAAATGCATAATATAAAAATTTGTGCATGATCAGTCGCGAATGTGTGCGCAATAAACAGTTCATGCATAAAAGGCGCGTTATCTGTATCTATGAAAATTTGATTATTCAGCAATCTTAACGTAACAAATTTTTGACTTCTTTGTGCAATTTGAAACTTAATAATAAGCTCTCTCTGTGATTCAGTGTGTGATGCTTTTGTGTCGGGATACGAAATACTACTCACATTACTGATTTGTCATGAATTTGATGGCCTGCTCTTACAAGCTCCAGGAGTCTTTAGATTCTTAAGGAAATTGTCAGGAGATCCTGTAGAAAGCGATTAGTATAAGCTGCAACTTCAATAAATGTTGATTAAGATACTTTGAACCTTACATCAATCTCCGACTTGCGCATAACCATTGAGATGCTTCAAATGTCTAACCGTTTGTGACAAGATGTCTAAACAATTATAGGCATTACTTTTGTGGATATGTTGCGAGCTATTTTTTCTCATAATACTTGTAACAGTAGCTATTTTATAGTGTTTTATGTACGTCAGTTGGTAGAAGTATTGTTACAGCTTTACAGGTTGACCTCTTGTATATATAGATGCGAATTTCTTGTTACATTTTCTCCAGTTATTTGAACATTTTTAGGCAATAAAGTTCTGGTATGTGTGTGTGTATAGAAGTATTGTTACTGGTTGACCTCTTGTAGGTATAGATGCAAATTCTTGTTACATATTCTCCAGTTTTTTTAACTTTTGAGGCAATGAAGTCCTCATACATGCATATGTATATATTCTTTTGTCTAATTGAAAAGGTAAATCTCCTCATATCATGTTATAAATACATTACAGGCGCTCAGCACTTGAAACAAAGTTAGCAAGCTCAGATGTCCCAGAGGAGGAGCAAATTAATCTTTTGAAGGATTTGGAGCGTAAGGAGACAGAGTATATGCGACTTAAAAGGCATAAAATTACTGTTGCTGATTTTGAGCTATTAACAATTATAGGAAGAGGAGCTTTTGGAGAGGTTTGAGATTTATAAATCCAAGTAGATTTCTGCCTGATTTCTTGCTTTTATGAGAGTGATTTTCTTTTCCAGTCTTTTGGCCATCTTCATTTTATTTGTGCTTCTTGGAATTTTTTACTGCCTACATTCCATACTTTATAAGTCCTTTGGTGATCTTCATTTTGCTTGTGCTTCTTGGAATTTTGTGCTATCTACATTCCGTACTCTTTCCAAGAGAGTTATATAAACTCTGACTTCTTTCGCTCTGGACTATATCATTATTCTCCTTCCATTTGTCCTGTTAGATTGTCTTACCACTGAGTAGAAAGTAAGTTTTGCCCTTAAAACTGTCAAATGAAGCATAAGTTTAAGTAGGTAGGCTTATATATTGGCTGCTAGTATCCATTACTTTTATGTTGATTCCATCTAATCTGTTGATTCATTTTCCTAATTTCTCCTTTGATAATTTCTTAATGTCTATATACTACTCCTTTTTCTTTTTCCTTTTTTTTTAAATTTTTTTTAAAAACTTTTTCTTGCTGTATTCTTTCACTAACACAAAAGTAGTACTTGAATATATTATGTGAGACCTCAATATTGAGGACTCATCTTTAGAACAGAGTTTGGGGCAGATTATGTTCTCTTATGGTGCTTTCATGGTACCAATCACTGTATTAATTTTGTACAGCTTATATAAAATGGGATTTTGGTGTTGCTTGATTGGTTGAATTTGATTTAATAGAAATGTAGTTGTGGAAAAGCTGATGACATGTAATTGGGAATCTTGTTGATAGAAATAATTTTAGATGAGAATATTTACTACACCACTTATCAAATTTATGGCTTTGCTAATTAATAAAATACGAGGTTGACAGCATAAATTAGTACATATTTGCTGTAATTGAGAGAATACATGGGACTGCTTTTGCACCTATGAGCAATGTTGAAGTCTGCCTAACTCCAGTTGGGCCTGTTTTTCTTTATGCCTTTTACTCTTGACAGTCAAGTTGTTGGTGCTTATACAAATTCAACTTTTACAGGTTAGACTGTGTCGGGATAAGAAATCAGGTGACATATATGCAATGAAAAAGTTGAAGAAGTCTGAAATGCTTAGGCGGGGACAGGTGCAATCCATTCTTTAGCAGTTTTAATCTGTTTTATAATGAATCCTATTTGTTTCTTAAACTAAATAATTGATTCTAATTGTTCTTATGGCTTCTGCTAATCCCTTTAGAGTTTTGACAATAGAAGAAGAAACATAGATTTCATTTAATCAAGTCACACAAATTACTGTCAGTTAGTGTGTCACTGGATAAGTTGGATTCTTGTAATGACTACTATGCTTACCTCACTCCACTTTGATTGTCTACATGTTATCAAGCTGTATTGAAGCTAGACTATTTGTTTCTGTTCATTAGGTGTTCACTCACAAGATTGTTACTTTGCATTCATTTTTGTTGATGTCCTTTTCTCTGACTAAGTGTTTGATATGTAAGGTCTCCGCAGGGAACCATGAGAATACCCAAAAGAGACAAGGCCATAAGAGTCCTTGTCAAACAAGCTTTCCAACCATGTCCAATTCTTTGAACCAAAAATGTCTGGCTAGTTTCAAAGGGGTTGTTGGGGATCAAATTGTTAGATTTTTGTTTGCAAATGTTCTACTGCTCTACTTGAGTAATTGTTAAGATAATTATACTTGAGCTTTAGAATACACAGTACCACAGTAGGTAGTACTCTCAAAGATCTGTTAATTAAAAACTTAAAGTTGCTCAACTATGTGTTTTCAATATGAGAGTCTATATGCACAAGAGGCCTATGTAGTCAATTACTGCAGATGATTGGAATTTTTTTTTGCTCTGAGTTTTAACATTAATGCAGTTTTATGAGTTATTTTTCACCTTCAAGTCATCCATTCTTGTAAACCTGTTATTAGTGTTTGCTAATGATGAAGTGCTTTCACTCTAGAGACAGTTCTGTTTTTAGTGTGAAGGCTGGGATACCTTGCCATGTTCCAGCTAAAAAATGTAGCAATGTGCAAATTAAGCCTTTTCCATATTCCCAATGAATAATTTTGTGGCATGTTATGGTTTCGTTGCAAGATGTGCAGTGAGGATGTATAGCATGTAACAGACATTGGACTAAATTCATGTTCTCAGGAAAGTATCAGATAACGTGAGACTCATATTTTAAATTTATAACTTGGAAAGTTTAATGCTCTGAACTTGTCTTCTTCCACATATCTGTTATTGTGTTCTTCCAGCTAATTATTTTATGCAACCAAGTAAAATGTCCATGTTGTGATTGCTTCTCAAATTGTAGGTTGAACATGTTCGAGCTGAAAGAAATCTGCTTGCTGAAGTTGGCAGCTCCTGCATTGTAAAGCTTTATTACTCTTTTCAGGATGCAGACTACTTGTATCTTGTAATGGAATACCTTCCTGGAGGAGATATGATGACTTTGCTGATGAGAGAGGAGATATTAACCGAAACAGTTGGAAAATTTTACATCGCTCAATGTGTCCTAGCCATAGAGTCAATACATAAGCATCACTACATCCACAGGTGGGTTTTAGATCCCTGGTGACACAGTGGCAATCAGTGGCACAAGCATAGGGTAGAGTACAGTGATGGATGTGTGTCACTTACTCTTTAATTTTTGCTATTATTGCAGGGATATTAAACCTGACAACCTTCTGTTGGACAAAAATGGTCACCTAAAACTTTCTGATTTTGGTCTTTGTAAGCCTCTTGATTGTGCAAGCTTAACTCCTATAAATGAAAATGAAGTGATGGATGATGCAAATACGAAGGGATCAGTTGATGCCAATGGATGCTTCCCTGATAAGGGAAATGGAAGCTTCTGGAATAGCTCTTTTGAACAATTGCAGCATTGGCAAATAAACAGAAGAAAATTAGTAAGTCACCAGTAAAGAATTTATTAAAATTGTATTGCAAAAAGCATGTCAATTTTGAATTTATTACAGAGTCATATTTTGGAAAGTTCATCATTTCATATTTGAAATATGCCATTAGAAACTATTTGTTGCAAGATTGCTGGTGCTTGTGCTTATCTGACTGGTGGTCAAATGGGTATAAATTGTATAATGGCTGCATCTAAAAACAGTATAACAGATAAATCTCTTAAGAATTTTTTAATTTGTTAATTGTCAGAAGAACACTGTTGTAGTTTTTGTATGTGCTTGTTCCTTTAAAAGGTTGACTCTACATCAAAGACAGCATCATTGCCTAGCAAACAACTGAAGCTGAAACCTTAGGATAAGGGAACTACTGTTTTTATGTTTGGGAAGGACTAATATCGAGGTTCTAGTTAACTTGCTTTCACACGGGATGGGCAGCACTATATATATATATATTTAAATGGTATTTTCTTTGCAAATCATGTTTTTGTGTCCCTCTATCTTCAATATATCTTGATCTACTTTAAATAAATTCTGATCCATTGCATTGGTGCCAAATGTAGATTTTGAGCAATTACAAGTTGCCTACTTCACTGGCAAAGTTCCCATCCCATTTTGCTTTAGTACATCCATATTTGAATGCAAAATTGAACTGTTGAATTTAATTACCAATGAATGCTAGATATCATAATGATGTGATCTTCTTTCTTTATAGAAAACAAAATTTTTAATTTCCACATCTGTTAATTGCAATTCCAAGTTTACAGAGCTAAGAAGTGCCTCTTCTATCCATTAAGAAAGCACAATGAAGATCATTCAGAATTTTTAATTTCAGTTTTAGGGCCAATATATATTTCAAAAGTTTTTGTGGTTAGTGGCAGGTTATTTAATACTAATGATCTTTCACAACAGGCATTTTCAACTGTGGGCACGCCTGACTATATTGCTCCAGAAGTGTTACTGAAAAGAGGTTATAGCATGGAGTGTGATTGGTAAGTCTTGTATATGAAATTACTTTATTGCTTCTTAAATGTGGAAATGTTCTATTCATCAAGAGGGAAAGCACATTGCAGAGGGTCCTATCATTTCTTTGTTTTTCTGAATAAGAGGCAAGGAAATGAATATACCATACAGTTGCTACCTAATTCTCTAGAGGGTAGCAACTGTATGGCACATTCATTCCCTTCTTATTTTGACAAATTTTTAAATTTTTTTTTGAGATTCTTAGAAGTACAGCTTTTCTCTGACTCTGGGCTACTGCCTTGAGGCATATCATTTTAATTAAATCTAGGTTTGACGAGAGTCATGTTGTCCTTCATGTTTATTCAAATCTAGCATTTTTTTTCCCAACTCTTCCAATACTTTCATAGCTACTCACCTTTTCTCCCAAACAATTAGATGTCGTAAATCAATTTCTAGAAACAAGTTAAAAAGAAGTGATTTGGATTATTAATCTTCTTGTCATTGTGCAGCTTCAACTTTGTACTTACAGAAAAGAATTGATTTAGACCATTTTAATTGCTGATGGTTTAGACATCTGATTTTTAGATCCTTTTTCACTTTGTAGCTTATAATTTTGTAATCATACTGATTCAGATTTGATGTGTCTGCCTTGCTCTGTCTTTACAGGTGGTCGCTTGGTGCTATAATGTTTGAGATGCTCATTGGCTACCCCCCATTTTATTCTGATGATCCAATAACCACTTGCAGGAAGGTACAAACAACTCTGCAATTTCTTAATAAAAATATGGATATATATCGATGTCGCAAGGCTCCCTGCTTGTTGACTATTAAGCTAAATGCCGTCTATTAGTGTATATTTGGTAGAAATTTCTATTGTCACCTGAATAATTTATGGTCTTATCTTTGTTTTTCTTTCATTTTTTTCTTTTTATTTGACAATAAAAGAACATACATCAAGAAGATACTAAGTTCATGCTGCTCATTACTACCAAATCCAAATGTTCTGTCTACCCTCCTTTTCGCAGGTTCTTATTCTTGTAGTGTAGTAATTTATTCACATAAAACATGGTGTAATATGCTTTGTGCGGGATGAATGCTGCATGATGCGTTTCTGTGGTAATTTTTGTTTGCCAGATTGTTCACTGGAAGAATCACTTGAAATTTCCAGATGAAGCAAGGCTGTCCCCTGAAGCAAAGGACCTCATATCTATGTTGCTTTGTGATGTTCAAAATAGGCTAGGTTCTCATGGTGCAGATCAAATAAAGGTAATTTGTTTCCATTACTACATTGTAAAAACTTCTTTGGCTTCTTTCTAATCTGTTTCACTTTATTGATGGTTATGGTGCCCCCTTTTTTTTTTGTTTTAAATTCTCGTCAGGCTCATCCCTGGTTCAAAGGTATTGTATGGGACAAACTTTATAGCGTGGAGGCAGCATACAAACCTGAGCTCAGTGGGGAACTTGATACCCAAAATTTCATGAAATTTGATGAGGTAGCACAAACACAATGTTGGGTGACTCTGATGATATTTTAATTCAAGTTCAAAAGGCTTGTTTGCAGAACTGCAGTTTTGTTTTCATCAGGTCACTTATTTTTAGCAATTAAACGAATATGCACTGGATTGAAGCTTTTGATTTCTAGCTAACCCTAGTAAGGTATTCTATCTGAAGTTTTGTTGAATTTAGAATGATTATTAGTAGAGCAAACATGTCAATATTTAGTAATTGTTCAGCCTAATTGATCAACTTCAGAGTTCCATATGTACGGATTTCAGCCATATTATCAAATAAAGGTGTCAAATTTTCATGGATTTGACTGGAGATTAAAAAAGACCAAATAAATATTGTAAAGTAATTTTCCCTTAGTCGGAAACGAGTTGGTGACTGTTATATTTCCTCTCTTGTCCAATAACTGTGCATTTGCAGTTCCCTTCATCTATTCTTCCCTTGCATTCTAACATTTAAACAACTGCTTCTCTTAATTCCACCATGTTACAAGAGATGGAAAAAAGAAAGCAAAAGTTCTCCCAAATTTATTGTGATACAATAATTTGCAAAGTCACAATTTTGTTTACGAAAATTATGTGATCTGATTTGTTTTTGATTGCATTTTCCACCTTATTGATGCCCTATATTTTTCAATCGTCAATAATACATCTGAAATATCTTACAACTGTGTCATAGGTGGATCCTCCACAGGCTAAAACTTGTGCTGGACAGTTGAGGAAGGTACCCCTTTTTCTATATTTCTAAAACACTTGGAAAAAGATTTCCTGGCTTGCTTATGTCCACGTAGCTGATTTTTTTGGTTAATTATTCAACTCTTAGAATTTGATGAATATTTGACAGAAATCATCCTCAGTATCAAATTCTAAGAAACCTATAATAATCAATCTGTAAAGATTCATGTTCTGTTGACATCTTAGAAACTTGAATATTTACTGAATATGGTGGAATGAAAGTGGCTTGTGTGATTCTGAATTTGTGACAGCTTACTATCCAATGGACTGCCTGGAATTCTCAATATGGTTGGTGAAAGATTTTTTGACTTGTATGCATCCATTTCAAAAACACAAGAACTGATGTAATAATGGACTGCTAATTATTAGAGAACTTTCATTATGTTGATAAACCACAATATTTTTCCTTTTGAGGTTTTTTATTTCTCTATTGCAATGCATTGTTTGCTTTTGTTACCCGTGCTTCACAGTATCTCATGTTTTCTGGCAGATGCATTTAACTTCTGAGGATTTGCGTTTTGTTGGGTACACTTACAAGAATTTTGAGGCTGTCAAAGGACTGATTAAATCTTGTGGTATGTGATTTTTCATTGTTCATTAGTTCTAATTCTTTTTTCCCCTGTTTTTCCATTCTAATGTTATGCAATAATTTCCATAACATCTCCGTTACTTGATAGAACGCTATTCTCCTTGCAAGATACATGGTTGTGAATTTTACCCTCCTTCATGGCCACAGGCATGCTTGAAGTTTCAGATTTCCATAATGCCTCTTGGATTCAAAAGAGAACAACAAGAATGCTGAACCTTCTGTGTGAAATATTTTTGCTTTTCTATTCAACTTGCAATGCAATTTTAGCTCTAGCTTTAATTTGATCAAGTCACAGAAAGGGTTGTATTATGAAACTAAAGTTTTCTTTACTATAGGATAATATTGCTCACTTCAATTCAAATGAAGGTTTAAGATGTCTATTTTCTTTCTACATCTTGTTTTCCCTCTTGGAACAAACATTTTTGAATTTCAGTCATGCAGGTGATTGTTTCTACACAAGTCAGGTCGTGACATGGTGGAAACTATAGTTTAGGATCTAGCCTTTCTGTTTAACACAATGGAAAAGGAGCCAAGTATAGAAGGATTTAGTTACTGGCCTTCTTAATAAGCATGTTCAAGTTGTCATGTATGATTCCCCAGAATTCTGCAGGGGAAGTTGAGTTTCTTTTAGGCTGTTTTAGTTTCTCTCTCTTGTTTTCCTCAATTATTTTACCACCTGGTGTGCTGATTTGAAGAGAGGAATTCCACATTAGAAAATTATTTGTGCCTTTTCCTGTACGATCTACAAGGTATAACAGCTCACGGACTATAGTCACAGATGGAACAGACTTGATTATATATCACACTTTGTTTATTGCATTGATATATCACAAAAATTTATCGCTGCATGGAATTTTCAGCTTTTGTTCTCATCCTCTGTGATACTTTCTTTCAGTATCCCTGTATCATGAGAAACTTATTATGGAATATGCTTCTAACTCAGCTGTGGCACCTTTTTATTTTTGTGGTTCTGGGAAGTTGCTTCACTTGTTTTGAAATTGTTGATGTTTACATGGGTAAGAGAGTTACATTGTTGTCTTCTGTTGATCCTTGCAGATCGTAAAAGCAACACATCACCTCGGTTTTTGCCTTCTGCTCCTGTCCATAGTAATGTTCTCATCTGATACAAATATATTTATGATTTTGTTGTAAATGTTAATGACAGTCCTTCGTCATTTGAGTTATTTGTCCGTGAGTCATGCACATGTCAGTTTCAAAACATAAAACCTGAACGTATACCTTTTGTCCCA
This sequence comes from Gynochthodes officinalis, assembly GCA_020080225.1. Taxonomy (NCBI): domain Eukaryota; kingdom Viridiplantae; phylum Streptophyta; class Magnoliopsida; order Gentianales; family Rubiaceae; genus Gynochthodes; species Gynochthodes officinalis. The sequence goes on along the minus strand of CM034615.1, from coordinate 43,046,400 downwards.
ATTGATACAAGTTGGTGACTAGTTGTTGGTTTCTGATGGAAACCACTATTGTTATTGCTCCCGTTAACAATTGGAGTATAGATTGGTTATGCAGGTAAGGAGGGAAGCTGGAAAGGTTGGGCTGGTTGTTGCCGGTTTGTGATTGAATGATAGTTAGTTGAGGGATGTGGTGGAGAAAGAAAGATGTCAGGGAACATGGTTTTCTAATTTTAAGTTATTCTGTCACCATACTTGACTCACTGTAATGACCTTACTCTTAACTGTCACGTGATGAATATCTGGTTTAAGTTGCCTTTTTAGCATATATCAGCTGTGTAAGACATTTGAGTGAATTGAGACTACTGCAAGCCTCGTGTTCAAATTGAAATATGAGGTACTAAGTGGCTACTAAATATTGATCAAAGTGTAAGGTCATAGATGGACAATAACAAGAATTAAAGGACAGTCTTTGTTGTTTCAGCTGAAACTGTGTTCCTACATTGACTATCAACATTTTTGCAGGTGAATCAATAGTGGACTACTCTTACACAACTGATGATGCAGAAGTGCTGGTGCATGTTTCATCAGCAAATGTTTCTTCATAGTGATGACAACTTCAGACCTTTTTGTGTAGAACTTCCAATTTAAGAGCCGGGCCTTCACGACGATGAATAATTTGGAAGTTTTCACTTGAAACTTTCCTCAACTGGACATGCCTGCTGGATAAGTTAAGTCCTTGCTGAAATTGATTCAGTTTTGGTTTGCTATAGATGAAGTTGTTGACCACCTCCGCCGCAGAATATTCAGCCTGTATAGTATTACTAACCACTTCCTTTGATGAGTTCTGTAGCAAACATAGTTGCAGGATTGTCAAAGTTTTGTATACCAATTGGCTAGTTCATTTTTGACGCAATGAAGTTAAAGAATGCAGAACTGTACATGCCTTTAGTAGTGGCAGTTACTGGCCTTTCTCATTTTTCCGTTCTCCTGTTGTTTTGGTCGTAATTTCTCTTGAATCATATGTTCCTTTCCTGGATCCCCTGGGGAAGAAATTCGTATGCTCGACGACCTTAGCCGTGCGCATAACCATACGTGAGAACTGCGAAAGTAATTGAAAGAGCGCGTTGCTTAATATTATCACTATCAAGGAATGTGAAGAATCTAGTTTTGTATGTTTGTCGTTTACCATAATTATCCTTCTAGGCAATCTGCCTGTTTTGTTTGGAGGAAACAACATTTATAAGAATGAATCGAAAATTGCAACTATCATACTTGTTAAGGTTTACTTTTCTTCTTCGGTACGTTGGTCTATAATGTTTTTGTCCACAAACATAATTCAACCATCATTTCCTTTCCTTTCCTTTAAGTTTTCAGGTTTCATGATACATAGACAAAATGCCTCGACAACAAAAAACAGATGGGGGTGTTTTTACACTACACTTCGCATCCGTCCACGAGGAACTGAACAAATAAACTGGAGTTCAATTGCCTTTTTTTTGCCCTTTTTCTAAATTCAAAACTCAGGCACATTGTTTGAAAATAGGGCTTCAAGCTATAAAAGGAGAGAAGGGATCGTTGGGCTTTCGTAGTTGGTTTCTTGTAAAGTTGAAGGGGGCACTATGGTGTTCAAAATTTTGTATTGTGCGCAGAACTCAAGTAGCCCAAAAAAAGAGTTGTTTCCTTGGATGATTTGTTGGAGTGATGTTGACTAAGTCCATTCAAATGGTAAAAGCACTGACTTTTTAGCTGCCAAAATCACCATTTGCATCGTGTGCACTTGTTTAATAAATATATTTATCTTCATGAAACTTATATGCCATATTGCTCAAACTTTAATTGTTCATCTGTTGACTTATTTTAAAGATAAAACTAATAGTGATAAATAAATTCATATGTCTCGGAAGTAATTTTACAACCTCTCATTCATATAATATACACAAGTTAGGAAACTCATCCTTACTTTTTCCTTTTTACACGAGAAACATAAACAAATTTTTTTTTTTTTTGGGAAGAGATTATCAATTTATCACTTTATAATATTCAATGAGTTTCATTTTTTGTAAGGTGCCCTTATATGTCAGATAAAATTTTCAAGTTTTTTTAATTAAAAAAAATGCTACAGTCAGAACTACATGAATAAAAAAAATACCGGAATGATATTAGCATTTCACTTTTTATTATTGGCACTCTTTATTCATTGTTAAAAATATAATATTATATCTATAATTATATGTTTTATGATAGAAAAGGAGTACTAATAGTTTGCAAATGACATAAATAAATAGTAATGAACTTTAAAAAATAAATAGTGAGGAACATCCTAATTCATCATCAGCGCAGCCCCCACCCGGGTTTTGGGCTGGGTCAGAACTGACAAAGCCCAAAACGTCCTTGGATGGATTTTACCTTTCGATTGTAGTACAAGGCTATTTTTTTACTCATAATCACAAAGGTCCAGGTTGGATTACGAGTTCCGGGCTCCATCAAATCGCGGGCTAAAATCCGGTGGAATAGTCCACGTTATTTCTCGACCGAACCCCCCACCCCCTTCTCCTCCGCGACGACCCACCGATCAACGACTATCACGACGTCCGTTTACGTATAATTTATTTTCTCTTTCTTCTCCTTTTCTCTCCTTCCGTCACAGGTACTGTTTTTCTCGTCGCCGGAAACGTTTGCTTCTGCTTATGTTTATGTGAGTCGCCTTTTTTTTTGTTTTTCTTCTTTTTGAGGTATATGATTAGTGTTGCCTTTTTACACTTTCTCTCTCTTCATTTCAACTTTTTCAAAACCCTAATTGAACCCTTAGTTGATCAATTTTGACGTTTGCTGAATTAATTGATGATTTCACAAATTTAGGAATCAGAGGTGCTCTGGATCATTTCCTCGGATTTTCCTTTCTTAGCTGAATATTCCCAGCTAAATTAAACAGGTAAGTATTTTTTTTAATTTTTTTTTCCTTCCCGATTTTGAATTCGGCTACTTAGGCACTTAAGATGTGTCTTTTTTTTTTTTTTGAAGGGGTTTGGGGGTAAGGGGACGTCAAATTCCCGATTCCTTGTGTTGGTGGCGGGTATTGAATTTCATTTATTTTGAATCTGAGTTGTTAGATCGATCAGCTGTTATCTAATTGCAAATGAGATTGAATTTTGTTTTTGGTTTTTTTTTTTTTTTTTTTGAAGCTTAATTTGGAGGAGGAGGAGGCTTGGATGAAGGAATGAAGTTAAAAGAAGTAAATTGTACTAAATGAAACTGCAAGAAATATTAGCCAGTTGATTTAAAAAATTTATTGGCTAAGTAGTCATGACCTAAGTTCTGGGCCAACTGTGATCTTGTAGTTTAATGTAATGCTGAATTGGGTAATTTGACTGAGTTGCTTATGGTGCATTATGATTTAGGATTGCATTGGAAAAATATTCCGTTTTCAGGGTTATTGTTGTTTTAGATAGTTATACTGACCGATAAATTCCTTGACATTTGGAGGAGGTGGTTCGTATATAGTATAAGATTTGTCCTATAGGGTTTTCATGCTTAAGAACAACATGATATTATGGGTCAGGTCGGCATCCAATTACTATTGAAGTTGTTATTGGAATTGATATTGCAGTCTTGTGTCATAAATGATGGGAAAACTAAAGTTTCCATTTGAAGTGAATCGTTTCAATAATCTTAGTTGTCTTTAATTAATAATGTGAATTATCTGGTTTGACTTGCTCCGGAATTTCAGGTTTTTATGCTCTAAACTCTAAATCTTTTTCAGGTGTCTTATTTCTCTTCTTTTTGTATTTATCCTGAGTTTATGCCGGATTTCATGCTTTGCGATTGTACAATATTGCCATGCACAACTGTGTAAATGGGGTCTGTGACAAGGAGAAAGTGTGGAAGCTGATGCTATGTTGGCGTCTAGCAAATTTGATATGTCCTCTAGTAGCCCAGATAGGCCATTATTCACCTCCGTGCAACGTGGATCTTTTGCATCAGCTTCATTGGATAGATCTGGTAGCTTTAGGGAAAGCATGGAGAGCCCAACCTTACCAGCCATTCCAAACTTGGCAAGAGGCAGTTCCTCTTCAACACAAGATGTTATAAGTTTCTTTCAGTGCTTACGTTTTGATCCTAAATCAATGATTACAGACCACAAACTCAATCGCGCGGTAGATTTTAAAAGATTTGCTAGTGTTTCCCTAGGAATTGCACTGGATGATTCTCCATCAGTGTCTTCAAAAGGCAAACCTCTATCTTCTCCTTCACCTGAGGAGTTCAGGAGATTTAAGGCTTCTGTTCGTGAGAGCTATAATAAGGCTAGGTAATTGTTCATTTTCCATTTATAGCCTTTTCTCTTTATTTGCATGTGGATCTGCATACATGATTATATTTATATGAAAATGTTAAATCAAATTCCAGGGAACGGCTGAAGGCATTCAATGACTCATTGTCTCTGATGAATAAGTGGTTTCCAACAATTCCATCAAGGAAGAGATCTCGGTCTGATGGTTTGTCAAGTGACCGAGCCAATGCTCTTTATTCTGCTGATCGAGCAGTTCCAGGAGCTGTCATTGCTAAGATGGGGGCCCAAACTCATGTCAGTACAAATGGTTTTGAAGTGGAGCAAAAATCAGAAGAAAGGACAAAAAATTCTGTCCCAAACAAGCGTACTAGAACATCTATGACAGATCCCAGGGTGTGTGGCTTAATGTTATGATGTTCAATGTCATATCATCTTCTTGGTTCATATACTTGGTAGCTCATGTGCCTCTTTTGGATTTTGTTCACTTGCACTATTTTTGAAAGCTGGAGCTCTCTTATGAATTTTTTGGTTATTATTATGTGTTCTGATAGAATATGATGGCCAGATATGATCCATATAGCCAACCTCACATAATGGGATAAAGGCTTGTTGTTGTTGTTGTATTTAGGCTTTCTTTAAGTTCTCTGATAATTTGATTGGCATGGGGGAGCTTTACTTTCCAGGAGTCCCTGTTGATGCTCTTGGCTTTTATAGCTGTGTAACCCCGTGCAGTACTCCAATCTGACTGTTGAGGAAAAAGGATTTCATTAGTTCATTGCTGAGCTGGGTTCTTATTATTCACTAAAGCGTTGCCCTATATTTGCTTAAATTGCTATCAAGTAGACTTATGTTTTGTGTTTTAGTTCTTGCTCCACATATGCTACAGGATGCATATTTTATATTGAATTATACTTGAAAGTGGTTGTTTTATGTGATGAGTTGTAATGATAAATCTCTTTGTTCAGGACCTTTTATTTTAGCTCCCTTAGCACTTTTTTCTCGGATTGGCAATTTGCATCTTTTTTTTTTATCTTTAAGTAGTTCAATATATCCTAGACAATGCTACTAGGAAACAATTTGCTTCCTGAATCAAACTGAATTATTCTTTTTGGTTGACTTAGCCGGACGCAAGGGCTACTACTCCAGCAAGGTCTTCTGGGGCTGTAGATAGAGATAGGGAAGTTTTAAAGATTCCAAATAGTATTGCCGTCCAAGGTGAGGATCGAATATTGCCAATTAGTGTTGATGGCTGGGAGAAGACAAAGATGAAGAAAAAGCGATCTGGGATAAAGCCAGATGTTGCAACAAGCTCAGCAGCAGCAAAACCGATTGATGGATCTAGAGATTCTAAACCAGGAATGCAACCACGGCTTCTAACTGACGCTCGATCTAGGCTGTCTGATGCCCATGGCTTCAGGTTCTACTTCCTTTTTACTTGATGTGATGCATATCTTTGATAATTTCTGTGTCTGGTGTACTTTGATGATCTTCTAGATATGGATGCTCATTCTTCACATCTTAGCCTACCAACTTTATGGTGATTATATGTGGTATAGTGAATTAAGTTGTTGCTATTGTTGAGATGTGTGCTATTATGCTTCGAGTATAGTTGGACTGTGAATGTTGTAGACTTGCAGCCCTAACTGATTAAATCAGAGTTGCCTTTCACCATGAAGTTCAACTCTCATTCCATTCTGTGAACATCATTTTTCCTAATTATACATCTACATGTTTTCATGCAGACCTGGGGTTCCTAATGGAGGTGTAGGTAAAGTTGATGGCATGTCGCATCAAATTGGTTCAGGCATGCGTACGCTGATCTCTAGATGTGAGCAGGATAGTAGCCCCCTTCTCCACGAGAAAAGAGATCGTCCTGTAGATAAAGAAAGAGTGAATCTGAAAGGCATTAACAAGTATGGATAGTATTTAATTGCATTATATATATATATATATTCTCCAAGTCAGATGCATTATTTTCTTATTCTTATTATTTCTTGCAGTTCTTCCCCTGTGCAAAATATTGTTGTTTATGTCTTGGAAGAATCTGTGCTCCAGCCTTTTAATTGTGTTGCAGTTTTTTGAATGGAGTTCAAGTAAATGAAACCATTATTTTATTATTTTCATCTGTATAACCAGGTCAAGTGCCCGAGAAGATTTTAGTTCAGGTAGCCCAACATCAAGCACAAAACTAAATTCAAATCCTCGAGCTCCACGGTCAGGTTCAAGTGTTGGACCAAAATTATCACCAGTGGTTTCTAGGGCAAATACTGCAAACGATTGGGAAATTTCTCAGTGTACAAACAAAATACCTGCTTCAGGAGGTGCAAACAGTCGCAAACGCACACCTTCGATGAGGTCTTCTTCACCTCCTGTAGCCCACTGGGCCAGTCAGAGGCCCCAGAAGATCTCTCGAACAGCAAGAAGAACAAATTTGGTACCCATAGTTCAGAGCAATGATGAATCCTCTGCTTTGGATGTAACATCTGTGATTGGAAATGAAAGACGCTTATCTGGCAATTCTCCTCAACAAGTTAAATTGAAAAGTGATCCCTTCACTTCAGCTGCATTATCAGAAAGTGAGGAATCAGGGGCTGCTGAAATGAAGTTCAAAGATAAAACCAAAAAGGCTGATGATATGGATGAAAAAGCTGCGCAGAATGTTCAGAAGATGTCAAATCTGATGCTACCACCAAGAAAGAATAAGGTCGGAAGTGGGGAAGACCATGCAGATGGTGTTCGGAGGCAAGGCAGGACTAGCCGGGGATTTACTTCAACTAGGTCTCTCATGCCTTTGTCTGTTGAAAAGCTTGGAAATGTGGGAACTGCAAAGCAGCTTAGAAGTGCCAGACTTGGTTTTGATAAGTCTGAAAGGTAGTGTGGCATTACTTCACTCTTGAAGTGTGTTGGTCATTTGGTTGGATTCATTTTACTCTACTACGAAATCATCTCTATTTTCCATTTCTTATGTTTTTTTGTGAATTTCATGTTCAGTAAAGCAGGTCGCCCTCCTACTCGCAAGCTCTCTGATCGTAAGGCTTACACCCATCAGAAGCACACTATAGTCAATGCAGCAGCTGATTTTCTTGGTAAATTCATTTGAGAATTTTTTTGGAACATCTGTGCTTTAATATTTTTGTTGATATTTGATTACTTATTCGAATTTTCTTAGTTGGTTCAGACGATGGGAATGAGGAGCTACTTGCTGCTGCAAAAGCCGTTACTAATCCAGGTAAGTTAATCTGAAGGGGTATCCTATTGTAAAACAAAAAAGAATACACATTATTCTAAAGTGCAAATCCTTGTGGAAATAACTAATCCACTTTTTATTGCAGCTCAAGCATTATCTAGCTCATTTTGGAAGCAGATGGAGTCATTCTTTCATTTTGTATCTGACACTGATGTAACCTTTCTAAAGCAGCAGGTTGTGTTACTGTCTGTTTTCCAGCATTTGCATGTACTTAAGGGGGATTGTTTCCATCATATATATACATATACTTTCATCTATTGTAGAAATAATACAGTTTAAGGATTGTCTTTTATTGGATCTTGGATTTAAGGTTATAAGTATTGTGTTTGGATATTTGTTACATCAGTTATGATGTAATGCCAGCATGAAAATTTTGAAAATACTTTGCAATTGGAGAAAATCGAGCACTGTTCTATTGCTATAATTTCGTCTCTTGAGTATGAATATGTTGCTTTTGCATTTTTACCTTTTGTTTGGCCTTTTTCTGTCCAGAATTACCTTGCCTCCCATCTATATGTTGTTTAGATAAAGAATTAGATTTTTCTGTCCAGAAGTACACAAGTACAGTGAACTGTTCTTTGTAAATGCCTGACATGCTTGGGTTGAACCTATTCTGTTATTGAGCACAAGGAAAACAATCCATCTATCATTTGGCTTTATTTTCAAATTTGGTGGATTTATTGGTCGAAGCAATCCATGATGTTTAGTTCTTATATTGGCCATGATTGTAAATATCCTTACTTATTCAACTCCTACTGCTTCTCTTCCCCAAAATAATAATGTTCCCAATTGTAACAAGAATAGTTGGAGAAAAGTATCATGTGTTTGTGCTACAGCTCTTTAAGTAATTGCAATATAATGTGTTTTTTTGTTCTCCCCATTACTTATCTTCAATGCACTTTCAAGAATCTGCCCCTAATTGAATCTGATCTTTTGTTGTTTTATTAATTAGATTATCCACTTGCAGTATGAAATTCTTACTATTAGAATATCTTTTGAAGCATTGTGCTCATGTCCTTGATATTTCATATGCATGTCATGCCTCAGTTTTTTGGTTGATTGGTGTGCATTGTGGGGATGTAAGCTGATATCTTGGGATGTTCCACGTGTTTTAGACTGAAAGTTTCTGTAAATTTGAAAGTTATTGATTTTGTCGGTTCATATTCTGTCCACACAATTTATTTGTCTTCCTTGATTTTCCCCTGACAGATTGATGTTGAACCAGCTGTAGCATCACCAATACCAGCATCTTCAGGCATGCAGAATGACAATTTGGTGGCTAATGGTTTTTGTAATAATGAAATTGGAAGTGGAGGAATTAAAACCTCAAGCATCGAGCATATTCAGGAGCGTTTAGCCCCTGGGACAAAAACTCTTGATGCGGTGCCCCTTTACCAGAGACTGATTTCAGCTCTCATCCCTGAAGGAGATGAAGAATTTTCTTTGAGTGCTAATGAGGACCTCAGATTTGATGTTTATGAATCTGGGTTTGAACAGGAGATGAATATGAAATCTGATGGTCTCCATTCTCGGCTCTTACAAAACTATGATTTGTCAAGAAATCCTACTTCTAATGGTTATAAAATAAATGCTAATGGGAGGTCCTTTAATGATCTCGAACATATTATACCACATGATAACAGCCTGTCCATTCCAGACATTCCGAGCTACGATAATTCACAAAATGGTTTCCTTCCAGATCATGCTCTAATACCGGGCAATTGCACTGAGGTTCAGTACAATAATATGTCAGTTAATGAAAGACTTCTCCTAGAGATTCATTGTATTGGAATCTTCCCTGAACTTGCGGTAGGTTTGTTTTGATTAATGCTCCATTATTGTAACACATGCTTTATATCTGTTACCATAACTTCCTGCAATAATACTTCCTTCCCCTATCCTTCTTTGTTCCTCATTCAGGATTCGGCACATTCTGGGGATGAAGAGATCTCTGCAGAAATTAGTAAACTGAATGATATGTACCATGAACAGGTATGATCCTATTGCAACATGGAAAGCTCTCTCTCTGTCTCTGTATCTCTCTCCCTTCCTCTTCTCACACTCACATATGTGAATTTGAAGTTGCACAAGTACATGTGTGATTTGAAAGGAATTTGCTAATTTGGTATCTTTTTTGACTTGCTTATATGGTATTGGGCATTTTTGAACCACTTAGATAGTTAGATATGATGTATCTTTAGGTAGCCTGTTAGTTGTCTTCCATATTTCTTGGCTCTGGAGTGATGCATTTTTTACAATGCTTTTCCATCAAAAGAAGAAACTCCACTTTTTAGAAGATTCCTAAGGAATTGTTGATCTGAGTGGAATGTATATTTTGAAGCAATTCTCATACAAACATATTATTAATTCAGAAATGGGATGTTGGACAAATTATTTCTAGAGTGCTTTTCATTTTTTTAATTGATTTGTAGGTTTCAAAGAGGAGAAGCTTTCTTAGCAGACTATTAAAGTCTACAGCTGAAGCAAGAGATCTTCAAGACAAGTAAGGAGATTATGTATATTTTCAGATTCTTAAGGTGTCTTTTGTTTGTCTTTTGAGTAAATGGCCATCCCACTGATAACTTATGTGCTCTTATGTTATTATAGGGACTTTGAACAGCATGCTCTCGACAAACTCGTAGTAATGGCTTATGAGAAATATATGGTAATCCTGAGTGGCTTTACATTCTACTTCTGTTGCATTGGAAGATGACAATAGTGTTTATCATGTAGTGGTTGTATTGTCATTCTCTAACTAATGAAATCTGAAATAGATCCCAGATTTCTCTAGTTGACTAGTTAATGTTGTGGATCCTGAAATATGAAGCTCAAATGCAAATTTAATGTGTTTTGGTAGGCTTGTTGGGGTCCTAATGCTCATGGGATGAAGAGTGCCAGTGGTAAAATGGCCAAACAAGCTGCCTTAGCTTTTGTCAGGAGGACATTGGAGCGTTACCAAGAGTTTAAGGAGACAGGAAAAAGTTGCTTTGATGAACCCATGTACAGGGACATATTCCTTTCTGGATGTTCCTGGCTTGGTGATGGGCGAACAGTAGAATTTAGTGGGGACGGTGATTGTGGCAAGCATGAAGTTAGGCCTTCAGGTAATTCTTTGTTGAAACCAAACTTACAAGAAACTATTAAAAGGAGTTTGGTCATGCTTTACATTGCAGACTGCAGTAATGGTTCTTTGTCATGCATCTATCCTTTTAGCTAGATTATATTTTTCTTGCTCATGTAACCAAATCTCAAACCATTTGCTTGCTATTTTTGCAGCTTCTGTGGGTGCACAGCAGAGCCCTTCTTTAACCAATCAGGAAACATATTCTGCCGATAACCTTCTGTCTTCAAATTTATCATCAGAGCAGATTTCTGGTAAGGAAGAGAGCTGGTCAAATAGAGTGAAGAAGAAGGAATTATTTCTTGATGATGTTGGTGGTGGTGCAATTGGTACATCTTTAGCTGTGTCAGGTACTGGGAGTCCATTTTCAAGCAGTACAAAAGGAAAGAGGAGTGAGAGAGACAGAGAAGGAAAAGGTAGTACTAGGGAGGTTATATCCAGAAGTGGAACAACTAAAACAGGTCGTCCTACAGCAGCAAATGTTAAGGGTGAAAGGAAGACTAAAACGAAACTTAAGCAAAAAACTACACAGTTATCTGCCTCGGTCAATGGCCTTCTTGGAAAGATGTCCGAGAAGCCTAAAGGAGCCTTGCCTTCAACACAAAAAGCAAGTGATACAAGCTCAAGTGGCATTGTCAAGGATAAAAATGATTTAGGTGTGGAGGATTTGGAGGATCCTATAGACTTATCTAGCCTGCAAATCCCTGAAATAGATGACTTGGGTGTTCATGATGACTTTGGAGGTCAAGGACAGGACATAGGATCATGGTTGAATATAGAAGATGATGGATTGCCAGATGATGATTTTATGGGTCTCGAAATTCCAATGGATGATCTATCAGACTTAAATATGATGGTCTGAAGTTGCTGTTGTTGTATATTCATGTTCATTTTAAATCACAAAGGACAGAAACTTGATACTAAAAAAGGACCGGCCACACGGAGATTGTGTTACGGTCGACTTGAAACTAGGCTATATATTCTTTCAGATACTAGTGCACAAGTTGATTTTTCGGTGAACCCTTCCAACGTTTCGGATTTTGTTCCAGTTCAAGTTAATGACTTCGACTGTAAAAATCTTTTTGTTCAACCTAATAGCTAGTATGTCTTAGTGATAGAGTCTTAGCAACACTGTATTTTGTGTGTAGCTATTACAGATCAGAGAAGAAAGCCTTTGTACATAGAATTTATGTTTCTAATAAAATCTTTAATTTCTTGAGTTATGAATGTACACAAATTTTGGTTTTCTATGAGTGAGAAAAAAGATTTGTAATTATTCTTGGTTTTTCCCCCCTTTTGAAGGATGAGGGATAAGATCATGTAAGTTACGGATAGAGTGGGTAGTGTTCTATTTGATGTACTGTCTGTTTGCTGGTATCCTTTTTGTGTTGTACTGGTGTTCTACAGAAAATAGGTTGACCCCAGCTGTGTTACTACCAGCCAATACATGGCGAATGCATGGCGTTCACTGCTCAGCATTGTGGAATGCGGACTCCATTGTGTATCTGTCCTGTGAGATTTCTGTTCTGTTTCACGACTCGTTTACTCGAGCAGCAAATCTCATAAGTTGGAGAATTATTTTGCCAGAATCCCTATGCTTTTGAAGCAGTTCAGGAGGATGATAACTGTTGCTTGTCCAAGGAGTTGTGCCTGTTTCTTGGATAGTAAAACCTGTAAGTTGCATTGCTGGAATTTTTTTTTAATTTTTTATTTCACATGACCACTTGCGATGAATTTGACGATGTAATAGTTCTGCAGCAACCACTTATCTATGAAACAGATGATATATTCTTCTAAAGCATAGTATACTCCTGAAACTTTGCAAGTTCACCTGCTTTGTTGCAAATTTAGATTTTATTTTATGTCCTCTAGCTTGAACTTTCTCTCTGTAAGCATTATGGTATGAGCTTGTGAATTCAAGGTTTGTTGCAATCTGTCGGAATGAGATGTGCAAATCTTTAGTACTTAATCCCTGAGGATTTCTAATGATAGGTAAAAGGACTGGAGGTATTTCCAACACTAGTATTGTCTTGGAGCACTGTGCTGCATATGCTCTGACTGGATGTTCGTTTGTGTCATGTTCTTTCTGTGCTTCCTATTAGCTATTTGAAAACAAATTGTACTTCAAAAGGGCCTTACAAGTTGCAAATTAATCTTGTGGTAGTGTAATCCATTTTGGGGTTTAACTCCCTCCTGAAGGCTTTTAATTAAAAAGCCTTAATCTGATCTACTTTGTGTTGGCTACAGCAACTGAATGTTGTAAAAATCAGTCTTTTAACTCCATAACCTGAGAAATTATCTCTCCCCACCAATTCCTTGACAACTATATAGATAAAAGGAACTTTGCTCTTCCCATTCTGACTTCTCTTCATTTTATGTGTCTATAATTTCCTGTGGCAAACGTATCCAACAAGATGATGTGCTTTCTGTTTCTTGATTTTAAGAAGACACTGTTAGGTTGCTTGTGCTGAAGTTATCTCCACAATGGACAGTATCCAATATTAGCTACACAAGGAGAAAAACAAAGCCGCCCCCATATGTTCTAGGGGTCCCTTTTTCTTTGAAGGGAATGTGATGATCAAGCAAAAGTAACCTGACTTTTGCAACAGCGTTTGGAGAGTGGAGTTTGAGTTGCTTTGATTAACTACAGAGAAATGTCATATTATACCTGCAAGTTGGCTGTGTAATTCAAGGAGAAGAATTTGATATCCAGTTTGCTTTTGTCAAGTTTTGTATCAGCTACGAATCCGCTTATTACAATTGATTTCATGATGATAAATTACTTGAACGCTGAATTTCGGTAAGTTATTTTACATCATCTGATTGTCTCTGTGTATTTTTTCTGAGTGTAGATTTATGAGTGGTAATTCATTATATCTATTGTTTGTGCTCTATTGTTCCACTCGCATTGTTTCCCCGGTATTTCTGTATTTACTGTTACTTAGGTTTGAGGACAGCGCCACAAAACCGGAACTGACGAGTACCAATGCTGGACTATGTTTCATGGAATGAAGACAAGCTATGCAATGGACCAGAAGTAAGTGCCAAACCCTGTTTTGTTTATTTATGTTTTTTTAATTTTAAGATCTGAAAATGGTTGGTCTCAGGATCTTACCTTTTATTCGGTGAAATGGAGTTCCAGCTAGTTCAGGCTCTACTTACGTTTTTTTTCTCCATTCATATCTCATTTTCCTTACATCTTCATGAGCTAATTTTATTATTATATATATTATTACTTAAGTATAGTTTCATGTCAAAGCCCTGACATTCTATTATTATTCAATATGTATGGCATGGTCGAAGGGGTAGACATCAGAAAACTATGTAAATCTAACGTTGTTGAATTAGAGGTGAAAAGTTAAAGGTAGTATTTGCAGTGAATTTTACTTGTTAAGTAACCATGCATTAAAATAGGAACTCTTAATTCTCTAGCAAATACAACTCTTTTCATCATTTCTTCGCATGTACCCACAATAACATTCATATAATGCCCTTTGATTTCACCTGTTTCAACCTGCGCGTTATAAATGGCTTTGGCACAAAATAAGAAAAGATTTTAATTTTGCATGGTAGAGGGAAGTTTTGAAGAGTTGGATTTTCCTTCAATTGTAAAAAGCCACAAGCCAAAACTCTTTTATTTTTGGAATAATATATTAAAATATCTCAAATTTAGGTACTTATAACTGTTTTGACTTGACTTTTCAATTTTAATAACACGATACTTGAACTTTACAATTTGTAACAATAGTATCCTCTATTAATGTGCCGTTTTCGAGCCTGTTAAATTGATGATATGATAGTCAACTGGTCTACATGTGGATCGCCCCTTCAGTCATTAAAATTTGAAAAAAAGACAATAAAATCTTTCAATATAAAGCATATAATTTAAAATTTTAAAATAAATTGTTAAAAAAAAAATTTAATAAAATTATTTACACTATATAATAATTTTTTTTAACTAAAAAAAATTTAAAGATGAAAATTTAATAAAATTTAAAGACAAAATTGACAAAAAAATTTGAAGTTAAAAAACAAAATATTTATAAAAAAATTGAGGTTAAAAAACAAAATATCATATATAATTTTTTGTCTGTTTGCATTAAAATTTTTAACAAAATTTTACATAATTTTATTAATTTTTTTTCTTTTAAAAAGTTAATAAAAAAATTAAACTATATCAAAATTTTGTCTTTAAATTTTATTAAATTTTTATCTTTAATTTTTTTTTAGTTTAAAAAAATTATTATATAGTGTAAATAAATTTATTAAATTTTGTCTTTTTAAAAATTTATTTTAGAATTTTAAACTATATGTTTTATATCAAAAAGTTTTTTTGTCTTTTTTTCAACTTTAATAACTGACCGAGCTATCTATATATAGACCAGCTGGCTTCTACGTTATCAATTTAACAGGCTCAAAGACGGCGCATTAACAGAGGATATTATTATTATAAATTATAAAGTTCAGATGTCATGTTATTAAAATTGAAATGTCAAATCAAAACAGTCGAAATATTTTAATATATTATCTCATTATTTTTCCTTCATAAAAACTCAATTTGAGAATTGATTAATTGTGGATGTGGTCCATGCCAGTGTCAAATGTGATACTTATTGGAGGAACGTCATATCGCTTTAGAAAATTTATGGAAGGGGAAACTGTAAGTTTGGGTGGAATATCATTCAAAAGGAGCGTGTTGGTGCAATAATTTCAGCCCTTTATTTTCGTTATTGAAATGATGGATTGCTCTTTTCCGAATAAAAGAATGGTGAATTACCTTCATCTTTTTCGACGTTGGACACATCTACAAAATGTTCTTTATTTGAGAAATAACAAAAAAATTAAAATATTCATCAATTTATTAAATTTAAAAAATAACATTAAAAGCGAAAAATAGGTAATATTTAATCATAAATATAAATATTATATAATATTATGATTTTAAAATTTAATTAAGATTATACACGTTTTTTTTTAAATTAGAATTTCATTATTTTTTTTGTTAATTACTCTTTCTGTTCTAAAAAAATAGTTCATTTTGATTTAAATATAATTTTTTATTAATTATTAAATGCAATACATTTAATACACTAGTTAAATATATAATTTTATAATTTTTTTATAATTTTTTAATTATGAATATACATAATTATTATTAATAAAGATATTTTAGGAATTTGGTTTAAAAATAAATTTTTTTTTTGAAATACGAAAAAAATTTGAAAATAAACTTCTTTTTTTAAGGAAGTGATTAATTATTTTAACATTTTCACTCAAACTTAAATACTAACAAGAAAAAAAATATATATATACGTCTGTTTGCTTAATTGTACATAAGAAATATTTTGTATATTTTTTAATAATAAAAATTATAAGTGCAATTTTATATAAAATCATTATTGAAAAAAACAGAAGCTAAAAGTAAATTTGCTTATACATAATTTTTTTTACAATTGAAATTCATGTTGTGGCGTTTCCAAATAACAACGTTTATTTTGTAATTTGGCCAAAATTTCAACAGAGGAAATGTAATTAAGTCAGAGAAGAAAGGGGGGCGCACATTATACTCTCTCTCCTAGCAATACTTTTTCAATGATTACAACAATGGGGGCTGGGTCCAACGTTTGAGTTTCGTCCTAGGACCGAAACGTGTATCTACCTAAATTAAATGCAGCAATTATTGAAGATCAAATCATCAAACATGAACGAATTGAAAAACTTTGAAAAGTCTAGGGATGTTTGTAAGGCTTTCCTTCGTGTGTAACCTTTTGGACATTTTTTTTGATAAATTATATTTATCTTCCTTCAAATTTAATTTTATTATTATTTATACTTTAAGGTTTGAGAGTAATGATGGTCTTCCTCTTTAACAATTTAAAAATCAATCTTTTTGTTACGTAATATATAAAATGACTAAGAAGATAAACATAAATGTAAATATAAAATATTTTCAAAATATTAAAAAAAAAAAACTAAAGATGTTTATCTCAAGGGCATATACATTAAACATAATGAAAAGTAGTATTATAATACAAACTTTATATAAAAAATTGTAAATTAAACTCTATTTTCACATAATTTTTTAAATTATTTTGTAAATTATGTAATAAAATATTAATTTTTAAATAATCGAATGGAGAAATTTTAGACTGCGTTTGGACAGCACATTTTCATTTGTAAATAAATAAATTTTTAAACAAAAACAAACTATCCAAATATATTTTTATTTCAAAATTTAAAATTCAAATTTTCCCACTCAAATCCCTTTCACATAATTTTAAAAATTATTTTTCCCTCCAAAATACTTTTTCTATCAACAAATACCCACCAAAATTTTCACATATTCCAATACAACTTTTTCCATTTGCAAATAAAAATACCTTGTCCAAACACACCCTTAATATTTTTTTGATAACTAATAAAATAGTCTTTCACAAATTGATTAATAAACTTTTTAGTCATTCACTTTTAAAATAGGAAAAAACAATCTCTCATATCTCATAAATATACTATTTTGGTTTTTCGTCACTATTTCGTTTATTTTTTTGTCACTATTCTTTCTCTTTTTCATGAATGCACAAGGGTCAAAAAAATAGACGGAATAATAATAGAGGACTAAAAGAGCATATTTATAAAATATGAGAGACTATTTTTTTCTATTTTAATAATAAGAGATTAAAAAACTCATTAGTAATTCGTGAGGAAACATTTTTGTGATTATCTCTAATATTTTTAAACTCTAAAAAATAAAAATAATTAGTAATAAAGTGAAAATTCACGGAATGTAAACGTAATTTAGTTTTAGCCCATCTTTTAAGATCAATTTAGTGTCACAATTTTTTCCAAGTGTCTTTCAAGTATTGGGCATTTGGGTTGGTACAATGCACCATCCATACAAACACCTACACATCGGATGCCGCCGAATTGCCCATGAATCACAAGAACCCAGAACACAAAAAAATAAAAAAATAAAAAAATAAAAAAAAAATGGATGAAATGGTGAGGAAAACGAAAAATATCTTGCTCATAACCTCATAGCGTGGCACGTCTAGAGTGGCTCTGGTCCATTGGACCCCGCGTCGGATTTGAAAAGCAAGAATTATTATTGATTTATTTCGGCGTAAAAAATCGTCCGACTGATTAGTTCACCGAAAGGACCGTGGAAGGAGAGCCGAGCAAATCAAGAGGAGCCACCTGGGTGGACACATGTCTACTGCGCGGGACCCACGTGACATAAATTATGGGAAAGCTGTTTCTGTACCAGAAAGGCTTTGGGAGTCCTTGTGTGACATGGGACTTTCCTTATGTTGACACATGTTGATGTTGGTGTGTGACTGTGTGCTGTGTTTCTTGGGGGACTAAACTAACCCCTTTTGATTTTGATTTTTTTTTTGTTATATTTGTGTCAGATCAGTTGTCATACTTTACTGCCCCTGTTTTGAATTGGTAAGCAACCTACGTTACCCCTTTGATTTGCTTTGCTTGTATGATTGAGAGTTTGTATTTGTTTGTGATTAATGGGAAAAGGTTTTTCCTGGGATTTGTAAACTTGTACTGTGCAAATGATACCGTGTCCCTTCTTTTTCAGATTTATTTGACTGATGATTGACTGAGGGTCAGGGGTGTTGGGTTGGAGCTTTGCTTTGGAGCTCGGAACTGCGCTCAGTGTTATATATCTGTGGTTTGTTGTTTTTTCAAGACTGGGTTTTTATTTCTTGAAGGCTGGTGGAAGAAAGGTTGCTGTGTTTCTGGAGGAAGAAGAGGGTGGTTCTTTTTGAGTCACGGGGGCCTTTTTTTTCCTTCTCTGCAGACTGCAAGTAAGGTTTTGAGTTGGGGTATCCATTTTTTGTTTCCAATTTTTTATTCTTGGGAATTGGAATTTTCATTTGGTTCTTGATTCTTGTGGGTATTCCTTCTCGTTAGCAGCCTTTTTTAAGTTCTTTTATTGGTTTGTTCATGTTAACCAAGTGGCGGAGTTTGGTTTATTTTTATACGCCTGAACACAAAAAAGGTGTTTCTTTGATTGGGGCATCAGTGGTTGCTAGCTTTTCTAATTACGTTCTTATGACGTTTTAGATAAGGAGAATCTACGAGAATTCGAGAGGTTGGCTGAACAGTGTTTAAGAAGCCTTGCATATGTCTCGTCTTCTGGATATTGATTCGTTTTTATTGATTTCTGGTTTCGTATTCCCTTTGCATCATCAAATTTTAGCCCTTTTTAAGCCCCTTGATTTGTCTGTCTAGGAGTTCAACTGTCTTTCAACCGCTTTTTTTCTAACCCTTGAAGTCCTAGTGTTGGAATTAACTGAGAGGTTGGCTGAACAGTGTTTAAGAAGCCTTGCATATGTCTCGTCTTCTGGATATTGATTCCTTTTTTTGATTTCTGGATTCGTATTCCATTTGCATCATCAAATTTTAGCCCTTTTTAAGCCCCTTGATTTGTCTCTCTAGGAGTTCAACTGTCTTTCAACCGCTTTTTTCTAACCCTTGAAGTCCTAGTGTTGGAATTAACTGGGAGAAATCCTAGAAAGGGTGGGCCTTTTTTTTTCTCTTTTGCTCAGGATTCTAAATCTAAGAACTCGGTGTGTTGGTTCCATTAATTGCCATGCCATATAATTTGGGAAATTTCATTTATGATGAGTCTGTAATAACGAACCGCTTGGACATCCCTGGGCTTGATCTGATAGCAAGCACAACAAGCTTGTTATCAGAACCTGCTATAACCAAGTTCCCTCGAAGATCTTTTGCTATTGAAAATAGAAGCTACAGTAACTATAGAGCTCCTCAAAATGGAGCGAATATCTTGACACAAAATGATAAATTGAAGAAAGATGAAGTCAATCTCTTGCCAGCGGTAACTGATAATGGTGGTTGCTTGGTTACTCGAGATCTCAAGTACCAGGAAACAAAAGCACATGATCTGAAGTCAGTTTCAGTTGACCAGTTAGCAGTTGCTAGTTCTCACTTTGTCGCAAATGACGACACTAGCAGCATTGGGAGTGGGAGTGAGCAGTGTACTGCTTCGAACACAGATTCTGGGAATCTGCTTCTAAAGGTAGATAAGAGCAATGATAGTCATCAAACCATCACAAAATCATATTCATGGGATCCAGCAATTGCAGCCGAGATTGTGGAAGATCTCATTTCTGGGCGAGTACAAAATGAAGTTTCTCTCATTAAAGTGTCTGAAGGACTAATACCTCCTCCCATTCTTGAGGTCTCACAGAAAATAAAAGTAGGTGGTCTGGATACTGTACCTCTGTGGGGGTTCTCATCTGTTCGGGGAAGAAGGCCAGAAATGGAAGATACTGTGACTGCTTTGCCACGGTTCTTAAAAGTTCCTCATGAGATGCTAATTGATGGCCCTGTTCCTAATACGCTGACTCAACAATTATCTGCTGACTTTTATGGAGTTTATGATGGACATGGAGGCAGCCAAGTAAGCTTTGTGTCTCACCTACTTGCCTTTGTTTTTTATTCAGCTTGCCCCGTAACCCTCCCCATATATTGCAGCAAAGAAGTTTCCTTTTATTTATAGATGTTGACGATTGGGCAGTTCTTTAACTAACATCTGTATATGGCTACTTCCCTCGTCATAGGTTGCTGATTATTGCCGTGAGCGCATACATTATGCTTTATTGGAAGAGATGAATGTCAATAATGAGGACTTCTATACTGGAAATGCAGAGTGTAGTAGGAAGGAACTATGGGAGAGAGCTTTTCTGAGCTGTTTTCGTAAAGTTGATAATGAGGTGGGAGGAATTGGTTCTGCTGACGATAATGAAGTCAATCTTGCACCTTTAGCTCCTGAAGCCGTTGGGTCTACAGCTGTGGTTGCCATTGTTTGTCCCTCCCATATCATTGTGGCAAATTGTGGTGATTCAAGGGCTGTCTTGTGCCGTGGAAAAGTAGCCTTGCCATTGTCTGTGGATCATAAAGTAAGGCTTGTTTTTCACTTTATTTATTTATTTTTATTTATTTTGGTTTTTTCTGGGGTGGGGGTGGTTGAGGTTTGTTCCCTTACTGTTGTACTGATTTTGTAAACTCTTGATCTTAAACTCCAGCCAAACAGAGAAGATGAGTATTCAAGGATAGTATCTGCAGGAGGCAAGGTCATTGATTGGGGTGGATATCGTGTTTCTGGCGTGCTTGGGATGTCAAGGTCCATTGGTATGACTCTCCTCATGTAGTTAATAGTTTTCCTGTTTCATTTGCGTGGCAAGCTGAGTTGATTTCCAAATACTGTTACCAATTTTGTTAGAATTTACTGCGCACTACAATCATTGCTCCGACTGAAATGAACACTACAAGCAATGAATAGATCCCAAGCATATTCTGAAACCTCACAAATGTGAATAGTTCTCAATGATGCCTAAAGATTATCGGCAACAAGGCCGGATTTTCTTCCCTGTACAAATTGATTACTAGAGAAGCCTTGACATTTTTATCTCTTAAAAGCACTACCGAGATTAGGTGAAATTGCTGCAGAAGAAATGAGCCTATAGCTTCTTCCCTACCTGGCAGTAGAAACCAGTAGAACAATACAGATATCGTTGCCTTACATTATGCATAGTTGTATGATAATCTGACTTCCGAAGTAAGTGTCTCAGATTTTGTTTTTTGGCACTATAGGTGACAGATATTTGAGACCCTTTGTAATTGCGGACCCAGAAACGATAGTTGTGCATCGAGAAAAAGAAGATGAATGCCTCATTGTAGCTACTGATGGTCTATGGGATGTCATGACAAATGAAGAGGCTTGTGAAGTGGCACGAAGGCGAATCCTTCTATGGCACAAAAAGAATGGTCTCGCCCTATCCAAAGATAGAGGCGAGGCCATTGATCCTGCAGCTCAAGATGCGGCAGACTACCTCTCACGACTTGCTCTTCAAAGGGGAAGCAAGGATAACATCTCTGTGATTGTTGTAGATTTAAAAGCCGTAAGAAAGTTCAAGAAGAAAACTTAGTCCTAGTAACTTTTTCTGGGAACTATTATACATAAAGTTTAATCTAAATTATAACATCGATAAAGATGTTTAGAAAAAACTGTCTTCTTAATGCCGCCTAGATTTTAGCCACAAGATGTTTGGTCCTGTAAGTTTTAGAAGTAAGAAGCAGCTGGACCCTTAATTGGCGATACTGGTTAAAGAGATGACCAGATTTTATTACCCTAAAGCAAGCGGATTTTTCCGGGCTTCTCCTTATCAATGGTCTGTTGCTTCATTTGTCAACAAAAATGAAGCAACCGTTTTGTTTCACCTCAATTCTGTATCAGCACTAAATCCAGCAAGCCATCTCTGTCATCCCACTTACACGGGTGAACCATAGAGGGAATCTAAAGCCCAAAGCACCAGGTCTTACAGCCATGGCATTCTTCGTCACCTTGCCTGTTTTTACAGATCCACTGAAAATGAAAATTTTTTTACCACAAGCACGGTAGGCATTGTAGTTGACAAAATAACTTGCATCAAATATGTAGATGAAGCATGCGTTCCTCTGTTCAATTCAAAACTCAGAGCTAGCGAAAGGCATTGATTGTGAATTGGTGAGTACTTAAATTTGTTGAATAAGAAAAAAATGTACGAAATCTATCCGTCTCAAAAAGACCAGGAAGAAAAAGGGCACAAAGGACTCTTAAATTTCATCAATTTGAGCATTAAAGAGTCCTTAATCAATGACACTACAAGGCCTGGTAAGGTTTTCTCCATGCAGAAAATGGTGGTTTCAAAACCATTATGACAAAATCATCTCCACCCATGCCCACAAACAGTTACAGGACAATTTTCTCAGCGAAACTGCAATACTCTCAACAGTCAGCTCTCATTTTGTCCCTAAATCACTAAAATAGCTGTCTAATTACATACATAATCCTCTCCACGACAAAGTGGGGTAAGACAAGAGAAGTCGCACTATGATCTCTAACATGTCCCAGCCTTGTATATACCGGGCAAAGTTTAGAATGTCGCAAGTGGTGGACCCGCACTGGTGAAGTAAGTTGCAAGAAGATCAATATCTAGATCTCCAAATTTACTGAGAAAAGGATGTGTCTGGATTACATAAGAGTACAGACACTTAGCCACCATGATACACAAAGAATTACAATTTCAAGCAAGAAATTTGAAATACAGTACGTACCATGAGTTCATTTGCTGACATCCTATCTTTTGGATCTTTCTGTATGCTGAAAGAAAAAGAAGCAATATTTAGATACCAAAATGGGGTGGAAGTGTAAATAACACCTCTATGTTCTGCATTCAAATAAAGTGAAAGAAGTTCATCTAATAGAGATATCTTGAGCATGCAGGGTTGACAAAGCAAACTCGAATGTGTTGGAGGAGAAAAAAACAGATTAGAGAGAAGATATTAATTCTTCGGGGAAACTTATTTTAGCAGTCATGTAACTTATAGCCTATTTAATTGCATAATAAATTCTTGTCACATATGTAGAAATGTAGTAGTAGTATGTCAGAGGAGAATGCACTGTTGCAACATAATAAAAGAACTGTGGTTAGTTCAGGAAAGATCTGTGAGAAACCAGTGCATGAGGTGGTAGAACAATTTTCAGTTCATCACCAGCCAAATTTGTCTAAGGAAGCTTGATTAATGAGAAGTGCAATGATTACCATGCAGCGATAAATGAACAGAACTCTGGAGAAAATAGATCTGAAGGGGCCCGAGGGGCAGGTTGGTTGACAATGGTATCCATCAGCTCATACACGTTAATCCATCCTTCCCCTGGCGGTGGGGGTGAATAAGGAAATCGGCCAATTGCACACTCAAGCAAAACCAAACCCAAGCTCCAGATGTCACTCCTGTAGCCATAGTTATCTCCAACAATCCTCTCTGGCTACAGCACAAAAAAAATATAAGCAAAATATGTTCATGAAAAGAATCCATGCATGCATCTGTGAATCCTGCTCTGAATTTGCATAATTCAACATAAGCAACATAGAAGGCAATCAAAATTCATAAGAAAAATCCAAAGACGCAGGACAACCAAATATTACTTTTTTAGCATATATTTCTAAATTGCTCCTCATGCATAGTTGTAAGAACAAAGTGGTATTTAATTATTATTTAAATATCCCGCATGCAGGGGTAAAAACTTACAGACATATAGTTATATGTGCCAACAAAGGTATTCGCCAGTCCTGATGTGCTTGCCAGTATTGCACTGACACCAAAGTCAGTTATCTTAACTTCACCTCTGTGGTTTATTAGCAAATTCGAAGGTTTTAAGTCCCTGTGGATTATATGTTTTTCATGATGAAGATACCACAAGCCCTTGAGTACCTAAATTGGTAAGGAAGAATTTTGGTGTTAGGTACTTAAGAAAATCTTTCAGGTAGAGAACTTTGAATCAAACACATCCACTACCTACCTGCTTGCAGATGGCAGCAAGATATGGCTCTGGAATTATTCTGACCTTCTTTATAAAATCTGCTAGGGAACCTCCATCCATGTATTCCAGGATTATAGATATAGCACCATTATCATAGAAAGACTGGTAACAAACAACAACGTAGGGACATTGGGAAGACTGGTTGATTTTCAGTTCTTGTGCAATGTTTTTCCGAGCCTGCTCTTCAAGATTCATTTGAATAACCTACATGTACAGATTCTTTTAAAGCTAAACCTCAAAAAAGATAACAAGAAAAAGTGAATTACATAACTTAAAGTAGGTAGTTGATATGAAAATTTTCACAATGTAAGACACTAAGTTGACACATTAGTTAATACATTTGACTTTTGTTTCTTGCATGCTGGGGTATGAAAACTAATAAAAACAGGTGGCCAAGCAATACACAACCCGTGATGGTGAGGTTCAAGGTGTAAACGTATGGTTTCTTAACAGGATTCCCATGTTATTCAATTCAAGAATCTTTTGTTGCTTGTTCATGAAGATCATTTTGGATGGGAGCCACAATAAAATAAAATAAAATAGAATAATCAACAAATATTAATTTGTATAGTACCTTTAAAGCAAAAAATTGCCCGGTCCATTTATGTTGAACCAAGTGCACAATACCTCCATTCCCCTTCCCTATAACTTTAATTGCGTCAAAGTCTGCTAAGCTTAACTGGTTGTCTGATGGCTGTATAAGGGATGGCTGGGGAAGAAAATATTAAGGAGACGTCAAGGCCAAGAGAGAAAAACATAAAAGAAGATGCCACAGAAGTAGTGTAATTAGTTATAACAAAAATTCGCAATCAGCAACACAATTCATTGAAGGCATTAACTTAATACCACTGGAATCATTTCAGACATGGACCCAATTTTGTAAATAGGTCCGAAAATGACTCAACCAAATAACAACATGAGCTCAGACTTAATTCGTTATACATTGCAATTCATGTATCAAAATCTCATTGTTTACAAATTTGTTGCAGAAACCCAAATAAGTATCCTACATACTAAGCTACAAGTCATTTCACTCTAGTTCATTCAGCAGACTGAGATTCTCGTCTTAGCAGAGTAGAGGCCTATGAACAGATCTTGATCAAGCAAGATAGTTGCAACCGAGTGGATCAACAGAACCAGGAATTACCCAGATTTTTTGAGTCTACTCTATCCAAATATAATTTGGTACCGGCTTGAACAGCCCATTCATATTCAATTATTCAAAAGAAAATTTTGCAACAGATCTTAGTTTAGCACACTCCCAGTCAATAGTACCTTAAATGACTTAAGAGTTAAAAACAATAGAAATAAGACCAACAACCCGAACAGACACAGAAAGCGAACTAAAGAAAACAGAAATTAAGAGAGTCTTACAGCTGCAACTTCATTCTGAGAGACAATTCGAACCCCATCTCTGTTGACCAGCAGATCACCATCCTTGAACGTACCCGATTCAGTCCTACAAAAATCAAACCCATTGACATCAGCCCATCATTAAAAATACGATCTTTGAAACAAAAAACAGGAGAGCTAGGCCTTACAAGAATTTGGAAAGAGATTGTTCATCCGGATGAGGGAGGGAGAGCTTGAGTTTAGGGGCCAAATCCCCCTTCTTCATACTTAGCAAAACTCCCAAAAATTACTAAAATCCCAATAGTAAATTCCACTAGCAATATTTGAATATTCTTTCCTCGCGGATTGTGTCTAACAATGAAAGGACTAGTATTAGTAGCTGTAGTGGAGGTATATTTTTTTTTGACTATTTTGTAAAATGGAACCAACCATGAAATGAAAGGGAAATGGTGCAGGGGTTGCAACAAAGCAAAAGTCTTTGCAAATGAAACGCGCTAGTCTCGCAGATAAGTATGGCAATGGGAGTAAAAATACTTTGGAAGTTTGTACACAACCTCCGAATGGAATGGAATACAATATACTTATACTACTGAGAGGCTTGTCTGGTCTGGTCTGGTCTGGTCTAAGCTGGGCTTGTCTGTATTTTGTCATGTTGCCTTTTATTTTGTGATTGCATTTTTCTAAATAGTAAACACCATTATTGGTTTTGGTCAATCGGCGAATCAAAAATGAAATAAAATAAATCACAATCCAATCGTAGTCGAATACTACAACGGTCAAGGAAAACAAGGTGCCAAATGCATTTTTCAACTTTACTACCAAACTGGATCAATCCTCTTATGTTTCTTATGCGTATTTTATTGACCAAGTTTGGTAAGTACTTTTGTTTCGATTCGACAACAGAATAATTTTGGGGATAACTTTTATTACAAAATGTTATTTTGGGTTGAAAATGTATGTAATGATAGTAATAATATTTACATTTAAAATTTTGACATTATATAACGTAATAAAGAAGTATCGAAATATAATTAGAATAATTATTATTCAATGTAAACGTCACATTATATTTTACACAGTATATTATTATTTATATATGATATTTATTATCTCAAAGATAATTGATGAATAATTATTGAGTAAAAAAACTGAAGCTTTATTTTTTGTTCAAATAATTTTAGCCCTTAATTTATGTGTACTTTGTTATTTTACCATAAAATTATTCATGCTATATAATCCTATTATCCTACTACCAGTACGTCAGCTATACTCTTCTCCTTTCTTTAGCTCTTTTTCTATTATTTTTTTTGTCTCATATTCTTAATAACATATTCATTGTATCCACAACAACAACGAAACCAAGTGTTTTGCTGTTTTTTGTAGAATTTTCTCATTGTTAAAAACGTGGGAACTTGTCTGAATCATTAGTGCCAAAGAAAAAGGTCGAAAAAAACAAAAAAGCAACTTGGCCGTGGATTATTCTTTAAACACGCTAGTTATTGGAGGTTTTACTCTTTCCCATTTGAATTTTTGCCAAAGAAACACCCATGCACAAGATTAATGATAGAATATAAAAGCATTTTCTATTAATACAGAGGAAATATTTAGATAAGATTGGCCAAACAACCCCCAAATTGGACTGCTGATAGGTTCTCCTCGCAGCTCTTTTTTTAAAGCATAAAATCCATCTCACCGAAGAACAGAGTGCCTGCCTCAGCCAAGATCCATACTTCCATAAATGCAAATAAAAAACTGCAGTTCTTTCTATCCAGAACAAGAGTTGACTTTGATGTCTTCCCTACTTTGACATTTCTTCAAGCTGAAACAAGTGTTGACTTGGTGCCTTTCCCCTTGACATTTCTAGAAGAAACTATGCAAGGAAAGAGAGAAAAGTCTGTGTTGTCCTATTTTCCAAAACAATTCAACAGCATCATTACATTCAGAATGACATTTTAATCTACCTGTACAAAAATGGGGGAAAAAAAATAAAAACCAAATTCACATCTCCAGATGATTACGATAATCCTTCGGACTGTTTTCTCTGTTACTCCAAGATCAGCATGCCTCCGGAAAATTTAGTATATTCAGTCTCAACATTCTATAATGTTGAAGGAGAATTTGGATAGCAGCTGCGGCACTCCTGATATTATTGGTCCATATGTCTACAAAAAGAGCCATTAAATGCATTATTTGTCCCAACATAAACCAAGAAAAACTGTTTTACGGCCGTGACTAAAGAGCCAAATATCGATTATCAGGACCGAATTTGGAGGAACTACCAAGAGAAGTTATCAAAAGCCCGAACAAAAAATTTTGAAAGTTCTTTGAAATTTCCAAACTAGTTGCTGCTCCTCAGGATAAAAAAAAATGGCAACCCACATGAATATAGTAGATTGTATCTAAATCTGAGCAATTTAAGAGCACTGCAGATTAATGTATTCATTCACAGAACCTACCTTGTAGTTTTCATGAATTTGACACAGAGGAACTGCAAGGAGCTTAAGATTCCTTGGTACTATGAACCTTCGACTTTCAGGCAACTTAACAAGGAAGAGTTTTGTGCACTCCTACAAAGACAAACACTAGGAGTTTAAGTGCCTGGAGGTTAAAAACTTGCACCAGGTAGCAACACAATCAGTACCTTCGGCCTTTTTACATTAGGTTGCAAATAAGGATAAAGTAACGTCTCAAAATCAGGCCTCCACCACATACCAAGGCATTCTCCGACCTGAACATCGAAAATTACAGCACCCCAACAATAAACCGTCATCAAATGGAAGTTGAAATTCAACTTACCTCCCAATCAGGTTCACTGCCATCTCCAACAACCGATAGCTTGCTTGAGAGTTTTCGTTTCAAGCAATCAATATCTGGAATACAGAAAAATTACAGAAAATATTCCGAACTGTGAGAAACTTCTCTCCTAATGTTGGCAACTAGAAAATAATAGAATAATCAATAAGCCGACAGAAAGCAACAACCTGATTCTCTTGGCCTTAGTCGACCACCTGGAAGCTTATAGATGGAGTTTCTTATTTGCAACAGCAAAAGATGGGGTTGCTTGAACAACTCAACCTGCAACCAAAACTTTCTCAGTCATCAAACGAAACATTAGCAAACACAGATTTGAAACATATTCATCATAATCAAGGTCAGGTGAAGGAAACTGGCCAAAGAGCCTTTTATATAAAGAAAATAACGAGTTGGATAAAATGCCCTGACAAATTCTCAATGAGATAAGAGAGATATGCCTGGAGTGAACCAACCAAGGATGTTCATAACAGATTGAGCCTAAAAATTCATAAAGCCTGCCGTGCAGTCTGTCCATTCAAACGTGCTAAATCACTTTAAGTTCTGCTCGAGTTAAAATTATACTTGTGCATCTTGAAAAAGGAGTAATATTTTAGTTCTCTTTTCAACAGACTGATTCTGGTAGGCCAATGTGATTCGTTCAGGATCATGGGCTACTCTTTAACTTTGCAAGTTGAACTCGCAATCCAGGTAATACAAATTAAGCTATCTAAACCATCTTGGAGCAAAATTTTCTCGATAGAGAAAGAATACAACCCACTAATTCCCTCACCGTGGCATTATTTCAGGAAATATCAAAAACTTCACACAAAAAAAAATCAAAAACTTCGACAGTACATGCAAAAATAAACACTTGGCAGGGATAGAGTTATAGATATTATTACCAGTATAACAGCTTGCACACATGTCCTCAATCCATGAGCATCATAACTGAAATTTCCCCCCAAAAAAAAAATCACATAAAATTAAAAAAAAAATTAAAAATTAAACTTGTTAATAACTTCACAGTTGAAAGAAAAAGTAGAACTACTTGGCTTTCATCCGGAGGAGACGATCGGAGACGGTTTCGTCCTTAAACGGAACAGCATCTTTGGAACCAAAATAGTAACAACTGAGCGGGTAAATATCCAACACGTTGCTACTGTTACTCTGATCAATGTTACCGCTACCGTTACCGTTTCGATCTCCTACCACGGTATCTCCGTTCATCTTCCCGGAGACTGAGGCGGTTCGCTGGGTTTCCAATTCTATAATCAACGTCGACGGAGAGAGTACAAGTGTACAACTATACAATTCAACCGCTGCCGAAGAAGAAGAGCAGCAATACTGATAGACTGGAATTTTCCACCGTGGATTTTTTTTTAAAAAAATAAAAATAAAAAATAAAAATAATGGTGGTAAAGTGGAGAGTGCAGTGTGACGTGGCAGTTTCAAAGAGAAAACTGAAAAGTGGGCTGTGCCATGTGGGCCTCGCCCGACATAGTGCACTCGTCGGGGGTGGTACCACGAGTTTCCTGATGATTCTGTCAATGGGGAATGGGCCCGTTGGGAGGAGGATTTGTGGTCTGGGGGCCTTCATACCAAAATTTTTGGAAACCAACAAGGCTTAGCGAGGTTGGCCACCAACTTGAGCCTTGTTAAGATGGTAGATGGAATGATGTCGAAGCAGCTTCGGCTTAAATATAACTTTGTTAGTTTGTTAGTTTTCTGTTACAAAGTTAGTTAGGTTAATTGGAGATTAAGTAACCATTAATCACCTTAAGCTTCTATTAATAGCTACTTAATGAGATAGATTGGATTAGGCTAGAATTTGATCTTTCTGTCTACTGTACTTCTGATCTTTTCCTTTATTCTAATCTACTGCACTTCTCTATTCCCGAAACTCTTCTCCCTTTCTTCCTTTTTTTCTTTCTTTCTTTCCTGGTTACCTTTTCTGCATTGTTACTGAAGTTGTTCAGAATTTAGCTACATTGGCTTGATCCTGACAAATTGGTAACAGAACAGACAATCGTGGACAATCTAATGACGAAAGGAACTCGGGGCAAAGCGTGGGAGGAACAGTTCAAGAAACAGGATCTTGGTTGCTAAGCTTCGGAGCGACATGCGAATCACAAGAAAGTGGAGGTGACATTCTTTGAGCCCGAAGCAGGGATGAACACTCTCGTGAAACTCTTTTCTAAAGATAAGCAGATAGAAGAAATGGCGAATGTGGATAAATCGCCCTTGCTGCCTACACCCAAACTGGGCATGAAAAGTGGTTCAAACGAACGAGTACTGATGTTTCAGGAAGAAAAATGGGGAAGAAATAGCAATTTTGTGACTCCTGTACATCCGAAGATCGAGCTTTCTTTCTTTGAGGGAGAAAACCCTAAGGAATGGATCCGAAAATGCGAAAAATTCTTTCTAATTTATCAAGTAGAAGAATGTCAAAAAAATGGAGATAGCAAAGATGTATTTGATGGGAAAGGTTGATATATGGCTTCAAAGCATTAAGATGGCCAAGGGTAGGGTCAAATGGGATGAATTTTGTTAATAGTCTATATCGGAGGTTTGCGAGCAGAGAGGTGAAAGATGAGATCGAATTCTTTAATAAATTGCAGCAAACTGGTTCAATCAGTGAATATCAGGAGCAATTTGAGGAACTCAGAACTTTGATGCTTGTACGCAATCCAAAGTTTCCAGAAGACTACTTCATATCAAGCTTTATAAGTGGACTTCGGGAGGAAATTAAGCCGATTGTGAAAATGATGAAACCGGCAACAATAATTGAAGCATTTGAAGTAGTCACCCTGTAGGAATTGACAATTGAGGTGAATGCAAAGAATGGAAGCAAGAACAAAATTCCATTCAGAACCTACTCTGAAGGAAATGCGGGAAATTCACGAGCAATGGTAAATCAAGCCACAGCAGGTAAGTCAACTCCAAGTTCCGGTACAAGAACAACGGATATGGGTACAATGGCTGCTAGAAGAATTTCTCCACAAGAAATTCAACGCAGAAGGAGTTTGGGGTTGTGTTTCAGGTGCGGTGACAAATTTGGGTTAGGTTATGAGTACAAAATGAAGCAGGTTGTATTCTTACTAGCAGATGATGAAGAGGAGTCTGAATTTTTAGATGCTAATGAATTTGCGGAAGAAGCAATGGAAGCAGAAGAAAAAAATGTTGAAGTGTCTCTGCATGAATTATCAAGAGCGTTAAAAAGAAAGACAATAACTCTGGTGGGAAGTCTGCAGGGAAGAAACATTAACATCTTGGTCAATACAGGATGTACCAGTAGCTTTATCCAGTGGAAATTAGCATGCGAGATGGGACTTGAACACAGAGAAGCTGAACCTTTAAATGTTACCATAGCAGATGGAACCAAAATCACTAGTTATGGAGAATGTCCGAAGGTGAAATGGAACATTCAGGGCCATAAATTCCAATATGACTTGAGAGTTATGGAGTTGGGCGATTGGGATTTAATCTTAGGCGTGGATTGGATGTATAAGTACAGTCCTATTACCTTTGATTTCAAAAGGCTGCATATACAATTGGTGCAAGAGGAAAGAGGCAAAGAACTAGTGTTACATGGGAAAGTAAACCAACCTACAATGCAACTAGTAAAAGGGAAAGCAATTCCAGAATTCTTGAAAGAGCACAGGCAAGGTAGGGAGAAAATGAAGCTATCATGGCTTTGTACAGCCTCTGAGCAACACTTAGATAATGAGGTAAAAGTTCTTGAAAGCATTTCTGAATTATTACTTCAATTTCTTGAGGTTTTTTATGTGCCTAAAACACTACCTCCTAATAGGACTTTAGACCACCGAATTCCCTTAAAACCCAACGCCCAACCTTTCAAGCTTAAACCCTATCGCTACCCTCATTCCCAAAAAATCAGAGGTACAGTACACAGAAAGATCAAATCCTAGCCTAACCCAATCTATCTCATTCAGTAGCTTAGAAGCTTAAGGCGGTTAATGGTTACTTATTCTCCAATTAACCTAACTAACTTTGTAACAGAAAACTAACAAACTAACAAAGTTATGTTTAAGT
Source organism: Gynochthodes officinalis (assembly GCA_020080225.1). NCBI lineage: Eukaryota > Viridiplantae > Streptophyta > Magnoliopsida > Gentianales > Rubiaceae > Gynochthodes > Gynochthodes officinalis. The sequence goes on along the minus strand of CM034615.1, from coordinate 43,014,164 downwards.
TGAAGCTGCTATGACATCGTTCCATCTACCATCCTAACATAATACATGGAGATAATACAACATAATTCAGCATAGTAACAGTCCATTTGCATCTCCAGTTTTGCTAGTTAAAAAAAAAGATGATACATGGAGATTTTGTGTTGATTATAGATACCTGAATAACCTTACCATTAAAGACAAATATCTCATCCCGAACATAGATGAATTGTTGGATGAACTCTTTGGTGCAAAATTTTTTTCTAAACTAGATTATCATTAAATTCAAGTTAAACTGCAAGATCTTCCAAAAACCGCATTCCAAACACATTTGGGACATTACGAGTTTCTAGTAATGCCCTTTGGTTTGACAAACGCACCCGCTACATTCCAAGCATTGATGAATCAGATTTTTCAGCCATTCCTCCGAAAATTTGTGTTAGTCTTCTTTGATGATATTTTGGTTTATAGTCCTACATTGGAGGAACATGAAAAACACTTGGAAATTGTCCTAAAAATTCTAAAAACTTACCAGCTTTTTGCCAAGTTATCTAAGTGTTCTTTTGCTCAAATGCAAGTGGAATATTTGGGGCGTATTATTTTTGAAAAGGGGGTCAGTATGGACATGGCAAAAGTGAGTTCCATGAGGAGTTGGCCAACCCCCAAGAGTGTGAAAGCATTAAGAGGTTTTCTAGGCTTGACTAGTTATTACCGTCGATTCATCCGTGATTATGGTGTGATCACCAAACCCCTCACAAACTTGCTTAAGAAAGACAACTTTGGTTAGTATCCGGAGGCTGATAATGCATTTCAACAGCTTAAGGAAGCAATGAGTACAACTTTAGTGTTGAGGTTGCCTGACTTCTCTCAACCACTCATTATTGAGACAGATGCTTGTAGTAAAGGAATGGGGGCAATTCTTATGCAGGACAAACAACCAATCGCTTATCTGAGCAAAGCACTAAGTCCTAGGAATATTGGCTTATCTATCTATGAAAAAGAATTGCTTGCGTTGGTTACTACTGTGACAAAATGGAGACATTACTTAGTTGGACACCACTTCATTATAAAAACTAACCACCAATCCCTGAAGTACTTGTTGGAACAGAAGTTGACCACACCACTACAACATAAGTGGCTAACCAAGTTGATGGGACTGGATTACACAATTCAGTACAAAACAAGAGTGGAGAATGTTGTGGCAGATGCTTTATCTAGAAAGGATTTTCAGGATGATGTAGGGCAAGTGAACAGCTCAACATGGCTATTTCATCTATGAAACCCTCATGGGTACAACAAGTAGAACAAAGCTATACCAGTGATCAGGAATGCAAGTTCATCATCAACTAACTCTTTGTAGATCCAGCAACTGTTCCAGAGTACCAATATGCTGGGAGAGTGCTTCGAAAGCAAGGAAGAGTCTATGTAGGCAGTACTATGGATTTGCGGCAACAGATTATGATCAATTTGCACAATTCACCACTTGGGGTGCATTCAGGGCAGAAAGTTTGTATCCAAAAGTTAAAGCTAACCTTTTATTGGCCTGGAATAAAAGAAGATGTTATTCGGCTAAGTAATGAATGTGATGTTTGTCAAAGAAGTAAACCAGAACATGTTGCTTATCCTGGATTGCTGTAGCCATTACCTATTCTGGATCACACGTGGAGCCACATTACCATGAATTTCATTGAGAGGTTGCCTTTATCCGAAGGCAAAGATACTATAATGGTGGTAGTTGATCGCCTTACAAAGTTTGCTCATTTTATTGCACTAACACACCCTTTTGATGTAGCTACAGTGGCTCATCTTTTCTTGGAGAATATCTTCAGGTTACATGGACTTCCAACTTCTATTGTAAGCAACCGAGACAAACTATTCACGAGCTATTTTTGGTAGGCGCTATTTCAAATTTTGGGTTTTTTATTGAGCTATAGTACTGCTTATCACCTGCAAACAGATAGCCAAAGTGAACGTGTCAACCAATGCTTGGAAACTTATCTGCGTTGCTTTTGTTGCGAAAAACCCTCATCCTGGTACAATTGGTTAGCTATGTCTGAATGGTGGTATAACACTAACTGGCACTCTAGCATATCTATGACTCCATTTGAAGCTTTGTATGGCACTAAACCAGTTCCACTACCACTTGGTCCTTACCTAGACATCATGATGCCAGCCGTGGTGAATATAGTTCAACAAAGGACTCAAGTAATGCAATCTCTTAAGGAACAGCTATAGAAAGCACAAAGCCGAGCAAAGTATTTCGCGGATCAATCACGCACGGATAGAGAGTTTGCAGTTGGAGATTTTGTTTATCTGAAACTGCAACCTTATAAGCAACAATCAGTGGCCGTCCGCATGTGTCTCAAGCTCGCCTCCAAATATTATGGTCCTTATCAAGTTTTGGAAAAGATAGGCAATGTTGCGTACAAGCTACAACTACCTACAACTGCCAAGATCCATCCTGTCTTCCATGTGTCCTTGCTCAAGAAGTACAATGGAGATGATCCAGTTACCACCACTGATCTGCCTGAATTTGACAATGAAGATAACTATCCTATTATTCTTGCTGCTATCCTTCAGCGCAGAACTATCCTCAAACATGGCCACCCAGTTATTCAATGGTTGATTCAGTGGAAGAACTTCAACACAGTCGAGGCAACCTAGGAGGATGCTACTTTCATCCAGCAGCAATACCCTTAGTTTCAGTCTTGAGGACAAAACTGTTTTCATGGGGGGAAATATGTTAGAATGGTAGATGGAACGATGTCGTAGCAGCTTCAGCTTAAACATAACTGTGTTAGTTTGTTGGTTTTCTGTTACAAAGTTAGTTAGGTTAATTGGAGAATAAGTAACCATTAACCGTCTTAAGCTTCCATTAATATCTACTGAATGAGATAGATTGGATTAGGCTGGAATTTGATCTTTCTGTCTATAGTACCTTTGATCTTTTTCTCTATTATAATCTACTGCACTTCTCTCTTCCCGAAACTCTTCTCCCTTTCTTCCTTTTTTCTTTCTTTCTTTTCTGGTTACCTTTTCTACATTGTTACTGAAGTTGTTCAGAATTAAGTTACATTGGCTTGATCCTGAAAAGCCTTAAGGCTCTAAGTTGTGGTGTCCAGGTTCAAACATGACACTAACTTAACAAAAAAAATCACGTTGGTGTTATGCATTATTTTAGTTTGATAGCTCATACAACTCAGTTGGGTACTATCGTATCAACAAAAAAAAAAAACCAAAATTTTTGGAAGAAATTTTTGCAACCAAATTTAAAAAAAAAAAAAAGAAAAAAGAAATTGCAGTAGAACTGATTTACTCTCTAATATAATTGATGTGGTGAAATTATTATTATTTTTTTTTAACGTTGATGGGTTAAGAATAAATCATTGTAAAAATATATAAGTAATTCAATTTGAAAATGGGGATTATTATATTTTCAAATGGCATGCAATGAATTATACCTTATAACTAATTATTTTTACTAATCACAACTTATTTAATTGGGTGTAATTGGGTATTATTATATTTTCAAATAGGATGCGATGAGTGATGAGCTATACCTTATAGCTAATATTTACAATTTAGAGGAATTGTTTTAAACTATAGTTCGTGAAATTTGAATACTGATTTTTAATAATGAAAATTTACAAGAAATAACAAATCTATTCATTCTATCAATAATCAAGCCAGATTTGATGTAGCAAAAACAATTTGTCATTTCTATTGATTCATACGAATTAAATCAAAAACAATTTTCGAATGAGATATTTAACTTTAGAAATGAATCAAAAAAGAAAACTTATTTATTTTCTTTAAATCGAAAATATATTTTATTATTATTTTTAATTTAAGCAAGAGACGATATATTTTAATATTATTAATTACTCTTTAATTTAAAACATCGTCCCACCATGAGTTTGTGTGAGTTAATCTCAATAATCGTTTCTAAACAGGGTACGTATTAGAGGGAGAATAAGAGAAAGAAAATTCAAACATCTCTTTTTTAGTTCCAAAAGTGTCTTAAGGTATCTTTGATGGTAATTGAGCCACACCCAATGATTACAATTAAGTTATACTTAAACCTTTTTAGTGAACTAATTCACTTGGTTCTTTAATGATACCATATGCCAGCCCTTTGTTTAACTTCGACAAAATGTCGGAGTATTCATGCATATTGGAAGTCTTTCTTGACATTTTCTCAACTCGAACCCAAATAATAATATTTGACATTGCATGAACAAAGTCAGAAGCCAGCCAATATTTAATGAAATAGCCACAAATGTCAACCTTTGTAATATGTGGACTTTGATTCTTCCCAAAATATTAGCAAGGTAAATACCAGATTGATTAAGGAGGAATCTGTCCATTGTTCTTGATCCATTGGAAGACATCCAACAAACAGTTATACCATGTTATTGGTTTGCTTGGTAATAATATCCAGTATATTCTTAGATAAACCTTGTTTTTCACCACCTAGACTAATAGAACAAGGGAGCAATAAATAACTTAATAACTATAAAAAAACACACAGGAAACAACCAAATTGCAACTGTTTTCTTGGGTTGTATATGAATTGCATTCTAAAATGTGTTTTGAAATATTGTTTGAAATGTTATTTAGATTGATAGTTTAAAATGTATTTTGAATTGAAATATTGTATGAATTACAAATATAAAAATGTGTTTTGAATTAAAATATTATATGGATTACAAAGATTAAAAAGATACAAGGGTGATTTGAACTAAAAAGATATAAGGGTGATAATTAAAATATTAAAACGTGAAAAGAAAAGAGTAAAGGATAGATGTATTTTAGAATTTTATTTTTTGAAGACAAAATGTGTTTTGAAATTCATTTTAAAATATGTTTTTAGAAAATACTAAGCATATAATATTTTACACATTAAAATTAAAAAAGCGCGTGAAATGAAAATAAATAAAAATATATGTCCATACACAGCCTTGATCTTGAAGGAATTCAAGAGAATGAATAATGAACCAAATGATTAGAGTTTCGTGGGGCTTTCTTTTATAGGTTTTGAACAGAGCCTTATATAAAGATTTAAAAAAAAAAAACAAAATAGGCGAAAAAAACCTAAAAAAATTAAAAGGTCATTGCATGAATTGATTTTCAAAATGAATTATAGATTGCAATGTTGTATTTTAATTTTTCTACATCAACTTGTCCAATTGAGTGAGTAAATCTTTTTAAAAGAATAAATAAATCCAAATAAACAACTTTAGTCAAGTCTTGCATGAGATAGAAAAATATAATTTGGGATGCTAAATAATTTTTGGGTATGGGTTCTGGGATGCTGCTAATTTGCGCTTTTAAATTTCAAAGATTTGAAAAGGGATAGTACTACCTTAGAATTCATCATCTATTTCCTACTATGAAGATAATTATACTTTCATATACCTTATTTATGTCTCCAGCCGACGGGAGTTTTGCCGGCAGAAAGACGGCAAAATAGACTTGACTTTTACCTAATGAGAAATGCATAGTACTAAGAATTTTATAAAACCACAAAATGGGATTCACCAAGCGTTGCTCCAATTGGCCCTTAATTAAATGGAAATGGAAATGAAAGTAAGACTAAATTAATGTTTAATACACTAATAAAAATTGTAGTGAAAATTTTTAATGAATTTTTTTTTTAATTCAGAATGTTTATATGATAAAAATATTCTCACTATTCAATAGGACTTACACAATCCCCTTTGGTTAAAGACTTAATAGAACATTTTTGGGAGGACTAATATGTTAGACTGAAATTAAATTATTTTTGTTGGTAGAGATTAAAACCAAACGATATCTCATAATAAATTATTGTTGTTGTCAAGTTACAAAAAGTTGGAAATGACCCATCATAACTCAATATTGCTTCCTTATACACAGAGGGGGAGTAAGGAGGGGAGGCCAAATATTTATAAACTGTCCATCGAATCCCAAACTTATATTGTTAAGGTTGTTCATTTTTATTGCATATATAGGGTGCACATGAATTACATTTAAAAATATGCTTTTATCTTTTTTCGAATTAGTGATTGCTATTTTTTTTTAAAATATAAAAAATTATTTTAAAAAATAAATAATATATTTTGAAATGCAATTCAAATACGTTAATCTAATCACAATCAAGAAAAATCAGGACTTTTACTATAAAACAAACAAACAAACATCATCAATCCATTAGCAAAGTACGAAAATGACAAAATAAAATAAACATAAAGCCCATTTCGTACGCTTGGACTTTTACCATAAGCGTCAAAGTTGATACATGTGGTGTACTCCACCAAGAAAAGAATGAAATTGAATTAGAGGGCTGAGAATGAAATTAAATTAAAGTATCATCCCTTTAAGCCAATTTTCCCAAACTTTTACTCAACAGCCCGTAGAAGGGTCAACCGACATCTCTCTTCTTCTTCTAAAGGCCTCAGCTGAAACATTAGTAGTAGTGGGATTGTATATGGTAGTATAAGTTTTTATTTTTTTTTGTTGGAATAATAGTTCAAGTTTATTAGGATTGAAGGAAATGTGCCTTTCCGTCTGATTCACTTAATCGGTTACTCCGCATCCATAATACGTACGGCTGCAGCCATCATTTTTCACCATCTTCATTCAATTCTTGGTGAGAAAAAGTTCTGCTTTTTGGCCTCTACTCCTAACCCTGACCCACCCTTTCTCCATTTACCATCAAGAACTCAACTTTACTGCTTCAAATCATCGTTTCCCTAACTCAAATTCCATAAAGACAGGTTCTTTTCCCATTAAATTTAATGTATATCCAATTTTTTTTTTTTGTAGGGGAACATGGTTTTTTTTTTTTGTGACGGTGGGGGGGAGGGGTGGAGATGGGGTGTTTAATGTGTCACTTCAAAGAATTTTGACAATTCTGCTTTGGGTTTTGTGTCTTTTATTTAAATTATCAGGGTATGAATTTGTGGAAAGATTGTTTTGGGAGTTGGTGTTTCAAATCTGTGAGAATTGAAAAGATTGACATTTGTAATTTTTATGATCCTTCTTGTTAGTGGATTATCAATGGAAGAATTAGATTTAATTGGCTTCTTCATGATGAAATTGTTTTGGTGGAATTCACCTGCTTGTTTGTATATGGAAGTTTTAAGTTACTTTCTATGTTATAGTGATAGGTATATAATTTTTTACCATCAGTGATAATCAGTGTCATATTGGTTGTGAATGACAAAATGATACTGAACTTGATTTTCTTTTTGGAAGTATCAGGTGTTCTACTGGTGTCCGCCGAACCCTTTGAAGGCAATTTTGCTTTGGAAGACTACTAATGGATCACAGTGAGTGCAATCAGTTTGAATTTTGATAATTCAAATGACATTTATATTTGAAAAAGAATATTCTTGAGAATTCTTAAATTACTAGCTTTTCTTCTGTCCTGATTCCAGTGAATTGATCTTAAGTTCAGAACGTCATAAATGTTTAAAGTGATATGAAAATTGCTTGACCAAACAAGTAATCATTTGGGAAAGATGGGAACTTGTTTGAGGCGGATAGATATTCTTGGGGGCCGGAGGGCAAGGGTGAATATAGGCAACAAGACGTGTCAAGACGCATGAAGGGAGATCTTATTTGCTCCCCATTTCATGCATTATTTTTCTGATTGTTGTTTTAGGTTCAAGGAAGTGATATTTTTAAATGCATTTGTAGTGATAGTTTGACAACTTTCCGGAATTTACTTGGATTTTGTTAAGCTACTGATGCTGTTTTGTCATTAGATATTGTATTTGGTTACACTACTTTTGCATCATATTGTCACATTATAGGCTGTAAAGAGAGTGAGAGATAAAGATTGCTCATTGATAATACTGTCTGATGTTGATTTGGATTTGTGTTCTTTAATTGAAAACTGGGTTTGTTGAGGCTTGATGATTTGAATTTAAATGTTTATATAATATTTTACACTATTTACTTGATAAGATCAATGTGTAATATTACTATTGAGTGAAATGGACAACTGAGTTAAGAGTGAATGCCTCCTAATGACTCTAAATTGGGGCTTGTTGATGTCACAGATATTACTATTGAGGAGGGAGAGGGAAAAAATGCCCTTGAATTGGTAAAATCAGTTTCTGACAAGCATCTTGATCTCTTAAGACCATCAGCTCGATATTATTCAACATCTAAAGGTATTCATTGTGATTTTGAGATGTTTTTCTCATGCATAATTCCTTTTGTTTACATGATACAAGAATATCATATATTCATATACCATCATATTTACTGCAAATGTGTAATAAAATGAAAAATCACTTGTAAATGCTGTTTATCCATTTACTTTTCTTGAATGCTAAGAAACAAAGGAATTTTTTTTCCAATATTTTCTCACTGATTGAAATATCTTCCGAATAGGACAAGTGGCAGATGCAACTGACCGTGAAAAAGGAAAGTATACCCTGATCAGGGATGCAGATGATTTCCAATCAGGCATATTTGACAAGCCCTTACCATGCTTCGGCTGTGGAGTTGGATGGTTCTCGTAAGTTTTGTACATTTTTCTGGTGCTAATTGATGACATATGTTGTTTCATGTGCATCTTTGACTGATTTGCACCTCCTTTCCTTTCAGCTTTCTATTAGGGTTTCTGTGCCCTCTATTGTGGTACTATGCCACAGTCCTGTATTTTGGAAATTACTACAGAAAGGATCCCAGAGAACGAGCTGGGCTTGCCGCTTCTGCAATAGCAGTAAGTTTTCCATGTTTATGTGAATGCATTCTCTCCAATATCCAAAATGCATGTTTGCATTGGTATGTTGCAAGCACATGCAGTCTACATACATGTGTTCCCAATTTTGGGTTATTCTTTGAACCCTACTCCTTTCCCTTCAGTATGTATGCTTAGTAGGATAAATGTCATTTCTGGCTACCTGGATTGTATTTCTCTTGATGCAATGGGTTTTGATGCAGGCGTTGGGATGTACTGTTGTGTTATTGATCGTGCTGCTGGTTCTACTATTTTAGCTCCCACCCTCATAATTGCTTGTTCTTCGTCCGCATTTCCCAGCTTTGGATGTGTGGTTGTGGGATTGTAAATTTGTTTACTGCGGCTACGTTTTGATGTAGATAGCAATTTCACAGAATCTAGTGTCAGTTCTGCAAAATTTCACTCTGCAATATGCAGAGAAAGAAAATACAAAGAAAAAAAAAGAAAAAAGGATGGTCTAGTGAAATGGTCTGGACAAAATGCAGAAAAGACCATGGCAAGAGTAAAAGCTCTATTCACAGTGAGAGAATTACAAGTAGCACACTTTTTGAGATTATTATTTCTTCATAGGGATAATTTCTTCTGCTTTATAAATGCTTACTTCATATGAACAATATTATGTCTTGGTTTCCTGTTTTTTTTTTCACAATATTTTATATGATTACAATTGTGTTTTTCCTATTTTATTACGGGAGCCCTCCTTATGCTATATCTTTCACTCGAGGGATGAGGTCCCATCAAGAGAGAGGACAATGGGATGTTAGAGACGGAAAGTTGGATGGTTTGGTTTCGAGTATTATTTCTTTGTGCTAGTTGCATTTGATGCACGACCGTGATTTTGTCTATCTACTGGAGCTGGTTTCCCATGCCCCAACTAGTACGACAATGTCTTTATCGAATTGTTTACTGTAGTGTACAATTGTGTTTCCAATTTTTTAACCATATCCAGAATCATGTAAGAAATTACCTAGGATGCCAATTAGACGCCAGAGGATTAGCATACTCATCAATTTCGTAGAAAACTATGACACTAATACATTACTGTCCTATAAGAACTACAATAATCTCCTCGAATGATTGCAGAAAAATCCCGTTGCATCTTTTCTGACGCGTATTTGTAACATAGTGGTAAACGCCGAAACTTTCAGTCCACGAGAAAATTGGAAGTGCAACGACAAATTTGATAATCAGGTGTACGCACAAACAATGCGATACCCCTCTCCACATATAGATTTACAAGTCCCTCAAAGGCACGCAGCATTATATATTTTGCCAGAAGACAAAATAAAAAATTTGGATCCTTAGGCTTCAAAATTTTCCTAACATATACTCTAGTAATATGCACTAGGAACAATACTGAATCCTTTTTGAAGTTCAGTCTCAACGAAATGGGGACTCATGGTTTGTTCCAATTGAAGAAAAACAACATTAGAGGTCATATTCAAAGATGACACACCCTCCTAAGCCTAACTTTTGACTGCCAACCGGACATGTTTGCCATCAATATCAAATCTGGAACTAGAACTGATCTGCAGATTGTGAAGTCACAATCAGACTATGTTTCATAACCAGAAAATTTGAGGGGAGGAAAAAAGAAAAAGAAGAAGAAGAAGTCTTTGAAGCATCAAGGTACCTTTTGCTCAAGAATTTCAGGAACTTGGCTTTCGTCAATAGTGTGGCCAGATTCCTTCAGAGACTTCAATGCTAGCTTGATCAGTTTCTTTAATTTCAAACTGCCATTTGGATTCTGCCAAGAATGCAGGGGAAAAAAACAAGCAATTAGAGAAAAAAGAAAAATAAGTTCCCACCAAAGTAAATGTCTTCAGATTTAAACCTTATCAGAATCCTTTAAAAGAAAGAGAAAAGAATAGGAAAAAAAATCCACCAGAAATTACAATATGCACATTAACAAATTTGTATGTTATGCAGGAATAACAACATTGGATGATCTAGAGGATAGGAATACATACAGATTTCAGGAATGACGTAATAAGCTTCTTCCACTTTATTTTCTTCTTCTTATCTTCCTTTTCAGAGGTTGAATCCCCTGCCTTGTCATCTTCAGATACAGTTCCTTTAACTTTCTTCTTTGAGTGCTCCGATTTTTCTGTTTCAGGTCTTCCAACCTGAATAACTTCGCCATTGCCAAATTCAGTAGCTATTTTATCTCTGGGCTTTTGCAAATTTTCAGATGCCTCAAGCTTTCTTTTCTTACTTGACTGCAAAGTACCATTTTCTGCCTCACAGCTCTCCTGCATGGTGGCTACATCAGAAGGCTTCTTCTCTTTTTGTTTCTCTATGGAGTCGAGAGTTTCATTCTTTGCATCATTTCCACTTCCAACGTCAGTATTTGAAAGGGTTCCTTCTGCCTGCTTGGGCTGCTGCTTGGATGCATGAAAAGCTTTTGCTTTTGCTATGTGCTTTTTCCCTTCTGCATGGAGAAGCAGGGTTTGCTTACTAGTAACTTTTGTGTTACAGAGACTGCAAAAACAACCATAGTTAACCACACAAAAGTTTAGACCAAACTATTAAGAAAAGGACAACATATTATAAAAACATTTAAGAGAAGGAAAAGGACTATAGAACATTAAAAGTTGAGGGAAAATCACAAATTCAACAATCCATCTTCGCAGCATACAGAATGCACAATAAAACCAGGAGAAAACTTTTACGATAGCACAACCCAGAAATAAAAGTGTTCATCATTAGTACCCCAAATTTCAATGAAAGCATACAGTGGTAACTTTTCTAAGCCGTGACAAAGAGCACATCATTATAAAAATCGACCCTTTGCTGATGATCAATGTCAAAACATATAGTTTGCACTTCAAACCTCATAGTAGCAATATGGGATCCAGATGTTTTAAGATACTTAAATAAAGTACTGGACATTAACATTACATACTGTAAAGCACTTTTTTACTTATAGATACTCTACTTTCCTATAACTAGACATACTGTGAAAGATCCCAATTTTAATTGATTTCTTGCACTTGACCACCTCAAACATCTACAATTGAATTTATTTTCAGATCAAATTTCCAATTTCAGCCCTTCCAGGAATTCACTGAACAAGATAATTACACCTGACTGGTTAATACCTGCAAGACCAAGGGGCACCTTCAGATAATCCGACATTTAAGTCAATATCTGGTTTCTGTTTTGATGCATTGTTAGGCTTAGCATTTGAGCCATTTATCACCTTCCCTTGGCCCTTTGGGCCATACTTTTCCTGAAAATACAAGTGCCATGTCAATTCAACCAGTGTAACAAAATAACACTTACCAAATATGACCCCTATAAGACAGCACTCAAACATTAACAAGCAACATTAAACATCAAAGGCCAATGTGGATTTACTCTTTTAAAAAAAAAAATCAATGAAAGGTTCTAACAAAATTTCAACAAAAGAATGCACAATAAAACTGATAACTCATGTGGAGATTAGTCTATAGTTGCAAAATGGAGCTACATTTAATACTATACAAGAGCAACATTTGGGTTACCCAAATCCTTGAATAAATATGAAGATAACATGATATCAAAAGGGTACGGCACATACCGCTTCTGTGACGCACTGAGTGTGGCCTTCGACATTATGTTTCCCAAATATTTGTCCACAATCAATACACGATAACTGCCATATAAAATAAAATTAATCTCACAATTAAAAAAAAAAAATCAACAAAATGCACTTTAACCACATCTTGAAAATCATTAGCTGAAACCTAACAGATAGGCATTTCTTTTCTGTTAAAAAGAAAAAAAAAAACTTAATCATGAAAAAGAAAAAGGACCTTGGACGCAGAGCACATCCTAAAGTGGTTAGGCAGCTTTGGCTTCTTCAAGTTGTCTCCACAGTCCTCACACTGAAACCACACCATCTCTCTCTAAGTGCGTTTGTTTGTGACAGAGAGAAACTGGGTTTGCTGCCGGTGAAGAAATTTCTGGAGAATTGATGGATTTCTGCAAAATCGGTTCTTCAATTTTAAGGGTTTAAGAATTTGAAGCTCCTTAGGGTTTAGAAATTTGGGATTTGGGCTATCATCGTAAATTGGAAAATCAATATGTTTTCAATGTTTGATGAAAACAAACATAAGCCCAAATAAGTGACTTTTGTTGTTGCAGGCTTGCAGCCCAGGATAGAATGAGCTCCGGTTTTCTTTTTCCTGTCCATAAACTATATGGTCCATGAATTACACAACCCCCACGAGGGCCACGACCCCACCCCCCCTAATGTTCATTTTATGAGTAATGGTATTTATCGTCAAAATTTCATTCAACTCTTATGTGATTTATGTGGCGCGTTTATGACAAAATAATGGTAGATAATTAAAATAATTTTGCTTATTTGCTATATACAATGTCAAGCCTGACCACTAGTACCGTTTGTTGATTATAATTTATAAATTTAGTTACCATAAAAAATATGTCGTAAATATATAAATAAAAAAATTTTAAAATTTATACTTACTATCCACAATCCAATAACAATGATACAATTATCAATGGCACACTATATCACTAAACTAATAGCCTGTCATGCGAGTCTCTGGCCTGATGTAGCAAAAGCAAGTCCCTTTTTTATTTCTTTCTCTTGTTTGACACGAGTTGAAAAAATTGAAAAGAAAATTGTTAATAATAAGAATTTTACTAAAAAAAAATTTGTTATGCATATCATCACTTCCTATTCCTATTTTATATAGGGAATAAGCTAAAATTGTTTAAACATTGTGTAATTATTTTTTCTTAAAAAATAAATTAATATGAATAATTAAAACTAAAACAAATCCAGTTAAACCAAAAAGCGGATTGAAGGTGACCCCGAAAATGGAATAAAAGGCTTATCATATGTATATATCATTAAAGTAACACATAATTTCGCACCAAATGTGGTTATTGATTGATTGGGAGTGTCATATCAAGTAAAAAAAGGGAGAAATTAATGCCATTTGTAAGACATTGCGGAGAAATACATGATTCTAATATTAAGACACATGCAATGTCAAGCAAGATTATGATCGCATGTACTCTTATCCTATGTTGTACTACATGATACCAACTTGATAATGTTTAAATGAACCAACACTCAATTAAAGAGTTGTTTATCCAGTTGGCCATTTGGGGCGTCTTTAAAGCATTCCCTCATTCCCTAATTAGAGGGAGGTTCAAAATTCTCCTATCTCCTTTCTTCCACAATTTCTTAACTTGATTCCATATCGTGATTGACATACAAAAAATTATACTCCTTTTATCTCAAAAAAAGAGACAGTTTATTTTAAGTTAGATAGATATATATATTCGTTTTATATATGACACAATTAATGTATCATTAAATGTACAAATTTTATATTATTAAATATATAATTTTATATTTTTACTTCTCATGGATGTACGTATTTATTATTAATAAAGATAATTTAAAATTTTAGTTCAAAAATAGACTCTTTTTTTAGAGACAAAAAATAATTTTGAAAGTAAATTCTTTTTTTGGAAACGAAAAGAGTATTATAAGATGCTTACCCTACATAGTGAGACCAAAAAAAATTACATTTTAATGCATTAATTCAAAAAAAGAAGAAAAGAATTGTTCATTAGCATCTTAAAAAAAATTGTCAAGCATTTTTTTAGTTAGGTTAAATCCTGAATTTCTCTTATAGAGTTGATTATATGTTGTCAATAGAAAAAAAAGGTGCAAATGCCTAAACAAAAAGCTAGCATCATATTATTGGAGCTGGTTAAGCAGTGGTCATATCATACCCTCTTTATCTAATCAATAATTGTGACCTTCATGACCTCTTAATAGTTGATTTACGTGAAAAACTACCTAGTTGTTGAATGTACTTATTGTAATTTTGACATGATAATTGACAATTGACAATTGATACCGTCACTATCTCCTTAAAAAGTACTGGTGGGAGTGGAAAATCGGCTGCGGAAACTAGTAATTAAAGTTAAAAACAGAGAATCACTTCAATTATTAATAATGGTTGTTTTTAGCAAAATTAAGTATGAATTTTTGTATCAATTAAGCATTTGACTTGGTGTATATACCCCAGCATTGGAGTCACTATCTCTGCGACTCTGCTGATATTTAGTTGGACCCCTCAAATAGTGAAAAAAAACCCCATACTCTTTTGGAAACCTAGCAAATACTAGTATCTACATCAATTTGCTCCACCGCATAGTGTATAATCTCTTAGGCTAGATTTGAATTGTATTTTAAAATACATTTTTACATTTTTTAATATAATTTTTTTATATTTTTAATATATATTCTATTTCATAATCATTAATTCAGAAAGTTCGAAGACACATTTTAAAATATGATCTGATATGTATGGGACCTCTGCTTATCAAGTTTAACCCATGAGGTCTAGTCTAAAAAGTGTATTCGACCTCAAATTCCTATCACCACACGTCTTGTCGATATTGGATATTAGGTATATATACTACACGATGTTGTCATGTAAAAATGAGAAAAACTCTAATTCTTACATTCTATTGCTTTCGTCTATCCAAAAACCCTACCATTGACTTAAGCATTAGAATACGTACCTCGAAAATTATCTCGTGATTTGTTTTGCAGGCTTTCTTCCGGCAAGAGAATCCGAGAGTTGTTTACCTTGGATTAGGTGATGGATATTCCATTCATCACAATCAATATGCACCCTTAATTTTTGTTAATACATATTTTATTCATTCTTTAAAAAAAACTTTCAAAATTTTCTTTCATTCTAAAATAAGAGTTTACTTTTAATAAAACTAGTGTAGGATTCCCATGCAAGGCATGGAATGTCTATTAATTTAGTTAATAATTTATTAAATACATATTGCTAAAAGTTTAAAGGAAAACAAAAATTACAAAATGTTAAAGAGAAGCTCTCAAACAATTAAAGTTAATAAAATTATAAAATAATATTTGTTGAATAAAAGTATATGAATTCATAAACTATGGTAAAAAAAAGTTCTTTAAAATAAAACTATTAAATAATTATTATAATTTTAAAAATAGTATAAAATGTAAAACTCTAAATCATAAGACTAATTGTAAATTTGATTTTTATCATAATTTTATATTATCTATTTCACTACAATCATTTGAAATTCTATATATAGATAAAGTGAATGAGTAATCCCTAGAAATAACAATATCAAGCAAGTAAAAAATTATAAAATAAAAAACTAAAATTCTTGTAAATAAATACGAAATGATCCTCCAAAAATATAATTTATAGTGCCCTAAAACTCAAAACACAAAAAGATATGTTGTGGGGGGGGGGGGGGGGGGGAGGGGGGAGGGAGTAGATAAGGTCATAAAAGAAAAAAGAAACAGTAAAAAAGAAAGAGGAAAAAGAAAAAAGTAGTTAATAATAGTTTAATTAATGATATAGATATTACTGCTAAAGTTCTTCTATAATTATTATGAGAAGAGTAAAATAATTAATTAATTATGAAAAAAACATACCAATGAAAATTAAATTCTCAAAAAGAATACGAATTTTAATCATCTTCAAATTACTAAAAATTAATGAATAGTAAATAAATAATCTTTTCAAGAGTTTGTAAGATTTAGAACTTAACCATCTTCTAATTACTAAGCATTGATATCAATATTAATATTATAGGACAATAAAAAGATAACTTAATTCTTAATATTTATAATAATAACATTGAAATCGACTAACAAATTTTTCCCTTTTATATAATAGTGATTCGATAAAAATATTATATTACTCTTACTAATAATAATAATATAACTCTAAACATTAAAAAATAAAGATAAAAATAAAAAATTATACATTTAATAGTGCATTAAATATATTAAACTTTAGAACTATTTATATATATCTATCCAATTAAAAGTTGACTTATTTTTTAACGATGAGAGTATGTATTTTTTAAAACACAAAAGAAAAAAAAGGAAGAAGAAAAGTAAAGAATCCATTTGAATTAAAAATAATAGAGTAAATGAAAATCGAACCTTCGTTCATTCAATGTATCATGAGTAAAAGAGAGCCTTAATCATCTTGCATAAGCATTGAATCTTAAATTGTGCATCACTATTTGAATCTTGAAAGTTTTTCAATGCAAGATGTAGACAAGTACCATTTAAAATTATAGGCCACCAAACCCTTTATTTCGAAGACTCAAATTCTGATTTAATGATCCAGGATGGCATTACCTTCCCCATGCAATATGCAATTAAAAGTGAGAAGTCGCCAGCTGCTTGGTTGAGAATTATGAATGGAGTGGTTGATTTCGTTTCAATTTAGCAGCATCAATATATCTTTTAAATGTTCACATCTTCCCCAATATATCTTTAAAAACCCTTTTGTTTTATTTACTCAATCTTTGCTTTCTCATACTCCACTCGTATAATTTCTTTTTTCTCTTAAAGGGGAAAAAAAATCCCTATCCATTACAATAATCGTATACTATCACATTAGCATTATAGAGAAGGGAGAAAGGTATGTTATTCACTTCTTAGTAATCTTTACTTTCTTTAAATGAGAATGGTGTTTGCTTTCATAATTGAATTTTGAGTTTGATTTTTATTTTCTCCTTCTTTTAAGAGCAAGACATGTACTTTTTTTTCTTATGTAAATTACAACATATACGTGTAAATAAGTATTAACTGAAACAACATCTAACATATTACTTCACGATTTGAAAAATGAGTCATAAATTTCTATACGTTACCTTATTATCCATTCTGTCATTCAATTTGGTAAGTCCAACATTAAAATAATGACATGCGAACTCAATTTCTTTTTAAGAGTTATTTTACTATTTGCTTTTGTTTTATCAAAATCGAAACATTACTCATTGTTAGTTTTCTCAATTTGTTGCCATCATTTTCAGGATGCTGTTTGTGTTGGCTACCAGTTGGCTCAGTGATGGATGAAAAGTTCAATTTTCAAACCCTATGAAGAAATGCAGCAAGTAATAGCCGACACAAGTGCAAAAAAGAGGATCAATGATCAGATATTCAAATCCAATGACTTGTTACATCGATCCCTAATATTTTCTCCATTCATCATATTCTAATCATTGCTTCCAAGATACTTATTAGCAAGTAGCAATTCATGTTCCAGAATTCTACAACGTTCAAATTAAGAGCTGCACCACGAATCCCTCTTAGGCCATGATCATGCACCAAAATTATTGATGAATCATTTTGCACTAAGTGCCAAACTTACTTGTCAAAGTGACAAAAAATTGGGGTTGAATAGCAATATATATTCCACACAAAATCCTACCTAATTCATGGGGTTAATGCCACGCATGTGAATAAAGACGTTCAGTCAATTCATTCTCAAGTTGTACTACGCAAGCCAAGAAACAATAATGAATGCTTGAATTGGCACATTGCAAAAAGGACAAATTAAGGAGAAGAAAACACTCACAGATCCTATAGGCTCATAGTTTTATTTCGTAAACACTGATTCATTCATCCCTCAGAGTTTCTTTACTTCTCCTCTAAGTTAATCAAAATATTTAACGTGTCAAAGTTTCTGCATCCTGGTTTTCCATAATACCTCCAGTCTTGAGCATTATTTTAATTTGCTGGTTTTAGGGAATTGCCCTGAAAAAGTCTAAGAAGATGGAACTGAAAAAAGGGATTCTGACCATTTATTTCCAAGAGCCAACTATTTGTATAATTTTATAGTACCGTCTTTGGTGGATATTTTTTCAAAAAAATTTCCTAAAATTAATTGATATCAGCCACGAAAAAATATATGCTTAGAAAATGAAAGTGAACGGTGAAAGATTGTAGTTCGTGACATGTTCAAAATCTTGAAAAAATAAAATGGCCCTTGTTGTTACCATTTGTTGTTTCGAGATGTATTTCTGACGAGCTTTTGTAACTGATTTGCAAAATAAGAACTTGATTTTTTAGTCATTTTGATACTAGAAATTATTTAAAATAACAATTAATCCAATTTTATATATGTTTTTTTATTTTAAAATCAATTATTGTTGAATATTATCATGTTAGGCATATTTTTTTATTTTTACAAAATCAGCACAACTCATGTTTTTTAAATTTTCAACAGTAACACACAGCAATTAGAATTTTCAACAGTAACGCACAGCAATTAGGAGTGATTTTCAATCACATCAACCCTCTAGAATACAAAGGACAGATATGCAACAAAATTATTTCTACCTTGGGATGACATCAAGCTCTGCTTGTGTGTTGTGATGGCCAAAAAAACAAGAAGCCAAATTGGGTAAACAATGGAAAAAATGGTCGCCAGACAAAGACAGAGACAATCATTTTTTTAAGAATACAGTTTGTTGACAACGAGCAATATTCTACTTCAATAAATAATGTGATCTTGAAACGCATGCCCCAAGAGATGAAGAGATTCGGGAACTTGTCAAACGTTAATTAACCTATTTCTAGTTATCGTTAATTAAACAGTTTATCCAACGATGGAGGACTTGGCGGCTTTCAATCATGCAGTTTCGATTTCAACAGTGATCAATATTTTGACTTGAAATTTATAGTTGTTAATTAGCACCCAACAAATGATTGAGCACTGTCGGCCAATAGTTATATTGGAACAATTAATGTACGTTGAAATTTGGCCATCTTTTTGGAGGCCGTGGATCTTTGTCCCATTGAGAACATTCATTGAGAAAGAAAATTATACGTCTAAGCATATTTGCAACATTTATGCCTACCACTAAGATCATTCCTTCATAATGAAAAATAGGTAAATAAATAAGTAAACTATGGTTCTAGGGTAAACACGACGTACGATTATGTATAGGGTAAAGTTTGGTTCATGCCCAACAAGGTCAAAACTTTTTACACCCCATGTCAGATTTATAGATCATACTTTTCTAGTTAACTTATAGAGATTGGATACTTATATTTCAAAATTATACAAACTCATTATATGATATGAATTAAAACCAAAACAAGTTACTAGTAAAACAAATAAAAAATATCTTATATGTCTTTATATTATTAGATGCAAGGTTATTAAAATCGAGTTTTTAAGTAAAATCGGTAGAGGGTCCAAAAAATCGAATCGTAAAATCGGATCGTAAAATCGTAAGATTCTACCAATTATGAAAAATAATTTAATAAATATATTATATATAATTATATATAATATATCTTAAATTTATAAATTATAGACATAATTAAACTTATAAAAGTACACAAATTTCATTTAGAGAATATTATCAATCACACCTAGAAAGATCTATAGGTTCATTAAGTGCATCTAAAGCCAAATTGTCTTTCAAGTTGTCTTCACTAGGAGCATCTGCACTATTAAGAACATGCAAAGGATTAATTTCAATTGGATCATCATCATCATTAAGGTTCTCAATTATCCACTCATCATCAGATGCTAGATCATCAAAGCTTTCTTCAAAATTTTGAACTTTTCTATCCTTCAACTTCAAATTGTACATCACAAAAACTAAGTCATTCATCTTCTTTTGGAGCAATTGGATCGTAAAATCGTAAGATTCTTAATAATCATGATTAGATGTCTAATAAGAAGTTTATCAAATTACAATCACTACATCAAAATACATAATTGATAGAAATCAAATGTTTGTATATGATCTTTAAGTGTATGATTGAATTGGAAGAAATTGACAACTCACGTGAAAGGAGGAACCAGCCATCCGGGGGATGCTCCATGCTAGCTGTTAACCCTTTGAAAGTTAGAAAACTTGGAGGACACTTCGTGGTTGTGGAGAAATGGCTGTCACGGCTCAACCCGTCCTTGTTCCTCATTATAATCTATGTATTAATTCACAAATGGCAGACCCTACTTGAATTAGTTGGGATAAACACATAATTAAAAATAATTAAACACGACAAATAATCTCCATTATCTCATTTATCCTTTGATGAACATTAATAACATTTGCTAATTATTTGTAAAGTTCTCATTGGCTAATTATGATTTAATTAATTGGGAACTGAGAGGGACATGTTGTGAGAGGGTTGGTCATGAATCACAAGCAATGGGACCTTTCCTCTTTAAAAATGTGTTTGAATTGAGTTACACGCATGTTTTGGGATTGGACATGAATGAATAAGATTGGTGATGAATTATTTTGAGATCATATCATGTAGGAGTGATTGTATAAATATCTTAAAACCCAAAAGTCATTTTTTTTCCTTTTTTTTTTATGGCATGATTTTCATGTGTGAACAGCTTCGTTTTAATGACAGATTCCCCCTTTTTTTTTTAACCCATTTTACACAAATGTACACTAAGAATTTGGATTTATTACAATAATGGTGCACTAGTTCAAAAAGAAGGGTTGTTTGCATGGTATTTAAATGTAACTTTACACGAAGTGCAAGGCCCCGAGTAATAAAGTTGGTAGCTCTATATGCATGGCTCTCTCTCTTTGCATCATCTTGCAACAACAAAGCAAGCAAAAAAAACTCAAGATGAATGGTGGTTTTTTAACAGTGCACAACAAAGGGGATTCCAACAATGGAACATGTGATCATAAACACTTTGGATTATATCTATTAAACAATCAATGAGTCCAAACTTTTGGTGGTTTGTATGGGGGAAAAGAGGTGGATTCAGGTGAAAGAATGTTGTGGAATTACTATTAACTTTCAACGATGATCCAACTGCACCAAAAAAATAAAACAAGACATGAACCCAATGGGAACTAAGTAAAGGGGAGTAGTACTTTTTTCTCTCTTTTTTTTTTTTTTGGACTTTTCTTTTACTTTTGACAAAGTTGATTATTTAAAGGTGTGCCACTGTTCCTTGGTGTTTTGTTGTAAAGGGCCTGAAGTTTCAATGATTACAACCACGCTCCCATCATTCAATCCGTGAACTGACTGCAACCCCCCTACCGCTTCTTCCTCCCAAAGTTAAACTTGACTTTAAGTCTTTAATTTGATCTCTATGACTCTACCGGCCCCCCTCCCCTCACAAATTTCATTATTTGAAGCATAATAGAGTAGGCAAAATACCCACCCTAGCTTTGCTCCTTTAAAAAAAAAGAAAGATGAAGTGAAAAAATAATGATAATCTTAGTAAACATTCATATTAAAAAGTTATAATAAGATATGTTATGTTTGAAAAAATAAAATTATTTATTATTATTTTATACTTTTTAAAGAAAGTAATAAATGATTTTACATTTTTTGATCATTATAGTTTTTTATTATAAATTTTCACCAAATGTATAATTATTGAAAACACATAATAAGTTGCGAATTTAGCATTAAAAAAGGGGTAAAATGTTCCGTTTTACAATTACAATAAGTGCTTCAAAAATCATTTTTTCACTAGAAACTGATTCATTTTGCAGTAAAAATTAAGAGAATGGAGTAAGTAAAGTATTTAACTCTGGAACAGGAATAAAAAATGTCAATTCTCGATATAGTCATTAGGTGAAAAGAAATAATTACAAGAAACGACATTATTTTAAAGGAATAGTAAAACAGAATAAACCCACGGAAAGGGACAAAGAATTTTAAACACGTTTACACAGCTTCTATCAAAACTTTCAACGCCAGGCAAGGCATTAAACTACTTAGAGATTTTCAATAATAATAATGAGAAATCAATGGACACTTTGGTACCTAATATTAATTCAATTGTTGCCACCTCCCTAACCAAAACAACAAAACAAAATAAAGATATCGAATGCTCCAGTCCAGCTATATGCAACTTGAGAGCATTCCTAGCCACATTAAACAATGAGACAAAAGAACAAAGTACATAAGCTCAAAATATTGGCAATAAGATTTTGTTTTTGTGCCACTTTAAAGTACCTATATAAACAAGTCTTTACTTTGTTTGGTACAAGTTTTTAATGCATAAGTTGTCGTAATTAATTAGTACTAGTGGCATTTTTATTAAAAACTTTTGAATATGATTAAGTGCAACCAATCAAACATTTTGATCCAAACCTAACAAATACTTGTCGGTAACATGAGCTATATATATATATATATATATATGAAACTTTAAAAGTCAAGCCCCCTTTTATTTTCTTGTCAAAGTCGTGCATTAACGTACAAATATGTTGTACCAAAAACATTACTCATCTAAACAACATTTGCCGTTTATACCAATCAGATAAAAAGAAAATAGCTTTAAGTTAGAAGTATATTCAAATTCAATTATTCAATGCCACCTCATATGCTAATAGTGTATAAAACTATCCAAATTAAATTAATCTAATGATTGATGCTCAAAGAAAACTTTGATAAAGTCTCCTCTACGTATGGTATGTCTGTGTTCCAAACTCTCCATTTCCAAGTTCTCTCTCTCACATGAGCATTTTTGACGTATAAATAGGATCTATTTGTGTCTTCCAATTTTCATGATGCTTCTCGTGAGCGGTATCAAAAAACTAACCATTTTTCTTCCATCAATAAACTTTTTAAAAACTCCACCTAAAGGGAGAACCAACCCCAAGTAATCAAATGGAACCAGATGGTGACTCTCCACCTTTGTGGTCTACCTCAACCGCCACCATCCTCCATAATCAACGCCGTCGCCGGCGTTCGCCTTCTCCGATCTTTAGCCCCGTGTCTCTTATCCTCCTCCTACCTATTCTTGCATTAGTGATCATATTTTTCGTTGTTCCTCCGTTTCTTTCCCACACAACTCAAATCCTTCGTCCTACTTATTCCGTGAAGAAAAGTTGGGATTCCCTTAATGTTCTCTTAGTAGTGTTTGCGATTCTTTGTGGGGTTTTTGCAAAGAGAAACGATGATGTTTCAGAAGCGGAAACTTCTTCCGATGAAGTCAGTGCTGTTAGTTCTGCTGTTTCTTTCAATGATGGAAGAGCTCAGCAGGCTGAAACTTCTCAAGTGACCCGATGGTTTGATGCTCCAGTTGGAGTGCCGGAAGCCGGTGCTAACCGGCTGAGGAGGAACAGCAGTTCCTATCCTGATTTAAGACAAGGGCTGCTGTGGGAAACTGGAGAAACCCCATACCGGTTTTTGGATGATTTTGATGTGAATTTGCATAGGCAGCCGGCCACTTCAAATCAACTAAACCGCCGCCCTGCAAGGAGGAGCGATGCGGAGAAAGATGAGAATGGTGTAAAAGTGATCCCTGTGGATACTTTTGTAGTTCATTCAGCTCGGCCTCCTTCCCCTGAACCACCCCCAAAGACACCAACACCTCCGCCGCCGCCGCCAGCACATTTGAAGCAGAGGCAATCGGTTCACAGTGTCCCTCGTAGACGAAGACGAGAAAAACCAAGTGCTGATGCTAAGATTGCTGAGGCTGAGTTAGAAGGAAGCCAATCACCACCAGCAGCTCCGCCGCCCCCGCAGGCAAACTCAAAGCAGAGGCAATCACAACAACGCAGACCAAAGGTAGAAAAACCTCGTTT
Source organism: Gynochthodes officinalis (assembly GCA_020080225.1). Lineage (NCBI taxonomy): Eukaryota > Viridiplantae > Streptophyta > Magnoliopsida > Gentianales > Rubiaceae > Gynochthodes > Gynochthodes officinalis. The sequence continues at coordinate 42,990,085 of CM034615.1, read as the reverse complement.
TGAATCTAAGGTTGCTGAGTCTGAGATCGAAGAGATTCGAGCAGAAGCTCCGCCCCCGCCCCCGGCCCCTCCTCCGCCTCCACCTCCGCTCATGGTGGAGATTGAGCAATTATCCAAGCGTAGACTTCAAAAGAAAAAGAGCGGGACGGCAAAGGAATTAGCAACTGCTATTGCCTCGTTATACAGTGACCGAAAAAGAAAGAACAAATCAAAACAGAGAAACAGTTCCGGAAGTTCGAGTGAAAATTCTCCGACAACTATACATTCATCATTTCCATCATCGTCGCCACCGCCGCCGCCACCACCGCCACCTCCTCCGCCGGCCAAGGTTTTTCAGAACCTCTTTAAGAAAAGTAGCAAAAACAAACGCGTGCATTCTGTTCCGGCCAACACTGCACCACCACCTCCGCCTCCACCTCCTCCTCCAAACTCAATTTTCAATAATATTTTCAAAACCGGGAGCAAGAGTAAGCGCTTCAATAAATCTTCGTCGGCTCCTCCTCCTCCACCACCTCCACCTCCCCCGCCACCGTCCTCTATCCTTAACACTATTTTCAAGCCAGGGAGTAAAAGCAGGCGGTTCAAGTTGGAAAGCTCAGCTCCACCGCCGCCGCCGCCACCTCCGCCATCTCACCATATATCATACAAAAGGAAATCCAAACACACTCAACCGCAACCTCCAGCAGAACCGTCCCGGAGACGGCCGTCGGCTACCTGGAAGCCACCGTTGCCGGCGAAAACGAATACCTACTACGAAGAGTATTTAAACAGCGGCGCACAATCACCGCTGGTACCACTGCCTCCACCACCACCGCCGCCGTTCAAAATGCCGGAATTCAAATTCGTGGCTCGCGGAGATTTTGTTAGGATACTGAGCGCGCACAGCCCAAGGTGTAGCTCTCCGGAAAGGGCAGACCTAGAAGACGTGGACGTGATGTCAGTAAAATCATCATCAGAGACAATGGAGGGTCCAGATTCAATTGGGCCGTCGGTGACTTGTCCAAGCCCGGATGTGAACTTAAAAGCGGACTCTTTCATTGCTAGGCTGAAAGATGAATGGAGGCATGACAAAATAAATTCATTGTAAGCGAGGAGTACAGCAACCCATGGTCCTGGCCCGAAGTTGGATTGAGAATTGATTTTGTTGGGTTTTTTTGTTTTTTGTTTTTTTTTATTTTTTTCCCTACTTATACTAATTTTTGCCCCTAATAAAAAAAAGAACTAGTAGTAATTAATTCCACTATTACTAAAATATGAATGAGAGGATATGTACAACAGTTTATAATAGGGTTGTATGAGGATATTACAGATGCTCTGATTGTGTTTTTTTCACCCTCAATTGGAGTTTGAAAATAGTCACATGGCGTTTTTAGAAAAAAGTCACTTTGACGTGAACTTCTTCTAAAACACGTTATGTTAGCTCATAATTGTGTTGTTTGGTTTGTTTAAGAGTTGGAGATAAGAGGGATTTGATGGATAAGTATGGAATATTATTTTGACAGATTTCTAATTGTTTTCTCAATTAGTCGTGGAAATGTTTTTCAATCTTGATGTTTGTTTCAAATGCAAACTTGCTGCGGGAAGCAATGTTGGGTCCAAGACTTTTGCCCTTATCAGTTTGTGCCACTTCGGCTCCGTTTGGAAAGCGTTTTTTTTTTTAACTATAAAAATAAAATATCAAAATAATTTTTTATTCCAAAATTTAAATTTTAAATTCCCTCTAAAATTCTTCTCACGTTATTTTAAAAAACAATTCCCTCTAATCTATTTTTTCATATTACTTTTTTCTTATAAAAATTTTCCACCAAAACTTTCACATATTCCAATACAAAATTCTCAAATACGATACAATTCAAATGGAGCCGAACCTTTTATGGCTTCCCCTTTGGTTAAGCTCCAAAATGGGGTTTTCTCTTTTGGGATAGATAGATAGATTCTAATTCAAAAAAAAGGGGAAAAAAAAAAAGGAAGCAAAGATAGATAGATTCAAATTTTTAGCGCCCAATTCAGCATTCAATAATATATTGTAAAAAGTATTAAGAGTAAAAAGGCAAAAAGCACTGCAAAAGTTGCATTTAGATCAGAAGATTGCAAAAAAAAAAAAAAGTAATAAGATGAAAGGTGAAATAAGCAGTAGTTGTGAATGTTGACCTCTATTTCTGTTGACACAAAGACAATAACAATAATAACAACCTTACAATAATAACAACCTTTCAAGAATCCCAGAGTTGGTTTAAGGTTGATGGCTTGTTGCATCATGCATGGCAATTAGCAAGACATGCACTGTTGGTTGTCTAATTTCCTACATATTGCCTCTTCAGACAAGTAAACTCAAAACGGGGACAAAAGACTCCGTGACAAAGTAAATTAACAGGGTTTTAATAATGTTTCAACTTTCAAATTAAAGTGGATGACCCCAACAAAGGGACCATCTAGGCTTTGCTTTGGCATGATAAAACGCCCACGGCCTTGCAAGTTGATCATGGCCATGGATATAATACTGTGTGCCAGTGTTAGTATCATCTTTATCTTCATTCTTTTTCTCTTCCTCACATATGTGGTCTAGTCTTCTCATTTCACGTACAGCCTGACTCATTAGTCATTATAAGCACCAAACTCATGCATCATCAATGGTAGCGTGTGCGTGTGTCCCATTTCATTAAACTCATTGGACAAAGCTTTTTGCAGCAATTACTTGCGTCAAAGTATTATTGTTGAAGTCCAAACATGAATCATTCATTTGGTAATAAAGTTGGTAATACACGTAATACATGCAAAAAAGATCATCTGCTTTGGAGGAAAATGTTTGTTTTTGAAGCAACCTTTTTTAATATATTTATTAATAATAATTATATATGATCGTAATTACAAAATAAAAATATAAAATATAAAATTACATATTTAATATTACGTTAAAAGTGTTATAATTAATGGCCCAAAAAAATTATATTCATGACTTTTGTTTTAATGAGGGTGGGACTTGGGAGTGTATAATTATTATTGTGATTAGGACAATGGCAACTTACCTCATTAGTCCTTTCTATAGTCTCATCTACCCTACCTTCAATATTATTACTAGTCACTTTACTCTTTTTTTTATTCCTCACTTAGGCTTCGATAATTATTTTTCATTAAAATGGGCGTTTATCTAATCCATTGTCTTAGACGTTTTTTAGTTTTGTTCTCTCATCAGCTAAACTTCCTAGCAAGTGTTAAGGTGATTATGATTATGTATGGATTATATTATCAAAATGTATTTTTACATTTGTTAACACATTTTTTACGATTTTTAATATATCTTGTATTTTATAATTACTATATAAAAAAAATACAAAAACGCATTTTGTAATACAATTCATACGTATCTGAAACTGCCTCATTACTAGTCACCTTTAACGAATTCTGTTTAAGAAAATTAGATATTAAATTTTGCTAGTTTGGAATAATAACCATTACGACTAAATTTACATATTTGAACTCCATGCAATGTCAAATAAACAAAATATTGTACTCGTTTTGCTAAATATCAATCTAAAAGATAAGTCCCTTTAAACCCATGTAGTTTTCATGATGAACACTTTCCTTGTCGTGGAACACAGTTTGAAAAATTCTAATTTTTTATATGATCTAGACTAAGGTGAGAAATTAATAATTAAATTTGGGTCTCACTAATTGAGTCAAAGCACATATCCACTAAATATGCCTGTGAAAGTAGAATTTTACTGAAATCTTATTATTTTGCTCCGAACTTTCAATTTATGTTTAAATCAATATATAAAAGGGTATTTTTGAAATAAAATAATGTGTCATCACTAAAATTCTACTTTTACGAGCATATAATTAGCGGTACCCAAATTTGTTGATTTTCTACTTTAGTCTACTAATTTTTTAATATTAATCAATTTTTACCAGTATTTAGTTTCGTTCAAACTTCATCTTGAATTATAGGGAGAAAACTTGAGTTTTCAAACTATGAGGAAAAAAAGTGGTATTCACAAAAACCACCCAAATAGAAAACCAAGTTGGCCACGAACAAAAGTTTTAAAGCTCATTGGTTTTGAGATCAAACATTGGCACTAGTTTAAAATGCTGCTATGCACCTTTTTGATGGGCGGTTAAGGGTACGCGTAGTTAGTGTTTTAATACTAAATTAAAATGGTGACATACATTTTTTTTGTTCGGTAGTCAATGTATGTATAGTTAATGTTTTAAAATGATATCCAATACACTTTTACGTTTTTTTTATATATATTTTATATCATAACTATTATTTTGAAAAGTGCATATATTGTATTTTGAAATGTAATTCATAGTTAGACACCTTAATTTTCAAATAAAAAACAAGGTTGACATGCGACCCAAGAGGGTAGTTTAGCGGTAAGGTGGGGAGAGCCTCTTTCGCAAACTCATGCCAGTTAAGTTTGAACCTCCGCTCCGCAAAAGTTTTATAGCACCCTTGAATTTACATGCGATTGTGGGATGAGATCTACCTACAGAAGCTCCGAAATTGATGCCTAGCCAGGGGATCTGAAGGATTGTTCATAAAATTTAAAAAAAAAAAAAACAAGGTTGACATGCAAATCTGAAAAGTTAAAAGGGCCTGCGTCCAAAGAACTCTAAATTTGGGTACGAAAGAAAAATAAGGTTAGATATGCAAATCTGAAAAGTTAAAAGGGCCTGCTTCCAAGGAACTCTATTGGGCTTTGTCTTTTCCTTTCCACCCAGGCCAGTCGTCCTGAACAACTCCACTTTGCTCTACAAAGCCCATAGGGTTTAAGAATACTCCGATCACACTCCACCACAATCCACCTTCACCACCACCGCCAGCAACATGAAATTAGCCTCACCAGCGACGATCCAGAACGCCCACGACGACTCAATATGGACGGCCACATGGATCCCAGCTACAGATGATTCTCCGCCGCTCCTCCTCACCGGCTCCCTTGACGAAACTGTCCGGCTGTGGGACCCCGATAATAATAATTGCCTCCGGACAAACACTGGCCACTGCCTTGGGGTTGTCTCCGTCGCTGCCCACCCATCTGGAAGAATTGCCGCCTCCGCTTCAATCGATAGCTTTATTCGGGTGTTTGATGTCTCCACCAATAACACTATTGCCGCCCTCGAAGCTCCGCCCTCTGAAATCTGGCAACTCAAATTTAATCCAGAGGTGAAATGGCTTCTACTCTCTCTGTGTTTTTTCCCCTTCTTGGAACCTATTCGTTTTAGCTTAGTGGGTGTAAAGTTGTGCACCGCATTGAAAATTTTTTTCCTTGTGTGTTTTGTTTTCATCTAGTTTAGTTAGTGGATATTGTTGAAGTTGGACTAGAATGTGGTCTTTCTATGCTGCCAAACGGGGCAATTTTTGGTTGTCTTCTGCAGTTGTCTGTTGAAAATGAACTACTGATTTGATCACCAAAAGATTGCGTTTTATGTAAATGGTATACTGTTGTACTGATACTTTTTGGTAATTTGAGTGATAATACTGGTGGGAGAACAAAATTGGCTACGATTGCATTCATTCATTATAATTTACAGCAACTATGGTGTATTTTCGGTTTCATGATTTTATAGTTAGGTGAGAAAGCATAAATGTGAAAGTGGAAACTTGATGCAGTATTTGGGATTGTTGAAGACAAACTTTTGACGAATCTATTTCTCATTTTGTGAGGAAAATGATATACCAAAATTGGGTTTTATTGTTGGTTTGTAGCTTTCCATTTTCTGGTGAGAATCTGCTTACAGCAGGTAAAAAGACAACATCAGATATATATGGTAGGAATGTAGGCAAAAACAGCATGCTGTGGAGTTTGGAGAGTGCATCTGTTTTCTTAGCTTGTAGACAGTGGTACTAATTTTATAGGTTGCCTAATTGCAGTAATATTCTACTTTTTTCTTATTCTCCTTCTTGTAGTCTAAGCTGCTCAAAGTCTGTTTCCTTTTGGCTATTGGTTGAGTAAATGATTTCTTCTTAAGCATTTAAATGCCCAGAAAAAATAAACCTGGCCCTGAATTTGTGCGTAATAGGATGTTATCTGGGCCCATCCATATGCAGTGCTCAAAAGCTTGTCCTATGGTTTTTGCCGAATTCGTGGATGACCCTTTTTTCTGTTATCTATTGATTCTGGAAGAGTGTTCTCATCACTTTACAATTATTGTTTATTTATTTCATTTTCTCCTGTCAGTTTGAGTGGACATTTTTCAGTATTTTCATTATTAGTTTCTTAGCTTTTAGTTTTTGATTTGAAATCATACATTTTTAGGTGATGATATGTGGTCGGAACACGTGCTTTGTGGTTCCTAGTGTGAACTTATTCATGATTTATATTTTTTTTTCTTCAAAAGTTTACTCTTGTTCCTTTTTTCTTTGTCTTCCTGGTTTTGTCATTTGCTTTGTAGCTTGCTTCCAATGTCATATGCTGACTGAGTAGCTATCTAAAGAATGTTATCAGCAACTCCTACTTTATGATGTCCTGGATGGCTGAGCGTTCAACTGTTTCTGTATTCCTTTTAGGGTACAATCCTGGCTGCAGCTGGAGGTGGCAGTGCCTCAGTCAAGCTATGGGATACTGCTAAGTGGCAACCGATTGCTACATTGTCAATCCCTCGACCTGAAGGTTCCAAACCTGGTGATAAAAGTAGCAACAAGAAGTTTGTGCTCTCAGTCGCGTGGAGCTCAGATGGAAAACACCTTGCTTGTGGTTCCATGGATGGCACTATCTCTGTTTTTGATGTAACACGATCAAAATTTCTGCACCACCTGGAAGGCCATTGCATGCCCGTTCGCTCTCTTGTATATTCATCTGCACCTCTTGACTCTAGGGTACTCTTTTCTGCCTCAGATGATGGCCGTGTGCATGTGTATGATGCTGAGGGGAAAACCTTGATTAATACTATGTCGGGTCATTCAAGTTGGGTTTTAAGTTTGGATGCTTCCCCAGATGGCGCTGCAATTGCAACAGGCTCAAGTGACAAGACTGTTAGGTTGTGGGATTTGAAGATGAGGGCAGCTACACAGATATTTTCCAACCACACTGATATGGTTTGGGCAGTGGCATTTGGACCGCCAGGAAGGATTGATGTGCGAACCTGTTTGCTTGCAAGTGTGTCTGATGACAAAAGCATATCATTTTATCAGTACTCTTGAGGATTGTTTGCTTCAAGCGAGGAGAATGTAGTTCAATATTTGTTGTTGCATCCAGTTCACGTAACTTGATAGTGGGTTGACAAATTGTATCATTAGAATGTTTAGCTTCTGTAACTTGCGATGTATTTTACTGAATCTACTTCAGGGTCATACGGATTCTCTTGTACAATCTTTGTAGCATGTTGTTGAGGCAGTGGATACTGAAATAACATTTTCTTTCCACGATACTGATGATTCTATTTCAGTCACGTCTAATTTTACCTATTCTCAGTTGCTGTAGTTCGAGCTAAAATTCGTTGCTCTGTCAGTGGCTTACCAAATAAATACTGAATCAAACTATAATTTTATACTCAATAGGAAGAAAATTAGCTTCAAAAATTTAGTAACAACTTATTAGCGTTAGGCTAAAGTAAAAGGTCCACTTTCATTATTAAGATTGGAGAATCATCACAAATGGAAACACCATCGCTTCGTCAGTATATGGCTTGGGCCCCTGTTTTGTAACCCCTGCTTGTCTTTTTGTTCCGCACTAACTAGAAACTAGAAAGCATTTGATTCTAAATGGACAGAAAGGAACCATTTTTGTGTTACTATTACAAACCTTAGTATACATTAAATAAGGAAACTGCAAAAACCAAAGTAGCAAGTGATACGTATGCCTGCCATTATTAAACTTCACATATCTAAATCTCCATTATTAACACTCTCATTCTCAGAAATATATACGTGTACCACTACGAAGATCTTCTATCCAGGTAATTCTTCAGAACATCCATGACCTCCCCGAGATCATCTTTCACTTGCACAGGAGGATTTGCCAAGCGGCAAGCCATACCTTTGATTTTCTTGGAATGATAATCAATCTTGGCTTGTGTAAATTTCAAACCATGAGCGGTGCTAACCACTACGGTTCTATCAGTAGCACCAATAATCCCCCTCTGCCTAAGCTTAATCAAGGCTGTTATGGCAACACCCGTATGAGGACATATGAACATCCCAGTAGAATCAGCCAAAGCCATAGCATCCATTAATTCCTCCTCAGTCGCCTCCTCAACAATTCCATTTGAATTCTTCAAAGCAAACACAGCTCTATCGATCGAAACAGGGTCACCAATTTGTATAGCCGAAGCAAAAGTTGTATCAGCCTTCACTGGCTGATAATCTTTCCACCCTGATTTATAGTACAAATACAATGGATTTGCATTTGCAGCTTGGGCACAGACAAGCCTTGGAATTGTATCAACCAATCCCAATTCCTGGCACATTTTGAACCCTTTATAAAACGCATAAATATTCCCCAAATTCCCACCGGGGACAATAACCCAATCAGGCACTTCCCAATCAAATTGTTGTAAAATTTCTATAGCAGCTGTCTTTTGCCCCTCGAGCCTCAAACTGTTCAACGAATTCGCCAAGTATATAGGCATCTCTGCGGTGACTTCACGTATTAATTTCATGCATCCATCGAAATCCGTATCAATACTGAGCACAAACGCATCATTTGCTATAGGCTGAACCAATTGTGCCATGGAAATCTTGTTGGCGGGCAGGAACACCATTGAGGGTATATTAGCGGCTGCGCAGTAGGCCGACAGGGCAGCCGAAGTGTCGCCCGTGGAAGCACAGCCTACACCAACCAAAGCACGGTTCATTTTGCGTAGCCTATTAACTTGACTAACCAAAACAGTCATGCCCAAGTCCTTAAAACTGCCCGTATGACTAATCCCACAATGCTTAACCCACAAATCGCTCATTTCCAGGAACTCTTTCCCAAAACGCTCAGCCCAGAAAAGATTGGAGTTCCCTTCAAAAGCACTGACAATATCATCATCATCAATTTCCGGTAAAACCCATTCTTTCTTGGACCATACTCCGGACCCATAAGGCCAAGTAGTTTTTCCCACGCGGGAGTCGAACAGAGACTTCCAGTATTGGCCGTCGAACTGTTTTAAGGCCTCCATATTATGTTGCACGTCAAGAAGTCCGCCTGAGCCGCTCCTGTAAACTATTTCGTCCAGAGAGTACGATTCTGTGGTGGGAGACATGGTGGATATGGAGGCGAAGGGGACGTACTTGGCTGAGAAGTTGAGGATCGGTGTCGGTAGTACCACTGAAGAAGGCAGAGGGGTGCTTCCGTTTGTACTGAAGGTGGAGGAGGGTGAAGGACTTGTAGCGGTGCATTTTATAGCGGTCCGGGTCTGGTGCAGAGGTGACAGTGGCGGGAAATGATTGAATGGTTGCACAGAAGCCATTTATGTGCTTGTAATAGTTATACAGCGTGTGTTTCCGTATACAACGGAGGCGGACTGGTGGATGACGGAGGAGAACCGGGTGAAGGAAGTGGGATTGGAGTTATGGAGAAAGCCGAAGCACACCGAGCTATCTACTTATTCCCTGGAACCTTAACTGTGCGGGTGCGATGCTTGAGAAATATATTCAGCGAATCAATTGAGTTGACTTAAAATAAAATTCAAAACGAAGCTGTTGATTCTTTCTATTTGGAATTTGGTTCATTGAATCTGGCAACTTTTACCATCCACAAAGAGATGCTGTGGGCTGAGGTTGATTGAGTGATTTGATTCATATATGCACGTAATAACTGGACACCATAAATAGAATTATTGTTAACGGATTACGGTGGTTATCATTTATCAGTCATCATTGGAAGATAATGAATTAACAAATCCCCCATACTGTCATGGGTATGCATGGCTTTGAAGTTTGAATGGCGACCTATTTTTGTGTTTCTTAATATAATTTTTAATCTCATCATTGCTATTTTACAAAATAGTAAAACGAGTTTTTACACACGATTCAAAAATTATCACCAATTCGTTTTCTCACTTGTATATGATTGACTGGTCACTCTATCCATATGCATTTCTTCCATTACATAGGTTTTTGTACGACAAGTCAATGGGCACAAAGTGCCAAACAACTTACTCTGAAAAGTATATAATGAATAGCATTTGAATTATAAAATAAAAAATATATTAAAAAATATAAAAATATATTTTAAATGACACATAATATATGACATAGAAGTGTTCAACATAACAATTTCTCTCTTTTTTTCCAAAGAAAAATAAAGTATATATGAACTGCACTCGCAAAATGCATATTTATATTTTTAAATATATTTTTTATTTTATAATTATTATTTTAAAAAATATAAAATATATTTTAAAACGTAATTTATTCACAATCAAATGTAGTAATATCTAGATAACGCTTTAAATACCCACCCAAAAGTTAATATCTTGATGTGTACCATTGGCTACCTGCTTGGTTTTGTCAAGAAACAAAGGTGTTCAAATGTAGAATCCGCATCCGACAATCTGACATGTGGTTTAAAAATTGCATTCAAAACCTCTAAACCATTCGGATTCGGATTGGATTGATTTGGTTTGACTCGTTTTGGATATTAACAGAGTAAAACACGAATTGATTTTAATCCAACTCGACCTAAATTAATAAATATGACATAAATTATTCAATCTAACCTATTTAATATTTCCATATCAGGTTAAATTAGTTTTACGAATATTATAATTTTAAAAGTAAAATTGGGTAACCCTATCCAAAGTGTGGTTATTGTCTACTAGAGCTGGTCATGATTCGGTTTTTCGATTTATTCAGTTTGGTTTATTCGATTTCACATTTTGGAATCCCTACCCGAAAACTGAATAAATCAAATCGAATTTCTTATTTGGTTTTTGATCCGGTTCGGTTTGAACCAAATAAAACCGAATAAAAAATTCAGTTTTTTATTTGATTCGATTTTCTTATTCGATTCGGTTTTTTTAACATTTTAACAACTTTGTCAACTTATGCATTATTTTATTTTTCTTTATTTGTAATTTGATATTTCATATTTGTTTAACTTTTAAATAAATTGATAAATTAAAATTATAGTATAAACTATAAATTGTTTGGTATATAGTGTATAGTTATATACTATATTAATATTACTATATACTGTCCATTATCATTAATATCTATATATGATAAATTCTATAATAACAATAAATTAATTATACAAAAATATATATACATAACTGCAAAGTCTACAATGGTTTTATAAACTATAAACCATAACTATAAAATAACATATATTTATATTTATACATATATAAATAATATATTTATAAATTATAAAATTAAATTTATTCGATTTTTTATTCGATTCGATATTCTTATTCAATTCGGTTCGATTTTCAAAATCCCAAACCATAAACCAAACCGAAAACTAAATAAGCAATTCGGTTCGATTAAAACCGAATCGAATAAACTAAATTCATTTTCGTATTAATTTATTCAGTTTTTAGATTAGATTTTTTTGATCGATTTATTCGATTTAACTAAATCATGACCACCTCTATCTATTGAAACCTCCATTTGGCGGAGAAAAATAAGAGGAAAGAGCAATGTGGAGAATCTCTTGTTTTGTGCCTTGTAATGAATTTGTGACGTCTGGGGCACTACTGTGACTCTTTCCTTTCCATTTTACGTTTTTTTTTAATATGATATTTGACAGTCGTAATTTTGGTACCGTTGATTGTCAAAGCAGATTCTTCATGGCAAAGGAATTATTCTTTTTGGTGCTATAAAAATGTTAAATTGAAATTTCTGTCGGAAAAATCATAAGATATGCCAGTGTGATCCAGAAACGCACCTATCAAAGTAATAATAAAATATATTTTTTATTATTAAAGTTCTTTTTATTTTTTTTATTGAAAAAGAAAACATAAGAATTCTTCAAAGTTCAAGTGAGTCAATAAAATATTTGTAGGGTGGCTATGATTACGTACCATTGCAGATCCACTCACACTAGTTTATAGCGATTTGCTAAGCATTGAATATTTTTCTTTTTCTTTTTCTTTTTTTTGCTTTTTTTGTTATATATTTTATTTTTTTATCATTTTTTTATTGCTCATTTTAATAAGTTCATATAAATCTTGTAATTTATCATAATATATATACTATCAGTATCAACTTTCATTTTACTTAATTTTAATTTATGCTTTTTATTTTTCTTATCAACCTAATATTTTTAATAAAATTTTATAATACTTTCTAATTTTTTTTCTAAGCTAAAAATATAAAATAAATATGATCTCATAACATACGTGTGAACCACTTACTATTGAAATTTATTATAATGAAAATAAATATTAAAACAAATTATAAATTTTATATTAATTTATTAACATATATAATATAAAATTGTAAAAAAAAAAAGTAGTGTATGACCAAATCTTGTGGATTTGGTAATTGAGAATTTGTGTTCCTATTACTGTTTAATTGTCAACATCACGAGGCTTAATTATATCCACATTCACACCGACCTCCTCTCCCAATTTTTTATGTTACAAGATTTTCATAGTGATTTTTATAATCATTCCCACAAGATAATGATGCCAAATTGCACGTTCAATATTTTGATTAAATCATTAACATATCACAGATCAACTCACTTGTACAGTGTTTATATCATGAAAATCTCATTAGTCTTTCTGTTCTAAAAAAAAAAAAGAGTTACTATCAAAACTTTTTTTATCAAAAAAAAAATAGTGGATTTTTAAATAAAACTATATCAAATTTTTATATTATATTTAATAATAATAATATATTTCTCAAAATTAAAAGGAAAAATAAAAATAGATAATTGTATATTTAATGGTTTCCTATAACTAAAAAAAATGTTAAGAAAAATATTATATTTAATTAAAATTTTACTCTTTTTTTTTCTCTCAAATGAAATGAGTACATTATGTGTAATATTATTTATTTCCTACACTAGATACGCTAAATATTTTGTTTTGCATTTTTTTAACTTTCGTGATAATTGTAAAGCGGTTGATTTGAACAAGGTCTCCATAACAAAAGTTTCAAATTAGTATGAGTAAAACAAAAAATAAATATATACTACCTCCGTCCTACAAAATAAAAGTTCAATTTGAAAATTTTTATTTGTGCTAAGAAAAAAAGTTAACTTCTAGTTTGAAATTTTTGCAATACTCTTACTTATAATGACAATGAATAACTCAAATTAAAATATAAAAATTATATATTTAATTGTACATTAAATGTATTGTATCTTATAATTTAAAAATATATATATTTATATTTAAATAAGAGTGAACTCTTTTTAGAATAATAGTGGAAGGGAATATATAATATTATTTATTTGCTACAAATGACACTAAAGCCTTGTATGAATAGTATTTCAAAATGTGTTTTTTCATTTTCTAAAATAATAGTTATGAAATAAAAAATATATTATAAATCGAAAACGTGTATTAGAAATCGTTAAAAATGAATTTTGGAAAGCCATCCATGCAAGCCTAAATATTTTGTTTTGAATTTTTTTTTCTTACTTTTGTGATAATTGTAAAACGGCTAATTTGAACAAGGTCCCCATAACAAAAGTTTCAAATTAGTATGAGCAAAAAAACACACACACACACACATAAACAATCGGTTTAAAGAATGGAAGGTAAAGCTGGCATCCCAATGCCACGTAAAACAGGGTGTTGTGCCAGCTATATTTGGTTTTTATTTAGGAGCAACTTTTTGTTTGGTAAGATTTGCCACCAAGTACCAACAAGATTATTAAAACTCAAAGTTGGACTTCACCATGTTCAAACATTGATACTAATTTAAAATTTTAAAATTGGTGTTATACATCACTTTGATAGTTTGATATGATAATTGAAATTTAAAAATATAAAATTAATATTATATATTACTTTAATATTCAATTGAGTTCCACCATTCCCCCTTCTCGGCTTCCCCATAGAGTTAGAATATATTATAAACTATTGTCTCGACAAAAACAAAAAAGATTTTCCCCTAGTGTCAAGCTTGTTTTATTATTTTGTATTATGTTAAATCTCACTGTTGCCACCTATGAAATTCTTATATGAGGTTTTTTTTAATCGGAATAATAAAATTTTAAAGTAATGATCATTATACTTTTCATACTAAAAAGATATAATAATTTACATAATATATTAGTAGAAAAATATCATTACTCAATATTTTACTACCCGTAAGTAAATATAAATTGGATACATTTCATTAAATGATATTACAATATTTAAGTAATGGTGAAATTACAATTATAATTTCATCTCATTTACGTTTCACTCCCTTGGTTTAAAATTGTGACGGGTGACCTCTTACTATCTGTGTTCTAAAATTCCCACCATACAATTTTGACGTTAGTTATTACGTCCCAATTCAAATAAATGCTTTTGTTACGTCCCAAAATTGTACGAAAACAATCTTAGAATTCCACTGTACTATTTTGGTTTTCTTGCTCGAAAAAACAATAGTTTTGGAAAGTTCTCTCAACTATTCTTTTCGTTAAAAGAAAAATCATTTTCAAATGTGTATAATTTTTAGTAATAAAATTAATATATTTAATGTATATTTTAAATGTATAATTCTCTATTTTTATACTTATTTTTTAATTATGTGTCTTAATTATCATTATTAGTAATGATATTTTGAAAACTTGATTCTAAAATTGACTTTTTTTAGAATAAATAAAATTTTAAAAAGTAAAAACAAAACTGTTGAGTTTATAACATTGTTGTTCGATCCGTAAAAAGCTTAATATTATTGTATTTATTCATTGTGAAAGAGTATTTCGTGAATATATAAAAGACTTTCGTTTTTTACAAACTTCAAACGATCTAATTTTAAAATATTCTAAGAAGAAATTAAGATCGAGATCAATGAGTTCATAGGGATGAATGAGTGTTTACATCTCATTTAACAAGTTACTTTTTACTAATTAGTTTGGAAATAATAACATCATGATTTATGTCAACGCTTTCAAAAATTATTTTTCTTGAAGAGTGATAACCAATCTTGGCCTCCATGGCTTTCGAATTGGTAAAGAAGTATACATTTGGTTAGAATATTTTGTCATAAAACGAATTAAATCGAACCCATGTGGAGTTTGACAAAGTTAAATGAGTTGATGCACCTTAGCAATTAAATAAAAAGGATAATATATTAAAATGTCCCGAACTTAAGCGTTTGTAACCGTTTTAACCCTACTTTTCAATTGTAACAACACGATGCCTAAACTTTAAAATGTGTAACAATAATGTCCTCTGACTAAAAAAAGATGAAAAAGCCCTCTGATATAAAGTATATAATTTAAAATTCTAAACTAAATTTTTAAAAAGACAAAAAAGATAAAATTTAAAGACAAAAATTTAATAAACTTATTTACACTATATAATACATTTTTTTAAACTAAAAAATGAAATTTAAAGATGAAAATGACAAAAAAAATTGAGGTTAAAAAACAAAGTATCATATAATAATTTTTTGTATTTTTGCATTGAAATTTTAAACAAAATTTTATTAAATTTTTTCTTTTAAAAAGTTAATAAAAAAATTAAACTATATAATTTTTTTTGGGTCATTTTTGTCTTTATGGAGGGTTTTTTTATCTTTTTTTTAGTAGGAGAACATTATTGTTATACATTTTAAAGTTCAAGTATTGTGTTGTTACAATTGAAAGGTCGGGTCAAAACGGTTACAAGCGCATAAGTTCAGAACATTTTAATATATTATCCCTTAAATAAATACCTAACTTATAAACTTTGTTGAGATCTATTTAGTTTAATTATTTCGGATGAAGGAAAGGAAGGATGATAATACCTAGCTTACAAACTTGTAATATATTTATTTTAATTTAAAATATTTATCTACATGTAATTATTTCCGTGTTACTCTAGGTTAAAAATAAATTTAGTGCATATTACTACAGGATTTTATAATGCTTTCCAATACGTTTTTTTTTTCAATATATTTTTTATGTCACAAGTATTATATCAAAAAATGCAAAAACGCAAGTTTCAATTTTGAGCTCAAGGGGTACTTAGTTTTGTGGTGGGGGGAGGAAATTAGTTAATGAAATTTATCTCGTTATTTGGTGATTGGTTGAAGAAAAATTGAATATAATTCAGTAATGATTGTAAAAATTTAAGTAATAATTTATTACCTACATCCCCTCCTATAATCACTCATTACCTAAAACTCAGTAATCATTCTCATTTTTTTATTCTAATTTTATCTTAAATACTAAACCATCATCATTTTTTTCACTGTGCTTCCTCTCTTATCATTTTCTTACTCATCTTTTTCTCTTTTACCACTCACTTTTCTTTTTTTCTCATCCATAGTCACTATTACTTTATCTCTTATTATTTTTTTACTCTATTTCTATCTCATAAATTTTTTCATACTTCTTTCTCCCTCATCATTTTCTCATATAATTTTTCTCACTCTTATTTATTGTCATCCCTCTCAAGAGATTTATTTCTCATCCCTCTCAAGAGTATCTCTCTCTTTCTCTTTTTTCTCACTTGGAAGTATCCCCACACTCATTGGCAAGGCATGTCCCGAACTCCACTATTCATGTGACCCACAAATGAGCTGCCATGTTAGGTCCCATGTGTCGTTGTAGCTACGTGACCTACCATGCCAAGTATGGGATTAAATCTTCCAAAGCTATGTGAAACCGTTCAAAATCCCATACTAGCAGTAGCAACGACAGTGAGGTTTGATCTTGCGTCCCCCATGAGATTACCTCCATGGGTTATCTCTGAACCATGCCCTCGGGACCTCAAAAGTATCTCTCAAGTATTACTTTATCTCTCATTATTTTTCTTAATATGCTTTATCTTTCATAATTTTTGTCACTATATCTTATTTCTCATCATTTTTCTTACTCTATTTTTTCTCTATTTTTTATCACTATTTCTTTCTCACTTATCATTTTTCTCACTCTATTTATATCCACTTTCTCTCTCATCATTTTCCCAAATATACTTTCTCATTTATCTCACTATTTATTTATCTCTTATTATTTTTCTCACCCTATTTTCTCTTTTATCATTTTTCTCAATATAATTTTTCTTTCATCATTCTCATTGTTATGTTATCTCTCATCATTTTTCTCACTTTACTTTTTTTCTCATCATATTTTCTAATATACTTTATCTCTCATCCCTCCATACTGTTACTTTATACATTATTAATTTTTTTCATCATTTTTCTCAATATATTTTTTATATCATCTCTTTGTATTATTACTTTCTCTTTTATTCCTTTTCACAATTAATCTTTTTAATCTACTTTTCCTCCCTTCTCTTTCAACTGTTATTTTATCTCTCATAATTTTTTAAAATTTACTTTATTTATCATAAATGTTCTCTCTCCTATCTCTTATTATTGGATAATGTTGTTTTTTAACATATTTATTTATGAAAGTAAAATTAGAATTTTAATTGATTATTATTCCTATAATTGAATTGAACCAAACACAATCATTAATATTAATATCCATTATAGAGTTTTAACAAAATACTAATAATATAATAAATATTTTTATTATGATTAATCATCTCAATAAATTCTATTGTAACTTTTATTGAGAAATTTGAATCAAGCGCCCCTCAATTTTGAATATGATATCGGAAGGGTCCAAATCCATTGCAAGTTTCAAACTGCAAGTTCAAAAAAAAAAATCATCAAGGAGAAAAAAACGGAAAGAGCAAAATTTGGACAAACGAGGGGACACAGGCCGGTAAATTTGGAAAATCGACAGTAACAAACGTTTAAAATTCCCTTTTATCTCCAGGGCCAATGTGGTAAATCAAACCCAAGACCGTCGGACACACACACTCGCACAGAGATTGAGGTGGCTTAGCCGTATTAAACTAAAACTATTCCAAAAATCTAGTCACCACACCGCCCACCTCCAACTCTCCAGTCCTCCGCCACCCTTAATGTCGGTTTTCGTGTTAAGCGCCGCCCCCACTAATCCCTCCATCTCTCTCTTTCTCAACCTCGTTCAACCTCGTTTCCTTATTTGTGTGTTGGACTGGTGGTCCACACCCACCTCCCACCCTACCCAAAAATTTAAAAACCCAAAATCCAAATTTAAAAAGAACTTTATTTTATTTTTTTTAGACTTAGAGTGAGAAAGAAACAAAGCAAGCAACAAACTTACACAATCAAAAGTTTTTAGAGAGAGAAACTGAAACTAAAATAAATAAAAACCATCATCATTTCTTTCCGCTTTGCTTTTCTCATTTCATTCCTTGCTTTATTCTTAATTTTTTTTTTCTGAAAATCATATACGATTAATAAAATTCATTTTGATTTTACTGTATTTATTTGTTTTCTTTTTGAGAAGAAAAAGGTTGAGAGCTTTTGGTTTGGTTTGGTTTGGTTTTGAAGAAGAAGAAGATTAATAATCAGTATTTAGTGTTGTTATTGGAGGAAAGGAACTTCGTTTGGTCGGTTGTGGATTATTGTCACTCATCGCGAATTTTCTCGAATTGTGTCTGAGTCCGAGTTGGCTCCGATCTGGACTAGGTGAGTCAGAGCTGGTATGCTCGGTCTCTTCCCCGCTTGATGAGTTGGAGACGACGGCGACGAGGAGGAGATCGATTATAACGAAAGCTCATCAATGGTACTGTTTTGATTCTTTTCGGAAGTTCGAATTTTGACGGAAGTTCATATTTTGAATTATTGCGATTATGTTTCTCTTCTAGTTTTAGCTCAAGTAAAATCTGTTCAACTTACTTTCTCTATTTAAATTTTTGTTATCTGTTAATTTAATTTGTTTGAAATGAAATTCATTTTTTTTTAAAAGAAATTTTGGCACTTAGAGGCTTTATCTGATTCGGAGGTTCAACATACATAAATACATGAATTTCTCCATAATTCATGAACTTGAAGAACGATTCTTGAGTTTTTTTAATGCGAATTGGAATACATTGGGTCAAATTTGGTTGTATTTTGATTTTTTTGAGGAATTATTCTCTTCAAATGGAATTTGAATTTTCACGAATTTCAAAATGCACGCTTTATCCCAAGCATGCTATGCCAAACTTAAAATGAGGTATTTTTGGAGTAGATTATTTTGCATCCTTTAACCGCCAATGGGGCTATTAATTCTTTTGAGTGTTCAGCTGGAATTTTGTAGTCCAGCGGCAGTGCTATTGGAACTGAAATCGTTTATTCTATTTGCCAATCTAACATACGCCCTATTCCAAGATGACTGTCTGCTGTGAAATGCTTAAAAGACTTTGCTGATAATGAAATTAATTTAATTTAAAGAACCAAGAATGACTACATTTTTTAGGTTAACTGTTGATTTTAGTGTAGCATTGGTTCTAAGTTTATACTTTGCATTTGGTTATAAATGTGCTCATGCCTTTTTCTTTTAATTCATTGTTAAATAAATTATTTTTATTCTAATGCAGTATCTCTCTCAATCTTATTTATATTATTATTTGAGTTTTATTGTTTCTAAATTTTGAAATGTAAGTTTTTTTTCTCTTTTTATTTTTTCTTTTTTCCTTGCACGTGTTGCTAGTGTTTGTTTCCTAACAATCTGGTCAATAATTGGTTTTTCTAAGAAAGAAACAAAAGTCATGTCATGTTTCGTATTATTCGATACTAGTTTCTTTAAAAATTATTTTATATATACTTTTTTTGTTGTAGAAGAAAAAAAAAAAATCTGTGTGTAGGGATATTGAATATTTATTTATAGAGTACGGGTAATGAATCAGTAGTGGAATTTAATGTTTTTCTGGTGCTGTTCTTTTATCACATGTATGCATCTTGTTATAAAGCAAAGAGCTGTTGATCACAATTTTCAATTAAAAACATGTAATTATTATTCCTATCACTTTGATTGTTTAATTTTATTGGCACTTTGCAGGCGTCACTGGTCAATATCATTGTTGGTTCTCATGTATGGGTTGAGGACCCCACCTTGGCATGGATTGATGGAGAAGTAACTCAAATTAATGGTCAAGATGTTCACGTTTCCACAACAAATGGGAAAAAAGTGAGTGCGACCACTCTACTAGCTTAATCTTGACTGTTATGGGGTTTGCTAGAGTAGTGAAAGAGAAATGAAAATTTCAATCTGCAGAACCAAGGTTGCCAGATTTGAGTAATCTTGTTTGGCCTTCTTTGATGATGGAAAAATCCATAATCTGTGCTAGATCAGAATTTTGCCATTGTGGGCACATAGTATATGATGTATATCACTAAATATTTAACCTCCATACATTTAAATAGTGCTAAATAGTAGTTAAAGTTTCATGTGGGACTCTCCTAGACATTTCCCTTCCTATTTGCTTAGTTAACAGTGTTTGGTTTTTGGCTTATAGATGTGCCTTCTGTCTTTTGTCATGGTAAATTTTTCTGTTGAGGGATTCTTGAAACTGTAGCCTTCATCTTATGTAATAACTTGATGCTTTGATCCCTACAAATAAGCAATTTATATCTTTTATGTTTTGATTTTGGCTTTGATATAATGAGCATGAACCTTGACTCAAAGCTGGTAATATGTGTTTCAATGCTAAGATTTGATGTCTCAAACCCTATGTGAAATGGGATTAAAAAAACTATGGCTTGCAGCTTTTAGCGGTTAGCTGAGTGTTTTTGGCTTAGCTCGTGGTTATCTTGTTGTTTCTGAGGGGAATCTCCTTTATATAGAATTTGAAGATTTTTGTAACTGGAAAAAATGATTAGGTTGTTGCGAACATCTCAAAAGTGTTTCCAAAGGATACTGAAGCTCCTCCTGGAGGTGTGGATGACATGACTAAGCTTTCATACTTGCATGAACCGGGAGTGCTACAAAACTTGTCTACCAGATATGAACTCAATGAAATATATGTAAGATTATCATTTTGCAATTTTGACAAAATGATTGTTGAGACTAACTTGATGGACAAACAATTTTGATGTTTTGAGTCTCTCTCCAATAAATTGCACAGACGTACACTGGAAATATATTGATAGCAGTAAATCCTTTTCAAAAAATACCTCACCTATATGATACTCACATGATGGAACAATATAAAGGAGCGGCATTTGGGGAGCTTAGTCCACATGTTTTTGCCATTGCTGATGTTTCATACAGGTAAATCAACAAAACTCCATGAGTTGTCTTAACTTTGGAACATGTGTTTCATTCTTTTCTATGTGCTGAGATGCCTCTTATTTTAATTAATTATTTATTTTTCCATCAGGCAAATGATCAATGAGGGGAAGAGCAATTCAATCTTGGTTAGTGGGGAAAGTGGTGCCGGCAAAACTGAAACAACAAAGATGCTTATGAGATATCTTGCATATCTGGGTGGTCGTTCAGGGGTTGAAGGACGGACAGTTGAACAACAAGTTCTAGAAGTAAGATTTTTATTTATTATACACACACACACACACACACATATATATGGAGGGATGCAAAAAGTTGTATTCTTTGTATTCACTTGAATCAACATTGCTGATGAATCAGCGTATTCAATTTTACAGTCCAATCCAGTTCTTGAAGCGTTTGGAAATGCTAAAACTGTAAGGAACAATAACTCAAGGTAAGGAATTGTTTATGGTTTCTCAAATTGCAATTTTTATGGTTACTTGTTTTATACCTGGATTTTTCTTCTTCTTTCTGTTTCTGCATTTTATATATTTTGTTAATAATGTAACAATACTTTTGATTTGACTTGGTTGTTACACCTCATTATAGTCGCTTTGGTAAATTTGTTGAGATACAATTTGACAAGAGCGGGAGGATATCAGGAGCAGCTATTCGAACTTACCTGCTGGAAAGATCCCGTGTATGCCAAATTTCCTCTCCTGAAAGGAATTACCACTGCTTTTACCTTCTTTGTGCAGCACCACCAGAGGTACTCCTTTCCTCATTATAGAACTGTGGAATGATGTTGTCATTAGCAATGTGGCTATGAGCTGCTTGAATGAAGGAATTGAAAATTTTACTTAAATTTGCAGGAGAAGGAGAGATATAAGTTGGGAGATGCAAAATCATTTCATTATCTTAATCAGTCAAACTATTATGAACTTGATGGTGTAAATGATGCCGATGAATATCTTGCAACAAGAAGGGCTATGGATATAGTTGGAATCTCTGAGGAAGAACAGGTTGGCCTGTCCCAGATTTTACTGGAATATGCTTTCTTGTATTTTCAGATTTTTTTTTTTTAACATTATGAAGTCTTTTCAGGAGGCAATTTTCAGAGTTGTGGCTGCAATTCTTCATATTGGCAATGTTGAATTTGCAAAGGGGAAAGAGATTGATTCTTCTGTGATTAAGGATGATAAATCTCGGTTCCATCTTAATATGACAGCTGAATTGCTCAGGTAGGCTTATTTGTAGGGGCGGCAATTTGCGACACGACACGAACCTAACACAAGTAGGGTTCGCGGGTCGTGTTCGAGTTCATAATTAATTTGTAATACTTGTATCAAAACACAACCTGCGAACCCGAAACACGACCTGATTGCCACCCCTACTTATTTGCCTTCGATTATTGAGTATGTCTTTTATTTTGAAATGTGAGATCTGAAAGTAAAACATGATTGAACAGGTGCGATGCCAAGAGCTTGGAAGATGCGCTCATTAAACGTGTGATGGTGACTCCTGAAGAAGTTATTACTAGGACTCTTGATCCAGAAGCAGCTACTGGTAGCAGGGATGCCTTGGCTAAAACTGTATATTCTCGTCTATTTGACTGGTGAGGAATTTCAACAATTTGTATACTATCAAGGAATGAATAATTTTGAAACTTGTTTTCTTGACTGTTTTACTTACTGTTCTCTATTTCACTCAGGATTGTGGAGAAAATAAACATATCAATCGGGCAGGATCCCAACTCAAATTCAAAAATAGGAGTACTTGATATATATGGGTTTGAGAGTTTTAAGCAGAATAGGTAAGTTAATGGAGAATGTCTTTTGAGTGAAATTTTATTTCTGTATTTTACTGGAGGTAAATCTGATTCTTGTTCTGTATATAATAATAGTTTTGAACAGTTCTGTATCAATTTTACCAATGAAAAGCTGCAGCAACATTTCAACCAGGTATACTGCATTCTCGCGATCTGTAGGTCACTTCTTTAAGCAGAATTCCTGACTTTCTTATTGAACTAGTTGTTAAATTTCTTTACTGCAGCATGTATTCAAAATGGAACAAGAAGAATATGAAAAGGAGCAGATCAATTGGAGCTACATAGAGTTTGTTGATAACCAAGATGTTCTTGATTTGATTGAAAAGGTATCCAAACTTTATGGTTTGCTTCATGTCACTTTGTTTAAAAAAATGCACATTTGCTAGGTACTATATGAGTCGAACTTAGATAAGCTATAACCAAATGATTTTTGGCATCTCTTCAGCCATCTGGTTGTGTCTTAGATTTTTTAACCTAACATGCTTGAATATTTTGCAGAAACCTGGAGGAATCATTGCACTTCTGGATGAAGCATGGTGTGTTACTGGTCTTTTTATTTTTATTTGTACAGCTTTATACTTGTACTCGAGATATCCTAAATGTAACATTGGATTGAAATTAATCTCCAGTATTCATTATTCGCCGTCTCATTCTGGTAATCTGATTGTTATCTGCTACGTGAGCAAGGTGGCATACTTGGCTTTATCCTGCTACTTTGCATCCATTTTAATGCCACATTCACATGTTTACTTGATGCAGTATGTTCCCTAAATCAACTCATGAAACATTTGCTCAGAAGTTGTATCAAACATTTGCCAAAAACAAGCGCTTTGTCAAACCCAAGCTTTCACGCACCAATTTCACAATATCTCATTATGCAGGAGAGGTAATGATGACTTACATCGTCTATATTTCTATATGTAATTAGTTCATCCAATCTTATGTTCTGGTGCCTCTTATTTGAAGGTAACCTATATGGCAGACCTATTTTTGGACAAAAACAAAGATTATGTGGTGGTGGAACATCAGGATCTCTTAACAGCATCAAAATGCCCCTTTGTAGCTGGTTTATTCCCTCCACTCCCTGAAGAATCATCAAAGTCATCCAAATTTTCTTCCATTGGTTCCCGCTTTAAGGTACTTTTCTTTTTTGCTTGCCTGTAGGTAACAATTTACCTTCTCCTGATCAATATGTTCTATATTGATCCTTGCAGCTACAACTCCAATCTTTGATGGAGACTCTGAGTTCAACAGAACCTCACTACATTCGATGTGTAAAGCCTAACAACGTGCTGAAACCTGCTATTTTTGAGAATCAGAATGTCATTCAACAATTGCGTTGTGGTGTGAGTATATGTTAAATCTTTTTCTTTGTATTTTTATTTGATGTCTTAATTCTTCACTTTTGTACTTCACATTTTTTGAAGATTTATTTTGTTCTTGGCTTGTGTAGGGTGTTCTGGAAGCGATTAGAATCAGTTGTGCTGGATACCCCACTAGGCGAACTTTTGATGAGTTTCTTCTCCGATTTGGTGTTCTTGCTCCAGAAGTTTTGGATGGAAGGTAGAGTACTAATCTTCTTCATGGATTTGACCTCCGAGGATGGTTGTCCATGAAGTTTGCATGTGGCTCTGATAATTTTTATGATATAGATTTCTTGTTTATTCCTTCCTTCACTGGCTTGTCTATTTTGAGGTTTCCTATTGAAGCATAATTATTCATTCTGCAGCTATGATGACAAGGTGGCGTGCCTAATGATTCTTGACAAAATGGGACTAAAAGGCTATCAGGTAAATTCACACATATATCCTCTTTGACATAAAATGTTGTAAATATGATTTTAGTTAAATTTAGGGTAGGATAGCTGTTTAGGTTCTCTTTGTGAAGCATCATTCACTTTCATTTTTTTATGTATTTCTTTCTTGTTCCAATCATGACACATATTCTCAATGCTAAATTGCTAATGCATGTGAATTCTTCATCCTTGTATTTTATTGGCTTTGCAGATGGGCAAAATGAAAGTCTTTCTAAGAGCTGGTCAAATGGCTGAGCTAGATGCAAGGAGAGCAGAGGTTCTTGGAAATGCAGCCAGAATCATTCAAAGACAAATTCGAACTTATATTGCTAGGAAGGAGTTCATCACAATACGCCAGGCAGCAATTCAATTGCAATCATGTTGGCGAGGTAAGCTTTCCTAGTGGTCTTTCGTGATACCACTTTTCTGCTTCCTGTTAGTTCTCTAGGCAAGGTTTGCTATTGTACATGGAAGAAGATAATGGAAGAATGTCAGATTTATTATTTACTGAAATATTTTGTCCCTGGATGTTTCTGCTGATGGATTTATTAGGTATGTTGGCATGCAAGCTATATGAACAATTACGGCGTGAAGCAGCTGCTCTGAAGATACAGAAGAACTTTAGATGTTATGTTGCTTGGAAGTCCTATTCTACATTGCGACATTCTGCTATCACTTTGCAGACGGGCATGAGAGCTTTGACCGCCCGAAATGAATTCAGATTCCGGAAGCAAACAAAGGCTGCTATTAAAATTCAGGTCATACTCCAATTTATGTCATTAAGCTATCCACCTGTGGGCTGTAGATGCATTATAAACTGGGAAAGAGGATACACTTACATTAAATTGAAATTCTTTTCCTGCAGGCTTATGTTCGTCACCACAGGGCATTCTCTTACTACAGAAGTCTTCAGAGGGCTACTGTTATCACACAATGTGGATGGAGAGCAAGAGTTGCTAGGAAGGAGCTTCGCAAGCTTAAAATGGTTTGGTCTTTAGCCATATAGTTTATTGAATTATTTAAAATGTACTTAAGTGGAAGGAGCACATTTTCATTGGTTACTAATATGTCCATACATGCAGGCTGCAAGGGAAACAGGTGCTCTCAAAGAAGCAAAGGACAAGCTGGAAAAGAAAGTGGAAGAACTTACATGGCGCTTGCAATTTGAAAAGCGACTACGGGTATGTACTTAAATCTTTTTAGTTTTTCAGAGATTTGAATAGCTCTTGACTGGATGCCTTGTGGCCACTTTTCTTGCATACAGACTGAACTGGAAGAGACAAAAGCCCAAGAAGTTGCAAAGTTGCAGGAGGCTTTGCATGCAATGCAGATTCAAGTGGATGAAGCAAATGCCAGAGTAATCAAAGAGCTAGAAGCAGCAAGAAAAGCCATAGAAGAAGCTCCACCAGTCATTAAGGAGACCCCTGTTATAGTTCAAGACACAGCAAAGGTGGAAGCATTAACAGCTGAGGTTGAAACTTTGAAGGTATGAAATTTATTGTAGGTAGAGTATTTAGTAATATGGATAATTTAATCATAATTTTTCTTGAGTTTAATTGACTTTATTGTGATGGACTTCTCTGCTTTAGTCATGATCAATTAGGACTGAGCCAATACTCTCCCTTCGTATGTGCTCTTCAATCTAATATCGGGTGCTTGGTTGAGGATAATCAGACAAAGTAATGGGAATTCATTCCTTTATTTGGTGCTTGGTATAGGTTAATGATAATAGAAATTTTATGTTAATTGGTAAAAAACTAGGCAATGGTTGATCAACTACTTTCCCCCTAACCTAAAACTCAGTAATTAACTTTATTTTGTTAGTGTAAGTTTAACCTCAATACTAAACTACCATTTTACATTGGACCTCTCTCTCTCATCCCTCTTTATTGTTTTTTTTTCTCTCTTCTCCCTCTCAATCTTCTCTCCTGTCGTTTTATCCTTCTATTGTTGCTTTCTCTCTCCTGTCGTTTTCTCTTTCCTCTCTCTCTTTTTATTCCTCTTCACTATTACTTACTCTCTCATTATTTTCTCACTCCTCTTTTCTCTCTCATTCCTTTCTAGAGTTACTCTCATCACTTATTTTACCGTTTCTTTCATCTTCCTCTCCGTTTTTACTCTGTTTCATCATTTTTCTCTTTTATCTCTTTCTATTGTTCTTTTCTCTCTTTTTCCTTTCCACTGTTATTTTTTTCCATTCGCATTTGTCTACATTGTTTCTTTCTCCCTTCGTTTTTACTCTTTCATGTCTCTATTACTTTCTCTCTAATCATTTTTCTCACTCAGTCTCTTTCATCTCTCTCTACTGTTACTTTCTTTCTCATCCCATTACATTGTTTCTTTCTTTTTTACCCGTCACTCCTCTTTCTCTCTTACATATCTTAACTATTACTTTCTTTTTGTTTAATTTTCTTTCTATATCTTTTTTCTCTCTCACTCCTTTTTCTTTTTCATCCTCTTCACTGTTATTTTCCCTCTCCTATGTCTCTCATTCCTCTCGATTGTTTTTATCTCTCTGTGCCCTCTCATTCTTTGTTCTCTCTCTTACTCATTAATGGTATTTTTATAATATATTTATGAATAAAGGTAAAATTGATTTTTTTTTTATTCTCATACCAATAATTAAATTCAACAAAGCATCATTATTCATATTAATACAAATTATAGGGTTTAACCCAAGCACTAACAATGCAATGAAAATCCCCATTATGATTAACCACATCATTGTAACCCATTGTGACTCTTATTGAAGAATTCGAACCAAGTGCTACCTTAGAGTAGCAATGATGGTTTTTATTTGTGTGATAAAGGATTCTATGCGTTTAAAATTCTGTAATATATGTCTGGAGCCTTGTAAATATGTTAAAAATGAGCATATAGCTTCTAGTTAAATTAAATTTCAGATTATTAATAGGAAATATTTGTTGAATTCCGGAGCAGGAATTAATTAGCATTCATTTCTTGATTAAATTCCTTAATTGATATTTTATAGTTATGCTTCTTAGCACTATCATACCTATCTCAATGATGGGTCGACTATTGAATAGCTTCAGCCATTTGTGTGCTGCCAGTCAATGGTAAATTTTCAACTTCAGTGGTAGTTGTCAAGGTTGCTCAATGGCATGAGGTATATTGACATATCATTCTGGTGTTGCAGGCTTCACTGAAGTCAGAAAAGCAAGCTGCAGAAGAGGCAACAAAGGCTTCTATTAATGCTGAGGCCAGAAATGCAGAATTGGTGAAAAAACTTGAAGATACTGAGCAAAAAGTTGATCAGCTTCAGGAGTCTGTCCAGAGGTATGTGGCACAGTTCAATTGTGAAGCATCCCAATGTTGTCGTTCATAATGCAAATACTTGTTACCCAGACAAAGAGCAGCAAGTAGACATTCAATATGCGGTTTCTACCAATGTGTCTCTTTTTGCCTCCTTTCTTGTTTAGTAATCCAAATTTTTGCTGCTGGTGTCAAACCTCTAGAATTTCTGTCAATCTATTACATTTCTCCCGTTATTGTAGTTTACTGTTATTTTACCCACCCTTGTTTTATTTGCTTTTTTGTCAATACTCTGGAAAAGTTGCAAATTCTGGTTTGGTTCTTGTATCAGGCTAGAAGAGAAGCTGTCCAATATGGAATCAGAGAATCAAGTTCTTCGTCAACAAGCTTTGACCATGTCACCAACTGGAAAAGCTATATCTTCACGACCAAAAATGACAATTATACAGGTAATATTGCATTCTTGGTCATTTTAAGTTACAATCTCCAGTGACTGGACTAACACTTAAATGGGGTTATTTGCAGAGAACACCGGAGAATGGAAATATTCTAAACGGTGAATCCAAGGTTGCACATGTAAGGACAATGAATGTTTCATTTATGAATGACCAGAAACATACATAGAGATGTAGTTTCTAATTGGATATTGCCTGTGTCAGGACATGGCTCTTGCTGTGGCGAGTCCAAAGGAGGTTGAATCTGAGGAAAAACCACAGAAATCTCTTAATGAAAAGCAGCAGGTTAATACATTTTTGATGTTTAAGAAGACCTTAATTCTTGTAGTTTGTATCTTATTTTCGATTTGTTTTCTGCAATCTACTGTTTTGCTGCAGGAGAACCAAGACTTGCTAATCAAGTGTATTTCACAAGATTTGGGATTTTCTGGTGGCAAACCTATTGCTGCTTGTGTGATTTACAAATGCCTTCTTCATTGGCGATCCTTTGAAGTTGAAAGGACTACCGTGTTTGACCGAATCATTCAAACAATAGCTTCAGCCGTAGAGGTATGCTACTGGAATGGAATTGATAGAGTTATTTTCATTCGAACTGCAATTAGATCAAAATGTGCATGTGATTTTTGTTAGCCAGAAGGCTTTTGTTTTGATGTTTGATGACTTCGTAAAAAATGTACGAGAATTGTATTAACTCAAGAAACTTTTACATAAAGGTACCTGAGAACAATGATGTGTTAATGTACTGGTTATGCAATACATCCACATTGTTGATGCTGCTCCAACACACTCTCAAAGCCACTGGTGCAGCTAGCCTGACTCCACAGCGCCGGAGGTCATCATCAGCCTCACTTTTTGGAAGGATGTCCCAAGTATGGCCCTATCATTTACACTTGCATGGCTGCTTTCTCTCATTAATGTTCTACTTTTTAAAATTCTTAGCCTTCCTGTGTCTTGTAATGTAGGGACTTCGGGCATCGCCACAGAGTGCTGGGCTCTCATTTCTAAATGGTCGTGTGCTTGGTAGACTGGATGACTTGCGCCAAGTTGAAGCGAAATATCCTGCTTTGCTGTTCAAGCAGCAACTCACTGCTTTCCTTGAGAAGATATATGGAATGATAAGGGACAACCTAAAGAAAGAGATTTCTCCACTGCTCGGCTTGTGCATCCAGGTATTTCTTTTCCTATTATTTGCAAATTTTCAGATTGCTGCAAGTTGTATCACAAAACAGTGAAATGAGGTGCTAGGAAACTGCCTGAAGTTCAATTAATGAGCTTATATTTTTTTCAGCAGTACCAGTAGTCCTTGCATTATTATTGATTTGACAAAGGGTTAAGGTCTTAGTACTTTACCTACTGCTACTAACGTTTTGATTAAGCTTCTGTTCAGATCTTTTTGTTTACAAATTTGAGATCTATTGTGATGAACAAATAAATCAATGCTTTTTGGAAGCCTCAAAAAAATTAAAAACCTTCATTACTTGCTCCTTTTGGGTTTCTGTTTGTTGCTTTTGGTCTCCTTGGTGACTTGGTGCTTTTTTACTTCTTTTTCTCTTTTCTGGATTCATAAAAGTGGTTTGTGTCTTCATGCAATTTATTTACCCTCCAGTGATTTTGCAAATAGTTGCTTATTTGGTTGGAATTATCTACTTATGTGCAGGCTCCTCGAACCTCTCGTGCAAGTTTGGTAAAAGGGCGCTCGCAAGCTAACGCTGTTGCTCAACAAGCTTTGATTGCTCATTGGCAGAGCATTGTTAAAAGCCTAAATAACTACTTGAAGTTAATGAAGGCAAACTTTGTGAGTTTTGAAATTCACATCAAACTGAAATAGTATTTCATTGCAGATATTTAAAGCAAATTTCGTCCAAGTTTTGAATCACATGGAAATACTTCTTTCTTAATTCTATCTGTGACAGTTTCTCCTACTGTTATGCTATTACAGGTGCCTCCGTTCTTGGTCCGAAAGATTTTCACCCAGATATTCTCATTTATCAACGTACAACTTTTTAATAGGTCCGGTTTGTCTGTAGGAATTTACAATGGAATATACTATTTAATGATCCCATTAAATAGAACCATATTTTAATCCTCTCGTCACCTTCAGTCTCACTCCTTCCTGTTCCCCCCTTCCTTTCAGTCTTCTTCTGCGACGTGAGTGCTGCTCGTTTAGCAACGGGGAATATGTGAAAGCAGGACTAGGTGAATTAGAACAATGGTGCTGTTCTGCAACTGAAGAAGTAAGGATTATTTAATAATATGACACATATTTAATAGGCTCTTTTCATGTTATATGTCTTATTGCCTCCCTTTTTCAGTACGTGGGCTCAGCTTGGGATGAACTGAAGCACATCAGACAGGCTGTTGGCTTCCTAGTGAGTTGACTACAGTCCTCAATGTAGTTATGTAACTTATGTATTGAACGGTTGGTAATCTATTTTATTCTCTGAAATCTCTGCAGGTTATTCATCAAAAGCCGAAAAAGACATTGAATGAAATTACTAATGAACTTTGTCCTGTAAGAAACTAATTATTTTTTATCTTTTCCCTTTGAACTTATTTTCTCTGATTCCATTTAAATGAATTTTTTTTGAAGTCAGGCTCATTTTCCAGTTATATTATTGTCCTTTTCGGGTCCTAAGATTTCTTGTTATTCTTTGTAGGTGCTTAGCATACAACAATTATACAGGATAAGTACAATGTACTGGGATGACAAATATGGCACCCATAGTGTCTCTTCAGATGTAAGTTATTTCTTGCTCTTGAGTTATTTTCTTAATATTTACTTATTTTGAGTTCGATCTGCCCCATTAGCTATTCTCGAGATTTCACTATGGTATTTTCAATTCTATATATGTTTTCCTGGAAATATATAGGTTATTTCAAGTATGAGAGTTATGATGACTGAGGACTCTAACAACGGAGTTAGCAGTTCCTTTTTGTTGGATGATGATTCGAGGTAATCTCAAATTGACATGTAGGATTCATGACACTGTTTGTTTTTATCATCATTTTTGTTCTGTATTTGAATTTTTGAAGTACTCAATCACGAGTTTTGAAGACTAGAGATTTAGTAAAGGAATGAGAAATTTATTTATTCATTAAATATGTAAGAAATTAATTTAGCATTTGGATACATGCAATGGGAAAAGTGCATCGGAGAAGTTATAAAGAAGAGAGCAGCAAATTGATTTTTTTGATATGTTCTGACCTTGGTGGAAAAAAGAAAATGATAAATCTCTTTATTTGTAGATCTGTTTGAACAGCAGTAAACAGTTATTACGTTGAATTCCTTCCATGACATCAAAGCTGGATTTAACTTCTGCCATTTTCTCTGCAGCATCCCGTTCTCCGTGGATGACATTTCGAAATCAATGCAACCGGTAGATGTTGCTGGCATTGAGCCTCCCCCTTTAATCCGGGAGAATTCAGGTTTTGCATTTTTGCATTAGCTCTCTGGATGATTATGATTGTGGAGTGTCTAAATCCTTCCCTCCTCACCGGAGTATTGGAATCTGCACATCAAGTCAGTGTAGAAACTTGTGCATAATTTATAGTTGTCGATTGTATATTACTCCAATATCTCAGACAACGATTAATGTATGTTGTCTGAGTCAAATTTTTTGTTTGCCCTCGTGCATTCTCCAACACGAGCGGTATTATATTACAAAGCCATAGGGCCTGGTAGCGTGGTGGCAAATAGTCATAGTCATGATTGGTTTTTTCAGTTGGTGTGCGATGGGGTTTTGAGTGTACATTGGAAGAAGTATTAGGTTTTCATTCATTTTTAGTGTGGAAATAGATTGTAGCTAGGGCGGTGTCGTATGTTAAATACATGCCCGAGGCATTTCATTGATTATATACTATATGAATGGCTTGATAAAACATTTTTTTCCCTTTTATTACAATGAAGCCGGGATTTAAAATATTTGTACTGAGTTTATTATTACTCAGGAGCAAATTATGCATTTAATAATATGTTAAAAGTGTTATAGTTAATAACTAAAAAAATTATATGCATGACTTTTTATATGAGGGTGGGACTCGGGAGTGTATAATTATTATTGTGATTAGGACAATGGCAATTTCCTCATTATTCCTTTCTGTAATCTCATCTACCCTACCTTCAATATTATTACTAGTCACTTTACTCTTTTTTAATTCCTCACTTAGAGTTCGATAATTATTTTTCATTAAAATGGGCGTTTATCTAATCCATTGTCTTAGACGCTTTTTAGTCTTGTTCTCTCATCAGCTAAACTTCCTAGCAAGTGTTAAGGTGATTCTGATATATGTATGGATTATATTATCAAAGTGTATGTTTACATTTGTTAACACATTTTGTACGTTTTTTAAAATATCTGGTATCTCACAATTATTATATATAAAAAAAATGAAAATACATTTTGTAATGCAATTTATACATATTCGAAACTGCTAATTTTTTTAATATTAATAAGTTTTTACCTCTATTTAGTTTGGTTCGAACTTCATCTTGAATTGTAGGGAGAAAACTCGAGATTTCAAACTATGAGAAAAAAATTGGTATTCGCTAAAGCCAAATAGAAAACCAAGTTCGCCACGAACAAAAGTTTTAAATCTCATTGGTCTGGAGATCAAACATTGGCACTAGTTTAAAATGATGCTGTGCACCTTTTTTACCGGCGGTTAAGGGTACGTGTAGTTAGTGTTTTAATACTAAATTAAAATGATGACAAACACCTTTTGATCGGTAATCAAAGGTATATATTGTTAATGTTTTAAAATAATATCCAATACACTTTGACGTTTTTTTATATATATTTTATATAACAATTATTACTTTAAAAAGTACAAATATATATTTTGAAATACAATTCATAGTTACACACCTTAATTTCCAAGAAAAAAACAAGGTTGACTTGCAAATCTTAAAGTTAAAATGGCCTGCTTCCAAATAGGACTGTTAAAAAATATTTGCGGATTAGATTGATCCGATAATCAGTCGAAGACAGATTTTGTAAATGAGTCTGATTGAATTAGCGGATTGATTCAATCTAATCCAAATCAACCTAGCTTAGCCGGCAACTTTTCTTTTTCTCTGTTTTCTTCCTTCTTCTTAGGATTTGTTTCCTCGTAGATTTCTCCCATGCTTTCAAGGTAAGTGGTACTTAATTTTCTTAATTTGTAGTGTTTAACAAGGAGTTGGAGGGTCATGGAGTCTTGCCCAATTCGCCACCAAATTCGCTAACAATTGTGGGCAAATTTGTTGTGATTGAATTTCTGTAGATTTTTTTTGAAGTTATTTATTCCCTATTTATTAGGGTTGTTTTCTTTCAGGTTGAAGGCTTTTGGTTATTAGTTTGATTGTAGGGCTATTCAATGTCTGCGGTAGTAATTTGGTTCTTCAGCTATCCTACGTAAGCGGTAGAGTTATGCAAGGCATGGAGCAAATGTTAAGAACGAGACTCGTGAACTCGTTTCCATTCAGTGGTATTTAGTTTTTATGCTTTTTTCGATTATCTAGTAGAGGCTAATCAATTAGTTTCGTATAAGTGTCTCGATTGCTATTGATGTCATGTGCACTAATCACATCAATTTTTTGAACAATCTTATTTTATCTTGTTAGTTGTGCACCTTTTATGGTTCGGTTATACGCTGTACAGCCATAAAAGATCCTTTAGCCTCTTTGGATAAATCTTGTAAATCTTTTACCATTAGCAATCAATAAAAATCTATTGTTTAAGAGAAAAAAATAAGAAAGGAGTTGGAAAATTGACGCATAAAAGAAAATGGCGTCGAATTACGCAAAAGGATTACTTGAGAGAAATTCCAATTCCGCCAAGCCTTATCGCGTCCTGCCCCTCGAGGGCCTCGACTATCTCCACCTTGCGTCGCCTCTAGTCCATCTAAGCTGGGCGGATTTACATCCTCTTCACATTCCCCCTCTTCTCGCCTCACTCGGCACCACCACCTCTTCCCGAAGTCCAGGTGAACCATTATTCCTAAACCATTATAGACTTTGAAAGCCGCATTATTCTTCTGATTCTTATTTGCTCTCTCATTCCGTAACCATTTCCTTAATTTTCTTTTTTTTTTTTCTAGTTAAATTTTATAGCTATATAAAGTTGGTTTTATACTTTAAATTGGGTTCAGGCTATCATTGGAACTGGGTTGGGGCGAGTCATTAATGCCTCTGCATTCCGCCACTGCTTCTGCATTGCTAAAATCCTTGCTTTCTTCAGAAGTTGGCCAGTGTGGTTGTCTCTCGGAAGGTACTTGCTTTTTCCAACATCCTATTGAACTCTGTGTTGGATATGCACCGCCACCTGTTTGTCTTCCCCCGATTTTTGGGTGTCTATGTAGTGTTCTAAACCTGTGTTCATAGAGTAATAGTAGTTTTCTTCCTAGAATTTATCTCATTTATTTCCTCATTGTCAGTCGCCTTTCCTTTTTTTGGCTTTGTTCCACAGTTTCTCTCCTCTGGGGTTCTTTGTAGGTGGGGTCTTTAAGCTCTGAGATGAAATTGGAGAACATAAAATTGAAACCAAAGAAAAAGAGTACCAAAAAAAGTAGGCCTAAGGATGGACACTCTTGTCGGTGATGTCTATGCTCATGACTTGATTGAGGTTCTGAGGTGAAGTGGGATTGATTTCAAGAAGAATGCTGAAAGGGATGTTGATTCTTATCGCTTCAGTGAGCTTCTTGTGTCATCTGGGATCATGTTGAATGATAGTGTGAGCTGGGTTACCTTTCACAGTGGGTATGATTTTGGTTATTGGTTGAAGCTTCTGACGTGCAAAAATATGCCTGATACTCAAGAAGGTTTCTTTCATTTGATCAAGATGTATTTCCCAAACCTTTATGATATCAAGCATATGATGCGGCTCTGCAACAGCCTCCATGGTGGGTTAAACAAGCTTGCTGAGCTGTTGGAAGTTGAACGTATCGGCATCTGCCACCAGGCTGGTTCAGATAGTTTGCTTACTCCTTGTACATTTATGAAGTTGAAAGATGGGTTCTTTCATGGGACAACTTCTTGTACCTTAAATGAGTCATTTCCTGGATAATAGTATGTCCATTATTTCCTCTGTGTGTTCTCAATTTAGTTTTCTTTCCGGTTCTTATACTCTCTGCCACTAATGCCATAAATTGTTTCTATGCATTTATTTTATCCTGGGTGTTGAGAGCCAGGGGGTGGTTTATTGGAGTGGAAGGAAGAGGGACATGGTTTATCTTGTCTTATTCTTCAGGCACATAACGACGTCTTTTTTTTGTTGCTGTTGTTACTGCACTCCTGATCTTTATATTGTCTTTGAATGCCTTGTAGACTGGCAAATTGGGCTAAGATGCACTTTCGGACTAGATAAGTTTTTTCTTGTTATGTCTTGGTTGAAATGGCTGTTTAAAATCCCTAACAGGAAATGGTGGTTGATTGCTAGTAGTGGGCTGAACCTCTTTCTGTATTTAGCTTTACACAGATCTGATTCTGTTTGTGTATATTATGGGTACGTTATACAGAACATTCCATTTGTTGTGATGCAGTCTATGTAATATCTTTGTATATAAGGGTCTTGACATGTATGAGAGCGTCTTTGTGTATTTGTATGGCTTTGCGTATTGGATATCTGAGCATCTAGCTGTTGTCTTCAAGATTAGAGGTTTTAATTATGTATAATTGCCCGTAGAGGCTCAAAAAAACAAAAAAAAAAATCAAACGGACCGATTCAATTCGAAATATATTCCATTTGGATCGGGTCGGGTGATTTGAACAGTTAGGTCCGTTTTAAGGCTTCCATATTATGTTGCCCGTCTAGAAGTCCGCCTGAGCGGCACCTGTAAACTATTTCGTCCAGAGAGTACGATTCTGTGGTGGGAGACATGGTGGATATGGAAGCGAAAGCGACGTACTTGGCTGAGAAATTGAATGTCGGTGTCGGTAGTACTATTGAAGAAGGCAGATGGGTGCTCCCGTTTGTACTGAAGGTGGAGGAGGGTGAAGGGCTTGTAGCGGTGCGGTGTTGGTGCAGAGGTGATAGTGGTGGGAAAGGATTGAATAGTTGCACAGAAGCCATTTATGTGCTTGTAATAGTTATACAGCGTGTGTTTCCGTGGACAACGGAGGCGGACTGGTGGTTGACGGAGGAGAATCGGGTGGAGGAAGTGGGGTTGGAATTCTTGAGAAACCCGAAGCACACCGAGCTATCTACTTATTCCCTGGAACCTTAACTGTGCGGGTGCGATGCTTGAGAAATCAAATCTGTTCACCGAGAAGATGAGTTGACTGACAATAAAATTCAAAACAAAGCTGATTCTTTATATTTGGAATTTGGTTCATAGAATCTGGCGCAACTTTTATCATCCACAAAGAGATGCGGTGGGTTGAGGACCTTGAGGTTGATTGCGCGATTTGATTCATATATGCATGTAATAACTGGACACCATAAATATAATTGTTGGTAACGGATTACAGTGGTTATCATGATTTATCAGTCATCAGGGGAGATAATGAATTAACAAACTCCCATACTGATTATGGGTATGCATGTCTTTGAAAGGCGACATCTAGCGTTTGAATATATTTTTGTGTTTCTTAATATAATTTTTAATCTCATCCTGGCTATTTTACAAAATAGTAAAACGAGTTTTTACACACGATTCAAAAATTATCACCTATTCATGTTTTTACACGCCTTTCAAAGCTTCAGAAATTATCACCAATACGTTTTCTCACTGACTCGTATATGATTGATTGGTCACTCAAATTTCTTCCATTACATAGGCTTTTGTACGCCAAGTCAATGGGTACAAAGTGTCAAACAACTCCATATGAAAAGTGGACGTATTTTTGTATTTTTTTTAAATAGTAATTATAAAATAAAAAATATATTAAAAAATATAAATATATATTTTAAAATACACTTAATATATGGCATAGATGTGTTCAACACAACAATTCCCTCTCATTTCTCAAATTTCCAAAGAAAAATAAAGTGTGTATGAATTGCACTCGCAAAATGCATATTTATATTTTTAAATATATTTTTTATTTTATAATTATTATTTCAAAAAATATAAAATATATTTTAAATGTAATTCATATACACTCAAATAGTGATATCTAGATAAGGCTTTAAATATCCACGCCAAAAGTTAATATCTTGATGTTTAAAATGTTGAACCCCAACCCACACCAAAAATTAATATCTTGATGTTTAAAAGGTTGAACCCCAATCCTGAAGGGTTTCTCACCCGCTGATCCTACAATTGATAAAAGCAAGTGTGTGAGGAAGTTTGACCACAACATTTCGAGATTACAACTCAAGATTTACAATACGCTTTTACCACTAGGACGCTCTGGCGAGGACAATATATTGATGTTTAGTATTGGCTGCTTGCTTGGTTTTGTCCAGGGGCGTTCAAATGTAGAAGTTGCATCTGACCCGTGATTTAAAATTACAATTCATAACCGATCTAAACTACTCAAATTGAATTAGTTCGACTTGTTTTGGATATTAGCAGGGTAAAAAACGAATCGGTTTTAATTCGACTCAACCTAAATTAATAAATATGACATAAATTATTCGATCTGACCTGTTCAACATTTTCAGATCAGGTCAAATTAGTTTTATGGATATTACAGTTTTAACTTTTAAAGGTAAAATTGGGTTGCCCCATCCATAAGTGGGGTTATTGTCTGTTGAAACCTCCATTTGGCGGAGAAAAATAGAGGAAAGAGTAACGTGGAGAATCTCTTGTTTTGTGCCTTATAATTGTAATGAATTCGTGGCGTCTGGGCCACCACTATGACTCTTTCCCAAAGTTATCGATTGACTTGGCCATTGAACCTATTGAGTGTCGATAATCACAATTGGTTTAACTCGATAAATCAATTATAAAATTAATAAAAAATAAAAATAATATCAAAATATAAAGAAAATATAAAATATTAACTTATAACCAACCAAACAATTGATATTGTCATAATAGTATAATAAAATCTAAAATCCAAAATCCACACTCATAAAAATTGATATAGAAAATGATGGTGTAGCAGAGGAAGACATTAATCTTCGGCCCAATTTAGTCCAGAAAATGATTACATATTCAGTTCCAATCACAAAATGAACAAAAAAGACAAATAGAGAAATACTTTTGCCAATTTTAGTCCAGAAAAAAACCAAAAAAATACCCTTACAGATCAATCGACATCTAATTCAGTTCAATTCAATCCAGAAAAAACAAAAAAAATAGTCCCATTCTACTTTAGTTTTCAGCCAAAAAAATCAGGAAAAAAGGACTGAAAAATCAAGAAACAACACATATGCCAATTCGATTCAATCCAGCAACAACTACCAAAAACAGTCCACAAACAACCAATATAAACGGATATGGAATTCAGGTTTTAGCCAAAAAAATCAGAAAAAAAGAGTGAAAAATCAGTCAACATCTATGCCAAATTGCCAATTCGGTTCAATCCCGAAACAATAAAAAACAACCAGCAAAAACAGTCCACAAACAACCAATATAAACGGATATGGAATTCAGTTTTTAGCCCAAAAAATCAGAAAAAAAAGAGTGAAAAACAAGCATTATGTTTTTGCTTAATTTGTCCTTATGCAAAATAGGAAATTTGGAAATATAGATGCATAGATGTGAAAAAAAACTGCATGGCTGCATTATTTTCAGTGGTTTATCCGTGCTCAGGAGAATACATGGGTATGTGACAACATAAACTCGTCTTCTTGTTGTGACAACAACGCATTACCCAACTACTATTAAAAGGGAAAAAAGTTTTCCAATGACAATTATGAGTTTATGACTAAACATACCTTTAACAAACATACTTTTATGAAGGTGTCCCAAATACTAGGTCCACGGCCATCTTTATCAGCCATGCCTTCCACCTGGTATGCTGAAGTTGCAGTCTCATAGATAAAACTCTTTGGAAAGCTCTTTCTGCAAAATCTTTTTTAGAGCAAATAAAAACAGAACAAATATTAAGAGAGCCCCTTTTGCTGCAAAATCTATTTTAGAGCTTGGCCTTCCTCCTTTGTTGGTTGAAAGGCCGGAGAAGGAAGGATTTGAGGTCCCAAGTCCCAATTGATTTTCAATTTTGAAGACTAGGGCTTGGGGCCTTCGGGCGATTGAAGATTGAAGAACAGAAGAAAGAGAAAAGCTGAAGAACCAAGTGCAAAAGAACGAAGCAAAGTCAAGATCGAAGAAGCGTGAACGCGTAAGAACGGCGAAGAAACGAAAGCGAAGAAAAGTCAATTCAAGAGAACGCCAAGTCGTAGAACGGCAGAAGAACGAAGAAGAAACGAATGCGGTCTCCAAAAATTTGTGATAAAAAATAACACGGAACGACGCCGTTTTGACGTTTTGAGCAACCCGGACCGGAAGGCTTGACTCGGACAGGTCTGAGGTCCGGTTCACCGGTTGAACCGGCCGGTCCGAGCCGGGTTTAATAACACTGCTCTTTCCTTTCCATTTTATTTTATTTTTATATGGTATTTTTTTTTAAAACGATAGTCATTTCATTTAATAAATAATTACTTTACAAATATTAGTCATAAAAGGTTAAATGCTCTTTTTAAATTCACACAATAACTTAGAAGGGAAATGTGATGGCAGTTAAAACCACTATTCCATTTGACTTATATACTACTAGTACTAGGTCTAATATTCTTTCAACCTAACTATACAAAAAAATGACTTTATAAACTCAAAAAGATTGTGGCGATATTGATGTTTCCGAATATAATGTAAAAATCAACTCCAACGAATTGACTAGGCTTTCAAATTATATTCAAAATCTCAATTGCAATCTCGAGTGGTTAAAAAATTCAAAAGATAGTCGTAATTTTGGTACCGTTGATTGTCAAAGCAGATTCTTCATGCCAAAGGAATTTTATTCTTTTTGGTGCTATAAAAATGTTAATTGAAATTTCTTTCGGAAAAATCACAGATATGGCAGTGTGATTCAGAAACGCAACTATCAAAGTAATAATACAACTGGTCTTCAAAGTTCTTTTTATTTTTTTATTAAAAAAGAAAACATAAGAATTCTTCAAAGTTCCAGTGAGTCAATGAAATATTTTTAGGGTGGATTACGTACCATTGCAGATACACTCACATTAGTTTCTAGCGATTTGCTAAGCATTGAATTTTATTTTTTTTTGGTATCATTTTTTATTTTTCATTTTAATAAGTTAATAT
Organism: Gynochthodes officinalis; assembly: GCA_020080225.1. Classification (NCBI taxonomy): domain Eukaryota; kingdom Viridiplantae; phylum Streptophyta; class Magnoliopsida; order Gentianales; family Rubiaceae; genus Gynochthodes; species Gynochthodes officinalis. The sequence goes on along the minus strand of CM034615.1, from coordinate 42,949,423 downwards.
AAGTCTTGTAATTTCTCATAATATATATACTATCAGTATCAACTTTCATTTTAATTAATTTTAATTTATACTTTTTATTTTTCGTATCAACCTAATATTTTAATAAAATTTTATAATACTTTCTAATTTTTTTCTAAGTTAAAAATATAAAATAAATATAATCTAATAAGAGACATGTGAACCACTTAATATTGAAACTTATTATAACGAAAATAAATATTAACATAAATTATAAAAATTATACTAATTTATTAACATATATAATCTAAAATTGTACCCAAAAAAAGTGTATGAATAAATCTTGTGGATTTGGTAATTAAGAATTTGTGTTCCTATTACTATCTAATTGTCAACAGCACAAGGCTTAATTATATCCACATTGCACGCTCAATATTTTGATAAAATTATTGACATATCACCGATCAACTCACTTGCACAGTTTTATATCATGAAAATCTCATTAGTCTTTCTGTTCTAAAAAAGAAAGAGTTACTATCAAATCTTTTTTTATCAAAAAAAATAGTGGATTTTTTAAATAAAACTAGATCAAATTCTTATATTATGTTTACCAATAATAATATATTTCGCAACATTAAAAGGAAAAATAAAAATAGAAAATTGTATATTTAATGGTTTCTTATAACTAAAAAAATGTTTTTTAAAAAATTATATTTAATTAAAATTTTACTTTTTTTCTCAAATGAAATGAGTACATTATATGTAATATTATTTATTTCCTACACTAGATACACTAAATATTTTGTTTTGCATTTTTTTAACTTTCGTGATAATTGTAAAACGGTTGATTTGAACAAGATCTCCATAACAAAAGTTTCAAATTAGTATGAGAAAATCAAAAAATAAACATATACTACCTCTGTCTTAAAAAATAAAAGTTCAATTCAAAAAATTTTATTTGTGCCAAAAAAAAGTTAGCTTCTAATTTGAAGTTTTTGCAATACCCTTACTAATAATGACAATGAATAACCCAAATTACAATATAAGAATAAAAATATAAAAATTATAGATTTAATAGTATATTAAATGTGTTGTATCTTATAATTTAAATATATATATATATAAGAGTGAAATCTTTTTTAGGATAATGGTGAGAGGAAGTATATAATATTATTTATTTGCTACAAATGACACTAAGGCCCTATATAAATCGTATCTCAAAATGTATTTTGTCATTTTTTGAGATAGTGGTTGTGAAATAGAAGATGTATTATAAATAAAAAAAGTGTATTAGAAAGCGTCAAAAATGAGTTTTGGAAGGCTATCCATACAAGTCTAAATATTTTGTTTTGCATTTTTTTTTTACTTTTGTGATAATTGTAAAATGGCTAATTTGAACAAGCCTCATAACTAGGGGTGTAAACGAGTCGAACATAAACGAACAAACATTGTGCCGTTTGTGCGTGAACTGTTCGTTTATTTTTAAAACTGTTCAAGATCGGCTCGTGTTCGTTTAAATTTTTATATTTGTGTTCGAGTTCATTTATCTTCGTTTATTAGTATTCGATAAGTATTCGTGAACATGTTCTGTAACACATTAAACGAACATGTTCATGAATAGCTCGTTAATATGTTCGTGAAAGATTAAACGAACATGTTTGTAAACGATTAACCGAACATGTTTATATTATTATTATATTATATTATATTTATATTATTATTTTAATATAAACAAAAAATAAATAAACTTTAAATGAACACTAAACGAGCTTGTCCGTGAACATAATCAAACCAAACATAAGTTTGTTTATATTCTTCGTTTATTAAATGAACAGTAAAATATGTTTGTTTATTATTTGTTTAGCTTAATAAACAAATATAAACGAATGTAATTGAATTTGTTCACGAATTGTTTAAAGAACATACTAGTTCATTTACACCCTTATCTATAATGAAAGTTTCAAATTAATATGACAAAAAAAACACATAAAATATTTATCTAAATTCTAGGTTCAAGTCTTGGCACCAATTCAAAAATCTAAAATTGGTGTCATGTACCACTTTAATTTAGTGGTTAAATTTCTAATTCCTTAATACAATCCGGTTGAATTCTCCATTCACCCTTCCCCCTTCTCCCATAGAGTTGAAATAAATTAGAAGCTATTGTCTCCTCAATAACAAAAAAAAAAGATTTGCCTCTCGTGGCAGTATATTCAGTGGAGATGCCGAGTTTGCCGACCCAGGTCTTACATGGGCTAGTGTGAAGTTTGTTTTAAAGTAAATCATTTCTGTGGTCCCATAAAAATAGGTCTTTAATTTATTCAGTCCCACAAATTTTGAAACAATTTTTTTAATCCCTTTAAATATGAATATGATTAATATGGTCATTCGTCTGTTATCTTGGACGGAATCCGTCTGCCAACTTGGCATTCGCGCTGCATGTGACTTTATTGAAGGGCAAAACAGTCATACCGAAGATGAATCTTAAACAAACGACCCAAAAGTTTGATAATCCAACCGAAGACGAAGTCGGAGCCTTAATCCCCAAATTATAATCTATCTGAAACCTAATCGAAGCCCTAATACCCAAAACTCCAATTCTTGAAATTTCGATCCAATCCGCAGATCAAAATGAACACCCCTACCTTTTAATGGTGCATACAAAGGTCCAGCACAAAATAATGTGAAGTGCAAATTGGTATAATAATTCTGGGGACGAAATGCAAATGGTCACAATTCTCCCATATATAAACCTACAGCTTCCAGATAATATGCACAGAGTAGCCCATATTAGATGAGAGGAAAGTCGGGAAAAGAAATGCCAAGCATGGATAAGCCATCCCTCGTTGCTTTGCTAACAGCCCTGATTCTTTTTCTGATTTCCTATTGGATTTTCCGTCGCCTGCGCTGTTGCCGCAGCAAAATTCCACCAGGGCCGTTTCCATTTCCAATCATTGCAAACATATTCTAGCTCACTGGAACATTCCACCGAACACTTGCAAAGCTGTCCAAAACATATGGACCTGTGATGACAATTAAAATACTAAACAAAACCATCATTGTAGTATCCTCGCCAAAACATGCCAGAGATTTGTTTAAAGCATATGACCATACATTCACCAAAAGACAAGTCCTTGATTATTTGGACTTTGGAGCATTGGAGCACCACAAGCTCTCTGTTGTCTTGCAATATGGCAAGCTTCCCACAGTAGCAACATATATGCAATCCATGTCGTCCAGCATCATAGGTTGCTTTCCTCGTAGATTTCCACTGGCCTTTCTATTAAAAACCATCGGCCGTGCCTTTGATTGGGACTTCAGGGATTAAAGAGGAAGAGGAAGAGGCAGTATAGATGGAAAAAAAAATTAGGGTTTTATTTCTAATAAGGGATTTGGTTCTTTCAAAGCTTTTTTAAAGAATGATCTTCGGAATGACTGTTTTGCCCTTCAATACAGTCACGTGCAGCGCGAATGCCAAGTTGGCAGACGGATTCCGTCCAAGATAACAGACGAAAGACCATATTAATCATATTCGTATTTAAAGGGACTAAAAAAATTGTTTCAAAATTTGTGTGATTGAATAAGTTAAAGACCTATTTTTATGGGACCACGGAAATGATTTACTCTTTGTTTTATTATTTTGTATTATCTTACATCTCAATGTTGCTCCCTATGAAATGCTTCTATGAGGTTTTCTTTTTTAATCGGAATAATAAAATTTTAGAGTAATGAAAATATATAATAACTTACGTAATATATTACTAAAAAAATAAAATTATTCTTTATTAATTTATATGTTTTAAAAAATATAATAAATAATTTTATTATTTTTAACATGTCATGTTAGTCATTATAATTCATTTATTATAAAAAATTATTAAAAATATCATTACTCAAAATTTTACTACCCGTAAGTAAATATAAATTGAATAAATTTCATTAAATGATATTACAATATTAAAGTAATGGTGATCAATTATAATTTCATCTTATTTACGTTTCCCTCCCTTGGTATAAAATTGTGACGGGTGACCTCTTAATATCTGTGCTCTAACCACACAATCTTGACGTTAGTTGTTACGTCCCAATTCAACCCAATGCAAAATTGTATGAAAACAATCTTAGAATTCCACTGTACTATCTTGATTTTCTCGCTCGAATAAACAATAGTTTTGGAAAGTTCTCAACTACTCTTTTCGCTAAAGAAAAGAAGTTCATTTTCAAATGTGTATAATTTTTAGTAATAAAATATAATACATTTAATACATAATTATCTATTTTTATATTTACTTTTTAATTATGTGTATTCATTATTATTATTATTGGTAATGATATTTTGAAAATTTAATTTTAAAATTGACTATATTTTGGAATAAATAAAATTTTAAAAAGTAAAAACAAAATTGTTGAGTTTATAACATTGTGGTTCGGTCCGTAAAAAGCTTAATATTATTGTATTTATTCATTGTGAAAGAGTATTTCATGAATATATAAAAGACTTTCGTTTTCTACATACTTCAAACAATCTAATTCTAAAATATTCTAAGAATAAATTAAGATTGAGATCAATGAGTTCAGAGGGATGAGAATGAGTGTTTACATCTCATTTAACTTGTTACTTTTTACCAATTAGTTTGAGAATAATAACATCATGATTTATGTCAACGCTTTCAAAATTCATTTTTTCTTGAAGAGTGATAACCAATCTTGGCCTCCTCGGCTTTTGAATTGGTAAAACACTCTGTGAACTCAACTTGGTTTGCGAATTTCAGCTGCTACTACTTTCATCATAGAAAAAAGTTAAAATTTTAAAAAATATTTATCTCAAAAAATAATTAACTTTTAATATGAAATTTTTGTATTACACTTATTAATAATAATAATATGTAATTCAAAATAGAAGTAATGACAAAAAAGTAACATTATATCTTTTAATCATGTATTAAATATATTACATTTTGTAATTTTAAAAAATTATATCAAATTAAAAGTAATTTTTTTAAGACAAATAAGTATACATTTAGTTAGAATATTCTGTCATAAAACGAATTAAATTGTTGCTAAAATCTTCGAACCCATGTAGAGTTTGACAAAGTTAAATGAGTTGACGCACCTTAGCCATTAAATAAATACCTAACTTATAAACTTTGTTGAGATATATTTAGTTTAATTCTTTCGGAAGAAGGAAAAGAAGGATGATAATACATAACTTATAAACTTGTAATATATTTATTTTAATTTAAAATATTTATCTATATGTAATTACTACTGTATTACTCTAGGTTAACAAAAACTTTAGCGTATATTACTACACGATTTTATAATGCTTTTCAATGTTTTTTTATTTTTCAATATATCTTTTATTTCATAAGTACAGTCTCAAAAAATGTAAAAATGCAAGTTTCAATTTTGAATTCAGGGGTTGCTTGGTTGGGAGAATGAAATCAGTTAATGGAATTTATTTCATTATTTGGTGATTGGTTGAAGAAAAATGAAATAGAATTCAGTAATAATTGTAGAAAATTGGGTAATTGTTGATTACCTACCTCCCCTCCTATAATTATTACCGATTACCTAAAACTCAGAAATCATTTTCATTTTGTTATTCTAATTTTAATATCAATACTAAAACATCATAATTTTTTTCACTCTACTTTCTCTCTTCACTTTTTATCTTTTCCCACTTACTTTTCTTTTTCTCTCATCCGTAGTTACTATTACTTTTTCTCTCATCAATTTTCTCACACTTCTTTCTCTCTCATCATTTTCTCACTCTACTTTCTCTCTCATCTCTCTCAACTGTTACTTTATCTCTCATCATTTTTCTCACTCTATTTTCTCTCTCATCATTTTTCCTAATATACTTTTTTATTCCTCTCACTATTTATTTCCCTCTTATCATTTTTCCCGCCCTATTTTCTCTCTCATCATTTTTCTCACTCTACTTTTTCTCCCATCATTTTCCCCAATATACTTTCTTATTCCTCTCACTATTTATTTCTCTCTTATCATATTTCTCACCCTACTTTCTCTCTCATCATTTTTCTCAATATAATTTTTCTTTCATCCCTCTCACTGTTATGTTCTCTCTCATTATTTTTCGCACTTTACTTTTTCTCTCATCGTATTTCCTGATATACTTTCTCTCTCATTCATATCCACTGTTACTTTATCTATTATCATTTTTTTCACTTTCTTTTCTCTCTCATTATTTTTCTCAATATATTTTTTTCCCATCTCTCTGTATTGTTACTTTCTCTCTTATCCATTTTCACAATTCATTTTTTCACTCTACTTTATCTCTTTTCTCTCTCAACTGTTACTTTATCTCTTATTATTATCCTAACTTTACTTTCTTTATCATAAATTTTCTCTCCCCTATCTCTTATTACTATATAATGTTATTTTTTAATATATTTACTTATGCAGGTAAAATTGAAATTTTGACTAATTCTTATTTATATAATTAAATAGAACAAAGTACCATAATTCATATTAATATTCACTATAAGGTTTAAACCAAATACTAACAATGCAATAAAGATTTTATTATGATTGACTATCTCAATGAATTTTATTATAATTTTTAATAAGGAATTCGAACCAAGTACCCCCTTAATTTTGAGCATGATATCGGAAGGGTCCAAATTAGGGATGGCAATTCATACTCGCCTTGATAGGTTCCCCAAACCTGAACCCGGTCAAAACCCGTTTGACCAATTTTTTCCGAGTTCGAGGTCGGGGTCGGGGTCAGGGTCAGGTACTTAAACCCGCCTTGACCCCCCAACCGGGTTCGGGGATATGGAAAAAACTCGGGGGCGGGTTTAGGGTACTTAAACCCGGCCCAACCTCGACCCCCGAATGGTTTCCCCGAACCCGCCTTGATCCCCTATTTGTATGTATTTTGGTTTATTTTATTTGTATAATAATAATTCATCTTGGTTTATTTTATTTGTATGTATTTTGCATTTTGTATGAGGAACTAAAGAATGTCTGAAAAAAAGACTTTATCTAGTTGATATCAAAACTAAAAAGGTGAATGAATGTTATATTTTCTTTTTCCTTTTCTTTCTTAAGCCCTAGAGAATGAGGAAGTTTCTTGGATTTGACATAAAAACACATAAAAAATCGTAATAATTATTAATAAATAAGTTAAAATCTAAAATGAATTTAAAAGGTTAAAATAGTAAATTTATAATTCATGTTACTTGTTAACTGTTTTATATATCTCTGTAAAGGAAATTTTCATATATATCAGAACGAAAATATTAATGAACCGAATAGTTTTACGAAATTTGATCAATTAATTGTGTTGTATGTTTCATATATCATCGGAAGTTGTTGTAATTGATCTTTCATTTTTTTTTCAAATGGCAAGTCATGAAAGTATTTTAATAGTTTTAAATGAAAATATAATTTTTTAATAATAAGTATCAATTTAACATCAATATGTTTTGTTAATGAAATTAGTAATTAATTGTCCATGTAATCAAATTATTCAACAAAAATATAGAATAATATTAACATTGAGCCTCTCGTGTTTGTAAAATAAATAATTGAGCATATTAACACAACTTTTATTTAATAGCGGACTCTCTTTGTTTAAACAAAAAGAAATTAAAAATAAATTCTTTTTTTTTAGGGGAACAAAAAGAATAAGTATAATTATTTTTTAGTACAATTAACTAATTATAAAAAATTTAGTTTTTGCTTTTGTACTCTATTTTAATTCAAAAAAGAAAGGAACTTCCTTGCTTTTGTACAAAGATTATGCTTCAATAGTTTTTATCTTGAAATAATTATATATATATATATATATATATATATATATATATATATATATATATATATATATCTCTTTATTTTTCTGGAGAGCATCCAATTTTCTTTTATCTGTAGGTACACCTATTCAAATCAAGTATATAAAGGTACATGCATGAATATATGCTACCAGCTATTTGTCTTGTAACCTCCCAATGAACCACTTATCTCATGTAATCATGTTAAGAAAATAATTAATAAGCATTTTATATGTCATAACTATGTTTTGCAAGTCCAACTAACTATTTTAGATTGTAAACTATGAGTTATAATCCATACATTTATACATACATATTAAGTAATCATTAAATTTATAACTCATAGAGTGTATGGTTCATCATTCATACAAATTACATTGAGTTATATTTATACATATAAGAAGTGTTATATATATATATATAAATATAAGATTATAGAGCTAATTAAGTAAATTCTATTGTTTTGAGCATTTGACCAATTGATTTGTATTACTATTACATATGACATGTAATTATATTAGTTTTACTCATATATTAAAATTGATTGAATATAATATAAGAATTAAAAAAATGAAGATATTTATAATTTTAAATGAAATAAAGTTAAATAACAAACAAAATGTTCTTCTATATAGTGTCAGAAAACGTAGACGTATTTGAATGCCCTTTGTTAAAAGATATATGATCATAGTGTTTCATATACACTAATTTAAAAACTTTAATAATTTTTTCATTAAATTATTGCTTCTTTTTTTTCATTAAATTATTGCTTCATATCTTGTTTATATGTAATTTATCAAAATATATATAAGATTATGGAGTTAATTAACTAAATGCTAGTGTTTTGAGCATTTGACCAATTGATTTGTATTATTATTACATATGACATGTATTTATATTAGTTTTACTCATATATTAAAATTGATTAAATATAATATAATAATTGAAGAAATGAACATATTTATAATTTTGAATGAAATAAAGTTAAATAACAAACAAAATGTTCTTCTATATAGTGACACTACTTTGTACTTGTAATAATCTTTGTGATATTGTATATTTCCATAAAACAACTAATGACACTAAATAGTCATATTCATTTATACTCACCTGCTAATAAAACTTAAAGTGATAACTATTAAATTTTAATTATTTTGTACTAATACACAATGACACTAAGGGTGTGTTTGGTTCCTCATTAAAATTGAAATTGTTTTAGAATTAGATAATTTTTTATTGTGTTTAGTTTAATTTTATGATTTATTTATTCCAACTCATTTATAATGTTTATTTTATAATATTTTCAAATTATTGAAATTTTCTGTAAAATTCAAACTAAAATCTGTAGAAAATATATTTAATTCTAAATTAATACCAATTCCAATCAAGAATCAAAATGACCCTAATAAGAAATTGTGAATACAAAGTTATAAATAATGACTCTTATGGCAATGGTGTCTTGTGTATTACTAACTTTATTTAGATTATCTTATATAAATTATAAGTTATAATTACTCTTAATTTTTTGAATTTGTAGATTTATTAAAAATAGGACATTAGCAATAAACTTCTAATATATTTAACATTTTACAAAATAAATAATTTATATATATTTATTTTTTCACATAAGTTGGGAACCAAAAAACCCAACCAAACCAATGGTAATTTTTCAAATTAAATAAACTTATTATCATGTCTTAATATTTATTTATTTATTTATCTATATTTGCATTTCAAATCAAATCATTAATAAAATTTACATTGTCATAAGCAATTACAAGAATAATGGCAAGATAAAATACAATGGCGAAATATGATTCATACAGTTGATTTCATATAATGAAATAAAGGAGTAGTTATTGTTGTTATGTTGGTATATATATCTCACTTAAACGTTTGTTGACTCAAATGTTTAGAGTTAAAACATAGGGGGAAAAACTAAGATTGAGTGTAACTAAATGGCATTAATCTTACTTAAGACTATATTAATCCATGAAATCTTTCTAAATTTTTCTTCTTAAACCTTCTGATGTGATTTTTAAATAAGATATTTATTAGTTAAAAAAAAAGTAAGAATAAATAATAGGGATGTAGACAACCATACGTTCAAATTTAGTAGAAGAGCATGTGACCTTAACAAAAGGTGAATTAGTAGAATTTTGGATTCTTTTAGAAATAATTTTAAGAAATTTAAATTCATGTACTTTTCAATTTAAACTAATTGGAATGAGGCAAGCGGTTAAGTATTATATAATAATTTTACTAACTATTTTTGTAAAGAATAACGATATCAATAATAATATAAAAAAAATGAATTACGTGCGTTCACATAACAAAAGTCATACAAACACCATATCAATTATTCCGTGTATGAATTTATCAAAATTCATACAAACACCATATCAATTAGTAAGATAATTTATTATAATTTCATTCTTCTTAAAAACTAATATCAAATATATTTTTTTTAAGACTCAAATATGCATGACATTCAAGATGGATCAGGGTGGAGAATTTCGAGACCTTAAGCCATATAAATTAAAAGAAAAGAAAAGAAATGGGAATGAAAGAATTTCGCACGCCTTTTGGTTAAAAGGAATGAAAATAGCACAGTAAAAACGATTCCCCTGTCCGAGGGCCAAATTTTTTTTCCCTCTTTACCCTTCCCATTCCTCGTTGCTGCCCAAGGGTTTTAGAAAAATCCCCTCCATTTTCATCCTCAATTTCTCACAATCCTCCATTTTCGTCAAAGTGGTTGCAAGCTTTGGTCTGCGACATGTATTTGTAGACCAGCCCAGATCGCCTCTTCCTCCTCTATCTCCCAAAGCTGCCGATGCGGAGTTGCCACTGATTTCAAAATCTCAGTCAGAGTGGAAATTGGCTTATCGGGGTCACCGTCAAGCACCACACACTCATCGTCGTCGTCGTCGTCGTCATCACCACCACTATTAACGTAAGTTTCGCATTTAACTAAAGTCTTCGAAACCCTCAATTTGGGCTTGACAATAACCTCGCCCACGAACACCACATCATCAGAATCATCCTTATCTTTATCCATTTCATCTAAAACCTCCGATATCCAATCACCATCATCCCGGCCAACACCTCCGCCGTCACCGCCGCAAGCAGCTACCTCATCACCGGATCGGTTGTCCTCTTCGATTGCAAGTCCCTTTTCATTGCTTGTCTCTTCTCTTGCGATTTTCAGGTAAAATGAAAGATTTTGTTAAGCCAAATTTCACTCTTTTGCTTATTTTGAATAAATTGCTGAAAGTTGTTCTCTTGTGTTGTGTTAAGGGTTTAATTACTTCTGTGGTTAATAATTTTGTTGGCTGTTGGTTTCTTCAATTCGGTGAAAGTTTCTTGAGTATTTTGCTTTCTAAGACTGAGTAAGTAAAATAAAATTCAAAATCTTAAATCTTTGATGAGTAACACCTGCGATGAATTGGATCAGATAATGGCGCTGCTGCTGACTCCTTTTCCGAGCCTGAGTTTTTTAGTTCTCAGTCCTCTCGGTCACACTCCTCGGTCTCCACTTCTCAGTTCAAAATCTTGTCTCATTTTCATTTTATAAAAGGAAAATGTAGAGTATCAATTTTGTTTTCTCTAATTTGATTTTATATGCCACTACAGGAAAAGGCGGAATTTCCGACGGAATATTCCGACGGCCATTAATCCGTCGGAAATTTCCGACGGCTTTCCGTCAGAAAAACTATCTGCAGGCCGGCAGCAATATCTCCGACGGACATCCGTCGGAAAAAATATTTCCGGCGGAAATCCGCCGGAACATATTGGTGCTACGAGGTGCCAATATATTCCGACGGATTAGCCGTCGGAAAAGCATTAAAAAAATTTATTTTTAAACTTTTCCGACGGAGTATCCGTCGGAATATTTAACAAAATAATATAAAAAAGAAAATTATATTTCCGAGTGATTTCCGTCGGAAATTGTTTGTAAAAAATAAAAAATTAAAAAATTTTTGACAGAAATTCTGTCGGAATTTAAAAAAAAAATATTTTAAAAAATGTAATTCCGACGGACCGACAGTTTCTGACGGATGTCCGTCGGAAAGGTTTGAGTTCCGACGGATGTCCGTCGGAAAAGTTTGAGTTCCGACGGGCTGTCATTTTCCGACAGACTTCCGTCGGAAATTTCGAGGATTATTGCTTTCAAAATCACGCAACCAGGAGAAGAGCAACAGCAGCAGCAAATATTACTTGCTCTTCTTCAAAGTCCACGAACTTCAATTCACCATTCCAGCCACTCTTCTTTGTGAGCTAAAAAAAAATTGCGCCACCAGTTATTTTGCTACCGCCGTTGATCAGCTTATCTCTTCCACCTAAGGAGTCCAACCTGCAAATCTAACAACATTTGAAAGGCCTCCTCTTAGGAGATTTTCATCGATCAGCTTTGCTCTCCCATCTATGGAGTCCAACATCTAAATCTAACAAAATCACTGTAAGGCCTTATCTTCTTCTCCATTCAACCAAAATAACTCGTTTATTTTTCATTTTCATCCAAGGTTTTATTCTTCTAGATAAATAACTGTACGTAAAGAACACAAATCTGACATTTTAACAAGGTACGTAGTTAATTTTTTATTACTTTCATATTTAATTTTATATTTGTAAATGGATTGTATTTGGTACCGTAGTTGTTTATATATCGTGGTCATGCTATATTAATTTTATGTCGTGACATAAATTATGCTTTATATTAATGTTATATTTTTATTACTGTGATATTTATTTTTATACATGTGTAAATGGATTTCATTGAACACCGTAGTTGTTTATATATCGTGGTAATGTTATATTAATTTTATGTCTTGACATAAATTATGCATTATATGTATGTTATATTTTTATTACTGTGATATTTATTTTTATATATGTGTAGATGGATTTCATTCGACACCGTAGTTGTTTATATATCGTGGTCATGCTATATTAATTTTATGTCATAATATAAATTATGCTTTATATTAATGTTATATTTTTATTACTGTGATATTTATTTTTATATATGTGTAGATGGATTTCATTCGACACCGTAGTTGGATGTATAACAGAATTGGACCTAACAGAAGAGGTTTAACCGATGAATTTATTAGTGGGGTAAATGAATTCGTGCAACATGCTTGTACTCTTCTTAAATATCATAATGAAGGAGTCATTCGGTGTCCTTGCAGAAAGTGTAAGTCTGGTAAAACATTTGGTCCAGAAGATGTGGTGGTTCATTTATATAAGAATGGTTTTAAACCTAAATATTGGTGGTGGATTGACCATGGTGAGGTAGAGCCTCCGAATTTTGACTCTATATATGCTACATATCTGCGTAGGCGGAGGAATATCCCAAACGGATAATGCAGAAAGTAGTCGATATCATGATATGATAAGAGATCGACAAATTCTCATTTATGGGTAGTGGTGAGCGTGAATTTGTGCAAAATCTTGAACGACCTCCTAATGAAGAAGCTAAAAAATTTTATGATTTGTTAGAAATTTGCTAGTCGTCCGTTATTAGGAAGGTTCGATTCATTCTGATTATCCACATTTGTTAGACTAATGAGCATCAAGTCGATTGGAGCGTACCACGCATCGCATGAATGCCATGATTGAATTGATGAGAGAGGTTAACCCCCAACAAGAAATAAACATTCCAAAAAGTTATTATCACACGAAAAAGTTGGTGTCTAAATTAGGAATATCTGCCCAGAAGATTGATTGTTGTCCAACTGGTTGTATGTTGTACTATAAAGATCAGAGCAGAGGTCGCCGTGCAAGTCGCGGCAGAGGTCGTGCTAGTTCGCGCTCGTCGGAGCATACACCATTGCGTCCCCTTCCGTCAGGGTTGACTTTCAGTCGTCCACTCTTAGCCGGCCACGAGCCTTTGGAGATGGATCGGGTCCATCTTCATCACCACCGCGCATCACACATCTTGGAGATGGATCTAGACCATCATCATCACCACCGCGTTCGAACATCGTGATGACGCGGCCGAGATCGAGCCTCCATTGGATCATGTATGCGGGAGGAGGATGGTGCAAGATATATCATACTGCAGAGACTTCTAGGGTAAAATTTTTAGCATTTCTTTTAAATAATACTTGTATTCAATTAAAATTTTAATATTGATTGCTTCTTTTGTTTATATTTTTAGATTCATTCCGAGTCATACTGCTGCGGGTGCAATTTACGATGCAATCAAAGCCCACTTTGAAAAACCTTGGGCAGTATGGCGTGAAATTCCACTAGAGGTTCGCGAGGATGTTTTGGAGTTTAAGGTAATTTTTCTTGTTATATTATTATTTATATTGATTTATATAAATTATAAGTTATATAATTTCTAATGTAGTCATTTATGTTTGTAGCGCAAGGTTTATTGGTTGCCAAGAAATGATGAATACATCCGTCGGCGTTAAATCTGAGGGCAAAGCGCTTTGCGGATATTTTTCATCAAATCTGTCGCAGAAAGACAAGACCGCAATGGATAGGCGACCACGTTTGGGAATGCCTTCAAAAATATTGGGCGTCTGAAGCATTCAAAAAAAGGCAAATTCAGGCAAATGAGGCTCATGCTTCAGAGAAAGGCGGGTCTCTCAATACTTGCGGCTCAATATCACTTGCTACACATGCAGCGAGACTTGTAAGAATATTTATATTTTTTTTTGTTTCAATGTCATTTATGTATAATTTAATATGATTTGTTAATCTAATATTTATATAATATGTAGGAAAAAACTATGGGCAAAAGGCCATCAAAGATTGACCTTTTCTTAATTGGCCACAAGAAAAAAAATCCTGAAACTGGAGAGCGGGATCAGTGGGTTGATTCCCGTGCCGAGACTACATATGTGAGTTTTTTAGTAAAAATATATTTTTTTTACAAAATCTATTTAGTTTATTAATAATAAATAAAAATGTGTAATATATTTTTTTCCTTGATAGAACGCTTGTCAATCTCTTGCGGCTGAAGAAAGACTCAATCAGGCAGAAGCAGGATGATAGTAATGCTGCGGACCTTGAATCCCCACGCAGTGATGAAGAATTATTTACTCAGGCTGCCGGTGGAGTCTACAAGGGTAGAGTTTATGGGATAGGGAATCAGCCTTCTACCAGTCGCTCTGTATATTCAGCATCATCTTCGACGTTCGTGTCGCAAGCTGAGTATGATCTGATGCATCATAGAGTGGCGGCCCGAGGAGGTCAGTACTAAGCAACAACAAATGACGGAGCTGATTCAGAGTCTACAGGCAAAGATAGAGAAAATGGAAAAGCGCAGAAAGAATAAAAGAAAAACGAGCAACAATGAAGATACTGACTCGAGCACGGATACGGACAACGATTAGGATAGTATTATTTTTTGTCAAATTTATGTGTATAAAATAATTTTTAGTTTTTTGTTGAAATGGAATTTATTTTTTTTAAACAATTTTATTACATTTCCGACGGAATTTCGTCGGAAATTATTTATTTCTTTTTAAAATTTTATTCAGTTTCTGACGGATATCCGTTAGAAAATATTTATTTTTTAACAAAATTTAAATATTTCCGACGAAAAACCGTCGGTAATTACTTATTTTCCAAAAAAATTTAAATACTTTCTGACGGCTATTCGTCGGAAATTATTTATTTTTTTAAACAATTTTTATTAAATTTTCGATGAAATTATGTCGGAAATTATTTATTTTTTTAAAAAATTTTATTTAATTTGCGACGAATATCCGTCGGAAATTACTTATTTTTTAGAAAATGTTATTTAATTTCTGACGGCTTTCTGTCGGAAATTATTTATTTCTTTTTCAAATTTTATTTAATTTCAAGCGGATATCATGCAAATGTATATAATTTTTAAATGACATCGTCGAAAAAATATAATATTTTATTATCCGGCTGCCTCGTAAAATCCGTCGGAAATCCGTTCGATTTCCGACAGTAAACCGCCGAAAAAGTTTTTCCGGCGAGCGTTATTCCGACGGATTGTTTCCGACGGTGTTCCGTCGGAAAATCTTAAATTTCCGATGAAAATGTGGATTTGCCGTCGGAAATTTTCCGTCGGAAATAACCAATTTTCTTGTTGTGTGCAGAGAAACTTTGACTATAATATTTATATTTGTAACAATTTTTTTCTTGTGATGGGAGTCTGCCACCTTCGAAACAAGAAGTTGAGGAGCTCGAGAGACGTGGTGGCTGCCCTCTAAAATTCTGTAACGTTGATCATGGATGTGTTAGTTTTTTTTCAATCAATAGAGTAGAGCTTCCTGTACTTCTATGATCTTATTCTGCATGTATGTAAACTTTGGCTATGGATGAGGATGAGGAAACTAAGTATATTCTCTGCTGGAAAGCATCTAAGATATTTTTAGCTTCATTGAAAGAAGAATGTAGAGATGCATTGAGTTTATGCTTGCAAGCCAGTAACTGGTACCTAGCAAATGTTGATATTCTTCTGTAGTCTCGGGGTCCGGGTTCGGGTTTAGGAAACCCGAAATTCGATCGAGGGCGGGGATGGGGTTTAGAGTTAAAATCCGATCAGGTTTGGGGATACCTTAAAATTTCAGAGTCGGGGATGGGTATAGGAAACCCGACCTCGACCCCGAAAATTGCCATTTCTAGTCCAAATCCATTGCAAGTTTCAAGCTACAAGTTAAAAAAAAAAAAAAAAATCACCACGGAGAAAATAACGAAAAGAGCAAAATTCGACAAACGAGGGAACACACGACAGTAAATTTGGAAAATCGACAGTAACAATAGCAACAGTCCCAACATCAGTCAGGTTAAAGTCACGCCACATCAGCTTATGAACAGCCTCTACTACTCAGATAAATATAATAAAAAAATTACCCACGCTAATAAACGGCCTCTACTATTTACATAATGAATTTATATTTCCTCTACTTTCTTTTTCATCATTTATTTAATACATTTAATACTTCTTATTTAAATCAATAATTTTAAAATGCTATCTATTTTTTATTTATCAAAGTTTATATATATATTAATAATACAACTTATAATTGTTATTATCATATATTAAATAATTTTACATTATATTAAAATAAAATTTAATATTATAATAAGTATATTATCATTTAACATTATATTACATTTAAGAAAATCAGATCTTGCACCAAAAATAGGCAAATTGCATATCAATTTGTCGAGAAAATTTTTTTTATCCGATGGTGAAATTTGTTTTTTTTTTTAAAAAAAAAAGAACAATAGGTGAAATGCTTATTGCAAACCAGTGGTAAATTTGCAAAAGGCATTACATGTGGTGCGCTCATCATGTTTGCAGCTGACAAGCGCTGCAAAATTTTTTTTTTTTTTTAAATTGTCAAAAACGACGTTATTTTGAGAAACAAAAAAAAGAAAAAGAAAATCATTTGTTGTCGCATTTCTTGGAACAAACTGTCAGAAGACCGTTTATTCCTGCAAAACCGTCACATGAGCATTTTTTGCTAATGTGGTGGCCTTTGTAAAAATGACGAGCCCCTTTAATCTCAGTTGCAATCGGGTAAATCAAGCCCAAGACCGTTGGACACGCACAGACGCACTCACACAGAGATTGAGGTGGCTTAGCCGCATTAAACTAAACTATTCCAAAAATCTAGCCACCACGCCACACCCTCCTCCTACTCTCCCGGCCTCCGCCACCCTTAATGTTGTTTTTTGTGTTAAGGCATCAACGGTAGTTCCTGGAACCAGCCAGACCTCATTCATGCCACATCAGTACCACATTAGTTTGTGGCCAGGCCAGTACTACTCACGTAACCATCATAAAAAATTAACTCACGCTAGTGACCTGGCCTGCACTATTCACGCAGTCATTATCAACTTTTTTTACATTAATAATACAACTTTAATAATTTTTTTGACCATTATTAAAACATTTTTTGACAAATAAATTTACATTACATTAAAAACTTAAATTTACATTACATGAATTTAAATTAAATATAAAATACGTAAAACAATCAATAGAAAATAAATTTACATTTCATTAAAATTAAAATTTAATAATACTCTTAAAAATGAAAATAAATACTCTAAATTAAAAATGAAATACGTAAAACAATTAATGAAAAATAAATTTACATTACATTAAAACTAAAAATTAATGCTTATACTTAAAAATAAAAAAAAATACTCTAAATTAAATATGAAATACTTAAATGAAAATAAATACTCCAAATTAAATATGAAATACTTAAAACAATTAATGGAAAATATATTTACATTACACTAAAATTAAAATTTAATAATATACTTGAAACATGAAAATAAATGTGATAAATTAAATATAAAATTCTTAATAGCATGAATAATTTTTTTATCATACATTATATACTTAAAAACAATTAATGGAAAAACTTTCATTACTTTAAGATTAAAAATTAATAATACACTTAAAACATGAAAATAAATACTCTAAATTAAATATAAAATACGTAAAAAAATTAATGAAAAATAAATTTACATTACATTAAAACTAAAAATTAATAATATACTTAAAACATAAAAATAAATACTCTAAATTAAATATGAAATACTTAAAACAATTAATGAAAAATAAATTTACATTACATTAAAACTAAAAATTAATAATATATTTAAAACATAAAAAAAAAACTCTAAATTAAATATGAAATACCTAAAACAATGAATAGAAAATAAAAATATCATATTTTACTCTAAAAATAGGCAAAGTGCATGTCAATTTGTAAAGAAAAATATTTCCTATTTTTTGGTAAATTTTGTTTTTTTTTTAAAAAAAAAAAACATTTTGGCCGTTGCAAACAAATGGATTTGTTTGCAATGGCCTGGCCACGTGGCGCACGCCCTCTGACATGCGGGTCAGCGTGTTAGCTTGTGTCAGCGCTCAAGGGCCAAACGACGCCGTTTTGCGTCGTTTGGACGCAAAACGGCGTCGTTTTGAGTGGGTCAGCGTGTCAGCTTGTGTCAGCGCTCAAGGGCCAAACGACGCCGTTTTGCGTCGTTTGGACGCAAAACGGTGTTGTTTTGGCGTGAAAGAAACAAAAAAAAAATGAGGGGCCAGGCTGCATTGCCTAGCCGGTCTGAAACCACCAAATGCGGCTGGCGTCTTGTTCCACGCCAAGTCGGCAAAATTGTGGCGACTTGGCTAACAGCCGCATTTTCCCCAAAAGGGGCTGCCGTTCCTGCCCTAAGCACCGCCCACTAATCCCTCTCTCTCTCACAACCTCGTTTGCTTAACTTGTGTGTTAGGAGTGGTGATCTACACCCACCTCCCACCCTCCACCCTACCCAAAAATTTGAGTTAATTTTTGAAATATATATTTTTTCTAAATTAAAAAAATAGTATTACTGTGGGAAGAGTTCATATTTTGTTGAAATTTGCATTATAAAAATCAATTCTGAAATTAATTTTTAAAAAATTGGCTTCAAAGTCAATTTCTAAAAAATCGACATTAAGTGCTCTGGCAATTGAGGTGCAATTGACGCACACAATATTTAATTATATTGTATATTCCCATTGAGTGCTTGGAGTTTTTTTTCAAAATATTTATTATTTTAATATCAATTAAATAAATATTGTTATTAAAAAAGGAATTTAATTTTTACTAAAATCAACATTGACAATATTGACTTTGGTGAGTATCCATTTCGCAATGTCAACTTCAAAGTGACGATATTTAAAAAAAAAATTAGTCTGAAATCACATTCTCAATGTCAACTTCAGGAATTACTTAAAAAAAACCCTATCCAGTTTGAAATCACATTCCTCACTGTCAACTTCAGGAATTACTTTAAAAAAACCCTACCCAGTCTGAAATCACATTCCTCACTGTCAACTTCAGGAATTACTTTAAAAAAACCCTACCCAATCTGAAATCACATTGCTCACTGTCAACTTTAGAAATTACTTTAAAAAAACCCTACCTAGTCTAAAATCACATTCCTCAATGTCAACTTCAGGAATTACTTAAAAAAAACCTCAGAAATTATTTTAAAAAAACCCTACTGAGTCTGAAATCACATTCCTCAGTCTCAATTTCAAGAACTACTTAAAAAACCCTACCCATAGCCCCCTTTCCCATTTGTTTCAACGGCAACCTGCACCCCTCTCCTTGGTCACCCCTCCCCCAGTTCCGTGACCCCCTTGTCCCCCGTCCCCCCTCCAATTTTTTTTGCTTCCCCCTCCCCCAGTCAAGGATAGAAGAGGACGCTAAATTGTCGACGAATAATTGGGTTCGGTTGAAGGATGGATGGTAGATTGGCAACTTGAATGGTAAGGAAAACTTGAACAAAAATTGCAAAAAAAAAAAAAGAGGCAATATTTGGGCAGGAAAATTTGGAAATTTTTGGGCAACAAAAACGTTAAAATCAAAATTATGATGATGGTGACGAACATTGAAAATGCATGGGTTATCAAATTGTACAGGTCATGTTTGTGCAGAAAACTTTTCTTTTTTCTTTGGATTTCTTGAGATTCTGAAGTCCATTTGATTTCAGTAAATTGGGCGTATCAAATTATCAATATTTTTTTAATTTAGAAAAAAAATAAATCAATATTCCCTCAACGGTCTCCGAGTTCTCTGGCATATGCGAACGTGAAAACATTTCCCACATCATCCCCTCAAAAAGTCCATCTGGATTTCAACCCACCTGCCAAAATCCCCCGTATCATATTCCAATTTTCCTATCCTTAATCCTTCTTTCCTTCCTTTGTATAGCAGCCATTACCCCATGCCAAACCAGCCAGCCATTGTTGATTCATTGCTTCCAGGGAGGGGGTGCCGGAGGCTGCGGGGGCCGGCGGGGGAGGGAAGGGGGAGGTCTGCTGGGCACTGTCGGCGGGGGAGGGGGGTACACCCGTGCTAGAGAGAAAGGGGGCGGGGAGGAATGTTGATAGGAGGCAGCAATTTTTTTTTTTATTAATACACTACTGACCAACCAAGTTAGGGCTAGCATGTAGAGCTATTAAAAATTCTTTTCAATATAGAGGAGGTAAATCTAATCAAGTTATCCTCATTAATGCTGCGTGAGACAAAGACAGACTTTGTTGGCAACAAACAAATGGACAATTCTAAATTAGTTTAGGTTACAAACTTGCAAGAGCAAAGAAGTGGACAAGGAGAATCCCGCATATTTTCAGATGAAGAAAAGGTATCACATGTGATATTATATGCAAGCTTTGTACCATGGATGTTGAATCTATAGAATACTTAATGTTCAAGTGTGAAGAAACTCAAAAAGTTTGGAAATTGGCACCAATTTGAGACTTTTTAAAGTTGGCATCGATTTCAAAGTCAATTAAAAATTATATAATATTTATTTAATTTGTATTAAAATAATAAATATTTATGGAATTAATACTCCGATCTGGACTAGGTGAGTCATAGCTGGTTTGGTTTTGAAGAAGAAGAAGAAGATTAATAATCAGTATTTAGTGTTGTTATTGGAGGAGAGGAACTTCGTTTGGTTGGTTGTGGATTATTGTCACGCATCGCGAATTTTCTCGAATTGTGTCTGAGTCCGAGTTGGCTCCGATCTGGACTAGGTGAGTCAGGGCTGGTATGCTCGGTCTCTTCCCCGCTTGATAAGCTGGAGACGACGGCGACTAGGAGGAGATCGATTATAACGGAAGCTTATCAATGGTACTGTTTTGATTCTTTTCGGAAGTTGGAATTTTGACGGAAGTTCATATCTTGAAATATCGCGATTATGTTTCTTTTTTAGTTTTAGCTCAAGTCAAATCTGTTCAACTTACTTCCTCTATTTACAATAATTTAGCCGCTTTTAAATTTTTGTTAGATGTTAATTTAATTTGTTTGAAATGAAAAAAGTGAGATCAAGTTTTTTTTTTTTTTTTGGTAGGTAGTCTCATGTCCCTATTAATTAGGGAATAGATCTCTATTTATTAGGATTTTATTATCTATTTTTGGAAATGTTTGTGTTCTAGCTTGGGAGGCGGCATGGAGGGACCAAAGGCGGTTCAGTTTCTTCTGTGGCACATAATTTGAGATGCTCAAATCTAGTCCGACCAGCTAGGATGTTAAGTAGTTTTTCTTTGTTTTTTGTTTTTGTTTCTATTCTAGATGGGAAATTCATGTTGTTTTACTTAGACTCCATGTGAGATCTAAGGTGTTTATTGCGAGTGGGGCAATGCTGTATTTGTAATAATTTTTATAATTAATATAACTATCTTTTTTTTTGGAAAAAAAAATGAAATTCAAATTTTTAAAAGAAATTTTGGCACTAAAAGAGTTTATCTGATTTCAGGTTCAACATACACAAACACATGAATTTCTCCATAATTCATGAAATTGAAGAACGATTCTTGAGTTTTTTTAATGCGAATTGGAATATATTGGGTCAAATTTGGTTGTATTTGATTTTTTTGAGGAATTATTTGTCTTCAAATAGAATTTGAATTTTCACGAATTTCAAAATTCACGCTTTATCCCAAGCATGCGATGCCAAACTTAAAATGAGGTATTTTTGGAGTAGATTATTTTGCATCCTTTAACCGCCAATGGGGCTATTAATTCTTTTTAGCTTTCAGCTGGAATTTTGTAGTCCAGCGGCAGTGCTATTGGAACTGAAATCGTTTATTCTATTTGCCAATCTAACATACGCCACGCCCTATTCCAAGATGACTATCTGCTGTGAAATGCTTAAAAAACTTTGCTGATTTCGAAATTAATTTAATTTAAAGAACCAAGAATGACTACATGTTTTAGGTTAACTGTTGATTTTTAATGTAACATTGGTTCTGAGTTTATACTTTGCGTTTGGTTATAAATGTGCTCATGCCTTTTTCTTTTAATTCATTGTTAAATAAATTATTTTTTATTCTAATGCAGTATCTCTCTCGATCTTATTTATATTATTATTTGAGTTTTATTGTTTCTAAATTTTGAAATGTAAGTTTTTTTTCTCTTTTTATTTTTTTTTTCCCTTGCACGTGTTGCTAGTGTTTGTTTCCTAACAATCTGTACACAATCTGGTCAATTGTTGGTTTTTCTAAGAAAGAAACAAAAAGTCATGTCATGTTTCGTATTATTTGATACTAGTTTCTTTAAAAATTATTTTATATATACTTTTTTTTATTTGTTGTAGAAGCCAAAAAAAAAAAAAATCTGTGTGTAGAGATATGGAATATTTATTTATAGAGTACGGGTAATGAATCCGTAGTGGAATTTAATGTGTTTCTGGTGCTGTTCGTTTATCACATGTATGCATCTTGTTATAAAGCAAAGAGCTGTTGATCACAATTTTCAATTAAAAACATGTAGTTATTATTCCTATCATTTTTATTGTTTAATTTTATTGGCACTTTGCAGGCGTCACTGGTCAATATCATTGTTGGTTCTCATGTATGGGTTGAGGACCCAACCTTGGCATGGATTGATGGAGAAGTAACTCAAATTAATGGTCAAGATGTTCATGTTTCCACAACAAATGGAAAACAAGTGAGTGCGACCACTCTACTAGCTTAATTTTGCACCTCATTTCACTGTTATGGGGTTTGCTAGAGTAGTGAAACAGAAATGAAAGTTTCAATCTGCAGAACCAAGGTTGCTAGATTTGAGTAATCTTGTTTGGCCTTCTTTGATGATAGAAAATACATAATCTGTGCTAGATCAGAATTTTGCCATTGTGGGCACATAATATATCACGAAAGCATTTGACCTCCATACATTTAAATAGTGCTGAATAGTAGTTAGAGTTTCAAGTGGGACTCTCCTAGACATTTCCCTTCCTATTTGCTTAGTTAACAGTGTTTGGTTTTTGGCTTATAGATACGACTTCTGTCTTTTGTCATGGCAAATTTTTCTGTTGAGGGATTCTCGAAGCTGTAGCCTTCATCTTATGTAATAACTGATGCTTTGATCCCCTACAAATAAGCAATATATATCTTTTATGTTTTGATTTTGGCTTTGATATAATGAGCATGAACCTTGACTCAAAGCTGGTAATATATGTTTCAATACTAAGATTTGATGTCCCAAACCCCATATGAAATGGGATTAAAAAAAACTATGGCTTGCAGCTTTTAGCGGTTAGCTGAGTGTTTTTGGCTTAGGTCGTGGTTGTCTTGTTGTTTCTGAGGGGAACCTCCTTTATATAGAATTTGAAGATAAAAATGATTAGGTTGTCGCGAACATCTCAAAAGTGTTTTCAAAGGATACTGAAGCTCCTCCTGGAGGTGTGGATGACATGACTAAGCTTTCATACTTGCATGAACCGGGAGTGCTACAAAACTTGTCTACCAGATACGAACTCAATGAAATATATGTAAGATTATCATTTTGCAATTTTGACAAAATGATTATTGAGACTAACTTGACGGACAAACAAAATTTTGATGTTTTGAGTCTCTCTCCAATAAATTGCACAGACATACACTGGAAATATATTGATAGCAGTAAATCCTTTTCAAAAAATACCTCACCTATATGATTCTCCCATGATGGAACAATATAAAGGAGCGGCATTTGGGGAGCTTAGTCCACATGTTTTTGCCATTGCTGATGTTTCATACAGGTAAATCGACAAAACTCCATGAGCTGTCTTAACTTTAGAACATGTGTTTCATTCTTTTATATTGTGCTGAGATGCCTCTTATTTTAATTAATTATTTACTTTTCCATCAGGCAAATGATCAATGAGGGGAAGAGCAACTCAATCTTGGTTAGTGGGGAAAGTGGTGCAGGCAAAACTGAAACAACAAAGATGCTTATGAGATATCTTGCATATCTGGGTGGTCGTTCAGGAGTTGAAGGACGGACAGTTGAACAACAAGTTCTAGAAGTAAGATTTTTATTTATTTTATATATATATACACACACATATATATATGGAGGGATGCAAAAAGTTGTATTCTTTGTATTCACTTGAATCAACATTACTGATGAATCAGTGTATTCAATTTTACAGTCCAATCCAGTTCTTGAAGCGTTTGGAAATGCTAAAACTGAGAGGAACAATAACTCAAGGCAAGGAATTGTTTATGGTTTCTCAAATTGCAATTTGTATGGCTACTTGTTTTATTCCTCGATTTTTGTGCTTCTTTCTGTTTCTGCATTTTATATATTTTGTTAATAATGTGACAATACTTTTGATTTGACTTGGTTGTTACACCTCAATATAGTCGCTTTGGTAAATTTGTCGAAATACAATTTGACAAGAGCGGTAGGATATCAGGAGCAGCTATTCGAACTTACCTGCTGGAAAGATCCCGTGTTTGCCAAATTTCCTCTCCTGAAGGGAATTACCGCTGCTTTTACCTTCTTTGTGCAGCACCACCAGAGGTACTCCTTTCCTCATTATAGAACTGTGGAATGATGTTGTCGTTAGTAATGTGGCTATGAGCTACTTGAATGAAGGAAATTGAAAATTTGACTTAAATTTGCAGGAGAAGGAGAGATATAAGTTGGGAGATGCAAAATCATTTCATTATCTTAATCAGTCAAACTTTTATAAACTTGATGGTGTAAATGATGCCGATGAATATCTTGCAACAAGAAGGGCCATGGATATAGTTGGAATCTCTGAGGAAGAACAGGTTGGCCTGTCCCAGATTTTACTGGAATATGCTTTCTTGTTTTTTCAGATTCTTTTTTTTTTTTAACATTATGAAGTCTTTTCAGGAGGCAATTTTCAGAGTTGTGGCTGCAATTCTTCATATTGGCAATGTTGAATTTGCAAAGGGGAAAGAGATTGATTCTTCTGTGATTAAGGATGATAAATCTAGGTTCCATCTTAGTATGACAGCTGAATTGCTCAGGTAGGCTTATTTGCCTTCGATTATTATGTCTTTTATTTTGAAATGTGAGATCTGAAAGTAAAACATGATTGAACAGGTGCGATGCCAAGAGCTTGGAAGATGCGCTCATTAAACGTGTGATGGTGACTCCTGAAGAAGTTATTACTAGGACTCTTGATCCAGAAGCAGCTACTGGTAGCAGGGATGCCTTGGCTAAAACTGTATATTCTCGTCTATTTGACTGGTGAGAAATTTCAACAATTTGTATACTATCTAGGAATGAATAATTTTGAAACTTGTTTTCTTGACTGTTTTACTTACCGTTCTCTATTTCACTCAGGATTGTGGAGAAAATAAACAAATCAATCGGGCAGGATCCCAACTCAAAATCAAAAATAGGAGTACTTGATATATATGGGTTTGAGAGTTTTGAGCAGAATCCCAAGCCAAAATCAAAAATAGGAGTACTTGATATATATGGGTTTGAGAGTTTTAAGCAGAATAGGTAAGTTAATGGAGAATGTCTTTTGAGTGAAATTTTATTTCTGTAGTTTACTGGAGGTAAATCTGATTTTTGTTCTGTATATAATAATAGTTTTGAACAGTTCTGTATCAATTTTACCAATGAAAAGCTGCAGCAACATTTCAACCAGGTATACTGCATTGTTGTGATCTGTAGGTCACTTCTTTAAGCAGAATTCCTGACTTTCTTATTGAACTAGTTGTTAAATTTCTTTACTGCAGCATGTATTCAAAATGGAACAAGAAGAATATAAAAAGGAACAGATCGATTGGAGCTACATAGAGTTTGTTGATAACCAAGATGTTCTTGATTTGATTGAAAAGGTATGCAACCTTTATTGTATGCTTCATGTCACTTTGTTTAAAAAAATGCACATTTGCTAGGTCCTATATGAGTCTAACTTAAATAAGCTATAACCAAAATTTTTTTGACATCTCTTTAGCCATCTGGTTGTGTCTTAGATTTTTTAACCTAACATGCTTGAATATTTTGCAGAAACCTGGAGGAATCATTGCACTTCTGGATGAAGCATGGTGTGTTACTGGTCTTTTTATTTTTATTTTTATTTGTACAGCTTTATACTTGTACTCGAGATATCCTATATGTAACATTGGATTGAAATTAATCTCCAGTATTCATTATTCACTGTCTCATTCTGGTAATCTGATTGTTATCTGCAACGTGAACAAGGTGGCATACTTGGATTTATCCTGCTACTTTGCATCCATTTTAATGCCATATTCACATGTTTACTTGATGCAGTATGTTTCCAAAATCAACTCATGAAACATTTGCTCAGAAGTTGTATCAAACATTTGCCAAAAACAAGCGCTTCGTCAAACCCAGGCGTTCACGCACCAATTTCACAATATCTCATTATGCAGGAGAGGTAATGATGACTTACATCGTGTATATTTCTATATGTTCATCCAATCTTATGTTCTGGTGCCTCTTATTTGAAGGTAACCTATATGGCAGACCTATTTTTGGACAAAAACAAAGATTATGTGGTGATGGAACATCAGGATCTCTTAACAGCATCAAAATGCCCCTTTGTAGCTGGTTTATTCCCTCCACTCCCTGAAGAATCATCAAAGTCATCCAAATTTTCTTCCATTGGTTCCCGCTTTAAGGTACTTTTCTTTTTTGCTTGCCTGTAGGTAACAATTTGCTTCTTCTGATCAATATGTTCTATATTGATCCTTGCAGCTACAACTCCAATCTTTGATGGAGACTTTGAGTTCAACAGAACCTCACTACATTCGATGTGTAAAGCCTAACAACGTGCTGAAACCTGCTAGTTTTGAGAATCAGAATGTCATTCAACAATTGCGTTGTGGTGTGAGTATATGCTAAATCTTTTTCTTTGTATTTTTATTTGATGTCTTAATTCTTCACTTTTGTACTTCACATTTTTTGAAGATTTATTTTGTTCTTGGCTTGTGTAGGGTGTTCTGGAAGCGATTAGAATCAGTTGTGCCGGATACCCCACTAGGCGAACTTTTGATGAGTTTCTTCTCCGATTTGGTGTTCTTGCTCCAGAAGTTTTGGATGGAAGGTATAGTACTAATTTTCTTCATGGATTTGACCTCCGAGGATGGTTATCCATGAAGTTTGCATGTGGCTCTGATAAGTTTTATGATATAGATTTCTTGTTTATTCCTTCCTTCACTGGCTTGTCTATTTTGAGGTTTCCCGTTGAAGCATAATTATTCATTCTGCAGCTATGATGACAAGGTGGCGTGCCTAAGGATTCTTGACAAAATGGGACTAAAAGGCTATCAGGTAAATTCACACATATATCCTCTTTGACATAAAATGTTGTAAATATGATGTTAGTTAAATTTATGGTAGGATAGCTGTTTAGGTTCTCTTTGTGAAGCATCATTCACTTTCATTTTTTTATATATTTCTTTCTTGTTCCAATCATGACACATATTCTCAATGCTAATGCATGTGAATTCTTCATCCTTGTATTTTATTGGCTTTGCAGATGGGCAAAATGAAAGTCTTTCTAAGAGCTGGTCAAATGGCTGAGCTAGATGCAAGGAGAGCAGAGGTTCTTGGAAATGCAGCCAGAATCATTCAAAGACAAATTCGAACTTATATTGCTAGGAAGGAGTTCATCACAATACGCCAGGCAGCAATTCAATTGCAATCATGTTGGCGAGGTAAGCTTTCCTAGTGGTCTTTCGTGATACCACTTTTCTGCTTCCTGCTAGTTCTCTTGGCAAGGCTTGCTATTGTACATGGAAGAAGATAATGGAAGAATGTCGGATTTATTATTTACTGAAATATTTTGTCCCTGGATGTTTCTGCTGATGGATTTATTAGGTATGTTGGCATGCAAGCTATATGAACAATTACGGCGTGAAGCAGCTGCTCTGAAGATACAGAAGAACTTTAGATGTTATGTTGCTTGGAAGTCCTATTCTACATTGCGACATTCTGCTATCACTTTGCAGACGGGCATGAGAGCTTTGACTGCCCGAAATGAATTCAGATTCCGGAAGCAAACAAAGGCTGCTATTAAAATTCAGGTCATACTCCAATTTATGTCATTAAGCTATCCACCTGTTGGCTGTAGATGCATTATTAACTGGGAAAGAGGATACACTTACATTAAATTGAAATTCTGATGCATCTTTTCCTGCAGGCTTATGTTCGTCACCACAGGGCATTCTCTTACTACAGAAGTCTTCAGAGGGCTGCTGTTATCACACAATGTGGATGGAGAGCAAGAGTTGCTAGGAAGGAGCTTCGCAAGCTTAAAATGGTTTGGTCTTTAGCCATATAGTTTATTGAATTATTTAAAATGTACTTAAGTGGAAGGAGCACATTTTCATTGGTTACTAATATGTCCATACATGCAGGCTGCAAGGGAAACAGGTGCTCTCAAAGAAGCAAAGAACAAGCTGGAAAAGAAAGTGGAAGAACTTACATGGCGCTTGCAATTTGAACAGCGACTACGGGTATGTACTTAAATCTTTTTAGTTTTTCAGAGATTTGAATAGCTCTTGACTGGATGCCTTGTGGGCACTTTTCTTGTATACAGACTAAACTGGAAGAGACAAAAGCCCAAGAAGTTGCAAAGTTGCAGAAGGCTTTGCATGCAATGCAGATTCAAGTAGATGAAGCAAATGCCAGAGTAATCAAAGAGCTAGAAGCAGCAAGAAAAGCCATAGAAGAAGCTCCACCAGTCATTAAGGAGACCCCTGTTATAGTTCAAGACACAGCTGAGGTTGAAACTTTGAAGGTATGAAATTTATTGTAGGTAGAGTAGTAATATGGATAATTTAATCATAATTTTTCTTGAGTTTAGTTGGCTTTATTGTGATGGACTTCTCTGCTTTAGTCATGATCAATTAGGACTGAGCCAATACTCTACCTTCGTATGTGCTCTTCCATCTAATATCAGGTGCTTGGTTGAGGATAATCAGACAAAGTAATGGGAATTCATTCCTTTATTTGGTGCTTGGTATAGGTTAATGATAATAGAAATTTTATGTTAATTGGTAAAAAACTAGGCAATGGTTGATCAACTACTTTCCCCCTAACCTAAAACTCAGTAATTATCTTTATTTTGTTAGTGTAAGTTTAACCTCAATACTAAACTACCATTGTAAATTGGACTTCTCTCTCATCCCTCTATATTGTTTTTTTTTCTCTCTTCTCTCTCTCACTCATCTTTTTCTCTCGTCATTTTATCATTTTATTGTTACTTTCTCTCTTCTGTCATTTTCTTTTTTCTCTCTCTCTTATCCTATCCCTCTTCACTATTACTTGTTCTCTCATTATTTTCTCACTTCTCTTTTCTTTCTCATTCCTTTCTAGAGTTACTCTCATAACTTATTTTACTTTTTCTTTCATCTTCCTCTCCCTATTTACTTTCTGTTTTATCATTTTTCTCTCTCTTATATCTTTATATTGTTCTCTTTTCTCTCATTCCTTTCCACTGTTATTTTTTCTGCTCTCATTTGTCTACATTGTTTCTTTCTCCCTTCGTTTTTTACTCTTTTATTTCTTTAAACTTTCTCTCTAATTATTTTTCTCACTCAATCTCTTTCATCTCTCTCTACTGTTACTTTCTTTATCATCCCATTACATTGTTTCTTTCTTTTTTCTTGTCACTCCTCTTTCTCTCTTGTATATCTTAACTATTACTTTCTTTTTGATTAATTTTCTTTCTCCTCTCTCTCATCACTTTATATTCTTTCTTTACCTTTTTTTCTCTCTCACTCTTTTCTTTTTCATCCTCTTTCACTGTTATTTTCCCTCTCCTATCTCTCTCATTCCTCTTGATTGTTTTTTTCTCTCTGTTCCCTCTCATTCTTTCTTCTCTCTCTTACTCATTAATGGTATTTTTATAATATATTTATGAATAAAGGTAAAATTGTTTTTTTTTTTTTGATTCTCATACCAATAATTGAATTCAACCAAGCATCATTATTCATATTAATACAAAGTACAGGGTTTAAACCAAGCACTAACAATGCAATGAAAATCCCCATTATGATTAACCACAACATTGTAACCCATTGTGACTCTTATTGAAGAATTCGAACCAAGTGCTACCTTAGAGTAGCAATGATGGTTTTTATTTGTGTGATAAAGGATTCTATGCGTTTAAAATTCTGTAATATATGTCTGGAGCCTTGTAAATATGTTAAACATGAGCGTGTAGCCTCTAGTTAAACAAAATTTCAGATGATTAATAGGAAATATTTGTTGAATTCCGGAGCAAGAATGAATTAGCGTTCATTTCTTGATTAAATTCCTTAATTGATATTTTATAGTTATGCTTCTTAGCACTATCATACCTATCTCAATGAGTGGTCGACTATTGTATAGCTTCAGCCATTTGTGTGCTGCCAGTCAATGGTAAATTTTCAACTTCAGTGGTAGTTGTCAAGGTGCTCAATGGCATGAGGTATATTGACATATCATTCTGGTGTTGCAGGCTTCACTGAAGTCAGAAAAGCAAGCTGCAGAAGAGGCAACAAAGGCTTCTATTAATGCGGAGGCCAGAAATGCAGAATTGGTGAAAAAACTTGAAGATGCTGGGCAAAAAGTTGATCAGCTTCAGGAGTCTGTCCAGAGGTTTGTGGCACAGTTCAATTGTGAAGCATCCCAATGTTGTCGTTCATAATGCAAATAATTGTTGCCCAGACAAAGGGCAGCAAGTAGACATTCAATATGCGGTTTCTACCAATGTGTCTCTTTTTGCCTCCTTTCTCGTTTGGGAATCCAAATTTTTGCTGCTGGTGTCAAACCTCTAGAATTTCTGTCAATCTATTATATTTCTCCCGTCATTGTAGTTTACTGTTATTTTACCCTTGTTTTATTTGCTTTTTTGTCAATACTCTGGAAAAGTTACAAATTCTGGTTTGGTTCTTGTTTCAGGCTAGGAGAGAAGCTGTCCAATATGGAATCAGAGAATCAAGTTCTTCGTCAACAAACTATATCTTCACGACCAAAAATGACAATTATACAGGTAATATTGGCTTCTTGGTCATTTTAAGTTACAGTCTCCAGTGAGAGGACCAACACTTAAATGGGGTTATTTGCAGAGAACATTGGAGAATGGAAATATTCTAAACGGTGAATCCAAGGTTGCACATGTAAGGACAATGAATGTTTCATTTATGAATGGCCAGAACCATACATAGAGATTTAGTTTCTAATTGGATATTGCCTGTGTCAGGACATGGCTCTTGCTGTGGCGAGTCCAAAGGAGGTTGAATCTGAGGAAAAACCACAAAAATCTCTTAATGAAAAGCAGCAGGTTAATACATTTTTGATGTTTAAGAAGACCTTAATTCTTGTAGATTGTATCTTATTTTTTATTTGTTTTCTGCAATCTACTGTTTTGCTGCAGGAGAACCAAGACTTGCTAATCAAGTATATTTCCCAAGATTTGGGATTTTCTGGTGGCAAACCTATTGCTGCTTGTGTGATTTACAAATGCCTTCTTCATTGGCGATCCTTTGAAGTTGAAAGGACTACCGTGTTTGACCGAATCATTCAAACAATAGCTTCAGCCGTAGAGGTATGCTACTGGAACGGAATTGATAGGGTTATTTTCATTCGGAACTGCAATTAGATCATAATGTGCATGTGATTTTTGTTAGCCAGAAGGCTTTTGTTTTGATGTTTGATGACTTTCGTCAATCACATATGAGAGTTGTATTAACTCAAGAAACTTTTACGTAAAGGTACCTGAGAACAATGATGTGTTAATGTACTGGTTATGCAATACATCCACATTGTTGATGCTGCTCCAACACACTCTCAAAGCCACTGGTGCAGCTAGCCTGACTCCACAGCGCCGGAGGTCATCATCAGCCTCACTTTTTGGAAGGATGTCCCAAGTATGGCCCTATCATTTACACTTGCATGGCTGCTTTCTCTCGTTAATGTTCTGCTTTTTAAAATTCTTGGCCTTCCTGTGTCTTGTAATGTAGGGACTTCGGGCATCGCCACAGAGTGCTGGGCTCTCATTTCCAAATGGTCGTGTGCTTGGTAGACTGGATGACTTGAGCCAAGTTGAAGCGAAATATCCTGCTTTGCTGTTCAAGCAGCAACTCACTGCTTTCCTTGAGAAGATATATGGAATGATAAGGGACAACCTAAAGGAAGAGATTTCTCCACTGCTCGGCTTGTGCATCCAGGTATTTCTTTTCCTATTATTTGCAAATTTTCAGATTGCTGCAAGTTGCATCACAAAACAGTGAAATGAAGTGCAAGGAAACTGCCTGAAGTTCAATTAATGAGCTTATATTTTTTCAGCAGTACCAGTAGTCCTTGCATTATTGTTGATTTGACAAAGGTTAAGGTCTTAGTACTTTACCTACTAATACTAAAGTTTTGATTAAGCTTCTGTTCAGATTTTTTTGTTTACAAATTTGAGATCTATTGTGATGAGCAAATAAATCAATGCTTTTTGGAAGCCTCAGAAAAATTAAAAACCTTCATTACTATCTCCATCTGGGTTTCTGTTTGTTGCTTTTGATCTCTTTGGTGACTTGGTGCTTTTTTACTTCTTTTTTCTTTTCTGGATTCATAAAAGTGGTTTGTGGCTTCATGCAATTTATTTACCCTCCTGTGATTTTGCAAATAGTTGCTTATTTGGTTGGAATTATCTACTTACGTGCAGGCTCCTCGAACCTCTCGTGCAAGTTTGGTAAAAGGGCGCTCGCAAGCAAACGCTGTTGCTCAACAAGCTTTGATTGCTCATTGGCAGAGCATTGTTAAAAGCCTAAATAACTACATGAAGTTAATGAAGGCAAACTATGTGAGTTTTGAAATTCACATCAAACTGAAATAGTATTTCATTGCAGATATTTAAAGCAAATTTCGTTCAAGTTTTGAATCACATGGAAATACTTCTTTCTTAATTCTATCTGTAACAGTTTCTCCTACTGTTATGCTATTACAGGTGCCTCTGTTCTTGGTCCGAAAGATTTTCACCCAGATATTCTCATTTATCAACGTACAACTTTTTAATAGGTCAGGTTTGTCTGTAGGAGTTTACAATGGAATATACTATTTAATGATCCCATTAAATAGAACCATATTTTAATCCTCTCGTCACCTTCAGTCTCACTCCTTCCTGTTCCCCCCTTCCTTTCAGTCTTCTTCTGAGACGTGAGTGCTGCTCGTTTAGCAATGGGGAATATGTGAAAGCAGGACTAGATGAATTAGAACAATGGTGCTGTTCTGCAACTGAAGAAGTAAGGATTATTTAATAATATGACACATATTTAATAGCCTCTTTTCATGTTATATGTCTTATTGCCTCCCTTTTTCAGTACGTGGGCTCAGCTTGGGATGAACTGAAGCACATCAGACAGGCTGTTGGCTTCCTAGTGAGTTGACTACAGCCCTCGATTTAGTTGTTATGTATTGAATGGTTGGTAATCTATTTTAATCTCTGAAATCTCTGCAGGTTATTCATCAAAAGAGGAAAAAGACATTAAATGAAATTACTAATGAACTTTGTCCTGTAAGAAACTTATTATTTTTTATCTTTTCCATTTGAACTTGTTTTCTCTGATTCCATTTAAATGAAATTTTTTTAAGTCAGGCTCATTTTCCAGTTATATTATTGTCCTTTTCGGGTCCTAATATTTCTTGTTATTCTTTGTAGGTGCTTAGCATACAACAATTATACAGGATAAGTACAATGTACTGGGATGACAAATATGGCACCCATAGTGTCTCTTCAGATGTAAGTTATTTCTTGCTCGTGAGTTATTTTCTTAATATTTACTTATTTTGATTTTGATCTTGATCTGCCCCATTAGCTATTCTCGAGATTTCGCTATGGTATTTTCAATTCTATATCATGTTTTCCTTGAAATATAGGTTATTTCAAGTATGAGAGTTATGATGACTGAGGACTCTAACAACGCAGTTAGCAGTTCCTTTTTGTTCGACGATGATTCGAGGTAATCTCAAATAGACATGTAGGATTCATGAAACTGTTTGTTTTTATCATCATTTTTGTTCTGTGTTTGAATTTTTGAAGTACTCAATCATGAGTTTTGAAGACTAGAGATTTAGTAAAGGAATGAGAAATTTATTTATTCATTAAATATGTAAGAAATTAATATAGCATTTCGATACACGCAATCGGAAAAGTACATGGGAGACATTATAAAGAAAGAGAGCAGCAGATTGATTTCTTGATATGTTCTGACCTTGGTGGAAAAAAGAAAATGATAAATCTCTTCATTTGTAGATCTGTTTGAACAGCAATAACAGTTATTACGTTGAATTCCTTCCATGACATCAAAGCTGGATTTAACTTCTGCCATTTTCTCTGCAGCATCCCGTTCTCCGTGGATGACATTTCGAGTTCAATGCAACCGGTTGATGTTGCTGGCATTGAGCCTCCCACTTTAATCCGGAAGAATTCAGGTTTTGCATTTTTGCATTAGCTCTCTGGATGATTATGATTGTGGAGTGTCTAAATCCTACCCTCCTCACCTGAGTATTGGAATCTGCAATGAAATTGGGAATTTAAAATTTAATCTCTCTTGCACTTTGGAAATTGGGAATTTGTTCGTTTCTGCCCAACTCCTTGGTCGTTTTGATGCCATTGATGTATGTTACTGATGTTACCATTTTTTTTTTAAAGAAAACTAACTGTCCAGTGAACAATTTTGAGTGTGTAGAAATTGAGTTTCAAAAATGTGCTTTTACAGTTTTTAAGATATGGAAGATTATGAGATAAATTTATTTTTTTAAAAAAAAAATCATTTAAAAAAGTATGAAAATATATTTTAATGTACCTTTTGTGCGAAGACTGAGATATAATAGAGACCCCAACCTAGGTGTAAGTCATGACCCCAACCGCCAGGAGAAGTATTCAACACCCCGGCTCTCTTTACATGAAATCAAATTCTTTATCAAAGCTCAATTCTAGATCTAAAACAGCATTGCCGGGGCGATATCTGCTTTACATATCTACTTCGACCTAAACTACAAACTATGCCACACCCATTCAAGAGTGATCACACAAGTGACATCTGTAGAACGCATCTAGACTACCCAAAAAGAAATAATAATAAAGCTTAGAAGTTAGCAATTTTGAGCCTCTTTTCTTTTTTTCTCCTCTTGGTGCCAACAACTTTGACCTTCTGAAAATGGAGTTCAAAGAGAGAATGTTACATCAATCAGAGGCGTCAAGTTCAGGGATGTGGTTTTGCTCAGTCTGCATAGCTTGAGGGTCCGATGAATTACATGACCTCATGGAGTTCTCCTGAGGAACCGACTGGTCTGCCGGAGTTTGAGCAGGCTTCCCCTCTGATTTCTTCTTCTCTTTGAGAATGTATTGCCTTGGCATTACTTCAAGTAAAAAGTTTCCTCCATTCCATATGGTCGCAGAGACTTTGAGGACTTGAAAAATAACATGCAATTTGTAAGATAAAAATATGGGTACAGCTAGCGCCATGGTTGCCACTGTGAAAGTCGCTTGGAGGACAATATACATTAGCAGCCGATTTTGATCCCCGAGAATACCGCTTAAACGCCACCACAAGTTGTTGGCTTTCTGTGCTTTTTTAGAGAGCTCTCTGTCAAATTGAGAATGAATAGAAACTGAGCAAGGCTGAAAGATAAAAGCCCAATGAAGAAGGAAAGAAATTCTCACGAATAACTGGACAGCTCCCATTGTGCCACAGTAAAATTTCCCACTGGAGAGAGAGAGACAAACAGAGAGAGAGAAGGCGAAGGGGGATAACAAAAATAATTAGAATACCTGTAAGAAGTCATAACTTCAGGATCTTGTAGAAGTCTCTGTCGTCGTAGGACATCTACAATAAGAAAATAAAGAGCCTGCCACAGGCAGTAAGCAACCAAGGGAACAACAAATAGCCACATCCAGAGGTTGTATTTAGCTTCCACATAAGGCCATGAAGGTCTCCGAGGTGTTCCTACAGGATGCATGGCTTCAAAGAATGCAGGATCCCACCATCGAATTGTGAAGAAAACCAAACCTGATCCAGAATATCAGGTTAGCTGTAATATGCTCATCATTTAAAAGTACAACAGATGAAAAAGAACAATGTCAGAGTCTTAAGAAGATGGTATGGTGTCACTGGCAACATATGAACATCTGCATTAACACTATGGTTATTACCGATACAGCAAATATCACAATCGCATTCTAGCTCTAATAATATTAGAAGAATCAAAGTTTGCGTTTAGATGCTTTGCTTAAAATAATAATAATAAGTTCCAATCAAATGACAATTGAAGAAGTGCAGTACGAGAGTTGCATTAAACTCCGTTTTACTTTTTCCATTTGGATTTTCACCATTCGATTGGCAACATTATGTGGAAAGGGAACAACATGGGTCTTAGCTCTTGGGAGCTCAAATTATGGAGGTAATTTTCTCCTGCTTAACATCCATGTGGGCTGATTTCCCACCATAACAAGCTTCTTACAGCCAGAGGACCTTTATCTTTATTACCATCGGTTTACTAATTACAGGGTTAGAGAGGCCATAAGAATAACATCACATTCACTCACAAAATATAACACTACATGGTTCATTATGGAAAGTTTAAACTTTTATCATCATGAAGCAGCCAAAAGGTACTACAGACCTCACTTCCACCTTCCCCCACCCCCCCCCCCCCCCAAAAAAAAACAAAAAAAAATTAAAAAAGACATACGGTGCAAAATCTAATCATTATTTGAAATGACCTAGCTTTCAAGTAAAAATATCTATTGGAATAAGCCATACCATAAAAAAGAGAAGGTTGTCCAACTTACCAGGCAAAAGATGTATGAAGACGCTTACAATTTTGTCAAAAGAATTAAAGACTAAGCTGCACCTCCATACAATCAGTGCCCAAGCTAGTGGCCCCTGCAGTTGCATTTGAGGAAGTCAAGATATAAAAGAACAAAAGTCAATCTTGTAAACATGATACCAGTATACCCTCTCATGAACAGCTCACCTCTGCAAATGAGAAGCAAATCATGAAAAACTTTTCATTTCTAGGGTAAAAGAGAAGCATGATCAAGAAGATAGTGTTGGCATAGTAGCAGAAATCCTGCAAGACAGAAGCAAAGCACAGCATTTCAGGTATTAATTTGTTAACTTCAGAAACAACGTAGAATGAAACAATGCCGCAACATTAGAGCAATACAGATTGCTGCCTCCTTAAGAAAACCTGGTGAAAAAGTTGCATGAAACTCCAAGAAGACATGCTAACTCTGGTGAGTCAATATTTTGATTGGCACATGATACTGGCATACTATAGTTGTGGAACTTGTGCGTGTATAAACAAAAAAACTACATTCTTGATACATGTAATGAGAGCAAATCACTTTGAAGCGATTTACTTGACTTATAAACAGCCAAATGCTCTGACATTAGCATTGCAGTAGAAATTTAAGAATAACAAAAAATAATTTTTTGTAGTCAAGCTCAACGGAAAAAATCTTCAAAGTAATGAAACTTTACCAGGAGGTAATAATGCCATTTTTTGTATCGATAGTAAATCCAACGCAGAGGAACAAATATAACATAGAGTAAACAGTATACATAAGGTACATCTTGAGGCCCTGCAACGTAAAGAAAATACAAATTAACAAACAATGCTATTATGCCTACTGATTGAGGCCATGAACAAAAGAAAATTAACAAACAATGCTATTATGCCTACTGATTAAGGCCATGAACAAAAGAAAATATATTCTCAAAATCCAAGACTGAATTATTTCACTCACTGGCGCCCAATAGAAAGCAGAATGTTCCAAACCCAAGAACACTCAACAAATAAATCACCTGTAAACAAACAAAGATTCCCATTAATTCAACTTCCCACATATATCCATAGTTCAAACCAACTAAACTATGGTAGAGAAATGCTAAATTTGATACTGAAGCAATCCATCCCAGAAAAAAATATACGAGTTTAAGGTTGCCTGTGAATAGGAGTTGCTCTGAAAATAAAGTCAGAAGTTAAAAAAGGCAGAGGCAGACATACCTTATTGATGAATCTTTCGTGTTCTTCAGCCCGCTTAGCAATCTTATCCGCGTGCTTTGACAAGATCTGTTTTGTCATCTCTTTGGTTTGCGCCACTTTCTGCAAAAACCAACCCAAATCACCAAAAAAGAACGACAAAAATCGAATCGCATAGATGAATCAAATAAAAGTATTACCTTGGATCGATCTTTGAGCTTTTTCCTAAACATCCCTTTTATTTCCCCATTGGATTCCTCCATATTCTCCCCGTTACTCGACATAATTTTTTATTCTTTCCTTTCAGAGATGAAGAGAATACAAGGTGGCGGTGGTGGTGGCTGTTCTTGGCTTATATCATTCACGGCTTCTGTGGGTTTCTCTGATTTTAAAGATGTCATGGCAATGGCATTCTATCAACATAGAACCCGCAACTATGTATATTTATTGGCTTCTTGTTTTTATTCTTAGTATTCAAATCTAAGGATGCTTCTAGCCTTCTAGATTTATTCCAACCGTGTGATTGTCGGACACTTGCTGCAAATTTTTTTCTGCGAGGTATAATAATTATTTGGTAGACCAATCAGCTTTTGTGGTAATATACTAATATGGATGAATTGATAACATGGGTTGAAAACTTTTTGTACAGTTTTGGTAGGTTACTTTGATAGTTTTCAAAATATATTTTTGTTTCTTCCAAAATATTTTTATAATTTTTAATATATTTTTTTTATTTCACAATTATTTAAAAACACCTTCGTCAATTCAGAACTCCATTCGTAATTGTGGAGACTTGTAAATAGGTTTCATACACAGAAAGTTTTGGAAGGGGAGGCCTGAGGAGGACCGTTCATAACATTATTGGATTTATTTGCAGCTATTGGCATTTCCATATTGGGAGATTCGCATAATGCATCTCCCAAGAATATGCCGAAGATTCTCTTTCTAAAGATTGCCGTCTTCTTTTTCTCATTCCATTCTTAGGTGGTCAATTT
Source organism: Gynochthodes officinalis (assembly GCA_020080225.1). Lineage (NCBI taxonomy): Eukaryota > Viridiplantae > Streptophyta > Magnoliopsida > Gentianales > Rubiaceae > Gynochthodes > Gynochthodes officinalis. The sequence goes on along the minus strand of CM034615.1, from coordinate 42,909,910 downwards.
GTTGTTGTGATGTCTTCCAGTAAACATGATAGCGAAATTAATAATGATATTTTTGGTGAAATAGATAGTTTGGGAGTTAATAATTGATATGAGAATATAGGGATTTGAACTCTTGTGACCCGAAAAAATTGACGGATTTTTTTTTAACTATAAATTATATTATTGTTGACATCAACGTGTAGGATGAAATTCTATTTTTATTCTTGTCTGATTAACACCATGAATTTATAATTTACTTCTTGTCTTAATTTAGTTGGCCACATTTGCACTGTAATATATAAATTGTATTTTAAAATATATTTTTATACTTTTTTAAATAATTATAATAAAATATAATGTGTATTAAAAATATAAAAAATTAATTTAAAGAGTAAAAAATGTATTTTAAAATGAATCAAATGCAATTTAAAATTTTGCATCATTTTCTTTTATTGACAAAGAAATTTACAGTTGCTACTCAAAAGTACACAATGGTAAACCCACCCCTGACTAGAATCGGTTGTGTGTTTTTTCACACCTTCCAACGGTATGATTTTTGGAACCACAATCGCCCCACTGTAGGTGACTGAGAGTGTGATTTTGGTGCGATTTGTACCAAAATCGCATTGTAGCACTTTTTTTTTTAGATGTGTTTTGCTACAGCCTCGATTGTCGCTAGAGTCAGAACAGAACATAAACGAGCGCGTTCGTTTCTTGTTTTATTTATTTTAGGCATTCATGTTCGTTTATGTTCGTTTATATTTGTGAAATATGTGTTCGTGTTCGTTTATTTTCGTTTATTAGTGTTCACGAACAGTTCACGAACACTTAACGAACGAATAAACGAACACTTAAAGAACACGTTCACGAACACGTTCGCGAACAAATAAACAAACACATTTGCAAATTGAAAAAACAAAATAACATTATTGAGAATTGAACCTTGGTCTCTAATGTGGGGAGCATGGCTACTTAACACTACACCACAATAAATTTATTTATGAATGATCAACAAACATTATTATTATATATATTATTATTAATATTTTAATATAAACAAACAATAAACGAGCTTTAAACGAACGTTAACCGAGCTTGTTCATGAACACTAAACGAGCTTGTTCACGAACATAAATAAACGAACGTATATTTGTTCGTGTTCGTGTTCGTTTATTAAACGAACACTAAAATGTGTTCGTTTATTGTTCGTTTAGCTTAACAAACGAACATAAACGAACGTAACCGATCTTGTTCACGAACTGTTTACCGAACGTACTAGTTCGTTTACACCTCTAATTTGTCGCCTCCACGTTTGCAAGTGTGCCACGAATTGTATCTGCCGAGAGTTAGGGACCCCACGGGCATTCAGTTTCTTTCTTCACATGCGGTTTGCAGTGCACTGGTCTAGCCGGCATTTTAGTTCGTAGTGTGTTATAATTTGGTCGACCCTAATTAGACTAGTGGTCGTTTTTATAGGCCCTTTAGGCTAGTTGTTTTGTCTGCCTTTGGCGGATGTTTTGTGTTTTTTTTCTGTTTTACGCGGGTTTTATCCTCCTTAGGAGGTTTGTTTTCGTAAGTTTGATTTCATCCAATATTACGAAACTCATTAGTCTTTTCAACTTTGTACTTTTTGCTAATTAGCTACTTAATATATTTAACGTTTTAGAGAAAAAAAAAAAAAAAAAAAAGTAAACCCAGCTGCTATTTTGCGTCGTTTTCTTGTTTATGTTAAATTAATGAGATAGTCAGGATCATCATCATCATCATCTTCTCTTTGCTTTCTGGTACACATTGCACAGAACGATGAAGGAAGCTGACATTATCCATCCCATTTTCCCTTCTTGTACGTTATTTCCATTGCATGAAAAACAAGCAAGCTAGGAAAACGTTTCATTGTCGACTTTCTTGGCCATGAAGCCAGCTCATCTCAAAAATAGTAAATACTTCCCAAATTAAAAAATGTGTGTATAAGGGTCTTTTGAACAAGGTATTTTTATTTATAAATAGAAAAAATTATATTAGAATATGTGAAAATTTTGATGGGTATTTTTTAATAGAAAAAGTATTTTGAAGGGAAAAATAAGAGGAATTTTTTTTAAAATTATGTGAGAGGAATTTGAGTGAAAAAATTTGAATTTTAAATTTTGAAATAAAAATGTGTTTAGATAGTTTATTTTTGTTTGATAATTTTCTTATTTGCAAATAAAAAGAGTTTGCCCAAATGGACCCTAAGTATATTTGGTTTCGTTTGGACAGAGTTTTTATTTATAAAAAATTAATTTTTCTTAAATAAAAACAAAATATTTAAATACATTTTTATTTAAAATTTTTCTACTTAAATTCTTCTCACATAATTTTAACAAATTTTCACTTCTATTTTTCCTTCCAAAATACTTTTTCTATCAAAAAATAAGCATTAAAATTTTCACACATTCCAATACAACTTTTTAATATATATATTTAGCAGTTTTTTTCTTATAAAAAATTCTCACAAATTTTTGTACACATTTTAATATAAAATTTTCAAATAATACACAATTCAAACATAGTTTTAGAAGTATATTCTTCTTAAATCCTTTGATTATCACACATAAGCATTATTACTATCGTCATGACATGTGAATAAAATAATTTTATTATTGATGGAAACTATATTTTGTGATTGGTTTACTTTATTTATATGTTGTTATTGTTTTTAGAGAAACAACAATGTAAAAGGCAGTAACTTATTTTAATAAATGGACAAAATTAATTTTTCTTTTTTAATTTTCCTTTCTTTGGCCAGACTGAACTTTGAAATTTGAACTAATCATGGGAATATTTTTAGAGTAATGCATGATACTCTACTAAATAAATTTTAGAAACTCCACTACTTTTACTCAAATTTGGAACTAAACGTTCAATACATTTGTTACATTTTCTCTCTCTCCCTCTTTTTGCACAGAAAACTAATCAAACATAATACAGAATTCTGATTTATTTATTTTCCATTAACTTTGGCGTAAAAAAAAAGTTTTTTTTTTATAATTCCTATACTATTACAAGAGTACAACTTTTCCTACACTATTACATGAATAGGTGTATCTATTTATGTCTTACTGGAGGGGCGAGTTCCCTACCAAAAGGGAGATAAAACGAGGAGGAGTAGATGACAAATTGAAGTTTCGAACTCATGTCCTCTTGGCTTCAATTGCCTTTGCAAAGTTGGATGGTAAAAAAAAAAAAGGTTAATTTACAATTTTACTCTTAAATTACAATACAAGATATGGGATTCACTTGAAATTGAGAGAATATTAAGTGCAGTTGTTGTACTAAATAAAATTATATAACATGCATAATTTTATGGCAAAAATATAAATTTGATGGTGACAAAAGTTTCTAAAATTTAAGAGACCAAAATTATTATTCTTTTTCTTGATTGTTTGCTGGACTAAAATTGATGATTTTATTCATTGTTTAGTCCTAAATTTGGGCACCCATATCTTAAAATGTCTGAAAAATTCCAGTGGCTGCAGATGTGGATGAGGTGCAGTTGGGGTTGTAGAAGAAGATGGTAATGCCGCCCGCCTTTCAAGGAGAAGTTTCTTCCTGCATTTATGCACAATTATGTCTATATAGCAGCCAGCCATTGAATTGAAGGCCCTCAATAACTCTGATTTTCAAATGCTTGTAGTATTTATGATCATCTAAATTGTGACACTTCCTTCACGGCTTCCTCGAACCACCCAATCTCAATGAAAATTCAAATAACGAAAGATATACTAGAGACATTTAGAATATATATTTATTACATTTTAAAATATATTTTTAAAATTTTTAAATAGTAATTATAGTATAAAAAATATTGAAAATAATAAAAATATTTTTAAAAAAAATACAAAAATATTTTTTAAAATTATAATATATACACATCCTTAATTATTTAATATTATTTTATATGTTGAAACGATGGAAGGTGAACAAGATCATATTAATGGGCTTCATTTCTATGAGTTTTTACTTAAATATTGTAACTTTTAATAAAAATTAAATAAATATTTATGTTTTAAAAAAAGTTTACAAAATAATAAAATTTATATTTGAGATATCGACTTCAAAGTCAATATCTCAAAATTTGACTTTAAAGTCGATATTATGGATATCGACTTTAAAATTAATATTTAAAATTTCGACTTCAAATCACATTAAAAAAAAAAAAATTCTTCTCCTCCCCTCCCTTCTATGCGATCTCCTTCCCTCACAAAAAAAAAAATCCTTCTTTTCTCTCCTTATTTGTACCACCCTCAATCGGCCGCCCTCCTCCTTTTCTCTTCTTCTTTTTAGTCACCATTTTTTCCTTTGAATTTTTTTCGGTCCTTCCCTGGCCCAGATTTTTTTTTTTTTTTTTCTTTTTGTTTCTTCTTCTCCTGCTCCTCGGCTTAGGAGGGGCTGCTATTTGTTCTTCTCCTTGGTCCAAACTGTGGATGGAGGTTGATGATGAGAAGACAGAACACTTTAATAGATAATTTGTTAAATAAAATGGAGAATTGAGTCTTAAAACTTTGGGGAAAAAATGTTTAAATCTTTGTTCTCAACATTGGTTCTAACATAGAGAATTGATATTTTTGTATTGAAAATTCAATAATGATCTATATACCCCATAGTTGATCATACTTGAAAATGAAGAACGCATGATGGATGATTAATGAACAAAACATTGGTTCAACTCGTAATAATTCTTATATTATTTTATTAATACCATAGAATCAAGTTTTTTGCTGTTCGTCTTTAATCCAACATTAGTTATTGTTTGCTTACTACCAATGAAGATTACTGTTGAGGGAGGGGCAGCTGCAAGGCAACAAAAAGGGAGGAAAATATTTGCTTTTTTTTTTTTTTTTGGTTGAGAGAGAGCGGCTGTAGGGAAGGGAGGGGAGAAGAAGATTTTTTTTTTTTAATGTGATTTGATGTCAATATCTCAAATATATATTTTATTATTTTGGGAATTTTTTTTAAAACATTAATATTTATTTAATTTTTTAAGTAAAAAAATCCCATTTCTATAGTATGGCTGTATGGATCAACTGTTCAATCAACTTAAAAGATAGGGAAAACATGTTATACGTACATTCACTAAACTAAATAGAATAGTGCAATTAAAAGATAGTTAGAAAGAACGATTTATACTTTAAAGGAGGCATCCCATTTATAATATGGGATTAAAAAAAAATTATGCAATTAACTTATTGCATAAAAAAAAAAAAGAAGACAACGAATATATGAATTTTTTTTCCCTAAAAGATATTACTCTAAGATTTGTTAGAGAAGAATGATTTCTATTATACATATTTGTTCCAAAAGTTAACATATGTAACTAATCCATCACACGTAGGTAGAGATAATTTGATTATTAACATTAATGTATTTAAATGTACAAAAATATATAAAAAAAGTCCTATAGTTGGAAAATATATTCCAACACTATAATTGCTCTAGAATCATATTTGTTGGTGAAACTAAGATTTGAAATAATAGTTTGATAGGAGTTTACACAATTGAATGAGTCCAAACTTTTTATCATTGTAATTCTTATTGCTAGTGATGATGCATTAATTTCGTTATTACCACTCCATCTTTCATTAAGGATTAAAGGCACATGCATGGGAAAAACTAAGGGGGCGCTTGGTTCATGGAGGAGAATGTGAAAGATAATGGAAATGATAATAGATTTTTTTTATTATAATTGTATTGGTTAGTTTTTGTTGGGGGAATGATAATAATAATTATTTGAGATAATATCATTTATCACCTTCATAGTTTTGTAATATATCAAATTAAACCCCGTCGTTTGAAAAAATATCAATTACCCTCCTTGACTACCAGTCAACCTAACTAGAGGGTACAAAAAGACAAAAAAGTCTTCAAAAATTTTGATATAGTTTAAAATGCTTTATTAAATTTTTAAAAAGACAAAAATTTAATAAATTTTTTAAAAATATATAATAAAAATTTTTAAATTAAAAAGATAAAATTTAAAGACAAAAATTTAATAAAATTTAAAGACATAAAGATATCAAAAAATTTGATATACTTTAAAAAATTTTAAAAAGACAAAAAAGAAGAAATTTAAACACAAAAATTTAATAAAATTATGTACAATTTTCGTAAAAAAAAATATTTTAAAAAGACGAAATATAGTTATTTTATTTTTAAATTCAAAATTTTTATGTCTTTTTCGCATTTAAATTTTATTAAATTTTTATTTTTAAATTTCATTTTTTTATTTTAAAAATTTTTATTATATAGTTTAAATAATTTTATTAAATTTTTGTCTTTAAATTTTTTTTTTGTCTTTTTTAAAATTTAATAAAACATTTTAAACTATATCAAATTTTCTGAGGACTTTTTTGTTTTTTTGCGCTTTCCAGTTAGGTTGACTGGTAGTCAAGAGGGGCGATTGATATTTTTTCAAACCACGGGGTTTGATTTGATATATTATAAAATCACGATAGTGGTCAATGATATTATCTCTAATTAATTTTATTATTCCAAATATGCAAAGCGTTGCTTCTACAACCTTGGTTCAAGAAAAAAAAAACTTATGGATAATTACTTTCATACCCTCAAAATGGAGAGAATAAAAGATACTCTAATTTTGATATTTAAAGTTATTATTCACAAAATGATATTTTTTAATTAAATATCAAATTTTATTTCATTCTCATTCCATTTCATTCCACCCCAAACTCCTCCACCAAGTACCCCTTGGTTAGATAGTGATTTACTGGGACATGAGAAAGTGGTAACAAGACGAACTTGAAGGCTTTTTTTAGTTCTAAAATTTTGAATTTGAGAAGGGAAGACTAAAATAAGATGAAATGGATCCGAAAGGACAAAAATACTCTTGGTGGCACACCCGTGATTAGTTAACGGTCACATTTTGACAGAATAATCATAAAACAACCATTTGACCAAAAAAAAAAAAACCCAAAGCTAACAAAAGAAAATAAAACTTTTGAAATACTTTAAAGGAAAAGAAGTTGAGTTGTGTCCATCTAAAAATTTAGGCTATAAGTCCCTAGGGGCTGGTTTAATGGTAAACTATGGGAGCAATTCCATGGGGGTCATGAGATCAAACCTTGAATATCATTGCTGTGTAAGATTTGGGACGGTTCTATCCAATTTTGGAGGATTAGTCTCATGCTTGACATGGTGGGTCACATAACCGTAATGACACCTAAGACCTTACATGGCAGCTACTAGGACATGAGGCCACAAATAAAGTTTGGGACATGCCTTGTCAGTGAATGTGGGGATACTTCCAAGTGAAAAAGAAAAAATAGGCTGTATACCGACAACTATTTTGATTTTGATTTTTCATTTCATACATATTTTTCAGAGTGCAAACGTTGGATGTTCAGCATTTCGAAAAAGGTTTCAAAACATATTTTACCTACAAAAAATAAAATAAAATAAAATAAAACCCTAAAATACAGCTGCTATCTACTCGTTATTTCACGTTTTAATGTTTTAATTATCGCCTTTATAGTATTTTAGTTTAAAATATATTTTTATAATTTATTCAACATTCCAATTCAAAATGCATTTTTGAATTTACAAGCAATACCACATTTTAGTTCAAATTATTAATTCAAACAACATTTCGAAACACATTTTCAAAAAATTATTTTAAAATACAATTCATTTGCAGATTTACTCTCTTTCTTTTCGTACAATTTTACTTATTATACATGCTATTACAACATTATAAATTGTAGAGTAAATCATTTTTTGGTCACCATATTTTCGTTTTGTCTCAACTTTAGTCACTATAACCTTTTTTCTTTTTTTTTTTTCTTAAAAAAGGTCATTGAACTCCTAAAAATGCTCCAAAGTTAGTCACTTCATCTAGTACGTCCGTTGAGTGTTGACGGATGCCCATTTTTGTTGGACAAAAAAGTCATTTCATATTAAAAAAACTATTTATTTTTTTTCTCTCTCTTCTTCTCTTTCCTTTTCTCTTCTTCCTCTTTTTCTTCCTCTCACGCCACAACCACGACTTCCATAACGAAAAACTTGCCTATACACCAGATCCACCCTCGATAACCATTATCCATAACACTATACAACAATTACAAGCCAATGTACATTTCAAGTTCTCATCAAACAAGAGGGTTAAAGCACCAGATCCTAGACGTACAGTGACTTCACTGACCTTGACTACGAATGAAAGGTATGATGGTATTGGTACCTATGATTGTTGTGCCCAATCTTTGGTGCTGTCACAATGAGTTCTCCACTCCATTTAGTTTTTCAGTTGATTAAATCATAAAAATCATCCTCAACATTTGCGAAAAAGTTCTTTTTCATCCTTTATATTTCAAGCGGTTCTTTTTAATCATTTACATTCATAAACTTGTCAATTTAACACCAATGACCGACAATAACCCATTTCTCCGGTTAAATGGCATTTTCTACGCGCGATGTCTTATATTGGCGAGGGTACTTTCGAAATAGCCAATTTAACATCTTCTTTTTGCTTTTTGCAGAGAAAACACCAGGTAAAGTAAAAACGAAATCCACATCTGGCAACCCATTACTAATGAAAATAGGCATTCATTAATACTTAAGGGACGTATTAGACGGAGTGACTGACTTTGGAACACTTTAAGGAGTTCATTATTTTTTTTTTGAGAAAATATAATATAGTGATCAAAATTAAAACAAAACAAAAATATGATGACTAAAAAAATAATTTACTCTAAATTGTATTATTTCTCTTACTCTGGTCGAGGCGTGTGTATATAATGTAGATGAAATTGTGATCGCAAAATAGGAAAGTTGATGTGTGCAAGATAGGATGAAAAGGATCCAGGCAGCGGCCCAAAAGGACAGGGCGGATCGAGACAAATATTGAGGGCATTGGCCCACAGTAGTGAGTTTGGCGCTCAATTTCAAGTTTTGAACAAATTGTGGGTCGGTAGCCCAAGCGCCCAACGCACGCTCCTCGCCCTTTCCTCCCTTTTAAACGTTGAATGCTAAATTAATTAAATAAACAACATTCTAATCAAATGTGACCCTCGAGGGTGTCCCTACTACTATATTGTTTGGTCAACGACCCTAACAAGTTTTAGTAATTACAACAAATTCCACCATTTTCTGAGTCACTTTTAGCATGCAATCACATGATATTGCCTTATTTTAATTTGATTTGATAAAAGCACATATTCAAATATTTATTATAAAAATAATAATTTTTACAATGAAAATTTTTAGTTTTTAATATGATATTTACACAATAAAATGATATTAAGTGATTCAAGTAATTATTGTTTCGGACATATAAACGATACGTCAGTTAAGAAAAGTTTCGTGTAAATTTTTTGTTATATATATTACTGTCTCTCTCATAGTAATTAATTATAAAAAAAAATGTAGAGAGTAGATGGGCTGATTAGGGATTTTGTGAGATAGTGGAAAATTGTCACTTTGCTTCCATATTTGTATATAATATGCATTTAAAAGGGAATGACACTTTAGAGTTAAACAAAGTTATTGAATTATAACATAACAAAGCAAAGCAAAGCAAAACTTTGATTAAGACAAAAGTGGTATATGCTGCCTAAATCCCTCTCAAATTGTTGTTTATTGGCAACTCAGGTTACTCAGCCACGTGGGAAACCTAATTTTGTTGTACCTTTAAGCTAGGTCAGTCGTGACTCGTGACTCATGTGACACAAGAAAAAGTTAATATTCTTATTCTTCCACATGTTTCACTAAAATTTCTATGCGGCCCTTTGCATGAATTTCAATTTGCAAATACGGAGTAGTGAATATTAGGGTATGTACAATGTATATAGATTACATTTAAGAAATATTTTTATATTTTTTAAAATAATAATTATAAAAAATATATATATATATATTGACAAACAAAAAAAATGTGGTTTGATAATTCAATTCATACATACTCCTAATTACCGCACGTGTTAGTTTTGTTTATGAACAAATTTGTAGTTTTATTGTTCAAAAAATGAAATTAAACATTAGATTCAGCAATTACATTCAATATTGTTCAATCACTTTAATGATACTATTATTTCTTCTTAAAATTTTCTTTTCAATATTATCATCTTTTGTATGCTTATTAGTTTTGTTCACTATATTATTGTTAGAATTAGATTATGGTTATATAATCCCCAATCTTTTTATTTTGAATTCAGTTAAACTCAATTTTAAAATCTTATAACAAAACAATTTGACTTGCTATATTTTTCTTATCCAATTTTCTCTCAAAGTTCAATCAAAACATAACATTTATCACTAAACTTTTTTAATTGCTATTTAACGATATCATTTACCAAATATTTCACAAAATTTTTTCCTTTTAAGCCACCATGACTAGCATACATGGTTCTTAAATTTACCCTTATTTTATTTTTAAAATATATTTTTTTTCTATCATTAACAGTCATCATACTTATTAACGCATTAATGAGAGAGAATTTAAATCATCATAATAAAATATATTCTAATGAAATCATGCTACAAATTTAAATAATTTGATGAACTCTTATATTCATATTTTATAAGAGATATTTTGTATTTTTTTAAAAATTTTTAATGACTTTATTTACTATTTTTTCTTTCATTTGTATTATACTAATTATTTTTGGCTTTTATTTTTGTTTTTATATGTTAGATAAAAAAAAGTTTATGTGTTTTTATGTTTGTTTATATGTGTTATTTATATATTTTGTCTTTTTGGGTTTGTATCTATTTGTCTTCTAATATAAACCCTCTAAAATAATTTATTATTATCTATATTATTTAAATTTAATGCTAAAATAATATACTTTTAAACAAAAAATAAAAAATTATAATTTTAAAAATTTAAATTATAATTACATATTTTTTTCAACAATAACAATATCTGTGTAATTGTACAGGTAGAATTATAGTAGTTAAATATTTCTAGTTTAATCTCGATTAACATGCAGAATAAACTTACCTCAAAACTAACATTTAACTAAGTTTACATAAATTTGCATTTTTGTTCTATAAATTCTCATCTTTAGTCATTTCATTTCAAATGAAATGAAAGATTATAAGTTAAAAAGTGTAAAACATGAGTAGATAAATGTCGTGGGTTGCAATAGAAGCACAATTGAAACATTGGACAGAAATCACAAATACTCAAAAAGTAGAGGGTACAAGCAAAAAGCTTCAAACCAAACTTTGAAATAAAGTACGGGAACGCCAAAAATTGGGAGAGAGAAAGATCGGTGCGCTAGGACAACAGCTCAGAACGAGAATTCCTCGCCTCCAATATCGGTCACTCTACTTGTAAGAAAATTATTCTCTCTTCTTTCATTATTTACTTGTTTATTTTTTTTAAGTTTTGATTGTTTTCAAATCGGAGCAATCTCTTTCGTACACATACATGTTAATCTCAGCCGGACTTTGAATGAACCCCTCAATGTTTTTTTTTTTTAATTTTGGGCTCCAACGACGATAAAACCTATGAATTATCTTGTCTTGAAATGTTTTTCCTATCTGGGTCAGCCTGGATACTCACCCAGGTAAACCATTTTGAAGCATCATTTATTAAGGATATCAATTATTGTTTTTTTTCTTTAGTCCTTTTCTGTTGGATGTTGCCTTGATGGATTGATTGAAAATCTTAAATTTGTTTGAATTTTCTTTTGATGGGTTTTGTTAAAGTTTAAATTTTTGTTCTTGGGGTTTTGCTAATTTTAAAGTTTTGTTGTGAAATTGTGTAGATTTTGTTGGGTGGAAGATGATGTCTAAAGTGGACGCTAGAAAGAAACTAGGTGAGGAATCAGCAGCTGGGAAGCTGTTAAATGATATTGAAACAATTAGTAAGGCCCTATATTTGGATAAAAATTTGCCAAGGAGTATGATTTCCACAGTTAGTAGTCGATCTAAGTCTGTTGGAAAAATACCAATGCCTGAATCCAAGCACAAGGGTAAAAATGATAAAAAGGATGCAGTGGATAAGGAGAGGGATAAGAAGTCTATCTGGAGTTGGAAGAGCTTGAAGGCTTTAACTAATGCTCGGAACCGGAGGTTCAATTTTTGTTTTTCCCTCCAAGTACATTCCATTGAAGGGTTGCCACCGTTTTTTGATGACCTTAGTCTTCTTGTGCACTGGAAGAGGCGGGATGGTGAATTGACAACTCGTCCGGTTATGGTTTTTCAAGGGATGGTGGAGTTTGAGGAACAGTTGACCCATACATGCTCAATATATGGTAGCAGGAGTGGACCTCATCATTCTGCCAAGTATGATGCAAAACATTTCCTGTTGTACGCTTCAGTTTATGGGACTCCTGAGCTTGATTTAGGGAAACATCGGATTGATCTCACGAGATTGCTTCCTCTGACGTTGGAGGAATTAGAAGAGGAGAAGAGCTCAGGGAAGTGGACAACTAGTTTTAGATTGTCAGGTAAGGCTCATGGTGCACAAATGAACGTCAGCTTTGGATATGAGGTCATTGGAGATGGTAAGAATAAAGATGTTTCTGAGTCACAGAGCTTGAGGCAGCACAGCACAACCCAAAGGAAAGACTTGGCACAAATTGACAGTAGTCATGACCTGAGCACAATACGTCGGACAGGTAGCCTTCCTGCAAGGCCTTCAATTTCACAGAAGTCTGTCGAAGACATAAAGGATCTTCATGAGGTTTTGCCCATACCAAAATCCAAATTTTCTGATTCAATATCCGAATTATCTGATTCAATATCCTTACTGTATAAGAAACTTGATGAAAAGGAATTAGATATTGCAACTGAGCCTTTAAAACCAGAGGTCGATGTCTTTCCTGATCCTCTCGAGCCTGTAAAGTTTGATATGCATTTGACCTCTGATGCTGGCCATGAAAATGAAGAAAATGAATTTGAAGCTACTGAATATACTATCACAGATCAAGGGGCAGAATTGCCCTCTAATGAACAGGAGAAAGCTATAGAGGACACCGGAAAGGCTGCGCATGATTCTGCAGGAGAGGGTGTTGAAACCAGTGTTGCTCAGGTGTTGTCTACAGAAGAAATCATCCATCATTCCAGAATTGAGGGTGAAGAAAATGAGCTCTTGGCAAGTGACTCCAAATCTAGAGAGACTGACACCAAAGAATCACTGATGAAAGATTTGGAGTCGGCATTAAGCAGTGTCTCTGACCTAGTCAAAGAAGGGTCAGATTCCCAAGAAGATGAAGGTGAGATTTCAAACTCAGTGAATCACTTGGAGCTTCAATCCAGTTATGGGGAGCTTAGGAAGGGGAAATCACTCAGTTTGGATGATGTTACCGAAATTGTAGCTAGTGATTTCTTGGACTTGCTAGGCATAGAGCATAGTCCAGTTGGCTTGAGTTCAGAAAGTGAGCCTGAATCTCCAAGGGAGCGCCTTCTGAGGCAATTTGAGAAAGATACTCTGGCTAGTGGGTGTTCCTTATTTAATTTTGGTATCGATGAGGAAGAACCAGAGGTCTTTTATGATGCTGCAACCGGGTCAGAGTGGGGTGCTTTTTCCAGAAATTTTGATTATTCTTCTTTTGTGCATACTTCTAATGCAGTGCCTAAGATTGAAGCAGAAGCAATGACACAAAAAACTAGAGCCTCAGAGTTGGAGGATTTGGAGACAGAAACTTTAATGTGTGAGTGGGGCCTGAATGAGAAGGCTTTTCAACAATCTCCACCCAGTAGCTCAGGGGGATTTGGTAGTCCTGTTGATCTGCCTCCTGAAGCTTCTCACCAGCTTCCTCCCCTTGGAGAGGGCTTAGGCCCCTTTGTTCAGACTAAAGACGGAGGATTTTTGCGCTCAATGAACCCTACCCTTTTCAGCAGTGCCAAAAGTGGGGGAAGCTTGATTATGCAAGTATCCAGTCCAGTGGTGATGCCCGCAGAAATGGGATCTGGTGTCATGGATATTCTGCAGCATTTGGCCTCTGTTGGGATTGAAAAGCTCTCAATGCAGGCAAACAAATTGATGCCTTTGGAAGATATAACAGGAATGGCAATGCAGCAAATAGCATGGGAAGCTGCACCAAGTTGGGATGGACCTGAGAGGTTTGTCCCTCATATTGAGGCATTTTTTGAACAGTAATATTTTACAGATATAAAAATTTATATTTTCTTCTTGAGAAAATTCATTGCAAGAATTGATTGTATTCCTTGGTGTAGTGCAGGCAAGATTTCTTGCAGAATAAACCTGGAATTGGAAGAAGTATACCTGGTGAGCATGGAAGAAATAAAGCAAAGACATCTCAAAGCAGGAATAGTAAGTTAGAGCCAAATGCTACTGGCAATAGCATTGACACAGAATATGTATCCGTGGAAGATCTTGCTCCATTGGCAATGGATAAGATTGAAGCCCTTTCAATGGAAGGGCTGAGAATACAATCTGGCATGTCAGATGAGAATGCTCCCTCTAACATTAGTCTGCAATCCATAGGTGTGAATTTTCAGCCTTTGAGGGGAAGAAGGTTAGCTCTGATGGATCCCTTGGTCTGGAGGGTGCTGGTGGATTACAATTGTTGGACATTAAGGACAATGGTGATGGTGTTGATGGATTGATGGGTTTATCATTAACCCTTGATGAATGGATGAGGCTGGATTCTGGTGAAATTGATGATGAGGATCATCTCAGTGAGCGCACTTCTAAATTACTTGCAGCTCATCATGCTACATCCTTGGAGTCATTTCGTGGAAGATCAAAGGGAGAGAAGAGAAAAGGCAAAGGTCGAAATTGTGGTTTGCTTGGAAACAACTTTACTGTTGCATTGATGGTACAGCTTCGTGATCCCTTGCGGAATTATGAAACAGTTGGTGCACCAATGCTTGCACTCATCCAAGTGGAGAGAGTGTTTGTCCCTCCAAAACCAAGAATATACTGCACGGTTTCCCTCGTAAGGGACAGCATTGAAGAAGATGATGAGACTGAGCCTGCTAAAAAGGACATCAATGAGGAGCCCAAGGAAGAAAAAATTCCTGAAGAGGAGGAAATTCCTCAGTTTAAAATCACTGAAGTACATGTTGCAGGTCTAAAGACTGAGCCTGATAGAAAGAAGATATGGGGGTCGAAGAATCAACAGCAGTCTGGTTCTCGTTGGTTACTTGCCAATGGAATGGGGAAGAAGAATAAGCATCCACTCTTGAAGTCAAAGGCTGGTTCCAAATCATCCTTGCCAGTGCCTTCCCCTGAAACTACTAAAGTGCAGCCAGGTGAAACTTTGTGGAGCATCTCTTCTCGGGTTCATGGCACAGGAGCGAAATGGAAGGAACTTGCTGCCCTGAATCCACATATTCGTAATCCCAATGTCATATTGCCAAATGAAACCATCAGGTTGCGATAGTAGCATAGGTTTTGCAGAAGGATGTACAAGCAAATGATGAGGCTTAGTGATGCTAGTCAAGCTATCTTGAACTTGGCAACACCTTGTAAATGTTAAATTGGCACCCCGTGCTTTTGTTTCGAATTGTTATCCAAGATTGCCTTCCACACAAGAAATGTGTAGGGTCAGTAGTGAAGACTTGTAACTTTTTTGAATGAGGTTATACTTAACCAGTACAAGTTTGTGCAGTGAACTGTTAAAGGATAGCTGGCTTTGTATGTGAAGCATCCTTGTTCAAAAATGTACCACGTTTTGCAGGATCTTTCGGTGCTAAGGATCAAGGGAGTGTGTTTTTGTTTTTTGATCTCATTGAAAAATTTAGCTCTAGTTTTCTGCATTGAATGAGTACTAGCCAGAACTTTCATCTTCAGCAAATTTGTACTTACCTATTAGGTTTGTTGTCATAACTACCTTTCCTGACAATAGAACAGCAGATCACTCAGCCAGCAAGTATGCACATAATAAGCTGAATTTCCTATTCCAACTGCAATAGTTACAGCTGAATTGTTAAAATGAGGACACAGAAATTTTCAGGTGGAAAACTAAAGCAAATTCTCTGTTGAGAATTGACCGGAACCATAACTAAAAGCGCATGTTGGAAAAATGATAAGTTTATGCATTTCTAGAACATGACACATGAGTAGACTTCCAAAAATAAAACTTGAAACTTATTCTAGCCTTCTTCATCGGTTGCAGGTTTGAATTCTACTCAGTTGACCTTCCAACCTCTGAGTACTTGAATGCCTGATTGCTATTAACTAAATGGAGTTGAAGAAAGAAAGGGTGACGGATTGCATCTTATACCTTAAACACAAGCCCTTTTGAATTTTGATCAGAAGTGAGAAAAGAAGAAGGATGTTCTTGTCAATAAAATTGAACCTATCCCGATATCCTATATTCTAGAGTTAAGTACCGCAAAAAGAACATGCCCAACAAAAAATGAAACCAAAAAAATTCAAGTAACAAAATTTTGTTAATCCATTCAGTTTTTACAATCTGAACCTTAAATTTCTCTATCTTCAACTGGTATACACACAAAAAATTGGTAGTTACATATAAGATGATGAGATCCACATGCAAGTCACAGTTCATCATTATCATCATCATCATCATTATCAGCTGAAGCTGCGCTCTTCTTCTCCTTAATATAACCATACTTTCTGAGAATCCATAAGTTCATTCGGACAGCATTTCCAATGAAAACAACACCCATGAGGGACAACCATGTCAAAACAGATATTTGAGTAACTTTCTTTAGCGTGCCATGGACATCCGGAGAATCTGGTGACATATGCCGAAGAGTGATGAAATAAGTGCAAACTTGAAATGTGATTGCGATCCAAACAGTCACCATTTGAAGCCACATCCATCGCCTTCTTCGAAGCGGTAAACCACTAACCAGAAGAAGGATTATACTCAGTGAAGAAAGAAAAGTAATGGTGTTAAAAATCATGAAGAGGCCATACTCCCGCGGCTGCTTGTAAGCCATGACTGAGGTTCCAGCAATGTGAGGCTTCAAAACAGTATTTCCATTTTGATCAGTTACATAATCATCTTGCCAAACACCGCCTGGCGGGGTTAGCCCAGCTTGAAAAGCCACAGTTGCAAGCAAAGATGCCACAACCATCAGGGCACTTCTCTTTCTGCCCAGCCAATCTGTGTGCTTGTGTTTCACAATTGGATTCTTTGCACTAGTACTAGGCTTTGAGGAGAGTCTTTTAGTAGTCTGACGAAGAATGTTATCTTGCATCTTGTCTTCTCTGATTAGATGTAAATCCTTAACACCCAAAGCTCCTGCCCTTCTTAGTGAATTTTCAATATCCAAATCTCTCAAGTCTCTTGGGCTTTGAGTTAGAATATCCAAAGCTGTGATGCCATACTTGTTTAATGCATTTACTTCCAATTGATACATTGTGAGCAAATGGTTTATAATCTGCACAATTGATCAATAATTGTTGACTTTTCATCTAGAAATCAGAATTAATGCATGGGTTTGATAAATTAAATAAAAGATTATGCAGGGATGACATAACAACTCTTGAACTGGAGACTGGAGCTGACAATAACATATATTTCAATCATCCTCGAATCGAAAAACAAGAAACAAATTGTTTTAAAGCAATTATAAAATCTTGTCTATGTCCTGCAAGGGGATATTTTAGATACGGAGGCACTTGTCTTTTGATTTAAGTTTTATATCAGTTTTGGGCCAAAAATCCAATATTGAGCAACTAATTAACCTAACTATTCGCCTTATTTGAGCGATTACAGAGACTTTCGGGTCAAGAACAAAAGTCAAAAATTAAAAGTTTAAACTTGAGATTGTTCATAACACAAAAAACACACCCACACACAGCTGCTCTAGATTGAATATTAAGAAGAAACATTTGAATGAACTTTAAGATAGTTCATCACCAGACAGTGTGACCAATTCAAATGTTTTTCAGGGGAAAAAAAAAAAAAAAAAGGTACCTACTCACCTCAAATTG
Source organism: Gynochthodes officinalis (assembly GCA_020080225.1). Classification (NCBI taxonomy): domain Eukaryota; kingdom Viridiplantae; phylum Streptophyta; class Magnoliopsida; order Gentianales; family Rubiaceae; genus Gynochthodes; species Gynochthodes officinalis. Next base: position 42,892,053 of record CM034615.1, on the reverse strand, counting down.
CTTCTTGGACACAGCCATATGCAACACAGTGTTCCCATCACAATCCCTCCAATTTACCAACTCAGTCTCCTTCTTAATTGACTCAGTAAGCAACTTCAACACCTCCAACCTATTATACTTGACACAAAGGTGCAACACCGTCTCCTCACGGTCAGTCAACACCCGAGTAAACTCGGGCTTAACTCTGACCAACTCATCCACCACCTTAACTCTCCCTTTGATCACCGCAACATGCAGAGCAGTCCTACCCTCCAAATTCCTCACAAAGCCCACCTCAGCATCAGCCCGGAGAAGCTCCTTCACTACCTCAACATGCCCTTTTGCTGCTGCCAAGTGCAGAGGCGAGCAGGAAGACGAGTCCAACTCGGCTGCTAACTCGGGCTTGAAAATCAGTAGCTGCTTCACGAAATTCACGTGGCCCAAGATGGATGCTGTGTGCAGAGGAGTCTCCGAGACACATGACACGATGATTTTGTCCAGAATCAAGGGATCATCTTCTCGGACGAGTTGAAGCAATGATTCCACATTTCCTTGTATCGCTGCCTCAGAGAGTTTTCTTTCCATTTTTCTTCAAAAGTCTCTGAAAAACACACATACAAACGCAAAAACCCACCCAAATCATTCCTTAGTAGTCTCTCAAGTCTCTAAGTCAAGGCTGGAATTTGAACGTACAACAAGCCGACATGGAGGACTGGAGAAGAAGCGCCGTGAATGCCATGGGACCCGCCTGCGAAGAAACTATAGGTGGGGACCAATTCCAAGTTGGAAAGGAAGTTTCTACGGTTGTTTGACTTTGTGGCAAAATGAAAAGAACCCTGCACTCTTAATTGATTATAATTTTATTAGTTATAAATTCTACCCGTTTAATATATTGAAATTTTTATTTTTTTAATGATAAATTATAGGTAATTATTATTAATAAAAATGGTATAAGAATTTTATTTAATTTTATTAAAAGTGTGCTTTTTTGTATGAACAAAAATTTAAAGTGAACTTTTTTTTGGGGATAAAAAGAGCAATTTGCACCGTATGTTATTTTGTATTTTTTGAAACAACTCTTTATATTTTAAGAAAACTTTAATTTTATAAATTTTAAAAGGTAAAAAAAATGCAAAATAAAATGTAATGTATTTATTTTTGGAAGGGATAAGTTTAATAAATTGTGTATTGGGCTTATGGATGGTATTGGTATCTTGGAACATCCTAGTCAGATTATTAATTTAGTATTTGGAACGTTTCACAGAAGAATTAATTATAATAATGTGGATGTGGACCAACATGGCTCATTTGGGATTTTTTTTTTTTTTTTTTTTTTTAACATGGTAGTTGAACTTGTATGGAATGTTTTTATATAATAATTACGAAATAAAAAATATTTTAAAACGTTATCTAAAAACGCGCCGTTGACCTCCTTTCACTCCTGTTTTTATGTTTTATTAATGTATCACTTTTAGGCTTGCAGTCGGGAGATGTCCCCATTCTGAACTCACATTGTTATGTCACAAGGCACAAACAACCTAATTCGCCCACCAAATTCTCAATTCTGTAATGGTCATATCATTGTTGCGTTGTTCAGTTCTCCTTTAGTTTTGGGTTCAATTATTTATTTCCATGGTGCTTGTAGTCAATGAATGAGGCAACAAGAAGGCAACCTCCTGCAAAAGTCATTGTTATTGATGCTTAAACTAAGTCTAATTCCCTCATCCTAAACTGCTCTCATCTTCACATCATCAATATTCAATAAAATACTCTTTTCGTTCTTTAAAAAACAATATTATTTTAGTTAAAATATAATTTTTATTAATTATTAAATACAATTCATTTAATATATTAGTTCAAATAAAAAATATTTTTTTTAAAAAAATTAGACTTGTTTTTAGAATAAAAGAGAGTATATAATAATCAACATCTACTCATTACCATCCACAGAGAAGAGAATCCTAGCATAGACTTTGCACTATATTAGTAATTGCCTAGAGGCCCCTATCACGATCTATAAAATTTCATAAATTTACCATTAAAGAAAGAAAAACTGCCTGCCTACAGCAATAAGATCTCTACATCATGAATTTAGAACCGCAGGGAAGACGTTCAGGAGTTCAGAGTTAGAAATATTTTCACAAAACAGGTTTAAGAACATCACAACACTGCAGACGCATCTCAATTAAGAAGAATGACCAGCCAGCTAGATGGTTAGCTACAACCTAAAATGGGGACAGACACAAGATCTGAGACCTAACACCTCAACATTAAATGCATCAAGGACGCGATCTTTTGTTGCTGCAAGATGGGCATTTGTAATGCTTAATGTGCTCAGCCCTTGCAGGAGTGATCTTCACACACTTGCCATGGAACCACCTCTCACATATGTCACAGCAGATCCAAAATTCATCTGAAGCATAGTTCTCCCCACATGCTCCGCACAATGTCTCCCCATGCTCATCATCTTCTTCATCTGCTAAGCCTTCATCCTCGTCCTTCTCTTGGCCTTTTGGGTACTTGCTCTGGAATTGGAACCAAAATTATTTCGCATCCACAAATAATACTGCCTCAACAAGTGGTAACAAATGCATATCTATTGTAGGCATGAAAAAGAAACCACAAATTTCAACGTTTTTCAGGAACTGGAGAAGACAGCCTCACAGCCGTGTATCATAATGCATAATGAAAAAGAATAAAACTCATGCAAAGATTGGATTTCCTGGGCTTTAAGGGTACATTCCTAGGGCTTTAATATCATCACGGAGGAACTCTTCCACAATTAGTGTAACATTGGCATACCAACACATGAACAAGTGCTAACTATACAGTAACATGCACGCAAGAACAAACTAAGGCAAAGAGTACATTCCTTGGGCTTTGATATTTTCACAGAGGAACTCTTCCATAATTAGTGTAACATAAGCATGCAAACACATTAAGAAGCGATAAGTATACAGTAACATGCACACATATGTAACAAGCAGAGCTTACTAATAGATTCCAGACATTTTTTAGCTTATCAAATTTGGAGAGAGGTTGATGTTTACTTAAATCTTCCTTTAAGACAAGAAAACCAAATGAAGTACAAAGCAACCGCAAATGACCCTCATTTCCACAAAGATGAAGCTTTAAAAAATTTACCAAGTATTCTTCAAATCAAAGCAAAACTCCTGATGAACCGTGCCCAAGAACAATATGACTCACAACGAAACACATTAAAAGCAGAATGACTAGATTCAGCTGCCTGTAAATTTCCACAGGCTGACATCAGAGTTATTGCCTTTGAGGCACTCTAAATTGGAGTACAAAGGTACAATTAATCCATAAAAATAAGCAAATCGAAATAATCATATCTATGTAAAAGGGGGAATTATTGAGAGAAGTATTCTCTCCTCTCCTCCCCCTGTGGGAAAAATTTGAAAAAGAAAAAGGTAACATGCCTGACCAAGAAGTAGCAGTTTCAGAATTCATTTAGCAGTCTAGAATACATCAACCTCATAACCCCCCCGCCCAAACGCACACACACACAAGGATCCAATTCTCTCTCTCATAAGTAAAATCTAATGATCCAGATAAAGAGAAAGATTCAAAGGCTTTTGAGAACTATGGGGCAATTACAAGGAGCTAGAAGCAATTTCCTACAGAAAAAACAAAAATCAGATCTATGGTAAATAAGAGGCATAGTAATCTGCCACAAAATGGAACCTCAAAAAACATATATAACCTACAGATATCGGCAATATACAATATGATGAATAATGAATAGAAACAAAACATAAATGTTTATACCACCTTTGAGTTCGGCTTGGACTTGTTACTGCTATGGTTTGAGATAGTTGATTTCTCTTTCAGTTGCTTCTTGGCAACTCCAGTTACAACTTCAAATAAAGTCGGGAGATCATTAATCATACCAAAGAGTCGTTTCCTGAATCACAATGGTGAAGATTTCAGAAAGCGAAACCCACATTCAATTAGGAACAAAACATTATAAAGTAGCTTCTATTCAATTTTGTATACTCATCGAAATTGACAAACAACCAATCAGAATTGATTCAGAGAGTCTGGCAGTTATCTAGAATCTTTTTGACTCCCTAATTCCGAAGCATTTTAGAATTTACATAAAAGGAAGATATTTTCAAATCATCTGACCCATAAAGATTTCAACAAAGCAAGAAGCATAATGAGCAAATCCAGCAACCTTTAAATTTGAATGCATGGTAAAAACATGCAATCTTTCAGTGTATGCATGCCCAAATTAAGACTGGAGAGTGGACCAGTCATCAACTTACAATTCATCTCTCAATTAAGGGATGTCAAATGTTAAAATTTAATCTACTTTATGAATCAGCATCTCAAGTGCTACAACAACAGTTGAGTAAAACCAAAGATGTATATTCCTGTTCAAAAGGGAGTATTTTATTTGCACTAAAACAATTATCCTCAAGTAGCCTCACCCTTGACAAAAGGTTGCCTGTTTGCCCTTAGACAAAACTTAACCTTTTTGGGCTTGACTATAATTTACTAAACATAACAAGAAAAAAGTAAGGTAAGAAATCAAATAGGAAGTTTTCCCGAATCCCAAGCTCAACTATTTTTTCTTACAAAAAAAAAAAAAAGCCCAGTCTGGCATCTGAATCGTATTGTAGTATACAGAAACACAATTACAATGAATCTAAAACTTTCACACGAAACAGCATGTTTCTCCAGGTTGGAAGGAAACTTTCATTTCAGTCATGCTTTATATAAGATAAATTACAAGTTAACAGAGAATGAAGGGTGCCGCACAGGCAAGAGATCAATATCTTTACTTGGTTTCAAATTTACCTGTCCGCTTTATCAAAGCCAAATCTGGCTCCAAAGTAGAAGGCAACAGATAGTAACCACGCATCACTATGCACAGCAACAAGGGCCAGCCAATCCTTCTCTTGCATTCCATCCCTAGCAAAGTTTATTCCTAACGCAGGTTCAGGAAGCTCGGGAGGAACCTCTTCAGCAGGCAAATTAACTTCCCAAAGCTCATTGGGAAAACCATAAAGGCAAAGATTTTCCTTCTCTGTAGGGTTTCGGAATTTTGAAGACATCACACATCAGTTCGAGTAACATACTCATACTCCAGAAACAGCACATTCACAAGCATTCTTCAAACAGTTCCACAATCAAAACAATCAAGTATACTTCATAACAATCCTATAAAGCCGGTTATCAATCAAGTATTAACTGACACAAAACAACTACTCTATATTAGAAATGCATATATGATAACAATAAGCAACATATGCGCACGTGCGTACACACCCACAGAAAGAGAGAATATGCGCACGTGCGTACACACCCACAGAAAGAGAGAGAGAGAGTACAATAATTTCCATATAGTCAATACTTAGAGCAAAGTAATGTTCTAAACAAGATAGAATATAATCAACATTTTGTTACAGTTCAAACCAAATATATGATGTCTAATTAGACAAATGCAGCATTGATATTTATCAGAGTTTATAATTGTACAAATTATTCCACCTGCAGTTAAAAAGTGGGAGGGAGAGGGAGAAGAGGAAGCAAAATTTAGAATTAAGAATAGAGGAGGCATAATCAAGAGCATTCCTCATTGGGAAGCGATTGGAGTTTATCAATAGATAAAATTGAACATACACGTAAATTATAAAATAGTAATTTTCCAATACTGTGTGTATAAATATTAGACTGGGGGGCAAAGAACTTTCTAAAAACTAAGGCTATGTTTGGACAACATTTCTATTCACAAAAAGTTAACTTTTTTGAAACAAAAATAAAACATCCAAACACATTTTTATTTCAAAATTTAAAATTTAAATTTTCCCACTCAAATTCCTCTCACATAATTTTAAAAAACTTTCCCTCTTATTTTTCCCTCCAAAATACTTTTTCTATCAAAAAAATACCCACCAAAAGTTTTACAAATTCCAATACAACTTTTCTCAAATACAAAAAATTCAAATGGAGCCTAAATGCATTTATTAGAAACACAGAAAAGTAAACGCCAAAATGATGGCGATAGTCAACGGGAAGAACCTCAATAAATCATATGACAAGCAAAGAAGTGAACTTGTGTCGCACTCTTTAGCATTAAATGAGAGGATAAGAACCACAAAATTTTGCAGGTGGCAAACTTACTGCCCAATGTGGCCAGAAAAAAAATGTCATATTTGAATTTAACAGCGAGCCAGGTATTCACAAAGTTTTCAGCTTCTAGAAATTTAAATGAATTTTTTCCAACAACCAAGTTAAGGACAAGTGTCAAAAGAAAGCATGTAGTTCAATCCCACCCGTGCAACATGATTATTTTACCTACTCTATGAAAGGTGAACATATTTTACATTTCAATGTCTTTTCAAATTCTCTGGAAGCAATGCTACAAAAAATTACTTTATCAAATAAATTGCATCCTTTAGTGTTTTCAAGCAATGCTACATAATACATGCATAACTTTGTTAAAGACTGAATTGTGCACGCGACAGAACTTAAATATTGCTCAAAGAAAGAATAACATACTTTCAAAGCCAATACGCATAGGCGATTTCTAAAGAGAAACTACAACTATGGAGGCTTAAGTGGAAATAAAATAAAAAATTGTCACTTACACCCAAAATGGACAATCCACAAGAACAAAAAGGTTGCAAAAATGATAGGTGAATGGTAAACACCTTGATGAGTACAATATTAAAATCCCATCATCACAAAGCAATAAACTTTACCAGACATCAAAAACACTGGTCATCTTGATCTATTTTACATTTAACCAAGAATCATCCGAAAAATGAGAAAGGACAATTGACAAACAGGAAGATCTGGGGAAAAAAACATACAACTATGTATCTTTTGGCTGCTTAAGAAATCAACAAAAAGTTAAACGACAAAATATTCACGCAAGCACAAGGGTGAGCTGTTCTGTACCCTTCATGCATTTAAATGGCTAAATAACAAATGCTATTACTCCTCTTTCCACCCTCCAATCCCCCACAGTTTCCTCTATCCCCATATCCACAGTAAAGTGAAAACTCAATAAGCTGGCTGAATAGGCATGCAATGGCAAGGAAGCAGACATGTTTAACAGTCATTGAGGCAACCCAGAACATTACCAGCCCCAGACGAGGTCTAATGTCCTTGATAATAACCAGTACAAATTTAAGCACTTTCCAATCAACTACCACACTTCAAAGAAAAGAAAACTGAACAAATAACATTTACTAAAAGCATGAAATGATACCACAAAAGAAAATGCACAAAAGATCTAATCTAAGTTCTGCAGGCACCTGAATTTCATTGTTAAACCATAAAATCCACTCAGAGCGTGGAAGTCCAGATGAAGAAATGCACTTCAGCATAACTTTGTGAGCGTGAAAAACATCGGCCATCATACAACATACAGAAAATTAGAACCCACCATAATTTTTACACAGGAAAACAAACAGAAAAAAAAAAAAAAAAAAAAGAGCAAGAAAAACATATAAACTTCGCAAGTCAATTACAGTGGATTTATAAATTCACAAAAAAAAAAAACGAAGGTTTTAAACTTGCGTCCAAAATAACAGAGAAAAAGGAGAAAGTTTAACCAGTAAATTCCATAATCAGCCACATAAAAGAAAATGACAGTAATAACAGACACAGAGAAGAAATTACCAAAACTAATAATTAAAAAAAAAAAAAAGCACAACGCATTATCTATCTCAAAAAGCAGAGAAGAAATGGTTATGAAGAACTAACCAGGATCACACAGCTGATAAAAAACTTCAACCTCTGCCAAAAATTTAACCAATACCACGTTAAAAATGCGAACACCCAAAACACTATAACTTTAAAATGCAATTAAACTCGCCTTAACGAAACAACAAACAAAAGAAAAGAAAAAAAAAACTCAAACCAAAAAACGAAAAAAAAGAAATAAAATCCAGGAAAACACACAGGAACACAGAGTGAAATGTGGGAAGAAAATTAAACCTTTAGTGAGGGCCTTGATCAAACCAGCACGACGGCCTTTGAAATCTCTGAAAACTTCCTCCACAGTGCGGGGATTGTAGCCACCTCCGTCCATCACCGCCCTTTCCTTTCACACACAGTCACACACTAAAGACAGTTCTATTTAAGCCTCTCTCTCTCTCTTCCTTTACGCTTCTTCCCCAACACACCACTTCTCTCTCTATATATATATGGGCGTGTATTACTGGGGATATTTTGGAAATTTCAACAGGTTCTCGACGAGAGAAGTATGTTCAGGTGTTTCATTTTTTATTTTTTGGGTAAACTCTAATTAATTAATTAATTTAAATTTTGGGAGTGGTGGGAGAAATGTGTTTTGAAAATTAATAATAATACTCGGAAACCGGGGGAAAGAGTTTTGATCGCCTGTCAGGTCTCGCACTGTTGGGGGCATGACGTGGCGGTTTTCTATACACTGGTGTTGGGCATCCAACGGTGCAGAATGATCAACTGCGTTCTGGGATGGGTCGTGCGGTGGGCTCTTTACACGTGTCGAGATGAGGTGGTGTTTGAGTGAAGAAGAGACCAAAAAGGCGAAATTGGCAGAGAAATGGTACAAGACTGACTGGGCTGAGTGAGATGGGGGGGGGGGGGGGGGGGCGGGGAGTGTGGTACAGTGGTGGCAGAGGGAGTAGTGAGCAGTGGCAAGGGAAAAAGGACAGTCCTGTGCTGTTGTTGTGGCGGTGGCTGTGCAGCGTCGCTGACAGAGTTGGGGCGGAGTTGCGCGATGTTGGCTCTGCGTAAAATGGTCCGCACTCGTCGACATGGTCAGAAGGGGTCTGGGTCTGGGTCTGGTGTTGTGATGTTGGGGCTAGAAACATTAAAATCATATAGAATATTTGGAAAGAGATAAAAATGTAAATACTGCAACCAGAAACTAAAAGGAAATGAGCACAAATTCCCTCCTGGAATTTTTGGAGCAAAAGTTTGAGCATCCCAAACCCATTATCCTTCATTCTGCCTTGGTAAAAGTATATACTAATACTATAAACTTCCTGCGTGATACTGAAAGACCAATACAATACGTATTGCCAGTTTATGCAAATTATTAAAAAAGCAAACGTCCATGGCTCTGTCTTTTGAGTTGAAGTTATGCGAAGACCCAGGAAAAACGGGTCTTTCTTTATTTTTTCCGGCTGTTCAAGAGTCAGATATCAATCCGTGCTCCTTAGTCTAAACTACCAAGCTTTTGCATCATTCTTTGATGCTATTACATCTCCGGCTATGTTTGGATTGTGTTGTATTTAAAAAATTTATGTTAAAATATGTAAAAATTTTGATAAAATTGTTTTATAAGAAAAAGTGATATGAAAAATAAATTGAGGAGAAATTTTATTAAAAATAATGTAAGAATAATTTTAACGAGAATTTAAAATTTAAAGCGTGAAATTAAAAAAATATTTGAATATTTTATTTTTGTGATTGAAAAAAAAGTAACTTTTTGCAAATAAAAATACAAACCAAACATAGTTGATTGTTACACATGTTGGAGGTAAGAAATTGAGAGAGAATTTGGTGCTTAAAGTAATACACCTTAAAACATCAAGTTTGGAATGCTCAACAGTGTTACCTCTAACTAGAATTCTTTAATATATATATTTATTGATTTATACTTGTATGTAAACATATACCCATATTATATATTTAATATATATTAAATATATATCCAATAATTTCCTCCTATGTTCAAACAAAACTGAATCATACACATCCCTGTAATCAAGTTAATATTCAAACAAATTTGAATCATTCACATTCAAATATTAGTATAATGTTCAAACAGAACTTAATCATTCACATCCAAGCAAAGTTTTCTAAAGAAATTTTAGAAACTCCACAAGCAATCCATTTCATAAACAAGTGAACCAACAAAATATTTACAATCTCAAACAAATGTAAATATAACGGTTACACCATGACAACGAACAACATATGTATCATATCAAAAAGAGCAAAATGTAAGTGAACTGATAAGCCCTCACAATCTCTAGATGATATCATCCTCAAGTAGGTCATCCTGATCAGGATCCCTCTCTACAAAAATCATCATCATTTTACCAACTAAAATGTTCGCTTTCTTTGGAGGTGTGTCAGACTTACACTCCGTTGCCCAATGACCCCACTTTTCACAGTTAAAGCACTTGCCTTTCTTCTTCTTCTTGAAGCTAGTCTTTTTGGCAACTGATTGTGAAGAGGATTCACCCGATTTTGACTTGGACTTATTGAGAGGTTTCTTGGAACGTGAAACTAAATTGGCAGTCGACTTCTGTTCAGCAAACTTTTGTTGTCCAATCTATTCCATACCCTTCATAGCAAGATTTTCATCTTCAATATGAATGTTCCTCTTTAATTCATCCAGGCTTATCTGTTTCTTCATCCTATGCATCTCAGTCATGAAAGAACTCCACTCGGCAGGAAGCTTACTCAACATAAGACCGACAAAGAGATTATCAGATAAATCAGAGTATTCCTCTTTCAGCTTGTTCTTCATATTCTCAAGTTCACTCAACTGAGAGGTTACGCTCGAATTCAAATTAAACTTAAAATCGAAAACTTCACCGCTAGGAGAGTTTTAGAGAGTCCCTCATGCTTATAGAAACGAACGTTCAAGCTATCCTATATCTTCTTCGCCGTCTTATACTGAATATAGATCATAGCTAACTGAGAATTTAGATAATTTAACAAATAATTTCTATTGAAATCCTTATTCTTTTTCCAACAATATTCATCAACTTCCTCACCAGTAGATGCATAATCACTTAAAACAGTACAAAAAACTTCATCATGCACCTTCATGCCAAATTGAACATGCAACTTCCAACCGTTAAATTCAGTGGCATCAAAAGACTACAGTTTAATGATATCGAACGCACTACACTTTACCATTATTGGCTAAAGTAGATAAAAGGAGTGTTATTAGCCAAAATTGACCTAAAAAATGGATTCAGAGCGTCCAAAAATCTTAAGATAAACTACCCCGATCCAAAAAGTCAACTTGGTCAACGCGATATTTTTGGCTAAAGCAGATAAAAGGAGTGTTATTAGCCAAAATTGACCTAAAAAATAGATTCAAAGCATCCAAAAATCTTAAGATAGACTACCTCAATCCAAAAAGTCAACGCGGTCAACTTGGTCAACTGATCACGCGATGTCAGCACGGTCAACTCCAATCAGCACGGTCAAAAGTCCCAGTCAGCAACCAACTCAATTAACTTCAACTCGCCCGATTTGACTCGGACCCACTGGGTTGACTCGGACCAAAAACTCGCCAGAACTTCAAATGGTTGGTTCTCCGTCGTCTAAGCTCCGATCAAGGCACATGACCCCTCAAAACGATCGTCTTGAGAAGAAGAACACACCCCAAGTGGTTAGGCAGGCTAAAAATAGCTGGATTTTCCAAGATCTGTAGAAGAAAGTGACGCTGGTCAGAACTTTAAAAGCAGATTCCGGCGAATTCAACCTTCGGATCGGAGAACAAACTTTACAATTGAGATCCCCTCGTTAATAGCTATGAATAGACACCTTACTCGCATCAATCGAACTTCAACTGCTATTACTTTAAGATTGTTGGAGGTAAGAAATCGAAAGAGAATTTGGTGGTTAAAGTAATACATCTTGAGACATCAAATTTGAAATGCTCAACAGTGTTACCTCCAACTAAAATTCTCTAGTATATATATTTATTAATTTAGACTTGTATGTGATCATATACCCAGATATATATATTAAATATATATCCAACAACATATACAGCGGTTGTGAAACAAGCCACCCCTGGCACCAACAGACCCGCTAACTGCACCATATGAGGCTTCATGGGTAACTCCATGCTATAACCTCTTTTCAGTAACACTTCTGGAGCAATATAGTCAGGTGTGCCCACGGTTGAAAATGCCTTTTGTGAAAGATCGTTAGTATTAAATAACCTGCCACTAACCACAAAAACTTTTGAAATATATATTGGCCCTAAAACTGAAATTAAAAATTCTGAATGATCTTCATTGTGCTTTCTTAATGGATAGAAGAGGCACTTCTTAGCTCTGTAAACTTGGAATTGCAATTAACAGGTGTGGAAATTAAATTTTTTGTTTTCTATAAAGAAAGAAGATCATATCATTATGATATCTAGAATGCATTGGTAATTAAATTCAACAGTTCAATTTTGCATTCAAATATGGATGTACTAAAGCAAAATGGGATGGGAACTTTGCCAGTGAAGTTGGCAACTTGTAATTGCTCAAAATCTACATTTGGCACCAATGTAATGGATCAGAATTTATTTAAAGTAGATCAAGATACATTGAAGATAGAGGGACACAGAAACATGATTCGCACAGAAAATACCATTTTAAATATATATATATATATAGTGCTGCCCATCTAGTGTGAATGCAAGTTAACTAGAACCTCGATATTAGTCCTTCCCAAACATAAAAACAGTAGTTCCCTTATCCTAAGGTTTAAGCTTCAGTTGTTTGATAGCAATGATACTGTCTTTGTGGCAGAGAGTCAACCTTTTAAAGGGACAAGCACATACAAAAACTACAACAGTGTTTGGAATTGTGTCACATTTGAAAATTTTATATTAAAATATGTCAAAATTTTGATACATTTTTTTTAAATGATATAAAAATAAATTAAAAGATTTTTTAACAGAAATTTAAATTTTAAATTTTAAAATAAAAAATTATTTAAATATTTTATTTTTATGATTCAAAAAGGTCAATTTTTTACAAATAAAAATGCAAACCAAACATAGTTGCTTGTTACTTATACATCGGTTGTGAAACAAGCCACCCCTGGCACCAACAGACCCGCTAACTGCACCATATGAGGCTTCATGGGTAACTCAAGGTCACTACCAACCAAATCATCTAAAAGACACCCCCCAGAATAAGAATAACCTGTAACTAAGATAAGCCAAGCAATACAATGTTGGCACTCGAAAGACTCTTCAGATTACAAGGTAATAACGAAGCCGAGCTAGAGCTTTGTCAAACTTCACAACAACAGGTGTGAAATAAGCAGTTTCAATAGTGAATTCAAATCTTAATTAGGAGTTTTTCACATTTTTGTTCACACAAGGACCATCAGTCAGACTTGTCTCGCAAGCAGCCAATGTCAGTAGCTTCTTGTGTACATTGTAAGGCCATCCAAAGTTTTTCATAGTCTGAAAATTGCCTGCCCCGAAAGTGCGTCCAAAAAGCAGCAAAAACTTGGACACAGCAGCTCCAGTCTTGCAGTTACAAAGAGCTTGTAGTTGTAGTCACTGCAACAATCAAACAAAACGCTAAAAGGGTTGAACTTCAGAGCAGCCTGGACTAGTGGATTTCGCCTCAAATATTTGTATGCCAGCAGGTCACCTTGACTCAAAACCTAAGGTGCACAATAATAAAAAGCAAGCAAAAAATGAAAATTGTTGCATGAAAACATTCTTGTTACACCATAATTGAATTTCACTGTACAATAAAGCACAAAGTTAAAGGCTCATTCCTCCTCTACAAATTAGACTCATGGCATAATTTTGTTTCTTAACTTTTCGTGGTGCAACAATTTTGCAAGAACTACCTTCTACCATGAGAGGAGATTCCATACCACATTGGAGGACTTTAAGCAGGACACTTACCCCGGTTGGAAGATTCAACGAGCCTCCTCTCTGGAGCAACCTGTTCCAAAAATTCCCGAATGGTTTTCCAATAGTGATCACCACCTGCTAACCACGTATCCATGTGCATGCCTGTAGGAAATTCCACAAACATGCATCGACTATTGCGAGCAGCTGCTTTAGCATATAACATCTGCATGTGTGATGGAGGAACCATTTCATCTTGCAATCCTGAAAGGAAAAGGATTGGTTGTTCGATCTGCAGCACAGAGATCACAGTACAATAAGTAAGCAACCATAAGTACATAGGAATGGAAAAGAAACAACATGCCATAAAAGTTTTTTTTTTGTTTGCTTTCCAAGTTTAAAACAGTAATCAAATGAAGAGTTGAGCTTATTGAAAAGTTATGAAAAATCAGGTTTATCATCATTTTGGCTCTTCATGTCATAGCAACATACCAGCAGTTCCTCAATGTTTCAAGTTCCTCAATTTGGCCTTTTAAGCATCAAGACTTGATCCAATTTTGCTGCCAAATTAAACTTTTTCCATTGTTTATTAGTCAATTAGGTATAATTTGTCCTAGAGATGTAGGTATCCACACAAAACAACTGAGTGGCTGGCATTGATTTAATTTTAACTTTTCTCCCAAAGTGGTACAGTTGAATGAACTATGAGTGCTGAATACTTAACAAGGTAAAGTGAATGCAGATATTTGAAAGGGACCTTTATTAAACTCTGACACGAATGCCTATCAAAAATCAAGAGACCACAACCTTCAAGTAGTACAAATGATTGCCAAACAGTAATTAACAATTAAATAGGATGGGTAGTTGATAAGAGAAAAAAAAATACTCCAACAAATTTTGCAGTCTGCTAGGTCCAATTTACGAAATTGATTTATCAACTCCACAATTGAAATATCACTATCAACGGACAATATTAAAACAACGCAAGAAACTAAGAGCTTCAAGTTGTGTTTTTGTACAAATGCTATTTTCAGATGGATCTCAAAATTTTTTAAGTTTACATAAAATGATACTCCAGAATTACTATATAACAGAATAAGGGTTACAATAAAACAAAATCTCACCTCACCAACAGCATCAACGGTCTTCCATGGTGATCGAACAAGAAAATTGAGAGGTTTAGGGCCCTTGGACGCATTACCTCCAATAAACCATTTTAAAAAGGGCAATAGAACTCCCGCCATATCGAGGATGGATGTAAAAGTGTTTTCCAGAATTAGACCAGCCACCTAAGCAGGAACAAAGATGAGAACCACCATAGAAAGCCATATATCTCAAAGGTTACAGTTGAGAATACTTTTCAGAATACTTCAACAATATACTAATTACATAGATTCATTGAAACAACAATAATGCACCCAATTCAATGCAAATATATCCTCACTGCATAACAAAAGATATGACACTCAACCTAATTATGATTGAATTAGACAAATAAATGCATAATTCCTCTGCAGCCACCAGAACTCACAAAAGAGCTGCCTTATAGACAGCTAAACCAGACACAAAAATAAATAAAAATCTTCAAGTTAAATTTGATAAGTTATTGAAGGAAATTCCCAAGAGGGAGCCCTGAATCAGTGGTAAGGTTGGTTGCTTACAACTGACAGATCCAGGGTTCAAATCGTGGAAACAGCCTCTCTGCCAAAAATAGACAGGGGTAAGGCTGCATACATTTGGATTATCCTCCCCCTACACTTGCAAGCCGGGTAACCTGGGGTCGTACTTCATTGAAGGAAATTCCTACGAGATTAGAAGTAACAAAATTTCTTAAGGTTGCTCATTATGGTTTATTTTGGTAATTCCTAAGGCATCCAAAATTTCAAATCAAGTCAATCACAATGTAAAACATGAATCCAGTTATGTTAATGTAATACAGAGCAAAAAGTGAACCAAACAAAAAATAAAGGTACCACAGGTAACATCATTAGGTAGATGAAAGGATAAGGCAGAAAACCATAAATTTTATTAGAATTGTACCTTATCAGGGTTGTTTTTAGTTAGTACCGCTCCAACAGCTCCCCCAAGTGACCTTCCAAAGACAACAATCCTAGATATATCAATATCTGTCCTCTGAACCAGATGATCCAATGCAGCCTTTTGAAAAGAAGCAGCCACAGCATAAGATCATATATCCTCGAAGGGGTCTTATGTCACATAAAGGTTGAAGAAATGTATAGAACAGGAAATAAACCTGAGCATCCCTTGTAATTCCATGTTGTGAAGGATATCCATCACTGGCTCCATAACTATAATCAACACCAAATAAATTTTCATTAGTTATAAAATAAATAACAAATAAATGTATGACCATATAAACCAAAGGGATAAAAGACAACAGTACAACGGAAATGAGACCAACACTTACCCTCGGTAAGAAAGCATGAATACATTGCATTGTAGACGCTGTAACATAATGCGAACCATTTCAAGACGGTGGGCAATGTCTATAAAAAACTAGTAAAGGCCCTCAAGAAATTGATCCTTATAAACTTTTTAAAGAAACCAGAATGCAAGAAGAAAAACGAAGACATAGTCATACAAAGAAACAGAACGCTGAAGGAGGATACTTCCTGCATTTTCTTGGAAAAAGAGGATGGTAGGACCTGCAAATGACAAATGCACTTTGTAAGCTAGAAAAGCTAATTTCAACACTGAAAGAAACTACTTATGAAACACAAAAAGACAGAGTGAAACAGAGCCATAAAAGAAAATAGAGAATAATGTATTAATGAATACCCTTTGTAAGCTAGAAAAGCTAATTTCAACCCTGAAAGAAACTACTTATGAAACACAAAAGACAGAGTGAAACAAAGCCATAAAAAACATAGAGAATTAATGTATTGCAATATCTATGTGAGCCAATAGTTCACCCCAAGAACAACAAGAAAAGATAACGTTGTATATTATGCCTCGCATGCATCTCATCTATGCTTTTAAACAATTTTGTACAGCTCAATATCTCTTCATGAAATAGGATTTCCAGCGTCCTTAAAGATTAATGCATCCAGTTCACATGATTATTTTCCGGAGCTTTTCTACAAGTTTCAGTTAGCTCAATAATGCTCTACAATGAAAATCAAGTGATTACAGCATACATTACATAATTAGCCAAAAGAGAAAAAAATTAAATTCATTATGCGACTAGAAGAAGCTAGGGAAAGCATAAACCCCAATGATCACGCCTCTAGCAATAATTTGGACCCAAGAAAGTACGGAAAACGATTTCCACATCAATATATCTAATATTCTCCCAAGCTTCCTCAGAATCCCTCTCTTGCACAGAAATTAACAACTACAAAGGAAAAAAAATTAACATCTACGAACAATTACCCTAAATCGCGAAACTGCAGCATCGACAAATGAAAACGATTCAAAATTCCGGCCCTAATTCCCAAAACAACAAAAACAAACAATTACCTTGGGAGTCGGGGAGGAGCTTGATGAACCAAGCGTGAAGGCGGACGCCGTCGGAAGATCTGAGCCAGACATCTTCGTAAAGTAGACGAAAGCGGGCGGGGGTGAGAGGGTAAGACTTGGTGAGGCCGGGCAGCACGGGCACGTAGACAAGTTTCTCCTGAAAGGCCACCAGTAGTGCCATGCCGGCCACCACTATTCCTCCCACTCCGTAGAGGAGCAAGCTCATGTACGACACCATCTTTCTATTCGTCTCCACCGTAATTATCGAAAGTCTGCCGGCGAATCTATTTGAGTCGGTGAGGATCACTTTTTCACGAATTTCTTCTTAACTATATTGCCACTTGGGCAACGGGCAGGGGAATCCTGGGAACGAAACGAGGAAATTGTACGTATAACGTGGGTGGTTGAAAATCCAAACGACGACGTTTATTTCGTTCTCCTATGTTTTTTTTCCCTTTTTCAGCCATTTTTTTCCCAGTTAATCATATCCACCTCGATATTTGTAAAGATTTTAGTAAGGCTCGGTATACACATGGGATGGGGGTTCAAAAGCTTTTAAAAATACTTTTATAATTTTTAATATATTTTTTATTTCATAATTATTATTTCAAAAATAACACACCTTTATAATTTTTAATACGTTTCTTATCTTACAATTATTATTTCAAAAATATAAAAATATATTTTAAAATAATATCTATACATGCTCTAAAGTTACTAAACTTACCGTATTAGTGTAAACAAATTTATCATTTAGTTTTTTAATAAATATTTTATATAAAACTTCATTTGAATTTTTTATTATTAAAAAATATATAATATTCTCTATATATAATTAAATAAATAAGTGTATTTTTTGTGTAAATTTGAGTTGTGGTGGAGTCATAATTAGGTTGAGTTGAGTTAGTTTATATATATATATATATATATATATATATATATATATATATATATATATATATAGATATTTAAACCAAATTCAATTAAATAGAATTTTAATTTTAATTAATCATTTCTATTTGAAAAATTAGAATATTATTCCATATGTCTCCAAAAAAAAATGTTTTTTTTAAAATTTGTTTTAGTCCAAAAAATGTGTTTACTTTTGAAAATTTTCTTATATTATCTTTATTATTAATAAATATGTACATTTCACACTTAAAAATTAAAAAAAAATTAAGAATTTCATAATACATTAAAAGTATTTTATTTAATAACTAAAGGAAAAAATAATACTTAAATCAAAACGAACTTTTTTTTTTTTTGAAAGAAGAAGACTTATATTTTTTCTTTAATTTCCAAAAATATGGAAATCAACTACCTACCTTACATGTTTTGGAAGTGTAATAAAAGTATCAATACTTTCCTACCGAAAAGATAACACTTAGAAGAGTGTTTTTTTTTTTTTTTTTTTAATCTATTTTATTTTGTGGAGAAATCCAAAAGGCACAGCTTTGCATCACCATCAACATCGCCATCCTGAGCCCGAGGCACAAACAACTTCCAAGCTTCCTTTGCCAAGCAATTGAGTTTGATTAGCGTCTTCAACCACTACAGGTCCACACAATTAACAGTGTTGACCCTTCTTCCACCATCATAACAAAACCATATTCAACCATTTTGCAATGCAAGAGATTACTCTAAAATCTCTAATAACCAAACTCAGAAGATGAAGGGGCCAATGGTTTGTTTACCAGCGTCCCTGGCTTCTAGAAAAAGGTCCGTGGCCATTTGAGAATAGTTCAACTCCTAGAGAACTTTGCAATGCTGCAATATGGGGGCAAATGAAGATTCCTCTCCGAGCATATTGTTTCACTTTTCAAGTGCATTATTTCACCACAACCCAAGTTTGGTGCCCGCTAGAAAGCTTGACAATTTTTAAAAAAAACGAAGACAGGAAAAAAAAGGTCGCATTTAATAGACTCAATCATGGTTAAGTAAAAAGAAAAGGGAATCTCCTCCCCGCGTTTGTGCAGAATGGGTCATCTGAAAATTTAGTACACCGTACCCTACGTCTATGCATGATATGTAAATGATCTAATAACTTGAAAGTAACAAAGCCAAGGATGATTTGCCAGTCCGGTGACTGTATGAAATTTTCACTGAGTAGCTGGAGCACCGTGAGGCATTCTGCGGCGGATATTGCATCCCACACCCGACATGGAAACAGCCATTTGGGGAGATACATTCGGAATCCTGCTATCGTGCTGCCGGAAGATGATATCACCTTGCATATATCCAGTGGCAGAAGTGCTGACAGCCGTTGAAGCATCTTGCCTAATGGTTTTGGACCTTTCTGCTTCCATCTCCTGAATATTATCCTTCTTTTGATGAGAAGGCACAGAAGCAGAATCTGAGACTGTTGAGGAAGTTGGTTCGTATTGATTCTGTTTCTTTGTGCTGAGGAATCTTCCGCCAGAACCTCTAACCCTATTTAATGCATGTTGATGTCGGGACTCATGAAGATATGGCTGCTTTTAGTCAAATTAAAGAGGCTCAGTGCAATGTTTGTCTTGCAAAACATAAAAGAAATTATGAAGATCCAAGCGGGACCACAAATAATTTGGTTAAGATGAAATTTTTTTCCCTAGTCCTCCTTCCACAAAACAAACCATTTACTTAATGATGTTTACTTATCAAGAAGAATGGTTCTGGTGTGTACGTATGTTGTCCCAGGAGAATTTGATCTAAACTCGAATTTTGATTGTTGTTTTCCTTTTTGGGTACTCGCGGGAGATATGATCTTTTGAAAGTAATAATGGAATTGAAATTTTGCAAATATAATATTTCATGATTAAAATTGAAGGAAGGCGCAAAGAAACTTACTTTTCTGCCCCTCACAAGCTTGTTCTGAGCCTCAAGCTTGGCACGCTGCTGTCTCCGTCTTAGGATTCCGTTGTACTGTTTTGCATTCACATATATTGGACTTTCTTGGGCAAGATCAAGAGGCAGTGGTACCCGCCCAGGTGCAAAACCCATCATTTGTGGCTGAATCAGACCAAGTTCAACAAATGATTGTATCATTCAAGAAGACAAATCAAGTAAAGAACCTATAACCTCTTCATCATAACTTGTCCAAAAAAGAAGGAAATCAGATCAAGGCACCATAAAAATCAGGCCAAATATTTTCTGCCCAGGAAGACTTGAACATAGAATACTTTCCTACTTTAGATTATCAGTCGTGCTTCATGCTGATAAATAGACAGATGATCCTCAACAAAATCATAACTTGCATGTTCTTACTTATATGCAAATAAATTACGAGCACAACTACTTACAGACCTCCTGATTCTACAAGTAACTCTTCAGATGAATTTCATGCAGACAGCTAGTTGAGAATATGCCATCCAAGAACAAGTAAACCACCAAAAAAACTGAACGGCATAACATAAGAAATTTATCCTTCATTGTGTAGTTTCAATAACAAGAAACCAATGAAACTGTGGATAGCACAGCGGTTCTGTAAACTAGGAAAACAGTGAAAAATACTTGCCATAGCTTGAGGCCCATAGGCTGAATATAAATTGAAGTAGGGATCAGCGTAACCATAAGGAATGTGAGTCTGGGATCATAGTTGACAGAAGTTAGCAAGAAACAAATATTCAAAGCCAGTAAGAGAACAAAGTGACAGAAACTTACTGCCGATTGGATAGCTTCAACTTGTGAAGGGTGAGGTTGAGGTTGCGGGTGCGGGTGCGGGTGCACTGAAAATTCCAGATTACTCATAAGGTAAGAAGATTTCACCTGTTCGTCTACATGTTTCCCATAGCTTTCAACTTGAACTGAATCAGTTAAAGCAAAAATGATTAACCAAGAGAGATGTTCTCTGCTGAATTTGCAAATAAAACTTTCACTTTAATAATGGGACTCAAAGGATTCTGGCACAATATCAAGATGCTCTTTTTTCTGTTATAGTTACAATTCATGGTATTTCAAGTCAGCTTATACTGTTATTTTGCAATTTTAACAGTAACAACTAAGCCTTTACCCCACTGTGCAGTTAACATATATAAGGATCATATCTTGTCATTGCATTTTATTAAAGCAAATATTTTCATTTAAGCTTTAGATAATTCATGACCTTTTTAATAGTTTCTTTCCAAATCTTTTTTAGGTCTTCCCATTCTCTTAATTTGAGTTAATAATTGTTGATTTTCACTTTCATATTTCCAACTTTTACATTTCCAGGTCTTTTTATTTTGCACTTCCACTGAATAAAAAACCTAACTGATACTCAGCTTTAGATTAAAATGCAAGTGTCACAAAAAGGGGTAGCCAAAAGAATTATTAGCAGATATGAAACTATTGAATGTCATAGCTGGAGCAAGATTACACTGATATATTATTTCATATATGTCACAGAAGTGGCAACACAAATAATAGGACTAGAAACAGCAGCATAAATAACAACCAGTAACAAATAAATGAATATTGTTTACTTGTTCAAGAGGATTAGTGACAATCTGGGAAAATAAAGAACAAAATAGCAAAGAGAACCAAGATTCTAAGAGATCATTACCAGATTCTGACGATACACATTGATCCTGAGAATTTGTCCTTCCCATGGAAGCCACTCCATGTTGAGAATGACTGCTTGACTGAGTCGAGGGAGAGCTTTGGTCTTCTAGTAGAATATCTAAGTGCTTTACCTCCTGGTCACGTTGAGATGCAGATTCACCTCTCAAGCTCAGATTTCTAGATAGCGTCTGAGACAACTGTTGGTCATGCAAATTCCACCATGGCACACTGCCAAGATGGGGTGTTGACCAAATTGAATCTTGTCCTACACTTTTCCTGGGCATGTTCTGAACTCGTATAGCCATTTACTCATTGAAGCATTCAAATATCTGGTACAATGATCCGAATGCACGAAAGCAATTGAGAGCCTTAATTCCTACTTGATTTTAGCTTCCCGAGGAAACATGAAACATCATAAGCGAGTTTTCCAAACATTTCTAAATAAGCATGTGGATATCTAAATTAATTATAACAAATAATGACCATCTTAAATCAACTTGGACTATTTAAGTAACACGCAATAAAAATGAAATGTATTATGAACAATTGAATAATCAGTACTAAAGCATATGATAATGTTACTTTATCACAATTGCTTCTCCAGAGAATAATCTAGCACATTTGTGGATACATAAAGCTCAAGCACTAAAAAACCATGCTGCAACTGTGTTTCAGAGTTCAAAAATTGTATGTCATATAGCTTCATGCTCATGCCTTGAGCACCAAATCCAAACCACAACAGGACATCATAAGAAGAATGAGAAAAATTACCCCAAGGGACAGATACGAAGTGAAGTAAAATGTTTGAACTAAATTTTTAATTGATAAAAATAATGGTTGGTGAGCTTTAGAAAGCCCTGTACCACTAGAAAAAGAGAACTTCAGCACCACAATTAGTAATAGATAGTCCTGCGGATATGGTTCTGAGTTCTGGATCTCATATCAACATTAATCACTCATAAGTGAGCACGTTCAACTTTTCTCAAGTACAAAAACCAGATCAATTTAAGTTCTGACTAGAGAAGAAATTCAAGATTCATCCTTTCAACTAAAAAGAATTGAAATTTATTTTCTCTTAACCCAAAAACTAGTACTATTGTATTTGAAAAGAGCAAACTCATCCTCTGACAATAATCAAATTTATCAAATCAGGAAGTTTAATAGTTGAAGCAAAGAGATCCGATTCTCCCAAAACAAGAAAATTATGTAGTACCAAGAAATCGCAGACCCAAATTGAAAGTGGGGAAAAAGAAAGAAACAAGAAAATGCAATATCCACACTCCAAATCTGCTTCTCAATCACAAACAGCACCACAGACCACCGTCATAACCAACCCAACATGCAGTAGAGAATTATTGACTATAACCAGTTTTAAATCATTAAATACCAAACAGAACCGCTCTAGCCCAAAAGTCAACACAAAATAAACCTTTACTAAATCCACAGTTGCCAGATGATAAATCCAGCAAGACCCAAAAGATGGAGGAGGAAGAAAAGCTGCAAAACTTAACTAATCAAACAACTCTACCCATTTACCGCACCCCAAGCAATGCTCCCTCCACCCTTCAAGTACATGCATCCAAGAACCTTTTCCACAAAAAGCCCCACAACATACATATCCATCAAATCGATATACAAACATGCAAGCCAAATAAACATCATAATTCGACAAAGCAAGCAATACCCAGTAACAACAGAAACAACAGGGGACCATCAAAGTTGCCGAACATGAAAAAAACAAATAAAGAATTTATTACCAGAAGGACAACATGCATATACTTTTGAAGAAAAGGGAAAGTTTGGGTGGATAGATAGATACCTTTGGGATCTGCTATGACTAGAAGAAGCAAGAAACAGAACTGTTGGGATCAAATTGGGCATGTCTCCTTTCCGCACTTCAAAATCTCTCTCTATTTATCTCTCTCCCTCTCTCCTCAAGAATCTTGGTGCATATCCCAACTTGACTTTGCCCAAGAGGATGGGATTATTAAATTCAAATCTTTACAAACAGAAGCAATTGATTCTATCAAGAATAAAAGCAAAAGTTATTAGCTTAGCTCTTTCTACTGCAACTGTACAAATTAATAAAGAAACATACAGCACCCACCAGCACCCACCGTTGATGATGATATTGATAGCAACAGCAATAGCATAGGCATATATATCCAACTCCTCTTCCTTTTTTTTTCCTTTTTTTTTTCTTTTTTTTTTTTGGTTAATTATTATTAATTTTTAAGGTTTTGTATTGTAGCACTTAACGTCGTCTTCTCCCTCAGGTGGACCCCAACAAAATTTTGTCCCCGCCATTATTATACGGACCTGAACTCAAGTAGTATAATTGTAGCAGGCTACGACTAGCTTCGATCGGAGAAGGCCCTTGAGTTTTCTGAAAGTATTATTTAGGCCCTCTTAAGATTTAAATATTCTAATTTGAACCCCTTTTGAATTAAATTCATTAGTTAGAATTCGATGTTTCTATTTGATTATTTATATTTAGCTAAATGGTTTTGTTTTTTTCCTTTTGAGAGTACTGAAAAAGAGATATGAAATTCTAATGAAATTCTAATCTTAGAATGACATATATATTGTATTAAATTTAAGAATTCTTACATTTAAAATAAAATGATGTTATAAAATAAAAAAATATAATAATTGTAATTAGACTATTTTAAAAGAATCAATTCATCAAACTATTTAACCTAAATTGTAATATTACATCTATTTTAAAAAAAATTGTTTCATTTTAAAAATTTCTTTGTCTGTAAAAAAAAAGTCTACTTTTAGTGCGAAATACTTGTATTGCCCTTACTAATAGTAATAATGTATAACTCAAATTAAAAAGTAAATATAAAATTATAAAAATAAATATTTAAGTATATATTAAATATGTTATATCTTTTAATTTAAAAAAAATTATATCAAATCAAAATAATTTTTTTTGTTTTACA
This sequence comes from Gynochthodes officinalis, assembly GCA_020080225.1. Classification (NCBI taxonomy): domain Eukaryota; kingdom Viridiplantae; phylum Streptophyta; class Magnoliopsida; order Gentianales; family Rubiaceae; genus Gynochthodes; species Gynochthodes officinalis. The sequence continues at coordinate 42,867,540 of CM034615.1, read as the reverse complement.
AATAAGGGAGTAATAAACAATCATTAATGCGACGAGTTAAAATTTTCAAAAGAGTTTAGTTGAATAACTATAACAAGTCCCTTATGTTGCATCATTTGTTTGTTCTTGTTCATTTGCGTCCAGCTTTTCACCAAACAGTGTTATGGTAAGATATTTTAAAGTGTTTTTGAGGTATATTAGTATCTATATAATCAGAATGCAGACAATTAAGAAGTAATGTAAGGTGGCAAGAGAAATACTTTGGCTATTGGAAGATTAATTGGAAACATTATGTTTCCTCCATCCACAATATAATGGAGCTAAGTGACTATTTTAAACTTAGGGGGTCTAAATAATATTTCTTCAAGTCAGCAAGGGTCTATGTGAATTTAAGCCCTGTATTAATTAGACTTTGTTTAACACTAGGCGGTTGGCCCAGGCGCCCTCTGTTTCTGTGTTTATTGGTCACGCGCTTCCACGTCACTCAATGACATAGCTCTAACGCCAGCACTTTTACTCGTGATTTGCACGTGCTACAGGTGAGAATGACCCTTATCCAATCTGGTAACCTCTTTTTTTCCACACCATCATTTACCTCCTTCAAGTTAATTAATAAAGTGTGTCCATGTTAATTTTAAAATACTCCACTTTTTTGGTAAATAAATAAATAAATACTCCATCCACTCTGAAAAATGAATTACTTTTAAAACTCTATTTTGTTTAAAAAAAAAGAAATTTACTTTTAAAATTTTATTCTGCTAACAAAAAAAGTCAAATTTAATAAAAAAAATTCCTGTTTTATTCTTATTATTAATGAATATGTGTTGGACACACTTAAAAAATAAAGATTACACTGAAAATTTGAGAATTTAATACTCCCTTTATTTTAAAAAAAAGAGTTCACATTGGGTTAAATACAAATTTTATTAGTTATTTACTACAACACACTTAATGCACCGCAAAATGTATGATTTTATATTTTTATATTTACTTTTTAATTATGTGTATATACAATTATTATCAATAAGAATAATTTATAAATATAATTGAAAAGGAAACTCTTTTTTCATAGATAAATAAATTTTTCAAAATGGATTCTATTTTAGAACGAAAGAAATAATATATTAAACGTGTTATATCTAATAACTATGAAACAAATTTTGCTGAACTCAAAGTGGATTTTTTCCTTTTCAACTAATGAAATACAATTTAGCTGCAAAGGATAACGAGAGAGGTTAATAAATAAAAGGTTGTGGATTCAACCCCCTTGACTACTAATTGTAACAATTTTTGGTAAATTAGAAAAAATAATAATAATACGTTTATAAAAAAAATTAATTTCAAAAACTTTCTTTGTCCCAAAAAATAGTTTACTTTTAGTGTCAAATTATTGTATTATCCTTAATAATAATAATAATAATAATATAACATAAATTAAAAAATAATGATAAAAATATAAAATTATACATTTAATTGCGTATTAAGTGTGTTGCACATTGTAATTTTAAAAAAAAGTTATATTATTTTAAAAGTAAATTATTATTATTTTTGGAATGGAGGGAGTATAAATGATAGTATGACTTCCAAGGTATACAAGTATATGAGCTATATATTTAAAGCAAAGATTAAATGGTTTGAAAATTTCAAATGGTTTTACAATAACAAATACGTTTCAACGTGTGACTTTTTTATTTTATTTTATATTTGTGTGTTTTGTCCATAAAATGTTAGAAAGGAAGGGTTTAAAACTATATTTTAGAAGTTAGGTCATTTTCTTATGAGCTCATTAACATTGTACTATTGTAGTGTTTCTTTTGTTTGCTTGCACAAACTCTCTTGAAAGAGAATATGAACGCTTCTCCCAAAACATAAAGACACGTCCCAAGTTGATGATGTAAAGTGAAAACATTAAAAAAACAGCAGCTCAACCTTTCATTATAGTACGGCAGTTGGTTGGTTCATCTCAATTTTAGTTATAGTTAACTAGTTAATACAACTTTGACTATCATAAGTTGTGATTTCATATAAAACCAAACTCACACAGGTTTTAACATTAAAATTTTAGCCAACCATAATATTTTGACAAGTTGATAGTATAAAACAAAAAAAATTTTGGTCAAGGTTTGACATCTCTAACCATAATATTTTGGCATCAAGACATTGACATGTAAAATTTCCTTGTTCTGACATTATTAAAGGGATCAATTTTATCGTTTTTGGGTTACGTAAGGGAACAATATGTGAAGGATCAACTTGTTTCCCTGATTCCAACAATAATCTACAGTTAATCAAATTAAGATTTGTGACGTGTAAGAATGCCTGGACATTCATTTCCTTTTCCTGTCCTTTTATGATTTGGTGGTTAAATGATAAACATACGAGATTCAAAACCTCTTGCTAAAAACAGCATGGAGGTTCAAGTCCTTTTTAAAATATAATATTGAGAAAACGTTCATTGAATTTGAATAAGTTCAGTCTTGGATTGCGAAATTTTAATGATTTTTTTCTATAATGATTAAAAAGTTTGTTTTAAAACCATTCGTTCTGCACCCACCCCAAATACATGTTTGAATAAAAGTCATATCTCTTTATAAGTGTCCCATTAGTAAAGACATATTGTAAGTCTCAAGTTGTAATCTTTAAGTCTCGTGGTCGAATCCCTTCACGTACTTACTCTTTGGACATTCGTAATTAATATCTCTCATTAGCTGTGAGATCGAAAGACTCAACCTTTTGAATAAGAATTATAAATTTAAAAATTATGATAAAATACCCATTCATAACCCATTGAAACATTGATTGAATTTGAATAAGTTCAGTAGCAATAAATTTTAATGATCAAAGGAAAGTTTATTCTGAAACCGTCCGCCTTGAACCCACTTCAAGTACATATTTCAAAAGGAATTATAAATTAAAAAACTCCGGATAAAATACCCGCTCATAACCCATTGAATCATAGATTGAAAAATTTTGGTAAAATATCCACGTGTAACCCAACAAAAAAAATACATTGTGTAGTACATTGACAAAAATCATAATATTATACTCCTTTCATTAAAAAAAATTAATTTCAAATATGTTATTAATTGTATAAAAAAAGAGTTTACTTTCGAAAATTTACACAATTTTTTTTATAACGAATATAGTATATTTAACCGTGAATTAAATATATTATATTTTATAAATTTAAAAAAGTTATACCAAATAAAAAATAAACAATTTTTAAAATTAAAAACAGTTATTCAAAGGCATGAATTGATCAATAAGCATCTAAACACGGAATCTAATTATACCCTTCTCTACATTATGAATGATATGACAATAATTCAAATTAATTTAGTTTGTGGAAGCTTTTGTTTATATTCATCCTCTACGTTCAAGATAACGTGTCACCACACAACTCCAAGAATCCCAAAAACAGGAAAAAATAAATAAAAATTGATGCGGCAATCGGCAATCGGTGGTTGCCCATGAAGCCAACTATTTTTTTTCCATAAATAAATAAATAAATAAATATATATATATATATATATATAAAAAGGAGGAAAAACAATTTCATTTTAGGCTAAAATAATAGATATAAAATTGAAAATCTTTCCGCTATTTATTTCTATAATACTTACTTTGAAATTTTTTTCTTTTTCCAAAAAAAAAAGTCCAGTTTTAAATCAAAATTTTAAAATATTATTACAAATAATAATTATATATATTCAAAATTTAAAAAGAAGAATAAAAATATAAAATTATATATTTAGTTATGTATTAAATGAATTGTACCTAATAACTAATAAAAAGTTATACCTTAATAAAAATAGACTATTTTTTGGAATAGAAGGAGTATCATATAATCAATTAATTTAATAATTTTTTAATTTTATCAAGACTAATTCAAAATACTAAACTAACAAATAACCACTAATTAAACACATTTTTTATATACACATTTTAAACTCCTCACCTTTCAATATTAAATTCGTAAATACCTGAGTTGGCTATGAGCAATCATATTCAATTTTTTTATTTTTATTTTTAAATAAATTTAATTAAACTTTCATTATTAGCAAATCAACGTCCTCTTCTATTTCTTTACAATTTTGTTAAATAAAAAAAAAATAGAAAGGAGGAGAAGGAGAGGGAGAGAGAGAGAGAGAGAAATTGGGGCTTGACGTTGACGTGGTGGGGCTGTTGCGATGTGACGCGGCACATGAAGACAAAACGGAACCTAGGCCGGAGTACGACGTCCGGTTTAGTATTGAGAGGGAGAGTTTAATTGGCACTTTATGAGTAAGGTTTGATTGGATAGTATTTTAATTTTTTTTTAAAATTTTAATATATTTTTTATTTTAAAATAAAAAATATAAAAAATATGTTTTGAAATTCTATTTATATGGACAGTAAACTACCCAATATATAGAATGACAATGAAGTTATTATTAATTTATTTATGGATTTTCCTTCATCTCAAAAAAAATTATTTATAACGAGAAAAATTTTGTTAAAATTTTATATTATTATTTTTATGTACATCAGTTCATTATTTAAAAAATAATAAAAATAAAAAATATACTTTTAATAATGCACCATATCTATTGTACATTATATTGTAGTTAACAAAAAATTATAGTAAAATATACATAGGGAGATTAAATGCCTCGTTCATTAAATAACAATTACTCAAATTATTCATAGATTTTTGACATGTGAATACTAACTCAGTTGGATTCACTAAAAACTTTTTATTATAAATATCATTATTCAAAAATTTATACCTGACTAAAAATATATTTTTGTTTAAACAAAGAAGTATTATTATTATGGAGCATTGAATATCTCTTTATTTCAGAAAGCAGAAAAATTATTAGTCTCTTTGTTTTAAAGAATAGTTCACTTTTAATTTTGTATAATTTTTTTTAAATTACAATATACAATATATTAAATATATAATTAAATATTTTTTTCCTTATTTTTTAGTTTAGATTGTACATTATTATAATTAATAAAGGTAATATAAGAATTTTACTCCAAAAGTAGACTTTTTATTAGGAGCAAAGAAAAATTTTCAAATCAAATTTTTTTTTTTTGGAATGAATGGAGTATAATATTGTTATTATGCCAAAGTAAAAAAAAAAAAAAAAGGAACAAAATAAGTGTTTATGATGAAATTTTCTGGTCTTTACCAATCTTAATTGAATCAACACCAACTAAATAAAAAAGAATTATAAATACATTGGTATTGTACTAATGGATATTTAACATAGGTTGTAAGTATCAAACCTAAAACCAACACCAGCTTGGGGGACTGAGGAGGCAGCCTATCTTCCAGGTTAGCCCAACTCCCAATTTGGTTGACAAGCTACAAAGAAAGAAGTACGAGTTTGACCAAGTCAACTTGTTCTAGAATGTTATATTTTTTTATTAATAATAATTATATATAACTCACTTCTTAAAAAATAAATATAAGAAAGAAAATTATATATTTAATAATACTTTAAATATATTATATATTATAATTTTAAAAAATTATTTTTCACTCAAAATATTTTTTTTTAGCACAAAGAGCACATAATATGGATTTAGGCATTTTAAAAGCTACTTTTGGATTGTGATTTGTTTGAGAAATTTTGTATTAAAATGTGTGAAAATTTTGATGAATTTTTTTGGTAAAATAAATATATTTTGGAAGAAAAATAAAAAGTGTATTAAAAGAAATTTTTTTAAAAATTTTTATGTGAGTAGAATTTCAAAGGAACAAATAAAATTTTACATTTCCAACAAGGAAACATCACTCCAAACATAGCCAAATTTGTCGCATCAAAATGTTCCTTACCACAACATTACATCAAAGGACGGTCACTGTGTATATTTCGACTCTCAGTAGCTGTCAACCTCTCCTCCGACCAAGTCTTCAGCTCAATCAATTATCACTTAATGATTGATGATGATATTTTATCTCATAGTACATTTTGGTAAACAAATAAGACTAACAACAGGGATTAACAAATAAGACTGACAACAGGGGTTGCCTAAGCAGTCACCAACCGTTGAAATAAGGTGTTATATCGTGGTTTACATTCTTGTAATGTTATGATTCTTACAGGTTTTCTGAGCGCTTCACATGACAAATTGAAGGAATCCCAGTTCTCAAAATTCATTATATTCTCAGGTACATGCTGCAAGAATCCAACCCCAGCTCAGTTGAAAGTAATTTGATAACCATAGCGGCAGTAAGATAATTTGAAGAACATCAATGATCATTTCAGAAATGAACCAGGAATCCCACCAACAGAAAAGCTCAATATCATCTTCCTTCCTCCCAAAAGCATTTGAAGGAATGAGAAAAACATAACAATTTTCGCTTCAGGCTTTCGGCAACTCTCAGTGTTCGACAAAATGGAAGATGAAAAACAAAGAAAATGCATACGCTTCAAAAATGGGATCTCAAGAATGTCAGATTGTCATAAGTTTTTATGCTAACCTAAATGCAAACACTATTCATCAAAAGATTTCAACTGAAAGATGGTTAATACTGGTATTAAAATTTCCAAGGAGAACATACACTAATGTTTTCTGAGATTACTTTAAACTAAGGAAAAATTAATGAATGCCCAAAATTTTGGGACTACAACATTTGGCACCCGAATGACGAAAACTTGTACACGGTCTGGGTGCCAGAATATCCACGCTTCCCATCATCATATTGTACAAACATGCACAAAAGGTCACGAGCAGTAACCTGGACAACTTTACTATATAACCTGCAAGTAACATCTCCGCTTCTGTATACTTATACTACTCTGTCACGAGCATCTAGAGTTTATTGTAGTGAACAGACGTGATTCCACAGTATGAGCATTTACCCCCTAGCCTCTTAGGCTGCAAAAACAAGAACAACTAATTAACCATTCACAAAGATGAGAATAAACAGGATAGCAAATTCTGCTGGCAAATGAAAGAAATGTCATCATGAAATGATAAAACAAGCAGGGATGCAAAATGACATATAGAATAATAAGGTTGCTTTTGAAAGGATCAAAGCTCAAGAGTGAAAAGATGGTTGATACAATGTGGCCATTATAGGGTTCGTTGAGAGTGTAGAAGTGGTAACAGTGATGAGTTTGTTCGGGACTTTTTAGTATTGGAGGATTTCTCTCTATCATTCACCCCCATCCCACCCCCTTCATCCAACAAAAAAAGGGTTCAAGAATCAACACGGGACTACTGCCAAGTCGTTTAGACTTTTGAGCTTCCGAAACATATGACCTATTACCCAAAAAATCAGATAAGCTAATGGATCACCAAAAGATTAGCACATCACTCTCACGCAGTAATTTCATCAGTCATTGAAAAAGAAATAAGTAGCTAGAATAAATTCATTGTCTGAAGTTCTCTAGTGGATGTAATTGACATAACAATAGCCACTGTTTTCCATATTTCTTATGACAATTAAAATAAAAAAAAATTCCTTATGTGACTGTGTGAGGCAGTTTAACGAATCATGAGAGAAGCATTTTAAGCCAGTTCAATGTGTTGTTAGTTATTATTTGCTCACTGCAGGGCATAATAACCCCACCCAGCAACATCAAAGAAAGCCTATGCCAGTCTATTTAAGCCAAAAATAAACCATGGAAATCGAATCCACATTAGTCAACTGGAAAAAAACCACATTAACATGCTTGACCACTCACCATGTTAAATTTAGAGTTTCAAATTTATCCTTTCAGACCATTTGAAAATATCAGAATAAACTTGATCTCCTCCCAGGTCTTGCCCGGTAGCCCCAGCTGCCACCCTAATAATATCTTCCATCAATGCAAAATTTCCCATTATATCAACATGAGCACCACTCTGCGTTCCCCTACCCTCTAGAAGATTAGCTGGAGGGGCGTGATTATACTCTCTTATGTAGGTACGGATGCCAGATGGATTAAATCGAGTTTTTCCCCGCCAACCTTTTGCACACATGAAACCCGCACTGAGGATAGGAACTGTTTCATCTCCATCAACAGAAAAGACACCACCTTTTAGACAAGAACCATCATTTCCTTCAGCAGAGGTATCAATCTGGAAAGGGATGTAGCAATCAGCCAAAGGATTAAACTTGTAAACATATGCCCTTTCTGTAGGGATTCCAACTCCATACATCGAAAAGATTTCCATGGATGGGGCATTTGGCAATCTGTAAAAGGAATGAGTTATGCAGTCAAATTGTCAACATGATTTTGAATTGGTCATGTATGTTGCAGAGGCATGAAAACAGGAAAATCTCATTCTTCACTCATTACTACAATTGGCAGACAAAAGAAAAGCTGGATACTTAAAAAGAAAAGGAAAAAGTTAACCTAGAAATTAATGTTCAACAAAAGCATCAGGCATCACACATATTTGCTGGTGAGAATGGAGTACAAGTTTCAATGAAATTTCAGAAACAACGTTGATTTAGCTGGGAGAAAGAATCTCACTTTGTTTCTAAAGGATTTGACCAATATTTGTAATGTTCATACTTCCTATCATCCAGATCATCGGCAATTCCATATGAAAAATGAGTACCACCTCGATTCATCATCTTTGGGGCGACAAACTGTAGCAAATCCAAAACTGATCCTGCTGTATAGACCTTAAAATCTGCAACAGCTTTGATACCTCCAACACCCATGTCATGGTATTCAGTCCATACATCGGTACAGGTTGTATTTGCAAGACTATTACCTTTGACAGCGCCCTATGGTCCAAAGCAAAAAAGCAAGCTGATAAAATAAACCATGCAATTTGTATTCAACATGGTTAAACATCAGGAAAAAAATTACATGACCTGATCATATACTCTAAACAAAGATCATAAAAATTTTCTGTCATAAATTGAATGAGCCAAAGTCAACCTTCAGCAATCTCGTGCACAACATTTTCATAGGCAATAATTAAGATGCTAAAAGACCTGAGTAGCATCCTTAGCTTTTGCAAATGATTTCTAATCAATGACTAGATTAATGCATAAGAATTTTTTTTTAGAGAAAAAAAAGGTTAACAGCCAAAAGGATTCTGCAACTGAAGGAGTTCACATTTGCTCGTTATTGTGCAGTATAAATCATGGTCAGAAACTCAGATTTATGATAAATATTACCCTAAAATCAACTCTTTCAATCTCTGATGAATGTAGCTTGGCTACATCCTTCCCAAATGAAATAATTCTTCCAAAATAAGCCTTAGTTGCATTACCCGAACTCCCTACGTCATTGGGACCTTCATCATTACCATTCTTCAACTTCTTTATGCTACACTCATAACCTTCTTCTGGAGACCAGTCAAGGCCACCCCAGATAGTGTCCCCACCCTTTGGAATCATTGACATAGTTGAATCCCATGTACGAGTCATTCGCATAATGTGTTGTAAAGTTTGAAGACCAAATACATCTTTATCCAAAAAATTTGGTGCCATAGCTCTGCATGTATAGAAACAAGGACAGCAGTTGATAAGTATTCCAAATGCATGACAAACTTAAGGCAGCATCATCTAGTAAGCTCAGACATATTCAACAGGTTTTCCACATTACACAAAAGGGAAAAGAACAATATGCCATTGTTAGAAAATAGAAAGCAAAAGTCAAGCTGCTTCTTTTCCCCAGTAAAATTAATTTCTAAAAAATATACTGCACAAAGGAGAACAAAAGCAATGGATTTAACACCATGTAGATACATATCTCTCTCTCTCTCTCTCCATCTTCAAACACAAAGACATATAATGTGGAGGAAACTAACCATATTTTACTGCAACATATGTATATCTAACTTCAAAAAATTAGTCATTCAAACTATTGGGCTGAAAAGTACATCCATGGCAAGAAAAAGAAAAGGAAGAATAAGCATGCATAAAGATGAATGGCCCATCCAACAAGAAAAGCTATCATAAAATTAATATACAGATCTGCTAGCCATTCTCAGTTACATAGAGAAACAAGCATAAGCATGCAGAGTCAAGGGCTCATATTAATTTTTCCCAAATCGAAGCTTCCAAGAATATATGATGTATCATCTGCTTATATGTCTCAGGTGCAGGAATAAGTCCACATATAATTGAATATTCATCACTCTGATGACTGATTATTATGGCAAGCCTCACATGGCATGGAAGCTGATTATTTGTGTTATGTTTGTGTGTGTGTGTGTGTGTGAGAGAGAGAGAGAGAAGCATACAGATGTTCCTATGATCTAGAACCACTTAATCAGTTACAAGAAAAACCTGGCCACAGCAATATCCTTGGCTTCTGAAGAGAGTAATCCAGAGACTGCTTTTGGAACACCCAAAAATGGCCCACCAATATTCATTACAGCCTTTATATGCTCAGCACACCAGCCAAAGCCACCTCCACCACCCATGGGAAGTGGTGCCTCAACCCATTTCATAAAATGCAAGAAATACAAAACACCCATTGAATGAGGAATCACCACCACTTTTTTCCCACCACTTGTAGCTACCATCAATTCTATGTTACTCTTTATAGTGCTCAAGGTTTGGTCTCTAACCTGAAAGTTTGCAAAAGGCATCACTGTCAGAGTAACATTGGGGAGAAAGGGAAATATAAGGTGAACTTCAAATCCAAAAGAAACCAATTAAGCATCCATCAATATCAGAATGACATCAAACATACTTTTAAGGGAAAATTTTGTCCTGTGCATGCCATGTGTACATCTAGCATCTTCAAATAGTTAGTTGCCAACAGGATTACAACTGGACTCAAGCGACATTGGAAAGCAGTAATTTGATATTATTAAAATGTATTTATGTCAGACAGACAATAAAAACATCTATGCAGCAAATTCAAATGCAAAGCACCTCAGTGTTCTGGAAAGATATCCTCCAATCATATGCAGCCATATACATGTTTTTCTCCTCATATCCAATTCGCGCCAAGTTGGCAATTAAAACAGCCCATACAAAATAACCCGGTGCAAAGTAATCAGCAGCCACAAGTCCAGAAACAGGTCTGATCCTTATGCCAGGAGGATCCAGCCCAGTCTCATTATCCAGTGACATGTGCTCAACCCAGCACAGAGGTCTGCAATAAATGTTACACAAAAACTTAAGAAACCAAGATAAGCAAATTGATAATTAACAAGATGACATTGAAAGAAGGTAACATCAGAAGCCAATTTATCCCATTCTGAATAGGAAATCCAATTTCAACAGTGCAAAAAAAAAAAAAAAACTTTTTCAGCAAGACGACTGGCTAACTTATCCAACCTAAATAACCACCACCTAGACACATCTCATTTCACATAATTAGTTCAATTAATATGCAGCATTTCTGTCAACAATCAAGATACGAATCAATGAAATTGAGGGAGAAAGAAAGAAGGAAGGAAGGGGTATCAGAACAACATCTTTCATCATTTACTATGTTATTATTATCCTTCGGTTGAAGGGAAACTCTCTAGGGCATGCAAGGGGAATAGGGGAGTAGAAAGGCTTGAAGTCCAACTTGAGTCCTGATGGTACTCAATCGGGCATGTCCAACCACCTGAACTGCATTTAGGAAACTTTTTTTGCCATTTTGAGTATAAATGTTGAAGCTTTACGCTTCTCCAGGGACCTCACATACCATCAACTCTATAATATACCACATCCACCCAACTTCCCTTCAGGTCACAATCAATAAGTAGCAACTCAAAGATCCCAAATAAATTGAATTCTAAACTGATAATATCATTCCACAAGAAAGAAAGCAACCAAATTTCCCAAGACCACCCATTCATAATGGATAAATGAGCTACCTTTTATAGAGATCACCAAATGTCCCACCCCAAAGCCTCTTCCTGAACAACCCTTCAGCGCATTGGTGCCCTTCCCACAACTCCAGCCCTCCCGTAACAATCCCAGGTACAAAAACCACCGGATGCTTCGCCTTCAGTCCTTCCTTGGCCAATTTCACTCCCGGTGGGTCCGGCAACGGCCCAGTGATCGCCTCCGTCACGTACTGCGGGAACGAAGCTGGCATTGCATTGTAGGAAAACAACAACAACCACCATATTGAACATATGCAACCCACAAACCAACAACAGCTATCCACACAATTCCACGATTTAACCCTCGGTTTCTTCTTCGATTTGAAATTCAGATTATTCGAACTCTCATCCCCATGTTTCGGAATTAACTTTAAATCCTCCTCTGCAGCAGCAGGAGTGCTCTTTTTCTCATTACTTTCTGCTCCAGAGTCAGTTGGCGGCGCCGAGTTCTGAGGCTTCTTATTTTCTGAGCCTCCCTTTCTACGCCTCATCATCGATACATGTGCATATATATATATATATATACTCGTATCGCTATATCAATACCAAGTACACGTACTTTATTACTGTCAGAGCAAAATGCAGTCCTAAAAGAAAAACCTTTTAATTCAGTAAAAGTTCGTTAAATGCCTCTGAACCGCATTAAATACCCTAATCTTAATCCTGACCACAGAGTTATATAGCCGTACATGGTAAGTATCGATAAGCAAAGACCCCTCTTTTATAACTGAGTGCACTGATCAACAATACTCAACAATCATTACAGCAAGTAAAAAAAAAAGAAAAGAAAAAATCCTAATCAGATATGAACAATTAGGTGTCACTGTGTGAGTGTGTGTGTTTATTTATGCGAATATGGGAGAAAATGGAGTGTTCCCGGTGGCGGAATTGGAATTGGAATTGGAATTGGAATTGGATTAATGTACTGAAAAAGCTTGCCGAAAATGGGGAGGTTGAGGGGTCTAAGGAGGATGGGGCCAGTGCAGAGTTCAGAGTATGTTGTTTGGTTGTTGAAACGGCGGAACGGTGGTGGTTGGTTAAGATCGGGCGGATGACGGAGGGAGTGATGGCAGAAGGGAGGCGTAGGTTATTATGTTTGTTAATAGTCATGAGTATTATGACCTTTTTAGGAATTCGAAAAAGTGGAGGGATCCAGGTGTAATTTATCTGGCGCCTTCTTTGAACAAAGATTTGACAAAAGGTGTTTTCGAGAAAAGGCATCAAAATCTGGAGTAGACCAATGAAGCTCCCGTTAGAATTATCTTTTACACTTTGATTTTTCAACTTTGAAATTTATTTAAAGGCATTAACACTTTTTTGTTTTTTTGATGTGGAAGACTGAAAAATTATACTTCCTCCGTCACCTAAAGAAGGGAAAAAAAGTTGGTAGGGTATAATTGTGTGAACGCCTCTATCAAAAATGAGAAATTGGCTATGAAGATTAATATAAAAACAAAATGGTTTCGACAGAAAAAGTCATTTCTATCCAATCTATTCTTGGGGTCAAATAAAGTCAAAAAATTAATATGTCGGTGACCTAAAACGACAAAACGCTCTTCGAAATAATTTTGAATTTTACTCGAAATTTAGAAAAATTTCAAGAAGAGACTTTTGAACAATTGAAAAAAGCCCCTGATAAGTTAACACAATAATAATTTTAAGGGAGAACTACACTTTTAGTCTTCAATATTTTATTTAGTATCACTTTAAATTTTTAATATTTTAAATCTGACACATTTAGTTTCAAATTTTCATATTTTGATAGGGATGTAAACGAACCAAGACATCTGAGCAATTCGTGAACAAGATCGCCACGTTCGCTTACGTCATTGTTAAGCTAAACGAACACATTTTAGTGTTCGCTTAATAAACGAACACGCAACACTAACAAGATAACGTTCGCTTATTTACGTCAGTAACAAGTTCATTTAGTGTTCACAATGCTCTGCTAACGCTCGCTTAAAGTTTCGCTTATCGTTCGTTTATATTAAAATAATAATAATAATATATATAATAATAATGTTTGTTGATCATTTATAAACAAATTTGTTGTGGTGTAGTGGTAAATAGCCATACTCCCCACATTAGAGACCAGAATTCAATTCTCAATAATGCTATTTTGTTTTTTCAATTTGCAAATGTGTTTGTTTATTTGTTCGCGAATATGTTCGCGAATGTGTTCATTAAGTGTTCGTTTACTCGTTCGTGAACGTGTTCGTTAACGTGTTCAATAAGTGTTCGTGAACTGTTCGTGAACACTAATAAACGAACATAAACGAACACAAACACATATTTCACAAACATAAACGAACATAAACAGTCTGAAAAATAAACGAACAATAAACGAACAAGGCCCGTTCGTTTATGTTCGGTTCGTTTACAGCCCTATATTTTGACAAATTTGATACAATTGATTACTATTAAATTACAAAATGATAGAATTTATTAAAAAATTTGCTATCAAAAATTTTAATTTATAAATTTTAAAAATTACATTCTTTTTTAGTTATAATTTTTATCAAATTTTTTATTTCACAAATTTAATTAGGTTTTTTTTTATTCAAAACACATATATTTTTAATGTTCAAATATTAAAGGTATGTGAGATAAAATTGATAAATTAATTAAAGAATAAGAGTTTTGAATGAAAAGTAAAATAAAAATAATATAATTTTTAAAATTTGTAAATTAAAATTTTTAATAACAAATTTTCTCATTTCATTATTTAATAGTCATCAATTGTACTAAATTCCTCAAAATATGAAAGTTTGATAACTAAATGTGTCATATTCAAAATATTAGGGACTAAAAGTGATAATGGATAAAATATTAAAGATTAAAAGTGTGATTCTCTCTAAGTTTAATACATTTAAAAGTATTTTAAAAAATTAAAATTATAAATATTTCACAAAACAAAACAAAAAAAAACTCTAAAATTACTAAGAATTGTGATTTGTTGTTATAAAATTACTATGAATTTTTCCTAACAATACAATTACTTTTTTTTTATAAATGTTAGTAGAAGGAAAAGAAATAACTAATCCATGATCAATGAAGTGAACTGCTGCAATATTAAGGGAATTTAGGTTGACCAGTTGGGTTCGTTAAAGACAAAAACATATTTGTTGAAAGGTTGAAAATCTAGAACTTGCACCGTATTATTACAAGTGGAGAGACAGAGGGCCATGCGATCTTTCCGAGCAACAGTGACAAAGACCATATGAGGTTGAGGTGTTGCCCTGAATTTAAGGAAACATCCTTCTCCTGTCCATCAACTCAACTCCTTTGCAATGCTGACACAAAACTCCACGAACAGAAAATTTGGATGCACGTACACAGAAGTGTTCATTGGCCTACCCTCTGATACAGGAGTTATTACAAACCAAAAAATGCACGCCCAGACGGATCCTAATTGGTAAAATTGGCCAAAACTTGTTTTAAGAATCATACAAGTTAGAGATGAAACCATAAATATTTTAAATTTTTGATTTAAAACTAATTTTTTTTTAAATAAAGAAATTTTTTTGAAAATATATTATTTTTTTGAAACGAAAAGATTACTAGTTACTAAATTAAATAAAATAATATTTTATTATTAATGAATATGTTATCCGCAACCCGATTAAATAGTTTTGACTCATAACCATTCGTCTCCTTGGTTAAAGTATATACCTGTAAAACAAATTTTGAAATAATTATTCGGGATAAATCATCTTAAACAAATTCCGAAATAGTTATTCAGGATAAATCTTCCGATATTTAAGTCAGATACTATATTTCAATATTTCTTCTCCGAAAGTCCCTTTTTTTCTTTTTTTTTTTTTTTTTTTATGGTAGCTTGCTAAGCTTATATACATTGTTTCCAATATTTGTGAGATTTGGTTATAACGGCTAAGCACATAAGCTACAGTTATAACAACTGATTACACGTTGTTACGTTCTTCATGATTACTGTATGCTGTTATCTTTTTATGAATAAGTATGGTCTCGCCAAATTTCCACTTTGCTGGTGTAATCCGATGTCCCATACATTTGGTATAATTTTGATATACTTTTATTCCCAAACCTAAAGGCCGATGTCTGACTAAAAAACATACAATTATTAAGATCTGGACCATGTTATGTCGACAGTAAAGTCGTAGTGCTAAAGGTTCCACACATCGCCAAGTTTACAGTTCTAACCGAGGATCCTATATCTATCAATTATCATAATATAAAATAAATTTTCATGTAAGTCTAAATTTTAATGCTTTACTTAGACAAAACTACAAAGTAACAAGCATTTTAATTAAATTAAATTTCACTTTTACATATTTTCCTCATTTTCAACAGCAGAGAAAAAAAAGGTAAAAAAAATAAAAGTGAATTAAACAGTTGCAAAACACGAGTTTAAGTTGGAATTCTTAAATTATACACGTAAATAAACATTAATCACCCCATCCAGTGTGGTGACGGTAATAATGGGCCATTACAGTTTGCACGAGGCTGACACAGAATTTATTATCTCTGTAGCCCATGTCGCGGTCACTGAGGATTGATAAATTGGCCGTTTACGTCAGTGTAGGCTGCGAAGGAAGCCCATTCCGTCAAAAAGGCTCAAAAGACTCCAAACACGAAAATATCGACGGCCACTACGTGAAACGGTATAACCCGCGAAAGTGATAGTGGCGAAATAAAAATACAAAAAGCGGTTTCCCACTTTGGAAGAGTCCGAGTTCAAAAACTAGCATACAAATGTGAAAAGAAACAAAAAGAAAAAGATTAAAAATAAAGGACCACCACTAATAAAGCTTAGGCTAAGATCCATAGATCAAAAGCCTCAAATTGAATTTTTTTTTCACTAAAGCCAATGTAGCATTCCTTCTTCGTCAATTCACTGTTCTTTGGGGCTTCAATTACTTAACCACCATACCACAAATTACATTTTCCAATTAAAAAATTGACGAATAATTAAAACTACATGAGTTATGACTCTTTTGTAAAAGTAGAAATTTAAAATTTCACCAACAGGTGAATTTTCTTGCACTATTATTGGTGGTTTCAAGAAATAGAATAAATTAAATTAGTTGACGAAAATTATCATTAGTTTTCAAAAAAAAAAAATAAAGAGAGAAAATATATCGAATCAATGTTCACTTTAAGTATAGAACTCATTGGAACTAATCATCTAAATTAAGTAAATAGACAATACCTCTGTATCTAACAATGTAGAAATCGATCTCTATATCTCTCAATATCACAGAATTTAATTTTTTCTTAAAAGTTAATTGAACCAACCATTGTATCAGTGGCTAAACCAAAAAAAATAAAATTAAAAAAAAACTATTTGGGATGGAGAAAAATCCAAAAATCCCTGGTTTAGTCCACACAAATGTACTCAAGGCGTTGAACAAATACTGACAAAACATAAATGTAACCTAATATTTTCCTCTTTATTATTCCATTCATGGAATTCACACATAGTCATTACCAACTTTGTTACACTCTTTCAGTCCATGATCAGAGGATATTTTAAGTATCCTTGTCGTCCCAGATCATAAAATTAAATAAATCATGTCTTTCCCGTTTATTTCACTCTTTGGTGATAAAATTTTTGGTGTTTTCCTTTTTTTACTTTTTTGGTGACTTTAATTAATTTAGTTGGAATGGACTAATTAATGCACAGGGAATCTCTGAGATGGCGCAATTTAAGGGACGCAATAAAAGTGCCTGAGCACCATCACCACCACCACCAACAACAACAGCACAGTACTTCGTTCTCTCCCCTTCTCGCAATCCTTCTTATTTGTTCCTCCTCATCATCCCATTTTAACCCAAAACCCCCCACAAAAACAACCCTCCATTTCTTTCGCTTCTTCCAACTGTTCATTGCCTGGCCTGGTTCAATTTGGAGAGAAATCGTATCGAACTTCCTTTAAATTCTAATGTTACAGTAGTTTATGTACAACGCTGTTGTTTCTGCCGTGACCAAATTTCTACTCGAGGAAGCATACGAGGAGGAGCCGCCGAGGAGGAGTACTACAATTTTATATAAACCAAAATGCTTACATGCATAGCGCGTTCAAAGCAGCAGCCCAGTGATGATTCCGTTGATGGGCCTCAAAAATTCAAACACCCCATTGATGACAATCCTGCAAGTAAACAATCCATCAAAGCTCTCACTTCTCAGGTAATTAATAATTCTCCATCCACACTCGTACGATGTTTGTCTTCGTGCGTGCGTGTTTTTGAATCACTGTGTCTTTGTATTACTTGTATTAGATCAAGGATATGGCGTTGAAGGCTTCGGGAGCGTATCGGCAGTGCAACCCTTGTACGACCCAGCCGGTGCTGAAGAGAAATGGGAGCTGCGTGGAGTCGGACTCGGTGTTATCGGCGTCGTCGGAGAGGTTCCGGTGGTCCTACAGGCGGACGGGGAGCTCGAACTCTAGCTCGACGGCCGGGAGGAAGGAGTTGGAGGCGAGACTCAAGGGAATTTCCAGTGGGGAAGGTACTCCGGTGTCGGCGAGTGGCCGGCGAGTTGACCCGGTGGTGTTCGTGGAAGAGAACGAGCCCAAAGAGTGGGTGGCTCAGGTGGAACCCGGGGTGTTAATTACCTTTGTCTCGTTGCCACGTGGGGGAAATGATCTTAAGCGAATACGATTCAGGTAATAATAATATTATTGCATACAATTTTTTTTATATGAAATTAATGGGCATTTATTATTTTTGGTGAAAGTTTTGATTTTATCTATTTAAAAAAAGAGAGAAAATCGAGAATTTGTAATATTTATTTTTATTGGTTGGAAAATTTTGGCATACTAATAATATTATTTTTCACGAGGGACATCATGCCACATAGTATAACTATTTCGCACGAGTAATTATTTTTTTATCTCATAATATATTCTACAGAAAATGATTATTGAGTTGTCAATGGTTGGTATGATTTGTCATAATTAATATTGTTGGACCAACCTTTTTTGTTTTACAAAGTTGGCCTCTATTGTGATTCATCTGCGGTTGATGCCCATACCGCTAATAAATTGTTCACAAACCTTTTTTAGCTAGAAATGTCCAAAATTATTAGTATTATTATTTTTTCTAAGGAGCCCATCTATTACAATGATTGATTTTGAACTAGAGAGAAAAAAAAAAAATACTTAACATTAAGGGTTGAAATGTTTCCCTCTCTGGTGGTGAATTCGATGTCGGTTGAATATTTTTATAGTTGAAATTGGATTATATATGTGTTCATATTTCTTATTTAAAAAAATGTACATGATCACTAAACACACAGGCTGCTTTGTAATGGCATCATCATTCTTAATGTCTTGGGATAAGTTTCCTACTGTGAAAAGGGTTTTTTTTTTTTGAAAGGTTGAGGGAAAAATTTTGTATTTTTTTTAGAATTGCAGCTTTTTGCAGCGTCTGTGGTGGATAATGCTACCCAATATAATGCATAATGATCTTGCGTGATTCTTGGATGTCTGTATGGTCTTGCAAATGATGAGTTAATAGCGGGTATTGCTGATTTCTTAGACTTACTGCTAACATGGAAGCACGAGGTAATGACGTAGGTGAAACAAAACGAAAAGAATTGTCTGATTTTTGTTGCCATGCAAATAAGGATACTCATTGCAAATTATTACAGAAAGCAAGCGTGTTGGGAGGTTAGTTTTGACGCTCCATAAACAACCCTGTGTTAATTTCAAACCACTAGCATTTAGCAGGGATTCAAAAGCAATTATACTCATAGATGATGATAATGGAGGGCAATGAGAGTATCTTTAGGTCTGGACTAACTTTTTAAAGTCCAAAAAGGCCTAAAAAGCTAAAAATTCATCAACACTTTAGTGGGTCAGGTTTTATTGTGTTGGCTAACCTTTTACAAGTTGTTGTTGTCTTGTCGGGAGAATTCAATTGCTTTCGTTTTCAATCTTCATCACGCGTACGGTTTGATTTGTCATCGTATGACTATTGTTGTCAATTTGTCTGTGGAGGACTAGGATGCGGTTCTAGCATTTGCAGGGTCTTGTCATTTGTAACTGGAATGGTGACAAACCGTGAATCTGAAATGGTCTTCAAAACTCGGGGACATTTTACAGGGAGCTTTCACATCCCTGTTTGCTCATTGCTTGGGATAAAATAGTGGTAATAAATACTATGATATGGAAACTTGATTCATTTTCAAGGGAACATATATATATGATGGTCTTCTTCCCATGTGTTCAGCACGGATCTTGACACAATATCCAATCCTGATAAGATGATTTTGATTGATTTTCTTGGTTGGTTGCTTTGATGTGTGTTAGTGACCTGATTGATCATTTAGACTTGAAGGAAGGTTATTCAAAGTCAAATATATTCCCTTTCAACCATGCGCACCAGGAATAGTTTTGGTTTTCAAGTATGCATGGACATGGTGGTCCAGCTGAGTGGCCTACCATAATTCACACTAGTCCAATGAAGATTGAAGTACTGCCATAACGTCTTTAGTAGCTAGGTTCGATCTTGTTTACCACAAGAAACAGGGAAAGGATACTAAGTAGACTAAAGAATGGTAATGGCATGTAGACAAAACAGACACCTTCCTTCCTCTGCGAAAAAGGAATGCATTAGAATTCTGTACTATTTGTTTCTTTTTGATGCATTTGTTGGTATAATTTAGGTATGCACATTCAAATAAGAGGAAAGGTTATAACTGTTTGTGTTACAAATAAAATGTTATCTGAATCTATTTCACTGTTAAGATATTCTTGAGCATTACCATAACATGAAAACCTCATGAGTGAGTTAAACCTGGCTTTGTTCTAAGGCAACTCTTCTGCCACATGGATACTGACTCATTTATTGATAATTCACTGTGAATATCATTACTCATGTTGAAAAGGAGGAAGTCTGATGTTAACGTTTTCTATTATGCTGTAACCTTTAACTTGGCCGATGGTTCTGATTGATGTTCATTGTTTGGATTAGTCGTGAAACCTTTAACAAATGGCAAGCACAAAAATGGTGGACAGACAACTATGAAAAGGTGATGGAGCTTTACAATGTCCAGAGGTTGAATCGCCAAGCTTTTCCTCTTCATACGCCTCCAAGATCTGAAGATGAGGTGAACCTATGATCATAAACACAATAGTTGGAATTGTGTTCCTGCATTACTATTTATTCCTACCTAGCCTCGTACTACTTTCTACCAAACATAAAAATCAGTTATTGTCTCGGACTACAATGATGAAATATTAATAACTCGTGTACCTTATTTTTTTCGCAGAGTTCAAAAATTGAATCTGTGGAAGACAGCCCTGTAACTCCACCACTGAGTAGAGAACCGCTTCCTCGTACTTTTCACCGCCCAACAGGGATGGGATACTCATCTTCAGATTCACTCGAACTCCATTCGACTCGATCTCTTCATAACTATGACTCTTGTGGTGTTGCGTCAACTCCAAAGCTCTCAAGCATAAGTGGTACAAAGACAGAAACATCATCAGTGAATGATGCATCAACCATGAGGACCAGCTCATCAAGGGATGCAGATCGCTCTGGAGACATATCCATCAGCAATGTCAGTGATCTAGAAACTGAATGGGTTGAACAGGATGAGCCAGGAGTTTACATCACTATCAGAGCCCTGGCAGATGGAAGAAGAGAACTCAGACGTGTCAGATTCAGGTTATTTCTAGTCTGTCTTAGTTCACTAAAAGTTATCATCATACCATAGCACATATTTCAAGTTTGATGCATAAAGAATAATTACTTTCAATTCCCTTAATTCCTTAAAAAATCCCATTATACTGACAAGGTAAATCTAGGCTCTAGCAATGGATTTACAACAACCCTCTTCTAACTTGCGTTTCCACGCAATTTACATGCATGGTAACACAGCCGAGAGAAGTTTGGGGAGATGCATGCCAGGCTATGGTGGGAGGAGAACAGAGCCAGGATACATAAACAATATTTGTGAAGTATACAGTTTTCCCATGTTGATGATTGAGTAATGAGGAGAGGAAAGGTTCTGCCAGCAACTAGCTAGCTCTTTGCAGGAGAACAATCTGTTCATCAAACAAGAGTCCCTTGGGGCATGCAATTTTCCCGGGAAAATGTGATGCATCATGTTTACCAAGATTTCAAAGCTTGTCGACCTACCGCCATAATATATATTATCAACCTCCATGAATGATAAATGGTAGATTAAATCCCACAACCTTCTGGCTGTGAGGCATTATAATTTTTTCTTTTTGGTTGTTCTTTTAATGTTTATACGACCTGAAATGATGATGGATGAAGAGCCATGCATTCATATTCTGTGTAGTAGAGTCTACTTGTGGGTATACAATTTGGGAGTGGGAAATGTTAAAGTTGCAAAAATTCAGAGAAGATGTTAATGTTGGCTAAATTGTCCATTATCCTAATCAAATACAGAGTTATGTTGTTATTAAGTCAGCAGCCACTGTAAATTTCTCATACTACTACTGTGCTAGTATGATTTTTGGGAATGCATGACTCTATGACCATTTTTCCTAAGGAACTTTTGCCCTTTCATGATAGGAGTCAATCTATTACTCTTTGAGAACGAGTTATTTTACTCTATAGTTAGTTTTATGGTATAAAGAAAATTAATAACTTGATATGTTAATAATAGGGTAAATTACATCTAATTCCTATCTGGTTTGACTTTATTAACAAAAGTTTAGAAATATTAGAGTTTTTTTTTTCTGACAATTTAAAAGTTAGTTTTTGGTTATAAAATTTATTAAGTAACTAAAAGATTAGTCAAAACGAAGTAAATCAGAAATAAATGAAAAACATTTATTTGAAAGAAATATGCATAAAACACAACTATAAATAGAACTTGCAAAAATTTTGCCCGTTTTTTAAGGCATTTCATAACATTAGATCTATTTGAAAGTTTAAAATACTTATGATTTATCCTCTAAGAAAAATGAAGGAGTTAATTTAGAATTTAGACAGGTTAGAATAAATAGAGAAATACATCCTCTATTTTTATGATTGTAAAGTACAATTAAAATTAAAGAATAATTATAAGACCAAATATTTTATGAATCAAAGTGTTGTGATATTAATTATAAATATGAACAGGAAATGATGATGACAGAATGTTAAAATAGATATGTGGATATAATAGATTAGATAGATAAGTAATTAATGCAATAGAAAGAAAGTAGAGATAATCCAAATACATAAGAAAATGAAAGAAACACATCTATAGTGGTTTGAACTTATGCCTAAAATATCCTTAGATATACCAATATGGCATTTAGAAACTGGAAAATTGTTAATTCTAACTAAAAGGAGAAGGAAAAAAAACCTAAAAAGATTTAGAAAGAAATACTCCATCTGTTCTAAAAAAAAGTTCAGTTTTAAATTTTTTCCGTCTCAAACAAAAGTACATTTTTTATATGAAATTATTATGTTACCCTTATTAATAATGATAATGTATAACTCAAATTAAAAAGTAAGAACAAAAAAGTAAAAGTATATGTTTAATGATGTATTAAGTTGTTGTATCTTATAAGTGAATTTTTTTAGGACAACCAGAGTATTAAAAAAAGATTTGAATTGTCTAAATTTAAATATTTTAATAGAAAGTGATGATGACATATAATTTATATAATTGAACATGGGATAAAAATTTAGTTGTTATTATTAATAACAAATGAGGGATGTGAATAACAAAAATTATAATGTAGATATTAAATTAAAATTGTAATTTGCCTATCATAAGTAAACAAATATTGATTAGAGGTTTAATTTTTAATTTGTAATAAATTTGGAAAAATAAGGACAATTATGTGGAAAATTGTTAGACTGGGTAGTAAAGTGTGAGCAATCTATTATATATATATGTGTGTGTGTAAACAATATTCCTTTAATATTGTTTTGACAAGTATGTTAATTTGGTTATTATAATCAAATCACCTGGAGAATTCTTATTCTCCATCTTTGTTGAATTTAACTATATATTTGATTGATATTGATTAATTGTTTTGAGTAAATGTAAACATATTTTATTTACTTTCAGATTAAGTTTAAATGTAATTTATAATCCTCATCATTTTATTTGAGTTTGGATGAATGTTCTATTCTCATCGCTTTATTTATATTTACTACAACCAAGGTCACCTCCTCTAAGATTGTCTTAATTTTATCCCCATACTTTTATAATTTTTTTAAATTAATTTATCCCTTATAATTTTATCTTTAAGTGAAAATAAAAAGCTAATAAAATTATGTGGTTAAAAGCAGACAAAAAAGTTGAAGGACCAATATTTTCTTAAAAAATAAAAAATAAATAAAAATTATGAACTATTTATAAAAAATACAATCACCTTTAGGATTTTTAACAAACTCCTAATAGACATAATATTTCTTTATTAGTTTAAAATTAGCAAAAGTAATAATTAGTTTCTATCAAAGTTTTTCATGGTTATAATTGTTTATTTATTTTTAAAATTTTCAATTGGCATGGCTAAAAAGTAAATTCTATATCCAAATTTCCATTCTTCATAGATATAGTTGAAAAGTTAAAAATTGAATCATTCATTAACCTATTATTATCACAATTTATCATTAATCAAGTAATTAATTTACATAGTTAATCACCTCATCTTAATTTAAACATATGGAAGTAATTTATCATCTCACCTTATGTATTCCTTAAAAAGTAATTTAAAATTATTGAAGTTATCTTTTAGTTAAACTAATTACTTTATAAAATTTCATTTTATTCTTATCATTATCTATAATATCTATTATAATAGTTATGATTATTTAAAATTTAATTTTCACCCTTTTATTAACATAAAATACACAATTTTTATTATTTCCCTGACCTTTATTTTTTTTCTCTCATGATTTGAGTTTTATAGTCAAGTTTATGGGAAAAAAATTCATGATTCTTATTATTTCACCTGACCTTCATTTTTTGATCTTATGTTTTGAGTTCTATAGTTAAGTTTTTGGGAAAAAAAAATTATAATACCAAGAATTTGTCAGTTGTACGTGTAAGTTGTTTTGCTAATGAATTTTATTTTTATTATACAAAAAATAATGATAATGATTTTTTTTTAAATTTGTGGTTCAGATGATAAATTTAGGGTTAAGATTGGGTTCGTGTGTGTTAGAAGGGTGTAATGTTGAGAATATAGAATTTCATAATTCTATTTTTTATGTTCTTTATTATTATTGCATTACGAATTAAACAATTAGATATAAATGGCTTCTTTATGAAAATATTGCTTTGGTAGAGAATTTGTTGCTTTCTTGAATATGAAAGTTTTTTGGACAAAAATAAAAAATGAAAGTTTTTATTTTATTTTATTTTTATAATTACATTTCAGTATAAATATATATTTATTTATTTTCAGTGATATTCAGTTGTATATTTATTTTATTAGTTGTCAATGATAAAATGATATATATAATATTTTTGAAAATATCAAGTATTTCAGAAAAGAATTTATTTTGGTGTTAAGAATTTATTTAAAAAATATTTATTATTTCATTTAATAATATTTTGTTGCATACAATAATAATTATTCTATTACATACATACAAATATCCTCTATTATTTATAATTAAAATTACTTTTTACTTTTATTTAAAAATAAAATAAATAACTTTATTATTAAAATAGTAATCTGCTGTGTATTTGAACGGGTCAAACACTTGTTATATTATAAATAAGAGATTTCAGTTTCATATTATCATATATATATATATATTGCTACTTTCTACTTTAATCATTAGCATTCCTCGTCATAAAATTTTATCAGCAGCGATTGTACATTTAAAACACAGCAATAAAAAGTGTCGTGTCAATACGTCAAAGAAAAAAAAAAAATTTCATGTGATATATATATTTTGTTGTTTTTTGCAATTTTAAAAATGGATTTGTCGTTAATTCGGTTAGAGTCCAACCAGGGGTGAAATAGTCCCAATCTGACGATTTCACGGAAATCAGAAAGAAACAAGAAAAAACAAAAAACAGAAAATGAAAGCCGCCGTAGCCGCCACTGAACTGTTCTCACCGTCGACACTCAAATCCGGCGGTAAAAATCTGAATTACTTTTCCGCAGTCAGTGTGTCTCGTCTTTGCAGCTCAAATTTCTGCCATTCCCATTCTTCATTTTATTTGAATTCCATCAAATCGATCCAGAAACCGTCTTCATCGTCGTCGTCGCATGCAACAATGTCATCATTGACCGCCGCCTACAAGCCGGGGGAAGCTAGGGTTCCGCCTGCCATTCCGTTGCCCAAACCTCCTGTTGCCAAGGCAATCGCTATTATCATATTACATTTCAAGTTTCAACCATAAGAAAAGATTGTAATCTTTTTTTTTTGTTTTTGTTTACTCCAGTTCTGAAAAAAAGTAGACTTTTCATTATGTACAATTTTGTTAGTTACAAAGTACAACACATTACTTTAGGTCATACATTATTATCATTATCATTGTTGGTAAGAATACTATAGAAAAGATTTGAAAGTGATTTTTAAGTTTTGAAAGGAAGTTGTTTTTGGGCCATAGGGAGTAATATTAATGATTGTATGCATAATCTGTTTCAGTTCAAAATCGGTCTTTGTCAATTTTTGGTGACTGCTGACAAGGACAGAAACATTGCCCATGCTCGTAAGGCCATTGAAGAGGCTGCTCAGGAAGGCGCCCAGCTTGTACTTCTCCCTGTGAGTGAACCTCAATTTTTGTTCATTTCTTAATAGGAAAAGTGAAAAAGTTGTAGTTTTGTTTATTACTTGCCTTGAATGTTTAGGAGATCTGGAATAGTCCATATTCAAATGATTGTTTTCCGGTATACGCGGAGGATATTGATGCTGGTGGTGCTGCTTCTCCCTCAACAGCAATGCTTTCTGAAGTATCTCGAAAACTAAAGATAACAATTGTTGGTGGATCCATACCGGAACGTTGTGGAGATAGGTTGTATAATACATGCTGTGTGTTTGGCACTGATGGGAAAATTAAGGGCAAGCATCGGAAGGTAAACTATGGTTGTCAGTTTGATATGAAGTACAGATCATTAGTTTAAAAACTCTCACTTATCGTTTGGGTTAATACTTGGTGATTTTAACAATGTATTTTTATCAACGTGCTTTGTTTACAGATACATCTCTTTGATATTGATATTCCAGGCAAGATGACCTTTATGGAATCAATGACTCTTACGGCAGGGGAGAGTCCAACTATTGTGGACACAGGTCTGCTGTGCTTTCTCTTTGGTCAATATGGAGCACAAAAGTGTCCATCTGCTATCCTGTTAAAACAGGATAGTGTCACAATGTTTTACACTTTTACTTCCTTTCCTTAGTGTTGCAGCTGCTATTGACTGAGTGCTGCTAATTCTGTGTTTAGAGTCAATGTCAATCTCTTATTTTGTCTTGTGGATATCCCTCTCTTGAATGCAGATGTTGGGCGCATTGGGATCGGTATATGCTATGATATCCGCTTCCAAGAGCTAGCTGCCATATATGCAGCAAGGGGTATGCTTTGAAAAGTTTTCTTTATAAAGGAATCTCAAAACTATATTGCTTCATGTTTCTCAAGTTGCAAAAGTGATTGGTCGATGTATCTTTGGAAATTACTGCGACAAATTTGTCATAATGCTGACATACCCTTTGTCATGCTAGATGTAAGCGATAGTGCAAAACTCAGTGTTAACAACTATTTCTTTGGCTGCCAAATTTATATTGCGCATGATCTCCTTCATGAAACCAAAAGGAGGCGTTTTACTTTATTCTTCATAAGATACAGCATATTTGAACTAGAAAGTGGTATTTGATTTTGGTTTTGGAATTTCACTTTGGATCATATATTATACTGGTTGAATCTGTTAGTCAGAAATGAATGTTACCACTTAAGGCTTGAGATTTTTAAGGAAAATTTTCTATCTGCAATATCAGGTGCTCATTTGCTTTGTTATCCTGGGGCCTTTAACATGACAACTGGTCCACTGCACTGGGAGTTGTTGCAAAGGGCTAGGTAAGAAATTCAGTGGTGTGCTAAAACAGAGTGAAATCTAGAAATTTTGGCTTTGTGATCTGAGTCTTTCTGTTGACATTTTGTGCTCTAATACTTCAAATTTGTTCTTTATCTGCAGGGCTGCAGATTGCCAGGTATGTTATGGGTATCCAAATATTTTTCTCCAGGTAACTGTGTGGCGGATTACAATTATTCACATGAAATCCTTAGGAGGGAAAAAAAAAATACTGTTCTTGTGGTTAAGTTGGCTTTCTTGTTCTGGGATTGTCCCTTGAAGTTATCAACAGAAGCAACTTGCCATTTCCATTTATCTGGAAAGCTAGGATCCAATTAACATGTGGGGCTTCTATAAATGAAAGTTTTAATATGATTTGATAACAAACTGTTCCATATTAATTATAATTTTTTCCTTTTTTACCTTCTGCATATGACTGTATGCTTATCCCTCCAATTCAACTTAAAATTGCCTGAAGGAAACCATCATAGAAAAAGTTTTCTATATAGTTATAAGAAAAAAAACCGTGAATAAAGTTTCCTGGTCAAACTAGCTTCTAGGATAACCATTCTATTGAACCATGTCAAAGTTGAATTTTCATGTTTGCTGGCCTTTGGTAACTGAACTTTGTGACTCAAGCAATTATGATCCGTCTACCAATTATTATTGTTTTGTGCATTTACTTAACCGCTACATTACTGATCTGACAGTTGTACGTGGCCACTTGTTCACCTGCTAGAGACAATACCTCTAAGTATGTGGCTTGGGGACACTCCACTCTTGTTGGGCCTGTAAGTTATTGAATGTGCATCCTTTGTTTCTTTTCAAGCTTCTTTTCTGTATGATAAATGTTATCTCTACTATTAATTAAAAGGTATTGGAACAGACATCAATTTGCTTTATAAAGAGCCTTGGACATATGTCAATACAATATTGTGAGAGAATCTTGATTATGGTCCCTGCTACATTGGCATAGATTTTAGTCCAAAATTTTACCAACTTCTATAGCATTAATGGAATTGATCTTGCAGTTTGGGGAAGTACTTGCAACAACAGAGCATGAAGAGGTGATATTAGTAGCAGAGATTGATTACTCATTAATTGAACAAAGAAGGTAAGATGCTTATGAGTGTGTACACTTCTCTGTCCTGTTTTAGTGTAC
The DNA here is from genome assembly GCA_020080225.1 of Gynochthodes officinalis. NCBI lineage: Eukaryota > Viridiplantae > Streptophyta > Magnoliopsida > Gentianales > Rubiaceae > Gynochthodes > Gynochthodes officinalis. The sequence goes on along the minus strand of CM034615.1, from coordinate 42,838,629 downwards.
TTCACATTATGTAATTTGATTTCTCTTGTTACGTGAGGGGTTAAAATTCTAATGCTAAAGAAAATAAGTGAATAAAAAAGGAAAGGAGCAGAATTTATATTTCAAATCCATAGGATGAAATGCGTGTTAACTTCATTTCTAGATTGAAGCATATCTAAACACAAGACAAAGAAACAAATGAAGCATATTATATCCAGCTTCCAGTTCTAGGATGTGCCATCTTATATTTGAATTTTTCTGTTCTAATTGATCTCATTAAATCACATTTGGCATACAGGACCTACCTTCCTTTCCAGAAGCAAAGGCGGGGAGATCTTTATCAATTGGTTGATGTGCAAAGGCTAAATTCAGGAAATAGTTAGGTACATCAAATACCGAAGATTCAAGATCCTACCCGGAAGTGGTGAAAGATGGAGCATTACTTGGATTATCATGAAACATAAACAAACAAAATTTTCCCCATGAGTTCACTGCTCCAGCATGCATGTAATGAGACCCAGTGTAGTATCAACCTTTTGGCCCTTGACATTGTACTCTGCTGTGGTATGGGGAAATATATGATTACACGCTGGAGTATGTAGGATACGAATGCTATGTTTTCATTGTATTGCAATTCATCAAATGCTGCCCTACGTTCAGCTTGAATGAAATGGAATGAATCTTGCAATTCTAATTTGCTCCATACTATTGCAATTTAGCTTTCGAAAATAACCATCCATCTAATAATTTTGTGGGGGGTGTGTGTGTTGAGGGAGAAAAAAGAAAGAGGAATTATGTTGCAGGTTTTACTGTTTGATTGATTTTTGCTTTATGATTTGTTGTCCGCCAAGGATAAAGTAATTCCACTGGTGCACACACTCTGAATTCTCTCATATGGTATGTTATGCAGAACTGGTTAAATCCCAACTGCAACCCTCACATTTATGTATGTGCCATGTCTGTACTTGCATGCTAGTATACCAATGTGCAGTTAGCTTTTAGACACTCTAAGCATTCAAAACAAGTCATATGCCTATGTACCACAAATGGAGTGTTAAAGAAAATGCTATAAAAGAACATACCTACAAGAAGACAGCAAAATAAAGCTAACCTTGTAGCCCTTAATAGGACACCCTGTCTGTACCGGAATCACACGCACGCGGGGTAACACTTTTCATTGTATCTCTATATATTACTACTACTATTGCTCTCCTATTGAGTATTGTCTACATGTTACAGTAACAAGCATCATCAAATATCTCTCCCTCTCTCTCTCTCTAGTTTTCATTTAGTCCATCAGTTAAGCCGTGGCATTTGGCTTTCCAATATCAGTAATCCTCTCTCCCTATTTGAACTATCAATCCATTACATTTCTCTTTCTCTCTCTGTAACCAGCTAAAACTACTCTTCAATCTTGCATTTTGTTCTTAGTTTTCAAGAGAAAGATGTCTCTGTTCCTTGTCTAACTTCATCACTTGCATTTCCAATTCCCCATCTTTATTCAGTTGGTAACATTGATGCTCTTTTGCTGTTTCTTTACCTCATAGCTTTTGAGCTTTTTCCCCTTCTGGACTTTGTGAAGATATTCATATTGAAAAGACCCAAATGGCTATGTGGGAAAAGCCTCTTAGAGAAGAGAGACATCAACAGCGCAGAAGAACACCATCGTTTTCTTCCTCTCTCCTCGATGCCATTTACCATTCTATTGATGAATCCCAAGGCAGAATGGGAGAGTCTAGACAAGAACAAAATCCAGCTCACCTCCATAGAAGGAAAAACAATGCACTTGAAGTAGACGAAGAAATTGCATGTCTTCGACGAGCGATCATGGTTGAGAAATGGATGGAAAGTTATTCAAGCAGTGCTCGAAGCACAAGGTCGAGGCACATGAATTCAGATTCAAGCTCATCAACAGACTCAAGCTTGTTTTCATCCTCAGAAACAGAGTCTGCTACAAAATCCACCCCAAAATCATCATTTTTCCATGCACCTACAAAAGCAGCTCATCAAACATTTGCACCTGAAGAAACCCCAAAGCACGAAGGGAGATTCATGAGAACAAAATCAAGGGCCCTGAAAATCTATGGAGACTTGAAGAAGGTGAAACAACCAATTTCACCAGGTGGGAAAATTGCAAACTTTCTGAATTCCATCTTCACTTCAAGAAACTTGAAGAAACATGAAGGGATGGAAGATTGGACTTCAGTGAAAAAATCGAGATCAGTCAAGGATCCATCACCGACATTTTCACTGAGTTCAAGGTCTTGCTTGCATAGATCAGTACCACCATCTTCTTCAAGAAGTAAATCAAAGAGGTCTGTAAGATTTTGCCCTGTTAGTGTTATTGTTGGTGAAGATTGTCAACCCTGTGGGCAGAAAAGCATCTATGATGACGGTGATCCAAGGTTAACGCCAATGCCAAAGATCAATAGTCATTTCCTCAAGAAGAACATTGATAGCTTTAGGGATTACGAGGAGAAGAAACCAAAGAATTACGGATTAAGAGGATTTTATGAGGATAAGAGTGACGATGATGGCATCAGTTGTACCAGCTCGGATCTCTTTGAGCTTGAGAACATTGGCATTGTTGGGATTGGCTACCATGGAGCTCATAGGGAGGAATTGCCAGTCTATGGGACTACAAATATAAAAGTTAATCAGGCCATTGCCAATGGACTGGTTATGTAGTTTAACTTCTAGTTAGATCAACTGTGTAACAAGGATGAGCCATCTATGAATGATCATCTTCCTCGTGATTTGTTCTGTTGTGTTTATTCAGTTTTTGTATATTAGATTTGAATTGTAAGACTAATTTGAAGGTTAGTTTGGTTTCTTGCATTATGTGCCAACGTACAATTTTAACTCCTCAAACATCAAAGTCTACTAACTCTTTCGTTCTCATTTCTCTTGTCCTTTTCACCCTCCAAAGTCATGCATTCTAAAACCCAACTAAATGTTTAGGCCACTAGCCTTCAAAACAGTGTAATCAATTGCTAAAGATCTTGTCATTAATAATATCAACAAAGGAAAGGAGTTTAATGGTGGTAAGAGTCGGTCTATGCATGATTTCTCAAAGGCAAATTTGGATAAAATGCATATTCTCATTTTCTAGAGAACATTTTTTGGGGACAAAATTACTGTAATAATATTGATAACAGAGAAACATTTCTTGTCATATTATACCCTTTTCTAGTGCCACCATCGTGATGATGGTGATTGAGAACATGTTTTCTTTGACTTGAAGAAAAATGATTTGTTCTGCTTTTGCAATTTAGTAAGTGTAATAATATACATCTACTTATTATCAAATTGTTCAAATGTCACCATGTGAAACTGCTCCAAGATTTGATTAATTTCATTGCATCACGATCATGCATTATTTCTCTTACTTTTGGACAAAAAGCGAGTAAGTTCCAAAAGCCAAACCTATAGTGAGAAAGAGCAGCAGCATCTTTTAGAGCAAAGTGATATTATTGCATGATTCTGTCTACTATTGACACAAGTGTTGAATTGTACTCATAATTTTTAAATCTACACTCTAAAGATGTTGAGTATAGGCACCATGAACTCCAAACCAAATGTGAAAGGAAGAAAAACAAGACTAAAATGGCATTGGGATTGAAAATGGCACATGCAACAAGAACTAAGTTGTACATCTACATAAAAATCTTAATCACCCTGGAATGAAACTGAGAAATTTTTGTGTGATGAAGAATAATTATAGTTGTTAGAACTAATTCAGTATTCTTCACTGTCCCTTTTTCTTATATCATCAACTTTCATTTCTTTCACCTTGTAGGCTGCTAAATAAACAATGGCAGCCAAACTAGACTGTTATTCTACCAATTTAGCAGGTAATGAAGCTGATTTAGATAATGCTTATATTATAACTACTGTATTCGAACATAATCAAATCATTAAGATATGTCTGTTTGTGCCCAACAACAAGAAAAAGGCCAATCTAAGCATATTATATATGTCACATACACACAACAAAAGACAGATTTAAAAACAATAATACCAAGAGAGCCTTAGTCTTAGTGGGTGCAAAAGGGCCCTTGAGGAATCCCCCAAGTCAAAATATAGCAGGATCATACATGATAGCGCACATGCAAACTCTTCACTTTTGCAACCAAGGAAAAAAAGTTGATTTCCAGGACTTACTACTTCACTTTGCCACACCCCCGTGAAGTTGGGACATTGGCTTCATTCGGGAGCCACTCATTATTTGATATTTGTTCATCTTAGTGTAGATTTAAAAGGAATTGGAAAACTTGACATGACTTCTCTTCCACTCATTTTCAGTAGTTTCCTTGTTCTTTCAGCTATCCTAATTGATAACTTTGCGATGATGGTTGCTAGTGTCACACGCTATTTTCATTTTTCTTGGAAGTGAAAAATTCAATACTTACCTTGGAGATTACTTTTGAAGGAAAGTGATCATTAGTTAGAAGGATTTTTTATTTTTTACTATGATCTTGTGGAGGATTTGATTTGTTAAGGAGATATTTAGGAGAGATTTAAGAGCTTATATGAATATTTTGTATTTTATAAAACTTTTTGTAATTTTTAATACATTTTTTATTTTATGAGCACTATCTAAAAAGAAAAATCGAAAAATAAGTTTTGAAATACTATTCATACATGGCCTAATTTATAATTTAAAACTCCAAAACTTAATTTAAATTTAAAATTTTGTGTATATATATACATATGTATATACACACTTTGAAATCATTTCATTTATTAAATAATTTATACGAAAATTTTAAATTAATATAAAATCTTCAACACTTAAGCAATGATCTTCACACTCTCTTTTCACAAAAATCAAACATAAGCATAGTTTACAAACTTCGGATTGTTATAACACGATAGTTTGGAATGGAATTGATTTAGAATGAAATATATTTTATATAAATTTTATAGAATAAACATTATGAATCAATTAAAATAAAAAAAAATCATAAAAAATAATTAAATATAATAATTTTTTTCATTATTTAAAATATTGCAGCAACTTCCATTATAATAATGGAAAATCATTATTATAATATTATTGATAAATAATACAGTAGTAATTGGGCAGAGGCAGAAGCACAGGGTTTTTAGTGGATGGAAGGTAACTTTGGATTCACTACAGTTATCGAGAGAATATATCCCACTCAAAAGTCAAAAAACACAATCATTTCTAACACAATCATAGTATTCTGATTTAGTATATTTGTGGGGAGAACAGCTGAACTTCACATACGTAATCCTCTTTCCTCCTATAATTAGAGTCGCATTTCGAAAAATTAACTTATTTAAACAACGTATAATGATTGTGTTTAGATTAAAAAAAATTATATGTATAATATATAACCCTTAAATTTAAATCTAAAAATTTAGTAATATTAATAAAAATTTAATCGTTTCATAATTGAGATATTATGTATCAATTTCACGTTTTTTTGTTTTGAATAAATATCTTTATTTGTCTGATTTAGATATTTCATATTTTTTTAAAAAATGATTCGATTAATGGGCTATTAATGAGATTGATATTTCAAGTCTCCTATTTTATTAATAAAACATAATCAGTAAATATTAATTGAGACGAAGAATTTATATCTTTAATCGTTTCAAGTTTAAATAATAAAAGTATAACTTATATTTTAAAATAATAATAATAAAAAGGGACAATAATTCAGCACACAACATGGTATTGGACATCCATTTTTAAATGGATCTGGTGTTCCGTACCAACCCAGCACTTGTCCTGAGTCATAATGAAGAAAGCAGATACCATAAATTGCAACTAACGAGCTGAACGAGTAGCCCAGACCCCAGATCAGCTGTCTGTTGGTTCCATTCCCTTAAATCTGACCATGTCTTCTGTTAATACTACTAATCTACTATCTTACCAGGATGCAGCTAGCCTCATTAACAACCACTTGTTGCTCAAGTTCTCTATAATATTCACACAAAATACATTATTTGGTTTGTCAAAAACTTTTCCACAAAGGTGAAAAGCCCGTCTCATTTGTTTATATGATAATTTAGCTTGTATGGTTGACGTTTCAAAATGTGTTTTTGCGCTTTTAAAAATGATTTAGCTTGTCTGATTGGCATTTCAAAAAATGTAAAAATGTATTTTGAAATACTATCTATATAATATTGATTTTGATTGTGACACCTGTTTAAGCAGGTTAGTGCATTTTCATGTGATATTGTTTTAAGTTCATGCACTGTTATCTGCTCTTCGTTGGTCCCTCGATTCTTTGATTGGTTTGGTGAAGAATTAATGCCGACAAATTGGAAGGTACTTTGTGTCAATTGAGGAGAAGATTTATGGAGAGGATGATGGGGGTGATAAAGTGAGAGAAATTAAAAAGTAAAAGAAGATATATTGTGAAACACTGAAACTAAAACTTGGCCAAAAAAAAAAAAAAAATCCATTAGAAGGCTGACGTTTATTCCATAATGAAGATGAACAACACAATTCCGAGTAATTTATTGATTTAGAAAATAAAAAAGTAAAACAAGTTTGTTGTGGACACGATAACCGATGTGTTAGAGGTGCGTTCTTTTTTATCCTTTCATACTAATAAAAGTTTTTTTTGATGTTTCAATGCCCACACTAGATATCAATTGAATTGTTTTATGGTATTTTAAATCCAACCTATGTATTGTTTTAATGGACGAACATCCTAATTGTTAGGAACGTATTAGAGTTCTAGGTGCATCATTCTCAGTTTTCTCGTATTAGAAAAAAATTCTCTCAATATTCTAATGCTAATATAAAATATATACTGAACTATCTCGTGATATTTTGAAATCAACTCATGTATGATTTTATTGGACTAATAGCTCAACTCTGAAACATACTACAGTCTTGGGTGGTGAAAATCTAATCCGTTTGAAGTGTGATGTATTTGAGAAAAGTTGTATTGGAATGTGTAAAAATTTTAGTAGATATTTTTTTATAGAAAAAGTATTTTAGTGGAAAAATAGGAAAGAAATTTTTTTAAAATTATGTGAAAGGAATTTGAGTGTGAAATTTTAAATTTTAAAATAAAAATATATTTGGATAATTTATTTTAATTTGAAAAAATTAATTTTTTACTCATTTATAAACAAAAATGACTTATCCAAACATAATCGTACATTGAGGTATCAAACCTTCGTGTCAATGTGAGATTAGATCATATTGTTATCTCTAAATTATATATCTCTAAATTAATTTTTATTCACTCAGTGACTACCTTTTCACTTAACACTGTCAAATCATCAACTTTGGCATTAATGGGTGAAACTTGCAATCAAACTCCTTTATTTCTTGTTGATGTAACTATTTTGATACATAAATGAGAAAATTATGTAACACAAAATAACATACCATTTTATTACTAACACTTGCAATAACAATTTAATAGTGAATTTGGAGGAATTGAAGAGATATGTTTAAGGCATTTCAACTATATAATAGAGAGTTTGCAATTTTGTAGTGTGCCATACCATATAATTTATAAAGGTGTAAGTATCCAAAAGGAAGTATATTATTAATAATTCTCTCGTCTTATAAAAAAAAAAAACACTCTTGACTGAAATTTCAATAATATTTTTGATAATAACAATTATATAATAATTTACAATTTAAAAAAACAAGCAAAAAATTGTATAATTAATAACTCTTTCACAAGGACAGAATTGGAGGGTGTAATAATTATGTAGACCTACTTAGAAAAAAAAAATCATGTTCTTAATCAGTACTAACAGAGATTCCAGTCATTGTGTCCTCTCCCCAAAAAAAAAAAATCGAAAAAGGAAAAAAAAATCCATGCACGTGCACCAGAAATGGCAGAAGTGACGTAGAAAAGTATATCCATCCCCACTGAGAAAACTGGGAGAAAGGAAATTTGAGACAGTGAGAGAAGCGCACGTGACCACCTGGGCTGTGTCCCTCAGTGACAGTCACAGTCCACTGTACTATCTCCTCCATTGTTCCCGGAATCCCAGGTGAGGTTTGGTGGTCTCGACTGTCAGACTCTCCACTCTGTCTGCTGCAATTTCAGGATATGTGCACCAGCCTCCATGGCTGCACCCTGCAGCTTTCACCATCCGAAATTCCGTAACTGTATGCAAAGTGTCAGCTTCCCTTTCCCGGCGTGGCAACGTTTTCACTTTACTTATACTAATATTAGTAGTTGTCTTGTACCATCAACATGAATCCCAATGGTCCATGAAAGATTTTTTTTTTTTTTTTTTTTGGGAGGGTCTTTTGCTTTCTTTGTTTTCGAGAGAAATATGGAGCGAATCGTGTGTTTGAAATTTGTGGATTAAGAATTCTATTTTAAAAAGTTTGTTTGTGTTAATAATTGGATTTTAGTGTAAGCAAGTTTAATGGAACTTTAGTTAATTTATGGCCTAACTAAATGTAGGTTCATTCCAAAAGTCAGCGAGTCGAATTTCAGTAGTTACAAAAATTTCTTTTCCTTTTACTTGAGTCATAAAAGCACCATTGGGTATTATTTGAAGTTGAGTAATGATATTCACTTTTTTTTTGTAATGAAAAGCGATTGATTGACGTAGTAATGATAGAAAGATAAAATCCTTCATAACATTTTTTTTTAAAGTGTAAAATAATAATAAATTATTTTATTTTATTTAACATGTTGTATAAATTATTGTAACTTTTTTTATTATGAAAAATCATTAAAAATATCGTTAATATTTAAAAATTCAACACAAAATAACACTTTGGTGGAAAAACACATTAAATGCTACTACTAAATCAAGTTGTATAACTTTTAAATTTTTTTTTTTATTAAAACTCTATCAAACTACTCTTTGCATGCTCTACTTAACTCAAGAGGTATAGTTTAGTTGGTAGAGTTTCGCAATTGCAATTGGATCGTTACAATTATAAATTGGATGTCTAATTATTTAGACAGTAATGACCGTATCTCGTAATTAAATTGGTAGCTTATTTTTTTTAAGTAATAAAAAAGGGAATCGAAACATATCACAAAAAAAGACTATTAAGACCAAAAAAAAAAAAAAAGCTGTAAAAAATGTAGGGGAGGTAAAATGAGCAAGTGGTCAAATCCCAAGAAGCAAATCAATTACCACTATGACATTGACATAAATAGGAGAGGACCAGTCATATTAGTTTTTAAATTGGGCTGTCTGATTATTGTAATCAAGCCCATTCTTATGAGCGCAAACTTTGACTGGGCTGAAATAGTGAATTGGTCCCACACTAGAAAACCCCAAGAAGTTACACAAGGAGCTTTCCATGATTCCTTCGTGCAGCCCATCTAGGGATACTGACTTAGCCCGCCAAATTGCAAGAGGACAAAAAGTAAACTAAACCACTTTCGATAATCCTAAAAAATGAAGCGATAAGTGGAAAGCTTCACCGTGTTGATCTCCGATTTCTCCATTCCTTATTCACTCCCGCGGTCCTCTACGCCAACGCAGATAAAAGTCTAAACCCCTTTTGCCTTTTTAGGTGATCGATCATCATCCTCTCTTTTTATTCTTAGAGTATAGGCCTAGATCCCTTCCTGTGTTAATATTTCCAGATTTTTTTTTCTGACGATAATTGGGTAAGATTTGGGGAAAAAATCTCGGCTACCATGAGTTTTCTATTCGGCAAGAGAAAAACTCCCGCAGGTTTGTTCTTATGTATAATTTTTGCCTTCGTTTTGATGTTTCTCTTTTGCATGATTGCTAGTTGGGGATTGAATTTTGAGTGGATCAAATTTTTGTATTTATTTTTTTGGTTGGGGGGGGGGGGGGGGGGGGGGGGCAGGAGTGGATGGAAAGAGGGTGCATATTGATTGTTTGGGGTATGATCAAGAACCTCTGAATTGGGTTTTTGGTGGTGCTCTGAAAGCCCTTTTTATTAGGTTCGATTTTGGCGGAAAATACTGAATGAGAATTAAAATCTGAATGGATTTAAGGGGTTTAAAAAAAAAAAAAAAGAAGAAATATTGTGCGAAAAACTTTGCATTTTTGAATTCGAGATTTCACCAAACAGTGCAGTAGAGAGTCAATGTTATGCGATGTTGTATCTGCAAGCTTCGGTTTTTCTGATACAAAACTTACTCATTAACTGGGTAAGTAAAGTGGTTGTTTTTCCTAACCTGCATGTGTCATTGTGAATTTCAGAGCTCTTGCGGGAGAATAAACGAATGCTTGATCGATCCATTCGAGATATAGAAAGGGAGAGACAAGCCTTACAAACACAGGAGAAGAAACTCATTGCTGAGATCAAGAAAAGTGCAAAGCAAGGGCAAATGGTGTGCGAATTCTCTTAGTTTTTGTCATAATATCTTTCTTGTTTACTATTTTTCACTACCAGTTTTGGGCTTTCTTGCAAAAATTGATCTTTATGCCACAGATCAGGTGCTTACGAGAATCTTGATTCATTTTCCTCATCCCTTCTAAATTGCTTGTTTTCAAAATGTAGTTTGATGTCTCTGCAAAATATCTATATTAAGCAAGCTCAGGATGTTTCTTTATGTTTGTACTTAATGACTATTTCTTCTATGTTTTGCAACTCTGTTCCAAACTTTATCTTCAATTTTACAGTGGACATCAATAGGTGTAGTAGATAGTGAACCATTGTATTGCTCGATAAAAGGAGGGCATAAATTATTTTGGGTTGCAGTACTTAATTGTATTATTAATACGAATTGATTCTGTCCCAGGGGGCTGTTAGGGTAATGGCGAAAGATCTTATCAGAACAAGACATCAGGTTGAAAAATTTTATAAGCTTAAATCTCAGCTTCAAGGTGTATCCCTGCGAATTCAGGTATTGCATTTTCTTTTACACATTTAGACACCAAAGCTGCGGTACACTCTTCTTAGTTTATCATTTCAATTTGTTCATCTGTTTATGTTTTTCTATTTCTCTTTTCTAAAATGGAGCTAATGGGTGAAAACTGGATACTGATTATTTGGATCTTCTTATATGGGTGAAAATTTGGACTCTTACTCGCTAACTCAGCAAACTTTCAAGGATATTTTTTTAAAATTAATATATATATACTGTTTGCAAGTATGTATGAAATTTTGGGGGTTTTTAACTTTTAGTCATCTCACTGATCTGGGCTACTTGTTGTGTTCGCTATTGTAGTTTGGGGTACCTTTGCTTGTTAGTAAGAAAAGTAAAAGGTAGCAGCTTTTGTTCATTGAAGAGTAAAACTTCCGTGTGGGGGATTGATTTTTCAAAGCTTTTAGAAAAATCTTTTTAGAGATCTTGACTAGTTCCCTTTGCTTCACCCTTTTGTTTTGTTTTATTTTGTTATTTGTTATTATTATTTTTTTGGGGGTCATGTTACTCTGTTGAATATTTCCTATTTTAGCTAACTGAGGAAAGGAAGAGAAAAGAAAAGGTTTTTTGTAAGTTTCTCTATGTTCTTGACGTGTTTGTGCTTGAGACGTTAAAACCTTCATTTGGTCCCTGTACAGTCCTATTTCTTTCTTTCTTTCTGCCCTATGACTGGTAGCTACGGGTGTAGGTTGGTATCATTATCTCTTCTTTTTCATTCAGTCATGTGAAATTTTTTATGTTGAGCTTTCGATTTGTATGTGTTGAAAGATCTGTATTTAGTCCCACCTATGTTTGGTGCCAATTCTCTTTTCAACGTTGTTTTCAAATTTCCATGGAGAAAAATGCAAACCACCCTTTTTCCCATTTCCCTTCTTATTAATTTTGTTTTAATCCAAACATTTTGTTCACTTCTGTTTGTGATAGAATGACTGTTCAACACAACAATGGCAGAAACTTGTAGTCGTTAATGTCTAGTTTTCATTTATTACCCATGTACTGATGAAGAGCAAGCCAAAGGACTAATTTGATTACATTGTCATTGTTTCTTACATGTTATTTTCTTGATACTGCTTAGGCAATCAGAAGGAAAAAGTGGAATAAGGGTTCGTTTCTATTTTTGTACAACAAATAAATAGGCTAAGTTCGTGATGGAATTAAGGTATTAACTAATTGTCTGCTTGTTCTTTGAACAAATTTTATCTTAACAATGACATGATTTGCCAACTTTTCTGTTTTTGTTTGATCTATAAATATCATAGAACTTGAACATACATATTAATTGTTTATAATGTATTGTGGAAAGTGGCTATTTGTTTAATATTTCCAGTATCATTCTTGCCTGTCTTTGTAACAACTGTTTATTCTAATCACTTGCTAGAACGGTTCTTGTATCATCCAGTATTTATCTAAATATCCTGGTTGAATCAAGATGATACATGGTTCCATGGTAGTGTTGATTTGTGGCTGAACCTATTACTCATATGTCCACTAAATTTGTGATGCAGATTTGAAATATGAGTGATTTTTTGTGAGCCTAAGTTTCATTCTTCTGTAATTCAGAAACTTTCATGCAATAAACTTGTAATATGGAAGACTTACCATTTTTTTTGCAGATTATCTTCTCCTAGTTTTGTTTAACCCTACTCACATTATTTACACGTGTAAGTTGCCCTGATTTTTTGACATGTTTTGTGGGGTCATATATCAAAAGACAACATGGAATCTCCCTTTAGCCGGCAACTAGATTTTAGATATTTAATATGACTGTTCATAACATGGAAGCAGCATTTGTTATTGCAGCACTCTTATGTCTTATCTACTATTCTTTTTTCATGATTGTTCTTCTTCCCCCCTTCTTATTTAAGCTTCTGTTATGTGTATGTGTGTGTGTGTGTGTTTCTTAAAAATAATTTTAATTTTTTTTTTTTTTATATTTCTGTATTTTTTTTAAAAGTTGTACTCATTAATCAGTACTGAAAGGCCCTTTTACTACCAAATATAATAAGATAATATTGGGAATAGACTGTTTATCTAGTTGTGTTATCACCAATTCAGGAACTTTCAAGGCCTTAATAATCAGAAAGTTATTGAAATGTTTCATCTCTTTATGATTATGTTAACTATTATCTGTATATATACAGTTTGGTAAAAGCCAACTATTTTATTTTCAAGTGGTTTCTGAATGGTTTCCGAGTAGGAACTAATCAATGGTTTACTAATTCTTACAAAAGTTGCTTTTTCTAGTATTCTTGGTCTTAGTGTTGAGCTCTGCTCCAGTTGGTTTGTTACCTAGAGTACAGACACTCTCTTATGCTTGTTAGAGTTTATGTTAGATTTATGTATTCCAAACAACTATTATCATTCCTTTCAGACATTGAAATCTACACAAGCAATGGGAGAGGCAATGAAAGGTGTTACAAAGGCAATGGGGCAGATGAATAGGCAGATGAACTTGCCAGCATTGCAGAAAATAATGCTGGAATTCGAGAGACAGAATGAGAAGATGGAAATGACGAGTGAGGTGATGGGTGATGCCATTGATGATGCTTTGGAAGGGGATGAGGAAGAGGAAGAAACTGAAGAGTTAGTGAATCAGGTTCTTGATGAGATTGGTATTGACATCAATTCGGAGGTAATTCTATGTTCTCTTCTCATGTTACTCAGATTTATCAACTTCTTTGCATTGCTCTTTTTCTTGAAGAATACGGAAAATAACTGGTTTTGGTTTTCCGACTAATGCCAGCTTGTGAATGCACCCTCGTCAGCTGTGGCTGCTCCAGCTGCAAAGACTAGGGTTCCCCAAGCCGAATCAGCTGCAAATGATGATAATGGCATAGATAGTGAATTACAAGCCAGATTAGATAATTTGAGAAAAATGTAATTACTTTGTAATGTCTTTCTGGGATATGAAACTTGCTGCGTGCCTGTGTAATATCTATGATACATTGGGAGTTGATCTTTGATGTCAAAATAAGAATGTAAGTGAGCATATCTATCTTTCATCATAGAATTTTTCTGGAATCATTTGAATTTTCAGCTAAAAATGCGATAAAATTTGACCAAATTTTAGCATTGTAAAAGGAAGGATTGGAACTTCTCAAGTATTTGCTTTGTTCCAAAGTTTAACATTGTAAAAGGAAGGATTGGAACTTCTCAAGTATTTGCTTTGATTTGTTATCAGTCTTACTTCACAGGTACTTACATTTACATTTGATTTGTCTATAAATGTTATCCAAAAAAAAAAAAAAAACAAAAGAAACTCAGACTACACTTTTCACGCAGCACCCAGCAAAAGATCATGCCAAAAAAAAAAGAAAAAGAAAAAAAAGTACAATTTCCTGTGCTGACCACTAACTGAAAAAGGTCAGCAACGTTTACTGGACAAATTAAAGAACCCACAAAAGGCAAAAAAATGCAACTGTTAAATAGAGATGCTGAGCAATCCTTCACCGGAAGTTCTGGAATGCCCCCTCGTTGGCATCCTAGTGGGTGGTGTGGTCACAACTCTGTTAAGAAATGGTGGGGGATCCACGGGAGAACGACATATTGGACAGTCCAGATGAGAATATAACCACATATCAATACATGGAGCATGAAAAGAGTGTTTGCACCTCGGCAGCTGCCTTAATTCTTCATCTTCTTCAAACACTGACAAACAAACTGCACATTCATATTCATTATCAGCTCCAATCACCCTTGTCGATGTTCCTTCTTTCTTGTACTTAAAACTCGAGATCAAGTGTGCGTTAGGATTATCAAAACTCCGACTTGATGCTCCTTCCTCAAGCCGCCTCACAGAAGGAGCAATCCCTTCACGCGAAGCGTCTGGCCGAGTATTAGAGCACCATCTAATGATGATCAAGTTGTATATCACCAGCACCAAGGCTGCTGTTCCAACCACAGCCAAGCCATAGTATAACAAAGGCACACTGTTTGATTTTGTGGGTGGTGCGTTCGGTGGTGAATAGGGCACTGGGGAAACTCCCATGGCAGCATCATCCACTTGTTGGTTTGTATGGTTACAGTTGATATATATATCACTAAAGTCGTCAAGATATCTGAGGATTATAGAAATGGAAATATTTGTCTCTGAGTTGTGATGGGCTGATAATGTTGTAGTGAATGACAAAGCTATCTACATCAACCAATAGAAAATGTGATGAGAAACAGAATTTAGATAACATTTCTAAGTCATTCTTGTGGGGTGAGACAAAATATAATGGATTCAAATTCGTTTTTACAGTCAAATTTGACGTCTCTTTGTAAGCACAAATGGTTGTTTTCTTCAGAAGTTTGGTTTCAATTGTTATGGAGGATGACAAAAATACTTCTATCACCTTAACTTTCCCGTTCGTGCAGCCAAACACATAGTGCTTTAAATGCATAATCTACTCAGCAAGAGCTTTTCGTGCGTCCAACGTTAATCACGTTTGATTGTAATATTATTAGAGTATCCGGACTCCCAAATCCACTTTCAACAAAAAGTTTATCAGTTACAACTTTTGTACCATGCTATGATTGTTTAACTATTGATATTGCATAAAACTCAATTTGAAATAAGTTCCACTAACAATATTGGCTAGTTGACGGAAAAGGTGGGCTCGCCCAAATTGTTGCCAAATTCAGTGACAGCTGTAGTAGGTCAGCGAATTTAGTGTGATTGAATCCCTCGCCCTTTTTTTTTTAATTATTATTTTAAATTTCCTATTTATTAATGATTTTTTTTCTCTATTTTGAGAACTTTTTATTACTAGTTTGATTACAAGACTATTTAATGTATACATTAGTCGTTTGATTGCCAAGCTATTCAACACGTATGCGGTAGAGTCATGATTGGCATAGTGCAAGCGTTAGGGATGAGGCTCGTGATCGGGTTTCCGTTTAGTGATGTGTAGTTTTCATGTATTTTTGTGATTATGTAATAGAAGCCAATCAACTAGTTTGTATAGACGTCTAAGATTGCTATTAATGTAATATGCACTACTCACATTAATCTTTTGCGTAATCTTCTTTTATTTGTCTTGTTTAGTTGTGCACTTTCCTTCATTGTTCAGTTATCTATTATAAATCCATGAAGATCATTTAGCCTTTTTTGGCTAAATCTTGTAAATCTTTGGGTAAATTACCAAAACCCCCCTGATATTTGGGTTTATTACCAATGCCCCTTGTAGTTTGGCGAAATTACTAACATCTCCCTAAGGTTCAGGTTTTTATAACATATAAATCTAGTTTAACAGTTTCGTTATAATTGTAGAAAAAATTAAAATTTTCGGATGAAATTATCCTTATTCCTCTAGCCTTTGCATTTGTTTTTTTATTTTTATTTTTTGAGACAAAATTAGGACGAAATTTCAAAAATAAAATTTTTTTATATTACCTAAAAAAGTGTATGATTATAAAAATTTACTTTTTTAAATATAAACTTATTATATTATTTATATTAACAATGATAATGTATAAATTAAATTAATAAAATAAATATAAAATATATCTATAATAATGTATTAATTATACAATATAATAAGATAAAATTTTACAAACTATTAGGACAATTAATTTTTTTTTTAAAAAAAATTGTATTTTATTTGTTGCATTTGCATATGTTTTGTAGGGGGTATTTTTGTCATTTTGCTATTTAGAACAATTAAATATAACGGTAGGAGGTATTAGTAGTTTCGCTAAACCACAGGGGAGCATTGATAATAAATCCAAATCTCAGGAAAATTTTGGTAATTTACCTTTTGCTTAATTGGGGGGTGGGGTTGGTAAAATGTGTAGTAATGAATCTACACATAATATGTCTATCGTATGACGTTAAATTAAACTCGAAACGCTCCCAATGTGTTTCATAAGGAGTTAGAGTTAATTTTTGGAATATTAATTTTTAAAAAAATAAATAGATAAATATTATTGTTTTAAATAGAGTTCATATTTTGCTGAAATTTACATTTAGAAAATCGATTTTGAAGTCGATAATAGAAAATTGACTTCACTGCTGTTTGCTCTTACCATGGCTTTAGTTAAAATACTGTACTTGGAGGCACTTCTTTTCTTCAACTTTTGGTTTTCAGAAATTCTTCTCCAATAATTCATTTTAGGAAGAGCATGGGCAAACAAGAACATAGCCTTTGTACTATCTTGTCATCATCCCCATAGTTTTGTTACTTAGGGTAATAGACATCAAAATTTCAAATGAATTCCATTTTTTTCCGAAAACCCAACAGTTATCATAACCAACTCAATATCCATTTCCTCTCTTCTGGCAGAGGTGGGGATATGGGGAGAGGGAGGAGGGTTGGGGAGGGAAGGGGGTGTGGGGGGCTGAATGTGGGGAGGGAGGGGGTGCAGGGGAGGGTAGGGTCAGAGGGGGATGAAAGCCAGCAAGGGGTGTTGAGGGTGAGGAAGGAGATTGTAGATTAGGAGTTTTTTTTTTTTTTTTTTAATTAATAAATTTCAAAATCGACAATGGAAATGTCGATTTTGAAATTGACATTTTTTTTTGTGGACTTTGAAGTTGATAATGGTAGTGTCGATTTTAATAGTTTTGGAACTCTTTTAAAAATATAATATTTTTTTAATTTATATTAAAATAATGAATACTTAAGAAAAAAAACTCCTATTTTTCCGATCTCTACAGATTTCACTGTTCTACCAAAAATTCCATCTGTCCTTACAATACTTTAACTTGGTAGGTTCCACCGCCTATCTAGGGTTGAACTCTGAGATTTGAGGGCAGATTTAAAAAGTCATAAGTATATGCCCTCACCCATATTCTCTATATATCGAGTGTAACAAAAACTTGACAATCCTTAACTCTTCCAACACTGTCAAAACTCATCCAATTCTCTTGAAAAACTTTAATGATCACTAAAAGAAATCCAATCAACATTTAGGCATCTTAAATCATCAAATTTGTTCGACTTGACGACTCAGTCGAGAATTAATATCAACATCGACAAATGACATCAAATTGATTAAAATAACTTAGGATCCAATGGTTGAATTTTACTTTTTATTTACTTTGACGATAAATTTAAAATAGTTATATATTTTCAATTGACGTTTATTGTAACAATAAACAACTTATTTTGTTGTTGTGATATTATTTTAGATTTTTAAAACTGCTGTATCTTCCTCGTGTAACTCATTGGTATGATTGTATTAATTACGTTATTGAAAAGTCTATGAAAGCAATAAAAAAATACTTATTCACTCTATGAAAATAATAGAAGAATACTCATTGCGAGGACGAACTTAGTATTTAAATATTTACAACAGTGATTTGCTCCATACTTAATTATACAGCATGAGCACCATAACTATTAATTAGATGTGTGTTCTTTTTAGTTCTCTTGTATTATATAAAAAAAAATACTCTCAAATATTCTGATGCTCACACAAAATATGAAATGACCTATACTCATTTCTCGGTTCATTCTTTCATTAAGACAGCCACTTTTACTCGAGCAAAAATATTTTATTCAAATAATTTTTTTTCCAATTTTTTTTTGTCCTAAATGACATTTGAAAATTACAATTTTTGTAAAGATCCTTCTTTTATCATTTTGAAATATTCTTCCAATTAAAAACTTACAAAAAATTTTCTCTTTTTCCTCCAGGAAATTTTGAAAACTTACAAAACATAGGTCCTCTTGGACGAAAATTACATATCTGACAAACCGATGAATTTTTGTAAGTTTCAATGAAATGCAGAAGCCGACTAGTATTCAAAGTATGCAAACGCCCAACAGCTCGTCCCGGCCGGGCCTCCCCATCAGCCATCACCATCCTTCCCAAAAATCCATTCTCCTTTTCCAAACACATAATTCAATGCAGAAGCCGACTACTATTCAAAGTATGCAAACGCCGGACAGCTCCTCCAGGCGGGGCCTCCCCATCACCAAGCTTCCCAAAAATCCATTATCATTTTCCAAACACAGTGAAGCAATCCCTTTCATCCATTAATACTATGAGTTGTCAGCGTAGAAGAGTCAGACGCAAGACTCTATAGAGCAGTTAGAACCTGCGGTTCTAAGACGGCGTACTTGCAAAGAATAGGTAGTTTTCTTATTTCATATACATATCATTTTTGTGCCAAGAAGATTGCCTGTAATTACCGGAAAAACAATAGGGGAAAAAACTGAAAAAATGACTGATTAGAGTACTACTAAATCTGAAGTTTGAGCAGGCTGAAGACACTGATATAAGTAGTCGCCATTTATGGATGGTGGAAAAGTCTCAAACTTGAAGGAGGGTACTGATGAAGTTATTGTAGTATTGCCAAATCCTCAAGATACTCCAAAAATGAGCAAACAAACTGGTGGCTCTGCTTTGAATGCCTACTCTGAGGCGAGCAAAATGAACCCTTTAAATGTGGAGCTCAGAGAGCAAGGAAATGTTGGCGGCCAATCAGCGGTGCAAATGAGCTCTATTTCTGTTTCTCCAGGGGTGAGCAGGTTTAGTCCAGTTCTGAACCCCCCACCAGGTGAAACTAGTGTTAGAAGAAGGCCATTGACACCGTTTAAATGGCCCAAGCCTAAATCAAGGCTGGTGGAGCCGCCCCCTCCGAGCAAACTGAAGCTTGCTGAGGAGAAAATTGCACAAATGGCCCCTTCAACCTCACCTTACAGGAGCCCAATGGGAATGGCTTCACCAGCTAACAAAGATAATCGTAGGGCTACTCCAACGGATTCAATTACTCCCAAAACTCCGTTAATGGCATCGCCAGGGTATGAGGACGAGGATGATGAGGTCTACCAGCCCGGATTTATCCCAGATCAGGTTGAACAGGAAAAGCATGGGCCAAAAGTGAAATGTATTATTTTGATTGAATGGATCGCATTTTTTAGCATATTGGGATTCTTGGTTGTTAGTTTGACTGTTGACAAGCTGACTAGTTTGTATGTGTGGGGCTTGCATATGTGGAAGTGGTGTGTATTGGTGTTGGTAATTTTCTGTGGTCATTTGGTTACTGAATGGTTTACTGATATGCTAGTGTTTGTGATTGAAAGGAATTATTTGCTCAATAATAAGGTTCTTTATTTTTTGTATAGTTTGAGGAAATGTTTTCGGGTTTCGCTTTGGTTAGGATTGGTTTTGTTGGCTTGGGCATTGTTGATTAATAGAGGGGTGAAGAGGTCTAGGAGAACTACGAGAATTTTGAATTATATTACGAGGGGTATTGCTTCTAGTCTTATTGGGGCAGGCATGTGGATGGTGAAGACTTTATTAGTGAAGTTATCAGCTTCATCTTTCCATGTTCAGGCATTCTTTGATAAGATTCAAGATTCAATTTTTCATCAGTATGTTCTTCAAACCCTTTCTGGCCCTGCACTCATGGAAAAAACTGGAAGAGTTGAGGGTTGTAGGAGTAGTGGTAGGTTAAGCTTCAAATATTCAATGAAAGGAAAACAGAAGGGCTTCGGGGATGAGGTTGTTGATGTGGATAAACTTTATAGACTGAAGAAAGAGAAGATTTCTGCTTGGACGATGGGAGGGTTAGTTCAAGTGGTTAGGACTTCAGGATTATCGACTATTTCTGATGCACTTGATAGGAGTGCTGATGATGAAGAGTTTCAACAAAAAGAGATTACAAGTGAGTATGAAGCAAAGGTTACTGCTAAAGAAATATTTAAAAGGGTGGCAAAGCCTGGCAAGCAGTAAGACTACACGCCATCTAATTACTTTCTTTTTTTTGGTTGATAAAAATTGTTGAAATCTCTTCGATCACGTGGTCCAGGTATATTGAAGAAGATGACCTTTGGCGGTTTTTTCCCATTGAGGAAGTCGATAATGTGATTCTGCTGTTCGAAGGAACTGCAGAAAATGGTCTGATAAAAAAATCATCTTTTAAGAATTGGGTGGTAAGATCTGTCGTATTCCATTTTGGTTGGGCATATTCATTGAGGGCTGCTTATGATATTTGGTTTTTTCTTGCGTGAAACATGATTTTTTCAGCTTCAGCTTTATAATAGACCGAGGTAATAAACCCTGATCTGTAGTACACTCGGCAAATTGTAGAAATAGTTTGAAAAACATTTTGCCAATGGTGATTGCTTTGTTAGTTTTCATGGCTAGTTTTAACGTTTTCTTGACAATTAGCATTTGTCAGAAGTTTAGTTTACTTGTGTTAGCAAAAGTACAGGATAAAGATCCTTTAAGTAGAGATCAACGCTGAGCATCCTCTTTTAAGTGATGAAACAGCTTCAGGTTTGAGGAATATTCTTTTTGTCTAGTTTGGTAAAGTTAATCTTTGTGGCAGATAAAGGTCTACCATGAACGGAAGTACTTAGCACATTCCCTCAACGATACCAAAACAGCCATAGAGGAGCTTAACAAGATTGCTTCTGGAATCATTCTAGTAGTCATCATCATTGTGTGGTTGCTTTTAATGGGATTTGCTACTAATAAAGCTCTACTCTTCATTTCATCTCAAATTTTACTCTTGGTCTTCATGTTTGGCAACACTGCCAAGACCGTTTTTGAAGCTTTGATATTTGTATTCGTGACGCACCCATTTGATGTTGGGGATAAATGCATTGTTGATGGAGTTCAGGTGATTCCCTAGTATTTGTAATGGCATGTTCTTTATTTTCCAAGATTATTTACCCTTGTCTTTGTGAAAAGTAACACTTTGGAACCTCCTCAGATGGTTGTTGAAGAGATGAACATATTGACAACAATCTTCTTGAGATATGACAATCAAATGATATACTATCCAAACAATGTTCTTGCCACCAAACCAATCACCAATTTTAATCGAAGTCCCCCATTGGGTGATTCTGTGGAGTTTTCTGTTGATTTTTCGACATCAGTTGAAAGCATAGCCGCTCTCAAGGACAGAATAAAAGGGTATATTTACTCCATTCGACTCTGTGTCTTTGTATTGCAGAAAGACATGAAAGTGTTATTCAGTTGCACAGCGCATTACTTAGAAGATTTTCAATCCTTTTATTTCTTTTCTTAAAGGTTTTATTATTGGTGTTGGAGATGTATGAAGTGGGCATCAGAAAATGGGAAGATACTGTTAGGATCTACTGCAGTGTTTACCCTTTTGTCTCTCTCATTTTGGTTGTAGTGTTTAATGCACTAGGAGCTATGCTTGCAGGTATTTGGAGAGCAAACCTCAAAACTGGCAGGCAAGCCACAGTGTGCTGATCAAGGAAATTGAGGATATGAACAAGCTGAAGATGGGCCTTTATGTAACGCATACCATAAACTCTTCGGACAGAAGTGGGCACAGATCAGACCTAGTAATGGAGCTGAAGAAAATTTTTGGAGAACTTGATATCAAGTGTCACCTTCTCCCTCAAGAAGTACATGTAAGATATCTTGGTTCAGAAACTCAACCCTACACAACTACTAAACCATAATACTATTACATTATTCTTCAACATAACATTTAGTGAATCAATAAGTATGGAAACAGATCCCTGTTGGGCAGATAGGCCAAGGAGGGATCCAAGTGGGCTCTTGAGCCACGTGTGTTTAGGACTTGGGATGTACATAAGAGCCACAGTGGGCATCTCCAATACCTCTGTGTCCCTTTCTTTATTCTGAATCCTATTGCACGCTTTTCATGATTGGATACAAAGATTTTTTTCTTTGCTAAATAGGGATGAATCCTATTGGATGCTTTTCATGATTGGATACAGATTTTTTCTCTACTAAATATGGTGTGGAAGTTGAAAACTATGCACAAATGCATTTTAACTATAGATTCTTTAATGTAAACAGAAAAAGGCTGTTAATCATGCTATCTGTTTGTGTTACAAATAATAATGGCATAGGACGCAATCCAATCCTATCAAAAACGAACGAAATCCGAATTCTAAATGGGTTTTACGAGTCACGATATCAAACCCAACATTCAGTAATTCCTGCTTCAACACATTAATAAAAATTAACCTTTTTTGTTTTTGTATGCATCTTCTCCATTTCTCTTCATAATCAGCATCACTGTCGTTAGCACTTCTTTTGTTGATTTAAAGGCCGCCTCGATCGAATGGCGGCTTGGACGTACTACCCATTTCCCTTTCAGAAGTGATCGATCCTGTCTTCCTTTGAAAAAGCTAAGGATTGCATTAAAAGTTTCACCAACTCCTTATCTTCTTTTCCCCACAGAGCATTTACTTTACACAATTCACGACTTTCTATATAATACCCAACCCCTTCAATAATGCATTGCCTTTCATTATCCGTAGTACACGATCTGATCCGTAAAACCCACTGATATTTGTGCTAACAAACGGAAAGGGAGCGTCATCCCGATGCTGGGTTCCGGGATGGGGACCAGAGTTCCTGTTTCGTTTGGTTTTTCTCTTTTGACCGTAATTATTTCCGGATATATTGTCATTATTACTGTCATATATCGTTCTCTGTAACTTAAGATGGGTAGCTTTCTTCTTGTCTTACAATTGATCCCAATGATTAATGAAAAATAAAAATAATATTAAAATATAAAAAAATATAAAATATTAACTTATAAGTAACCAAACAAATAATATTGTTATAATAACATAATAAAATCTAAAATCCACACTCATAAGCCATAAGAATTGATATAAAAAAGTCATCCAAGTAAAATAATACAAAACAATGAAGCATTCATCCAAACGTTAAATATAATAATAAAAGTTTCAACACAAACAAAAACAACACACATCCTACTTGCTCCTCCTACATATTTCATGCACCCGAATCTTGGCCAAAATCTGGATCCGCATATCTTCTAGTATGAGCATTTGCTTCATTGCCAAATCTTGTGCCTTTCGCGTCTCTATTTTCATTGCCATTGTTATCATCTTCTTCATTATCAATTTCAAGCTCTTCCATGTTTAAGATATCTACAATATTTTCAATATATATGGCACATTACTTCAAGATAAAATAATGAGCTAAATCATTTAAATTAAACAACTAAAGCAATTAAAATAAATTACTATCATCATTTTGGTTGTTTTGAATAGAACATGCTCTAGCTCACGGCCAAATGTCTCTACTTCATCACTTGTTAAAGATGAAGGCTCATCCTAATATCCACGCGCATTAGAAATAAATTCTTCAAAATCAATGGGATCATAATTTCGACCTTTGAAAAAATTCCTATGAGAAAATTCTCATTCGATTAATGATATATTTTCAAAGAAAAAACAAGCTATAAAAAGAAAAAGAAAGAGAAAACTAGGCGTAATTAATACCTCTGTTGCAACCTTAGAGTATAATGGACATATACAAGATCATTGAGACTTTGATGCTCTACTCTATTTCTTTTCGTAGAATGCATATGCTCACATATACTCCAATTACGCTCACGACCAAGCACTACATGTTTGGCTTAAAATACGAATGGCCAACGTTTGGAGAGTTGGTGCATTACTTCCATAATTTAACCACCATTCATCTACAAATATATTATCCAAAAAAGTTTAGTTCTTCTAAATCCCATATAATCACAACAATAAAAAAAGAAAAATAAAATATAAAGAGATAAAAGAAATGAAGAGGGCATAGATATGCGGGACACATCACATTGCGATCACATATTCTTATTACTCGTCCAAAGTCTCCTTCAAGATTTCGATATATATTCATCTCACTTGTTAGCTTGTTAGCAAAACTTCATTTCCATTAGAATACTTCTCAATAGCATCAATAACTCCGGAATGATGACTGAATCATCCTTGTAATGGTAACGAGGATTCAACCAATAACCAACGTGCAAATTTTTGTAAAGTTGAGAATCCCATCGAGCATCAAGGATTTGAATGTAAGGCTCACTCTTTTCATATTCCTTTGAAACCTTCTTAACATCTCACTGTGCTTGATGAATAGCCTCATACAAGTAGCCCATTGCGGCCTATCATCACTATCAACAATGCAAAATGCGCAAACAACCAATCGCACAATAGTTGCACATTCTTTCCAAAATTGCCGGTCCAACAAATTATCAACAAATTTTTTAGCCTTACTCTCCTTAGCATATGCTGAAAGTGTCCATTCTTTAGATGTCACCATAGCCCTCAAGGCATCCTTTTGGGCTAATAAGCTTTGCAATGCAATAAAGTTAGTGGCAAAGCGTGTAGGAGCCGGGCGAAGTATTTCACGCCCATTGGTATGTTTCCTCATCAAATGCAAAGCAAAACAGTGATTGTATACATACTTGGTGATATTTGAAGCTTGATTGACAACAAAACGAACCTCATCCAACTTCCCAATATCTTGTAGCATTAAATTGATGCAATGGGCTGCACAAGGAGACCAATATAGTAATTTAAAATGGGTAGCTTTCTTCTTGTCTTACTATTGATCCCAATGATTCTGTAGATTTTTAATTTTTTTTTCCGTTTTCAGTTTGCATTTGATATTTCACTAGCTGCCGCAACTATATATACAAACATGACTGCAGATAATGTATTACAAGACAATGAAGCATCTCTGTTTTCCAAACGTTAGAATGTTATCCTAAGATTGATGCTGGCTAATCATAATCAAGAAATCATTAACTCTATGTAAGCTTTCATAATTTGTGCACATGCTCCAATGGGAACCCAATACTTGAATATGTACTTGATAATTTACATTTGGAAACATGCTTCCCTTAATATATTAGCAAATGTGAACATAGTTTTAGCATTAATGAAAGTCTGAAAATGGAGGCTATTAATCATAGTTTATAGAATTGAGATTTTACACAGAATCAATTTAGAATAGTAAACTTATTTTAATCATAGTTTATAGAATTGAGATTTTACACAGAATCAATTTAGAATAGTAAAATTAAATAAGTGGGATTAGATCATAAAATTATAAGATTTTTTTTTAAAAAATAAAAAAATATAATTTATAAATTATTTTTAAATGAATTATTAATCAATATATGAATAGATATATAAAAAATTCATGTACAGTTTACAATTAAATGATCTTATTTTAATTTTTATTTTCTTATAATATTTTATATGATTTTTTCAATATTTCAGTTAATGTCACAGTCCAAGAGTATTTATATCTAATTCATTTATTTGTTGTTAAAAACTAATAAAAGTATAATTAAACTAATTAAATTATTTATATAATGATAAATCTTAAGTTTACTTAGATATAGAAAATTATTTTTTGAGTAAATTTAATTATATTTTTATTCACATAATAAGGTAATATCATAATTAAAATCAAAATCGTTTTAATAAATTTAGATAATAAAATCATAGAATAAATAAAATTATATCAAAATTTTGAAAAATATACTATTAATGAATTGTATGTGGTACGATTGACGTGGGACTATTTCTTTCACTAATCTTATTACTCTTTCTGTTTAAAAAAAATTTAATTTAATTTAGATATAAATTTTTAATTATTAAATACAATGTTAAATTCTCAATTTTTCATTTTTTTTTACTTTCTAAATTGATTTTTTTACTTTGGAATGGTGCAAAAGGAGAAGGCGTTGGAATGGTGAGTGCAATCGATACAAACATTTTATATGTGGTTGTATTTCATCTCATGGTGTTGACAGTTCTAGTGGCCCGTCAAGAGACAGCTTACTAATATCTCGAACGTTCTACGGTTCTAGTATTACAGGTTTGCCACCACGCACATGTATAAATGCAAATACCAATTAATAGTGCTCAGTAATCTATCACTACATTTCCTCTTGGTGTACTGAATCTATTTCCTTGCTTGTTTCTTTGTTGTCAGACCACACAGCATGCGCACCAAAGCCAATGTAAAGTAGTCACTAGCTGCCAAGAATTTTGTAGTGATTATCAATGTCAACGAACAAACATTGAAGTAGTCCTACCATCTCAGTGGAATTCCTCATGCATCTTGGTCCTGCACCTTAGACATAGTGCACTGTACTCCAGTAACTCACATGGAACTAACTTTCCCATACCAACTTCATGTACCAGAAAAATAAAAATTTCACGGTTCAACTTTATTCTTAATTTGCAATTAACGGATTACTGTTTCTTTTGGTAGATGCTCAGTGAGGGGATGGAGGAGTAAAAAGAACAACCTCCAGGTAATGCACTCATTGTTCAAAGCCTCACTAGTTTAATAAAGCTTGTCTTTTTCCCTATATTAAGGTGGTTTTGTTGTGCTGGCTATGGCTTGAGAGAGGTTTCATATGCAACTTGTTCCGTCTAGAATCTGCGAAAGGAGTTATTGAGTGCTGTTGGAAAGGATAAAATTAAAAGGCGGATTCCTTTGATTTTGAATCATAAATTCTGAGATGGAAAGTGAAAACGGTGTCGATGGTTTGATGCCACATGATGGTGAGATTGCAATTTCAATTTTAGTAGCCTCACAAGGATCAGATGCGGGCATGCGAGGTGGGAATCCTAAATACTCCACAGCTTCTGAATCTGAAGCATATTATGTCTCAAATGCTGTTCGTGGAAAAGTGTCAAATGGGAATTCAAAAAATTCTGAGACTCTCAGACACAGACTTCTTTCCGAGTCTGATTCAATTGAACTCTTATCCATGAAAAAGTCCAAGTTTTCTCAGAGCAAATCAAGAGTGCTGGAAGTGGAACAATCTGATCCAACTAGCTCGAATGAAGTTTTTCAGAGCGAAGAGTTGAAACATGCAAGTTCAAATGCCAGAGACTCACTTTGCCAAAAGATCAAGTCCATGAGAGCTGGTACTCTAGCACTATCAGAAGGAGAAGATAAAGATGATTGTCACAGTGGTGATGAGGAGGAGGAGGAGGACAAGGGGCAAAAGGGTGATGAGAAGAACGCAAAACCTCGAAGATTTAGCAAAATAGGTATGAAACTGAAAGCCATTGATGTAGTTATAGAATGGATACTGTTTATTTGTGCCATGATTGTGTTGATTGCTAGCTTATATGCTAATGCTTTGAAGACTCGTATTATATGGGGTTTGGAAATTTGGAAATGGTGTGTGCTTATTGCTGCGATCTTTTGTGGTCGTTTGGTAACCAAGTGGGCTAAGGATGCTATTGTTTTCTTGATCGAGAATAAATTCCTGTTTAATGAGAGAGTTGTGTATTTTTTACATGGTGTGAAGCAAAGTGTGCGTGTTGTAATTTGGTTGGCTTTAGTACTTGGGGCTTGGATTCTGTTAATTGACAGAAGCGTCAAGCGTTCCAAGGAGACTATCAAAGTTCTGAACTATATTACAAAAGCACTGGTTTCATCTCTTATTGGGGCAGTCATGTGGATGGTGAAGACTTTGCTAGTAAAGTTCATAGCTGCTTCTTTTCATGTCAAGACGTTTTTTGAGAAAATTCGAGAAGCCATATCTGATGAATATGTTCTTTGGACACTTTCCGTGCCTTCATCACTGAAATTAGAAGAAAATGGAGGCAGAGCCAGGGCAAGTAGTCA
This sequence comes from Gynochthodes officinalis, assembly GCA_020080225.1. Lineage (NCBI taxonomy): Eukaryota > Viridiplantae > Streptophyta > Magnoliopsida > Gentianales > Rubiaceae > Gynochthodes > Gynochthodes officinalis. The sequence continues at coordinate 42,810,466 of CM034615.1, read as the reverse complement.
ATTTTTTCGCCAGAAATTTGCTAAATGGTTGAGTTGTAGACAGAAGAAAGAGGACATTGAAGTAGAAAATCAACAAAAGGCGCTGCAGAGAAAGACTAGTCATGCACATCAGAAACAGGAGGTTACTTTAAAGAAATTGGGAAAGATGAAGCCTGGAAAAATGCCTGCTTCAACAATGGGACAGTTAATTGACAGGATAAAGAGCTCGAAGTTATCTATTGTTTCCAGTGCTCTCTGTGAAAATGATATTACTAGCAGATCAGAGGCAGAACAAGCGGCTTCTCAAATATTCCAAAATGTTGGGAAGCCTGGCCACGAGTAAGACTATATTGTGGATACTATCTTTCCAATGTTTTTTTTTGCTCTTGTTAGTCTTGTATTTCAAGAGTTGTAACATTTATCATATGTCCATATTTGAAGCTACATCAAAAAGGGTGATCTCTCACCTTTCACGAACAAGGAGAATGCAGATTGTTTACGTGAATGGTTTCAGAAAGTGGCGGAAGAAGGGAAGATAACTGAAACGATTTTATCAGAATGGGTGGTATGTATAGCATTCATTCATTCGCTTCCTTTTCGTTTTATTGGAATGTATTCATACTTGCTGTTGATTGCCTGATTTATCTGCACGATCAAGTGTTTCCTTGATTTCAAATGCTGGTGCAGTTGCCAGGAATCGAGTTTTTTGGACTATCATAGTGTTTATGTGCAAGTGAGATTGTAAAAATTTCCCCATTTTCAGACACAGGTTTTGTCCTATATAGTGAACCATAAAATGGGGTTTTAAACGCTAGCATTGGAGAAGCATGTAATGCGACAAAACCAGAAGAAGTGAAATTCTGATGCAGCTCACTTCATTGCATGAAGTGCTTCAATTGTTCTATATTTTAGAAGCATAGAGTATTATTAATCATTGCCTCTACTAAACAAATCTAGTGGAATACTGCCCTTCCTATGTGAATCCAAATTTCATCCAGCTGCATGCTGTATTACAGTGATATGAAACTGAGTATGCCATAAGAAATGGAACTACTCTCCTTACTTTAACTCACTCTAAGTTCTCAACTTTTTTGACCTTCTCTTTGGACAATAATTGACCTACTCTGCCTCTGATCCAGGTAAACATCTTCAAGCGGCGGGAGTATTTATCACATTCATTAAAGGATGCCAAAACAGCTATCGAAGAACTTAACAGAATCCTATCTGGAATTGTTCTTGTCTTGATCATAGTTGTGTGGTTACTTCTCATGGGATTTGCAACCACCAAAGTAATCTTCCTTTTATCATCTCAAATCTTACTGGTGGGGTTCATCTTTCGCAGCGTCTGCAGGACTGTATTTGAGGCCCTGATTTTTGTGTTTATCATGCACCCTTTTGATGTTGGTGACCGCTGTGTTGTTGATGGAGTTCAGGTAATTCATAAAACTTGCACCAAATGGCTTCATTCTATTGTTCTGTGATAGTAATAGACATGCATGATCATGCAACGAAATCTTACAGATGATTGTTGAGGAGATGGATATCCTGAAAACGACATTTTTGAGATATGATAATGAAATGATTTACTATCCCAATGCTGTTTTGGCTACTAAACCCATCAGCAATTTTAACCGAAGCCCTGAGAAGATGGGTGATGCTGTAAACTTTGATGTTGATGTCTCCACTTCACTTGCAAGAATTGAAGAACTGAAAGCTAAAATAAAGCAGTAAGCTTCCTCTTTCTGCACATTACATTTTTGTAGAGTAGTAGTATCTTTTCCCAAGCAGAAGCTATCAATATTTGCCTCTGATTCTTGTAATTGGCTTAATTACAGGTACATAGAGGAGAATTCCCAGTATTGGCATCCTGACCACAGTCTGCAGGTTAAGGAGATTGAGAATATGAACAAGATGAAAATGGTTCTTTTTGTTAATCACAAAATGAACTTCCAAGATTCTCTGGCGAGGATGAATCGAAGAACTGAACTTATGCTGGCGCTCAAGGACATTTTTGAGAAGATTGGAATTAAATACCATCTTCTCCCTCAAGAATTGCACGTCAGTTATATTGGTTCTGCAGTCCCAGCATCAGTCTCCATTGCGCAGTCAAGATCTATACTGTGAGAACAGTAGAGTCACAATAATGCACTTCTCTTTTATATATATGTTCCATCCAAGGAACTTGCTGCAGACCTCTTATGAAATCGTCAGAAGTTAATGAATAAGAAATCTAGTAGCTAAGGTTTCAGCTCACGAACTGTGTAACGCAAGATGCAAATATGAGTAATGTATGATAGCAAGTGGTAAAGAATTGTACATTGGTTCCAAGTAGTAATAAAAGGTTGAAGCTCATGGTGGCTCTTGTTCTATTCCATGAAATTAGTGTATGTAAATTAGTGTTGGGATAATATGAGTTGGATGGATTTCCATTTTCTGATTAAACACTTGTTTCAACACTAGTATCTTCATTAACAGGAAATGTAAAAGGAGTCCAAATAAAAGTTCGCTCCTGGGAAAATAAGTACTCAATATCTCAATCTTCCTATGCCCCAGTCCAACATGAGTCAGAGAAAACTTGCGTGAAGAAAAGAAAATTTGTAATATTTTTTAGAAGCTGTCTGTGGATTAAAATGCGGATTGCACAGCAAACATTTCCTTTGGCATTGTGCGCCAATTTCAGCATAGGGAAGGGGAAGGCTTTTTGTCCAGTTTTTCGTTGTCTTCTTTTTCTAATATTGAATTGGCTGGTTTATGAAATTAGATAACGTTATCCAAGATAGCCCATTGGAGGAGCTGCCACGTAGGACAAAGAATACGAAAGACAATCACCCCCTCAAAATTTCCACCTCTCATCACAACTCTTTGCTCCATTTTGTGTATGTATATAAACACAACATCAAAAATATTAAAAAAAAACACAACTCTTTGCTCCATTTTCTGATTTTTCTGTCAATGAAAATATTCATTTTCCTTATTTAAAACAATTTCTTTTCTAATTTCTTCTTAATATATTTCTCTAGATTAGCTTCATAAAAATTGGGTGGATCATGACACTTTTCCATTTAAATGTGTCATTTTCTTTTAAAAAAAAACATATAGGGATGGCTCAAATGTGATAAAACTTGAAGCCTTGATTAACAAAAGGTTTAGAAGTGGGATTCTATTTTTTTAGCCCAGTGACTTAGTTAAACCCTTAGCAATGACTTAGTTAAACCCTCCCTAAAAAAAAGAGTTTATTTTTAGTTAATTATATATTTTTTTAATTATTAGGTATAATATATTTAATGTACTATTAAATGCATAATTTTATATATTTTTTTAAATTTTTAATTATAAAATTACATAATCATTATTAGTAAGAACATTATAAAAATTACTTTAAAAAGTAACTCTATTTTATGGGGAAAAAAGTTTTGACCTATAAAAAATAATGATAATAAAATCTTACAATGCGACTACATGTGTAGTCTTATATTTTTAGTCTTGGATTTAACACCCGTTGGATTTAAGAATTTTTTCCATAAAAATTAATTATTAAAAAAAAATTTAAATAAATATTATTGTTGTAGAAATGGTTAATCAAATTCCCCAAATCCCCCTCCCAAGTCGATGATGATGGATGGATGCGGACAGCATATGGAGAAAAAAAAAAAGAAAAAAAAGGTAAAAATAATAATATATAGATTCCGACGGTGATGATTGTTTGCATCTTCTTTTTTTACTGTTTGTTTAGTGTGCCTCAAATGGCCTGCTCTCCCTCAATCACCAAGGCGTGCAATAGAATTGGAACAAATTCCTGGCTTTGCAGTGGGAATGACATGAGCTCCAAATTGTACTTTGGCTGGTTTTTCAGTTGTTTTATGCAGTATTAGTCCACTAGGGGAGTTGAAAAAATACATATTCTAAACATTCCAATATTTGTGTGAATCAAATACCTAAGAAATTGGGAACATTGATGATGGTGTGAAATGTTTGTAGTAAGGAATGGAAGAAGGGCAAAATGAATTTTTTTTTTTCTTCAAGAGTCGGTTTATGAGAAACCGACTTCAAATTCTATATTTTTTGAATCATATTTAAAAAAATAATATTTTTTTAATTTTTTTTTAAAAAAACAATATTTACTTATTTTACCCTTGGATTTAATGTACTACATGTCAGGTTCATTGTTTCTTGCATGTTATTTTCTTGATACTGATTAGGCAACAAATAAATAGGCTAAGTTTGTGATGGAATTAAGGTATCAACTGATTGTCTGCTTGTTCTTTGAACAAATTTTATCTTAACAATGACATGATTTGCCAACATTTTTTGTTTTTGTTAAATATCATAGCAAATCCTCAAGATACTCCATCAGTATGTTCTTTAACGGTTTCTTGACAATTAGCATTTGTCAGAACTCAGAAGTTTAATTTACTTGTGTTAGCAAAAGTACAGGATAAAGATCCTTTAAGTAGAGATCAACGCTGAGCATCCCCTTTTAAGTGCCGAAACAGCTTCAGGTTTGAGGAATATTCTTTTTGTCCAGTTTGGTAAAGTTAATCTTTGTTGCAGATAAAGGTCTACAATGAACGGAAGTACTTAGAACATTCCCTCAACGATACCAAAACAGCCATAGAGGAGCTTAACAAGATTGCTTCTGGAATCATTCTAGTAGTCATCATCATAGTGTGGTTGCTTTTAATGGGATTTGCTACTAATAAAGCTCTACTCTTCATTTCATCTCAAATTTTACTCTTGGTCTTCATGTTTGGCAACACTGCCAAGACCGTATTTGAAGCTTTGATATTTGTATTCGTGACGCACCCATTTGATGTTGGGGACAAATGCATTGTTGATGGAGTTCAGGTGATTCCCTAGTATTTGCAATGGCATGTTCTTTATTTTCCAAGATTATTTACCCTTGTCTTTGTGAAAAGTAACACTTTGGAACCTCCCCAGATGGTTGTTGAAGAGATGAACATATTGACAACAATCTTCTTGAGATATGACAATCAAATGATATACTATCCAAACAGTGTTCTTGCCACCAAACCAATCACCAATTTTAATCGAAGTCCACCATTGGGTGATTCTGAGGAGTTTTCTGTTGATTTTTCGACATCAGTTGAAAGCATAGCCGCTCTCAAGGACAGAATAAAAGGGTATATTTACTCCATTCGACTCTGTCTTTGTATTGCAGAAAGACATGAAAGTGTTATTCAGTTGCATAGCTCATTACTTAGAAGATTTTCAATCCTTTTATTTCTTTTCTTAAAGGTTTTATTATTGGTGTTGGAGATGTATGAACTGGGCATCAGAAAATGGGAAGATACTGTTAGGATCTACTGCAGTGTTTACCCTTTTGTCTCTCTCATTTTGGTTGTAGTGTTTAATGCACTAGGAGCTATGCTTGCAGGTATTTGGAGAGCAAGCCTCAAAACTGGCAGTCAAGCCAGAGTGTGCTGATCAAGGAAATTGAGGATATGAACAAGCTGAAGATGGGCCTTTATGTAACACATACCATAAACTCCTCGGACAGAAGTGGGCACAGATCAGACCTAGTCATGGAGCTGAAGGAAATTTTTAGAGACCTTGATATCAAGTATCACCTTCTCCCTCAAGAAGTACACAACTATTAGACAATAATACTATTACATTATTCTTCAACATCACATTTAGGTGCCCTTGGTTGGGGGAATGAGAGGAAGGGAATGGGAATGAAAGTATTTCATGCGTTTGGTTGGGGAAAATGATTACTCCATTGGGGGTATGGAAAGCTATTAAATCAAAGAAAAATAAATATTTCCCCTTCCCATGATTAATAATAATTTTAATTAATAATAAATTAATTTAATATTATAATAATTAATTAATTATTAATATTAATTAATTAATAATTAATTAATATTAATTAATTAAGATTAATTAAATTAATCATTTATTTACTTAATATTGTAATTTAATATTATAATTAATAATTAATTAATCTCATTTATTAATATTAATTAATTTATAAATAATTAATTGATAATATTAATTAATTTATAATTAATTAATTACTTTAGATTAATTTCATCAATAATATTTTTATTAATAATTAATTTATTTAATACTATAATAAATAATTAACTAATAGTAACTAATTAATTAATATTAATTATTACAATTAATTTATAATTATAATTATTTATCAACCCAAATTAACCAATATAATTATAATAAAAGAACCCATTATCAATTTATCATTTTTCACTACTATTATTTTTATTATATTTCCCATTCTTTTAAACCAATCATCTGTCCGTTAATGAATCAATAAGTATTTAAACAGATACCTGTTGGCAGATTGGCCAAGGAGGGATGTAAGTGATCCCTCTTGAGCCACGTGTGTTCATGACTTGGGATGTACATAAGAGCATACACACCAACCCCAGGCCTTTCAAGAAACAAACGGTCGTGAAACCTGCGAACGATCGTTCGTTATTTTTTTTTCGCTTTTTCCTTGGCAAATTGGCGTCATTTTTGCCAAATGTAAAAAAAAAAAAAAAATGCAGCATTAGCGCTTGTCAGTTGTAAATGTGATGCGAACTCAATGGGCGTGCGCCACCTGTTGAGGTCGTTGCAAACCTACCCTGATTTGTAACTGTCATTTTATTTATTTTTTTTTTAAAAAAATTTATCAATAGATAAAAAATATTTTTCTTTACAACAGGTGTAATTTGTGTGTCGTTTGTCGAGCTTTTTGACTTTTGGAGTCCTTTCGTCTTCGTGGGTTCAGTTTAAATTCTAATATTATGAAGCTCATTTAACCCATTTGTGGCTATGTACTTTTGTCATTGTGCAATGTTAATATACTAATGTTTTTAGGAAAAAAAAATAGATTCAAATGTATAATAATGAAATAGAATCTGCAACTACTTTAATGATATATTGTTGAGTAAATGTTGCACATTTTGAAAATTTGAGGCCATTATTTTTCCATTTTTTACCTTTCCTGCAAACGAAAAAAAGTGCGAAAATTTTACTTTGCGATGAACAGTATTTACTGTTCATGAATAGTATTTACTGTTCATCGCACAGTAAAATTTTTAAAACTCAACGTTCATGAATAGTATTTTATTGTTCATGAACGGTGTTTTTTTTTTAGGTGCTACTGGCAAGATTGTTAAACTCGAGTTTTTACGTAAAATCGGTAGAGGGTCCACAAAATCGGATCGTAAAATCGGATCGTAAAATCGTAAGAGTTTACAAATTATGAAAAATAATATAATAAATATATTAGATATAATATATGTTTAATTTATAAATTACAAACCTGTTCAAACTTATAAAAAATACACAAATTTCAAAAAAAAAATTATCAATCACACATAAAAATTAATAATAATCATAATTCATTAACAACCATGCATAACAAATCATAAGTCCTTAATCATCGAAATTTAAGCTAATGGCAATGAAGAGGATCGGTGAAAGGCGGAGTGAAGAGGAAGTTGATGATGCTTTTGGTGGGGGATGAGAACAGAAAATACCTGGAGAAAATGAGGGCAATGAAGGAAGGAAGGAAGGAAATGGGAAGAAGGAGAATGAGAAGAGACTTCGGCCGGTCGGAGGAGATGGAAAGTTGCGGACGGTGGACTAGGGAGGCAGAGCTGAGGCAGAGAGAAATTCAAGAAGATGGGAAAAAGCCCTAAGTAAAATAGAATTCAAAAGTTCAGTCAAAACGCTGTTTGTTTTGCGTTTTTGTAGAAACAGATCGTTGGCTGATTTTATGATTCTAAGTGTCAAACTCGCGAGTTTACCCAATTTTTCATATTTTAGTTTTTACCTATAAACTGAATCGGACACTGGGTTTTGGATCGTAAAATCGTAAAAACGTACTAGTAAAATCGAGAGTTTACTCGATTTTACCTATTTTAGTTTTTACCTATAAACTGAATCGGACACTTGGTTTTGGATCGTAAAATCGTAAAAACGTATTAGTAAAATCGAGAGTTTAACAACATTGGCTACTGGTTCAATATCCGGGCGTCGCTGAACTGTCCGTGTGCAGGTTGGTTTCCACGTCATGGCATTAGGTGATAGTAAGGGATTAATTTTCAGTTTCTGTCACCAACGGCCATTAGTGGTGGGCCACTTGGGATGAGTAGCATCCCCTTTGTATAGTACTAGTGTCCCGATATAACCGGACTTTTGTATTTTTGGCTACTTGTCAGCCTTGTTCCCGTCTTGTCGGGTGCTTTTGCCCCTTGTGGGCCTTTTCCCGCTTGGTCGGGTGTATTTGCCCTTGTGTGGCGCTGTCTTACGTGGGTTATAAGCATGTCTGTGATTGTCACGAAACTTTATTAGCCCTTGAGACTCTGTACATTGACCATTTTGCCTCTTTTTAATATATTATTGTTTCTGGAAAAAAAAAATGCTGCACTTTTAATTTCTCACATATTTGTAACTGTTCTCTGTTTCCAGACTCCCTAGTGGAAATAAACTAACTTCTAGACTCCTTCGTGGAAATAAACTGGTTGATGCTATGATTGATTTCCCCTCAAGTTGCAGTTACAAGTTAGTATGGCTGTTAGTTTTAACCTTTGTTTTTTCTTTTGTAAACCAACCGCTACTTGAATAACAACTTCCTTACTGGACAAATCCCACCTGAGTAGTCTAGACTTTCAAGTCCTGCCCACCTGTAAGTACAAAATCCCATTTTCTGTTTACTATTTCTTTTGTTTATTATTATTATTAGTTATTTATTTATGACTTGCACTTTATTATGAATCCCTAGTGCTTCTAAATGCCATAACTTTTGTAGTTGAGCTGGGAATTTTGATATTGTTGTAGTGCAAGTTGTAGTCTTAAAGATGATTATGACAACAATAACTGCCAAGCTGTGTTCTTTTTTATTTTTTTCTTGGGTGTGAATCATCTCCCTTGAGTTTCTTTTTTATGTGTGGAGAATTGCTATTGAGACTGAGGAAATCTAGAAATTGATTTTCACCTCACTGTAATAGGCTGACTTATGTTGTCTTTCATTTAATCATAATAAATAATTTGGTACTTCTCACGTTTTCGTTGTTTTGCCTATTCAAGATTCTTATTTGATTTTTTTTTTATTTTAATTATAGTACATGGATTTCCACTTGCCTCCAAATGAAGATGAGAGTGAAGCCACAAAGAAACGAAAAGTAATTGTTGCAAATCACATTATCACCATAATTACCTTGACCATTTAGTGGTATGAGAAGCATATTGTGAATGAGCCTAGGCTGATATTCGTAAATGTGTAGATGATGGTGTAGATGCATATTTTGTCAAGAAAGGTAGAAATGGAAGATCGGATTCTTCGAAGAGAAACAAGCCTGCAGCAGGTTTTCTATTCGGATAGTAATGGGACATTGCATGATGAAGATGTGAGCATGACCATTGCAATACCCTATTAATGGACGGTTGTCATTAGGGGTATTCATCGGATGGGTTTTTCGATTTTTCGGGTTTTTCGGTTCGGATTTATTCGGTTTTCGGTTTATTCGGTTTGAGTTATTCGGTTTTCGGCTGAACCCTAATTTATTTTTTTTATATTATATGTAATTATAAAAATAATATATATTCATATAAATAATATATAAATATATATTATATGTAATTATACGTATAATATACATATATATAAATAATAAATAAATATATATTCGGGTTTCGGTTTGGTTTCGGTTTAATCCAAAACCCAAAAATCTAAAAATTCAGTTTTCGATTCGGTTTGAATTCGGGCGGATATTCGGGTTATCCAAATATTGAATACCCCTAGTTGTCATCATTATTATAAAACTTTCAGTTCTAGCATGTAAAGGAGGACTTGGACTTTGTTTTGTTATGCAGTTTATCTTTACTTTCATTTGAGTAATGCACTTGGGCAGTAATAGTTAAACTCTAAGGGGGAGTAATTTAGCGCTGGAATTAGATCACTCCGAGTTCCACTGAGTCCTCAATGTCCGTCGATGTTTCATATCGCGGCCATTGAGTTTTACAATAAATTTAGCAAAGCACTACTGAAGTTAAGTAGTGTTATACTATTAGAATGTACCCTAACAAAGTGATAATTCAGTTGAATTAGTTGATTGATTTATTAAATTGAAAAATTAAATTAGAATTATAATAATATAAAATTTAATTTAATTTTACATAATTATAATTTCAATTCAATTCTAATTTAAAAACACTAAATGAAAACCTTAATGATCACTAAAAGAAATCCAATCAACGTCTAGGCATTTTAAATCATCAAATTTGTTCGACTTGACAACTCAGTCGATAATTAATATCAACATCCACAAATGACATTAAATTGATTAAAATAACTTATGATCTGATAGTTAATTTTTACTCTTTATTTACTTTGACTGTAAACTTAAAATAGTTATATGTTTTTATTTAATGCTTATTGTAACGATAAACAACTTATTTTGTTGTTGTGATGTTATTTTGAAATTTTAAAACTTCTGTATCTCCATCCTCGTGTAACTTATTGGCATGATTGTATTAATTATGGTATTGAAAAGTCTATGAAAGTAATAGAAAAATACTCATTATGGGATGAACTTAGTATTTAAATATTTACAACAGTGATTTGCTCCATACTTAATTATACAGCATGAGCACCATAACTATTAATTAGATGTGTGTTCTTTTTAGTTCTCTTGTATTATATAAAAAAAAATACTCTCAAATATTCTGATGCTCACACAAAATATGAAATGACCAATACTCGTTACTCGGTTCATTCTTTCATTAAGACAGCCACTTTTCCTTGAGCAAAAATATTTTATTCAAATAATTTTTTTTTGTTCTTAAATAACATTTGAAAATTACAATTTTCGTAAAGATCCTTCTTTTATCATTTTGAAATATTCTTCCAATTAAAAACTTACAAAAAACATTTCTCCTCCAGGAAAAATTGAAAACTTACAAAACATAGGTCCTCTTCGACGAAAATTACGTTTCTGAAAAAACTGACGAATTTCACCTTATTCTTTAATTCAATGCAGAAGCCGACTACTATTCAAAGTATGCAAACGCCGCACAGCTCCTCCCGGCGGGGCCTCCCCATCACCATCCTTCCCAAAAATCCATTTTCGTTTTCCAATCACAGTGAAGCAATCCCTTTCATCCATTAATACTATGAGTTGTCAGCGTAGAAGGGTCAGACGCAAGACTCTATAGAGCAGTTATAACCTGCGGTTCTAAGACGGCGTCCTTGCAAAGAATAGGTAGTTTTCCTATTTCATATACATATCATTTTTGTGCCAAGAAGATTGCCTGTAATTACCGGAAAAACAATAGGGGAAAAAACTGAAAAAATGACTGATTAGAGCAATACTAAATCTGAAGTTTGAGCAGGCTGAAGACACTGATAAAAGTAGTCGCCATTTATGGATGGTGGAAAAGTCTCAAACTTGAAGGAGGGTACTGATGAAGTTATTGTAGTATTGCCAAATCCTCAAGATACTCCAAAAATGAGCAAACAAACTGGTGGCTCTGCTTTGAATGCATACTCTGAGGCGAGCAAAATGAACCCTTTAAATGTGGAGCTCAGAGAGCAAGGAAATATTGGCGGCCAATCAACGGTGCAAATGAGCTATATTTCTGTTTCTCCAGGGGTGAGCAGGTTTAGTCCAGTTCCGAACCCCCCACCAGGTGAAACTAGTATTAGAAGAAGGCCATTGACACCGTTTAAATGGCCCAAGCCTAAATCAAGGCTGGTGGAGCCGCCCCCTCCGAGCAAACTGAAGCTTGCTGAGGAGAAAATTGCACAAATGGCCCCTTCAACCTCACCTTACAGGAGCCCAATGGGAATGGCTTCACCAGCTAACAAAGATAATCGTAGGGCTACTCCAACGGGTTCAATTACTCCCAAAACTCCGTTAATGGCATCGCCAGGGTATGAGGACGAGGATGATAACGATGATGAGGTCTACCAGCCCGGATTTATCCCAGATCAGGTTGAACAGGAAAAGCATGGGCCAAAAGTTAAATTTATTATTTTGATTGAATGGATCGCATTTTTTAGCATATTGGGATTCTTGGTTGTTAGTTTGACTGTTGACAAGCTGACTAGTTTGTATGCGTGGGGCTTGCATATATGGAAGTGGTGTGTACTGGTGTTGGTAATTTTCTGTGGTCGTTTGATTACTGAATGGTTTACTGATATGCTAGTGTTTGTGATTGAAAGGAATTATTTGCTCAATAATAAGGTGCTTTATTTTTTGTATAGTTTGAGGAAATGCTTTCGGGTTTCGCTTTGGTTAGGATTGGTTTTGTTGGCTTGGGCATTGTTGATTAATAGAGGGGTGAAGAGGTCTAGGAGAACTACGAGAATTTTGAATTATATTACGAGGGCTATTGCTTCTAGTCTTATTGGGGCAGGCATGTGGATGGTGAAGACTTTATTAGTGAAGTTATCAGCTTCATCTTTCCATGTTCAGGCATTCTTTGATAAGATTCAAGATTCAATTTTTCATCAGTATGTTCTTCAAACCCTTTCTGGCCCTGCACTCATGGAAAAAACTGGAAGAGTTGAGGGTTGTAGGAGTAGTGGTAGGTTAAGCTTCAAATATTCAATGAAAGGAAAACAGAAGAGGAAGGGGGATGAGGTTGTTGATGTGGATAAACTTTATAGACTGAAGAAAGAGAATATTTCTGCTTGGACGATGGGAGGGTTAGTTCAAGTGGTTAGGACTTCAGGATTATCGACTATTTCTGATGCACTTGATAGGAGTGCTGATGATGAAGAGGTTCAACAAAAAGAGATTACAAGTGAGTATGAAGCAAAGGTTACTGCTAAAGAAATATTTAAAAGGGTGGCAAAGCCTGGCAAGCAGTAAGACTACACGCCATCTAATTACTTTCTTCTTTTTTGGTTGATAAAAATTGTTGAAATCTCTTCGATCACGTGGTCCAGGTATATTGAAGAAGATGACCTTTGGCGGTTTTTTCCCATTGAGGAAGTCGATAATGTGATTCTGCTGTTCGAAGGAGCTGCAGAAAATGGTCTGATAGAAAAATCATCTTTTAAAAATTGGGTGGTAAGATCTGTCGTATTCCATTTTGGTTGGGCGTATTCATCGAGGGCTGCTTATGATATTTGGTTTTTTCTTGCATGAAACATGAATTTTTCAGCTTCAGCTTTATAATAGACTGAGGTAATAAACACTGATCTGTAGTACACTCGGTAAATTGTAGAAATAGTTTGGAAAACATTTTGCCAATGGTGATTGGTTTCTTAGTTTTCGTGGCTAGTTTTAACGTTTTCTTGACAATTAGCATTTGTCAGAAGTTTAGTTTACTTGTGTTGGCAAAAGTACAGGATAAAGATCCTTTAAGTAGAGATCAATGCTGAACATCCTCTTTTAAGTGCTGAAACAGCTTCAGGTTTGAGGAATATTCTTTGTCTAGTTTGGTAAAGTTAATCTTTGTGGCAGATAAAGGTCTACAATGAACGGAAGTACTTAGCACATTCCCTCAACGATACCAAAACAGCCATAGAGGAGCTTAACAAGATTGCTTCTGGAATCATTCTAGTAGTCATCATCATAGTGTGGTTGCTTTTAATGGGATTTGCTACTAATAAAGCTCTACTCTTCATTTCATCTCAAATTTTACTCTTGGTCTTCATGTTTGGCAACACCGCCAAGACCGTTTTTGAAGCTTTGATATTTGTATTCGTGACGCACCCATTTGATGTTGGGGATAAATGCATTGTTGATGGAGTTCAGGTGATTCCCTAGTATTTGCAATGGCATGTTCTTTATTTTCCAAGATTATTTACCCTTGTTTTTGTGAAAAGTAACACTTTGGAACCTCCCCAGATGGTTGTTGAAGAGATGAACATATTGACAACAATCTTCTTGAGATTTGACAATCAAATGATATACTATCCAAACAGTGTTCTTGCCACCAAACCAATCACCAATTTTAATCGAAGTCCACCATTGGGTGATTCTGTGGAGTTTTCTGTTGATTTTTCAACATCAGTTGAAAGCATAGCCGCTCTCAAGGACAGAATAAAAGGGTATATTTACTCCATTCTACTCTTTGTCTTTGTATTGCAGAAAGACATGAAAGTGTTATTCAGTTGCATAGCTCATTACTTAGAAGATTTTCAATCCTTTTATTTCTTTTCTTAAAGGTTTTATTGTTGGTGTTGGAGATGTATGAAGTGGGCATCAGAAAATGGGAAGATACTGTTAGGATCTACTGCAGTGTTTACCCTTTTGTCTCTCTCATTTTGGTTGTAGTGTTTAATGCACTAGGAGCTATGCTTGCAGGTATTTGGAGAGCAAACCTCAAAACTGGCAGGCAAGCCACAGTGTGCTGATCAAGGAAATTGAGGATATGAACAAGCTGAAGATGGGCCTTTATGTAACGCATACCATAAACTCCTCGGACAGAAGTGGGCACAGATCAGACCTAGTAATGGAGCTGAAGAAATTTTTTGGAGAACTTGATATCAAGTATCACCTTCTCCCTCAAGAAGTACATGTTAGATATCTTGGTTCAGAAACTCAACCCTACACAACTACTAAATGATAATACTATTACATTATTCTTCAACATAACATTTAGTGAATCAATAAGTATGTAAACAGATCCCTGTTGGGCAGATAGGCCAAGGAGGGATCCAAGTGGGCTCTTGAGCCACGTGTGTTTAGGACTTGGGATGTACATAAGAGCCACAGTGGGCATCTCCAATACCTCGCTGTGTCTTTCTTTATTCTGAATCCTATTGCATGCTTTTCATGATTGGATAATTTGTTCCTTTGCTAAATAAGGATGAATCCTATTGCATGCTTTTCATGATTGGATAATTTGTTCCTTTGCTAAATAAGGATGAATCCTATTGCATGCTTTTCATGATTGGATACAAAGATTTGTTCCTTTGCTAAATAAGGATGAATCCTATTGCATGCTTTTCATGATTGGATGCTTTTCATGATTGGATACAAAGATTTGTTCCTTTGCTAAATAAGGATGAATCCTATTGCATGCTTTTCATGATTGGATACAGATTTTTTCTTTACTAAATATGGTGTGGAAGTTGAAAACTATGCACAAATGCATTTTAACTATAGATTCTTTAATGTAAACAGAAAAAGGCTGTTAATCAAGCTATCTGTTTGTGTTACAAACAATAATGGCACAGGACGCAATCCAATCCTATCAAAAACGAACGAAATCCGAATTCTAAATGGGTTTTACGAGTCACGATCCCAAACCCAGCATTCAGTAATTCCAGCTTCAACACATTAATAAAAATTAACCTTTTTGTTTTTGTATGCATCTTCTCCAGTTCTCTTCATAATCAGCATCACTGTCGTTAGCACTTCTTTTGTTGATTTAAAGGCCGCCTCGATCGAATGGCGGCTTGGACTTACCACCCATTTCCCTTTCAGAAGTGATCCATCCTGTCTTCCTTCCTTTTAAAAAGCTAATAAGGACTGCATTAAAATTTAAAAGTTTCACCAACTCTTTTGTCTTCTTTTCCACACAGCATTTTGCTTTACACACCAAACTAAAATTTAATTCACTACTTAATTTCTATATAATCCCCACCTCTTCAATAATACATTATGTTTCATTATCCGTAGTACATCATCTGATAAGTAAAACCCACTGATATTTGTGCTAACAAACGGAAAGGGAGCGTCATCCTGATGCTGGGTTCCGGGATGGGGACCAGAGTTCCTGTTTCGTTTGGTTTTTCTCTTTAGACAAAAATTATTTCAGGATCTACTGTCGTTTATCAGGTTCATTATCACTGTCATACATCGTACTCTGTAACTTAAAATGGATAGCTTTCTTCTTGTCTTACTATTGATCCCAATGATTCTGTAGATTTTTAATTTTTTTTCCGTTTTCAATTTGCATTTGATATTTCACTAGCTGCCACAACTATATAAGCAAACATGGCTGCAGATAATGTATTACAAGACAATGAGGCATCTCTGTTTAAACGTTAGAATGTTATCCTAAGATTGATGCTGGCTAATCATAATCAAGAAATCATTCTCTGTGCAAGCTTTTATAATTTGTACCCCAATACTTCAATATGTACTTGATAATTTACATTTGGGAACATGCTTCCCTTAATATATTAGCAAATGTGAACACAGTTTTAGCATTAATGAAAGTCTGAAAATGGAGGCTATTAATGAGTTGGATGTGGTAGGATCATAGGTTTTAGAATTTCCATCCGATCTTATCGATATTACGATTTTACAACTCAAATTTATTAAAACATCCTAATTCTAACTACGATATTGCATTTATTATGTGAATAAAATATAGTTAAATTTACTCAAAAAAACTTTCATATATAAGTAAAATTAAGATTTATCATTATATCAATAACTTAATTAGTTTAATTATACTTTTATTAGTTTTTAACAATAAATAAATAAATTGGATATAAATACCATTCGATTGTAACAGCAACTAAAATATTAAAAAAATAATATAAAATGTTATAAAAAATAAAAATAGAAATAAAATCATTTAATTATAAATTATACATGAATTTTCTTCATATCTATTTATATAATGATTAATAAATCCTTTAAAAATAATTTATAAATTATATTTTTTAAAATTTTTTAAAATTTTATGATTCTACGATTCGATTCTATCTATCCAATCTTGTTACTCTAAATCGATTTTGTGTAGAATATCAATTCTATAAACTATAGGTAAAATTGATGCAGGACTATTTCTTTCACTAATCTTATTACTCTTTCCATCAAAAAATAATAATAATAATAATTTAGATATATATTTTTAATTATTAAATACAATGTTAAATTCTCAATTTTTCATTTTTTTCTTACTTTCTAAATTGATTTATTTACTTTGGAAAAGTGCAAAAGGAGAAGTGGGGAGTGTAATCCAAACATTTCATATGCGGTTGTATTTCATCTCATGGGGTTGACAGTTCTAGTGCCCTGTCAGAGAGACCACTTACTAATATCTTCCACGTTTCTAGCATGACAGGTTTGCCACCATGCACATGTACAAATGCAAATACCAATTAGTAGTACTAAGTAATCTATCACTACATTTCCTCGTGGTGTACTGAATCTATTTCCTTGCTTGTTTCTTTGTTGTCAGACCACACAGCATGTGCCCCAAAGCGAATGTAAAGTAGTCATTAGCTGCTAAGAATTTTTGTTTTGATTATCAATGTCAACCAACAAACATTGATGAGAACCTGACACTGTATCCTACTATCTCAGTGGAATTCCTCATGCATCTCGTTCCTGCAGCTTAGACATAGTGCACTGTGCGCCAGTAACTCACTTCTTTTTTTTATTTTTTCAATAACATTAGATATATTAAATGATCAATTGTCAAAATGTACATAACTAAAAAAGTTAATGGAGTTTCGTAGTGTTAGATGAGACCTGACCTACGAAAACAACCACCCCTAAAGGAAGAAAAAGCTTGCCTAAAGTGGAAAACAATACAAAACACTCGCCTAATGTGGGATAAAACAATCAGCTCTAAGAGCCTACAAAAGCCACCACTAGTCTAACTAAGGTCGACCAAATTGCAACAACCTATGAATTAAGACGCCGTCTCAACTAATACATCACAAACTACACTGGATGAAAGAAACTGAATGCCCGTAAGGTTTCTAACTCTCGTCGTATATTATTCGTGATGCTTCTTGCAAACGTTGAATAGTTGGGCAACCAAAACTACTACCAACTGAGTAAAGCTTGTCTTTTTCCCTTTATTAAGGTGGTTGTGTTGTGCTGGCTATGGCTTGAGAGAGGTTTCATATGCAACTTGTTCCGTCTAGAATCTGCGAAAGGAGTTATTGAGTGCTGTAGGAAAGGATAAAATTAAAAGGCAGATTCCTTTGATTTTGAATCATAAATTCTGAGATGGAAGGTGAAAACGTTGTCGATGGTTTGATGCCACATGTTGGTGAGATTGCAATTCCAATTTTAGTAGCCTCACAAGGATCAGATGATGGTATGCGAGGTGGGAATCCTAAATGCTCCACAGCTTCTGAATCTGAAGCATATTATGTCTCAAATGCTGTTCGTGAAAAAGTGTCAAATGGGAATTCAAAAAATTCTGAGACTCTCAGACACAGGCATTTTTCTAAGATCACCGAGTCTGATTCAACACTTGTTGAACTTCAAATTAGTAGCTTATCCATGAAAAAGTCTAAGTTTTCTCAGAGCAAATCAAGAGTGCTGGAAGTGGAACAATCTGATCCAACTAGCTCGAATGAAGTTTTTCAGAGCTATGAGTTGAAACATGCAAGTTCACATGCCAGAGACTCACTTTGCCAAAAGATCAAGTCCATGAGAGCTGGTACTCTAGCACCATCAGAAGGAGAAGATAAGGATGATTGTCACAGTGGTGATGACAAGGATGATGATGGAGATGGTGATGAGGAGGAGGAGGAGGACAAGGAGCAAAAGGGTGATGAGAAGAACGCAAAACCTCGAAGATTTAGCAAAATAGGTATGAAACTGAAAGCCATTGATGTAGTTATAGAATGGTTACTGTTTATTTGTGCCATGATTGTGTTGATTGCTAGCTTATATGCTAATGCTTTGAAGACTCGTATTATATGGGGTTTGGAGATTTGGAAATGGTGTGTGCTTGTTGCTGTGATCTT
Organism: Gynochthodes officinalis; assembly: GCA_020080225.1. Lineage (NCBI taxonomy): Eukaryota > Viridiplantae > Streptophyta > Magnoliopsida > Gentianales > Rubiaceae > Gynochthodes > Gynochthodes officinalis. The sequence goes on along the minus strand of CM034615.1, from coordinate 42,791,829 downwards.
TTGTGGTCGTTTGGTAACCAAGTGGGCTAAGGATGCTATTGTTTTCTTGATCGAGAATAAATTCCTGTTTAATGAGAGAGTTGTGTATTTTTTACATGGTGTGAAGCAAAGTGTGCGTGTTGTAATTTGGTTGACTTTAGTACTTGGGGCTTGGATTCTGTTAATTGACAGAAGCGTCAAGCGTTCCAAGGAGACTATCAAAGTTTTGAACTATATTACAAAAGCACTGGTTTCATCTCTTATTGGGGCAGTCATGTGGATGGTGAAGACTTTGCTAGTAAAGTTCATAGCTGCTTCTTTTCATGTCAAGACGTTTTTTGAGAAAATTCGAGAAGCTATATCTGATGAATATGTTCTTTGGACACTTTCCGTGCCTCCATCACTGAAATTAGAAGAAAATGGAGGCAGAGCCAGGGCAAGTAGTCAATTTTTTCGCCAGAAATTTGCTAAATGGTTGAGTTGTAGACAGAAGAAAGAGGACATTGAAGTAGAAAATCAACAAAAGGCGGTGCAGAGAAAGACTGGTCATGCACATCAGAAACAGGAGATTACTTTAAAGAAATTGGGAAAGATGAAGCCTGGAAAAATGCCTGCTTCAACAATGGGACAGTTAATTGACAGGATAAAGAGCTCGAAGTTATCTATTGTTTCCAGTGCTCTCTGTGAAAATGATATTACTAGCAGATCAGAGGCAGAACAAGCGGCTTCTCAAATATTCCAAAATGTTGGAAAGCCTGGCCACGAGTAAGACTATATTGTGGATACTATCTTTCCAATGTGTTTTTTTTTTTGCTCTTGTTAGTCTTGTATTTCAGGAGTTGTAACATTTATCATGTGTCCATATTTGAAGCTACATCATAAAGGGTGATCTCTCACCTTTCACGAACAAGGAGAATGCAGATTGTTTACGTGAATGGTTTCAGAAAGTGGCAGAAGAAGGAAAGATAACTGAAACGATTTTATCAGAATGGGCGGTATGCATAGCATTCATTCATTCGCTTCCTTTTTGTTTTTATTGGAATGTATTCATCCTTGCTGTTGATTGCCTGATTTATCTGCACGATCAAGTGTTTCTTTTGTTGTGTTCATGGATACTATCACACATTGGAAAAAGTAAGAGAAATTAGAGCACCTAATAAGTGGCAGCACCGTAACCCACTACCTTGAGCTCGGTGGGCCTCTGCTATCGCTACAGTTGGGCTCAGTGTAAACCTCCCAACAAGTGGTATCGTCGGAATGTTGGCTCTCTTGGAAGTGGTTCCTCTCCAGTTGGACCGCCTTAGTGGGTAACTCGTGAACAAACCGGGCCTTAGTGGGTAACTCGTGGACAAGTAGGTTTGCCACCCTTTGCTACTTGCACGGGCACTAAATGGGTCCATGGTGAAGAGATAGGCTTGCTGGAGTAGGGATGGAGTAGGAAATGGGCTTGTGGGGGAATGAGTTTTAATGTGGTAGTGTATCCATGAAGGGGGAGGTTTGTTGTGTTCATGGATACTATTCCACATTGGAAAAAGTAAGAGAAACTAGAGCATCTAATAAGTGGCAAGGACCTAGAACCCACTAGCTTAAACTTTTGGGTTCAGGTGGGCTCCTACTGCTTATTGGGTCGCTCTAGTTGGGCTCCCCATGGTTAAATCCTCCCCAACATCCTTGATTTCAAATGCTGGTGCAGTTGCCAGGAATCGAGTTTTTTGAGTTTTTTGGGATATCATAGTGTTTATGTGCAAGTGAGATTGTAAAAATTTCCCCATTTTCAGACAGAGGTTTTGTCCTATATATTGAACCATAAAATGGGGTTTTAAACGCTAGCATTGGAGAAGCATGTAATGCGACAAAACCAGAAGAAGTGAAATTCTGATGCAGCTCACTTCATTGCATGAAGTGCTTCAATTGTTCTATATTTTAAAAGCATAGAGTATTATTAATCATTGCCTCTACTAAACAAATCCAGTGGAATACTGCCCTTCCTATGTGAATCCAAATTTCATCCAGCTGCATGCTGTATTACAGTGATATGAAACTGAGTATGCCATAAGAAATGGAACTACTCTCCTTACTTTAACTCACTCTAAGTTCTCAACTTTTTTGACCTTCTCTTTGGACAATAATTGACCTACTCTGCCTCTGATCCAGGTAAACATCTTCAAGCAGCGGGAGTATTTATCACATTCATTAAAGGATGCCAAAACAGCTATCGAAGAACTTAACAGAATACTATCTGGAATTGTTCTTGTCTTGATCATAGTTGTGTGGTTACTTCTCATGGGATTTGCAACCACCAAAGTAATCTTCCTTTTATCATCTCAAATCTTACTGCTGGGGTTCGTCTTTCGCAGCGCCTGCAGGACTGTATTTGAGGCCCTGATTTTTGTGTTTATCATGCACCCTTTTGATGTTGGTGACCGCTGTGTTGTTGATGGAGTTCAGGTAATTCATAAAACTTGCACCAAATGGTTTCATTCTATTGTTCTGTGATAGTAATAGACATGCATGATCATGCAACGAAATCTTACAGATGATTGTTGAGGAGATGGATATCCTGAAAACGACATTTTTGAGATATGATAATGAAATGATTTACTATCCCAATGCTGTTTTGGCCACTAAACCCATCAGTAATTTTAACCGAAGCCCTGAGAAGATGGGTGATGCTGTAGACTTTGATGTTCATATCTCCACTTCACCTGCAAGAATTGAAGAACTGAAAGCTAAAATAAAGCAGTAAGCTTCATCTTTCTGCACATTACATTTTTGTAGAGTAGTAGTTTCTTTTCCAAAGCAGAAGCTATCAATATTTGCCTCTGATTCTTGTAATTGGCTTAATTACAGGTACATAGAGGAGAATTCCCATTATTGGCATCCTGACCACAGTCTGCAGGTCAAGGAGATTGAGAATATGAACAAGATGAAAATGGTTCTGTTTGTTAATCACAAAATGAACTTCCAAGATTTTCTGGCGAAGATGAATCGAAGAACTGAACTTATGCTGGCGCTCAAGAACATTTTTGAGGAGATTGGAGTTAAATACCATCTTCTCCCTCAAGAATTGCACGTCAGTTATATTGGTTCTGCAGTCCCAGCATCAGTCTCCATTGCGCAGTCAAGATCTATACTGTGAGAGCAGTACAGTCACAATAATACAATTCTCTTTTATATATATGTTCCATCCAAGGAACTTGCTACAGACCTCTTATGAAATCGTAAGAAGTTAATGAATAAGAAATCTAGTTGCTAAGGTTTCAGCTCACGAACTGTGTAACGCAAGATGCAAATATGAATAATGTATGATAGCAAGTAGTAAGAACTGTGCATTGGTTCCAAGTAGTAATAAAAGGTTGAAGCTCATGATGGCTCTTGTTCTATTCCAAGAAATTAGTGTATGTAAATTAGCGTTGGGATAATATGAGTTGGATGGATTTCCATTTTCTGATTAAACACTTGTTTCAACACTAGTATCTTCATTAACAGGAAATGTAAAATGAGTCCAAATAAAAATTTGGTCTTGGGAAAATAAGTGCTCAATATCTCAATCTTCCTATGCCCCAGTCCAACATGAGTCAGAGAAAACTTGAGTGAAGAAAAGATAATTTGTAATATTTTTTAGAAGCTGTCTGTGGATTAAAATGCTGGTTGCCCAGCAAACATTTGCTTTGGCATTGTGCGCCAATTTCAGCATAGGGAAGGGGAAGGGGAATGGGAAGGCTTTTTGTCCAGTATTTCGTTTTCTTCTTTTTCTAATATTTTTTTTTTTGGAAAATCTTTTTCTAATATTGGATTGGCTGGTTTATGAAATTAGATAACGTTATCCAAGATAGCCCATTGGAGGAGCTGCCACGTAGGACAAAGAATACGGAAGGCAATCACCCACTCAAAATTTCCATCTCTCATCACAACTCTTTGCTCCATTTTGTGTATGTATGTAAACACAACATCAAAAATATTCAAAAAAACACAACTCTTTGCTCCATTTTCTGATTTTTCTGTCAATGAAAATATTCATTTTCCTTATTTTCAGCAATTTCTTTTCTAATTTCTTCTTAATTTCTCTAGATTAGCTTCATAAAAATTGGGTGGATCATAACACTTTTCCATTTAAATGTGTCATTTTCTTTAAAATAAACATATAGGGATGGCTCAAATGTGATAAAACTTGGGAAATTTTGCGAAAATAGCACTTTTGACCTTTGATTTTGCGAAAATAGTACCTTCCTTTTTTTCTTTTCTGTTATAGCAGTTCAAGGTTGCATAAAAACCAAAATACCCCTCTCTTCTATTCTAAAACCCAAGGAATAGGATTTCAGTTCCCCATTCTACTTCAAACTTTTAGAGACTGAATTTCTATTTTTCTTTCAAAACCCATTGTTCTCACACCACACCCCATTAATCTCACACCACACCTCATTAATTTCATACTCCATTGTTCACACACTCCATTGGACCATCATCTTCAAGCAAGAAGACCGCCACCATGGAGAAGTGATAGAGTTTAAATTGTGCATATTTTTTGTTAATATTTTCTCCATATTAATTTGAATTTTAAGAGGAATTATTTGCTTTTAATATACTTTTTTGTTTTAGGTATGAAAAATAGAGAATTGGAGAAAAAGAGGCGAAAATTAAAGCAAGAAGAATTGATGGAGAGTTCCAACAAGAAAAGAAAATTGGAAGCTATCAAATTGGAGAAGGAAAGGAATTAATGCTGCAAGCTTTTAGGAAACAAGCACTGTATTTTAGTTAGGAGTATATTTTTTATTCTTTTTATGTTTCCTTTTTAGAGTAGAATTAGTTTTTAGTAATAATTGTCATTACTATATTTTAGGGCTTACTTTTGTTATAAATAAGTCAACCTAGGAGGCCTAAAAAGTGTGCAAAATTTCTTCTCCCTTAGAAGCCAATGTTTCTTTTCTTCTTTCTTCTTTTCTTTAGTTTAGTGTTTTTCTTAAATTCTTCTTTTCTAATTCAAGGGAAATATTGATTTCAATTGCAATCACTGTGAGGTTTTGTTCTTACTTTTTAGGGATAATATCATTTACCCCCCTCGTGGTTTGAAGAAATATCAAATCGAACCCCGTGGTTTTATAAAATATCATCCGGCCCCCTGAATGAGAAAAGGAATAACATTAACCCCCCTGCTGTTAAGTTAACTAACGGAATCGCCTGCAACAGTAAAAAAAAATTTCTTCTGTGACTAATATAACCTTATAATTAAGAGGGGCAGACTAATATAACATTCTTCTGGGCATTTGAATACTAAACTAACTACTGAGCAATCGTAGCTGATTTCAAGCACATCGTAGAAGCTGGAAATTGAGAGAAACACTTCGAATCGAAAGTGGAAACCGGGAGAATACTAAAGAAGTAGAGCATTGGTCAAAAAATTTAGTAAATTTTTTTTCCCCACAATGGCAAATACTGAGGTGTGTAGGGTTTTCTAGATCTGAGGTAATCGACAACAGCGGGTGCTCATCTTGGTGGATGAAATTTTGTATGTGTTAATAGTATGTTGTTTAAAGCTTTGATTGAGGTTTATGTCTGAATTTGTAATAAAAAATACTTGCTTTCGAACAAGGAATAGAAATAGTATTTTCCTTAATTTTTGTTTGAAAGTTCAGATATGGCTTCTTCTAGCAATAGCAACGCAATTAACAATCTTCATGTTGAAAACATCAATTGTCGTCAATGTGGACAGAGAGCTAGAATATTGGTGTCTAGGTCTTTAAAAAATCCAGGAAGACTTTATTATGGTTGCATCAATCATGGGTGGTTGAAATGGGCAATGGCGGAAGGCGACAATGGTGATAGTTTCAGTAGATCAGGAACTGAGTATACACTTCCTAATAGGTGAGGAAGTTTCCATGAAGAAGATGCAAGAAATGGGATCAATCAACAGTGGACTTGTAGTGCATTGATGCGGGCGCTAGTGAACTTGAATTTGGCATTGTTTGCCGTCTATCTTTTGGGTTTAGTTGTTCAGTTGTTTCGTAGATGAAAATGCAATTCATAATTGCAACTGAAGTATTCGTATGTAATGATAGGTGTATGGCTACTTTAGGGAGGTTTGTATGTAATGTTGGGAAATAGTTTAGTATTGTTTTAAGCCCTCCAATCAACACTGGAATGGAATGAAGAACATGTGTATTTTGCGGATGATATTTCCTGTCATGATTGTAAACTATTTATATGCAGTGTTTTGCTGATTACAATTTTAATATTGTTCAATTAGTTTAATCACTTGTGATTGTGTCTTGGACAACATTGCCTCCAACTTTTGATTGTATAGCTTCAAAAACAATTTATGAATGCTGCTGTGTTGAATTCCGAAATGAAGGAAGTCTAGTGCTCAAGGAAGTGATGCAGGGGGAAAAAAACTGAGATGCTTGCAACAGGAGGCAGTGATGCAGTAATTAACTTGTGGCACGACTCAACTTCTGCTGATAAAGAAGAAGCATTCGGTAAAGAAGTAAAATGTCTTACTCTACGGCTTGATTTTCTGAGATGACAGATTATGCGACTAGATAATGGGACTACAAAATTAGCATGGATACTTGTGCTAGACTTTGGGAGTTTTCAAGAGGGAAAGGAAGAAGGGTGGGACATGGCAGAGCGAATTGCACTTTTTTCAGGAGCATTACATTCTGCATCTCACAACATTCATCTGGAATTTTGCTTGTTTTGGTTTTTTGGCTTGGTTAGTAGTGCCTAATTACATTTGTAATTTATGTGATAGTAATATTATAATTTTAATGCAGGAGGAAGATGTTTTGAGAGGTTAAGAGCTTGACATGCGTGTGTGTGCAGAGGTGTGCACTTTGTTGGGATCATATTATTGTTGGGACCACATGTGTGTGTGCAGGGGTGTGCACTTTGTTGGGATCATATTATTGTTATTGTTGGGACCACGTGTGTGTGTGCAGGGGTGTGCACTTTGTTGGGATCATATTATTGTTTGGATCACGTGTGTGTCCAGGGGTGTGCACTTTGTGCATGTGCCCATGCATGTATGTATACTTATACGAATTTTGTTCTTTTTGAGGAAAAGAAGTGTTGCAGATCAGATTGTGAAAAGTACAGCAATGCGAAGGATTGTAAGTATGTTGTCTGGATACCCCGTGATGGCTTAGGGAACAGAATGATTTCTTTGGTTTTTGCTTTCCTTCATGCTCTCCTGACACAGAAAGTTCTTCTTATTTATCCTGGAGCTCATTTTTCTGATCTTTTCTGCGAACCATTTCCTGATGCTTCTTGGCTATTTCCCTCTGATTTTCCCCAACTTATTGATCGGTTCAAGTCGTTTGATAAGAATTCTGCCAAGAGTTATGGGAATATGCTCAAGAGCAAAGTTTTGGGCACTTCCAACGCTTCTTTAATTCCTCCATATGTCTACCTCTACATAGTCCATAACTATAATGATTATGACAAGCGAGTCTTCTGTGATCAAGATCAAACCGTTCTTCGGAAAGTACCTTGGCTGATAATAAAATCAAATATATATTTTGTCCCATCTCTTTTTCTGATGCCATCTTTTAAGCAAGAACTAAGTAATCTCTTTCCAGAGAAAGAAACTGTTTTCCATTTCCTGGGTCGGTATCTCTTTCATCCATCAAACGCTGTTTGGAAGTCTATCACCAGCTATTACAACACCCATTTAGCAAGAGCAGACGAAAAAATAGGCATCCATATCAGAATCTTTAGAACAAATCCGGATCCATCTAATCATGTGTTAAATCAGATTTTGTGTGATCAAGGAGAAGCTCTTACCACAAGCAAATAATAACAGAAGAGATGGAACAGTGGTAAACATAAGACTTTGGCAATATAAGAAGGTGACAATTCAGACATTTGTATTACCAAAAAGCACAAAATAATTCAGCCATTGTATTACCAAGCTGCAACAACATTTCTCTGAATTCTAGAGCAATATATATCTTTACAGCATTACTTGTTTTCTTAACTAATTTTTGCAACATGACTTTACAATTCAGAAACACAAGGTCTCTCTATAACTAATGTCTGAAGTCAATACAACTGACTGCAACATGGACAATGAACTTGGTTGAAACACATTTCCAAATTCCAGCTGCCACCCAAAATACCTGAGGCATTCAGCATTTTCATAAACAGAACCAGAAACGGAACACGGAAACAAAAACAACATGAACCAAAACATGGAAGCATAAACAGAAACATATACATAAAATCAACCTGAAACAACAGAAACATGGAAACTGAACTAGAAACTAAGAAACAGAACCAGCAACATAACATAAAATCAACTAGAAACAACAGAAACATGGAAATTGAACCAGAAACATAAACATAAACACAACCAGCAATATAAACAGAAACAGACACAGAAACAGAAATAGAAACTAAGAAACATGAACATAAACATAAAATCAACGAAATGTAAATAAACCGAGAAAGCAGAACTCACGAAACATAAGCATAAAATCACTAGAACTATTAACAGAAACTAAGAAATAGGAACATAAACATGGAAACAGAATCAGAAACATATACACAAAATTTGAAACATAAACACCTTACAACCTGAAGCAGAAAAATGGAGACATCAAATAGAAACAACAACAGAAACAGAAACATTTTCACATGCAGGAAGAGAAACAGCAACATGGAAACAGAAACAAAAATAGAAAGAGATTTGGCAACATGGAAAAAGAAACAAAAAACAGAAACAGAAACATGTTCTTACCCCAAAAAACAGCCAACACCAAAATATCAAAAGGCATGCAGATCTCACATTAGCTAATATTTGGATCTACACCATGGCTTCCAACCTGTAAGACAACAAACACATGTAAATCACTTACTGCAAAAGTCAAAATTAATATAGGGATATATATTTGGGACTCTCAGTCATTATAACCTGCGATTTACGCTTCATCGACGTTGTTTTCTTAATTGCTGTAGGCCCACCAGCACAAGTCCTTTTGTTGTGGCCAAATTGCATGCATCTCCCACACTTCAATGTTGATGACCTTTTACGACACTCAAAGGCAACCTCACCTTCCTCCTTTCTTCTATTTTTTTTAGGTCTTCCAACTCTTCTTAGTCCAGGAGGTTTTGCTTCTTGAACTTCACCATCTTGAAACTTAGGCCAGAAATTGATATCTGGAATAGGATAGATCATATGACCATATGCTTTCAAGTATGCCTCATTTGACTTGCTTTTATCACAGTAATCCTCCAAGAGTTGTCTCCTATCAATTAAGACCGCTACCGCACGCAAGGCACTCCAGTCAAGTTCCACACCTTACAATCACATGACCTCTCGACTGTGTTAATGATGTATTTAACTTTTCCATCATTGACTTCATAAGTAGTTCCACTCATCGCATGATAGGTCATGCTTCTACTACTTTGAGCCACATCTCGCAGTTTCCCAACCACCCTAGGCACCATCGGGTTTCTCCAACCACATCCATTTTCATATCTCTTCTGAATCTTATTCATTAACCTACACCTGTGTGTTTCCATCAAAGTGAGAATGGGTTTCTCCCTTAGATCTCCAACCCATCTATTAAAGGACTCACTAGAATTATTGGTAATATGATCATTTTGACATCACGGGAAAGTGTGGCGTGCCCACATTTACGCACCTATATTATCCAACCAAGTATGAGCTTGTGGGTTTATTGCTTTTATCTTATCCATTCTTTGTAGTAAACCCTTGAACTGTATGATCTGCGGCAACCCAAAAGAGTTTCCTAAGAATCATTGCAGGAAATTTACCTCTGAAATTTGCAACAATATGCCTACAACATTTTCTGTTGATCGCATGAGGTACTTTGCATGCAATAGCCTCTATCAAACCCTGAAACATTAAAACAATACACAAAAGTATACGATCATATGCATGCGAAATAATTTAAGATTTTAAACAAATAATAATAAAGTATATTACCTTTTGTCTATCGGTCATAAATGTCCATCTTCTATCTCTAGGGAAGCCATCAAGCAATTCAGACAACCATTCAAAGAAAAATAATCAGCTCTCCTTATTTTCACTCTCAACCACAGCTACTGCAACGGGAAACAATCCATTGTTTCCATCCATCCCAATAGCACATAGCAGCACCCCACCATAGGGACCTTTCAAATGGCACCCATCAAAACCGAGAAAAGGTAAACATCCATCAAGGTATCCTCTCTTTAAGGCATTTAGTCCTAGGAAAAATCTCTTAATAGAAGGGATTGTTGCACCAATAGACATGTGGTAGTGAATTTTGGCTATACTTCCTGGATTTGTTCTTATGACCATTAAACAATAGGTAGGAAGTACTTTATATGCTTCTCCATGGTTCCCATCAATCATCTCTAATGCCTTATTTCTAGCCCTATACAATTTAAGATCAACGGGATTAACTCCATATTTAGCCAACTCCTCCCTAATCACTGGTAGTTTTACATGTCTATCAGCCCTCACAAGACCTTCTATTTTCTCAGCAATCCATTGGGTAGAGGTTGTGACCCTATCCTTTACTGTGCAAGAGTGATCTGGAGTGCATGTCTTAATCTTGAAGGTCACACCATCTGGCATTAAAGAAGCATGAACCCTCCATTTACAAAGTTCATCACCACAAACTGCTGTCACCCTACGCTTCTTATTTTTTACCCTAACTAATGTGAACCCCCATAGAATAGAATACTCATAAAGCACTTTTCTAAAACTAGCAATATCCTGAAATACCATTCCAGCCATTAGTTTGAACTTCTCCCCTCTTGGGATTTCAAATTCAGCTACATTCAAGCATGCACCCATCAGATCATTCTCAAATTCACTATCTGAATTGTTTTGATGCTCAACTTCATCATTTGATTGATAATAAGACAATTCATCGCCACTCTCAGATTGACATTCTTTTTCCTCAACCACATACCTACGATACAACTCATCATCCACAATTGCATGCATTTCATCTTCATCACTTATGGCGTAGAACTCATCATCGCTGCAGTCATTATCTTCAATATTCATTTTGTCACTATTTTTAGCAATTTGTTTAGAACATTGTACCATAGAAAGCCTATAACTTCTTCTATCTGCAGACATGGCTTCAACATGACTTTCTTCCCTTTTTTTGTTTACATTTTCCCCTTGAGGATAACCTCTAGAAGCCTCATTGTTTTCTAAACAAATCAGTGACAATGCTGCTTTTCCACAATGTGCAAGAGTGCATGTCTTGACATTATCGTTGGTATCACTCACATGCAAAGTAATTAAACCATCTACACTATGTGCTTTAAACAATTCTACCACATCATTCTCAGAATTTATGAACTTTCTACATGTATTACCAGGCATATCACAACTAATGAATAGCATGTTGTTTTTCCATCTAATTGGATCATCAAACACTTTCTCACAAATGTCAGACAATGGGACAATATGAGAATACCTATCTGGATCAATGTCTTTTATAGAGAAACTCTTGTCCCCGTAATGCAGTTCAATATGACAACTTAAATCATTCTGCAAAAAAACAGTTGGAAAACAATGTAAGTTAGGGATTCAAGTTAGGAACAACCAAAAAAAAATAAAAATTGTAGAAAAATGGTACGTATCATTCATTTGCATCAAAGAATTTACCTTTTTGACAAATATAAATATTATCCAAGTAAAAACCCAAATATAAATAAGAGGATTAAAAAGATAAGAAAATGTAACATATCAACATAAAACCCAAATATAAACCCTAACTGTGACTACCCATGTCATATCAACAAGTAAGGTTTATACTTCTTCACACATGCAGTATGTGCATAATATTTCATGTTTTCATGCCCATAATGGAAAAAGGACACATCTTTTAAAAAAACCCAAATATAAATAAAACTTCTAACTCGCACATCCTGGATTCTATGAACATCAAGATTATAGGAGATGAGCTAGCTCAAAAAATAATGAACTGAAGATGACAATGCAAGCAAGCAATCGTCTGGTTAAGGTTCTTAACATTTTCCACACTATTCACTGCCAATTTGTATACAACTACCTAATTTCACTGTTCCCCGAATGATACAAGTTGAATAATCAGCTTTCTTGGTTGGTCACACAAAATGGAGAATTTTTCTATGGATTCTCGCTAGATTTTTTCTGCTTCTTTGGAAGAGCTTTTCTTTGGAAGAGCTTTTCTTTGGAAGAGCTTTGCTTCTTTGGTTTAACCGAACAAGACAAGGGAGTGCTTTTTATTCCCTCCAAAAAGGATTACTCTGTCTTTACTGCACTTGTTTTTTAATCTCAAAGACTTAGAGGGCGTTGTGGTCATTTTGCTTGCTCTGTGATGTAATTTACCTTGACTGTTAGTCAAGGGGTCCGGATGATATTTTATAAAACCACGGGATTCGATTTGATATTTCTTCAAACCACGAGGGGGTAAATGATATTATCCCTAATTTTTATATCTTGATTTTAATTCAAGTACTTGTTAATTCTTGATTTAATTCTTATGAATAATTGATGATTAATTAATCTGACAAATTAATTCTTCATTATTTATTCTATTGCTATCCATGAGTTCAGTGATCCGTAATTGTCATGAATAAGCGGACCAAGTAGAAACTAGGTTAATTATATTTATGACTTGAAATATGCATGCTTAGTCTAGGGGGATTAACGGGACAAGATTAATTTACTGCAGCTATCTCGGTTCTTTAATCTTGGTTTAACTGTTTTCTTAGATCTTAATGCTATCATTAAATTGATATGAAATGCTATCGTGCCTATTCAATTGATGGTAAGTTTTGATTTAGGGTGCTGGGCTCGGTCAATTATATTAGGAAAGAGGGAATTTGTTATGGCTATGCTAATAAGTTTCAAGTTAAATATTTGAATTTGCAAGATTATTTTTCGTGACCTATGATCAGTGATGCAATTAAATAAAATCGACCCTTGGATTAAAAACTCTGTAAATTAGGTAATTTTTATTATTTTCTATTTTTATTGCTTTAATATTTATTTTTATTAATTTTTATAATTTTAGTAATTTAGTTAAACATTCAAAAATACCCCTTGTTTATTTATAATTTATTGTTCACGGCTTGGAACTATATTTCGGCTCCCTTGGGATTCGACCTGGTCCACTTTTGCTACAAATTAATTTCACAATCACTTAAGGACCAGTTATTAATTTTGTGGGCTTCGACAAACCTGCCAAGAAGAAATCACATCAAATAGAGATTAGTGGACATTTGCCTATTTGAACTAGATTTGTGATTTTGAAGGAGAGAATGATCGAGCCCTAGGTCGAGTGTTAGGTCGAGCACAAGGTTAAATCTAGTTTTAGGTCAAATTTTAGGTCTAGCATTAAGTTTGATCGAGTTTTAGATCAAGTACATCGAATTTAGGTCAAACTCGACCTAGTAATAGGTCGAGTTATTTTTAAATTTTTTTTTCTAAATTCACTCAACCTAGTACTAAATCGAATGAATTTTTTTTTAAAATTAATTTTTTAAAAAAACTTGTCATAGTATTAGGTCAAGTTCAACCTATAATCAACCCACAATTTGACCAAACTTAATGTTTGACCTAAAATTCGACCAAACTTAGTGTTTGATCTAAAATTTAACTTAACCTTGTGTTTGACCTAAAACTCGACTTACGGCTCTATTAATTTTTCGTTCAAACTCACAAACCCAGTTTAACTAGTGCAAATTTCAACTAATATCTCGTTGATGCAATTTCTTCTCTATGGTCGCGGCCTTCTTGCTTGAAGATGATGGTCTAATAGGATGTGCGAACAATGAGGTGTGCAAGCAATAGGATGTGAGAACAAATTTTATTGAATCAATGAAACATGAGACTAATGGGTTCTGAGAAAAAAAAAAGAAGATGAGGGTGAAGTGCTATGTTTTTGTGTTTTAAAAGAGAATATGAGGGGTATTTTAGTCTTTATGCAATTTTGAAATGTTATAACAGCAAAGAAAAAAAGAGATGTGCTATTTTCACAAAGTCAACGATCAAATGTGCTATTTTTGCAAATTTCCCTAAAACTTGAGGCTTTGATTAACAAAAGGTTTAGAGGTGGGATTCTATCTTTTTAGCCCAATGACTTAGTTAAATTAAAATATATTCCTCCTCCCTTAAAAAAAAAGTTTATTTTTAGTTAATTATATCTTTTTTTTGATTATTAGGTATAATATATTTAATGTACTATTAAATGCATAATTTTATATTTTATTTTTAATTTTTAATTATAAAATTACATAATCATTATTAGTAAGAACATTATAAAAATTACTTTAAAAAGTAACTCTATTTTGTGGGAAAAAAAAGTTTTGACCCATAAAAATTAATGATAATAAAATCGTACAATGCGACTACACTTGTAGTCTTATATTTTTAGTCTTATAATTAATAATAAATTAGTTTAATATTATAATAAATAATTAATCAATACTAACTAATTAATTAATTAATATTAATTATTATAATTAATTTAAATTTATTTATTAATAATTATTTATTTATTTAATTTTGTAATTTAATATTACAATTAACATATAATTAATTTTTTAAATAATTAATTGATTATATTAATTAATTACTTAACATTAATTTAATCAATAATATTTTTATTAATAATTAATTAATTTAATATTATAATAAATAAATAATTATTATAATTAATTTATAATTTATAATTATTTTTCAATACAAATTAATCAATATAATTATAATAAAAAAGTTATTTTTATTATCTTTTTTATTTTTTTAAACGAGCCAGTCGCCATCTTATTGAATCCATAATATGTAAACAGATCCCTGATGGCAGATTGGCCAAGGAGGGATCCAAGTGATCCCTCTTGAGCCACGTGTGTGCACGACTTGGGATGTACATAAGGGCACCAATAGCGGTTCTAACATCAGCCAGCATAAAACTACGCTACATCAGCGCCATATCAGCTTTGAATGGTCTCTACTATTCAGACAACCATCGTAAAAAAAGTACTTACGTTCATGAATAGCCTTTACTATTCACGCAACAAATTTATCTTTCTTTTACCTTCTTTTGCACCATTTATTTAATATATTTAATACTTCTTATTTAAATTAATAATTCTAAAATATTATCTATTTTTCATTTATAAAATTCAATATATATTAATAATACAACTTATAATTTTAATTCGTTAATACAATTAATACTTAAACAATTAATGGAAAACAATTTTCATTACATTAAAATTATATTTTAATAATACATTTAAAATATGAAAACAAATACTCTAAATTAAATATGAAATATGTAAAACAATTACTGGAAAATAAATTTACATTACCTTAAAATTGAAATTTAATCATATACTTAAAACATTCAGATAAATACGATAAATTAAATATTAAATTTTTACTATCATGAGTAATTTTTTTGATAATAGCTGTGTAAATTTTTTTGATTAATGAAAAATATTTTCTCATTACATTAAAATTAAAATTTAATAATATACATAAAACATTAAAATAAATACTCGTAATTAAACATAAAATACTTAAAAATTAAACATTCAACACTAAAACATAATAAACATAATTGATTTGGCTAGAAAATTATTTATATTGTTTAACTATGAATAGATATAATTTTTAATAATCACATTCAATAATTTTATACAATATTATATTTAAATTAATTGTTTTAAAATTTTTGTAATTGTTAAATAAGTATAAATAATTTTACATAATATTAAAATTAAAATTTAATATTAATAGACTTAAACTTAATATTAATAGAAATATTAATAATTTTATATTAAAATTTATAATATATTAATAAGTATATTATAATTTAATATTATATTACATTTAAGAAAATCAGATATTACACCAAAATAGGCAAAATGCATGTCATTTTATAGAGAAAAATATTTTCTACGCAATTGTAATTTTTAAAAATAAGAAAAAAAAGTGAAATGAGTGTTGCAAACTAATGAATGGTTTACAACACCCATTTGACGTGGCACGCACCCATTGGGCCCGCGTCACGTCAGTTAGCAGACAAACGTGTCAGCACTTATCCGTTGACCAAATTAATTAAAAAAAAAAAGCAACACACAAACGACATAGTTTTTGCGGGCAAAAAAGCAAAAAAAAAATAACGGTCAGTCATGGCCGTTATTTGCGCAACAAACGGTCAGACGATTGTTCATTTTGAAAAACCCTCCACATCAACAATTTTTGCTGATATAGAGGCCTTTGCAAGGAAGGCCAGCCCCAAAATGGGGCTGGTGTGCTTGCTCTATGAGCCACAGTGCGCATCTCCAATACCTCTCTGTCCCTTTCCTTATTCTGAATCCTATTGCATGCTTTTCATGATTGGATACAAAGATTTTTTTCTTCTCTAAATAGGGATGAATCCTATTGTCTGCGTTTCATGATTGGATACAGATTTTTTTTCTTTACTAAATAGGGCGTGGAAGTTGAAAACTATGCACAAATGCATTTTAACTACAGATTCTTTAATGTAAACAGAAAAAGGCAGTCAATCATGCTATCTGTTTGTGTAACAAATAATAACGGCATAGGACCCAATCCAATCATATCCAAAAAGAACGAAATCAGAATTCTAAATGGGTTTTACAAGTCACGATATCAAACCCAACATTCAGTAATTCCTGCTTCAACACATTAATAAAAATTAACCTTTTTGTTTTTGTATGCATCTTCTCCATTTCTCTTCATAATCAGCATCACTGTTGTTAGCACTTCTTTTGTTGATTTAAAGGCCGTCTCGATCGAATGGCGGCTTGGACGTACCCATTTCCCTTTCAGAAGTGATCCATCCTGTCTTCCTTCCTTTGTATGCATCGTCTCAGACTGCGTTAAAAGTTTCACCAATTCTTTATCTTCTTTTCCACACAGGGCATTTGGCTTTACACACCAAACTAAAATTTAATTCACTACTTTCTATATAATCCCCACCCTTTTCAATAGTGCATTGTGTTTTATTATCCGCAGTACATCATCTGATACGTAAAACCCACTGATATTTGTGCTAACAAACAGAAAGAGAACATCATCCTGCTGATGCTGGGTTCTAGGTATAGTTTATATGATCGAGATTTTACACAAAATCAATTTAAAGTAGCAAGATCGAATCGGTAAAATTAGATACTAAGATTTTAGAAAAATTAAAAAAATATAATTTATAAATTATTTTTAAATGATTTATTAATCAATATATGAATAGATATGTAGAAAATTCATGTATAATTTAGAATTAAATGATCTTACTTCAGTTGTTATTTTTTATAATATTTTATATTATTTTTTTAATATTTCAATTGCTACCGCGATTATAGGGTATTTGTGTCTAATTTATTTATTTATTGTTAAAAACTAATAAAAAGTATAATTAAACTAATTAAGTTATTTATATAATGATAAATTTTAATATCACTTAAATATGAAAGTTTTTTGAGTAAATTTAACTATATTTTATTCACATAATAAATGTAAGATCATAGTTAGAATAGGGATCGTTTTAATAAATTTAAATCGTAAAATCATATAATCAATAGGATCAGATTAAAATTTTGAAAACAATAATTCCAGGATGAGGACCAGAATTCCTGTTTCGTTTGGTTTTTCTCTTTTGACCATAATTATTTCAGGATCTATTGTCGTTTATCATGTTCATTATCACTGTCATATATCGCACTCTGAAACTTAAAATGGGTGGCTTTCTTCTTGTCTTACAATTGATCCCATGATTCTGTAGATTTAAAAAAACAAAAATTCGTTTTCAATTTGCATTTGATATTTCACTAGCTGCCACAACTATATAAACAAACATGGCTGCAGATAATGTATTACAAGACAATGAGGCATCTCTGTTTAAACGTTAGAATGTTATCCTAAGAGTGATGCTGGCTAATCATAATCAAGAAATCATTAACTCTGTGCAAGCTTTTATAATTTGTACCCCAATACTTGAATATGTACTTGATAATTTACATTTGGGAACATGCTTCCCTTAATATATTAGCAAATGTGAACACAGTTTTAGCATTAATGAAAGTCTGAAAATGGAGGCTATTAATGAATTGGATGTAGGACTATTTCTTTCACTAATCTTATTATTCTTTCTATCTCAAAAAACATATATATAATTTAAATATTTTTTTAATTATTAAATACGATGTTAAATTCTTAATTTTTCATTTTTTTCTTACTTTCTAAATTGATTTTTTACTTTCGAAAAGTGCAAAAGGAGAAGGGTTGAGTGTAATACAACATTTCTTATGTGGTTGTATTTGATCTCATGGTGTTGACAGTTCTAGGCCATCCACAGTAGCCCTTTTGAAGGCCAGGCTAAAGTCACGCCATATTAGTTTAAGGTCTAATCTCTACTATTCACAAAATTATTATCAAAAAATTGCCCACGCTAATAACCTGGCCTTTCGAACAGTATCACCAATTTCTCGCTCTTCTATTTACTTTTCACTATTTATTTAATATATTTGATACTTCTTATTTAAATTAATAATTATTAAATTATTATCTATTTTTCATTTGTCAAATTATATATATATTAATAATACAACTTATAATTTTAACTATCATACATTAAATAATTAAAAATAATTAATACATAATAATTTTACATTACATTAAAATTAAAATTTAATAATACACTTAAAACATGAAAATAAATATTAATATTTTTTGTAATTATTAAATAAGTATAAATATTAATATTTTCATTAAAGTGATTTATTCAATAAAAGGAAAAAACGAAATTACTTTTATGTTTTGATAAATTAATTACATAATAACATTGCCTGAATTATGTAGCCTAAGAATAATTTTGAGAGAGTTTGGGAGATAAGAATATCAGATTTCGCACCAAAAATAAATAAATTGTATTTATAGAGAAAAATATTTAATTCCCATTGGTGATTTTTTTAAAAAAAAATTAGGAGAAATGACGGTTACAAACCAGTGTTTGATTTGCAACAGTCATTTCACATAACGTGCATCACGTCTAACAGTTGACAGGTGCATCAGCGCCTATTAAATTTTTTTTTTAAAAAAAATTGTAACACAAGACGCCAAACAGCATCATTTTGACGGGCACCAAAAAAAAAAAAAAAAAACCAAGTCATGGGAGTATTTTGCGGAGAGACCATCTAACCCGGTCATGGCCTTTGCAAGGCCACACCACATCAGCATTTTTGCTGATGTGGCGTGGCTTTGTAGAAACGGCCAATCCCAAAAGGTGCTGGTGTGGATACTCCTACAAATATTTTCGACGTTTCTAATATGACAAGTTTGCCACCATGCACAGGTATAAGGGGCGTTTGATATAATATGTGAGTTTAGGAATGAAATGAATTTGATAGAATGAAAGGTTTGGAATTAAATAGAATGATAGTAATTATGCTGTTTGGTATTATTTTTGGTAATTGAATGAATTTGAAAAAAACTGTTTAGTTATTATTAATTAATTATTCATTATAATATTAAATTAATTAATTATTAATAAAAATATTATTGATTAAATTAATTTTAAGTAATTAATTAATATTATCAATTAATTACTTAAAATTAATTAATATTAATGAATGAGATTAATTAATTAATTAATTAATTAATTATTAATAAAAATAAGTTAATAAGAGTTGGAGAAAAAAGTATGAAACTCATTAATCCATTCCAATCCATTCTCACCTAAACCCACCCCCCATGAGTTTGAATAAAACCCACATTTACTATTTTTAATTCATTCCAAACCCACATACCAAATATTAATTTTTTATCCTGTTCTAATTCATTCCTACATAAATCCACCAACCAAACACCAACAAAATACAAATACCAATTAGTAGTACTAAGTAATCTATCACTACATTTCCTGTTGTTGTCAGACCACACAGCATGTACACCGAATCCAATGTAAAATAGTCACTAGCTGCTAAGAATTTTGTAATGATTATCAATGTCAACCAACAAACATTGGTGAGAACCTTACCACTATATCCCACTATCTCAGTGGAATTCCTCATGCATCTTGTTCCTGCAGCTTAGATAGTGCACTGCTAAGCCAGTAACTCACTTGGAACTAACTTTCCCATACCAACTTCATATACCAGAAAAATAAAAATTCCATGGTTCAACTTTATTCTTAATTTGCAATTAATGGACTACTGTTTCTTTTGGTAGATGCTGAGTGAGGGGAATGGAGGAGTAAAAAGATCAATGATGCGTACCTCATGGTTATAAAGAGCCAACAATGCGCAATAAGCAGAACAGGACTCAAAACTTAACTTGTGAAATCCTAAAACTGGCGGAATTGAGACCGAATGAATTAATTGTTGTCACAACCTAAGATTCTATTTGATTAATAAGATTCAAATGCGCTAAAAATTGATCAAATTTGATAAGTCCGTTGTTCTTTACAATAATGAAGAAATTGAATCGTGAAGTAATGTCACAAAATCTTCTAATCACTGTTCTCTCTATCTTATGGCCGAATGGCCTATATTTACAGGATACAATGATTGTTAAAAAAATAACAACTAAAATTCTAATCTTAATCTAATTCTTAAGGGGAAGGAGTGGCCAAGTAGCCTTAAAACAATAAGGAAATAAAAATTCTAAAGCCAATTGGACTTGGAAGTTTGGCCCTTTAAGACTTCCTTAAAGTTTACAAATTTAACTACTAAAATTACCTAATAATTTCGGCCATAACAAAATAAAAACCAGCAAGAAGGTGGCCTTTTTAAGAACAACATTTGGCCACACATAATAAAAATAATAATCTAAAAAACATGCTAAAAATTAACTAAACAATTTGGCCTATTATTACATTAAAATTTGGCCAATGCAGAACAGTGTTCTTCAATTTGAACTTACAATAAATTAGTGACTTGCGAGTCGTGACCGCATACTTGACGAGTTTGAATGTCTTGAATTAAACCACTTAATAGTTTCTTAAAATTGTTTAGCTCTAACTTTCGCCATCGGCCCCATAATATGTCTTAATAGATCAAATGCTTGGCGAGTAGGTTGAACGACTCCTGATTCTTATCAAATGCTTAACGAGTAAGTTGAACGACTCCTGATTCCCATCAAGTAGGTTGAACAGCTCCTAAATTCTCATCAATCAACCTCCAGGTAATGCACTCATTGTTCAAAGCCTCACTAGTTGCATAAAGCTTGTCTTTTTCCCTATATTAAGGTTGTTGTGTTGTGCTGGCTATGGCTTGAGAGAGGTTTCACATGCAACTTGTTCCATCTAGAATCTGCGAAACGAGTTATTGAGTGCTGTAGGAAAGGATAAAATTAAAAGGCAGATTCCTTTGATTTTGAATCATAAATTCTGAGATGGAAGGTGAAAACGGTGTCGATGGTTTGATGCCACATGTTGGTGAGATTGCAATTCCAATTTTAGTAGCCTCACTAGGATCAGATGCAGGCATGCGAGGTGGGAATCCTAAATACTCCACAGCTTCTGAATCTGAAGCATATTATGTCTCAAATGCTGTTCGTGAAAAAGTGTCAAATGGGAATTCAAATTCTGAGACTCTCAGACACAGGCATCTTTCCGAGTCTGATTCAACCCTTGTTGAACTCTTATCCATGAAAAAGTCCAAGTTTTCTCAGAGCAAATCAAGAGTGCTGGAAGTGGAATAATCTGATCCAACTAGCTCGAATGAAGTTTTTCAGAGCTATGAGTTGAAACATTCAAGTTCACATACCAGAGACTCACGTTGCCAAAAGATCAAGTCCATGAGAGCTGGTACTCTAGCACCATCAGAAGGAAAAGATAAGGATGATTGTCACAGTGGTGATGACAAGGATGATGATGGAGATCGTGATGATGATGGGGAAGAGGAGGAGGAGGAGCAAAAGGGTAACCAAGTGGGCTAAGGGTGCTATTGTTTTCTTGATCGTGAATAAATTCCTGTTTAATGAGAGAGTTGTGTATTTTTTACATGGTTTGAAGCAAGTGTGCGTGTTGTAATTTGATTTGCTTTAGTACTTGGGGCTTGGATTCTGTTAATTGACAGAAGCGTCAAGCGTTCCATGAAGACTATCAAAGTTCTGAACCATATTCCAAAAGCACTGGTTTCATCTCTTATTGGGGCAGTCATGTGGATGGTGAAGGCTTTGCTAGTAAAGTTCATAGCTGCTTCTTTTCATGTCAAGACGTTTTTTGAGAAAATTCGAGACGCTATATCTGATGAATATGTTCTTTGGACACTTTCCGTGCCTCCACTGAAATTAGAAGAAAATGGAGGCAGAGCCAGGGCAAGTAGTCAATTTTTTTGCTTGAAATTTGCTAAATGGTTGAATCGTAGACAGAAGAAAGAGGACATTGAAGCAGAAAATCAACAAAAGGCGGTGCAGCGAAAGACTAGTCATGTATATCAGAAACAGGAGATTACTTAAAAGAAATTGGGAAAGATGACGCCTGGAAAAATTGCCTGTTTCAACAATGGGACAGTTAATTGATAGGATAAAGAGCTCGAAGTTATCTATTGTTTCCAGTACTCTCTGTGAAAATGTTGATGTTGGAGGTGAACAGAAGGATATTAATAGCAGATCAGAGGCAGAATAAGCGGCTTCTCAAATATCCCAAAATGTTGGAAAGCCTGGCCGCAAGTAAGACTATATGGTGGATACTATCTTTCCAGTATTTTTTTTGCTCTTGTTAGTCTTGTATTTCAGGAGTAGTAACATTTATCATATGTCCATATTTGAAGCTACATCAAAAAGGGTGATCCCTTGCCTTTCACGAACAAGGAGAATGCAGATTGTTTACTTGAATGGTTTCGGAAAGTGGCGGAAGAAGGGAAGATAACTGAAAGGATTTTATCAGAATGGGCGGTATGCATAGCATTCATTCATTCGCTTCCTTTTCGTTTTTATTGGAATGTATTCATCATTTCTGTTGATTGCCTGATTTATCTGCACGATCAAGTGTTTCCTTGATTTAAAATGCTGGTGCAGTTGCCATGAATCGAGTTTTTTGGCATATCATATTGTTTATGTGCAAGTGAGGTTGTAAAAATTTCCCCATTTTCAGACACAGGTTTTGTCCTAAATATTGAACCATAAAATGGGGTTTTAAACACTAGCATTGGAGAAGCATGTAATGCGACAAAACCAGAAGAAGTGAAATTCTGATGCAGCTCACTTCGCTTGCATGAAGTGCTTCAATTGTTCTATATTTTAAAAGCATATAGTATTATTAATCATTGCCTCTACTAGAACAAATCTAGTGGAATAATGCCCTTCCTATTTGAATCCAAATTTTATCCAGCTGCATGCTGTATTACAGTGTTACGAAACTAACTATGCCATAAGAAATGGAACTACTCCCCTTACTTTAACCGACACTCATAGTTCTCAACTTTTTTAACCTTCTCATTAGACAATAATTGACCTACTCTGCCTCTGATCCAGGTAAACATCTTCAAGCAACGGGAGTATTTATCACATTCATTAAAGGATGTCAAAACAGCTATCGAAGAACTTAACAGAATCCTATCTGGAATTGTTCTTGTCTTGATCATAGTTGTGTGGTTACTTCTCATGGGATTTGCTTCCTTTTATCATCTCAAATCTTACTGGAGGGGTTCGTCTTTCGCAACACCTGCAGGACTCTATTTGAGGCCCTGATTTTTGTGTTTTTCATGCACCCTTTTGATGTTGGTGACCGCTGTGTTGTTGATGGAGTTCAGGTAATTCATAAAACTTGCACCAAGTGGTTTCATTCTATTGTTCTGTGATAGTAATAGACATGCATGATCATGCAACCAAATCTTACAGATGATTGTTGAGGAGATGGATATCCTGAAAACGACATTTTTGAGATATGATAATGAAATGATTTACTATCCCAATGCTGTTTTGGCCACTAAACCCATCAGTAATTTTAACCGAAGCTCTGAGAAGATGGGTGATGCTGTAGACTTTGATGTTCACATCTCCACTTCACCTGCAAGAATTGAAGAACTGAAAGCTAAAATAAAGCAGTAAGCTTCATCTTTCTGCACATTACATTTTTGTAGAGTAGTAGTATCTTTTCCAAAGCAGAAGCTATCAATATTTGCCTCTGATTCTTATAATTGGCTTAATTACAGGTACATAGAGAAGAATTCCCATTATTGGGATCCTGACCAGAGTTTGCAGGTTAAGGAGATTGAGAATATGAACAAGATGAAAATGGTTCTTGCTGTTACTCACAATATGAACTTCCAAGTTTTCTGGCGAAGATAAATCGAAGAACTGAACTTATACTGGCGCTTAAGAGCATTTTTGAGGAGATTGGAATTAAATAACATCTTCTCCCTCAAGAATTGCACATCAGTTATATTGGTTCTGCAGTCCCAGCATCAGTCTCCATTGCGGAGTCAAGATCAATACTGTGAGAGCAGTACAGTCACACTAATACAATTCTCTTTTATGTATATGTTCCTTCCAAGGAACTTGCTACAGACCTCTTTTTAAATCGTAAGAAGTTAATGATTAAGAAATCTAGTAGCTAAGTTTCAGCTCACGAACTGTGTAATGCAAGATGCAAATCTGAGTAATGTTTGATAGCAAGTAATAAAGAACTGTGTATTGATTCCAAGTGGTTATTAAAAGTTGAAGCTCATGATAGGTCTTGTTCTATTCCAAGAAACTAGTGTATGTAAATTAGTGTTGGGATAATATGAGTTGGATGGATTTCCATTTTCTGATTAAACACACGTTTCAACACTAGTATCTTCATTAACAGGTTATGTAAAATGAGTCCAAATAAAAATTTGGTCTTGGGAAAATAAGTGCTCAATATCTCAATCCTCCTATGCCCCAGTCCAACATGAGTCAGAGAAAACTTGCGTGAAGAAAAGAAAATTTGTAATTTTTTTTAGAAGATGTCCGTGGATTAAAATGCGGGTTGCACAGTAAACATTTCCTTTGGCATTGTGCGCCAATTTCAGCATAGGAAAGGGGAAGGCTTTTTGTCCAGTATTTCGTTTTCTTCTTTTTCTAATATTGGATTGGCTGGTTTATGAAATTAGATAACGTTATCCAAGATAGCCCATTGGAGGAGCTGCCACGTAGGACAAAGAATACGAAAGACAATCACCCACTCAAAATTTCCACCTCTCATCACAACTCTTTGCTCCATTTTGCGTATGTATGTAAACACAACATCAAAAATATTCAGTGCTCAATTTTCGCAACTGACAGAAAGTAGTAACTGTTGGATTCTGAGAGGTGAGAGAGAAGCAAGAATGGCCTCTACATCAGTAGTCTCTATGGCGATGCCATTGACTTATGCAAGCCAGAAGAGGCAACCAAGTGCAGACAGTTTCTTCAGGCCATTGACGGTGAGGCCCTCAAAGGCAATTTCCGGCTCCACAACAAGCAATGCCAGGTTTCAGGTCAAGGCTTCTTCGCTCAAGGAAAAGGCGGTGACCGGATTGACAGCGGCTGCACTGACTGCTTCGATGATGGTTCCTGAGATAGCAGAGGCCGCTGACTCTGGAGTTTCACCCTCCCTCAAGAACTTTTTACTGAGTATTGTTGCTGGAGGTGTAGTCCTCGCCTTGCTCGTGGGTGCTGTAGTTGCTGTTGCCAACTTTGATCCGGTCAGGCGGAGCTGAAAATAATCCGGAATAATATATACATTCCAATTTTCTCTCCCTTCTTCGTCTATCCATGTAACTCCTGATTTAATGTCATGTTTGTGTAATTCTTGCCTCCAGTTAAAAATATTGTGCTACAAAGCGATGAATGCAAGTACATTCCAGTACAGCAGAAATGCCGATACTGCAACTATTTGCGCTACGCATTAATTCTAAAGGATGAATGTAAATTGAATTAGTTACAACTTTGTGTTTCAAAATAAGTCCTCTAATCAAAGATACGCACTATACATATAAACGGGTGAAGGCAAAGATGCAGCTCCGCAGAACATCTTCCCCAATCCCTGCTGGACTTATTTGTTGTAATTGCTGACAGATTTTAGTAATTCACGGATGGTGTTTTTTAACATTAGTAAAGAAGACATTGTTATCTGAAGATGAATGAACAATCAATTGTATGTGTCAGATGTTAACTCTGACTGACAACTGAGTCGGTAATCAGTATTCACGGAGCCCAAGTCTAAACGCAGTAAAGCATCCAGGAGACATTTCGTAAGCGTGTACATACATTAGCAAGAGATCAATGGAAAATCCCTAACCGAAAAATATCTTGATTTCCTCAACGCTAACACTGTGGCAGTGGGAATCACTGTTCTTTCCTTCACTTATTCAATCCTTTATTCAGCGCAAAGAAAATTTAGAAATTAAATCAAGAAGATATCTGCATTCTGCAGAACTATTCACCTTCTCAGCCTTGACCACTGTACTTTTCACCCTCTGTTCATCACCATACATTTCCTCTTTGATTTTAAGCCTGCACAGATACTGTGTAAAAAGACAATTTTTAATGATCTCAGCGAATCTCAACTCATCTTGCTCTTCATGCTTTAGCAAGTACAACTCTTTCGCTGAACAACCCAATATCTCTTCACCAGCTTCCTGGAAAGCAGTCACCCATGTCAACCCAGTATGATCCTGAATTTGAGTCTGGAGAAGATATCTGTAGTCACATTCCTCAAATTCTTGATTACATCTATCACATTGCCATCTAGAGTTTCCCACTGACCTTGTCACTTTTTTATTGCACTGCCTATCCCCAATCATTAATGGGCAAGCTGTATAACAGAAAGTGTCAGTCTTTATGAAAGATATGGTGGCCTTAACCGTGATCCAATCTGGTTTATCTGATCTTCCAAGGCCTTCATCCTTAATCTGAGACACAAATTTACGTACTTCATTCTTGGATCCTACAGGCATGATCTCTCTAGATATGGACTGAGAAGCGACGTCTTTACCTCCCCGGTCAAACCAGTCCCTTAAGCTCCGAGCCTCTGGGTAATCCGGGTCTATGAAAATCTGAGTGGAAGAAATAGTCCCTACAGATTTCCCAGTGAAGTCATTAACTTTTCCAGCTTTGACAGCCAAAACAGGAAAATGGCCAGCTTCTACCAGAGCCTCGAGCTTTTGACCCTCTCTGTTGCAGAAGTCTCCCCAGAGAGTTAACTCAACACTCCTCCCAGACTGATCCTTCAGATTCAGGATTCTCCTCTGAGTTTCCATTCCATTCTTTCTCAAGATAGGAACAGAAGGGTTTACACTAATTACTACACCAATAACATCCAGTATTGAATTATTCTCAGCATTTTCAATATCACTAATAGGTCTAAATGAGAACTGTTGTGGTGGTATAGCATCTTCATCTAGGCAAAGATCTACTGTTGAACTTGTTTCCAACAATATTTCCCATTCATTCTTCAGATGATTGAAATTCTTTTGTGCAGGTTTTAAGCTACCTTTGGATATGATATAAACTTTACCAACTTCAATAGTATCATAAAATCGATCAACAACAGCATTGAAACAGGTAGCACGTATTTCCCCACCATCAGAATCAAGAAGATCAAAAGAGAATACCTTACCATCTCCCTTGGCATTGTTATAGCGGCGGAGATTTCCTTTTGCAGTCACTCTCGCCTTAATAGCCCAGCGACCCTGATAAGGATTCAATGCAGCAATAGGAATGATTCGTGGTGGTGCTTCATTCTTCATGACAGCACCATGAATTTTGTAATTTGGAGGAGGTTGGTATGGGGGCTGAACTACAGGCCTGAAACTCTGTACATTAGTGGCTGAATTAGAGGAGTTCATACTGTTACAAGTTGTATTGTTCATATGCAAAGCATGTTGTGTGCCCAGGCGATTATTGTTAGTCATTGATGAAGATCCAAAAGTCCTATCAGGCACAGATTTTTGAATTCCTGAATCCAATTCGCCAAACATTTTTGGATTCCCAATTATGTCACAGTCCTGAATGATAGTCTCCATATTGAGGACAACTATTATCCTGTAAGAACATTTGAACAATATGAAAATCACCTTATTCAAATAGAAACACCATGTATTGTGAGCAATATTAGCAATTTATCAAACAAAAACAGAAGAAACGACAGCATCAATGGTTAAACATGTAATTAAACTTCATGAAATGATACCATTGTACTAAGCTAGACTAATTTCTAACTGAAATTCAAAGAAAGAATGAAAGAATATGTTCTCAAATTAAGTAGGTTAAAGAATATGTTCTCAAATTAAGTAGGTTAGCAGAACTGCTGGAGTACTTAACAACAGAGAAATGATCAGAACTTGCCATATGACTATCTTATAACTCGGAAAAGTTACTTCAAGTTACATTCTAGTTGTTTACTATCGTAATCAATTTATTTATTTCTAAAAAAAAATTACAGGTTGAGACTCAGCAGCATTGGGTCGTTTTCTACAATCGTATGTGCAAAATGTCCATTGTTTCTGTCCTTTGCCATGTGACTATACCTAAACATACAATTGCTGAAAAGCAACTCTTGTATGAAATTGCTGCTTTAGGAAACACATTTTCCAACCTAACCTGTGAATCGAAGCCCCAAATCACGTACTTCAAATTTTTGACATTTTTAATCAGCTTAAACCTATTCCTCCAAGTTCGCCACTGTACTTCAACTTTTTGACATCTTTGAAACAGGATAAAACAAATCACAACTGAAATCTCATCAATTTCAAACAGTCAAGTACAAGTAGTTATTAACCTGAAGTCGTTAGCGAAATGCATAGCCGAGCAACAAATATAAAGATAACTTCCTCATATAACTTACGATGTCCATCCGATCATACCTCTAAGACACAAATTACAGCAATTTCTACTGATAAACGAAAAAAGAATGCTTATAGCTAAATTGTCCAAGGAGAATATAAGATAATTAATTACAGAAAGGCAACACACTTGCGATTTTGGACGGTGCTGCAGATATAATCGATCAACTGAACGACGGAGCCTTTGCGGATTCCGCCAGCTTTCACCATGTCATTGAGCTGAGTTGCGAGCATCGCGTGCTGAGCGAGGACCGAGTCGGAGATCAACAGGCGGTAGCGTTCCTGAGCGGCGCCAATCAGCTTGATGTCCAAGACCTGGACCAGAGGCTTGGCATTTACGTCACCGGCGGTTATCGCGGAGATAGAGTTCGCCGTCAAATTCACCGCCATTGTTGACTAAAATCGAACTTATTATCGTCAAAATGAATTTGAAATGGGAAGCCCTAGGGAAATGGAAAATGAAGCTAGAGGGAAATTGGATTTGGATTTTGCGGAAGATGAGAGTTTTCAACCAACTGTTTCTGTTCGGAGGCGCTACGGTCAAAAATATATATATATACGGAGCTTCGGGGTATTTTCGGAAAGGAGAGCGGAGTTTAGGTAATTAGCGATTGATAATATGGCGGGCGGGATGCAAATGCAACCGACTTAAGAGAAATGACAATTACGACTTCGTATCTATCAACCATGCGATTCATGCGAATTCCCTTGTGCTAACGTGTGCTCGCATCAAATTTACCCGAATAATTCTCTGTTTAAATTGTATTTTAAAATATATTTTTATATTTAAATTTTTTTTATTATTAGTATACCATTATTTTTAAAAATACAAAAATAAAATTTAAAGAGTTTAAAAAAAAAAAAAAGGATGCTTTTGACTTAGTGAGCATACAAATAATAAATTTAAAAAGTCCATCAATCTATTATTTCACATTTTAAGAAGTTTAAATGAATGGATAAGAATTTCACACAATTACCCTATTATTTTAGATATTAAACATTTTCACATGAATGAATAATATTCTTGACATTAAACGTTTTTAAATGAATGAATAAGAATTCTGAGAAGGTGCTCAAAGAGTTTTGACTTCATTGTGGAAGATTTGAGCCATTCTCGTCATTGCCCGCAGGTGTGGTTTCTGATCCACAGCCTTCTGCGATGGCAGTAGGCTGCTATGACAGGAGGGGGAATGCTAGCACAATTTTTCTAATCCAAAGAGCACCAATGCACCACTAGTGAGTAGTAACTACAAAAATTCAGAACTCGCAAATGGAAGATGAGGAGGCTTCCAACAGTTGTGAAAGACCTAATTCCTTTAAACAAAACTCAGAAGTCAAAATCCACACATGCTTCCTATACAGTACTATACCCACCAAGTCAATGACTAAGAAGTCAGAGACATCTTTGCGACGCTCAGCAAGGATTGATACCAAAATTTGTCATAACGAGGGGAACTTTTCTTTTTATCTACATCTGGACCTCAATCTCAGATAGTGGAACCATTGCAGGCCTGATATGGTCTTACTCCTCTTTGAAAGGATGAATTGTTACCAGATCAGGGAGGGGAGTTTTAGGCCCCATCTTTCCCTTCGGATCCCAACCAAGCATGATTTTGACCTTGATTCCACGTACTCCCTGTTCAGTTGCATGTTCAGTTACAGTACAAGAAGACAGCAGCCAAATAACAAGAACATATCACGGAAATTAAAATTGACCTCACAGTATCAGAAGATTGCAAACGAAAAACACTAAACTAACCTGCCGCAAAAGAACATGCCTGACAGCAGAGTCAATATAATCGTTGACTGACTGACCAGAAGAGATCATGTAACCATCTTTAAATTTCATTGATTTAGCACGTTGAGCCCTCAGCTTTCCACTGACAATGACCCGTAAGTTGAACCATCTATGTTGAACTAATGAAACATTAAAAGCACATGAAGTGCAGGGTCCAAAGCCTCTAAATCTAGTACCTCACATCCCTTGGCTCCATTCTCCATAACAAATTGCAATACACCATAACACACCCTGAAAAAGAAAACCCAAATAAAAGAAGCCTCAGCATTTTCAAAATAAGTAAATTAACATAATGAAAACATCAAATTATGCTTCAGATTTAGAAATTTTCCAGTGCCAAATGCATAATAAAGATCAAAATTTACATGTCACGGCCTTCAAATTTATGATACAAACTTGGAGGTTCAAGCCACAAATTTCACCAGTTTAATGTAGTCATCTTATATCATGAATTTGGCCTTCAACTATACAACTTACCTACTTCATTTATAGATTCGCAACCATGAGGATTTTGAATGGATCTAATGATATTAAAGTATACATTCCTAGTTTTCACAAGGAACTATTCAAACTACATCAAAAGTCAATATAGTAATAGTAGAAAAATGGCATGCCCCATTTGGCACAAATTTGTCCTCTCAAAGTTTACTGCATGAACACTTGTGATCTTCACCAGAAGTATAGCCTAGAGGACAAACTTTTTCTAGTCATCATCCGACACAATATTGGTACCAAAACACCAATCTGCTTTTTGGATGACAAAGAAATTTTTTCACAGCACGCCGACACATTAGCAATTCTTTAACTTATCAGCAAACAAACTGAAACCCTTGTTTAATCATTTGTAATGCACCATTACCAAAAAGAGCCTAGAAACATAGCAATAGTAAAAGATATATGTGTCCTCTCAACATTATTGCATGAACACAAATAAATTTCACGAGGATGAGGATGACAAAGAGGACAAGAAATTCTTCTAGTCATCTTCCGACACAAAATTGGTACCAGGACACCAATCTGCTTTATCGATGACAAAATCTAAGAAAGAAACTGTAAAAGTTGCAGAGACATTCATAGATATTCATTTGCATTTCTGAGATTATAAAACTTCCTGCCGTCTCATAATACTCCAGCAAAAGCTAGAGCATCGACATAAATAATCAACGCTAATTACAGTAAACAAATTATCAAGTAACATTTACCTCCTGACAGCAAGGCCACCAAGCAACTTGTAGCGAAGAGACTCAGCTTGAGCAGTCGCGCAAAGTGCCCTGTTGTTAACCTTTTCGGCATACAACTCCACGCTGTTCTCTGGGAACTTAAATCTCTTCTACACCAATGACGTTAGCTCTCTAATCCTTTTCCCTTCTCACCTAAACAAAATCAGCCGCCAACCCCATATATAATTTTAGCTCAATAAATAATCTAAGATTCTCCTACATATACATCAACACTAAAAACTTCAATACATTCAAGTCAATGAAAGAAACGGAGAGACAATCACCAAGAACATTCTGAGTGCGAGTGGCTCGTATGATGATTTCAGTCATACGGGAGTTACCCTGACCTCCACACCGGAGTATCCATCCTCCGCCAGCTCACGCGTCAACACCTCGTTCAGCTCCGCCTAGAACACTCCGTCGGTCACAAACTTCCTCTTTCTGCTTATTTGATTCGCCATGTTTTTCGGAAAAG
Organism: Gynochthodes officinalis; assembly: GCA_020080225.1. NCBI lineage: Eukaryota > Viridiplantae > Streptophyta > Magnoliopsida > Gentianales > Rubiaceae > Gynochthodes > Gynochthodes officinalis. Next base: position 42,759,584 of record CM034615.1, on the reverse strand, counting down.
ATAAACAGCAAGAGATGGATCTGAGATATCAGATATGCACGGTTTTCCGATCAACCGTGCTCCGCTATACAAACCCTAGATTTGTGATTTAGGGTTTTAGGGGAGGTTTTGCCAAGGATTTTATACTGGACTGACAGATGACGACGGACAGAAAATGACCCTAACGTTTCAAATGGGCTTTGAGGGAAGTGGGCTGTTTAAGATGTTCAATTGGCCCATATAATAGATTGGTTTGCATGGCGAATGTTGTGATTTGTGAGTATTTCCGGTATGGACTGGTGCTTCTATATTTGTCGGGACCTTGAAAGCATATAAATTAAAATAAATATAATTTTATTAAAAATAATGCTATTTATAATGACTTTTCATAGTGACTAATGTGACATGTATAAAAAATACTGTCTACCTAATTAAGTAATAATTAACACTAAATTAGGATTTCTAATCACCCCAAATTGCCTCAATTTTTCTTGAGTGAAATGATGACGTTAGTACGTTACATTAAAATACGACATCGTTTTGTCTTGGGTGATGACAAATTTACTTGGGAAGATGCTCTCTTGGATGGGCTATGGCCCACTTGAGACATGAAAGGGTTTTGACAAGTTACCAACTCCGCAAGCGGAACAAAATTTTATTTCCTCAAACACATTTGATGGGGAGTTAACAAACCTTGGAGAATCATTGTGGGATGACATGTGTAGAAGTTGATTAGGCATGAAATGACATTTGAGAGTTCTAGGGTAGAAAGGGACTGTTTGGGTAAGTTGATTAGTATATAAGACATTGATTAGTTAAAATTAACAGGTTCAATCGCGTGTAATATGTTCCTTTTTCGAAATACTACAAAAGAATTTCCGAAAAAAATGTTAGGTACAATCCATACACGCAAATCCTACAAATGTTTATTTCGATTGTGACTCCAAAAAAAATAACACACTTTGTCATTTGTTTGATAAAGTACGCTTCTGAGGTATGTCTAACAAAGTGCGTGCAATACGGACTTTCAATCCCATTAAACACTTTAATATTTAAATTAATTTTTAGATTTTGATATTTTAAATATCATATTCAATATTAAGTACTTTGGATAAGGGCTATGGAATTATTTTATATGACACGTTGTAGGGTGCTTGACTCAAAAACGTTAGAATTTTGTTGTAGGAATAAAGTGTTTTTGTATAATAAAATATTGCCACATCAATGACTTTGAGAATAGGTGAATTGATTCTAATTGCGTTGAACATAATGCTCCAAAATCACTTTCTTCTTCTTTCATGTTAAAAGGTGGCACTAGTGGTAAGGGTAAGGGAAAAGGGGGAATTGGGAATTAAACACCTTACTAGTACTTGTTGGAAAGATTTGTGATGAATTATCATTTGTTCCATCTTACAAAATGATTTATCAAAAGGATTTTTTATTTTAGTGCGTAAAAAGGTTTAGAAAAAGGAGAAGGTTATCCCATTCTGAAATTGGGACAGCAATAGTCATGTCTCACTCACCAAAGAAACATTGATAATGAAACTAGAAATGTTAATTTTAGGCAAAGAGCCCTCATTATCAACGCCGGTTTTCTTATATGGTAAGATATTTCCAGGCTACCTACCCAAAAAAAAAAAAAAAAATCCAATCAATTATCAATAATTCCTCTGTCGTCAATTTTGGTTTTTTTTTTCTAGTTTAGTTTTGCATGGTTTCATTTTAATTTAGGCTAAATCGAACTTATTTATGACACCTAATTTTCATTAAGGATATTTTTCTCGTGAAGTACATGTAATGCAAATTAAACTTAAATAGAATACATTATTACCATTAAAAGAGAATGTGTACATAAATTGTATTTTAAAATGTATTTTTATATATTTAAAAATAATAATTATGAAATAAAAAATATATTAAAAATCATTATAAAATATTAATCATATACACCAATTTAACCACATTTTACTTTTCTTTAAGTGCATGAGCCAAAAGTAATTCATGAATACTAGGTGGATAAGTCCAAGAGTCCAATATTTGTCATTCGTGGTACAGACAAATGAAATGAATAAGGGCTTAGTTAATGACCTTATAATAGTGCTTGTTCATTTCTATTGGTACATATGTATTGATGTGACGTGATATTCTCATTTATCCCAAAATAAAATAAGAAAACGAATCTAAAGAATTGCGGTTTGTGGATTTAATAAATATATTTGGAACCGGCGTGGTACGTGGTCCTGAACTAGACTTGTAATTAACGTTGTAAGTTGTAGCAGTGTCACGAAAGGTCAAATGTACAAACTAGACACCGCCGAAATTGGAGAATATGACTACTGAAAAAACAGCACAAGTGATTGAAAATTTTGATTTTTATGCGTCCTGATCAAGTCAGGATTGGTGGGTTTTGTTCTTGTTTTTCATACCATGGATGATAGTTTAGTAAGTTCTTGGGTTGTCTTTAAAAGATATTTTGCAAGCATAAGGTAAGTATAGTTTAGAAATTTCTTCAATTTTTATCTGACTGATTAATTATTTTATTTCATCACCAATTTCATAGTTAAGATAGGTTGTGGCGAGTTCTTTTTAAGTTAAGCACTTTCTTAATTTTCATTTGATATGAAATTATTTTTATCTCATCGTCAATAAGTAAAGTTTTATGATATTTATGAGTTATTTTCGCATCAACTAAACATTTTTTTTAACTCTCATTTAATATGAAATTATTTCGCATTATTATATTAATTACTCAAAGAATATATGATCTTATGACGTTTAAGAGGTTTTCATCAAAATTGATCTATGTTTTCATTCGAAATATTGTCCATTAGCTTAGTGGACATATTCGTTTTGTCCTTTCAAAATACATTGCATGAGTAAAGTGAGTTATTTCTTTCAAGTTAGACATTTCATTTTTAACTCTCATCTAGAGGTGAAATTATTTCAATTCATGATGTCCCAAATGGAAAATGCCTCTAATTGTGTGGTGAAATTCATTGCATCACTAACCACTCCAATAATTGAGTAATATATATTATATTACTGGGACAATTCATTGATAGATTTATAGAAGTACAAGTCTATAGACAATGTAATTAAAGAAAATAGTCAACTCAGTGGTACATATTTTAATGAAAAACTCAGATGCAAAGTTGAGTTTGAAATGGGATCAGAAACAAATCATAATCATCAAGTGATCTGTCTATCTACAGGATCAAAATGGTCACATTCAATCTTAGATTTCTTTTATTGATTTTTTAATGGTATTTTTTAAGTGAAGGTTGAAGCAACATTATATTAGTTAGGCCGCCAATCACTTCGGAATGGACTTTATATTTGAAAAATGGATACAGATTGGAGATTGGAACAGGGAAATCTATCTCTAATACTGTTGTTTTAGATGGTAAAATTATTCTACCAATGGATTTAGAGCTTTAATTAATTAAGAATTTTAATGTTCTTTGACCGTCAATTTTATTGCTTCCTTTTTAATTTTCTATTACCCAAATTTATATTATAATAATAATAAATGAAATAAAATAAAAATTTTAATTAAGTCTCCCAATAATTGAAACAGGAGTATCCTTAATGACTCTTTATGTACACAAACAAATTCACTGTATGGTATAATGTATTTATTCAATTGGAACTTCACCCTCACATTGAAAGACATCGATAATAATATTTGGTTTATGTATCAAAATAGAAAACATTTGAAATTATATAAATTTATATACAAAAAATCCTTTTTTGTCTCCCTCTTTATTCTTATATCTTTTATTCCTAACACGTTTTTCTCCATTTGTAAATTTTTTCGAAAGACTCTATTTATTCTAATGTAAATGGTAGGCAGTTTAAATCTGAATTACATTTTAAAATGCGACTTTATATTTTGTAAAATAATTTTTAATATTTTTAATATACTCTCTATTTTCAAATTATTATTTTAAAAAGGTCAAAAATACATTTTAAAATATAATCTATATATACTGCAATACTGTACCACGTAGTAACAAAATTAATGTTTCATATCCACCTCATTGTAGTCCTTCCCAATGTATAACCCTCCAAAGTTCCCCAACATTTATGGGGACCAACGAGGAAGTCGGCAACACGCACACTTCCTTAACAAAGTAAGCAACGAAATTCATCCACTTTGACAACCAAATTCATGGTTCAAAACTCGAAAGATGAAGATGCACATGGGATTGTTACATCTTTGACGATATATAGTATTATTTTTGGTACGTCCCACCAATTCTCTGCTTATTCCTTCATATTTAGACCAAATGCGCAAGTCAGTCTGGCGACAGATAACACATAGCTATAGTATGACTCTTCATGCTTCAACAAAACCATAACATGAACGGAGAAAAGGCAAATGTACATCTTTCCATAGCAAGCCATGGAGATTTTGTGTCTGTCTCTCTCTCTTTCTCTGGCTACTTCTCTACGCCTCTGGGGTCTGAAACCTTAGAAAGAATCCTTAATGTTACTCCTCTCCTTTGTCCTTTAATTTCAGAATCCTGTTCATATTTGTATCTTTAGCTGGTATTCTGATGATAACGATGACCCTGAATGTTAGTCTGTCCAAAAGATGCGAGGCAATGCATGTTGTTGCACTGAACACCTTTTGGTTTTTCTATTCAAATCATGTTTACAGAAGTAGCAATAATATTGGTCTGGGATGCCTTTTTAGCCAGTGTCTCTTCTGGCTTCTGCTGTCTTTTTATACAAAAATGTACCTTAGTTTTCTAAGGGATGATGTTACATATATGGAGGTGGTTATAAATTTTATTTTCTTATCCAATAATCTTTAACATTTTGTTAAAAATTATCTACATAGAATGTTCTGTAACACTTTCTTATACTATTTATTATAACGAATTTTAATATCTTTACATAACTATTCTTAGTTTTGTTAAAATTTATATCATTAGTGACTACTTTTATTCTACTATTTTTTGGTATGAAGATTTATTTTTTCTATACTCATTTTATATTTTTAATTTTTTTGGGTACAAAAAGAATGATAGGAAAATATTGAAAATTAATTAAAAATAAAGTAATGATATTTTCAGTGACTTTTTATACTAACAAGTTATGATGACTGACGTGGTAAGTATGAAAAGATAAAATTATTTCTTACATTTTTTTAAAAAGTGTAATAGTTAAATTTTGTCTTTTCATATTTATCACATCAATCATTATAATTTGTCATTGTTATTATGAAAACTCACTAAACAGTATCATTACTCTTAAAAATATACACGTAAAATAGAAAATAGAAATCTTTAAACAACTAAAATAAAAATGAATTTTAAAAGCCTAAGTAATGAGATAAACCACAGTATTTATGTAAAAATATTAAGATGTATTACACGAAATGATACATAAAAGTGCTACAAAAGATTCTGTCTGAAAACTATATTAAAAAATTCTAGTCGTTAGTAACTAGATCACGAATTGAATAATGAAACATTTAAGTAATTGTTTGATAAATTCTTGTCAAATATAATCATAGAAATTTATACATTAATTTAATGAAATGGATTTCAGATCCTCATTAAAACACTTCACAAGATAAGATTTACTTAAACTTAATACATAAACCCGATCATTGACCCGTTTGCTGTTTCTGCAAAAATCGTTCAATAATGAGACGTGCAGATTATTGATGGCCAATTCTGTTCCCAATATATATATATATATATATATATATATATTAGTATTTAAATTGTGGAGATCCATGAGAAGCTTCGCACAATCTCCACATATTTTGGAAGAAATACTTTAATTATTCATTGATTTAATAACACAGCAATAAAACTCTTTACTCTATGCTTGAAGCCATGTGGTTTGCCCAAATTGTCCGCAAATGAAACAATTAAGCGTAGATTAATGATTTTTCTTTCTCTCTGAACTGATAATATTTAATTTACTCTAAGGATTCGTTTGGTTTGTAATTATAATTATAATTATAATTGGATTAGAATTAAATATATTTTATGTAAATTTTGGTTTAAATTTTATGAGAAAATTTTGACAATTTGAAAATATTATAAAATAGATATTATGAATGAGTTAAAATAAAGAAAAAAATCATACAATTCAACCAAATATAATAATAAAATTATCTAATTTTGAGTCAATTTCAATTCTAACTAAAAACTGAACGGGCACTTAGAGTATGTTTGATTTTTCATTAGAATTGAAATTATCTTAAAACTAGAAAAGAAAATTATTATATTTTGTTAAATTTCATAATTTTTTTTCCTTATTCCAACTCATACATAATAATTATTTTATAATATATTCAAATTGTTAAAATTCAATCTAAAATCTATATAAAATATATTTAATTTTAAACTAATTTCAATTCTAACCAGAATCCCAACGAAACCTTGCTTATTTTGTTATCAAAATGAAAGATGAAGTAAGAATTAAAGATTCAATCACAAAATGAAGAAATTTATGGCTTCTTAAATGAACCCTTAATACTAAATTTTCGAACTATTTGGTTAGCCAATGGCCTATGTATTTTTAACTTTGTGGAATGTGATTTTGGAAAGGACATTGTGACTTTATGTGGGGGAAGTTGCTTAGAATTGATGGCATAACAACATAATAACAACATAAATTGAATATGTTACACCAGGACAAAAAAATCATCATCATGGGGTTAATGTACTTTTGAGCCACTAGATTCGTGAACCCTTCCATCCAATATGGCAATATCCATGGCTAGGATACAGTTCCAGATCTCTTGCTCCTATAATGCTTGACAAGATTAGACCTCAACCCAATTTCTTTTTTTTTTGTTTTGGCTTAATGTTATTTATCCATTATATGCTTAATAAAAAAAATGTTCTACTATTTATTCATAAAAAATTATAATTATTTGCATTATAAATAAGCCCTTTAAAGGGTCCAAGGATAATTAACGTTTTGAGTCTCACATCATTTTTTTCCTGTGGACGTTTTATGAAATTTATTTTTAGTTAATAAAGTTTCAATGTTGAAAGGGTAAATTAGTTTGAACTTTCTTGTGGTATGTTAAATCTACTCATAATTTCTCTATAGTATTAAAATCTATCTCTTAATTATTCCCCTATGATGTTGGATAAAAATATTTGTGTATGTTTTTCATCCAAACTGATGGAATTCTAATTTTGTTAATTGACTTAAATACATACAAGAGTGCGGTAAGGAAAAAAAAACTTTTAAAATGAAAATATTTCTATCATAAAAAAAAATTATTTTTCTTCTTTTCCTACTTTGTTAATTAACTTAAATGCATGAAATTTATAATAAGAGAAGCTCTATGATGGAAAAATATATATATATAGGGTCAAAAAGTAGAGTTTGTAACTTGACTTCATTGTATACTAGGATAGAATAGAATATTTTTCTTTGATTTTTTTTTTTTGGTGATAAAAAACAGTATAAATTTTTTTCTATCATAGGAGTTTTCAAAGATGAAATTATAATTTTTTTCCCTTTTTTTATCAATGAAACAACTTATGATATTTTGAATGTATGCATTGAGCAAAAAAAAACTCTATAATTTAAAAAAAAAATCTATATTCAAAAAGTATAGTTTCTTACTATTTTTTATTTAAAAAAGAAGAAAGAAAGTTTGTCATTTTGGATAGAAAACATCCACAAACACATTTACTTAAAACTAAAAGGGAATGAAGAGAATATTTTAATACCACAAGGAGATTATGGATAAACTAAATATACGAAAAGGAAAAAGGCTAAATGCATATCAAATTATTGAATTGGTCAAAAGTAGAAATTAAGTATAAAAAAGACATTTAACAAATTTTTAGAAATGAGACTAAATCACTGTCCTAATTCTAGGGACTAAAAATTTATTCTAAGCATAAATATGGGCAAGCAAATACCATGAAAATAAAAAATTCCGGTTTAGTAAAAGACAGGTTACGCCCTCAGATGAAGAGCAGCAGCCAACAAATTCTTGGGCTATGGATCCCAACATTGTTTGTCGTTTTCGGATAAAAAGAAGTAGTTAGGCCAGAAAGCATATGGGATCCTAGTCTTACTTTCACTTGTTCGGTAGTTGCAAAAGATGCTGTTGGAATTCTTGCCATCATAATTAAATTTATTAATGATAGAATGTTCATAGCATGAAATTCACCCAAATTTTTTTTTTTTTTTACATTTTAAATAAAGAGAAAGATGAAGTTGGAAGAAATAATGGAGTAAGCGAGAATCGAACCACCGTTTTATGACAAAGAAAAAAGAACTATCATTTGTGTTGCGCTTAAAGGGATTGAACTAAAGTGATTCGTTGAGGATGAAATGAGGATGTACTAACTTAGGGTGCATTTAGATTATGTTTTAAAATATATTTTTATATTTTTTGAGATAATTGTGAAATAGAAATAGTATTAAAAATATACTTTTTTCATCGCAAGAAAATAATTTACTTTGAAAACTTTTTTTTGTCAAAAAAAATTCTACTTTTAAATCAAAATTTTAAAATATCATTATTATTAATAATTATATGTACTCAAAATTAAAAAATAAGAATAAAAATTTAAAATTATACATTTAATGGTGCATTAAATGAGTTGTACCTAATAATTAATAAAAAAAATTATAATTTAACCAAACTGAACTTTTTCTTTAGGACAGATGGTGTAAAAAAGTATAAAAATACATTTTATAATACAATCCAAATGCAACCTTAAGGTACCCAATGTTTGTTTTAGAAACATAATCCATATAAAGTAATGCATGATTCATATTTTAATTTAATACTACCTCCATTTTAAAACAAAAAAAAAAAAAGTTTACCTTTGGAGTGGTATAATTTTTTTTACATTACAAGATATAACAGATTTAATGTACCGATAAATTTATATTTGTATATATACATTGTTATTATTAAAAATTGTATATAAATTTTATACTAAAAACGAACTCTATTTATGAGACCAATAGAATAGTACCCCATTTTGTTTGAAAAGAATATTCCATATAAAGTAATGCATGATCTACATTTAATTATAGTTTGATGTGGCTGTCAATACATGTATGGTTCATTGTACTAGGTGTTAATAATAATCGATCGGGTAATGCAAGCGAGAGCGTGGATTATTATAGTGAGACAAATGTAACTGGATCCGACTAATGATGTAGAGAAAGCTACACAAATCCACTATTGTAATTTTTGTTTTTGTGCATAGGTGTAAGGCAAAATAGAGTATGGTTTCTTTTCAAGCTATTTGCTGGAACTGCAAGGAACAAAAGGAAAGAAAGGGAAAAAAGTAGATTCCCACTTCACATGTCATGTTTTATAGCATGTTTTGTTTGTCTTGGCTTGGGACTTGGGGACCAACCCATCTGATCTTCTGCTTCCTTTGTGTAAAGCTTAATTAGCACTTGCTAGGATGTTGATCATTTGAAAAGCCATTTTTTATAATCTTGCATTTTGATCAATTATTGGTGGTTTTGGGTGTTGAAGTATATGGATAAGTGCATCGATTCTAGGTTGATTTCAAAGTTGGAGGATTCAAAATATATTCGTTTAAATTTTTGAATTCAAATTAGATCTTAACTGGGTATGTTTGGAGTGTAATGTATTTAAGAAAAGTTATATTGGAATGTGTGAAAATTTTGGTGGGTATTTTTTTTTATAGAAAAAGTATTTTAGAGGGAAAAATGAGAAGAAAGATTTTTTACAATTATGTGAGAGGAATTTGAATGGAAAAATTTAATTTTTAAATTTTGAAATAAAAATGTGTTTGGAGTGCGATATTTTTATTTGAGAAAATGACATACTTTTTTCTATTTGTAAATGGAAATGTCTTGTCCAAATATACCCTTAACGTCTATTGTAGTTTTCTAAATGTTTTCTCTTTTTGTGACGAATTTTTAATAGTAATATCATAGTATAACGGTAGTTACCTGGATTGTAATCGTTAGTAAGTATGCAAAGTGTGTGCATGTGAATATTGATTATCTCTTAATATTATAAAATCATGTGAGTCAAGTTTCTCCCTTCCCTTGTTGTTGTTGAGATTCTTGGGTAAATCAAAATTAAATTTAAATTTATTTATTGGTGACCGTTATAGCTTTTTATATATGTTCTTCTGGTGATGAATTTCTAACATTGAGCCACATTGTTTTATAGAATTTAGGTAGCTAAGATGGTAATCATCCCATATATATATGTGTGTGTGTGTGTGAAATGCAATAATTGCATTCTTTTATTTAGTTTAACAAGTTGAAATGAAAATAATTAAAAAATATATATTTTTTAATTGTACATATACATTATTGTTATTAATAAGGATAATATTAAGAAAAAAATGTGATTTTTTTTTTTAAAAAAATTAAAATTAAATTCTTATTTTAAAATGAAGAGAGTATTAAATTCTTCATGTTCATCCCATTCAACCACAAAAGCAAGCTCACATTATGAATGATTTTCATCTCAAGTTTCCCAAAAGTAGATGGTCCACAGTATAATGTGCCACAATTATTCCCAAAAAAATCATTGTACTATTTCAAAGCTCTATAGTCCCTCTTTTTTTTCTTTTGTTTTAACAGGGCATTCATGATTAACCACTTGTACTAGAGACCACAACCAATAAAGGAATTTGTACAAAGAAATTTTTTTAAAAAAAAAGAAAAAGAAGGAAGTAAAAAAGTGTCCCATCTTCAATTCCACAAGTGGTGGATGACACAAGGTACCTGTGAATCAATGATAGAATGATGATCGTATTCTTTTTCAATAATTCCCCATCTCAAAAAGGTGAGATCCAACGACCTCACAAGTTTTGAAGAGAAATCACTCAGTCAGGGAAGAAACACCCCAACCTCATCGTCAACATCAAACATGGATGTGTAGATAAAGTGACAAAAGAAAAATCTATACTAGTGTTATGAAGCAAACAAACCATTCCATCCAGCTGCAGTCAGCACCCATTGTGTTGTGGACCTCTCATTCCCAAGAGCTACAAGATGAGTAAAATTAGGATCCCATTTACTAGGGGCCACCAACAATGGCACCTGCTCAATCAATGAGTTTTGGAGTGTGTGTGTGTGTGTGTGAGTCATGCTAGTATATGTGTGTATTGTCATAAAATGGCCCTCTTGTTTCCAGAGAAATTTGAAAGGTGGATAACGTTCGAAAATAATGCACTGATTTAAGAGCATAATGGTCTTGCATGATTCTTTTGTCCGAAAGATTATCTTTTTAAATAGTATTGAGGGTTCAATTGATGGTTGAAAAACAGGCAAGAAATTAAGTTGAAAAACGAGAGAAATTAAGGAAGATCCTCAAGAGGAGAAAAACAAATACTAAATTTAGTACTAATGAAAAGCAAAGACAAAGAACCTAGTAGCAGGAGAGAGGAGAAGGGGATAAGAATGCAGAAATTTAGTACTAGGAGTCCTTTCCATCCCGAAAAGAGAACCTTTGGGTCCCTTGTCATGTTGTTAGGGGTCACTGTTTACATAAATCTGGCTGCCCCTTAGAATAAGAGAACTCTAGTGCATTGTTTTTGAACTACTTCAACTTCTTTTTATTGATTTATTCCTCAATTCAATTATTTATGCATTTCTTTCACCATCAGCACAAGCTCATTGGATGCACCAAACAAATTACGTAAACAGATGAGAAGAAGAGAAAAAAACAATAATAAATTGGGGTCAAAGCGACCATCATCTCTTTCTGAGATTCTGATCTTGTGGTGCTATGCGCTCTGGAACTAAAAAGATTATCCATCAAAGCTGCTTTCTTGCAATTGTTTCAGAGCATCTTTGCAGGGATGTAAGAATGTGTGATCAGTTCTCCACATACAGGTCCATTCCCAGCAAAATCCAAGGGGAAAAGGGAGTTTTTCCATTTCATGGGAGGAGGTTGAAAACAGTATCTGCCACCACTTTCACTTCAGTTTCTCTGTGGAAGTTCCAAAAGAAAATATGCCATGGGACAGAGATTGGTAAAAAGAATAAAGGGGGATTTTCAGTTTCCACACGAAAAAGTAGATGGAAACTCCACATCAGGTATCATCGCCTTTTGACAAACTGAAAAAGTTAAAACAGCTCATAAAGTCGCCCTTCACGACAACTTCTTATAATTAATTTGCCTGTCCCCGTTCCAGAGTAAGAGATAAACTTATTCAAATCATCAACAAAGATCAAAACTTTATTTATATTAAGTAATCTATCATGGGACGCCAGTAAAACCAGAAGATTAGATGATACAGACACAAGTACTTGATTCAATTAGATTTGCAGGTACATAGTTTACAATCTAAGAGATCTCTGAGCCATTCTTATTGGCCGCTACAGAGAGTTCACAAGCAATGCAACCTTAAACATGCTCTATTAGTCTACCTCGACGACAAATTTGTGCATCTTCTTCTTGTGCACTCTATATATCCACTAAAAAGAATTAGGAACAACGCCTTGAGCTTTTCCTAAGCTCTATTCCTCTTGTGACCAGCTTTTCCATCTGATCTCAGGGCACCGCTAGAGTCCCCCTCAGATGAAGCATCCATGGATTTCGTGAACGAAGTTGAAAGATCTGAATACAGATCAACAACCCTTCTGATATTGTTGTTGAGCTCTCTGATCAGACCCACATTCCTGTTTAAATTGTCAGGCATCTTGGACTCGTGATTCTGATTAATCTCATTGATCAGCAGCCTGTTCTGATCCAAAATGTTCTGTACTTGAACGAAGCTCTTCTGAAATGTCTGCAATACCTTTCCATCTATTTGGGTCCCATTACCAAGCCCAGCAAATGCATCCCCCTCCATTTTTGGGTCTATGGTATTCAATCAAATTAAAGCCAGTGCTGCTTCACAAACGATGCAGAAAAACAACTTCAAAAGGCGGAATATCATCACGAGAAAAATAAACACAAGAGATAAGACAATGAATTAGTGATTTTCATATTAGCTTTTTAAGGAATACCCATCATCATATCCCCTCATCTGTACTTTTTGGTTATAGTAGAAAATTTAAAAAAAAAAAAAAAAAGCCCTGACAAAACATGATAAGGTTTTTATTTGTTTAAGACAAATTGTGCACAAACAGACAAGCACTGAAGTCTGAACTTGAAATCATGGCCTCTCTCTCCCTAGTCCCTCCTCTTGAGGTTCTTCTTTTCACAGAGAAAGAGATGGTGGTAACAAACATGTACTCACAATATTACAAATGCTAGCATTATTGAATTATTGGTTTCATCATTATAATCATTATTATTTACTATTTATTATTTGCTGGGGTATGATGAGATGTTAAAAGCAGATCCCATTTCCATAAAAGGGAACCTTTTCCATTTGTACTCCAAAATACCCTCCCGGATGTTGATCAAAGTTCCCCAGTGCTTCAATAGCAGAATCTTAGAACCAAAAAAACACAGTCAAATGATGCAGTATGGATATCTCCATATCATTCCAAAGATAACATTCAAAACATAAAATCACACAGTAATCACACATATACAAATATATCATTCACCAAAAGTTATATTCTTTTTCACTTTTGCTTAGTGTCCAAATTCTTGGACTAAAAACAGTAAAAAAAAGCTTTTCTTTTTTTTTTTCAAGGAAAAAAGAAGAAGAAGAAGAAAAACAAAGGTAAAAAGGAAGATAGATATGCATATTCTGAAAATGGGTTTTGCATGGAATTCTGAAAAGTAGAAAACAAGGACGAAATTGGGATATCAGATATTGAAACCGTACAACAAATCTTGCAGTTGCAGGAGGATATGGTAAAATTTGTACAGCTACTGCTAAACAAAATCTTAATGAACACCATACACCTCTGACCCCATAAAACCAAATCTTAATTAATAAAACCGAATTGCGCCACACAAGAACAGAAAATTCTCCCAAAATACATTTGCAGATACACACCAAAGACACAAACCACCAAGAACCCCATAAGAAGAAGTGAAATATTTACTGCATGACATGAAACAGTGAAATAAAAATCAAAGCTTTAGTTGACAAAGACAAGATAATAATTTAAGCACACTCACCACCACCATCATCATCATCATCATCACAAGTAACCACTTCCCAAAACTCCACGAAAACAAAGAAAATTTTCCAGACCCGGAATTTCTTTTCAAGCACAAAAGAAAGTTCATACACTTTTTTTTTTTTGGGTTTGTACAGATAGACAGATAAACATAGATATTTGTAGCTATAATCTTAGCGGCCGGAAGATTATATTTACGTGTATTTAGCAAAGACTCCTATGTGTAAGCACAAGTGTTTCGTTAACTTACCGTGAAAATCTGGGAACATTATTGCGGGTGAGAGAGAAGAGGAAGGGGGGGGACAGAGATTGAAACAATAGAAAAGATCGGCGATTAAATCGAATCTGCAGAGCAAAGAAAGAGGGAGGGAGGGAGAGAGAGAAGACTTGACCCCTTTGCCTGAATTCGAGAGAAACAAAGAAAGAAACAGAAAGAGAGAGAGAAAGAGAGAATATGTAGATTTGACAGTCACGCTCCGACCCACCCCTCCCTCTTCGCTTGTGTCTCGCGTAGTAGGATTTATACTGTTTGTTTGTCACTATAGTATTTGCTACTATTTTCTTGTTTGCTTTTTCCACCTCTCTTTAGTTAATTTATCTTTTTATTTTTACATTTATTATTTAGTATTTTATTAAAAAGCCATCGTGACTAACATAACATGTTAAAAATAAATAAAACCACTCATTATTATTTTATGAATTTATTTTTTTATTATTATTACGTTAATTATTATAATTTTTTTATAAAAATTTATTAAAAATGTTGCTATTCTTGTTTTTATTATTGTCATCTAAGGAGAAGTTGATTAGGGTCGGCTGGGGGAATGCAAGTTTGAATTCAATCTCACACAATATATATGTTATACGATTAAATGTTACATTAAAGCAAGACAAATAGACTCACACTTAACATGTAACTATAAACAGATCATATTTATTTTACCGTTTGTGAGTTGAAAATTCTAAAGTTTAAGAATTAATCAATCACACACAAGTGATGATATTTATAAATTTAGATACAAATGTGACTAACTTTTTGCCTTACAAACCTAATCACTTATATATATATTCATGCAATTTATTTTCAAGCCTTGCTATACTATATGAGGTATATTAGTTTCCTTAGTGTGGCTGTTTGTGAATTTGTCTCTTTGGAAGACAGCTTTTCATTTGAACCAAAACAAAAACAAAGCTAGAAAATTATGCAAACCCAATAAGGTACTCAAAAATCAAAATATAAGGCCTACCCTACCAAAAATTTATAAGTGTCCCTAATCTCAACACACATGAGCAAAAATAGTTGCTGCCTTGCAAAATCACATGACTGAATTATAGGGTATTAATAGTGCTTATTTATAGTTTTCAACATATTTTTATATAACAACTTATGAAATTAAAATAGGAAAAATTAATCCCAGATTGGAAAATTCACTCACCTTAACAAGAAATTAGCAATATGGAGCAAGCCAAATCGTATCACTTATAATATCTCTTCTGACAAACTGTGCATAGGTGCAAGGGGAATAAAACGCAAAAGTAGCACTTGGAATTTTGGAATCCAAAGAAAAGTGTATACAAAAATGGCATTTGGAATTTTGGACACATGATATTGTTAAGCTGGAAAAGAATAAAATCTGGAGGGCAAACACTTCTTTAATAGAATATACCGAATTACATAAATAGTGACTTAGTGAGTATAAAAGATCATCAAACTTTGTTGAATTTGGACCAAGGAATTTGCATGATTTAATATTTGTTAAAAGGAAACCAAAAAGGAAGTCTTTCATGGGTATCCGTAACTCTAGCCAGTGGTTGGAGTTCATTCCGCAATTGCACCTAATCCTATCAATTCGTCTGTCAATTAAAGAAAGGTGTGTTTTGGTATGGTCCAAAGTGTTATGATATTTTTAATAAATTTTATGATAAAAAATTATAATAATTGACAGCAAAATAAAGATAAAGATGTATATGAATTGAATTTTTAAAACATATTTTTATTTTTTAAAAAATATTTTTATATTTTTTAATATATTTTTTATTTTTAAAAGTGAGAAAAAATATTTTAAAATATAATTCGTGTATTCTCAAAATTATTTATCATACTTTTTAAAAATATCAATAATAAAGAATGATTTTGTAATTTTTAAAATGGAAACACATAAATTGGGGGGGAAAGACTCTATTCATCATTATAATGAGCTTTGTTTGGAAATAATAATAATAATTAATGTTGCTTTTGTCGTATGAATTGATGAGGGTAGTTTCACATATTAATTCGTCAATTGAAGATGGTTTTGAAACATTTAAAATGTGTATACAGAACCCTTTCCGGCCGTGTTGACCTCAAAATTCAGGGCCTGCGGTCAATTAAATCAAAACAATTGGAGTAAAAAATTAATAAATCACTTTGTGTGTTTTGGTTTTTAATATAATCTAATCCTACTTACATTTTATTTGTCTTAAACATCGTCTCTTTATTTAATAACCTTCACACTACGAAATTAAGTTCCAATTTACCTCTTCTTCTTCAAGAAAATACAATATTGGGTGCTTATTTATAATTATAGGGGTTTGGGTACATATGAATTGTGTTTAAAAATATATTTTAGAGTTTTTTAAATTACTTTTTCAGTTTCAAAAAAACAGTTTAGTCTTAAAAATTTTATTTATCTAAATCAGTTTTGATGTAAAATTCTTGTATAATATATAAATCAAATTAAAAAGTAAAAATAAAAATTAAATTTGAATTTATCACGTTTTCTTCAAGAAAATACAACATTTGGAGTTTATCTAAATCATAGAAGTTTAGATGCATGTGAATTATATTTCAAAATATATTTTTATAAATTTTAAATTAAAAATTATGAAATAAAAAATATATTAAAAATATAAAAATATTATTTAAAAAAATACAAAAGTATATTGATAGCTAGTGAGCTAGTTAGGTCCCAAAACAATATGTAGTGAGGCCAAATCTCATAATGGCCCCTAAAAGCGAAAGGAAATAAATTCCCTGGTGAATCATTGTTCTAGTTTCAAAATTACCACATGTGGACATAACATGCACTGTGTTCCAGCTTGTCCAGATTTTCTCCTCAAACAGTGGCCCTGATTTAAGGTATCATTGGGTCCATAGGATCTCATCTGAAGTCACCTATAAATGTGCAACAGTACCAAGAAATCCCGGTCCTAGCAAAGTAGCAAATCTAAAGGTTCAATGTTTAAGCTTAGAATAAAAAAACTTACGACTTTGTGTGCTGCGCAGACTCGTTAACATGATGTTCTGCAAGAAATAGGAATGAACGGGTCCATGGCTGATGGCTGATATGTGGTCCTTACTTCCCTGTAGACTATTTGTGAGCCAACTGCATTCTTCATGCCTGACTGGATTGTACTGTAGCTGCAGGCACAGTATCATTAGGACATGTATCATACATCTCTATGAGATGACCACCAAGTCTGCATCATGATTCATTCTCTTGGTATACCCAATTACTCAAGCCGAATTTATTAGTCATTCTTGCAATTTAATTAGTGACTCTCAAAAACAATTTTTAGGTACCAATTATTGGTGAACTTTGTAAAGCCGGCCCCAACCTCTCCCCCACACCCCCCAAGAAAAACTTAACAAAAGAAACACAAAAAGAATGAAGAAAATCTAAGGGTTTATTTGGAGTGTGATGTATTTAGAAAAAGTTGTATTGGAATATATGAAAATTTTGGTAGATTTTTTTATAGAAAAAGTATTTTGGAGGGAAGAATAAGAGATTTTTTTTTTAAAAAAAATTATGTGAGAAGAATTTGAGTAGGAAAATTTGAGTTTTAAATTTTGAAATAAAAATATATTTGAATAGGTTGTTTTTATTTGAGAATTTACTTATTTACAAATGAGAAATATCTGTCCAAACGGACTCTAATACTTTATTTGTCCAAAAAAATAATTCAACACTTAATGCATCATTAAATAATTTTTTAGAAAATTTTTTAATTTGAGTTATACGTAATTATTATTAGTAAAAGTAATATAAAAATTTTATGTAAATAATAAACTTAAAAAACATTGGATTCTTTTTTTCCAAACGAATGGAGAATTATTTACTATGGAGCCAATTTTTTTTTTTTTTTTGTAATTTCGTTGCAATAATAGGGTCGTTGTGTTCAAAACTAAGTTTGTTAAAGAGATGAAACATGATCAAAAGAATATTTTTTGACTCGAGGTCAAAGGCGGAATTAGACCCAGTAAATGTGTCTTTCTAATATGGTAATTTACTTTTTTCATTTCTTAAAATACCCTAGTGAGACCGTTTCCTATAGAATAGTTTACCATAGATATTAATGACCGAAAACAATATATATATATATATAAAGCTCTTGAAATACTCTAGTCAAGCTTCCCTTACTTAAGTTTGTTGTGAACTATAAACAGAAAGAAACAGGCTTAGTGGTTTTTGTAGTTAGGTTATTGTTTATCTTCTCTCCACATGCTACTGCAACAATCAAATTTGGTTGCATTCAACTACTTTTTACAAGAATAAAAGATAGTTTTCACTATAAAAACAGTCCAGAAAAAGGAGAACAACAAGAAACATCGATGAAGGGCGGAGAGAAGGGCATAACTATATTCAAATTCCATGCCAAGAGTTTAAAATTGTTGTTGAAGGCATTGATATGGACGCCACATGCTTCTCAAAGACAAAATGTCTCACGAACTAAATGCACACTTCTTGTCCTTACATAATCGTCCACTAATTCTGAGTTTGCATGCTTCTACTAACAAGTTGTAAAACATGTACCAACTTTTTCTTTAAATAATGCATACAATCCCACATAAAAATAGACAGCCCATCTAGTACAGCTAGAATGTACAGGTGCCAATCATCAAAGGAACAAATTGACTTGTTAAAATGTGGCAACGATGAATCATCTCTAACAACTTCATCCAGTAGTACTAATTAATGTTTTTCATGAGCTGTTCATGTCAGCATTAATTAGGTAAACCAACGTTTGTTTGGAGTTACATGATACTAATGAATAATTTTTGTTGTTCCATTACATTTCGACTGAGATATTTGTTCAAGTTTTGCACATTTTTGGCATGATGGGTTGAGGTGCATGCTGCCAAAGACTATGTTACATATGAGTTTGAAGAATTTCACTTTCACTTTTTTATGGTTAAAATTCCAGAAAAGGGAGAAAAAAAAAAAGAACCCAAATCATTAAAAAAAAGAAAGATATTGTCTGTGAATCTTCAAATGTCTCTTTACTTAACAAAGAGATTAATTATTAGGTAAGAAAAAGTTAACAAATGGTACAAATAAGGGAATGGGTGGAAAGAGTCCATCAATAAGTACATTGCAAGAAGCCCTCTGATGAATTTGAAGTTGTTCATTATCCTCAAAGTTGAAGATTTTTTTTTTTTTTGAAACAGTAGTGTTTGAAAGTTTGTTTGATCTTCTCTTATTCTTGGTAGAATGATGGACAATGTGTACGGCTCAAACACTTAATTGAGGAATACGCAAACAATATTTTATAACTAACATAAGCCAATAATTAAGATAAATAACAAATTAAAGATGGTGTGATTCGATCAAAGAGTGTAGTCAAGAAGACTGGATCCAGCAACAACGAAAGGAACTTCAATTAGGTTGCTGACCAAGAGAGTCAATAGTCAAGACTAGAAGAATGCTAATATGTCTTATTCCATGAAAATGCAACTCCTTTTTATCCTCAATAATTAACAATAGTTAGGTTGGATCTTTCAAATATGTTGGTTTCACATCATTCGTACTCCAAAGGGTTTCTTTTATTCATCTTTGTGGTTATTGCTCACTTTTCCATTCGTTTTCTAAAGTCCTTCTAAGCCATTAATGCTGAGTAGAATATGGACTTAAAGATGTAAAAGATGAAGAGATATGGTTAATTAATCTTTCCATAATGGAAGACTAATTAATGGTGGGTAAATACGTAGTCCGACAATACATATGGATTGTGTTTGAAAATATATTTTTACACATTTTGACATAAAGTTTGGGAAAAAGAATGTGCGTTAATAATGTAAAAAGTTATTTTCAAATATGTGAAAACACATTTTGAAACGCAATAAAAATGGATTAACAATAACAATTGTCAAGAATAATAAGGGGAATAAAAAGAAAATTACTAGCAAACAAATACTCATAGAGAACAAATATATAAGATATCAAAATTTCAAAACCTTATACAGATCAATCAAAGGATTATATGCCTTTAAGAAATAACATATTTGTCATTTTAACAAATAGTGTAAAAATGAAATTGTTATGCGTTTGATGATCTTCTTTTGATTATGACTACTCGAACAATTGAAGGATTTATGGAACAATTCCCAATTAAATTAATGCTATAACCCCTCTCCTCATTTCTTCTTCCTAATTTTCATAACTTCATATTGATTGGATATCTATTTCAATAGTCTTAACCCATAACATGAAAGCTTTTACATGTTGATGAGCAAATCAAGAAGAATGTACATAGTACATACACAGAAAAATATCAAAGTGAGAAAGTATTCAGCAAAATCATCAAAAATAGCTTTTGTTTGGTTTATATTCTATTTTGTATTTTACAGTTTCAACATAATTTTTCATATTACCATAAACTTTTTATCTCATAAATATAAAAAATATATAAAATAAAATGTAATTCATAATAACTTTTAATTTTACTACAACATATTTAAGCAATATCCATGAAAACATTAAAAGTGCATTCAAATATATTTTTGCATCTTTTACTACAATAATTGTGAGATAAAAAATATATTAAAAATATAAAATATTATTTTTAAAAATGTAGCAATATATTTTTAAATACAATTCAAATGTAGTTTAAATAAACAAATAATAATAATAATAATAATAATAAATCCCTCCTTCTGCAAGGATAATTCCGTCTTTTCATCGGAATTAAAATGCTTGCGCAGAATGAAACCCAATGTCCCGCCTGCCTCAAAGGCCGCCCGTGGATCTTCGTTTTGGCCGAGAATGGAATTTTCCCACTTTTAATATATTTCCTCCCCGTCTTAAAACTTCCCGAACAGCCGGTTCCCAGCGAATATTCACACGACGCGTGTATCCTCAGCTTCGGAAGATCTACAGCCTCGGATCCAAGCCTACCCAGATTCGCAGCATCAGTGGACCCCCCCTCGTTTTTTTGGCCTTTGTGGACACGCTTCCGAACGCCAACGTTATGCTCCTGACGTATGACCTACTATTCCTACGGCTTGTACCGTGTGTAATACTTACACCCTGGAACACACCGTATACACACACATCTCACATGCGTGATGCGTCTCTATTTTTTGATATTTTACGTGTAGGCCCTAATTTGTGGGGTTACTCACCACAACAACTTAGCTAGTGAAATAAAATAATCAAAAATCATATAAACTCTTTACAAATATCTTCTATTTTTCACCTACGAACTAAATAAAATTATCACACTCCATATGTTATGTTTACGCAAATTTATTGATTTTACATTAGATAATTAGGTATCACATAAATTTATATAAAAAAAAAATTCTTTAATTTTGAATAAATATTATAATATTAGCATCACTAATCTACTTTTAATCAAGTAATATAATACTAATATCATCATTTAGTTTCGAAATATATTATAATATTAGTATTACTAATTTAATTTTATCCAAACTTTATAATATCGACACAATTTATGAGTTTGTGATTAACTTTGATACCATTACCATTTGTCATATTCTTGGAGCGGACTAGGACCATGTCAAATTATTACAACATCGTGTCTTTGGTTCTCGACGTTGATTGATAATCACCTACTTTGGTATGGTCCCGCTGAGGTAAATTGTAAGAAGAGTAAATACTTCCACATGGAAAACGACCGGCAAGAAAGGAAGAGTAATAATTTGGAGGGCGACAGTCCAACTTACTCGATCGAACGATGTGGCGAGACACATGAAATGTAAAGAAATTATTAGATGTATTTATAGTGTTTTATTGCACGAAATCGATATATTGTTTTACTAAAGTTTTACAGGAAAGACAAAAAAATATATATTTGTTTTATTATTGTGTAGTTATAACGTTATATTTAACAAAAATAATATCGTTTCATTAAAATTTTAAAAATAAAATAATATTATTTTTAAACATAAGACAATATAAATATATAAAAGTGAAATAGAGAACTTCATATTAATAAAAAAAATTAAATTATATATTATCATTATTAAAAAGGTAATGTAAAAAAAAATAAAAGATAGAGTAATTTTCTAAGAAAAAAAGGTTTCAAAAGGGAGCTTTTTTAAAAAAGACAAAAAAGAAAAAAACGGATAGAGCATAAGATATCATTTGTTAAAGTCAGTATTGTACTATCAAATCTATTAAGAGTAACCCGCAAGAGAACGTTAATGTCAAAAATGAAAGTAATAATGACCTAAAAATGGAAATAAGTGTTGAGTGGTGGCGCAAGTCTTGAATTCAAAAGATGAAGATGAGTAAAAGATAAGTCAAGCATAAAGCATTGCATGATTAGGCTGGTGCAAGACTCAAGATTTCCACAATATGTCATTCGACTCATTCTCAATGGATAATTCTAGAGCCAGCCAAATAAGTCAAAATAATTACTACATTTGTTTTTTATAAAAAAAAATTCATTTTAAATATGATATTATTATTTTTAATTATAACATACAACATATTTAATATATTAATAAAAATATTTTTTTATCTTTATTTTTTAAATGTGATCCATATATAAGCATTATTAGTAAAAAATAATTTAAAAAATTACTCTAGAATTCTTCTTTTTTTTTTGCAATATCAAAAAAAAAATTAACAACGAAACGAGTATTAAATATCAGTTTCTTGTGATATGTGTTAAAAGTTGTCATATTAAGAGATAAAGATTTCAATACTGATATGGGCTTTAATTCGAAGTTAAATCTTATTGTAGGTATGGTACCAATCAAAATTAAATAAAAATTACTTTTTAGTTTTTTTTTTTAATTTACTAAAGAACTCACAGCCACTACTAAATGTGCGCATTAGGTAAATTCCACCTCTATGTAATAGCTTTTAAATCATACAAGAGATTACTTTGAGATTATTCGGTTATTTATTCTAATTATATTACGGACTATCTTAACTAACAATGCTTTGTATGGATAGTATTTTAAAATACTATATATATATTTAAAATAGTAATTATGAGATAAGAAATATATTAAAAATATATTTTAATATGTATATCCATACATACAAACCCAAGACAATTTAGACAAATAATGAATGGGTAGTAATCAGATGACATATCACTGGTCTTTATTTGGGTAGGCCATTAGATTCCTACTTGGAAATGCACATCTTTGTGAGGCTTATGTATAAACAGCACACAGTAAGGACTCTTCTTTGGATTATTGTCACCACAAGGCAGACCAATTTTAAATGTTCTTGGGTCATTTTGTAAGTCCGAAGTGGGCCATTGATCCACAACCTTATTCATACGTGTTGGAATTTAGAAATAAGAGTGATATGAACGATAGCAGGGCCAAGCCAACACAAGAACAATTTTGTCAAATTAAGGTTTTTTTTTTTTCCCTCTTGATTATCACTATTTTGTTTACTATATTAGAATGCCGAAGTATGATTTATATAGTCGATTTTATATAATAACATAAAAATAACTCTGTTATTATTGTTATTATATCACTAATTTATCTTCATAATTAGAAGTGAATCAATTTCTGATAGTTTATATTTATTTCCAAAAGGAATTGTCATAATTGTAGTAGTAGTAGTAAACATCAAGATTCAATCAATAGTGTGAATGTACGACTCCACAATCCACACAAACATATTTTTCAATAAATTTGTTTTGGAAATCGTAATTGCCATTGGCTTTCTTAGCTTTCGTTTGGTACTTTTCCTAACCGGTCATCTGTTAATGAGAACAACAATGATCGGGCTGGAATCTTGTCCTTTAGAATGCGATCCAATCTCCTCCCTTTCCAAATGAAAAAGGAAAAAGAAAAAGAAAAATGTACTGTTACAACTTTTTGTAATTAGTTATAACTTTTTTTTAATTATAAGTTATAATATATTAAATGTATTGTTAAATATAAATTTTTTATTTTTATCATTACTTTTTAATAATGGGCTATAAATAGTTATAAGAATAATATAGAAATTTTATTTAATTTTATTTAAAAGTAGATCCTTTTTTAGAAAAAAAAAATGTATTAACTTTTAAAAATAAAAAAATTTGGGACTTAGAGAGTATTTTTCCCTTAAAAAGGCCTGACTTGTATGTTTAAAGGGGCTAAGACCTTGAGAAATACAGGTTGATTCTTAGAGCCATTCCTATGGTCCTTTGCCTTAGTGTTTACTGTTTAGGCCATGTATCCGCTCCGGCCTTAGCCATTTCATGATCCTTTTTTTCTTTTTCTTTTTTTATAATTTCCACGGTTTCACCCCCAAATAGAAATTGCAGAACATATTCACAATGCAAGGAAAAAAAAAAGAAAGAAAGTAGAGTGATTTAAAATTTCACACACCAAACAAAAAAAAAAAAAAAACATGGAGCCAACATTTTCCTCCCTTTCAAAAAAACACCGATTTCAGCCCGGTTACTAGGCTATGTTTGCAGAGGTGTTTACTTACAAAAAGTTAATTTTTTCTCACAAAATAAATAAAATATTTAAATATATATTTTTTTAAAATTTAAAATTCAAATGTTGCTCTCAATTTTTTTTTCTCATATAATTTTAAATTTTTTTTCTCCAATACACTTTTTATTCTTCCTCTAAAAAACTTTTTTCTACAAAAAATTTCTACCAAATTTTTTACACATTATAATATGAAATTTTCAAACAAATCATAACCTAAACATAGCCTCAACATTCCATTGTGAAATGTGCATTACGAAAAAAATATTAGTAACACACATACTTATTACATGATTCAAAGGCTATATAGTTGGCCTTTTAAAATATATTTTTATATTTTTTAATTTTAATATATTTTTTATTTTATAATTACTATTTTAAAAAGTATAAAAATTTGTGCCCTTAAAAATATCAAAATACATCAATCTCCATCACAATACATTTAAAATAATAAAACTCAATTTAATAAACATGCATGAATCATTTCCCGAAGTACTTGTCCAAATATTCCAAAGTTTTGATACTTAACTATAGGTCTTTTGGTCACAAAATTATTTTGACGAAGACGTGTTAGATATGCTATATGCCATATGCTATTTCGTGGTGTGAATTGTGACTTTCTAAAAATTTCTCATTTCTCATTTCTCATTCCACGAAGATATTTAAACTATTATTCTTTTATACGACATTGAATGACTATAATAGTTATCATTCAAGAAATTTAAGAGGTCAAATAATAAATTTGTTGGTTAAAATTGGATTACATATTATGTGTATTTGCTATATTGTATTTTTTCATGTATCAAATTAATTAATACTCTCTCGATTAAAAGAAAATCCTTTTTTCTTAATATGTAAGACCTTTAATTTTTAACTATTAAGTAGAATACATTTAATACACTATTTATTTAAAACAAAAATTTTAAAAATAGACTATTTATTTAAAGCAAAGGGGTATAATAAATAAAACTAATTCCCCCATTTTGTGCATATTTTAGTTAATAAAATTGCATATTTTCCTATGAATTTTTTTTTTGTTTATTGATTCGTAACTCGAGAATTAGTGTTGCCCTGTTTATGTCTATGTTTTAATTAATGATATTTACCGTGAATGATCTTAATAAATGAATTGTTTTAGTGATTTATATTCAGATTATTTAACGATGTTTATAATGAAAATTTTTACTAAATTTTTTCAAGGATTTGGTATTTATATGGCAAAAAGGTATATGTCATTGTTCACACTTCTGACTTAGAGGTTAGAATTTTATAAATTAAATTTTAAAACATATTTTTTTATTTTTAAAATAAAAATAGTGGGGTAGAATTTCTTTGGATTTAGAAGGCCTGGGTAACCTAAGGTTAATAAAATATAAAGCAAAATTGAGTACCCATAGTTTATAAATCACAATCCAAACGTGGCCCTCGCGGCTCGCAAGCAGTGGAAGTATCAGCGACCCAAATCGCTATCAGCGACAACTTATTAGGGAAAGCCAAAGAAATGCTTTGCGGAGGTGCCACGGCTAGGGCTGTAGTTTACATTCGCCCCCACATTTTATCATATCCTGGCCTTTCTTCTCCGCTCACTTCCGCTATCCGACTCTACGCCGCTCAATCACAATCACAGTCGCGGCTGTCTATCAAAATGTCCGCCAACAATCCCAAGCAAATCATCGAACACATCGTTCTCTTCAAAGTCAAACCCGACATTGACCCCTCGAAACCCGCCGCCATGGTCAACAACCTCAGTAGCTTGACGTCGCTCGACACCGTCCTCCACCTCAGCGCCGGCCCGCTCCTTAGTTGCCGATCATCCTCTCTCAACTTCACTCACATGCTCCACACTCGATACGCCTCCGAAGACGACCTAAATGATTACTCCGTCCACCCTGCCCACGTTGCTGTGGTTAACGAGTATGTCAAGCCTACTGTTGAAGACGTCATGGCGGTCGATTGGGTGAGCTCCACGAGCTCGGTTACCCTTCCCCCCGGTTCTGCCATGAGAGTGACGTTCTTGAAATTGAAGGAAAGTTTGGGGAAGAAGGAGAAAGATGAGGTCTTGGGGGTAATTGGGGGAATCAAAGAGAAGTTTCCGGCTATTGAGCAGTTGAGCTTCGGGGAAAATTTCTCTCCGGCAAGGGCCAAAGGATTTTCCATCGCCTCCATTGCGGTTTTTAAGGGTAGCAATGAATTGGAGGGATTGGATACGGAATCGGACGCCGCCAACCAGCAGAAGGATTTGGTGAGGGACAAGCTGGATGGTGTGGTGGTGTTGGATTATGTTGTTCCTTCTTCTCCGGCTGCTAGCCTTTGATGAGGGTATATGCGTGTTAGTCATCATGTTGTTGTTGTAATTGGGAACGATGTTAGGCTTCCAGATTGAAGTACTAATAATGAGATGATGATTGTGCTTCATTATAAATGTTATCATTTTGGTTTTAAAGTTTCTTGCTTTTGCCAATTGTTCTATGGTAGTTTTATTTGTCATTTTCAATGTTTTATACTCTCCATATGCTTATTATAGTTCTCATAAAAACATAGGCGACATTATCATTGGAGGATAATTGGTGCTTATTGATATGTGAAAGGAGTTAGGAGGAAGATTCACTGTCATTGCTGAGATTGGAGACCAAGAGTAAGGACTATTTTTGACCTTGTCTCTGGCTAGTTTAGCCACAGTAACACTTCCACAGTTTTGCTTGCCTGTGTGTAAATTCAGTATTATTTTACTAAAGTTTTGGTCTTTTGTACAAGAAACAAACCATTTTAGATTTTGCACTGTGGTAGAACATGGTCTTCTTCTTATGGGGGGAAAATAAATATCTTTTGTTGGAGCAAAGTAGTATTGATTTGTCCCTTCTCACTTTTCCTTTAACCAGCCCTGATCTTTGGAGTTCTGATTGCTTTTTAGCATGGTAAAAGTTTATATAGTTATAATACCTTAATGTTACTTGCCACCTGCAATGATATGTTTTTGATACTTTTTCTGTGTTCCATTTGGTTCATATTTTGTAAGTTTATAATGCTACATTGTGGAAAACCATTGAGTGGTCATTGGTACTAGTTCGTATACTAGGATACGAGAAAATTCAATCCCTCTGTCATTCATATTGATAGCTCCAATTTTGATACGATGTTGTGGTTCATGTTGATTCATTTGTTCAACACACAGTCGTTATGATCACTCTTGTTGGCCAATCAGAGACTGCTTATGAATACTGACATATGTTATTGTCAGGCGGGTTGGAAGCAATAGGGGTAAGGCAGCCTATAAAGCAAGACCTTACGGTAGACATGAAGTATCTTTGAGCTCATCTGATTGAATCAATGAATCTGCTTGTGAAATATGCTCTCTGATTCATTTGCCACATATCTGGTCTTGTTCTGTTCTAATTATTGTAAATTCCGGACCATGAGTGCATTGTTCTGTAATCAAATGTTTTTTACGTGTGTTTTGTAGTATTGTCCAACTGGAGCAAGGCTGACTCTTAATATAGAAATGATTTTTTTTTATTTTTACTCTCATCCTGCTCCTGTGCATTTTGCTCTTGAGGCTTGTTATATTGCTGTTTTACTTCAAGTTATATTGTCGTTCATTTGTTTATGTAGCACATGGTATCGTGCGCTTCATAAACAAATGAAAGAATGGCTTCTGCTCATTCTCTCTTGTGATGTAATATATCATAGCCCTTTTAGGCATTCAAAGTAGAGAGAAAATTACAATGTAACACAATTTATTTGAAGAAATCTCATGGGACCAAAAATTCCCATTTCCTTTTCTCCATGTTAGTAGCCTGAAATATGCATAGTAGGACACAGTCAAGTGTCTGATCCTCCAAGGAACAGTTATGTCAATTAGATGTTGGCACTCATACCACATGACAAGTACTACATATCCTTTAAAATATTTGATCTCATTTAATTTTTCCCAATTTATATTCTAAGTGTTAAGTAATGACTTAAACGACTCTTTCTATCATGCAGAGTGGTGCGAAGAAACTTGGACAAAGCATTCTGAAATTTCGCGCCTACGTGTGATTTCAAACTATCATTACAGATGATTTATGCCTCGGTAGTAAAATCTTATAAATCTCGCTGTGGTGAGGGTTGGAAGTGTAGATAGGGAAACTTTGTTTTGTTTTCTTTGCATGTTAAAAAAAAAAAAAAAAAAAACCAAAAGAGAGACTTTTCCTTTAACTTGCTTTCTCACACTCTTAACTCCTTAGGCATGCCTAATACTTATTTTATCTTTGTTTATGTTTTTGTTGAAAAAAAATAATGAAAAAAATAACCACCAGTTATCCAATAAAGGTTTAACAAACCCAATTGTCTTCTTCCAGTTCTATTCATTGTAGGCCAATTTCCCTTCTCTTTCAGCTGCCTTAGCTTCACCCAAACCTCCACCGCCGCCTTATTCTCGCCTCTGCCACGCTGCCTCTCCATTAATCCTTCGGTCTCCTCTTTGCAGTTGCCGTTCCGATGCAGTTCCCACATACGTGCCGCCCTCTGCCCTGCCTCCTCTGCCAGCCCCCAAGCCACGACATTTTTGGTGGTTCCATGGAAAACTTGTTGTTGCTCCTCATTCCGCTTCAAGTCTCTTCCTCGCTACCTGTTGTAGGCCTGAGCCACGATCTCTCTTGAAAATTCTCGGATATCGGATT
This sequence comes from Gynochthodes officinalis, assembly GCA_020080225.1. NCBI lineage: Eukaryota > Viridiplantae > Streptophyta > Magnoliopsida > Gentianales > Rubiaceae > Gynochthodes > Gynochthodes officinalis. The sequence continues at coordinate 42,730,226 of CM034615.1, read as the reverse complement.
TTAATAAACTTTTCCTTTTATTCTTTTTCTCTATTCATTAGTTTATTTATTATTTTGTTATTTTTTTTTTTAATTGATTCAGAAAATTTTGCTTTTTATTTTTGTTGTGTGCCTTGACAGCTTAAAGTTGTCTACTTTTTTCATTCCACTAGACCATTTAACCATGATGGCTAATGATGAATAGCCAAATGTATTATCTCGCTCATTCCCTCTATACAAATGACATCACCCTTCTAAACTAAGGCTTCTTTCATGTCCATTTTCTCACCGACGCCACCTCTGCTAACTTCACCAAATCACATTTTCGCACGCAGCCAATACTAAGATTGAATGAAGAACAACAAGATCGCATTTTTGGTCTACTGAAAGAAGAAGCCTTTTGGATTATACGATATTTTTTGCGACGCGCTGTGGCAAACGGCATGCGCATTTTTGCAAACTTTGTATCTTTTTCATAAAAGTATGTCTGTATCTTTGAAAGGTGTTATATTATATCTTAAAAGGATGTTTTTTGGCCCAGCGTAGATAGGGGTGTTTGGTTTGTTTTATTTTCATGCTCGTTTGGCTTATTTTTTTTTCTTATTAGTTTTTATAAATATATTAGATAAACTTTTCAACCTTATGTTACTTTGTCCTAGCGCAGCATAATTTGATTCCTGGGGCTAGAGTTTCAACGCCATCAATTTTGATACCTGGGGCTCGAGTTTCAAGCGTCTCACATATGAATAGCAGCTTAGGTTGATTTACGTATTTGAGCTTTGTCTTATGGGAGAATGTTTATTTATCAGAGCACATAGCGATTTTGGCACATTCGACATTTACCAAACATCGTGATCCTTGGCTTTTCTTCGCAGAGCGCAGTCAAAGCGACTTGAACTAAAATTTAGTTTTTTTTTATTTTTCTTTGCGTAATAGTATTAAAGTGACTTTAGGTTTTTAACTAAGTCAGAGATCCATGCAATTATAACTAAGTAAAACGCTTTAAATTCTTAATGCTATTACAACGCCATGCAATCGTTAAAAACGGCGCGGAAGGTGCTAAGAAAATTTTAATGCAATGGAAAAATCCACAATGTCGTTGTAATAATATTAAAATTTGTGCCATGCCGTTTAAGAGTAATTGTATGATTTGGCGGTTACCCATAATATTAAAAAAATCTAATACTATTACGACGCTCTAAATGGTAAAAAACTCAGTTTTGGGGCTTAAAGCTCACCATACTCTCTTCTTCGCCTAAAATAAAAAAAACAAAAACGCGTAACAATATTCTAGCAAAAACATCCTAAAAATCGCTTAGACAGCATGGAACTGTTTCACCGACATTTCTCTCCATGTTAATAAAAAGCTAAAACGATTATCAAAATTCAACCTTAAAAGCCTTATTCAATTGTGAAAGTATACTAGAAGTGATAAACCCAAGAGAAGATTATTAATCAGACATGGAAGTCTGAAAAATTCGCCCAATAATTGGGATAAATTAAAATAGCTTTCTGTAAAAAAGTGAAAGGGGTTTGCTTGACATAAGAGTATAAAATTCATTTAGCATCCAATAAAACAGGACAACGAAATAAAAGTACAATTAATCGAGCACATTCATCAGGATTCATCAAAACATCACTTAATGGCAAGATATTCAGGCAGTGTAAACTGGCATATTTTTTTGGGTTTGGCCTTTAGTCTAAAATGTAGATGTCCGGCCTTGAAAAATTCCGACGGCAGCGTGGTGAACATGGAGGATTCATGTCTTGAGGTGGCACTGTGAGTGAAAAGGGACGCAGAAGAAATAGAAGCATGAGGAAGGACTGAGATGTTATTTTAGTCGCCAGGCGGAGGGTTACGGGTGTTGAGGTTTGCTGCACGGGCAGCCATCTTGATTTCGGCGGGGCAGGAAAAAAAAAAAAAGCACTAGTCAGAAAGCAAGAGTGCAGCCTCAAGGGTAAAGAAGAGACAACCACGAAAAGAAACAAAAATAAATGACCAGTCCGTAAATAAATGCAGGAAGAAAGAGATAATAAAGAATAGAAGGAAACTAAAAAGAAAAAATTGGAAACCTCGGAGAGAAGAAATTCCGCCAAGAAGGACAAGAAATCTGGCCAAGAGGTAAGGAACAAAGCTGGACAGGGTTGTGCAAAACTGATTCACGGATCGGATCAACCGGCTGATCCATCGGAAAAACAAAGCTGGATATTTTTATGGATCGAATCGATCCACTGATGGATCGACCTTCTTTCTCTGCATCCCTAAAACAGTGCCATGCCTATTCTCTTGTTATCAATTTTCAGATTCTCTCAATCCAAATCAATTTAGAGACCACTTTACTTGAATCCTGGTTTCTTTTCTTCATTTTTTATCATCCGGGTTTTTAGACTTCCTCTCTCATTATCCAACCTACATGTCTCTGGATCTTGAGCCAACTGCTGAAACAAAAGTTTTTAGAGAGATATACACTTAGCTCAAGTTCTGGAATCACCCACGTGGTGGATTCTCATCCTGCCAGTTGTGGCAAGGCATGGAGATTTTCTCAGGTCCTAAAGTGTTTAACTATGTGGCTCCTGCCTGCTAATGTTTAGATCTGTAAAAGACTTCTTTTGTTTTTAATCTTTAATTTTGGATTTATATGTTGTTTTGTTTAATGGATCTTTTCAATAGTTTCTATGAATTAACCATCAATCTCTTTTTGAATTGCTTTTGACTGCATAGATTTTTTTCTCTTATATGGGATTCCTTTTACTGATGTAATTCATCTGTGCCAACATCCTTCTTTAGGTTTTTTTTTACTTACTTTGTTTTTTGCCTAAAAGGATTTTATTTACAGTGGACTTATCATTCTGTTTGGGAATGGCTGTTTTACAGTTTTTATTATTATTATTATTTTTTTTGTAAGTTTTTTGTGGGAAATACAGGGCTGACAAACTTTATAATAGTTAGTAAAATGTGATTAAGCTTTGAATCTGTATGCAGGCATGAATGTGCATTTATGGGGATGTTGATGACAGCTTAATTCAGTTTGTTTGTTTTGCTGAATGCTCTTATGAATGCTGTAGCCATTCAGTTTAAATATCATTTTGAATGTGGTGCTTAGTTGATTTCTGGTTTAATAATCTTGTTGTATTTTAACTACACTTGACAATGCTTAATATAGTAACACTTTCATCTTAGTTGGCTCTGTAATTTTGTGCAAATAATGGAAAACCATGGTCTTGAATTGTATTATATGATTCTTAGCTGAGCATAAATGCCAACACATCTGGTCTTTTACTTGATTATAATATCTAAGTTTGGAGTGCATGCCACCAGATATATTGCCTATATAAATTGTAACATATGAGCTCAGATAATATCTAATTATTTATATGGGTTTCATTATCACACTTATTATATTCTGCTTCTTGAGTGCCCTTAGCTCATGTATTTTCTTTGCTCAGGTGATAGGCACAGATTTGTCTAGTCCTTCAGCTTCATATGTACAGATTAGTTTCTGTTGTCCAGCACTTTGGAAAAGTTGGGAGACTGTCATTACAGTGTACAGAAGAGTGTTTGCTGAGACTGGAGATGAAGACTATATGTACAATGGTTTTGCATCTCAGATGCCAAGTCTTTAAAGGGAGATAGGCTGGAAAACAGAATCTATGCCCATATCTCAGTAAGAATTATCAATGAGTGCCTTATGTATGTGATTAAGCTATGTGCATATGATATTTTGTGTATCCGACAGTAGATTGCAGCTGATTGTTTGAATCCTTAATACTCTGCTTCTGAATACCATCATGCTTGGGTTAATTTGAAATTTTTATTGTATATTTAGATGTACTTCATTGTGATAGCCAGTGATTGAATTTTATTAGAAATGTTCAAGAAGTGCCTGTTTGACATGTTACTGCAAGCCTATTGGCTGTGGGAATAAACATAAATATTCTCTCAAGATGGGTTAGCTAATTGATGGGCTCATATAATTAATTGGATAAGGAATCTCATGGTTAATGGACAATATGTAGCCTAGATAACAAAATTGTATTTCTTACAACAAAGGTATTGCATTATATGAAAGTTGTAACTTATTGTCTGTAGCAGTCTTTCTGACAACAAAGGTGGTTGTCAAGGTACAGTGTAAAGGTAAGAGTGGTGTGATTGCTTGATTTTTCGTGTGGGGCTAAATAAATAATCAACAATGGCTACAAGAATTGATCTGGTGTTTATTTTGATCCGATATCCGAGAATTTTCAAACCGGGTCGGGTCGGGTCAGCTACTTTGAACACTCTTAGCAAAGGAACACAACAAGTCCGATGGCCAACGAAAAACACGAGCAATGGAACCAATAGAATGTCGCGGTTGGTGAAAGCAAGAACCAGGAGGCAGTGAAACGGCGCTTCGTGGCGTGGAATCCAGTATCGGAGTGGCGACTGCAAAGAGGAGTGCAAGAAAGCATTAATGGGAGAGGCAGCGGCAAAGGTGAGAATACTTCGGCGGTGGAGGTTTGGGTGAAGGCATGAAGGAGCTGGCAAGAGAAGGGAGGCAGGCCTACAATGAATAGAACTGGAAGAAGACAATTGGGTTTGTTAAACCTTTATTGGATAACTGGTTCAAATTTTATTTATTTATTATTTTTTTTGAACATTTCATGATAAAAAAAACATAAGACGAGATAAAATAAGGTGTAAGCACGCCTAAAGAGTTAAGGCGCGGGCACGCCTAATAAGGTAAAGTCTTTTGGTTTTAAATTGAGTACGCCTATGGTTGCTAAGAGACACTCCAACTTCTTGTCCTACCAAGGTAAGTCTTTATATGATCTTTACTAATGGCGGTTAAATCATCAAGTTTTGATATCGAAACACACCTAAGCCGAAATTTCCATCGCCTTATAGATTTTTTCTTCGCACCACCTTTACATGATAGACAGAGCTGCTCCTGGCGAAGGTGCGCTGAAATGGCAGTTCTGATATGACGCAGGAGAATCCTCAGCAACGTGAGAAAGAAACCTCGTAGGCGTGATTTTAATCAGTCATTATGACGGAATTCCGGAATTGGTCCGCTTACCTCCTCAAAGCCTCCGCGTGGGTCGTGTGTTTATCCTCGACGACAAACTTTCCTCGGCTATGGGCCTCCGCATGTGGGGAGTTGGTCTGTAAGGAGTGACTTTCTCCAAATCAAAAGAGTTGTTTAACTCATTACTCAATACTTAAGATATAAATAAGGAAAATTAAATGACAATTGACTAATCTATCTTAATATTAACTATCTCTATAGTCTAATTTATTATCCTAGTTGATGATGAATTTTCCTAACTATTTACTAATTCTCCTAAGATCTAATAAAAATTCCTTTATTAACAAATTCCTATATTCTTCATGTAATTAAATGAAGTATGAAAGTATTTGGTTAATAGGATGCCATGTATATTAAAACAATGCAGCTGTTATTATATACTACATGCAATGCATGCAAATTGTCAATAAACTTAAATAACCTCTAATTCCTGTTAAATTTGGCAGATTAAACAGATCATTTAATTATTGATTAGGTAAGTAGAAACAATAAGCATAAAGATAAACATTCAACCATAAAAAAATAATTAAAATTATATTAATAGAAAAATAAAAAAACTTCACAGTTAGGCTATATTGTAGTCCTAGAAAAGTAAATTAGTTCATGCTAATATAAAAGAACATCACCACAGCATTAAACATGATTCAAAAAGAAAGTTGAAGTTGAATCTCTTCTTCTTCACTTCTTGCTCTTAATAGCCGCCTTTCCAATCTTGCCCCCCAAAAGAAAAGTCCCCCAAACCTAATATAAAAATAACCTATTTATAGTTAGAGCAACTTGGGCCCACCAAGAAGATAAAACCTAATTAAAAATCTTAAGTTCAATAGTCAAATTGGCCCATCAAAATTGGAGAAGACACACAAGTTTATTTGTTATAGGCTCAATTCAGCAAAATTTTTCTTTACTCCTCTTTGCTGCCTTCTTTGTTCCAATTATGTTGAAATTTTCACATTTCTTTTCTTTTGTCTTCTTTTTGAATTTTCTGCAAACATAACATTAAAATTTAATTAAGTACTTAAAAACTCAAAAATTTAGCTCATTTTAAACTTAATTTGTATTCAATTTATGAGTATAAAACCCACATATCAGCATACCCTGCATTAAAAGCTCAAACCTGCTACCAATTCCATTGTCAATGAACTTAAAGCCAAATTTTTGATTCTCTTCTCCAGCAAAACAAAATTATGTTCATCCTTGAGAACCCATGCATGAGCTGAAGTTAAAATAGCGATTTCATATATATCCATCTATATAAATTTGATTTTGCTTCAATACAAAATGCATCATTACTCGAAGCATGACAGAGGAATATGGTTACTGGATTCTTGGATTTATTGAAGATAGCTTGCCATTAACGTGTTACTGCATTTTTCTTTTTTCATATTATCCTATTCTAAAAACAAGGATTTTAGGATATTGCTTGTACGGTTGTACCTTCTGCCTATCGTTGCTGCATTGCTAACAATTCTTCCGGATGTCTAGCCAATTGCCATCTAATATCAGCAACGTTAATTTCTGTTGCACGTAATACGAAGCGGAATCACAACCAAATCAGGAGAAGATATCCCACGATAAAATCAGAAGTATAAAATTTCATTTTCATTATCAAGGGCCACACCCCACCACATAATGTTCCCATCATAATCATTTAAAACCACTACCGACATTGCATGTGGGGACTGACATTATTAAACCCATTTTTCAACTCGCAGTTATATTTGTGTACAAAAATATTCTCGTAAATGGCATCATCAATCATCGAAGCATTCAAAGTCAATATATATTGGGGGTTGATTAGCATTTAGCAACGCCCCACACATCGGCTCAATTCCGTTATTCAACCCCACAGAGCTCAATCACCGCCGTCAGTCGACATGTCCGCCTCCAACCCCACGCAATTCATCGAACACGTCGTCCTCTTCAAGATCAAACCGGATGTTGACCCATCTACAGTCGCTGTCATGGTCAACAACCTCAAAAGACTGGCGTCGATCGAGACCGCCCTCCACCTCGGCGCCGGCCCACTTGTCCGTTTCCGATCATCATCCTCTCTCAACTTCACTCACATTATCCACATTCGCTTTGCCTCCAAAGCCGAGCTCGATGGCTTCGCTACCCATCCCACTCACCTTGGCGTCGTCAAGGAAAACAAGCCCAATATCGAAGACGTCATGGCGCTGGATTGGGTGTACTCCGCCGGATCGGTTACCATCTCCCCCGGTTCAGCAATGAGAGTGACTTTCTTGAAGTTAAAGGAGGAGAAGGATAAAAGTGAGGTATTGGGAATAATTGGGGGAATGAAAGAGAAGTTTCCGGCGATCGAGCTGCTGAGCTTCGGGGAAAACTTCGTTCCGGGCAGAGAGAAAGGCTTTTCCGTGGCCTCCATTGCGGTGTTTAAGGGTGCAAAGGAATTGGAAGGATTCGATTCGGAATGGGAGGCTGCGACCAACGAAAAGAAGGATTTGTTGAAGGAGAAGGTTGATGATGCATTGGTGTTTGATTATGTCCTTCCTTAGTCTTCCATAGCTTGTGACATTTTCTTTAACGTTTTCTGTGTTTAATTTGGTTTAGATTGTCGTTGAATGTGTGTTTTTGTTCCTTTTGTGTTTCATTTGGTTCATGTTATAATAAATTTAAACTGATCATTTGCTTTCTTTTGCGTCTTAAATTCTTATTCCACCGATTAAGAGCTTCCTTAAATCTTCAGTGACCTCTCCCGGAGTTGAACAATATCTTAGACTTTTGGTCATTGATTGAGATGGACTTTCCTGAAGGGTTGATTAGCAAGTGGGATTTCAACATTCTTTTTTCTGGTTCAGCGTGGATTTTGGCGTTCAAATGAGAGATGAAAGCATTTCTTGGGACGGAATCTTTTTGACAATGAAATTCTTTCTTTCACACAAAAATAAATAAACGAGCTCGTATCAAATAATATTATGCATTGCGTGACAATCCCGCTAACAATTTGCATGGTGATCTTGTCACTGACCTTCACCAAAATAAATCCATATCGTCTGAGGGCACAGCACAAATTATGGATAAAAATGCGTGCTCCATCTCAATCCTTGTTCACAGCTGTCCATCCTGCATTAAAATTCAAGCACACTAATTGGTTTCACTTACGTTGCAGAAAGTCCGCTTCTTATTATATTTATTTGCCATTTTCGGAGGTATTAGCTATCTTCAATCAGCATGCTAGCTTTTATTAAGCTTTTTCCATGGGGACCTTGACTTAGTGGCAAACTCCGAGTAAGAAAAGAAGTAGTGGAGTCTAAAGTTTACGCCCTCTCTCCTCACAATCATGTAGCATTCTTGTTTCTTTCTTAACTTTCTGGAGTTTCGCTATTAGCAATTCTTTTATTGAAAACTCCCTAACCTTTAAGGGAACGATGGCTATCATTTTTTGGATACAGTTTCTATGATCATCTATGTAATTTAAACAAAAATATAATCTTTGATTGATTTAATCATTGGAATATGGTTTTTGGGTTCATGAAGATTGTGTGTGATTTGTTGTTATGCAGGAGGAATATGGTTATAATATTACAAAATCATATTCTCTCATCTTAAAGAAATATTTATTTTTAAAATTTTCTTCCTTTTTTTTTGTTTGGAAAAAAACCAATCTTTAAATAAAAATTTTATAATTCCTTTTATTATAAAAAAAAGGGTCTACTTTTAATTTAACATAATTTTTTTAAATTATAAGATTGTCAAATTTTTGCCCATTGCTGAAAATTTTTCACTATTGCTTCTCATAGCAATTTGGGTTATATCGAATTTTTGTATCCCTTTCGTCCTAAAAAAGAGTAATTTAATTTTTTTTTTAAAAAAAGAATTTTTGTATCCTTTCGTTCTAAAAAAGAGTAATTTTAATTTTTTTAAAAAAAATTCACTTTTTTTGAAAAAAAATATTCACTTTTTCCAAAAGAATAACAATTGGGTGGGTTTGGGACTTCCCACCCGCCCTGTTTATAAATTTCTGATTTGCCATCTACCATATGCCCTGCCTTGCCCTGTCTTCCTTGTAGTGCTAAATGGGACTCGTTTTTTTAATGAAAATTATTTTATTTGTAATTTTATAAATACAAATATTATTAATTTTAACACATTTTATAATGAATATACACATAATTATAATAAAACACGAATTATTATTATGATGTTTTAATTCTTATTTTTTTACATAATAAAATTCAAAATATATATAATACTATATATATCAACTTAAAAATGGCATATAAATACTAATAGTATATTGTAATTAAATGTTATAAGTAAATAAAAAATTCATATTAATTAATAATTAATATTAAAATATAATAACTTAAATTTTATTAGTATAATATTAATATAAATATAATCTAATGATAAACTAAAATAGTTTAATAATGAATTAATATTTTAATAAATATTAGTAAAATAATATATTACTAATATATAATATTTATTAAAATTTAAATATATGTATACTATATAAATAAAAAGAAATAAATGGGCAAAAGAGTCTCGTGATGGGGTAGAGAAAACTTTCCTGCCATGCGTCCCATTTAGATATTGGCGGAAAAAAAAAAGACTATGTTTGGACTTTGATTTCATTTATAAAAAATTTAGTTTTTTTAAATAAAAATAAAATATCTAAATACATTTTTATTTCAAAATTTAAAATTTAAAATTTTTTTATTTAAATTCCTCTCACATAATTTTAAAAAAATTTCCCTGTAAAATACTTTTTTACTAAAAATACTCATTAAAATTTTTACACATTTTATTAAAAAATATCTCAAATAAATCACAATCCAAACATAGCTAAATCTTCCTACATCCACACTCATCGCCTATTATTTGTGCCCTTTGCAAAATTAGACGCGAAGAGTTATCGCCAGCGACGAATGAGATTGTCATCACCAAAGGCAAGTGCCTTCTGGTTAACTTTGATTGACTTTTCTACGTGAATTGCTTGCTAGTCAAGAGACTTGCTTTCCACGGAATTAAAACTTTCCCCTAATTTTTGCACACAAGTCTAATCTGTCAACTCATTAAATTTGTATGAATTTTTCTAAAACAAAATGACAATATGTAAGGATGTTTATTTTGATTCGTGGATTAGATCAATTTGTTAATTCGATTTGAATATTTTGGATTAGATCGGATCGGATCAAATCAAAATTGAATTGGGATCAAATCAATGCATTTTTCGAATTGGATCGACAGATCGATTCGATCCGATCTATTTTGATTCAAATAAAAAAATTATAATTTTTTCCAAAAATAACTAATATTAATTATAAAATATAAATTAGTATTCTTTGATAATTCAAATGATTATTTAATTAAAATTAGTCAATTTGTGAAATACACAAATTAAAATATTTAGATAAAATTTATTTATTATCTTTATATAAAAATAGATAATTTTTTAACATAAAACTATTAATTTCAAATATAAGTTAAATCACCTAATATTATATATGAAAAATAAAATAATAGCAAAAAAAAAAGAAGAAAAAAATGGATCAAATCAGATAAAAATCAATCCGATCCCATTCGAAATATTTCGGATGTGTAAACGAGATGCTCTACCAACTAAGTTATAACCCTTATTGCTTGTGATACATATTTTATCATGTAGTTAAATTCTTGTCAAGATGAATATTCCATGATCCAACATCATAAATCTTTGATCGGATCACGATCCAATCAAATGCAAATAGAATTAAATCAATGATTTTGAACAGCTCTAGCAAAAAGTTTTAAACACACACGTTACCCTTGTTTGGCAATCCTTTTAACTTATTCTCCAAGATTACTTGCAGTCACACATAAGAAAATTCTTTCTTTTTACTTGACAACTATTCAAATCAAAATTTCTCGGGCACACCCTTGCCTAAGGATATCATTCCCTATAAAGACGCATTTCATAAGTACGAAGAAACCACAAAGCATGCATATTTAGGCCAATCCAAGAATCAAACAAGCTGAAAATTTTCTAAGTAATGGAGGACTTGATCATTTTGTCCCTGAAAACCGCTTCAATATTTCTGCTAAGTTGCTTTTTTCTGAGAGTTTCTTACTCGATTTGGTGGAAGCCAAAATGGCTGGAGAGGCGCTTAAAACAGCAAGGCATAAGAGGCAGTCCCTATAAACCTTTCATCGGAGACTTGCAAGACTTCATGAAGCAAATAACTGAAGCATGGTCAAAACCAATGAGCCTTTCGCATCAGATTGCACCAAGGGTCGATCCATTCACTTACAATGCAGTTCAAAAGTATGGTATGTGACAAAACATGCAATTCCTACTTCCAAAGATGGGGATAGGGAAATGGACATTGTTTCAAGTTCTGTCAGGCTCATATATAGATCCTCTCCTGCAATATATGCTTTTTCAATTTCTGTGTTTGAATATTTGCAGGGAAGATATCACTGTTCTGGCAAGGGACAACTCCTAGGCTAAACATCATGGATCCAGAGTTAATAAAAGAAGTGCTAACGAACAGGCAACATCACATTGGTATAACGCCTTTGGCTTTGAATCCTCTCATACTCATTCTATCAGAAGGATTGACAATTTTAGAGGGTGAAAAATGGGCTAAACATAGGAAAATAATGAGCCCTGCTTTCAACTTGGAGAAACTGAAGGTAATTGTCTAGCCTGTCTAGCCCTTTTGTCTAGGTGGTTTTTCAACTAGAAAAAAAAAATAAATAAACAATAAGAAGCATATGATGATTGATTACTAGTAGAGATTCTAATTTTCTTTCCTCATTGTATCGTGTGTCGAATAGGGAATGATATCAGTATATACAGAGAGTTGTGTCCTGCTGGTGGAGAAATGGAAGAAAGCAATTGTTGCCCAGGGAACCCGTGAAATAGATGTCTGGCCTGAATTTCAGGATCTTACGGCAGATATTATTTCTAGGACAGCCTTTGGAAGCAGCTTCGAAGAAGGAAATAGAATCCTTAATCTTCAGGAAGAGCTGCAAAAGTTGGTGATTGAAGCTATGCAGAGCTTGAGCTTATATATTCCTGGTTTCAGGTATTTTTACCATCTCAAAGTAGCTTGTTCTCTTTCTGTTATCCCATTATGCTAAGTTGTATAATGTACTTGTGACACTTATGAATAGATTCATCCCAACAAAAAAGAACAGGAAAATGAAGAGTTTGGATAAAAGAATTACTTCAATGCTTACGACTCTGATTGAGAGAAAGGAAAACATGATGAGTACTGGACAAACAAATGAGGACGATTTACTTGGCCTCCTCCTGAAAGCTAACCATGAAAACGGGGTAAAATCGAGTGCAAGCAGCACAAATGATACCAAGATGACCATGAAAGAAATAATAGAGGAATGCAAGCAGTTCTACTTAGCTGGTCATCAGACTACCTCAAGCTTGTTAACATGGACCATGATAGTCCTGGCAATGCACCCAATGTGGCAAGACAAGGCAAGGGAAGAAGTTCTGAAAGTATGTGGGAAAAATCATCCTGATGCTAAAACTATCGGCCAACTCAAAACGGTGAGTATTGCTGACTTTCCTTCAGAACCGACAGTCCTTCACTTTTGGTGAAGCTTAATTCAGGAAAAACTGATATTCAACAAGAAATGTGTTACTACTTTTGTGTTTAATCCATCCACTCCAAAAAATCATAATTCTGTTACCCAGCATGTTTTTCTCTCAAAATGGCCATTGATTTAACAGTTGGATGAGTGAGGTTGGTCTAACCTTTTGAACTTCAGAGGAGAGAAATCTTCAAACTTAGAAAACTAACAAGAATAAGACTACCTTGTACGCAACTACAGTGCCTTTGAATTTCTCAGGTCTTCACTATAATTAGTTTTCTTCCTTTCCTTATTTCTTGGAGGTGGATAGGTTATCTGTTTCTGTAAGTTGCAGACTTCTAACGTGAAAAATGTGCAGGTGACTATGATTCTTCATGAAGTCCTCCGACTATACCCACCAGTAATTGCTCTGTATAAACATACATACCAAGAAACCAAGATAGGCAATCTCTCTCTCCCAGCAGGGGTAGATCTTACCCTACCATTGTTGCTCACCAATCATGATCCTGAGATATGGGGTAATGATGCAGAAGAATTTAAACCAGAAAGGTTCTCTGAAGGATTTTCAAAGGCATCAAAAGATCAAACGGCATTCTTCCCTTTTGGATTTGGCCCCAAGACTTGTATAGGTCAAAATTTCGCATTGATGGAAGCAAAGGTTGCTTTGGCCCTCATTCTGCGGAATTTCTCATTTGAGCTCTCACCGTCCTACACTCATGCCCCTAATACTGTCATGACTCTTCAACCACAACATGGAGCTCTCATCATGATTAAAACAGCTTCAAGTCTTGACGTATAATAATGTATATTTAAGATATACAAAAGCTACAAGTAATTAAGGCATTTCATGCAAGAACAAGTTATTCGCGTATAAAAACATTTCTCGAACAGGTGTTGAATCATTATCATTTTTGTTAGAAGTTCTGCAAATGCAAAATATCATGATTTGAGCATGGTTAAGACATTTTTAACTTTTTCCTCTTCATATACAGGCTCAAATACAGAGACAATCACCTAAACTCCCAACTTTGTCAAAAATAAATCAAATGGAATATAAAAAAATTAATTTGTATTCATTTATTTATTTTGTTTTAAAATAATTTGAATATTGTTTTACTTTCTGGATGGATGTTCCATCACCAGGACAATTGACTTTTAGAATATAAAATGACCTCTGTAACAGCAAATGTTTTAAGTGAATCTATTCTATATCAGACATAGAGTCCAAAAAGGAGTCCACATCTGGGGTTAAAATGGCACGCTTGTTGAGCTCCCCCAAAGCACAACAATGCTTTTCTTCAGCATTAACTGCGACAACATCTTGTGCAAATACACATTCCAAACCTGACGAAACCTGTGTCCACATTAAAATGTCATATATCTTGCAATTGTTTCTTCCTGAATAGGCTGTTGACAACAGCAAAATAATTTCCAATTCTTAGTCCTAGTAAGCAATTTTATGACAGCAATAAGCAAGTGCATCCAATAACCAAAGATATTTAAGAGGTGGAAGATACCTATGACAGCAATTTAAAGCGAGTGCATCCAATAAGGAATAATAGTCATACATTTAGCATACGTACATCATAAAGGGTGTCACCTAGCTTCAGCTTGACTGCACCACTCCTGTAAACATACATTTTACCCATGAACCCAGCTTCCAACTCACCCAAACTGCAGGTCTTTTGTGAGGGTTCTACATTCTTTGATGGCTTTAAACTATTGGCCTTCTCATTGCCTTCTGTATTAGCTGATTGCTTTAACATAGGCATGACTGTTGGCAATTGTAAGAACAACATTTTTTCCTCCATGTTGTCGTCCTGCAAAGCAATCCAATATCAATAAGGCAATCATTCTTGAAACAATAGACTTTTATTTATCATTACCAACCATCAAACCAAGCTCAGAAGCAGGTTGCGTGGAACATTCATCATAAGTCAAGCTTTCTGATGCCTCACCAAATTCCTCCATATCAAGGTGTTCTGCACATGACAGAAGCATAATAATGGATACAACTATTTTATACAAACAAGAAGCAAGATATGTACCATGATTGTTTATCTTTCTACATCACAGAAAAGGAAATAACAATATGCCTTCAATTGAAATGCTCATGAGATGGTAGTAGAAAATAAACACCAGTAGATCACTAAGTTATTTGATAGACTGCTCACTGCATGTGCACTATTTTCTGAGAAATTCTCTAAGATGAAGCAGACTTTTTAGGTTATCTACAAAGTTGAAAGGCATTTTCAGTGAATTTCCCAAGAAAATTACCAGGATTTCCTGAATATGGTCTTCTCAAAGGAAGTGTGACTGGGTAATAAGTATAGTAATCCTGCAACCCAAGTAGAGATGCAACACAATCAACTAAACAAAAGTAGAAGTGACTAGAAATTTTGGATGTAGTAACTAATATGTGAACAAGGATGAAAATGTAACAGTGCCACCTACCCATGGTTCCTTGTACTCTTTCTCCATTCTATGCCCAGAAGCACCACCTGCAGAAGTAAACATGAACTTAAATGTAGTATGAATTGTTATTATAGAAACACATTGCATGCCGAGAAAAGTCACTTGCCATCAAAATATGCACGATTTTGTATATTTGCACCACTTGAAGCCCCATATGTTCTTCCTGAAGTTGATGAGCCTGCATGCCCAAATGCCACCTGTGCAGGTCCAACTGCAGAAACAAAAGGATGATCTGCTTTGTGTTGTTCAAAAAACTTCTGCTAACACAATCTCTGGTGTATGGTATGCACAAGAAACAAAATATTTTTAGAAAACAAATTCAATGATGATGATTGCAGCATTGCAAGCGATCCTTCAGAGGTAGTGTTGTGCAGCTAAAGGACTTGTAGACAGTCACTAGTTTGTATCCAAACTTAAATTGAGAGCGCATCAGATGATGATGCAGTACTCCACAGAATTAGTTCAATGACCTTCTCAGTAATGCCAAGGACATGAGAAACTGCTTCAGAAAGAAATTGACGCGAGCATCTTTATTGAGAATTCAATAAACAACTGCAACTCACAAAATACATCACTCAAATACTAAATTCCAGGGATTTTTGGTTGAAACTAGCAGGTTCTATACAATAGACAACCACTCAAGTTGTTAGACATTCCCAAAACCAAGAAAACACAAAAGAAGTAATTTTCCACCTAGGATTTCTTTCTCATTTGAAATGGATGACTTGCTACATATTGACACAACATAACATACTGACAGGCTCACATGAAGAAATAATCACAGCTTAAGATAGAAATTTGGCAAGAAACCTGAATTCAAAAGCTTACCTTTCCTTTCAACTTTAGGCTTCACCTTGACAGAACTTTCCTGCAACAAAAAAAAAACAAAGCAATCATCTTCCACAAAACAGAGCATCATGACAAAGCTGTAACGAATAAAATTTCGTAATTATAAAGAATCTAACTCATGAGATGAGACAAGTACATTTAAACGGCGTAACAATTCCTCAGCCTGAGCAGCATCAATACCATCCTCAACCTTTTCACTGCAAATATCAACAAAATTTTGATCTAAATCAATCTCAACCACAATCAACCCACTTAACATTTGATGCATATAGGACAAAAGTGAAAAAGTTTACACTTTGGCCACAACAGGCTTTTGCACTCTGCGTTGAGGAGCTTTTGGTGCAAATCTCACCTACATTGATTAATAAGTGCAACTCATAATTCAATCTTGAAATGAAATCCCACAAAAGTACAAACTTTATGTATTTATGCAATGATACACGTATGGCGTATACCTTCCTAGGTGCATTGTTTGGAGTAGGTGCTGAAGCCTCAGGAGGATCCATCAGAGATTGATGATCAAAGCAAAAAAACCTGGAAATGGGATCAAAGTTCTTTTTCTTTTTTGTTGTTTTGTTTCTTTTGCTTGATCAAGTTGTGTTTAACGGTGGCTTTGGAGTTCTTTATATTTATAGAGCTTAATGGAAGAGACTGCAAGCTGTGAGAAGAAAAGGGTTGATGGAGGAGGCTGTGTTTTGGAGAGCTCGGAATAACGTGGCGATGAAGACGGGCGATGGAGGTTTTGGGCTTTAGGCTATGGAGAGGCCCAATAGGACCAAGACTTTAGAAAGTGTAGAGTTATTTCAATGATAATGTGATATGTGATAAAATTGAGGAAACACCCAAAATCGTTTTCCACATTTCATCGAATAATCTTTTTCATCCTCCACTTTTAAAACGAGAACAAATAGTCTTTCAAATTTCAAGTACCAAAATTTGAAGAAAAATTTCAGGGCTAAACGTTCCCGTTTATGAAATTTGAAGGACTAAAAGTTCCCGTTTATTTCACAAATAGCACTAAAAGTTCCAATTTATGAAATTTGAAGGACTATTTGTTCCCGTTTTAAAAATGAATAATGAAAAAGATTATTTGCTGAAATGTGGAAGACGATTTTGAGTGTTTTCTCAATAAAATTTGAGAGTATACGTTTTATGGTTTTAATTTTAAAAAATATAGGGTTATTTCAGTAATAATGTGATAAGTGATAAAATTTGAATGTATACAAATTACGTTTCAAAGTTTATTTTGCGATTTTAAATTATGTAACTTGTTTTAGATTTTAAAACAATAATAAATTTAGGGAATAATTTAACTAATGTAAATGACATCAGAACCTTCTACTCATTGGTTTTTTTTTTCTTTTTTTATTTATTTTTTAATAAAATGTTCTTATGGGCCAAAATGATCTTCAAATTACACATTTCAGTTGGAATAAGAGTGATTGGCGGGAGTAAACTGTGTTAACAAACTTTCAGTGGAACAATCATCTTTGTGAGAACTGAATATTGAGTATAATGGTTGTCTCCTTAATTTTAGAATACTAAATCAATCAAAAAAGATAATAACAGTTTTGATCATCTAATTTGTATATATTTTATCCACTAAATTTACACTTTTCTCATAAAATTATTAATGTTTCACAATCATACTGAGAACGGCAGCTGATATCCTCTCGTATAACTTTTGTAATTTAATATCCGAACGCTATATTTGGTTGATAAGGAATCTTGACTTGAAAAGTAATGTGTTTCTTTATTTTTAAATTTTAGTATTTGGTTAGTTTGTATTTGTTTCCGTTTTAAATTTTTTTTAAAAAAGTAATCAAATTTCTAAAATTAGAGAAATTAAGTGCAACATTTCAGAATTCTAAATTTTTACTAAAAGTTATTATTCTAATTACTTTTCTTATGATTTTAGTTCAATACATATATTTTTTAATTTCAATCTTATTTTATCTATTTTTTCTCTTTTAACTCTCATATATTTTTTTATTTTTTAAGTATTAGTTATGTGATATTCTATTTTAATTATTATTAGTTTTAATTTTTTAAAAAAGTTTACTTCAAAACTTTTTTCTATTCAATTCATAATTTATTAAAATTAAAAACTATGTAATTTTCTATTTTTCTCATTAATTTTTTTGACTAGTGGTTTGATTTCATCCTAAATCAAGATTTTTTTCTTGAGATTCAATTTTGCTACTAAATTATTAATATCATCATTATTATTCTTTTTTATGAAAATATAAGTTTACCTATACATTTGTTGTTAGAATCACATTTTTCACATTTTCCTTCGTATTTATATTTCTTTAATTTTCTTTATATTTCTTTAATTTTATTATACTAATTCTTTATATTTTCTCCATATTTTTATTTCTCTAATTTTTATACATTCTTTTAAATTTTCATTATTTATTAGTATAGATACTAATTGTGATAGTATTAATACATAAACTTTTTATAAACTATAAAGATATGTCTGTACTTAAAAATATTATTACAAAAATAATTTTTTTTGTTTAAATATTGTTATATATTACAATTGACAAAATTAATAAATTTCAAATTGTATTTTGATTAAAAGACCAAAAAGAGTTGTTTCTATCATTAATATAAAATAAAAAGAATAATATGATAGATATACACTCCAAATAAATTATTTTTAAAATATATTTATGATTCACTGTTATATTAACTTTTCAATAGATATTCTTATTCTTTCCAAACATAAATAAGTATTCAGAATTGTAAGAATTAGATTTTTAAGATTCAAATTCCTTAGAAAAATATTCATTTTTCTCATAATTAAATTTCAAGAAATAATTTTTCTAACAGCATGCTATAATATTCAATTTGATTATAAGAAATAATTAAATATAACAGCATGCTATAAGAAATAACTAAATTAGTTGAAAATATTTTTCAAATGTAATTAAAAGTATTTTTAGATTTTTTTAGTTTGTTAATCTTTCATAGCAAGTATTTTCATGTTAAATAGGTCATCAATTTCCTAATAGATAGGTCATTAATTTCGTGTTATGTTAAATAGGTTATTTAGATTTTTTTGATTTTTTCGTGTTAAATAGGTCTTTTCATATCTTGTTATATGAATAATAAACAGGTCGTATTCATATTACATTTTTTAACACATAAATTAAATGAGTCGTATTCAAATTTGTGTAAAACCTATAATACCTGTATCAAAACACAAACCATGAATTCGAAACACGACCTGATTATATCTTTCAATTTGTTTAGTTGGCTGTAATAGTGGATACACTCATCATCTAGTCGGCAAAAGCCTCAAAGACCTAGTTTGGCACTAGCCAGTTAAAGGCCAATAACATTCAACATCCAAAGTTTGTAGCAGCCTCGCATATCAATCCAATGAGGCAGTATAATTGTTACGTTCCAAAACGGTTGTGTCCTTTACACTCCTGTGATACAAACCAGGTACTAATAGTTTTGACGCCTTTTTCTAATGATCAAATTAGCGTACAAATCTGAGTAAGCAAAACAAAGGCTCATACAAAGAGCAGGAGACGTAACATCTCTCTACCAGTCTTGCTTGACAGAAGCATGAGGGCTACAGTCTACAGAAACATATCCGATGGAAATGAATTCCCAAATTAGTCTAATTTCTTGCAGCTTGTGCTGATTGCGCTGTGGCTATCAATTGAGCCATGATGCCAGCATATTGAGCAGCTGTATGCTGTGAACTGTATTCATCTAGCAGACCATACTCTGCAAAGTTTGGCTCGATATGCACAAAATGACCTGGCAATGACCTTTTTGAGAGAGCTTCCTGCCATATGTCAAAGAATTCGCCCATGATTTTGTGTGATTTCTCCCATGATGAAATAGGTAAATACTCCATCTGCAAAACCAAAGATGTTTGAAGAATTATGGAACACGTTTGTCATATCAAATTCCTTTTGTGAAACCACCCCAAGTACTTCAAAATGATATGAAGTTAACATTAATTTATACCCTTTTAGCAGAAAGATGCCCAAAGCAACAAATAAAAACATCCTAGCATCTGGACAAAAGAAAATGCTAGCCAAAGACATGATGGAAAATGCATTGATAGCAAATACTAACGGTTGACTCCTCATCAATGGTAAATGAAACTTTATCACCACTGATACTTAAATATCTAAATGCTCAGTTTAGTGACATCCTGAAGAAAGGAAGTGAAAACTATTAGTCATTTTATAGTGTTAATTTTCTTCTTCATCTGTAATGAACTAATTTGTTATAGTAAACGGGGTGGCTTAAAACACATTTAAAAGAAAGAGAGGTTTACAAGATGCTATAATAATCATACTTGAAGAACAACGAGAGATTTCTACCTCCATAACAATTCCCCTCAGACTTTCAGAATGAATTGGAACAACTTTCCCCACGCGCAATTGGAAGTCCCCTAGTTGATATTGAAAGCCCTGAATTAATAATCAGCAATCCATTTAGTAACAGGCAGTCAAGTAAACTATCTGACAGCTTATTTACAGAGATAGAAGCCCTTGCCAATTGTACACTTTTGAACTATCAAAGGTTCGAGCTAATTACTTAAATCATCCAAAGCACCCTCTACGCATCTACCTCCCTGACTAAGAATAACAATTGCACAGGTTTTCTTGGGAGGCAGAGCAAGAACACAATCAAGGATGGCAAATGCATTCATGAAGAAAGCTTCAACTGGTTTCTGACAGTTAAAGTAAATACAACTTTGGAAACTCAGTGAGTTTGTCTGAAATATATATTAAAAAAAAAAACATTTTGGATCCAAAATTTGCTGAGCCCTTCTACTCTTTACTTTCCCCTGCACTAAAAAACGCTGGATAAATTTGGTTTACGTTCTATACATTAAGATAAAGCAGTTCAGGTTTCAGCAATACAGAAAAGGCACAAGTTCATATCATAAAGTGGACAGACCTCAAAATTAAGCGCGACCCTTGTTTTGTAAGACTGCAATTTTTCCATAATTGTCTGAATTGTTGATTCCGCCTCTACAATCAAGCGCTGTCCTCTTAGCACAAAATAGTACTTATTGGGCTGCTCTTGGAGCGAAATACCCAAAAAATCACGAGGAAATTCCAATGCATTGGATTGTTCTAACACAAATTAACCAAAAAACCAAAAACTCTAACATGTAAACAGAATTGCATATAAATAACCCACACAAAAATAGCCCAAAAGAAAACATAAGCACCATGAGAATTACCTCTAACCATGGGTTTATAGAAGCTGAGAGTAGCTTTCCACCTTCCTTCTTTGACACCATTGATTCCCTCGACGCACTGAGACACTTCCGTTAGAATTTGGGTGTTCACTGTAGCTCCTGCATTGGGCTGCCAATGCAAAACCCTAGAAACAAAAAACACGAAAAATTTTGACAAACAGTTGCATGAGTTCGTGATTGATTGAATCAAGTTTAGATAACGAAAGAATGAATTTTTGGTTGTAATTTGTTACCATTTGATCGGCATTGTGCACTTCAATTTCAATAAATAGGCTGCTGAGAGTTCTACCCGTACTTTCTTTCTTCCATTTTTCTTATGGTATGCATAGCTTGGTAATTGATATAAACTTTATTGCTGGGCTGGTCAGTGGTCACCGTCTTTTCTATTGGACTGTTGGTCATATAAGGCCATCACAACAGCCCAAAAAAAAGCCTAAAAAAACATATACACATTCACTTACTTTAAACTTTAAATCTCTATTATTCATTCAATCAATAAAAAAAAAAAAAAATACATTATTTAATATATTTAATACTTCTTATTTAAATTAATAATTCTAAAATATTATTTATTTTTCATTTATAAAATTCAATATATATTAATAATACAACTTATAATTTTAATTATTAACACTTAAACAATTAATGGAAAATAATTTTCATTACATTAAAATTAAATTTTAATAATACATTTAAAATATGAAAATCAATACTCTCAATTAAATATGAAATACTTAAAAAAATTAATATAAAATAAATTTACATTACATTAAAATTGAAATTTAATAATATACTTGAAACATTCGAATATATATATAAATTAAACATAAAATTTTTTTAGCGCGTGTAATTTTTTTTTTACGATTTAATAGAATAGACTAACATTTTAAAAAAATTAAAATGCGCTTTCTTTTTGTATTTTACTTGAAACATTCGAATAAATAGATAAATTAAAAATAAAATTTTTTACTGCGTAAAATTTTTTTTTTTATGTTTATGAATATGATTAGCCATGCCTTAAAAAAAAACTTCATTTTTTTTTTTTTTTTTTATTATTAAAAATTATTTATTTTGCATTTATCAAATTCAATATATATTAATAATACAACTTATAAATTGTGCTTATCATATATTAAATAATTGAAAACATGAAAATAGAAAATATTTTTTACATACGTTAAAATTATTAATTTATACATACAAAAAAAAAAAAGTAAATCAAATAATTAAACATTAAATACTTAAAAATTATACATTCAACACTAAAACATAATAAACTAAACTTAAAATTAATAATCACATTCAATAATTTTATACAATATTATAGTTAAATTAATTGTTTTAAAATTTTAACATTATTAAATATGTATAAATAATTTTACATAATATTAAAATAAAAATTTAATATTATTAGACTTAAACTTAAAATTAATAGAAATATTAATAATTTTATATTAAAATTTATAAAATATTAATAAGTATATTATAATTTAATATTATATTATATTTAGGGTTGGTGTGCTCTAATAGTTCAAAATTTAGAGGACTGCATTAGTTGGTTTTTTTTTTTTTTTTTGGTAAAAATTATGAGATGTAGTTTATTTTTGAAATGTAAAAGTAAATTTTAAAATATAATTCGTACACGAAAAAAACACAAATATTCGGATTTGCAGCTGCAATATATCTTCATTTTGCTAATCATCATACAAGACATCATCATACTTTTTCAGGTTTTAAGGCTATGTTTGATTAGTCCAATTTTACCTCAATTTTCCTCTCCTTCTAATATGTGTTTGGAAAGTTCAAAATTTGAGTTTGTTTGGTTAGGTTGGTAATACTCTCCCTTCTGAAAAAATCACTTTTAATTTAATATAAATTTTTAAATTTATAATTAATGTATAATTAAATATATATTTTTATAATTTTTATTCTTACTTTTTAAATTAGATTATACATTGTTATTATTAGTAAATGTAATATAAGAATTTCACACAAAAAGTGCACTATCTTTTTTAGATAATTTTTTTTTTAAAGTAGACTCTTTTTTAGTTATGCTAAATTATTAGGTTATACTAAAATTTGAAATTATGTCTAACTCAAAACCCAAAAAGAAAAAAATATTTTCATTAATTTTTTTATTTGAAAAATAATATGAACCATAGTCTGTTCATGGAAAGAGTAAGTAAGCAGAATTAACTTCAATATCAAATTACAATATATATATATATATATATATATATATATTATGGAATTATGATAGATAAATATAATTGGTAATTATCTTATTTGCTATATGTGTTGTGATATGTGTTTTATAATTATGATATTATTAGTTTATTATATGTGTAACATGTAAAACATGATTAACTTTGTATAACATTATTGATGACATTGTAATATTATTTTACTTTTGTTTTGATATTTTAAAAATTTGGAGTTTATATTCAAAAGAAATTATGACTCATAATTTTTCCACACACAAAATGTGGTTCTTTATCCATTTCCTTCCAATTTAGAGAAAAAATGGGCTATGCTTGGATTATGACTTGTTTGATAAAATTTTTATTGGAATGTGTAAAACTTTTGGTAAGAATTTTTTAGAGAGAGAATAAAAAGTATATTTGAGAGAAATTTTTTTAAAATTATGTGAGAAGAATTTGAGGGAAAATTTTGAATTTTGAATTTAATTTTTAAAATGAAATAAAAAGATGTTTAAACATTATATTTGTTTTGTAAGAAAATTACTTTCTATAAATGAAGTTTAATCAAAACATAATAGCTTCAAAATTTAATATAACCAAACATTTTGGTCAACCAAAACTCCCTCAACTTTTACAAAAATAAAAACAAAAACTACCCTAATCAAACAGAGCGTAAGAATTATTGGTTTTGATTTCATTCAAACATATAAAAGTTGGGGCTAAATTTTAATGTTTGCATGGTTAATTGTATAAATTGTATTTCAAAATATATTTTGTTTTTTTTAAATAACCTTTTTGATATAGATAATGTATTAAAAATATAAAAATATATTTTAAAATGTAATCCATCAAATTTGAAAGCTAATATCTAATACTATTTGAAATGCTTGGCTTGTCTCATGCTATTAAACATGCTGGGCTGCTTGGTCTTATATTTTGAAATTTATTTTTGTTTTAAACACGTTTTTAATATACTTTTTATTTTATAATCATTACTGAAAAATATAAAAATATATTTTTAAATTACAAAATACGTTTTGAAAGTGGTCCATATATGCTCTTACTTTCCATACAAACAAAATAGAGCACTCCAATTTTTTCCACATTCATAATTTCCTACTCCCTAAACCATAGATTATTTTAGATCTTTGTTTTGGGGTGGATAAATTCTCAACAAAGGTGTTAAGCATGTTTCTTTTTAGAGACCACTTTCAATAATTAATTGAAAATTCTTGAAAAATCCTTCTCCCCAATTTAGACATGTATGAATTGTATATTTATTTTATATTTTTAAATTTATGAAATATAAATGGACAAAAATTATGTTACAAAAATATCAAAAACACAAAAATAGAAAATGAGAACTACTTGCAAACAGAGCGCAGCCCGGCTCAGCCCGTAGCACCACCTCACTAGATATTGAATTAAATTAAACCCATTCAAGATTAGTTACCCCTTGGCCCTTACTCCCTCACATAAGAATTACGTACTATATGTTAAGCACAGAATTAATGTTGAATACTGTTTGAGGCTTTCAGTTGGGGGGAAGACTGTGATCTTACTCACTCTCTTCTAGGGTTCAAATTAATTATTTTGGTTCGTTCGTTGAAATTTGGAGGCAAATTTGGTTCAATTCAAATTCGGTAGTTTCAAGTCCAAGGCATCAATGGCGTGCGTGTACATTCCGGTGCAGAACTCCGAGGAGGAGGTTAGGGTTGCTCTGGACCAGCTTCCCCGTGACGCCTCCGACATCCTCGACATTCTCAAGGCCGAGCAAGCTCCTCTCGATCTCTGGCTCATCATCGCCGTATGCTACCCTTCTAACTTTTTTTGTTGGGCAGCTCGTACTGTTATTTGTGCACATTTGCGTGCGTGATGTGCAAATTTATTTGAATGTTGTGTTAAGAAATTTTTGTTCAATTTCAGTTCTTTAGTTTGTTTTAGTCGGGTGTGCATTTGTTTACAGGGAAATTTTGCCTTGTGCTTCTTTGAATTGTTTGCTTTTCGTTTGTGTGTTTATTGATTTTAAGAATTTATTGGGAAATTGTTTGTCTTTATTAGGTTCTGAAGTTTGCAGTTTTATTTGTTGTTAAGTGTCAATGGGATGTAATATTCGGGCTACTGTTGTTGTGGTGTTAGGAAGGTGGGCTGAGAGGATAGTATGATTTTACGACTCAGTTGCAGCTTTTAATGTCTTTTGATCAGAGTGAAGGGTTAGCAGAGTATATGGTTGCATTTATGAAAGATTAGATTTATGCTTAAATGTTGGAAATTTTTGTTCTGAACACCTGGCAATGTCATAAATGCATTTTTGCGGATCGAAGTTGATGTCCAAATTCTAGTGGACGCGTGTATTGGTTGGTTATCTAACTGTCCCAAATGCGGCATTAGTATGAAGTGAGCGATCTCGAATGGGCTGGCCTATTTGATAGCTTTTGCACTCGCTGCCCTACACATTTTTTGAAGTTCTGGGGGTTTATTTTCTTTTTTCACTCTTTGACAGAGGGAGTACTTCAAACAAGGCAAAATTGAGCAGTTTCGCCAGATATTAGAAGAAGGATCTAGTCCTGGTATACAAGTTGTCTGATCTTCTTCCTGGTTTTACTAAAGAGTAAATTGGATATGTTGACCCATTTATTACTGACTTATTGACCTGAAACTTGTTATGATGCAGAAATTGATGAGTATTATGCAGATGTAAGATATGAGAGGATTGCAATTCTGAATGCTTTAGGTGCATATTATAGCTATCTTGGCAAAATTGAGGCAAAACAGAGAGAAAAGGAAGAGCATTTTGTTATGGCGACACAATATTATAATAAAGCATCAAGAATTGACATGCATGAGCCTTCTACCTGGGTTGGAAAAGGTAAATATGCTTGTCAACTGGATCTTTGTATCCTTCGGTCATCAGAAGTGTTCATTCCTCAGCCTTGCAATGAATAATTTCCTCACTTCTGAGTTATCAGGCCAATAAGTAGTAATGGAAGACTGATATGAGCTGGTCTTCTATGCTTTGGAATTTGTCTATTTCCACTAAATGGGGCTATTGTCTAGGTCCCCAGTAGATGCAAAAATAAGGAAACACATTAAGGTGGTTTGAACGTGTATGGAGGCGACCCTTAGATGCACCAGTACTGCGTCTAGAGATTAGAGAATTATTAACTCAAACTAAAAGGGGGAAGGGGAAGACTTAAAAAAAGACTTGGAAAGAAACTATTAAAAATGACATGAATTACCTAAAGTTTAAAAAAAATATATGTTTTAATAGAAAGCAATGGCGAGATATGATCCATAAAGCTGATCCCACATGGTGAGATAAAGGCTTAGTTATTGGGGCTGTTGTCTTGGTGCCTGATCTGTTTTATGATAAAATGAAGAACACGGACTTTGTTGAGAAATGTTAGTTGAAGATCATGAAATTACACATCAAACAAGCATTGCAGTTCCATTAAAGCTTGTAACTGTGGTTTGGTCCTATTCTCATTAGCTTATAACAGCTGGTTATAGCTTTTCTAAAACTAATTCTTTCCAAACTGGAGAAATTTATGGATGAGTTTTTGCTTTTTGAGGGATTCCAAATTTGGGTAAAAATTTTTGATTTGATGTAGGACAAAAATTGTTGGTTGAGATTTTTTTTTCCTTCTGAAAGTCTTCTGTCCATACGGAAAATCCTTGGCTTATTAGTTTAGTTTAATTTCTCATATAAAAGAGAGATCTACTGCCACTATATTTGGAATATGTACACTTTTATGCTTCCCTAACTTCTCTCATGCTTATAATGCAATAATTTTTATAAGATTTATATGGCAGAATATGGATGGTTTTGGGTGTGATTGTTCTTGCTCATTGCTGTTACTATGATGAAAATAGAATCGAATATGGAAGGATGACATGAATTCATTTAATTTAACTCCATTAAATGTGCGTGGCTTCTCTTATGCTTCTGAAATCTCTGATATATGTCAATTTACAGGCCAGCTTTTACTGGCCAAGGGTGATGTGGAACAAGCATTTGCTGCCTTCAAAATTGTATTGGATGGAGATCGTGATAATGTTCCTGCCCTTCTTGGTCAGGTATATGTTTCTGTTCTTAGTGTCAAATTTTTTTTGTTTGCTTCCATCATATCTCATATGCATAAGAGATGTGCTTTCAGAATTTTATTTTGTAGCAAGATGTTGGAATTACTGGGCAGCAGTGGAGCTTCTGATTAATTTATTTTACAAGAATTGATTAATTATGATGTGGGGAAGTTTGTTTCTGTTAAATAAGTCTAGGCCCCATGCTGAATATTGAGAAATTTTTATCTTATGGCAAGAGATTTACTGATTTAGTGGGAAAAGAAATGCCATTTTCCTGTTTCTCCTGATCTTGTGCTATAGTTCTGTACTTCTTCTTGTACTTTTGTATGGTGGTTTTGTGTTATGGATATAGGGCTGCATCAGTAAAAGGTTGTCTTTGAGCTTTGAATATCTTCACTCTATGGCAATAACTAGTTTTGAGATATTGCAGGCTTGTGTACACTTTAATCGTGGACGATATTCTGATTCGCTGGAGTTGTATAAGGTTTGTCAATTATTTATTTATCAAGTTTTACTCACAACCTGTCATCTTCTTGATGTGGGAGGTAATTGGTGGTGAATGGGGGCATTGTTGTGGAACTGTGAGTTGTTACAGTTCCCTAGGAGATTGTTGGAACTATAAATGGTTTCTTAATTTCTGCTGCTCCATATCTCTTTGTCAGCGGGCCTTGCAAGTTTTTCCGCAATGTCCTGCGTCTGTAAGACTTGGTATAGGCCTTTGTCGCTACAAATTAGGTCAATTTGAGAAGGCAAAGCAAGCATTTGAACGTGTTCTGCAGGCAAGCGTGTGAACAACTTGAACTTGAGCAATATTATATGGTACCGCTGACTGTTTTGCTTATGTTTTAAAAATCCTACGAGTGCAGTTGGATAAGGACAATGCAGATGCACTTGTGGCACTTGCTATCATGGATTTGCAAAATAAAGATGGTGAGAATTGTCTCTTAGTCAAACTTGTTAGATCCTTGAAGAGGCATAATGTTTAGCTCCATGCAATGCAGCCTCGAGGTGCATTTGTTGGAAATAAATATCTTATTGTGGAGTAGATGTTTTTGACATAGCAGTACATGATTCTTTGCTGATCAATATCAGAATATTGTATATTCATGATCTCCTTCATTCATCTATTTTTGGGGTTTTTTTTGACGGACTCAATCACTAAGGACGTGATTCTTTGCTGATCAATATCAGAATATTGTATATTCATGATCTCCTTCATTCATCTATTTTTGGGGTTTTTTTGATGTACTTAATCGCTAACTTCTTTTCCACATGGACTTGTACAGATGACAGCATTAGGTCAGGAATGGAGAGAATGAAGGAGGCTTTTGACATATATCCCTATTGTGCGATGTCTCTGAATTATCTGGCTGATCATTTCTTCTTTACTGGTCAACATAAGTTGGTACAGGACCTGACAGAAACTGCTATCATTGTGACTAATCATGGCCCGACTAAGTCCCATTCTTATTACAACCTGGCCCGATCATACCATAGCATGGTTCGTAACATTTTTATGTCCTAACAATTGAATCTTTTTTTACTGTTGAATATTGTTCTGCATGAAGCATAATTGTGATCCCTTCTTTGTATTAGTCCATTTAGCTATTTATATAAAAGGGCAGCCTGGTGAGTAGAAGCTCTTGCACGTGGGGGATTTGGGAAAGGGTCGGTCCATTAAGGCATTATTAATAACTGCATTATTTGTTTTTGATTCCCCGAAGAGGAAAATAGTCAATTGTGGCCACTATTTTACCCTTCAAATCAAATTTTGTTGTATGTGTGAACTGCCCACCTAAGGCTACCTTTTTTTTCCAGTATATATCTCATGGTAAACCCTCACTTAAATTTATAGGTGAGTGCAACCACATAAGGCTGAATTTAGGTTTGAAGGTACTTCTTTATGTGCTAATGGGGGTGAGAGAACTACGCATCTGATGTTTGCCCCATGTAGGAGTTCATTTTGGTTAATCATCATACTCTAGATGCTTTATCTGTGCCTGGTTGAGTTGACCAACCACTGACTGTTGTTTCAATTAATCTGCCTCCTTTTCACTTCTTTTTCTTCTTCTTCTTCTTCTTCTTCTTCTTTTCTTTGGGGGAGGGGGGGGGGGGGCGGGGGGCTGGTGCGGGAGGTGGGGAGGCAGTTTTGGAGGGGGTAACTTATGTCCAAATGTTCTATATTATTTTATTATGTTTAAGGTAACTTATGTCTAGTGCGGATAAAGTTTCATTGCCTTTTTGCATATTTGTCTACCTTGTTTAAACTGAATATTCATTAAGTTGCATTCGAACTTAAAAAGTGAATCATGCTTGTTAATTGTTGTTTTCTGCTTCTTGCTTTCTTGATTCTATGGTGCTTTTGTTTTCTCTTTCACTTCAGGGTGACTATGAAAAGGCTGGAATGTACTACATGCAATCTGTGAAGGAAAATAATTCACCTCACGAATTTATATTACCTTACTATGGTATGTAATCTTTTGGAATTACTTTGTCTGTCCATGTATTGTGCTTTTGGGTGCTTCTGACCTGGCAGAGAAAGAGTGGGGGAGTTTTGAAATGAATAGAGCTTTAATTGGAAGGGGTAGTGAATGCCCTAGGATTTGTACCTGCTGTATATTCCTTTTTATGTGGATCTGCGTCTGCTTGATATTTGCAAACTTGTTTTAGTTCTGTTTTTTTATGTTAGATGTCTTTCAGTTTGTAATGTAAGGATGAATAATCCATTTTCTAGCTTTGCCTTCATTGATTCCAATAGAAAGAAGTAAAAGGAGGACTACAAAATTCAATTTATAATCCAGTTGGCAGGCAAGTACATTGGAGGAAACTACCCCCAAGTTTGATGGCTGCTTTGGATTTAGCTTCAACCTTGTTTAACTTGTCTGAACTGGCTTTGTAATTTTAAGTTCGCGAAGTGTGTGTTGTCCCGTATTAGTTTGCCTTTTATAGGATGTGTTGGCCTTTGCACTTTGAGTTGTAAATATGATGTGTGGGAGTTGTGATCCGGATATTTGTATCCACTATATCCCAGTGCTTTTCAATATGATTATTGATGCTTACCTCAAAGGCTATTGTCTCATTGGAAACTGTTGATGATTTTATGTGCATAATGGTTTTGAATCCCGTTTGTTTTTGCTTGTTACAAGTAGGTTTGGCACAGGTGCAGTTGAAATTGGGGGATCTCAAGAGTGCCCTAGCAAATTTTGAAAAGATCTTAGAACTTCACCCTGATAATTGTGATACACTAAAAGTAAGTTAATCAATTAGTTTGCAATTACCTTCTTGTGTGTGTGTGTGTGTGCTTTTTTTTTTTTTAATTTTTTTGTCTCTACTAATTCTAATGCTCTCTATTTTATTGGTTAATCTAGGTTCTTGGGCACATTTATATTCAGCTTGGCCAAGCTGAGAAGGCTCATGAGCTTATCAAAAAGGCTACTAAAGTTGATCCTCGGGATCCTCAGGTAAATTATCTCAAAGGTACCTTTTATTCTGATTTTGGTTGGTCATTTTAATGTATGGGTAAATTAAAGACGATCTTTTCTGGTGATGATTCATAAGTGAAACCATGCTTTTCTCTGTAATGGCTTAAGGCTTTACATGCGACGGTAATTGAATAGTTAATTGAAGTTCTCAAGCGATGTATTGGTGGCGTGACCATACTTATTAAACTATTTTCTGCCAAGTCATGCTATTTTCTGTTAATACCGTGTTCTTACATGTATCTATATTATAAGTAAATAAAAATTCATGAAGAAGCAACTTTTGAACTAGTTAGTTGCATGCTGAGCTGTTATGCTTAATGGAAATTGAAGCTGTGTATTCATGTGCTTCTCTAAGTATTTCTGGGGATTGTGAAGTTTGCATTATTCTGTCTTTCGCCCACCATCCATCTACTATGGCTGCTTGGAGTTTTTTAATTGTAGTTTGATAGTCATTCGTTATAATGAAGGCTGTATATTCTTCTAGAACTGTCCTTGGTGTGGGTCCAAAATGTCAGAATGTACACTAATATCAAGGAATAGATTGACCTAACCAGGGTCTAATTTCCAGGAATAGACTGACCTAACCAGTGAAAAATAATGCCGATATCTAGCCGTTGTGAAATTGATGCCGATTGTTATGTTTGCAGTTAGTTGATTGTAGCAACTGTGTTTAAGCTGACAAGTTGACATGCTTTTGATTTTTGTCATTTCTCTATTCAGCCAAGTTTAGCATGAATAATTTGCCTTTTCTGGACATTTTTTCTTTTTTCAATTTTTGGAGAGTTGCTGGATTACTCTTCTAGTGCTGATGGTCTAGTACTTCTTTTTGCCCCATATTTCCACAGGCCTTTCTGGATCTGGGAGAGTTATTAATTTCAACTGATGCTGGTTCTGCTTTGGATGCCTTTAAGACTGTAAAGCCTTCCCCGGGTTCTTTAACTTTCATACTTGCTGATGGTTCATCTTTATTAAAGCTACTTGCCTTCTATTATCTCTTGGTTCTATATATTCTCTGGGTACCTATCTTTATTTTGCTGCTCTGAGAATATCATGAATTCATATGGTAATTAGGCCAAAAAATTTACTTAAATCAGGTAGGATCCTGTTGAAACTTGGCGAATTGAAAAAATTTGAGACCTGCTGCACGCAAATGATAAAATGTGAAATGGTTATTTTCCTTTCATCATGTTTTTGCATTCAATTTTTCCCTTTTTCTGTTGCAAAATTCAACTTTTACTTTTAAGGTGCCAAAAGCAACAATGAATTTTAACTGGTATTCATATTATTGGGGAAAGTGCTAACTGCAGTCACAGGCACAGCTATTACATTAGCATGTTTGTTAATAGTGAAAGTTTTTCAGACTTGCTTGAAGGCAGTGTGTTGCATGAGTTTCCATTTGATAGTTTTGTTACTTGAATGGTTATTTATTTATTTATTTTTTCCTGATTGGATGCTTGGATGTGAGATCTACTATGTTCTAATTGGCTAACTCTTACAGGCTCGTAATCTACTTCAAAACAGAAAAGACGGAAAGAAAGATAAGGGAGGGAGGCATGAAGATGAAGATAAAGAACAGAGAAATAAAGAAGTACCAGTAGAGCTTCTGAACAACATTGGAGTTCTACATTTCGAGAGGGGTGAATTTGAGGTCTCTTTTGTCTTTTCACATTTTTCCCTTTAACATAAATACAAGAAAAAGGATGTCCTTTTACTCTCCGTGTATTTATAGTTTGCAATAATTGAATGATGCAACTGTTTCAGGAACAAACCTCTAAAAAGTAACTTTTTAATATGTGATCAATTTGCAGCTTGCTGAACAATCTTTCAAGGATGCTTTAGGTGATGGTATATGGCTTAAGTTTCTCGATGCTAAAGCAGAACTTGTTTCTGGCAACCAAAAAGACACAAATGCCAATGACCAGGAACAAAGCAGTGCCAATAAAAAAGCTACAAACAGTGAAGAAATATCAGATCCTTACCCTGAATCTCGATCTGATTCTCTGAAAAGTGCACAATACCCTATTGATGCCTCAGCATCTATTCATCTCTACAAGGACTTAAGCTTGTTTCACCGACTTGAGGAGCAGGGAATTGCCGTGGAACTTCCTTTTAACAAAGTTTCAACATTATTCAACCTAGCTAGATTGTTGGAGCAGTTACATTACATTGAAACAGCCAGTATTTTCTACCGTCTGATTTTATATAAGGTATGAACTTTTCCCTTTGGAGGGTTTGTTATCTAATGGTAGATGTTGGGTCAGATTTCCAGTTGGAGGCATGAATAACATTTTTATGGGTTCATTTAGTATATTTTGTACCATGACTTAACAAGTCAACATTTAAGAAATTTTGTGAATTTAGTTTAGTTAGTAGTGTGGTTATAATGGTTGTTGTCTTGTGTCTGTTGGATTTGCTACTATCCCAATTGTGTAAGAGGATAGAGCAATGACTTGACTTGCTGTGAACCATTTTACTCTCTGGGTTAAGTCTAATAATCAAGTTTTTAGGCAGCAAGCTGGATGTTCTCTTATCCCTTTTTGCCTTTTGGTACTGTTCTTTGGCCAACTTTTATTGGTAAATGTGGTATACCAACTAATATTTGTTGGCATCCAAATTTGACTTAGTTTAAGTTTCAATTCACAATTAACACTATATATCTTTGAATTAAGTTCTCTTTTAAAACCACTCATGTATTTTCTGTTGACCAATACATCCTCTGGGGCATTCTTGTTATAGTCAATAGATTTGTGCATTTAGCTAACTCCTTTGACATTTAATGTACTACCAGCTTACTATATTTTACTAGTGCAGCAAAGTGTGTAAAATAAATAATGCTTCAAGAAGTTTGTTGAAGAATGATAACCAGCGAATTTCTTAAATATTTGTTCTTTCTATTTAAATGACCAAATTTGTGATGTTGAAACACTTCTATTCAATTAGCATCATGTTTGTGCAAATTGTTTTTTTTTTTTTTGTCTGATGGCTGTGGCTTGTCGCGTATTGTGTTTTTGTCACTACTACATATATAACACTTGATTTGAAGCAAATTCTTTTTTTTAATTTCACAGATCTTTTAAATAGCATATTAATGCTTTGACGGAGTTATGTGATTGCTCAGTGAAGTTATTAATTATTGTTGACATTTGACGTTCTTCAACTAATATTATTCGTGTGCAGTCTTCAACAACTCAACTTGGGTGTTTTTGAAGTTACTAATAGCTCAATACTGGCGTACATTTTTTCGTCTTCTGTAATTCCATCTAATCTCTAGCATTTGTGATGCAGTATCCAGACTACACAGATGCTTACTTAAGGCTTGCTGCTATTGCGAAAGCTCAAAATAATGTTCTAATGAGTACAGAACTGGTAGCTATTTTTCCTATATTGCCTGTACAAAATATTTTAATTTGGAGTTTCTCTTTGTATGTGCTAAATATACTTTTGCTTTTTTTGATTACAGATTTCTGATGCTCTCAAGGTGGATGAGAAATGTCAAGATGCATTGTTGATGCTTGGTGACCTGGAGCTTAAGAATGACGACTGGGTCAAAGCAAAAGAAACTTTCCGTGCAGCTAAAGACATGTCCAATGGAGATGATTCTTATGCTTCTCTTTGTCTGGTACACATTTTTTCTCGGAATGCATTTATCTTTCATTGTTGTACCAGTTCTTTCTATCAGTAGTAGTTTAAAAGGTACATTTTAAGCACCTTCAAGGTTAGGAAGGTGGAATATTTGTTTTATGTATTTGTCTTATTTGAATTGCAGAAATAGTCTCTTAATACAAATATGAGGTAAGTCTGCATATATCAAGTGTTAATGGCCTGATCCTTCCCCAGACCTAGCACATGCGGGGGTTTTTATGCACTAAGCTGCCCTTTATTTGATTTATTTGAATCTCAAATAAAAAGGAAAAATTTCATATGATGCTGGAGAAGTCTAGATTTTATTCACTTTGGTTACAACAATCTTAATATTGAGAGCTCATACATTTTCTTGAACAATTCAGGGCAATTGGAACTACTTTGCTGCTATCCGATCAGAGAAAAGAGCTCCTAAGTTGGAAGCTACACATTTGGAGAAGGCTAAGGAACTGTATACGAAGGTATATTCCATGTTAAACATTTATAATTCCAATTTCAACCCGTGCATTTTGCAATTATCTATCAGCTGGGATGATGAGAATGTTTCATGATTTTTATCTAATAGTGTCACGAGATTATCTTAGTAAACTAGTTGCCTATGGTTGAACTCGATATAGTTTCATTATCTATGTGTAACTATAAGAAGGGAAAAGGTTAGAGGGGCGGACATAGATGAAGTGAACTGTTCCACGTTTTGACCAATGCTTATGACTAGGGCTGCAGTTATGCTTGGTTCATCTATGCTCAACTTAGCTGATTTATTATTCATGGGAATGTACTTGGGAGGTATATTATTTTATGTTTTCCGCTAAAACGGAGTGGGGAATGGTGTGCAATGGCAGCTGTGAGAATTGAACTCTGGCATATTAGCTGAGAAAGGAATAGCTTTTTGCCTTGAGCAAACCTGTACTCTCTTTGTTATTTTAATTATATGAATTTAATTTTCTTAACTTGATTAAATGCATGATCATTTTCCTGTTTATAGTTTGTTTCTAAGGAAAGATGTATACTATACTGTTATCTGAAGAAAAAGCTTGATACATCCCTGTCACTTGCAAATTATAGTCTGAGTGCATAGTAACTTTTAGGTGAAGAAAGTTCTTTTATGTCTGATTTTAGCTCAAATGCAAGCTCTAATATTGGGTTCAAACTTGAGCTGAAGTTGAACTAAAGCTTGAATTCTAATCAGTGGTTTAGTTGAGTCAGGTGTGACTGCAAGCTGTAATTTTAGGAAATGTGAAGCACCAGATTTTAACTTCGGTAGTCTTCAAGCTTGAGCTCCTCTTGATTGGTTTAACAAAGCTTGAACCCTGGAGCTTCAGCATCCAGAGCTCAGTTGATTTGGCACATCTACGAATTTATTTTCCTTGATCATCATATATAAATAGTTCAGACACTTAATTCATAGACATCACGTGGTTTCTCTGTGCTATTTAAAAAACTTTCTGGATTTGTGTTCCTTATTCTTCCTGTTTATTTTCCCATAATATTTGCTTGTGGAGATGTTCTGCAGCCTGCTTACACATGACCACTGTAATTTCCACTTACCAGGTTCTTCTCCAGCATACTGGTAACCTATATGCAGCTAATGGTGCTGGAATTGTGCTAGCAGAGAAGGGTCAATTTGATATTTCAAAGGAACTTTTCACTCAGGTTAGACCGGCTTACTCTGCATAATTTAACTTCTTTATGAAGATATGTAGTTTCAAAGCTTTTCAGGCTTTGAATTGTCATAGGTTCAAGAAGCTGCAAGTGGAAGTGTTTTTGTCCAGATGCCAGATGTGTGGATAAACCTTGCTCATGTTCACTTTGCTCAGGGGAATTTTGCACTGGCTGTGAAAATGGTTGGTTTGGACTTTTCCTGATTTGGATTTTAATTTTTTATGTTTTGAATGTTTGAATATTTTTACCACCCCTATGCTAATGATAATTGTTTTTGTAGTATCAAAATTGCTTGAGGAAGTTTTACTACAACACCGACAGTCAAGTGCTGCTGTATTTAGCACGAACACATTATGAAGCTGAACAGTGGCAAGACTGTAAAAAGACATTATTAAGAGCTATTCACTTGGCACCCTCAAATTATACATTAAGGTTTGATACAGGTGTAGCACTGCAGAAATTTTCTGCATCAACGTTGCAGAAGACAAAACGGACTGTGGATGAGGTTCTCTTATAAACTTTTTCTCTATAGCTATGACAGATAATAGTGTATTGTTGCCCTTCATGCTGCTTTAGCAAAATGTAGTAAAGTTTTACTTGAATTCATATTTTCCCTAAGTTTTGATGTTAAATGCATGATATGTGGTTTGTACTGCCTTAAGAAAAATTTATGATCATAATTCCTGCCAAAGATGCAATGGCCATAGCTTTTCTTTAATGAATGAGATTTCATTTCTAGTTTCCTTGAATATATTGTGTGTTCCTGATTTGTTATGTTGGATCAGTTCCACTAATGTCAAGTGTATTATGTGCATAGAGACTAGGTGTAATTTGTATCAGCAGTTGCCTCATTGTGAAATTTGTCTTGGCAAGACCTTTCATGAAACTTTTTCACCTGGATGATAGGTACGGTCAACAGTCGCTGAGCTTAAGAATGCAGTTCGTGTATTCAGCTTGTTATCTGCTGCTTCAAATCTTCATTTTCATGGTTTTGATGAGAAAAAAATTGAAACCCATGTTGAGTACTGCAAACACTTGCTTGAGGCTGCAAAAGTTCATTGCGAGGCAGCTGAGCGTGAAGATCAGCAAATTAAGCAGAGACTAGAACTTGCCCGGCAGGTTATATTGGCTGAGGAAAACCGCAAAAAAGCTGAGGAACAAAGAAAAGCTCAGGTACTTAGAAAATTTAGTTGTCTGTTGTAGATATCATTATTGTTTCATTTACTCATTGAAGGTTTTAAAACAGTTGGAGAAAAGAAAACAAGATGATGAACTGAAACTAGCAATGAAACAAGAGGAGCACTTTCAGCGGATAAAGGTACAAAAAATCTGCCTTTGATATTCCTGTGTGTAATCTGGATGTGGGCTTTCTTCCTGTCTGTGTAGTTCATATTCTCTCCTGTACATGTTTATTTCCTCAACAGCCAGCAGTTAATAAAGGATCTGGCGTTAGATTGTCAACATCCTTTTCAGTGTTTTGTTGAATTGCCTTCTAGTATTGTAGAAGGACCATGCTATCCATGGTAAAAGTAAAATAGTAGACCATAAAAAAGGATATCTCTGCTGGGAAGTGAGACTTGTATGGGCATATTATCAATCGTTTCCCGGAAATTAAGTTCCAGATAGATTAAGACTAATATTTACTGTGTATTGTTGCAGTACCATTGGATCAATGACTCTATAAATGGTTCACCATCTGGAAAGGTTCTGTTTGATATGAGGATTGTGAAAACCAGCCTTGATGAATGTCGTTATTTCCAGGATACATGATTGATAAGTTACTAGTGTTCACTGCTACAGTTACTGATCAAAGCTTTATGCTCCTGAGTTACAATCAAAGGGCTTATCAAATTGCTTGACTTGATAACACAACCAATTTACCCCAGGGTATTCGATAAGTAGGGATGCTATATGTAACATATATGGTTCTAGTTTTACTCGTGTGGTGACAAAGATTCAGAATCTTTCAAAAAGTAAACTCCTTGAATGTGAGGTTTGACAAATTCTAGAGCATTTAGGGTTTGTTTGGAGTGTGATGTATTTGGAAAAAGTTGTATTGGAATGTGTGAAAATTTTGGTGGGTATTTTTTGATAGAAAAAGTATTTTGGAGAGAAAAGTGAGAGTAAAATTTTTTTAAAATTATGTAAGAGGAATTTGAGTGAGAAAATTTGATTTTTAAATTTTGAAATAAAAATATGTTTGGATAGATTGTTTTTGTTTGAGAATTTATTTATTTGCAAATGAGAAAGCCTTGTCCAAACAGACCCTTAGTTATCCCAAACAAAAGGACAGCCATATGGTTTATAGAATATTCACAGGGCAAAATTGCTATTCCTTTTTTCCACATTTGCATAATCTATGCTCAAATATTCATTCTGCATGAAAATGAAAATTTCTGATTGACCCGTAGGAGCAATGGAGGAGCAGCACTCCAGCCACTAAGCGTAAGGATAGGCCTCCAACTGAAGATGAGGATGATGGGCATGGTGAGAGGAGGAGGAGAAAAGGAGGAAAAAGAAGGAAGAGAGATAAGAAGTCACGGTATGAATCTGAAGACATGGAACCAGATGCAGAGGATCAGGAAGAGATAGGTGATGAAGATACTAATGTGAACTACAGAGACTCTGACCATCAAGTTAATGATAAGTCTGATCAAGCTGAAAGCAATCCTCAAAATCTTCTTGCGGCAGCAGGCCTTGAAGATTCTGAGGCAGAGGATGATGCAGTAATTCTCTCTCTCTCCTCCCCCTTCCCACCCCCCCCAAAAAAAAAAAAACACGCATACTCCCCAACACAACACTAACTCAGACAAATAGTAGAAACTCAAGAACACATAACATGCAGTCCCTCTGGTATCATTTTCTACCTCTTTCAAGGAAATCAATTAGCTTTCTGCGCAAGCATATATATTCTACAGTGATGCATCACCAGGATTTCGCAGCTTTGTAAATGGAGAGCAATATTGAAGTAGACTACCACTGTTTGCAGCTTTCCAGCTGAATGATGGCTTTTGTTACTCTTTTCTCTGGTTTTGCTTCTATATTTTGGGATATGAATTTCTGTCAACATTCTTTTGATGACTTGGGGAGTTTCTTGTGTTGAATAATGCTTAATATCCACATCCCATTTTTATTACCTCAAAATCACAATTAACTTGTTAGTTGACTAAAATAGCATTTGTTTCCTCATCACCATGAAATACATTGAATACTTGATACTTAAATCTTTTCTGCATATGACCATACATATTATGGTCTGAAGCCTTTTTCATTTGCTGAAGGTCCCTTCATCCAATGCAAGTCGACGGAGGCAAGCATGGTCAGAGTCAGATGAAGATGAACCTTTTCAGAGGCAGGCGGCAGATCATGCCGCAGGAATGTCAGATACTGATTGAGAAGTTGGAACAGCCGGTAAAAGGTTAGATAGATATGCTTCTGTTGATGATGATTAATGAGATTTACCATGGATTGGTAGCAAGTATACCATGACACAGCTAACTAGAAGGTTCCATTTATTTCCTTTTTCCGTTCTTTGAACCAAATAGAACCAACCTTTTCTTGGAGCGTACTTGTGGAAATGGTTTATAAAATGGCCTTTTGAAGCTTATCAGGTCGTTTTACTGAAGACACCTGCTCTTGAATATACAGGATAAGACTCAAGAGTTTGTTATTGAAGACTCTTCTTGTAACTAGTACTCACAGTACATTTTTTAAACTTGTGGATTTCGTAAACTAGTTTTAGTTATGTTACATATTTTGTAGATATACATATGGCCAATCAGCTAGGATATATGATCCAAGTATGTACTTCAGCGTTCAAGATCTAAAGGTACAATTCCCATGTTTGTTAATACCCCAACTCTTTTCTGTTTTGTTCTTCTTTTAATATGTTTGTGTGGCTAGTTTTTCCCCCCAAAAAATTCCCTGGGGGGAGGGAATATCATATATTGGAACATCACATGAGAGAACCCAGGAGTCAGTCCAGTGGAGTGCCCCACCAATCAGAAAGGAGTAAAGGTTCTTGCTTACTTTTCCTAAAGTATATTATAGATTCATACTCTATCAAAATATGTTTTCCTGGACATAGAATCAAGTTTTTATGTCTTGTTGCTTACTTTTGTAACGTCGTCTTCATCTGAAATGATGACTTGGGTATATTTTCGCCAGTGCCAATACTATTCTCCATTTGTATGTGATGTATCACTATCAAATGAACCAGGGTAGCTAACTCTTTTAAAGAAAACTTTAAGTGGATGGTCCCACCCATTGCAAATCCCAAAAAATTTCAGGACTCTTATAACGCCGTGTTGAAGTCAATGTGAAACTTGGGCTCTCTAAGTCATTTTCGAGCGTGATTATGCATGCCCTTGGGGAGTCGAGGGAAATATGTATTCGTTTTGATTTCCAAGGGATCCCCAGCGTCTAAGCAAAATTATTTGGTGTCGGTATGTTTGGTTGGCACAAAAATGTCGTACTCTTCTGTGTTCCTTCAAATTTATTGTCTTCAGCCAAGCAACGTACGCATCATTGTTGTCATCCTCTTTTATCTGAAGTTTTCTGCCCCCTAAATGCCAACCAGAGCAAACAGGAGAAAGTGAGGTTGATACGGATAAGAGTTTATAGACTACCGTCGTACTAGAATTGTTCGCATCAAAGCGTAAATCGGCCCAAACTCAGTTTGACTGCTGTTTGACAAGACAAGGCTGTTTGTATTTGTTTTGTGAGAGGGGCCGCCTGGGGGCAGGGATAATCGAATTAGATACTAAGTTTGGTTTGATTACCAAATAAATCATTTTTTCATATTTATATAAGGATTTATTCATCCCTCTGATTTTGGGCTAGCATCAATGCAGGAGGGTTCTTTTCCCTCCCAAAAAAATTGGGAAAAGGAGCCAAAAAAAGGGGCCATCTGCGAGGAGGAGAGAAATTTAGAGGGTGACAAAGGTTTTTAAGGAAGGGATGTTTTCAGTTTTAGATCAGGAAGAAGATTGCCAAAGATTGCTGAAATCAGCCCAGTCCAGAATTAAAAGGAACAGGTCCCAAAAGTAGGAGGTAGTCGTAAGTCAGTTTATGGATGACTGGGCAGACAGTCATAGCGTGCAGTGCAGTCAGTCACAGTATGGTGCGGTATCTGAGAGGCTGAG
Source organism: Gynochthodes officinalis (assembly GCA_020080225.1). Lineage (NCBI taxonomy): Eukaryota > Viridiplantae > Streptophyta > Magnoliopsida > Gentianales > Rubiaceae > Gynochthodes > Gynochthodes officinalis. The sequence continues at coordinate 42,688,838 of CM034615.1, read as the reverse complement.
ACTGCAAAAAGTGTACGGCACAGTAAGCTGTTTTATAGATACTGAATGATTTCATCTGCTCTGTGTGGGAGAAGGGTGAGGTAAAAAGCCTGCAAAAGATGCTGAACACTTTGAAAGAACGAAAGGAAACTCACTCTCTTATCTCTCTCTCTGTCTGTACTGCTTCTCTCATAGTCATAGACTGATAGCATGATAGCAATAGCATGGTAATATATGGAGAGGGATTCATGGAACAGTGGAGCATCTCTAACATTACAATACCTGTAAGTCTGTGACCTGCACCCTGTCCTGGTTTAGCAATCAAGTATCTGACACTTCTGGTGTCCCAGACTGAGCAACTTCCTTCCCATCCCAGGCCGACTGCCCCATTTTTGCAACAGCGTTATTATTTGTGCCTCAGAATGCTGATTAATTCGCTCCATTCCCCGTGCACCCCGTTCACTTGTCCTCAGGCACCTCTGGTAAATCTACGTGGATCTATGCGGGACAAACACTGTTTTTTTTTTTCCTTCCCTTCTCCTTTTTGACCGTACAAAAAGAACTGTTTTTTGCGGTGTCTGCATTGAATTAGCAATACTCGGTAGCACTTTGAAATGGGTATAATTTTTTTTATTAATTATTTTTCTTTATTATCTTTTTCAAAATACATATGATTTTTTATTAGTTATACAATATAATATATTTAATATAATTATAAAATTTATAATTTTATACTCACTTTTTAATTATGTGTCTATACATTATTATTAATAAAAATATTTTTTAAATTACATTCAAAAATGAATTTATTTAATGAAATGAGTGTATGATATAGTGCACCTTAATACATTATTAAATATATGATTTGTTATTTTTATCTTTATTTTTTAGACTATAGGTATTTTATATATATTATTATAATCGAGAAGAATAACTTTAAAAATTTTTGTTTTAATATGAATTTTAAAAAATAATAATAATAATCTCCTCTTTTGGTATAATAATAACTTACTAACACAAACAACATGTCATGCATGAATGCATGAGATGGATTTAAGACTTAACAGGGAAGCAGGCATGCAAAAGAGTAAAAAGATTTTATTTTTCACAAATCGGATGGGAAAATGTTTTATTTTTCTCTTGTGGAGATTAAAGTTTTACCTTTCTAAAAGAGTTCAGTATACTTACATCTATGCTATAGTTACCCTACAAGATAGTATTATTTTTTCAGTCCTAAAATAAAATCATTTTTAATAAGTACGTCACTTTTAATATATTATTAAATGCATAATTTTACATCTTTATTTTTACCTTTTAATTATGATTTTTTTTTGAAAATACACGCTTTTTGATGGATTAGTGATTGTAAAATTCTAGAATTTAAAAAAGAAAAAAAAGAGTTTTTGTTAAACATAGACGTTTCCCTTGATTGGTATTTCTCCAGTCTATTCTAATCCCTTTATATTGTTGCGTCACTTTCTTCTTTCATCAATCTTTGGCTATATTTTCTTGTATAGCATGATACGTTTAAAAACTCTTATTAACCAAAATAATAATAATAATAATAATCATCCCTCCTAACCAAAAAATTATATCCTATCATTCATCAATTCAGAATATAAATCATAAACAAATAAAAATTAACATTTTGTTTATTGGAACCCACAAATAACTATTGTTGATAGATTCACTCGAATCCGAGGATATAGAGGATATTGTTAATAATATTGCGTTCAAAATTGGAAGAGAACTATAAATTTTGACACAATTTTAATGTCAAGAAAATATGAAAAGCTGCAGCTCATTTTTTTTTATTTTTTTTTGAATTTGTTTAAGGACTGCATGTTATTCAAATTTTGAAAAAAAAAATTTGTATGGAACCATATTTTGATTAATAATCCATGTAAAATTTATTGATTTGCATGTCAGTTCAAAAGTTTTTTAACTCCATTTAAATATTTTTTTTCCATTCAAAATATTTTTAGTTGGAGAATTAATAAAAATATCATCAATATCATCCATTCCAACCGAAAAAACCTAATCAATGAAATTAAAGTGAACGAATAAACAATGAAAATAATCCAGCAACAAATGGTAAATATCTTCTGACATGCTCAACACTACTTGCTTGTGGCGGGTTTATATAGAAGAGTGAGATTTTACACATAATTGATTTAGGATAGTACTATCGGATCATAAAATCGTAAGATGTTAAAAAAATTAAAAAAAATATAATTTATAAATTATTTTTAAAAGAATTATTAGATATGTAAAAAAAATCATATATAATTTATAATTAAATAATTTTATTTTAATTTTAATTTTTTATAATATTTTAATATCAAAAAATATTTATATTTAATTTATTTATTTATTATGAAAAATTAATAAAAATATAATTAAACTAATTAAATTATTTATATAATCTATACGATTTGCTCCACCATCTTTCTTGCTACAAACTACTAACCAATGCATCCAAATATTTGGCAGTTCATTCCAGATTTCGAACCGCTCGACATATTCAATGCTTTGGCCATAAATGATTCCGTGGAAAAACTATCCATTTGTTCCAATGTCGTTATTGCTTGCTGAGGGATTTGGGGCCAGTGTGTTCTTCTTGAACAAGCACTTGCTGAGTGCTTTGGGACTGTTATATGCTTGATGGAAATGTTGTAAGAACTAAGAGCTGAATCCCAGTTCAAAATTTTACTTGAATTGCTTGGAGGTAGAGCTACCCCAGAGTCAGAAAGCAATTTTATCAAATAACGTAATCTGACTCATCTTTCAATCTCTAAAAATTGGCGAGATTGAATTGTACTTTCATGCTCAAAATGTGTTTTTGGCTATTATTTGTGGTTAATTTCTTTAAACAAAAACACTAGGTAGATCCTTAGAAGACCAAAAGCACCGCTATGATAATTTCTGGGCAATAAAGGCAGTCGCCCAACAAAATCTTGCAACTTTTTGGGCAGGGCATACATAACCACAACCAATACAGTCAAAGGAGGCAAACCCCAGTTCATCAGCTTTGTTAAACAAACACAGCAAGTTGCAAAAGCCAATTTTGGCAGAGGGTCCATCACTATTGCTACAAAAGCCAAAAGCTCTTAGCTCATCAGCCACTGTCTGAAAGCAACCGTAGCAAAAGAATCAAAAGATGGAAGATTTTTAAACCACCTGCGAATACAGACATGAAAGCATGTGGCGAAAATCTAGACATCTGCCGACCTAATTAGCCATTTAAACATGCAATCAGGTTGGTTTGGAAATATACTATTACGTGTTTAAAAGCAAATGGGAAAAATTCCGCATGGGATATACCGTACTTACTACTGATAGTTCTTCGCACTACAACATCACTGACAACAACAATAATAAAATTCCCAGCAAATTAACTTGCAAATGTAAAAAGAACAGTTCAAAGACCACACTACATATGTATACAGAGCAGATGGAACAGAAAATGAAAAGACCCACCACCATTAAGTACTTTTTTGTCTTTTTGATTCAGAATCTCACTGTTCAGACCTCATTTATCTGCAAAATCAAAGAGCAAGTAGGAGGGTCAAAATAGAATGTAGTCATGGACAAAATGGGTGCACTAGACTAACTGTAGGATCAATTCATGGTAAATTTATGTACCGTTTCTGGTCACGAAGAAGTCTTGTGAGGAGTTGGGCATGGAAATTGAAAGCTGGATTTTTGAAACAGGAACATGGCTTGAAAATTTATCATGACCAGCTGCATTATCAAGCCATGAATCACCTTTGTCTTTCGGAGGCCATTCATCGAAGAAATCGTGCATTACCTTCTTGGGTTGATCATCTCTTTCCAACATTAGAGTCATTTCATGGTTCTTTTCATCACAACCCCCCAGTGGATTAAATTGCTGCTGGCCTTGCTGCTTTTGTATTCTTGAAGTCATCATGTTGTCGTTAAGGCATTGAAGTTGCAAGTAATTAGAACAATGTCCACTGCCTGAGTAAGCCCTCTGTTGCTTCATATGGCCCAAGGGTGAACCCATTGCCAGTGGTGCTAATTGCCAACAAGAATCATCAATTGATGACCCAGAAATATTCCTCATAGTCCCAGAAGGTTCTGAGAAAAATGCATGCTCATGATCAACTTCCTCTTTAGCTCCCTGACCATAACTGCTGAATTTTTAAGGCAGCATTTTAGCTAAGAATATTACTACTATTAACTAACTAATGGTAGCTCAAAAGATAAAGAAAAAGACTTAGAACTGTCTGTACCTATAGCCTTTGCTGCCTCCGTGAGAATAAGCAGAGTCCAGTAGAAAATTGGTGGTTCCATTTTCATGAGAGGAAAAATCATTCCCTGGAGGTCTAGAGGAGGATGAATGCGAATAGAGGAAATTAGGATGGTTAAAGTGAACACTAGAACTTGTGTAACTAGGATGGTGTTCAGAATGGGCTAATGATGTGAGACAAGAGAAAGAGTGATGAGATGTGGGACTAGAGGGTGAAAGAGTGTTGGTGGTTTTGCTGATTGATGAGATAGGGATGGCTGTTGGTGGATTTGGTGTTGGTGATGATGCTGTTGTGTTACTTGATAGCGATGGCTGAAGTGGTGGTGGTGGTGTTGTCACAAGTTCCACAGGCTTTCTTGAACGGTTTCTGCCTCTGTGCATGTGTCTTTCACAGTACTTGGAATCAGGGTAAGCTTCTTTTGAGCACCTCCACTTCTTCCCATCTGTTCTTCTGCACCTTCCCGGCTCTGGGTCTACTTTCCTCCCAAAACCCATCTGAAAACAGTTCCATCCCACTGCATAGTTCAGCGCAGTTCATCAAAATCCCATTGGTTTTTTTGCTTTAAAAAAAACAGTAAAGATGCTAAGAGAGAATAAAGAACATAAGAGTCAAAAGAATATTGAGCATAAAGAACTGATTTTTGCGTTTCCTTTATTTTTTTCATCCCTCAAAACAATGAAAGTGGAGCTGTAGAGTGCTTTGTTATTACGTTGAGGTTGGTGGAGGAGGAGTTTGGAGGAGATAGAGGAATCCGAGCTTCTTCTGACAGTGTAAAGAAGATCAGGAGGGATGGGCATCCCAGAAACCATGTATTTGAAGATAAGAGCCTGGTGTTCAAGTTCTTGCCACTGAGATGCAGTGAAAGGAAACCTGCTCCTTACAGTACTCATCATTCCAAAAGGAAAAACTGAAAACCCGAAGATGAAGCAAAATCAACCTACAATAACTTTTTGCTGCCTTCCCGGATTCAATTCTGGTTCCTTTACAGGGTGAGTAGTCCTTAATGGGGTGGTGAAAGGCTGAAAGGGCGGTGAAATATACGTATACTACTGTAGCAGTAGTACTACTACTCCTCGGTGTTTTTAAGTGTTGTAGCAGGAGTAGTAGTAGTAGGTATATTTATTTCAGGGACCATTTGGGTTGCAGAATCTTCTGTACATGGATAAAACTAATGGTTCTGAACAACATTGCTGCCACCCCTCTCTCTTCCTCTCTAATATTATGACACACAGACACAGTATCAGTAAGTAGCATCCCTCAATCTCTCTCTCCGGAACGTGTACTGTGCACATATTATGACTGCACCTCTCTGCTGCATCTGGTGCTACTGCTGCAACTATGCTGCCTTTATGGCAGCACTTGTCTCTGACAACAATACGGAAATCCATAAACTAAAGAGGAGGTGCCCTGGGCCTAACTTCCTAGGGGAGGGGTTGGGTTGGGGAAAAAATCAAATTCAGACTTAAAGGCCAAGGCCAAGGGGCCAGGGGGTTACTATTTACTATTGGAAGGAACAATACAAACTTCTCCTTACTCACTAGGAACTAGGGGCCTAAAAGCCAAATGATTCTTGTAATAAAGAATGACTTACCTACTAGTATATAGTATTATAGTATAATATTAATGTGTTTGTGTGCTAGAGTTGGTGACTGAAATGCTGTGGCGCTAGCTCATGAGAAGATTGTACGGGGTTTGAGCTCTTACTGCTGCGACTTTCACTTTTCATCTAATATCTGTTACTTTACCAGTAAACACCCCACTACTAATATTTTGACCTTTCTCAATTTGGGGAGGTGTTTCAGGGCTTCTTTCTGATTCACCTGAAAGTTTGAATCCTCTACCCTTCCCTGGCTAGTCTTCCCAACGTAGCATTAGCAGAGTCAGTAACTAGTCAAGTACACTTTATAAATAGTAATTTGTGTTTCGAAAAGATCTGGGCTGCGAGTATCATTTGCTTGTGTTTCTTGCTAATTGAATCTTGTTTTGACTTTATTTTCATACTATCCTACTCTCAGATGGGAAATTGTTGTTAAGTCATAGCCCTTTTAAAGGTTAAAGAACTCCATTAGATTAATGTTTTGGCTCACACCATATGAGTTTAGCATGGTTTCACATATGGAAGTCAATATTGGAATTGAAAGAAACTTTAAGGTGATATATAATACTTTTTTGTTTGCAACACGTTTAATATATTATTAAATATATTAATTTTTTTATTTTTTATTTTTTATTTTTTAAATGTAGTCATATATAAATCATTATTAATAATGATAATATAAGTTTGTAGTTTATTTTTATTTTTTTTTATTTTTGGCTGAGGGAGTATATTTTATAGCATAATATTATGGGAGTTTGTGTGTTAGTTTTAGTTCTTAATTCCTTCTTCAGAAAATGGATTTTACGCCTTTGATGCCTCCATTTAAATCAGGTATGCGGGTTATAGGTTGGATAGTACTGCAACACCGCAAGAAAGCATGAATGGGCTCCGCCGCTGGTTTCACGCCTTTTGATGAACTATGCAGATGGCCACAGAAGGCGCTATTGCATGTAGGCTTTCTTTTTTGAAAAAACAAAAAAGGAATTTAGGTTCAACCTATTAACTAAACAAATTTGGCTATTTTTAACTAAATTGAACCCTTAGCATTAAACTTTATTATAATAAAAACGAATATCAAAAATATAAATATTAATACAAATTATAATATTTATACTAACTTATTAAAGTGTGTAAATAACGTGGCAAATAAAAAATATAACAAGAAATTCTTTTTAAATTTTTATCACCAGAGGAAAAAAAAGTATGGAGTTATAATTGGTCCTAGAATCCTAATTTGCATAAACTAAGGACATAAAAGCATGATTTTTTCTGTTGAAAAAAAAAGGGAAAACAATAGAAAAGTGTAATTTTAAGAGATCATACCAACACAAATATCACATGCAAGATATTTTTGCCTTTTTCAATGTCACATTGTATCTTAAGATAATTTTCTAGTTGATCAGAACCTTCACTCTCTTGCTCTGTCAAGATGCTTTAGAATTGAAAAACCAGCCGAACCCAATCTAATTTATCATAATTAATTAATTAAAACGTTGGTTAAAAATTATTTCTCAAATCAGTGAATCTTGAATATACCAATGAGTTCCATTCTCTGAAAAGAAAAATCAAAGTACCAAACTCTCAAAAAAGAAACAATCCCACTTGAAAGTGTGTTGCACTAAATTATGAGTACATGTTGAGCCACGGGACAGAAATTCCACACTATAATCATACAATACGATGCACATATTTAAACACAAAAAGGGCCATTGTTAAAATTGTTTACTATCCCTAAATGGTAAAAGTTAGAGAACTGATTCATCCTAAGATAAAAATGGGCAATCTAGCCAACCAATTCACCAAATATGTTCGATTCAATTCAGCAAATTGCTTCTTTTTTGTCAGAAATGAGTGGAACCTTGGCTGGTTTCCAGTCTCACTCGTCCAGTGATGTTGCTTTCAAAATATTGATCCTCTTTTTTAAAAAAATATTATGAAGATTTTTATTCAAGATTCTTCCCAAAAAGAATGGAAAGAATAAAAAAATGTCCAACATCCACAAAAATAAACGAAAGAAGCTGCAACAGTCCAAGAACAAAACACTTTCCTATCATATGTTGTTTAGCTCATTTCATTTTAGCATTGGTTAATGTTTAGATGAATCCCTTTTCTTGATCCCTCCAAACATTGTATGTAAAAAGTCACACCGCTGGGACTCAGGAGTCAGGACTTTGGCATGGTTCAATGGCCAGTATTTTTAGGGCTACTAGACCTCTCAACTTGTACCCGACCAGGCAGGCCCCAACCAGCACTAGCAATGTAAGGACATCCAATATAGATTTACAGACTAAAGTGAAAAAAGAAAAAACAGAACTCGCTGAGAACTCACCAAACACATTTTCCCTGGAAATTTCCTTGTCAAATTGCCTCAAAGCATAGTTGGTAAGTACACAGCATTCATAATTTCACTGCACTCCAAAAGTAATTCTTATCATGGCCATTGCTATTCTGACAAAGACCCTCATACTCACTGGCCCATCTGAGAGCCTTCCTCTGCACATTTTTGGTGCAAGAACTGAAAAGCATCCCCTACCATGGAATGGTTCTCGCTTAAATTGTTGAAAATCCTGTTGCGTTGGGCCTTGCTTTTGTCCTGCCTTAAAACATGGTACCATATACCACGTCCTCTTTTCTTCACTCAACTTCCCACTCTCCCTCGTACCATTGGAGTTTGTCAGTCATAAGTTTTTACCATGGAGCACGTGATATATCCAAATTTTATTCGAAGACACAGAAGCTGCGAGAAGTTAACTCTGAAAAGCTAGTCTCTAAACAACTTTAGATGAACCTTTAGCATCTAGTCTTTTAGCTGGACCAGGATCAGAATTGCCATTTTCATGTAAAGACTTAGCAGATAATGCTTCTCTTGGCAGATTTAATGGTTGACGTAAGTTCTTCTTGGGTACCAGGATAACTGATTTCTTCAAATTATAATCAGATTTACCATCAACACCATCGAAATGGAGAAAATGCGAATAAAAACATGAGCCATAAGCAAGGTAAAGGCTCTAATCTAAAAATTTAATGCAAGTGTTAAATAAACAACAAAATATGTGTCTTCCCCCCCTTAATGTTCTGATTCGTCTAGTGGTGTCCTCTAAATGGTTCTTCCTTCAAGACCTGGATATAGGGAAAGGGAAATTTGGCCTTCACGGGTTGATTAACAACATAAGGGATTTGAAGCATCTATCCAGGACTGGCTAAGGAATGTATACCTGCAGAGAATGTTTGTCATTGTTAAAGGTAACAGAGTAAAGCACTTAGCATATCAGAAGACCAAGACAATTGAGGACATACCTTACAAACAAACGCCTTAAACTCATATGATACACGAGCATCGCAATTAAAGGATTAAGCACATCAGTATGCTTCTTTCCCTCCGCATTACTCCCCTACCTCAGCATATACGAAACATCAGAAACTGTATGGACCTCCCACAACAAATACATATAGTTACTAGAACTGTTTAACTCTGGCAGATACGTACATCCAGCAAGGGAAAAAGAGATAAATATAAATAATTAATTATATACACAACAGATCCTGTATACAACTTGCCTCTCATTTGAACTACTAAATTTAGGAAACCACCTAACAGTTGGTATGAACTATGATATGATGTTACATTTCCTTTCAAAAAAGGTACAAATTTCAAGTCCACTAACTAGTTGACCCCCGCGGGGGGGCACGGTGGGGGAGAGGGAGGGAAGATTAGACCTGAAATAAACAAAAATTTTATATTGAAACTCAAAACTAAATGCTTTAAGTTACAGAACTTGCGTTCTGCTGACTAGCATAATACATTGCCAAGTCAAATATCCCGGCAATCTACTCCTTCTGGAAGAAAGAAAGTACAAAATCCGTATGAACTGAGAATAGCTGTGTGTCCACAAAGAGCTGCACAACATACAGAGAAAAGCTCATCACTTTCAACCAAGTGGCCAACCAAAGCACTAATCAAATACGAACACTGAGAGGAGCAACATAATTACATTCATCATTATCAAAATCGACAAGAAATGCCACCAGTAACATTCACCAAAAGGAACCTACCTTCATAAAAGCTCGATCACGACTAGGGAAAGACTCTATGAAACTCTCCTTCAAAAGCAAAGATACCTGATGGCAAAATAAAAGTAAGCTAGAAGTGACGCATGAGATGACTAAAAAGAATAAACTGCATAACCATGTGAAGATGCTATTCAAATGAGATCATAGTAAAACCCTCTTGTCAACGATAGATAACAGTTGACAACAAGATATATGCACAGCATCCTAGACCAATACAATATGCCTGATGTGCATCAATCAACAATACCCTTTGCAATGGCCAAAAGCTTCTTTTTGAGCAAAACTTGAAGAATAAGGTAACTGACGTAGAATGATAAAATTAAGGTACAATGCCCCAGAGAGTATACAATTTGGTGGCATGCCTAGGTAATGATGCATTATGCAAAACTCTTATAAAATCTGAGATTAAGGATTCCTTTATTAGTTGAAACTAGATTCGAAATGCAGTAATACTCCACAATTGTCAGTTAGAATAAACACCACCACCACATGTAACCAAACAACTCATAGAAAGTAACAATTCAAAGTTCTATGATCCATAATATAGATAGAGTAATACCAGATAGAACTTCTTGCATTCAAAGAAAAAATAAAATGATGAAGGTCACTGTATTATCACCATGATATTAAAATCAAATAAGCAACAGAACATTCTTTTGTCACTTTTTTGTCTCTTCTGAACACAGAAGTCAATAAAATCTCAATATTTGAACATATCCAATCAGTTTTGGAGACTTCATAAACTAGTTCCAATGGCTGATAACCTGGATGATTCTAGAGGATTGTTTACAAATGGACACGTCACTTAGATAAAGTTCTGATTGTGTCAAAAGATTGTTCCAAAATAAATTCATGGCAGTAGTTGAGAGAAAAAAGAAGTGCGGGTATCAGAGATTCAATCACTATTCTGATAAGAAAACACAAACCTTATCATCATTCGATTGCACATTAGTGATTGTGTGAGATCGAAGGTGGGAGCAAAGAGAATCCAAGTAAGTTCTTAAAATTGAAAGGAAACCTTTGCAAGCTTCAGCCTGATAAAAATAATAAAATCAAAACAAATAAGCATTAGAGAAGCAATTAGACATAAAAAGAGAATCTTGTTAAGAAGCAAGATAAGAAAATCAATAAAACAAGGGGTTTAGGGTGGCAATTACAAGGACAACAAGTCAATCAGGATAAAGCCCTAGAATCTGTGAAATCCATTGGCACTAGAATTTTCATAATGATTGAAGCAATTAAATTCACAATCTTCACAATAGGAGAAAGAAGCAAAGATTAATTGCCATGCGAACAGGCAAATGAAGCACAAATTACGTGCTTCAAGCAAACGAAGCACAAGGTATGAGGAAAATGCTTATGGGTATTTTCATCATGATCAAATATTAGAGTTTTTGGTTTTACCTGAAAATATTCCCTTTGATTTAGCACAAATTGGTATAACCAGTAAGACTATCACTTTAAATATTGAAGAAATCCATGGAGATTAACAATGTTTCTAAATGTTATAAAGCAAGATAGCAAAGGGAGACAGATGGCAGTAAATTGTTCACAAGAAAAAAAATTCAAACAGACTTGCACTGAAAGGCAAGTAGAACTATATTCAAACCTGCACATCTGTGCACTCGTGAATTGGCCGTTTTCTCCCCAAGTAACTTTCTCCAACAAGTTTTGCATGGTAAGGACTCAAGGCCTGATACAATTCCTTCTGTTGGGGTAGGGTTGGTATAGTTGGTGATTTCACCTATTTCCTCAGTTTAAAAGTAAAAGATCAGACAACTACAGTGACAATAATCAAGCCTCCATATCATAACAAGATTAAGAAAGAAAAACAAGGAGGCCCCAGACTATGGGAAATTCAACACTTTTTCACAGTTTTACAAACAAATTCTGCAACCGACCGTGGAAATTAAAACAGACTCAAGCACAAATTATCAATAACTACATTTCACACCCATGTGTTTCATTCAAATTATTTCACTTTCATCATAAAATTTTAAAAGTATTCCTAAGGCAAAAAATGTCTAAATCATTATAGAACAATCATATACATGGCACGAGCTGGAAGGACACCGATACATACTCTTCAAACCAAGAAATTCCTATGTCCTCCCATAAAGATGTAGAGGAGATTGCAGACTGGAGTTTCTTCTTTTGCGTTTTTCAGATAGCCTTCACTTATTTCTTTCTGTTTATAAAAGGTTTTACAGGCCAAATTTTTTTCATTATTGGTAACGTATAATGGCTGATTTCTTCCTCTACTTTTGTCAAAGAGCAGAATTAACATTGTCAATTACCTACAAACAACACCCACAAACCCAAATTCCACCACCCCCAAATAATAATAATAATAATAAAAAAAGCCAAAAAGAAAAAGGGAAGGGGAAAAATGAGTAGAGCCTTGTAACCAACTATTCTTCATTTAGTTATTGGAAAACACACCTGGTTTTTGTTTACATCAACAACAATGACATTCGTCAACTTCAACTGCACCTCGGTGGTTTTGTTCTTCACACCCACCTATTTGAAATACCATCATTGTTCAGAATGGCAGTCAGTAAAAGCAATTAAAACTGGGACTAGTAGAAGAGGTTTCACCTAAAAGGCACAGAATCTAGATTCCAAACCTATTCACATGCTTTACTAAATGAAATTACTTTGGAGATATTCCAGTTCCAAGACGATTAGGACCATGATTCAGATCAGGGCAAGAAATTAATCACCTAGAACATGATATTCCAGTTCCACAACAATTAGAACCAGGATTCAAATTGAAAAAAACATGTATTTTCACTAAAATATAAATATAGCCCTCATATAACCATTACATTAACATAGAAATAATGGATGAATGAGGGTTTTATCTTCCAAAATGACGCAAGCAACTTCTTCTGTTTATCACATATAAGCAATCACTGGTCTGGAATGATGAATGAAATGGTGGGAAATGGAGTCAAGTATCTAGACATAATAGAAATGAATTTCAATATGATCATGAAACTTACTATATATGGAACAGGTGCATCCAGGAAATCCAGCATGTCATTTGGCAAAACCTGAAAGATCAGACAACAGGACACAATGACCAAAATAGGAAATAATCAATAATTCAAACAAGATTGATCTCTTTCTAAACTCAATACAAAATCTTTTATGCGAGGAAGAATACATACTGGCATTAGCAAGCTCTGCCACTGGTAAGGACGGATAAGGGGGATAACTGATAGAACTGTAGCAGATAATACTCCCTGCATATCCAAATAAATAAAAATCTGGTGAATACAGAAGATGCGGATTTTTACTCAGGCAAAGGATGGTTAAAACAGATTGAACAAAAAGTGAATAACCCATGAGCACGATCCCATACAGGTGAACCATTTTCAATTTATTTGTTAAACAAATCCAAGACCTAATGAGATAAAGAATAAAACATTCTTGCAGGACTAATTCATCTGGGGACGGTTGGATCGAATGGTAAGGTGACAGAGATTGTAACTAATAGGTTCCAGGTTTCAGACCACCTAGTTGCAACCCAAACCCAAAAGAAGTCTAACCACATGAAACTATTGCACGTATCCTCAAAGCCCCTAAAGGCTAACGTTATGTCAGCTTTCCAATTTGGCCCACTTGCCAATGAATTGTCCAAACTTGGATGGAGAAACTGAAGAATCAAACTCTCTTACCATGATCGACTTAAAATGTGTGACATCATGATTGAAAAAAAATTGGGGACAGGGTCGAATCTGAAGCTAGGCGTAAAAGTTCACAGGTGTAAGGAAGAAAGTGTCATGAGTGCAAATAATTAAGTGCGTGAATATCCCATGGTAGGAGAGTATAGGTATTATTATTATTATCAAGAATAGTCAATAAAAGACACTAATTTCTCAAAGCCAGTCAGTTATTTTTAAAACCAATCTGCACCACAACCAAAAAAAAAAAAAAAAAGAAAGAATTAAAACCTACCAAATTCGAACAAACCACCGCAATTTGCTTCTCCAAAAGGGCCGCAGCAAATAAAGTCAGGACCTGTAAAATGCAGGTACCAAGAACACTTTTCAGATTTTTTGCAAATCTTCACAGTTAGTCAACAAGAGGTTGCCATAAATTTAAAATATAACAGGTGAACTACAGAAGGAAAGATTGACAGAAGAATCAAAAACTAATGGCTCATCATGCAAAAGCTCCTATTTTCTGTACAGGAAAAAGGATTGAGAGGAAAAAAAAAATTTGCAACCATTAGCAGTAATCAAAATTTTCTCCCAACTTTTTAGTATGCAAAGCCCTGATTTCATAATTGAATGTACCAAGGAGGAAGCAAGTACATAAAAATTGAAAGTGAAGTTGATACCACTCTAAAGCAAAAATACAAAGCCCATAGATAAACTGATTAGTCAGCCTCAATGTAACATTATAAAGTAGGTAAATTCCCGGATATTATTACCTCAATTGGTTGCCTTTTCTCATCTCAATATACACATCTTGAAATTTAGCAGGGCATTTTAAGAAAACATGTGTGATCTCAACAGGCCTTAATGGTCCATGAGGTCATGGGTTTGACTCACGGAAACAGTCTCTTAAAGAAATATAAGGTAAGGCTGTGTATGTCAGGACTTAATGGCTTGACCCTTCTCCAGACCCTCCATATGCAGGAGCTTCTATGCACTAAAATGCCCTTTATTATGTGATCTCAACAATAAATATACTGCTTACAGCATAAAGAATATAATTTATCAACAATTCTAAGACAAGATCATGCTATACATTTGCATAGCTTGTAAGACAACATCCACAGGTTAATTCTGAATTCAAGTACTCAGAAGATACAACAGGATGCTTTTAAGACATCAAACTAGGCTAGGAATGATGAGACGTACTGCATCTTTCTCAATGTTGATATTCCATTTTCCATCTTAAAGGTTAAACTAGACTGACTTAAACCGTTAACTGCAATATTTAATAGTAGGCAAGGTAACAAACTTACATGCTCAAGTCTCAAGGACCCACACAAGCAAGCAACAGACCATACAGATAAAGCATTTGCTTCCTCCTCCGCCATTAGGGCACAATGAGCCTATAAAAATAGCACAATTGCAAAAGTTAAATAAGCCTCATTTGAAGCACTGTCTAAAGGAAGAAAATACATCACACTTTCCATTACACCCCTTTTAACCAGGAAGAATGCACAATAACCAAACCAAAGCAATCTTTTTCAGTTTTTCCTCTTCTGCTCCCTCCAACCCAAAAACCCCAGACAGCTATAAAAGCATGACACCAGTCGAAAATGAAAGAAAAAGGACAAATAACACCAGCAAATAAAAGTCAATAAGAGACAATGACATACCTCAGCTAATTCTAAACTAGTACTGCATGACTTCAAATCAATTGTTGATCCAGCAACTTGTAAAACTGTTTCATCAATTCTATGATATTCTAAAGTATGCAGGTGATCCAGTGGGTGGAATTTAATAGTTGACCCATGGGAAGGGCAGCGTTGCCGGTAATATTCACATATTATTTGTAGGGATCCATGGTTGTTGGCCTGCAAACAGACAGAAAACCGTGATCATGAAAAGAAACTCTTTGATTTCTCAACATTTCTGGCCACAGCTTGAAAGAGACATGAGCTATATTAATGAACAAAACCCGAACCTTAGCCCACTCAAGGATATCATTGTGATCACTGGAATCATCCTGGCCAGAAAAGGATGGCTCATCCATTTCTGTTTCATCAATGTCGTTTCTAAAATGTCTACCTTCGCCAGGTGAGCCCTGGAAACTGGATCAAAGAATTCATTGTCATACCACGATGTGAATATAGGGAAAATTTGAGAAAGAAGCACATATAATGCAAATAGCAAGGGCCCCCAACATTCAAGGCGTAGATGGACTAGGAAGAATACATGCATTTGTTAAAGGTTTGAACTAAGTAATTTATCTCAAAACTAGGACCACTTTGTTGACATACAGACTGCTTGTGTCCTGTTAGAAATCAGAAACGGCCAGACATGAGACTGTTTTCAAGTGACTTAAAAAAAAGGGTTTCCAATATCAATTTCAACAACAATGTACATAGTTTGTTGAATCCTGTCAAAGCAAGTTCACCAAACAGCATTATGAGCATTAAATTATATTATAGGATTACAAAATAAACCTGATTTGATGAATGTGATAGAGCTACTGTTATCTACCAAAACAAGGCAGTCTCTCCCTTAAGGCAGTGAACCATCTCAAAAGTTACTTGCAGTACAAAACCATGCTTCGAATAGGGGAAAATCCAACTCACTTAACTATGAGAATTGTTTCCAATAATAACCAGAATTGAGAGATCCAGAGCAGAATAACCGTTAATGAACCATTAGAACTAGTTCAATTAACTTGAAAATTCAGCTGGATTATTACTTTCACACCGTAGAGATCAAATTAAGAGAAAATTAATGCAAGAAATTCGAAATCCATTCACCCAATCAAGGACATGAGATTTTCAACAGAGAAGACTCTGATTTTATCTCTTCCACCCACTAAATGTAGAAGTTGCATATGCAAGAAGAGTAATGCATCAACACCAAGGCAATTCAGGAAATGCCAAGAGCAAGAAAGTATACCTGGAGGAAGATTCTGAGCTTTCATACTGTTGATAACGCAGAAGGGGCAAAACAGCATCAGGTAAACGCCTGTCTGGAGGTTGTTTGTTTATTACAAAATCTTCAGCAGATGCATCACCTATTTCAGAGATCTGTGATTCAATTACAGTTTCGGTTTTAGAGTTACATTTCCCTGTATCAGAATCAACCAGGACTTCAGCAGCAACATCACCATTTCTCTTTGATGTGACAACATCCCTCTCTTCAAATTGGTTCTCCAAGTGAGAACCATCATCTGTGACTCTTCCAGGAGGAGAATCACTCAAACTTGACTGAGAAGTTTCTACAGCTCCATTCAACATGCATTGGGCCCTATCTTCCAACGAAATACTCCCAGATTCTTCTGAAGTGTCTTCTTTATCACAGGCCACATCTAAATCTAAATATAGGTCACCAATATTTTTTGTTAGCCGTTCCAACCTTTCTTCAGTGAAAATGCTGTAATCAAGAAGAGGAGAAATGAAAAGCGTGACTCCAATAATGACACAAAAGAAAGCTAAACATGGTTATTGCAGAATTTTCTCAAAATGATGGGAAGAATGTTTAACAATTTTCAACTACAGTAATAAGTTTTGGAATACTATATTCTCTGGTAGAATGGAATTCCATAGACATGTATGGCAAGAAGAATTTTGCAACATATTCAAAATGCATTCTTTTTCACTTTATACAGCATTATAAAATGATCTCATCTTGAAAAGGCTTCTTGTCATGAGGGAATAAAAGAACAGATTTTAAGTGGATCATCTTGCAGCGGAAGTTCAGTGAAATCCATATCTAACAACAACAACAACTAAGTATGGATAGTATCTCGCCATCACTTTCTATTAAAACACATTTTTTTTTAAAATTTAGATAATTCAAGTCTTTTACTAGTTTCTTTGAAGCCTATATCTAACAGTTAATAAAATTTGAATCCATCAAAACAGTAGTATGCACCACTATAATGGTAATATATATCTATTATAAATCTAGTTTGCATTCCAATGATAGCATGGATGCAATATCTTTTTGCCAATTGCTGATGAAACCAATTCTGAAACCCAAGTAAAAGGCCAAAAATTTACAGGTTTGAAACTTAATATTCTAACACTCCATGCTGCAACAAACATTCAGATATGGCACCAAAGAAACACCTTCTGTGTCCATATTTAAGTGAATATACCTATTTAGCACACCAAAATGCAATTCATAAAATGGAAGCCTGGAAAGAATGCAATAACAACGTCGTGTGGTTAATATATGGCGGCTCAAACCCAAGTTGCAAGGTTGCCCGTCTGATACCATGGAAATCAATCCAGAAGGCTTTTGTACTATTTCTTCAACTAAAACACAACAACCGTAGAGCGTTGAGTCATCAGCCACCTAAATGACAAAAACTTGTTATCATCTAAACCAAATGAAATATGCAAAGAGTTAGAAAACTTCGTGCAGCAGAAAAGCATATCCTGAAGATAACCAGATCTACATGAAAATGGCTGAAAGCACCAAGTTCAAAAGCAGCTCGACAATATTTAACTAACCATTTTTTTCTTTTAGAACAAAATTCACAAGAAATATGATTTCAGTAGTACCGATATCATTGCAATGGTCAATAAAGATTCTAGTAGCATCATTTCATTTTCACCAACAGGATAGAATACATCATCTTGACCGGAAAAACAAACTTTAAACAAGGAGACAAAAGCAGGCACATTAAATAACCATTCTGGTCCTAGCTGGTGCCTTCTCATCCAAACAAGGCAAAAAAGACAAAATTGATGCATTTAGAACAACAAAGGTGCAGAATAAAACAACCAGCAGTTTCTAACTAAAAAAAAAAAAAACCTCAATCTGGCAGCTCAGTGATAATCAGAAGACTAGACAGAAAGCATATAAAACTTAAGCAACAATGACCACAAATTAAATGCACAAACTATAGACAGAAAGTGCTGGAAGCAGAGAACAAACAAGGAATCATTTTAATACCTGCAACCGGAACACGAAGGACAAGTCACTCTGTTTAAGGTGTTCCTGCAAAATAACAATAGCAGATCAATGTTAGAATTAAAAAGCGAACTCAAGAAATCAAGAACCTTTATCTTTTTCAAGTTTTTTTTATCGTTAAAATTAAAAAGCAACATTACTTGGCCCAGAAGTATCTCGTTCAACTCGCTCATTGATGGAGTTCTCTCAACTGCATGAACCTGTAAACAAATGAACCATGCAACATCGGTAACAGGCAGAATATAAAAGAGTTAGAAGTTGAATTCTTCATTCTTTCACCATTATTTACATTAGTTTGTTGAGAGTCTTGAGACTTCTGAAGAAAAGGGAAAAGGTAATCAAATGGCTAATCCTGCCCTTTCTTCTAAGAACATCACTCAAATTCATTAGTTTTTAGAGCAGGTACAGCAAATATTCTAACTCCATTTCCTTATAACTCAAAATAACCACGATTTATACAAATTAGTTGAAATGACAGCTGAGCAAGAAGATGATAGCAAGGGGAAACTATGTACAACCAACAAAGAACTGAATGCAAGCTAATAACTAGAAAAAATACTCCTCAATAAGAACTTAGGAGGAATCAGAAGGAATAAACACATTTTTCCCCTAATATATCTGACGCAATTTTTCCAACATATTCAAAAAAGATGCAACAAAAATCAAAATTTTGGCACCAAATAGTAAGCCTCATGCAAAAGTATGGCTTTTTCGTATCTCATCTCCTTGTCAAGAAAAAAGTGGAAACTAGGAATGTCTACTATATTTAGAAGCATACACTCATATAAAGGTTATGAATAGAAAAGAAAAGACACACAGATGAAGTCAACACCCATAAGATTCCCCAGTTATGTGCATATATACCAAATCCTGTGACACACATACAAGCCAGTCTGTATCCTGAAAAAAGATTGGCGCTAAGCATGCATAAGAAAATTAACTGTTCAATATTAAGGAAAAAACCAAACCCACAACACAAATGGTGACTAACAGTTGTTGTTAATTATAATTAGAGAGAAAGAATCAGCACAGCAACCCAACCTCTATTCCTGCAGGAAAGCAGAAAGATAATAGATCCTTGTACTTCAGAGGCAGCTGCTTTTCCGGCGGATAAACAAACAAAACCTGAAAGTAGAAACAGAAGTCAGATATAACATTTCTGATTGACAGTATTATATTCAAGTCCAATATCTATATGAAACGGTCAGCACCTGGGGCTCCAGGTTTGGTTCAACACGTGATTGATGCTGACCATTTGCTGCACTACGAAATCTTCCTGAACCTTCAAATTTTCTAGCAAAGTAAAGATTTTGAAGGGCTTGAACATCACAATTAGGATGAAGTCCAACAACAACCATGCTCTCAAAAAGCCTGGACGGCTCTTTCCAAACTTTGTGATCCTGCCAGCATAAATTCCACTATCTTGTAGTAAATTCACAGGCATGAAGATCATTATGCATAACAATCCACAGAAAGAAGAAAGGACAGAAAGAAGAAAGGCCAAAAAAAGTTCTCAGACTATCTGTGCAATTTCCAGTATCATAACCTTTCAAGTTCATATCATACATATTTTTTCTCTTCAAAAAACAAACAACTGCAATAGAAATAGGATCCATGCATTGAAAAAAAAAAGAAAAAAAGAAAAGAAAGATGAAATCTAAATCTCTTATCTTTTCTCCTTCCCTACTCTCTTTTCATCAACATGTAACATACAAGTACAATCTTGAGGACCTGACCCAATTAATCTTAACGAAAATGCATACCAGGGACTGCAACTGGAAGCTTGCCCATTGACGTTTTTGGCTAGTTAGTACTTCAGGGTTGTAGTGCGCACTTTTCACTTCAGGAGGACTAGTCAAGCCTTTAAGTAATCTAGATACTTGATGCTGAAGTTTCTGAAGTTGGCTCCCGCTCTCATCCTTTGATGAATACACCACAGAAGGGCGTGGTGAACGAGTAGCAACTGCAGCAGCTGCTGCAGCGGCAACTGCTCTCGCAACATCTTCAGTTGTTTGCATGAAGAATGAAGCACCCCACCCAGGGCTACCAGACTCTTCATTCTTCTCCATTCGCAAAACTTAGTCACTCCTACAAAATATGTAAAATGAAAATGACGCATGATGTATCTCAAAAAAGAAAAACATCAAAGCTAAATGCTCATCTTCCAATTACAAAAATGCCTTCCACAGGCGTCATATGTAACTACAAATCACAAGTCCCCCCTCTCCCTCCAACCCACCAACCCAGAAAACCATGTCTCCTACCCCAGTTTAGTTAAAACCTGCATTCAATATTATCACACAATCACTTATGTTTGACCTCAACTGTTTACATCACTATAACCTGATAATTGTCGCCCTTATACAAAATCATTAAAATTTTAAACTTTGTGTTGCTACTGATTCAAAGAAGGCAGAAATAGCAGTTTAAAAGTTGATCAATAAACTCACACCAGAAACTACCTTTTCTCGCAAACACGCATTCACACACACACATACTGTAAATAACTCTTTTTTCCTATATAACCTTTCTCCTTATCACTTCAGCCAACATAGACATCTTTCAGGACCCAATGAATATGTGATCAAAAGAGTACACTCGGACTCAGAAACTAAACTTCCTATCCAGAAATGAACAAAATCTGACCTGCGGTTAACAAATGTTGCAAAAAGAAATTTCTCATGGTTCACTTCAATAATACTGATGATCAGAAAATCCAATCTTAAAAAAACTAAAATTAAGCTTAAAACACACACAAACCATAAGAATCACCCAACTGATAACTCAAAACAAATCCAAGCACGACCCACGTGATTAAAGCTGGCAAGTTTCCAACTTTATGCTGTAAAACCATAATCCAGCACAAATTTTACAACAAGAAAGACGAAACAACACTACTAAAAAAACCTTTAAAAAAAAATTCACCGTCCATCAATAAAAATCAAAGAAGAAATGATAAAGAAAAGCAAAAAAAACTAACCTTTATATAATCTATAAGTAAAATGGAGAGACCAAGAAAACAGAGAAAGCAGAGAACAACAGATAAGAAAAAGTTTTTGTCTTGTTCTTTCCTTTCTTTTTCCTGTATCTGGGACTGTTTGAACAGATAATCAGAGGCTCAGGCGGCCATGAGCGAAGGAGAAATAGGTGGTGTTCTTGCTCATGTTGGTTGTATTTAGAAACAAGGAGAAAATCACAAAGAACGAGGTTACTGTATATCTGCCTGATTTCTATTGAAGTTTCTTTAGATTAACAACGTAAATAAACACGAATTATGTGGTTTTTTAATTTAACTAATCTTGAAATTTCATTCGGGTAAAAAACTTATTAAGAGGAAAAAAATAAAAATAAAAATAATTTGCCTTGGGCCTCCTGTAAGCCGACTTGACGAAATTGCGCCCGGGACGGCAGTTTTCAGTCAAGGTGCTGTTTGGGCCTGGTTTGGAATGAAGTTTTCTTTTTTAAATTATTATGATAAAGAATAAATTTTTTATGACGTAGAAATATCTCTCCTGTTGATTTTATTAGGAGATTTAGTATAATATTATAATAGTGTAAGGTCTTCATTTTGTAACAGTATAGGTACTTTTTCTTCCTCTTCCTCTTATGTAATAGTGCAGAGCTTTACTTAAACAAGTATTTATTAAAAAAAAAAGAAGAAAGTATAATTTGTAATAATACAAAAAGAAACGGTTTGATTGGATTTGTCATTCTTTGAGCACACACTAGAGTTTTGAGTCTTGGATTGTAAGGTGCAATTTACTGATGCTCAAAGTCAAAGGATAGTTGGGCACAAACCAAATTTGGCAGGAATTATTGAGAGTGATATTATCATGACATGAGGGGTTGTAACGCATTATCATCATTCCAAAATGGAAATAAGTTAAAATGTTGCAAATTCTCAAATCTAACTTACAAATTGCCACCTTATATTTGTTTGATTTGGAAAAAAAATAAATTTGCATAAGTGGTTAATAAGAGTACCAATTCAGAAATGACACTCTTTATTCAACGACAGTAACGAATTAAAATTTATGTATTTTGATTCTTACGGTGATTACTTTTGAGAACTATATAAGGTGCATATGGGTTGCAATTCAAAATGCATTTGTATATTTTGTAAATTAACTTTTTATATTTTTGGACAAAGGATTCTCATTTGCAAATAAGAAAATTTTCAAACAAAAACAAACTATTCAAACACATTTTTATTTCAAAATTTAGAATTCAAATTTTCCCACTCAAATTCCCCTCACATAATTTTAAAAAAAATTTCCTCTTATTTTTTCCCTCCAAAATACTTTTTCTATCAACAAATACTCACCAAAATTTTCACACATTCCAATACAACTTTTTCCATTTACAAATAAAATTGCCTTGTCCAAACGGACCTAAAATTTGTTTCGTAACTTGTTATCTCATAAATGTAAAAATGCCATTTTGCAATTTATACGCACTCATATAGTTAAACAAGTTAGCTAAAAGGCTTTTTTACAAGTAATATAAAATCCATCTTCATTCGTTGTACAAAACGCACTTTTCTCCTATATTCATCTCAAGGGATTTTTCTTTTTTTTTTTTTGAGAAAATCACTTTAAATTGTAAAATTATGAAATGAATATCCGTTACTTGATCCAATGTGAATTGTTAATAGATTCATCAACTGCAAGTAAGCTTGCAAAATAGATTTCGCAATTATTCTTAAAGTACACAATCCAATACTTAATTTTTAGGGTTATAAAGTAGTTAAAAACTCAGTATGTTAGAATTAGAGTTTTTTTTCCCTTTTTACTAGTGCAATCATGACACATATATATTTAAAATATGAGATTGCAGGATATTCTAAAAAAATCATACTTATCATTCACAAAATTCTTTATAGGTTCAACCTATTTATTTACGAAAACCTTTATATGTTCAACCTTCTGAACCTCATATGTTGGCTTTTATGGGTTCGACCTTTTAAACCTCACATATTTAGTCGAGATGCAATATCCATCATAAAATAAAATAAAATAAAACTCATGTTTGGTTTATTTCCATTGCAAAACAGTGGTTGTTGAGTAAGTAGGCTCATGTTAGGTTTGAACATTCACATGGATAAATGATGGGTTGACTTGCTTGTTAATGAAGTTTAGTTTAATTAACCAATTGGATTACATAAGTGCGTGGCTACTATGAAAATGGGCATGGCCATACATTATACACATCTCCATTTTACAAACTTGTATTCGGCGGATAATGCGCCATTTATTCATGGGATCGAGGTGGGATTGAACTTTTGTGAGTGAGTGAGTGAGTGAGGTGAGAGTGCTTGGGCCGCAATGCAATCACCCGGTCACGTGCCCTTCGTTTTTAAAGGCTAACCATCCCATAGGTAAACACTTTTTTGGGGTTAGATTAGGTGTCTCCCATGAGCCACATGACTTGCAATTTGGTTCGTACTTCCTCACAACTTATTTAATAAATCTCCACGTCAATTTGAGTACAAAACCTTTAGGGTCTGTTTGGACAGATATTTCTCATTTATAAATAAGTAAATTCTCAAACAAAAATAACTTATTTAAACATATTTTTATTTCAAAATTTAAAATTCAAATTTTCTCACTCAAATTCCTCTCACATAATTTTAAAAAAATTTCTCTCTAATTTTTCTTTCCAAAATACTTTTTCTATCAAAAAATACCTACTAAAATTTTCACACTTTTTAATACAATTTTTTCCAAATACATCATACTCCAAACAAACCCTTAAAGTCATCAACGTTACGTGTCTCCGTTGAAGCAACTTTTTACATTTTTAATATAATTTTTATTTAATATTTTTTTAAGTGTAAAAATACATTTTGAAATATAATTTATATATACATATATTCGATTATGTTATCTGTATAATGTGTTTCTTAATTTATTTATTTTATTTCAAATTTAAGATATATTGTGTTGACAACATTACACCTCGAGTTAATAAAATAAAATAGAAACAAAAACTTGACTATTACCATTGAGGAATGGTCCCTCGTATATAATTTTAATAGTTGACCGTGTAATTTGAAATAAATTTATTAGAAAAAATAAATGGACAAATTTATATGATCATGAAAATATAATGGTTTCCCTTATAAATTTTACGAAATTTGAGGAGAGATATGTAAATTTATTACTTGAGAAATTTACAAGACAGTAGAAAGATAGATTTCTTGATCCATTTGGTTGCTATGGTATATTTATGGAAGAGAAATAATGATGGTGTTGATTTTAAATTCTATGGTCAAAGGTTCAAAGATTAGTCTAATTTCTTGTAGTTATTGTACGTTCATTTTATGAAGTTTTGGAATTATTCAACTAATGGAGTGATTTGGTCAAATAACGGAAATCTACCATTGAATTATAGATCCCAAAAGGTAAAAAAATGCACCTCCAACTTATTAGTTATGTTAATTTTGTGACAAACCTATTAGGTCTTGTTTGGTTGGCAAGGAATCTGAGTTTAAAATAATATGTTTTTTTTATTTTTCAATTATAGTGCGTGGTTCAACGAAAAAATTAATCCGTTTCCTTTGCTGTGTTTGTTTCAATTTTAAATTTTGGGGGAAAATAATCAAATTATTAAAAACAAGGAAAATAAGTACAACATTTCAAAATTTTGAATTCTTACTAAAAGTTGGTATTGTGATTACATTTTTTAAGATTTTAGTCTAAATAAACATATTTTTAACTTTTTCATATTATTTCATTTGTTCTTTCTCTTTGAACTCTTACACATCTCTTATTTTTTAAGTACTACTCATGTCATCTTCTATTTTAATCACTATTAGTTTTAATTTTTTTAAAAAAAAAATAATTTAGAACTTTTTTCTATTCAAATTCATAATTTTTTAAAAAATAATTTTTTATTTTTCTCATTAATTTTTTTGAATTAGAGATTGATTTCATTTTAAATGAGGGTGTGTGAGTGTGTGTATTGGTGTTTAAATTACTGACATCATAATCATTCTTCTTTTTCTTTTTTTTTTAATGAAAAGATAAGTTTATTTGTACCTTTGTTATAGGAACCATCTTCTTCATGTTTTCCTTCCTATTTACATTTCTTTAATTTTCTTTATCTCTTTTAATTTTTCTTACAATAATGCTTTATATTTTATTCATTTTTTTATTTCCTTGATTTTTACATATCCTTTTTCCTTTTCATTATTTATTAGTATAGACACTTATTGTGGTAGTACTAATAAATGAACTCTTTATTAATTTTAAAGATATGTTTTTACCTAAAATTATTATAAAATTAGTACTTATTCTTTTGAGTTTAAATATTGTTAGAGATGACAATTAATAAAATTAAGAAATATTAAATTATATTTTAATTAAAAGATTACAAAGAGTTGTCTCTATCATTGGTATAGAATAAAGAAAATAACATGATGATAAATGTATACATTAGATAAATCATATAAAACATATTTGTTATTTATTAGTCTAACTAAAATAATGAGACATGAATTATATTAACTTTTCTATGCATATTTTTATTCTATCGAAACAAAGATAAGTATTCAGAATTCCCAAAATTAAATTCCTTAAAACTTAAATTCCGTAGAAAAATATTCATTTTATTTAGAATTAAATTCTGAAAAATCATATTGAATCTGCTCGATGAAAGGAATTTTTTTTGGGTGTGTTAAAAAAAATAAAAATAAAGATAAACCAATAAATGTTTCACCAACTAGAAGTTATTAAATACTTTGAATGTGTGAAAACTGAAATCATGACATCAACTGTGCAGGTAATGTATTCAATAAACATTCATCCAATGAAATAATCAGTAAATTTTGAACTTAATACAGCCAGGCCACAATAGAGACAATAGCTAAAACACATCAGCTAGCCTGCTCGCCATGCTTTTTCTTGTTCATGAAGGAGGAGGCAAGTTACTGTCTATCCACCGAGGATTTACTCGCTCATGAAGGAGGGTTCGGTTAGATACCAATTCCATGAAACTCAATTAGCCTTTTGTGGCTATGTTTATTGGCCATTAGTGTCACCATATTAATATACTATTGTTTTTCAGAGAAAAAAATAATAATAAGGAGGATCCGTATTCTTGGGTGTGTTGTGGTGGAGCAATTTCAATTTAATCGACTCACTATCGTCTTATTCTTCGGTTGAAGTTTTGTCCACCGAGGCGGCGAAAACAATTGAGACGGTAGGAGAAGGTTGCCGTCATAGATGAAAATTCTAGACTGCACTTTATTCATTTGTGGTACTAATAAATGAATTCTTTATTAAGTATAAAAATATGTTTTTACCTAAAATTATTGTAAAATTAGTATTCTTTCTTTTGAGTAGTTTAAACATTGTTATAAATGACAATTAACAAAATTAAGAAATATTAAATTATATTTTAATTAAAAGACTAAAAAGAGTTTTCTATCATTGACATAGAATAAAGATAATAATATGATGGTAGATGAACATGTCACATAAATTATATAAAATATATTTGTGATTTATTAGTCTAACTAAAATAATGAAACATGAATTACATTAACTTTCCTATAAAAAAAATTTATTCTATCTAAACAAATATAAATATTCAGAATTTCTAAAATTAAATTCCTTATAAAAGTATTCATTTCTTCATAATTAAATCCCCATAAATCATATTCCTGCATAACTTTACTTTCCTACCAACTGTACCCTTAAATTAATGTTTACACCAATGTAATAAGAGTAATGATAATTTTAATAATTTTTAATAACAAAAAAAATCTTAATGTGACATATTAAAAATGAGAAAATTATTTATATTTCATTTCTAAGTCGTATAAATTCAAAATGTTCATTTTTAAGTTAATGTTGATTTTTATCTTAATGCACAATTATGATTCAAAATCGATTTCTATAAATCGAATTTGATTGGGTTCACATATCTGAATGGTAATATGCGAAATCAAATACGGTTTCACACATCCAATAATATGCGAAATCAAATACCCAATCCAAGTTTAATAAAAAGATGTTAATTATAACATAAATTATCAGATTTGATTTGAGGATATTATAAGTTATATGATTCGATTCGAAATTTTTTCACACCGAATCAAACTGATTTTTTTAGACATTATAATTTTGCAAATAAAAATGAATAACTCTATTCATATCATTATTATCAATTTAGTAGTTTCTATACAAACAATTTTGAAGACAAGTTGAAGAATTAGAACATAATAAACTAATTGCAGTGAAATACGTTGCTCTACAATATAGCTACAAAACCATGACATTTTATTTTTTTTTTGGTATTCATTTTAATATGTTAGATTAATCAGATATGGCCATAGGAGAAGATAGACGCTCACCAGGTAAATATCTTTTTTCTATGTTTTTTTTTCTCTTTTTGACCCAAAAAAGCATAAAAATTTGTAGAAGTAACGAAAACAAACAAGTTAGTAGTATGTAAAACACAACACACATGATATGGCATTTACTACCTTATGAGTTGTGTGATTACGTTGTGTTGTTTTTTGTCAAAAATAAATAAATAATAATGCGATTAATTCATATTGTTTTAGTCACACATAGGTAACATATGAGATAATTAGTATTCCCTTGTTTTTTAATGAAAAAATCACTTTCGATTTTTTTTGGACATACAAAATGAGTTCATTTTTTAAATAAAATAAAATTTTAAAAATATATTTATAATGATAAATATTAACATGGAAGAGTAGAGGGAAGAGAAACAATTTTTGTAAATAAATAAATTTCACAGAATTTGGAGAAATTTTATTGATTAAAACTTAAATAATAATCAGAATGAATGAAAAAAAAGTGCTTATATGCGTATTTATAGTTTAAACAAACTCTAAACAAGATTGAAAAATATTTCTAATTTGACTAGGAAAGATAAAAAGGGCTTAACAGTGGTCGAAACAAAAGAATTTTAAAATAGGTTGGGTGACCTATGTCCATTAGTTTTGTATATCTCATTAGCGCTTTCAAAATAATTTGCAATAATATCGATTATAACGTTATAGTTAAAAGTTATGACGGTTTAAAATTGAGTGTATATTTTTGGACATTTTCCTTTCTTGGATTGATTCTACCCCACCAAATAATAATCTACTACTTCTTCCACATCAATTATATATAGCTTATTATTAAAAAACTAAAGTAAAAAAAAAAATTGTAAACTTAATAATACCTACATGTATTATATCCTATACTTAAAAAATTACCCTTTACTTTTTTATATAATTTTTTAGACATATATAGTACAAACAATAAGAACAATCTAACATAATACTATTGCATTAGCCAATGAACATATCCATCACTCTCCCAAAGTTAGTCCCTTTCTATATATCGATGCAATACGACAAACACTCCTACCAAAAGTACGAAGCCACTACATAAGGTTGACACTTTCAAGGGAAAAAACGGGATAAATTATGCGAAGAAATTAAGAAGGCATGGCATATATATGTGCCAATTTGCCAATTGTCAAGCCCACATGGTGAGACCAGCAACATGCACTTGATTAGTGTTTCCTCATGCGTGCTTAAAAAAGTCGATAATCTATGAAGCTTTGTCGTTTGATGATGATAGTAGCACTTATTCTTATTCATATATTCGTGTTCGTAGTGCCCAAGTGATATATATTTATCGAAGGCCCGGATGTGGACCACGGCGTTTGGTGAATCGCTCGCCATCTTATGAGCGTTTTCTGTGGTACGAGAGTGATTTAGGAGACATCTGAAATGCCTTCCGTTTGGAAGTGTCCCATGAAGATCAAATTTTTCCAAGGCAATTAGCACCATTCGTTTTTCAAGTAGGTTTGATTTGATTTTTCATATTTAAAGAGAAACATTAAAAATCGTCCTTCATTTTTTAATAATCTTTTTTTTCTTTTCTTTTTTAAAATAAACATAATATATTTCATTTTTTTTTAAAAAATTAAAAAAAAAAATTTGAAAAAAATAAAAGCTATTAGTAAAAAAAAATTTGAGTTAAATTTATTTATAAAAAATTAAATAAAAAAAAGTTTTTTTGATTTTATTATTTTGAATATATAGTATTAAATAAAAAAAAAAAAAGAAAAAAAAAAATTGATTTTATTTTTGATTTTTCATATTTAAAAAGTTTTAATTTGGTCATTTAGCTTATAATCTCAAATATAATTGGTTATTTTAATAAATCAAGCCAAATAGAATTTAATGCCTTTAGTCACAAAGACTTAAGCTTGTATAGACAGCATTTCAAAATGTTTTTTCGCGTCTTATACATTCAACTTTGTAAATTTCACAGTGTACATAAATTTTTATTAGCCGTGAAATATATATTATGAATAAATAAAATTACCCTTTAATTATTTAAATTGCAAAATGCTAGAATTAGAGGGGATTTAAATAATTAGAAGTACAATTTAAATAAAATATTTATAAATTGTGCAAGATAGTAATTGAATGCATTAAATATTGTTTGGCTTGATTTTATTAGAAGGTCCAATAAAAGCTGAATTTGTAAATTAAAAGACTAAATTAAAAATTTTTGAACATAAGGGATAAAAACGAATTAATGCATCAAGTTAAGAGAGGAATTGCACTATTTACCCGATCTTTTCATTTGATCAGAGTCTAGGAATAGGAATACAATGTTCTATTCTTAACGAGATAACCCATGAAGTTGAATAGTGATTGAGAAGTAAAAATATTTTAAGATTTACATTATGTGTGTGTAGATTGCACTTTGACAATATTTTTTGAGTGTTTTAATATATTTTCTATTTCAAAATCATTATCTCAAAAAATAAGAAAACGCATTTTGAAATACAATTTACCCTTCACAAATAAATCTACAAGAGGAGTATGTGAGGGCAGTAAACAAATTCAGAGACAAAATTTAGCTGAAAGGATCAAAGAACTCATTAAAAAAAAATATAAGGGACAAAAAAGGTTCTTTTGAAATTTGTGCATCTAAAAAAGGTAAATAAAAATTCATAAAGGGACCAATTTTGTGATTTACTCTTTTATTTTTGCAATTTCGAAAATTTGAAGTTGCTTACCATAATTTTGAATAGGCATATGCTTCCCACCTCTTTTCGTCGTCGAATTAAATACAGTCCCACCAACTATAGAAATAGATAACAAGATAAGATGCATATGTGGCCGCTTGTTTCAACCATAGGCAGCTACCATATGACCTCAGAATTCACAGTATTTTAACACTATTCTCTCTTTAGGGGAGCATGTCAAAGTTACAAAGATATTGACAGGGGCAGAATGATAACGAAACATAGGTCATAGTAGAATATTTCAATTCGACTTTGGTCATACGTGTTAAAAAGGACACTACATCTTTATTTGATGATTTTTCAACACATGAAAAGTTCAACTGAATTCAACTCAAGAGCCTCAAAGATGCCCTTTGAAAGTACTTGGAAAAATTAATATTGAAATCGATTAGATCTTCGGGTTCTAAATGTTTGATGAACATGAAAAAATTTTAATTGAAGTCAAAGCCTCAAAAAGTATTTTCCAAGATACTTTAAAATATTAAGATAAGAATCGATTAGGAGTGAGTATAAATTATATTTTAAAATATATTTTTATAATTTTTGTGATAATGATTATGAAATAAATATATATTAAAAAAAGTAAAAATGTAATTTGAAAGTTTAATTTATACATATTTTAAATTTTTTTATGCTTCTGGTTAAGTATTCAACATTTGAGATACGCATATAATATATACGTGTGCGTATATAAGAATTTAAAAAGGAAATCATACTAATAAAAAACATGATTTGAGTCATTTGACCACGTAAAATAAAGCAGCTGATGCTGCTGTTGTACCAAAAAGACCAGAGATGAACTTCCTTAAATGAACGGCAAATCACATATCGAGGATGTGACATGTTGCAAATATTAGTCAAATGAAAGTTCCCCCAAAACTTGATTTTCCATGATGTTTAAGTTCTTTGAAAGTTAATAATTCATTTATTGACTTGGTTTTAGTCGAACAGTTTCTACGATTGCATGCAATCTTTCTGCATCATCTTGATTTCATGTGGTCCAAATCATGAAATTTTGCTTCCTTCAAACTATTTCTTTCTTCTACCGAAAAACCCATTTCTATGAGCAGTACAAGAGATACTGAAGGGAAATTGAAAGCTTCCCATTGATAAAAAACGAGAAAAAGAACAAGATGCATTGCGTTATTGCCCAAGCATATCGAGTTTATCGAGTTTTGGCCATTTTGTCAAATCCAAGAAATCTAAGATAAGACCAAGAGGAAAACCTAGACTTCAATTAATAATTTGACATCGTCAAGATCATATTACATTTGACCATGTCGTGAAGAATATACGCGGAGATTTCAAAGTTGCGGGGTACATGTTTCTTCAAAATAATTAAGGAAAAACATTAAGTACAAAATGAATATGTTTATTTTAGTCATGAAAAGGATCACAGGTCTTCAAAAGTTAGATATGTATGGTTAGTTTTTTAAAATGTGTTTTTATATTTTTTAATATATTTTTTTATTTTTAATTGATCGTTTTTCTTATAATTGCTATTTTAAAAAATATAAAAATACTTTTTAAAATACTATTTATACAAAATTGCATTGGATGAGCGATCGAACATTTGATATAACATTGGTTTTTCTTGTTAAATAATGAACAGTAATATATTATAATCATGCACAATCTACAGTAATATATTATAATCATGCACAATCTTGACGGGTCTGTTTTGATCAACCGAATGTGTGTGTGATGATGGCCTAACCAGAAACAAGAAACCGAATGATGACAATGGCGCACAATGGCAAAGAGGGGCCGCCCATCGCCCATGATTTTAATAATTCTCTCTTACATTTGAAGTAGGAGATGCATGGGAATATCTGCCTGCCATGTACTATGTGGTTGTGACAAATTTCATCATCAAATGGAACATAAGATTCTCCTCCTCCTCTACTCTCCTCCTCCTCCTCGTGAACTTCCAAAAGGCAACAAAATTATGCTGCTAAAAGTATCTAGGCAAAACTTATGAAAGAGGAATTGAGGGTGTGAATGGATTGAATTTTAAAATTCGTTTCTACACTTATTAATTTAATGATTATGAAATAAAAATATTCTTTTTGTTCTAAAAAAAATTACTTTTATTATATTATATTTTTTAATTGAATTATGTATTATCTATTTTAACTTGCCAATCCATTGGACTAACCTAATAATTCTTGGACTTTATTTTTCACTAGTCTAAATATTTAAACCAAATTATTAATATTCTATTAATTAAGGTCTTATATATATATGTATATGTATTTCTTTAATTTTTTAATATGAGATTGGGATATTATATATTTCCTTAAGATCTTTTTGTTTTCACTAGACCCAACTTGTTACTTTTTTTGCCCTATCTTTCTTGAAACTAAACTCTAGAGATTGCTCTTGTATATAACACTTTATCTTGTTTGTAGGTTCAAAATGTGACTTTTGTATATAACACTTAACTCCCTGATTAAATTGACTCCTGCTTGTAGGTTTGAGAGATGACTTTCATACGTAACACTTAACTCACGAATCAAATCGGCTTTGCTACTAATTATAATGCTTTTTTTTTATAACAAATAAATTTTTTAAAGTTGGACTTTTTTTTTTTTGACGAGAGAGCATATTAAAAAACACAAATATGTTTAAAAAAACATAAAAATATTTTTTAGAATTACAATCCGCACACACTTTAAACCTTTGTTAAACACCAACTAAACTCGTTAGATGGACTAATTAATCCTTGACCAATTCAGCCCCCCGGGGATGCATTATGAAGAGATAACAAAATATTAGCGGAAGTGTAAGGCTTAGAATCAACGCGGAAACCATTGTGCATGGAATCAGTCTAGACTTAGAATCAATTAATAGTCACGTTGTACTTGAGTACAGTGTAGTCACTATTAGAGTTTTGATAACCTATGGTTGCACGATCAAGATAATTAGGCCTCACAAAGTAACAAATAAATTAAATAATACTTGCAATAGTTTACGCGTTTCCTATTATTGGTCTTCCAATGAGTCATAAATCAAAGTTTTCCCCATTTTTTCCATTTTGAAGGACATTCTATTTCCTTTGTCATTTGTAAATTTCTGTTTCTTCGTGAAAGTGCAAATCAAAATTATGCTTTTCATCTTTAAATTTGTGTGTTTTCCAAAAGTGTAGCTTATCAGAGGGGTCATGCGTTCATGATCTGGCTAAAAATATTCATGTTTTCGTTTTGGGAAATTCATGTTCGAAATATAAATTTAAAAAATTTTCATTTATTTTCTTCGTAATCAAATCATGATGGAGTTCGAATCTTTGTTTCCTTTTAGCCTAGATGCTCAATGGTAGTGATGACCGTAGTTTTGGTTTGAATTAAAATTAAATTGGTTATTTTGATTCGATAATCAAAATGTAAATAAAGCTTCTAAATATGTTTGGATAGTATTTTAAAACGTTTTTTAAAATACTTTTTTAATCTTTAATATATCAAATCAGGTTTCAATCCTATATTTTGTAATCAAATATATGACAAATGTGAGAGTCGATAAAATAGTCAAATAAAAACATCTCTTGACTAATAATTGGAATCTTTTGATTTTTGATTCCAAGATGCTCTACCCTAGTGGTCAAGTCTACTTTACCCCCTACTTTGTGTTGGATATATGGCACTCAATCATACATGTAATAAAAAAAAAAAGAGAAAAAATAAAAGAGACAAACGATTTATTATGGTTTATTCCAATATATAGTGACGTCCAACAATAGATTTTTCACTATTTATCACTTCACAATCCTTTATAATCACTCTATTACAAGAGAGTTTATATAAATGACAGAAATATTACACTACAATAGCTATTCATGGGCTCAAACCCAAACTACAAAAAAAATTCGAAACCCAACGTCATACAAGACCTCTACAGGTTGTTGGGATTCCGTGATCATCAAGGGACAATACGTCGTCGACTGAATACGAAATATGAGCCATACACAATACTTTATTGAGTTTTAAGATTTGGGTTGAATAAGGTACTCCGAATGGGCACACATATAAGCCCATGACATGGTTGCCTCAGTTGTGGTCATCCTTCAAGTCGTCAAAGTTTTCTCATTTTCTGGAGACCTCATTTCAGCCCATACACCTGGTAAGACCCAAAAGTCCTAAGGTTTTTTTCCCCCCTGAAAATAGAACATTATTTTTCACGAAAAATACACAACTAAACCAACTAGTATTACCTTTTTAAATTATGCATAAAACAGTTAAGTTAGCAAATCGACTTCCTAAATCATACGGAATGACCCTCATGAAAGCCGAAGCGAACAATGATACGAAATTAAAAAAAAAAAAATTGAAAGTGCAATATTCCTTCGGTTCAACAAAATAATTTACTTCAAATTTGGTACAACTATTTTTTAAAATCATAAAATACCAAATTATTAATGTATCGTAAGTATAATTTTTTTCTCCATTTTTATCTTTATTTTTTAAGAATGAACCTTTTTTTCAATAGATGGAGTATTATTATTATTTTTAACAAAATAGAGAATAGTATTTTTTATTATGATTTTGTTCAAATTGGTTGAGATCCGTGTGATATTGAAGTATTTCTTTATTTTATGATCATTATAATTATGATTATTGTTTATCGAAATATCGATTATCAATTTTTCTATTATTAAGTCATTAACTTTTTTTTTTTATCTTCCCACACTAGACAGGCCTTAGTTCATACATGGTCTTACGACTTTGTAGAATATATTTGGATTGCGTTTCATAATTAAAAAATTAATTTTTTTCAAACAAAAATAAACATGTAAATACCTTTTTATTTTAAATTTTAAAATTCAAAATTTTCTTCCAAAATTCTCCTCATATAATTTTTAAAAAATTTGCTTTCAATATATTTTTTATTTTCCCTCCAAAACACTTTTTCTACCAAAAAAATTTCACTAAAATTTCCATATATTCTAATACAAAATTTATTAAATAAGTCGCAATCCATGGATAGCCTATGTGTTTTTATAAACAGTTGCAAACACAGTAAATTGAAAACATTGATGAGACGAGGAAAAGTAGATGATAATGGGCTTTACTTTTGAAGCTTGAGGAGATGGTCAAAGAAGACTCAAAACAAAGCAGGACCCATTTCCAATTCATTGCCACGCAGATGGGCCCAGTTTTGGTTGACGATGGACGAAAATGGGCCCAAGCTTAATTTGTCCGACACTTCTAAAACGAGTTTTGGTTGACGATGACGATGGTTGACGATGATAATGTGTTAAATAATACTTCATTCATGAAAAAGAAAATTCACTTTAATTTATATATAATTTTTTATTAATTATTAAGTAAAACATATTTAATGTACTAATTAAATGTATTATTTTACATATTTATTTTTACTTTTTAATTATGAATATATATAATAGTAATAACACGTAAAACTAGAAAAATTCAATAGTTTTTCATTAGAAATTAACTAGAACTATGGAAAAAAATTCAAACAAAATCTTACAGAGTGTATCCAATTATATAGAATCAAAATCGTGATTGAAGCCAAAGATTTTGAATAACTGAATTGGAATTGCAATTAAACTCTTCAGGAGCAAATAAATCCCTGTCTAATTGTTGCTAAATTACTCATAATGTTTTTTTAAAAAAAACATTTTTAAAATTTTTACATATTTTAAAAGAAATTCACTTTTAGAGTAAACTACTATTTTTACTAATAATAATTATATATGGCTTATAAAAAAAAATTACACTCAATTTGATAATAATTGAGTGACATTACTTCTATGGTCGGAGGTGAAAAATCCGTAACTCAAATGTAAATTTTTTCTCAACGGACGAGGGGTATAAGTTATAACCATATTCTAACTTGTCACTCATTTCCAAGATTAGATTTCAAAAATTATGAAAACCTCATTAAAAAATTACCGAATGAAAAATCTAATTTTTCGAAATTGATTTCTCTTTTCCATCATTTGCTGCCTAACAAACAAGATATGATGCATCAAGATAGGTATGAGTAAGAACTAGGATCAGGATCTCCGTTCAATTTTTTTTTATAGTTTATAGTTTTGAAGTGCTAAAAAAAAACTAACAAGTTAGGTTTTTTTATTTTTTATTTATTTAGTTTAGTTATGATGTTATTTTAATCGATATATGAGTTTACAGTGTTCGAAATAATTAATAAGAAATTGACAAGTTATATTTTTTTATTTTTTGTTTATTTTAATTCAAATAGTTATGATGTTACTTTAACTAATATATGAGTGTACAGTAATTGAATTATTTATATAATTGTTAATTTCTCTTCTGAAAAAGTTAATATAACGAATGCATTTTAAAAATAAAAACAAACAAGAAAAAGAAAATTAAATTAACACACTAAAAAATAATGGACTACCGAGTACCGACCACTGGATCTGGAACCAAGCAGGCAAGAACCAAGAAACAACACAGGCGCAGCCGGCACCGGTAGTCAACGCGTCGGTCCAAATTGTCCCACGTTCCCACGTGAACATCATGCTTGTTAATTTTCACACACTACAGTATTCCACAATCCACTATTCTTCCGCCAATGCTGAGCACTTTGCAATTTGCATACGCACTTATTTAATTTGAATGGTCTCAACTCTCAACCCCACTTCCATCTCACAATCACTAAAGCAACCACAAATGGTATAAATGAACAGTATAAAGTTGTGAACTTGAACGACAGAGTTTTATACCACTTTTACTTTGTGGTTGAGACGGAGTCATTTCCACCATTTTTTTTTCCAGTTGTTATAGTGAAGGATCTGTAAAGAGGTAATGGCTGCTGAAACCAAGGCCGATCATGGAAGCCCATCTCTGTTTTCTCCATTCAAGATGGGAAAATTTCATCTTTCCCACAGGTTTGTGATTTAACTGATTTAAATCAGTCCTCACTCAGTGAACTGTCACCCGCGGCAAGCAACCATCTTTTTAGCTGGGGTGCTTGTAGTGTATCATAATTTTTGTTTTTTGAGTGAATATTTATTTGATTTCGTTCATGGTGGTATGTCGGTGGTAACTGATAAAGAGGGAAAATATGGGGTTGACGGGATGGGATGAGACATCGAGGATTGATGAAATAGATTTTGTGATGTTCTTATCGGTATCCTCTTTTTTATTTTTTCCTATTTGTGGTGGCAGAGTGGTTATGGCGCCAATGACAAGATGCAGGGCAATAAATAGCATTCCTCAGCCAGCCCTGGCAGAGTACTATGCCCAAAGGGCAACCAAGGGTGGATTTCTCGTCTGCGAGGGAACTATGATATCCCCAACTGCAGCCGGGTAATTCTTCAATTTTGCCTTGCATAATTCTTATCACTCCTACTTGCTACTATATTTGGCAAAATATCTTGCATCGTCCTGCAAATCGAATAAAAACCAAATATTGATTTGTAATAAAGATTTTTTTGGGTTGGTTTTCTTACTTATGGGATTTGTCCAGGTTTCCCCATGTGCCTGGGATTTTCACAAAGGAGCAAGTGGAGGCATGGAAGCAAGTAGTTGATGCAGTACATGCTAAGGGTGCTGTTTTTTTCTGTCAACTATGGCACGTTGGCCGGGCGTCTCATCAAGGTACCACCTATATTGCCATTCGAGCATATTGTACAATAATGGTCAATGCCAATTTAGAGCTTTGCGGAAAGGAAATTTTCTTCGAATTGTTGAATTTGATAATGAAAACAAACAGTGATTAGTTTTACTACATCGTTATGTTTAAGACTGGAATGAAATTTAATTGTCTCAGAAGCTGTTAGCTAATTATCAATTGGGCAGTGGCAACACTAACTGTCAATTCCATTTGATGCTCTTGAACAGTCTATCAACCTGGTGGTGCTGCACCCATATCATCCACCGACAAGCCAATATCAAAGAGGTGGAGAATATTGATGCCTGATGCCAGTCATGGGATCTATCCAAAACCACATCCATTAACAGTCCATGAGATTGCAGAAGTGGTGGAAGATTACCGCCAGGCAGCGGTAAATGCAATTGACGCAGGTTAGTAAAGTAGTCTTTCTCTGTCTGAATATATATACATTGGCAATCTTGTGAAAAGCTTTTTTTGTTCACCAATCTTATGCTTTAACCACAAATACAACACATTTTAACTGAGTTTTAACTTAGGACCTGCTTCGGCTTGATGAGAATATGTGATCGACCACTTTGATTTAAATCAATATATGTACTCTAGAAATGATCATCATTGGAGTGGTGAAAATTGGGGATATTCATCTGGAGTGCATGATCACGAAATCTGAAGGATCATTGGAGACTCTTTTCTTGTTATGTTGCCTTTGTAGTGTTTGCATCTTTAACTACAATCATGATAGTATAAATGGCTGTACATATCAATTGTTTTCAATGTGGATCAATACTCAAAATGCTACTTAAATAAACGATGGAAGTTCTATACATCAATAATTTCAATTCTTGTAATCTTGATCAATGCCTTGCAATCCACTAGGAGTGAACAAATATGATGATTGCAGAGAAACTGTTTTTCAAAGAGCTGTGTGGCTGCTCTCTTCTTGTATTAACTCAACCTTTTCTAGTCTAAACTTTTCCCTGGAGATAGTGATTGTAAACTACTGCAAACCATTTTCACCCTCCCAGAGTGCTCCTTCCCCTGGTTACCTTTCTTAAGCTTGTATATGTTGGCTGAACAGGTTTTGATGGTATTGAAATCCATGGAGCACATGGCTACCTCATTGATCAATTCTTGAAAGATGGGATCAATGATAGGAAAGATGAATATGGTGGGCCTGTTGCAAATCGTTGTAAATTCATAATGCAGGTGGTTCAAGCCGTTGTTGCAGCAATTGGTGCAGACCGTGTTGGTGTTAGAATTTCACCAGCTATTGACCATCTTGATGCCATGGACTCTGATCCACTCAGCGTAGGCCTTGCAGTGATTGAGAGACTTAACATGCTCCAGCAGGATTTGGGATCCAAGCTCACATATTTGCACATGACTCAACCACGATACACAGCCTATGGGCAGACAGAAGCAGGCAGACATGGAAGTGAAGAGGAGGAGGCTCGTCTAATGAGGATTTGCCGCAATGCATATCATGGAACTTTCATTTGCAGTGGAGGATACACTAGACAATTAGGAATTGAAGCTGTGGCTCAGGGTGATGCTGATTTGGTTTCATATGGCCGCCTCTTTATCTCGAATCCAGACTTACCTTTACGCCTTAAGGAAAATGCTCCTTTGACTAGGTATAATCGAGCTACATTCTACACGTATGATCCTGTTGTAGGTTACACAGATTATCCTTTTCTGAGCAAGGATAGTGGTTACAATGGACCTCTTTCACGTCTGTAATTGGCATAAGGCATTCAATGATGATAGCCATGTGAAATATTTATCCTTCTAAGAATGAGTAGTTCAAATTGATGTGTTTTGTTTAAATTACAAGGCCAATTATTTGGATGTGTTTTGTTGTGCTATTTACTCAATGTGTCAAGGGAGAAAGAAGATCTCAATCATTTTGAACTAGGCTCAACAAATTAACACACAAGATATCAATCATTTGGTTTGATATCATCAAAGGATTAGTATCTGGTTTGCAAATCATTAATTGTTTAGAATGAAAATGTTGTTCAAATTGAGGAAATACTTCTGGGTTCTGACGCTATATGGTCCAAAGCATCAAATAGCCCAACAGAAGTAAGGTAAGATATCACGTTCAGGAGGGTTTGGTTCAAATCTCTACAGAAATAAGCTTCAATCCTATTTCAATTCTAATTCTCAGTACGCATCCATCCTCGGGCTTTAAATTTGGATTAAGATATGGAGTTTAGTTAATAGTATAAGTCTTTCAAATAATTAGTTTTATGAGGCCTGTTATACAATTTTATTCTCGAATTTAGCAACTAATAATGAAAAATGGATAAAGGATGAAACATGGCTCGTAGTTCGTGGTATGCATCGTCGGACTTGAATAGGTGGAAAGCATGGCAAGCAATTTTCTTTCATTTTTACTTATGGAAGACTTCATAAAAAATTTAACATAAGTAAGGCTAGTACAACATCTATGATTGGATTCAAAATATAACATCTATAATTATTAGATTAAAATAGCATACGCCATAGATGAAAACTTACTACCTAATTCGAAATTGGGCAATTAATGTGGATTGCTAATGTGTTATGCTTATTGAAAATTTCAATGAAAACATAAGACATGTATGACTGACATAACATCTATATTTGGATTTGAAAAAATCATACGTCTCTGAGCAATTTTCCCAAAAAATAAAGTTGATTCTAAGTGTGATTTAAATTTCTTCAAAGATTAGCGTTTTATGATTAAATTGAAAATAATCTGACAAACCGAGATTGGACAACTAATCTGTTCTACTTATTAAACAAAGTTTTATGGTAGGTCCAGGATTGCATCCTTAGGGTGATCTTTTAGTTTTTAGACGGTAGAGATGATGACCAACAAAGTTTTTGACTTTAACATAATGCACGAAGTTCAAATTTATTTATGTGCCACTGTGTATATATACACAGGCATAAAAAACCACCTCTGAAGTTCAAATTATTGATTGCTCTTCAATCATGGGCCTATTTGTGGCTTTATATTTGCCGGGGTTTTCAACGAGAGATTGCATGCAATCATGGCATAATTGTTTCATTGAGAAACCAATAATAATAACGTAATGCTAATCAATAATTCATTTCAAAATTGATCAAACTATAGTTCTGTAACAGTTATCCAAATCAACTGTGCCCGAACATTGGATAAACTGGTTGCATGTTAGGATAAAATAGTCCAAAATTTTGCTCAACTCCAGCAGCCTTTTGATCTTCATTAAAGAGGGAAAA
Organism: Gynochthodes officinalis; assembly: GCA_020080225.1. Classification (NCBI taxonomy): domain Eukaryota; kingdom Viridiplantae; phylum Streptophyta; class Magnoliopsida; order Gentianales; family Rubiaceae; genus Gynochthodes; species Gynochthodes officinalis. Next base: position 42,647,367 of record CM034615.1, on the reverse strand, counting down.
AATATAACCTTCTATAAAAATCCCAGGCCTCTTAGGGGTTCCAACTTTACGCAATATATGATTCATAAAGTTCTTGTTGTATGTTGATGCAAGATGTGGAGTTGTCAAATTTCCATTCCCAGCTGAAGGCCAACCACTCTCAGTGACAGCCACACTCACATTGTTAAAACCCGCTTTCTCCATTGCCCAGTAGACCCCATCAACCATAGCATCAAACAGGTTCTGATAACTCAGACTTCCATCCACAACAACGGGTTCTTGTGCTGTGAATTGCGCATAATCCAGGCGAATGTTGATGGGATCCAGCGCATAGGCAAAATAAGGGTACACATTGATGAACAGAGGAGCCCCATTGGTTGATAAAAAGTTTAGAACATCAACAAGTGTAGAACTTGCCTCGGTAGAAAATACACTAGCAGAAGGAGGGTATGACTTTGCCAGCACCGAGGTAGCAACTGTGGTGGTCACTTTTGTACCGAACAAGTTATTTCTATCAAGAACAGACTGGAGATTTTTCATGGCTGGTGCAATAGAGTCCGCGAATTCCCCAGGGATGACCTCATTTCCAACAGAAATGAATGGGAAATAAACATCGTTCCAATAGGGCTGCACATTGGTTGAAAACCATGATGTTGCCCCCTCCATGCTTGCTGCAATACTTGATATATCCTCGTTCCTAGTACCTAATATGACATCAATGTTGCTGCGCCTTAATGCCTCCAGTGCATCATGATTGGGATCATAAAGCCTTACTTTGCGAACGCCATGATTTTGAAGAAGGCGAATAACTTCTGTAGGAGGAGTTAGATTGTCTGCTACCATCCCATAGCAAACACCTATATTTTCATTTGTGTCTCCCATAATGGCTGTTGGGCTTTCCATAATGACCATCATCAGTATGCAAATGACAGGCAAAATGCGAGGTAATGATGCCATCTTTAGAGCCAGCAAATGCCTCTTCTAATTTGTGGCACTTGGAGTTTTGATCTGACAAAATATAAACTCATGTTTATGTAATTGAATGTTCAAATTCATCAAATTATTATTCTTCGATGATAATCAGGAAACATTAATTATTATTTAAAGTGACAATATTGTTTCAATGGTAATCAAAACAATGTTGCTTCATGATGGTCAGAAATCACCGGTATAAAATAAGAGTACAAAATATCTGAACTAAGATATGAATATTTTTAAGTAAATTCAAAATCTATGACAATTGGAGAAAATTGTGTTAATAATGCAAAAGATTAATTTAATGATTCTTGGTGTGTAAAATTTACTTGTTTTACATGTAAGATGTAATGGTTTTATATTGAAGATAAACAACAATAATTGTCCATAAATGCAAAATCAGCCCATACCTATTTCTAAATGGATTAGTTAGGAATAGTTGCTGTAAAAAGTTTTTTTTTTTTTTAAATTAAGATGCTCCCGTCATTAGTAGAAATAATTTAGAAAATAAAGTCTAATAACTAGTTTATTTTAAGGGGTAACAAAATTATTATATCCTCAATATGCTCTTGCAAGCATTAAAATATGTATGCAGATTTGGTCAAATTAATCATCAATTTGGAAAACAATTCACTAATTTTTAAAGTGTCTTTGATTTATCATAAAGTTGTAGAAATCTATACATAAATCAACTTCAATTCTAATTCACGTCTGACTAATAAAACAATTAAGTGATAGAGAAAAAAGTGGGAAGGAGAATAGATATAAGGACATGGGAATTGAAATAGTAACAAATTGAAGAAACAAAAGTGAACAAAAAAACATTAAGAAAAACCAAAAAATAACAAAGGTTGGCGCACCTCAGTCAAATTCTCTGCTGGAAAGGCAAAGGATTGTGATTCAAGTCCTTTACTTTAGGAATAATGATGACAAGAGGATTGTTGTACTCATGCATATAGCATAGATTATATAGCTTGACTATAGTACAAAAAAAAAGAGGTTAATTTTATATATTTGGAAATGTAAATCAAAATTAATGCAGATAGCAATGGAGAATTCAGTATTATTCTCATTAGATTGATATACTAAAATAATCCACCGAGAATTTTGCTAAAAAAGATTTTGTACAAAGTGTGATTTTTCATTGCTCTAGAATTCACAAATGCAAAGCGATATCAATTTTCATTCCTCCCATTTTTTATAACAAGTGAAAATGTAAATCACCATAAATTACTTAATCTATCGCTATTCTATTATATAAAGGTAAAAGTACAATCCCCGATTGATTGATTGATTGGGAATTTGGTTTTCAAAGCCAAATTATACCATTTTGGGCCATTTTTATATTTTAGCGAGAACTTTCTTTTTCTTATTTCCTACTTCTCTTTCTGATGGACTTTAGGGTATTACTTACATCTATTAATATTCATTTAAAGGCCACTCGTTGGCTGCACAAACAGAATTTGGGTCTGATTTGATTCGGTCTGCTTCATGCTTTTCGTGGCTTAAAATTTGGAATTCATTCGTATAATATAGATCAATTTAGTTTAGTTTATTCTTAAATATTTAAAAAGTAATATACAAATCGAATATTAATTCAATCTGAACTAAAATATTAGACGTATCATAAATTTTTCGGTCTAACCCAATTTAAAATTTTTGAATGAGATCAAATCAATTTTGCAAATATTACAATTTTTACGGGAAAAAATAACCACTCTAATTGTCATCATTTTATACTTTATTCAATAAACTTATACAAAAGACTTTGTTATAAAGAATAAATGAATGTCTTCTCCTTTAGTCATTATTACAAATTTACACAAGATAGATATTCTAATTTTTTCAAATTACATTTTATTTCATCATGATGATCATGATCAATCCATATCTATTTCCCGTTGTAATCCTACTGCATATTACATGTTTCTTTGATTTGGAGAAAGTCTTTCTTGCGAAGGCGAAACTCCCCCACCAGTATCAGAGGTCAGAGGCTTGAGGGAGAGAGCCAACAGACTAAAACCCCATAACAGATCCTCACAATATTTCAGCAGAAAATCTGTCCCGTGTGAGGTTTGAGCTTGCGTTGCCGGAGGATTTCTCCCCACGTTACCTCAAACTTACCACTCGCCTATGCCCCTGGACCTGCATATTACATATTTCTAATATGCTCTAGAATGGATAAATAGGTGCCATGGCAGGATAAAAGAGCCCAAAATTTCTCTCGACTTCACTAGGCGTTAGATTCTCATTGAACAATGCAAAAAAGAAGCCTCCTGTAGAACGATTAGGCAACATATATAGGTTAAACAAATCTGTTCTCTATATGCTCTTTTACTTTATTGTTGTACGTCATTGCAAGCTCTTTACTTGAAAATTGATCATTCCCAGCTGAAGGGCAACCCGTATCAGCAACTTGAACATTAACATATGCAAAACCATATCTCACCATCGCACAGTTGTACCCGTCGACCATGGCATCAAACAAGTTATGAGAACTCAAGTTCCGATCTCTGAACACGGGAGCTTTTGCTGTAAACAGTGCGTAATCGAGGCTAATGTGTACAGGGTCCGATGCACACGCAAAATAAGGGTAGACATTGATCATGAGAGGTGATTCAATCTCTGATAAAACCTTTAAAGCATCCATCATTTTTCCTCGAGCCACAGGAGTAAATACAGTTTCTGAAGGTGGGTAGCTATTTGCAAGGACGCTTGAACCCACCACAGTAATCACAAGGGTATTATTTACTTGGTGACCGCGAAGGACAGTATGGAGGTTTCTCATGGCGGCGGGAATATAGAAGAGGCGAAGGTTCCAGGGTCCTGGCCTCATTTCCAACAGTAATGTATGAGATGACCCTTAGTTGGATCCAGACTTTTTGTTTGAAAAGGTCGATCACAGCTGAGGGAGGAGGGAAATTGTCCTCCATTATACCATAACATCAGGGTTCGGATCAAATAGTCCCTTATGTTGCCAAACCATTTTGTGTTTGCTTGTAAAAGTTGGCAACATCTGTAGCTTTAGATAGGTTATTTCCTAACAGGTCATATTATAGGCCAATATCAGTATTTTTTGACATATACCAATTGGACTCCTCCACTATGCAAATGGTAAGGAAAATCTTCAAGAATGCCATGTTTTTTTCCCCTTGATGAAATAATAGTAATGTCTGTTAATAGTAATGTTGTGAAATACAACACATTTAATGTACCATTAAATGTGCAATGATATGCCAAATATTAATGCGTGCATATGCATAGTGTTTGTAAAAAAAGTTTTTCTTCTCTCATCTTAACATGATATGTTTTTGTCATGCTAAGAACCAGTTTCTTTGTTGAAATATTTGGGGTATATAAATATTTCTACTAATTTACTTGAACGTGTCTCAATTTCTTTTTGATATACAAAACAATTTGTTTGAATTCCCTATTAATTAAAGATGGATGATGTCAATGAATGCTTGGAAAAACTTAACAATTTTCTCTATTAGTAATGTTGTGAAATAATAGTAATGCCTGTTAGTAATGTTAGCAATAATTTTGTGAAATAATAGTAATTTGGCCGATTTTTTCTGTGCGTTGACTGTGTCTTCAATTTTTATAAAAGTCTTATATTCTTTTTATTAATAATAATTTTATATAATTTAAGATTGAAAAAATAAGAATAAGAATAAAAATTTATATATTTAATAGTATATTAAATATGTTATACCTTATAAAAAATAAAAAAATAATAACTTTGGTATTGAATACCTGTATAATATAGCCCCTTGCAAGTTACTGTTGTTTAAGAGTCGTGATTTGACACTGTAAGACCAAAACAGGCCATATACCTCAGCAAGTTAAGGAAAACCCCAACCCCTTTAACTTAAGGGAATTTTATTTCTATATTATCCTCATACAGACAATAAGGATTCTTTAAAATTTTATATTATTAGTGAGATTAACATTCAAAATCAACACATCCATTACATTAAAAGGGAAAAGGGTTTCATTTTGTTGTCAAGTTTGTATCGGATTTCAGGTTTTGATTTAATATATGAGTGGAATTTTATCAAAATTTGAGCCTATTTTCTTAATATTTTTATAAGTATTAATTGGTTTTAAAGCTTTTAAAGTATTTCTTTTTTTTTTAGTTAAAAAATTATTATTAGTTGTTTATAGTTTACGTTCAGATGCAATCAATATGTAAAATTTTAACATGAATCAAAATTGTCATTATATGTGGTGATTTTATTTTTTAATTTATGTTAGTATATAAATTTTGCAAACGAAATACATTTACATATTTCTCTTGTACATATATATATATTTTTTTAAAAATTTCTTTTTATATTGAAAAAATTTGGTTATTACAATAAATTAAAAAATAATTTAGAACGTAAGTACTAAAACCAACTTGCAAATTTTAAATTTTGTATTTAGATTTTAAGCAAATTAAATAATGCAATGACAAAATAACGTTATACAAGACTTTGTTAACAGTAAATTTTTCATAGTTTTAAATAATATTTAATTAAAAATTATATAACTTTTTTATTGCCATGTAAATTATATATCAGAATTTTTGAATTTGTATATACTCATAGAAAAAATTATTTGTAAAGAAATTCACTCTTTTTATTGACGTTTACTTAATCAGTTATAAAATATTCAACTTTTAATTTTACTTTGTTTCTTATTTTATATTTATTATAAGATTGTCTAAAAATATATATTTATATCTCATGGTCCCTTTATTTTTTCCCATTTCTTATTTATTTAATATTTCACTTTATCATTTTCTCAAAATAAATAAAAACAATTTTAAAACAAGATTAAAATCATTATCGGGCATCCTTGCATATAGCATAGGGCATAATAATTACTCATTCCGCCCCGAAAAGAAGTTCAACTTCAATGTTTTTTTGTCCAAAAAAAGTTCATTTTTTGTATAAAATTTTTGTATTATTGGTATGTTGTTAAATCACCAAAAAATAATTCCAACTTTCAAACCTTTTCAAATATAGCGAGTCGGGTCGTCTCCTCAGGGAATGGTGGATTTATCTCTCAACTAAATAATTGGGGGTTATTTTTGGACAATACTAAAAAAAAAAATGCAAAATAACAAATTAAGACTAAATGTAATAATTAATGCAGAATTTAAAGTGGTAAAATTAATAATTAACAAACTCTAGTCAAAGGAATAATTTTAGAACTGGTTCATTCAATTGGTCATTGACACAAAATTAATCTCATAAATTCACAAATAAATTGGTTATAGTCACTTAGTACCACCAAGCAACAAATTTTTCCTTATTTTGTTGGCAATTAAGAGACCCTCGTTAATCACTTCTCTTATCGATAAATAACCTATGTACGTACCACCATAGAATTCAATTTACCCACAACATTAAAAATTAGAGAAACCCAATTCTAACCAACAAACTCACACCGTGGTTGTTTCAATTAGATTGTTTATCTCTTGACACAATTGAATCACTTACCAAGCAATAAGTATGCCAATTGCTACTTCACTAAAACAATCAAACTTTGATGTCCTAGTTAGCAATAGATTATATTATCAATCAAATAATGGCGCCAATTATCCAATTCAACAACATAATCATAAACAATAAATTATAGGAAATAAGCAAATACCCATGAATTTTTAAAAACATTAAAAAAGTAAATCTCACAATTGTTGTAGAACCAGTCTTCAATTATCCTTCAACTAAAATAGAGATTTAGTTCCTAGACATGAGAGAAAAGTAAAAAGGAGAAAAGAGAATAAAAGATGATGGAGAGAGATGATGTATGGAGGAGAGGAGGCGGCTTCTTTTTTTCTTTTTTTTTTCCCCTCTTTGCAGCTCTAGGGATTTTTTTATAGCTCAAGTTGTTTGTTAAAAGTTTGGTAAATATAGGATAATTACTCAAAACTAAAATAAAAGATTTTTTTCCTAAAATCTTGGCTACAATATTCCTTTTCCTTCTTCAATTTGACAGCTTATAATTTCCTTTTCTTGATGAAAAGTTCATCCATAAATTCTTCTTCTTGATAAAAAATTCATCTAGTCCAGCATTGTCTTAGGCATGGTCACGCCTAGTAACTAGAAATTTTCTGGTTTTTTCTCCAATTTTTAGCTCTTAAACCCCCTTTTCTTCAAACTTTTACTTTCAACATCTACACACAAAAAGTAACCAAATCCATTAAATTCATCATAAAATCAACCAAATATCATGAAAATTATTAACAATATATATATATATATATATATAAATTAAGCTCTATCAATTATATTTACTAAAATGATAATATATAATTCAAAAATTAAAAAGTAATGATAAAAATATAAAATAATATATCTAATTATATATTAAGTATTTTGTAATTTGTAATTTGAATTTTTTTTGTTAAATCAAAGTAGATTTTTTTTTCATAATGGAAGGAGTATTTAACATTGAAGAGAAAGTTTAGAAGATTATTTGTCGGGAACAAGCCAGTGGCACGGCGGTAAGGCCTTATGTGCCCATGCGAGAGAACGCAGATTCGAATAGGGTCTCAATGAAACAAGTAGTCATTAAAAAAAAAAAGGTTATTTGTCTTCCCAAATTAATAGTTTAACAAAATGAAATGCATCGCGATAATGGATTATAAATATGAAATATTCCTTATAAGCCGTGTTGTAAAACTTGGGCCAAACCGATTGGTTCGAATGAGACGGCCTAAGATCCAGTCCGATTGTCATTTAAAAAGGTCTAGAAAGACCCGGTCAAACTGGGTAAAAGCGGCAAATTCGGGTCAAAACTTGTAGTTGCAAAAAGTAAATTTAATTTCTAAAAATTATAATTTAACCATAAATTTTATTTTTATTTATAAAGTTTTTAATTCTTTAAAATTGAATATTTTAATGTTTATACAAGAGAATTTTTATAATTTTTTATATATTCATTATTTAAAATATTTTCTATATTATTTTTTTTCACAAAATTATTCAATTATACATTTAGGTGCCGTTTGTTTTGAGGGTTTGGGAGGGAAATGGAATACTATGTGCTAAAATTGATTGTTTGGTACACCGGTTTAACTAATCCTTTGGAGATGGGTTTTAAAACCCACCACCCCTGATTTTTTAGAAACCCTTCACGGAGGGTTTGAGCTGTGGGCAGTTAATGTGACGCGCGTCCAATGGGCGCACACATGTCTAAGAGTTATAAATTCTCCAATAATTTACAACTCTCATTTTACTTCTTTTTTTCTTTTTTAAAACAAATTTTACTAAATTATAAAAATATTTTTCTACAAACGATACGATTTCTTGACTATTTTTTGAACAAGATATAATTTTCAAAATATCATATAATGTAAAATAATAATATTTTTATTATAATTTTAATAAATTTATTAATATTAATTTAAAATCTATTCTATTCCATTCCATTATAAAATAATACCAAACAACATAACTATTATCATTCTATTCTATTCCAAACCTTTCTTTTCATCAAATCCATTCCATTTCTAAACCCACCATTTATACTGTTTCAAGACCTTAAAATTTCATACAACTTATATTAAATTTAAACTCAATTATACTAAAAATACTAAATAATTTATCTCTATTACATTTATATATTATAAATATTTTTATAATTAATTTATATTTATTACATAATAATAAGATTAAAACGTATATTTGGTCCCACAAAAATAGATTTTTAACTTATTTGGTCATCCAAATTTCAAAACAATTTTTTTAGTCCCTTTAATTTAAAATATGATTAAATTGTTCCCTCTATATTTATCTGGACGAAACCGTCTCATTGTTCAAGTTCGATTGACGACATGTGCGTTGAAGGGCAAAACAGTCTTGAAAAAGTCATACCTGAACGACTGTTGAAAAAAGCCCCAAATTATATTCATCCCTCTGAAGCCCTAATCAAATCTCTAATCCCAAAATTATATCCATCCATTTGAAGCCGTAATCGAAACCCTAAATCCCCAAATCTCTAATTGCTCCTGGTTTTCTGAAGCTCTGAAGCTCTAAAGCTCTAATCGAATCACCAGTCAAGAAAAATCGAAGCCGACAAAAATCCACGATTGCTTGAAGAGCGTAGCCCGTTTGCTTCATCGATTTCAGGTCTTGCGTTCAATTTAAAAGGGCGTCGCTGTCTCCTCCGTCGAGGCAATGGCTGTGGGACCACAGTGGCGAATCCCCAAATACGGTATGCTCTTGCATAATCATTGATAGAACTGTAATTTTCAATGTCGGTGAAAGTGTGTGAAAATGAACATTGGATATGTTGTGCTTTGTGTTGTGGTTCACGGTTTGTCTACTGTTGTGCACAGTAGATGGCAGGATTGAAGCCCGCAAAATTAATCACGTCCTAAGTGATTGTAAAATTAATTTGCAAAAGTGGTGTGTCGAATCTCAAGGAACCAAGTATAATTCCAAGTTTTGAAAAATAAAAATAAAAACAATGGGGATTTTTAAATGTGTAACTAAACTATGAAAATTTTGAATTTAATAAAAATAAATACTTAAAACAATAAAAGTAAAAATAACAAAAGTTACCAATTAACCAAGTTTCCAATCCAAGGGTCGATATCATTCAATTGCATCACCGATCACAGTCACAAAAATAATAATTCTTGCAAAATCAAATATTTAACTTGAAATTTATTAGGATAGCCATAATAAATTTCCGCTTTTCCTAAAATAATTGACCGAGCCCAAAGACTCTAAATCAAAACTTACCATTAATTGATTGGGCACGATGGCGCTCCATATCAAATTAACGATAGCATTAAGAACTATGAAAACAGCTTAAACCAAAATTAAAACACCGAGATAGTTGCAGTTGAATTAATCTTGTCTCATTAATTCCCTAAGCTAAGCATGCATATTTACAAACATAAACAATTTTAACTTAGTTGCTACTTGGTCCATTTATTCATGACAATTACGGATCACCAACTCATGGATAGCAATAGAATAAATAATGAACAATTAAACTATCGATTAATTAATCATCAATTATTCATAAAATTAAATCAAGAATTAACAAGTATTTGAATAAAAGCAAAAATAAAATTAAGACCAAAACCTCACAGTGATTGCAATTGAAATCAATCTTCCCCTTGAATTAGAAAAGAAAATTTAGCCACTCATGGTGGCATACATGATTGCTGAAATTGTTTAAGAATTTTGGTAAACTGAAACTAAGCTAAAAGAAAGACAAAAAGAAAAGAAGAAGAATGGGAATTGGAGAGCAAGAGCTCGGCTGTTGCTTCAAGAAAAGAAAAGAATTGTAGGATGTGTTGTGAAGATGAAGGCTGCACTTGCTTTTATAGATATCTTGATGTCCTTTTCCTGTTCTTTGTCCGAAATCAACTTCCTATTTTGCTTAGTCTGGCCGAAATCAATTTCCTTTGAATGCTTCTTGTCTTGTTTCCAATTTTGTCTTGGCTTGTGCAACGGATTTGTTCTCTTCTTTGTTTCCTTTAAGCTTTCTTTTGTTCCAAAATCAATTTTGTCTTCTTTCTTTGGTTGACTTCCAAATTCTTCTTCCCCGAAAAATCAATTTCTCCATTGCCTTTTCCCATTGAACTTTGACTTTGTGCAGAATTTGGTTCTCTTCTTTGTCTTCTTTTGTTTCCTATTTTGTTTGTTTCCTTTTGTTTCTCTTTGCCCAATAACTTCTTGTAAATCAACTGCACTTGTTTTTCTTTGTTTCCAATTCTTGAATGCACTCTTTAGGCAGCTGCACCTTTCTTTATTTGCTTCAATTGTTGCCTTTTATCAACTTTTCTCCAATTCATCATTTTTCATACCTAAAACAAAAAGTATATTAAAACCAAATATTTCCTCATAAAATTCAAGTTAATATTAAGGAAATATTAACAAGAAAAAGGAACATTTTAAGCCCTATCAAATCCCCCACACCTAAATCATGCTTGTCCTCAAGCATACATTAAATCAACATCTCCCTCTCCATTCCTTTCCCTTTTTCAACCCATCCACAAATAACTCAAAATCATCACACGTTAGAAATCAAGATTGGAATGACAATCCAACGAACAAGTAATCATAGCCTAATTTCCTCAACAAAACATGCACATCTCATTAATCTCAACAATTTTATTGAAATCAAATGCAACAAAATTTGATAACTTCTCACGATTGCACTCTAAGCCCTCAAAATGTTTAGGGGTTCAATATAGCACTCAAATCAAACATAGCATGTCATTACCATAAGCTTGCTTATATATCACATCTCCACCACTTATAAATATGAATCCATACAACAATCAAAGGGTCTTTATAAGGGTTGTAACGGGCTTAGGTAAAGGTGGGTAAAACGACAGAAAATTTAGGCTATAGACATCAAGATATGTAAGAACTTCCTTGCATGACTCAAAGTCGCAACAATAGCACCGCATTAGAACCACTTCCTTATTTCAAATAACATGGATTCCCTTTTGCAACTTTATCATATAATTGGACTATTTTGTACACAATGAAGAACATTTACTTTGTTCAATCTTTGTAGGGAATACTTTTCACTTTCCACTTCTTCTTCTTTTTTTTTTTTTCCACACTCTTTTTTCACACTTTTCATCATTCTTTTTCATTTTCATTTTCTCTTTCTTTTTTTCTTTTCCTTTTTTCCCACTTTCCCCTTTTTTTTTTTGGTGGCCTCCTTGGAATCAATAGAAATTATCATACAATTCATTCCCACATATTCTTGACAAGGGTTCAACAATGGTAAGAACAAAACAACGGTTTATGGCTAATGATGTGGTGTTAGATCTAAGAATGGTTAAGGCCCAAAATTTGCTACTGAAGGATATATATAATACGATGACTTTTATAGAAAGTTTAATTGGCTACTCCTAAATGCCCTTATCATTTCAAAGCATGAATCCACAATGTGATCTCAACATGCATAACAAAGCAAGTTCTAGAATGAACATACCATATTTGATAACACTCCACAATGAATTATGTGATCAATAAAAGGTAATGCTCTTAGGCTCAAATACACACAATGGGATCAATGTATCATAAATTGCATATTCTCATTCAATTTAATCATTAAAATCAATGAGATGCTTTAAAATTTTAAAACAAAGGCTAATCATACTTGCCCTTTTCATGCTTTCCAACTCAACTACTAATGCATGCTAACTAAAAGTTATTCTAGACAAGTATCAAAAGAGTTAGGAATTTCAAGGAAAACATTCAAATTGTCAAGCATAATTGTGCAAAAATTTGTTTTTATCAAAATAATTCAAATAACCATAAAACACAAAAGCACTCACACCTAAATTAGACATTGTCCCCAATGTATAAAAGACTTGTGCATAAATCGTAAAATAAAAATAAAGGCGATGGAATAAGAAACTTCCCTGAATCACGGCATAAGCAATGGGCTATGGTGAGGTTGGGCATGGAGGAAGGGAAAAATGAAGTAGTCAAGAAGCGTGCATCTTCTCCACCAAATTTCTAAAGCTTAGATTCTAAAAAGTCAAGGATGACGCTAAGGATAACAATAACAATAAAAGAAGGAATAGAAAGTAAAGAAAAAAAAGAAATCATTTGGGTTGCCTCCCAAGTAGCGCAATTGTTTAACGTCGTTATGCTCGACGTCTCTACTTCACATTAAAATGCAGGTAAATGGCGAGGTTAACTTAATGTCAATCAAAGTTGAAACATTAACCTCGTCATGAAATATCTTGAGTCTATGCCCGTTTACCTTGAAGATCTTCCCTGTTTCCAAACTTTGAATCTCAATTGCACCATAGGAGAAAACTTTAGTAACAAAAAATGGACCAAGCCATTGAGAACGTAACTTACTGGGCATGAGCTTCAATCTAGAATTGTATAACAAAACCTTTTGACCCACATCAAATTGTTTCCTCATGAGGACATTGTCATGAAACAATTTGGTCTTCTCCTTATACATCTTTGAATTTTCATAGGCATCCAATCTCAATTCTTCTAACTCTTGCAACTGCAATTTCCTAGAGTTTCCTTCATCCAAATCCATATTGGTTTGTGAATCGCCCAATAAGCCTTATGTTCAATCTCATTGGAAGATGGCAAGCTTTGCAAAACTAATCGATATGGAGACATCTCAATCGTAGTTTTGTATGCGATCCGATAAGCCCATAATGCATCATCTAGGCGTAGGCTCCAATCTTTCCTCCACAGGTTGATGATTTCTCCAAAATAGCTTTTACCTCACGATTGGAGATTTCCAGCCATTTGTTTGAGGATGATATGCCGTTGCTACCAGTGATGTACTCCATATTTCTTTAACAAGGCCTCAATTGTCTTATTGCAAAAATGGCTTCCTTGATCACCGATGATTGCGAGGTATCCCAAATCTGCTAAAAATGTTAGTTTTATAAAACCTACAATCGCCTTAGAATCATCGTTTTAGTGGCCTTTGCCTCTACCATTTAGAAACATAATCAAGCTGCTAAAAGAATGTATAAATTTCCACAAGATGAAGGAAAAGGTCCCATGAAATCGATTCCCAAACGTCAAATATTTCACAAACCAAAATAGGTGTTTGGGGCATCTCATTCCTATGGGACAACGTGACTGTTCTTTGGCATCGATCACAACTTTTACAAAATAAGTAAGCATCCCTAAGCAGGGTTGTCCAATAAAGGCCACTATCCAATACCTTCCTAGCGCTTCTTTTAGGTCCAAAATGACCTCACAAGCAAGATTATGGCAAAAAAAAGAATAGAGTGATGCTCATTTTGAGGACACATCTCCTAATGACTTGATCAGAGCAAAATTTCCAAAGATATGGTTTATCCCAAACATAATATTTTGCCTCGACTTTTATTTTTGCCCTTGTGGATGTATTTAAACCACTTGGTAAGACTTTGGTAACCAAATAATTAACAATATCAAGATACCAAGGAACCATACCTTCGAGTTGAAAGAGACGTTCATCGTGAAAATTTTCAAAAATGGGCAATGATTCTTCCTCCCGAACTAACTCGCTCAAATGGTCACCACCAAATTTTTGGCTCCTTGCGATCCCTTATCTCAAGGTCAAATTCTTGGAGCGAAAATCCATCTAATGAGGCGAGGCTTTGATTCCTTCTTGGCAAGTAGGTGCTTCAAAGCTGCATGGTCAGAATAAATAATTACTTTAGATCCAAGTAGATATGATCTAAATTTATCTAAAGCAAAAACAATTGCCAAAAGCTCCTTCTCAGTAGTAGTGTAATTGCATTGGGCCGCCTTCAATGTCCTTGAGGCATAAAAATGACGTGGCTCTTTTTATGAACTCGTTGGCCAAGGCGACTCCACCGTATAGTTTCTTGCGTCACACATGAGTTCAAAAGGCAAGTTCCAATCTGGTGGTTTAAGGATAGGTGCTGTCGTCAACAAACTCTTGAGTTTATCAAACGCCTTTTTACAATCATCACCAAATTCAAAAACTACATCCTTTTGGAGCAAATTGGACAAGGGCAATGCAATTTTTGAAAAATCTTGAATAAATCTGCGGTAAAACCTGCATGGCCAAGAAAAGACGCATTCCCTAACATTTGTAGGGTAAGGTAAGCTCACAATAAGATCTATCTTAGCTTTGTCCACTTCTATGCCTCTAGAGGAAATTACATGTCCTAAAACAATGCCGTCATTTACCATAAAATGACATTTTTCATAATTTAAAACCAAATTGGATTCTATACCTTTCGTAATTTTTGTCAAATGGTCTAAGCAATTATCAAATGAATCTCCATAAACAGTAAAATCATCCATGAACACTTCTATGCAATTTTCTAAGAAATCAGAAAAAATACTTAGCATGCATCTTTGAAATGTACCTGGAGCGTTGCAAAGGCCAAAAGGCATCCTTCTATATGCAAAAGTCCCAAAAGGGCAAGTGAAAGTAGTTTTCTCTTGATCCTCTTTAGCTATAGTAATCTGGTAATAACCTGAAAATCCATCAAGAAAGCAAAAGAAAACTTTTCCAGCCAATCTTTCTAACATTTGGTCTATGAAGGGTAGGGGAAAATGGTCTTTTCTAGTTGCTAAATTCAACTTTTGGAAATCAATAACCATTCGCCACCCATTTTGAATCCTCATGGGCACCAATTCATTATTTTGATTTCTTACCACTGTAATCCCAGTTTTCTTTGGCACCACATGAACTGGACTTACCCACTTACTGTCAGAGATTGGGTAAATAATTCCTTCAGCAAGTAGCTTAAGGACTTCCTTCATAACCACTTCCTTCATTGCCGGATTCAACTTCCTTTGAGCTTCCCTTACTGGCTTAGCATCTTCTTCAAGAAGAATGCGATGCATCTGGTCTTTGGACTTATTCCTCTAATGTCAGCCAACTGCCAACCAATCGCCAATTTATGTTCCCTTAAAACTGCCACTAACCTCTCTTCCTGGTCCTTTGTTAACTGTTTTGAAACTATGATCGGAAGGGTCTCATTGTCCCCCAAATATACATATTTAAGATGATCGGGTAATTGCTTTAATTCAAGTTTTGGGGCCTGCAAAACAGAAGGTAACACTTTTCTTGAGATAAAGAAAATTCAATATTAAAAGTGTTGACCTTTCTGTCTGCCCTGGTATTGTCAATGTCATCGCACAATTCAACGGTCTCTTCCGCAAACAATTTTTCTTCCTTCTTAGTGTTTTCTTCATCAAAAGTTTCCTGTGCAATAGAATCAACAGTATCAATAGAGCAAATAGAATGAGCCGCAGGAGGATATCTCATAGCATCAAAAATATTAAATTTAACAATCTCCCCGTCAAACTCTACAGAGAACGCCTCATCTACATCTATCTTTGTTTTAGCTGTCTTCATGAAGGGTCTCCTAGCAAAATTGGGGCTGAAATTGTGTTTGAGTCATCCTCCGCTTTTAGGATGTAAAAATCACTTTGGAAAAATTAGCTCATTGACACCTGCACCAAAACATCCTCAATAACCCCTTGTGGTAAGCATTAGGCAAGTCGACAAGTTGAATCACTATCCTAGTCTCTTTCAAAGGACCCAAATTTAAAGTTTTGAAAATTGAGTAGGGCATGACATTTATAGAAGCTCCTAAATCAAGCATAGCACGCTCAATTTTCTTATCTCCAATAACACATGGAATTGTGAACATACCAGGTCCTTGCATTTTTCAGTAGAGTTTTATGAGTGAGCATAGTGAAACATTCTTCCTCACCTTAATCTTTCGTTTCCTTAGCTTCCTTTTGTTGGTGCACAACTCCTTCAAAATTTTGCCATATTTTGGAATTTGTTTGATGGCATCCAACAAAGGTATGTTCTTCTACCTTTCTAAAGGTGTCTAGAATTTCCTTCTCATAATCCTCTGTCTTGACTTTGCCAACCTGCTAGGAAAAGGGGGAACAATCACATTAGGAAATGTTGGCTTAGAATTAGAAGAAAGAGTTACCTTTGATTGCAGTTCAAGTGTGCATTCTTCTTCTTCTTTATTTTCATGCTTCTCTGCATTCTCTGGTTTTTCTGATAGATCAGGTCTTGTATCAATCTCTTTCCCACTTCTTAATACAATGGCACTTGCATTTTCCTTTGGATTAACCACCGGCTGTGAAGGTAACCTTCCAGAATTTTGTGCTTCCAACTTGCTAATCGATGTAGCCAGTTGGGTAATTTGGTTCCCTAAAGCTCGTTGCTCCTGTTGCATTTGTTGCATATTAGTAGCAAGTGATTTAACAATATCTTCTAAATGCATACCTGAGTTTGAAGATGGAGCTGGTGGTGAAGGTGGCTTATTGTAAGGTTGTGGTGGAAATCTCTGTTGTGCTCCTTGGTTCCCATAACTGAAATTCGGATGGTCCCTCCATCCAGGGTTGTAAGTATTAGAGTAGGGATCATATCTCCGTTGAGGTGACCAGAAACCCTCCTCGACATTAATTTGTTGATGTGAATCTTCTTGCGATGTAGGACACATGTCCGTAGGATGACAGAATCGAGCATATTCCATGCACCTTAGCGGTTTGTATGTGCCACAGAGCCAATTGACGAACCATAGTAGTTAGATCAGCAATTTGATTTTTAAGATCAAAAGTGTCTACCTCATTGACCCTCTTAAAATTCCCTTCAACTCGGGTTCCGAATTGTTGAGAATTTTTACGCCATATTAGATATCAATTGCCGAGCCTCTGCTGGTGTTTTGTTCACCAATGCTCCTCCACTGGCTGCATCTACCATGCTCCTATCCATTGGTAATAACCCTTCGTAGAAGTATTGGATGAGGAGTTGCTCGGGAATTTGATGGTGGGGACAACTAGCACACAGTTGTTTGAATCTTTCCCAATACTCATAGAGAGTTTCCCCACTATGTTGTCGTATCCCACATATTTCTTTCCTAATATTTGCAGCCCGAGATGCAGGGAAAAACTTTTCTAAAAATAATCTTTTCATCTCGTCCCATGAGGTGATTGAACCAGAAGGAAGGTAGTATAACCAATCCTTCGCCTTATCTCCTAAGGAAAAAGGAAAGGCTCTCAACTTGATTTGCTCTTCCGACACTCCTTGTGGTCTCATACTAGAACACACGACATGGAACTCCTTTAGATGCTTGTGCGGATCTTCACCTACAAGACCACGAAAAATAGGCAATAAGTGGATTAAACCAGATTTTAATTCAAAACCAACATCTAAAGTAGGAAATTGAATGCAAAGAGGTTGATGGTTTAAAGTAGGAGCTGCCAACTCCTTTAACGTTCTATCTCCCATTGTTGCAAATTCGGCAATCTCCAATTCGGTGATTCCGCTTCAATGTCCACCTCAAGATGAACCACCTTTCTTTGCTTAGCCTCTTTTCTTAGTTGGCGCGATCTTCTCAATTCGAGATTGTATTCTAATTCGCCTTCCCGAGAAGCATGAGTCATATAAGAAAGAAAAATATTAGTAGCACTAAATGTTCAAAACAAAGGACTAATTGGTTCCCGACAGCGCCAAAATTTAGCGAGATTGTGAAACCCATAAAATTAATCAGTCCAAGTGATTGTAAAATTAATTTGCAAAAGTGGACTGTCGAATCCCAAGGGAACCAAGTATAATTCCAAGTTTTGAAAAATAAAAATAAAAACAATGGGGATTTTTAAATGTGTAACTAAACTATGAAAATTTTGAATTTAATAAAAATAAATACTTAAAACAATAAAAGTAAAAAATAACAAAAGTTACCAATCAGCCGAGTTTCTAATCCAAGGGTCGATATCATTCAATTGCATCACTGATCACAGGTCACAAAAAATAATAATTCTTGCAAAATCAAATATTTAACTTGAAATTTATTAGGATAGCCATAATAAATTTCCGTTTTCCTAAAATAATTAACCGAGCCCAGCACTCTAAATCAAAACTTACCATTAATTGATTGGGTACGATAGCGTTCCATATCAAATTAACGATAGCATTAAGAACTATGAAAACAGTTAAACCAAAATTAAAACACCGAGATAGCTGCAGTGAATTAATCTTGTCTCATTAATTCCCCTAAACTAAGCATGCATATTTACAAACATAAACAATTTTAACTTAGTTGCTACTTAGTCCATTTATTCATGACAATTACGGATCACTGAACTCATGGATAGCAATAGAATAAATAATGAATAATTAAATTGTCAGATTAATTAATCATCAATTATTCATAAAATTAAATCAAGAATTAACAAGTATTTGAATAAAAGCAAGAAAATAAAATTAAGAATAAAACCTCACAGTGATTGCAATTGAAATCAATCTTTCCCTTGAATTAGAAAAGAAAATTTAGCCACTCATGGTGGCATACATGATTGCTGGAATTGTTGAAGAATTTTGGTAAACTAAAACTAAGCTAAAAGAAAGACAAAAAGAAAAGAAGAAGAATGGGAATTGGAGAGCAAGAGCTGTGTTGCTTCAAGAAAAGAAAAGAATTGTAGGATGTGTTGTGAAGATGAAGGCTGCACTTGCTTTTATAGATTACTTGATGTCCTTTTCTGTTCTTTGACCGAAATCAACTTCCTATTTTGCTTAGTCTAGCGAAATCAATTCCCTTTGAATGCTTCTTGTCTTGTTTCCAATTTTGTCTTGGCTTGTGCAACGGATTTTTCTTTCTGTTCCTGCACGTTGTTTGCTTTAAGCTTTCTTTTGTTCCAAAATCAATTTTGTCTACTTTCATTGGGTGACTTCCAAATTCTTCTTGCCCGAAAAAGCAATTTCTCCATTGCCTTTTGCCATTGAACTTTGACTTTGTGCAGAATTTGGTTCTCTTCTTTGTCTTCTTTTGTTTCCTATTTTGTTTGTTTCTTTGTTTCTCTTTTGCCCGATAACTTCTTGTAAATCAACTGCACTTGTTTTCTTTGTTTCAATTCTTGAATGCACTCTTTAGGCAGCTGCACCTTTCTCTTTATTTGCTTCAATTGTTGCCTTTATCAACTTTTCCTCCAATTCATCATCTTTCATACCTAAAACAAAAGTATATTAAAACCAAATATTTCCTCATAAAATTCAAGTTAATATTAAGGAAATATTAACAAGAAAAGGAACATTTTAAGCCCTATCAAGAGCAAATATATTGGGACCTATCGCTGTCTTGGTTTGGGAACATGTGGGGGTCACCATAAAATAATGTTGTGTGTTGTAAAATATATTTCAGTGGGTTCAGGTTGGACTTTAGTATGCTTGGGGTTGTGGTCCTGTCCAAAACATTAATTGCGTTACTCAACATATGCACCATCTTTATATAGTAGTGGACAAAAAAAAAAAATGGACTGCACTAATGGCCTACCATGCTGGTTGAAAAAGAGCTTAATTAGCTGAATTGTATTGCTTTAAATATTTGGTGTGATCCCCATTTTGTGTTATGAATTTGGTGACTTTATTACAATTAAAAATTTTGTGTGAATGTGCTGATTTTCCCCATATATGGGCTGAATGGTATTGTTTTAAATAGTGATCGGTCCCCCTACGAAAGTGTTGATTTTTTTCCATTTTCATATGTTGAATTGTATCAGTTTTTTTTGTAACTGGTCACCTTATGAATGTGATGTTTTTTCCTCTTGTGGAACTGAATTTTATTGGTGTTAATAGTGGCTGGTTCCCCACTATTTGTACTGATTTTTTTCACCATCAAAGAGCTAGTTTTGTTATTGAATGTGCTTGTATTGGCTTGCAGGACTTGACACCAACTTGTTTTCGGTGAGGATTCATTACGGGGGAAAATTGATTACTTTGCCACAGAAACGGTATGTCGGTGGATCAGTTATTATGGTCGACTATTGTCAAGCAGATAGGTGGTCGCTATGTGTGTTAGATCAATTGGCTGACAAATTAGGGTATCTACACACAGGCAAAATATTCTACTTCTTGCGACCCGGTCAAAACATGGATAACGGGCTTGTCTACATTTTGTGTGATCTTATAGTGGTAGACATGGCAAGACTAGGAGTCAAACATAGGCTAATTGATCTGTTTGTAGTTAGGGCGAATATTAACTTGGTGAGAGAAAGCCAAGTTGAAGAGCCACGTAGTGAAGCTAATGCGAGTACACAGAATATTGGTTCCGCGGGTCCAAGCTCGGGGAGATCACCAAGAATGAAAATGACCGCAAGGAAGAGGCCACAAACTCCCAGTAAACCCACTCCTGCACCTATTGCCCAGGGAGTTGAACTGGGAAAGTCACCGAGGATTAAAACGAAAGTAAGGAAGAGAACACAAACTCTCAGTAAACCCACTCCCGCACCTGCATCACAAGGAGTTGGGCCTCGAAGGTCACCAAGGATTAACATGGGCACAAGGAATATAATGCACACTCCTACTCAACCCGTAGCTGATTCAAGGAAGAGAAAACTTGATTTTGGGGACAAGAATGTGTCAACATTGCGCAAAGAAGATGATGAAGTTTCTCATGGAGAGACTGGCCAACAAAGGCATGATACTCCTTCAAGAAATGAAGCTGGAGTTGGTCAAACTTATAATGTGGATTCCTATGTGGGAGAGGCCAGAGGTGGGGAACCTTCACCTGCAAGAGAAGATGAAGAATCTGCACGTACATTCTCGGGAGCACGCAACCATGATGCGCAAGCGTAAGTTAATTCGACAAAACAAAATATACAAAACGAGGCTGTAGTAATGCAGCCAATGTACATGCTGATGGCGGCAACCAGGATGTCAATGCCCGTAACGAAGATGCACATAATGCCAGTGAGGATGAGGGTTTCCATGATAGTGACTACGATCTTGAAGATGATTGTGATTTGGAAGTGTTGTTTGAGGAGAGACAGCAAGAATGGGACATAGTTTGCTGTATGTTTAGGGATGACATGCATGAAGAGGGCTTAGAGAGGAACATTGATGAACAACCAATGCGGCATGCAACTCGGACGAGTTACTTAGCCAAACAAGTTCAGATGAGGAAGATGAGAGTAGGGATAAACGGGAATCAGCTATCAGGTTCAACGTGCATACAGATATGGGAGACTCGCGGTTCAAGTTGCGGATGATTTTCACTAACAATGACGAGTTCAAATCTGCATGCAAAAACCATGGAGTCAAACATGGTCGGCCAATTCATTTCAAGAAGAATGATAAGAGGTGATGTAAGGCTATATGCAAAGGAACAAACTGTGAATGGATGGTCTCGACATCATGCCTTTCGAACAACAAGGGGTGGCAGATCAAGAGTCTAAATACCAAGCATAAATGTGGTACAACTTTAACGCATGGGTGTGCGGATTCAAAATTCCTAAGCCAAAAGTACAAAGAGGATATTCGCATTATGCCACATATACGAATTGCTGAATTAATGCAGAAGGTCAATGTGGACCTGAACATCAACATATCAAGAAGCAAGGCATACATGACTAAGAGGAGAGCCGCGGAGATGATCGAAGGAGACTATACACAACAATACAGTCAATTACACGACTATTGTCATGAGTTGAATAGAGCAAATCCTGACTCTAATATATTCTTGCGCACGACGAAAAATAAAGATGGAGATAATGTTTTCCAATGAATATATGTGTGTTTTGCCTCTTGCAAAAAGGGGTTTATTACTAGATGTCGACCGTTGGTTGGCCTAGATGAATGCTACTTGAGGGGTCCTCATAGAGGCATTTTGTTGACCACCGTAGGATTGGACCCCAATGATCAAATATTCCCCAAAGCTTATGCCGTTGTGGAGATCGAGAACAAGATAGCATGGAAGTGGTTTCTTCAAGAGTTGAAGTCCGACCTTCAAATCTCTACCCCGAGTGATTGGACATTCATTACGAATAAGTAAAATGTACGTATAATCCACGCTACATTTGAAATATATATAACCATGTGAAAGAGTTTATGTCTATGTCACTTAACTAATGGCTTTATGGCTAATAACAGGGGTTAATCAATGTCATGGGAGAATTGCTACCAGGTGCTGACCATCGGCTCTGTGTATGGCACATGTACAACAATTTCAAGAAAAGTCATCATGGGTTTGTGCTTAAAGATGCGCTTTGGGACGCAGCTAGGGCATCATGTATGACTAAGTTTGCACAAAAAATGGAAGATCTTAAGGATGTGGACGGTGATGCCTTTATATGACTACAACAACACACATCTCTCAAGCATTGGTGCAGAGCATATTTTAGCCCAAAACCAAAGTGTGATGTGCTAGTGAACAACATTTGTGAATGTTTGAATCTGGTGCTTCTGGATGCGAGAGATAAGCCAATTCTAGGGGTATTGGAGGATATCCGATTTTACTTGATGGTGAGGTTAGAAAAAAAAAAGAGAGGCTAGTTCTAGGATGCAAGGAAACTTGGGACAAAAAATCCAACAAAAGCTAGAAAAGATGAAAAATAGGGCACGAGTGTATAGCCACTAGAGCTGGGAAACTGATATTTGAAGTTTGGTGTATGTATGGCGACCAATTCACAGTAGATTTGTGAGGTCGAACATGCAACTGTAGGAGGTGGAAATTAACTGGTATTCCTTATCCACATGCAGTGAGTGCCATAAGTAGGATAGGGGAGGAGCCAGAAAACTTTGTGCATGATTTCTATTTAAGGCAGTCCTATGTAAAAGCATATCAATGTATGATTTTTCCAATCAATGGCCAAGATATGTGGGACAGGGTTAACAGGCCTACAGTCCGACCACCGGTGCAAATAAAACTCCCGGCAGACCAAAGAAGGCGAGAAGGAAAGATCCGGATGAGTCTCCTAGAAAAAGAATAACTCACCGGAAGTGCAAAAAATGTCTAGGCTAGGGAACCTGACGTATAAATGCAAAATTTGCCAAACTGTTGGTCACAATAGTCGACGGTGTCCTAAGAAGGCTAGTTCAGGTGCTGAGTAGCGGACGGAAGATATTATCAACTCCCTCACCTGTAACACTGAGATAGAGTTGAACGAGGACAGTGGTGGTCCAACACATGGACACGTCTTCTCCGATAATCAGGAACATATTGGCGCTTCAAGTTGAAATGCCAACCCAGTAATGCAAGAAACCGTGTCACCCAATGGTTTCAATGCATCCCAGCAGCCTCCAATCGCCAGTGAAGAAACTATTGCTTTTACCAGCAATCCAATGCCAGTTAAGTGATTGACCCCCTTTTTATGCCACATTTTCATATCTGCTGCCGTGTTATATATTAGGTCTAACATTAATTGCGTTAATTTCTATATTTTTAGGGGAGAAATACAAAACGGTACAAATGTACTTTGTGTAGGCAATACGGTCACAATAGATCCAAATGCACAAGCACAGTCGCAGAATTGTTTCGAAATAATGAATTGGACATCTACGAGCTCTTGTGAGTGTTCAAAGGGTTAGGCAAATTTTGCTATTAATTTTTCATCTTATCATAATGTTCACTTCTGGTTTTCTATTGCAGGTTTCCAATAGTAGGCCTGCTGGTTCAAACAAATCTTCAAATGAGGCAAATGATGCTTAAGCGTGTTATGACATTGATGATGTAAATTTGGAAGGGTTACTATGGTTTTTTGTGGCATTTTTGGTATTGAATTATTGCTATGTAAATTGATTTGTTTTTGGAGATTAAAATTAGGGTGAAATGTCGTATGAATATGTATGATTATGTGCTGATTTTTAGAATTGACTGATTGTGGCTGCAAACTGGTTTGTTTTGGCGTACCATGCAGCATATGTTTTCCTATTTTGTAATGGTTTATTTTTGCTATAAGTTAGGTGGTGACGGTTTTGGAAGGTTAATGTCATGTTTGTATGTATGGGATAATTATTTGTGTTATTAAGACGATTTGGTAGCTATATATATTGTGCAATTTTGGATTTAACCTCTTCGGGTTGCTAGGTTAATGTCACTTTAAGAACTATTTGTGCTATTTTGTACAATTTTGGTAGTGAATCCGTGGAGATAATTGTATTGCTGCTTCTGTTTGTGGGACTTTGTGGCACAGAATTTGGCAAACTGAATGCATTTTGCGGGCCTGGAACTATTTGTCCTATTTGGTGCATTTTGGTAGTGAATGTACGTTGATGATTATATTGCTGGTTTCGTTTGTGGGACTTTGTGGCACAGAATTTGGCAAATTGGATGCATTTTGTAGGACTGAATTTTGCATGTGCAATTTTGTGCACTTTTGGTAGTGAATGTACGTTGATGATTGTATTGCTGGTTCCGCTTGTGGAACTTTGTGGCACACAATTTGGCAGATTGGATTCATTTTGTGGGACCGAATCTTGCATGCACAGAATTTGCGAATTTGAGGCATTTTGTGAGACTAAATTTTGCATGCACCGAAATCTTCATACAAATACACGTTTATACATGCATAAACACAAACATATGTTGCAAAGGGGTTGCACACTACCCCGAGGAAACAAAATACAACCAAATGCAGAAACAGAACTAGCCATTCCTAAAATTTCAACTATTTAACCTAGTACCCATTCCACTAAAATAGTTACAAAATACCATAACGAAACCCGGCGTCACTCCAATTGTCATCCATTTATGCAGTTTGCCTTTCTTTGCTTTTTCTGCCTCCAACTCCCTAATGGTTCTCAATAACTCACCAATAATTTCAGTCGATCTTTCACATCGATCACACCTCTCATCGAACCATCTAAAAAACCTTCATCCATGCTTTTTCTATACCGAATTTAATCACATTATTTACTATGAATGATTTAATCACTTTATTTTTTGAATTAACTCAAAGTAATAACAATGGCAGTAGACATTATCTGATATTCTTCACACCCATAGAATCTTCTCCCTAGATTTGCTACCGTCCAAGACGTTCGCAATATAGCAAACTTCCCACAATAGCAATATATAGGTGGATCCATGTCTAACATCGTGGGTTGCTTTCTTCCTTAGGAATCGGTGACCGCATGGCGTAGATCTGCACTGTGAAATAGTTTGCCTCAAGTAATCATCGTTTTTGTGGCCTTGCCTTCGATTGCCTCCGGCGGTTGGCTTCGATTGGGGCCAGAAAAATTGAAGAGGAATGAATGGAACAAAAATTAGGGTTTTATTTCTAGTTAGAAATTTGGTTGTTAACTTGTTTCGGGCCTTTTTTTATGTTAGATTATGCCCTAAGAACTAATCATATGATGATGGTATATGCATATATTGTATCATAATGTTCATAATTAATGGCACTAATTATTATGTTTATCTTATATCTGCGTTTTATGAAATAAACATAATAATGTCCCAAGAATTTAATTATTCTAAAATTATCTCTAGTCGAGTATTATCATTAAATGGGACAATGATAATGCATTAAGACTAGTATGTGTAGTGACTAATGAAATTGTTCATGATATGAAATATCAAGTCTACACATAGGTACATGTTAGAGAACAATGTACTGGATTGACCCGTCATGAGAAATATTGCATGGATTATTATATAAAGTGTCAAAAATATTTCTCATAGTGATGATGGTGTAAATAATCCTTAGACTTGAGATTCTCAGAGATCCCAACATGAGGAGTTGCATGTTTTGATACTACCAAACGTTACCCGTAACAGAGTGAACTATAAAAGTAGTAATTGGATATGTAATAAATCATGTAGTGGGATGTTAAGTGATCAAGAAAGGATTTGCCCCTTTTATATAATGGGAGTGATATCTTTGGGCTTCTTGATTGAGTAAGACTATAAAATACATGGCCGTGCTCAAATGAGTCGATATGTGATATCGGACTCATTTGCTTAGATGTGTCTACTCGGGAATCAAGAAATGAAAAGAGTGAACTATACGAACATGACACGATCCATGGCTTGTGTTCGATCAAGATATTTAGGGCAAAGGGATTTAATTACAGGGTAATATCTATCACAAGAAAAGTAATGTCGAATTACTAATATTCTCATGACTTGGTTAGTATTGATATGTTGCTAGACACCACTCATTACTTTTGGCATAAAATATATTTTATGTCAATGCCAACGTTATGAGAATCTATTGGGACACACACTTAGATCGTATCCAAAAGAAGTGCAAAATTCATGTGATGAAATTTTGGTTAATTTAAGAATCCTATTGAGAATAGGAATCTATCGGGTTTTCGTTTCAAAACGATTTTGGATTTAAGGCCAAAAGATTTTGGTTCTATTAATATTAATAAATCCAAAATGAGTTTTAGATTTATTAATTAAATAATAATCAAAATGGTTATTGGAAAATGAAAAGGCAACCATTTATTGGAAAATGAAAAGACAACCATGTGCAACATATTGCAATTCAATTTCTGGTATATGAAATGTGAAAAGGCAGCTGTTCACATGGATACAAATGAAGAAAAACTGTTGGATGCAATGAAGAAACCGAATGGACACTTTCATTGAGAGAGTTTTCTTTTTAAGCTTTCTTTGTTGGAAAAAATTGTGTGCTATTCTTAGTGCACGAATTTTAATTCATTATTCTTCTCTTGTTCAATATAGACACCACTCCTTATTTGAGAAATAAGAACAAAACCGAAATTTGAGTTGAGAACTCAAAATAGAAAACCAATCCTTAAGTTGAGAACTTGAGGGAATACCCAAATAACAAAATCTTAGCTAGCACTAAAAGAATTTTGTTATTTCTTTCTTTAGTTAATTGTTTGACAATTAACTTGAGGCTTGGAGACGATCGTGTGGATACTATAGAGGCAAGGCTAGATTGGTTTTGCTTGTGATTCGACAATCAACAATCTCCAACAATCAACAAGGCTACACTACCGGTAAGATAACAATCTTCACTACCAATTTGATTTCACTTCGTATGGATCCTTGGAGGGAATCAAAATTTTAATTTCCGTTGCGTTCTTTGATTTGGTTTCCTACATTTTAAAGAGTGGCTTTCAGTTGGACTATTTTGCCCTTCAACGTACCGTTGCGTGGCGCGAACTTGAACTTGACAGACGGTTTCCGTCCCAGATAACAGCCAAGGAACTAATTTAATCATATTTTAAATTAAAGCGACTAAAAAATTGTTTTGAAATTTGAAAGACCAAATAAGTTAAAAACCTATTTTTGTAGAACCAAATATACATTTTACTCTAATAATAATACTATCTAATTTTTTTTACTATCACTTTAACTAGTTTGACAGATTGACTATGACTCCTTGACTTTACCTATTCTATGACCTAATTCTGACAACATTGCTTATAACACTAAATACCCTCTTTCCACAGCTAGAAGCCTCTTAGTCTTTAACCTTCGGAGCTGTCAAAGGTCCAAAAGTTCTTACACCAGATGCCCTTGAAGATAGGGCACTTAACCAGAGCCATACATTTTGTTTATGGCCAATTCTAAAAATTGACAAGAACTCCCGCAAAGAGCCAGAGATTCATTTTTTTGTGCTGTCGATTGTCCTCTTATGCCTTTTTTCTCTCGTTTCTAGGATCATCATGGACCACGCTGCAACGATGTTTTTTTTCCCATTTTTGAAATTTCAATCCATGTAGGATGTGACCTTTAAAAGACTTTCCTGCACCGACACATGTATAAGTTCTTTAGGCTCCTTCTATATTACTCTATCTTCCCAAATATTATGTAATGAATATCAGCATCTTCATGTTTCAGTCACAAAATTAACTGTTACATCTCTTTCTGCCCAAAGCACGAATGAGTTTTTTTGTTCAACTATTGTTCTCCAGTTGAATGTAGCTTTTGTGTCTAAACAACCGTTAGAGTCAGTAAATCTCCTTGATTAAGTCCTTCTGTTCAAAAGAATGCTCTAACCTTCTGAGATTACCATATTTCCCCGATTAGGGTTTGCACACTATTTGTAAAGACCTGTAGGATCGAGATTCAAAGAAGCCACAGATGATATCTATATTTGAATGAAACAGTGTTGAGAACCCTAAAAAACAAAACTTACCCTTTAGTTGGATACCTTATGAATTTACAGAATATGCTTTGTAATCATACTGTATAGCTAACAAGAACTCAAACGAAAAGAAGTTTTTTGTATTTGTCGAAACGAAACATGACAAATCACATGCATCATGGCCCATAATCTGTCCTGTCTTCTTCGTTCACTTTGCATGCATGTGAAATGCTTCGAGGCGTACATCTCTACCAACCAATAATTTTGTTCCAAAAATATCCTTACTGATTATCACAGTTTCTGTAAATTCAACAAATACTCTCAAAATCCAGTCCCCAACTAAGAAAATTTCTACATTCCTCAGATATATCTCAGGAGCAAAGATGTTCGTCCAAGGGCTGTTCATTTTTTCACTCCTAATTGCCTCCACTCAAGCTTCAGCGCTTGATTTCTGTGTAGCGGACCCTTCATTGCCAGTTGGCCCAGCAGGCTACTCTTGCAAGAAGACAGCCGATGTCGTAGTCGAGGATTTTGTTTACAGCTTGGCTGCCTCTGGCAACACTTCAAATATCATTGGTGCTGCAGTCACCCCTGCTGTTGCTCCCACATACCCTGGTGTGAATGGTCTAGGCTTATCCATTGCCCGTTTGGATTTTGCTGTGGGCGGTGTCATCCCTTTCCATACTCACCCGGGAGCATCAGAACTCATTGTTGTGGTACAAGGGTATGTCTCTGCTGGTTTCATCTCTTCCTTAGACAACAAAGTCTACTACAAAACTCTGGCAAAAGGAGATGTAATGATTTTCCCACAAGGGTTGTTGCATTTCCAAATTAATTCTGGAAAGACTCCGGCCCTTGCTTTTGTTAGTTTTGGTAGTGCCAACCCTGGTCTACAGGTCACTGACTACGCTTTCTTCAAGAATGATTTGCCAACTGAAATTATACAGAAAGTAACTTTCCTTGACGCTGCTCAAATCAAGAAGCTCAAAGGAGTCCTTGGTGGCACTAATTAATTCATGATTAACTTCCCTTCCACAGATTCGAGTCAGTTCATCAGTTGTTCCAGAGAATTCTGATTCGTTATCGTCATTTCCCCTAAGTTTGTCTGTTTATTCAAGTGTTTTTCCTCATGGGTTGTGCGAGTTCTAGTGTCTAAATAATGAAAATGATGCAGTGAGTGGATTTAATTTCAACGATGGCTTATCTTGTAGTTTTTTAATAAATGCCAATTTGCAAGTTTGATGCCCCAAAATCTAACTGTTTGCTGAATGCAACAACAATCATTTCTCCTGATCCTCACGGCAAACATTTTATTGTCTAGACGAATTGGGTAGATGTAGGATTATCTATTCTCTATTCTCTAGGATTTTATACTTTTAATTCATGAAGAAATATGAAAGATTTATGCCTTCAACTTCTTCATTTTCTTCGTAATGAAAAAACTAATAGGCCAATCCCAGTGGGATTATCAACATTTAACAAGCAACGTGAGACAACAATGATTTGGGTAGCCAATTTTGCCAAACAATATTCCACGAATTGAAACACTACCAATGCTTGCATGAATGTTTCAAAATGCGTTCTTATATTTTTTGAAATAATGATGGTAAGATAAGAGATATATTGAAAACTGTAAAAATGTTTTGGAAAATATAAAAATGTGTTTTGGGATGGCTAATCATACATGGCAAAAAGTTTTTTTTCCCTCTATGTAATGAAATATCAGCATTTCATGTTTCAGTCGCAAAATTAACTGTTACATCTCTTTCTGCCAAAAGCATAACTAAGTTTTTTTTGTTCAACAATTGTTCTCCATTTGAATTTTGCTTTTGTGTCGAAATAACCATTAGAGTAGGTAAATCTCTGCTCTAACTTACTGGATTACCATATTTCCCTGATTAGAGTTTGCATACCATTTGTAAAGACCAGAAATAGCCCTGCAGAATCAGGAGTCAGAGGCCACGATAATATCTGTATTTGAATGTAACAGTATTGAGAACCTCAAAATACAAGATAATGCAACCTTCCTCTTTAGTTGGATACCTTTTAAATTCACAGAATATGTTTTGAAATCATACGCTATAGGTTACAACAACAAAAAACAAAAAGGAGTTTTTGTATTCGTCAAAACGAAACATGGTAAATCACATGCATCACAGCCCATAATCTGTCCAGGTCTTCTTTGTTCCTTTGCTTGCATGTGAAATGCTTCAAGGCCACATCTCTATCAACCAATAATTTTGCTGCAAAAATATCCTTATTGAGCATCACAGTTTCTATAAATTCAGCAAATATTTTCAAAATCATGTCCCCGACTAAGAAAATTTCAACATTTCTTAAATATAACTCAAGAGTAAAGATGGTCGTCCAAGGCTTGTTCATTTTTTCACTCCTAATTGCCTCCACTCAAGCTTCAGTACTTGACTTCTGTGTAGCAGACCCTTCATTGCCAGTTGGCCCAGCAGGCTACTCTTGCAAGAAGGAGGCCGATGTCGTAGTCGAGGATTTTGTTTACAGCTTGGCTGCCACTGGCAACACTTCAAATATCATTGGTGCGGCAGTCACCCCTGCTTTTGCTCCCACATACCCTGGTGTGAATGGTCTAGGCTTATCCATTGCCAGGTTGGATTTGGCTGTGGGCGGTGTTATACCTTTCCATACTCACCCTGGAGCATCAGAACTCATTGTTGTGGTACAAGGGTCACTCCTTGTTGGTTTCATCTCTTCCTTTGAGAACAAAGTCTACCTCACAACCCTAAACAAAGGAGATGTCATGACTTTCCCACAAGGGTTGTTGCATTTCCAAATTAATTCTGGAAAGACTCCTGTCCTTGCTTTTGTTAGTTTTAGCAGTGCCAACCCTGGTCTACAGATCACTGCCTTCGCTTTCTTCAAGAATGATTTGCCAACTGAAATTATACAGAAAACAACTTTCCTTGATGCTGCTCAAATCAAGAAGCTCAAAGGAGTCCTTGGTGGCACTAATTAATTCATGCTTAACTTCCCTTCCACAGATTCGAGTCAGTTCATCAGTTGTTCCAGAGAATTCTGGTTCGTTATCGTCATTTTCCCCTAAGTTTGTCTGTTAATTCAAGTGTTTTTCCTCATGGGTTGTGTGAGTTCTAGTGTCTAAATAATGAAAATGATGCAGTGAGTGGATTTAATTTCAACGATGGCTTATCTAGTAGTTTTTTCCTAAATGCAATTTGCAAGTTTGATGCCCCAAAATCTAACTGTTTGCTGAATGCAACAACAATCATTTCTCCCGATCCTCACGGCAAACATTTTAATGTCTAGACGAATTGGGTAAATGGGGGATTATCTATTCTCTATTCTCTAGGATTTTATACTTTTAATTCATGAAAAAATATGAAAGATTTATGCCTTAATTCACCTTCTTCATTTTCCTCTTAGTGAAAAAACTAACAGGCCAATCCCAGTGGGATTATCAACATTTAACAAACAACGCGAGACAACAATCATTTGGGTAGCCAATTTTGCCAAACAATATTCCACGAATTGAAACACTACCAATGCAATGCGTTAACAACGTTTCAAAATGCATTCTTATATTTTTTGAAATAATAATTATGAGATAAGAATATATTGAAAACTGCAAAAATGTTTTGAAAAACATAAAAATATGTTTTGAGATAGCTAACCATATAAGGCAAAAGGTTTTTTTTTCCTATATTTAATAATTTTTTAGGTAAATAACTCAAAATAAGTAGGCAGAAAATGATATTAATTTTTTTTTTAATTAGGATCGGTTGAGTTTACCTTCCCAAAACTAACAAAAAATGGAGGGAAAAAACGACTAACGTGAAAAATTCTGATATGTTTGGCATTAATTTAAACAAAATCTCTAATTTTAATCCCAAATATTCTTGATTGATAAATTGGATAGAAGAGGAGGAGAAAAAGGACTAGGAGGGAGTTTTTCATAAAAGTTGGGGAGGGATTGAAGGGGAGAAATTTCTAATTTATGCCACGAGCACGATCAATATATTACACATTAATAAATATCTTTTAATTGAAAGATAATGAATGAGAATTAGTACTAATTTAACTATCAATCAATCAATTAATTAATAAATGAATTTCAATTAATAATCCACCAAATAATAAATAAACGATAATACACACATAATTTTTCTTTCTTCCTATATTTTGTGTTAAGCTTGTCAGATAGTAAAATTGTAGAGGTTACATTAAAAGTGCTATTTTTTTTCCCTTTAATTGGTTGATAAATCATGGTAGGCTTCTTCCATTTCTATGCCATTAGCACAAGGTTTATTTCGATCTCTTCTAATTTTCATAGTTGACTTAGATATTTGATATTGGACAAGTGGAATGTTCCACTTTTTGAAGATTTCATGAGTAAACCTTTTTTTTAATATGTCAATAAGCTAGACTCATACTACGTGTTGTTTCATGCTATAAGTAAACTCGCAAACTTAAATCAGTAAGACTAGTATAAAAACTATAATTGGAATCAAAATGTAACATCTATAATTAGATTCAAAAAAGCATAGGCTTCAAATGAAAACTTATTGCCTAATGTAAGATTGGACAGCTAATGTAGATATATAGCTAACATGTTCTATTTAATTATTGAAGATTTTAATTTTATCAAAGAAAAACGAAGATTAACCTAAGTGTGATATAAAATTTCAAAAAAAAAAAAAAAAGCTTTTAATGATTAAATTAAAAGTAATCCGACAAACCTAATTCTAGTTCTTAGATGATGGTCAACAAAATTTTTGACTTTAGCATAATGCAAGAAGTTCAAATTTATTTATGTACATTATCATGCATAAAAAAACCTCTGAATATCAAAGTATTCATTGCTCTTCAATCATGTAAGCCTATGTGTGTCATGCAATCATGACATAATTTTTTTCATTGAGTGACCAATAATAAGAACATAACACTCTTCAAGAATTCATTTCAAAAGTGATCAAACTATAAGTTTGTAACAGTCATCCAAATCAACTCTGTCCAAACATTGGATAAACTGGTTGCATGTTAGTATAAATAGTCCCCAATTTTCCTCAACTCCAGCATCGTTTAAAATCAACGTCAAGATTAATTAGACGTCATAATTTATATATTCAGAAGGCAATTTTAAATGTCTTATAAGCCCACTTTTGTTGTAGTTATATGTTATTCAACTATATTTATTTAACTAGTTATACAATATTCAACTTTTAATTTTACTTTATTCCTTATTTTATGTTTATTATAAAATATTACAAAAAAATATATTTTTATTTTATGGTTCCTTTATTGTTTCCTTTCTCTTATGTACTTAATATTTCACTTTATCATTTTTTTTCCAAACTAAATGAAATTTTTTTAAAGCAATATTAAAATTATTCTTGAGCATCCTCACACGAGCGGAGGGCATAATAATTATTCCCTTCATCTTGAAAAAAGCATTCAGTTTTAAAATTTTTCTTTGTTTCAAAAAAAAAAAAAATAGTTCACTTTTTGTTTCAAATTTTTGTATCACCTTTACTAATAATACCAATATATAATTTAAATTAAAAAATAAGGATAAAAAAAAGAAAATTATATATTTAATTATATATTAAGTGTGTTATACCTTGTAATTTTAAAAAATTATATTAAATTAAAAGTAAATTTTTTTTTTTGAGAATGGAGGAAGTAATTAGCATTCAAAGAAAGAGTTTAGAAGATTATTTGTCCTTCCATATTAACAATATAATAAAATGAAACTCCTCTCGGCAATGGATTATAAATATAAAATATTCCTTATAAGACATGCATAACACGTTAGCACTAAATACGAGTGCTCTTTACACAATTACAGAGTAAAATAAGTAAATATTGTTTTTTTTAAAAAAAATTAAAAAAATATTGTTTTTTAAAACATGATTCAGAAATAATATAGTCGATTTTTTTTCGAGTTTTTTTTTTTTTCTTTTTCTCCAAAACCGACTTTAAGTCGGCATATAAAAAAAAAAAAAAAAAAAAAAAAAAAAAAATCCTTCCTTCTTTTTTTCCTCCTTTCTCAAAACAAACAACATTTCATCAATCATCATCAATCTTTTTCTTTTTATTTTTTTTTCACAAATATTGGAATGTTTTTTATAATATGTTTTTTTTTTTTACTCTTAGTGGACTAATACTAAAAACAACAAAAACAAAACCAAAATAAACAATTGCAATTCAAACATGCCATTCCACTGCAAAAACCTGGAATTTGTTCATTCTGCACTCAGAGCAGATTGAGGCAGAGCAGGCAAACAGCAAAAAGAAAAAAACAAAAAAAAAAAAAAAAAAAAAACAACAATCAATCCATATTAATTATTTTTTATTTTTTTTTTTTTTTTTTTTTTTTTCATCATCCATCCATCATCATCCATCCATCATCAGGGGGGGGAGGGGGGGGGGGGGGGGGGGGGGAGGGGGGGGGGGGGGGGGGGGGAGAGGGGGGGAATTGGATGGAGCTGGAGCTGAGGAAGAGGACAGAGAAAAGAAAGAAGAAAAGGAGGGGAGGGAGGGGGGGGGGGGTGGGGGGGAGGGAGAGGGGGGGGGGGTGGGGGGGGGGGGTGGGGGGGTGGAAGAGAAAAAGGGAAGAAGGAGAGAAAAAAGAAAAGAGGAAGAAGGAAAAATTTTTTTGGGGAAGGATTTGGGCAATTTTTTTTTCTTTGAAATATAAATCAAAATAACTATTCAAAAATATAATATACTCTTCAAAATATATTTCAAAAATAATAACAAAAAAAAAATAATAATAAAAAAAAATAAATTTTAAAAACAATATTTGAGGAAAAAACTCAGCCTCTTTAGACCTCGGAGCTGTCAGAGGTCCAAAAATTCCGGACCAGATGCCATTAAAGATAGGGAACTTACCAAAGCCATACATTTTGTTCATGGCCAGTTCTACAAATTGACAAGAAATCCAGCAAAGAGCCACAGACTTTTTTTTGTGTGCCTTCAATTGCCCTCGTATGCCTTCTATTCGGCCGTTTCTAGGATCATCATGGACCACGCTGCAACGATTTTTTATTTTTCCATCTTCAAAATTTCAATCCATGTAGGATGTGGACTTTGAAGTATTTTCCTGCATTGACACATTTATAAGATCCCTACAGGCTCCCACTATATTAGTCTTATCTTCCGAAAAAGCTTGCATTAAATAGTATGTAATGAAATATCAGCATTTCATGTTTCAGTCGCAAAATTAACTGTTACATCTCTTTCTGCCAAAGTTTTTTTTGTTCAACAATTGTTCTCCATTTGAATGTAGCTTTTGTGTCTAAATAACCATTAGAGTCCGTAAATCTCTACTCTAACTTGCTGAGATTACCATATTTTCCTGATTAGAGTTTGCACACCATTTGTAAAGACCAGAAATAGCCCTGCAGAATCAAGAGACAGAGGCCACGATAATATCTGTATTTGAATGTAACAGTAATGAGAACCTCAAAAAACAAGATAATGCAAACTTCCCCTTTGGTTGGATACCTTTTAAATTCACAGAATATGCTTTGAAATCATACGCCATAGGTTACAAGAATAAAAACAAAAAGGAGTTTTTTGTATTCGTCAAAACGAAACATGGTAAATCACATGCATCACAGCCCATAATCTGTCCTGTATTCTTTGTTCCTTTGCATACATGTGAAATGCTTCAAGGCCACATCTCTATCAACCAATAATTTTGCTCCAAAAATATCCTTATTGAGCATCACAGTTTCTATAAATTCAGCAAATACTCTAATACTCTCAAAATCATGTCCCCAACTAAGAAAATTTCTACATTTCTTAGATATAACTCGAGAGTAAAGATGGTCGCCCAAGGCCTGTTCATTTTTTCACTCCTAATTGCCTCCACTCAAGCTTCAGTACTTGACTTCTGTGTAGCAGACCCTTCATTGCCTGTTGGTCCAGCAGGCTACTCTTGCAAGAAGGAGACCGCTGTCGTAGTCCAGGATTTTGTTTACAGCTTGGCTGCCACTGGCAACACTTCAAATATCATTGGTGCTGCGGTCACCCCAGCTTTTGCTCCCACATACCCTGGTGTGAACGGTCTAGACATATCCATTGCCCGTTTGGATTTGGCTGTGGGCGGTGTTATCCCTTTCCATACTCACCCTGGAGCATCAGAACTCCTTGTTGTGATACAAGGGACACTCTGTGCTGGTTTCATCTCTTCCTTTGAGAACAAAGTCTACTTCACAACCCTAAACAAAGGAGATGTTATGACTTTCCCACAAGGGTTGTTGCATTTCCAATTTAATTCTGGAAAGACTCCTGTCCTTGCTTTTGCTAGTTTTGGCAGTGCCAACCCTGGTCTGCAGATCACTGACTTCGCTTTCTTCAAGAATGATTTGCCAACTGAAATTATACAGAAAACAACTTTCCTTGATGCTGCTCAAATCAAGAAGCTCAAAGGAGTCCTTGGTGGCACTAATTAATTCATGCTTAACTTCCCTTCCACAGATTCGAGTCAGTTCATCAGTTGTTCCCGAGAATTCTGGTTCGTTATCGTCATTTTCCCCTAAGTTTGTCTGTTTATTCAAGTGTTTTTCGTCATGGGTTGTGTGGGTTCTAGTGTCTAAATAATGAAAATGATGCAGTGAGTGGATTTAATTTCAACGATGGCTTATCTTGTAGTTTTTTCTAAATGCCAATTTGCAAGTTTGATGCCCCCAAAATCTAACTGTTTGCCGAATGCAACAAGAATCATTTCTCCTCATCCTCACGGCAAACATTTTATTGTCTAGATGAATTGGGAAAATGTAGGATTATCTATTCTCTGTAGGATTTTATGCTTTTAATTCATAGAGAAACATGAAAGATTTATGCCTTCACCTTCTTCATTTTCTTTGTAATAAAAAAAAAACTAGTAGGCCAATCTCAGTGGGATAGTCAACATTTAACAATCAACGCAGGGACAACAACGATTGGCATAGCCGATTCTGCCAAATGTTTTCTATCTGCGCCGCCATAAAGCCACCATATAGCTGCATTGCGATTTGCTATAACTGACCCTGTGGATTTAAATGTGAATAGTTTTAGGCCTGTAATGTGTATAAGTAGCAGTGAAATGTAGCGTATAGAAAATACAAAAGAATTCAACAATATTCCTAATCTACTTAATAAAATCAATAGCCAGTCAAGATTTCATCCAAGCCCTCTTGATCTTTTCACTCATAGCTGCCTCCACTGGTGAGGCTTAAGTGGTGGACTTCTGCGTTGCAGACCCTTAATTGCCTAATGGGTTTGAAGCTTTCTCCTGCAAAGACCCTCCTCAAGTGGACAGTTCAAACGTCTTTCGTACTTCAGTTACCCTGGTTTCTGCTTCCGCCTTTGCTGGTGGTAATGGTCCGGGCATCTCAATAGCCCGTCTGGATTTTGATGTGGTTGGCATGGTACCATTTCACACTCCCCGAGCCTCAGAGATAACCATTGTCAAAGATTTTCCGCTAGAAATATTTTGTTATTGCTCTTGTTTCATTTCTTCCAATGCAAATCAGAGTCTACATTAAAACTCTCAAAAAAGGTAATGTTCTGGTTTTTCCACAAGGGTTATTGCATTTCCAATACAACATTGGTAAAACGTATATGCTGTTGCTTTTTCAAGCTTCAACAGATGAAACCCGGGTCTACTGATTACTGAGTTGGCCTTCTTTCAGAATAATTTGCCGACTGAAACTGTTGCCAAGACACATTCTTTAGCACCCCTGAAATTGAGAGGCTCAAAACATTATTTCGTGGAAATTAAAAATTACCGAAGTTGTTGGTCTCTTTTCCATGGTTTCTTCACTTACCTGTATCTGAAATAATTATGATAGCTTTTCTTGCAGTCATCCTGAATGCAATGTCAAATGTTTGACAACTCCAACTGTTTGACAATACAAGAAGAATATGATATGATCAATTTGTCCTCAATGACAAATGTTTTTCCGTAAATTACTTGATGAGTAGGTTATCTTGTTACTTATCATAAAGTTTCACTAATTTTTAACTTTTCCTCTTGCCTGGTTAACATGGCATGAAGTAATGATGAAATCAACTCTGAAACATTAACTTCAGAACAATTAAGAAATTCAAATCACTGGACATACTCTTTGTATATTGGAGGTATTGTCCAATAAGTTGTATAATTGACCCTTTCTCCTCAATTAGTACAACAGTGTGTTCTCGCTGCAAGTTCGTTCATGAACTTCCAAAATCAACTTAACAAATATCCTTCTAATGTGGAATGTGTAACATACAAAACGTATTAGTATTGTGTTGCAATTAGTGTGCTTCAGTATTCTGTGGAAAGCCAATGAGTTTACTATGGCCTGAAGAACTATACCATAAAACATTATGCGGCGCTAGCTACACATCTCTTGTCCAGCCTTGCACTTGTAATGCTAAAGGATTGACCTTTTGTTGATGAGCCTACAAGTCAGTCTATATGTTCTTTGACATCAGTCCGCTGAATCCTTCACAAAACAATCTAGCCAATGAAACCTCTTTAGTTCTATGTTTCGTGGCTTTTCTCACACATACAGCCAGGTAATGGGTTTGCATAGAAGCTCTCTTCCAGCTTTGGGAATTCACCAGGCTCCCTCATATAGGGGGACCCATCACGGTCCTGGTGAAGCTTTTTGACCTTTGAACAGAACTTTTTCCAGGTGATTTTCCCTTCATCAAGATCATCAACTAAGTTTATGAATCTCATCCTGCATTTTGAAAACAAAAATGGTGTAAGAGGTTACATGACTAAACTAACTACAGCTAACTTTCACAATTGTAGAGATAAACTTCAAAGTGTGAAATTCATAACTGCAGTCTATCACATCTCTACATGGATGCGTTAGGTCAATGCCACAATTAAAACTATTTTCGACAAAACTATAGGATGACTCTGCAGTTGCATGCATTACCTATCTGGATTAACAGTTTTCTTGAAGCCCTCAAAGCGCCTATGACCTTGTACTGCCTTTGCCATATTGCCATCATAAGTGTAGACAAAAACATCACTATCAAGGGCAACTACGTAGTCCAAACCAGCCAGCATGTTCTGGTGATTCCTAAAAGGACTTAGTTCTTCCTCAGAGGATAGAGTCAAATGGGAGAATATATTTGGGAAGCTCTCTGTCAGATATTGCATGCTCCCATTTCCATAAGCTTCACCGGCTACCAGGTATATTCTGGTGCTGGACGGAAACCCCAGTCCTTGAAGTAAAAGTGCAGTCTCCCTGGGGGTCAAAGGGCATCCACCAAGCTTTCTTCTTTCTACCCCATCAACTTCTTTTTCCTTCCAATGGCTCACTTCATAACGCATCTTTCGAAGTTCTTCATCCTCTTCTACCGTCAAATTATGACTGCAGCCTGTAAAAGCCAGCATATCCTTCTCATACCTGACACAACAACAAATAACGTTTCAAAAGCAGTAAAGCAAAAGAAATACATCATCCCAAGAATAACTACAACAAGAAAATCTTAGGCCCACTCCAACACCAGATGACTTCAAAAATGTCCACAAAAGGAAAAAAGTTGTCTAAAACAGTTGAGTGTCCGGAAGCATATGGAAAAAAAAAAAAAAGGTAAGCAGGCATGTCATTTTTCTCTCCCCCCCCACCCTCCTCCTCTTCCCCTTTCTCTCTGTCACAAGAGAAGCCCATAAAGCACGGTATCACATCCTCCAAAACTAAATTGTCACATCACATGAAGAACAATATTGAAGTTATACAACGGCCAAAATTCTGCCAAATGAGATGAATATCATCATAAGAGTTCCTTGAAGTGATATACAGTTATGACCATGTCCGAAGCCTAATAGGTTCTCAGCTAAGTACATGCAAATGGTTGCTTATAGTTTACAAGTGACAATTAACTATCAGGTGAAGAGAATTTCTAAGGTCCATTCTATTGCATATTTGGATTAATAAAGAGCTTGGAAAATGGCTTCAAGTCATTTCTCAGTTTCATTTGAGTTAAATCACAAAGCATATGTCAAGCTATTTACAAATGCAATGGTCAATTTCCAGGAAAATTTTCTTGACGAATGCACGAAAATAATATTATAAAAGGGAAGGGAAAGTTAACAATCTATTAGCAGAAAGTTGACTATTAAATCAAACACAGAAATTACATAGTCAATTTTTCTGAACAATATGAAAGCAATCAAAAAAAATTATCCACCTTCAAACTCAGTTCAAACTTTCCAGGCAAATAATACAAAAGAAGCAATTCTTTTAGCATAAACTTTGCAGTAATCGTACAAAACTCCGGAATCAAACCTTAAGTGAAGAGCAAGATAAGGGCTTTCATTTTGTCGCATTCTTGATGCCAAAGTTTTACCCAGGCCTTCAATTTTGGTAGAGTATTTCAGAGCTCTGTAATTTGCACGGCATCTTAGCTTCTGTAAAGAACTTGAAATACCATTGTTGGCAAGCCTTGAATCAGTATGAGTAAAGTAGATTACTTTATGCTGCTTCAGAAGTGGGAGGATCTCCGACTTGTAATAGCTAGCCTGGACACATGAAAAGCCTTAAAGATTAAGTTTAGTAGAAATACATAAGTACCATGCATACATATAAAAATATCCTTGGTCACTAAAAAAGCTACAATGAAGATTTCGATATAGTTTCAGCTCTTGTACAAGCTTGCTACTTTTTCTCTCACATAAATGACAGCAGGTGTCTTTTTTGTAAGAGGTGAGTGTAATAATTTGAGGAGAATAAGACAGGATTCAGAAGGACCACCTTAGACCAGGAGATTGGTGTTTTGTTCAAAGGTTCAATTTCAGCATATTCAGGTGGCAATGCCTCAACTATGTGAATATCATCTTTCAGAGTGTGAATAAAGTGCTCCCAGTCGAACAGATCTTTAAAGCCACTGTACATAACAAAACAAGAAAATTTTAGGAAGAACTGCCTGTTCAATTCTATATCTTCTACAAACACAATTGTATGCCACCAATGTTTAATACATTGGGCCAATTCACAGGACATTATAAAGCACATGCAAAGTTCAGCTCTGCACATCATAAAGATGATGTGAACCATTCTTCCCAGGAAATTAGGCTAAGGTGTTCAGGGTGAAATTTTTATCATGTTTTGCCCCAAACAACATCAGTTAATATGCATTTGAGAAATTCACAAATATGCCTATGACAACCAACAAGATTGGAACAACACAAACAAATTAAAATGTTTCAATTTTTGGTTACTATCTCATTCATGCAATCTTCTACACCATATGACAAGATATACAAAGATACCTTTCATCGGCCCAATATGATGTATGATCAAGGGATGGAAGTACAAGAGTCGCTTTCATGATTTTAGCAACGGCAACCATGTCACAGATCTGCATTCTAGAAGTATTTGTTTATCAGATGAACCCACTATATTCTTCAATATTGGTAATATAATCATTGACTAAGAATCGGACCCCAAATCTCATCTGATTTAAGCCACCATTTGCATTTATCAAAATGTAACCATATGTCTTCTCATCCAGTTCTGTGAAAAAGTTAAGAAATAAAAAAGGAAAATGACTAAAACAATCACATGCAAAGAGAATTAAAAAACAATCCAAATACACAAGAAGCAGGGTATTGAAGTGATACTCTTATGGCTTTTTGGCAGATCAATGCATTGAGTGTAGTTCTCACTATCTGGTTTGGACCATATACCTAAATGCTGCATAATTTTCATCCATAAATGAAAAAAATCAAATTATGAAAACAATAAATTGATCAAACAAGATTTAGTACTAACATCAATCACAGCATTCTTTATGCTGACTAAACCGGATGTTACAGTCATTGGAGTTTGTTCCACCTCACTTCCTGTGCCTGCAATTTCATTTTCTGCCAGTGTATATCCATATTCATGAGCATCTTGATCTCTAACATTTAGAGGCTTGTACTGAGAGTCATAGGAGTCCTAATTTGAAAGGAACTTCGTCAAAATTAATCAGTGCAGTTGTTTCCATGACAAGACAAGAAGACATGAATCAAGTCCAGGAAAGGAGGAATTAGCATTTATAATCGGCATGGAGGCCACATAATCCAACAGTGCATTTTAAATGCTAGCATCCACAGATAGAATCCTGTTTTTCTATAAATTCATTAACAAATTGAACAATTGTCACAATTCGGTTCACAGCATGTCACTAAAAACTTATATTCCATTATCAGATAAGAAATTAAAGAAAGCTAGTAGGAAAGAATGTGGCTAGCACCATGAAGAATTAGAAACACTGCATAGCCTATTATTGAGAGCTAGGAAGTTTTCTGGGTTATAATCTCCACAACTGTCAGCAGAATTCACAATATTTATAACTGCCATCGGTAAAAGCTTAGTTGCAGTTGTTGTTGTTGCTGCTGCTGCTGTCATCGATAAAGGCAAAGCGCTACTCATGCAAAATGCAACTATAGTTTTTCAGCTCATTATTTTAAGCTAGGAAGAAAAGGCTAAGTAACCTGCTTTCTGACTTCCAACCCACGAATAACACAAAGGAAAGCCAGTTTGTTGTTTTCTTGCTCGTGTGAGCATGTGTAGTAAAAGAACCGTCCCAACCGACTCAATTTTACCAAATATTAGCCTGTCTGTAACAGTTTCATCACGGTAATTTTGAATGCAGATATCCGATAACTATAAACCAGAACTTGATAAGATTTGAAAAAGTGAGACAGAATCATAGATGTAATGCCAACCTTAACCAAAGAACAACGAATTTACTTCAAGTGAACTGAACCAACCTGATTGGAAGCAATTCTTTCAATGGCAGATCCAAACCATCCATTAGCACAAAACTTTAGAATCCCCAAAAACAAGCAAACCCCACAAAACAGGAAAAACATCCACTGCCCCAAATTCTTCCTCCCCTTCAACTCCAACCCCAACCCAAAGTCCACATTCAAAGATCCAATCTTTTTCTTCAAATGCACTCTCTGAGTCAATTTCCCAAAACGGGTCTGCTTCTTTTCCACTAAGGATTCAAACCCATCACCAGAAATCCCATTACTATGGTTTTCAGATCTGGGTGAATTGAGCTGAACATTAATCTCATGCTGGCTTAAAGAGCTGTTAGTGGTGCTGCCATTTTGTGTCGTTTGTGAATTGCTATTGGTGTGATTATTGCGCTTGAATGAGTGAGCTCTGCGTGTCATTGGACCCGAGAATCGAGGGCTGATGACTCGCTGAGAAACGCCATCTGTGGCGGCCGTGTGGTGGTGGCTGTGATGGTGGTGGTGGTGGCTGCTATTGTTGTTGTTGCTGCTGCTGTTGTTGTTATGCTGCTGAGCCATGTTTCTCCCCTACTAACAATAGTATAAAGCACCCATGAGCTCACTTTCCCCTAATTTCCAGCACACATTTAGGAAGCGCGGATTCAGTTGGGATTCATCAGCTTGCAGATCGCAGGAAAGAGTGGAACTGTAGAAGAGTTGATTGGCATTTAAAACCCACCGGCCACTGAGGACGAAGAAACTCTTGACGCGGTAACGTGACAAATATTTTCATAAACCTCCCCTGTAGTTTATGTAATTTCATCTGGGGCTCTAAAGGTTAGGGGACTCGCGTTTTACAGTTAAAAATATATTTTTATATTTTTTAATATAATAGTTATAAAATATAAAATATATTAAAAAATGTGTTTAAAATAAAAATAAATTTCAAAATACATAACATAACAAACAGGCTCTTAAACATTTTATTTGCTCTCCCCAAATAATACAAATAGTTGTGCACGGTTTCAATTTTGTGGAGTTTAACTGATAAAG
The DNA here is from genome assembly GCA_020080225.1 of Gynochthodes officinalis. NCBI lineage: Eukaryota > Viridiplantae > Streptophyta > Magnoliopsida > Gentianales > Rubiaceae > Gynochthodes > Gynochthodes officinalis. Next base: position 42,603,354 of record CM034615.1, on the reverse strand, counting down.
TATGAGTTTTAACACACCTTTAATAATTCTTTTATTTTTTAAGAGTGAAAAACAAATAATTTGATAGGTAGTTTATAGAAGTTCAATGATATATAAAACATGCCTTTCACTAAAGATACTATAAGAGAGTTGAATAATTTGGATGGTGTATGGTGATTTAAAACATAATATATATTAAAACAAATGTGCGAGTGAATAATTTTTAAATCAAATATTCTTTTTTTTTATACACTATGCATGGTATTGGGATAGAAAAAATATATTACATTATCGCAAACAAGAAAGGGACGTTGTATTTTAATATTATAAGTAGGCACACATTGGTATTTTTAAGCATCAAATATCCTTAATCATACTATTATCAACTTTAATTCTAGTGTAACATCCCACCTTTGGTCATTAGTGTGATCTTAATATATTCTAAGTCATATTTGATTTTCTGTTTATTCCCTTCCTTATTAGTTTGCCACTTTAGACTTGAGAGCCACTAAGCCTCTCATGTACCATTTTTTCTATTCCATCGAAATGTAATATCACTTTGAGCAAATATATATAAAAAAATAAAAAGAGTGGCATATGACATATTACTAACATCTAGGGCCATTAATTTGATAAAAGTGGGGAGTAATTGTCAATTTCGAACGTGAAAGGATCTAATTGCAATAATTAAGCTTCCCATGAGAATTGTGAAATTAACACCAAGTTACAAATCATAACTTTTTAATGTTACGTATAAAGTATGTTTTTTAACTTTGGTTGGTACTCTTGTCATTCCTTTATATTCTTGAGTGGAGGAATGATTGGATATAACAAATAAAAAAAAGATTATAGTGCTTTTGGTCTTGGCCTACTTATTGCACTTTGTAAGACCTAGGTGGCCATGTCTTACCACAAATGGAATATTGATAGCACAACTTCCATTTTAATTCATCCTCCACCATGTCAAGTTAACTTGGAATTTTGTTAGGCTTAATTCATTTCACTTCTCTAAACTTTAATTACTTGCAAATTGGATTCTAGAATTTTAAATCCTACCATTTAGAATGGATGTTGATTACGTTTAAAAATGCATTTTAAAATTACAATTTAAACATACTCTTAATTGTTCCAAATTAGAGTGCAAATGGAAGACCATACATATGGCTGTAAACTTTAACAACTTTCTCTGATTACTCTAATATTTTTGTTTATACTACGTTGTAATTTGGTACAATTCTAAGTGATTTTGACTTATGATCACTCTAAAAATTAATAAATAAGAAAGTGGGATTTTCGTTATTAGGATGTCGTTCAATGGCAGAATGCTCTAATTTAAGGGTTTTGTGAGAATGGTAAGTGTGGGTTAATAAGGACTAAAAGCAAGCATAGTTGTTTTTATTTGCATCATTATAAGTGGTAGGCCGTTCACTAAAATTTTAATAGTGGGACACTCATCATTATAACAACTCCATACCTAACAAAAAATGAGTAAATGAATACTATTTTTTGTATTAAAAAAATTTACTTTTAATTTAATAACTTTTTAAATTATACAGTATAATATAGTTATATATTCTTTATTTTTTTTATTTTAAATAATAAATTATTATTATGAATAAAGACAATATATAAAAAATAAAAGTAAACTATTTTTTTAAAATAAACGCGAAAATTCTTATTCATAATAAATAAAATACCATGCTTCAATTTTTGTCATTTTCTTGAGATTATAGTTACAAGGGTTGATAACAATAAGGAAATCACTGGCTAAATTCACATTTAGAAAAATAAGTTTGTGGTAAATCTCTATACGTATATAATATATATGAAATTTTTTTAATAAGAATAAGTTTTGTCTAAAATTAAAACCCGAAAACCATTTTGAAATCATGCCTCTTGCATTCATATTATCATGACCATGCATGCACGAAGGCGACAAGGGTGTCACTTTAATACTATATTAGAAACATGGATCGATGAAATGATCGACGTTCTATCACCAACTTTTGAGGCATCCCTGTCGACCATTACGTTTTTTTTTTTGTTTTTTCTTTGGGCTTTTTTCACCCACATGGGAAAAATCTGTCGATCATTATTTGAGTCGCCTCTATTGCGGAAGTCTCATCCAATTTTTGTGTAAAAAAATAAGAACATACTTTTAAGATATTAAAAAAAAAAGAGTTAAAGTTTAAACTCTAATTATGAGTTTAATTTGAAGTTATTTCTATTACCTATACATGTTCAGATTGTAGTTTTGATTTCCAAAGTACAATGTACATCTTTAATTCAATAATTCACTACATTGATTTAGAATTCCCATTAAGGGACAATATAACAAAGTTATAAGTCTTCTAAAATGCTCAACTAGTTCCTACCTTTCCATAATCAATATCCAAATTATTTGTCCATTTGCTAGACTTTGTAGATTATAAACTCAGATATATCCTTTATCTCCCCAACTTTGATTGCAAATAAAATGCAAAACAAAAAAAAAGGAAAAAGATACATCTTTAAATTAATCCAAAGCAAAAAATCAAAAAAAAAATTCCGTGAAAAAAAAAACAGACAATTTTAAAAACTTTTTCTTATCCCCAAAAAGAGTTTATTTTTAAACTAAATTCCTAAATATCCTTACTAATAATAATTATGTATAGTTAAAATTAAAAAATAAGGATACAAATATAAAATTTTATAATTAGTGCTGCATTAAATGAGTTATACCTAATAATTAATAAGAATTTGTATTTCAACCAAATTAATTTTTTTTTTATGGAGGGAGTACTCTTAAGTTATTCTACCACCGTATTTAAATTGAAACTTTGCTCTGAGTCAAGGATTTCAACCCTTAAGTTAATCATTACTAAACTCTAAACCATAATTAATTGGTGACGTCATAAACATCTCCCCAATTATATAACTTTTGCAAACAAAAAAAATGCATGGTAAAGAACTATAATTTAATAAAACTTTTTTGTTGTATTTTTTTTTGTGGTCTGATTTTGTCTAATTTACTGAAAAAAATTTAAAATTTTCACTTGAATGAATCGAGTTGTATACTCGCATCAAGAGAAAGAAGGATAATACAATGGGTTACAAATTGCATTTATTCGCGTGAGCAATAATTAAGCTATTCTTGAAGCCCATTGAATTAACATTACCTTCATCATTTAACTCTATTGTAGGTAATGATCAAACTCTTCGACTGGGGGTGGGTTTAAAAACAAAATCAAAGTAAAAACGGATTGGACATTGAACAATTGATTTCAGTTTTTTAATTCATATGTACACATTATAAAAAAAAATTAAGATTTATGACAAAATGAAAATATTATTCCCCATCATTTCATAAATTTTAAAAGTTAACCGTTAATGAATTCATTAAAAATGTTGTAGTACTTAAAACTTGTACATACATGTACATGCATACTGTGATTATTAACAGGGTTTGTCTGATACAATTTATTTAATATAGAAGTTGATTTATAAAACATACTTAGTATAGGAATGGATTTGGATGGTAAAATATATTCAGTATAATAGTTGGATGGTGGATAACATTCTATGGTTAGTTTGGCTAAACCATGACAAAATTTTATTATAGTTAATTAATTAATAGTAACTTTACATACAAATTATTTCTTAATACACAATTCGTTCAATATTGAAGAATCCTCCATAGCTTGTTTGAGTTTGCATTTATTTGTGGCCTTATTTATTCTAACTACTATAAGGCTGTGTTTGATTGGATGGAATTGGAGCTTAGAATTGGAATTGAAAGCTCCAATTCCAATTCTTGTGTTTGTTTTAGTAAAAAATTTAAGAATTATAAATCTATTCCAATTCTATTTCCATTCAATTCTATCATTTCAATTCTTTATCAAAACTTAAAATTTGCAATTCTAATGCCAAAGTCTATTTGAAGTAACAGCCGGAAAGCTAGCCAAAAAAGAAAAATCACTGTACCTGTGGGCGATTTGGTGCGACAATAGGTGTGATATTTTTTACTATTGCATGAACTATAATTCAAATAGACTATAATTCGTTACTATACTGTTCATGCAACAGTAAAAATTCAAAATCTCCTGCACAATCCAACGTCACTATACAATTTTTTTTTTTTGTGGCCGACGTACATCGGTCTTTGCTGTTTCTCGTAGGAACGGACATCCGGTGCATTTTCTTCGGGCTTGTATCGGCGCTTTCCCTACAGAGGAGTTTGTATTCTTAGTATGGGTGGCAAAGTTAGGAGGTATCATGGACGTCAGATTGCTGGATTTCGAAACCAGTGGCGATTTCATGCTGCTCTTGGCAAGGCTTCCCTACTAAGGGATGGTGTTCTAGTTTGGGTGGAGGGTCAAGTACGATGAGATGTCACATAAGACCACTCCAGAATAGGAGGTTTAGACCATCGTAGTGCTGCACTATATGGATTTCTGTGGTCAGTCTCTTCTGTTCTTGCTTAGGGCTATGCCAATAGAGGCCAACATGTTAGGGTTTTTGTGTTCTTTGCCGGTCCTACTGTTTGGGGTTTTTTTCTGGTCTCGTTGTAGCGGGATTTGCCTTAACCAACCCCTACTGGGTTAGGTTTATTGTGTTAGGGTCTGTCCATTTAATGTTAACTTGGGTATTCCCAATGTAAATGAAATCAGTGTCTTTTTGAAAAAAAAAATTGCCAAAGACATGCGGGTCTTTAAATAGGGTCATTAAAAATATTTCGGGCTAAAAGACAAATCGGGTAAATTCGCAGCTTTTCATCTCCTTCGCTTCTTCCTTGTTTGCTTCACCTCTTCCCTTCATCTCCTTCGCCTTGTCCTCCATTTACTTTGGTGAGTTTTCTCCATATTCTTGGGCATTCGTCGCAACCCATACAAAAACCATTTCTCAATACGTTTTTTCAAATTGCTATGTTGATTTTTCACTTAAATGTGAATCGCTACACTTGTTGCTTTTAGCAGATTTCTTAGTTATTTTATGTCTTGTGATGGGATTTTTTGGGGGTATTATACTGTGAATTTGTAAGAAACTATATGATTTGAAGTCCCTTGTTTGGTATGGATTAATCAAACCACTGATGCTAATAACATGTTTGATTATTTGCCAAGCTAAGCTTGGGAGCTCATTCTGACGTACTTTGATCACCTCAGCTAGTTATCTCTGGTTCTGTCTGTTTGTGTCTTTTAGATGTGGTTCTAGTCTTTTTGTTAGTTGTTCAAGTTTTTGTCATTAGGCTGGTCAAAAGGTCCCTTAGTGGAGCATTCTTGTTTAACATTCATGATTGAATGTTTGCCTTATTCTTGTACTTTCTGAACAGATTGTTTCGGCTCCAACACCTCAAGAAGTAATTCAGAAGCCAGAGCCTGATGCTTCTGAATTCCCTAAGCATGTTGCAGAAGCTGCCCTACCCACTAAGGTTGATTTTGCTATTGATCTTTTTGACATGCTTTCAATGGAGGGTCCTAGTGAAAATGGTGCAGGAGTGAAATGGAGAAGCATACGCAGGTAGGATGCTTTAACAGTAAATGTTAGTTGATGAAATTATATTTTTTCCTCATTATTCTTTCTTTGTTCCTGTGTTAGATGGGTAACTTGGGGACATCCCAGCCGCTTGGTGGCTCTGCTCAATTTCCAGCATCCAGGTATATGCTTTTATGTTCATGTCATATGCTTTTGATCTTGGCGTTCATTTTTTTGTTCTAATTTTTTTGGGTCATGTTTCGGGACAGTAGACGTTGACACTGAATAACGTCATACAGTGTTTTATTTAGCCTGTGGCATTTTGGTTTCATTGAATGATAGATATTGACTTGGTTTATTTATTATATATCTTTTTGTTTGAGATGGAATAAATCGTCTATTTTCATAATCTTCTATCTTGTGCTACCTCAAGCCAATGATCGCTTTAATAATGCATTTAAACCTTTCATTTCTTCCCTTTGTTTTTTGCCTTCTAATGTTTAAGTTGCTAAAGAATTTGTTTTGGTTAACATTCCTCTGAGCATTTACTTGTGAATCTTTTGTTTTAAGAGACCAAAATTGAACATTATGCAAGATAAAACATTATTCCTACATTTTCTATTTTGGTATTGCAGCTTTCCAATGGGACAAAATACTCCTAATAATGGTCTCACCACATCTGGAGCAAGCAGGCAGAAAACATTCTCTGTTTCATCTGCCGCCACGCAGAAAGGGCAACGAGTATGATTTCTCCTTTTTGGCCCAAGGCTTGTTCTCAAAGCCCTAAGTAGTATCCTGTGAGGTCGGTCTACAGTCAACCTGTGTAGTCATAGTATACCAGATGACAGATTTACCAGAAAAGTAGTTTTTGGACAATTTCTCTGTTATGGGGATTTGTACACTTGTAGAGTAGTTCTTGGCTTCTTGCTTTTATAGTTTGATGGTTGCTTCAATTGTAGATGTACCTAGGATAATAAATTGTGCTGATTGATAGTAATTTTAGTTGTATTTGAAATTTCAATTTACATGTAATGTTTTAATATCCAAACAAAGAATTTGGAATTATAAATAAATTCCATATTGATTCAATTGATTTACCAAATGGAAGAATTGAATTGGAATTATAATTTCATATAATTACAATTCCAATTCAATTCTAATTCCAAATCACCGAACGGAGCCTAGTTATTGGCCTACTGAAGCCTCATACAGCTTCTTTCACCAGATTAACACCTCACATAGGAATGAATAGAAATCAATAGCTTAACCGATCGATCAATCAACCTAACGAATGTTCATTTCCTCTTGAAACACCAATAATCAACAAAAACAATTTTAATTTTTAACTAGCAAATCTTATGGCACAATCTAATTTATAACGAAAATTTTTATAAATTTTCAACTTGTTAACTCAAAAATTGATCACAGTATCAACACGGAAGACTTACAATTACCACTACAAATGGTATTCGTGGGGAATAAAAGTATTAGACACTAGGCTTCGATCCCTCTCATGTTTGGTTCTTTAATTATTAATGTATTAATTGGATAAATATTGTTTTTAAGAACTTAATCACTTAGAATGCTATATTTTTAAGCAAAAATTTATAATTTTACTAGCCAAAATCAAAACAAAACTAAAACAAAGACCAAAATAATTTTTTTTATTGGTTTGAAATAATATGATAATTTTTTTTTTACCATTTAGGGGACGATTGGTTTAGGAAGATGAATGGGAAAGATAATAAAAATAATAATAGTGGGAAATGATAATATATTTTTTCATTATAATTGTGTTGATTGGTTGATAATGAGAAATAATGATAATAATAATAATAAATATTTAAAGTATTGCTTCTACGGGATTAGTTCAAGATTTTTTTTTTTAGATAATCATTTTCATACCCCAAAATAGAGAAAAATAGAGTATACCTCAATTTTGATATATGAAATTACTGTTCATGAAATAATATCCTTTAACCAAATATCAAAAATCATTTTATTCCCATTTCGTTATGTTCTAAAACCATTACCCAAACACCCCCTTACTTTAATGTGTAGTTCTAACCTGTTCAAGGTCCTATCATTTTCGGTACCATGCATTTCTAGCCGACTACGGAACACTACGGAATCACGACAGTCTCTAAAGAAAGACGTGGCACTACCAAAAAGGGGCACGTGTACGTTCGGATTTTTTTTTTTTGGCGGGAAACAATACCGCGGATATAACAAGCTCTAGAGGCGTATTAAACAAGTTTTTTACATAGTTCGAAACCCCTTATAAAAACCCCAAAAGGCCCACTATCGCCGTCTTCTCCACCTCACTCGCTCTTGCTGCCATTGCGGGAATGCTGAAGGCCGCAAAATCGCTGTGAGTTGATTCTTCAGTTCTATATCGTGTAGACATGTTATCTCTACGTTTCATATTGTAGTCTCTGAAGGGTTATTAAGAATTTATAATGCATGAATGAAACTGAAATTGACCATTCCCGAATTGGTGAAGTATGAAGTGACGAGCGTATTTTCAAAATCAATTCTTTCTCCCTTGAATTTCTTTAGGGGTTATTTAGCATTTTTAGTACGTTTGTTTTTTTAATTTTTTTTTTTTGGTTTTGATTCAAGGCAGTTAGAAACTTAGAATGACGGTGTTGAGGTCCAGGGAAATTGGTCCGAGAATGAAATTACCATCTCCCGCGAAAACCAAGGATACTTTTGGGGTATTGGAGCCGGGTACTCCGGCAAAAATCTTAGAGGGGTTGAACCGCCAGTCGACCTCTAGTCCTCTGAGTGTGAGCCCTAAGGCTTCTGCCCAAGGAGCTGTGGGTTTGGGGTCTGGAAATGTTGTGAGACGGAGTCTTCGGTTAGCTTCCAAGTTAGGATCTGATTTGATTAAAGGCGTGGCGGGTGTAGAAAGTGTTAGTCGGAAAAGAAAGAGATCTGATGCTGATGCTAATTTGGGTTGTGGGCTTAATTTGGGAACTTCAGTTACTGGGAAAGCAGGTGTTGCTGGAAAGGGGGATTTGCAAGTGGGAGGAGGGAATGATAAGGTTTCAGATAAAATGAACTCAGAACTTGGGGCTCTGCGAGAATCTATTAAGGAAATGGTTGATGTTACCAGGGTGAAACCAAAGGAATCTGGGTTGCTTGCTGATTCGGGAAATTTGAATGGTGGTAATGGCGGGGTTCAGAGTAGGATAAACAGAAATAGGAAGAGAATATCTGGTGTGGATGTAGAGTTATCTGGTTTAGTGCTTTCTGGGCAGGAGCAGGGTCAAAATGAGGAAAAGATTTTGCATTTGAGGTCAGGAAAGAAAATTATCAAGAATGAAGTAAATAACAGTGCTGTTAATGGTTCTCAAAGAGTTGAGAGTAATGGTGGTGAGAAGTTCTTTTGTAGTGATGAAGTTGGCGGGGTTGCTGATGGCTGCTGTGAAAATGGTATCGTGATGGCTGGGTCCAAGGCAAATGCTGAAGTGGTTGGGAATGATAATATCAACACAGGAAATGAATTGACGAGAAAAGAAAAAGCAAAAGGGAAAGTAGTTGAGAAAGATTCTTTCACTAGCAGCATTGATATAGTGAAATTGAAACCAGATATCGAAGAAGCTGATAGAAACACTTCTGGAAGAACTATGCATGTTGAGACTAGGAGCCTTGGGAGGAAGGAAAAACGGAAAGTAGTTGGGAAAGATTCTTTCACTGGCAGCATTGATATGGTGAAATCGAAACCAGATATTAAGGAAGGTGATAGAAACACTTCTGGAAGAACCATGCACGCTGAGACCCGGAGGCTTGGGAAGAAGGAAAAAGGGAAGGAGAAACTAGTTGAACACGGTTTCACATCAAACTCCCAAGATGCAGTAAAGCACAGGTCTGTAAATGATGTGGGAAAAGGAAGTGAAATTAGGGCTTCTGGTGATTCTTCTTTTGTCGAAGCTTCACCAGGCCAGAATGCAGGCCAGATCAATATGAGTATGACTGCAAGGGAACGATTTCGTGATATAGCTAGGCGGAATGCATCTCGATTTGCTCATTTCTCAGCTGAAGACAATGAGGATAACCATATCACTGATATTCCTTGTGAAATTCCACCATCTGATGGTAATGGGGAAGAGGAAGACTGGCCTGGTCCATTTTCAACCGCAATGAAGATTATTAAGGATCGCCAGAAATTAAGTTTGCAGCAGCAGAATACGTTTGTAGACAAAAAGGGAGTTACACCAATTAAATGGATGCCCAGAAAGGATAGAAACAGTGATTTCCCTCGGCAATCAGTTCCCTTGCTGCAAGATATATGCACGACAGTTCTAGTAAAACATGCTGATGCAATCACTTCACTTGACTGCATTCCTGATGTTCTGAGACACAAGCTTTGTCAGTTACTATCTGATTCTCGGAGAATGAATAGCCATTTCTTAGGCCTCCTTTTACAGGGTTCTCCCACAGAGATTCGTATAAGGGATTGTTCGTGGTTATCTGAGGACATGTTCACAAGGGCATTTGAAGGGTGTGATACCAGCAATTTGACGGTGTGGACTTTTGCTTGCTAGTTAGTGTTTGGATGTCTTCATTTGCTCATAAATTGGGTCTCATTGATACTTACTAGATGGTCATTTTTTTAAAAAAATTTTGCATCTCTAAATTTGTTGCAAATTCTGGTCTGATTGTGTTTTGCCTTGATGCTTCAAAACATAATCAAGACATGACCTCTTTTCATAGTTCGTCTCCAAATGGATTTTCTTTTCTGGTTTTTTGCTTTTATGACCCAACCATCAATTAAGACAACTAAGTGCTTTTTTTTATTACTGTGTACAGTTAGTGTTGCTTGTGATTTCATCAACATAATGAAGTATTATGTGTATTATCTTGTAGATTGACTCTTGCTTCTTGGTCTTGTATGTAAACTATATGGGTGGCTTGTTTTTGGTTACTTGATTAACAAGTGCGTATTTTGGCCTTTTAAGAGCTACTGGAAGATGAGAATAGCCATTTGCTTAACACTGGCATTGTTTGTTTGATTTCTTTTGTTGATTTACCTCATGTGAAGACTGAGTTCCTTTGTGAATCAGGTGCTACAGCTTGACCTGTGTGGAAGATCTTTGGCAGATTATATTCTATTGGATACTTTAGCTTGCTCTCCAAATAGCCTGCCTGCATTAACGAGAGTTTCCTTTAGGGCTGCATATCGTCTTTCTGATGTTGGGCTAAGTGCACTGGTTTCCTCTGCACCTTCGTTAAGATCTGTTGATCTTAGCCAGTGTTCCCTGCTTACTTCTGATGGCATATGCTGTTTAGCTGCTTCACTGGGATCAGTTTTAAGGGAACTATATTTAGATGATTGCCAAGGGATAGATGCCATGCTTATCTTGCCAGCTTTGCTAAATCTTCAAAATTTGGAAGTCCTGTCATTGTCTCGCCTAGAAACTGTTTGTGATGATTTTATCTATAAATTCTTATGTTCACGAGGTCACAGAATGAAGGAGCTTGTTTTAGCAGATTGCAAGTGGGTTTTCTTCTCTTGTTTTTTTTTGAAATTTATAATTGCATTTTAAGTAATTAAATGACAAGACAAAATTCTGCGTAGTCTGCTAATTTTTATTCTTTTGCATTTTGTGCAGGAAATTGACGGATTCTTCTGTGAGAGTTATTGCAGAAACTTGTCCAGAACTGTGTGCAGTTGACCTTTCTAACTTGTGCAAGTTAACAGACTCTGCAATAGGGTACCTTGCAAGTGGTTGTCGAGCAATTCAAACTGTTAAAATGCACCGCAATTCATTCAGGTTTGAACTTTTTCTGTCTTTTTTAGGTAAAGGGCTAACATGTATGCACAAATTGAACAAAGGCCTTAAGACACTTACCGAAGTCCATTCCATAGTCAATACGAATGGAGAAATTTTTTTCCTTTTGCAATGCATTTGTAGAACAAACTATTATGATTGATAAAGCATCTTTATGTCCTTGAAAGGCCTCTTTTTCTTTAATTCTGGAGCCCTGTTGATGGATTTTAGATCTAACTCCCAGCTTTCTAGTGTCAAGTCGACAAGTCCATCTTACTTCCCTATTAAGGCTCCAGCAACTCGTTTTAGGTTTCTTGTGCAATAAGAAATTATCTACATTTTCCTGTTTCTTGCACGAAGAATTGACTATTCAATGTCTTCTCCATCGGTATGAATTTTATTTCCTAAGATTCATTTCCAACCAAGTGACTGCATGGAGTGACATAATCACGCTTTGGGAATCCATTGTGTTTCATTAGCAAAGAGTAGGCAGGAAACAACCATTCTGTGCTACTTGTGTCACTTCAGAGTATTTGCTCAATTGTCTTCTGCATTAAGCTTTTTGAAGGCCTTTTGACCATCAAGAAAGGAAAATTTTATAAAACAGCCGGCCGACTAGCAATATTAAAGATCAAAGTGTTGGGGCACTAACTATGAACTTGAATAGAAAATGAGGGTTGTAGGAATGAGAATGTTGAGATGGATATGTGGATATATATTATATTAGATAGAATAAGTAATAAATGCTTTAGAAAGAAAGTAGAAATAACCTCAATAGATGAGAAAATGAGATGAATACGTTTAAGGTGGTTTGGACATGTACGTAAGAGACCCTTAGATGCACTAGTACGGTATGTAGAGATTAGAGAATTATTAACTCAAACTAAAAGGAGAAAGGGAAGACCTAAAAAGACTTGGAAAGAAACTATTAAAAAAGGCTTGAATTATCTAAATTGAAAAGAAAATATTTGTTTTAATAGAAAGTGATGGTGAGATATGTTCCATATAGCCAACCCAACATAATGGGATAAAGACTTAGTTGTTGTTGTTTTCGATCATCAAGAAGAGTAAAGTTGGCAGAGAATCTCCCACTCTGATTCCCATAGTTCCAAAAAAAAAAAAAAAAAAGGAAAAAAAAAATCCTGGAATGCAAAAGAACTGGATGAGGGTAAATTTGGTCTACTCCACCATGCCAAACTGTGATGTTTTGGGTACATAGCATTAATGCAAATAGTTGTCTAATATTTATTAATTTACTATGTAGTAGAAATCCAGCTGTATGAATATTTCTATGATATATTCTGGCAGTGATGAAGCTGTTGCCGCATATCTCGAGACCTGTGGAGATTCTTTGACAGAACTTTCTCTTAGTAATGTTGGACAGGTAATGAACTCCTGATCTTCCTCCCCTTACCCCTCTCATCACTCCTTAGGTGCATCTTTTTGTCAAGGATGTATGATCTACTCTATCTTGTCAAGGACAATTTGTTCAGATCCTACCTCTTTGTAATCCCTTCATACCTGCTGTATATGGTATAGTTGTACAGTCAATTAGACATCAGTGCGCAAAGCTGGGAGGCAAATCTTGATTTGTTGTTACACAGTGGGTGGTGTCTTTTCGGTTGGTTTAGTGTGCTTAACTCGGTTTGCCTTGCAAAATTTCAGGTTGGCCAGAATACTGCCATATCACTTTCAAGACACTCGAAAAATTTGAATTATCTGGACGTATCCTGGTGCCGGAATTTGACTGATGCAGCCCTGGGATTGATTGTGGATAGCTGCTCCTCTCTGAAAGTACTAAAATTGTTTGGCTGTACTCAGGTATGACATTTTGACTTGATGAAATACTTTATCTTGTAAAACTACTTGGACGTGTATTACTTTTTTAAATTAGCACATAAACCTTAGTTCAAAGATAAGCACATAATCTAGTGCTTGTGCCTGGACCATTTTCTGCAGATCACAGATGTGTTTCTGTTGGGCCACTCAAATCAAGAAGTACAAATTATTGGATTAAAGATGAAACCCCTTCTTGAAAATCTTAAGGAGCCTGATATGTCACATGGACCGCTGCGATATTCATCTGTTTCATTTTGAGTTTTTAAACTGGCTTAAAAATTTCAGCCTTCGTTTACTAGCTATGTTGGTGGAACCTGTGACAAGGAAACTGCTTCAACTTCTGACAAAGTCTCAGATTGCTCATTTTGTCCTTTTGGGGTTTTCTGTGACCTGTCAATATACTTCTCTTTTGTACCAGTGCGTGATATCTAATTCGACACTGCACAGGTTTTGGAGGGTTATCACATGCATGAGCAATTGTGTTGCCCGTAATTATGTATCTGCGAGGAAGATGTTAGATTAAATATTTAACTCTTTAAAGTATCCCAATTCCGATTAGCTGTCCATGATAATGTTGAGAGTCGCTATCATTTCTTTTTTGGGGTCTCATTGTCAATCTTTTTCATGTTGGAATTCCCGTATTCAGCGGGCAGCGAGTTCACTGCCGATATTTTTTCTTATTAGTATTACCTGTGGTTTTTGTGGGGCATGGAGAATGCGATTCAAGTAAACTGTGTTGTTTCTGGAATCTGGACAAAGATATGTATTGTGTCATGTAGATGATGTTCTTTTAGGGTTAAAGCATGAATATTGCAATAATTGGTTACACCAACAAATGGGACTGGAAAATACTCAATGTGACCAAACTCGGAAACTCATTTGACAAAATAATGGGAGTCAAAATAAACATCTGGCAATCCTCTCTTTACTGACTGCACTTGACGCTACTCTGAATGATGTGTTTTCCAATGCCTTTGATTTTGTCCCTCAAGTTGGTTGCGAGGAACTTGTTACAGTTTGCTATAAGCAACGAAAAAGAATGGTTGCAATGTTAACCAGACTTCACGACCTGGAGGCGAAGCAAATTTATCTGTTCATTAGAATTGTCAAACCCCTCTGCTTCAAAATCCTGCGGGAAAATATCAAATCAGTAGATCAGTATGCAAGAGCACAGGATGATGCTGAACTAGTATTTACCTACCTCAAAACCCATTTTGTGATAAAGTTTCTTTGCAGGTGTATTACATCTATGTACGTGCACAAACACTTGTTCTGCACCTGACCATGAACACATGATTCAGATGAGGAAGATGCTCGACAATTCTCACTTTACACAATGCTTGAAAAGAAATGCATCCTCACCATATACTCTGGCCGACCTAATGGCAAACAGCAGCATATTGCTGGCAATGCCTAGGCGGCGAGCTGATTTGGCAACACATAAGTTGGCAATGTAGCCATATCTGTGGCCAGATTTTCTATTTATGCTGCAGAAAAGTGGAGTTTTTACTCGGACCTGTGAAAGAGAAAACTTAAATGGCTGAAGGGAGTGGTCCTGGAAATGCCTAAAGAATACTAATTGATTACTTCGGAATTTAGATTTTCAATGAAATCAAAACTTGTACCCCTGGAAAACTTTCTCCTTGTGACAAGTATTGAATGCTCAAGTCTAGTGTTCCTACAACACTCTTCAGCACAGTATGTTTCACATCTCTGTTTTGCTTCTTTACCTGAAACTTTTGCGCTTTCATTATGTTTAAAATAATCAATCTTGTTGATTATTTATTAGAATCCTTGTGAATAAACTTGGAAGCGAAGATACAAAAAAAATCTGACCAGCAGAAAGTGACCAAGTTCTTTTTCAAGACATACCGCCACAATGCAGGTGGATTTATGTCCTAATTGTGCTCTGGATCTCCTTCTTAGTGCATTGAATTCCTGCTTAAAGAAGTTATCAGAGTCTAAAAGCGAAATCTTTGATTTGTGCACATCTTTTGGCAATATAAAGGCTATGTATTACTACCTGCTCTGCAAACTTCCTTTTGTAATTGTCAGCAAATCTGTTTTATGAGGCCAAAGCTAGAGTAAGTGGTCTTCCTCAAAGAAGTATTCCCCTTTTGTTAATCAAACAATCTAATTCTCTAGCAGATGTGATAATTCTTTTTTGCATTGTTTGCCCAGTGTGTCTGCAATCTGCCTATCGTGGGTTTGGAACATACCTGTCATTGTTTCGATCTTCCCAGTGGCTCTCTGCTCGCAGCCATGCTGCTGTCTACCACAAAAAAACATGAGAAAGCTACCGCTGTGATGAGTTGAAACTGAAGCACAATTACATTTTGACATAACATATCATCTATATTTTGTATTAAAAGAAGAATTTGTTACAAACCCAATATTCTTCATCAAGAAAAGCCTCGCGTGCAGCAAACTGCCCGAACTCTAGTATGTTTTCTTGCATCAGAGCTTGATTCTCTGGCTGCAGTCTGTCGAATTGGAGCTTTGATCTAGTGACAGTAACTGGCTGAAATTGAGGAAGTAGAGAAACTTTTTGAAGTTCTTTTGACGATTCCAACTCTTTTCTTGTTTCTGAAGGACTGGAATTCGCTGATCTGTTCCTATCAAAATGTTTAGCTCATTGCATGGAACATTATTTACTAAAACAGAGAACACCTTGTGGAATGGATGGGTTGAAAAAGTAATCTTTGGGGCATGAAAAAATAGATAGGAGAGGTGTCTTACATTTTCCAAGAAACAGGAATCCTTTCCTTGTAGTAAGGAATTTTGATCCCATGGCGTGAAACTTTCAAGAAACAAGGCCTCTGGAGAGTAACTGCTGACATTGCAATCTTTTTGCCTTTAAATTGTTTCGGATTCTGGATAAACTATGGATGGAATGACTACAAAAACTCTCTCTTCATTAACCAAAGAATGTATTGGGAAACGCCAAAAACAAAAACCAACAAGGTTCAGTCTGAACACACCTATGTAGCCTAATCTGTTATACAATGTGGCTGGCAATCTTAAGAACCAAATGCGCTGGAGGAGAAGATCGCAGGCTAGATTTACCTGCCTACCCGTCAATCTCATGTTAAGTCATAGATTAAGGCCAATGAATTCTTCCAGCAAAGCTAATTAATGTCCTTGTAGGATGGAAGAGGGAGGATTTTTTAAAAAAATTTTAAAATTATTTTTGAAGGTACGAGGATGGCGTCTTGTTACTTGAGATTACATAACAGCCTACGTTAGATCAGTTGCATTTTTTACTGTCATGATTTCCCTACCAAAAAAAAATGTTAGAAGGGCAAATCCCAGCATGTCAAAAGCATCAGAATAAAATGTTCAGAAGTAAAAGTACTAATTAAGATGCACATTAAGAAGAAACACAGGCAAAACACTGATAGAAATGCAAACAATGGCAGTTTTCTCACTTTGTTCTGGACCTGAAATTCTATGTGGATAGTAGCATCAACAGATGTTAGCCATATCTTGAAGTTGTCTTTTTGTGTTTCTTGGATGTTTGTCTGATTGTGAAAGGGAGATGGCATATATTTATTTTTTCTACCTGCAAAACGTGTGGATGACTAGGATCCACCTCTCTCATGTCATCCCCATAGTACAAATTGGTATGTGTCTATTAAAACAAAATTATTGTTCTGGTAGGACACAACTACATAACTATCTGGCCCGTATTTTCTCATCACTATTTGGACAAGTTTCAAATGAGGCACAATCAATCAGTAAACATATCCAATGCAAGAGTTGAAACTTGAAAGATTAATCACTTTCTAGAACAATTTGGCTGAACATCTAGAGGCAAGTACTGTTTTGTTTTGTTATTTCTGCAGTAAATAATGAAAAGAATATTAAAAAAGAAAATTCATGTTTGATGATCATATGCTGGCCCATATGGTTATAAGCCATGTGATTTATAACCGTTTAATGAAACCTTCAAATGCTACTCGAAAAGAGTTTGTATAAAACTTAATAGTGCCGTAAGATCCTTGGTTTCTATTGTTTCTTTGTCCTCTGCTCATAGCCCCGTTTCCATTAGTAACCAAATGAAACAAAAATGGAAGAGAAACCATTCAAGCCCAGATTACAATAACCAAAAAGTATCACGCATTTCTCAACTGGCCGGTACATAATACGCCACTCTAATGCCAACATAATAGTATTAGCCACCCCCTAGTGACCCAAATAAAAGGCACAAACAATGAAACAACACCATCGCAAACAGTAACCATGACAGCAAAACCAACAGGGAATCTTAAAGGAGAGGCATTATCAGTTCATATGGTCAAAAAACCAAAAGCCTAATTCAGCTTTCAGAATCTGTTTTGACCAACTGCCCATACTTGCTCCTCATCTTTTCATCGAATTCTTTTGATTTAATCTCAGCCAATTTAGCTGCATTACCCATGGACTCCTCCTGCACCTTGGCAATCCTCATGCTTCTCTTTCTGTCTATTGCTTCTTTATCAGCTTCTAAACCTTCGTATTCTCTAACCCAACAGCTATGCACTGCGCAGGTCAAGATTAACGCTCCCAGTTGCATTACAAACATAGCCATCAAAATCCCACATTCCATCCTTAACAATAGTTTTGCTTCTCTTGGATCCCTTGGTGATTTCAGTATCGAAAGGCTTGATTTCTCCTTCGTAAACAGAGCTAAAATCGCGAGTATTTGACCGATGGATGAAGTGAGGAGGAGAGATACGTGGGTTATGAAGCAAAAATGAGTAAGCTGAGAGTAGAAGCCTATAAAAGAGGAGAAAATTGAAATGCAAGACACCATGAGAAGTGCCCAACCAAGAGAAGTTGGTGGCAGCTTGAGGAAAATTATGGGGGCAAGAGAGGCTGCGGAGAGTAAGAAGAGAACAAAATTCAAGAATGAAAGAAGAACATTTGGGAAAGAACATGAGCTTCGGAGCCTGGAAGAAGCCATTAATGTTGATGTTGTTGAGCAAGAAAATGTCTGGTTATGCATATGAGGCGGAAGAATGTTTTTGAATATTTATAGGAGGCAAATTATATTGCCGTTGCAACGAAAAGCCCAGATGTTATTATACAACGGCTAGCTAGGATGTATGGACCCGCTTGTGGTCTCGAGTGAATCATTTTGCAAGAGCTAGCTTACTTTTTACTCGATAAGCCAATGGTTTTAATGATTTTAACGACCTACTAAAAATTTGAATTGAAATCTCCAGTCTCTAGTCTCTCAACTCTAGTGGTGACACTGATCTTTTGTTTTTTCTGATTCTAATCATGCAGGTATTTCTGCAACAATTCAAATCATTCTTGGTCTTCCATTGGAACGCCAACAGAAAAGAAAATAGTAAAAAATCATGTTTGATCTACCATGACAAGTTAAGTAACACAGCTTATCTTGCACAGTTAACACTGCAGCTCTCAGTATCTGCAACAGCAGATATGTAAGGCTACCATTACGAGGAATGGGTCAAAATGGTCTCAATTCTGTCAAGTGATGCTTGTAACCGTCCAGAATCCATGTTGAAAAGGGGTTCACCAGTGCCCATAGCCCTGAAGAGGAAAACCCAAGACTCACATTGTCAAACCGTAAGCAAAAGTAAATTGCTGCTTATCACAACAAACAATTTTATCGTCTAAAGTACTTACTTCTATAGACATAAACATATTTTATTTAATCCAACCAAAACCAGAGTGCAGCAGTAAACTTACCCTGTAATTTCTGGAAACACATAATCTGCTCTCCACCCAAAACGGAAATCCACACCAGGACATAAGCCAAGTGTTGTTTTATTTCGAATTCTAGATACTCCATCCCCACCCAAACATGTAGTAAGCTTCCACTTCCAACCAGTTGCACGCAACTGAAAGCTATGGCCTATTCCTACCTGAATCAAATTAAGAATTTTTAGACAAAAACTTTGCACGTGATTACTTGAGAGTGGCTAAACAAAATGGGAAAGGAATCAAAGCATCAACCTGAAGATTCAGGAACTTTGTTATCGGAATCTTCTTCGAAAGAAGCCGCACATCATGATTCAAAGGCTCGTAAATAAATTTCCATCTCCGATCATGAGCTAAAGGCTTCAGTACTAGCTTTGCATGATAATCATTTGTTGGAGCATTGTATACCTGCAGTCAAAACAGAATTATTTTACTCAAACCGACTATCTCATCTCTATCTCAAATAGGAAAACAAGTAAGAAAGTTACAATTAAAAAGTCAGACCAAGTTATCTATCTCATTCTCAATAGATAAGCCAAATGTAAAAGATCCACAAAGGTGCACATCAAACAAGTAACAATTAGACAAAAGAAATTACCTGCTTATCAATTGTTCCTCTTTATCCATATAATACCCCAACCAGGCACCACAGTAACTTCTTCATGTGCCCAACATTTTTCTAGAACTTAATAGCTCTAAAGTGGTTAATTGGCCCTGATGAGAGTTTGTGTACATGCTTGGAAGATAAATAAAATGTCAATAAAAAAAAAAAAAACCAAATGATATTCCTAGTTCAGTCCACAAAGTGATAAAAACTCAACAGCTGATATCCCATACACTCTAGAGAAAAAAAGGTTGCAGATAATGTGCACGCCCTAAAACTGAGGCCAACTATAGCTCAGTCAAGATGTAAATACATCTACAATTACAGCCAAATGGATGCTAGATTCATACTGCTACAGGTTAGAAACTCTAATATCCTTAAGCCAAAGACCTTGCTCAACTTACAGTCTGTGCTAGAGGCTAAGAACGTGAGCACCCACAAAGAACATATGCAGAAGTACAGAATTTGTAGAGAGTTAGTAAGAGAAAAGTAATACATATAGTCTGAACCCCAGACTTCCAAGGGTATCAAGAATCGAAAGTATAACATGTTCAATAATAAGGCTCGCCAGCAATTTAAATATCTAAATTTGGCAATCCAAACCAAACTATTCTTTTCCTCAATCTAAGCAGTTGCTAAAAAGTTGATACCTAAAAGAACAATGAATTCAAGTAAACAAAACTTCGATGGAATAATCACAGCATATTCAACCTCCCTTCCCTCTATACTAAAAGAACTAAATGAGTTCGATTGGATAAAGCACATGGATAAACCAAGCAACCAATGTTATACTAGTAGTAAAACCTTCCCAATTCTAATTGTTTCAAAATAGCAAAAATAAAGTCTTTAAGCCACTAATTCAACCCATGATTAATAAATCAAATAAGTGGTACACTGCACAAAATCCAATCGTTAACAGCACAAAAAAGCCTAAGAAAGAACAAATGAATTACAGCTTAACAATGCAAGTACCTGTGAGCAAAAAGACACAAGAAAGACAAGAAAGCGAAAATAACAAAGCCAAATACCTCCAAATTGAGACCAACACGAAACCCTTCAAGTTCTTTTCTGAACTTGACAACCAACTCTGAGGGCATCAAATTTATTTTGTAAAGCTCCTCCCATGAGGTGGGTTCCTCTCCATTAGAACCGGCATCCATATTCACCGGGAAATTTCAACTAAAACAATTCAACAATTCAAATTCCAACAAAGAGGCAGAAGTAACTTAGTAAGTTCATCAAACGCACGTTTAAACAAATTCCTTAAACAAACAAAAATCACCAAACGCTTCACGGAAACAACTTAAACATAAAATAATTCTTCATTTCTATACCCACTTCATTCAGGCTGGTAATGAATTTCGAGTAGTAAGAACTTAGAACTCACCCGATTTGATGAATTTATAGTGCGGAGGTTTTTGTTTAGTTCATTGCCGCCACTGCGCTGGCAAAGCATATATAGAAGTGGCTTGGCCCAGTTTTTTGCGTTTTTCTTTCACGGTTTAATATTCAAATAACGGGCCTTTTAAGTTGGGATGAAGCCCTTTGAATTTAATGTAATTGAAAAAAAAAAACTAAATTCTTGGTACTACAATTTTGTATTGTTGGAGCTACAATGGTCTTTTTGAGCATTGAACCAAAATTAATTTAGACTATCTTCATTTGCAATACTTGTAATTGATTAGTTAAGATTTTATATGTTTTTATATACTGTAATAAAGTACTATCTTTGTTCTAAAAAAAAGTTTATATTGGATTAAATATAATTTTTTTTAGTTATTGAAAATAAAAGTGTCTAAAAATTATTTTTCAAATAATACATGATAAAAGACTATGTTTACATAAAAGTGAAAAAAAAAATCCTAATAGAGTATTCTTTTTCATGTGTTAAACACTTACCAAAAAAATTAACTAGAAGGTGATGAAATTTAACTCTTCTCTACTTTTAACTATAAGAAAGAATAATCACTTTCTTGGTTAAACCCGTTGCACAGGGCTTGATTAGTGCGGTTTACTTCTCCTGTGAGGGTTTGCGGGCTATTCCACAGGAGTAGGATTTACCCAGTGCGCACCCTTTGGTAGCGGCTGCAGATTCCCTTGTCAACAAAGGAATAATAGTTGTGAAGTTATAATTATTCCTAGTGAAAATTAAGTAATGATACCAAGCCTATTAAATTTAAATTTAAAGTGCCAAACACATATTAACAGTTTATTAAATCTACAACAATCACCATATAGTCCTTTGTAGTATGAGGTAATATTTGATAGTATTTGGTAAATTTTTCATTCCAATACTATAGTCTCATTCCCAAATTGGTTCTAAAAACTATTTTTAAATACATGATAAAAGACTACTTTTACACAAGTAAATAATATATCCTAATGGATTTTTTTTTCTATTTAAAATACTTACAAAAATTAAATAGAAAGTAACGAATATAACTATTTTTAAGGATATAATTATTCATTGAAATATTCTTAAGAATATAACTATTCGCGAGTAACGAATATAACTATTTTTAAATATATAATAATAGCTGTGAAGTTATAAGTATTCATTGTGAAAATTAAGGAATGACGCCGATATAATTATTAAATCCAAATTTAAAGTGCTAAACACCCTTCAACACTTCATTAAATTTAGAATATTTGCCATGTCAACAAATATAGTCATTCTCCATGTCTTTAAATCTAATATTAAGGATCTGAAACTCAATTGATCGACTTATTCGAGAAAACTCGAGTTCGACTCGTGCTAGGTCAACTACGAGCCAGGCCAAGCATTTAACCAGTTGCTTGCGAATAGTTTGGGAGCAACTCGATTTGCTTGTAGTGGAGTAACTAGGGTTTGGTGCCGAATATTAAAATAGAAACTTAGATGTGCTGAAGGAACATAATGTAAACCCATAGAAAAGAATGTCCAAGTTAGTTTTTGGCAACATTTCTTACGTAACTATTTCTCCAACACTTTTATCGGTTTGTTGGTTTAGTTAAATATCTAATATGTTACTAAATTGAATAAGCCATTTTTGGAGAAAAAATGATACGTTTTTTAGGATCTACTTACTTTATGATTAGAACTCCAAAACTTGAGTAGTTTAGGACATACAACCTTGGCAAATATAACATTCTGCCAAATAATGAACTATGAATTAGTTAGACAAAGTAAATTTAGCAAATAGAGACAAAACGAACGAAATCTAAAGGGAACTCTTTAAATTGCTTTGCAATTTATGACTCTATACCTTCTGTCATTTATAGGTAGTTTGGGATGTAAATAGCCAAATGACGCAAAGTAAACATGTCCTATGGTTAAGATATTGAAATCAGCTTTGAAAAATAATAATCTCTCAATAGATTATAATAAATGTCATGCAAATCACTCAAAGCTTTGACATTTGGACAAGTTAAAAATTTCATGCTTGATGACATGTCTTACCTAAAGAAAGAGATATCAAAACAACACAAGCTATCCACATAGTTTAGTTTCAGAACATTGTCAAATTCAAGATAATTATGGTTAACAAGTAGGGGTAACACTCACTAATCATTTAATTAGGAGCGTGTAAAATTGGTTAATCGGTCAACCGGTTAAACCCAGTCTAATTTATCAGTTTTTGCACTTAAAATGTGCAAAGCCAAAACTTTGCCAGTTAACCACCCAATTAATCAGTCCTAATTAAAATCGGTTCCTATTTTCAGCTGATTTAACTTCTTAAAAACCGAAACAAAAAGCCCAAAATTTTTAGGGTCCAATTAATAAAAACAACCCAATTAATTGGACCCGACCCAAATTGTAAACAGTTCAAAATTTATAAAAATTCCAATTTGTAATTATTAAATGATGAGGCCCAAACAACTACAAGGCCAAATTTGAGGAAAAAAACCCAAATATGCAAAATATCATTCTAAACTCCAGACCTTCAAGTGGCCCATTTAAAAAAAAAAAAAAAACCCAAATCAGTCTAACGACTCTAAACTAATAAGTTGCCATTTTTTTTAATTTAAAAAAGGCTCCAATAAAAAAGCCCAAATTTGCAACAAAAAAAAAAAACAAAAAAGTCTACATTAGTTAGTCACTTGTATTTATAGTAAAGGGGTTATCCTAATTTCCAAAGTCAGTGAAACCAAATTTGTGGTTGACATACTAAATTCAACAGATTGTTGTATGTCAAGCTTGCTACTTAATCAAATAACTATCTGTAGGGAATAGCTCAAGAAAGAGATGAAGGAATGGCTACAACATTATGCTTTACAAAGTTTGCTCTAGATATTCAAGTGAATTTAATAAATTCAAAATATCAAAATTAAGATATCACCTATTAGTATGTCAAAAATGGTTTATTCACATTGAACTGTACTTATTATGGAGTGTAACTTGTTGTCTAATCAATCTTCTAATGGTAGTAACTCCTGTGAAATATATTCCACTTGTAAGAGGATATAGGGTTTGAGAATATCTAATACAGTAAAGCTTCATTTTAAAAATATTTGCATAAACACTATACCTATTTTGGCAAATTTGGTGAGTAAATGTGTTCAGATGTCTACATATTATATGCATTTTGTTAAGAGCCTAGAGCATCTTCCTCATATTTGGTTTTTCAGTCATCTAGCTTGGCAAATATAGGCACTAGCTTACTTGACAAATGAAGTTTTTCCATGTATTTGGGAACATTCTAATCTCTAGTTATTAGATTTGACTATTAAGCTTCCAAAAACAAATTTCGATTTAGTTGCCATTCTTTGTTTGGGATTTCAAATGGCTAGGAATATGTACTTTAGAGGAAGTGGGACGTATTTCAATTACTCACTTTTGTTACAAATTTTCTTTCATCTTTTCACTCAGCTAATTGTAATCCAACATGCGATGCTCTTCAATCAGTCGTTTTTGTTACAAATTTTCTTTCATCTTTTTGGACGGCTAACAATAATCCTATGTGCAATTGTTGGGCTTCATTCTGAGCATCAAGATTCTATCAGTTTATGAACAACATTCAATGTTCACTTTGTTGGTACCATGTTCAAGCATATGCAGTAGGTGTTTTAATCTGGGATCATAAGCAAAATTTTGTTACTTGTTTATTTTTAAAGAAGAAGAATAGTGGTCTTAGTTGAATTATCTGTAGCAAAGGAGGCTCTTTGGTTTGGAATGCATATTTGACTTATACAATTTACTCGGGGTGGGGAGGGGAGGTGGTGATTCTCTACATATCATCCAATTCATCAGTTCAATTGAAAATTATCAAATCCATTTTTGTCAACATTGTCAATTGAACTGCAATAGTAGTCACGAATATCATCTTGCATAATCATAGTATCAATATCATACATAGTAGTGCCTTGTTTATTAAAATACTAATATTAGAATAATGATATTTATAGTGAAATTTTTTTAAATTTTTTTTATAGTGATTAATGTGATATTCACATGAAAAAATAATATTAAATAATTAAAGTAATTGTTATTTATTTAATCTTTCACGTAAATTCCACGTTAGTTACTGAGTAACTTTATTAAGATTTTTTATTGTGTTATTATTACTCATAGTATTAACATTTCAAATTTTATTATTGACACTTTTTTTTTTTGGGTTAGAAAAACTACAATGAGTGACGTAATCTTATCCTTTAATGATGAATGAGAAATTCAATATTATTAGCTGCTAAAGTGGAAATCATTCTAAACTTTTGGTCATCTCACCCAATTTTCATCAAACTCCTCTTTAATTTATCCCCTAATCTTCTACTTTGTCTGTTGAAATCCTTCCCTTAATATTGTTGCAAACATGTTCTAAATTCTACATAGGACTCTTGTGGTCATGATCTCAATGGAAAATACTCATTCAATTGATTTTTCCTATAAAAACAAAATAGTCACACAATTTACATTGGCTAACTAAATCATATGTAGAAGTTGTGCATTGCAAATTCAAAC
This sequence comes from Gynochthodes officinalis, assembly GCA_020080225.1. NCBI lineage: Eukaryota > Viridiplantae > Streptophyta > Magnoliopsida > Gentianales > Rubiaceae > Gynochthodes > Gynochthodes officinalis. The sequence goes on along the minus strand of CM034615.1, from coordinate 42,578,051 downwards.
ACATCTAGTATATATATATATATACACACACACACACACTTGAATCCATATCCTCCAACTATTCAAATGAAACATCCAAACCCTAACCCCCCCCCCCCCCCCCCACACACACACACACACACACAAATAATTAATTATCTTCCTTAGCGGTCAAATTCAATAACAAAGTGATAAAAGATACCGACACATATTTATTGTTACTCTTTACCATTTATTCCTCACAAGCTAATTCAGTTAATTCTACTATGTAATTATAACGTAAACATTGAAATAGACTCTACAAATTTATCTCCATCTTTCACTAATTTCAAGTTTTTATATCTTAAAGAATCCAAATTAGCGTCAACTCACTTCATCACAAGTGAGTTGTCCTCAATTTTAAAAATTCAAATTTATCTTTTTACATAGTTTATTTTCTAATGGGCCCATATAACTTGGGCAACAAAAACTTTTCATTTTGCAAAGAAAAGAAAAATGGAAATAAATAAGTCAACAAAAGACATTTATGTCGTCAACAATGAGCTAGAAAGGGCATTACTCCACTTCAATATTTGGATATGGTTGGAGTGATGTACATTCTCAAAGAGAATGGTAGTAAACGACACCATGGCAATTGTTCTACTTAATTTGCATGCAAAAACAGTTAAGTTTCTATTTACTCTTTTGTTGTTTTCCCCTCTCATCGCTATTTTTGCAATGAAAATTCTTGTCTATTTGCACCAAGAAATAATGACACCAACTCTATCAAAATAACTATGTTAACGTTAGTTCAAAATGACTATCATGACTATCAATAAGAAATAAATTAATTTTTACACATTTCCTCTGTTTTTTCGTGCAAATTTTGATTTCTTCCTTCAATGTTTTTTAGAATAAAATTTCATTTTTTTAGGTAAAATTGATACTCTGATAATTAGAATAAATTTTAAAGAACATACAATGACAAAAAAGGGCAAATTGATCAAGTACTAATTCTTGTTTAATTGTAGAGTATGGAAACTTTTTCAATAAATATTTTGTTAATAATTTTTCCTATTAAATAGCTATAATGTTTTTGTAAATTAGCAGTTAATCAAAAACTTATAAATATTAGAGGGTTAAAATGAAAGGTGATATTGCTCTATTGTTTTAAAAAAAAATAAAATTGGACTAAGCATTTATTCTTTTGTTGTCTTTTTGTAATTTAAGTATTTAAACATAAAGTTGGCTAAATACATTAAGGGTTATAAATCTTATAGCAATTATCAGAATCGGCAAAATATGGAGTTAAAGTTTGTTTTTGATAATATGTAAATTTAATTTATCTCTCATGAAATCATCATGTGTTGGTAATCGAGGTTTAAATAATAAATATGATGTAGGTTGGTTGACAAGAATTTTATAGAAATTAAGAAAAAAGAAATGTCTCTTAAGGGAATTTTATTTTACAAAAAGACACTATTAACACTTTATTTTTTATTTTTGGAATTAGATGCCTTATATTTAGTGGTGAAAATTACATTTTTATATGTTTATTACCTTTGCTACTAAATTTATAACAGACAAATAATAATATAAAAGCCACTCTTGTCTAGTTTTGCAAACTTTTGAAAAAGTAGGAGCACCTATAACAAAAAAATAATAATAATAAAATAAAAATAAAAATAAAAATAAAAATACTAATATTGAAAGTAAAACAATCTAAAACCTCTTGTTAAATACATGACAAAAGACAATTTTTATGTAAGTAAACAGCATATGTTAATGAATATTCTTTTTCTGTGTAAAATGCTTACAAAAGAATTAAAATAGAAAGTAACGAAATATAACTACTCTCTATTTTTAAGGCTAAGTAGTAAGAATAGTTGCAAAATTATAAGCGTTCATATTCAAAATTAAGTAATGATACTGACAAGACTATTAAATCTAAATTTAAAGTGCAAACACCCATTAATATATAGTTCACTAAATATAGAATATTCGGGTTATTTTACAGGAGTGGGGTTTACTCAATGCGTACCCTTGCATAGCAGCTGCGGGTATCCTTGTCAACAAAAAAACTAAATATAGAACATTCATTAGGTAAACAAATGTAGTCCTTTGTACTATAAGGTAGTATTTGATAGTATTTGGCAATTATTCATTCTGATACTGTGTCCTTATTAAACCTCGTCTCATGTTAATTATGGGATCCATGGAATGTAAAAACTCTAAAACTGAAACTTTTACATATATTTTCAGAGCATTTATGTTTCCCAAAAATTAAAGTGAACAAATCACACATTTAGTTAGAGAAATAATCAAATTTTGACTTTAAACAATTGCTCTTCAATGGAAAATTGAGACAAAATTGCATTGAATAAATAAAACAAGGCATTTTACAGCAGAACTAACATTTCACTAGAGTTCATTAAAGACTTATGACTGACAAATAAACAGAAAACAAACGGAAACGAAACATTATTACATAACTTGCAAACTTCCATGAACTTAACATACAAAAACAAAACACCATTACATGACTAATAAACTTCCATGACCAGATCACATAAGGACTCCACAAAGGGAAACTACAAACAAGTCAGAATTTTATTGCTACAGTCTTGGCGGGGAGGTCCCGCGTTTCCACAGAAATTTTCTCATCCAAAGATGCTTTCCTTTTATTGTAAATTTTGCTTTGGTAGCACCATTGAGAATCATGTCAATGATAGTAGCAGTGTTGAAAACTACTCGAGCATAAAGTGGTTGCTCTTGAGGGTTCACAGGTTGCATGTAAAAGACCTCTATGCAATTTCCATAACGCTTAGTGAAGAAAGTCCTCACTTCTGATTCACTAAGAGGATAGCCTCTTGAAAATGTGACAAACATGGTCCTGTCCTCAGGTGGTTCCCCAACTTGATGACTACTTTTGGACGTTTCACCTACAAAACCCAAATTAGCTAAGTTTTGGGTCAAAGACTCAAATGCATAATGCTTCTCGACGGCATCCTCTATGAGATCCTGTAAAGCCTTAGTACAAACGTCAGTAACAATTTTTCGAATTTCTTTCACTATGGTGCTTCGATTCTGGCGAAAATAATAGAGAGAGATTTTGTTTCCGAGAAGGCTAGAAGTCAATGGAATGGCACTGGCTTTAGCTGGAAACACAAACCAACGATCATTAATGTATTTAACGCATGTTAAAGCTTCATCAGCATATTTACTTACTACCGAATAATGCATAGACAAAAGCAATAAAATAAAATTCTTGAAACCCTGGCGCTCAATCCAAAGCCAAAATGCCAGAATTTGCAGAGATTCATAAGGATCCCGCCAGAGATCAATGGCAAGGAGAGAATAAAGTGCTCTGTCTATTGCATGAAAAGCACAATACTCCTCTCGAGTAATAGGAGAGAGTGTAGCATCCATGGCTCAAAACCTGTTTTTCAAAGAAATTGGTTTGCACCTTAGAAATCCATATCATAGCCAATTTATAGGCAGTTACAACACTGTAAACAGCCGAACACTACCAAGAAAAATGTCCCACAAACAATAAACTATAGATAAGTATAGGAATAAATTTTTAAAAGTAGATTGTAATAAATGTCATGCAATTATTTGAAGCCTTTACATTTGGACACGTTAAGAAATTTCATGCTTCATGACACGTCTTACCTGAAGAAAGAAACAGAATCAAAACAATACAAGCTACCATCGAGCTCAGTTTCAAAGCACTCTCATGTCCGAGATAATTATAGGTTAAAAAGTAGTTGTGACACTCACTAATCATTCAACGTACCTTCCCAATAGTTCCATATCATGGGAAAAACAGGTGTGTGTGTCTATATATATATATATAATCAACAACCTAATTAGAACAGTTACCTCTTAGTGCTCCCTACAATCATAACTGATATAAAATCACAACTTTCAACAATCAAGTAAAGAAAACATTGCGCATCAAATATTAATTATTGCATATAATAGTTTTATACATTATTCCACAATTAATTAATGTGTCCATCAGAAAAGAAGTTCTCAAATGAAATAATCTCTCTATCTAACATCATGGGAAGAAATTTAATCCAAAATATTTATGGACCTAGGATCCCTACAAAATTTATCTCATTTTCTAAAGTAATAAACTCCCATAACAATAGTGTTCTCATTCTCTAGTTGTTAAAGTAGTGCAATATATCTTAAAGCCACACTCTATAGTAGGCCAACAAAAAAAATTTGTAAATCCCCTTTTCTCCATAATTACCATGAGTGTTGGTGGGCCGGCATAAGAAGTTTACTTCACTTATGAAAGATACCAAATTGAAAAAAAAAAAAAAAGTAGTCAAGTAAAAGAAATCCTAATATTTAGGAAGAAAAAATGCAACTCTATCGTTATACAACTAATTATATAAATTTTAGTTCTATTCAAATACATACGTATTCCTTTCGTGAAAAGTTCAAGTTCGTCGTTTATTTGACACATTATTATAAGGTTTTTATGAAGTTTGACATCTCAAGAACCTTGTGCGGAGACTACATAAATGAGGTCAATATCTGCAAGTATATTTTATGTTGTCATTAGATCCTTTATCGTATAACTTAGCACAAAGATGGAATGAATCTCTAAAACTTAATATCTATACATTAGTTAGTCATTTTCGGCTGATCAATCATATGTATTATAAGCGATCTTGGCTCGTATTTATAGTAAATGGCTATTCTAATTTCCAAAGTCAGTGAAACCACATTTGTGATTGACATACTGATTCAACAGATTGTTGTGTGTCAATCTTGCTACTTAATCAAATAACTATCTGCAGGCAGGAATAGCTCAAATAAGAGTTGAAGGATGATAGTGAAAATGGTTGACAAATTGCTACAACATTATGCTTTACAAAGTTTGCTCTAGATATATGCAAGTGAATTTAATAAATCCAAAATACCAAAATTAAGATATCACTTAAAGTTCAGCATGTCAAAAATGGTAAATTCACATTGACTGGTGCTTACTATAGAGTGTAACTTGTTGTCTAGTCAATCCTTTAAAGGTAGTAGCTCTAGCAAAATGTATTCCAATTGAGGGAAGATATGGGGTTTGAAAATACCTAATAAAGTAAAGATTCATGTTTGAAACATGTACATAAACACTACACCTATTTTGGCAAATTTGGTGAGTAAATGTGTTCAGAGGTCTACATATCGTGTGCAATGTTTTGACAAGCTAGGGCATCCCCCATATATTTTACTTTTCAGTCATCTAGCTTGACAAATATAGGCAATAGCTTACTTGATAAACAAGCTTTTTTCACGTATTCAGAAACATCCTTATCTTTGGTTATTAGATTTGATTAATACGCTTCCAAAAACAAATTTTGATTTGGTTGCTATTCTTTGTTGGGGATTTCAGATGACTAGAAATTATTATGTGTTTCAGAGGAAGTGAAACACTCAGTAATTAGTCACTTTTGTTATAAATTTTCTTTCATCTTTTTAGGCAGCTAATTGTAATCCTATGTGCAACTATTGGGCTTCATTTGGAATGTTGAAACACAGTTAGTTCATCAACAACATTCAATGTTCAATTTGTTAGTACAACATTCACAGAAGGTAAAGCATAGGATGAAGTTCCAGCTAAATTTGAATGAATTTCTTTCATTTATCAAAGGAATAAAATAAACATACAAATAATATGGGTTAATTGCGTAAATAGTCCCTTATCTTGGGGCCTCTGTTCGATTTCGTCCCTTAAGTTGAAAAAATTTCAATTGAGTCCCTTAACTTACAAATTAGTTCTATTGAGTCCCGAAGTCAAAATTGTGACAAACACGTGCGGTCAAACAAAAGTTGACAGGGGCAAAATTGAAAAAAAATTGACAGACCTTGAAAAAGTTCCAATTGAATCCCTAAACGTACAAATTGAGTTTTATTGAGTTCTGGATTATAAATTCTGACAAACACGTGCTGTGCATTTAAAGCTGGTAAGGGAAAATTTAAAAGGAAATTTTTGGTAGATCTTGATGAGTTTCTATTTAATTTTTGACAGACTAAGAATTCAATATCGACATTTTGTGTAATATCTTTACAATAATTTTTGGAAATAAATTATATTTTAGTTATTATTCTTTTAATTTGTCTTAACTCTAATTACTATATTTTTTTATCTCACTATTAAATCACTAAATTATTAAAAATGCTCTAAAATCAATCATTCTATTTATTCCTCGTTAAATGCAACAAATACCAATTTTTATCACACAAAAATATCATTTCTTGTTAAAAAATAATTTATTTTCATCACATAAAAATATGATTCTACGATTTACTAGTTCACTTTATCGGTACATCAACCCATAACCGCCAAACTCAGATTCGCGTTCACGGATGGGATCTAGAGGTGAAGCAGTTGCCCAATTGCCCAGTGTTTTGTCAACGGCAAAAGGCTGTTTAATTGGGCAATTGGGCAATTCTTGCCGTTGATGATGTTGAAGAAGACTTTAGGGTTGCCGGGTTTGGGAAAGAAAATAAAAGGAGGAAGAAAGAAAAGGAAAGAAAAGGAAAGAAAAGGGAGGGAGAAGACGAGAAATAAAAGAAAATAAATAATTTTTTAACAAGAAATGATAATTTTGTGTAATGAAAATTGGTATTCGTTGCACTTCACAGGGAATAAATAGAATGATTGATTTTAGAGCATTTTAAATAATTTAGTGATTTAATAGTGAGATAAAAAAATATAGTAATTAGAGTTACGACAAATTAAAAGAATAATAACTAAAATATAATTTATTTCCAAAAATTGTTGTAAAGATGTTACACAAAATGTCGATATTGAACTCTTGGTTTGTCAAAAATTAAATAAAAACTCATCAAGATTTGCCAATTTTTTTTTTTAAATTTCCCTTACCAGTGTCAAGTGCACAGCACATGTTTGATAGAATTTGTACTCCATAACTCAATAGAACTTAATTTGTACGTTTAAGGATTCAATTTGAACTTTTTTAAGAGCTGCCAATTTTTTTTTCCAATTTTGCCCCTATCAACTTTTGTTTGACCGCATGTGTTTGTCACAATTTTGACTCTGGGACTCAATAGAACCAATTTGTAAATTAAGTGATTCAATTAAAACTTTTTCAACTTAAGGGACGAAATCGAACAGATGCCCCAAAATAAGGGACTATTCACGCAATTAAACCCTAATAATATTAATCTTTGGTTCGTTGCGGACGCTGCGCTTTTGTGGGTTAAGTAACCGTTTAAAACAATAGACTAGGACCAAATGGAGTTTGTGCCTCCTAAGTTGGGTTGATTGGTTGAAGCTCCTTGAAAAAGTTTTTGACCAAAGCCCAAGGAGAAAAATTTATTCAAAAATGAAAAAAATTAAAAAAAGGAAACTTATATTGTTAGAGCAACAATGGTCTTTCTGAGTATTGAACCAAAATTATTTTAGGCTATCCTTATTTGCAATACTTGCAATCCATTGGTTTAGATTTTATATGTTTCTATGCACTTAAATAAATTATGTAATAATCTATAATGAGTTCACTTTAAAAACTTTTAAAAAAAGCTAATGTTTAAACAAAATCAAATGGAATTTTTATATTATTTTTATTAATAATGACTATCTAAAGCTTACTATTAAAAAGTAAAAATAATTAAAATGGAAAAATTATACCCAATAAATAATATATATATATATTTTTAGAATGGAAAGAGTGAAAATTAAGAAAATCATGTGGAAGGTCATATTTTTGGTAATGTAAGGGTTCAATTTCACCCTTTATAAGCTTAGTTTGGTACTTATTTTTGGTAATGCATTGTATTTAGAAATATAATAGGTATACTTGAAATTTTTTAATTTAAAAAAAAATCTATAGAAATATAATAAGGTATTGATCCTGAATTCACGGATCTTTTAAGAATTTTTCAAATTATAAAAGATGGTATAAAATTACTTTTCAAATAAAATCTTTCTGCATTAAGAGGAAATGTCCATTTATTCAATATGAAATATAGTATGTTAAACTCGTATTTTAAAGGCCATCTCTAATTAACATCGAGTGCTGAAGTTTTAAATGCTTCATCGCATTAAAATAAGTTGAAAACAATAAATAATCTTTTAGTTTTATTAAGATTGTCATATTTTTACTTTTTTCTTACGTCAAAATAGTTGTCACGATTCACAAACTTTAAAAAATAATTGTTTTCAAATTTCAGCGCACTTCTCATCAATAAATATTTTGAGTCATAATTATATAATTATTATTCATCCCTAGCTGTCTCATTTAAACATAATAATTACAAATTTATTCAAAAGTTCATTTATTAGAAAGTAATAAAGAACTATAAAACGAAAGCGTATAAAATTATCAAATTCTTTCCCGTCAACGTTGTCAATTGAATAACCAAGTCACTCACAAGTGTCATCTTACATAATTATGATGTCAATACTATATATATAATAGCACCTCATTCATTAAAAAACTAACAACATTAACGCTTCACTTTTTTTTAATTGTCACTATTAAAAAGCAGTCGAATTCAATAACAAAACGATAAAAAATTTCTATTCATACTTTAATATTATTCTTTGTCATTCACTCCATACAAACTAATTTTAGTCGAATTTACCATATAATATTCCATTTGTCCCAAAAAAAGAGTCCACCTTAGTTAAGGTACAATTTTTTATTAGTTATTAGATACAACTCATTTAATGCATCACTAAATGTACAATTTTATATTTTTATCCTTATTTTTTAATAGAGATAATTGCGTGAATAGTCTCTTATCTTGGGGCCTCTGTTCAATTTCGTTCTTTAAGTTGAAAAAGTTTCAATTGAATTCCTTAACTTACAAATTGGTTCTATTGAGTCCCGGAATCAAAATTGTGACAAACATGTGCAGTCAAACAAAAGTTGGCAGGGGCAAAATTGGAAAAAAAATTGGCAAACCTTGAAAAAAATCCAATTGAATCCCTAAATGTACAAATTGAGTTCTATTGAGTTCTGGAGTATAAATTCTGACAAACACGTATTGTGCCTTTAAAGCTAGTAAGGGAAAATTTAAAAGGAAATTTTTTGTAGATCTTGATGAGTTTCTATTTAATTTTTGACAGACCAAGAGTTCAAGATCGACATTTTGTGTAACATCTTTACAACAATTTTTGGAAATAAATTATGTTTTAGTTATTATTCTTTTACTTTGTCTTAACTCTAATTACTATATTTTTTTATCTCACTATTAAATCACTAAATTATTAAAAATGCTCTAAAATCAATCATTCTATTTTTTTCCCGTGAAGTGCAACGAATACCAATTTTTATCACACAAAATTATCATTTCTTGTTAAAAAATTATTTATTTTCTTTCATTTTCTCTTTTATTTCTCGTCTTCTCCCTCCCTTTTCTTTCTTTTTCTTTCTTCCTCCTTTTATTTTCTTTCCCAAACCCGGCAATCCTAAAGTCTTCTTCGACATCATCGGCGGCAAGAATTGCCCAATTACCCAACTAAACAGCCCTTTGTCGTGGAAAAAACATTGGGCAATTGGGCAATTGCTTCACCTCTAGATCCCATTCGTGAACGCGAATCTGAGCTTGGCGGTTATGGGTCGATGTACCGATAAAGTGGACTGGTAAACCGTAAAATGATATTTTTGTGTGATGAAAATAAATTATTTTTTAACAAGAAATGATATTTTTGTGTGATAAAAATTGGTATTCGTTGCATTTAACGGGGAATAAATAGAATGATTGATTTTAGAGCATTTTTAATAATTTAGTGATTTAATAGTGAGATAAAAAAAATATAGTAATTAGAGTGAAGACAAATTAAAAGAATAATAACTAAAATATAATTTATTTCCAAAAATTGTTGTAAAGTTATTACACAAAATGTCGATATTGAACTCTTGGTCTCTCAAAAATTAAATAGAAACTCATCAAGATCTGCCAAAAATTTCCTTTTAAATTTTCCCTTACTAGCTTTAAATGCACAGTACGTGTTTGTCAGAATTTATACTCCGGAACTCAATAGAACTCAATTTGTACATTTAGGAATTCAATTGGAATTTTTTCAAAGTCTGCCAATTTTTTTTCAATTTTGCCCCTGCCAACTTTTGTTTGACCGCACGTGTTTGTCACAATTTTGACTCCGGGACTCAATAGAACTAATTTGTAAGTTAAGGGACTCAATTGAAACTTTTTCAACTTAAGGGACGAAATCGAACAGAAGCCCCAAGATAAGGGACTATTCACACAATTAACCCTTTTTAATATTGAATATACATCATTATTATTAGTAAGCATATTTTAGAAAGATTAATGATACTCTTAGTGACAAATCACAGTGATTTTTCATAGTAACTGATATGACAAGTATAAAAAGACAAAATTCACTTATCACACTCCTTAAAAAAATGTAAAATAATAAAGAATGATTTTATTTTTATATATTTACCATATTAGATACTATGAAAAGTCACTATAAATATCATTACTTTTTTTAGAAATTTGATTTAAAAGTAGATTTTTTTTAAGGAAAGAATTAATATAATGTAAACATTAAAACTAACACTACAACTCGCAGGGAATCCAAATTAGCACCAATTCACTTAATCATAACTCAGTTGCCCTCAATTTTAATATTATTCTTTATCATTTACTCTATACAAACTAATTTCAATTGAATCTACCATATAGACTTCCTTTGTTCCAAAAAAAGACTCCTAAAATTTTTTATTAGCTATTAAGTATAACTCGTTTAATGCATTACTAAATGTATGATTTTACATTTTTATCTTTAATTTTTAATATTGAGTATACATCATTATTATTAGTAAAGATATTTTATAAATTTAATTTAAAAGTATTTTTTTTAGGACAATTTTTTTTAAAAAAAATAAACTCTTTTTTTAGGACGAAAGGAGTGTAAGGTAAATATTAAAACTAACACTACCACTCACAATAGATTGGCAAAATCGAGAGTATCCAAAACTCAAAATTTATTGGCGGTCATTGATTAGTTAGTGTCTATTTCTAGTTGATAGACCATTTCCTTATGTATATCCTCCATATAGTTGCTACTGTCTAATGTAGTCCTTTGTGGTGGATTTTCTAATTTGTCCTTGGAGACTTGGACCTCTTCTTTGTAAATTTGCTTTTAGTTTCTAATAAAATACTATGCCTTTTTGGCTTGTCAAAAAAAAAAAAAAAGCACTACCACTCGCAAGGAATCCAAATTAGCACCAATTCACTTCATCATAACTCGGGTGTCCTCAATTTTAAAAATTTAGTTTTATCTTTCGACAAAATTTAATTATTTGCCAAAATAGACCAATATGACTTTTGCATTAAAAAAAAAAAAGAAAAGTTTTCGTTTTGCAAAGAAGGGGAAAAAATGGAAATAAAAAATGCTTCCTATTGAAGTCAATAAATTAATGACATTTGTTACGTTAACAACGAACTGGAAAGCCTGGAAAGCTTGGAAAGCAAATAACAACGTCAATGCTTTGAGATGGTTGGAGGGAACACATGCATGGTCAAAAAAAGAAAGCGGTAGTAAACGACACCGACGTTTATTGTGAACTTAATTAGGACGCAAAGACGATTATTCTTCCAGTTGAAATGCTTCGAGGCGTACATCTCTACCAACCAATAATTTTGCTCCAAAAATATCCATTATCACAGTTTCTATAAATTCAACAAATACTGTCAAAATCTGGTCCCCAACTAAGAAAATTTCTACATTCCTCAGATATAACTCAGGAGTAAAGATGCTCGTCCAAGGCCTGTTCATTTTTTCACTCCTAATTGCCTCCACTCAAGCTTCAGTGCTTGATTTCTGTGTAGCAGACCCTTCATTGCCAGTTGGCCCTGCAGGCTACTCTTGCAAGAAGACAGCCGATGTCGTAGTCGATGATTTTGTTTACAGCTTGGCTGCCCCTGGCAACACTTCAAATATCCTTGGTATTGCAGTCACCCCTGCTGTTGCTCCCAGATACCCTGGTGTGAACGGTCTAGGCTTATCCATTGCCCGTTTGGATTTGGCTGTGGGCGGTGTCATCCCTTTCCATGCTCACCCGGGAGCATCAGAGCTCATTGTTGTGGTACAAGGGAATGTCTCTGCAGGTTTCATCTCTTCCTTTGACAACAAAGTCTACTACAAAACTCTGGCAAAAGGAGATGTAATGATTTTCCCACAAGGGTTGTTGCATTTCAAAATTAATTCTGGAAAGACTCCTGCCCTTGCTTTCGTTAGTTTTGGTAGTGCCAACCCTGGTCTACAGGTCACTGACTACGCTTTCTTCCAGAATGATTTGCCAACTGAAATTATAAAGGAAGTAACTTTCCTTGATGTTGCTCAAATCAAGAAGCTCAAAGGAGTCTTTGGTGGCACTAATTAATTCATGATTAAGTTTGTCTGTTTATTCAAGTGTTTTTCCTCACGGGTTGTGTGGGGGGGTTCTAGTGTCTAAATAATGAAAATGATGCAGAGTGGATTTAATTTCAACGATGGCTTATCTTGTAGTGTTTTTTCCAAATGTCAATTTGCAAGTTTGATGCCCCAAAATCTAACTGTTTGCTGAATGCAACAAGAATCATTTCTCCTTATCCTCAGGGTTAACACTACCAACACTATGGGTCAACAACGCTTCAGAATGTGTTTTTATATTTTTTGAAATAATAGTTATAAAATAAGAAATATATTAAAAACTATAAAAATGTTTTAGAAAATACAAAAATATGTTTTGAGATGACAAACCATATTTGGGTCTGTTTGGTTGGCAATGATTCTTGACTTGGAAAGTAGTTTGTTTCCTTAGTTTTAAATTCTTGTGTTTGGTTAGTTTGAGAAAGTAATTTAATTACTTTCCCGTGTTTGTTTGAGTTTTAAATTTTTTGAAAAAATAATTAGATTCCTGAAAATAGGAAAAATAAGTGCAACATTCCAAGATTTTGATTCCTTATTAAAAGTTGTTATTCTAATTACTTTTTTAGAATTTTAGTTTAAATAAACATATTTTTTTACTTTCAATATTATTTCATTTATTTTTTCTCTTTTGACTCTCACGTATCTTTTATTTTTTAATTATTAGTCATGTAATCTTCTATTTAAATTATTTTTTTAAATTTTTAATAAAAAATTACTTCAAAACCTTTTTCTATTCATTCATAATTTATTAAAATTTAAAATTATGTAAATTTTTTTCTCATTAAATTTTTTGAAATTGTGGTTTGATTTCATCTTAAATGAGGTTTTTTTGGGTTTAAATATTATTATATATTACAATTGACAAAATTAAGAAATTTCAAATTATATTTTGATTAAAAGACTAAAAATAGTTGTCTATATCATTAATCACTATTATATAAAAGGAAAAAGTTTATTAGTCGATTTCAATGTAATTATTGTAAATATTAAGAATTAAATTATCTTTTTATAGTCCCGTAATATTAATATTAATATAAATATTTAGTAATTAGCATATGATTAAAATTCTAAATCTTACGAACTCTTAAAAAGATTATCTATTTACTATGTATTCATTTTTAGCAATTTGAAGATGTTTAAAATTTATTATTCCTTTTAACAATTTAATTTTTATTGATATGCTTTTTCATAATTAATTAATTATTTTACTTTTTTCGTAGTAATTATAAAAGAATTTTGGGAGTAATATTTGTATCCTTAATTAAATCATTATTATTCTTTTTTTCTTCTTTTATGACCTTATCTACTCCCCACCCCCACCCACCCTAATTTGACTTTTTTTTTTGTATTTTTAATTTTGGGTACTATGAATTACACTTTTGTAGAGTCATTTCACATTTATTTATAAGAGTTTTAGTCTCTTGCTTTATGATTTTTTTAATTGTTTTATATTTTTATTTCTTGGGAATAATTATTCAATTTATCTACATATAGAATTTGAAAATATTATAATGAAATATATAATATAAAGCTATGATAAAAGTCAAACTTACAATTAGTTTTATGATTTATATGTAATCACGATTTGGAGTTTTACATTTTATACTATTTTTTAAAATTATAATCATTATTATTTTTATTTAACAAATATTATTTTATACTTTTATTAATATTAATTTTTATTCAACAAACATTTTAAAATTTTTGTTTTCCCTAAACTTTTAACAATATGTATTTAACAAATTATTAGACATCCCATACTTTGCATGGGAATTCTGCAATAGTATGAAATAAGAAGAATAATATGATAGATATACATGTCAAATAAATCATATTTAAAATATATTTGTGATTCATTGTTATATTAACTTTCCGGTAAATATTTTTATTTTATCCAAACATAGGTAAGTATTCAGAATTCTCATAATTAAATTTCTAAAATTCAAATTTCCTAGAAAAGTATTCATTTTTCTTATAATTAAAATTTTAAAATTCAAATTCCCTAGAAAATAATTGTTTTCTAATTTCAGCGCATTTCTCATCAATAAATATTTTGAGTCATAATTATATAGTTATTATTCATCCCCAACTGTCTCATTTAAACATAATAATTACAAATTTATCCAAAAGTTCATTTATTAAAAAGTAATAAAGAACTATAAAACGAAAGCGTATAAAATTATCAAATTCTTTCGTGTCAACGTTGTCAATTGAATAACCAAAGTCACTCACAAGTGTTATCTTACATAATTATGATGTCAATATTATATATAATAGCACCTCATTCATTAAAAAACTAACAACATTAATGCTTCATTTTTTTTAATTGTCACTATTAAAAGCAGTCGAATTCAATAACAAAACGATAAAAAATTTCTAATCATGCTTTAATATTATTCTTTATCATTCACTCCATGCAAATTAATTTCAGTTTTCATCTAAAGTATAATACTCCATTCATCCCAAAAAAAAGTGTCCACCTTAGTTAAGGTACAATTTTTTATTAGTTATTAGATACAACTTGTTTCATGCATCACTAAATGTACAATTTTATATTTTTATCCCTATTTTTTTTAATATTGAGTATACATTATTATTATTAGTAAGTATATTTTAGAAAGATTAATGATACTTTTAATGACAAATCACAGTGATTTTTCATAGTTACTAATATGGCAAGTATAAAAAGACAAAATTCACTTATTACCCTCCTTAAAAAATGTAAAATAATAAGAAATAATTTTATTTTTATATATTTACCATATCAGACACTATAAAAAAGTCACCATAAATATCATTACTTTTTAAAAAATTTGATTTAAAATTAGAATTATTTTTAGAAAAGAATGAATATAACGTAAACATTAAAACTAACACTACAACTCATAGGAAATCCAAATTAGCACCAATTCACTGAATCATAAATCAGTTGCTCTCAATTTTAAAAATTTAGTTTCATCTTTCTACAAGGTTTAATTATTTGCAAAAATAGACCAATATGACTTTTGCATTAAAAACAAAAAGAAAAGTTTTCGTTTTGCAAAGAAGGGAAAAAAAAATATATGAACGTTAAAATTTATTGTTCATGAACAATAAAAATCACACCAAATTCACACTATGGATCGTCTCTAGGAATAGTAAATTTTTTTCTCCCAAAAGCCTTCCGGCAATTTTTATTTGCCTCAATAAAGTTATTATTATTTTTTTTTTAGTGACCGGCGGTAGTTGAATTTTGTTTCCCTTATAGGGGCCGTGGTCCCGATGATGCGTTCTATTGAAGGATTTTGGGGTCCTTACTAGAGGAGGATTACCTACTGCAAGGATTTGATGTCCTAGTTGGGCGGATGGTCAAGCACAATGATGTGCAACATACGACAGCGCAAGGATATGAGGGATTGACCAACGCAGAGTTGCACTACACGAATATTTGTGATCTATTTCTTTTGTTCAGCATAGTCCGTGTAGGGATCGGCGTTCAGGCCAGCCAGTGCCATGTAGGGTAAATCTGCCTGGTCCGTTATTCCGGAATGTTCACAAGGGTTGCTATGTAAGTAGAGGCCAACAAGTTAGGGGTTTTGTTACTCTTAACTAGGTTAGTTAGGAAGTGCAGTCTCGTTTTATCGGGGTACAATGTCTTAACCGCGATCTACTAAGTTAAGTTAGTTGAGTTAGAATGAGATATTAAATGACCCTCATATGTACTGTATTAACTTGTAATTTTACCAGTTAATACAATTCGTTACTTTTGGGGAAAAAAAAACAGAAGGGAAAAAAATGGAAATAAAAAATGCTTTCTATTGAAGTCAAAAATTAAGGGTACGTCTGGACAATAGGTTTCTATTTGCAAATAGAAAAAGTAATTCGTTTTCTCAAATAAAAACATCACACTCCAAACACATTTTTATTTTAAAATTTAAAATTTAAACTTTACCACTCAAATTCTTCTCACATAATTTGAAAAAAAAATTCCTCTCATTTTTCCCTCTAAAATACTTTTTTTATAAAAAAATATCTACCAAAATTTTCACACAAACCAATATAACTTTTCTCAAATACATCACACTCTCCAAACATACTCTGAGGGTCCGTTTAAACAAGGTATTTCTATTTGTATATGGAAAAAGTTGTATTAGAATGAGTGAAAATTTTGGTGGGTATTTTTTAATAAAAAAAGTATTTTAGAGGGAAAAATAAGAGATTTTTTTTAAAAAAATTATGTAAGAGAAATTTGAGTGAAAAAATTTGAATTCTAAATTTGAAATAAAAATGTGTTTAGATAGTTTGTATTTGTGTGAGAATGTTTTTATTTGCAAATAACAAGAGCTTGTTAAAAGGGCATGAGATTCTTAAAAAAAAACAAAAAAACAAAAAATCCCCGAAACCGCAAGCCGCCATTTTCGTCTGCAAAATTTTGAGACAGGGCAAGCCTCCATCTCCGACTGCAAAATTTAACCGCAGGCCTCCATTTCCGACTGCAAACTTTCTGGTATTTTTTATAGCTGGATTCGTCCGAAACAAACCAGAAAATTTATAGTTCTGGAAATTTTTTTTTTTACCCACCCTTCCCATTTCAGACTCCTTGCCGCCGCCGCTGCGCTGCCGCCGTTTGATTGCCGAGGCAAGGCCCACTTACGCCTGCAAAATTTCTGGTAATTTGAGTGCATCTTCCTCCGTCTGAAATTTTTTTGGAGCTCAAGTTGAACAGTTTGCTTCTCATTTTGAGTTCCAGCTTTCGTACTGTTTTTTTTACTTTTTATTTCTTTCAGATATTTTATCATCTTGGTCTGGCTTGGGGTTTGCATTGGAGTCAACAGTGTGGCCAGACGGAATTTTCTTCTGGGAGTGTGAAGCTGTTATGTGAACCTACTGCCCCTTCCACAGATCAGGTAACAACTTTACTTACCTAGGTGTTGATAAGTTGGGATGCTCAATCTTTGCAAGAATTTCGGTATCTGCTTTGACATGGCATTGAGGGTTGGATGGTCCTTTGAGTTTTTGCCTCAAAATCAAGATATCATGAATATTTTCCAAATCTAGTCATTGCATTGACATTTTGCCTCCCTACTAGTGTGTAGGTGATTATTGTAAAAATTAAACTTGAAGCTACAGCTGCTCTGCACATTAGGCCAACGTTAACCAGAGGAAGGAAAAAGAAATTTAATCTTCTTCCAAATGAGTATTGTGTTTTCCTCCATGTCTTTCTGATGCACTACCAGCTCCCAGCAAAATCATTTTGGAAGTCATATTTGGTTTAACTGTTCTTTAGGAAAATGATCAATTGCTATTCTTAGTGAAATAGGATTTATATGAATATAGAGGAATTAAGGTGAAAATGAAAATTTGTTCTTCTTTCATGGCTATGGACTATGGTTTCCTCATAGTTCCTTAAGTTATCTAAGAAATATGATTATCCACCATGAGTTAATAATGTTCTATCCGCCCTCGATTTGTAGATCTGTTGACTAAGGACTACATCTCCAATCAGAAATTGTCTATTTCCACCAGCAGCTACTCCGGACTGGTGCGTCATTCTTTCATTTCATTTTCTCCGATCACGATTTGATCTGGAGCGTGTGGTATTTAATTATTGCTGATTTTAAATTTCTGTTTTGAGTATGACTGAATGAGTGAGTTGATGAGGGCTTTGATTTTTTGAGGAATTTGTGCTCTGCAGCTGTGACATTAGTTTTGATATATTTTTTTTGTTAAATCAATAGTTGTGTTGAGCTACTTTGATTTGGCCTCGGTACGTGAATTGTTGTTCTACTATTAGTTTCATATGTGGTGATTTTTGTTCTCTTTTGAGCTGTATAAATTCTTCTTGACGAATGTGGAAGGCTTTGACCCTGAGTGTGCAAAAACTTGTCATTTTGGGACTCTGGAGTTCTGGTACTGATTTTGCTTCATCCACAAATGTCTTAGAAGGATGCGTATCTATACTATGTAGTTTAGTTACTTCATTGCAGTTCTCAATTGGTACTCATTATTTTAATTTTTTGTTGAATCTTAAAGAAGCATATTTCTTTTTGTTTTAATGGGGCGGCTGAATTTAGACACGGGGAAAAGGAAATTTAGACACAGGGGGCGGCGGCTGAGTTTGTTGTTTTAGGGCCAAATTTCAAAATCAGCCACTCCGCCTTGGATGTAAGGTTTTTTTTTTTTTTTTTTTTCACTAAACTACTGCCGCATGCATTGAAGAGCCTGTAAACAAAGTCGTAGCAAAACACCTACCGAAAAAAAAAAGGTTCAGTTTTGTCCCTTGACCAAAATTAGACTAAAAGAAGTCCAATTTTTCATCAAATCACATGAAATTAAAACTCTTTTTTTGGGGTACACTAATTAGGTATGGTAATGTTTAAAAAATATTTTGACTTTCATGTGGTTTAGTAAACTTCTAAACACTTGACTTGGGTTAATTTTAAGGGAGGGAGGAAATTGAATCAAATTATCAAGTTTGAAAATTCAGTTAAAACCTTTTGAATATCAAAAATAAATTGAATCAAAATATTAAGTTCAAGAATTCAATTAAGACCTTTTGAATATCAAATACTAAATTGAATTTAGAAACCAAATTATTAACCCAATAAGAAATAAGTAACTATTTGGATTTTGAAACCGAAGCAAACTGAATGACACCGTCTCCGCATCCACACCTCCCCGTGCCCCTTCCCCTTTCAGCTAGTCTCAGAAATTGTTGAGTTTTGCAGCAAATTCTTGAGCTAAAGATCTTGTCAATTTTCGGATGATTTGTCTAACTTGTGACTTCTCTTTGGGATCATTTCTTCAAGTGGATGGCCCTTTTCCTTTCCAGAATGCACTCAATCATCAAACCCAGAGTTTTGCTTTTCACTCAGCAATTTATGCGCATGATTATGGTGCCACCTCAAAATAAAGATGCAATCTTTACTTCCATATGCGACTCCTTAAGCAAAGGCTTGACTTGGGAATCTCTATCTCAAAAATTCAGCTCAGTTCAGTTTACCACATTATTGATCCAGAAGGTACTTCTCCATTTAAAAGAACCCGTAAATGCAAAGCAAGCATTAAGATTCTTTCATTGGTCAGCCTATCACACGAATTTACAACATGGGATTTCCACTTATTGCATTGCTATTCACATTTTGGTCAAAGCTAAGCTTGTAAAGGATGGCAAGGCATTGCTGGAATCAGTGTTAGCAAAACCCTTTGAGCTTAAAGATTATGAGAGTGATTCTAAAATGCAGTATGTTTTAGAATCATTGATTGAGTATTATGAAATTGTCGACTCGACACCATTTGCTTTTGATTTGTTCATGCAAACTTGTGCGAAATTGAGATTAATTGAAAATGTTATTGATGCTTGTAAAATCTTGGATGAAAATGGGTTTGGATTAAGTGTTATTAGTTATAATACTCTACTCCATGTGATGCAGAAGTCTGAGAAGACTTATTTGGTTTGGAGTTTGTATGAGCATATGATAGAGAAAAGAATGTTTCCAAATGAGGTTACGTATAGGATTATGATTAGTGCTTTGTGTAAAGAAGGGAGATTAAAGAGGTTATTGGACATGCTGGAGAGGATTCATGGGAAGAGATGTTCCATGCCTGGGGTGGTGGTGAATACTTGTTTGGTTTTTAGGATGATAGAGGAGGGTAGGATTGAAGATGGACTAATTTTGTTGAAGAGGATGATGCTAAAGAATATGATTCTTGATACTGTTTCATTTTCCTTGTGTGTTGTCGCCAGGTTGAGGATGGGGGACCTAGATGCTGCTTGGAAGGTTTATGAGGAAATGCGTAAAAGAGGTTTTGAAGGGAATTCTTTCCTGAGCACTTCATTTATTTGGGCTTATTGTAAAGAAGGGAGAATTGAGGAAGCGATTGAGCTGATGCAAGAAATGGACAATTTCGAGGGGAAGCCCTACGACGAAACTTTTAATCATCTGATTGGAGGCTGTTCAAGAGCAGGATATTTGGAGGAAAGCTTGAAATTTTGTGAGAGAATGGTCAAGATGGGACTTGTACCGAGTTGTTTGGTATTTAATGAGATGTTAGAGAAACTTTGCTCAAATGGAGAGACAAAGCGGGCTGATGAAATGTTGACTCTGTTATTGCAGAAGGGTTTTGTTCCTGATGAAGAAACCTATTCTCATCTCGCCAATGGCTATATGAGACTTGGTGAAGTGGAGTCTATTCTGAAACTTTACCATGAGATGGAATATAGATCTATCTTACCAAGTCCTTCATTTTTTGGCACCTTAATCACTAGTCTTTGTCAAAATGGGAGGGTAAAAGAAGCAGATGAATATCTACTTCTGTTGAAAGCTAAATCAGTTACTCCACCATCTCATGCATATGAAACGTTGATTGCAAATTATTTAGATAAAGGGGACAAAACCAGGGCTTGGCAGCTGCACAAAGAAATGGTCAGAAAGAGCTTGAAGGCTGGATGGTAAGCTGGCTTAGTACAGGAAACTACACAGCTGGACTAGCAAAAATGGAGTGCTTACGACAAATAGAGGTAGGCTGTATTAGAAATCTTAACAAGGTCTTATAGTGTTAACGATCACGTGCACTTGCGTGTAAAATCGACCAACAAGTTTTTGGCGCCGTTGCCGGGGACTAATTTGATTTTATTAATATCGATACCAAGTAGTTCTACCTTTAATTTGAACTTTTATTTTTATTATTATTATTTTAATTTATTTACTTTTGTTCTTTTATCTTTTTAGATATTATTCGGTGGTGCATGAGAAGGTTTGGAAGTGATAATCTCCTCCCATTGGATCCAGAGATAGAAAAGACTTGTCGTTTGAATAGAAAGGAAAAGAGAGGAACTTCTGCACAATCTCATAACACTATGGCTGAACATGAAGAGAACGCTATCCCGGTAGCTAATGCCAACACTAGAGCATTACGTGACTATGCTTTGCCTACTGCCACATATGATCTCCACAGTGTCATACCTCCAACTGCTGCGGCAAATAATTTTGAATTAAAGTTAGGCATAATCCAGATGGTTCAAGCTAATCAGTTTACTGGGTTGGCACATGAGGATCCTAATGCTCACTTAATCAATTTCCTTGAGATCTGTGCTACATTAAAAATGAATGGTGTCTCTGATGATGCCATTAGACTGAGGCTTTTCCCATTCTCATTGAGGGATAGGGCCAAGAGTTGGTTGCTTTCTTTGCCAGCAGGAGCAATCACCACGTGGGACATGTGTAGGCAGAAATTTTTGACAAAATATTTTCCACCCACCAAAACTGCAAAGATGAGGAACGAGATCACCACATTCACTCAAAATGAGATGGAATCACTTTCTGAAGCATGGGAGAGGTACAAAGATTTATTGCGAGCATGCCCTCATCACGGTATCCCAGATTGGTTACAGTTGCAGACTTTTTATAACGGGTTGACTCGATCAACCAAGATACTTGTAGATGCTGCAGCGGGAGGTTCACTAATGGGGAAGACATATGAGGCTGCTTATGCATTGTTGGATGAAATGGCATCTACAGACTACCAATGGTCTTCAGGGAGATCCACTCTACCGAAAAATCATGGCAACTATAAGGTTGATGCCCTCACTGCACTATCAGCCCAGGTTGCTACACTGTCAAAGCAACTTAGTTCAATCACTGCAAATGCCATCCATATTCCTCCAGAAGCTTGTGATTTTTGTGGTGGACCTCATTCTAGTGGTGATTGTCAAGTGGGAAATCCTTTTGCCCCATCGCAGAGGGAACAAGCTCAGTTTGTGGGGAATTCTAATAGACAATATAATCCCTACTCCAACACTTACAATCAGGGATGGAGAGATCATCCCAACTTTTCTTGGAGAAACAATCAGCCTGCTGATAAACCTTATGGATTTCAGCCTCCACAGCCAATTCAACCCCATGCACAAAAGGTGTCTTTAGAAGATGCTCTTGCTCAATTGAGCATGGCCACCTCACAGTTCATGACTAAGACTGAAGCCACATTGCAAAACCAGTCAGCATCCATCCGAAATTTGGAAGTTCAAGTGGGACAACTAGCCAGTGCATTAAATTCTAGACCACAAAGGTCTTTGCCTAGTAATACGGAAATCAACCCTAAGGAGCAAGTGAAGGCAATTACACTAAGAAGTGGCAAAGAGTTACCTGAACCTGTGACACAAAAAAAGTCAAAACAAGAAGCAGTGGAAGTGCAATTTGAAAAATCTGAGGAACAAACTGAAGAAGTTGCAAAACCCAAGTCGAAGTTGTTTCCAGATAATCCACCTCCTTATGTGCCACCTATGCCATATCCTCAGCGATTCCAAAAGCAAAAGCTAGATAAGCAATTTTCTAAATTTCTTGATGTTTTTAAGAAATTACATATTAATATTCCTTTTGCTGATGCTTTGGAACAGATGCCTAGCTATGTGAAGTTCATGAAAGAGATCCTCTCCAACAAAAGAAAGCTAGAAGAGTATGAGATCACTGCACTTATCAAGAGTGCAGTGCCATTTTGCAGAAAAAGCTTCCTTCTAAACTTAAAGATCCAGAGAGTTTTGCTATTCCTTGCACAATAGGAAATTCTTATTTTGATAAAGCCTTGTGTGATCTTGGTGCAAGTATTAATCTTATGCCTCTCTCTGTTTTTAGGAAACTTGGCTTAGGAGAAGCCAAACCCGCCACAGTTACCTTACAATTGGCAGATAGATCATTAAAATACCCAAGAGGTATTATAGAGAATGTGCTTGTCAAGGTGGATAAATTTATTTTCCCAGCTGATTTCATTGTACTTGACATGGAGGAAGACCAGGAAATTCCTATTATTCTTGGTAGACCTTTCTTAGCTACGGGAAGGACCATAATAGATGTGCAAAAAGGGCAATTAACCATGAGGGTTCAAGATGAGCAAGTCACTTTCAATGTCTTCAAAGCCATGACAATTCCTTCTGATCGAAGTGAGTGTTTGCAAATTGAAGTGGTAGACAAAATTGTCAAAAATTTTGCATTCAATACCATAACCGATGACCTTATTGAGAAGTGTATGGTTCAGTCGTTGAAGAAGGAGCAATACAAGTCGGTCATTCAACCACAAAGGAGGCTTAATCCACATTTAGAAGTGATTGAGAATGCAATGGTGGCTTCTGCAAAATCAATAAAGAACATGCCGATGTGGTCCAAGCAATTGGTAAAAATCTAATTATTTGAGCAATGGAGAACGTCGAGCATAACGACGTTAAAAAATTGCGCTACTTGGGAGGCAACCCAAGTCCTTTTACCTTTATTGCTTTTATTTTGTTATTCTTCTTATTATTATTATTCTTATTTTTGTCTTATATAAAAATTAAAAAAAAATTACTATTTGAAATTCTGCTTTTTGCTGCGCCAGTCTGAAGAAGAATTCGGTTCAAGGCTTTCCCATTGGAATTTTGTGCTGAAATTTTACAGAAAGGTAGAAGATTCAACTGGGTTCATATCCACAAAATTTCAGAATTTTTGGAGCTGTTTTGGTACCTGAACGAAATTCATCTTCAACAGTTGTTCAAAACAGGGCAGTTTCCTCATTTTTCGTTTTTCTTATGTTCTCTTTAGTTGCTATACTTGATCTTTCTCCTTGTTGCATTGAGGACAATGCTAAATTTTAAGTTGGGGGTGGGATACATGAAATGTGCTGGATTTCTGTCAAAATTTTTGCAAGATTTCAATTTTATTGGGTTAAAAAGAAAAGTCCTTCCAACTTTTCAATTTTATTGATATCTTCTTTGAAATTTCTAATTCTTTTGATACTCATTTAGAATAATTTTGAGTTATATGCATTAGTTATTTGGGTTGGAATGTATGAATGAGGCAAGTATGATTAGTCTTTGTTTTGAAAATTTTTAAAGCATCTTGTTGATTTTGATGATTGAATTGAATGAGAATGTGCAATATTTGATATAATGAACCCATTGTGAGTATTGGAGCCTATGAGCATTTTATTTTCATTGCTCACATATTTCTTTGTTGAGTGTTGTCAAATATGGTATGTTCATTTTAGAACTTGCTTTGTTATGCATGTTGAGATCACATTATGAATTCATGCTTTGAGGCGATAAGGGCATTTAGGATGAGCCGTTTAAACTTTCTAAAAGCCATCCCATTACATATACCCCTAGTCAACCAATTTTGAGCCTTAACCTTTCTTTGTTATAAACACCACATTATTAGCCTCAAACCATTGTTTTTGTTTATCATGTTGAAACCTATGTCAAGAGTATGTGGGAATTAATTGCATGATAAAATGTCTATTGATTCAAAAAAAAAAAAAAAAGAAAAAAAGGAAAGAAAGAAAAGAAGTGAAAGTAAAAATATTCCCGACAAAGATTGGACAAAGTAGATGTTCTACAAAGTGGATGTTCTTCATTGTGTACAAGATGGTCCAACTTCAAGGGAATGCATGCTATTTGGAATGAGAAGTGGTTCTAATGTGCTATTTTTGTGCTTTTGAGTTATGCAAGAAAGTTCCTTCATACCTTGATATGCTTAACCTAAATTTTCCTTTCTTTTTACCTACCTTTATTTAAGCCCCGTTACAACCCTTATAAAGAACCTTTGATTATTGCATGGATTCATATTTATTAGTGGTGGAGATGTGATATATAAGCAAGCCTATGGTAATGACATGCTATCTTTGATTTGAGTGCCAAATGAAACCTTAAACACTTTGAGTGATTAGAATGCAACCTATGAGAGGGTATCAAATTTTGTTGCATTTGATTTCGACGAAAATTGTTGGAATTAATGAGATGTGTATTGTGTTTAGAAAATTGGGCTAAGAATACTTGTTCTTTGGATTATTATTTCGATCTTGATTGCTAATGTGTGATAACTTTGGATTATTTTTTGGATGGGTTGAAAAAAGGGTATGGAATGGAGAGAAAGATGTTGATCTAGTGCAAGCTTGAGGACAAACATTGATCTAAGTGTGGGGGAATTTGATAAGATGTATAATTGCATATCTATTAGGTCAATTTCCTTGTGTTTAAGTGATTAAAATGCTTATTTATATGAATATTAAGTGTTTTATTATTAATGGATAGATTGGAGCTTGTAAGAAAAATTTAACAAATAAAGCAAAATATTATCTTTCTTAGCAAAAGCTTCAAGGTTTCTTTGTGCACATAGTCATCTTCCGGAGTTCATAACTCTTGATTCAGACGTCCAAATGAGATGATTCAAGATGATATGGAAAGCTGAGAAAGAGAGCAAAAACTTTCATGAAGAAAGTTTTCTCAAATTTCGGAAGCAAAGGGACCAAATCTGGGCAGAAACTTGGGTTCAAGAGGTTCAGTTCTTTTCTGAATTTTGGCAGCTACGGGTTTTCTAATTGTGCAGCAGTCTGGCCTTATTTTTTTCAGCAGCTGGGATGTATTCTGCTCTTTCCTATGCTTTTGGTCAGCCAAGTATAAAGCAAAAGAAGAGAAGGAAAGCCGCACACTTCAAACATCCAAATACCAGCCGCAAACAAAAGAAGAAAAATTTTCTTCTTCTGCAGCATATAAGAGCCGAAGAACCGTGGGACAAAGTTGCAAGCTGCACAACAGAAAAACAAAAGGAGACTTCCTTAGCATTGAGCTGCAGCAAATTGGAAATAGAAGACAACTGCAGAAAGGAAAGAAGCCAGCAAACAAAAGATAAAGAGACAGCCGAGCTTGCACACAAAAAGAAACAACCCAGCTGCAAAGGAAAAAAGCCGCACATGAAAGCATAAGGAAACCAGCTGCCATTCTCTTCTTTTTCTGAAGAAAGTGTCTCTAAAATGCATTCTCACATGAGCAAAAGAAAGGCAAAAGAAAAAAAAAATAAAGAAGAAAACCAAGCAGCAGCCGAAAGCAACAAGAAAACAGCCGAGAAGCACAATCGGGCAGCAACAAAGCAGGAAACAAGCAACAAAAAGAAGAGAATCAAGTCACATGAATTGCCAACTACAAAAGAAAAGCTTGGGCTGTTTTCTTTGCTGTAAAAGATGACAAGCACATGGAAGACAACAACACAACAACCAGCTGAACATAGAAAGCCAAACAAGAAAAGGAAATCTGTACAAAGACAAAAGGCAGCAAGAAGTATTAACAAAAGGAAAAGAAAAGAGAGGACTACAAGAGAGAATGGTGAAGAACGTGAGGAATGGCATAAAGAAAAGATAAAAGAAAGTGGCCACAACCAAATGTCTTGAATCCTTGCCTATAAATAGGCAAGGCTTGGATATGATCAAATCATCCCATTTCAGCCGAATCACATTCTTAGCAGCATATTTCTTTTCCTTTCTTCCTTAGTTTAGGAGTAGTTTCCTTTCTTTCTTTCCTTAGCAATTTTTCAGTAGTTCTCTTTCTTTCCTTAGCAATTTTTCAGTAGTTCTTTTTCAGTAGTTCTCTTTCTTTCCTTAGCAATTTTTCAGTAGTTCTTTTTCAGTAGTTCTCTTTGGAAGAAAGGAAACTACTCCTAAACTAAGGAAGAAAGGAAAAGAAATATGCTGCTAAGAATGGGATTCGGCTGAAATGGGATGATTTGATCATATCCAAGCCTTGCCTATTTATAGGCAAGGATTCAAGACATTTGGTTGTGGCCACTTTCTTTTATCTTTTCTTTATGCCATTCCTCACGTTCTTCACCATTCTCTCTTGTGGTCCTCTCTTTTCTTTTTCTTTTGTTAATGCTTCTTGCTGCCTTTTGTCTTTGTACAGATTTCCTTTTCTTGTTTGGCTTTCTATGTTCAGCTGGTTGTTGTGTTGTTGTCTTCCATGTGCTTGTCATCTTTTACAGCAAAGAAAACAGCCCAAGCTTTTCTTTTGTAGTTGGCAATTCATGTGACTTGATTCTCTTATTTTTGTTGCTTGTTTCCTGCTTTGTTGCTGCCCGATTGTGCTTCTCGGCTGTTTTCTTGTTGCTTTCGGCTGCTGCTTGGTTTTCTTCTTTATTTTTTTTTTCTTTTGCCTTTCTTTTGCCCATGTGAGAATGCATTTTAGCGACATTTTCTTCAGAAAAAGAAGAGAATGGCAGCTGGTTTCCTTATGCTTTCATGTGCGGCTTTTTTCCTTTGCAGCTGGGTTGTTTCTTTTTGTGTGCAAGCTCGGCTGTCTCTTTATCTTTTGTTTGCTGGCTTCTTTCCTTTCTGCAGTTGTCTTCTATTTCCAATTTGCTGCAGCTCAATGCTAAGGAAGTCTCCTTTTGTTTTTCTGTTGTGCAGCTTGCAACTTTGTCCCACGGTTCTTCGGCTCTTACATGCTGCAGAAGAAATTTTTTCTTCTTTTGTTTGCGGCTGGTATTTGGATGTTTGAAGTGTGCGGCTTTCCTTATCTTCTTTTGCTTTATACTTGGCTGACCAAAAGCATAGGAAAAAGCAGAATACATCCTAGCTGCTGAAAAAAATAAGGCCAGACTGCTGCACAATTAGAAAACCCGTAGCTGCCAAAATTCAAAAAAGAACTGAACCTCTTGAACCCAAGTTTCTGCCCAGCTTTCCATATCATCTTGAATCATCTCATTTGGACGTCTGAATCAAGAGTTATGAACTCCGGAAGATGACTATGTGCACAAAGAAACCTTGAAGCTTTTGCTAAGAAAGATAATATTTTGCTTTATTTGTTAAATTTTTCCTACAAACTCCAATCTATCCATCAATAATAAAACACTTAATATTCATATAAATAAGCATTTTAATCACTTAAACACAAGGAAATTGACCTAATAGATATGCAATTATACATCTTATCATATAGCGTGTACCTAAAAAATTGGCGAACCCAAACATACGAGATGCTTCAGGTAATTATCTTTATGTAAGTATTTAGTGCGAACAGGAAATTTCCTTTCTCACCATGTGAACTTGTTGGATTTTTGCAGTTTCAGGCCTTGAGTCGATGATCAGTGGCAGCCTGTGGCAGTTCGCTGTTTGTGAATGCCTGTCATTTGAGATGGATGGGTAGATTTCTATTCCTAACTTCTTGATGTTGTCTACCTTTTGTCCTGCATTTTTTTTCATATAACTTTCTTAGACAGATCAAGGATGGAAAAGTGGGCAGCAGCTATCCACCTAAACTTTGTGAGTTCTCAAGATCATTCGCTGGATATCCCAAGAACGGAGTCAAAAGGTGTGTATCTTGAATTCTTCGTCAAATCTGAATTGGCAAGTGGTGTTCACTGGTTGGCAACGAATAACAAGGAGGAGGTAATTCCAACAGTTACAGATGATGAAGTATCATGTCGGGTTACAGAAGCCTGAAGAATTCTCCTTCTTGTATGATTTGTGAGATTCGCTGGTGGTACTATTAGATGTAATGTATTGATGGGGTGAAGTTCATAACAGCCGAAGTGAAGAATTGTTTGCACTTTTTGATTGATTTATGGAATCAACCTATCACAGTTACCAGCTGTAGCTTGGGTATCCTGGTAGACTCTTTCGCATCACACACAAATGGGTTAATTACATAAATCCGTGTAAAAATGAAATTACGTGTAAAAATTGTAACTCAAAGCAATTTGTTCTGTCAATGCACGAAATATTGATAAATAAGCAAATCCCATTTCCTACTTTTTGATGGATCAAAACTGTACATGTGCTTTTTGGAAAAGGCTCGGGAATTCTGTTGAGGTCAATATCTGCAAGTATATTTTATGTCGTCATTATATCCTAAATCGTATAACTGAAGTAGAAGTCAGCGATAATATTTTTTGTCATCGTTATAGTCCTATCCATCTATGGTAAAAGTGCAATCATGTCGCTATAGGCTAAAAGAAAATAACAACTGGCATTGTATGTCTAAAACACAATGGACAGTGCTTATTCTTTTTAATGATATCCTTATCATCAAAGCCTGTTCTAATGATGTTTAGTCATTTTTGGTTGATTAGCTATTATAACGTGAGGACTTATCATTTTCTTTCTAATGAAATCCTAAGCATTAGAACCTTCTAATCAAGCATGAGCACAAAGATGGAATGGATCTCTAAAACTTAATATTTATGCATTAGTTAGTCATTTTCGGCTGATCAATCATATGTATTATAAGCGATCTTGGCTCGTATTTATAGTAAATGGCTATTCTAATTTCCAAAGTCAGTGAAACCACATTTGTGGTTGACATACTGATTCAACAGATTGTT
The DNA here is from genome assembly GCA_020080225.1 of Gynochthodes officinalis. NCBI lineage: Eukaryota > Viridiplantae > Streptophyta > Magnoliopsida > Gentianales > Rubiaceae > Gynochthodes > Gynochthodes officinalis. The sequence goes on along the minus strand of CM034615.1, from coordinate 42,548,570 downwards.
GTATGTCAATCTTGCTACTTAATCAAATAACTATCTTTAGGGAGGAATAGCTCAAATAAGAGTTGAAGGATGATAGTGAAAATGGTTGACAAATTGCTACAACATTATGCTTTACAAAGTTTGCTCTAGACATGCAAGTGAATTTAATATATTCAAAATACCAAAATTGAGATATCACTTAAAGTTCAGCATGTCAAAAATGGTAAATTCACATTAACTGTGCTTATTATAGAGTGTAATTTATTGTCTACTCAATCCTTTGAAAGTAGTAGCTCTAGCGAAATGTATTGTAATTGAGAGAAGATTTGGGGTTTGAAAATACCTAATAAAGTAAAGATTCATATTTGAAATATGTGCATAAACACTACACCTATTTTGACAAATTTGGTGAGGAAATGTGTTCAGAGGTCTACACCTCGTATGCAATCTGTTGACAAGCTAGAGCATCCTCCATATATTTTATTTTTCAGTCATCTAGCTTGACAATTATAGGCAATAGCTTACTTGATAAACAAGGTTTTTTCGTGTATTCAGAAACACCCTTATCTTTGGTTATTAGATTTGATTAATAAGCTTCCCAAAACAAACTTTGAGATGACTAGAAATTATTATATGTTTCAGAGGAATTGGAACACTTTTTAATTAGTCACCTTTGTTATAAATTTTCTTTCATCTCTTTAGGCAGCTAATTGTAATCCTATGTGCAACTATTGGGCTTCATTTGGAATGTTGAAACACTGTTATTTCATCAACAACATTCAATGTTCAATTTGTTAGTACAATATTCACAGAAGGTAAAGCATAGGATGAAGTTCCAGCTAAATTTGAATGAATTTCTTTCATTTATCAAAGGAATAAAATAAACATACTAATAATATCTTTGGTTCGTACCCCCTGGGTTTAGTTTAGTAGTACTTTTCAAGAAAAGTAGGTTGTTAACTTAGGAAAGAACTAGGTGTCAAATTCCAATAACGTTGTTGGGCAACCTTGGGGCGGGCTGTGTCTGGCTGTAGAGAATTAGCCTCATCCCTAAAGTGGGTGACGTAAATTTATAGTTGGTTGAGTCGGGATATTAAAGTGTGTGGCTTAAGTTTATAATTGGTTGAGTGAAAATATCTCTATGTTAAAAAAAAAACGAAAAAAAAATATAAATCTTTGGTTCGTTGTGGACGCTGTGCTTTTGTGGGTTAAGGCCCAGATTTATAGACAACTGTTTAAAACAATAGACAAGGACCAAATGGAGTTTGTGCCTCCTTGATAACGGGCCTCGTAAGTTGGGTTGAAGCTTTTTGAAGAAGTTTTTGACCAAAGCCCAAGGAGAAAAAATTATTCAAAAGTGAAAAAAAAAGAAAAAAAAGAAGAAGGAAGCTTCTATTGTTAGAGCAATCTTGTATTGTTAGCGCAACAATGGTCTTTCTGAGTACTGAACCAAAATTATTTTAGGCTATCCTTATTTGCAATACTTGTAATCCATTGGTTTAGATTTTATATGTTTCTATGCACTGAAATAAATTATGTAATAATCTATAATAAGTTCACTTTAAAAACTTTAAAAAAAAAAAAGCTTATGTTTAAACAAAATCAAATGGAATTTTTACATTATTTTTATTAATAATGACTATCTAAAGCTTACTATTAAAAAGTAAAAATAACTAAAATGGAAAAATTATACCCAATAAATAATAGATTTTTTTTTTTAAGAATGGAAAGAGTGAAAATTAAGAAAATCACGTGGAGTGTCATATTTTTGGTAATGTAAGGGTTCAATTCCACCCTTTATAAGCTTAGTTTGGTACTTATTTTTGGTAATGCATTGTATTTAGAAATATAATAGGTATACTTGTAATTGTTTAATTTTAAAAAAAATATATCTATAGAAATATAATAAGGTATTGATCCTGAATTCACCGGCCATTTAAGAATTCTTCAAATTATACAAAGACATTATAAAATTACTTTTCAAATAAAATCTTTCTGCATTAAGAGGAAATGTCCATTTATTCAATATGAAATATTGTGTGTTAAACTCGTATTTTAAAGGCCATCTCTACTTAACATCGAATGCTGAAGTTTTAAATGCTTCATTGTATTAAAATAAGTTGAAAACAATAAATAAACTTTTGGTTTTATTAAAATTGTTATATTTTTACTTTTTTCTTACGTCAAAATAGTTGTCACAAACTTTAAAAAATAATTGTTTTCAAATTTCAACACACTTCTCATCAATAAATATTTTGAGTCATAATTATATAATTATTATTCATCCCCAACTGTCTCATTTAAACATAATAATTACAAATTTATTCAAAAGTTCATTTATTAAAAAGTAATAATAAAAAAAAAACTATAGAAGGAAAGCGTATAAAATTATCAAATTCTTTCGTGTCAACGTTATCAATTGAATAACCACGTCAGTCACAAGTGTCATCTTACATAATTATGATGTCAATATTATATATATAATAGCACCTCATTCATTAAAAAACTAACAACATTAATGCTTCACTCTTTTTTTAATTGTCACTATTAAAAAGCGGTCGAATTCAATAACAAAACGATAAAAAATCTCTACTCATACTTTAATAGTATTCTTTATCATTTACTCCATACAAACTAATTTTAATTGAATCTACCATATAATACTCCCTTCATCCTAAAAAAAAGAGTTCACTTTATTTAGAGTATAACTTTTTATTAATTATTAAATACAACTCGTTTAATGCATTACTAAATGTATAATTTATATTTTTATCATTATTTTTTTAATATTGAATATATATCATTATTATTAATAAGGATATTTTAGAAAGAGTAATGATACTATTAGTGACTAATCACAGTGATTTTTTATAGTGACTGATATAGCAAGTATAAAAAAATAAAATTTACTCACCATCATCTTTAAAAAAATGTAAAATAATAAAAGATGATTTTATTTTTTCATATTTGCCATATCAGGCACTATGAAAAATCACTATAAATATCATTATTTTTTAAAAAATTTAATTTAAAAGTAATTTTTTTTTAGGTAAAAGAATGAATATAACGTAAACATTAAAACTAACACTCCAACACGCAAGGAATCCAAATTAGCACCAATTCACTTCATCATAACTTAGTTGTCCTCAATTTGAAAATTTTAGTTTTATCTTTGGACAAAGTTTAATTATTTGCACAAAATAGACCAATATGACTTTTGCATTATAAAAAAAAAAAAAAGTTTTCGTTTTGCAAAGAAGGAAACAAATGGAAATAAAAAATGCTTCCTATTGAAGTCAATAAATTAATAACATTTGTTACGTCAACAATGAGCTGGAAAGCCTGGAAATCTACGTCAATGCTTTGAGATGGTTGGAGGGAACACATGCACGGTCAAAAAAAGAAAGCGGTAGTAAACGACATCGACGTTTATTACTGAACTTAATTAAGGACGCAAAAACGGTTGTGATGAGTTCTATTGAATCTCTTTGCCATTTGTTGCCTGTTTTTTTTCCTCTCAACGTTGTCTTTGCCACGACATTTCTTGTCCATTTGCACCGAAACGTATGCCATCAACTTTGTCAAGATAACTCCGTTAACGTTATTCTTCTGGTTTTTTCTCATGCAAACTGGGATTTCCATTTTTTCCTTGGTTGTTTTTCAAACAAGAATTGTCCCCCCTTTTCGGTTTTCAGAAGGTTCAACGCTGAATGAATCCCGGTAATCAGAATAAATGTTAAAAGAATCTGCAATGACCAAAAATAGCTATATAATGTTGTGATAAATTAGTATTTATAGAGTTAAAATGAAACGTATGTTGCTCTAGTTTTTTTGTTTTAAAAACAAAAATTAATGAATAGAAAGAAAATTAAAACTTTCAAATAATTTGGAATAAGTATTTATTCATTCTTTTTTCTTGACTAAGGAACCCGCAGCCACTACGCACGGGGTAAACCCCACTCCTGTGTAATAGCCCACAAACCAAATAAGAGATATAAATCATACTGGGCAAACTCTGTGCGATGGGTTCAATAAAAAAGATGTTGACAAGAGATTCGAACTCGTGACCGAGGAGCTCAATGATTAAGTATTTATTCATTCTTTTGTTAGCTTTCTGTAGTTTAAGTATATTTAAACATGTTTTCGCTGGCTAAAGACATTAAAAGGGTTATATTAACTAATAGAATAGGCTAAAATTGGAGTTAAATTTTAGTTTAAAAAATATATCATTTTAGTTTAAAGCCAACTTGTGTGGTAATAATAAAGGTATAAATATGATATAGAATGGCTGACAATAATTTTTTAGAAATTAAGTTAAAAAATTTGTCTCCTGAGGGAAAAAAAATTAAAAAAAGGTTGTGATGATATCAACACTTTATTTTTATTTTTAACATATTCTATGCCTTATATTTAGTGGTCAAATTTACATCCTTTTATATGTTTATTACATTTAATAGATAGTATGAATTTGTAATCTTCAATATAATGTTATAAAATATTCTAATTTTACAAACTTTTGAAACAAATAGGAGCACCTATAACAGGAAAAAAGAAAATTAAAAACGAAAGTAGAACCATCTAAAAATCTTTTTAAATACATAATAAAAGATTGTTTAATGTAAGAAAACAACAGTTAATATTCTTGTTCTCTATAAACGACTTACAAATAACAATAACAATAGTACTAATGATTAAATCCAAATTTCAAAGTGCCAAACACACATTTATATTTATAGTTAATTAATATAGAACAATCACCATGTACACAAATCTAGTCCTTTGTACTATAAGATAGTATTTGGTATTTGATATTTAGTATGTAATAATTTTTCGTTCCAATAGTGTGGCCTTATTGAACCCCATCTCATCTGGGAAAAAAATCATAGGATCCGCTGAATGCAAAAACACCAATTTGGCTAAAAAAGAAAGAATCGAATTTTGACTTGAAATAAGTGCTCTTAATTGGAAAATTCAGACAAAATGGCATTGCATGAAGAAAGCAAAACATTTTACATCAGACCTGTCCATTTTCGGTCTGATGGCCGATCAACCGACTAAATGACTGACAACTTAACAAACGAAAATGAGACATTATTACCGGACTTGCAGACTTCAATAATGAACTTAACAAACTGAAATGAAACACCCTTACAAGACTTATAGAATTCCATGATCAGATTACGTAAGGACTCCAAAAAGAGAAACCCCAAACAAGCTAGAATTCTACTGCCACAGACTGGGTGGGGAGGTCTTGAGTTTGGACACAAATTTGCGCATCCAAAGATGCTTCCCATTAATTGTAAATTTCGCTTTGCTAGCACCATTGAGAATCATGTCAATGATGGCAAGAGTGTTGAAAACAACTCGAGCATAAAGTGGTTGCTCACGAGGGCACACAGGCTGCATGTAGAAGGCCTCTATGCAATTTCCATAATGCATAGTGAAGAAAGTCCTCACTTCTGATTCACTGAGAGGATAGCCCCTTGAAAATGTGACAAACATAGTCCTATCCTCAGGTGGTTCCCCAGAAGGATGATTGCTTCTGGACATTTCATCTATAAAACCCAAGTCAGATAGGTCCTTGGTCAAAGACTCAAACGCATTGTGCTTCCTAATAGCATCCTCTATGAGATCCTGTAAAGCCGTAGTACAAACGTCGGTTACAATATTTCGAATTTCTTTCACCACAGTGGTTCGATTCTCACAAAAATATTGGAGAGAGATCTTGTCTTTGAGAAGGCTAGAAGTCAATGGAATGGCATTAGCTTCAGCTGGAAATACAAACCCACGGTCATTAGTGCACTTAACGCATGTTAAAGCCTCATCAGCATATTTACTTACTGCTGAAAGGGGCATAGACAAGATCAATAAAATGAAATTCTTGAAACCCTGTCGCTCAATCCAAATCCAAAATGCCAGAATTTGCACAGATTCATAAGGATCACGCCAGAGCTCATTGGCGAGGAGAGAGTAAAGTGCTCTATCCATTGCATGAAAAGTACCATACTCACCCATAGTGACAGGAACAAGTTTAGCATCCATGGCCCAAAACCTGTTCACTCAGAAATTAGCAAAATTAAAAGAGAAAAACTGTGCGTTTAAGAAAATAATATGGTAGAAGCACTTCAAAATAGTTTGTGTTGCTAAACGTGGTTGATGTGTGCGGTGGAGTGACTAGATTTGGGTTTGCTGGAGATTAAAAAAGCAAAGGTAGATGTGCCGAAGTAACATAATGTAAATCATAAAAAATAGTGTTTCAAGTCAGTTTTCGGCACCAATTGTTTCTAATAGCTCTCTGACACATTTATGGATCAAGTTCAATAGTGGACAAAGTAAATCTAGAAACTAGAAACAAAGGAGAAACCTGAAGGGAACTTCTTCAGAGAACTTGCTTGGCACTTCAGAAGTCTGTATCTTAGCCCATTTATAGGCGGTTCAACACTGTAACTAGCCGAAAAGAAACATGTCCCACATATCGGAATCGATTTTCAAAGGAGATCATCTCGTAGTAGGTTGTAATAAATGTCATGCAAATTTCTGAGGCCTTGACATTTGGACACGTAAAAAATTTCATGCAATGAAGTCATTTTTCCAGCTCCATGCCACGTCTTACCTGAAAAAAGATAAAGGCATCAAAACAGCACAAGCTACCATTATAGCTCAAACTTCAAAGAAGTGCCATGTCCGAGGTAATTATAGGTTAAGTTTTTTTTTTTTTATTTTTAAGAATAGCCCTATTATTCCACTGTATCTATTACAAATGTGTGCCTTACACATAACGGGATAAGGCTCCCAAACCAAGAGGCTTCGAAAACGAGGGGAAGGGATGTCAGAAACAAGGTTCGAACCCTCAACTTCTTGGCCCCAACTTTTTTGAGTGGCCAACTTGGCTAGGCCAATTTGGTTATAGTTTAAGATTTACTTGTAACACTTACTAATCCATTTAATGTACCATTCCCAATAATTGCAAATCCTTGGAAAACAAAAATAAGCCATTTTTTATTTAATCAACAACCTAATTAGAAGATTTACATTTTGCATGCTCCTTGCAAGTACAAGTGATATGAAATCACAACTTTCAGCAATTAAGTAAAGAAAATATTGCGCATAAAGAAACTCACTATTGCATACATAGTTTTATACATTCTTGTATAATGGATGCATCCATCACAAAAGCTTCTCTTAGATGAATTATTAGAAAATGTTTAACACATAACATTTATGGACCTAGGATCCCCGCAAATTTATTTCATCGTCTAAAGTAATGGACTTTTACAGAAAAAATGTTCTTAGTTTCTAGTTGCTAAAAGAAGGCCAGAAAAAAAATTGTAAATACATTTTTGTCCATAGTTACCAATAATGTTTGAGGGCAGATATAAAAGTTTACATTCGTTTAGGCAAGATGCCAGAGGAAAAAAAGAAAAAAGTAATCAGATAGTTGATGCACCAAGAAAGGAAAAAGATAACACTTCTTTTATCATGAACACTCATAAATATGATATAAAAAAGTTCTTAGTTTCCAAGATGAAATCCTAGTATTTTTGAACAAAAGGTGTAACTCTGTAGTTATATGGCTAATTACATGAATTTAAGTTCTTCAAATACATAAAAACTCCTTTCAAATAAAGTTCAAGCTTGTCGTTTATTTGATACATAATTACAGTATTAAATTGTTATGACGCTTTTAAGAAATCTGACATCTCAACAACCCTTTTGTGGAAACAGCATAACTAAGGTTAATGTATGCAAGTGTATTTCGCATTGTTATTATAACCTTAAACCGCATAAATGAGGTCAAAGTCAACTATAATATCTTTGCCATCGTTATAGATAAGGTAAAAATGAGAATTGGCGTAATACATCTAAAGCAGAAAGGCTAGAACTTGTTCTTTCTAATAAAATTCTAAGCATCAGAGCCTCCTCTATTGATGTTTAGTTATTTTAGGCTGATCAACTACCATAACATGAGGACCCTCAGCTTGTTCTTTTAAGCATTAGAACCTTCTTCTTAGTAATGAGTACAAATATCAAATGAATCTCTAAAACTTAATGTTTATATATTAGTTATTTTTTCTGCTGATCAGTTGTATATGTTATAAGCAATTCTGGTTCATATTTTTAGTAAACACATTATTCTGATTTATAAAGTTAAAGAAACCACATTTGTGGTTGACATACTGAATTCAACATATTGTTGTACTCCATCAGTCCTAAAAAAAAGAGTCCACCTTCAAAAAAAAATTTATCCCAGAAAAAAAATCTAATTTCAAAACAAATTCCTAAAATGTCCGCATTAATAATAATTGTGTACATTCATAATTAAAAAATAAAGATAAAAATATAAAAGTATATATTTAGTTAGTGGATTAAGTGTGTTATATTTAATAATTAATAAAACATTGTATTTAAATCAAAGTAGACTCTATTTTTGAGACGGAGGGAATATATCAATTTTGTTACTTAATCAAATAACTATCTTTAGGGAGGAATGGCTCAAAAAACAGTAGAAGGATGACAGGGAAAATTCTTGATGGATGGATACACCATTATGGTTTACAAAGTTTGCTTTAGATATGCAAGTAAATTTTAAAAACTCAAAATACTAACATAGAGATATCACCTAAAGTTTAACATGTCAAAAATGGCAAATTCAAGTGGACAATTCTTATCATGGAGTTATGGATTCTAACTTTTTGTCTAGTCAAACCTCAAAAAGTTGCAACTCCATTGAAAGATATTCCACTTAAAAAAGTTATGGGGTTTGAGAATACCTAGTAAAGTAAAAATTTATTTTTTAAATACACTACCTATTTTGGAAAATTTGGAGAGCAAAGGTTTAAAATATTTACACATTGTTTACATTGTATTGACAAGCTAGAACATCTTCTGCATCTTTTATTTTTTAGTCATCTAACTAGACAAGTATAGGCACTAACTTAACCAACGAGGTTTTTTTTTGTGTATTCGGGAACATTCTATCCTCTAGTTATTAGATTTGAATGATAAGCTTCTAGGAACAAAACTTGATTTGGTTGATATTCTTGGGGATTTTTGATGGCTAGGAATTATTATGTTTTTAATAAGAAGATGTGGGTCGCTCTTTAATTAGCCACTTTCGTTACAAAATTTCTTTCATCTTTTCTGTCAAATAATTGTAATGTGCAATTGTTGGGCTAAGTTCAGAGCACCAGGATATTATTAGTACATGAACAACATTCAATGTTCACTCTGTTGGTACAATATTCAGAGAAGACAAAGCATATAGGAGAGGTGTGGTTATCAGGGATCACAAGCAAATTTTTATTACGGGTTTATCTTTAAAGAAGACAAACGGTGTTCTTTTGAACTCTTTTATTGACAAGACATATTCAACCTATACATTTTACTCCTAGGGGATAGTCCTTTACATATCATCCAATTCATTAATTCAACTGAGGATAATATTCGTCTTTAGGCCCTCTTTTGTATGTTATTTAAGATGATGTTGATAACTCTTAATCTACCTCATATTGCTTGGTTTAAACATTCAAAAAATAAAATTGCTCATGCATTTTCAAGGCCAGTTGATGATAAACAAGTTTGGTGTTGCTCTATGCCTCAATTTGCACATTGACTTGTATTGGATGGACTTCCAGCTGACGTTTGATTAACTTGTTTGTTTTAATGAAGTAGTAAAAAAAAAAAAAGGAAAAAAGACAAACTAGGGTATTAGCATGGATGTAAAACAACACAAAGTAAAGTAAATTAGCATTAAAATTTAGAAAAAGGCAATGAAGGTAGACACGAAATTTAAATTCAACAAGCTTCCTTGAAGCTAGATTCAGTTGCATACCTCACATCACCATCATTAAGCGGTGAGTCCATGATCCTTTCTCAAATGGAAAGTATTTGTCATACCAACATTTTCTTTGAGCTATTGAGGTTACTTAAGACATATCTGTAATTTGGCAAAAATTTAATCAAAAAAATTTGAAGACATATTTGGAACAAAAAGTTGATGATCAAAGTATCAACACACGTGATAGGAATTTTCGAGGAAGTATGTCAAGAAGAATGGAAAGGATCAAGGAGTGTTAAAATCAATATTCTGCATTGATTTCCTAAAAATTTGTAGATAAATTAATAAATTCTTGGGCCACTAATTAGTTTTGAATTGAATGTTCAATTTTGCTAACATAGTATCAAAGCAAGCTTGAGTTTAATTTTCTAAACGTGACTCGTGTTAGTTAATTCATTGGGTTTGATAAATCAATTAATATTCAAGTCATTCAATTATTGAGTTTGATAAACCAGTTAAAGACCAGTCAATTTACTAGATTTTCAGACATGATTCGGATTAAGTTAATTCATTGGGCTTGATAAAACAATCATTGTCCAAATCAATTTAAATGAGCGTTAAAAAAATAAAATTTAACGCTAAGTTATATTTGAAAGAGTGCATTAAAACTAATGACACACGCGATTTTCTAAATACTTTTGAACCTATTAATAAGATCTTCATGCCACTATACTCATTGCTAATTAATTTTGAATTGGATGTCATATTAAAATTAAAATTTAGACTGTATGATACTTGACACATTCTAGTCGTTACCAATTAGTTTTGAGTTGGATACTCAAGTTTTGTAACATGGTATTAAAGTAGATTTGGACTTATTTTCCAAACATGATTTGGATCAATTAATTTATTTGGATTTAATAAACTGGTTACGGCCCAGATTATATTTTCTAACATGACTTGAATCAAGTTAATTCATTGGGTTCAATAAACTGGTTATGTACATTGGCCCTTGTGCCACTTTATTAATCTACTATTGTTTCGGAAAAAAATAAAATAAAATAAACTGGTTATGTCCCAAATCAATGCTGACTCATGTTATCACGAATCATGTTTTAAAGGAAGTGTTAAACCAGTATCCCGTATTGATATCCTAAAAACTTTTGGGAAATTTGCATATATTGCAGCGTTGACCGTTGACTTTGCAAATATAGCACCCTCTTTTTTTTCCTTACAAACATAGCACTTCAGAGCTGAACAAAAACTAACATACCCTTATCTTCTATTTTGAAACATAAAGACACAGCACTTCAACTTCATCTTGATCTTCATTTTTATCGATTCAACAAAATTTGCTCTCACACCCTATTATTTGCACTTCTTATTATTCTCACACCCAATTGGATCATCATCTTCAAACAAGAAGACCGCGACCGTAGAGAAAAAATCGTAGCGGGGAGATATTAGTTGAAATTTGCACAAGTTGAACTGGGTTTGTGAACTTCAACGAAACTGGTCGAGCCCTAAGTCGAGTTTTAGATCAAGCAAAACGTTAGGTCGAATACAAGATCGAGTTTAAGGTCGAACAATAAGTCTGAGTAGTAATTTGTTGAATATTAGATCGAGCTTGACCTCATACTCGACCTACTACTAGGTTGAGTTAAATTTTAAAAAAAAAATTTAGAGTCAAACTCGATCTCATGCTTGACCTAAATTTAAAAAAAAAAGATTTTAAAAATTTAAAAAAATTAAAATTTTTTTTTAAAAAAAAAAATTTAGGTCGAGTATTAAGTCGAGCATGGGGTCAAGCTTGACCCTAAAATTTTTTTTAAAAAAAAATTTAAATTTTTTTTAAAAAAAATATTTAGGTCGAGCATGGGGTCGAGCTTGATCCTAAAACTTTTTTTAAAAAAAAATCAAATTTTTTTCTTTTTTTTTTTTTAAATTTAACTCGACCTAGTAGTAGGTCGAGTATGAGGTCGAGCTCGATCTAATATTCAACAAATTACTACTCAGACTTATTGTTCGACCTTAAACTCGAGCTTGTATTTGACCTAACGTTTTGCTTGACCTAAAACTCGACTTAGGGCTCAACCAGTTTCGTTGAAGTTCACAAACCCAGTTCAACTTATGCAAATTTCAACTAATATCTCTCCGTTACGATTTTTTCTCTATGGTCGCGGTCTTCTTGTTTGAAGATGATGATCCAATTGGGTGTGAGAATAATAAGAAGTGCAAATAATAGGGTGTGAGAGCAAATTTTGTTGAATCAATAAAGATGAAGATGAAGATGAAGATGAAGTGCTGTGTCTTTATGTTTCAAAAGAGAATATGAGGGTATGTTGGTCTTTGTTCAGCCCTGAAGTGCTATGTTTGCAAGGAAAAAAAAGAGAGTGCTATATTTGCAAAGTCAACGGTCAACCCTTCTATATATGCAAATTTCCCAAAACTTTTTAATAGACTAATAAAATCCTTGCGCCAATCTATTCCTTACTAATTGATTTGAATTGAATGTTCATGTTTTCTAACAGGGAGAATGAGAAGTGTTGTCAAAATTGGATCAAAGTGTGAATTTGTAAAGTTAAGGGTCAAAAGTTAACCTGTCAGATTGATAGTAAAAAATCGGATGATATAATTATAATGTAATAAATATAAATTAATTATAAAAATATTAATATTAATATACATATATATTAGAGATAAATTATTTAATTTTTTACTATAGTTAAATTTAAATTTAGTATAAATTGTATGAATTTTTAAGTATATAATTGAATAATTTTGTGAAAAATAATATAAAAAATATTTTAAGTAAAGAATATATTAAAAATAGTGAGAATTCTTTTATATAAATATTTAAGATATTCAATTTTAAAGAATATAAGTAAAAAAAAATTCAAAATATTCATGTAAAAAGTAAGAAAAATGAGAGTTATAAAAATTTTGAAATCAAATTATAATTTTTAAAATTTACAATTATTTTCCATAAAAATAAAGGTAATGATACAGTCAAAGTCAAGTCAACCCTGGGTTTGACTAATCAAAACCAGGATTTTATTGGGTTTTCTAAGTTTAATTTTTAGTAAAAATTAGATCGAATTCATGATCAATTTCTAGTCGAATGGATCGAACAGGCTGATTCGAACCAATTTTAACATGGTGGAATAAAATGAGTAGTAAGCACACATATAGAAATCAGCAACTTCTAATATATATATATATATATATGTAAAGAACAACCATGAGTCAGCAAACTCTATGTCTATTTTTATTTACAAAAAAAATTATTAAAAGAAAAAAAGAAAACCCTCAACCTTTAGGAGGCCGCCAACTTCTCTCCCTGTACGTAACGAAGAACATGGTCATAGTTACTGCAAGATAAATAAAATAATCAAATGGCAACTAGCCCAGGACAAGTAGAATGATCATACAAGGAGCACAACCATCGATCTAAGAACAATTTACAAGTGAAGTATTTTCTCCAAGGTAAAATTTTACTCCATATCATCAATCATCATGTACATTTGAAATGGAAATCCAGTGATGTAGAAACCTCGTAATCATACAAAAGCATCCCTTAAATTACAAAACTTTGGCAAGTAAAGGTCTTCCATAGATTGGTTACGTCGTGTTGACAAGGTAGAGCATCTTCCACATATTTTATGTTTTTGGTCATCGAGCTGCACAAGACCAACAAGGGTTTTTTTTTCCTGTATCGAGGAACATCCTAACCTCTAGTTATTAGATTTGACTGAAATCTTTCATAAACACTACTTGATTTGGTTGTTATGCTTTGTTGGTGTCTTTGATGTCTAGGAATTGCTGACACTTTTTAAGTACTTTAAAAGATTTTAGTTTTTCACGTTAAAAATTTGTAAGTTTTATAATTTTTTGTATTGATTAACTCTTTAATAGATTTGTGATGACAAGAAGAGAACTGAATTGTGCTGGACAACTAAATTTAATGAGTTTCTTTCATTTATCAATTTAGCACAGGTCCTTTCTTTCATTCATCACCAACCTCTAGGTCTGTTTTAGGGAGAGAAGGGGGGGAAATTTTTGTTAAAAAACATAATAATAAGGAAGAACATGGTTCTCTTACTCCAAGGTAAATAAACATAAGCAAATGGCAACCAGCCAAGAACAAGTAGAACAGTAACACAAGGAGCACAACCATAATTCCATGAACGATTGCGGGTTAAGAAGTATTTTCTCGCTGCAAAACTTTTAACTCCAGATGATCATGAATATTTGAAATGGAAATCTAGTAATGTAGAAACCTCAAAATCATGCGAAAGTGAAGGAAAGAAACAGAAAAATGAGCAGATCATTAAATTACAAAAAGAACACATTGTTACATATGACATTTACTGCCTGGCTGGGAGAAAATGCTAACATATTAGAGCATCAGATACATTATATTGCTACCCAGAACTTGGTACATCTCAGATAAGTACAATGGGTTTACAAAGCTTTCCACCTCCATGAACAACTATCCTAATAAGGATTCATAGGGTGACAAACTAAAACAAGGTAAGATCATTGACTCAAACTGTATTATTTATGTCTATTATTGACCATTATGCCAGAGATGCTTGGAGTTGCACTTGCGCCTTGCAGATCAGATAAAGAGTAAGATCGCCATGGAGGAAAGTTCTGCTCTAGAGGTGATGATGAAACAGTGTCAGGTGATCTTCTTCTTTGTGGTGGTGGCAAAGGGGGAAGACAAATACCAGGAGATGGTGAATTTGAGTTGGAACTATCACTATTATTGGTACTCTCAGTACAGCCCATAGATGCTGCAAGAGCCAATGTACTTCTAGAGCCTGTGGATCTCTTTGATATCCCACCACTACTGCTTCTCCGAATATTACTACGATTCTTGTTGTCAAAGAAATTACTATATGCGAGTAAGTTCTTGCGCTTCCTGCTGTAAGCGTTTTCTGGCTTTGCAATATCATTCACGGATGAACAGGTTGCAGTATCTGATAGGCTTGTAAAAGATTTCGATTTGCCGCAATAGAACTGTGATATGCTCCTCCTGAAACAAAAGCATGCCATTTCATACTATGTGCACGGAATTTCTTTGTTTTTTTGGGGGGGGAGGAAGCAGAAGACAAAACCACATCTCAGGATCCACAACAGAGCGAATTAAATCTAGCAAAGAAAAGTAATCCAATTAAAAGTTTATAGACCTCCATTGGTACTTAAACACAAACATTCCTGATATGCGATCATTAACATGCCATTACAGTGTCTAACTCAATCATCATGACAGCATTCCTGAAGTATCCATTCAACATTTTATCCATATCCTACTGCAAGCAGCTCTCAAAAATGAACGCCATACAATCAAATGAAACCATAAAATACGCAAAGCAGCCAGACAAGTCATCCCATCTCACATTGACCTCATTGCAATTATGACTAATCAAACGGCAGCCTCCCAATCAACAAATCATTTCAACCCAAATCCACCCAAAATTTATACAAACCCCACAACGATTCACGTTACTAACTCAATAGTACGCACACAAAGAATTACAAACTCTAAAAGCAATAATCTTCAAAATACAAGGGCCAAGAGAAGAAAACAATTTACATACTTAATAGGCAAGACCTCCTCAAGCGCTTCCAAATTCTCCAAAGCTCCACCTTTGAACTTGCTCTGCACCTCCTCACTGTCGCCGCCGCCACCTCCGCCCTCGGACGACCTCCCGGCAGACGAGTCCTCGTCATCACTGTTCCTCCCAATCGAAGAAGTCGACGAGGAGGAATCCTCACTCTGATGCCCCACCAACTTCCTCCCACCTCCGCCGCCAAACTCCGGCGGGTTATTTCCATTTCCAGTTCCAGTCCCGTTATCATAGATCGGAAAACACCCCACTCTCTGCCCACCAAATCCTGACAGCCCGATCCCACGATCACGATCAAGATTATAGTTATTATTACTATTACCAGAGCCCCTACTAGTTACAGTGCTGGGATTATTACTCCTCTCGAGAACAATTGACATTGCTTTTTCTACCTTTTCCTCACAAAAAAAAATTACAGAAAATTACAGGAACATAATTCTTTTACCTATTACAAGGGATACAAACAACTTAAAGAAAAAAAACAGGGAAAAAAAGTGAATACTCGATGGAGAGCTTTGAGAAGAGGAAGAGGGGATATATACGGGAAGGAAAGGCGAGGAGAGAGAAAATTGAGAAGGGGAATAATCAGAGGAAGATGAAAGCCTTATCTTTATCCAGACAGACATTGTAATAAAAATATTAGCAACTTGGATAATTAAAAAACGTTATCTTTTTTTTATTTTTTAATTCTGGATATATAGTGAGTGGAAATTTTTTGTGATACTTTCTTATTAAATTTAATAAATTTTTTAATTCTACATTTTAAAGTTTAATTATAAAAAATAAAAAAAAATAATTATTAAATTAGTTAAGATAAAATTAGATATTAAAAATATATATTAATATAAATTATAAAATTTACTAAAATGCGACATGGGATTAGAAAATTGGATATGATCTTTTGTTGCGCATCCACAACACAAGGTGGGTCAGTGGCGGTGGGAGTGATCGTGGCCGTTGTTTATTTTTGTGATTGTAATCATCACTGGTCAGGGAGATCGGTCACTTTGGTGGTGGGTGAGGAGCAAGCGAAATTGGATTTCTTTTTTTTTTTTTGTCTGAGCTTCTTTTCCTCGTTTTTTCTGGATGACGAGGAGATGTAATAATTTTGTTTCCTATTTTTGTAGGATTGAGGAATTAACGTGGAAACTTGATGCACATGAGGTCAAATTTTAAGGACTTTTTCTTTTTCAATTGCATTTTATTCTCAGAAAATATTTTTATATTTTTAGATCCAAACTTCAATTTTTTTAATGAAAAGGAAATCCATTATTACTTTTATTTTATTAGATTATTATTATTTAGAAATCAAAAAAAAATTGTTCAAAAATGAAAATTTATTGGAACTATCTATATCTAGTTCATCATTCATAACTGAAAAAAAATTACTTACATACTGTATTCTTATTTTTAATGCAGCAAACTAATTACGTAATTTTTTTTTACCCCTTATTATGTATATGATTGTCTCCCTAACTTATAGACGGTTTTTTTAATTGTATTTGATTGCACAATTTTACGTGGCATACTAATGTATAAAATATTTTCTTATTCGAAACCATATTACATTCCAAATCTAAGATTAAGTTAATCAGTTGTGAATTATTTAGGGGAAAATAAAATAGAAGCCCTAAATTGAACCTTAATCTTCTTCAAAATGTCCTATCACATAGTCAACTCTATTCTTCAAAATGTGTTCCCCTATGCGAAATGAGAATACAGGAATATGTGATTAAAAAAAAAAAACCATGAATACAATAATAATAATATTTATGGTAAAAGATTTCACTAGGCGACTTCGAATTTACATAATTTCGTATTAGTAGATATTTATACTAATTTTTACAAACTAAAATTTTTCATGTAAATATCAAAATTCACTAATATTTTTCACAGTCAATACATCAAACTTTATAGGGATAAAGGGATTTAAAAGGACTAATGCTTTTTAGAATTAGAATTAGTTTAAAAATAAATATATTTTATGTAAATTTTAGTTTGAATTTTATAAACAATTTCAATAATTTAAAAAATATTGTGAATAAATTAAAACAATAAAAAATATCAAATATAATACTTTTTTTAAATTTTAAAATAATTCCAATTTTAATAAAGAACCAAACACACGGTGAAAATTAACAAAAATAAATAATACATGTAAACTTTTAATATTGACATACCCTTCAATTCCTATATATCGTTTTATGAAATGTCACAATTCTGTTTGAAAAAAGCCACATTACCTCGGTTCTAAGAAATTCCACAATTTAACAATGTGACTTTTGGTAGTTCGTTGTAGGTTAGTAAACCCTAATTTAGACTAGTGATTAATTTTGTAGGTTTTTATAGTCACTATTGTAGGTTTTTGTGACCTTTTTTATAGACTTTTTTTATAGTTACTTTTTTTTCGTGATTCAGATCAAATATCACGAAAATTAATTAAACTTTTTGGCTATGTACATTTTACCATTGCAATGCAATATATCTATTTTTAGCTAAAAAAAAAAAAACAACGTGACTCTGGCTACGTAAGTTGTGTGAGAATAGGTTGAGTTATACTTTGCAATAAAACAAAGCGAGTTTCTATTCTACCTAAACGGCGGCGATTAAACTTTGATAGATGTATTAGTTATTATATTTAAATATGGATATGACAAAAACATACTAGCAACTTGTTACGTGTACATGACAAATGAGGCCATGTGTTCTCATATCATTTTCATCCTTCTATTTGAATGAGTTTTTAAGAATATATAGGAAACAGTTCTAACTCATTTTCATCATTCTCGTTGAAAAAATTATTGTTATAATAGTATAACAATGAATTGTGTTAATTGTTTTTGATGAAAAAATAGGAAATTATTCCCCATCCATCTAAAAAAAATAAATTCACTTTTAATTTAATATAATTTTTTTAAATTATAAAATACAATACATTTAATGAATAATTTTATATTTTTATTATTACTTTTTAATTTGGGTTATAGATTGTTATTATTAAAAAGGATAATACAAAAAATTTACCCTAAAGTGGACCCTTTTTTTTTTTAAAACAGCAAAATTTTCAAACTAAATTCTTTTTTTTCTGGATAAATGGAGTAAGTTTTCTTTATAGTACTACCTCCGTTTAAAAAAAAAAAAGGTTCAATTTCAAAAATTTTATTTGTTTTTAAAAAAATCAAATTTTAATATAAAATTCTTATATTACCCTTACTAATAATGATAATATATAAGTTAAATTAAAATATAAGAATAAAAGTATAAAGATATACATTTAATTATGTATTTAGTGCTCCATATTTTATAGTTTAAAATTTTTTATACCAAATCAAAAATCATCTTTTTTTTTTTGAAATGGAGGAAGTACTTTTTTATTTTATTTTATAAAATTAATTTATTTGTTACTAAAGATAAAAAGGGTAATATTCCCCATAATTGAACGTTATTTTTGTCATTTTGCAAGTTATTGATACTGTGTTATTCGGCCAAATTGCCAATAAATCATACGTGTCTTTGCAAAATATAATAAGGGGTGCAAGGAATAAAATAGTCTAAAAAAACCAAAAAAACAAGTCATAACTCCGATCGGATAAGGAAGTACGAATAGAAGTTTAAAAAGACAATTGGAGGAATCACGTCTTTTACTTTAGTTATTGTTCTTAATTTCTTCACGACACCTCTAATAAACACCGTCCGGGCAACTCTCAACAGTCAACCCCCTCATATGCATCACCCTTATCCATTATTCCCAAATGGAGAAAATATATATATATATACTTCCTTTGACTTAAAAATTTTGTTTTTGTTCTTAAAAAAAAAGTACGTTTTTAGAATAAAATTTAATATTATTTTTATTAATAATAATTATATATAACTCATATTTAAAAGTTAGGATAAAAAATGAAAATTTTAAATTTAATAAATTATTAAATATGTTATATTTTACAACTAAAAAAGGTTACATCCATCCATTCTAAAAAAATTTACTTTCAAAATATTTTTTATCTAAAAAAAATTCACTTTTGAAATAAATTTTTTATGATATCCTTACTAATAATAATTATATATATCTAAATTTATATTTATAAAGTAAAGATAAAAAAAAAATTATATTCTCCCTCCATTTAAAAGAAAAAAAAAGGTTTCTTTTGATTTAGTATAATTTCTTTAAAACAAAATTACAATGTCTGATAAATTTAATTACTAATTAAATATATAATTTTATATTTTTATTTTTAAATTTTGTTTTAAATTATAATTATTATTATTAGTAAGAGTAATACAAAAAATTCTACATAAAAAATTAACTCTTTTTTTTTCAAATAAATAAAACTTTTGAAATTAATTTTTTTTTTTGAGATAGAAATAACACTACCTTTGTCTTAAGAAAATTCTCTAATTTAAAAAATTTTATTTTTTTAAAAAAATTAATTTATTTTTTATGTAAATTTTTTTAATAACTTTATTAATAATAATAACGTACCATTCAAATTAAAAAAAATATAAATATAAAATTATATATTTAAATATGTATTATATATAATTTTAAAAAAATTATATTAAATTAATAATAAACCTTTTTTTGAACTGATAGAATATATAATAATATATTAAACATATAGTACCTTAAAATGGGGTTTCTTAGGCTGCGTTTGGATAGGCATTTTCTATTTGTAAATAAGAAAATTCTTAAATAAAAATAAATTATCCAAACACATTTTTATTTCAAAATTTAAAATTCAAATTTTTCTACTCAAATTCCTCTCACATAATTTTAAAAAAAAAAAATTTCCTCTAAAATACTTTTTCTATAAAAAAATACCCGTCAAAATTTTCACATATTCTAATACAACTTTTTTTATTTATAAATAAAAATATCTTGTCCATACACCCTTATATATTTTTCACCTATCAAAAAACATCATGTGATGAAATGTATTAAATTGCCAAATAAAGTGCCTCGTGGCAACCAGAAAACACGCGAGTGACTTGTCAATTTTAGAACCCGCCACGTAGAAATATATATATATATATATAGTATGGGCCTCAAGTTTACAGATTGTAAAGGTACGAGGTGGTGGGTGGGCTCTGATGGATAAAGATATGATTTTGGTGGGCCCGTCTGCAGGTTCTGCCTCTTCCTTAATTCCCGCGTCGTCTACCCACCGTTTCCTTCCTGGTCATCCTGTCTTATAAATTTTGGTGCCCCCATTATCTCGTCTAAGCGGTCCGCGGCGGTCCAATTTGACTTAAATAATATTCGTTACGGCGCCGCGGTGGATAAGGCGTAACTAGGGGCACACGTGTCGTCCTCGCGAGCTAAGCGAGTTCCACGTAGGTCGGTGGGAAACATGAGCATTTCACTACCGTTTGTCGAGTGAATGCCCATGCCGTGTTACGGTGGATAAGGCTACTTTCTAACAGAAAAAGCTACATTTATGTTTGTGATTATTTTTATGGAGATGGATGAGGCCATGCTGCTCAAATAAAGCATTTCAGAGATTGAAAGAGATTTTTTTTTTTCCAAAGATTGGAAGAGATAGGATTAGTGTTATTTTTTTGAAACGAAAGGAATAGTAAAATTTGAATTTATCTTATTTATTAAATGATTTATATATCTTTCTTAAACTAATGTAAAATTTAGATATCTATTTATGAACCTCAATAGATCGAATACTTCATGTCCAAATGGAGCCAAATTTTCTGTGGGCATCTTGGTAACATTGAACTTGATAATTTTTGGCAATATTGACATCCAAATTTCTGCTTTTGGTCTCATGATAAAATCTATTATTGTATTGGTATCTTTCTTATGGTGGTAGAAATATTGAGGATCAATTTTGACTATGTTTTGCAAAAGAGTATAAAATGTTAGGAATCTATCTTGAGAGATTAATAATGCTCCTTACTTTCACTAGAATCCTCAATTTTATCTACGTTTTCTCCAAGCCAATCCTCTTATTTCTAGGCCAATCACCAAAAATAGCAACAACAAACAAACATATTTCTCCATGGACTAATCCCACAAATTTTAGCCCATACTATAAGTTTTCCAATACAAAAAATTTTCAAGCTCAAAGTATAATAGCACCAAGTGCCTATATAGTAGAATCAACATTAGTTTTATATTTGGTACTAACTTTGGTTACAATTAAGAAAGAGAAATTTACCTTATATTTTTTATACTTATAAATGTTGGGAAAAAACAATATCACAATCTTGTGAACTTGCGAGGAAATGACTAAACACGAATAAAAAAAGCAACACAATACAATTTTAATGTGGAAAACTCCCTCAATGTGAATGATAAAAACCATAAGACCGATCTCAGAGTCCACCCAAATTTTCACTATATAATTTTATGTGCAAAACCTAATTCCAACTCAACATATGAGCATCACAATTTCCATAAATAATGGAATCAACAATATAGCAAAAACAAGCTATATCAAAGCAAACCCAAGAAGAAAAAGATAAAGATGGTGAAATCTCACCCAAACCTCTCACCCTCTATTTTTCTGTCAAAAGACCTCTACTACATCTATATTTATAGGCATTAAGTAGAGACCCAATCCAAATTCGATTAGATTAGTGTTCCAAAACACAGTAGAATTATTTAAATGTTCTAAATTCTAATTGAATTATGAAAAACACCAAATTAGAATATTAGATAAAATCATCTAATCATATTCGAATTTGAAAACAAGGCATAAACTAACTCTTCTTTATGCTTTCTTCCAGTTTTATACAAATCCCTATATGGACTAGACACAAGGCCCAAGGCCTAACAATAAAATCTTTGACGAGGACTGATCAATATCTAAGATGTTCTCATTACTGTTGTCTTCCTATAGTAGTAAAAAATTAGCTTTTCTATTTTCTTGTTTTGCCTTTCTTACTCACTAGAACTACTTCCTTTTTACTGTTCATGTAATTGGGAGAAATTCAACCTTGGAAAAAATGAATTAGGACTTTGTTTCTATTAATGAAGGAAATATTGTGTTGTGAGATTATTTTAAAAGGTCACTAGGGATGCATGTGAGAGTGATAGATGGATCCCATCATGAAATTCATATGAGGGACTAAAATTGACACTTTTCAAATATAAGAGACCAAAAAAGTTGTTTTTATATTTATGGGACTGAAAAAATTATAGAACAATTTGCAAGAGACTAAATATGCTACCTAGTCATTATCCAAATGTAAAAATGCACACCACTTGTGTACCTAAATGAGCAAGCGAATTTAAGCAATAAGGAAAAATGAAAGTTGAGTACATATACCAAACATACTAATTTAAATGGTTTTTCAAAAAATAAATATGAATCAATCAAGGGGGTTAAAAAATTAAAAGATGGCTTACCAATAAAAGAGGAAAATATGCCATCTTCATTGATAACTTGATTTCTTCGGCGCGTTTATGCAAATTTCTTTATAAGATAGCTCATCGACAAGATTATCGGTGAATCTCAATCTTTTCAACTATAGTTGCTTTTTTGCCCTGGAATGATATCAACATCTCAATCTTCTTGCTCGTAATCACTTAATTTTTTTTTCTAGAATGAGAAATGATAGTGTCATTATTTCCTCTTTTTACAGTACAGTGGTTTATAACTATGGTGGATCTTAAAATTTGTAGATCACCTAAATGAGCAAGCTAATTTAAGCATTAAGAAAAAAAATGAAAGTTGAGTACATATACCAAACATACTAATTTAAATGGTTTTTCAAAAAATAAATCTGAATCAATCAAGAGGGTGAGAAAATTAAGAGATTGCTTACCAATAAAAGAGGAAAATATGCCAACTTCACCGATAACTTGATTTCTTCGGCGCGTTTATGCAAATTTCTTTATAAGATAGCTCATCGACAAGATTATCGGTGAATCTCAATCTTTTCAACACTTTTTTGCCCTGGAATGATATCAACATCTCAATCTTCTTCCTCGTAATCACTTAATTTTTTTCTAGAATGAGAAATGATAGTGTCATTATTGCCTTTTTTTACAATACAGTGGTTTATAACTATGGTGGATCTTAAAATTTGTAGATCTAGAACAAAGAGGGAGGTGCAACAGAGGATATAACTAATGAATTTAAAAGGGTTAGGAAATAGAATTGTTATTGGTGGTGGATTAGGCATTAGATTATCAAAGAAAGCTCACAAAATTGATATGAAAAGATCTAAATGATTGAATTCAATTTTGCTCATCGATTGGGTGGATCTAAATGTTTCAGGGTGATGAGCCATAGATCTCTTAGTTCTCTTCGATGTTCAAGAATTGGTAATTGAGGAATACCCTAATAGGAGACGTAGTTGATGAAAGTTTATAGAAGAATGAGATATGGATTGAGTAAGGATTAGTGAGAAGATCACAGAAGGAGAAAGATAAGGCAAACGATAGATAAAGGAAACGGTGTTTGGATAAGGAACAGCTGAGATTATAAAATATATAAAAATAGTAGGGTAAATTACATCTACTACCCCCGTGGTTTGTAAAAACTATCAATAAAACCCCCAGATTTGAAATATTACCAATACCCCTTTAAAAGGGTTAAATGTTATGAATTTAGTTGATTAAATGGGTTAAATGTTATGAATTTATCAAATTTAAGGGGGTATTGGTAATATTTCAAATCTGGGAGTTTGATTGGTAGTTTTTACAAACTACAAGGGTGGTAGATGTAATTTACCCAAAATAGTAATAAAGCCTATCTGAGAATTTTCGAATTTGAAGTGCTAGTTATACTGTTTAGGTCAAATGTTATTAGTTCATTATTTCAAGTAAAAATAGTCTCATTTGGTAATTTTATGCTGCTAGATGTTATTGTTGGATTGTGTATTATTTCTAAATTAGAATAGAACTGGAGAACTTTTTCTAGTTTCCTAATTTAGTGTTTATTTAATTCTATTAGAATTGTTTCATTGTTTTATGAAATTTTATCTTGAACTTTGTAGCACTAATCTAAATCAAACTTGAATTGCATATTTACTTGGTGCTTGAATTGCATATTTACTTGGTGCTTGTATATATGGATATAGTAAAAATATTTTCTCATTTGATAAAGATTTCAAAAAAGGTTTAGACATTTTAAAGAAAGATTTCTAAAGTAAAAAGATGTGATACAAAATTTTGGGGGGGGGGGGGGGGAGGAGGAGTGAGATGTTTCTAAAAATTTGCAATTGAAACATACAAATATATCTCCTGGGTTAATAATAATATCATCAACTTTTTTGTCATTGATGTCTGATTAATTTGTTGGCAACTGTATTAGTTTTGTATATTTTGATTATTTTTTATTCTTACTTTTCTAATTCTTGTATAATTCTAGTATTGGAAGAATATATTGTTACCTAATTTAACTTTTATTTTATTTTGGTATTAACTGATATGGCTAATTGTATACAATTTGTAATATTAGGATTTCACATCTGTTCAGGCTAATTTTTATGCTACATTAACTCTTGATCTAGGGTTCATCTCTTATATATTCATGTACTATGTAAGGTTTTGATATATTCATGTACTCTGTAAGGTTTTGATATATACCAAAAACAACATTGTTTTTCTATCCTAAGAATTCTCCTTTTAAATTTCTTCATGGTATAAGAGCAATGATCTTGCTTTTGCTACTTTATTGAGTTTGTTTCTTAAAATTCTGTTATCATGGGTGACAAAGAGAACACCGATGCAACAAGAGTTTCAAAGGAGAGGGTTGCCACCTCATCTAGTGTTGCTGATAGTGATATCAACACTATTCAAAAATTAAGTTTGGTGCTGCTAAATGAATTTAATTATCTTTCTTGGTCAAGGACAATTACTGGAAGATCAAGATTGGGATTTATCAATGGTAAGGAGAAATTCCCCAACTTTAACTCACCAGAACATAAGGCTTGTTTGTCAAGGACCATATGGTTATGTCTTGGATTCTCAACTTAATGAAGTGGCACCTTGCTAAAATCTTTAGCTATTGTGAGTTCTCTTTGGATATTTGGAAAGCTGTTTGAGATATGTATGGCAACCAAAACAACTCTGCTCGAATTTTTCAGATTTAACAAGATATTGCTACTCTTCAACAAGATGGAAAACCATTTGTCAGTCTATTGGGAAGATTAAAAAGCTTGTGGAATGAGTTAGAGGTTTATCAACCTCATTCTGTTGATCCAGTTGTTTTGCAAAAAATGCACAGAAGAAGATCAAGTTTTACAATTATTGGCTAGTCTTAGTCCTAATTATGACGATTTAAGATGCCATATTATAATGAATGTTGAACTTCTATCCTTAAAGAGTGTTTGCGTAACAATTCAACGTGAAGAAGTTTGCCAAAAGGTTATGACTTGTGATACTACATCTAGTACTTCAGATACTCGTGCCTTTCTTGCTCATCAATCCATTGAAGGAAAATCTTACAAAGGAAAGCATTCAGATCTAAAGTGTGAATACTATAATTCTCTTGGACACTTAATGGATTATTGCTAGAGTCCTTATCTAGAACTGAAGCCTAAGTCTGCAAAGGACACTCTTGAATTTTCTTCCTCTAGTCCTGTTGCTTTGCTTAATGATTTTGCTAGCTATTTACAAGAAAAGCATGGTCACAAAGGGTTCCAAGCTGGAGTTTCTAATCAAGGACAAGATAAGCCTGCTGCACTTGTTAGTAAATTTGTTAGGTTCTTAGCTGATGCAAATGCTGAAAATAGCCAAGGTATTTTGACTGCCTTTATGACTGCATTAGAAATTAATACTTTGCATGATTTATGGGTTGTTGATTTTATATTTATGACTTTATTCCTTCTTCAACCTCTTCCTTTGTTTCAATAGCTAATGGGAAATGTGTTTCTATTAAGGGTAAGGGATCAGATATTAAGGAATTTGACATTGTCTATGTACTTTCTTTTCCATTTCAATTGCTTTCTGTTCGCAAATTGATATCCTCTCTTAACTATAAAATTGTATTTACTCCTTATAAGGTTGCCTTTTAAGAACTTGTCACCAAGAAAATGATTGGTGAAGAATTTCATTTATATGGACTCAATTATTTTTGTCTTGACTCACAGGTTTCCAAGAGTTTTCAAGCTGTTGTTTCTCCAATTGATGAGCATCTTTTATGGCATCATCGTCTAGCACATCCATCAAAGTTTTTTTTTTCAAAATAACTCTGAGTTTACCTAATGGGACTCAAGATTGTGATATTTGTTATTATTCTTAATGTACTAGGCTTCCTTGTAATACATCATTGTCCAAAACTACCTAGGCATTTGAACTTGTACATTCAAATGTTTGGAGACCTTTTTCCATTTCTATTGATGGTTTTAAATATTTGGGTAAATTACATCTACTACCCTTGTGGTTTGTGTAAATTACCAATCGAACCCCAAAATTTGATAAAACTACCAATACCCCCTTAAATTTGATAAATTTATAACATTTAGCCCCCTTAAATTCATAACATTTAGCCCCCTTAAGGGGGTATTGATAGTTTTACCAAATCTTGAGGTCCAATCGGTAATTTACACGAACTACAGGGGTAGTAGATGAAATTTACCCTAAATATTTTGTAACATTTATGAATGACTTTTCAAATGTTACTTGGGTATATCTATTGAAATCAAAAAGTGAATTCTTTAGTTGTTTCAAGGACTTTCACATGTTGGTTGTTACATAATTTTCTGCTCATTTTAAAATCTTTCGATCTAACAACGACACAGAATATACATCTCATGTCATGGCAAATTACTTAATTTCAAATGGAATAGTGCATCAACCTAGTTGTGTTAATACATCCCAACAAAATGGGATTGCTAAACATAAAAATCGTGATTTGCTAGAAAAAAACTCAAGCTATAATGCTTCAAATGAATGTTCCAAAGTCATTATGGTCTTATGGAGTTCTCATAGCTACTTACCTTGTAAATTGTTTGCCTAGTAGAATGTTGGATTTTCAATGTTCTCCAGAAGTTTTGTAGGGCAAAAATTTGGATATATCTCATTTGAAGGTCTTGGCTGCACTAGTTTTGTGCATTTATCGGAGAAACACCATGACAAGCTTGATCCATGAGCAGTTAAGTATGTATTCCTGGGTTATTAACAGACAAACAAGGGTTACAGGTGTTATGATGCTATTACTAAAAAGTTCTATGTTATTAGAGATGTTCGCTGTGTTGAAACTGATTCATATTTTGTGGTTTCTAATCAAGGAGAGATGATAACTGAATTGTTTCCTTTGCCTAGAGTTGAGTATTGCAATAATAATGATGTTATTTCATAACATAGTACACCAACTCATGTTTCATCTGAAAATTCTCCACTTATTACTTGTCCTGCTAATGATAAGGTTGGAGGTATGCCTAGAAAGATCTTATTAGTCCTAGCAAGTAAGAATTATCCAATACACAAGGCAACACATTAGTTCCTAGCGTAACCCTCCAAGGAGCCATCATCTTCTCACAAAATTACTAGATTATGTTGCTTATACAACCAAGTCCCCTCTTTCTAATTTCTGACTTATCAAAGACTATCATCTTTGCAGACAACTTTTTGTGCAGGTATTTCGAATGTTCATGAGCCAAAAAAATTTCAAAAAGCTGATTCTCAAGCTGCATGGAAGAAGAGTTGAAAGCACTTGCAAAAAATAATACTTGGAATATAGTTCCTCTTCCCAAGGGCAAACATACAGTTGGTAGTTGATGGGTATTTAAAACCAAATTCAAATCCGACGGATCTATTGATCGTCACAAAGCACATCTTGTGGCATGGGGATTTACCCAAAAATTTGGAGTTGATTATAAGAAAACTTTTGCTCCAATTACTAAGATAACCACTATTAGAGTTCTTTTGTCTGCTGCTATTAATAATGGATGGTCCTTATCTCAAATGGATGTTAAAAATACCTTTTTGCATGGCGATCTTGAAGAAGAAGTGTTCATGAAGCTTCCCTCTGGCCATCCTGAAAGTGATAATCCTAACTTTGTGTGTAAACTTCATAAATCTATTTATGGATTAAAGCAAATTCCTTGAGCATGTCAAACCAAGTTGAGTTCAGCTCTTGAGATTCTTGGTTTTTCAAAGAGTTTAGCTGATTTGTCTTTGCATGTTTGACTTAGAAATGTTGACAAACTATTTGTGCTTATTTATGTTGATGATCTCATTATAACTGGAAGTAATATAGATTCTGTTACTTAGTTAAAGAAGAATCTTCAGCATCAATTTCCTATTAAGGACCTTGGTTCCTTAAAATACTTTCTCGGCATTGAAATTGCAAGTTCCAACAAAGGGCTATTTCTTAATCAAAGAAAATATATTTTGGATTTACTTCAAGATGCTAGTATGCTAGATTCTAAGCCTATAGCTACTCCTTTAGATAGTAAATTGAAACTTGATTCCACAGGAAAGGCATTGAATTCACCAAATTCTTATCAAAAGCTTGTGGGAAAACTTATCTATTTGACTATCACACGTCCAGACATTTCCTTTGCTGTAAGTTTTGTTAGTCAACATATGCATAAACCCACTATTCATCATTTGAAAATGGTAAAATGCATTTTGCACTATTTGAAGGGAACAATTGGTCGAGAAATAGCTATGACTAGAAATGGGCATACTAAAATTACTGGGTATACTGATTTTGATTAGCTTGGGAATACTCTTGATCGCTATTTTACTATTGGTTACTGTATGTTTGTAGGTGGTAATCTAGTCTCTTGGAAAAGAAAAAACTAACATATAGTAGCTTGCTCCAGTGCTGAAGTTGAGTACCAAGCTATGACCATAGCAGCTTGTGAACTTGTATGGTTTAAGAGTCTTCTTTCTGATTTGGGATGTTCATGTAATACTCTGATGACGCTTTGTTGTGATAATCAAGCTGCTATGCACATTGTAGCTAACCCTGTGTTCCATGAAAGAACAACACATATAGAAATGGATTGTCATTATATTCGTTAACAAGTTCAGTATAAACTTATTCATACTCAATATGTGCACACTAATAATTAACTTGTTGATGTATTCATCAAAGTCTTACCGTCTGTTTAGTTTCATCGGCTATTAAGCAAGCTTGGATCCCTTAATCCTCCGGATCCTGCTTGAGGGGGAGTATTGGAAGAATATATTGTTACCTAATTTGGCTCTTATCTTATTTTTGGTATTAACAGATATGGCTAATTGTATACAAGCTGTAAGATTAGGATTTCACATCTGTTTAGGCTAATTTTTAGGCTACATTAATTCTTGACCTAGGGTTCATCTCTTATATATTCATTTACTCTGTAAGGTTCTAATATATAAGAAAAACAACATTGTTTTTCTATCCTAAGAATTCTCCTTTTAAATTTCTTCATCTAGGTATAATATAACAGGCATTTGTTGATGTTTATGGGTATGGTCCCATTTCAAAAAAGTTGAAAAAAACTACAGCAACAACTTATAAGTAGAAAGAACCAAAACCTATGTGTTTAAGTTTTTTAATTTAAATTGGCGTTCTAATATTTATTACACCACTCCAAAAGGGTTGTCATATGTTATCTGTTGAACAAGTGGACTAGAATTGAACTATTTAGTAAAAGAAGTGATTTTTTTCTTTTTTTCCTAGTTGGACTAACCTTTATGGAGACATGTGGATAAGTAGTCTTGGACATGCATTACAAAATTAGTTATATAGTGCAGAGATGGGCTTGTGCTAAATGGGTTCCATAATGAAAATATGGATGGTGAATAGATGGACTTGCACAAAATGAGTTTTATGGTGATGAGATCAATTTGTTGGAATAAGTACTAGACTTATGAGAAAGTAAGTTTTGATGTGATGATTTATTCATGAAGAAATTGATTTGTTGAAGTTCATGGATATTGTCATGTATCAAAATTTTTTAAAGAATTAGGGCAACTAATAAGTAAAAACTTTTGGATTTAGATTATTGTGAAATAACTCATAGGGAGTCCAATTAGAGTAACCCAATAAATAGTTAGAATCCAACTTAAATTCAAAAATTTAATCCAGTGAATTTTGGTTCCTTCAAACTTATTAGGTGCTTTAGTTTTTGTTTTTGCATTGTAGGACAGTATTTATGCATACAATGAATCTCTTCCTTCATGGATATATACCACATCAATGTTTACTCTCCATAAGTCTAATCACTACTCCAGTAAGACAATTTCTTTACTATAGACTCATTTAGTGTTTATACAAATCAGGGTCCTCTTCTACATGGTTCTTACTAAGCCATAATCCCTTGATTCAACTAGAAAAGGAATCACTTGCTTCATTGAATAATTCAATTTGATATCACTTGTTGGGGAGATAATATATGGTAAGCCTAACTAAAGTAGTCTAATAAGCAGTTAAAGCCCAACTTAAACCCACAAGATTAAACGAATGAATTTTGGGTTCTTTCAACTTATTATGTATTTTAGTTTTTTTTCTTTTTTTACTAGCAGATAGTATTCATGAATACAACCCATGTTGAATTTCCATTATTTATTAGATCATTGTAATTGAGTTTTCTATTTATTATCTCCCTAATAGTTATAAGCCTACAATCAACAACATTTAAATTCTCAATATATTTATGAAGTTCCAAACTAAATTATATAGACTGTTACAAATTGAATTTAGTGGTTGCACTCGTATTGTTTGCTATATGTTCAGGTTTCATTCTCTGATATAAAATCCCAAGCCTAATATTGGACAATTCAAATTTTAATGCTCCATCGGTCATAAAAAAGATTTCACTTTTGAATAAGTATAATTTTTTAATTATAAAATACAATATACTAAA
The DNA here is from genome assembly GCA_020080225.1 of Gynochthodes officinalis. Classification (NCBI taxonomy): domain Eukaryota; kingdom Viridiplantae; phylum Streptophyta; class Magnoliopsida; order Gentianales; family Rubiaceae; genus Gynochthodes; species Gynochthodes officinalis. The sequence continues at coordinate 42,517,406 of CM034615.1, read as the reverse complement.
TGTATAAAGGTAAAATTTTATATATTTATATTTATTTTTCAATTTTGAGTGATATATAATAATTATTAGTAAAAATACATATTCGATAATCTTTAAATGATAATTCGAATTTTGGTAAAAGTCTAACAAATGAGGTAACTAATAATAGGACAGTCGCTTGTTGCTTAATTGGTCCACCTTGATGGCCATGTGTCTTGATGAAAACAGTCATCAAAACCTCTCATTGCGTTCTTAATATGTTAGATGGAGCTTGCGGTATAATGCACAATGGATTGCTTATAAGTTTTCTTAACATAACTATATATTTCCTTCGTTTTTCACAAGTGAGTTTATTTTAAAAAAAAAAAAATTTCAAAAAAAAAATTAATTTTAGCAAATTTCTCTATTATTTTTATTAATGATAATTATATATGATTCATTTTTAAAAAGTAAAAATAAAAATAAAAATAAAAAATTATATAATTTTATTAAACGTATTATATTTTATAATTAAAAAGAAATTATATTTTACTTAAAGTGATTTTTTTTTTTAATACAAGGGAATAGTTCTTAGCAAAGTATATAGTTAGCGATTGAAAATGCCATTACGAGTGATCTAAAGTGCATAGGTAAAAGAAAAAATGGAAGACATTATTCTATTTTTTTTAGAAATATGAATATATAAAACGCCATCATAGGGTTCAATGCAATCTACATGAAGCATTAGCCATGGATTAGATATCAATGGCATGAATTTAAGTGTGAGTGCAGTGAAGTGTTATTGTCTTTTCCTGTTATAATAAGTCTGAAATAAACTATGACAAACATCACAAAAGAATGATAAGTGATTCCAAGATAATTACAAGTCACTTAATTAGAAATGGTTCAAATGCCAACAACCATGTGGAAGCTCAAATGATGAATTGAAATATTAGGAGAAAAAAAGGAAGCTAAGCATTGAAATCTTTCTACAAAAAACTAACCAATAACCTTGATGAATTGGGGATGGAGGGAGGAGTGACAAAAGTACAATATACGATCTTGATTTATTAGATAAAATTATATTGGCATTCATATATATTATTAACTAACTATATCCTATATGTGTGCCACAAAATATATACATTCATGGAACATTTTACTTTGTAATGTTAAAAAATGGGAGCTAAATTCATCACAATTTGAATGTGAAACGTATAATGTCCTTTTGTTTAATAGTTATTATGTGTAATTCACGAATAAAAAGTAAAACACAAGTAGAATAATTATATACTTAATAATTCATTTAGTGTATTGTTTTATTTTTTTTTTTAATTTTAGAGCCAAATATCATAACACAAAGTACTCACACGGTCCCAATTTTAGAGTCACATTTAAAAAAAATTAAAAAAATCAATAAGACATGAAATGATTATGTTTATATGTTGTGTAAGTACAAGTTCACATCCAACCAAACATGGAAACCATGACAAAACGCTTATGTATTTGACTAAATATTACATAGTTAATCACAATGTAACGTGGTGAGCAAACAATAGTAGAAATTGCTAGAGACAATGTCACCAGCGACCATCTGTCCTTAGCTAAACCTTGGCAAGCCGGCCATACGGGGACCCAATAATTTGGCCGGAATTTAGTTAGTAATGTTGGGGAGCTTTTCACAACAGAGTCTAAAACTAGAACTAAATAGTAGTAGCACTCACCCGAGCACTCAAACACTAAGAAGGTTATGGGTGCATGCCCTCTTATTATTTTTTCTTTTTTTTCTCTTTTTCCAACTAAAAAAGATTACAAACACAAAACTATGAAATTACTCCAAAATATGCACTTGACATTTAAAGGTGATATAAACTCTATTTAATAAGTGAAACACATTATCTGTTTATTTTTTAGTGAAATAAAAAGGATAGAAAAAAAAATTATAATTCATTTTTAAAATCAACGTTCTTAAAAACAATCAAAGAGTCGGGTGGTGACGATGGGCCGAGAGGCCCCAATCCATTTACTCTCCACATTTAGATGACTTAACCTAATTCAAGTGTATCCTATCTGCAGTCGCCCAATTCCTAAGCCTGGCACAAAAATACAAGTTGAGAAGATTATAACCCATCATACTACATTTACCTGCCCGTATACCGGTTGTATTTAATTTTTTTAAAAAAATTAGTATTTATAGAGTTGTCAAATAGTAATAACATTCTTAATACTCTATATAAACCTAAGGCACAAAATAAAGCATAGAGTTTTTTTGCAACCCAAAATCTCAAAATTCCTAGGTGAAGTCATTTTAAAACGCTATCTATAATAATAAATAATGTAATCCTCCCTCATTTATTCAGAAATGTCACATTTTCCACTATAATTTATCTCTTGTTGTTAGTGGTCTAAATTTCTATCCACTTTGACATTGTCATATTCACTATTAATTTTTCCTCCATTCATTTTTATTGGAATAGTTAGTAATTTTTAAACTTTCACAACAATCAGCGAATGTAAACTGTCCATTAAGTTCTCACATGCCAATTCCTACTTTATTTCTCTTTGCATATGTGCCGCCCACCAATTGGTGAAAAACTTAATGCGTTTGGATAAGATATTTCTATTTGTAAATGAAAAAAGTTGTATTAAAATATGTAAAAATTTTGGTAGGTATTTTTGATAGAAAAAATATTTTGGAGGGAAAGAAATTTTTTTAAAATTATGTGAGAGGAATTTAAGTGGAAAAATTTGAATTCTAAATTTTGAAATAAAAATGTATTTGAATAATTTTTTTTTTTAAGAATTTTCTTATTTACAAATGGGAAATGCGAATCCAAACCCACCCAATATTCCATTCTCATATCCTTTCACTATATCATGGTAATATTTTATACCAGCCTTGCTCTTTTACATATAATAAAGTAAGAAGTTTGGCTATCCACACATAGGCCAAATGTTAATTCTATTGTCTAAGATGGTTCAACGATTTTAAACCCTGGTCGGCCTAAACGCTGCCTTAAACCCTGTAACTCACTGGATCACAGCCACTCAACTTAAACCCCACTACAGCCGGGCAAGAACCAGGAAAGAAAGGGAAACAATGTCCGCCGCCACCCCCGCCGTTCACGGCGACGACAGAATTCAAACCTACGAGGACTTCGTGAAAGTTCACGGCATGCTTCTTGCAGCTTCTGGAATCCCACAGTCACTCCACCGTACACTCTTCGAGAAGCTCTCAAATGAGACTTTCGACGGCGGCGATTATTTCCGAATTGAGCCCGTTGAGGATGTTGAAGGCCGCCAGAGAAGGCTCGTGTTCACCCCTGAGTTTATGGGCAAGGAGTCCAATCTTTTTCTGGTGGACCATGCTTGGACTTTCCGCCTTTCTGATGCTTATAAGCAGGTTTGGAGGATTAATCTTCTTGCTCTTTTTCATTTTGTTTTTTACGATGAAAATTTTTCTAGCCCAGTCCAAGATAAGCGTTGTTTCTTGTATTCTTTTGAAGAATTTTGTGCCATATCTGTATGAAAGTGACTCCAGTTTTAAAAATAAGCCTTTCGTTGTATTATTCTAGTAGTGAGATGTTTTATGGATGTGGGCTTGAATAAAGTTTGTTTCTTCTTCATGGTTACGTGGGTTATTGCAGATAGAATTACAAAAATACTGTTTGAACATACGTCCCTGTATTCTTTTTAGGATTAAGTTGATATTTTTAGTGACTTTGCAGTTGCAGGAGGTTCCGGGATTGGCAGAAAGAATGGCTTCAATGATGTGTGTGGATATTGATTTAAATGCAGGTGAAGATGCGGATGAAAATGAAACCAAACTGAGTGTTGACGAGATTGTAGATAAAGAATTACGTAAAATAAAAGAGGGACCAACAGATGCTCTGGGGTGGTTGGAGCTAGATGAGCTTGACATTGATGATTCGGTGCTTGTATCTCTTGATTTGCCGTGTAAATTTCCTGTAAGTCATCAGTTACAGCGGTAAAAATTGTTACACCCCACCCTCCCCCTTTCCTGTGGGAACATGGTCAGTAGACATTTTGTGAAAGTCTGCATCACATTTGAGGTGACTATTATTTGGTATGGAGTTAGGAGATGCTTTAATACTTGAATAATATATGTGAAAATTTCGCCATGTTATAACAGTTTAGTGAATTTGTTCTAATGCTTCTTATATGGAGTTATTTTCTTTTCTTGTGCCAGAAATTACTTGCACTGAGCCTGGTGGGCAACAAACTCAAGAATGTGGACATAGTTTTAAAAGAAATTACCCAACTAAAACACCTTAGAGCTCTCTGGCTGAATGATAATCCAGTTCTGGAGAGTGGGTAAAGTGTACAACTATGCGAGACTAAAACTTATTTTCCTGCTGCATGGTTTTGGCTTCTAATGGTGCTATTTCTCTGCAGAGGCAGCCATCTGGCTGATACCATTCTTCTAGGTTGCCCTAAACTGGAAATTTATAATTCACATTTCACAGCCAATTATGGAAAATGGGCACTTGGATTTTGTGGAGGATTATATAGCAAAGAAAATCCTGGGTATGATCTCCAAAATGACCTTCCATTGCCGAGATTGACCTCGCTAGACCTTTCAAATAGAAGTATTCACAGTCTTGTGAAAAAGGTTAGGGCTGTTTATCTGTTTTCCTGTCGTTTTTTCACTACCAATTCTGTGATTTGCATGTAACCGTATTGACTTGAACTTGGCATTCATGATTGGTTTGTAGTATCCTTTTGATTGCATGACATATGCTATCCCCCTTAAGAAGCCCCTTGTTTACTTTATATTTTCTGTTGTTCAGGTATTGTCGCCTGCAGAATTGCCATGCCTTTCATATTTGAATCTCCGTGGAAACCCATTTGATGAGCATTCAGTTAGTGAGCTACTGGAGATGCTTAGAGGATTTAGCAGCTTACAAGCTCTGGAGGTATTTATGTTGCAACTAACTTTTGTTAACTTTGAATCATGCAGCTCTCTAATACAGACAAGTGATGAAACAGGTTGATATTCCAGGCCCTCTTGGAGATAGTGCTGTTGAAATTCTTGAGTCCCTTCCTAGAGTTGCTATACTGAATGGTGTTGATGCATCTAAAATCCTAGCGTCTGAAAAGTCTGTGGTTGATTCAATGTTACTACCACGGCTTCCTGAGTGGACAGCTAATGAACCTCTTCCTGATCGTGTTATTAATGCAATGTGGCTGTTCTTAATGACATACAGACTTGCAGATGAGGAAAAGATTGATGAGACCTCTGTCTGGTAATCAATTTAACCTCTAAACAGTGATCAAATTCAAATGGTGCCTTTTGTGTTGTTGGTCAATTTTTATCACTGAGGGAAACAATAACCTAAACTCTAGTTTTCTTTGCTCTTTGGATGTTTCAGAAACAAAAGTTGCGAAAAAGATTCATTGATTACTTCTAGTGGTGCTCAAAGTGTTAATTTTTTCCAGTGGGAAAAGGATAAAAAAAAAAAAGAAGTGTTCATTTTAAGAAAGTTGTAACTGTTGGTTATATGAATGTCAAATTGATAGTTATAAGTTTATGGTGTGGCATAGAGTATGGGAACTTGAGTAGGACAACATACCACACTATTCCTTTAGCTCTTTGGCTCCCACTTCTTACAGACAAATGTGCAAAATCAATGGTGAATAATTCTGCCAATTCATTTGGAAATTCTTTTTTGGAAACCCGTGGGATGAATAAATTGTGTCTTGGTGCTTTTATGTATTCATTTGTTAGGGATTACTATAGTCAGACTTTTCTTTTGGTGTTCTCGCAGGTATGTGATGGATGAACTGGGGTCAGCTTTGCGGCACAGTGATGAACCAAATTTTAGAGTTGCTCCTTTTCTTTACATGCCAGAGGGCAAGTTAGCATCAGCTGTGAGGTTGTCTTTGTTAATTACAGGCCTTTTCTTTTTTCTGTCTTCATTATCTGAAGTGCATCATTCATATATTTGTTTTCAAGAAACTTTATTTTTTTCCAATGTAACTATCAGATATATTATGGATTCCTCTCTCTCTCTCTCTCTCTCTATATATATATATATATATATATATATATATATATATAACATGCTTTGCCCTTTAATGTTGCAATTATCTTCCCTACTGAAGGACATAATGTGGGATCTGTCCTTTTTTCTTTTTGGGTTAGCAAATTCAAACTTCTACCTAAATTGCAGTTATTCAATTCTTTGGCCAACTGGCAATATTCGAAGTGGTGATGAGTGTTATCGTGATTTCCTTTTTGGTATTGGAGAGGATAAACAACGTTCTACTAGACTTACAGCATGGTTCCATACTCCTGAAAATTATTTTATCAGAGTATGTCTTCATTCTCTTATTTCTTTTATCTGGTTTTTTGTCCAATGATCCAGGAATTTCTTCTCATGTGCTTTATAAATTTTTAGGAATATGAAAAACACAGGCTGAAATTGCAAGCAAAGAAATTTCAATCACCGCCAATGGGTTTATCTACAAGTGAAAGATTGTGCCGGAGTGATGGAACTGCATTACGCGTTTACTCAGACATACCCCAAGTGGAGGAATTTTTGACACGTCCTGAATTTGTAATAAGTAAGTCTTGAATGCAAAAACTTTTTTGCATATCTTTCCTGTACCAATTATTTCTTCTCAGAGTTTGTCCACTATGTATTATCTATCATGCTCATTTTTTGTGAATTTTTCTTAAGTCCACCCAATATTTATGATTTCAACTCTTTGAGGCTACTGAAAGCAAGATGCTTTCATTGCACATTTCTTATATATATTTTTTCCCCTTTGCAGTATCTGAGCCCAAAGATGCAGATATTATATGGACAAGCATACAGGTAGATGAGGAGATGAAAAAGGTTGCAGGACTGAATGATAAGCAGTTCATTAATCAATTTCCTTTTGAAGCCTGCGTTGTCATGAAACATCATCTTGCAGAAACCATTCAGAAGGTAATTATATGTCATGTTAATTAATTTTCAAGTCACCAGTTGTTGCCTTTTGGTAAATTTAGATGCTTTTCCTGACAGGCGTATGGATCTCCTGACTGGCTTCAGCCAACTTATAATCTTGAGACAGAGCTTACTCAACTCATAGGAGATTATTACAGGCGTGAAAGGGACAGATTGAACAATTTGTGGATTTTGAAGCCATGGAACATGGCGAGAACGATTGATACTACTATAACTGGCAATTTATCTGCAATTATCCGCCTCATGGAGACAGGTCCAAAAATATCCCAAAAGTATATTGAGCATCCTGCGCTGCTTAAGGGGAAGAAATTTGATATTCGCTACATAGTTTTAGTCCGCAGCATTATACCACTGGATATTTTTCTTGCTGACACATTCTGGGTATGGATATTGGAAGTGTAGTGACATTAACAACTTAATGCTCAGACAGACATGCTTTTATATTTTTTCAAATTCTAATTCTTTTCATGCTTGATACCTTGCTAAGTTTGTCCTTCATTTCCATTTTCAGGTCAGGTTGGCAAACAACAACTACACTCTGGACCAAAACAGTTTTTTTGAATATGAAACTCATTTTACAGTTATGGTGAGTATTTGTAACTAATATAATCTCTTGTAGAGGAACAGAGGTGGTCACAAGCAAGCATTTAGGCATTTGTTTGAAATGTAGATAAAACTGCTGGTCAAACTTAATTTTCCTTTCAAGTTTGTTGAAGGAAGACATACATTTGTCTATCGTGTTCGTTATTTCAGAACTACAGAGGGAGACTCAATCACATGAATACATCACAATTCGTTAAGGAGTTCGAACAACAGCATCATGGTACTGAGAGCTTTTCAATTATCTTGCTATAAGTTTGAATGTGATAAATTGTAGCTCTCGGACTAATCTTTGATTCATTTACCTGCATGTATAGTTAATTGGATGGACATTCATTCACGGGTGAGAAGTATGATTAGATCTGTTTTCGAGTCAGCTGCTATAGTTCATCCAGAAATGCATAGCCCAACTTCGAGGGCAATGTATGGGGTGGATGTTATGCTTGACTCTAATTTCCAGCCGAAACTTTTAGAGGTACTACATATCATATATCATTTGTTTCAAAAATATTTCCCTTAAAATTATTGGTTAACTAAGTTTCTATGCGTCTAAACGGTTTCTGAGGCCCTTGAAACTTAAAATCCATTTATATGAGAATTAGGTGGTCAAAATTCTACTATTGCATAGGCAAGTGAATCTTTTAGAATATTTAACCTCTGATGGATGAAAGCATGCTCCTGAAATTATAATGGGATATTATCTTCAGATTGTGCAAACTCTACTTTTAAAAGCTCTCAAAAATTGTTCCATTGTACTTGAGTTGCACAAATTGATATAATAGTTGGTTATAAACATGCTTTGAATGTGCAGGTCTCTAGTTTATCTTCTCTATCCATTGCCACATAATTTTGGTTCCAGATGCTTATTTTCATGTTCTATGCTAATGCAGGTGACCTATTGTCCTGACTGTACTAGAGCTTGTAAGTATGATACCGAATCTTTGACTGGAACTGGAGAAATTGTTAAAGGCCGTGACTTTTACAATTACGTGTTCGGTTGTCTTTTCCTAGATGAAACTAGTCATGTATCCCCATTGTAGTTAACTTTTGTTTCTATTCCTGCGACAACATTTGTGGCATGCCTTCCTGTGAATGGTCACCAAAGATTGGAACCAAATGTCCTTTGTTTCACCATCCAGGTTAAGCTTCTTTGAGTTGTCACATGTGAAGGTGGACTAAGCTATGTTGTCCTTAGTTTATTAGAGAATTTGCAGATGGTGTGGCAAACCGTCTGAGGTCATCCTGCAAACTCCAGTAGGACAAACGAGCAGCTGAATCTGCAGTGTAGGAGACTCAGGCTTTCATTCTTTCCTTGAAGTATTTCGTAATCTGTTTTGTTTCAATCTTTTAATGAATACTCTTGTAATCTTCAAAGCAATGTGTACATGTGCAATCTGTATTGCTTTATAAGAATTTCTTACAGCAGAATATGAGAACTTGTATAATGCCAGGATGGATATGTTTACAATTTATAAAAATTTACGAAAGGGGTATGGTTGTTGAGCTTCAGGTACTGTCCTACGAAAACCTAGAAAGGGTCAAATGTTTAAAACATTCAACGCGATAGAAGTGTAGTAACCAGAAAAGCATGTCGGCTCATATCGTGCCTCCTACTAAAGGATATCATCAACGGTAATACTGTACAGTGGGTCATCTGCTCTACTTGTAGTTTTCTCATCATTGTTTTTATCTACACTCTTGATAGCCTAAAAGAAAGAAAACGAAAATGAAAGCTACTGTGTAGAGAAACGATACATGCACTTGTTTGAAAGATGCCTAACTACTTAGGCAGCTATCAACTAGGCCCAACTGATTCCCTTGTTTGACTTTTTACTGCTGCTAATTTCTTTTGCAATTCCAAATTTGACATCCGCTCAATCTCCAATGCTCGTTCAAGCTTTTCCACCCAACAATACGTGTTAGTTAAATCTTTCAAGAAGAAGACTTACTTTGTCAGCACAACAAGAAGTATTCTAGTATTATACCTTAGCAGCTCGGGTACTCCATTCTCCTAAAATAGCCCTCAGTCTTTCATTCTCCTCAACATACTGCATACAAAGAATCATGTTAGGATTATTAGAATAACTTTCTTAACGTGAACAAAAATTTCAGACTGACTCTTTAGGAGATTTTAAGCTCATTTTGCCCGCAAATACTCAGAAAGGCGTATTTGAAGGCTAACTATTTCTCCATTTGTCTCAAAAAAGCCCCATGAGCTGAGGTGCATTAGGGATTTGTTTAATGAAAGCAGATGGCTGATCCCAAATGCACAGATCCATCCAAGAAAGAGAAAAGAGGTGAAAGGTTCAGTCTCAACCTTGATAATAAGAAGATAGGCTTAGAAGAGAAGATCACATGAAAACGAAAAACAATGTGAAAAGGAAATATTAAAGGTTAGCTTTCATATAAATGATCTCAGAACAGAATATCAAATAAGTGAAAAGGGCACAGTGAAATGAGTTTTCTAATAATTAAACACCTGATTATTTATACTTCGAACACGCTGGAGTTCAGAATCTCTCTCCGCAATAAGAGATCTAGCAAGACTAAGCTCAGATTGCAGTTGGTTCATCTGAAAAACAAAAATCATAAACAAGTGCAAATAAAATGTGAAACAAACAATCAATGGACTCTCTTTAGCAGCATTGAAAATATTTTTAATAATATCACATTGCAACAGCCAAAAGAAAAGAGAGAAGATAAAATCAGACACAGAGAGAGAGAGAGAGAGAGAGAGAGAGAGATGTGGAGGAAACACTAGTAGATACCTCAGCAGAAACCGTGCGCAGTTCCTGGTCACGAGCTGCCAATAGATGTGCAAGATCAACCTAGAAAATCCAATGTGACTATTAATCCAGGTACTCCAGGAATGAAGCAGCAACACTCTCTTGCAACCAAAATCAGAAGTTACCAGGTTCTTAATTGATTTAAAACCACATCAGGCACACAGAAGATTGCATACCATTGTATTAATTCTGGATGCTACATGGAAAACCCTAGTAATACTAAAATACCTGTGATCTTGAATGATACTCCCTCCATCCCAAAAAAAGAGTCCACTTTCAATTCTTTTTTTTTTTTTCTGGTCCAAAAAAGGTATCCACTAACAAATTCCTATAAAATCCTTACTAATAATGATTATATATGACCCACACTTAAAAGTAAGTATAAAAATAAAAAATTATGTATTTAATGGTGCATGAAGTGTGTTATACCTCATATCCAAAAAAAAGTTGTACTCCACCAAAAGTGGACTCTTTTTTAAAGGACAGAGGGAGTATAAAACTAACACCTACTTGTAATCTTCCCACATTATCTCAGATTTTTATACTAATCTCAATGTCAATATGTACACATGAGCTATTGATAATGCACATACAACACATCAGGGCGGTATTCAGTAAGTAATAATTTATAATTGCTGGGCAGAATGGGAATCCGGCTCAGAATTTGGTTCCGCCATAGGTGCAATACATAATAATTGAATGTTTGTCTAAGCACAATGGTGATAGGATAACAAAATATCCCAGATTTAGGATGAGAGATGAGATAAGTTCCCCTAACATGACATAGAGCAGAACTGATCACCAATGGAGTACAGAATTTTCATTTTCAGTCTCCGAAACATTACCTGAGGTGTGATCCCATCACTGGATCTTCCATATTTACTCAAACATTCCTGCAACCTGAGAATCTACAAGAAGACAAGAGGGTTTGAACTTAATCTCAAGGATAAACAAAGAACACTCCCCAATCAGGCTTTACCAATGTACTCAACTTCTTGAGGAAGTTATCCCTATCCACTAGAGTAAACTTCAATTATCTGAAAGACCAAATTTGACATTTGGAACTACAGCATCAAATTCGTACATTTTTCTCCATTAATACACAAAAGCATCAACATATGGCAGGAAACCAATAAATACATCAGAGAGACACATACCTCCTCGCTCAAAAAATGGATATTTTCTCGCTGATATTGCAACAAAGCCATTTGCTGATCAGAGAGCCGTCCACCCTCATGATATCTATCACAAGAATGAGTTCTTAGTATCCTGCATTCAAGCTTGTATATCTAGAATAAAATCATAAAAAGAGACATTGTTTTTTACAGTGCCATCAAGGAGTTCTTAAAATTGCATTCCAGACTACAGAAGCTAAAGCACAAGTGTTTTATCTGAATAAGAAGATCAAGATGAGATGTCTGTACAATGCTGCAATAATCCTAACTCAAGCCACAGTTGAGGAATCTCAATTCGTTTGCCAAGATTCCCATCAAGTGCACTAATTTTGATTCTCCCCAATCAGCATTTAGGTATCTCAGCTTAATTACCAAAAACCCCATTCCAAATGAGGTAAGCAGTACAGAAGCAGCAATTCATTTTGAATGTGCTTTCTTGAATTTTTGAACATATTAGTGCAATAATGAATTGTAATATTTCATCTCAGTTATCCACTAAAATAAATGAACTTCCACACTATCTTGAGATTAATGACAATAATCATCTTGCAAATTCACCTGGAATGATTACAATGATAGCATATAGACATCTATTGTTTCATAAATCTTCATTATCCGTATCATTCATACATAACAGAAGAATGCCAGGAAAATGGATATGCATTCTAAGACTTCGCCTTTGCTGTTCCACATGTACAAAATAACTTCATTACAAAAAAAGGAAACACAATACTGTCTTGTCTAAAAGGCATACTTAGGATGTGCATATTTTCAAGATGCCAGGACAGTTGTGAATGATAATGTCACAGTTGCCAGTGCAGAAATTGAATTTGGGAAACAAGATAACATTAAAAATTTAGTTATTGATGAAATAACATGAAAAATAAAGGTAATTACTCAAATCTCATGCTTAGCAATCGTTGGGACATTTAAGATGCTGAAAGTGACCCTACATATTTTCAACAGAAAACACAATAGGCAGTTGCACAGTCATCAAATATTTGAATGATTTAAATGCAATGTTACTTATGGACAAGAGAAGAAGTAGTGACAGGGGAAAGAGACAAGCCTAGGGGCAGAGAAAATAGCTGTTATAAGCTTATCTTCAGTATCAGCCTTGAGATACTACGCAAAGCAAGCATATAAACAGAAAAGTGGTTTTTGAAATCTGAAACTGTTCAAACAATGTGCTATTGTTACCTTAACCCTTCCAGAGAGTTTGATGTTGAAACTGGAGAATAAAGTGATTTCAAAACATCAGGCTCAGAATCCAGTGCATTGTACTGGTGTACATACCCTGCAACATCAAAATGTTTTTGTTAAATTTGATGGCAAAGAAACTATCCAAGAGCATGATACTAGGCCTGTTCCAGGATATTGATCACAAAGAAAAAGTGTAGAGATAGAAAAAAGTTCTCTGATAACAATTCAGCCAACTCTTGAAATTATCTATGAAGCTAATTAGCTCAACAGTGATCCAAGGACTTAAAGTTTCCAATACAAGTATGCTCGAGTTGCCCCTTGTTTCATTAAACACATAATCAGAATAGCCAAAAAAAGCATCTCAAGTATTACTGCAAAAACAAAAAATATATCCACCTTTAACAACTCATATAACAAACACTTAGTCAAACTCACCAATGTAGATGCTTATGAAGAACCCAGCAAAAATTGCTTCAGCTATCATAATAATCCTGTATTTGACAACCAGGTCATAAAATGGTAATAAGATGACATTTTCACATGCTAGTAGTTAGGATAGTGTAACAGGCTACATATGCTACCCACACTAGGCTTGGCCAACCTTTCCAAACAAGGGAAATGCTTAGCTCACATAATTATATATTGTTAGTCAAATTTAAATAACAAACACTTTACTAACTAGGCAGTATATTATAATTCAATCCAATTCTTTTAAGAGGAAAAAGAAAGCTGTAGAAAAATATCACAAGATGGGATGCCAAAGCAACAGAACTTGCTAGAACCTAGTGAAATTGAACATTGCTTCTCAGAAATGTACACTTACCTAAGCATTGTATGTATAGACAGAATGCCAATGTATGGTTCCCAGACAAGGATAAGTAGCATTGCAGCAGTTCCTGCAATAAAGTATGTCTATTACAGATAATCTGTTGAAGTTCAAAACGTTGTTTAACACATTTGAGATTTTAGTTCAAGTACATGAGCCAGCAGCTGCAATGAACACAGGCAGCAACCATCAAATCAGTGACAGTTGATCTTAAACTAGTAGTAAACAAAGAACTTAGAAACCAAAAATTAGAATGGAAAAATGGATACAACAATAATTATCTGATCAGTCCCCAAAATATTTCAGTGAAAGAATCAGTTAAATGGCACTTAGTGACCCTTTTGAGAAGTGAAAACACTGGGTTGAAGATTATATTCTACAAAATTTCATTACTTTAGAAAGCAAGTCAACAAAAGATTATTGCCATTTATAATTCCTTTTTAAGAAGAATTTGAAGGTTACAAAAACATGGGGAGGCAATTGACCTGCCATAACCAGAAGAAAAAATACTATAATTTCTTCTGATTAGACCACACCAAAGGAAAGGTTTAGAACCCTCAGAAAAATATTTGCTACTGTAGAAAAGAATTACAGTATAATAGGATAACAGTGGAAATACTCATACCATATGCTATGACAGTAAATGGTAGGCGAATAATGTGCTTCAACTTTTGGCTAAACACATAGTAACCCTGCAAAATCCATGCATGTCTCACACAATTAGATCCCAAAAGCTACAATCTACCAATCAGGATAAGACACCAGAAACAAAAAATTAATACAAAAATCCTTTAATTAACTGGATAACATAAATAATTGTGCAATTTAATTATTTTAGTCAATAAAATTTAAGCAAACTGGAAAAAGGGAATCACATCAATCTCCAGGACTTTTCAGCTTTTCACAATACAAGGACATACAAAAATTTCCTAATCCCCCATTAATTCCTGCAATTACCCAAAATCTGCCATTCTTTTGCTGGTGTTATATTACACAGAATCAGACATGAATGAAATGTAAGTCAAAAAAGTGTTACTGGTTTACCAATAGCCCTTCCAAATGAATAGACTTAACATATGGTTATATATATATATATAGAGAGAGAGAGAGAGAGAGAAAGAGAGAGAACCTGTAACCGTATCTTTTGGACTTGGTAAGCAAGATATTGCTTAAATATGCCTGCACACAATGAACAAAAGGAAGATAATATGAGGAGGCAAGTTAAAAAGATTACAACAACATATCAAAACTAAATTGAAAAAAGAAAATGAAAGAAGAAGTCTACGAAAGATAATTCAAATCCTCCATTGAAATTAAAGTACATAACTTATCAACTAGAAGAATAAATCGAAAAGGGTAAAGAAAACCAAATAAGTACCAGTAAACACCAGAAGAATTACATCAGAACTACAAAGCAAAGGTGTCATCAGCCCTTTTTGAGGATGAAAAAACAATGTAGCTCCAACAGCAAAAATAGCATAACCTGCCTAAAGTTTGAGATATTCAGCATTGTTTGTAAATTAATTCAACATAATATGAGAATAGAAAGAAGAATTGATACTTGCCAATAGAATACAGTAGAATATGCTCCCCAAAATACTTGTAGGCTTTCGGTGACCATATAATGGAGCCTCATGCAATAGGTCAACGAACCTATGGCAGAATGGATTAGCAATTCATTACTTCAAAGCATGAACCTCTAATGAAGCTGAAATATGGAACCATATATCTATATCTTATTTTGCATTGAGCAAATAATATTTAATTCTCACTCCCTGCAATTCTGATTACCTCAATTTGAAAAACGTGATTATAGGCATTAAATCTTTCTAAAAATCCTCAACAAAGCATGTTTTACTAGATAACAACCATAATCTGATTTACTTCTACTATTTTGTCCTAACCATTACCACAAATTTCTCCCTCCCATTTTTAGTAAACAAAAAAAATCTATGTTCTGCATTTCGATTCTTCCACCCTGAATAACCTAAAAGTAGCCTGCGATTCCAAGACTTTATAACTAGAAACTCAAAAGGTTAAGGCAATCAAAATTTTATCTTAGTTAGGGACAGTACCAGCCGGCAAAGTATCAAATTTCGAACAACACACAGAAATAACCGCAAAAAGAAAAACACAAATTCTATCACCGAAATTAATTTTGCCTAAGATATCCTGAAAATTTTCCACCGTGCTGCTTTTTATTTATTTAAAAAAAAAAGAAATTTGCCAATTCCTTTCTGGCGATTCAACGACGCATTACGAAAAGAGCAGCAAATTTAACAGAGATTTCAGAACGAAAATCGGTTTAAAAAAAGAAAGAAAAGAAAATCAGATTAATCAACAGCGGAGCTTCGGAGATTTAACGCATTTCTCGAAAATTCTCAGACAAACTACAAACGTAAAGGCATAGCTTAATCAGTGCGTGTGTGCGTGAAACTTACAGATTTTCTTCATCTGGAGATGCAACGTTGGTAGAAGAATGTCTGTCCGCTGCCATTGCTTTCGTTTTTAATTTTCCCCTTTTTTTTTTTTTGGGTTTTTTCCCTTCTTCAACTTCGTCACTTCATTTATTACCAGTTCATTCTTTTTTTTCTCAAATTTTTTATATACAATCTATTATAATGGATAGTAAATTTAGGGGTTCACTTGGTAAATTTAATTTAATCGCTGTAAATTTGAAACTGTAGAAAATTCGTAAATACTAAACACCTAACGCTTATGATGGAGTTCGCAAATACGGTAGCGGTAAAGATATTTTTTGGTTTCAAATTAATTTTCTTTTTAAGATTTCAACATGAGCTTGCATTTGAACAAATACGGATTTTCTTTTCGAATGAGCAAAAAGAAAAAAGTTTACGGATGAGCAAAAAGTTAATTTTTCTCAAATAAAAATAAATTATCTAAACACATTTTTATTTTAAAATTTAAAATTCAAATTTTTCAACTCAAATTTCTCTCATTTAATTTTAAAAAAATTTTCCTCATATTTTCCCTCTAAAATACTTTTTTTTATTAAAAAATATATCCACTAAAATTTTCACACATTTCAATATCACTTTTTTTCAAATACATTACACTCCAAACGGAGCATAAAGGAAAATTTACCTGACTACATTTTCATCTGTTGTAATACCTGTTTCTTCTATTAATGAAATTTATTCATTGATTTGCATATAGGGAGGAGTATTGTAAAAGGGTATACTGCTAGCCGTCCCTGAATTTGGTTCCCAAATCTTCACAAGACTTTGAACAATTTTTAGAAAAAGTATGTTACTATCTATATATATTTGAAACTTTTAAATTTTTGCCCCACTAATTTTTAATCTTTGCATCATTAATTTGTCAAATATCATACCTAGGTATAAAATTTAAACAACTTTTTATTTATTTATTTTTTATTTTTTTTATGACTCAAAATCATCATATGTAAATTTACGGATGCTATCAAATTTCACGGCATGAAAGTTCGAACTCTCGTGACGAGTTAGTCAGAAAGATCTCCCCACCTTATCACTAGGCTACCCTGTGGGGCAAATTTAAACAACTTTTAATCCTCTCTTTCGTTGAGTTATAACAAGTTATGACTCATTGCCATTAATTGCAATGGGTATGTCACGCTTTTTTAATTAACAAGATATGACGATACTAGAAAATGGCAGCAAATTAACCTTACATATTAAGCAGTGAACATGAGCATTGAAGATGCAATCCTCCTCACTGGTGTAGTGATAGCAGGGATCATCAAGGTCCCTTTCCTCTTCGCAGGCATAGCAATAAAACTTCGCATCTTCATCTCGAACCTCATCTGGCAACTCCTTAACACGAGATCTGCTAAGGGTGAGGAGATGAATGTGGCAATCATGTTTGAAGGTTTCAGGCAATGATGGAAGGCAACGAAGATGGATACTGCAATTGGATTCACTTATGCAACAGCGGAGGGAAAAGTCATACTGAAAATAGTGTTGGATGAGCGAGTGACAAATACATTTTCAAGTATTATTAGCTACAACTATGAACTACCATATAAGAAAACCGAAATTCAAACCAATCAAGAACAGATTTCCCCTTCAAAGATGGTTATGTTATGCTAGATCAATGCATGTTCTAGAACCAGTCAACATGATTATCCATTTTCTAAATTTCCAGGTCATTCTTCGTATACTTCATTGGTCAAGTAAAACTATAACCAAAAAAAAAAAAAAAAAAATGATATGGTCAACTAAATTGAATATATTCTGCTAACAGAAAATGACTTATTCAATGATTCTGGCAGTCAATCTTCCCTTAAACTACATCATGAAAATCACATACTAGCATTCATGTTAGAGTTGGCAGCGTCTTAAACAACCAATATGACTGGAATATGGTAAAATCAATGCAAGCCAAAATAAAAAAATGGAGCCATTAGCAGACTCTAATGTCATCATCCTTTTTTATACCAGGAAAACATCGTGGTTACCATAACTGGAGCTTTGACCAATCAATCACTTTATCTTATAAAAATTCAACATCCATGTATACTACATAATTTGCACGCAACTCGGAAGACCAAGTATGAGCAGCAACTAAATACGTATATGTGCAAAATGGTTTAGTTTGATCCTAACAAGGAGTAACAAATGCTTCACCAGAATTGGTCTAAGTATTAATGAAAACACTCAGAAAATAGCAGAAACATAGATGATCCTAACAATTATGGCTACAAAGGCACTTGAGCTATAAACTCGGTCGCTTCTATTTTTGGTAAGTCCATGTGACGCTATACTATACATTTGCGTGTTGATGTTGCAAGGGGGGTAATAGACTAGGTTATCCCTTCCTCCAGTAGTAAAAGAAACTATGTTATAGTACAAATTGAAGCTTATATGGGCAGATGAACTGAGGAGTTAAAAAAATTTTCAAAAAAATAATTGAAAAAAAAGGTTGTAGCTATAGACTGTGTTTAAGTTAGCAAATTTATGCTTAGAACAAAAAATCAAAATTTTCAATTAGTTCCTAAATAATGAAAAGAAATAAGCTACAGATACAATTTATAAAATTTTCATTGCACGAGAGTGGACTACTACTGCAGAGTCTATAGTAGAAGTAAGAGGAGTGAAAGAGAAAGTAAGAGGAGTGAAAGAGAAAGCCTAAAATGATTGAAGAGCCTGTCAAGCAAACCAAGAATGGCCCGCCAATTAATCAGTCGCAAGAAGTTCAATAATTTTACATGCAAACTTCAGGGCGGAGGCAAGCCATTCTTGGCTTCCAAACAAGCCTCTCATTAACATCATAGGCATCTCTTCCAAGAAAAATGTTGATCCAGTAATGTCTGTGCATGCATGCTTAAATTACTGACCCTAATAAACTGAATAAAGTATAAAAAGGTTGCTCATTTTATACCTACAGGCAAAACAAACTCATGCAGCTGTAGGATACCCACAGCTTTTTGTTTTTGTCAATTCTTATCGATATATTCATTTTAATGCAGGCCCCATAACAGAAATAATGAAAACTTTCGGCATCACTCCAGCTAATAAGTTTTACTGTAGGATAGGCCTGAAAGAAAAGCTATCTTCTTGATTACATGCTTACAGCTTCGTCTGTACTGATAAAAAAAATTGGGATGAGGGCCATGTTAATGAACTGACTAATGCTTAACCTGATTAGGAATGAGGATTGCGACCCGGAACCTAACCATCTAAAGAACAACCATTCCATTTTTATTTTTTTTCTTTTGTGTCATTTACGGCTCTCTCTTCCTGATGTTGGAATAGAATATGGATGATGAATGATGAAAACCTCACCGTTAAGCTTATGAAATCTGTCTCATTTTCTTTAACTAGTCCTCGTCCCGGTTTTTACGTTGCACGGTTTCTAAATATGCCAAATTTTTACATTTTGCAAGCTTGTTTTATTAGGATGAGCGAATAAATGTGCAAAAAGACATCAACATATTTGTAATTAGCCCTTTTAATCAATAGAGATATGGAGATGTTGCTTCAGGGAAACATTTTATAGGGAAAGAATGAAACACTTCAAGTAAATAAGATTGTTCACCAAAGACGGACAACCATATACATGAGATAAAACCAGAAGATCAATCAACCAGCCACAACCTCTTTTTGTGAATATGCTCCTGATGTTTTTCTAATTTTTATAAAATTATTTGAGCGGTAATTGTGTGCCTCACATCTTCATTGTTTTTCGCCACAACATATATGAATATTTTGTGGTTGATTGAAAAAGTTAGAAACCACTTGAAGAATTGTTGATTATCAGATTCAAATAGTCTTGCTCTTAGTCATTTTTTTAGTTGCGGTAACACAGTCTACGGATTTATCTTTTTAGGGAAATTTCTTTTCACTTATACAGAATTGGTCAAAAATTCAGGACTTGTGAATTTGGGTTGGAGATTGGCAATAATGGATTCTTCAACAACACTACTGATACAACTAGCTCAATGTCTTGACCTTGAATGATAACTTTAACCTCCAAATGAAATTGATTTGAAAATAAACTCAACAATAATTAAATTTTATTAGGAAAAAAAAAAAAAACCCCCAAGAAGTTATGGGTTGTTATCCCCCCTTCCTTGTAAGGGTCTTACTTGTAGGATTGAGTTATTGGAAGAGCACGTCAACAAAGATTCTTTATTAGTTGATAATAATTGACATAGATGGATATTTTTTAGCTCTTGTGATACTGTAAATCTTTGAAAACAAGCCAAGGCGCAACAATTTTTTTTAATAATTAAAAATTAACATGAAAATCCACCAGACAAAAAAAAAAAAAACAGTATAAATACCATGCATTAATTCTTAACCATTTTCTAGTTCAATCATTCTCGTGTACTGGGAAACACTAACGATGCACTCTTGTTCTCTCGGTAAGTAAGTCCCAATGTCTGAATGCTTTTTGTACGACTGATCAGTTTTAGCAAGTTCCCAGTTCCATGTGGTGAACTCGTGAACTTGATTAATCTTCCAGATGCGCCTTAAACTACAAAAAATAGGAATAGCAAAATTAAACTCATCCCAATAAATTAACATAACCCACCCAGGATTTTGTCTGGTAATGTAGAATAAGGCTATGGAATAGAAAACACGTTTTCTAATGGCCTGGCCTAATTCCAGAAGTAGTAGATGATTTGTCAAATCAGTTAGTTGTCTGATGAGTTGGTTACTAATTCCAGAAGTAATGGTGGAATAAGTGTTAAGAATAAAATTTCAAATACAATCTTATCCTAGTTTACCTTGTTTGTATCTAAATTTAAATTACTTTAAATTACAAATTATACAGATAGATTACTTGTATCTTTCTTTCTTTCCCTATAAGAGGTGATTATATATCATAAATAAAACAAGTTGAATTTAACAGATATCATATTCCTGACAATAAGAAATGGTTCTGGATTGAATTCAGTTGCTTCCTCTTTTCAATTTCTTCACTCCTCCCCCAGAATTAGAAAGAAGGGGGAGGAATGGGGATGAAACATTATAAATGGAACGCCTTTTCTTTCTTGCCTTCGTCACTCTGGCCATTCACCTCGCAGCGGCCGAAACTTCAATTCTCAATGCACTGGGAAACAATACAGATGAACTCTCGTTCTCCCGGTTTCTTGCCAGGTAATTAATTTTAAACTCCCAATCTCTGAATGTTTTTGGTAGAACTGACTTTGGATTAGCATTTTTTTTTTTTTAATTTGCAATCACATACAGTGGAAAGGGAGTAGTTTGATCCTTATATTTTTGTGTTGACGAGGAAAGGTACGGAAAGACCTACACTGCAGTGGAAGAGATCAATCAGAGATTCCACATATTCAAAGAGAATGTCCCGAAGATCAAATCTCATAACAAGAGAAGATCTTCTTACACTCTAGCTGTTAACCGTGAGATATATAATAACTTACGACTTTCCCCTTCTTGAAGAATTTGATATGTAGATATCCCTGAACAACGAGGTTTATTGCGCATAGTGATAGTGATTTTGGCGCGCAGAGTTTGCTGACATGACGTGGGAGGAGTTCCGCCAGCAAATGCTTGGAGCTCCTCAGAGCTGTTCTGCAACTGTCAGAAGCCATCTCCAGCACACGGATGTTGTTGCCATTACTGAAAGGGTACTGAAGTCTCCAGTTAATCACTTGGGCCCTGTTGCATATTGCGAGCATAATTAGTGACTTATTTCTGATGGTTAAGGGGTACTTACGGTTTTCATCTAGAAAATGGAAGGCACACAAAGTTTTTGAGATAAATCTTCTGCTTAATTTATCTTTACAGACATGAATGTGTCTATATACAAGTCCCTTGCGAATCAGTATTGTTAATTTAGATATCGAGATATATAACAAGATGAGCAAGGATTTTATGGTTGCCTAGAATTAATGATCTGACAAATTATGACGCAGAAAGACTGGAGGGAGGCTGGCATAGTGAGCGCAGTCAAAAATCAAGGAGGTGGCTGTGGGTTTTGCTGGGCATTCAGGTCTATTATATGTTTTAGTCGGGAGGCAGTTTGGCAGTTGAAGTTAAATTTTTATTAAAACGTAGTTGCCTGCAGTGCCACCGGTGCCCTGGAGGCAGCCTACACGCAAGCTACTGGAGAGAAGAGACTTGTGTCAGAGCAGCAGCTTGTGGACTGCGGCTGCAATGGGGGTCTGCCATCTCGAGCGTTTGAGTATGTCAAGTACAATGGTGGAATATCCACCGATAATGAGTATCCATACACCGGAAAGGACGGTGCTTGCAGACGCGATACCAAAAATGTTGCGCGAGTTACGCACATCGTTAACATAACCAGGGTAAGTAATTAAATGGGTAGAAGCAATTTCCCAATTAAAGTTTTCATTCTATGATTGGAAGTTAAATAATTCAATAGCAATGTGGCTTATTTTCTCTCTGAATTTTTTCTTACTTTTGAGAAATATCAGGGCGAACAAGCAGAACTAAAATATGCAGTAGGTAACATGCGACCAGTTAGTGTGTCATTTGCGGTGATGGATGACTTCTTTTTATACGGAAGAGGGGTTTATTCCAATGATAAATGTGGAAATACTGAAACTGAGAGTATGGATGCTCCATTTCCATGGTGGACTTAATAATATTTTGGATGCCTGTTAATTCAAAACTCTTATCTCTAATCTATCTATCATGTGGTGAAGTGGTAGGATTTGAATCATGCCGTGTTAAGCGTTGGTTATGGAGTTGATGAATACGGAACCAGTTATTGGATAACTAAGAACTCATGGGGACCAAGCTGTTACAGAGAGAGAGAAGGAGAGAGTTGATCCAATTCACAATCACTAATTAATTACAGAGAGAGAGAGCAGGAGAGAGTTGATCAATTACCGCACAAATTTTTTCCCAGCTCCTCCTCCCCTTGACCCCATGAGTTCTTCATTATCCAATAACTGGTTCCGTATTCATCAACTCCATAACCAACACTTAACACGGCATGATTCAAATCCTGCCAATTCACCACATGATAGATAGATTTGAGATAAGAGTTTTTAATTAACAGGCATCCGAAAGATTAAGTTCACCATGGAAATGGAGCATCTATACTCATAGTTTCAGTATTTCCACATTTATCATTGGAATAAACTCTTCCTAAAGAAGTCATCCATCACCTCAAATGCCACACTAACCGGTCGAATGTTACCTACGGCATATTTTAGTTCAGCTTCGTCGCCCTGATATTCCTCAAAAGTAAGAAAGAATTCATAGAGAAAATAGGCCACGTTGGTATTGAATTATTTAACTTCCAATCATAGAATGGGAACTGAAATTGGGAAATTGCTTCCACCCATTTAATTACTTGCCCAATCATAGAAAATAAGCCACATTAGTGATTACTGTTTTAGCCCAAAGTCACCAAGGTTATTTGAATTCATGGGCATCTTTAACTGATCCAAAAAATTATCGTGTTCGGCCGAGTAATGGGTCATGAGCTTTCTTGCCATAAAATGTTGTTTGAATTAAAATTAAACAAACTAAACCCAACACATAGAATTGTTTCAAATGAAATAAAAAATAAATCAAACAAATTTTTTTTTCCGGGGGCAACAATGAAAATAACAAATTTTTATCATTAAATCCGAATTTTAAAATTCTATTTTCACAAATATTCAAACTAGACACATTGCTATATTTTAGTTGAATTCCACTATCCAACCCAAATTTAACAAAGTTCCATGACTAAATTAGACACAATATGGAGAAAAAAGACCCGATAAATAGGGACAAAAAATATCTAAAACTATAATATTGAGTTTCACAAAACAGCAAATTGCATAACAGATTGAACGCAGATACTACTCTCTAACTCTTGCCCATGCCAATCTTGATGTTGCTCAAACTAGTATCACTCAAAGAAGCACGAATCACATCTCACGAAATGCAATACAATCCCCCAATTCTTTCAAAAAGAAGAAGCACAAATATCTCACAAAGTGGGTGTAATCCCTCAATTCTTAAAAAAAACACAAAACAAAATCAATTTAAGTGCAATAGCACCTAAATCGCACGTGGAGTGGTTCGCAGTGCCGCAAGAATTGACTGAAGCTCCGCAGAGCACCAACACCGAAGTTAAACAATTTTACCACCGAGACATGGTGCTATTGTTAACAATCCTTTGGCAATCTACATGGTCCAGTTGATCATAATTAGAAAAATTTCGGAGTGAATTTTACATGCCTTCGAAAAAAATGGACAATTGATGAGTATTGCGTATTTTGTCATATACGGGGATGAAGAAATTTGAACTTACACTTCCAATACAGACTTTATCTATATTTTCGTGACACATCACACATGTTTAGAATTATTCTAAATCAAAATCCTACTAGTTTTGTATACTCTAACATATATATGCAAATATCAATACACTATACATAATTGATTTATAATAGTTAAAAGTAAAGTTGAGAAAAAGTTCAGCTAATTGAAAGGAGAATCTTCACATTTTTTTCAACCTATGTCTACTCCTGTATATTATACTAGGAATATTCTTCTTTTTTTTGGGTCCTAGTTATAGGAGGTTTATTGACTGTGATTTGTTTGTTATGACCATTAATTCCAAGCTTAAATAATTGCCAATTAAATAGTCTATTTACTTTTCCATTTTTTTCTTGTATTTTCCGTTTTTGATATTTTTCTATCGTATATTTCATAACCTAAAGATAATCCGCCAAAAAATGTCGATCCATTTTTATCATTATCAACTAATTGGAGAGTCTTCTTCCAATAAATCAATCCTAGAATAACACCCTTAAAAGGTAAGGATGGATATTAAATTCAAATGGACCCTCAACAATAATTAAATTATAAGGAAAAAAACGATTATAAATCAATTATGTATAGTGTGTTCATATTTATATACTCATCGTGTTTAAAAAAAGAGTCCAAGGTTGTTTTGGTACAAAAATTTTTAAGTGACAAAATATAATACAATTAATACACAATTAAAATTGAAAGTGACTCTGTTAGCGCAATCAATTGGTTTAAAAATCCAGACAATGCCCCCTAACACCTTAAAAATGTCTCAAACCACTTAGATCTGCTGAAGAAGAAAATTAAGCACTAGGAGGCTTACTATATTCCAAGGGACATCAATAATATGGCCGATAGATTGGCAAAGTCAAGAGTATCGAGATTGCAAAACTTGTCGGCAATTATTGAGCAATAAGTGCATACCTCTATTTCCTGCTTCTATAGTAGTCTGTAGAGTAGGATTGCTATTATGCCATTCTTATTTATTGTCTTCTTTATTGTAAACTTTGTTCTAAATATCTAATAATAAATTTTGTTTTCTTGTCTTGTCAAAAAAAAAAAACACAATTAAATATATAATTTTACTTTTTTTTTTTAATAACGGTAAAAGTCTATATATGATTTTCCTTTTTTTTTGTGATTATCCTAGTAAATTTATGCTTACGAGTAACTCAAATGATAAATAAGGACTGTGCAACAAAGATAAGGATATAATTGCAGCATAATCATGTTTATCGCAATTTTGCTGAGAAAATTTCTGCTAAAAGTAATGAATAAGTCCAAATGTATGCATCCTCTTGTCAGTTATGAATTAATTTTTAGAACGAGGCCCGGGGAGTGAAACAGTATAAATATACCACGCATTCTTAAATCATTCTCAAGTTCTCAAGTGCCGTTCTCTACTCTAGTCCAATCTAATTATTCTCAAACATCCTCCTGTAATGGAACGCTTTTTCTTTCTTCTTGCCTTCGTCATTCTGGCCACCAGCTTAATGGCCATTCATCTCGCAACGGCTGAGAATCCAAGGAAGATGGCAAGCAGTTCGAGTCACCATCCCGAAACTTCAATTCTCAATGCACTGGGAAACAATACAGATGCACTGTCGTTCTCCCGGTTTCTTGGCCGGTAATTAATTTTAAACTCCCAATCTCTGAATGTTTTTGGTAGAACTGATTTTGGATTCGCTTTTTTGTTTTTTTTTTTTTTAATTTGCAATCACATACAGTGGAAAGGGAATAGTTTTGATCCTTATATTTTTGTGTTGACGAGGAAAGGTACGGAAAGACCTACACTGCAGTGGAAGAGATCAATCAGAGATTCCGCATATTCAAAGAGAATGTCCAGAAGATCAAATCTCATAACAAGAGAAGATCGTCTTACACTCTAGCTGTTAACCGTGAGATATATAATAACTTACGACTTTCCCCTTCTTGAAGAATTTGATATGTAGATATCCCTGAACAACAAGGTTTATTGCATGCATATTGATGGTGTTTTTGGCGCGCAGAGTTTGCTGACATGACGTGGGAGGAGTTCCGCCAGCAAATGCTTGGAGCTTCTCAGAACTGTGCTGCAACTGTCAGAAGCCATCTCCAGCACACGGATGTTGCTGCCGTTCCTGAAAGGGTACGGAAGTCTTCTGTTAATCACTTAGGCCCTGTTGAATATTATGAGCATAAATTTGTTACTCATTTCTAATGTTTAAGGGGTACTTACGGTTTTCATCTAGAAAATGGAAGGCAGACAAAATTTTTGAGATAAATCTTCTCCATAATTTATCTTCACAGACATGCATGCGTCTATATACAAGTCCCTTGTAAATCAGTATGGTGGTCAAAAATTAATTTAGATATCGAGATGTAAAACATGATAAGCAAGGATTTCATGTTGCCAAGAGTTAATGACCTGACTAATTATGACGCAGAAAGACTGGAGGGAGGCTGGCATAGTGAGCCCAGTCAAAAATCAAGGTAGTAGCTGTGGGTCTTGCTGGGCATTCAGGTATATTATATGTTTTAGTTGGGAGGCAGCTCGGCAGTTGAATTTAAATTTTTATTAAAACGTAATTGTCTGCAGTGCCACTGGTGCTATAGAGGCAGCCTACGCGCAAGCTACTGGAAAGAAGATACTTATGTCAGAGCAGCAGCTTGTGGACTGCGCTGATGCCTTTAACAATTTCGGCTGCAATGGGGGTCTGCCACCTCAAGCGTTTGAGTATGTCAAGTACAATGGTGGAATATCCTCCGAGGATGAGTATCCATACACCGGAAACGATGGTGATTGCAGACGCGACACCAAAAAGGTTGCGCGAGTTACTCACGTTGTTAACATAACCAGGGTAAGTAATTAAATGCGTAGAAGCAATTTCCCAATTTCAGTTCTCATTCTATGATTAGAAGTTAAATAATTCAACACCAATGTGGCTTATTTGCTCTCTGAATTCTTTCTTAATTTTGTGGAATATCAGGGCGACGAAGGAGAACTAAAATATGCAGTAGGTAACATTCGACCGGTTAGTGTGGCATTTGAGGTCATGGACAACTTCCATTTCTACGGAGGAGGAGTTTATTCCAATGACAAATGTGGAAATACTGAAAGTGTGAGTATAGATGCTCCATTTCCATGGTAAACTTAATCTTCCGGATGCCTGTTAATTAAAAACTCTTTATCTCTAATCTATCTATCATGTGGTGAATTGGCAGGATTTGAATCATGCCGTGTTAAGTGTTGGTTATGGAGTTGATGAATACGGAACCAATTATTGGATAATGAAGAACTCATGGGGGCCAAACTGGGGGGAGAAGGGATTCTTTAGGTTGGAGCTGGGAAAAAATATGTGCGGTAATTGATCAACACTCTTCTGCTCTCTCTATATATATATCTCTTGGAAATTAATCAGTGATTGTGAATTGGATTATGATTCTAATGTTAATCACGTGGCTACAGGGGTTGCAATCTGTGCTTCTTTCCCCGATGTTGCCTGATGAATTCAAGCTTCAGCAGTCAAGGCCTTGAGTCATTTTAATAATGCTGTAAAAGATTAGGACTTTATAATTTGTGGGTTAAATTTCAGGATTTGTCAATTTGGGTTGGTAATTTGCAATAATGGTTCTCTTATCCATGAAGACAACTGTGATGAATTTTATCTTTATTCTTGCATCATCTTGACCTCTAAAGAGTACCCCTGAAAAGGAACTCAACAATAATAAAATACAACTTTTAAAAAAAATTAAAAAAAACAAAAACAAAAACAAAATTTCTTTGATTAGTTGACAATAATAAAAATCGATCGACATTTTTTTGGAGGCATAGCTTTTAGGTAATGAAATATAGGACAAAAAATATATATTAGAAAGGGAAAATACAAGGAAAACTAGAAAAGTAAGTACACTATTTAATTGGAAATTATTTAAGCTTGGAATCAATGGTCCTAACAAACAAATCACAGTCAATAAACCTCCCATAACAAGGACAAATATATATATATATATATATATATATATATATATAAAACACAATAACATTAGAAGTTACATAAGATTATACACAAAAATATCTTTTTGTTTTAAGTTCTCTTAACCCTATGCCCCTTGAAGGTCTTTCTCTATCAGCAAATTCTTTTTCTATTTATTATGATATTAGGTCTATAAATTTATCACTTTGGTTTATTTAAAGAATGAATTGATAATAATTCACTTACCTAATAACCAAAAAATCTACTTGAATGAATGAAAATATCTTTTTTTTTAAAAAAAAGCAACAAAAAATTCGTTT
Source organism: Gynochthodes officinalis (assembly GCA_020080225.1). Classification (NCBI taxonomy): domain Eukaryota; kingdom Viridiplantae; phylum Streptophyta; class Magnoliopsida; order Gentianales; family Rubiaceae; genus Gynochthodes; species Gynochthodes officinalis. The sequence continues at coordinate 42,488,857 of CM034615.1, read as the reverse complement.
TGAAAATTTGTTCAAAATTGAATGAGATTGTCTTTTTGAAAAGGAAACCAAAAGAAAAAAGAAAGAGTTTTACTGTAATATTTTTTTAAAAAATTATAAAGGTTTATTTTGTAATTAAGTCAAATCGTAAGAGGGAAAATGAAATAATTTTTACTTTTTTGTTCTTTTTGCAAGGACGTTAGGTCTAATGATTAAAAATATAGAGATCAATCAATAATAAAACTAAACCACAAGGGAGGAAATGTAATTAACACAAATTAGTTTTTTTTTTTTTTTAATGGTGCTAACGGCTTTTCTTCCCCAGAGAGATTAGATATATTTTTAACCTTCATGCTCAAAAAGGGAATCCTATTATGATTGGGTCTAATTTTTCAAGAAAATCTCCTATCACACTCTTTGTATATCATTATATGTTAGTATACTCAAATAAATTGGTATACGTCTCATAACTTGTGTTAATATTTATACTATTAATATTTATTTTCATTATAATATATTTTAATGTTAAGAGTTTATATCTTTATTGTTAAATTATTTTTATTTTAAATTCTTAATGTAGGAAAAAATCAAAAAATAGCACAAAAGTTTATTAAAATATTAGACTGATACGGGAAATAAACAACTTAATCTTAAAATTAATTGGAACGTATATATATATATATTACTAGAAAATATTATAAAATTTATACTAATTTATTAAAATATATAATAAAGAATAGACAAAAAAGAACAACAATAGATCTGAAGCTGTAATTTTCTTTCTTGTTTGCCGTTTGATTAACATTATAATCAGTTGTCTTTAATATTTGTCAGATTTTAAAATGATCTAATTTATCGTCTCATATATAAAAATAATTCATTTATTTCACACGAGAGGATAACTGAACATCACAATGTTGGCAACCATTCAACCTCCTAGGCCATAATTTCATTGCCAATCATGTAATTTTTTGAATTTTCTATCTGGAAAAAAGAAATAAAAACCATCCTCCTTAACATCCCAAACACAAAGCGCCAATCTCTCACCTTGTCCAAACACATAGCAGTTCTTATGTAAATCTTTATCGTAAACATCAAACGTCTGTTTTTTCTCACCCCATCCAAATTGGCAAGTATAGATAGGTTCTCCCCATGTACCTGTGGAGAAGGGAATTGCAATTCTACCGTGAAATGGGATTGTTCTGTTGCCCCGGTCATCTCCCTTGGATGACTGACAATGAGCCCATAGCACCGATGTTTTTGGCGAAACATGATTGTTTATGCCCACTACTACGTGGTGTTGAGCAACAACGAAAGTTGAGCAACAAAAGAGACATGCCACAAAAATGAAAGATAGAGAAATGGAAGTTTTGAGTGAAGTTGTCGGAGTAGCCATGTTATTTCTGTGTATTGTCTTGTGGTAGGCAAAACAGATTTATATGACAAAAATTATGGCAAGGTACTAGTGGTAATGATATTTATAACTACTGACTTTTTATAATGACTGACATGGCAAGTATAAAAAAATAAAATTATTTCTTACTATTTTGTATTTTTTAAAAGATATGATAATTAAATTTTATCTCTTCATACTTACCACATCAGTCATTATAAAAAGTCATTAAAAATATCATTACTCAATTAAATAATATTGTCATGTTTTTGTCCGCAAGGTGAATATACAAAATCTTTTGAATTTAATGCCTGAGATAATTAGACGGTTATGACTAGAATTCAATGCGTGAAATAATTTTTAGACAGTTATATAAGATTATGTGAGTATAAAGGACAACATTAATTAATCGTTTGCGTTTTACTATAACTACCCTTTCGATTTTTTTGCGTTTCAACCCCCAAAAAAAAAATACCCTTTAGATTTACATAATCTTATATAACTACCTAATTAAACAAAAAATGACAACATTAATTAATCGTTAGTGTTTTACTATAATTTTTTTTTTTTGGTATATAAATTTCTTTTGCTTAGCACAAAAACAGACGGACATATGATGGATATTCCAAAGGCTTCACTCAAAACTTCCATTTCTCTATGTTTCATTTTTGTTGCATGTTTCCATTCTTCCTCAACCACCGTCGTTGCTAGTCAAAGGGTAACGGTGGGCATATACAATAAGCTTTCGGGTTTAGCACTGACCTCTGTGATATGGGTTCATTGTAGATCAATCAAAGGGGATGATGATAAGGGCATCAGAAGAATTTTACGGAATGATCTGCATGCTTTTGGTTTTTGGACAACTGCTCCAGGAGATCCCACCTACACCTGCCAAATCCAATGGGATGTGAAGGAACAAGAATTTAATATTTATGATAATGATTTGCACAAGAACTGTTTTAAGTTCGAACAAGATAGATCCCTTTATTGTTTGTGGCTTGTAAAGGATGATGGGTTTTATTTCTTGTTTCCAGATAAAAAGTTGAAAAAATTACATGATTGGTAACTTTATAATGTACCATTATCCTTTAATGTGAAATGGATTATTTTAATACTACATGAATTGAAATGATAAACTTTGATGTCCATGATTCGTACTTCTGTAATGATAAACTTTCTTGTACATTATTCGTATTTCTGTAACTTGGATTAGAAAAGATTCATGCCTAGCAAATATTCAAGGCATCTTATTTTTGATGTTAATCAAGCAGCAACAAAGAAAGAAATTTAAACATATCCAATTTATGGAATTCTTTTGGATTGGGGAATAAAGGTTCAAATTGTATCTAATCTCTTTTGGGAAGAAGCCGATAACACTATTAAGGAAAAAAATTAATTATCAAAATGCCTGACATATATTTTTTGAGTTCAAATTCTTTGTCGAAGTGTATTCTATTAATAAAACGTAGTTGTTTCATTAATAAATATTAAATCTTAATATAAAATGTGTGAATTTTAGTAGGACTATTTTTAATAAAACTATATTGTTTCATTAATGAGACATGGTTAATACACAATTAAAGGGATAGAGAATTTCAAGTAATACTTTTTGTTGTACCAAGTTTCTTTGTATTCACCATTAATTGAATTTCCTTTGAACCAAGAAATTAATTCATTCTAGATTCAAATAATCTTATATAACCACCTAAAAATCAAGTCATCCAATAGATTCTCATAATCTTATAAATTTAAATTAGATGACGGTTATTCTTATTGTATTTGGAATGTTAAGGAAGATGGATTTTATATTTATTTTCCACATAAAACTTGGAAAAATTTACACAATTGGTAATTTGGTAGTGAGGTTATGGTCTAAGAGGTTGAATGGTTGCCAACTTTATAATGCACTAGTTATCCCTTGATGTGCAATGAATTATTTCAATGTATAAAATGATAAATTTTGACGTACATCATCCATATGTATTGTGTGATATTTCGTGTAATTTAGGGCATAGTAAATAAAAATAAACTCTGATTTGAATGTTAACGTTAAATAACGAAATAGTTTAATGTTAAAGTTAATTTTGATGTACTTGGTTTGTAAAATCCAATGATTTGAACCCGAATCATGTTTAGAAAGTTAAACTAAAGTCAAAAACTCTAATAACATGTTAAAAAAACATCAACATTAAACTCAAAACTAATTAACAATTAATAGAGTGGCTCAAGGATTTTATTAGTTAGTTTATAAATATTTAAGAAATCAATGTGGAATTTGATTTCAACAATTTGAGTGCCTATTTTAATTTATATTGGTTTTTTTTCCCCAATTTTGCTTCATCTTAAATTATTTATTCTTTTTGAAATGTAAGTGTTATATATAATTAGTTAAATTTTTATTTTTGTTAAAATTTTTCCGTAACACTGTACATGCATTATGCAACTCTATTATACAAAAAGAGAAATGTAAAAATATTCTAAAGCCAGGCTTCGTAATTTTAACATTTCTCGTGTTTAGTTATTTAAGTATTTGAACATAAAAAAAAGAAATAAATAGAATTCCCGTATTTATTTTGATATTATATTAAACGACCCTCTTAATTGCTATTTTGATCAACTTAATATTATCCCTATAATATATGATAAATTCCTATTATTTCTTTTGTCCTAAGAAAACCGCTCGAATAACCTTAAGTGATGCGAAGAGTGCACTATGTGAAAAAAAAAAAAAAATTGGAATCAAACAGTAATTAAACTAAACTGGTGATATATGTATTTCGGTATCTAATATTATAACTCACCCAATAAACTCAAATAATTATAAAAGTAATGATATTTTTAATAATTTTTCATAGTGAAAAATCATAATTACTTATATGATAATTATTAAAAAAAATAATTTCTTATATTAATTAAAAATTTAAAAAATAATTTTATCTTTTTTAAAAATTCCACAGTGACTATAATTTTTTATTATATGAGTATTATTACTCTAATTATAAACGACCACCAATTTAATCCAAGAAAATCAATTCACCAATTGGATTCACATAATCATATACAACTGAGTCGGTGATTGTATGGTCTATGAGTTAGATGATCATAAAGTGTTTGTATTAGTATGTGAGTAGATCTTATTATAACTTGTAAATTACGTTGTCACAATGTCGGACCTCGACTACATAAATTTCGAAATCTAGTAACTTACAATTCGATCACAACTTCATCAACAATCAATAGGTTAAATTTTGTTAAAACGAAGACAAAGTTGTGGACCTAAATTTGACTTTTAGGATGTTTTGTTACTTGAAACTACATATTCAAACAAAGAAAATTAATTCACTCATTGAATTCACATAATCTTATACAGACACATTTTTTAACCAAAAAATAACAAAATTGTGTTTAATTTTTTCACTATCGTGTCGCAAGTTTGTTTTGGTATATAAGTCTCTTGTCACCTACAAAGCAAGACATGCAAACACATCACGAATACTTTTAAAACTCCATCGAAAAAATTTGCAGTATTTCTCTATGCTTCATTTTTGCAGCATGTTTCCTTTCTTGCTCATTTTATGTTATTGTTGATGGGTGGTGTGTACAAGATGTAATAAACAAAGAGATTCCTCAACAAAAAGCCCAGTGCTTTGGCTTCATTGTCATTCAACCAAGGGCGAGGATACACGCTATAATAGAACAATTCCCCATTGTATGATTTTTTTTTTCTCGGTTAAAATGGAGAATTTATCTTCCCTTGTCAATTGACATTTTCTGTGTATAGCCTAATTTCGATTAGAAATTCTTCATCAAATATTGAAAGCGGTAGTTGTAGTTGTATCAGAAGAGGATTTGAGGGGCTTCTGATGACAAATTTCTGATCAAAATAACTCAAAAATAATAGCAAGTTCCACTGCTTCCATCTTTGGTCATAAATTTTCCATTATCAGTAGTTGTTATCCCTCCACCCCTCCACAGTATACTGCAGATTCATCCAAGCAATTTATGAATCCACTCTCCAGCACTTCAAGTATACAAGTTCTCCCTCTATCCTGCTTTATGCAGACATTTCTAAGCTGCTTAATTTCTGCGGTTGAGGATGATAATTAGTGTAACCACGACATATCAAACTTATATTAGATACAGATTAATGGAAGCTAATCAAGGCAGAGATGCACCATTTCTGGAAGGCAAGTACACCATGTATTTTAAACCTTAAATAAATTAATTTACAGAAGTGTTTCCCATACATGAGTTCAGGGGAACACTTTCATACAATTCTTATTCTACAAGCAGCCTGAATAACCATCTTTATATAACACACCCTCGAAGTTTGGAACCCTATGGTATCATCACAAGGGAAACTACAGAATACACAATCCATCAAGGGGGAACATGAAGCTTGACTTTACGTATTGATGCATGATGCATCCATGAGCACAATAAAATCAGTTTTCCTGCGCAAGAAGACTCCACCCTTATTCTGAAATAGTTAAGCAACATTTGGGTATGATGCACAAGTTGCAACACCTGAAACCAGATTATCAAAATCAGCCGATCAATCAAGCTCAAAAACAAATGCATTTCAACATAGATGAATAATTTCCCAGTATACGTAGCGTATTCAGTTATGCTAGGGGGATGATGCCGTACATATATAAATAGACAGAAACAACTGCAACAGGTAAGGATACGTACCACACATGTTTTTCCCTCTCTCCATCTTAAAGTATCCATGGTCACCCCAGTCAGCCCCCCATGAGTTTTTGATAAGCCAATAGGGGATGCCATCTTCAACTCCATAACCAACCGCTAGCACAGCATGGTTCACATCCTGCCATTTCACCACACAATAGATAAGAAAGTTTATAACGCATCAAAAATGCACCATGATCTTAATAATGTTAATTGTTATATTTGCAAAACAAAATTTATAATATCAGGGGTTTTTGTCTTCCTGATATAGGCGCAATTCCTTTGAGATGCATCCGGAGAAGGCACGGTAACAGGTGCACTCCATAATGCCAATGGACTCAGAAAAGAAATGCTACCCGATTATGCAGTTTATCTCATACACTCTAGCAATTCAATTCTAACTTATGTTTGTGTAGGATTTCTAGTCAAAACAACATTAGATCCTAAATCAAATCTTTCGCATCTTATTTCATGCCAACACTCCCTACCAAGTTCCAACCTCAACCAAATACCAGCTGTTTCCTGGTCAAAACTAATAAGGTTTGAGGTAGAGAGAAAGCTCAAGCTCCAAGATTTACTTTGAGAATCATGACTCTCATTTGGTCAAGTTACCTACTTAAAATGCCTGAACACATGATACAGGGTCAAAATTGAGCACCTACTTACCATTGGAGTATTTCCACATGTGGTGCTCGTGTAAACACCCTTTTTGTATAATCGGAAACCAGATACCACCTCAAATGCCACACTTACAGGTCGAATAATGCCCACTGCATATTTTAGTTCATTTTCATCGCCCTGCCATTGTTTCAGAAGTTAAAAAACAGTACAGCGCATTAACTCTTAACATAAAAGCCACACCCATATTGGATATGTTAAAAAACTTGTGGTTATTGGAGTAGCATATGGAAAAGTAATCATGAATAAATAATGAATGTACTAGAAGATTTAATTCTGATGTAGTTAAATAGGAAAGGGGATTTCAATTGTGGAAACTTGATCATCCTCCGCCGTGAAAGCTGCAAACTCTCATGAAAGTAGAAATAATTTATCTGCTTCCTTAATTGATCTATTGTGTGTATGTACCACGTTATCTTAGCCATGAAAAAGTGCAATCGCTTTATCCGTTTACCAGGGTGATGTTGACAGAGTCAAGAACTCGAACAGCAATATTTTGGGATGAGAATTTGCACAAACCATCCTCTCCAGTGTATGGATATGCTTGCTCTGTTTCTAGCCCACCGTTGTACTTAATGTACTCAAATGCTTGAGATGGTAGACCACCATTGCAGCCGAAATTGTTGAAGGCACCAGCACAGTCCACTAGCTGCTGCTCTGAAAGGGAAATCCCCTCCCCGAAAGCCTGCGAATAAGCTGCCTCCAAGGCACCAGTAGTGCTGCAAACAACAAATTTCGTTCAATAATCTTCTTACTAGGAACATATCAACTGTTTAAACCAGAATTTAATTTCAGCAGAATTTAATTTCAGCAACCAAAAATCTGTTCCAAAAAAATAATAATAATGAAGAAAAAGTACCTGAATGTCCAGCAAGATCCACAGTGACCCTGATCTTTGACAGGGCTAACTATACCAGCCTCCCTCCAGTCTTTCTATAGAACATCAAGAAATTCAAGTTCCACTAGTAAGTTCATTCTCGGAATTAATCAAGTCTTTCATACAGATCAGATCAGAAATACCATTGAGTTAAATATGCTTATTTCTCCTATCTGGCCTGCTCAAACTTAACCATATTCTTTTTTAAGACAAGATTACATTTTTCTGAAGAAATGAACGGTTCCATCTGAAACATTTCACAATTTTAGCTGACTTTCAATTCCAAAACAAACCATAAAAAGATCATCTTAGCCATTAAACGTAAACCCCTTAATGCAAAGAAATGAATTCAATTGACTCTTACAGTGACCATACTAAGAAAGACCATACTAAGAAAAGAATTGAATTGAGAGTCTTCAACAACCGACCACACTATAGTAAGTAATCAAGTAGATTTTCAATTGAGAGTACCGTTTCGGGGATGAAAATATTTGTACGTTTGAGATTGCCCTTTAGAGTCGCAGAGCAGTTCTGAGCAGCTCCTAGCCTGTGTTTGCGGAACTCCTCCCATGTCATATCAGCAAACTCTGCCAAACACAAAGAATAAACCTTGTTGTTCAGTCATGTAAATATATATGAAATCCTCGAAGTAGGAAATCTTCACATTCATTCTACCATTAACACCCAGAGTGTAGGAAAGTCCTTTTCTGTTGTGCGATTTAATCATCCGCAAACTCTCCCTAAATATCTCGAACCTCATCCTAATCTCTTCCACAGTCTCATATCTCTTCCCGTACCTTACAAAAAGCCAAACCAAAAATCAATAACCTCAAAAAAAAAAAAAAAAAGTCAAAATCACTATACTTCCATCTGATAAAAGAAAAAAAAATCGAAAATCATACTCAAATCAATCACGAGTCACAAACTCAGCGAGTGAATAACTCACCTGTGAGCAAACCGAGCGAAGGACAGAGCATGGCGAGTGTTCCCAAGAGCTTCGAGAACGGAAGTCTCAAGCTCACGCAGACCGTCCGTTACCACTTGCCTAATCGGATTCTCTTGATAAAAAAGAGCGGACGAAGACGAGGCTAGTCCGTCCTCTGCACCAGCGGCGCAGGCGACCAGAGCGGCGACGACTACCACCGCCAAGATGGAAACTCGAGCCATGATTATTTTCCCTTTTTTCTTTTTCTCCCTCAGAATTGTTGGAAGTAAACGATTTGGAGTGGAGTAGAGGTAGACTTGTACTGGCCAAGGTACTTACCGCGTGATATTTTATTATGTCGCTTTATTTTTGAGGTTCTGTGTGGGGTCGTGAGAGATCTAGAGCGTCTGTTCTTATTTCGGGTCCACTTGTGGAAGAATGTACGGTTGAGATTGGGGAAATGGGCTCCCATGCTGGGGATCGAAGGAATCTGGGAGTGGGCAAATCAGTTAGGGCAATTTGTTGGTTGCTTATAGGATACGATTATTTAATTTGGCACGATCTAGATGATTAATTAAAAAACGTAATTTCTGTTTCGCATGATAATGATTTACAACTACTATTTTCCTTCTGTTTTTTTTTTTAAATAATCTATTTCATCCCAGAAAAAATTAAATTTAAAATGCCAATATGCCATTTCTTGTTCGCTTTTGTTGTTTGGAGTAAGTAATTGTGCTTGGACTATAATATTTATGGATTTTGATAATGATTTTTCTTCATTATAAATGAAAAATCTATTTTTTTTCAAAACAAAAAACTCATGTGTCACAATTAAATATTAAATATAACTGTTATGTATTAATTTTGGTGTAATAAATTAATCAAAAAATAATCATAATTTTTCCCCTTCCACTAAATTTATATTTTTCATAAAATTATGCATGTTATGTTATACTCTCTCCTATCACAACTGCATCTAATATTCTCTTCATGTCTTCCAATTTTAGGACTCCTGGAGAGACCTGAATGATCTCTTTCTAATAAGAAATTATCGGTAAAGAGACGTAAGTGAATTCTTTTCTAATAAGAAGTTATTCGTGAAAAAAATAAGATGTGTCTAAATTGTGTTTTAAAATATGTTTTTATAAAATAAAAAATGTATTAAAAAATATAAAAATATGTTTTGAAATTACCGTCTATAAACACCTTATATATTTCGTTACTCATGACAAATTTAAAATTTTTAGAGTGGAATCTTAATTCTTAAGTTGAGTTATTTGAAAGTTGAACCTAATCAAACCAATAACCGTATTCATCCTTAGAAGGGAAGTAGACTACTCAAGAATTTTTCACTTTTTCATTTATTGAATTGTAATTGAATAAAGAAGTAAGAATAAGAAAAAAAGAAAAAGGGCGGAATTAATGAAATCTGACTTGATCTTTACTAGGAACTTGAGTAAGGAATAGATCCTTTTGTTTAATTGGCAGTTTTCTCGAGAAAACTCCTTTCTTTATTTGGATTATAGACCATCATCAATACTCTTTTGCTCTAACGCAGAAGAGAAGGGCAATTTCATTATCCATGGTAATTAAATATGGCTATGTGGTGAAGAATTATACCAAACACTAACCTAACACTTACGTAGCATAGTTGATTTATTGTCAAACTACGGTTCATCGATATTTTCTCCATGATATGTTTTTTTTTTTTCCAAATAATGAAAACTCCTTTGTTGAATTATCAATATCATGGCATAAAGATTATCGCACCAACTTTGTTTGGTCAAGATTGAATGATCCTTACTCCTCAATCTCTTCCTTCTATTTTAAAAGTTGAGTGACAATGACATGATACAAGCATCAATATGAGGATTGATTTCCATTGCTTTACAAATTAATTGAACCTTCAAAAGCAAGTGATTTTCCTTTCATGGTCTAGCTATATTTGAAGTTCATATATATGCAACGCAATTTCCCCATCAATCCTACCAATTAAGTGACTTAAGTACTAGGAGCATTTTAATATTTTATTATCAAATTTGAGAAAAGAATCAAATATATGGGACATAGAACCGATATCTCAACCTAAGTCAATAGTATCCCATAATTGTTTGATAGGGTTGAGATGAAAAATTAAACAAATTGGTTCACTCTTTTGAGGATATTGACTCATCCCTTAATGGATTAACCAATTCCAAGTTATTCACGCGTTAAAAATTCACAAAAAAAATTCACGTTACACTTTATGTGTGTCATTTTTTAATACGCATTCTGTATATAAATTATAAAATTTGTACTAATTTATTAATATATGCAACGTTTACACAAAAAATATGACAGAAGACTAAATGTATAATAATCCATTTTAGATGATTGAATTTCATATCAACAAGAGCAAGTTGTCTTTGTATATATTTGCATGAATTATTTTTACTCACACGTAATCCCAAATCACCTTCAACCAACTCAGAAGTGCGGCATTTTTTTCCACAAGGAAAGTGACGAGAAAGAGAAAAATCCACGTAATGGGAAAAACAACCGGATCCACACGTAGACGGAATCATGAAACTCAATTTCTAGCGCAAGTCTAGCTGTTAAATATATGATTATATAGCATGATTGTTGATTAAGAAGGGGAAAAAAACAAAATGCATGATGAATGGAATGACAAAAGCGGGGGCGAAAATAAAGAAAATATCGAAAGTGTCTCTCATTTTCGTGTCGTTTTTGCACTAGTTATTGACGTATATGTTCATGATTCATGATGTCCGTTTGTCCGTCGGCCTAGGGCCGAGAAAATTTGGACGAGATTCCTTTCTTTGCATGCGTTGAAGATATTTCGTTTGTAGCCACTAGCCACCCCAAGATTCCAAGGAAACGTGGATCCCCATGATTCCACAGACATTCAGCCTTCATTTTCAAAAGTTAGAGGAAGACTTCGATGTGGATTTATTATACTAATTCAATAGTTGAAAGGTGCATCTTATTCTTGTTTATCCTCTTGTCATTTTTGAGATGACAAGGCTGGTGGAGCCTCCGTTTTTTTTTAAAAAAAAATTACTTTTAATAATGACATAACCCTCAAAATAATCTTTCACATATTGATCAATGATTTTTTTAATTCCTCACTTTTAAAAACAGAACAAATAGTCCATCACACTTTAGGAATATACCCTTTTGGTCATCTATCACTATTACCGTTTGTTTTTCTGTCAAAATAGTGATGGAATAATGTCAAAATAACGACGGAATAGTGATAGAATAGTGACAGAATAGTGACGAAATACCAAAAAGGTACATTTATGAAATGTGAAGGACTATTTGTTTCCATTTTAAAAGTGAAGGACTAAAAAAATTATTGATCAATATATGAAGGACTATTTTGGGGGTTATCTCTTTAATAATTAACTTTAAAATTTCATAATATAATAACACGTTAGAGATAAAACCTTCAATTTTAAACATGTTAAAGACAAGTATCTTTAACATGCTTAAATTAAATTTAATATTTTTAATTAATAGCATGTTATTATATCATGAAATCCTAAAAAATATGCCGAATGACAATTTTTAATACTAATTACTTATGCTTATTTTTTAATTTAATTTATATATTTTTATTATTAGTAAGGATAATATAAAATTTTCATGCCAAAAATTAAAAAATAATTATTTTTAATAAAAAAAAATTAAAATTAAACTTTGTTTTTAAAATAGAAAGAATAATATTTAATCCATCAGTATTCATTAGTAAGGTTCCTTCCCATAATCGAGTATTCTTTCAAGTTGCCTCTAACTTTTTCAATCCTCTACGAAAGCATTCATCGGAGCAACCACCAAAGCTACATACTTCTCTTTTTCTAAAGGAAGAGCCATAGTTCAATTTTTAAGTATTATTAGAGGCAACACCTTTGTAAAAATATATAATAGGGCTAGTTATAAATTGATTAAATTTCTTATGAGTGAGTTTTTTTTTTTTTTAAGTACTTAGACTATTATATTAGAGAAGGGAAACAATTCGTTTCAATGTACTATAAAAATTAAATTTCCGATTTATTGAGAGAAATTATAAAATCCTAAGGGCTTTGCCCAATTTTCATTATCAAACAATTTTTATTGTTCAGAAACTGACTTTCCATATTGGCTTTCTAAAATCAAGTTTCTTTGGATGGACCCCCCACCCCACCTTCCCCAAAGAAAAAAAAAATCTAATTATGAAGAAAGTACAAATTATGTGAGAAAAAAGTTTTAAAAACAAAAAAAAGGAAAAGAGGAAGCCCTCAAGGTCAAGGTTATTAACAGTAGCTGGTGGCCTGGGACAACTATCAAATAGCATACTGACTGGGCCAGTTTGTGCAAAATGAAGCTCACTGGGCCATGGAGTCCATATGTTTACTAGCCTTCAAAATACGGACAAACACACCCACTATCAGGATCGAGTATGCTAACCCCCTTAACGAATTTAATCAAAAGTACCTTTGTTTTTTTCTGTTCGATTTTTTTTTTTTTTAGATTTGGACTTGTAAATTGTAATTAGCAAGATTTGATCTTCACAGTTCTAGGTAATTATATTATAATATTATATTTTAAAAGACAGAAAAAAAAGTGTTAATCTCAAAAATAAGTACGACTTTTATTAAACGATCGTATTCAAAATTATGTGACAATCACACTTCTTAAAATATGAGAGTTAAAGGTCATCATTTCGACCACCCTTACACCGACTTAGGTGAAAGTGTAAATACACTCTCTCAATCACACTTTGTCACTACTTTTGTTAAATGAACCATCAAAATAGTATCTCAAAAATAAAACCCCGCGACCATGCATTATTCATTGTTTCTCTTATAGAAGTAATTCTAAGTCGTTGAATCAGAAGTACCGAACTGAGTTTCATCAATAGTCACTCAAAAGATTTAAAATCAGTTGACTTTTGAAATTGAAGTGTAATGATAATTGTTTAAACGGCCGCATGACGAATGACAAATATTGAAAATAAATTGCAAGTTAGAGCTAGAAAAAAGACTTTTGAAATTAAAAAAAAAAAGTAGTAGTGCAATTTTCTCCAACATTTAAAATTGTCTAAGTCACGAATTTGGTGAACCGTTCAAATTTGATTTTTTTTTCTTTAATTTGTGATGGGACATACAACTAAATCCCAGATATTATTAACAAGGCTGTATTTGAATGGTTTACTTTTGTTATGATAGTGCTTACATAACACAACAATTTTAACAATTATTGACAGTCAACTTGATTAGGCCGAGTTGATTTTTTATAAATTCGACAGAGGGATCGATCCCCAGTTCAAGCCATTGGAGATCTTCTGATATTTTTTGCTTGTCCTCCACTCAAATAAATTTCCTCCACAAAATAAGTCCAATAAATATTTGATATTTTTTTCCTCCATTTTCTGGAACATACAAATTTGACCTTTGAACCAGTCGAACCGCAGAAATACTGAAACAATTCCTCGTCAATCAATTCCTTAAGCAGCGTTCCTTTGTGTGTGAAAACCGTGTCACCATCCCATGCAGCTGGGTATGAACTGCATTGTCTTGCTTAGAAAACTCACAAGTAAAAATGCTACTATTCAACCATTATTCTTTAACAATTTCGCGTTTCGTCTTGGATTGACAACCGAGATAATTAAGATTGCAAGCTATCATGGAAAGATGGGATGTACATCTATCCTTGTAACTGAACTTTGGAGTACGAGACGAGGTTTAACATTGGTAATATGTGTGTGGAGTGGGATTCAAAATTTGCAATATGTGTGTTAAAAAGGGGCTTATGAAAGCACGACTATGGGTTTGGCATTGGTTGAAGACTGCGATAACTTTTTTAAGTGATGCAATGAACATTATATTTCTTTACACTAGAGAGAGAGGTATTGATGTGATGATTTTCAAACAAATTTAGGAGCCAACAAACAAACTTGTTTTGCCTTTTGTTCTAAATAAGTAATGAGTGATTATATTTACAATACTATGACTATTGTGGCATTTATAGGATAAAAAAATAATGAATCATCAGACTACTTGTTATTAAATGACTTGGGCTATATAGACATCATGTTTGAGAGATTTTATTATGATTTTTTATTATCAGTATCATCACTTAAAAAAAATTACTCTCTATATTTAAAAAAAAAAAAAAAGAGTTTGTTTTAAGTGGAGTATATCTTTTGTAGTGATGAGGTACAACGTATTTAATTTACTATTAAATGTATAGTTTTTTTATATTTATTTTTTAAGAGTGAATAATATATAGTTATTAGTAGTAAAAATGCTACTATTAGTATGAGATATGACCAAAAATGCTAAAAAATTGTTCTTTGGAGAGGGCCCGTAATAAAACAAATAATAAATTTGTATGCCTATTACTCCCTCCCTTCTTTAAAAAATAAATTAAAAATCCCTTTGAGTTGAATTTAATTTTTTAATTATTAAATATAACACATGTATGATATTGTCAAATGTACAAATTTTTATTTTTATTTTTTAATTATAAACTATATTTATCATTATTAATAAAAAAATATTATAAAAATTTCATTCAAAAATAAATCATCTAATGTCCCTAGCTAATACCATTTTCTAATTTTTATCTTCGTTTTAACAAATGAATTATGTAATTGGTTGCCAAATTTTACGAAGAGAAAGCTCGCTTACGATAGGTGAGAACTTTAAGGCTGTGTTTGGACAAAGGATTCTCATTTACAAATAAAAAAATTCTCAAACAAAAACAAACTATTTAAACACATTTTTATTTCAAAATTTAGAATTCAAATTTTCCCACTCAAATTCCTCTCACATAATTTAAAAAAAAATTTCCTCTTATTTTCCCCCTCCAAAATACTTTTTCTATCAACAAATACCCACCAAAATTTTCACACATTCCAATACAACTTTTTCCATTTACAAATAAAATTACCTTTTTCCATTTAAGCATTTATTGTAAAGTCTTATGTGAAAACCCCAATCAAACTAAGAATATTAGATTATGTCAATTATTATTACCCTTTTTCTCTCATGCAAAGAGACAGTGAACAAATTCATTCATTATGCATACATACATACATACATATACATATATATATATATATATAATTATATATATATATTGAAGATAATTAATTATAATTTAAATGATATTAATTAGAACATATTAGCGTGGTTGTTTTACATTAGTTAATTTATGGTTCATCAATTTTGATCTCGACCATATTTTCCAAATGAAAACTCCATCTATAGTGATCATTATCATCCAGTTTATCGTAGCTACTTTGGATGGTCTCCTGTGTTACTTTATATCCATCAATCACCCTTTTTTTTTGCCAAAGAGATATGCATTACTAAATTGCAACTTGCAAACAAATGTCTTGAACAGTTAAAGATATCTATTAAGAGTAGGACTAAAATGCAAAGCACTATAAACTGACTAAATAATTCATAGATACTTGCTTCATTATTATCGTTTCCCCCCCGCCGAAAAAGCCCATTCTCAGGGTCAATCAGTCAATAGTTCAAATATCACCACAATTTACACTTTACAACTTTATTTTATTCTCTTCCGCCCATCCCCCAATTTAGATATAATGATGGTAAACGAAGAGTACCTTAAAATAGTAATAAAAATGGCTTGCTACCCACTACGTGGAAATTATCTATAAGATATTACTTGCAAGGTGATTTTCCTTTTCTGATTTGATGAATAACAAACTGTACGGATGGCTTCTTTTTTTTTCCACAATATTGGTAGAGATTTTTTTGCAGTATCAAAATTATACGTGAAATAACTTTAAAAAATTAATTGTTCTTCGTGATATTTGAGTTTAACCACGAGAAAAGTATTATAACTAAACACCTCTAATATGAATAACAAAACCCTAATAAGTAGAGAATTAAACTCTAATAAATAAAGACAAAATACTACCTAAACGTAATTTCTAAGCACAAAAAAGCCGGCTCGATAGTTAATGTCTTATGTGTTTACCGTAGTTTGAATCTATGTTGCAAAGCACAAAATAGATACGTCTTATGAGTAGTCAAATGTGAACTAAATTTCATCAAAGTTAAACAATTCGAGTAATTAACACATAAAATATAAATAAATCAGGAGTTTATCACACCATTAATGAAGTCTATCTGTGCACTAAAAATTTCTTATCACATTATAAAGGTGTTACGCCTTAGAATTATTGGGAAATTTTTTATTATGATCTATAAATCTATAATAAATGATAATAACAATCATATTTTGAATCATTGCTAATGCCAAAAACTACTTAGTAAATCAAATTCGTCTACTCTCTTGTTTTTTTTTTTCTCTTTTAGTTCTTCCTAATATTATTTACATTGATAGGTGAATTACACCGAAACTAAGAGACCAAAATAATAATATTGAGAGTATATTGTGTTATTTCTTTCTTCAGTTATGATAGTAATTTCTCACTCGATAAATTAAATAATAATTAGAAGGGCAATATGGTGGTGAAGTCCAGGCAATTAAGTAACCTAAATATTCAACATTAACATCACAAATCAAATAATTGTGCTTTAGGGTGTGTATAGTATGGTGTTTTAAAACACTTTTGCACTTTTTCATATATTTTTTATCTTACAATTATCACATCGAGAAGTAAAAAAATATGTTTTAAAACAAAATCTATACACCTTTAGGCTATGTTTGGATTGTGATTTATTTGAAAATTTTTGTATTGAATATGTGGAAATTTTAGTGAAATTTTTTTTTGTAAAAAAATATATATTTTTTGGAGGAAGAATAAAATTTATATTGGAGGAAATTTTTTTTAAAAAAAAATATGTAAGAAAATTTTGAGAGGAAAATTTTAAATTTTAAAATAAAAATATATTTAAATATTTTATTTATTTATTTTGTAAAAGAAATTAATATTTTATATTTAAAATATAATTCAAACATATTATTAGTTTCGACGATTTAAATTTATACTAGAAACTATAAAGTACACAAAATGTCGATATAACGTTATTTTGGTTGTTACATTAAACTTTAATGCAATTGTGGATTGGACCCTACTTTTTTGAGCTTTGTAAGAATTCACGATCATTTGATAGGATTCTGGGAAACAAAGGGAATATGCAATGATGAGCATATGTAGATTTTTACGGATACGATACATCTTTATCTTCTTCTTTTTTTATTATTAAAACGTTAATCATTTTATTGCCATTAAAAATAGAATGCATCTTAACTTGTTGATCAAACTTGCGAGAATCAAAATCAATAATTTTAATTTTATTTGTAGGATTATAATTAAAGGAAAAGGGCCACGTCTAGTCGACGTGGATTGGCGCAGAACTGAGACGAACTGAGCTTGATCTTCCAATTAATTTACATTAATTTTGAAATCCCAAACTTCAATAATCCAATTAATTTACATTTCTCCAATTCAGTCGCCATTTTCCCGCTGTTTGAGATCTTCGAATGTATTTTCCTTTCCCTCCACTCAAATTATTAATACGAAACTTTTAATTGTCTGTTCTTCCTTCCTTTGTTTTGGAACATTCGAGTTTGACCTTTGACTCAGTCCGGCGGCAGAAATACCCAAACCGTTCCTCATTGATCCATTCATTAGTTTGTGACTTTGTGTATAGTGTATAGTGTATAGTGTAAGCCGCGTTCGTTTGTGTATAGTGTAAACACCGTACCACTCTCCCAGCCGCCATGTATTGAAAAAGGCAGTCGCTGTGCGTTAAAGCGTAATACATATGTCATGTTATGAGTATATATGTGATGGTAAAAAATATACATGAACATAGAGCATAATACGTATATCATGTTATAAGTGTGGCATTGTTAATAAGATTGTCCAATCGTTGCTTGTATTTATAAGTACGTAGTCTTTAACACTTATTTGTAGTTAGGAGTAATGAAACGAATATCTAAAACTTGTTCCAAAATGAACTGCTACCAGACTTCTCAATTGGCATTAAACTTGTAAAACAGATCATAAATTGTTTCGAGATACATATTCTCATATTTAAGTTAGTGTTAAAGTTTTTAAGGTAGCGAGAAGTTTAAAATACAAAAATTAGAATTTTTTTCTCTAACCATATCTATTTATACCTAAAGTTCGATATTATAATAATGTATTTTGAAAAACGATTTAAAGTTACCATTACTCATGCATTTTTTGATACTATTATCGTTCAAGAAACCCTTCATGGCCGAACATTTTGTATTTTATATTTTGAGTCGAAATCCTATACTCACTGGTGATTTTTATTCTTGTTTTATGTGAGATTTAAATAAATCGATATCATTCTATAGGGATGAGCCATCATAAATATATATTAAAGGCACATAATATCTTTTGTGGCTTAAAAGCAACTAACCCTCGAATGATCTAAAAATTAACAAGAAAAACGAAAACAATTGAATTAGTCTTGTTTCATGAATTGAAAGGAAAAGAAAAATTTTATGAGTGCTCATAAATTTGGGTTCATAATCATATATTTTAGTGTACGAGATCTTGTAACATTTACTAATAAAACTTATTCATATATTATATAAAAAAAAACAATTATAAACACTCATACAATTATATTCACCCTTCATAAACCAATCCACAATGTACTAAATAATACATTTTGCATGAACAATATTTTGCTTGCATAATTGCATTACAGTCTTTGGTAGTTGAACTACCACACAAGTTAATCTTCTCATAGGCACCAAAACCCAGCTTTTTGGAGGCTCGGATGACTTAGACAGTTTGAATCAGAATTTGAAAATGCGCAATAATGTATCAAATTTGATAACTTCGAAATGGTTGTATCTCTTCACAAATATTTCATACTTTGTTGCCTGCCGATTAAGTTGGAATTGACTGTTCGGAAGCAAGTTTAGCTAAGAAAAGATAGTCCAACAAAAAGTTTGAAATCAACGAGGGGAAAAAATTACATGAATATATATATACACACAGACACAGAGTAGTTGATTTAGTTTCAATTTTATGCCAAACTCGTTTGATTTTGTTTACCATTTGCTTAATCTGCACGGCAGATGGGCTAGGGAAAGTTTTTATTAACTTACACAATGTTTGAAAAAATATGGAGTTTATGATAAACAATTTTGTGAGTATTGATAAGAATCTTGTAGTCAATATGGTATAAAAGTCCTTTCAAAATTTTGATTTTTTTGAAGGTTTGGTAAAAATCCAATCGGTATAATGAAGGTAGTTCTCATTTGATTTTACGTGTTCATAATATTTTAATTGACCTTCTATCCAATTCCAATTAGACTACTATAAGAAGTGGTGGCTTCGAGTGGAGAGTTCATGCATGATGCTTAATAATTATTTTATGGATGCATATTATATCTATCTTTACCTATTCCCTGCTACGTTTATTTTGATTTGCTTCTAAAACTTAGTGCTTTTTAAAATAGTTCTCTAGCCTTCCTTTCTTCCATTGAAAAAGGTAAAGATAGATATAATATGAGATGTAAATTAATCTATATACGTAGCAGAATAATTTTTTTTTTTTATAATTCATGTATAATATGAGGGACGCCATATTGTAGGTAAGATTTACCAAAATTAATTATTGTAAGTAAAATTGATAATTAGTTAATTATCCGCGAGCATAATACTACTATGGTAAAAAAAAGATTGAATTTAAAGCGTGTAATTAAATACATGCAAGTAGCTAGTTGCTACATATCTTCCTCATCCAATTATTAGATATGCGCATTAGTTAATGTGGTTCGGAATTATGATATCGAAATATTAGTTTTTATTATTGATACTTTATTGGTTATAAAAAAAAATTCAATTAGAGATAAAATTTTATGTTTTTAATGACGAATTAATTAAGAATGCTAGTAATAAAAAGTGAAAAGCTAATATCATTATGCTATTAGCATATAGTTAATTCATTTATTACCTCATAAAAATAATAATATACATAATAACTTCGATTTCAAATATTAATTGATATAATATCAACTTTCATTTATTAATATAATTATAACCAACGTGTAACGTGGATTGTTAGCAACTTAAATACATCATTATCAGTTAGTTGCCAATTGGATTAGGCGCAGGAAAAAAAAAAAGGGACATACACGAACAGTACAAAGCTTCATAAACAAATAATTTAACAAAAAAAGTTTATTTTTAATTTGGTATAACTTTTTTTAAATTACAAAATATAACACAATTAATGCATTATTAAATTTATATTTTTACATTTTTATATTTATTTTTTAATTTGAATTATACATTGTCATTGTTAGTAAGAGTAGTACAATAATTTCATACCAAAAGTAAATATTTTTTTTTGGAACGGAAGAAATAGTAAATTGTAATTTAGAAAATGTACGGCCATGGCCCTATTGAAAGAAATGGTTTACTTTGACATTATTGACTTCCTGCTGGCAATGGCAAGAAATTCGTGGCCATGGCCCTATTGAAATTAATTTCAAATTTTGACGTCGATACAAAAGGGGACGCAATGACTAAACTTGAGAAAAATTTATTGAAACACAGACCTCTGCGAAACTAAGACCACATATGAAGCTTATTGAATGCAGAAAACTTAATAAAATCCAATCAATAAGAGATTAACTTCTTTGTTTTGTAGCATCTAACTCAACCCTTAATTTCAAATGGATATTTGAGAGTGATTGTCATTCTGGGTTCGAGGGTTTGGAAAAGAATTCCATCACGAGAAGGAAAACAAACCCCCAAAAAAAAAAAAAAAAAGCGAAAAAACATCAAATCATTGTTGCGAATGATTCCATGCTAAGCGTACATTGTTCTAGAATCATTAGTTATCCACGTTCCATTTGGATGATGGTTCACCTACTACTCTATGGCCCCATCTGAATACTATGGATGTTCATGCATTGAAACGTGCTTTTGTCTATTTTTTTAAAATAAATTTTTATATTTTTAATATAAATTTTATTTTATAATTTTAATTTTTTTTAAAAATATTTTATATCGTAATTTATAAGAGATGAAAGTAAAAAAAATATAATTTATATTTATATTTTTTGTGATATGGAAAATAGGGTTGTGATATTGGAAATGTTTTGTGGGACTCTGTTTGAGGATTGAGCCGTTGTGCGTATTAATTAGATAAGCGTGCTTTGGCTGTAGAACCAAGACGACTGTACATGGATAGAAAAGTGCAGGCTTACCTACCCTGCAAATTCATCTTCTATTCTTCAAAGTTTTCCCCCCTATAATGTACTGCTGGTACTCGTCATCATTGATGATACTTGATGATTCTCTGGACCAAACCATTGGTTTCAAACTGAAAGCGTGTACTTTTTCAAGGAAAGCATATCTTTGTTGAATCCATCTCTCCCTTAATTACCTGCGTATATTAATTTCATTGTGTTATGTTTGAGAATTTTATATTGGAATGTGTGAAAGTTTTAATAAAAATTTTGTGAAAAAAAAAATGATATGAAAAAGTAGAATTTGTTGTGTTATATTTTTCTACTTTTAAGAATTTGAACTTGTTTTAAAATTGATCCTCAAACTAAAACGTTAGTAACAAGGATATTGTAAACTTTTCTTCTTTTTTTTCTCTCTTCTGAAACTAATGAAACCATGCGGCATAAGAGAGACCATTTTAGGAGAAAAAATTTGAATAATTTGGCAATGCTACTCATAACCATTAAAACCACCAGTTCTCTCTCAAATACAAACATAAAAATACGTCCAAAACTTTCATTATCCATCTTCTTTGTAGAAGAGTTGAGATTTTCTATTGTAACTATTGTATAACAACGGTGTTCTATTAATAAAGAGAGCGTAATTTTATTAAATTTAAAATTCTACATTTTATGTTAATATTTTATTAATAAGATACTATTGATACACATTAATTCGGATAGATAATCTATCTTCGAGCATAAATTACTCTGAAATCACATTTTATACGTTTGAAAATAACTCTTTATTTTATACATTTTACAATTTAATCATACACACAACCTGACAATAAATTTGCTCATGTCCAGCTAGGTGTGTAAGAGTGGGACTTCGGATGGATATACGTTTGAATAATAAACTGAAAAAACACAAGTGTGAATAGTCAAAGTATATATGCCGCGTGCACAAATTAACAAGAGAAGACAAGAAACACGTAAGGAAAATGTCCATGCTAGCTAAATCCCACAAACTCCCACAGAATTTCCCACTGGGAATAGAAAAATCCTCTCTTTGTCTTCGCTAATTAAAACTACAAACTGAGTCAAACTGATTCCAGAACAGCTTACCATCTTCTGCTTTCACCAAGAAACATCCTTTTGAGGGTGTGAAACTGCTCAAATTGGTTCCTCAACAAACTCCCTGCTCCCATAATGAAAATGTGGAAAAAAAAATAGAAAAAAGAAGTCAAGAGAGGGTAACCAACTGTTATATTCAATCAAACGATTAGGTATGTTGACTTCAGGCTCTTTTGCTTTTCTGTATTTACTACTGCAATTTTTTTTTCTGTTTTTTTAACCCCACGTCAATCCCCTATTGGTGGAATAGCATTATGAAAATCAAATCACTTCAATAAAAATTAGGAATTGGAAAACGATTTTATTTTTTTAAGCATGCATGAGGTCAGATTTTATAAAGGAGAAGGATGACTCTCTCTGTATTTCGTCGGGTAGACAAGGGACAGTTAGCCTTTTGAATATTCGGATACGGCTTCCATTTCCATATAAACTTCCTCCTCTACCCCCCATTGATCAATTCCATCACCATATATAACACGCCAATGTTGTTTTCCTTGCTCAACAATTCTTTCAGAGTCTTTTTTATTTCTTGAGCCATTTATATAAAGAGGAGAAGGAATAAGAGATTTTTTTCATACACTTACAAGCACAGAGATTTCATTAATATTAGGAAAAATGACAGTGAAGAAGATTTGCAGTTCTGGTCCATGGCAATGTTTTGTTCGGGGATGTTATGGCCATGATGGAAGCAACCATAAACCCAAGCTGCCAAAGAAATCATCGTCAAGTCCAACTTCATTTCACAGGCTTTCTCGTCCGGATTTAAGCTCTTCAACATTGTCTGAAGATTTATCCATTTCTTTGGCTGGGTCCAATACTCATGAGTTCACTCTTCAAGAGCTGAAAGTGATCACCCAGAATTACTCGTCTAGTAACTTTCTTGGGGAGGGAGGATTTGGCCCTGTTCATAAAGGGTTCATCGATGACAAGCTTAGGCCTGGTTTGAAGGCTCAACCTGTGGCTGTCAAGCTTTTGGATCTCGATGGCTCCCAAGGTCACCGGGAATGGCTGGTATGCAGGCATCTTACGTAATGTTTCTATTTTACCATCAAAATCCGGCGGCTAGAGCCCTATATGTTCTGTTTTTGCCACCAAAATTGGATTTTTCCCGCCAGTCGTTACAATCAAACGCTCAAGCTGTTAATGTTGAAGTTTTTTTTTTCTTTTTTGGGTAATATATCTGTTTATTTATGTTTTGAAACTGATCAAATTATCTCTGTTTTTGAACAGACTGAAGTGATAATTCTGGGGCAGTTAAGACATCCAAATCTAGTGAAGTTGATTGGATATTGTTGCGAGGATGAACATCGACTCCTTGTTTATGAATACATGCCCCGAGGTAGCTTGGAGAATCAACTATTTAGAAGTAAGTTCCTCTCATTTTCTGAGTTTAATGAAAATTCATCTGTCGTGCAGTCGTAGTATCATGTCTTTTTGAATATTTTTCATGGCGTCCAAATTGTCTTCTCTGGCATAGTTTGGTAGCTGTAACTCACTAACTATATGCTGGAAACTAAGGATAATTTTTTATTTTTGGCTAATTTTTTTAGTTATGAATTACCACCCATTTACACATTATCAAATCAATAATTTTTCCTTTTTAATCTTATTTTTTAATTTCAGATAATACATGATCATTGCTATCTTTTTATGAAAATAAATAAATTCTTTTTCAGGAAAAAGAGTTAAAAGTAATTTTTTTAAGGAGAGATGAGTAATATCATTATTATCACTCACACAATACAACTATCAAAAATGCATTATAAAATGGGAAAGGATCTATCAATTAAAGGTCAAATCAGATACGAAATTTTGGCATAGCCGTCTGTATTTGGTTTGGTGGATGTGTTTTAAAAAATCATAAAGAAATAGTTTTCATTTGCAATAGAGCATTAGAGTTTAGACTAACAAATTTAAAAAAAAAAAAAAACACGAGTAAAATTCTATTCTGTTTACCAGTTCGACATGTAACGTGTTGACAATGTCCTGCATTGTTTTAGAATTAATCCAAAGTCATCAGTTCAAGATTAAGTTCAATTATATTTGGGAATTTTATGTAGTTGGTGAATGTCACTTCTGACTAATTGAGCACTAAAACTTTAATCTTTCGAACACATCTTAGAAAGTGACAAGAAGCTTAATTTTCACATCAACATGCCATGCACGTCTATTTTAATTATTTTGGTCATGCATAGCCAAATTTTCATATAGCATTTCAGATGATGATTTTTTTATTTTTTTTATATTTTGGCATTTGGGATGATCAGGATATTCAGTGTCACTTCCATGGGCAACGAGAATGAAAATTGCTTTTGGAGCTGCAAAAGGCCTTGCCTTCCTCCATGAGGCTGAACAACCAGTGATTTACAGGGATTTCAAAGCCTCAAACATCTTGCTGGACTCGGTGAGGATTTAGACAAGTGAAAATCATACCCTTTACATGATTGCTACTTGTATGTCCATATTCAAATAATTTCCGCTCCATTGCAGGATTACACCGCTAAACTATCGGATTTCGGGCTTGCAAAAGATGGTCCTGAAGGAGATGACACGCATGTTTCCACAAGAGTTATGGGCACACATGGCTATGCCGCCCCTGAGTATATCATGACAGGTAAATTAACCCATCTCCTCATTTGCAATTTCAAAACAAGATTTTTCACCCCTTTCACCAAAAAATTGACGCAAATCTTAGTAGCGTAAACGTTCAAACGGACCAATGTGCCAATGCAGGTCACTTAACGGCAGCAAGCGATGTATACAGCTTTGGAGTAATGCTGTTGGAGCTTCTTACAGGCAGAAGATCAGTGGACAAAACCCGTCCTCATAGAGAACAGAACCTGGCAGATTGGGCAAGACCAATGTTGAAGGATCCTCGGAAACTCAGCCGAATAATGGATCCAAGGCTGGAAGGCTGGTATTCTGAAGAAGGGGCTCAGAAGGTTGCAGCATTGGCTTATCACTGCCTGAGTCATCGACCTAAGAATAGACCATCCATGAGCACCATTGTCAAGACTCTGGAGCCTCTCAAGGATTACAAAGACATTTCCATTGGAACGTTCGTGTTCACGGTTCCAGTGGATACAGATTTCAAGAAAGAAAACGAAAAGGAAAGTGATGGAAAAAAGGAAAGGAAGAAAGAACATTATCATTATCATGAAAAACACAGATTACACCATGACCATAAGCGTCGGATCCGAACCCCAAAATCTCTAGCTATTCACTCAGAAACTCATATGCAAGTATCGGTGAAAAAGGGCTTGCATTCTTAGATTTCACAGAACTAGCACAGATTAACCAAGTGTAATAAGCTGTACATAGATATAATTTGAGGCTTTTTTTTTTTTTTACAGACTTTGTCACACTTCCTATTCCTTGTCAAACTATATATATACACACCTCATTTTTTCTCTTCTTCCACAAGTGTAAGCAAATTGTAATGGAATTTTGATTTGTTTTTTTCCTTCTCCCCTTTTGGCCGGCTTTAACTGTATTTGAAATTTGATTCTTTGTATCACTGACTTTTTTATGTTTTAATAATTGATTGTACTGGATTAGAGTAAATTTCCCATTAACAAGAACTTGCTTTAGATGTATAGTATAAGAAATTCGAACAACTACTTCACACACAATAACGTAATCGGTTGACCCATCCTGACTGAGGTTCCGTGTTCGAGTCCTCTTATCAGCAGGTTAAACCTTGCAATTACACAGAGTGAGCCTGTACCTTAGGGGGCTCACGGGTGATTTTACTCGCCTAACGTGATGTGGGGAAAAATCCTCCGGCAACGCAAGTTCAAGCCTCGCGTGGGGCAGATTTTTCGCTGAAATATTGTGGGAGTCTGTCCTGGGGTGTTAGTCTGTTGGCTTGCATCCTCGATTTACAACCCGCTTTCTCCAAATCAAAGTATTGTGTGTGGAATTTCAATATTGACTGATTTACTAAACGGCATTAACACAGATAATATGCTCACTTTCATTATTGAAAGATATGCAACATCGCATTTATATGTCCATTTATTCAATTAGTTTACGTTACTTAATGGATGAAGATGAGAAAATTTATAATCCCAATCTTAGCAAAAACATGAATGATCCCTTCTTAAAGGCTGCATATCAACGAAAAATTGAAGAAATGTTTTTATCCTCTGGAATTTCCATAAAAATTTTAATAAAAATAATTGGTATAAATCAGATTCATAATCTTATGACTTACTACCAAGAATTTGATACGTACAGTAACAAAACTTTATATGCAATCCATTTGGATTTCACATTAGATTAGTTCATTAGTCATAAATTACGCCGCAAAAACTTGACTTTTGCACTAATCATATGAATCATAATTATTTCAGGTTGATTGCGTTAGGCTATTCCAGGGCCGAATATTCAAGAAATATCCTAACCATCCATAACCATGCGTCGAAAATATCATCCCACCTGATGAGGAACAGAGACAGCAATTGACTGGACTTTTGACAAATGAGATGGTGTTCTATTTATATATAGCATCAACAACTTGCACATCCCTCACCAACCCCCGAAGCATCTTCTTTGGTAATGTATAAGGATTATGATTGATAGTTCATATCATTAATTCTTAACCACTACGCTTAACATGCCTTCCTGAACAAGTTGGTCTGAAAATGACTACATTATTTTCTAAATGTCATTTACACTTGGAGAGAAAACCACCTACCAAAACTATAGGATGCCCTGTTGATATATTGAAATTGGGTAAAATTAGTACTATTTTCGTTCCAAGAAAAGAGTTTATTTTTTAAGAAAATATTTTTTGTCGCAAAAAATAGACAGTACTTTTAAATAAAATTGTTCTATATATAGTGATGTTCGACTCAAAATTGAAAAGTTAGGATAAAAATAGAAAATTATACATATAGCGAAAAAAAGAAGTTTACATATTTAAAAGTAAATAGATCTCTCTTTTTTTGGAAACAGAAAGAGTATTTTATTTGTTATTAGTAATTTTATCTAAATCTCCATTCATGGATAATTTATCAAATGTCTAAATGTCACTAGACAAAGACAAGGAAAAAAAGAAAACAAAAAAAGTCACAAGGCAATAAGTTTCTAACCCCACGTGTACGTAACATCTATCATCAAAATTAAACCAAGGCATAAGTGTTGCACTGGTCTATTGATATGGTAATTCACCCTTTCTATTAAATTAGCTTCGGACAAATATTATCGATTGCAAATAATAATAACAACGAATCATGCACATTAATTTCTATGCTTAAATTGTATTCTTTCTGTTCAAAAAAAAAAAAGAAGGTCCACTTTGGAATAAAATTGAGTAAAATTCCGATATTATTTTTACTAATAATAACAATATAGGTCCCAACATTAAAAAATAAGATTCAAAATAGAAATTATATATTTAATGGTGAATTAAGTGTGTTACATCTTATAATCAAAAAAAATTACACCAAATCAAAGTAAACTCCTTTTTAGAATGGATGTAGTAATTTACAATTTCATCGAACCATTTATAGAATTCTCATTTACATAGCATGAGTACACACAAATCACACAAAAGTCATAACGTTAATTCACTCTTAATAGACAAGTTGATCTTCAGGCAAGTGTAAAGTACAATTCGTACCCAAAAGTTTAAATTACTAAGTTTTAAAACACATCTATACTTTTTTTTTTTAAAATCGATGTGAGATTTTATGTACTTATTCATGAATCTCAATCTCGAATTCCTCCAAACTCTCTTCATTTCCCATAACATAAGAGATGCATGAATGTTGCTAATTGAAACTTTTTATTAAAACAAAATGCAGAAAAACAAAATAAAAGTAAAAGAAAATAAACTTGGAATAAATTTATAATGGTACAATAATGGGCATGTGGAAAAGATGGTAATGCGGGCTTCTACATGTCGACATGATTACTAAGGATGAGAAACTTATTCATAAGTGGACTAGAATTGCCCAAAGACTTATAAATGGGTCAAGGCCCATATCTTGTCCCACAAACTGTGTTATAATATCAGCCTACGAACAACTCCAAAACACCGCTGGCGCTTTAGAGACTTTGGAAGAGCGAGCTTCTCCGAACTCCCGACCCCGATGGCATCTCTAGACACCGACGTCACCATGGTCCCGGCCGGAGAGGGCTCCAGCGCTGCCGGACCGTCTTCTTCCACGGCAACGTTTTCTTCTGCTAAAAAGGCTAAGCGATTTGAGATCAAGAAGTGGAACGCCGTTGCACTTTGGGCTTGGGGTAAATATCCTTTTTAGCCCTAGGCTCATCTCAAACTCTAATTAAGAAAAAAAAAAAAAAAAACTGTTTAGATATTTAAGCACTCAATGAAATCATTCTGTGCATTTTTGTTCTAATTTTTTTGCTATTTTTTCCCGTTGATTTCAGATATTGTTGTGGACAATTGTGCAATTTGTAGAAACCACATTATGGATCTCTGTAAGTTTTCAACTTTTTTCTGGAATTTTGTTCCTTTATTTTTTTTCTTTTTTTGTATTTGATTAATTATCTCGTCGTTTCTCCTGTATAGGTATCGAGTGTCAAGCTAATCAAGCTAGTGCAACTAGCGAGGAGTGCACGGTTGCTTGGGGTATGTTGCCCGTCTGAAACTCTGGTTTTTATCTTTTCAATTTTTTTCTCTGGGTCTGCCTGATACCATTGAGTATATGTGCCTGCCCCCGCTCTCAAGAGTGCTTCTTCCTTGCCCTTTTTCGTGCTTTATCGTTCTTTTGTTTTTGGAATTTGAGGTATTGCTACGATGATTATACTGTATTGTGATCGTTAGTTACTTCTATGTTTTCAGAATTAGTCAAATTTCCTTCCTTTTGCACCATAATTTCAACAGTAGTGATAAATATTGATTTTTCCATTATAAGGAGTTCTTTCCTTGCTAAAATAGGGAGACAGGAACCCAATTTCTTTTAAGCTGAGGATTTGTTAATACAGAAAACAAGGGTAGAAAGTTATTTAGTTCCATGTTATTAATTGCTGATTGTATGACCGTGATTCCTCCCGTTTTGGAAAGCTACTGTCATTGTCATTGTTGGTTCATTCATTATGTTATTGTGGTGGATAGATAAATAGGCATTGAGTTAGCTATATTGTGTGATAGTTTAAGGTGTCGTAAATACTATGAGATGTATTTCTTCCATCATTCTATTTTGTTCTTTGTTGCTTTTCAATTTCACTTGACTGTCCTGCTGTAGCTAACTTGTTATGCTATTGTTGCTCTTGTTTGCTCTGAAACTATAATTTTTGCATTACAGAATGTAGTGTCGTTAACTTGTTCTGCTATTGTTGCTCGTCTTTGTTCTGAAGCTATAATTTTTACATTTCAGAATGTAGTCACAATGTTAAGGTCACATTGCCCTATTTTTTTTATTTTCAAAATTAAGGTCACATTACCCTAATGTTTATAGATGTAAAGTTAAAGGTTACATTGCTCCATGGTTAGATGAACATTCTGTTTATTGGACTTGGCTTTTGGTTTGCTTTGAGAAAAGTCACAAGATTTGGACTCAGGGGTATAGTTGTTAAAGGCGCGCCTCTTTCGTAGGGCGTAGCCTCGTTTCTAGGGTTTTTTTATAAAAATAAAAAAATTTAAAAAAAAAAGGATGAACTTGTGTTTGAATATGATGATTTAACATGGAGTATAGTTGCTAAAGCAACTGGAGTTGAAGAGAATGCATATAATACTAGAGGAGGAGGAGTAGAAAAGGAAGGAGGAGGAGGAGGAGGAGGAGGAGGATCAAATGGCAAAAATGTCATGTATACATCTACTCCAAGTGCTAGGTCCAAAGATAAAACAAAAGTACAATCTTCTAATTTGAGTGGAGGCATGACTCCTTTCACACTTAGAGATGAGGATGAAGAGGAGCTTGAAAACTATAATGAGGAGGATGAAGAAGAGAACCTTGAAGATGAATATGATGATGATGATGATAATGATGGTGATGGTGATGGTGATGGTGATGGTGATGGTGCTAATGGTGATGGTGATAATGACGGTGATGATGGTGGTGATGATGATGGAGATGATGCTACTCTTGATGTAGAGTAGATTTTAGTGGATTTAGGATTATATTGAGACTTTTAAGTTTTGATACTTTTAGTTGGCTTTTTTTGAATTTCAAAACTAAGTATGTTGATGGTTTATGACTTTCTCTTTTTTTTAATGTTATTAGTATTATTAGAAATTTAGAATTTTTAAGTAGTTTATTTTGGGAAGTATGAATGACTAAAATATTATTTGAAAACATTTTTTTCATAGTCCGCCTTATGTCACTCAGGCGCGCACCTGCGCCAGCGCTCTAGAACCCCGTGCACTAGTGTACGCTCAAGAGCGATTAAGGAACACACTCTATTCGTTGTTGTTGTGCTTTTGTTTAAACAAACAATAAACAAATAGGTTTTAGTATTCGTTTAATAAATGAACATGAACATGAATAGACATGTGTTTGGTTCTTTTATGTTCACGAACAAGCTCGTTAAGTGTTCATGAACAAGTTCATTTAATGTTCGTTTAAAACTCGTTTATTATTCGTTTATAATATAATATAATATAATTTATATAATAATATTATTCGTTTATTATTTACAAACATCTTCGTTGTAGTATAGTGGTGAGTATCCTCACTTGACACTCGGGAGACCCGAGTTCGATCATAGGCAACGTTTGTTATTTATGAACATGTTTGTTTATTTGTTCATGAACATGTTTGTTTATTCGTTCGTGAACGTGTTAACGAGCTGATGTTTATTTGTTCGTGAACATGTTTGTTTATTTGTTCGTAAACGTGTTAACGACCTGTTAATGAACATGTTCACGAACACTTATCGAACACTAATAAACGAACATAAACGAGATCGAACACAAATATGAAAACTTAAACGAACACGAGCCGATTTCGAACAGCCTTAAAAATAAATGAACAGATCCCGAACGATGTCCGTTCATTTATGCTCGGCTTGTTTACAGCTTGGTTGTTGGTCCTTTCATAGTTGAGCTAGTGTCTGAAAAATCACCATAATGCAACAATTATGGAAGATTCAGAGAAGAATGCACGCACTGTTGCCTTTGCCTTACACTTTTCGGCTTGTTCTTTTGTATTGGTTAAATTGGCTAGTTGCAGTCAGTTTGGATCACTTCTGTTTTCATAAATATTATTTACTTGCTAATTGACCACTTTTATGACAAATAGTTACTTCTATCTGTCCTCTATTAAGTGGAGGATTAATGATAGCATCCAAGTGCTTGTGTTAATGAGAAGTGTTTTCTCTATAGGAGTTTGCAACCATGCCTTTCATTTCCACTGCATTAGCCGATGGCTCAAAACTCGTCAAGTCTGCCCATTAGGTATGTTTTCTGCCCCATCAAGCATCCTTAATTATGACTCTGGTTTTTCTTTTTAAATCTTTTCCGTGCCTCATCCTTTTTCATTGTCCTTGTATATCCCAGATAATAGTGAGTGGGAATTCCAGAAGTATGGCCACTAGAGATTCTTTGGCTATTGGCAGTGGAGGCTTCTTTTTCTGCAGGGATGATAACTAGAAAAGATAATATGGATCTTTGGTGCAAAAACTGAAAAGCAACAGTTCCGTGTAATTTAAGATTTAGCATTTATAACTATAAGGAAGATGCTTTGTGCAGAATGAGGTTGTCAATGATTTTGCAATTATGTACGTTTGAGATCTCATGCTGAATGAGGTTGTCAATGATTTTGCAATTATGTACGTTTGAGATCTCATCCATTCTTACTCGACGCTGTTTTCTGTGCTTAATCACTTGTGATACTTAGATAAATTATTATCTGCTATATCTTTGTCTCTTCGTTTAATTTTTCCCTTTGCCAAGCGCCGTTAGTAGTTGTGGTTTAATGACATTCTGATTACTACTAGCTAGTTTTTGAATTTTGGTGCTGGAGGGTATTCCTTGGCTGTGTTAGTCATTGATGTGGTGGTTTAACTGCGGGTTGGAGTGTAGTGATCCTGTTGCAATGTTAATTGCGATTGGCAGAGTAAAGAGTGCGTGTATGTAATTGGGAAGTTAATATTAGGAGGTATTACGACAGCTAATTTGGAGAAATTTTGCGTGAATTTTGAAAGCCTAAGGACATCTGCCGAGTGGGTGAAGAAATAAACATCACTTCGTGGATTTGTTGGAACATTTGGCGTTATTGGAGGGGCAGGGGCAAAATCATGCGTATTCCTACTCCTAGTGCAAAACTGAAACTCGCACGGTCAAGTGTCAAAGTTATTATTAACATCAAAATGTTCAAACGAACTGTCATGGTCCCAAACTTACACGGTCAAGTGTCAAAGTTACGAACTGTCATGGTCAAGATCTTAGAGTAACAAAGTTAATTAACGTCAAAAGGTTCATATCCAGCGTCGCCTGAGAGATTCGAACTCTCGCGGGGAAACCCCATGTACTTAGCAGGCACACGCCTTAACCACTCGGCCAAAGCGACGCAGATGCTAGCGTGCAAGAGATCGTAGGGCAAAGCATGCCAATTATTTTTAAATTTCATAGAAAATGTAAATAATCATAACGCAATTCCAATGACATATTAAAAAAAATTAACATAAATCAAACTTCATGAAAAAGGCATTCAATCAAAACAATTCCAATTGTTATCCAGGATAAAACACACATAGTAAATAGAATTTCCATTATCAAAAGACAACAACTGCTGCTCTTTTTTTCAAACTCCTAATATGTTATTGATTACACGTAGGGATGTAATTATGTGAATTTATGTTATTGATTACACGTATGAATATAATTATGCGAATGACAAAGCAGTGTCAATATTAAGGCGGACAGCCCAAATGGCCAATCCATAATTTGTTGACCAAGATAATGCAACTCTATATCAAGGACGCATATGATCATAGTCATAGTGGTAAAAGATTTAATGGTCTCCCCTACCCAAATCGCATGTGCATATATCCCACAATCAATCGGGCTTCCTCAGGAAAAGGACGGGAGGTGTTTTTTTATTTCAGGATTTGCAGTGCAGCATTGAATTCTGTCACATGGATAATGAATACAAAAAATCAGTGTTCACCTACCTTTGTCTACATAGTTAAAGAGTTAAAAACATCATCCAAAGTTTTCCTTTATTTTATCGAATCTGTTTAGAGCAGTGTAACATCAGGCTTGGTCAAGAAGGCAGCAAGAAATAGTACATAGGATCATAATAATGTCAGGATTCACTCCCAAGAGATGTCCAGAAAATCATAAAAATGTTTGCAGTGGACTGGTGGGGCTGAATTCGAAGCAGCATCATTGCAATTCATGACCATATTATATATCCAGAACAGAAGCATGCTTCCCTGGTGGGGTGTGGGACTTGAGCGTCGAGAGTGAGGACTGACAAGGTTTCCATCATCTTTTGTGGCTCACATATCACACAATTGGTAATAGTTTTCGGCTGATTTAGGACTCTATGATAGGCTTTTAAAACTTATTTTTAAACTTTTATAATGTTTCTAAAAATTTTAATATATTTTTTATTTTATTATTATTATTTTAAAAAATATAAAAATATATTTTAAAATATTATCCATACATATTCTTAATTTAATTTAATATATATGACAACCTAATGGGATGTCAGCATTTGCTGGGATTTTCCACTGGAAAGTAGATAGAAAGTTGGCTTTTCATATTGATAATTTTATAAAATTTTGCACTTCTTGGATACCCTTTTGTTAAATTAATCCTCCCACTTTAGTATGTATTTATCCATTAGTTGAACTTTACTAATGAAATAATCATTTCTTTTTACAACGAGTACTTTAAAAAATGTATGTATAAAGAATGCAGCCTTATTGTGGGGGGTGAGCTGAGGGGGGTGGTGATTGGGGGATAGTGGTAGTTGGATTAGGACCCCATCAATCCAATATTAATCCTACTTTTCAAAGTTAAATACAGAGAAAATGTTTATAAATTCAAAGATCCAGTTGGATTCACATTTAAAAGCAGTTGTTAGAATTGCATTGAATTAAGAGAAATATATCTATGTCTAGAGGATACCTTCTCAATCATAATCATAAAGCATTGAAGTCCCTTTCAGCACCATATCCTTATATATATATACACACATATTCCTTCCCTAAAAATAAAAAGTACATTTTTGTTTGATATAGTTTTTTATCTAAATTATAAAATACGATACAATGAATACGCTATTAAATGTATTATTTTTTATTTATCATTATTTTGGGAAAAATATTGTCATAATTAGTAAAAATAATATAAAAATTAATTTTTTTGAATAAAAATTTTGAAATTAAACTTTTTTTGTATGAGAGGGAGGAAGTACTTAATTATGGCTTTCTAGATATGAGAAGATTTGATAATTTGCAAAAAATCAAGTTTGGTAGGATCCTATGTAATTCCCACCTTTAGAGTTAAATCAAAATAATAATAATATAAGAATTTTACATTAAAAGTGAACATTTTTTTAGAATAAAGAAAATTTTTGAAAATTTTTTTTTTTTGGAGAGACGAAAGTAGTATGTTATTATTTCTTTACATTACAAGTAAATCTCAGATCTTATTGATTATCGATTTGAAATGCAAGTGGAATACAAGAAAAAATTAATTTAAAAAAACTAACTCGTGGCATATTTTTTTAAAAAAATGAAATCGAGAAAAAAGAAAAAGTCACAACTAAGTAAATCAATTATTGAGACCCTAAAGGCCTGAAATCATGGGTGATTGCGATGCAGACGCGTTGTCTCCAGTTGTTTACGTGAAAAAAGCCGGACAACCGTAAGCTGAAAATATTGAAGAACGTGTTGAGTTGCATTCCAAAAACAGAAAATTTGTTAAGCTATCCCCTTGAAATTTTGGCTTTTCCTCCGACTATGACTGACCATCCCGCTGAAAATGATGTTGATGATGTACCAATTACGAATGGAACATCCCACATTTGATGATGTTTGCTTATTGGCATGAAATGTAAGGGTGTCAATTTGACACATCGCGTAAACACGATACGAAATTAATATGTATTTAACAGATATAAATATATTTTTTTGTAGATTCGGATTAAAATCACGTCGAATTCGTATAATACAAAAAATAAATAGATTTAATCAGATCAATTTGCGAGTCAACCCGTATAATCTGTTTAATTGATAATTTTATAAAATTATCTAGTAATAATTTTATAAAATAGAAAAATATTGTATAATATATAATTTTTGGTATTTTTGGTGTTTTAATATTTCATAAGTGTATAAGTATTCTTTTATTATGTTACTCATAAATAGGTTGTGTTCATATTATGTTAATTGATACGTATAATTAAATAGATCGTGTTCGGATTCGTGTTAAACATGTGTTTAAACACAACTCGCAAATTTAAGACACAACCTAATTGCCACCCCTAATGAAATGTTTTAGAGTGGATATAAATCACTTTTTCACACTTTTTTAAAATCATGATTGTGAAAGTGTAAAAATATATTTTTAAAATACAATTTATACATATTTTTAAAGGTTCCAACTTAATTTTACGAACTCCTACCCCTTATCGTCCTTGATGGCTAACACTCAGCTACTACTCTTTAGAAAGTTTTCGTGAAAACATATGATTGCATTTTAAAAGCGTTCTTCCGTTTGTGAGATAAAGATTGTGAGCTAAAAAAATCATATTATTTATTTTATTGATAGCCCAATTGAAAGAACATAACAAACAAAATGAAAAATTTTCAGTTTTGTTCTGAGTGTGGCCAATGGCCATACAAATTGGAAAAGGCTGGAAAAGCAGCATGGAAGACTGACTCCTAGAGTTCCGAGTTCCGAGTGAGAGGAGAAAGCGTGCAATCTGCAAATCATATTCTTGGCATGACGCGAACAAACAATATTCCAGTCAATGTCACTTGGAGGAGCGTGAACCCCTGTTGCATTTCTTCCTCATTTTCTTTCCCATCCGAGGGGGAGATCCATGAGCGCCGAAGAGGCGATAACAAAAGAGACAGTTTCTCGGCTCAATTGGCGCCACTCTCTTCGGGTTCAACTGCAATTTCTTTAGCCGATAGCTGTTTTATGGTGCTGCATTTGCATTTTGCAATAACTTTTGGCCCTTCCACCGTATGAAATTATGAAATTAAGTATTTGTGTCCAATGATTAGTTCGATCTAAAACTTGAAATAATTGGTGTAAATCGAAAAAAGGAGTAAAAAATAATTGTTAATAAAGTTGAAGTTACCAAATTTTGGAATACCTTACATTCTTGAAACTTAACATCCTCTGTCTATCGGGATCTACAAACGGTAATACAAAAATATTCATTTGAAAAATTATAAAAATGCATTTTAGAATTGCAATTTGTACATAATTTTAATAATGGAATTAAATTAGAAATATTTGGATTCGCATTACAACTTTTATTGAAAACTAGCTGGGAATTTCAAGTATCAAAAAATTAGGAATTTGTCTTCTTGTATGTCAAATGGGATCTTCGATTTCTTAATTTTATGTTTAATTGATAAAATTACTCAAGTCAGAACAGTGGTGTAACTTGTAATATTCACTTTAGATTTTAGAATTTAAATTTCGCTAATTGCAATTTGCAACAATTCTTCTTCTCCCCTAAGTTACAATAGAGTGGGTTGATTTTTTTTATTTTGTTTTTATGAAATGGGTGAAAAAATAAAAGGTAATTGGCTTATCTTATACTTCTTCTTTTTTTTTTCACACAATTGACTATATTTATTCCTAATCTGTATTATTGAGAAAGATAAGTCTAATTGGTAAAAAAATATTAATAGCCAATTAAGAATTTCAAATGAGATATTATCACACCAATTATGTATTCATGGTGTTTTAACTTTATTTATTGACATTGTTTTATTTCAAATTTCAATAAAAATAAAGTCTTTTTCATGACAATAAAACACCACAACAGCAAAGTAAAAACATATCTACAATATTTTGAACTCTAAACTAATCCTAAAAGGAGTTTTTAAGGTGTTCCCATTGACCAATGCAGGCGATTATATCTTGGATATCATCAAAGGTGTTTAATGTTTGATTTTCATCTTTGACCGGCGGGAATGCAATAGCGGTGGCGCGTTGAAAGCTACAATTTGAAACGCGAGTAGGAAATCCGAAGATGGCTCATCATTGACAGGTGTCGGAGTTGTACTTTCATGGGCGGAGCTGCTCCGGAACATCTACGAGTGAGGCATTCAACTAATTTAAAAGAAAAAGGAAATTATATTTTAAAAAAAAAAAAAGGGGGGGATGGGCAAAGAGATGTACAATTGTACATTGCTAAATTCGAGATGGTTTGCGTCAAAAGAGAAAAGAGAAAAGCGAAATGAGTGTGAACCCAGAAATCTAGCCGTTACAAATCGAGAATGGATTGACCTTTTTCTTAATTTCGACTTCGCCCCATGGGCCATCGGTAACGATTAACAAAGACAAAATCATACTCGCTTCTCATTCTTTTTGCACGACTTCCCTCCCGCCTTGTTTAACGTGCCAATCTTTTTTCTTTTGTATTTTTTTTATACCCAAATTGTCCTCCATAATAATAGATCTAGGAGTACCGTCAACTCGGGCCGTCTCACTCAGTACACCCGGTTGCTAAACGAGTTACCCACTCACCAACTCTCCATCTTATAAATTCAAAAAAATATATTTTCAGAGTGAAATTCATATATCATTTTTATTAATAATAACAATATATAACGTAAATTAAAAATATAAAATTATATATTTAATTATACATTGAGTGTAAATTAAATGTGAACACTTGTTTTTTGACAGATAGAGGGAGTACGATTTTGTACTAATGTATTAGAGCTAGTTGTTCATTATAATCTGCGGATTTGAGAGTTGTGTTTGATCTAATTCAAACATAATTATGTAATTGACATCCACTCTAAAGCTTTGGGTTTTCAAATTTTACTGATTGCAGTATACTTTAACTTTCTTTATCTTGAGATTTAATAGTGAAGGTTAATTTAAAGAAAAATCTAATTCAAATGACTTTTCTCCTAAGATTTTAAATAAAGCAACCTTAAATAAAAAAAAAAAGGAAAGAGAGATAGAGTATTGAATTTTCTCTTATACTTTTTGTATGACATATCATGTTAAATACTCTAATAAGTTGGTATAAATTTTATAATTTATGCTAATATATATTATTAATATTCACTTCTATTATAGTTAATTTTAACATTGAATTTTCTATTTTTTGTATCAATTCAATATTTTTTTAATAAAATTTTATATCATTTTTAATTTGTTATGTTAAAAATTTAAAATAAATGTAACCTAATTGTAGAAAAAAGTGAATGTTTAGGATTAAAATTTATTATGATGAAAATGAATATTAAATATATAAATTCTAATATTTAAGTAACTTATTAGAGGGTTTAATATGAAATAATACAAAAAAATATATATATGTAAAGAAGATATTTGCAAATAGTTCTGGTCAAAGTAATAATTACATTTTGAATCATGGATTAATTATCATGTTTAGTTTTTTTTTTCCCAAAATATAGTATTTATATTAACCTTTTTAAAAAAAGGTAACCATTACAAATTTACAACAATGATCCAAAATTGGATCCTCATTAACTCTGTGTATCGGTTGAGACAACATCACAAACTAGGAAAAAAAAACAAAACAAAACAAAAAAACCTAACTTGTAAGTCTCCCCTTATAAACATCTTGAAATTGCAAACAACCAAAAGAGTAACGGGATCCTTGCCTATAGCTCTACCTATACATTTTTTAATGCTGTCCAGTTCCACGTCTCAAGTTGGTGCCAAACACTCCAAAATAGAGAAATAAAACCCTAATAAATAAGGACATAATAATTATCATGTTTAGTCAAAATAATAATTTTGTGCTTCACTTTTATTGGGAGCTGTTTTAATTGCATGATTTGATGTCATTCTCATTGCCACTTCATCTATATGATAGGTAAATTTATAATTTAATGATCAGCTATGTATTGAATGTTCGTGATTATATTGAAGGCCTAATATGTCTTTCTCTTTTTTATTTTGTTCTTAAATTTTCTTCTAAAATATCGATAAAATTTTTGGTAAACCTATTAAAGTAACAGAGTTTTGTTTTCATTTAAAGTTATTTTTATGATGTTATGTTTTTACATATTTGTTAATATTAATAATTATTAAATTTAGAGTAATGGTATTTTTCTTGACGCTTCACAATGAAAAATCATAATAATTAATATAATAAGTATTAAAAAAATAAAATTATTTATTACACTCATTAAAAAGTGCTAAATAATATTAAGAGATAATTTTATCTTTTAAATATACCACATTAGTCAAACTCTATATATATAAAATTACAAGGTGCATGAGGAATTGATAGATGATGCTACATTTTTGCAATAACATATATATAATTGGATGGTCCATTGATTCTGAACGTCTTTACTTTTCTGTTTTTACCAAATGCACACAATTTGGAGTAATCATCCATTTTATTGGTTGTCTCATTGCTTAACTAGTTATATCAAATATATGTATCAAGACCAACAAGATTCAAAGACATACATTTGGAGCTTCTCAACCAACAAATATAGAAGAATGATAAGAACTTAAGAACGTTGTCCATAGACGTATAATTTAAACTCCAACTTGTTGTTTTTAGTAAAATAAATCAACAATTTTTAAAATGACATCCAAGAGTTGCTTAGGTTGTTTGGTAAATTAGTGGGTTTGATTGAAAGTTTATGACAAGAAGGAGAATGTTGAACTAATTTTTCTTTTTATCTTAGGTAGGATATTATCTTTTAGGTTCCTTTGGTTGGTAGAAAATCTGTTTTTTTTTTATATATATTTTTAAATTCCAGTCTTTGTTTTGTTTTATAAAGTAATATTTTTCTTAATTATTAAATTATTGTATTTGTTTTAATTTTAAACTTTTAAAGAAAATAATCAAAATTCTAAAAGAAAAATGCAATATTTTAATATTCTGAATCGTTACTAGAAGCTATTATTCTCATTACTTTTTTTTAACATTTTAGACTTCATGCGTAATAAAGAAAATAGCATGCATGCGAAAAGGTTAAAGGCATGTATGAACAGTATTTCAAAATATGTTCTTACATTTTTCTAAATATGATTGTGAGATAAGAATTATATTAAAAGTTAAAAAAAATATATTGAAAAATGTAAAAATAAGTATTAAAAAGCAAACCATACATGCCTTAAATCATTACCAAGAAGCAGATGAAAGATGTGTTTATGCATTAAAGGTAGGTAGCTAAATCATTACATTGAAATGGTTATGAGTTATGACCAATAAATCAATACTTGGACAAAAAAAATTTACCTTTGTTGACATGTTAACAAAAAGAAAAAGCTTTGGGAGCAAACATGCATAATATCTAAGGAGTTAATTATGATATGTGGGTAGTAGCCACTATTTTGGTAAAACTTGAACGGCGTGCAAGTTTAGTCAAGAAAACAAACGGGCTTCTTTTTGTGATGCCTCAATTGATTTCCCCTTCAACCGATCCAATTAAAACTTTGATGTGCTCATCAATTGTCTAATATCTACTATTGATTCTTGAAAGGAATAAGATATTTTTACAATATTAAGTAACACTTCTTTCATGCTTTAGGATTAGTCTTTTCCCTATTGACAAATTCAGGAAACGTTGTGAGATTGTATAAAGGAAATAATTGTGCAAAACATATAATTTAACTTGTTTCTAGGGGGCTACAAAATATTGACTATGTATGGTCAACATTTTTATTTAAAAGGCAAAGTTTAGAGGGGAAAAAAAAGAAGAAGAGCGAATTACATATTTTATCCTTATAAATTGATGTTCATAATTTTTTAATTACACAAATTTAAAAATAAACTTTTGAATAATTTATATTAATTGCTTGTGGATGATAAATTGATTATTTGATTATTAACACTTTGGCTCCAAATAATTCAATTAATTGCCACTGCCACTTTGGCTCCATCATAATCTACACAAAAAGCGCTCTGCTCATTGGATGTTGCCACTGGATTAAGACCTTCAAAATGTTCCATTTGTACAATTTGCTAAGATGATGTCTTCTCAGTTAAAAAAAAAAAGAAAAAAAGAGAGGATTAGCATCACATATTCACACTAGGTTTATTATATTATTGCACCCACTTACACTGAGCTATGATTATCTTTTTCCTTAGTGATCAATTAAATCTCATAACTAAATTGAAAATTTAAAATAAGCGTCATGCAAATTTTTAGTTGAGTCACTCAAAAATTGCTCATATAAAAATTGATCAGACGTTTTTGCGCCAAAAAAAAAAAAAAAAAAGATAGGGAAAGAACTCATTAGTGTACAGAATGAAGGGCGCAAATCAGACAAAATATGAAGTATTGAATATTCCTTGAGAAGTTTAAGGTAAGGATTACTTTTAAGGTTAACAATACTCTCTACGTCATATGAATGGAGACACATTTCAAAATTTAACTTATTAAGAAGATATGGAGTAATTGTGTTTAAGTGAGAGAGATACATGAATTTACAATATAGCCATTAGATTTAAATTAAAAGTGTATTAAAATCAGTGAAAAGTTATTTTCATTTTTCAAATAGTAATATATGTAAATGTGGGTTCAATTCGCTTAATTAATTTATAGAAGATAAAAAAGAAAGTCATACAAGTTAATCACGTGTTAAGAATCATATTTAAACTATCCCTTCGGGAGTGGCTGAATTAGTGTGACAGCGAGCACGGGACCGTAAAGTCACGAGTTCAAATTCCCTTATCAATACTTTATCGGCGGTCAAGCCCTATGCGGTATACATCTTCTGCAATGCGCAGATAACGACTGTAGGTTCCTTAATCAACAAAAAAATAATATTTGAACCAGTAACACAAGAATTTTCAATTTTATGTTTTACTAATTGAGATATTTTGACCAGTTCTAACATAGCATTCTTATTTTACTTGTCAGTTTTAAAGTAACATTCTCATTTTACCCGTCCTCTGACATAATATTATAAGAAAGTAAATGTATTCTATTTTTAAAATCTATATTTCTCTTTAAGAAGAGTTCGCTTTTAAAATGAAAATCATATGATAAACATTTACTAATAATAATTATATATAGTTATAATTAAAAAATACGAATAAAATGTAAAATTAGTGTCCTACTTAATAATTAAAAATTTTGTACTCAACCTAAAGTGATTTTTTTGGGGGGGGGGGGGGGAATGATAATAAATATATCGCTCTTATTTTTGGATAATACAAAAATAAGAGAGTTAACGATCAAAATGATTTCTCGCATATTGGCTAATGAGTTTTTTAGTCTTTCACTTTTAAAATAAAAAAAAATTGATTCTTTACATTTCATAAATATACTATTTTAGTCCTCTATCACTATTTCCGT
The DNA here is from genome assembly GCA_020080225.1 of Gynochthodes officinalis. Classification (NCBI taxonomy): domain Eukaryota; kingdom Viridiplantae; phylum Streptophyta; class Magnoliopsida; order Gentianales; family Rubiaceae; genus Gynochthodes; species Gynochthodes officinalis. Next base: position 42,445,600 of record CM034615.1, on the reverse strand, counting down.
TTGTTTTTCTATCAAAATAGTATCAGAATAGTGACGAATGATTAAACGATAATATTCATGAAATGGTAGGGACTATTTTTTTTCATACCATTTTGGTTGTTAACACAAAATAAAAGAATGAAAATAATAATGAAACAAAATGAGTATTAACGGTCGAATTCCATGATAAAATACATCCAAAATTTGACTTGCTTGCACTTCCCCATAATTTCATACGATAAAATATTATAATAACCGTGTAATATTTTCTTACTACAATTAATCATCTTTCGAGGTGCCCGAAAATAGTGGAGTTATTTTTATTTTTTTATTTTTTTGTAAAAAAAACCACTAACTCATCCATGACTCAGTGAGTTAGGCCAATACACCACGATCCAACAGTGGCAAAACATTAACAAATCCAAATTCCAAGGTCTTCCCTTCAACATTTCTTCTTTATAAAACCGACAGCAGTCCTCCATGCCTTCTACCCTCCTCTGACTCACAGTCGCATTTCCCGGCGACTGTCTCCTTTCCCACTTTCTCCTTCCCTTTCCTCATTCCCTTTCTTTCTCGCTCTCCTCAATCCCACGAAAAAAGAAAAAAAAAGGATTTGGCTACATTCTCCAATATATATAAGATAACATTACGTCACGTTCGACTGCCTCACCTATCATTTCTCCAACAATGGCGTCTCTGATCTGGTCATGTACCATTGCTATCTTACTTCAGTTATGTCTCCTCACTGTTTCAGCCAAAAAAACTTACATAGTCCGAATGAAACACGACCAGAAGCCCACAACTTACTCCACTCACCACGATTGGTACAGTGCTCATCTAGATTCGCTGCTCACTTCCTCCTCCGCAAAAGAATCGCTTGTCTACACCTATACCACCGCTTACCATGGTTATGCGGCTTCTTTGAACCCTGAGGAAGCCGAGGCCCTCCGGCAATCCGATGTGGTCCTCGGTGTCTATGAAGACACCCTTTACAGCCTCCACACCACCCGCACCCCTGAATTCCTCGGCTTGACATCGGAGCTTGGGTTCTGGACCGGCCACAGTTCAGTAGAACTCGACCAGGCCTCACAGGACGTCATCATTGGTGTACTGGATACCGGAGTATGGCCCGAGTCAAAGAGCTTCGATGATACGGGGCTTCCCAATATCCCATCCAGATGGCGAGGCAAATGCGAGAGCGCGGTGGATTTCAACCCAAAGCTACATTGCAACAAAAAATTAATCGGAGCGCAATATTTCTCCAGAGGCTACCATATGGCCTCTGGTGAGAAGCCCACCAAAGAATCCGAATCCCCTCGGGATCAGGACGGTCATGGTACTCACACCTCATCCACTGCTGGTGGCGCTGCTGTTGCTAATGCTAGTCTTTTAGGCTATGCAAGTGGCACCGCCCGTGGCATGGCTTTACACGCCCGGGTGGCCGCTTATAAAGTTTGTTGGAAAAGTGGCTGTTTTGGGTCTGATATTCTCGCAGGAATTGATCGCGCCATTGTTGATGGCGTGGATGTGCTTTCACTATCTTTGGGTGGCGGTTCTGGGCCTTATTATCGTGATACCATAGCGATTGGGGCATTTTCTGCGGTAGAGAGGGGTATTTTCGTGTCATGTTCAGCTGGGAACAGCGGCCCTGCTAAGGCCTCACTGGCTAATTTGGCTCCGTGGATAATGACAGTCGGGGCTGGCAGTATTGATAGAGATTTTCCAGCTTATGCTGAGTTGGGAAATAGGCAAAAATTTACGGGTGTTTCCTTGTATAGTGGGAGTGGTATGGGGGAAAAATTAGTGAGTTTGGTTTATAATAAGGGGACTAGCGGTTCAAGTAATTTATGCTTGCCGGGTTCGCTTGATACGACGCAAGTGAGGGGCAAAGTAGTGTTGTGTGATAGAGGGATTAATGCCAGGGTGGAGAAGGGTGCTGTGGTGAAGGAAGCTGGTGGGGTGGGGATGATACTGGCCAACACGGCGGTTAGTGGGGAGGAGTTAGTGGCGGATAGTCATTTATTGCCGGCGTTGGCGGTGGGGAATAAGGTTGGGACTGTTATAAGGCAGTATGTGAAGACAGATAGGAACCCCACAGCGGTGATCAGCTTCGGTGGGACGGTGGTGAATGTAAAGCCGTCGCCAGTAGTGGCGGCGTTTAGTTCAAGAGGGCCCAATACTGTGACCCCGCAGATCTTGAAGCCAGATGTGATTGGGCCGGGCGTCAATATCTTGGCAGCTTGGTCCGAGGCTATTGGACCCACTGGGCTTGTGCAGGATACTAGGAAGACACAGTTCAACATCATGTCTGGTAAGCATCATTAAATCTAGTATTCATTAAATCTAGTATCAAGTTCTTTTTTAGTTTAATTTTATTCCTAGATCTCAAGAACGATGCACACTTCCTAGATATTTTCCGGGTTCGGTGTTTCTAAGGTTTTTGGTTTAAACAAATTTTAAAGATTGAATTTTTATTAATTTGACCTTGTTTTAGGATGAAAAAATTAAGCTTGGGGTGGATGAAATGATGGTTTGTGTTATGAATTACAATATGAATTGATCAGAGTGAATGTGAAAAGGGGTTGTAGTTGGTTTTTCAGTCTACTAAATGATGAGGTTAATTAAGCTGACAAAGTGAGGTTAGCACATGCTTAAATCATGAAGAGCAAAAGAGGTAAGATTCCAATTTGTCATGCCAGAGTAGCATGGCCATTTGCTAAAAGCCATGCCAAGAGAACATGGCAGCGTATGATTTTTCTGAGGGGACAGCAACAAGGGCATGCATTAATTTTCACTCTGATCTGGTTGGTGGTGTCTCCTGTTGAGGGGTCCTCCATTATTGGCTTGGGATATAGGGGTTTTGATGTTTGATAATTTCTCAGCTCCATTTGGGGACTTATTATTGAAACTAGATATGGCATTTCTGTAGAATGGTCCTGAAAAAGCTTTAAACCCCATACCATATTAGTTAAAGATGATTGTTTTTTAGTGGTCTGGACCACATAGGAATGTCTCAATATGATTTTACAACTGGAGAATGGTGAATAATTGGAGAATAATACTAGTGTTCAGGGTTCTATTGCTGGGGTTCCTTTGATTGTTATCTTCTTCTGGGACTGTGGGCCTGTGACACTAATAGAACATTTTTGTGATGATGCTGCATGGTACTCTCTTTGATTGAATTGTAATTTTGATGACTTTGAAGGAACATCAATGTCATGCCCACATATTAGTGGGTTGGCGGCATTGCTCAAAGCAGCACATCCTGAATGGAGCCCCAGTGCAATCAAATCTGCACTTATGACTACAGCCTACACAAAAGATAACACCAACTCTCCCATTCGCGATGCTGCAGATGCAACATTTTCCACCCCATTAGCTCACGGGGCTGGTCATGTTGATCCACACAAGGCCCTGTCTCCAGGCCTGGTGTATGACGCTACTCCAGATGACTACATTGCTTTCCTTTGCTCCCTGAAATATACCACTGGGCAGATAGAGAGCATTGTAAAACGGCCCAACATCACTTGTTCGAGGAAATTTAACGACCCCGGGCAGCTCAACTACCCATCATTTTCCGTCCTATTTACCAAGTCAAGACTTGTGCGATATACCCGTGTATTGACGAATGTGGGAGCTGCAGGGTCCGTATATGAAGTGGCCATTGACGCACCCCCAACCGTGGATGTGAAAGTGACGCCATCAAAGCTTGTTTTCAAGAGTGTACTACAAAAGCAGCATTACACTGTCACATTCGTTTCAAAGAAGGGCGTAACTCCAATGACTAAGAATGCATTTGGTTCAATTGCTTGGATCAATGCTGAACAAGAAGTGAAGAGCCCAGTTGCCTTCTCCTGGATGCCGCTAGGAGGGTCACAATGATGATCATTTTAATGATTTTCTTCAGCTCCAAAAGGGCTTTATGCTTTTGACCTGGCGAGCTGATCAGAACAGAAGCTTCTGATGCTAATTAAGAGGCTACAGGGGCTTCTGAGAATTTGAATTGCAGAAAAAGAAGCAACCCTGAAACTTTATTAGTGCAATTTAGTTGAAGCTTTATGTTTTTGGGTTCTTATAAACTAAAAGCAATAGATGTAGACCTGTTTATGCAATCAATCAATCATTGAGAATATCAGGCAAAACGGAGAGAGCATTCTCATCGAGAATATCTCAACGCAATCCGAGCTATGTCTGATTAATATAATGGCCATCAGAATGCGAAAGTCATTACACGGAAGCAACAGTCCATACACAGAGTGGACCAACGATGCTATAACACTAAATGAGTGCATGGTTACTCACTCAACTGGCCCTGTTTTTTTTATTTTCCCCTATCTAAATTACTCCTTTTCTCTAACAAAAATATTTTATTTTTAATTTAATATAATTTTTTTAAATTACAAATTATAATAAAAATAATATAAACTTTTTACACTAAAAAAAACCTTTCATTTTAGATAAAATTTTTTTGAAACGGAACTGTTTTTTTTTGCAACGAAGAGAATATATAATTATTGTTATACATAATTAATTTTTTCACTTTCAAGATCCATTACCATTACAAATAATTAAAGTAAATTACATCTAGCAAACTAGCATAAAATTTTACTTTTGTGATTAAATTGATGCATGAAAAATAGAAGATATTTTCTTTTTGTTTTAATGCAACCAGGACTTCAATTTCTTCCCTTATATTTATTTAGATATAAGTTATTTATATCCCTAACATTTTAGATGATTCTGAGCTTCACAAAAGAAAAAGAAGGATACCTAAAAGTTATAATTATTGTGTTTTTTTTAGTTTCAAATTTGTTATTATGAGACAAAAGATGTATTAAAAAGCACCAAAGTATATCAAAAATAGCAAAAATGTGCTTTAGAACACTAAACCATACACACATTTGACCTCGTTCCAATTCCAACTACTGCTATAAAAATTAGGTTCATACCCAAAAAGCTACAAGATTAGCAGCGCATTCACAAAACACAATGGCTTCTTGTAAAATAAGCTTCTTTTATAACTTTTTCATGGTTTGCTAGTAACATATATAGCAGCAGTTGCTGCAGCTGCACCAGTTGCAGCAGCAATCTTTTGTACAACATGAACAAAGATTTACCCTTGGACATTTAGGATAACAAGATGTACATCCATTGCAAAAGCAATTGGAGCAAGAAGGACATTGACATTTAGGAGCGCAGCAACTTAGGCTGCATGATGGCATTCTAAAGCACTCAGGTATGCGACAGGAGCAACAGCTGCACTTGGGCTTTCTACACCTGATGCAGCTGATGCATCTGATGCATCTAATGCATGAGCAAGATATACAATTGCACAAGTTGCAGTCACAGCAGCGTGGCATCCGAATTCGAGGAACCCATCCACATCCACAATCACACCCACACCCGTGACAGCAAATCCATGAAAAGCTGAAACATGTTGCTCCTCCACTGCACAACACAGAAAGATATATACTTTTTATGCGTTTGATCAAAAGCAGAATGGTTTATATTGAATATGTGAAAGATACTTTCCTGTAAATTATTCAGTTCAAAATGTAAATTATTAGAGCTTAATTTACGTACAAGGCTAATGTTTAGACAACTGATGCTGTTGGGTAATTGAGAATCAAAAACAAAATAATTTCCTTAGTAGGATCAACATCTAAACCATTGTTTCTATCAGCTCAAAAGGTTGTTTATGAACTAAAAACATAATTACACTGGGATTACTCATAAGAATGTGCTCGTTAAATGGTTTAATTCCATAAAAAGAGTAAAAGTAACAAAAGCAAAAATATATGAATGAATGAGCGGAACATACCAGAGCCATCTCCAGAACCTGCAAGATTTAGGAACTCTCTTGGTACTGTCAAAAAAATTAAACACCTAAGATATCAGTTATTAATCAATTTCAGTAAACCAAAATTGTTGAAAGAATTATTACGTTGGCGTGAGAGGATCCGAATTTGATGTTACAAAATCTGCAACCCTGTTAAATTGTCAAATTTGATCAGACGATATGATGATGAAAGTATTCTTTATGGTGATTAATTAACATGTCTGAAGAAAGTATAATGTTGTTCAACTATCAACATCCATTTTAAAATTAAGAGAGAAAAGCATTGGAAGGAAACTGACATACTCTCTACAGGATCTCGAAGCAGGATGAAGACCTGCAACAAATTTGAGTTCATCCTGCTCACAGTAAAGTTATTAATTAGATCTCCCTCAGAGTTAATAGGAAATGATGATCAGAACCTAGAGTTATGCTACTTTATGAAGTGTTGGAAAGTCAGGAAAATGATGAATGAAAAGAGACAGCAAATTTAAATTGTTTAGTACACAACAGATAAATTAAGAAACCTTATTCCTCAGTTCCACATTTCCTCAGCTGCAAATCCCATTTGCATGATTAAAAAGGTAAACAACAACTCGGTCATAAATATGGAGACATTAGAGTTTGAACATGAACTAATCAGTCTCTCAATGTAGATAACCACCATGCATGAGACCACTCATCTGGACAATTGAAAATTCAATGCCAAACAACTTAAATCCTCAAGCAGAATTCATAGATCAAGTTATTCAGGGTATAGCAGTAAACGTAATGTCTCAGATTTTCTTGTAGCAATTGACAGCAGCAGTAGGAAATAACAGGGATAAACCTATTCTCATTCTCAAAAGATGCCCTGTAAACTTGAGAGCCAAAAAAATAAATAAATGCTAAATTTGGGCTGAAGAGATGCCATTATAAATTTCAAAATCCAGAACTGGAAGACTATTCCTGTAACCTCACGTCAAACATATATGGAAATTAGGTGAACTATTCGCTTGTCATTCATCTCTACTGTTGCTTAGTCCTAGTTGTCAGAGCGCAACAGAAACAGGGCGGTTGAACATCTCAACTTCCCATACTCACTTCCCTGTTCAACAAGAGCATTATTGAGGCCAAAACTCAAGTACTTTCCTCATTGAAAAAGGAAAGACGCTACACTATTATGGCACTGTGGTACAAACTTTAATTGCATTTAAATGTTTGTTGAGTTAAACAAGCAGGAAAAATTCAAATGTTTAAGCTCTACAGGGATATTGAGGCATGAATATTTCTAACAATCACAACTTTTTGAAGTGACACCTTAGAATTGAGGGTGTCATGGATTCTTCGGTGATAATTAATAGCATGCAACTCAACAAAAACAAAAAATCTGAACCAGAAAGGATTAATCAGTAAGAATGTAACATCTCCACTTCAATTATAGGAAAACGCAGACAAAATTATTGTTGTATCAAGATCTTGGAGTCCTGATTAGCAGCAAGTTAACACAAACTTTTTCTTTCTAATAAAAAGGGAAACAGTGGTTACTCAGAGTGGTCCAACCAATTTCTAGGTCAGTTAAACCAAACACAGGACTTAATATAATCCAATTAAGAGCACATGGTCCTACTACTTTCCATAAAATGAAACTGAGCCACTAGCGCACAAGTAACGACTAACAAAAGCTTACTGATTTTCCACTATTAAACAAAGAAGAAAAGCTTCCTATCAAAAGATAACAAACAAGATAAAGTTAAGAACTTTGCTCCCTATTCATGTCATAATTAATTAATCTCTTCCAAATGAATCTTCCTATGAATCAGCAACAAGTAGAAAATGTTAAATTATGCAGTAAACAGTCATCACAGACAACCATCACCAAAGTTCACACAGTAAGTAGGCATCATGAACAATGATCACAAAGTTCAAACGGTAAGCAGGCATGATGCAAAAATGATAACTAAGTTCAAGCATCGTTCATTAGTTGCAACAAATTCATAAAAGTCTCATTATCCATTGAACAAAGAAGCAGAAGCAGGAGAGGAGCAAGCATGGTTGACATCCGTGTACAAACTCACTTCAAGAAAGCCAATTTCTCTCTCCAGCAGCTGAACTTTAGCCAATTCTCGCCTCTTGCCATATAAATCTGGATAAACAGGCGGTGACTTAGGCCTCGGAGGTGGAAGTGATGGCACTTGAGCCTTGCCACCCACACTGGCCATTTCTTTGCCAAATACTAGTAATACTATCAGCAAGAGAGGAAAAAGGAACAAGCCCACATCTGCATTCACCCTTTGTATTATATTACAAGCCTTTGTAATATATTACAAGCATCATGTAATCAGGTCAAATTAAAGAAGAGAAAGACAATGCCAGTAGGACTTAATACATGTAACGGTTAGCAAATGTAAATACCAAGAGCCCAAATCCCCAGAAAGACTACAAACATCAGTGGTGTAGCAAAAGTTGCAGTGGTACAGCAGTACTACAAAGAGCAGTAAAGTAGTCAGTGAAGAAAAGGAGTATGAAGGTACGCACAGAGGGATGGTGGAAATGAGGTTAGGTATGGGAAAATGAAGAAAAAGGGAAAAAATACCGACTACTCAATAGGACCATAGTATATATCACACTAGTAGAGTAGTACTATTACCAAGGAGGAAAAGAAGGAAAGAAGGAAGAAGGAGGGAGGGAAATAATTAGGAGTGCTGCATGAGTTACTACCGGAAGAGTGTATAAAATTGGGGATAATTACGGGGTCCAGAGTGCAGAGAGTCTAGACCCCAGAGACCACCAAAGCCCAGACCCCAAAAAGCTCTGTCACATAACAACAATGACAGCACTCAGCAGCTGCTTCTGCAGCTATGACAGAACTCTCACTACAACTATGCCTACACACCACTCCGCCCATAATTAGTACGCATTACTAGTATAACAGCAGTATAAATGTATATGAATGATTCATTTAAATTAGTTTCCCATTTCCAGTTCCACATTATTAATACTACCGCGACTCAAAGAGGTCCCAAAATTAATAAAGGGCCAATTAATCTCAAGAACTGACAAAAACTCGTAGCCGTTGAGTTTTAATCCAAACCCAATAAGTGAAACGAGGCAACATCCAAAGGGTCGGGTCTTAATTCAGTATTCAGTGGGCTATTAATCACGGGCTAGAAATGATTTTATTTTTTGTCACTGCTAAGCAAATAAAAAGCTTATTAATTGATAATTTCTTTTGAATAAAGGCATGAATCGAAGAAGGAATAGCAATAGTAAGATCCTGGAATAGTTGTAGCAATTGCAATAGTAGACGGAGGCGGTGGGCGGGGTGCGCATTGTGTGGAGGAGCAGGTAGGCAGCTGCTACATAGGCTATGGGGGTAGTAGAACGATGTCAGTTGTTGTTGAGACGTTAAAGTAAGAGCTGTCTGCTTCGACAGTGTGTGAGTGTGTGTATTTCAGTCTCGATGATGGCGTTTTGGGCTGTAAGATTTTTGCATGGTTTGCAGAGACAGAGAGAGAAAAAAAGAGCGAGAGAGAGACTGAGAGTGGCAGGCGATGGTGGGAAGCATAGTTGTCAGAATTCCCGATCCGATCCCACCGATTTTACGATTTTACGATCCTAACTTACTAAAACGATTCCGATTCTAATTACGATTCTACCTTATTATATAAATAAAATATAATTAAATTTACTCAAAAAAAAACTTTCTATATCTAATTAAAATTAAAATATATACTAATATAAATAATTTAATTGGTTTAATCATACTTTTATTAGATTTTAACAATAAATAAATAAATTGGACATAAATATCCTTCGACTGCGCCAACAACTAAAATATTGAAAAAATCATATAAAATGTTATAAGAAATAAAAATTGAAATAAAATCATTTAATTATAAACTATACATGAATTTTCTACATATCCATTCATATATTGATTAATAATTATTTTAAAAAGAATTTATAAATTATATTTTCTCATTTTTTGTAGAATTTTACGATTCTACGATCCGATTCCACCGATCCGATTCTACTACCCTAAATCGATTCTGTGTAGAATCTCGATTTTATAAACTATGGTGGGAAGAAATAGCGAAAAGCTCGACGCCGTACCTCAGATCGCACGTGACTGCAGATGGCATTGCAGTCGGAGGGATAATAATAAAAGACAGAAAAAATAAAATGGAGAAGTATTCGTACAATAATACGTAATAACGTTAAATTATACTAAGTACTACGTATCTCCACTTTCGATTTCACCGTTACTAAAGTGTTACCGTTGTACCTACGAAGCCTTCATCCTTGTTTTTTTTTTTTTTTACAGTTTCATTTGCAGTTTCCTTTTCATTTGGAACGAAGAATTCAGAACTGTTTCTACCCTTTTTCTGGCTGTTTTAATTAAAAAAAAAAATTCAATTGAGACTTTTTTTCTTTCGTTTTTTTTCAAACGAAACGGATGTTATTAGCATTACTACTATATTAGTATTTAGAGGGTGAATGTTAAATATGGATTACAATTAGGTTTTTTATTTTTATATTTTTGACAATAAAAGTTATAAAACATATGTTGTTTCGAAATATAAAAATTTATTTTGAAAATATAAAAATATTAAACAAAACATTAAATGATACAGACCCTAAAATATTTATCTTTTTTTAAAAAAAAAATGGGCATGGTTGCGATGGCTAAGAAAGGAAATGTAGTACTCTTTAAAAAAAAAAAAAACCATTTTTTATACGACATTGTCTAATAATTGACATCAAAAGACTCATTTTCAACCCCAAGAAAACTTTAAATTTACTCCCTGTCATATTAAAATGCATTACCTACGGCACACAGCAGTGGCGAATTTTCCACAGTGGGTAAAAACTATTGGAGCGATGCTATGTAGAGGTAAAGTCTAAGGGTTGTGAACTTGTTTTGCCACGGTAAAATTTTTGTACTATTCTTATTACTAAAAATAATATATAACTTAAATTAAAAATATAGAAATATAAAATTATACATTTAATTATATATTAAATATATTATATTTTATAATTTAAAAAAATTATATCAAATCAAAAATAATTTTTTTTTAATATGAAGATAATATTTTATTATCATATCAGAGACTAAAGTTATGTTTGGATTATGATTTGTTTGAAAATTTTTGTATATTAAAATGTGTGAAAAAATTGATGAGAATTATTGTAGAAAAAAATATTTTAGAGAGAAAATAAAATTTTAAATTTTAAAATAAAAATATGCTTGAATATTTTATTTATTTTGAGATAAGATATTATTTTTTGTAAAGAAACAACAACCCAAACATAGCCTTAAAATTTAAAGTTTTGTTGGTGTTGAAAATTAAACTACTTTTAACGTCAACCACTACACTCTTCTCCAATGGCAAGCATTGGATGTAATTCGCATTGATTTTTAGTTTCAAATTGTACTTTGTAATATATTTACGATGAAAATGTAACTTTATATTTACAATGAAAATGTAACTTTTATTTTCGAAACAGAAGAAGTATAACTTAAGATTAAGAACAAAATCCTTTTTATTTCAAGATTTTAGCATTTTTTAAGAAAAGTACATATTTAATACTAGCTGTTTTTTCTTTTTGTTTAAAAATATTAGAGAAAAAAATAAAGACATAGCAAAAATATATATATAAATATATATACAAAAAGTTAGAATCCCAATCATAATTTTATAACGGGAAATAAAGACATTTTAATCATCTAATCGTATCATATCCTCCATTTTTAACAGTTAGAGTAAAATTGATTTGTATCCCTTTGTTATAATATGCTACATATTTAGAAGAGTTTTATATTTCATTTCTTATTTAATAATATATTACATTGTTGCTTGCGTAATTTAGTAAATGCACAATTCCTAAACTATTTTTAATCATTCAGTTTTAATCTTTTTTTTATTCTTTTATATCAACGTGTGTGTATTTTATCTTCTCTTTTTCTTTTTTTTTTTGGCAGAATGTAATATTGCTACCTATTGTAACAAGTAAAAATGACTGGAAAAAAAAAAAGGTAAAATGCTAAGATTATGTTTGGACTGTAATTTATTTGAGAAATTTTGTATTGAAATGTGAAACATTTTGATGATAATTTTTTGGTAGAAAAAAGTATTTTGGAGGGAAAAATAAGAGAAATTTTTTCTTAAAATTATGTGAGAAGAATTTTAAGTGAAAAGTTTTGAATTTTAAATTTTAAAATAAAAATGTATTTAAATATTTTATTTTTATTTAAAAAATAATAATTTTTTATAAATAAAAATGAAATCCAAACATAGCCTAAATGTCTCCAAAAACAATAATTAAAAATTGAAAAAGGGTTCGTAAGTCAAACCTCTGTCAGGTGCATTAATGGTAATACATTTAACAAATTTATAGAAAAGCATTACAGAGAATTATACGATGAAATGATATGATGAGACGATGCACAAAATTTCATGGATGAAGAAATAGAATCAACGTTATCATTTATCAAAAAAAAAAGAAAGTCTAGAAATTTATCCCCCTGCCAGCCCCTGTTCTGTTTCCTACTTTCAAAAAATTTCCATTATTTTGGCAAAGTTAGTAACAAAATTCTTCCTAATTTAACCATGCCTCGGAATAAATTTCACTGCCAGTAAATTCTTTTTTTCCAAAATTAGACGTTTTTTTTTTCCTTTTGTTCTTTTGTATAGAACCGGGAGCACAGAATGAACTGGCAGTTATTAGTGATCAATGTTGCAAGTAGTAATTGCATGTTGTACTTTGACAAAGTAAAAAATGGGCACATCCCAAATGGAGAAAAACCAACTAATCCCACTCTTACTTGCTTCTTTCTTGTTTGTCCAAAAACTACAAGTGCTTTTTGCTCAGTATGCATTTCAGGCAGACACCAAAAGGCAATATCTAAAGTGAAGTCCAACTTTCCTATATTAAGCCATTGGTTTTGCAAAAGGGATTCATCAAATTTATGTTTTGTGCTACATATCCATCCCCATTATCTCGTTGTGGTTGGTTTTTTAGGTCGCTCCGATGCGGATTACATATCAAAATGTATTTTTAGATTTTTGAAAAAAAAAATTATGAGATAAAAGTTGTATCGAAAATATAAAAAATTATATTAAAAAATTAAAAAATATGTTTTAAAAGTCAAAACTTTAAACATTAGTTAATATTTAATGCAAATGTTGTGTATTTTCATTTTTCCAATATTAGTTATAAATTAATTCAATTGTACTATCTTAGTTCAGACATTGAATACAATAGTTCCTATAGGTTATTTATGTTAAGGTTACTAGACATTTAAACTCAATTTTGAAATGTTGGGTTTAATTAAACTGAAATTTTTTATACATTTTGTTATCAAGGGAATCCGTAATTACTATCTAATGGGTTGCATTGGATAAATTCATTTCGCAAAATAATCTACCTCATGAGAGAAATGCATCTTAGGAAAGTCCTATACGATGGACTTAATTAAGAAAATATCAGCAATGAGATTTAAACTCGTGACCTTAAAATTACGTGCTCACCCGCCATACCAACTTGATATGCCCAAAAGCTAATTGAATCATTTAATTAAGTTGGTAACTCAGGCCAAGGGGAGAAAAAAAAAAAAAAAAGCCCCCAGTTAAAATTCTTGCGTTTTTTCCCTTAATTAGGGAAACCACACCCACTTACAAGTGTTCCTAAAATGTACACAATTTGGTAGATTTAGTGGGTAAGATCGAACTGGGAAATGGCTTGCCTCCTCCATTATTAATAATATCAATGATGATGATGGTTGACTCTCATTTGTGCTAAACGTCAAGCGCCATTATTGGTGATTGTACTTTTGCAGGAATCCAGAAAAGCATTACAATCATGCATGAGACGAATATGTATTGGCAGAGGCCAGCAATGCAGGTTTTTGACTTCTATGACGAATATAACCAAAGGGATGTCTTAAGTGGAAAGTAATTACTCTAAACAAACTTGGTTTGATGACTGCTCCAGGGAGGGCCAATAAGATATTGCACGTTACAAGGTTAAACCTGATAGAATCCTCCCATTATGATTTTTGTTTTTTTGGGTCTTCCACGTTGTATTTCATTTTTAATTATTCGTAATCATTTTGAAAAATAAAATTCACTTTTAATTTTAAATATTTTTTTAAATTACAAAATATAATATTATCATTAGTTTTTAATTTATATTATACATTATTATTATTAGTAAGAATAAAATAAAAAATTTATATAAATTTTTTATTTTGAAATTAAACTCCTTTTTGAACAGAGATAATATAAAACTTGCCATGTTTGTGGCTATTTCTTGTTTTGAATTAATTGTTACTTTAGAATAATCAAATCATTTTTTTAAATGAAATTTTATTTATACTCTATACATGGTTCGTCACTTATTAGCCATAATTATCTCAAATAAAAGATAATCGACTCTCTTTTTTAGTAATATCACTATATATAAAATTGCACGTTATCTTAAAAAATGAAATAATACGAGACGAAAAGAGTAAAAAAAATAATCGAAAATGTGTAATAATTTTATCAAGTTAAACTAACATGGATCTTCGAACACAAAAGTTAAAAAAAAAAAAAGAAAGTAAAATTCACCTATTGAGGAAGACAAAAAAAAAATTGATCTTAATGATCCAATGTTGATGGGGTGAAAGGAATATTGCTTAATGAATTCAAAAAATTAAAAAAAAAATACTCAAAAGATAGATTACAAACAATGGCTTTGGGTTGATGAGTTGGCTAATAAGAAGAGCATTGGTGGGGTGTTTTTATTTAATGTTAGATGGGATCAAGGATTGAAGAAATGTTGGGAAATAGTGGTACAAAGGGCATTAATTGGTTGTACGTTGGCAATTTGATGAGTCACGTGAAGCAACAGCGCTCTTGTCATTCAGTACTCACGCATTCAATTTTAAAGTGATATTGGGGAATCCTTTCTTTTTTCATCACTTCAAAGTCTTCAACCCCCTCATCCCCATCGCCCATCAATTTTGCAGACTATTATTAAATGGGCGTTGAAAATCTTTAATTCTTCATTTTGTTCATTGGGCTGGCCCTCCTCCTGGTCCACCCCATTTATAGTTGGGTTGGCTTTATGGTGTTGCCCAAGATGTCACCTAATCATTTCTCTTATCATTCTTGGAGTATCCCACCATAAAAATTAAATTATGAGATGAAAAAACTCAAAATCATATAAATCTTTTATAAAAATCTCATACTTTACATATAAGAACTAATTAATTCATGATAATACAATTGTACACCACATGCCCACACACATGAAAATCTCTTACTTTTTATATAAATCAAGTAATATTCCATATGAAAATTCCATACTTTTCACGTAAGACGGAAGGTAGTAATCTAACTCTAAAACCACTTGTCATGGTTATTGGGGGAACTCACCGCAAAAACTAACTTATGAGATAAATATTTTATGAAAAGTCCATAC
Organism: Gynochthodes officinalis; assembly: GCA_020080225.1. NCBI lineage: Eukaryota > Viridiplantae > Streptophyta > Magnoliopsida > Gentianales > Rubiaceae > Gynochthodes > Gynochthodes officinalis. Next base: position 42,430,332 of record CM034615.1, on the reverse strand, counting down.
TTTTCATAACAATTTGACGTTTCCTATCTCAAATCGTATCCAAAGATTTTTAACTTGGACTTCTATTTTTTTGATAAGGGTAATGATATTTATAATAAAAAGTCATATTGACTAATATAGCAAGAATTAGAAAAAAAATTATTTATTATTAATTTGTATTTTTTAAAAAATATAATAAATGATTTTGTCTTTTTTTTGTCACTACTACATCAGTTATTATGATTTTTTTATTATCAATATAATTATTGTTTCCTATAATGGTGTAGAATCTCTACGAAAAAGAAAAGTAAAGATGCTAAAAAGTGGTGAAAACAACATCTCTTTCCATAAGTTGTTTCTCGACAATGTTACAAGAATGCATCTTTTTTAAGCAAACTTATCCTGAATGAGGACCATGAAGTGGGCCAAATTTCGGTCTTATGGGTTTTGTGAAGTGGGCCAAATCAACTGGCAAAATTTGATGGAGGCACCTCAAATTTTTTTGCTTCTTAATTTTATTTTTTGGTTAACCTTCAAAAATCTAGTAGTCCCTTCTATTTAATATTACTCCATGAAGTTTCATATTCCATTCTCAAATCATTACTACTTGATTTCCCTTTAATTGTACAACTATGAGTAACAAAGAATTTGAGGACGACTGGCATTTGGCTCTATTACAATTCATTCATTTTTTTAAAAAAATGCGAAAATCTCAAACTTAGATTCTCTAGTTATAATTTTTCTCTCAATTTTTTTTTAATACTGCAATTGGTGGTTAAAAGGGCACTTAATGTGAATGCACAATTAAGAATATATGTATTAGAGATTTTGTACAATTATACCTTCCATTTTATGTTAAAAGAAAAAAATTGTTGACAGTTTATACGCGTCCACAATTGTTTAGAGTGGCAGCCACGCTTAAGAAACAATAGAGTAAGAATCTAACAAGAAGAAAGCCAAAAGTCAATTCAAAAAGCACCATGGAGAAGCTAAATTCATCAAGTCTACCCCACTTAAAAAGAATCTCAAACACCCAGTATTCAAACAACAAAAGACTTCTATGCCTTTAATATTCCCAAAAGGCCTTATTAGGCAGCCACAAATTCAAAAAGCAAGCTTAGAACCTTAAAGTAACAGACTTTGAAAAATGATAAATCAAATAGCTAGCCATGACTAACCTTGCATAATTTCAGGAACTTTATTCGTTATGTGCTTTAGACCATCCACCAGCCCCTTTTGGGGCCGGTTGTTTTTGCAAAGCCACGCCACATCAGCATTTCTGCTGATATGGTGTGACCTTGCAAAAGGAGTGACTGTCTGACTCGGTCTTTTCGCAAAACTCGCAAATGAACCGTCTTTTTTTTTTCTTTTTTTTCGTTTTATGTGTATTAAAACGATGATATTTAGTGTCATTTTGACGCCAAACGACGTCATTCTTACCTTTTGTTTTTTTTTCTTTTTTGTCACAACTGACAAGTGCTAATGAGTTTGTCAGTTGTGGTAGACGTGGCGTGGCCCATTCTGAAGGTTGTTGCAAATTAAATACTAGTTTACAACAGTTATTTTTCTTTTTTTTTTGGAAAAAAATAAAAATCACTAATTAATAAAATTTTTTTTTCTATAAATTGACATATATTTTGCCTATTTTTGATGTAAAATATAATAATTTTATTTTCTAATCTCTCTCAAAATTATTTTTAGGCTACATAAAATTTGATAAATAAAAAATAGATAATATTTTAATAATTATTAATTTCAATAAAAAGTATTAAATATATTAAATAAATAGTGAAAAAATAGATAAAAAAGAGAGAAATTGGTATGTGGATTTTAAAGTTAAACCATTATCGTAAGTAATTTTTTTATGATAAATGTGTGAATAGTGAAGGCCAAACCTTAGTATGTGACGTTGATGTGGCATCACTTTAGTCTAGCTGTTTCTGGTGCTGCCGTGGATGCCCTTAGGGGTTGGCCAATAGATCAGCTATACTCATTTCCAAACGTGGGCTCAACTGCTCAAGCAAGATTCCTGACTTCTCCCACCATTGTATTTAGCTATTTATAAATAGTTAAATGAATAATTGCCAACCCTCTTTTGATTTTTGAAAACTCTCAGCCTACGTGCCTTAAACATGGCTATAAATGGTTGAATTGCTAATCTCTACCTTAATCACTTCAGAAGAGCATAACAAATTTCATTAAAATTGTGCGTAATACTGATAGCGTATTACTATCAAGACAGAAAGAGCAATTAAGGGCTGCAATGCCGACCAGCGTAGTGCCCATAGTGAGCAAGAAATATTGTTCGATTTCTGAGATAGTTCTTGTGGTTCGAAGGAGGCCACATGTGGTGAATGGAGGTGGCTTTGTGGTGGTGGATCTTTCCCAGAAGTGTGTTTTCAGGGTTGATGGTTGTGGGGTTCTGGGGAAAAAGGGAGAGCTGATTTTAAGGGATGCTGAGGGTAGTGAACTGCTATTAATTAGACAAAAGGTACATCAATACTCTTGGTTCAGTTTTTGCATGATCCCATCATATGAAGATGATTGCTTCATAGATATCGAGTAAATTTTGCATGGCCATGAATTGTCACCTGCAACAAAGGTCCCTTAGTATATCAGATGTAAACTCCTTCCATATTTTACAAACACGTACTATAATCAGTATTTTGTTTTTTCCAGGGAGGAATTGTGGAAGCACTAAGTCTCAGCAAGCGATGGAAGGGGTACTCCCACGATCTTGAAGGATCTGAAAGGTTGGTTTTTAGCCTAAAAGAGCACATGAATTCATGCATAGGGAAGAACAATCGCATTACCATATCCATTGCTTCGAAGGAGTACGCAAATTACAGGCAGTTTGACATCACAGGAGACTTTTCCGACAGAAATTGTAGCATTGTCAATTCCAATGGTAGTGTTGCTGCACAGGTAAGAGTCTTTTGACAACACCAGTTCAATTTTCATTTCTACCAGACACAATCTGTCCTATTAGCATTGCGTTATCTATCTATGTGCAGGTGGGAGTGTGGGAGGAGGTGGAGAAAATAATGCCAGGCAGAGATCTATACCATGTTGTGGTGAAGCCTGGAATGGATCAGGCCTTTGTATTTGGAGTCATTGCAGTTCTGGACTACATTTATGATGGTTCCACCAGGTGCTGAAGAACATCATCATAGTTTCAGATACCACAAAATCAGTACCAAGCGTGTTTATTACAATCTTCGTTGATGTTACATTTGTTTCAGTAGCCAATTTCAATAATAATGTAAACCACCTTCAACCGCCATTAGCTTAATAGTACATGTCACTTTATTCGTTTTATCGTAGCCCTGAGTCTATAGGCTACGTAACTGCCGGTTATCGTATAGCAATTGTATTAGCAATTCTTCATGTGTACGTTTGTGTTCTTTAGATTCTCAGTGAATTCAAAGCTCCAACCTTGATTACTTTCATAAAAGAGCAAAAAACATGAAAAAACGTTCTTAAGCTGATAACATGTTGAATCCCAAAGAACCCTTTAATGAACAGGCAGGGGAAGGCTTATTATCAGCCTGAGAAGGATTATCCAGGAAGTTGGCTACTCTGTTCTTTCTTCATTCAAACATTATCCTTAAAGTAAATAGAACTGTATATCACATGCCCATTTCGTTTCGTGCAAGAAAGTATCATTCGGTCCAAAAAGGTTTTGCCATCAATACAGAGGCTAAAAAAGAAAGGGCCTACAAAAAATTATATGCACAATCAAACTATGGCATTGTGATACGTGGGCTGTTTTCTGTCCCTTATTTAGTCCAAAAAGTTTCAAACATTGGGTTCGTACGGAGTGATGGAATGGAACATTTGAAATATTTACAGAACAATATTCAAGAAAAGAGTATCAAAAAACCCAATTAAATTTATTAAAAAGAGGAAATCATCCATGAAATGATGCAACAAGAGGGGCCGAAACGAGAGAAAATCACTGAAACCATGCAAACACTTTTTAGTATTAATCAACTTTGTTGTTCAAAATCTAAGAACAAGAACAGGCATTACTTTCCACAGCCACAACACTCTCTTCCACGTCCCCAAAATCACCGCTCCTGAACAAAAAATACCCAACGCTCAACCCCAACACCACCGCCACAAGAACTCCGCCGTTATAGGTCATGATCGCCAGCATAATGAAATACCCAATTGCCGAGTTGACCCCGAACAGCAGGGAAGACGCGACCCGAACCCAAAGACCCGGGCCCACTTTGGGAGGCCAAGAATTTATAGGAACATTGATGGGAAAATGCTGCCCATCAGACGATGACGACGACGACGCAGACGGGCGAGGAATGGATCTGAGTTTGAAATTCAGGCGTCGAGCTTCGAGGTGCTGGTAAAAGAGGGATAAGAAGAAACAGAAGAGCAGAGTGAAGGAGTAACTGAGCCACGAATCGGTCTTCCACGAGTCAAACAGGAGTGTCACTTCTTTACCCCAGTACAGGGTCATGTGCATCATCTTCTCTTCTTCAGTCTCAGTAAACTTTATTCAGTCGATGATGAATTTCAGTGATGGAGGTTGAAGAAAACGGCGATGGGGATGGATGGATTAGTAGGGAAGGGAATCTGGGAATGGACAAAGTGAACTCTATGGAGGAAAAGGAGTCCGCGATGCATTGCGGAAACGACATAATTACGAAATTGCCGACTGAGCTCTTCAGGAATTACAGAGGCCTGCCATTGTTGTCTGGACTGAAGTCCCCTGAACTTTCTTCAGCATTTGGACTTATTACTCATGGACAAGGCCCGTGGCATTGCATGGATTAATTTGCAATGGTAGTACTAGTTTTGGCATTCGGATTTTGGAAAGAAGCAACGTGGCAAAACCAGCCCGTGTTGGCAGGTTTATGTACAGGGGTCAGGCCCGTGTGACGCTGATAGATTGTACTTTAAAAATATTTTTTTTTATTGTATGGATTAATTTGCAGTGGTAGTACTAGTTTTGGCATTCGGAAGTTGGACCGAAGTATCATGGCAAAACCAGCCCGTGTAGGCAGGTTTATGTACAGGGGTCAGCCCGTATGACGCGTATAGATTGGATTTTAAAAATATGTTCTAAAATAAAATGTAATGTTAATTTTATGATATGTGAGATTGAAAATGTTTTGACGAAAATGTTATTTGAACTTAAGTAGATTACTTTGTGTATGGGATAAATTAGTATGAGTAATTATTGTTTTGAGTTGATATTTTGTAACTTTATTGTTATTTATTTTTAATAAAAATACTATTTTTTTTTGGGAAAAAAATTAGTTCCATTTTCAACAAGTAGTTAATGACATTAGAGTTATTAGGTTCTTGTACCTATTAAATACTCCTGATGTCCCAAAAAAAGGTTTAATTTTTTTTAAAAAAAATTGTCTAAGAAAAAGTCTAATTTTGAGGTAAAATTCTTGTATTATCCTTACTAATAATAATAATAATGTATAATTTAAATTAAATAATAATAATGTAAAATTATATATTTAATTATACATTAAATATATTATATTTTGTAATTTAAAAAAAATAGTATCAAATCAAAAATTAACTCTTTTATTGGAATGGAACGAATAATACTCACGAGGACCTTTTGGATAGACATTTATTGCAATAGGATTTTGTTGAATGGGGTTGCAATATTTATGGGAACTGAATAAAGAAAATAATATTTTGTGGTAAAAAAATTTTACTTTTAATTTAGTATAATTTTTTAAAATTATAAGCCACGACATATTTAATACATAATTAAATATATAATTTTGTAATTTTATTCTTATTTTTTAAATTAAGTTATACATTGTCATTATTAACGAGAGTAATATAAAAATTTCACATAAAAAGTTAACTCTCAGTATTTAGTATAAAGATTTTTTTTTTAATTACTCCATCCCTATCAAAGAAAATTTTAATTTTCTCATTTTTTTACTTCCGTAAAAAGTATATGTTTGAATGAAATTTTTATAATATAACTAGTAAAAAAATAATTATATATGATTTACAAATTAAAAAATAAAAGTAATTATATAAATTTATATAATGAATAGTAAATTGAATATATTATACTATTATAATAAATTGTGCCTTGTCATGGTCGACTCACTTTTTGGATAAGGAGAGTACGTGTTTTTAACATTTATCAATAAAATATGGAATCCCAGTTGAAGTGACTATTGAGTGACGACGAACGAGCGGGGGGACATCAAATGCAGTAACGGCCGATTCATTCATTTGGGCCCGTTTGGCAGCGTAGATAACATGGGACTACCTTAACAAAGGTAGAAAATTTTACGGAATCTCAATCATGACTTTATTATTAATTTATTTCATCGAATCAGGGTTTGGGTGGGCACGCAGGATATTCCATGCGCTATTTGTATCCACTTTTCGTGCACTAAATTAATCGAGATAAATACTATTACATCCGTCTAAAAAAAAAAATCAGTTTAAAATTTATTTAATTGTGCCTGTTGCCGTTTCAACTATGCTGCCGAAAGTTTCGAACAAATCAAAATTGGGTTTCGGCATGCTATTATGTTACGGTACCATGCTATTATGCTAATGCAGAAACTTTCACGAGACCAGAAAATGGTAGGCCTACAATCAGCCATGTAGAATCGTAGATGCCTGGAACCATCGTGGTTGGGTACTGCTAACGGAGGAATTACGGGGCATTGTCATGACGGGCAACAGTTGAAGAACAGAGACAACTCAGGGAGACGACAAAATGATGTAGCAACTGCAGAAGAACAGAGACATCTTTGTCAGAGGACGCAATAATATACCGATGCACAAGTTTGTTCTGTACTTAGTTAAGCACAAACTGAAGCATTATTACCTCAGCTATCAGAACATGCAAAACCTGCTGAAATATGATCACCACAAGAATCAGAATACTGAATCATTATCACCTCAAGTATCAAAATTCCATTTTGACAAAATATTGGATAGGTTGTTGAAAACATTTCTCAGTGTCAAAATGAAGACGAAATGATTTCTTAGCGAATCAGAATGCACTAGCTGTGGTGCAGAAGGCATAGGTACTCCGAACCAAAACGTAACGGTAAACAAAGGTTCTTGCCAATAATCAAAATCATTCCTCACAAATTAGTCAGGAGAATTATCAGTCAGTCAATTGAAAACGTAAAAGTGACGAACTAGCCATCCGCACATACAATCATAGTTGGAAGGTGGAAATAAACTATGATCAGAGTATCTGGCAAATTGACAATCATTCCAAAGGCCAGTTACAATCAGAAAAATGATATCTTACTCAAAGCATTGTAATCTAATGTAAAAGCCATTAAGATTGATATTTCATGCATATTAGTTATGAGGTTTCCTCATTAAACCTGTGATATTCTCACAGATTTGAAACTGTACAAGAGCATATACATTTCCACAGCAAAGAGACGATCTATGCTGATACACTCAATACTCTACTACTCCATATTTTGCCCTAAGCTATAAGTCCTTGGCCGTATCAGAGCGACCAAGGTAAAGTCGGCTCACAAATTAGGCGATGTATCACCCAGGGCAAAGCTGGCCCTGAAAGAAAGGAAGACCAAGTAGATGGTCATAAGACCCAATCCTAATAACTTAGTAGGACGCATATTTTTCCATGGCAATACAACTAGAGACCATACAAGTCCCAAGATGACAAAACCCAATGTAGAATACAGGCTAGAATCCCTGGGAACAATGTATGATGCTGGTCTCTTGGACCAAGCTCCAAGAAGCAAAGAGATACCCAAGCCAACAAGAGTGTTGAACATTGGCCCCGCATAGCATCCTGACATGGCAATCTGTATTCCATCTCCCCCGTTCATTGCCATTGCAACGTTGGACATCAAATCACCCATTGAATTACCCCATGCCAATATCGTTAATGCAAGCAGTGACGGTTGGACTCTAAATATGACACCAAATGCTACGAGCAGGGCAACAAGCTCATTTGCAACAATGTAGAACCACATGATACTCATAAAGAATCCCCCCAAAACCCAGGGTAACAAAAGCCTTCGAGGTGGATGATCTGGGGAGGTGTATACAAATGCAAACACACCAAGTATACTGCCGACAATTGCACCAAGTAGAAAGACAATCTCCTTAGCAAGAAGGCCTCTATATTGATTACTCCAAAGGCAGGCCAAAAGCAAAGGTGATAAAGAAGCACTGGCCACAGCATACGCCTTTGACCATCGCTCCTCATCAACTATCGGAATAGTTAACCTTCTTGGGAGCATCAGTGGTAGTTCCAAAATTGAGCAACATTTAGAACAGGAAAAAGATGACTGGTCATTTATTGTCTCATCCTCATTCCAACCCCACAACAGCTTTGCACTATCTAAGCCACTTACCCTAATCACTTCATTTGAATAGATAGCCACATTTGTAGCCCACATCCAATGGGGGACCTTCTCATGGACATGTGGCAGTAAATCTGCAGAATCCGACTCAAGAAAAGGAGTTTGGATAGAGTCATCTTCTCCATTTGCAATAGGTAATTTCTTCTCTGTCATTGGTAACAGTGAGGGAACCGAATCCAACTTGAAACCCCAGGCATACTTTCTAATTATTTCATTTGCAGCAACAAAAAGTGCATAAACAACATAGATAGATACAAAGGCAATTGCACCTGCAACACTTACCTCGCCAACCAACAAAATAGAAAGTAAAGCAACCAGAGCAACAAGAAAGAAACACACATCCCTTATAAAACATCTCTTATCAATCCTGACATTTTGCTCCGAGACAAATAACGAAACAGTTCCAACAACCACACAAATCACAAAAACAGCCCCTCCAAGAACACTATTCAACCCCACCTCACCAGAATCACGGCCTACAAAAGCAGCAATACTAGCAAACACATCTGGTGCCCCATTCCCGAATGGAAGCAGAGTCACCCCTGCAACAGTGGGCGGCAAGTTCAACAAATTCGACAGCTTTTCAAGGCAACAGCAGAAATAATCTGCAGCCGTGTTGCCCAGTAAATAGAACAAAGCTACCAACCAAATCGCTAAAACAACATATCCCAGAGCACTAAACATTTGACAGTCACAGTAAAAGAACTTAATATAATTGAAATATCCTCCCGAATTGCACTGAGGGTTGGCTCTCAAGTAGTCACATTCAGTCTCATAACCAGTATGATTATATAAGCCTGAGCACATAAATGGACTCTTGTTTGCATTCCAATGATTCTCTAGAGACCCATTATGAATAGAACTGCAATTTGATGGAAAAGCAGTATCTTCTTGAATTTTCCTCCTAGAAACTCCAACCTCAACCCCAAGATTACTTTCTCCAAAATCAAGACTTTCTGACGGCCCTTTGTGGGGAAACTTGAAATGAGACAGCTCAGACAAGGGACTTTGAAGAATTTCTCCATTGTGGGACAATAAGACCAGTAAGACTACAACACATACTCCATTGAAAATCCCACGAACCTTCTTGGGTTTAAGGACATTAAGAAACGTCAAAATCTTCATATTTTTCAACCTTAAATCCACAGAAGAATAACGGCTGATCACATACAGAAAAGCCCAATTGGGTAAAATCTTTTCTTTCTTTCTTTGAAATCAATAAAACAGCAACAACCCAAAATCCACGACTAAGAACAGAGGGATAAAAATAAAACCGAACACCTACAGCAACAACAACAAGAAGAAGAACACAACAGGGGGCTAAAGAAGACACACAATAACCAGAACACTATTTGAAAGGGAAAGTATTACCTGAGGAAGGTGAAGTTTTTGGTGGTTTATTTGAAGAATGTGAACCCGGGGAAGGTAGGAAGATTTGAAGAGGGTTTTCATTAATTGCATGGGGATGATGAATCAGATTTCTCCAATCCGGGTTATGGAAAAGGAGTGATGATGAGAGCAGGCGCGTGGGGATGCGCACGCGCTATACTCGGTGCTCCCCATTGGCGGGTGACGCGTAGCCCAGAAGAGCGGAGTTTTGGAATTTGGAGGAAAAGTATACTCTCGTTGCTTGTTAACTTCCCTCGAGCCCGTCTGTTGCTTCCCAATTTTTTCATTCAGCTTTGTTCGCGTCGACAAATAACGGGCCGTACCTAACCGAACCGAGCCGATGGGCTGTTATACGTTGTCGTTTTAGGGATGCATGCATGCAATGCAAGTTGATGGTGGGGGACCTTGATTTGGGCCCGGTTAATATATGTGTCGGGAATGGAAATGGAGCCCGCACCACTGTCATTTTGACGGGGAAAGGGACCTAATTTTTTTGTTCCTAATTTCGTATTTTTTCACTCTCTCATTTATTATATTTTGTCCATTTGTTCTCTCGTTGCCTTTGCCAATTTGTTTTGTTCGTGGTTTTGTTCCATCTCGGGTGGCCCGGTTAATTTAATAATTTCTGGTGGGTTCTTTATTCTTTGAAATTATGCATGTGTGACACATTGATGATTGATACTACATTCTAAGGACAAAAAAAAAAAAAAATCATTGACAATACCCATAATTTTTATTAATATTTTAAAGAAATAATCATTGTTGAAAAGGACCTTTTATTTTCTAAATTTTTTTTTAAGAAGTGGAGGAATTTTTGAGTAAATTTTAATATGTTTGTGCATGTTTCTTTCTTCCCTTTTTTAAGTAAAACAAAAAATCTATTTTAATTCTATCACCAGATCATGAATTCAAATATAAGAGAAATTCTAAAAAAATGTTTACTATCCTTGCCTTTTCTCATTTTAAGAAAAAAATAATTCACTTGAAAAATAGTACTTTTAAGTTAAAAAATCATTGACAGCATCCATAATTTTTATTAATAGTTTAAGAAATAATCATAAGCGAAAAAGACCTTTTATCTTTCTAAAGCTTTTTAAGAAGTGGAGCAATTTTTAAGTAAACTCTAATACGTTTCTTCACTTTTTTGCCTTCCCTTTTTTTAAAAAGAAAAAATATATGTCTAGTCTAATTCTACCATTGCAGTGGGTGCAACTATAAGAGAAATTCTTAAAAAATGTTTGATATTACAGTTTTTTTTTGCCTTTTTCATTTAAAAAAAATATCACTCTTAAAACTTAAGAAAATTTTAGAAAATGTTTGATATTTTCATATTATTTTTGTCCTTTTCATTCTAAAAATAGTTTACTTTTCAAACTGTTAATTTAAAAACTTTTTTTAATATTATTTTTTTTACTAACATTAATAATATATGATATAAAATTAAAAAATTATATATTTAATAGTGCACAAAATATATTATAATTTAGAACTATACATAGACAGGAGAGTATTAAGTACTAAAAAAAAATCATATGGTTAGACCAGTAACTTCCTTCTTTTTTTTCCCTCAAAGCACCTATATATATTTTTTTTCTTTCACCAGCAAGTATCCAACATTCGCTATTTTCTAGATTTGGTACTAGGCTTTTCAAACTCCTCACTTACAATAGCTTGACGAGTTTACTTGCATCGGTTAAAAGTCATTGTTCTTACCCTACCATTGGATAGGCGCATAACTAATTCACATTGACTACCAAAACACGCCTTAAACTCTGGTAACCGTTAGTCAGGTTAGAACCCTGTTTGGCACTGAGGATAGACCTCTGTGTTACCATAGCCCTAGGGGCTATCACCTGTATTGTTTGGGGAAAAAAAAACAAGAAAAAGAAAAGGTGAAGGGAAAATTAAAATGCTTTAAATAGTAAGAATAGACACCCCACGCTTTAAATAGTGAGAAAAGACCCCCCACCGGTCGAATATGGTAACAAATAAATTTCTAAGAGTAAAATTAGTCAATTTGGCTCTCAACAACCGAACAAAATTAAAATAATGAATCTTGCGTCTTGATCGTTACCCGAGAGGATGGGGACGGGGTGCTTATACTAGGTAAACGAGATTAGTTGTGGATAGAGTGGTGTGACCTTCATAATTTGACTTGTTCGGACAAAGGGATTCGAGTCGTCATTCGTGTGGGACTTAGGAGTTAGGACGGTGTTGACTGCTTAACTTGACAACAAATGGAGTGTGAAACTTTTTTTAGTTGCGTTATGACGCGGCGGATGGGCAATCTGTTTTCTTAATGCTTACGAATCCCTACGAGTACTTCCAAAGCCAATTTGGTAACTAATGTCTGCTGAGCAAGGTTGTTCTTATTAAGGTGACCTTTTTAATAACGTGAATTATTTATTTGAAATTAATAGATAAAGAAAGGTTTTAAATTTTTAGGTTATTTAATAACGATATTTCAGTTTAATTAATTGTTTAAACGCTACTTAATGTGTATAGAAAAATTTATGCACTAAAATTGAGTTTAATGTTTATCATTGAGATTTTTTTTTATCGATTTCTATTTAATTTTCAAATTTACCCTCATTTGTCCATATCACTTAATTCCCTTCTCTCTCTCTCTTTTTCTTTTTTCTCATAACTTATATTTTCAAGAGTTTTTTTTTTAAAATTTCTCTTTGTGAAGCGTTACATAAATTTCAATAAGTTTATTTTTTTATTTCATTTTTGTATTAAACATTAATTTTGTTAGATTGTACCTTTTACACCTTTTCAAGAATGATGTGTGATATTTAATTTCAACAATTTTTTAAAAAATAGAGCAAAATAGTACAATTTTGGGTAATTCAACATTCAAATCAAATATTTATCAAATAATATTAATTGATTTAACATTTGATTTGGACATTTAAAATTAAAATCTTAAACATTCAAATGTCAACAAATTAATTAGTTTAGTATTTAAATATTACTATTCAACATTTAGGTTCTAACATTCAGTTTTATCAAATTAGCCTTTAAGCTCTGTTTGATAAAACTAAGATATGAAAATTAAAGTGTGAAATTTGAAGGCTAAACTCTAAAGTTTGAGCATATTAAGTTACTTTGTTTAATAAAAATTGGTCCGACGTAGGAAATTTGAATTATGAAATCTGAATCTAAATATGAATGTATTAAGTTATTGAAACTAAGCTACTGATTAAATCATATTTTAAATTGGATATACGAAATTATAATGATACAAAAATTTATCTTTTACTCTAAATTTATATGGAAGTGAAATATATAATTTTATAATTATTTTTTTTCCATGTCATTAAAAATAAAATAAATAGTAATAGTGCAATGTTTGAAGGTGTATTTGAATGACGAAACAATTGTAGAATGATTTTTTCATAAAAATTGTTAAAACAAAATAAAAGTAACAATATATGAATAAATAAAATTTATGTTACAAATCAAAGAAGTAATACGAATATCTTTTGTATTACAAATATCTTTTATGTTACAAAATTTAAGTGAATAAAAAAAAGTAAAGAATATTAAAACGATGAAATAAAGAAAATGATATAATTAGAGGAAGCAAAAACACCATGGACAAGGGACAATTTAGTTAAGTAACAGGTGAAAGACTCAACACTTATTTTGAGGCTAACATTTCCACTAAATTTTTAGACCACTTAATTGATAAAAACATTTAAGTTTTAATTATCGAATAGAATGAATTAATTAGTTACTTATTTTAAAATTAATTAATCTATTAAGACATTTAACCTTTAATTATCAAACACACTTAGTTCGTTAAATACTTATTCAATTAAATTTTAATTGTTAAATCAAGTTATCAAGCATAGACCTAATTATCATGATTTATTGAACAACTCTTCTGATTAGGCTATTTTCTCATGTGCTTCACTTATAGTTTCTAATCTAGTTTGTGAACCAAACAAAATGAAATTCTTTTGCATCATATTATCAAATGGGTTATTTTAACTTTCTTATTCGGACTTAAAATAAGTTATTAAGCTCTGCATTTGAATTAAAATTGGTCGTCATTTATTACTTATATTGATTATAAATAGATAAGTAAGTTGAATTCTTACGTAGATCTAAAAGTTTAAATTAGTAAGTTTTTAGTTCATACTAATTATTAAATACTTTACGACTTTCTCTAAAATTAATGTGACATTAGTGTATTTATCCAAAAATTTAACAAAATTTTCATATAAGACGTGTTGTCTTTCATGCGTTATCTTATTACTATCAATTGGACACGAGAATATCAGCACTCAATTTAAGTTGCTAGTTTTAGCAAATGTCACTTCGTACATAAACATTAATAAATTTAATAATTTTTTTAAAAATAATAATATACATAATGACTTTTTATATTAATTTTTTATAGTGACGGATGTGTTAAGTATAAAAAAATAAAATTATCTTTTATTATTTTGTATTTTTAAAAAAAATGATAAGTGAATTTTATTTTTTTATATTTATTATATTAATTATTATAAAAAGTCACTATAATTAATCGTTAAAAATATCATTATTTTTTAAAAAAATTGTTGCTAAAGGTTAAGATATGGAATTAGGCCTTTGCACGTGTCGGCCCGTCTTCAATTGAATGACCCGATCAGTTCTTGTCTTTTTGTTCGATTTATAAGACCGAGATAAGTCCACGATGCTCTCCAGTCCTGGATCACGAAGGTCCAAATATTGTCGCCTGCTCCTGGACCATTGGTTTCACGATAGAATTATTTTCGTCTTGATGTCTTAATAATACTCTACACGGGCTGGTAATTAAAACAAAATTCGTAAACCATACATGTTCAATACAGGGCCTAAGGCCCACAGGTTGTACTTTTATGATATTGAGTTAAATAAGGTTAACTATTAATTTTTATATTTTATCAGATAATATTTGTAATATATTTTTTATTTCTTAATTATTATTTAAAAAAATATAAATACACGTTTTAAAACATAATTTATATTACGTGCTAAGTTAATATATATACTAATTTCTAATCTTTGTACAAGAAGCAGTGATTGTCTAATTATTTTAAAAATTTTAAAAATTTTAATTTTTGAAATTTTGTAGAAAAATTTATGTTTGCTTGGAGATGCCATACTTTCTGTCAATATGAGTTCTTAGAGTTTTATAAGTATGTAGTCATTATTTATTTTAAATAGTTTCACATTTTTTTTATTGAACTATATAATTTTTTGTCAAATTAATTTAAACGTAAAGTAAATTTTACAATAATATTTCTGTTGAAATATTAGGTTTCTTCCTTTTAGAAAAATAATTATATCGATAATGGTTTTTATAGAAGAAAACCAACACTACTAAAAAAACAAGACTTCTATCTAAGCAAACAAATTCAATGCAATACACTAAAAAATTCTAATAATTAGATATCTACATTAGTTATAATGTTTGCATCTCAAGCTTGAACGATTGTTAAGTAATAAACAGGCAACTAGTTGTGTTAAATTTAATATTAATATGTTGGTTAGTTTATATTGGAGAATGATGATGATAATAATAATAATTTGAAGTATGCAACGCAAGGTATTGCTTATATAGTTTTGGTTCAATTTTTTTTTTTTTTTGGGTAATCACTTTCATACCCCCAAAAATGGGAGGGAATGGATGATACTCTAGTTTTGATATTTGGAGTTACTGTTCATGAAATGATACATCTCAACCAAATATCAGAAATCATTTCATTCCCATTCCATTCCTTCATAAATCTCTCAACCAAGCACCCTCTAAGTTTTATAACATTTTAATAATATTTTCATAAGTAAAGTATTTTAAAATTAGAAAATTAAATCGATAAGAATATTCATAAGAGAAATATATAAGTATAGGTAGATCTTAATAGTTATACAATGATATAAATTGAAAAATTAAATTTCATAATTTTGAAATATATTACAATAAAAAATTAGTTATTCTTAAAATTGAGCAAACGATTACATTTAAGAGTAAAATTTAAATAACAAGCAATAAAATCTTTTAACTTAAAGTGAAGAAAAAATAACAAAAAATTTTAAAGCAAATTAAAATTAAAATAAATAGTTTTAAATGTTAATAAAACTACATATATATCATAAAAGCATTTATAAAAATTGATTATGAATTTTTGAAAATATTGCATCTAAATTAGAGATAAAATAACATATACTTAAGAGTAGTACGAATAAAAAAATGTATAATATGTATATAATTTAACGAAAAAAGATAAATCTTAGAAACATGGAAATAGTTATAATTAAAAGGTCCTATCACTATTATATACAAAGGAAAAGTTTGTCGGTCAGTTTCAATGTAATTATCTTATTTTTTTTTAGGGATATATAAATTTTATTATGTTTTTTAATATTTAAAATAGAATATATTTGTGTTTTATTTATATTTGTTTGGATTAAAATTTTGAAATTGCTTCCATTTGGTCTTGTAAATATTTTAAATAGACTTGAATTTTTTTTATCTCTTTTATTTAAAAAATAAATTGAAGATAATTGATTTAAATTTAGACTAAAAAATTAAAAAAAAATTAATATAATTTTTCATTCGTTCTATTTCTATTTTCACAATTTCAATGTATCTCTTTTTTTTTCCCCATTTTTTTTGCTTTCTCCCACTTCAATAGTATAAGTTGTTATTTTTTATTTTTTACTTTTAACTTGTTGATGAAAATTAACATAATTATCAAAAATTATTGCAATAATAAAAAATAATAATTTTACAGTTTCAATAACAACTTTAATTAATATTTTTTAAAGTTATAGTTGTATATTATATTAAATCAGAATTTAAATTTTCAAAAGAATAAAATTTATTATTTTAGATATTAATTTTTTCTTTATGTATATATAATATTTTAAATGATAAAATAATACATCATACTTATTATATATTAGGGCGAGACGTAGATTACCAAAAATTAGTATATATATATGTTAATTTATTAAATATTAGCATATATATATATATATACTAGTTTTTGGTAACTTACGATCTCGCCCTAACATATAATAAGTATGATGTATTATTTTATCATTTAAAATATTATAGTGTATGCTGGCGCCAGATATTTACTTATTTAACCATAGGAACATAATCCGAACATTTACCCAGGGAACACTTTAACAGTACCTTGGGATTTGATTGCGAGTTGAAGTTATAATAACTGAAGCATAGCTGCATCAATAAATATCCTCAAATTCCCAAGAAATTCTAAATTTGAATATAATAACGTCATTCAAAATTTCCTATAAGTGGGTTTATTTTTTTTTTTTAAATTATAACTGGTTTAAAATTAATTATATATATATTTATAAAATTTAGTTTGAATTTTATAATTTATTTACATAATTTGAAGATAAAATAAAACAAATATTAGAAATGAATTAAAATTATAAAACTCAATTAAATATAATAATTATTTAATTCTAAGTTAATACTAATTCTAACAAGAAACTAAACGGACTTTAAGGAAAAACAAAAGAACCATTACACAATTGAAACGAAGAGTGATTTGAGATCCCATGTCCCTTTCCAACAAAGTGTGCACATAGGATGCGACGATTCTAGACGTAGTTTTATATTTTTTAAATTAAAATTATTTAAAAATCTAAAAAATTATATAAAAATCATAAAATTATATTTTAAAACATAATTTATATATACGCACCAAAAGATCACGTCGGCAAATGTTTAAATAAATACGAGAAAATGACATCATTTGTATATTATGAATGGGCAGAGGGGAAGTTGGAGGGCAGCTTTGCGGTGTAAATGGCAAATGGGAGGACAAGTGTTTGATATTAAATGGGTGGACAAAGTCTATGGGCTGTGGACAAGGATGACAGGGTGGGAACTGGAATAATGCCATTGTCGATTAATAGCTTATTTGGTTTGAGTCGTTGTATTGGGATGTATAAAAATTTTAATAGATATTTTTTAATATAAAAAAATATTTTAGAGAGAAAAATAAGAGATTTTTTTTTAAAATTATGTGAGAAAAATTTAAATAAAAAATTTTAAATTTTAAAATAAAAATATGTTTGAATAGATTATTTTTTAAAAAAAATTTACTTCTTTATAAATGAAAAAAGCTCGTCCAGACATACCCATCTTCCTAAGCCTATAATTTTGTTGGCTATCAGTGGCCATGCATGGAGCACGAGAGAGCTAATGCTTCCCAGGTTAGGTATACCTACTTCCTTAACGAATTTTATGAAGGAAAATATGGTCATCAAGCTTTTGCATTCCACTAATACTCTCATGCAAATCAAGAACCAGATGAATGATAATGGATTGAGCGAAATAACCATGAGAATAAGAGGGGAAAAACTCTACTTAATTAGAAAAGGGTTTTAGGTTTGAAAGTAACAAAATCCTATAGTTAAGTTAATGAGAATGAATATTCGTAATTCATTTTAAGATGAATTTTTATCGATTTTTTTTTTATTGATATTAGGTCTAACTCAGTTCAAAATGAATTTTCATCGGATTTTTCTATTGACATTAGGCCTACCAAAACAAATTTAGAGAATTGTTTTTTGGATAGATAATTCGATATTTAAATTAATATTAAGGTTTTTGATATAACTAAAAGTTCAAAATATTAGAATTTGTGTTTTGCTCCTTTATTTAGACTATGATGTATGTATGCATAGTTTTTCGAACGAGTTTCAAAAGGAATTTAATACCATTATTGTCATTCACGAAATTTTTCATGCATTTAATTTGGTGGGCCTCATATTTTAAATCAAAATCTAGTACTCATCAGAGTTTAAAATTTATCAAATCTTCACGTGATTCACCACAAGATCTTGAGTTTTGAGCATTTACTATTTTACTCCTAAAACATAAATCGTATTACTCTTATAGCACGAATTTGTACATTGCTTAATGCTCGCGTTAAGTAATAATAGTAACATTTAATTTAGATTAAATCACAAATTTCATTTTCAACGTTTGCGCTAAAATTCTTTTTAATTCACGATATTTCAAACGATTTGTTTTACTCCATTATTGTCTTTCAACATGTAAAAACATGTTCAAAGTTATAAATATTGTGAATGTTAAGAATTAAAAAAAATATTAAGGATTTAAAAGAACCGTTTAAAAGATTAAGTTTATGAATGTTAAGGAATAAAAAGAATTATTTAAAATGTTATAAATTAAAAAGAACTTTAGTATAAATATTGAGGACGGAATTTATAATTTAATCTTTAATTTATTATGAGTTCAAACCACAAATTCAACAAGTTGTTGTCAAAAGTATCGTCATTAATTATTTTAATTAATCAGTCATATCATACAAACACGAGAGGGGCTTTATAATTGGTATTACAGCAATTCAATAACTTGCACTGAATATGAGAAGTCCACATAAAACTTTGATGAGTCAATTAAATATTACCGACGGGACAACACAAAGGGCCATAAAAATGTTGATGGCTCGACTTTCCTACCAAAACATGGGAACTTGAACTAGCTACTGCAGCAGCTTTTGAATGGGTCAGTTTGGTTTGTGGGACAAGCCCAGTTTTTTATTCTTGTGATTCCAACTTTTGGCTGGTTAATCTTCCATGTTGAAGGTGGACTTGGACAACTTTGACAGATTTCTTGGTTAATAATTGGTGCAGATGGCCTCCTCATACAATTTTGATGTCACTTCAAGTTTCTTAATAACAAAATCGTAGTCTTCATTTCATTAAACAATACTCAGGTAGAGGATTGAGGAATCTCTCAAGTCTCCGATCTTACAGACGATTAAGCTGCAATTTTAGGAAATTCTCAACATAGATTATACTATCTCCTCTATCAAATGCATTATAACCCGTGGATGAATTGAATTTCAGAAAACGTATTTTAAAATATAATTTATATATATTCTAAAACACTCAAAAATATTTTTTGAATAAAAAATTAACTATCAAAATGGTACGTTAATGAGTTTTTTAATTATTTATTTTTAAAATTAAAAAAGACAATCCTTTATATTTTATGAATATACTTTTTTAATCATTCATAAATGTACTTTTTTAATCATTCGTCACTATTTTATCATTATTCTATTATATTATTTTGATATTATTTTTCTAGAAAAATAAACAGAATAATAACAGAAATAAAAATAGTACATTCATAAAATGTGAGAGAATTTTTTTTTATTTTAAAATTAAAAGACTAAAAAATTCATTGACTAATATATACGAGATTATTTTAGTCATTAACTCTTGAATAAATGAATCCAAAAATTGTATGAATTAAGTTTTTTAAAAATAAACAAATTAAAAATTAAAGTGGGGATACATATTTTAATTGTAAAAATGCGAAATATAGAACAGGGAACTTGACCTCAAACATCTAGATATTGTCTTGAGGTTAAGTTTATCAAACCGACAACCCCCATCCTTTTCTTGTCCATACAATAATTTCCTTCCTTTATCCATATGTTCATCTTTTTCTTTTTGTAGGAGGCTTTTCATCCGTCGGTTGTCTTCTTACATAATTGCTGACCCACTGTTAAGACATCTTTTATCCATTTGTCAAAGCAGTAACACGAACATCTTTTCATGTAATTCTGTTCAAAAGCCGCACAAATCAGCAGATATGATTGTTAATGCAACCTCCACCGACCCAAAGGAAAAAAAAAACAGACAAAAATCACACACGCACACACGCTCCCATCAGTGGGATTTTGTTTTATCATGGGGCTATGAACTTGCTTAGTATGAACACAGAAAATGCGTACCAAACAGTTCTTCTGCTCATTTGATGTCTTAAAATATTCTTTAAACCATAATTTTCTGACTAGTATAATCACGTAAACAGAGTCAGACTTTCCTTGTCCAAGTGTACAAATCATGTTGCTCCTTGAATTAAAATATTGAAGAAAGGGGAATAACACCGCACTAGACGCTCCGTTCCACACCTGCCGATTTGAATTTCCCTGGTCCAATCTCCTACAACTTTATGCAATATTGGAAGTAATCTATATTCTTAATGCATGCCAAAAACAAGAAAGAAAGAAACAGGAAACAGGAAACAGGAAGAAGGAGTTACCACATCTGTATAAAAAGGGTATTTACATAACAGAGTTGCAGATATGATTTATGGCCAGACAAATGTATATGAATCGTAATGTATAAAGCAACAAACTGCTGAACACTTGACAACTTAGTTATACTACTATATTAGCACCAATGTTAGAGGGTATAACTGAAACTGGATATTGCTATATGTTTCTGCAACTTTTTTGGCATCATGACACAGCTGAAAATCAGTTCCCTGAACGAACCATTGATGGTTGATTCACCTCGCGAAGTGGGTTGCGGCTGGGGGATGATCTAACACTTCTAGGAGAATCCAGACTCTTTCTCATAATCTTTCCCATGGCTAAAATGGGATGCTTTGAACTTGGAGGAGGAGTTGTGGATTGGAAGTTCTGGCAGACATTGATGTGCCTGTTCAAAGCTTCTTGAGTACTGATGAGTCTTTCTGATCTCAAGATTTCATCTTTCACCGCCTCAATGCATAAACCACAAAGCCACAGTCCACAGTACCTTTCGCGAATCCGGGATATATAAGCTGAAGTGCATTCCTCTGTGAATCCACATGAATCACATTTGATGAACTCTGCTTCTCCTTCATCGGTTGATGAAATTTCCATTAATCCACTAAGCGCCAAGAAGAAGATGAATGCAATTTTTGAACAAGTGCTTCCTGTTGTAAAATTATTGGCTCTGTTGTCTTGTTTAGCTCTGAGTCTGAGCTCAAATAAAGCGTAAACTTACTACAACTTCACATGATACAAAAAGGGACATTTCTTAGAAAGTGAATGTGCAAACTCATTTGTGAGGACATGTTTATATATATGGAGGTGGGGGCATATGGTCTGCCTTACCGCGTGTGAATGATTGAGATATGTAGAAAAGCTTAAAAAAGGAAAAATTCACTGTGATGGTTTCATGTCCATTAAAATTAGACAACCTGACACGTTGCAAAAAAGTAATTATTTACCGTGTTTAATATGATCCATTCTTGGTCTGCATAATCCACACCTTTATCTAATTAATAGTGTAATACCGTCAAGTTCTACATCACAAAATATTTTGCTTTCCGTGTCATGTTGTCACTATCTTATTCCATTTCATATGCTATGTTTGTCAGCAGTTATTGTTCAATTTTATACAGTCGAAAAAACTTTTGCTGAAAACACTAGAATTCATATTCTAACAAGAAGGAAAGTAATAAAAAAAGACTCCACTTTTTTGGCTCTTTGGTAGAAGACTTGTATTCTCAGGTAGGTACAAATGAATTGATGGCACCACGAATCTCTATATTTACCAATTACTATTAAGTTCTGCATATGCAAGAACGCAATCAAGAAGTGATGACCCGAATGAGGCAAACCTCTTTCCCTATTGGGACTAACCTTTGAAATTTCGACGCAAGGTGTAAATGACAATAATGTGAAAGTCCAAAAGATCATGTTTGAATATTCATGAAGCTGGGATGTACATAGTTTGCGTTATGGTTCTGAGAATCCATCAGTCCATATGCAGAAGAGACAAGAAGAGCAACATCAAGGATATTTTCGTTCCCTATACGTTACAAATGACAGCTTAGGGAAGAGTAATAATTCATAATCACTATTCAAAAGGCCAATAATCTTTTAGCATCTTTCCACAGCATACGGGAAGACAGTATGGACCATATACTTTGGCAGAGCAATATCCATATCTTTGTTTATTCACATGATTGATTGAGATTTTCCTTGACACGATTTCAGTTTCTTAAAAAGTTTCACCATACTGCTGCTTACAAAGTTATGGATTTTACTGTTGGTTTTAACACATTTGCAGGCTTTCTGATAGCTTGTGTATTAGCAGTAGGACTCCAAGTCCTTTTCTTCTCTCCAATCTCACCCGACTTATTAGAATTTCCTTCCATTTCTGCAAGTATTTCTGCTGCATCAAACAGCAAATTACAGGTAAAAGGCTTCTAACAATTTATTTCTATTATCCATTTTGTTGCTTACTGATGATTATAAAACTCCCTTCAAATCCTTTTTCTAAGCAGGAAGTTACCAAACTTGGAGAAGGACTTCTGATAAAACCAGAAGATATTACTATAGACAAAGAGGGAATTCTGTACACAGCCACAAGGGATGGTTGGATAAAAAGATTGCATAAAAATGGTTCCTGGGAGAACTGGAAGTGGATAGACAGTGCCGGGTTACTTGGAATCACAGCATCAAGCGGTGGGGGAATCATCGTTTGCGACACTGAGAATGTAAAATCTCAATCTCAAAATGGAAAACTGAAATTGCTTACTCCCTCCGCGAAGATCACATCACCACTAATTCTGTTTTACAGGGCCTGCTCAAGGTTACAGAAGATGAAGTTACTGTTCTTGCATCCCATGTTAAGGGTGCCAAAATAAGGTAAGGTTAAATACAACATAGGCTTTTGTGAGACAAGACAAACAACATAAATCTAGAGTTTCTATTCTCAACTAAACCTGAGCTTGTTCCTAGAAAGTTAAATGAGCACATCATTGCATATAGATATAAATGCCACCACCTACACTAAGCTGAGGTTAGAAATTAGATATTGAGCTTACATTATCTGGTAAAAATCACTGGATATTCTTTTGACACGCAAGTTCTATAATATGGACAATTTTCATAGTAAGAGGTGAGGTTTACATCTAATCAATCACATTAACTCATGATTACGTCTGTGCCAAATATTTGAAAGGGAAGATGGTTAATGATCAGTCAGAAATGGAGGGAAGAAAAGCAACATTGGTGGCCATGCTTCTGTACCTTACTATTACTCTTGTCATGCTGTCAACCGATCATACAAAGCAACAATGGGTGGCCATGCTTATACAGAAATTCAATATCTTTCGTGTCCCTAAAATTGATTAGGAGTGTCACATGCTTGTACTTATGGGAACCTTCTGCTCTCGGGATCATTTTTCTCCCTACACTTCATATGCACCTATGGGAATTTTTGAAAAGATATTTATTACACATTCTAATAAACGGATATAAATTTTGTAATTTTGTAATTGGGATTAATATTTATACTGATAATATTCATTTTCATTGTAATAAATTCTAATATTAAGGGTTCATTTTTTTGTTCTTAGGTAATATTTATTTTAAATTTTTAGTGTAGAAAAAATCAGGAAATATTATAAAATTTTATTAAAGTGTTGAGTTGATAAAAAATAAAAAACTTAATACTAAAATTAATTAGATTGAAAATAGATACTGATAGCATATATATTAGTATAAATTACACGATTGATTTATGTTAACTTATTAAAACGTTATAAACGTATTATAAAACGTTATAAACGTATGATAAGAATGATACAATAAAGTGTAATAGAAAATCCAATGCCTTTTATGAAGGTGAATCTGTCTCAGTGAAGAAAATATAAACGTGCAACATTCAAAGTAAGACTATGCAACCTTGTAATCCTTGTGAATGAATGCCATATCTTATATGTGGTAAGAGCAAGAAACCACATTTTTCTGGAAATAAATTTGAAACTTAGCATGCCGATTGATATGTCGAAAGTCTTAGTATATAATCATCATTTTTTGAACTAGAACACAGAATATTGTTTGATCAGGTTTGCAGATGATGTGGTGGAAGGATCAGATGGAAGTTTGTATTTCAGCGATGCAAGCACCAAATTTGGATTCCATGATTGGTACCTAGATGCCTTGGAGGCAAAACCTCATGGTCGGCTTCTGAAATACAACCCTGCATTGAATCAAACATCCATTCTGCTAGATGATCTATTCTTCGCCAATGGTGTTGCCCTCTCCCCTCTCCAAGATTATTTGATCGTCTGTGAAACATGGAAGTAAGTAAATTTTATATTATTTCTTCTATTCCCCAAATCAACTAAAAAACCAAAGAAGAACAGTAGCTTAATTGGCATTTAAGAAATCAAAGTTCACTCTTGGTAATTTCGTGGCCTTTAAAGCTCTGCATATGTGTCATCATCGATGAATGACTTCTGATCCTGAACAGTAGATTCAAGTCCTGATAACAACTAAAGCACTTTAATTGTGTTTAAGCGTCCAATATCAACCACGTATGCACTAGATGGTTGGTAATGATAATGGTATTCACACAGTATCACCGAATTCTTTGGTGAAGTTTTGGATAGACGTAAAACAATCGAACTCAATGGCTTGTCCCTTGATTTTTTTGACCCAAAAATGAGAAAGTTCAAATAAATTTTAAGGTAAAAAATGTGTCTGTGTTGTTTCCTACCAACCAGATTTAGGTGCCTCAAGTATTGGCTAAAAGGGGAAAGGAGAGGGCAAACAGAGGTTTTCATTGATAATCTTCCGGGGGGACCAGACAACATCAATCTGGCTCCTGATGGCACATTCTGGATTTCTCTGATTGAGGTACTAAAGCACAATTCAAATTCAATCAACAAACAATTCCTTCTCATTAATTAGGTAATTAATCATTAGGTACTACTGATCAAGTGCTCATTGATATTGTTTTTAATCTATTGCAGTTCGTTCATAGCAAGCTGAAATATGTGCACCGTTCGAAATTGCTAAAACACTTGCTAGTGGCTTTTCCAGGACTAATAATGCAAGCGAATGGTGCATATAAGAAGGCCATGGTAGCCAATGTGGACAGTCATGGCAAAATAATCAAGATTTTGGACGACCCTACTGGAAAAGTGATGTCCTTTGTGACATCTGCACTTGAATTTGAGGGCCATCTATACTTGGCAAGTCTAAATTCTGACTTCATTGGAAAACTCCCAGTAGGAGTTTAGGACTATGATATGCGCTCAAGGTTTACATCAAAAGGCAGGAAAAGGATAGTGGGACTGGGATGGCACTTCTGCAGGGTACCTCGTCCAAGATATGCATCTTCACGTGTAAAAAGGACAAAATAAAAGCTTTCCTTCTTTTGATCTTGTGAAGACACCTACGACTGAATTTTCCTTTTTCTAGCGGATAATACTTCAAAGGGTCCCTCATCCCAGTTTGTTTTGTTAACGTCCCTGATTAAAGTCACCAACTGCTGCAACTTTTTTCCCAGTCAGTTCTTTCTTTTTTGTGAGAACAATTTCGTATGGAAGCTTGGGGTTATATGGAGCACTCCAACGTTATTCAGAGTGGAAATCCCAATATCAATATTTAGGACCTTAATTTAACCAACTATTAATTGTTCATATGGCCATGCATAACATTATGAAATCTTGCAAAATGTCAAATCCCAAGTGATTCATCCAGAAAAGTTCAAGGCCATCATATAACCATGGTTTAAGACGTATTAAATACCAACATTAGGGTAGCTGAAGATCCAAATCAGGCTATATATGTTTCCGAATCTGATGACATTCTACGATTCGATCATCTACGTTTCCCGTTACACATGTCCAAGGCTTATGCAGATGGTTTCCGGCGTTTCATGCATGCAAACCCACCTATATTAATCTCACACCACAACGAAAAAGCTATCTTGAGATACTCCATCACAATTCCGAACTCTCAACGGATGCGCATCATGCATTTAAGAGCTCATAATTTCGTCAGTTGAAAAGACCCCTGAAGATTGGGACTCTCTTATGATCTTATCTCTCAACACCAATGACCAACCCCTAAAATCCTATCAAATTCAGAGTTCCGTGGAAAGGAAAACGTGTCAAGTTTCAATTAAAAGGCCCGAACCTAATCTCTCAAGCATAACTCACGAGGGTTGCCGTACACAATATCCCAAGTCCCAACCAACTTCCTCCAAGTATCTACAGCTTTTATCAGCCAAAGAGGGGGAAAAATGATGCAGAATTTGATGCGCCAGGAGTGGGCATGTTAGTCACATACGAGTTCAAGTCAATTTCCCATATTTTCCAGAAGAAAAACTGAAAATGCTCACACAAGAACAGAAAAACAAACAAGTAAACTATGATAACTTCAATCTTTGTACTAGATTTATGGAAATTTTCCTGTTTGATTCACTTCAGTTCAGAAAATAACAGTTGGCTGAACCACTATACGATGCCCTTTGAAATAAGGTATGGTCCAAATATTGGAATTATGAGTGATGGGCATGACAAGAAATTCCGGCAAAAAGATGTTGGCATTCAGATATATATGTCAAAGTTAGACTACATCTGCACTTGCAAGCTTGTTGCAAATTACATAAACATGTGGATATGTGTGTCTGACTTTTTGTCAACGTTGTATGTATTTTAAATCAGATTCTCGGGAGTACATTGTCCTATTTGGCAGAAACAAACAAGTGGAGCTGTCACTTCATATTTGTACGCTATGTTGGAATTCTATTTATTTGAAAAATTTTATATTAGAATATATAAAATTTTGGTGAGTATTTTTTTATAAGATAATTTTTAAAATAATTTTTTATATATTGATTAATGATTTTTTTATTTTTTTATTTTTAAAATAGGAATAAATGGTCTTTCATATTTTATGAATGTGATTTTTTGGTTCTCTGTCATTATTCTGTAATTATTCTGATACTATTCGTTTACTATTTCAACAGAAAAATAAATAGAATAGTGACGGAAGATCAAAATGATACATTCATAAAATGTGAGGAACCAGTTATTCCCATTTCAAAAGTAAGAGACTAAAAAGATCATTGATTAATATGTGAGCAACTATTTTGAGAGTTATCTCTTTTTTTTTTTTTTATAAAAAAGGTATTTTAAAAGGAAAAATAAGAGAATTTTTTTTAAAAAAAAATTATGTAAGAAGAATTTGAGTGAAAAATTTTAAATTTTAAAATAAAATTATGTTTAAATATTTTATTTTTATTTAAAAAAATTAGTCTTTTTGTAAACAAAATCAAAGTCCAAACATAGCCTAGTTTTCAATTTCGTCACATAAAAAATTAGATGTTCTCCAAAGCCCATTCAAGAAGTAGGTGGCAACATTCTTGGGTCTTAAATGTTGACAACTCAGCGTGGTAATAACTCAACGTAATATAGTAGTTGCAAGTTGTGGGCTTTCTCCAAACTCAAACCACATGGATAATTGAAGCTGTTCCTCGGGCCATCATATCTTGTCTATACCAGCTCATGAAATTCTCAGATTGCATCAAGATATTTTCAAGCTTATTGCTAAGCAGGAATCAGAGAGGAGGCAACGTACAATCAGATGATGTTTCTACTGACAAAATGAGATTTTTGTACAGAACAGCCAGAGACGAAATGGATAAAAAGCCATAAAACTGATCGTGGGAAAATTGGAAGTGGATTAGTAGTGAAACCTTAAGGCATCCACACCGATCCCTTCTGGGACTGGCTATTTTTGCAATGTCACGTCACATCAACAGAAACACCTCTTTGATGGTGTGGCCTTGCAAATGCCATGGTCATATCAGACAGCCACTTTGCAAAATGCTCTCCCGGCCTGATCATGATTTTTTGTTTTTGTTTTTTGCATGTCAAAACAACATCATTTGACGTCATTGGTGTCATTTATTTTATTTTATTTTATTTTAAATTTAGTACAATTGATAGGCACTAATGCACTTGTTAGCTATTAGACATGATGTGCGCTCGCCACATCAAATGACCGTTGCAAACCAAACACTAGTTTGCAACGGTCATTTAACCTTTTTTTTAAAAAAAAAAAATTACCAATGGACAAAAAGTTTTTTTTTTATAAATTGATATATTTTTTTTTATTTTTTAGCAAAAAATATTATTCTTAATAATATATTTAAATTTTTTTAATTTATATATAATAAAAATTTTATTTAATTTATAAATAATTTAAAAAAATTTTTGAATGTTTTAGTGTTGTTTTTTTTTTTTTTTTTTATTTATGTTTTAATAATTTTTAATTTTTTTTTTTTATTTAATATATTTATTTTTTTAATGTTAAATGTAAATAATTTTTTTTATTATTTTTTTGTAAAATTATTTCATATATGATAAGAACATTATATAAATATATATTATTATATAATATAAAAATAATAAATAAAAAATAAATTAATTAAATATTTATTTAATTAAAAATAAATAAATATAATAAATAAATAAAAAAAAAAAAAAAAAAAAAAAAAAAAGAAAATTAGTATTGTGAATTTTAATTAAGTCAATAATTTTAAATAATAATTTTTAATAATATAATAAATATGTAAATGCCCTAAGTAAGTAAAAGATGCCCCACGGCTATAGAAGCTGGGGTTCTCAGGATAAGCGGCATAAGAAAAGTACAACTCTCAATCTCAAAATATTAAATTTTACTGTTTTAATCCACGGCAATAAGTGCTTTGTATTGTTTTGGTTGAGCAGGGACTGCTAAAGATTATTGAAGGTGGAGTTATTGTGTTTGCATCCCAGGCTAATTGCGTCAACCTTGAGCAGAGCCCATCTCATTCCTTTTTCTTCCATGGTTATTTTGTTTGTCAGCTTTTTTCTTTAAAGAACATCAAACATGATTAATCAGGTGTGCAGATGATGTGATCCAAGCAAATCGATAAGGCATTAGTTCTACCGGATGATCTAGGCTTTGCAGATGGTGTTGCACTCTTTCTAATTGTCCGCGTAACACGGAACTAAACTTTCCACTTTTAACGTGAAACGTAGGACAACATGTCACGTGATGAAGTCCGTCTAAGAAAACAATCAAGCCTTTCCATATATTTAATGCTAACAAATACTGGCCTAATCAACCTTTTTTTGTTTTTAGAAGAAAATTACTCTTGCGAAGGCGAAACTCTGACACCTGTATCAGAGGCCACTAATCAACCATTCTAATTTGAAACCAACACAAGTGCTTCATTTATGAAGAGATAAATCAAGTCCTGATAACAAACGCAAGTCACTTTCTTCAGCCCCTTGTGTTTAAGCAGACAATTTCAGACACGTTATGCTTGAATTGTCTTCGAAGTGAGATGCCTTACAATGATCTGGCCAAACAGGGTACCTTTAGTCTTAATATATGTCTCACATCACAAATACCAGATTTAGACGCCTGAACTGCAAAAAGAAAGAACAAACGGACATTTTTATTGACCATGTTCCTGGACCTCCATACAACACATGAATCTCGCCCCAGAAGGCACATCCTGGGTAGGTCTAAGTATTTAAACACTAAACCAATCACTTGTTCAATAATTGGCAAATGCAGGTACCAAGAGGTGGTTGAGGAGGTGCCCTGCCACAACAAAGCAAGTAAATGGTGGCAACCGTGACAACACAGGTAAATGGTGGATTCCAGGATAATTTATATAGCTGCCAAGTACTCTGATTTCATAGGCGAATTTCCATTGTGATTATGACAAAGCCAAGCTTATAGTGAAATAATCTATCAAAATGTAGCTTGTCCTTCATAATAATAGGTTAACTATGCAAATCGATCTCTATTAAGTTCTATCTTTCCTCCCAATTCCAACAGCTCGGATGGGGATTGGAATTGGTATACAATCAAAAGAACGTAAATTGAATGGACTGCCGTATCTTTATACTATAGGGCTTCGTTTTATCCGGGAACTATACTGTTTCCAACTAGAACACGAATCCCACAAACAATTTCTGGCTTCCAGTCACCTGACTAAGGCATGCCTGTTTTGGGGGTTTGGGAGGGAGGAAAGGGTTTCAAAGTATTCTCTCTTCCTGGTTTGGGGATTTGATTACCTCATTAGGGGAATGATTACCCCATTGAGGGGTTTTTTCATACCTCCAATGTTGGGGGTATGAATAGGGGAACGGGTTCTATTAAACAAAAACAAAATTTATTTCTCTTTTTTATGATTAATAATGTTTTAATTAATAATAAATTAGTTTCATATTATAATAAATAAATAATTAATATTAATTAATATTAATTGTTATAATTAGTATAAATTAATTTATAAATTAACTTATTAATAATAATTAATTAAAATTAATTTAATTAATCATTTATTTTTTAATATTATAATTAATAATTAATTAATCATATACATTAATATTAATTAATATAATTAATGTACAGTTAATATTAATTAATTAATAATTTATTTATTTATAATAATTAATTATTTAAAATTACTTTAATCAATAATATTTTAATTAATAATAAATTAATTTAATATTATAATAAATAAATAAATAATATTAATTAATTAATTATTAATTATTATTACAATTAATTTATAATTATAATTAATAATTATACTCATTTTTCAACACAAACCAATTAATATGATTATAATAAAATAACATACTATTATTCCCCATTATTATCATTTTTAAGCACCCCCTGAATATAGACGTCTATGGGTTTTCCAACTACTTCCAGATTTTAAAAATCATTCCCAACCGTCAGCTTCCAAGTTAAATTTTTTTTTAGGTCATAGCAGGACCAAAGCAATATTTAAATGTCAATCCTCTAAATGAAATGCAAAAGATAATAAATAAATAAAAATTTTAAAAAATCAGTTAGGTATCATTTGGATTCTTAATGTCCTGGAGAAATTCCAATACGATGGAAAAGAGAAGTCGAGAAGGAAGGTTCAAGAATCAACTTCATCAATAAACAGAATCAGAAAACACAGTTGATCCATTCATTCTCAAAATACATGCGTAAGAATTTTTCCGTCCTTCCAAATTCCCATTAATTAATCAGAGTACATCACTTGAATTCCCACAATGCAACGAAACAAACTTATCGTGCTCAATGACCCCATCAGTCACGCTCGCTAATAGCAGTCAAGTGCTCATCAATTTCCTCCGTTGACAACACCCGAAAGATTGGATTGTCTTGTCGCACAACACCAACCTGCCAAAATTGACATAATTTAGAGCTGCAGCAATTACATATTAGCAAACTATACAGATATTTAGGACCTGATATAGATTGGAAATTTGGCTTCTTCTTTTTTTTTTCGGGATGTGGTACCAAATTTCAGAAGAAGAGATGGACCATCAAATACCGTTCCTGGGACTGCAACAATCATTTAAATTTCCCACACCATCATATGGAACCACTGGGTTACTGCCACAATCTGCTTCTGACCTTCAACAACCAGCCCATACCACACCCACTAGTGATTCCCCAATTATAGTCACTCCCAAGCCATCTTTATCACCAAAGCTTCTGTCCCTCCCCCCTTCCCCCATTGTAGGTCTCCCCCCCTTATCTCACCTTGGCATACAACCCCAAGCACCACTTGATCTGGACAACCCACAACCACCAGCATGACCTATTCAATTCTCTACCACTCTCATCCTCAATACCACCACTAAGAGTACACCCCATACCAAGAACCCCAATCACATACCATAATGATTTATAGGGAATAAGAAAACAAGAATATACCTCAATCTCATTAGCCTTGAAATCCTCTTGAAGAACAGATTGCAAAGCAGAAATTGCCGTCTACAAAAATGAAGCAATGTTGTCAGATTAAAATTACAACATCAGAAATGCTAAGCCTACCCTTAAGATTAGGATAATTGTTAACCTTATATCAATCTCAACTCCATCATGAACTTTATTGCCACAATATCAATGGAAAAGGCCAAAAGGAAAATGGTGCTTTAATAAATATAATTGAAGCACAATTTTGTAGGTTTTCTACCATTATCTGAAGGGAGACAGAAAGAAAAGCCTATTTGCTAGTTAATGTCTTCTCACTGCAATACTTACAGTGCACCTCTCACATAACTAAATAGTCTTTAGTAAGTTATACAATTATTTGTGTTATTCAATATCTTCATTAATTACAAACTGCCACTTCGTGGTTCAACCATGTTAAGAAACATTGATGCTCTATTCATATAGAGCATTTTAATTGTCCTCCGAATCCATATTGACTAAAGTTTCCTTACTTTCAGTCAAAATAAATATAGGACCAACCCACCCTTGCCCTTACATTACCTAGCTCAAATCCCACATACGAGATCAGTTGTGTTTTCTAATAACAATGTAATCTTCCACATCTTCAACAGAATTCCCTAACACAGATTTATTCTATGTATCACCTGTACTATGGCCTGGCTACTTCAACAAAATCCCATTCTATCTTAGTATCCAAGCAGCACAGAGTCAGAAGACAAGGTAATTTTATCCAAGGGCATGTTCCAAATCAACTATCTTCAAGGACTTCTCAAGAGAAAAAATAGAAAAATAAAATAAATATGCACTAAGCAATCTCTACATTTACTAATCTTTTTAACCTGTACGGTTTCCTCATAAGAAAAAGCGGGGTCATTTTTCATTTTCTTCTCCAAGAAGTTAATTGCCTCTTGATCTTTAGATCCAGCACTTGTGGCCTGTAAACAATACCACAAACTTAGATGACTCCAAAAAATGTCTTAGAGCATATTAAACTTACGTAGACTTAAAATTCGACAACATGCACCTTATGGCCGAAAAAATGCCCTGCTGGGTCACACTTAAAGAGTTGAGGTCCAAGCTCCAAATCAATACCCAGAACCATTGCAACTACAGAATGTAAGAAAATATGTTAGAAATTTTAACAAAGAAGAGGAAGAATCTTACGTTCACGAAAAATTCCCAACATTCTGCACAACTGGCTTGTTACAAACCTACTCCAAGCGGCCTCATATAAGCATGTTGAGTATAAACTTGAGACTTGTCTGCAATCCTGCAACAATGAAACAGTTGGATGACACAAAAATATCACTGACAGCAAAAACAAAAATTCTATGAACTAAAGCAGTTGCTGAGTGAAGTTGCTCAAACAAAACTTGATAGAATAAAGCAAAATGGAGGCAGAATGACAAATGCATACTTTCTCAACATTTTGAAAGAACCTTTAGATGGCAAGTTTCGAGGGGATTCATGATTAGGAAATGGCTTAATGTAAAAGAAGTAACAGATAAAAAAGAACTTGCCATCTTGCTAACACATCCACAGGCATCTCATAACCAAATTTGAAACGAAATTCAGCAGCCTCATTCCTAGCTTGGTTAACCAAGGTCCTGGCATCAGCTAAAAAGGGCAGAAAGTATATAATCAGTTCAAAATGTCAGAACTCAACCAGTAAATGTGCTGGATTGAAGTTACTATATCACAAAAATGACTAAAAACTGTGCAAATCAAGCAGAATAAATCACAACCGCAATAATGCTTCAAATCTGAACAACATCACATGACACCAATTAAAAAGTCCTATCTTCTACATTCCTTCATATATATCTTGTAAGAAAACTGCAGCTCTAGTGCACATCAGGACAGATCAAAACATTGGTGGCAAGATGAAGAAGCACACCCAAAAGAGAATTGAGGAACTCTCTATAAAACGGTATCAAATATAAGTAATAGATAGATTTCTGTAAGTCATGTCCAATGCAAGTATATTAACAGCTCAATCAATTGGTTGACTGGCTAGTACACATGATACAAATATACAAATAACCCTTAAGAATCTTGCCTTTAACTAATATATGTCAAAATATACCTCTAATTGTACCCACAGAAACACAGCAAACCAGCAAACCTGAAAGATAAACAATTAACATTGTCATACCTGTCATCCCAGTAGCTAAAAGTCCAAGGTGCTTAGAAATGGCGAACAAATGAGTCACGCTAGTCTGATCCAATAACTTATCCTGCTCACATAAAAGTTCCAATTTAACATAAACCCTTGAAGTTTATAAAGCTCAGAGTAGTACTAAAACCCAAAAAAGATTAAGTTCAAATATTTAATTCCATCTAAAGATTTAACAACAGAAAATGTAATAATACGAACCGGAACTTTCTTCTGAGTGACAACACAAACGGAATCCTTCCCGCGGACGCCGATCGAAGTTATTCCGGCAGCTTTAACGGCCTTAAATGCATATTCTGTACAAACACAACGTTAAAACCCTAGAAACACCAATCAACGAAACCAAAATTTAATCACTTGAAGCTAAAGTTAGCCGCTTTAACGGCCTTAAATGCCTACACTCTACCCCCAAAAGAAAAGCTTTAAAACCCTAGAAAAACCAATCGCAGAACCCAAAATTTAATCAGTTGAAACAAAAATGCAGCGGAAAACCATTTCAAAAAGAAAAAAAGAAAAAAAGACTGAAGCTCGAATTGAGACTATGGCATCAGGTATAAAGGGCTTTAGCAGTTAAGAACTCACCGACTTGGTAGAGACGACCTTCGGGGGAGAAGATCGTGATATGACGATCGTAGCCACCACCGCTTCCCCGACTGCTCATCCTTTTCTCTCTCTGTTTTTTTTTTTTTTTTTGTTCTTTTCAGATGAACAAATGAATCGAATTTATGACCGAAGCTCAATCCGTGGGCAAATCAAATTCACAGTAGAGTATGCATTTGAAAAATGGAAAAGAATAGGGAAGAAGACGCAGGCTAAAGAGAAAGGAAGGAAAGCGAAGAAGCTTCGGCTCCAAGATAAGTAGCCCAGTGGACGCTTGGGACAATGTACCCACTTTAGGCCTTTTTTCGTATCCTGGGCTATTGGGCCTAATTAAAGTGTCCCAAATCAGTTTACCTTAATATAAGTATAAGGACAAAAGGGAATTGGAGTCGGAACGGTGATTAAGCCACCCGTAGTCCAGATAGCAGCCCAAATAAAGCAAACAATCTCGTTAGATTTATGGTTAGTAAAGAAGGGTTGAGATTAAAAGGGAAAAATTCTGTTATAATCCAAGGGCCCAGAATTGTGAGAACTTAGCCTCAGCTGTGGCTATCTTTTCATCCACCATCTTCTCGTTAGCTTCCAGTTTTGCTTCAAATGATTGTTGACAACGAATTAGACCCTCTAACAGCTCCTGAATTCGGTTTTGGTCAACTTATTGCTTCTTGAGTTGATCTTCCAAAGTCCTGAATCTAGTGGATTCAGCCATGATTTTAATTTCTTCAGTCAGAAGCTTAGATCACGCCATACCTCTGAAAAATAACTCTCAACCTTTTAAAATCAAGCTTTACAGATATGGTTATTCACAGAAATCTGAAATTGAAAGTCAAGTAACTGAAATGCTGGAAAAAGGCATCATCCAACATAGTACAAGTCCCTTTGCCTCACGAGTACTTTTAGTAGAGAAAAAGAGCAATTCATGGCACCTATGTATTGACTATAGATTGTTGTATATTTCAAAAGGTACAATTTCACATTGAAAAGATTACAAAATATGTTAGCACTTTATATTGAATTTATCGTGAGTAAACTTGTGATTAAAAGAAAGAATTGTAGGTTGCTTGCATAAAAGGGCCCAAATTGGGCCGTTGATTAGTCGCTCCTCACACATGGAACCCAAGTTTTGCTTGTTTTCTTTTTGGGAATTACTAAAATAATTTAGCCCTTTGATCTATAGTGTTGACCATTTAAAATAATTTAGCCCTTTGTAGTATTGATCTATAACTTTTTAGGGCCTATTAAAATAATTTAGCCATTTGATCTGTAGTGTTGACCACTTAAAATAATTTAGCCTTTGGTCTGTAGCTTTTTGGGGCCTACTAAAATAATTTAACCCTTTGATCTGTAGTGTTAATCACTTAAAATAATTTAACCCTTTAATCTATAGTGTTGATCATTTAAAATAATTTAGCCCTTTGATTTGTAGCTTTTTGAGGCCTACTAAAATAATTTAACCCTTTGATTTATAGTGTTGACCACGTACCAGCTTTATTTGCATGATAACTTGGGACCTACTAAAATAATTCAGCCATTTGACCTGTAGTGTTGACTATGTACCCGTCTTATCTACACGATAGTTTGGGACCTATTAAAATAATTCCGCTTTTGACTTGTAGTGTTGATCACGTACCAACCTTAGGTGCATAATAGCTGCATCACTCCAACATTCAGTTTATTTTTCTCATGTTTTTGTTGCATGCAGCACTATAAATAGTGCTGCCTCTAAATGCACCGTTCAACGATTGAGCTTCTTCCCTTCTTAAGCAATCAATCATCCTTTCTCTCAATTCTTCCTTTTTATTTTTCTGATAGTCTTATTCCAATTGTTTTGTTGTTCAGCCCAATACGAGGAAAGCTTATTATTTTCTTTTTGGGGCCTACTAAATTTTTTTGGCACTTTATAAGATCTTGGAAGTTGCATACAAGCTCCAGCCACCTGAAAGATCCAAAATTCACCCTATTTTTATGTGTCAAGGTTGAAAAATAACGTGGGAGCAGTGGATCAGGTAATGCCAGAATTTCCAGTGGTAACTGAGGAAGATGAATTTTTGGCTGAACTAGAAGCAGGACTTCAGCATAGGATCTTTTCCAGAAAAGGGAGTAAAGTGCCACAAGTCTTGATCAGGTGGATTAACTTGCAACCTGAGGATTCAACATGGGAGGATGTTTCAGTCATCAAAGCTCAGTTGCCTCAGTTTCAGCTACCATCTATTCCAAAAGCATGGAGAAAGCTAGTTATCATTTCTGATCCTTGGGGACAAGGGTCAATCTTAAATGGGTAGCAATGTCAGGATAAAAAGGAATTGGAGTCGAATCAGGAAATTATGCCACGGGTAGTTCAGATGGCAGCACAAATAAAGCAAACGGTGTCGTTAGACTTATTGTTAGTAAGGAAGGGTTGAGATTAAAAGGGAAAATTCTGTTATAATCCAAGGGCTTAGAATTGTTTGGTAGGTAGATATAAGGAGGTGTTAGTGTGAGTTTTTGGCAGATTTTGGAGAATGTTCATTTTCTTATTATGCCTAATTCTCCCTCCCCCTTCACCTTTTTTTCAGCTCTTTTCTTTCCCAAACTTGTTCTCCCCCATTTCTTTCTCCCTATTTCCTGGATTTCTGTTTGTATTCATAACAATAAGCTATTTTTGGTTCCAGTCAATAGTGATAACTAATTATTGTTTTGATGAATCCATTTTTTTGAACGAAAAAGATTATTATGTAAATATTTACTTATTTCATTGTGAAAAATGTAAATTTTTTTTTAAAAAAATACTCTGTTCATCAATGTATAATACAGTGAAAAATAAATACTCTTTTTATCCAAAAAAAAAAAAACTTTAAATTTAGTATAATTTTTTTAAAATTTTAATTATAATACTTTAATACACCGTTAAATTTGCAATTTTTTATGTTTATCTTTTAAGTTATACATAATAATTGATGATAAAAAAAATTTAATTAACCTTTGATTCCTTTTTTGAATGAAAAAAAAATTAATATTTTTTTTTAGGGTAAAGAAAATATTAAATTTTGATTACTACTTAATATTGGTAATAGTCTAAAAAAGAATGTATGAATAATTTATATACTTATATTTTGTCCAAGCACAAAACCACAAAATTTTAAAAGTAAACCTTTTTATTCAATGAAAGAAATGCCAATTTTTTATTGCTAATTAGTATTGCCAATAGTTTAAACGCCCAAGTGAAGAATTATTATGACGAATATTTGTCAATTTTCATATCAAAAGAGTTGAAAAATGCCATTCAAAACCTCCCAGTTACCAGGAAAAAAAAAATCTCATTGATTTTTAACACACTAGAGAGGGATTCACTGAGAAAATGGAGTAGACATTTCATTTCATCAAGATTTAAGCAGAGACAGCCAAAACACAGCACAATAATTTGTTGGAAACCAGAGACGCTTTCTACTGATATCTGGTTCGCTTATCCAGATTCTTTTGATATCTATCAGAAGATTGCTTTCTGGAATTCGAAGTTCCGGTATCATTTGGTTTTCTACCATTGATGAAGTCGGAGAAAGATGGGATTGCTGGCAGCGTCGTGTCTTGAGGAACATGTT
This sequence comes from Gynochthodes officinalis, assembly GCA_020080225.1. NCBI lineage: Eukaryota > Viridiplantae > Streptophyta > Magnoliopsida > Gentianales > Rubiaceae > Gynochthodes > Gynochthodes officinalis. The sequence continues at coordinate 42,391,835 of CM034615.1, read as the reverse complement.
GATGTTGCAGTGATCCTGCAACAGGATTTTCCGAACCACTGCTGTCGTGCAACTTTTCATCATTAGGTTCTATGGACACCCCATCAGAAGACGACACTGATTGCAATGAGCAATCCGATTTTGGAGTCACAGACTTGCACGCAGGACTCTGGGTGGTGTTCAGCCTATTCATCAATTCTTCAGAGTTTGCTGTTGAGATCCATCTCACAGTGCTTGCTACTTGGGATAAATAAAAAGATTTACCACTCTTCCCATACTTTTTGTAGCATTCGTTCTCAAATGTCGTAGCAGATGCTTCATAATCAATCCTGCAAAAGAAGAATAGGCAAATTAAACAAGCCCATAAGAAGCCCATCAGCAAAACTTTGGGGAGGCACCAGCCAGGCTATATCATGTGTGAGAATACTGAGAAGATGGTTCTTAACCATGCTCTCACATTTACAATTCAATAAAATCTGAACAGAAGTGGAGGTAAGAGGCGTACTGTAAGTCATCAAAGTGCTGCTGGTTTTGCTTCATAGCATTCAATAATCTTTGCTTGCCAGACTCTCTTAAAGCTTCAGATAAAATGTTCTTATCCTTCTCACCACCCTGTTCATATGTGGCAGGTTAGGGAATGGCAAGTTACAAAATTGTCGACCAAACTAGGAAAAAGAGGAGACACCAATGAAAGATAACAATGCAGTTGAAACGTACATGTCTGTCTGGAGCTTTATTTCGATAGTAATTCTCTTCTGCACGTTGCAACAAGTCAACCCTATGATTCAATGTTGATTTTGATAACGAGCTTGATTGGGCCATGATCTTTGCAGCCTCGTCTGAGTTTATTTATTATGAAAAACATGAAAAGCATTCAGAATCATAAACCAAATATCACTACTTTCAGATCAGTATTAAAAAAGCCTCTTCAGCACAATAGCTGTTAAACTGAGGAATACCATCAGCATCAGATATATCTTCTTCTGATTCACTTGCTTCTTCATCGCGGTTCCAGAACTCAGAAAATTGTTCATCATTGAGACTGGAAGAACTGCAAGAGGACAGATACAGTCAATCAGCTAAAAGAGAAAAATTCAATTAACTGGTCAAATACTTTTGGGAAAATGGCAACAAAGAGATAAAAGCCATATGAAACTACACAATATAACCAAAAACAAAGAGTGAACTGTAAATACACAAAGCCTTTACAGCCGCAGCAGAAAGGACCCTAAAAGAATGAAGCACAAGACTGTCTAAGAAACTTCAGCAGTTCTCTAATCATTAATAGGACATAAAAAACATTGCATACGAGAAATGTCAAAAGATAAAAGCACAAGAAATTCGGGTAAAACACTTATTTTCATTTTTCAGGACAAACACAAAAATGCAAAATAAGACAATTAAGTTTGAGAACACAGAGAAGAAATACACTAAGATCCAGCATATAAGTGGAAACTGGTAACCTACAAAGTCATTAAGGAATTAGTTAATCAAACAAGATGGAAGAAACAGGATTACAGCCCAAGGGAAAAAAAAGGAAATGTCCATAATCTCTTGTTACATCTCCTTGACCAAAATGCTGAAAAAGAAATGTTCAACCACCAAAACTACACACAACCACTACTCAAGGAAAACAAAGCCCTCTTGGTCAATGCATATGTTTGAGGAAATCTCCAAATGCTAGCAAGCAAAAATATGATTTGCCAGGGGAGTTTTTTTTTTGGGGGGGGGGGTGGGGACGGGGGGTTTGGTAGTATGCACAGATATCAACAATCTGAAGTGTGCATATCATATAATTAAATGTGATACATTAACCACCTGCTTATGAATATTCTGAAGGATTGATTTCTAAAAGTGCAAGCAGCTGTAAGCTCCTCCAGACACTTTGTAACTAAGTTAGGATGTTTGCATGCATCACAAGTTTTTCCACAAAATGATCCAGGTACCTGCTTTTCACGTACAACACAGACAATATCGCTTGAGCATCAACTAATGATCCAAAAAGCAGCTTCAATACAATAGGACTAATAAAAACCACTAGTCCTCACCTGTTCTCCAAAACTTTCAAGGATCTTCTTCCTACGGCAACCAGACTCTTCACAATATTCAACCATCTTCATGAAATACGTCATTAAGGCCCTTAGACACTTGAACAAAAAAATTCATTCATAAATTTATAAAGGCCCCAAAAACTACCTGCCTAAAGTCTGCCAGGGATTTTTTTGAGGTTACATCCTGCAGGCTTGAGGACTGTGACTTCTTGTTCTTAGCATTACCCAGAATAAATTCCTTCAATGGGGTTGTGAAGAATTTAGAGAGAAACTCCGTATGTTTACACTAAAAATAATTAATGCGAGTCATGTACAAAATGTTAAAATTTACCATTTTCTTCTTGTCATTCAATCCATAATACAAGACACTTCTGGATGGCAACTGATCACGACCTGCTCTACCTGATTCCTGATAGAAGGACTCCATGGACTTGGGAATATTGAAATGGCAAACCATTCGGGCATCCTTTCTATCTATCCCCTAGTAACATTTTACAAAAACCCATCATCCTACTTAGAAATACTCCTACAGGAACTCGAATAGAGTGTAAAACAACAAACTAAGAAGTGCCATCACATACCATCCTGCAACCAGCCACTAACTCAGGAATTTGTTGATGCGCCACATTTGCTCCAAATGGAAATTGGGAGAAAAAAACAAAAACAGAGAGCATTTGACCAAGCAAGCAAGTAAACGAACATAGCAAAATCATACTCAAGCTAGAAATAAGCCCACAGAGTGAGTTATCCATTAAAGACAAAAAACCTTCACAGGTTCACAAAAAAGTTTTCCACATACATGGAATGTTTTTGTTTATTTTTTGCTTGATAGTTATGCATAAGTTATTGACATTAAAATCTTATAATCTCATGGTAATTATTTCAGCTCAACAAAGAATGAAGCCATCCAGACTTGGATCAAAGTCTTGATACAGCTGCTTATATAAACAAATCCAGTGGCGAGCAAAAGTTAAAAACAACTCACTTTACAGAAAGGTAAAAGAAAAATAAAATAAATTTGAAACCACCATACCCAAAGGCAACAGTTGCCACAACTACTTGTGTTTTTGCAGAAATCCAAGCATCCAGGACTGAGCTTCTCAATTTATTGTTCAACCCAGCATGGTATGCTGAAAGCACAAAGAAAACAAAGTAGGATTCAAAGAAACCAAGTAAACTGACGGTAAAAGAAAATGTCTGTTTTACCAGCACAAGAAACTCCACAGTTTGATAAATGAAGGGCCAGGTCATCACAAGTTGTACGTTCAAGGCAGTATACAATTGCACAAATTTCCCCACATGATTTCAGTAAATTACCCAAATCAGAGTATGGGTCATCCATAAGGTCCTTGTATCGAACTGCATCATGAAGAAAGCTAATCAGGCATGCATATTAAATTGCTACAACAAATTAAATATAAAATATCTAGTAGTTTGTCAATCTACAGTCAGCAGATGGACAAGAGTAGAAAAAATTTTCTCTCTAAATTAAACTAAAATGACAAGGAAGTTCACATGATATGATTGGCCAGTCTCATACAGGAAGTTCAAACACATTCACTTTAATCTGAATGATGCATTCATGTCTAAAACTGTAAAGGTTCTCATTGAGAGAAGCAAATGTAAATGGTAAAGGACTGCAGTTCAAAGAAACCCCCAACGAGACAATGTATTAGCCACTTTGACCTAACCTTCATAATAGATATTTGGACGGTTAAAAGATGATTTCAGCACCAGAGGATTATGCAAGGACAAGGACTGTATCACATCCTTTTGAACTCTGACAAAAGAGCACAAGATGAAAATCAATATTCCTATAATTTCCACAAAGAAAAAATGTTAAGAATTAACAACAATTTACTCCAGATAACATGAAATAGGTATGAAAAACAAACTTCCATTCTCAAGGCAAATGATGTATGCTAACTTAAATACTACAACGTAAGATAATTTACAAAAGAAGATAAAAACAATTATGCATCACAAGTCCACGGCCGACTTAATGCCACGTAAGCACAATGAACTAAATCTCCCAAAGCTAAATGAGGAGTTAAAGAGGTTTTCAGTTTTCTGTTCTTTAATAGAAGTGGAAAGAATGCAGTGGAAGAACAAAAATATTTTACAGGCTGTATCTGGGTCCAACGGCATGAACAACAAAATAGGAACGAGACATCCAATTTCTTTCTTAGACAGCACATGATGGAACTTACTTTGGAACGGCAGTTGCTGTCAAGGCCAAGAAGGGTATGCCAGGCAGGAGGTTCCTTAAAGAAGAAAGCTTCCGGTAGCTAGGCCTGATTTACAAGCAACAATAAGAATAATTTATAAGCAAAAACACAAAGGCCATGCTTCACTTATAAACACAACCAAGAAGCATGTAGTTCATAATCATTTCATTCAATATTCCACTATTCGTGAAAAAGATCAGGGAAAAGTGGTTAAAACTACTACTACGAATAAATGCCTAAACTTGAGGATGGAACTATTCAAAAAATAAATAAAATAACATGAGGCATCAGTAGATAAACTCAAAGCGATATGAAATATGATAACCATGACCTTGTTAGGCCCTCTCCACTTCACTTTTCTCCAGAACCTTTGTAAGTTTCAAAGTACATGTCTATCTTGACGACATGAACAATCAATAACAATAAGCTCCAAGTCATTAACAACAACAATAACAACAACTAAGCCTTTATTCCACTATGTGAAGTCAGCTATGTGGATTATATTTCACCATCACTTTCTATTAAAACAAATTTTCATTTAAGTTTAGGTAATTCATGTCGTCCTTAATAGTTTGTTTCCAAGTCTTTTTAGGTCTTCCCCTTTCCCTTTTAGTTTGAATCTCTAGACGCCATACCGATGCAGCTAAGGGTCTCCTACTCACATGTCCAAACCAACTAATAACTCCTAGACATCCAAGGGGGGGAATTGCACAATAAGCTATTTTAGGACTGGGCAGTGGATAGGCAATAAGGGGTTTAGAGAGAATTCAAATAGGCAATTGTTACTTACTAAAACCTTTGCTATAGTACTTGTACTTTTAAGAAGGAGAATTCCCTGACTTGACAAATTTCCTTCCTCAAATAACTTCATTAAAGTTTGTATTCCTAGTTCTACCTAAATAAAAATAAAAAGACTTTTTCAACCAAAAAGGGGAAAAAATTAGAGAAAATGTTGGTCATCCAGATGGACCATGCTGGTAAGCCAAGAAAATTTTTTTGGCTGGAGATAGTGAAAATTGTTGATTTCTTTTCTAGGTGACAGAGGGCACACACTACAAAGACTCGGAGGGAGGAGAAAAAAAGATGAAATATATATGGGAAGAGTTTCTGGGGCAGGGATAACATTGGGATTCATTCACTGAGAAAATAATGCTGGAATCTGCTCCACAGAAATTAGCACAAAACAAAAACTTACCTGAAGTCATGGCCCCATGTTGAAATGCAATGTGCCTGAAAGTTTCAACAAGATGGTTAACTCAGAAGCATCAGGCACAATTAATCCATGAACCACACTTCAGCTATTTGAGTTAAAAACCTCATCAATGGCAACAAGATTTAACAATCCTCTAGCATGGAGCTTAGTTAACTTTGATGCAAATCCTGGTGTGGCAATCAGTTCCGGTGTCACATACAGCAACCTTAAGCATGGCTTTCCGGATTCAAGCTCTTCATTGATCTGCAACATCCAACCAAAGATGTCATCATGTACACAAAGTTTCCTTTTCCCAGTAATTATATTCATAAAGATCTGCAGATGAGGTTTTACATTTAAATACTAATACATTTAAGTAATTCTATCAGACCCAGTGCCCAAAAGGGTTTTCATGGAACTTAAGAAAGCTAACCGATGAGAGTAAGTTGAATCATAATTGAATCGACGTAGAATAAAGGCCACAGCTCAAAGGTTCATGCACACATAGGACTACCAGTGAAACATAGACTCAATCCCAGCTCCGTGAGAATACAATATTACTTAAACTTGTACCCAGTTATAACCAAGTTACTTTCAGTCAACAGACTCAACACCTCCATTATTTGGAAGAAATCCAAAAATCTGCATCCTCCTTTTAGCTATGGACTTTTGCTCAAGTCAAAGTGTCCTGCTCATTTCTTTTGTAACAATGAGCAAAAAAATTCATTTTTTTGTCCATGATGTGGATTATGAAAATTAATACTTTTCTTTTCTGTGTTCATCCTACAATCTCGTATTTATATATACCACTACCTTTTCAATGGCAACGAAACTCCATAAATACAAAATGTTTCCCTCCTGTACAAAACAAACAACTTCCAATGCTATGCTTGTGCAATTTGACGATCAAACGTTTATCAGATCATAATAAAAGCACCTTGTTTCTAACTTGTGCAGCTTGAGTTGAAGAAAGATATTCAGCAGCTATCCCTTTGTCTTTCAATGCCATCACTTGATTTTCCTGTTAAAAAAAAAAAGAAAAAAGAAAGCAGAAATTAAGTAAAACCCATTCATGCAAATCTCATGCATAAGCATGAGAAACACAAAAACGGGTACTTGAAATACACTCACCATTAGAGCTGAGGCAAAGTGAAGAATCAACCAAAGAGTTAAGATTCCTTTCCTGTTGTTTGAAATCAAAAGAAAAAGGGGGAAAAAATTGCAAGAACCAATTTTCACCTATCAAAGGGCTAACAACGAGCACAACGCCAGTTTTTGCAAGAGCAGGGATTTGATAACACATGGATTTCCCTCCACCAGTTGGCATGAGACAAAAACAATCCTTTCCTGCATTAAAACCAACATAAGAATTTTTGGACATCACCAGAACCTAGTTTCCATTTTACAAATATTTTTTTCTTTAAAAAAAATGCCCCTATACATAATCAGTTTTGTGCACTGAAGAAACTAAATAAAGATCATAATCCATTAGTGTGGTTCACTAATAGTATAACGAATTTGATAAATGAAACCTGAGAGTACGGCTTCAATAGCCTCCAATTGTTTTCCACGGAACTCAGAATGCCCGAAATGCCATCTGAGAAGTTTCACCAACGCCTCCTTCCCAATCTTCTGCTTTTCAGGCCCGCATATATTTTGCATTGGCAATGGTGATTTCTTCATTTTCACCGGCCAAACTTCATAAATGATAAAACCCGCACAAGAAATGAAATTCGTAACCTTTTACAGTTTCTCCGAGTTCAATGAAACTCAATTACAACCCAGAACAGAACATAAGGAAATTATAAGTATTCTGCCATGGCATAGAACGAATAAAGAAAGTAAACACAAAATTATCTTTCTTTCTGTATTTTTGTGGTGGAGAAGGAGAATCTGCAATGAGAAGAATCGTACTGGAGACGCAGACGAGGAACAGGGAAAAGGGCTTTTGCCGGGAAAGATGAAAAATCGCTTCCTGCTGGGAACAGTTTGCAGAGCAGCAGTGGGACCAAAAAAATGAAGCGGAAAGGGGGGAATTTGGTGTAAATATAAATATGGGGTTATTAGTGTAATTTGCAAATGTTCAAAGGAATATTTCCGCCTGGTATGCATATTTGAGAAAATTGCATTGTTTGCCTATAAATTATGCATAAAAATCCAATTTAGTACCTATAGTTGAAAATGGTCCATTATTTGATGACCCCTCACAATGTTCGGTCCTGTAACGCATAGAATAATTAAACGAAAAAAAAAATGCTCAAATTTCATCGAAGTAAAAAAAATTGTGCGCAGACTAATCACAAGATATAGAATTGTTTCTCTCAAGAAGTATTAATTATCATTATTCATTAGGAGCACAAGACGTGTGTTTTATTTTGATTTAGCTGCTGCTACTGTCAACATATAGCATTTTGTATATCTCACAAGCATGGCCATCTTACAAAATCTAAGCCTGACACAAGGATTATAGTTGTGGTAAAAACGTTGCACCAATACTTTGCACAATCAGATACACAGCAGGCCTACTTATCAAGCTGAAGTTGGCAGGTGGTTTTGAATGAAATGCTCAGTTTCGGTTAATGAGATGATTCCTTCTGATTAGATGCACATCTCACGAACTTGTTGGCAGTTGCCATGAAGGTTTTTCCACATCAAGGTTTGTTTGATGCTCTCTCTACGAAGCCTTTAATATCAAAATCCCCGGACCCGTTCTTTGTAATGACACCCTGGACATTACCATTTGTTGTTCAGTTTCAGAAGAAAATAAGGAATTCACTTAAATTGCTCAATGTGACTGTGTCTGTGTTATGAGTGTGAGAGAGAGTGAGAGACCTTCTCTGTTATAATCCCACTGATTATATGAGCTGGTGTAACATCAAAAGCTGGATTCCAAACAGAAATCCCAGAAGCAGCAACTTGCTCCCCTAGTCCTCCGCGAGCATGCAACACTTCTTTAGGAGATCTTTCTTCTATAACGATTTCTTTCCCAGATGCAATGGATAGATCAATGGAAGTCAGCGGTGCAGCCACCAAAAATGGAATCCCATGATGCATTGCACAAAGGGCAAGGCTATAAGTTCCAATTTTATTGGCAGTATCACCTATCATTATGGACAGTTAGTGTGTTAAAAAGATTCATGCTATGCTTGAAAGTTATGAAGTAGATGCACCGATGTAAGTACCATTAGCAGCAACACGGTCAGCTCCGACGATAACAGCATTAACACGACCAGCATTCATCAGTGCTGCAGCAGCAGAATCCACTATTAGAGTAGCAGGGATGTTCTCGTAAACTAACTCAAATGCTGTCAGTCTGGATCCCTGAGAAAGATTTTTGAAATTAAAAAATGCTTCACTTATACTTAGGCACTCTATGATGTTGCATGCATCTCATAGTAAAGTTAATTCTTACAAGAACTTGAGATTATGGAGTTCCTGAAACTAAATGCAAATCCCCCATCAGACTGCTAAAGGCATGCTCCCTACTTCTATCATTTAGTTTCTTTTTGTTCTCTGCCTAAGGCAGCAGCCAGGGGGAGGAAAATAGTGACTAAATAATCCGACGTGTTACATGAGACCATGCATGTTTATCTGCAACAACAAATTTGCGTGATACGCACACATGGGTGAGGAAATTCGATTTAGGGTTCGAAACTACAGGTTGACCATGAATTGAGCACTCCTGATCAATGCATACAATCACAGAAGTAAAAGATGTACTTTGTAGGTCAATCTACAATCTAAATCCAGAAGAGATAAATCATACTTTTGATGCTTCAGCAATTAGAATGAAGATTATTTCAATCACTAATAACAAGTAAATGGGGTAAAAATGGCGAAGCTTGTTATCATGCATATTCTCCACAAGAAAATTACTTAACATATTCTCTGCATTCCAAGGCTGCTGATAAAACAATTTAACCACCAATGTATGAAAGGGCTAATGAAGCCAATAATAAAGGGAAAGAGGAAGCTGGAACTCACTTGATTGAATGGGCGTGTTTCAGTGCAATAAGCCCTTTCTAAAACTCCTTCAGCATGAAGCGCACGAATCACACCTAAAGCAGTTCCATATCCAGCTGTTGCAAGACTAAGAAAACCATCACAAAGAACAATAAGGACATCTTTACGTGAAAATATCAGAATCCATTATCAAAATGGCTTCAACACATTTTTGTTAGCAGGAATTAATCTACAAATGGCATCAAAGTACCTGCCAGTATTGCAATGGGTCAAGACAGATAACTTTTTAAAGTCTTTGTGTTGGTGCATAAGAAATTGAGCTCCGTATGAGCCAATTGCTTTATTGGAGGCAACATCGTCTTCAAGCATTATTTCAGCCGCTTCAATGTATGTCTGATGCAGAAATGACATGTAAATGAGGGGGTTGTTTACAAACGCTGTCTAATTTCGCTTAGATTAACAACATAATAAGCTGCAGAACGTCTATGCATTTGCATATAAAGTAACATCTGCTAGAATTTACCGAACCATGAAACTAGTGTAATGAGAAATAAGGTGATAATTGAATCGTATTTAGGATATATAATTAGCTCCTGTCTCAACAGATTACATGTAAGAGACTTGTTACAACATAAAGGTAATTTTTTTACCATACTGCACACTCCCTTTCAGTTTTCCCTAGTTCTCTGTCTCGGTAGATTCCAAGTCCACAAAGAAAAGGAATGGCAGCTAAAGGTTGGGTGATAGATCACTAGGATTACCTGAAAGACACCGCTAGCATCTGCAGAAGTGGAAATAGCTTTTTGTATGAGGTCCTTAAGTTTGGAAGCAGCGTCGGAAAGGTTAACAGCAGTTGGGCGACTGCAACACAGACTTACATTCTAATAACAGAAAATAAAACCAGAGTGTTCGACATTCTTCGTTTACAATAACCATACCTGGAGACAAGATATTCCAATCTCCTGCCGAGGAACGATGCTGCATCCTTAGATGTCCCATTAAAATTCTTTAGGTTTGAAACTTCTACCGCCAAGGAAAGGGCTGCAGCAATGGCAATGGCAGGAGCCCCACGAACAACCATGTCCCTTATCGCAATCCTACAGAACAAATTGAAGGGCTTTTCAAAGACGACTTTAAGATGATAAGTATGCATGTCCATGGATAAAAACTTAACAATACTACAAATCTCTATTGACTCTTCCAACGAAAATATAAATAAATAATAGCACGAGATTGTCTTGGAAACAATGTGCAAATAACATAAAAAGAAAAGATATTTTAAGCATGAGAAAGCTAAAACAAAAACAAATTACCATCCATCATTTGAATCTACAATATCCAAGTAAACCGTTTCAAGGGGAAGTTTTCTCTGTTCAATCACCAAAAACACTTGATTGGGTCATTGAATAACTCAATTAATAAGGAAACAAACTACAAAATCATATGAAAGCATCTAAATAAGTACACTAAATGGGATTATTTTCAGGGTAATACATGTTTTCAGTTGTGACCCACCATAGATGTGCATACAAAAACAGATGATATACCTGATCAAGTAGCTGAAGTGAACCACGCTTGTAACAGATGGCCTGCAATGAATTCTGCTTTCCAGCTCCATTTTCCATTGTGCTCAGCCTCGGATTAACCTAATAAAATTCTCAAAAAAATCCAACAAAAACAGCGTATTCAGAATATGTGAGAGAGTTCATTCACTATGACGGTTCGAATTGGGAAGGTTTATACCAAGTGGTTTGGCGTTGGAATTTCGAGTGGACAAAGAGCAGAGCAAGAAAGCAGCAGACAACCAGACTGACGGAATATTTTTCGGTCAAAAGCAATATAATAAAAAGAAGGCGGCGGAAGGGGGCCTTATTTTAAGATTAATTAGAATTTGACCCCTGCGATAATTAGATTCATCAACTGTGCTCTTAGTTTTATGGCTATCAGCACAAAAGTCCCTCTTCAAAGCAAAAGACTTCAGGAAACCAAAAAGGAGAGTCCCTCTTCAAAGCAAAAGACTTCAGGAAACCAAAAAGGAGTCGGTTAGAAAGAAGTGAAAGTGAGACCAAAAAAAAAAACATCTTCTAAAAAAATGTATTTTGAATCATAATAATTATGAATCTTTATATAATTTTGCGTCGTTTCAATTTTGTCACACTTGAACTATATGATATCATTGTAGATCATAACATTACTCATCCTAAATTTATAAATCAATAGTGCTTTTAAAATTAAACAAGTTCTTTGAATTGTTATTCATCCAATTCCATGCCATCTAGTTTTTTTTTTTTTTTTCTCAATGATAGATTTGTATTGATTGGTAATGACAAAATATTTACAAAACTTAACCAAAAGAGGTTGCTTCGTTTGGAGTGTGATGTATTTGAGAAAAGTTGTATTGCAATGTGTGAAAATTTTGATAATTATTTTTTTATAGAAAAAGTATTTTGGAGGGAAAAATAAGAGGAAATTTTTTTTAAAATTATGTGAGAAGAATTTGATTGGGAAAATTTGAATTTTAAGTTTTGAAATAAAAATGTGTTTGGATAGTTTATTTTTGTTTGAGAAAAGTTAACTTTTTGCTCATTTGCAAACAAAAATTGCTCGTCCAAACATAGCCTTAAATGATCTTCATGGATTTACAGCGGATAACTGAACCATAAAAGAAAGTGCACAACTTAATAAGACAAAATAAAGAAGATTGCACAAAAAATTGACGTGGTTAACACACATTAACTAGTACATTAATAGCAATTTAGACGTCTATGCAAACTAGTTGATTAGCCTCTATTAGAAAATCACAAAAAGTCATGCAAACTAAACACCACTGAATGGAAATCTGGTTCACGAGCCTTGTCTCTAATGCTTGCTCCATGCCTTTCATGATCTTACCGCATACGTTGAATAACTTAGCAACCAAAGTACCACCGCATACGTTGAATAGCTTAGCAATCAAACTATTACCAGATACGTTGAATAGTCCTGTAACCAAACTAGTAACAAAACGCCTCTAATATGGAAGGAAAAAATTCAAATAAATAGGGAGGAAAAGCCCTAATAAATAGAAAAGAAGGCAAAAAAAAAAAAAGTACCATAATTGCCCACAGTGGCGATTTGGGAGAAAGTAGGGAACCTTCAAAAAATTCGCACCATGAGTGTGTGTGCAAATCCAAATGATTTTTCTTCTCCATCTTATCTAGTTAAAAAAGAAACAAAGGGTCATTTCAACATGGAACTCAATAAAAAACTAAATCATGAAAAAGTGATTACAATGTTACTTCTTTTGTTCTAAAGAAAATAGTTCATTTAATTTTAAATGAGTATAAAATTTTTAGGTATAAAATGTAATTAATTTAATATACTATTAAATATATAATTTGAGAATAACATTTATCAAGATCATCCTGATAAACTTCTTGTCAGGCATTCAATAATATAGAGACACTTAGGATTTTTTTTAATTTCCATCTTAAGTTCATTAGTCCAATTCACATAGGTATACTTCTAACGATTACATTTCTTTATGATAAACTCAAAAGTTTCTCCAAAATCTCCAAAAGCAAAGCCAAACCCAAATTGAGTTGGGAAGCCACACGAATGAAAGCCGCACAGCGGCACAAAGAATGGGGTATCCATATTCTCTGGCATCGGTTTTACTAAATCCAGCAGCCTAAACATCAAAGAAGGGATTATATTTGAATCCCTTCTCAATACTGCTATTAGTAGGAGCAAACAACATATCATCCTTCAAAACACTTGATTTGTTTTGCTTCATGGAGAACAAGTTTTCCTCAAGAGCGAAAAGATTGGGATGACAATTTTCATCATCATTACTGTGTAGCTGCAGCCTTTGTACTGTGCAGCTTTGCTTCCCAAATCAATTTGTGCTTATGTTGAATTTTTTTACCTTTTGATTGTGTAGCTTTGCTTCCCAAATCAATTTGTACTTATGTTGAATTTTTTTCCCTTTTGATTTTGGGTTTCGTTCAACTTTGCTTTTGTCCCAATCAATTTTGTGTGGCTTTCGTTCATACGGCTTCCCAAATCAATTTGGGTTTGGCTTTGCTTTTGGAGATTTTGGATAAATTTTTGGGTTTATCATAAAGAAATCTAATGATTAGAAGTATTCTTATGTGAGTAGGATTAATGAACTTAAGATGGAAGTTAAAAAAAATCCTAAGTGTCTCTATATTATTGGGTGCCTGACAAGGGATTTATCAGGATGATCTTGATAAATGTTATTCTCATATAATTTTTTATTTTTATTTGTAAATTTTAATTCATATATAGATAATCATTCTTAAAAGAATAATATAAGAACTTTAGATATAAGTGGATTGCATGTTAAAATGTATTTTTAAATTTTTTGAAATTGTAATTATAAGATAAAAAATATATTACTCTTTCCGTCCCAAAAAAAGAGTCTATTTTTAACAATTTTCTTTGTCCTAAAAAAAAGTCCACTTTCAGTATAAATTATTGTATTATATTTACAAACAATGATAGTGTAGGTCTCAAATTAAAAAGTAATGATAAAAATATAAAATTATATATTTAATAGTGCATTAAGTGTATTGTATCTTGTAATTTAAAAAAATTTGTATAAAATTAAAAGTGAACCTTTTTTTTATGACAGAAGAAGTAAAATTATAAAAAATTATTTTAATATCAAAGAATATAAATTTTAAAATACAATCCAAACTAAGGCTATGTTTGCTATGTTTGGATTGTGATTTATTTGAGAAATTTTGTATTGAAATATGTGAAAATTTTAGTTGAAATTTTTTATAAAAAAAGTATTTTGGAGAGAGAGAAAACTTTTTAAAATTATTTGAACAGAATTTGGGAGAGAAAGTTTGAATTTTAAATTTTAAATTAAAAAGGTATTAGAATACTTTATATTTATTTTGTGAATTTTTTTTTTAAATGAAACTTTTTTTTTTGGTGGCCGGCTGTCGGTTTTTGCTATTCCTCGTATGGAAACACGAGCTGTGCCGTTTCATGGACGGTTGTTGCTGAAGTTGAAGTAGGTGAGGGTCATGGAGTTCGTAAGGGTATTGGCGAGACTTCTTTACGGAGAGGTTGTGGTCCTTAGTATGGAGCCACCGCTGAGCCGTCTTGGCGAGGTTTCTCTCCTGAAAGCTTCTAGAGTCCTTAGCTTGGGTGGAACATCTAAAAGAATGTTGCAACGCAGCGTAAGTCCGCACCTGGATAGAAGGGATTGATCAATGCAGTGCCGCACTACACGGAGGGTTGCGGTCCGATTGTCCTGTTTGGGATAAGGAGAGCTGTGCAGGTGGAGGCCGACAAGTTAGGAGTTAGGTTTCTTTTGATCTCTTAGTTAGGTAATAGCTAGTAGGCATCGGTCCTACTGAGTGGAGTTTTGCCGGTCCCGTTCTAATGGGGAACTCTCTTAACCAATCCCTACTGGGTTACGTTAGTTGGGTTAGGACCTATCCCTCCTAGTGATGAACCACCTTTGTACTGTATTAATTGGGATTTTCCCACTTAATATAATCAACTCTTTTTTCGTCAAAAAAAAAAAAGAATAACAATCCAAACATAGCCTAAGCTCGTTTTTTGAAAAGTAAATTTTTGTAGAAATTTTTATTTTTCCAAAATGGAAGGATATTAATTTATTTTAGCTTTATGATGTGGCCCCCGTTTAGCAATTGGCAGTTGGGCAATAATTGCTAGAACTAAGGTGGTGTTTGGTTAGTGGGTTTAGATTGGAATGGTAAGAAAATAGATTCTTTGGCATATGGGGTTGGAATCATAGTTATCAGACTCAGATCGGTTATTGACTCGGTCGATGCTTCGGGTCAATGAGTCAATGGTTCAACCGTAGGGTCAATTATAAAATTAATAATAAAAAAAATAATATCAAAATATAGAGAAAATATAAAATATTAACTTACAAACAACTAAACAATTAATATTATCATAATAATATAATAAAATCAAAAATCCACACTTATAGTTATAAGAATTGATATAGAAACGTCATCTAAGTAAAAGAATAAGAAAAACAAGGGTATATTTTCAAAGGCTCATCCTCTAATATCCCCACGGCAATAGAAATAAATTCTTCAAAATCAATAGGATCATAATTTTGACATTTGAAAAAGTTCCTGCATAAATTCTCATTTAAGTTACCAATGGTATATTTTCAAAGAAGAAACAAGCTATATAAAAAAAAAAGGACCGGTCAAAAAAAAAACTAGCAAAGCACTTTCTCATCTCTGCTGTGCAGCATCACATTAGACATGAAGTTGACGGTAATTTTCCAGACTAATTTTACATATAAAGCATTCAAAATCTTAAAAGAAAGAAAAAACCATATTCCGACAGAGTCAGCTAAATAATATAGTTAGACAATAAGCTTAAAAAAAAAGACTGGTCTAATGAATGACTCGGACCAGTCTAGGGACCAGTTCACCAATTGGGCCGGCCGGTCCGGTCCGAATCTAATAACATGGGTTGGAATGGTTTCTACAGGAACAAAACCCATAGGGATGGGTTTTGATGAAACCCGGGGGAGGGGGTGGGTTTTGTTAGGAAAGGATTCTACAATATACAAAACGACGTCGTTTTGACCTTGTTTAAAAAAAAAAAAATTTTGCAGTTGTCAAAATTAGGCACGCGCCACATGTCATGGCTGTTGTAAACCTACCACTGGTTTGCAACGGCTATTTCACCTTTTTTTTTTTAAAAAAAATAAATTTCATTAACTTGTAGAAAATATTTTTCTCCACAAATTGACATGTATTTTGACTATTTTTTGTACAATATATGATTTTCTTAAATATAATATAATGTAAAATAATAATATCTTTATTATAATATTAATATTAAGTTTTAATATAAAATCTATTAATAAATTTATTAATATTAATATTAAAATTTAATTTTAATTTTAATATAAAATCTATTACATTCAATTACAAAATAATACCAAACAACATAATTATTATCATTCCATTCCATTCTAAACTTTTTCTTTTATCAAATCTATTCCATTCCTAAAACCACAGCTTATGTCTTGCCTTAAGGTTAAGGTCCCGGCAAGAATGCATACAAACAGCACTCTCGCACTGGTTGAAACTTCATTCTTGTACATGGTAATATGGTGGTAAATTTAACCCGCTATCTATACATCAATGTGTAGACATTTGTTTTCGTGTGTGATTTCACTTGGGTTCCTTCTTCTTGTTCTTATTCTGTAGTAGGGAGAATCATTAAAGCAGTTTTTGCTTTCTTCCATGTTTGATAGTCTATATTGCTGTAAATATTCTTTTGTAACACCATGAAGTAACGTAAAAAATCTAGCAAGATTATTAAAATACAATTCTACGAAGTAAAGTAGGCGACTTTGTTGCCACCAGTAAGGATTTTTTTTTGTTTTTTTAAGTACCTGTTAATTTGTTGCTTATTTTGGTGGTTTAGCATTGTGGTTTTCTTTTCAAGCATCAGTTGTATAGCATTTCAAGTGGGACTTTGTTAATGGATGAGCTACTGATGGGATGCTTTTGGGGTTTCATGAATCAGAGAGTGGACACCTTGTAATGTATGTTTAACTTCGCGTTCAAGTGATATACGATTCATCTACATAAATGTCTTCGTGGATTTGTCTCTAAGTCCTTATAAAGTTTAGAAGATCTGAGAGCAACATACATGAATGTCCTTGTAAAGAATTGCTGTATTGCAAGATATCTTGATCACCTCATTCATTGAAACCTAATGAAGTTTGATTATTTGCCATATCTTTCATTAAGCACAGAGCCACTTGAAATGCATATCTACTTTGAGCTGTAGCGCTAGACTTTTTCTCCTTGTAAGCATTTCACTTGATTGAGAACTGCTTTGAATTGTTTAAAAATTTTAAATAATCGATCTTGTTGGTCGTGCATTGACCTTTCAAGTATAAAAGAACTTACCGAAGCCTTTGTTTCTGTTTTAAGGAACTCAGCCACCTAAATTGAAGTTCCATAAGCTCTATAATGCTCGGAGATAGCTGACTGGGTCTCAAAGTACAAAACTTTATCAAGCAGTGTCTCAAGCAATTGAGTGATTATTTCAGAAGAAAATGGCTGGCCCTTCATCAGTGTCTGAGATGAGTAACAGTACCAGTCGAGAACCAGGACCGCCGACGAGACTTCTCCTTCAAGCAGACAAGAGTTCCAGCCAACCAATGCCAGTTGAAAATAAGGAACCTGAGAAGGATCTCAACTGGTACCTCCCATTGTATAAAGCAGCACTGAAAGGTGACTGGGAGAGAGCCAGAGAATTCTTTAATCAAGATCCTGATGCAGTCACTGCTAAAATTAGTAGAGTTTCGGAGACAGCATTACATATTTCAGTTGGCTCAGTGAGAGCAATCAACTTTGTGAAGAAAATGTTGGAATTGATCCCAGTTGACACTCTCCCAACTTTGCAGGATCAAGCTGATCAGAATGCTCTCCACTACGCTGCCATGGTTGGCAATGTTGATGCTGCCAAGCTATTAGTGAACAAAAATCCTGCCTTAACTAATTTTCCAAATAAATTTGGATATCTGCCTATCCATCTATCTGCGGGTTTTGGCAACAAGTCTGTTGTTTCATAATTATTAACCGTCACCAGAGACGACATTCAACCCAATCCTTTCACAGATAAATATGGAGTGGAGCTTCTGAATCTGGTGATAACTGCTGAAATTCTATGGTACTGTCAAAATTCTATTCCAAGCTCTGTATATAGTTCCTTTATCTGTGTCTCCTGATTAAAGACTAGGTAAGTTTCTGTCACCTTCTGACATATAACATTTAATGTTTTGAACAGACATAGCCCATTATCTGATCCAACTTTACCCAGGCTTGGCTATATCAAAATCATCTGCAGGAAACTCTGCATTGAGCACGATTGCTAGAAACCATTTGCCATTTGGGAATTTAAGTTCACTCAAATTTTGGGAAAGATTCATTTATTCTCGTGAGTCTATCTCTATGATGTGTGTTCCCTGCTCTATAGTTTGCCAAGTAATTTATTGCAAGTAGATAGAAGATCAACATTTCTTGCTTTGAGGAGCTTAGTTCACACATATAATTTGCAATACTTAAGATCCCATATCTATGTGGCACAAAGGCATTGTTAATTTTTTTAAGCCCAACACCTAAATAGAGAAGTTAAAATTTTTTTAAAGTAGGTAGAGGGACCATGGACGTGGATATTATTCCGATAATGGTCTGTCTGTCTACATGAGGGTTACTTACACTTAATTCATTCATCATTTTATCTTCTTCAAGGTATCCCCCTGAAGTTTGTGCATATCTATGAGCGCCCAAAGCCAGAATACGTTGATAATGCAATTGTCGGCTGTCAAAAATGTTCAAGAATCTGCTGCTGTGTTCATAAGCTCAACTTTTCTGGTACGTTCACAGATCCTTTGATTTGAAAAAATGTGCGTATAATGCAGAAAATTACACAAAGAATATCTTTAATGAGGATGTGTATATCTTGTATACTTGAAATCAACTAGATATTTGAGATTTGTGTTGGTTTTTATACTTATGACTTGTACATCTGAAGTCCATGTAATAAAATAGGTAAAATAAAGAAGAAGATTGAAGGACAAAGATAACTCAAAACAAAGCAAAACCTCATGTCAACATTGCACGTTATCAATTTTCTTTGGTTTATGTGTGTCGAGAGTTAAAAACTTCTCCAAGCATCCCAAAGTTGTGGTATCTTCTCCTTTGCTAGCCTTCTCTGAGTTTAAACTAGTCTTTAGTCTCTAGTAACATATTCCTTATTCATTTCATCTGCTTCCAATTATGTTACAGGTGCCGAAACTTGAAGATAGGATTCTGGAAATTAATTGGGCTTCTAGGTATGAGAGGAGAATTAACTATAGTAGGACAAAAGATTTCTGATTGCAGATTGTCTGACCCATGAGTTGGAGACCTTTTAATTGCAGTGCCATATGTTAAAAAACTGGAGGAGGCCAAAATTATGCATGTGCAGGCTCATGAACTTGTTAGGTGCCTGTGCACTGAAGTTTCAAAATTGGATTACTCAACAGCCGCGTCATTTTTTGAACTACCACTTATTCGGGATTCAAGTATCGGTAATAATGTGATTGTTGAGGAGATTCTGAATTCATTTCCCCCAGCGATTTGGTCAAGGAACCATGAAGGGCATGACACATTCCTAATGGCTGTTGCCAACCGTCGCCAGAGCATCTTTAATCTCGTGTATCTGATGACTGGGCATGAGCGGATGGCTTTGCGGCTAGAAGACAAGGAGAGGAATAATATCTTGCACTTGGCCGGTAAATTGGCACCACCTGTTCGACTCAATCTTGTGTCTGGTGCAGCACTACAGATGCAGCGTGAGCTACAGTGGTACAAGGTAAAAGGCTAAGCAAATCAATCATGCTTCCAAGTTCCAAATTAGACTGGTTTCCAGTGGTTCAAGATTACTTAAACTTGGGAAACTGGAAAAAAAAAAACAAAAAAACCAAACAAAACAAAAATAAACATGTTAATCTTTTCATTCTTAGCAGTAAAGAGTAAGCCCTTTTGCGTTTGTTCCTTCTTTTTCCCCGCATAGGAAGTGGAAAAACATGCGCTGCCTGACACCAAGGATAATAAAAACAACAGTGGAAGAACCCCAGCAGTAGAATTTTCTGTGGAACACAAAGACTTAATTAAAGAAGGAGAAAAATGGATGAAAGATACAGCAAATTCTTGTACGATTGCAGCAACTCTTATTGCCACAATAGCTTTTGCAGCATCCATTACTGTGCCTGGAGGCAACAACGGAGATACTGGATTCCCCGTTTTCTCCAAAGACATAGCATTTCATATCTTTGCTGTTGCCGATGCTCTCTCGCTGTTTTCATCTACTGCTTCACTCTTAATGTTCCTGTCCATCCTCACAGCACGCTATGCAGAAGCTGACTTCCTCTACTCCCTTCCCAGGAGGTTAATAATAGGTCTTGTCACCCTGTTTGTGTCCATAACAACCATGATGATAGCCTTCAGTGCCACAATTTATCTCGTTTTTGGTGATAAAAGGGCATGGACGATTGCTCCAATAGCTGCAATTGCTTGTCTACCGGTCACCTTGTTTGTAACGTTACAATTTCCCCTCCTCATGGACATGATTCAGTCCACCTACTATCCTGGCATTTTTGGTAGACGCAGTGAACATCTCCTCTTTGAACTGCTAAAGTTACATCTTCTCTTGTTTAAATCTGATTGTACTTGCAAAAAAGAGGGTACAGAGTGACAATTCTTGGCTTGTCCATTTGTCCCATTTTTCCTGAAATTTGTGTGGCTATCTGTACAACTGTATTACAAAATCTCAAGGAAGAATACATATGTGTATGTTGCTTGTTATCATAACTTTTTTTTTTTTGGATTTTACATTTTTTAAGGATTATCAATGTTTTCAGCAGTTAGAAACCCAGAGAAACATCTGATTCTTTGTCATGTTTTTGTTGGACATCTATAAGAACATGGGATTGAAATGACCCGCAAGTATGGTATTATCAGCAACGTTATTCCAACCGAGGTAGCGTGTAATGCTGGATTTCTTTAGTTGAAATATCCTCCAATGCAAGTTTTCATTATCTTCAATTTCTTCTTGAATTCTTAGGAACTATCATCTTTCTCAAATGAGACTACAAACATTAAGGATGGCAGCCAACTCTTTTAGGAATTTAGGAGCTTGTGATTGTTTAGCTGTGAGTTGTCCACTTTGGGAATATTCGGCACAATGCGACTTTCTGACTGAAAGTAAAAATTCCGGTGGGCTTCTTTTCACTTAATCGTTTTCTTAAAAGCTTTTCGTTTTCGGAAACTTTTTGGTTACTAATTCGCAAGTATAATATGACTAAAATGGTTAATCCATCAGCCAAAATGTTATGATACTACAAACCTACAAGCAGTAAATTGATACCAAGTAAGAAAAGGTCCCATAAATGGATCACAAGAACCATAAATTGACAGTGAACCTTTTCCTTCTTCTCCCTTCTGAAAATGCTTTAGGCATGACAATAAGTTAGAACTGCAGAGTCCAGAGTGCAGAACTGAACTCTTCCATTACAAAAACTTGTCAAGATGATGACGAACAAAAGCAGGCCATAAATAATTTACAAGAAGATTTCAGGAACGAGTACAACTAAATTACTGTAGTTCACATTATTAGAACATTATGAGCTCTTATCCCGTAACTGATCCATCATAGAAGTGGCCTCCTTTGCTTACCAAATATGCTCGGACCATATGTGGAATTGATCATATCTCTCAGAAGAGGATATTGCAAAGACATAAACAAGGTCAAAGGGAGACAAGCTAATAGACCTAGTGGGATGATGATTAAGGACTTTTCACGCCCAAAGACAATGTACATTGCAGCACCAAAGGCTATCATCAGAGTTGCTATTGAAAGGAACAAGTTGACAAGTCCAATTATCAACTTATTTGGCAGGGTATATAGAAAATCAGCTTCAGTACAGCGCGAATTGAGAATTGACAAGAACATGAATAATGAAGCGGAAGATGAAAACAAAGAGAGTGCATTTGAAACCCCAAAAATGATAAATGGTCCTTTTCTTGAGAAGATGGGAAATCCATTTTTAGCATTATTGCCACCTGGTACAGTAATGGCCGAGGCAAACACAACTGTGGCTATGAGCACTGCAGCAATTGTGCATGATGTTGCAGTATCTTTCAACCATTGTTCACCTTCTGAAATTAAGTCCTTGTGCTCCTCAGTGAATACCATTGCAGGAACTTTTCCGGCAGAATTTTCCTTGATTTTATAGCTTGGCTGGACAAACTTTTCTACTTCCTGTATGGAAATTTCAAGCTCCATAGAAGGAATATGATGACCTATGCACTTCTAATTTTATAAAAGGATTTCTAATGATAATTTATCGTGCATTGTGGTAATAAGTCAATTACCTTGTACCATTGCAACTCGCGTTGCATCTGCAAAGCTGCACCAGTGACAAGATTAAGTCGGTCAGGAGGAGCCAATCTTCCAGCCAAATGCAAGATAGTGTTCTTATATTTATCCCTGCTTAGCATCACTAAATGTAAATGTGGATGCTCATCCAATTGATATAAAATGTTAAATATAGTTTCATGTCGATTCATAACAGCCAGTTTGAATAAATCATGCTGTTCTTGGTCTCGAGACCCAATTGCACTGGGAAATGACTTCAGAATTTCTTCCACGACCTCGAAAATTCCTAAAGTTGCCCCCCGAATGATCGCAGGCTTGAAAATTCTGGCAGATTTTGAGTCATCAACATGTACATCCTCAGTGCATAAGCATTTAACTAGTTCAATTGCTTGACAATGCATCAACTTTATGTTTTGTATGTGTTGAACATATGGTACTGCCAAGAAAGACAATTTACTGATTGAAATTTCATTATCGAAATAAAAAGTAAAGTCACAGTATACTCGATGGAACATCTAATGTACTATACCTATTCTCCCAATGAATTGCCAAAAGTTTGAATTAAACTTTTTGCAAACTGCAGAATAAAAGCAGAACTGTCAATCTTTGTTGCTAATCCTGTAAATTGTCAAATGTCAAAGAGAACTGATGCCAAGATGGCGCTACCATGAGTGAACTAACCAAAAATATAAATAAGTAGAAGATTTCAAAATTCCACAATGTTCAAGCTGTGAATAAATACATCATGGACTAGAGTTTTAGCGAAGAGAAAGCTTTGGCATACCATCTATGAAAGTTTTTCTTGTTTTCTGTTGTTGGTTCTCAAAATCTTGCCTTCCTTTATGGTCTGATGGCTTCTCTAATGTCACCGGAATACCTTACAGTTTATGGTTAGAAAAATGCTTCTTAGTATACAAGTAAAACCACAATCATCTAATGACCTTCAAAGCATTGAAATGAAGAAGGAACCAGTGTTTTATTTGGCTCTTATTATTTAACAATCTCCTCATATAACATATGGTTTACCATGGTTCTTATAGTTTTTCAAATCTCTCTAATATCTGCGTTAACAAATTATCCCAACTGCGTACTTAATTGTACTTGGACTCTAAAGATGGTGTGGAACTGGGATGAATCTATATCTTATTTGTATAACCATGCAATTTAAGAAAGGAAAGAGAAGTTAACAAACTGCAAACAAGAAGGTATATAGAAACGCCTAAGATTTCAATGTAGAATAAGTAATTTTAGCCAATTTCATCCTCAAGGAGGGATCATTAGGCTTGGTTCACAAGATGACTGAGTGAGTCAAAGCGTACATTTCTTAGCAAATCTTATATAATCCCACTAACACAACATCTCTGTTTAGGGAGTTCATATGCTGGAACGCAAAAGATTCTTACACTGCCAGATAACATGCACAACTGACTCTTGGTTCTGCCTTCCCTAGAAAAAGCATTGGCTAATATCCAATAAGGGATGCAAAGAGCAACAAATAATGACAGGAAGAAACAAGAATTTCAGACTAACAAGAGTAGATTACTAGCTGGCAAAAACTAAGGTTTGATCCACTAGGAAAGGCTGAAGGCTTTCCAGCTATGACACTTAAGGGTGTATTGCCGCCAGGTGATATGGTTGTAGCCAGCTTAGGATTGCGTCGAAGCAGATCCAAAGCAACATCTGTCACGGTACACAAGCATTAATGAAAATAAACCAAAAAATAAAATAAAAAAATCAGGAACTTCGTGAAACAATATGAATATCAAAAACTCTTCTTTCCTATACGAGTCACTTCAAGCAGGGAAATGAGCAACACATACCATAGAATCCGGAAGTCACAACAAAACAAAGGAGAGTTAGCCCCGATTGATCAAGAAAAGGATTAGGTTCCACATTACTGCTGGTCACAGTCAGCAGGTACAATAATAACTCCTTGTGACCAAATGAAGCAGCCAAATGGAGAGGTAATAGCTTTGTATTACTCCAAATGTTAGTCAAACCTGAATCTCGGTTCACTAACAATTTAGCAGCCTCAGTATTACCCCATTTTGCTGCCAAATGAAGGGCTGTCTCATTAAATTCATTTGACAAATATAAAGCATCTGTTGGCATCAGCTTCAACAGTTCATCCACAAAATGAATTGCCTTGTTGCTCCCAACGGCAATGTGAAGTACTGTCTCACGATTCTTTGAAATTATGGCCGTGATGGCTTCCGGGTTAGTCTCAAAGAATCTTCTTGCAGCATCCCAATCACCCCTTATTGCAGCTTTGAATAAAGGAAGGTAGAAGTTGATGTCTTTCTCTGTTTTGTTTTCCCCTTTCATCAGAAACAGAAAGATACATACCAGAACATAAAACACATAGCATAAACGAGGCCGAGTATTCAACTCACCACCATTGCTGATAATCGGTGCTGTCTGTCCTGATGAGGAGGCCATGAGAACTGAGCAAAATACACATAAAATGTTGTAGGGGTAAGATTCTTCCCTTGATGATTGATCAATCTGTTAATTGTTAAGAGCTGGAATGTTAGTCCAATCATGAAGCTCCTATTGTTGGGGGAAAAAACTACTGTTATAAAAACATTTAATGCGCATTTCTAAGTGCTTAAATAATAAGCACAAAAAAATAGTAATGATATTGATGAGGAGTATAAAAAGATAAAATTATTTTTTAATTTTTAATAAGAATGATAAGTGAATTTTATTTTTTTATACTTAGTATATCAGTTATTATAATTAATTATTAAATATCATTCTTCACCCAAAAAATAATATAGGTAAATTTTTTTACTGATATTGTAATTGGTAGCTAAGAAATTTAATTTAAAAGTAATATATATATATATACACACACACTACAACGTATCTATTTGTGTGCAAAGTTGTCAATATGTAACTGTTTAAACTATGTTGAAATAATATTGAAATAAATTTTTAAAAAAGAATTTGTAGACAAAACTTAAACATTTGACATTACACCTATTTGATCTATATCAAAAAATTAACTGTTAGCTGCAACTGAAAACTATAAGCAAATGCAACCCTAAGGAAATAAAATTTACTATCTTCGTCCCAAAAAAATAGGACAATTTTAAAAATTTTATTTGTTTTTAATAAAAATATATTTTTTTGCATGAATTTTTTTATATTATCTTTAATAATAATAATGATGCATAACTCAAATTAAAAAATAGGGATAAAAATATAATATATATATATATATATATATATTATGGTATATTAAATATGTCATAATTTGTAATTTAAAAAAATTGTAAAGATAAATTAGATAAAGAAAATATTGTAATTATGAACAATTGATCGGAAATGAAAATATTACTTGATCTTTAAAAAGGGGATAGAATTCAGATCAAACTTACATTTATTTTACATATTAAATTAATTTACTTTGACAAAAAAGAATAAATTGTCCAAAATTTTCATTTATTTTAATTAAGTTTGAGTTTATTTATAAACTTTCTCAAAGGTTGAGTAATATTTGAAATAACTATTTATGATGCTATACAATTTGTCCACCTTGATATCCACGCAATATGCATAGGGTTAGTTGTTTCCAATAAAATTCTACCACTAGAAATTCATCAATTTGATTTTATATAATTTGTCCCATTTATATGGAATAAAGAGTACAAAATAAATTAAATTAAATTTTTTTTTATCAAAAATACTATGTAAAATTTCTGATTTTTTCCATCTACGAAGGGATTTTTTTTTATTTTTTGAAAAAAGAGAATACTTGTTATTAACTAAGAACGAGAGTTGGGTGGGGGACATGAGGCCATTATCGCACGATTGTTTGGATTTTTAAAAAATTACATTATTATTCGGGATGTACATAATAATTTTTTTTTATAAATACAAATAGCTGGAATTAAAGATTATGTAACATGGTCGATTGATTGGTGTTTTTTTAATTATTTAATTATTTTATTATTTATGTGAAAGATCACGAAATAAAAAATAAAAAAAAAACAAAGAAGAAGAAGAAGAAATGAAGTACTAACTAATAATTGAATGCTTGACTCATTTGGTAGTCAGACAATTATTGATGTCTTTCCTGTGAAATGAAAGTAATCTTCAAGACTACAACTACCAAAAAAGCGTGTCTAGGAAACTTGCAATTCAATTTTTTAGGGAAAAAAAAATAAAAGAAGAAAGCATGGGAAAGAAAAGCAGGAACCTGTCAACCCGCACAAACTTGCTCAGTCCGCAAGGCATTAGATTCAATTTCTTCTCATATTTTTTTGAGAAAAAATTTATTAAGAAATGTTACACTTCCTTTGGAAATGCTTTCTATTTATCAAAAGTTAAATTTTTTTAAACAAAAATAAAAAATTCAAATACATTTTTATTTCAAAATTGCATGAATCCGTCAACCCGCACAAACTTGCTCAGTCAGCAAGGCATTAGATTCAATTTCTTCTCATATTTTTTTGAGAAAAAATTTATTAAGAAATGTTACACTTCATTTGGAAATGCTTTCTATTTACAAAAAGTTAAATTTTTTAAAATAAAAATAAAAAATTCAAACACATTTTTATTTCAAAATTTAAAATTTTCCACCCAAATTCCTCTCATATAATTTTTTTTAAAAAAAATTCCTTCTATTTTTCCTTCCAAAATACTTTTTCTATTAAAAAATACCTACCAAAATTTTCACACATTTTAATGCAACTTTTCTCAAATAAATCATAATCCAAAAGAAGCCAATTTTTGTGTGATTTTGTAAAGTCAAAATGCTTTGAGAGGAGAATAAAAAGTACTTTATTCATCTTAAAAAAAAAAATTCACTTTCAAAATTTTTTCTTGTTTCAAAAAATAAATCCACTTTCAAATTAAATTCTTAAAATACTTTTATTAATAACAATTGTGTATACTTATAATTAAAAAATAAAAATAAAATTATAAAATTATACATTTAGTTTGTGCATTAAATATATTGTATCTAATAACTTATAAAAAGTTATATATAAAATAAAGTGAACTCTTTTTTTAGAACGGAAGGAATATATTTGATATAATTTTTTTAATTACTTGATAAGAATTTGGGTAAAGACTTTAAATTTTAAATTAAGTTTTTTTAAATAAAATACAAGGATATTTATTTTTTAAAATAAAAAATAAAATTTTCTAAGTAAAGTTTAATCTAGCTACGCTTGTGGAGCTAATGTCTTGAACAATTAATTTATATTAACAAAATTTTAATAAGATTCCGGAACCTTGTTATGTCCCTCTAAACGAACAAAATTAAAATTTCAATATATTTTTTTAATTTTGAATTTATTTTTTATTTTATAATTATTATTTCAAAAAACACAAAAACACATTTTAAAATATTGTGCATGTAAGCCTCAAATGTTTTGAGCAAGTCCTCAACTTGTGAGAAGATATTATCTTTGTTTAATATTTTGTTGTATATCAAATTTTGCAGCAAACTAATTAAAAATTAAAAAATAATATTTTAATTACAAAATATTACTATTAAATTACGAAAGCTGTTTCGTGTATATAGTATACTGTCTCACTTTAATCAATGAGTAATTGTACTGAGTTGATTTGTTCTCCTTTTTTCAAAATAAGCTATTACAAACATGAATTTATATTTTTAAAGTGGGGTTAAAAAAGAACATATTTATTATTTCTTCCAAAAGTGTTCTTTTATAATTTTGGAAGAGAATTTATCCAATCAAAAATCGTACAACTTTAAAAAAAGCACACAAGAAAAACAAATTTTCTTACTGAAAATGCTTGCAAATTTTCTTTTATGTTCTGAAAGACATTGGCGGTAAAAAGTTCGATTCTTTCAGCTTCGTTTTAAAAAGTTGCTGTTATGTTACTCCTTTTGTACTAAAGAAAATAGTTCATTTAATTTTAAATGAGTATAAATTTTTTAAGTATAAAATGTAATTAAATTAATATACTATTAAATATATAATTTTTTATTTTTATTTTTAAATTTTAATTCATATATAGATAATCATTGTTAATAAAAATAATATAAAGACTTTAGGTACAAGCAGATTGCATGTTAAAATGTATTTTGTATTTTTTGAAATAGTAATTATGAGATAAACAATATATTACTCTTTCCGTACCAATAAAAGAGTTTATTTTCAAAAAAAATTTTGTCCTAAAAAAAAGTCAACTTTTGATATAAAATTTTTATATTATATTTAGTAATAATAATATAGTGTATGTCTAAAATTACTAATAATAATATAGTGTAAAATTATATATTTAATTACGCATTAAGTGTGTTATATCTTGTAACTTAAAAAAAAAATTGTATCAAATTAAAAGTGGATTGTTTTTGTGACAGAATGTGTAAAAATATAACAAATTATTTTAATATCAAAGAATATATATTTTAAAATGCAATCCAAACTAAGGCTATGTTTGGATTGTAATTTATTTGAGAAATTTTAGGGTGCATTTGGACAAGGTATTTCTATTTGTAAATGGAAAAAGTTGTATTGGAATGTGTGAAAATTTTGGTAGGTATTTTGGTATAGAAAAAGTATTTTGGAGGAAAATAAAATTTTTTAAAATTATGTGGGAGGAATTTGAGTGGGAAAATTTGAATTCTAAATTTTCAAATAAAAATGTGTTTGGATAGTTTATTTTTGTTTGAGAATTTTTTATTTGCAAATGGAAAATGCCTATCCAAACGCAGCCTTAGCTTTGTTTGGAAAAAGTTGTATTGGAATGTGTGAAAATTTTGGTGGGTATTTTTTTATAGAAAAAGTATTTTGGAAGGAAAAATAAGAGGAATTTTTTTTAAAAAATTATGTGAGAAGAATTTGAGTAGGAAAATTTGAATTTTAAATTTTGAAATAAAAATGTGTTTGAATAATTTGTTTTTGTTTAAGAATTTACTTATTTGCAAATAAAAACAGGCTATCCAAAAAAACCCTTTGTATTGAAATATGTGAAAATTTTAATAGAACAGAAATTTGGGAGAGAAAGTTTGAATTTTAAATTGTAAATTAAAAAGGCATTAGAATACTTTATATTTATTTTGTGAAAAAAATTATTTTTTTGTAAATGAATAACAATCCAAACATAGCCTAAGCTCGTTTTTTGAAAAGTAAATTTTTGTAGAAATTTTTATGAGTTAATGTGCATAATATTGTTTTTCTAATAAAAAATTAAATAAATATTGATTTTTGTGGAGGTACTCCAGGACTACTGAAATTGGTATTCGAAAAACCAACTTCGATTTTAGTGTATTTATTTTTTAAAAAAATTTATTTTGATTAAAACTAGTTAATTAGTTTTTTAACCATATTTTATTTGAAAAAATTCAAAAATAATGTAATATCTAGAGCTAAATTCTTCATAGTCGATATTCTGCATATCCATTTCAATTTAGTATTATTTTTTAAAAGTTTTTTATTAAAATAACTAGTTAATTAGTTTTTGTACCATATATTAGTAATTTTTTTTGAAAACAATGTAATTTTGAACAATAATTTTGTAATAATTTGTTGTGTATTATTATGAGTTTTTTCCAAAAAATTGTATAAAAAAATATGAATTAAATAAATGCTAATTCTTGAAAAATTCTTTTATTTTTAAAGAAATTGATATATAAGATATCGACTTTAAAATCGATATTAGGGATATCAACTTTAAAATCGCTATTCCAGATAACCACTTTGAAGTCGAAATCCCAGATATCAACTTCAGACAATTTATGAAAAAGAAAACTCAACCCTAAAAGTTCTAAACCCTAAACCCTAAAAACTTAACCCTCAACCCTGAACCTTTCACCCTAAACCCTAATCCCTAAACCCAAAACCCTAACCCTAAACCCTAAACCCTAAACCCGCCCTCCTCCCCCTCCACTGGTGTTTAGGTTTTCCACTGGTGGATCATCAGGCTCTATTTTCCCTTTGATCACAGCGTCTGCTTCAATCTCGTCTTCACAATCTCTCTTTGGTTCACAACAAGTTTTTGGTAGTTCTGCTCCTTTCTTTATATCTGCAGTAAGAAATAATGATAAAATAAACACAAAAGACAGCATGGCTGAGGATTTCGTCAAGTTATCCATGGAGTTTTTTCCATTGAGAATTCCACAGGGTACAATGGAGTTTTTCTATAAGTGAAGAATGGAGTTTTAAAAAAACCGCCGAAGCTTTCGTCCTAGTCGTACACACAAACCGGATGTAAAAGAGAGAGGAGGGTGCGAGACGATTTTTTTTTTTTACTTCAAATCGATATCCATGATATTGACTTCAATATTTTAGGAACGACTCCCAAATTATCAATATTTATTTAATTTTTTTAAAAAAACAATATTCACAAATTTCACTCGTATTAGTACAGATGATTTTAATTTATATTTTTTGGAAATGCATAAGAGAATGTTAAATTAAAAATAATATAATTATATCTTTTTATTTTGTAAGAAGACATATAAAATTTTCGTACGTGCTTTTTACAATTTTGTTTAGGGTTTACATATTTGGGATGTAGGGGTTTAGGGTTTTCGTACATGCCATGCGCTGCCCAACCTCCTTCCCCCTAACACTGTTGCATCCCACCTTAGACCATTAAAAATGGCATATTTAGGAAACGAATTTCTTATGACAATTTAGATTAGATTACCTCTCAGTATGTTCTCATGTAATTTTTTTCTATAATAACATTTGTAATGAGTGAGGAGATTTCACTTAATTAATCAAGTTATAGAAAAAAGTTATAAGTTTCAACATTATGAAAAAGAAAAAAAATTTAATCAAGTCCCACAGGGAGGCTGTCTAATATTCTTACGTGGCTGTCACCTAGGGGGTCGGGGTTGTCGTCCAAAACAATCCAAATCAATCCAAATCAGTAATCACCACCTCACAAAAGTAACAAAGTAACATTTTCCCATCCATTCATAACCTAATATTTTCCCAACAACATGAAGCATTACATTCATCGAATCCAACCACAATCCTTTAATCATCATCATCAACATCCCTATTCACAACTTATAATTCCAATAATAGCAAACTCATTGAACATCAAGCCAAAACAATCCAAATCAATCCAAATGACCACCTCACAAACGTAAACAACTAACATTTTCCCAACAACATAAACCATTATATTCATCAAATCCAACCACAATTCTTTAACTTACATCATCAGCACCACTATTCAACGCTTATTATTTCAATAATCGTCAATTCAATGAATGAAATTAGTAATCAATCCCAAGCAATCCAAATCAAAAAATCACCATACTTTAGTCACAACGAAATTTCCATCATCAAATTCAAATCATTCTATCAATAATAAACAACTTTTGAAACTAAATTAACGTCAAATCACAAATCATATTATATAAATTATTTACCTTCGTCGACTTTTTCGATCCTCAAAAATGTTTTACGCTCAACTTATTTCCCTTTTCGCTACAAAATAAATTTTTTATCAATATAGGATAACTAATTAACTCATTGAACTAATAAAATTTAACATACAAATGTTATCACTAAAAAGAAAATTTAACATGTAAAATAAAATTTAACAAAAAATTTAACATACAAATTTAACATAAAATGTACAACCCTAAAATAAAAGTTAACATACAAATTTAACAAAAAATTTAACATATAAAATAAAATTTAACATACAAATTTAACATACAAATTTAACATAAATTCTACAACCCTAAAATAAAAGTTAACATACAAATTTAACATAAAATCCACAACCCTAAAATAAAAGGTAACATACAAATTTAACATATAAAATAAAATTTAACATACGGGCGTGTCGTCAAGCCACCAAAAATAAATTCCAACTCTCAAACCTTCAGAAGTATAGCGGGAGTCGGGTCGTCTCCTCAGGGAATGGTGAATTTATCTCTCAACAGAAATGATTTGGGGGTTGTTTAAGGACAATACTAAATATGCAAAAATGCAAAAATGCAAAATAACAAATTAATGCAGAATTTTAAAATAGTAAAATTCAATGATTAACAAGATCTAGTTAAAGGAATAATTTCAGGATTGGTTCATTCAATTGTTCATTGACACAAAATTAATCTCATAAATCCACAAATAAATTGGTTATAGTCACTTAGTACCACCAAACAACCAATTTCTCCTTATTTTGTTGGCAATTAAAAGACCCTCATTAATCACTTCTCTTGTTGGTAAATAATCTAGGTACCACCATAGAATTTAATTTACCCACAGCATTAAAAAAATAGAGAAACCCAATTCTAACAAACATACTCATACCATGGTTGTTTTAACTAGATTGTTTATCCCTTGACACAATTGAATCACTTACCAAGCAATAATTATGTCAATTGCTACTTCACTAAAACAATCAAATATTGATGTTTTAGTTAGCAATAGATTATATTGTCAATCAAACAATAGTACCAATTATCCAATTAAACAACACAATCATAAATAATAAATTGTAAGAAATAAACAAATACTCATGAATTTATAAGAACATAAAAAACAATAAGTCTTACAATTGTTGTAGAACCATCCTTCAATTATCCTTTAACTAGAAGAAGGATTTAGCTCCTAAACATGATAAATAAGAAAACAAAACAAAGAGGAGAAAAATAGAAAATGAAAGAAGAATGGGAGTAGAGAGGAGAGGGACAGTTTTTGGTTTGCTCTTGTGTTTCCCGGTGGTGCATTTTGCCCAAAACAAGGCTTGTCCATTTATAGGCAAGGCGTGCATTTGCTTTGTTCAATTAGCACAATTATTAATTGATGTGGCCATTTCTTTTCCATATGTCTTTCATGTGACCACATTCATTTGTTACCACCGAAAGTAGCCACTTTCTATTGTTTCATTTTTATGCCATAATTGAAATATGAATTAACAAAAGTTGCCAGCCTTGAACTTCCAATTAAGAAATGTTTGTGGCCAACAAACTTGTTGATTTTCGGTGGCTTCTTTTCTTCTTTCCAGCAAATGAATCTTCTTTCCAACAAATGAATTTAATTGTAAAATTCTGCATATATTTCAAGTTGCTTGCCACTTCTTTTGTTCTCTTTTCTTTTTCCCCACATTGTGGCTGTCCTCCCTTCTTTGTGATCAATTCCAGCCCCCATTGTCTCCAAGGTGGCTGATTTTTTTCTTCTTTCCATTCTTAGATGCTTGGAGCAAGGAATCTTCAATGATGTTGTCTTCTTTTTCTAAAATTGCTCCACTTTGGTTATTAATCATAAAATCAATAAATATTCACATAACAAGCATCTTAATCAATCAAAACATAAGAAAATTGACCCAATAAGTATGTAATTTATACATTCTATCACATACAAATTTAACATGTAAAATAAAATTTAACGTACAAATTTAACATAAAATCTACAACCCTAAAATAAAAGTTAACATACAAATTTAATATATAAAATAAAATTTAACATACAAATTAACATATACAATAAAATTTGACATACAAATTTAACATAAAATTTAACATATAAATAACATACAAATTTAACATAAAAATTGCATAACATAAATGGTAATTCACCTTTTAAAAAAGAAATGGGCCAGAAGGTACCCAAGAAGTGTTGTGGATTTTTTTTTTTTTTCTGTTGGGGGCAGCTCCCAGGGGGGGGAGGTTGTGTAGGACGGCTGGATTTGGGGTGGGGGAGGGAGGAGGAGGTGGGAATGGGACTGGATCTATGAAAAGAAGAAGAAAATTGGAGGAGCAAATGGCGGAAATGGAGAAGAAAAGAAGGAAGAAGGAAGAAAAGAAGTAAGAAAAGAAAAAAAAAATGGGGGAGTTATGTTTGTACTGAAATCAGGTTTTGAAATACCGACTTTGAAGTCTGTATTTCAAAACACGATTTCCATAAAAAAATGAAGAAAAATAAAAAAATTAATATTTATTTAATTTTTTTTTTGAATCAATATTGGGGGAAAAAACTCAATTTTTATTTTTCCAAAATGAAAGGATATTAATTTATTTTAGCTTTATGAGGTGGCCCCAGTTGGGCAATAACTAACTGCTAGAACTAAGTTGAAATGTCTTTGCCTTAAGGTTAAGGTCCCGGCAAGAATGCATACAAACAGCACTCTCGCACTGGTTGAAAATTCATTCTTATACATGGTAATATGGTGGTAAATTTAACCCGCTATCTATACATCAATGTGTAGACATTTGTTTTCGTGTGTGATTTCACTTGGGTTCCTTGTTCTTGTTCTTATTCTGTAGTAGGGAGAATCATTAAAGCAGTTTTTGCTTTCTTCCATGTTTGATATTCTATATTGCTGCAAATATTCTTTTGTAACACCATGAAGTAACGTCAAAAATCTAGCAAGATTATTAAAATACGATTCTATGAAGTAAAGTAGGCGACTTTGTTGCCACCAGTAAGGCTTTTTTTTTTTGTTTTTTTTGTTTTTTAAAGTACCTGTTAATTTGGTGCTTATTTTGGTGGTTTAGCATTGTGGTTTTCTTTTCAAGCATCAGTTGTATCGCATTTCAAGTGGGACTTTGTTTAATGGATGAGCTACTGATGGGATGCTTTTGGGGTTTCATGAATCAGAGAGTGGACACCTTGTAATGTATGTTTAACTTTGCTTTCAAGTGATATACGATTCATCTACATAAATGTCTTAGTGGATTTGTCTCTAAGTCCTTATAAAGTTTAGAAGATCTGAAAGCAACATACATGAATGTCCTTGTAAAGAATTGCTGTATTGCAAGATAGCTTGATCACCTCATTCATTGAAAGTTAATGCAGTTTGATTATTTGCCATATCTTTCATTAAGCACTGAGCCACTTGAAATGCATATCTACTTTGAGCTGTAGCGCTAGACTTTTTCTTCTTGTAAGCATTTCACTTCATTGAGAGCTTCTTTGAATTGTTTAAAAATTTTAAATAATCGATCTTGTTGGTCGTGCATTGACCTTTCAAGTATAAAAGAACTTACCGAAGCCTTTGTTTCTGTTTTAAGGAACTCAGCCACCTAAATTGAAGTTCCATAAGCTCTATAATGCTCGGAGATAGCTGACTGGGTCTCAAAGTACAAAACTTTATCAAGCAGTGTCTCAAGCAATTGAGTGATTATTTCAGAAGAAAATGGCTGGCCCTTCATCAGTGTCTGAGATGAGTAACAGTACCAGTCGAGAACCAGGACCGCCGACGAGACTTCTCCTTCAAGCAGACAAGAGTTCCAGCCAACCAATGCCAGTTGAAAATAAGGAACCTGAGAAGGATCTCAACTGGTACCTCCCATTGTATAAAGCAGCACTGAAAGGTGACTGGGAGAGAGCCAGAGAATTCTTTAATCAAGATCCTGATGCAGTCACTGCTAAAATTAGTAGAGTTTCGGAGACAGCATTACATATTTCAGTTGGCTCAGTGAGAGCAATCAACTTTGTGAAGAAAATGTTGGAATTGATCCCAGTTGACACTCTCCCAACTTTGCAGGATCAAGCTGATCAGAATGCTCTCCACTACGCTGCAATGGTTGGCAATGTTGATGCTGCCAAGCTATTAGTGAACAAAAATCCTGCCTTAACTAATTTTCCAAATAAATTTGGATTTCTGCCTATCCATCTATCTGCGGGTTTTGGCAACAAGTCTGTTGTTTCATATTTATTAACCGTCACCAGAGACGACATTCAACCCAATCCTTTCACAGATAAATCTGGAGTGGAGCTTCTGAATCTGGTGATAACTGCTGAATTCTATGGTACTGTCAAAATTCTATTCCAAGCTCTGTATGTAGTTCCGTTATCTGTGTCTCCTGATTAAAGACTAGGTAAGTTTCTGTCACCTTCTGACACATAACATTTAATGTTTTGAACAGACTTAGCCCTTTATCTGATCCAACTTTACCCAGGGTTGGCTATATCAAAATCACCTGGAGGAAACTCTGCATTGGGCACGATTGCTAGAAACCATTTGCCATTTGGGGATTTAAGTTCACTCAAATTTTGGGAAAGATTCATTTATTCTCGTGAGTCTATCTCTATGATGTGTGTTCCCTGCTCTATAGTTTGCCAAGTAATTTATTGCAAGTAGATAGAAGATCAACATTTCTTGCTTTGAGGAGCTTAGTTTACACATATAATTTGCAATACTTAAGATCCCATATCTATGTGGCACAAGGGCATTGTTAATTTTTTTAAGCCCTACACCTAAATAGAGAAGTTAAAAAATTTTGATAGTAGGTAGAGGGACCATGGAGTGGATATTATTCCCATAATGGTCTGTCTGTCTACATGAGGGTTACTTACACTTAATTCATTCATCATTTTATCTTCTTAAAGGTATCCCTCTGAAGTTTGTGCATATCTATGAGCGCCCAAAGCCAGAATACATTGATAATGCAATTGTCGGCTGTCAAAAATGTTCAAGAATCTGCTGCTCTGTTCACAAACTCAACTTTTCTGGTACGTTCACAGATCCTTTGATTTGAAAAAATGTGCGTATATTGCAGAAAATTACACAAAGAATATCTTTAATGAGGATGTGTATATCTTGTATACTTGAAATCAACTAGATATTTGAGATTTGTGTTGGTTTTTATACTTATGACTTGTACACCTGAAGTCCATGTAATAAAATAGGTAAAATAAAGAAGAAGATTGAAGGACAAAGATAACTCAAACAAAGCAAAACCTCATGTCAACATTGCACGTTATCAATTTTCTTTGGTTTATGTGTGTCGAGAGTTAAAAACTTCTCCAAGCATCCCAAAGTTGTGGTATCTTCTCCTTTGCTAGCCTTCTCTGAGTTTAAACTAGTCTTTAGTCTCTAGTAACATATTCCTTATTCATTTAATCTGCTTCCAATTATGTTACAGGGTGCCGAAACTTGAAGATAGGATTCTGGAAATTAATTGGGCTTCTAGGTATGAGAGGAGAATTAACTATAGTAGGACAAAAGATTTCTGATTGCAGATTGTCTGACCCATGAGTTGGGGACCTTTTTATTGCAGTGCCATATGTTAAAAAACTGGAGGAGGCCAAAATTATGCATGTGCAGGCTCATGAACTTGTTAGGTGCTTGTGCACTGAAGTTTCAAAATTGGATTACTCAACAGCCGTGTCATTTTTTGAACTACCACTTATTCGGGGTTCAAGTATCGGCAATAATGTGATTGTTGAGGAGATTCTGAATTCATTTCCCCCAGCGATTTGGTCAAGGAACCATGAAGGGCATGACATATTCCTAATGGCTGTTGCCAACCGCCGCCAGAGCATCTTTAATCTCTTGTATCTGATGACTGGGCATGAACGGATGGCTTTGCGGCTAGAAGACAAGGAGAGGAATAATATCTTGCACTTGGCCGGTAAATTGGCACCACCTGCTCGACTTAATCTTGTGTCTGGTGCAGCACTACAGATGCAGCGTGAGCTACAGTGGTACAAGGTAAAAGGCTAAGCAAATCAATCATGCTTCCAAGTTCCAAATTAGACTGGTTTCCAGTGGTTCAAGATTACTTAAACTTGGGAAACTGGAAAAAAAAAAAACAAAAAAACCAAACAAAACAAAAATAAACATGTTAATCTTTTCATTCTTAGCAGTAAAGAGTAAGCCCTTTTGCGTTTGTTCCTTCTTTTTCCCCGCATAGGAAGTGGAAAAACATGCGCTGCCTGACACCAAGGATAATAAAAACAGCAGTGGAAGAACCCCAGCAGTAGAATTTTCTGTGGAACACAAAGACTTAATTAAAGAAGGAGAAAAATGGATGAAAGATACAGCAAATTCTTGTACGATTGCAGCAACTCTTATTGCCACAATAGCTTTTGCAGCATCCATTACTGTGCCTGGAGGCAACAACGGAGATACTGGATTCCCCGTTTTCTCCAAAGACATAGCATTTCGAATCTTTGCTATTGCTGATGCTCTCTCGCTGTTCTCATCTACTGCTTCACTCTTAATGTTCCTGTCCATCCTCACAGCACGCTATGCAGAAGCTGACTTCCTCTACTCCCTT
Organism: Gynochthodes officinalis; assembly: GCA_020080225.1. Lineage (NCBI taxonomy): Eukaryota > Viridiplantae > Streptophyta > Magnoliopsida > Gentianales > Rubiaceae > Gynochthodes > Gynochthodes officinalis. The sequence continues at coordinate 42,353,510 of CM034615.1, read as the reverse complement.
CCCAGGAGGTTAATAATAGGTCTTGTCACCCTGTTTGTGTCCATAACAACCATGATGATAGCCTTCAGTGCCACAATTTATCTCGTTTTTGGTGATAAAAGGGCATGGACGATTGCTCCAATAGCTGCAATTGCTTGTCTACCGGTGACCTTGTTTGTAACGTTACAATTTCCCCTCCTCATGGACATGATTCAGTCCACCTACTATCCTGGCATTTTTGGTAAACGCAGTGAACATCTCCTCTTTTGAACTGCTAAAGTTACATCTCCTCTTGGTTAAATCTTATTGTACTTGTAAAAAAGAGGGCACAGAGTGACAGTTATTGGCTTGTCCATTTGTCCCATTTTTCCTGAAATTTGTATGGCTATCTGTATAACTGTATTACAAAATCTCAAGGAAGAATACATATGTGTATGTTGCTTGTTATCATAACTTTTTTTTTTTGGATTTTACATTTTTTAAGGATTATCAATGTTTTCAGCAGTTAGAAACCCAGAGAAACATCTGATTCTTTGTCATGTTTTTGTTGGACATCTATAAGAACTTGGGATTGAAATGACCTGCAAGTATGCTATTATCAGTAAGATTATTCCAACCGAGGTAGCGTGTAATGCTGGATTTCTTTAGTTGAAACATCCTCAAGGGCAAGTTTTCATTATCTTCAATTTCTGCTTGAATTCTTAGGGACTATCATCTTCCTCAAATGTCAAATGAGACTACAAACATAAGGATGGCAGCCAACTCTTTTAGGAATTTAAGAGCTTGTGATCGTTTAGCTCTGAGTTGTCCACTTTGGGCAATATTCTGCACTTTTTACTGCGACTTTCTGACTGAAAGTAACAATTCCGGTGGGCTTCTTTTCACTTACCAGTTTCTTAAAAGCTTTTCGTTTTTGGAAACTTTTTGGTTACTAATTTGCAAGTATGATATGGCTAAAATGGTTAATCCATCAGCCAAAATGTTATGATGCTATAAGCCTACAAGTAGTAAATTGATACCAAGTAAGAAAAGGTCCCAAAAATGGATCATAAGAACCATAAATTGACTGTGAACCTTTTCCATCTTCTCCCTTCTGAAAATGCTTTAGGCATTACAATAAGTTAGAACTGCAGACTGCAGAATTGAACTCTTCCATTACAAAAACTTCCCATGATGATGACGAACAAAAGCAGGCCATAAATAATTTACAACAAGATTTCAGAAACGAGTACAACTAAATTACTGTAGTTCACATTACTGGAACATTATGAGCTCTTATCCCGTAACTGATCCATCATAGAAGTGGCCTCCTTTGCTTACCAAATATGCTCGGACCATATGTGGAATTGATCATATCTCTCAGAAGAGGATATTGCAAAGACATAAACAAGGTCAAAGGGAGACAAGCTAATAGACCTAGTGGGATGATGATTAAGGACTTTTCACGCCCAAAGACAATGTACATTGCAGCACCAAAGGCTATCATCAGAGTTGCTATTGAAAGGAACAAGTTGACAAGTCCAATTATCAACTTATTTGGCAGGGTATATAGAAAATCAGCTTCAGTACAGCCGCTACAGCGCGAATTGAGAATTGACAAGAACATGAATAATGAAGCGGAAGATGAAAACAAAGAGAGTGCATTTGAAACCCCAAAAATGATAAATGGTCCTTTTCGTGAGAAGATGGGAAATCCATTTTTAGCATCATTGCCACCTGGTACAGTAATGGCTGAGGCAAACACAACTGTGGCTATGAGCACTGCAGCAATTGTGCAAGATGTTGCAGTATCTTTCAACCATTGTTCACCTTCTGAAATTAAGTCCTTGTGCTCCTCAGTGAATACCATTGCAGGAACTTTTCCGGCAGAATTTTCCTTGATTTTATAGCTTGGCTGGACAAACTTTTCTACTTCCTGTATGGAAATTTCAAGCTCCATAGAAGGAATATGATGACCTATGCACTTCTAATTTTATAAAAGGATTTCTAATGATAATTTATCTTGCATTGTGGTAATAAGTCAATTACCTTGTACCATTGCTACTCGAGTTGCATCTGCAAAGCTGCACCAGTGACAAGATTAAGTCGGTCAGGAGGAGCCAATCTTCCAGCCAAATGCAAGATAGTGTTCTTATATTTATCCCTGCTTAGCATCACTGAATGTAAATGTGGATGCTCATCCAATTGATATAAAATGTTAAATATAGTTTCATGGCGATTCATAACAGCCAGTTTGAATAAATCATGCTGTTCTTGGTCTCGAGACCCAATTGCACTGGGAAATGACTTCAGAATTTCTTCCACGACCTCGAAAATTCCTAAAGTTGCCCCCCGAATGATCGCAGGCTTGAAAATTCTGGCAGATTTTGAGTCATCAACATGTACATCCTCAGTGCATAAGCATTTAACTAGTTCAATTGCTTGACAATGCATCAACTTTATGTTTTGTATGTGTTGAACATATGATACTGCCAAGAAAGACAATTTACTGATTGAAATTTCATTATCGAAATAAAAAGTAAAGTTACAGTATACTCGATGGAACATCTAATGTAGTATACCTATTCTCCCAATGAATTGCCAAAAGTTTGAATTAAACTTTTTGCAAACTGCAGAATAAAAGCAGAACTGTCAATCTTTGTTGCTAATCCTGTAAATTGTCAACTGTCAAAGAGAACTGATGCCAAGATGGCGCTACCATGAGTCAACTAACCAAAAATATAAATAAGTAGAAGATTTCAAAATTCCACAATGTTCAAGCTGTGAATAAATACATCATGGACTAGAGTTTTAGCGAAGAGAAAGCTTTGGCATACCATCTATGAAAGTTTTTCTTGTTTTCTGTTGTTGGTTCTCAAAATCTTGCCTTCCTTTATGGTCTGATGGCTTCTCTAATGTCACCGGAATACCATACAGTTTATAGTTAGAAAAATGCTTCTTAGTACACAAGCAAAACCACAATCATCTAATGACCTTCAAAGCATTGAAATGAAGAAGGAACGAGTGTTTTATTTGGCTCTTATTATTTAACAATCTCCTCATATAACATATGGTTTACCATGGTTCTTATAGTTTTTCAAATCTCTCTAATATCTGCGTTAACAAATTATCCCAACCGCGTACTTAATTGTACTTGGACTCTAAAGATGGTATGGAACTGGGATGAATCTATATCTTATTTGTATAACCATGCAATTTAAGAAAGGAAAGAGAAGTTAACAAACTGCAAAAAAGAAGGTATATAGAAACCCCTAAGATTTCAATGCAGAATAAGTAATTTGAGCCAATTTCATCCTCAAGGAGGGATCATTAGGCTTGGTTCACAAGATGACTGAGTGAGTCAAAGCGTACATTTCTTAGCAAATCTTATATAATCCCACTAACACAACATCTCTGTTTAGGGAGTTCATATGCTGGAACGCAAAAGATTCTTACACTGCCAGATAACATGCACAACTGACTCTTGGTTCTGCCTTCCCTAGAAAAAGCATTGGCTAATATCCAATAAGGGATGCAAAGAGCAACAAATAATGACAGGGAGGAACAAGAATTTCAGACTAACAAGAGTTTACTAGCTGGCAAAAACTAAGGTTTGATCCACTAGGAAAGGCTGAAGGCTTTCCAGCTATGACACTTAATGGTGTATTGCCGCCAGGTGATATGGCTGTAGCCAGCTTAGGATTGCGTCCAAGCAGATCCAAAGCAACATCTGTCACGGTACACAAGCATTAATGAAAATAAACCAAAAAATAAAATAAAAAAATAAGGAACTTCGTGAAACAATATGAAAATCAAAAACTCTTCTTTCCTATACGAGTCACTTCAAGCAGGGATATGAGCAACACATACCATAGAATCCGGAAGTCACAACAAAACAAAGGAGAGTTAGCCCCGATTGATCAAGAAAAGGATTAGGTTGCACATTACTGCTGGTCACAGTCAGCAGGTACAATAATAACTCCTTGCGACCAAATGAAGCAGCCAAATGGAGAAGTAATAGCTTTGTATTACGCCAAATGTTAGTCAAACCTGAATCTCGGTTCGCTAACAATTTAGCAGCCTCAGTATTACCCCATTTTGCGGCCAAATGAAGGGCTGTCTCATTAAATTCATTTGTCAAATATAAAGCATCTGTTGGCATCAGCTTCAATAGTTCATCCACAAAATGAATTGCCTCGTTGTTCCCAACGGCAATGTGAAGTACTGTCTCACGATTCTATGAAATTATGGCCGTGATGGCTTCCGGGTTAGTCTTAAAGAATCTTCTTGCAGCATCCCAATCACCCATTATTGCAGCTTTAAATAAAGGAAGGTAGAAGTTGACGTCTTTCTCTGTTTTGTTTACCCCTTTCATCAGAAACAGAAAGATACATACCAGAACATAAAACACATAGCAAAAACGAGGCAGGGTATTCAACTCACCACCATTGCTGATAATCGGTGTTGTCTGTCCTGATGAGGAGGCCATAAGAACTGAGCAAAATACACATGAAATGTTGTGAGGGTAAGATTCTGCCCTTGATGATTGATCAATCTGTTAATCGTGACCCAACTAAAATTTCCAACTAAGAAAGATTGTAGGAGCTGGAATGTTAGTCCAATCATGAAGCTCCTAATGTAGAGAAAAAAAATTCTGTTGTAAAAACATTTAAGATTGATCTGGAGTTTTAAGATTAATTAGAATTTGACCCCTGCGATAATTAGATTCATCAACTGTGCTCTTATTTTTATGGCTATCAGCACAAAAGTCCCTCTTCAAAGCAAAAGACTTCAGAAACCCAAAAAGGAGTCCGTTAGAAAGAAGTGAAAGTAAATAAAAAATAAAAAATAAAAAAATCTTCTAAAAAAAAGTATTTTGAATCATAATAATTATGAATCTTTATATAATTTTGTGTTATTTCAATTTTGTCACACTGGAACTATATGATACCATTGTAGATCATAACATTGCTCGTCCTAATTTATAAATCAATAGTGATTTTAAAATTAAACAAGTTCTTTGAATTATTCATCCAATTACATCTTATCTAGTTAAAAAAAAAAAGGGTCATCTCAACATGGAACTCAATAAAAAACCAAATCATGAAAAAGTGATTACTATGTTACTCCTTTTGCACTAAAAAAAATTGTTCATTTAAGTTTAAATGAGTATAAATTTTTGTAGGTATAAAATATAATTAACTTAATATACTATTAAATATATAATTTTTTATTTTTATTTTTAAATTTTAATTCATATATAGATAATCATTGTTAATAAAAATAATATAGGGACTTTAGGTACAAGCGGATTGCATGTTAAAATGAATTTTTTTATTTTTTGAAATAGTAATTATAAGAAAAAAATATATTACTCTTTCTGTCCTAATAAAAGAGTCTATTTTCAAAAAATTTATTTGTCCCCAAAAAGAGTCAATTTTTGGTGTAAAATTCTTGTATTACATTTACTAATAATGATAGTGTATGTCTCAAATTAAAAAATAAGGATAATAATATAAAATTATATATTTACTTGTATATTAAATGTGTTGTATCTTGTAATTTAAAAAAATTATATCAAATTAAAAGTAATTTTTTTTGTGACAGAATGAGTAAAAATATAAAAAATTATTTTAATATCAAAGAATATATTTTTTAAAATACAATCCAAGCTAAGGCTATGTTTGGATTGTGATTTATTTGTGAAATTTTGTATTGAAGTATATGAAAATTTTTATAAAAAAAAAAGTTATTTTGGATATAGAGAAAACTTTTTAAAATTATTTGAGGAGAATTTTGGAGGAAAAGTTTGAATTTTAAATTTTAAAATAATTTTTTTTTTGAATTTCTCACAAAATAATGAGAAAGAATAACTTTTTGTAAATGAATAACAATCCAAACATATATCCTAAGCTCGTTTTTTGAAAAGTGAATTCTTGTAGAAATTTTTATTTTTCCAAAATGGAAGGATATTAATTTATTTTAGCTTTATAATGTGGCCCCCGTTTAGCACTTGGCAGTTGGGCAATAGCAGCTAGAACTAAGTTGAAATTCTTCGCCTTCAGGTTAAGGTCCCGGCAAGAATGCACACAAACAACACTGTCGCACTGGTTGAAACTTCATTCTTGTACATGGTGATATGGTGGTAAATTTAACCCGCTATCTCTATATATATGTGTAGACATTTGTTTTCGTGTGTGATTCCACTTGGGTTCCTTCTTCTTGTTCTTATTCTGTTGTAGGCAGAATCATTAAAGCAGTTTTTGCTTTCTTCCATGTTTGATATTCTGTATTGCTGTAAATATTCTTTTGTAACACCATGAAGTAACGTCAAAAACCTAGCAAGATCATTAAAACACGATTCTATGAAGTAAAGTAGCCGACTTTGTTGCCACCAGTAAGGCTTTTTTTGGTTTTCTAAGTACTTGTTAATTTGTTGCTTATTTTGGTGGTTTGGCATTGTGGTTTTCTTTTCAAGCATCAGTTGTATCGCATTTCAAGTGTGGTTTAACGGATGAGCTACTGGTGGGATGCTTTTGGGGCTTCATGAATCAGAGAGTGGACACCTTGTAATGTATGTTTAACTTTGCTTTCAAGTGATCTACGATTCATCTACATAAATGTGTTTGTGGATTTGTCTCTAAGTCCTTATAAAGTTTAGAAGATCTGAAAGCAACATTCATGAATGTCCTTGTAAAGAATTGCTGTATTGCAGGATATCTTGACCACCTCATTCATTGAAACTTAATGCAGTTTGATTATTTGCCATATCTTTCATAAAGCACAGAGCCACTTGAAATGCATATCTACTTTGAGCTGTAGTGCTAGACTTTTTCTCCTTGTAAGCATTTCACTTGACTGAGAACTGCTTTGAATTGTTTAAAAATTTTAAATAATCCATCTTGCTGGCCGTGCATTGACCTTTCAAGTATAAAAGAACTTACCGAAGCCTTTGTTTCTGTTTTAAGGAACTCAGCCACCTAAATTGAAGTTCCATAAGCTCTATAATGCTCGGAGATAGCTGACTGGGCCTCAAAGTACAAAACTTTATCAAGCAGTGTCTCAAGAAATTGAGTGATTATTTCAGAAGAAATGGCTGGCCCTTCATCAATGTCTGAGATGAGTAAAAGTACCAGTCAAGAACCAGGACCTCTGACGAGATTTCTCCTTCAAGCAGCGAAAGACAAGAGTTCCAGCCAACCAATGCCAGTTGAAAATAAGGAACCTGAGAAGGATCTCAACTGGTACCTCCCATTGTATAAAGCAGCACTGAAAGGTGACTGGGAGAGAGCCAGAGAATTCTTTAATCAAGATCCTGATGCAGTCACTGCTAAAATTACTAGAGTTTCGGAGACAGCATTACATATTTCAGTTGGCTCAGTGAGGGCAATCAACTTTGTGAAGGAAATGTTGGAATTGATCCCAGTTGACACTCTCCCAACTTTGCAGGATCAAGCTGGTCAGACTGCTCTCCACTATGCTGCCATTTTTGGCAATGTTGATGCTGCCAAGCTATTAGTGAACAAAAATCCTGCCTTAACTAATTTTCCAAGTAAAAGTGGCTTGCTGCCTATCCATCTATCTGCAGGTTATGCCAACAAGTCTGTTGTTTCATATTTATTAACCGTCACCAGAGACGACATTCAACCCAATCCTTTCACAGATAAATCTGGAGTGGAGCTTCTGAATCTGGTGATACTTGCTGAATTCTATGGTACTGTCCAAAATTCTATTCCAAGCTCTGTATGTCATTCCTTTATCTGTGTCTCCTGATTAAAGACTAGGTAAGTTTCTGTCACCTTCTAACGTATAACATTTAATGTTTTGAACAGACTTAGCCCTTTATCTGATCCAACTTTACCCAGGGTTGGCTATATCAAAATCAGCTGCAGGAAACTCTGCATTGAGCATGATTGCCAGAAAGCATTTGCCATTTGGGGATTTAAGTTCACTCAAATTTTGGGAAAGATTCATTTATTCTCGTGAGTCTCTCTCTATGATGTGTGTTCCCTACTCTATAGTTTGCCACGTAATTTATTGCAAGTAGATAGAGGATCAACATTTCTTGCTTTGAGCAGCTTAGTTTAGACATATAATTTGCAATACTTAAGATCTCATATATATGTAGCACAAGGACATTGTTAATTTTTTTAAGCCCAACAGCTAAATATAAAAGCTAAAAATTTTTGATAGTAGTTAGAGGGACAATGGATGTGGATATTATTCCAATAATGGTCTGTCTGTCTACATGAGGGTTCAAAAACACTTGCACTTAATTCATTCATCATTTTATCCTCTTAAAGGTATCCCTCTGAAGTTTGTGCATATCTATGAGCGCCCAAAGCCAGAATACATTGATAATGCAATTGTCGGCTGTCAAAAGTGTTCAAAAATCTGCTGCTGTGTTCATAAGCTCAACTTTTCTGGTATGTTCACAGATCCTTTGATTTGAAAAAATGTGCGTGTAATGCGGAAAATTACACAAAGAATATCTTTAATGAGGATGTGTATATCTTGTATACTTGAAATCAACTCTAGATATTTGAGATTTGTGTTAGTTTTTATACTTACGACTTGTACACCTGAAGTCCATGTAATGAAATGGGCAAAATAAAGAAGAAGATTGAAGGACAAAGATAACTCAAAACAAAGCAAAACCTCATGTCAGCATTGCACGTTATCAATTTTCTTTGGTTTATTTGTGTCGAGAGTTAAAAACTTCTCCAGGCATCCCAAAGTTGTGGTCTCTTCTCCTTTGCTAGCCTTCTCTGAGTTTAAACTGGTCTTTAGTCTCTAGTAACATATTCCTTATTCATTTAATCTGCTTCCAATTATGTTACAGGGTGCCGAAACTTGAAGATAAGATTCTGGAAATTAATTGGGCATATAGGTATGAGAGGAAAATTAACTATAGTAGGACAAACGATTTCTGATTGCAGATTGTGTGACCCATGAGTTGGGGACCTTTTTATTGCAGTGCCATACGTTCAAAAACTGGAGGAGGCCAAAATTATGCATGTGCAGGCTCTTGAACTTGTTAGGTGCTTGTGCACTGAAGTTTCAAAATTGGATTACTCAACAGCCACGTCATTTTTTGAACGACCAATTATTCTGGGTGCAAGTATCGGGAATAATGTGATTGTTGAAGAGATTCTGCATTCATTTCCCCCAGCGATTTGGTCAAGGAACCATGAAGGGCATAACATATTCCTAATGGCTGTTGCCAACCGCCGTGAGAGCATCTTTAATCTCTTGTATCGGATGACTGGGCATAAACAGTTGGCTTTGCGGCTAGAAGACAACAAGAGGAATAATATCTTGCACTTGGCTGGTAAATTGGCACCACCTGCTCGACTTAATCTTGTATCTGGTGCAGCACTACAGATGCAGCGTGAGCTACAGTGGTACAAGGTAAAAGGCTAAGCAAATCAATCATGCTTCCAAGCTCCAAATTAGACTGGTTTCCAGTGGTTCAAGATTACTTAAACTTGGGAAACTGGAGAAAAAAAAAAAAGAAGAAACCAAACAAAACAAAAATAAACATGTTAATCTTCTCATTCTTAGCAGTAAAGAGTAAGCCCTTTTGCATTTGTTCCTTCTTTTTCCCCGCATAGGAAGTGGAAAAACATGTGCTGCCTGACACCAAGGATAATAAAAACTCCAGCGGAAGAACCCCAGCAGTGGAATTTTCGGTGGAACACAAAGACTTAGTTAAAGAAGGAGAGAAATGGATGAAAGATACAGCAAATTCTTGTACGATTGCAGCAACTCTTATTGCCACAATAGCTTTTGCAGCATCCATTACTGTGCCTGGAGGCAACAATGGAGATACTGGATTCCCCATTTTCTCCAAAGACGTAGCATTTCATATCTTTGCTGTTGCCGATGCTCTCTCGCTGTTCTCATCTACTGCTTCACTCTTAATGTTCCTGTCCATCCTCACAGCACGCTATGCAGAAGCTGACTTTCTGTACTCCCTTCCCAGGAGGTTAACAATAGGTCTTGTCACCCTGTTTGTGTCCATAACGACCATGATGATAGCCTTCAGTGCCACAATTTATCTTGTTTTTGGTGATAAAAGGGCATGGACGATTGCTCCAATAGCTGCAATTGCTTGTCTACCGGTGACCTTGTTTGTAACGTTACAATTTCCCCTCCTCATGGACATGATTCACTCCACCTGCTGTCCTGGCATTTTTGGTAAACGCAGTGAACATCTGCTCTTTTGAACTGCTAAAGTTACATCTCCTCTTGTTTAAATCTGATTGTACTAGCAAAAAAGAGGGCACAGGGTGACAATTCTTGGCTTGTCCATTTGTCCCATTTTTCCTGTATTTTGTATGGCTATCTGTATAACTGTATTACAAAATCTCAAGGAAGAATACATATATCTGTATGTTGCTTGTAATCATAATTTTTGTTTTTTTTTTATTTTACATTTTTTAAGGATTATCAATGTTTCCAGTAGTTAGAAACCGAGAGAAACATCTGATTCTTTGTCATGTATTTGTTGGACATCTATAAGAACATGGGATAGAAATGACAGGCAAGGTTATTCCAACCGAGGTAGCGTGTAATGCTGGATTTCTTTACTTGAAATATCCTCAAATGTAAGTTTTCATTATCTTCAATTTCTTCTTGAATTCTTAGGGACTATCATCTTTCTCAAATGCGACTACAAACATGAGGATGGCAGCCAATTCTTTTGGGAATTTAAGAGCTTGTGATTGTTTAGCTCTGAGTTGTCCACTTGGGGCAATATTCTGCACTTTTAAATGCGACTTCCTGACTGAAAGTAACAATTCCGGTGGGCTTCTTTTCACTTAATAGTTTTCTTAAAAGCTTTTCGTTTTTGGAAACTTTTTGGTTACTAATTCGCAAGTATAATATGACTAAAATGGTTAATCCATCACCCAAAACGTTATGATACTCCAAGCCTACAAGCAGTAAATTGATACCAAGTAAGAAAAGGTCCCAAAAATGGATCATAAGAACCATACATTGACTCTAAACCTTTTCCATCTTCTCCCTTCTGAAAAAGCTTATAGGCATTTCAATAAGTTAGAACTGCAGACTGCAGAAATGAACTCTTCCATCACAAAAACTTGTCATGATGATGACGAACAAAAGCATGTCATAAATAATTTACAACAAGATTTCAGAAACGAGTACAACTAAATTAGTGTAGTTCATATTACTACAACATTATGAGCTCTTATCCCGTAACTGATCCATCATAGAAGTGGCATCCTTTGCTTACCAAATATGCTCGGACCATATGCGGACTTGATCATATCTCTCAGAAGAGGATATTGCAAAGACATAAACAAGGTCACAGGGAGACATGCTAATAGACCTAGTGGGATGATGATTAAGGACTTTTCACTCCCAAAGACAATGTACATTGCAGCACCAAAGGCTATCATCAGAGTTGCTATTGAAAGGAACAAGTTGACAAGTCCAATTATCAACTTATTTGGCAGGGTATATAGAAAATCAGCTTCAGCACAGCGCGAATTGAGAATTGACAAGAACATGAATAATGAAGCGGAAGATGAAAACAAAGAGAGTGAATTTGAAACCCCAAAAATGATAAATGGACCTTTTCGTGAGAAGATAGGAAATCCATTTTTAGCATCATTGCCACCTGGTACAGTAATGGCTGAGGCAAACACAACCGTGGCTATGAGCACTGCAGCAATTGTGCATGATGTTGCAGTATCTTTCAACCATTGTTCACCTTCTGAAATTAAGTCCTTGTGCTCCTCAGTGAATACCATTGCAGGAACTTTTCCAGCAGAATTTTCCTTGATTTTATAGCTTGGCTGGACAAACTTTTCTACTTCCTGTATGGAAATTTCAAGCTCCATAGAAGGAATATGATGACCTATGCACTTCTAATTTTATAAAAGGATTTCTAATGATAATTTATAGTGCATTGAGGCAATAAGTCAATTACCTTGTACCATTGCAACTCACGCTGCATCTGCAATGCTGCACCAGTGACAAGATTAAGTCGGTCAGGAGGAGCCAATCTTCCAGCCAAATGCAAGATAGTGTTCTCATATTTATCCCTATTTTGCATCACTAAATGCGCATGCTCATCCAATTGATATAAAATGTTAAAAATTGTTTCACGGCGATTCATAACAGCCAGTTGGAATAAATCATGCTGTTCTTGGTCTAGAGACCAAATTGCACTGGGAAATGACTTCAGAATTTCTTCCACGACCTCGAAAATTCCTAAAGTTGCCCCCCGAATGAAAGCAGGCTTGAAAATTCTGGCAGATTTTGAGTTATCAACGTGTACATCCTCAGTGCATAAGCATTTAACTAGTTCAACTGCTTGACAATGCATCAACTTTATGTTTTGTATGTGTTGAACATATGGTACTGCCAAGAAAGACAATTTACCGATTGAAATTTCATTGTCGAAATAAAAAGTAAAAGTTACAGTATACTCGATGGGACATCCAATGTAGAATACCTCTTCTCCCAATGACTTGCCAAAAGTTTGAATTAAACTTTTTGCAAACTGCAGAATAAAAGCAGAACTGTCAATCTTTGATGCTAATCCTGTAAATTGTCAAATGTCAAAGAGAACTGATGCCAAAATGGCGCTACCATGAGTGAACTAACCAAAAATATAAATAAGTAGAAGATTTCAAAATTCCTCAATGTTCAAGCTGTGAATAAATACATCATGGACTAGAGAGTTTTAGCGAAGAGAAAACTTTGGCATACCATCTATGAAAGTTTTTCTTGGTTTCTGTTGTTGGTTCTCAAAATCTTGCCTTCCTTTATGGTCTGATGGCTTCTCTAATGTCACTGGAATACCTTACAGTTTATAATTAGAAAAATGCTTATTAGTATACAAGTCAAACCACAATCATCTAATGACCTTCAAAGCATTGAAAGGAAGAAGGAACGAGTGTTTTATTTGGCTCTTATTATGTAACAATCACCTCATGTGACATGTGGTTTACCATGGTTCTTATAGTTTTTCAAATCTCTCTAATATCTGCGTTAACAAATCATCCCAGCTGCGTACTTAATTGTACTTGGACTCTAAAGATGGTATGGAACTGGGATGAATCTATATCTTATTTGTATAACCATGCAATTTAAGAAAGGAAAGAGAAGTTAACAAACTGCAAACAAGAAGGTATATAGAAACCTCTAAGATTTCAATGCAGAATAAGTAATTATAGCCAATTTCATCATCAAGGAGGGATCATTAGGCTTGGTTCACAAGATGACTGAGTGAGTCAAAGCGTACATTTCTTAGCAAATCTTATATAATCCCACTAACACAACATCTCTGTTTAGGGAGTTCATATGCTGGAACTCAAAAGATTCTTACACTGCCAGATAACATGCACAACTGACTCTTGGTTCTGCCTTCCCTAGAAAAAGCATTGGCTAATATCCAATAAGGGATGCAAAGAGCAACAAATGATAACAGGGAGGAACAAGAATTTCAGACTAACAAGAGTAGATTACTTGCTGGCAAAAGCTAAGGTTTGATCCACTAGGAAAGGCTGAAGGCTTTCCAGCTATGATACTCAATGGTGTATTGCCGCCAGGTGATATGGTTGTAGCCAGCTTAGGATTGCGTCGAAGCAGATCCAAAGCAACATCTGTCACGGTACACAAGCATTGATGAAAATAAACCGAAAAAAAATCAGGAACTTCATGAAACAATATGAATATCAAAAACTCTTCTTTCCTATACAAGTCACTTCAAGCAGGGAAATGAGCAACACATACCATAGAATCCAAAAGTCACAACAATATTAAGGAGAGTTAGCCCCGATTGATCAAGAAAAGGATTAGGTTCCACATTACTGCTGGTCACAGTTAGCAGGTACAATAATAACTCCTTGTGACCAAATAAAGCAGCCAAATGGAGAGGTAATAGCTTTGTATTACTCCAAATGTTAGTCAAACCTGAATCTTGGTTCGCTAACAATTTAGCAGCCTCAGTATTACCCCATTTTGCTGCCAAATGAAGGGCTGTCTCATTAAATTCATTTGTCAAAGATAAAGCATCTGTTGGCATCAGCTTCAATAGTTCATCCACAAAATGAATTGCCTCATTGCTCCCAACAGCAATGTGAAGTACTGTCTCACGATTCTTTGAAATTGTGGCCGTGATGGCTTCCGGGTTAGTCTCAAAGAATCTTCTTGCAGCATCCCAATCACCCCTTATTGCAGCTTTGTATAAAGGAAGATAGAAGTTGATGTCTTTCTCTGTTTTGTTTTCCCCTTTCATCAGAAACAGAAAGATACATACCAGAACATAAAACACATAGCATAAACGAGGCAGAGTATTCAACTCAGTGAACTCACCACCATTGCTGATAATCGGTGCTGTCTGTCCTGATGAGGAGGCCATAAGAACTGAGCAAAATACACATGAAATGTACTAAGGGTAAGATTCTTCCCTTGATGATTGATCAATCTGTTAACCGTGACCCAACTAAAATTTCCAACTAAGAAAGATTGTAAGAGCTGGAATGTTAGTCCAATCATGAAGCTCCTAATTAGGGGGAAAAAAAATGTGTTGGAAGAACATTTAATGCTTTTTTTTTTTTTTTTATCAACCGGAGGTAGCACACATAATTCCTCATTAAATTTTCTCATATTGGGTTAAGGATAATTAAATACACACCACGCACTGGATTAATCATTTTAGACCACTAACACTGGCCCTTAATATTAAGGATCATCGCGGAGATTTAATACTAGCTTAAATTACTTTTTAATGCTTTATGTACACAGTGCTTATCATCAGATTAACACAGGGGCATTTAATGCCCATTTCAAAAGTACTGAAATAATAAATGCCAAAAAAATAATATAGGTAATTTTTTTTACTAATATTGTAATTGGTAGTTAAGAAATTTTATATTAAAGTAATATATATCTATTTGGGTGCAAAGTTGTAAATATGTAACTGTTTAAAATATGTTGAAATAATATTAAAATAATTTTTTTAAAAATAATTTGTAGACAAAACTTAAACATTTGAGATTACACCTATTTGATGTATATCAAAAAATTAACTGTTAGCTGCAACTGAAAACCATAAGCAAATGCAACGCTAAGGGATTTTTTTTTTTTTTTGAAAAAAGAAAATGGTTGTTATTAACTATAATTAAGAACGAGAGTTGGCTGGCGGACATGAGGGCCATTATAGCACGATTGTTTGGATTTTTAAAAAAATTGCATTATTAGTCGGGATGTGCAAAATAATTTTTTTTTTATAGATACAAGTAGTTGGAATTAAAGATTATGTAACATGGTCGATTGATTGGTGTTTTTTTAATTATTTTATTATTTATATGAAAGATCACGAAATTCCAATTTTAGTCAAACAATTATCGACGTTTTTCCCGTGAAATGAAAGTGATCCTCAACTACCACAAAAGCGTGTCTAGGAAACTAATATAATTTCAATTCAATTTTTAAGGGGAAAAAAAAACAGAGGAAAGCATGGGAAAGAAAAGCAGGAACCCGCAGAAACTTGCTCCCTCAGCAAGGAATTAGATTCAATTTCTTCTCTTTTTTTTTTTGAGAAATTTATTATTAAGAAATGTAAAGAATTTTGTGTGATTTTTTAAAGTCAAAATACTTTGAGGGGAGAATAAAAAAAATACTTCCTCCATAATTTTTTTTTTAAAAAAGTACACTTTCAAAATTTTTTATTTTTTCAAAAAATGAGTTCACTTCCAAACTAAATTCTTTAAGTACTTTTACTAATAATAATTGTGTATACTCATAATTAAAAAATAAAAATAAATATGTAAAATTATACATTTAGTTTGTGCATTAAATGTGTTATATTTAATAAACACTAAAAAATTATACATAAACAAAAGTAAACTTTTTTTTGGGACAGAAAAAGTATATTTGATAGAATTTTTTTAATTATTTGATAAGAATTTGGGTAAAGATTTTAAATTTTAAATTAAGTTTTTTGAAATACAACAAAAGGATATTTATTTTTTAAAAGAAAAATTAATTTTTTCTAAATAAAGTTTGATCTAGCTACGCTTGTGGAGCTCATGTCTAGAACAATTAATTTATATTAACAAATTTTTAATAAGATTCTGAAACCTTGTTATGTCCCTCTAAACGAATAAAATTATTTTTTTAATACATTTTTTTAAATTTTAATATATTTATTATTTCATAATTATTATATAAAAAAATATAAAAATACATTTTAAAATATTGTCAATATAGGCCACCAATGTCTTGAACAACAAGTCCTCAACCTGTGAGAGGATATTATCTTTGTTAAATATTTTGTTGTATATGAAATTTTGCAGCAAACTAATTAAAATTTAAAAAATAATATTTTAATTACAAAATATTACTATTAAATTATGAAAGCTGTTTCCTATACATGGTATACTATATCACTTTGGTCAATAAGTGATTGTACTGAGTTGATATGATCTCTTTTTTCCAAAATAACCTATCACAAAAATGAATTTATCTTTTTAAAGTGGGGTTAAAAGAACATCTTTATTATTTCTTCCAAAAGTGTTGTTTTATTATTTTGGAAGAGAATTTATCCAATCAAAAATCGTACAACTTAAAAAAAAGCACACAAGAAAAACAAAACATATTGGACTGTTTTTCCCCCTTTTTTTTCAACCACCAAAAAAAACGAAGGTAATTCTAATTTATTTTTTTTAATTTGACCGCATCACCAAAGAATAAAAAATTCCACAGAAATATAATTTCCACCGAAACAGGCAAGTCAGTGGCTTCACATATTCTCCATTATTAATATTATTATATGAAAGAATAGAATATTTCACTTGACCCGAATCCAACAAAGATCTCCATTACTTGCCACTTTTCACATCGGGATTTATTCTTAAGTATTAGTTTAACCCAACTAATGCTTAAGTATTAGTTTAAATCAATTGGATCACTTCCCCCCATGAAAATATTCCCATACTTTTCACTTTGGCCTTAGTTTCTCCCGTGATTTGCTCCTCCGCCACCTTCATTTTGTACCCATCCACCCTTCCGCCACCACCTCTCTCCGGCTGTCTTCTCTTCTGCTTCTTTAAATTCCACGACGCCCACGCCCTCGTCACTCGCCGTTCAACCCCCGTACCAGACCACCTCTCGCTAAGTTTGGAGTGAGTGGTTGGTGATTGAGATCCGAACTGTTTGGAGGTTTGGTTTCGTGTAGTGGCGTTACTGGTAAGCATTTTGAACAGGAAATCTCTGCATTTGTTTTGTGACGTGACGTCGTTTTAGCCATTTTTGTGTTTAAGTGCTCTGCATGGTTTTGTATCGATTGGAGATTGATATTTTTATTGTAATTTACAATTTTGACTTCAAGCTTAAGCTACGGCTGTTATAATTGGCTGCTGATTTGCCTCGGGATCTAAGAATTCATGGATCCGAAAATTGGTTTTATCTTACTGAAAATGCTTGCAAATTTTCTTTTATGTTCTGAAAGACTTTGGCGGTAAAAAGTTCGATCCTTTCAGCTTCGTTTTAAAAAGTTGCTGTTATGTTATCTCGAGCACGGCAGAAAAGAGAATGTTAGAACAGATGTGTGGATATATTAGGTTAGATAGAATAAGTAATGAATTCATCAGAAAGAAAATGTAGGAATAGCTTAATATATGAGAAAATGAGGAAAACATGTTTAAAGTGGTTTGGATATGTACGGAGGAGACTTTGAGATGTACCAGTATGGCTTCTAGACGTCAATTAAAACTAAAAGAGGAACGGCGAGATCTAAAATGACTTGGAAAGAAACTATTAAATATGATTTGAATTATATGAACTTAAACAAAAATATGTATTTTAGTAGAAAGAGATGAAGAGATATAATCCATATGGCTGATACCACATAGTGGGATAAAGGCTTAGTTGTTGTTGTTGTTATTATGTGTTATCTCTGAGTTCAAGTTAAGCTTCTACATGCAGACTGATTGGCAGCCTCTTAATAAGCATTGTTCCCTTACAGGCATATTGATTTGGAGGGAGCTAAAGAGGCTGAGGAAATTGGGATGAATTGAAGGTTTTTACATATTTTGGTAGTAAGGATGAAAGGAGGCTTCTACGGTTTAAAGTCTGCACAGGTCTCTCTCATCCTCATTGGTTTTGTCTGCGTGGCTGTTCTTATTTTGGCATGGACAAAAACTACAGTTTTAGATCCACCCGAAGGAAGTGTATTGCTTCTAACTCCAGGTCTGTGTCTCTAATGTGATCGCATCATTTAATCTGTAATTTTGTTTCAACACTGATTTTTGACAATGTTGGTGGAATGCCAAAGAAGGGAAGGCTTGGCGCAGTGGAAGCTGTTGCCATGTGACTGTGAGGTCATGGGTTCAAGTCGCAGAAATAGCCTCTTATAGAAATATAAGGGAAGGCTATGTATATCAGGCCTAGTGGCTCGACTTTTTCCGGACCCCCCACATGTGCCTTTTTTCCTTTTTCTTTTTGGTTGAATGTCAAAACCTTAAAATAATCCATCAAGGACATAAATTATTACTGCTGCATTACTGAGGGAAAAAGCTTGTTGCCTGGGTTCTATATATGTATGACTACGGATTTTCAATTTAGTTGACAATTACCTAGCTGACTCTCAATGGACTTCAAACTTCCATGGTCATAAACATCCATTTTGTTAAACTCTTCATGTTTTCATGGGTGCATTTTTAAATTCAGAGTGCTTATTGTTTTAGTTTGCTTCCTGTGGTTACAACAAAGAAAATGGACCATTTCCGTATCAAATTGCAATTGGATTCTGAATCGTCACACATTTTGTTTGATCTCTATCCTGATGCCAGATGAAGACCAGGAAGACAGTGATCTTTCAGGTGGAAAATTGACTACAGATAATCCAGAGAGAAAACTGGATGTTGTGGAACCAATGGGTTCCAGTAACAAAAATTCTTTTGGAGGAGTTGACGAAAGAGAAAATTATTCTAATAGTGGAGATAAAAAGCAAGGTAAAATTTTGCTTTTGGGCAGCCTTATGTTTTGTTTCGCCACCCCTCCTGGCTATTCTCTTTAGGTTATCTGAACTACTAAAGTGATTTTCCTAATCAAACATGATCTTCGCTTTTCGATAATGCTATCATGGCAGTTGGCACAAATTAAAAAGGCCCTTAACGAGGTCTTAGAAAGAAAACAAAGGTTTTACCTTCTCTTTCTTTTTCTTTTTTCCCCCCTTCTTAGTTTAGATATGCTTTAATGATTAAATGTAGTGCTTTAAAGAGGAATTTTGTGTGTTACGGTGTCTAGAGACTAGAGAATTATTAATTCAAATTAAAAGGGGAAGGGGAAGACCTAAAAAGATTTGGAAAGGAACTATTAGAAAAGACGAATTATTCAACTTAAATGAAAATATATGTTTTAATATAAAACAATAACGAGATATGATCCATATAACCAACTTCACATGGTGAGATAAGATCTTAGTTATTGTTGGTTACTTTGGATGATGGATATGGAAATTTCTTGTTCTTCTTGTTCTTCTTGTTCAAATGAATTTTCTGTATTGTTAGGTGTAATAGTTGATAGAGTATAAATCATTGGTTTCGTTCGTTTTTGAACACGGCTTGTGATTAACAAGCTTGATTCTCAACTTCACTGAACTGTCACAGATGTATATCTCAACATGAATTTTTTAGTCCAGTTCCTATTTTTATTGTCAGAAAATATCAAAACTCTGATGTGACAACCACTATAAATATATAATTGTCATTTGATTCTTTTCCCTTTTGAAGTCATCTAAGATTGGAATTCAAATTCTAGTAGTCTTCATGATGGTGCAGATTTTTATCCAATTGTCATAGAAGGTGCTCGTACAAAAGATGTTTCAGAAAATAAGAATAGTTCGACACAGACTGAGAATGACTTTATGGCATTAGGGAGTTCTCCAGGCAGGGAATCTTCTAATATATCCTCTGCAAAAGGACAAGACAATCAATATATCAAGACTCTTACCAAGGCACAAGGTGGGACGTCTAAGGTTGTTCTGGAGTTTTAAGGACAACCGGCCAAATAGACAAAGTATTTGGTTCTTTATTGTTGTATTGATTGTTATACTCAGTTCAATCATGTCAACGGGAGTTCATTCAGTAGATAGGCTTTGTTTCGTGAGGCACCCACTTTAACATAACCTGATTATAATGCTTTTGCTTGATTATTTATGTATCATAAACAAGCAAACTTGGGAATGTCTTTATTACTTCTTTGAATGGTAACAACTTTGGGGAAATATATGGATTATAATTTTTAACCTAAGAAATTCATTCCCTTTAGTCTGTCTTGGACATATGACTTAGCTATGTCAAATTATAAGAGTAACTACTGCATTAACTAACTCTATCTCGATTTTCAGATTGTAACTTTGGCAAAGGTAAATGGGTCATTGATGATTCTCGACCTTTGTATTCCGGATTTGGTTGTAAGCAGTGGTTGTCCTCAATGTGGGCTTGCCGCTTGACACAACGCACTGATTTTGAGTATGAGAAATTGCGTTGGCATCCAAAAGATTGTGATATGGAAGACTTCGCTGGTGAAAATTTTTTGAGAAGGTAAATTTGCTTTATTCTGCAAGTCCAAAGCTGTGATTCTCTTTCATTATGCTACCAATTGAATCTTTTCTTATACTAGGATTAGTGTGATTGAGTTGAGAGCTGGGCGTGAGCCCAGTAACTTTGAGCTTGACTTGGCTTAAAAACACTATATCTGAACTTGGGCTTGAGGTCTTTAGGTTTGTGTAAGATCAAATTTGAGATTCACTTCATTCCTAGTGGAGCTCTAATCAGATGTTGACTTGAGTCTCTTAATTACATAAAGAAATTATAATATCATGATTAGTGTCTTTGTTGATTTTCTGATCCATTGAATCAAGAGTATATTTCCTAAATCAAACTACATAGGCAGCCCGGTGTATAGAAACTTCGGCATGTGCAGAGTTTGGCAAAGGGTTGGGCTATTATGGTCCAATGTGTGCAGCCTTACCTTATATTTTTGTAAGTGGCTGTTTCCACAACTTGAACCCGTGACCTCAGGTCACGTGGCGACAACTTTTACTGCAGCGCCAAGGCTTCCCTTCCTAAATCAATCTCCATGAAAAACAATAATAATAATAACAAAGCTGAAAATTGCTGGTTGAAAACTGTGTTTGAGTTGACTTCTTGAGTTTATACTGAATCTGCAATAACAACAATGGCCTTTATCCTGCTATGTGGGATTGGCTCTATGGATTATACTTTGCCATTGAACAATGTGTTAAATTTTCGCATTGCATTTCAGGACATTATGTTTATTGATGAAAGCTTAAGAAGATCTTGTATTCTATACTGAGTTGCAATGTGATGTTTTTCCTTCTTTCTTGATTCGTCATCTTCCAGTTATTGCTATGTCTAATTTTCCAATGTATGTGATCATACTAAACTTCAATGTGATTTTATAGTATGAGTATCAGTGCACATGTCTTTATTTGAAGGCTACCAATTGTTACCCGTTTTGCTTCATTGCATGTTTGAAATGGAAGATTCTTCAATGCATAAAATTCTTCAATCTGATTACCACCACACATATTTGTCAATTAATATTTAATCTTAAAGTTTGGGTGATACTGTGTTGTAAGGGTGCTACTGGAATGTGGAGTTGGATTGGATAGTGGTGGGGGAAGATGCATAAAGATGATTTTTGTTGGAAATACTAGGATAGGCAATTATTTCTAGGATTTCATAAAGGAAGGGTGAAGTGTTATTTCAGTTGGTTATCTGTTTAGAAGGCTCTGGACGACATTTGATTTGGTTTAATTTGCTTCTATGACAAGTTAAGTTTTACTTATGTTTGGCTCTGTTTCTCTAATTTAACAGCCTGAGCATGACAACTCAACATGATCTAGCTTAGGCCCAAATTGCTTTCATGCGCTGCCTCAACCATTTTTTTTGTTTTGTTTTGTTTTTGTTTTTGTTTTTGTTTTTTCTGGGTTCCAGGGGTGGGGGGGTTCTCATGGGTGGATGATAATGTTTGGAGTTGTTATCTTGAGCTTTAAGTATCGAATCAGAACTGCTTACTTTTGAATCTCAAACATGGCAGAATGATAAAAATAGAGTGGTTCTGTTGATCAATGTAAAGCACCTTGTTTTAGATGAATTTTAGCCTAGTCAAACTGGAATTGATCATTATCTGGTTACTTTGTGTTATTCATACCCTGCATTGCCTTTTTACCTTGTAGCTGACGCATTTTGTGATCCTTTACACAAGAGTTTGGCTTGGGTTATGCAATTTATTTATCCCTTCTATGCCTTTGTTCCTGACTTCCCATTCTTTAAATTTAATCTCATGAAAGTGCTTTCAGGATGTTCAATAAAACTCTGGCTTTTGTTGGGGATTCGCTGGGTAGGCAGCAGTTCCAATCAATGATGTGCATGATCACAGGTGGTGAGGAGAGGCCTGATGTTCTTGACGTGGGATCAGAGTATGGTCTTCTGAAAGCTTCTGGTGCTACACGTCCTGATGGTTGGGCTTTTCGGTTCCCAAGCACCAATACAACCATCCTTTATTATTGGTCTGCAAGCCTCTGTGACTTGGAGCCCCTAGATATCTCTAACCCTATGACTGATGTTGCCATGCATCTGGATCGACCACCAGCATTTTTGCGTCGGTTCCTTCATAGATTTGATGTCCTTGTTCTGAACACTGGACATCATTGGAACAGAGGGAAGCTCAAGGCCAACCGGTGGATCATGTATGTTGGTGGTGTGCCTAACACTGATAAGAGGATTGCAGTGATTAATGGCGCCAAGAATCTTGCAGTTCATAGTATTATTGGCTGGGTAAACTCCAAACTTCCTAAATATCCTGGCTTGAAAGCATTCTATCGGTCCATATCTCCCCGGCATTTCTTTAATGGAGAGTGGAATACTGGCGGGACCTGTGACAATACTTCCCCTCAATCTGCTGGGAAGGAAGTTGTACAAGAGGAGTCCAGCGATCCTGTTGCTGCCACGGCTGTGAAGGGCACTGGCGTTAAGCTCTTGGACATCACAGCTTTGTCTCAGCTACGGGACGAGGGTCATATATCTCGATACAGTATCAGAGCCACACCAGGGGTGCAAGATTGCTTGCACTGGTGCTTACCGGGTGTTCCCGATACATGGAATGAAATTCTATTTGCACAAATCTAATTCGGTTCCGTTTGAATTCATGTAAAGGAAGAGCTACATAATATAACCCTTCGAGAAAAAGAATCTGCGGTTGCCATCGTGCGTCTCATTGGAGGTTGCCATTGGAGGCGAAAATTTTTCAAGTGGAGAGTCTCATGCAAGGCATCCTTCCCTCGATTTGCTTAACTGATTCTCAGTATTGTAGTCAGTATATGTAAATCATTTGTACACTGATCTACAACTAGCAGAGATGGATATACAAATTCTTCATTTTGTCATTCCTTGTAGTTTTCTGATAGTCGCAAGAAGGGTAGATGGAAGTGTTGTTAAGAGCAGGATATATGTCCGTAATGATTGTATGTCCCATATGTGCCATAATAGGTTTTATTTTTTTATTCATTTTTGAAAGTTGATAATTATTTATAATTATTACCTTAATTTCAAAAAGGTTTGGTTCAGTGTTTTATTTTTATCTTAGTTGATCTTGATTCAACATTAAAAATATATTAATTTTTGTGTAATAATTTATTATTTGAGTTTTAATAAGAATGTTATTTTCTCCTATTCATATATTATGATACGATTATATCATATTTAATTCGTTATGCATAGACGATGATTCCAGTAATAATGATTAAAGCCCAACTTCGAAATTTGAGTGTCAACATCAAGTATTATTTTTCAAATTCCTCCAATATTAATAGTCGATTTTAAAAAATAATACTCTCTCTTTTAAAAAAAGTTAATTTTAAATTTATATAATCTTTTTAATTATAAAGTATAATATACATAATGCACATTATTAGAAATAATAATGACGATATAAAACTTTTTTTTGAAAAAGGAGTTTTTTTTAAAAAAAAAAATATTAAAAACAGGCTTATTAAACTAATAACCGACCGAGGGGGATTGTAATTTAGCTGGAATAGAAAGAACACGTCTTTGAACTTTATGGACCCCACACATTAATCTAATGAAAAAATTGCGTGGGCGCGGAATTGAAAACACGTCTGTCTCCATGATTCTCTTCTCCGCCACCGTCGTTTTGTTTTCGTCCCCGCCACCCCACACTCTCTCCTCCCTCTCCGGCTGTCATTTTCGCTGCTTATTCAAATTCCACGATTGACAGCACCGCCACACCAGAACCACTGCCGCCGCTTCTCTATCTCTCTCGTCTTATGATCGGAACGCAAAAGTTTGAAGTGAGTGCTTTTTGTGATTTTTTAAGATCCAAACTGTTTGGAGGTTTGGTTTTGTCTGTGTACATTGTAGGTTAGCCATTTTAAAATAGAAGTCTCTGCATTTGTTATGCAATGCTCCTTCGTTTTGTCGCTACATTTTCCTTTTTTTCCTTTTTACTGGTGGTGATCTGAAGTTGAAGCAAGTTGCTGGATTATAGCTGCAATAATTGGGTGTTTATCTGCAAATTCGTCGATCCGAAAATTCATTTTATGCTACGCAAGTATGGAGATGCGATATATATATTTTAAATGTTTTTCCTGATTCATGTGGACATTGGCAGTAAAAAGTTCGATTCTTTGAGATTCCCTTTAAATGTAGAAGTATTTTGTTTGCATTGTTTGTTTGGTTTGAAATGTTTTCGTTTTTTTTGAAGTTCCGTTATGGTTCAACTGTACGTCTGGTTGGCAGCCACTTACAAGTTCTGCAATTTTACAGGCATTGATTTGGAGGGAACAGAAAGGCCCAGAAAATTGGGATGAATTGAAGTTTTTGCATACTTTTAGTAGTGAGGATGAAAGGAGGCTTTTTTGGTTTAAAGGTTGCACAGGTCTCTCTCATCCTCGCTGGTTTCGTATGCGTGGCTGTTCTTGCTTTGGCATGGACAAAAACTACATTTTTACGCCCACCTGACGAAATTGTGTTGCACCCGAGTCCAGGTCTGTAAATCCAATGTATCCCATCATTTAATCTGTAACTTTGCTGCAATGTTGGTGTTTGCAGTATGTGTTGACTGGTCTAAACCTTAAAATAATTCATGAAGGATATTGAACGTTGCAGAGAGCACAGCTTTGTTGTTGAGGAATAAATTAGTTTGAACTAAAGAGCTCGTTGTCTGGGTTTTAAAGTGCTATCTAAAGTGATTTTTGTAACCTAATGTCTTTTGAACTGATGTTCCCTGCTCAATAATTCTATCATGATGGCTTCATCTTGCAAATTAAAAAGGCCATAAGAGGCTTAACAAAGCAGACAAAGGTTCCTCCTTTTTTTTTTTTTTTGCTGTGGTTTAGAGATAGTTTATTGATTGATTGTAGAGACCTCAAAAGAATTTTGCTGGCATAATTTTGTTGGAGGGCTTGCTTGGGATGCTGTAGTAATTGATTGAATGTAAATCATTTCATTGGTTTTGTTCTTTAGTTCACATGGTTTGCGAGTGACAATCTTGATCTCTGTCTTCCCTGTTTTGTAACCAATGTTTATTTCTAATTGCATTTTCAGTCCAACACCTAGTTTTATTATTTTCCCAAAGGATAACGTTAAAACTTTGATCTGACATCCATAGTAAATGCTTTCTTGGCATTCTGTTCTTCTATTTTTTTTTTGAAGTCTGGAATTTTAAATTCTGGTCTTCTTGATTGTGGCACAGAAAATCTTTCAAGGGTCATAGAAGCTGCACATAGAGAAGATGTTCCAGAAAATAATAGTTCGAAAACGGCTGAAAATGACTTCATTGCACAGGAGAGATCTGTGGGCATGAGATCTTCCAATACAGTGTCTTCTTCAAGAGGACAACACAATAAACATTCCAAAACTTCTACAGGAACACGAGGTGAGACATTTAACAATGTTTGCGAGTTCTAATTTAAAGGATTATAATTGCAGTAAAACAGTTATAGTTTTGAAGTTTAAGGAAAAAGAATAAATAGGTTCAATGCTATTGTCTTTTTTACTTTTATTTATGTAGTTACTCTTTGTTGCACTCAGATCAATCACATGAACATGACTGAATTTAGTGGATGGGCTTGGTTTTTGGGGGACTCACTTTCACTGTCCCAATTACGTTTAATTTATTTTATTTATTTATTATTATTTTCTCATGTGGTACTCTTTGTTGTACTCAGTTCAATCACGTCAACATGACTTCATTTAGTAGATGGCTTGCTTTTATGTTGAACTCACTTTCAATGACCTGATTATTGTTCTTTGTATAATAATTTTTATGTACCAATATGAAGCAAACTTGTGAATAGACTTTATTGTGCTTTGAATATGCCATATTAAACAGCAACTATCGCATTAATTATATCTTATCTCTATTTTCAGACTGTAACTTTGGCAGAGGTAAATGGGTCATTGATGATACTCGACCTTTATATTCGGGATTGGGTTGTAAGCAATGGTTGTCCTCAATGTGGGCTTGTCGCATGGCACAACGCCCTGATTTTGAATATGAGAAATTGCTTTGGCAACCAAAAGATTGCGAGCTGGAAGACTTTAGTGGTCCAAAATTTTTGAGAAGGTAAATTTGTGATGCTTCTCTGCAATTTAAGAGGTGGAATTCTCTCTTTTTGTTTATCAATTTAAGAGGTGGAATTCTCTCTTTTTGTTTATTCCAACTTAATCTGCCTATATTAGGATTAAGGGTGCACTTGCTTGAGAGCCTGTAACTTTGAGCTTCACTTTATATCCAAACCGGAGCTTGAGCTCTTTGGGCTTGTGTAAAAGCAAAGTTCTAACTTTACTTATTTCTAACTATAGCTCTAATTAAAGGTCAAGTCGAGTCTCTTAAACATGAGGAACTTCTGGTAATGTCAAGATTAGTGTAATTGCAGCTTTTTTAATATATTATCCTGAGTATATAATTCATAATTCTTACTTCATTGAAAAAAAGATAATTTATGTTTAAGTTGGTTTATTGTCTTCATGTTGGATTTGTGAAGATACGTGTTTAATGTTTTCACTACATTTCAAATTGTGCATTATAATTTTTTGATGAAATTATAGGAAAATAAATCTTCTATTGCATGTTGAGTTGCAACACATTGTTTTTCTTTGTCTTTCTTCATTCTTTACATTCCAGTAATTGCAATCTGCAATTTTTCACTGTATGGTGTTATAATAAACTTCAATTTGATTTTATTTTATGTATCACTCTATGTGTGCTTTTTCTGATTTCTTTGTATTGTTACAATTTCTGATTTATTACTTTTATGTAATTGAAGATTCTTCAATAATTGCAAAAGTCTTCAATTTGATTACCAATATGCATATCAATCATTAATTTTAAAGTTTGGGCAATACTATTCATACACAAAGGCTACTGGAATGTGGAATTGGGTTGTGGGAGGTGTAGGAGAAGATGCTTAAAGATGACTTTTGTTGGAAATTGTATGGTATGCAATAAATTTATTCTCTTTTAAGATGAAGGTGAAGTGAATCTCAGTCTGATAAATGTTTAAAAATGTTTTTAGTGTGGAGGAAAAATTGCACGAATGGTGCATATGGAGCTTGTTAGTCTTACCTCACCTAAAAGATGAGTTGAGTTGTGTTTGAGTTTTACTCTATTTCTGCACTTGACCGGCCAGAACTTTACAAAGCCGAGCAGGATCAAGTCTAGGCAAGGCCGAGCAATTTGCTTGCTCATCTGCAGCCCCAACAATGCATATTATTTGGATTCTGTTGAATTTGCTATTTCTAGCTTTACATATTGGAACAGAACTTCCACCGTTGGATCTCAATTGTTGTGGAACAATCAATGTAACATGTCTTTATTTGTCAACTAACAATGTAACATATAGAGTGGCTCACCAATGTAAAGTAACGTGTCTGCATTAGAAGTGAGTAGCCTTGTGAAACTGGAACTGGTTTAAGTCGAAGGCAAAGTGTATCCCACTCTGATAAATGTTTAAAAATGTATGGTATGATTTCATGGCGGAAAAAGCACACATGATACGTATCGCTGATGGCAATTGTTAGCTTTTACTTGCCTACAAGTCGAGTCAAGTTATGTTTGAATTTGACTCTATTCCTCCACTTGATTGGCCAGAGGTTTGCAAAACTGATCTGGATTATCGCACTGAGCAATTTGCTCACTCATGTGCAGCCCCATTGTATATTATTTGGATTCTGTTCAATTGCCTTCTTCTCTTTTTTTTTTTTAGCCTTATGTATTGAATCAGAACTTCCTACTATTGAATTTCAATTGTGGTGGAACAGTAGCGAAGTGATGCTGGAACTGCTTGTTTGCTGGTTTCTTTATTTGTTATTAGTGGCTCATATTGCATTGTTAGCTTACAACTGGCACATTTTTCGAGTTTATTCAAGCATTTGATTTGGTGTCATGTGATTCAATTTCTTTCTTTTATGCCTCATATGAATGGTTGGTGCTTTTTGACTTTTACTGACTTCCTGGTGTATGAACTTACTCTCATGAGCATGCTTTCAGGATGTTCAATAAAACTCTGGCTTTTGTTGGGGATTCATTGGGTAGGCAGCAGTTCCAATCATTGATGTGCATGATCACCGGTGGTGAGGAAAGGCCCGATGTTCTTGATGTTGGAATAGAGTATGGTCTTGTCAAAGCTCCTGGTGCTAAACGTCCTGATGGTTGGGTTTATCGGTTTCCAAGCACTAATACCACAATCCTTTATTACTGGTCTGCAAGCCTCTGTGACTTGGAGCCCCTAAATATATCTAAACCTTTAACTGACATTGCCATGCACCTGGATCGGCCACCTGCATTTTTACAACGATTCCTTCACAGATTTGATGTCCTTGTCTTGAACACAGGACATCATTGGAATGCAGGGAAGCTTAAGGCCAACCGGTGGATTATGCATGTTGGTGGTGTGCCTAGTACTGATACGAGGATTGCAGATATGACTGTTGCCAAGAATTTTACAGTTTATAGTACCATTGGCTGGGTAAACTCTCAACTTCCCAAATATCCTGGCTTGAAAGTATTTTATCGGTCCATATCACCCAGGCATTACTTCAATGGAGACTGGAACACTGGAGGTACCTGTGACAGTACTTCTTTATCTGCTGGGAAGGAAGTTGTACAAGATAAGTCCAGTGATCCTGTCGCTGCGGGGGCTGTGAAGGGTACTGGTGTTAAGCTCTTAGACATCACAGCTTTGTCTCAGCTGAGAGAGGAGGGTCATATATCCCGATACAGTATTAGACCCACACCAGGGGTGCAAGATTGCTTGCACTGGTGCTTACCAGGTGTTCCAGATACTTGGAATGAAATTCTATTCGCACAAATCTAATTGAGGTTATGTTTCCTCTGAATTCTTGTAAAGAACTGCGTAATGTCACCCCATTTGAAAGGGAATCTGCAGTTGGAACCGAAATTGCTGTTCCTTGGTATGGCCAGAGTGGGTATTGGGAGGTCACCATTAGAGGCACGAGTTTTGCAGTGGAGAGTTTCATTCAAGACTCAGAAGTCTTATTTTTCCGTTGATTAGCCTGGACCAAAAATTGATAGTATCATTCATTGTTCGTGCATGTAAATCACCTGTACACTGTGTCATGAAAATAACAGATATCGGTATGCTAATTCTTTCTGGTCATTCATTGTAGTTTTCTTGTACTTACTCAAAATACTGGTAAATGACTTATTGAAAATAGGAGGAGAAGAGGTATAAAGAGCAAGACCTATGTACCTGTTATTCATTTGGTTCTGGAATCAACTTGGCTTGAGCACTTCATGAATGAAATAAACCCATGGTAATATAAAAGTAATATCCGTTGAAGCGTAACGCAATGCATTGTACTGTGTGGGCCCAAAAATGGCAAAGCTGTTGGTCAAGTTGGCTGCTGCTTGATTCTATCAACCCGTCTTTTTCACTCATGTAAAATTCCCGAATCAATCAATGTTGACTGGAGCTCATACAATGTGCATTCTTCTAAACAAAGGCCAATGGGCAGATGAGAGCTTTCTGAATGATTTCGTAAATCGTGCATTCACCGCAAAGTCCACACTTTCTCCTTATGCTCGTCATGTTCTTTATATGGATATCCGCAGGCAGGGGTCATTCCCTTCACTCTTA
The DNA here is from genome assembly GCA_020080225.1 of Gynochthodes officinalis. NCBI lineage: Eukaryota > Viridiplantae > Streptophyta > Magnoliopsida > Gentianales > Rubiaceae > Gynochthodes > Gynochthodes officinalis. Next base: position 42,323,359 of record CM034615.1, on the reverse strand, counting down.
CTGATGAGAATTTGGTTTCACGAGACATTGAACAAAAGGTCATCAAAAATTTCGGGAATTGGCCTATTTCTTACGGCATGCATAAAGTCTTTTGAGAAAAAAAAAAAAAAAATATGCCTATCATCATCATCGGGAGGAAGGAAAAAAAAAAAAAAATCTTTTTTTTTAAAATAAAATTTTAAAATTGAAATTCACACACATCACATCACAAAAGGCTCATTCATTCGAAAATAATGCAAACAACCAACACAACTTGAAAATCGACACTTTTCCAAGTTACCTGGAAGATGTTTTTTAATCTCTCTCTCTTTCTTGAGACAAATACTCGATTCTCGTAAGATGATAAACACTAATTTCAAAGCCCAACGATCTATGACTTAGTCGATACTTGGACTAAAAAGATAAACGTAACCATATATCTCTTTTATCTACTCCTCTTTTTTTTATAAAATATAAATAAAAGGTATGTTGCTACCTTTTTTTTATTAAGAAGCAGAGAAAGAATCTAAACAAACCTTAATGGATAAATAAATAAAAAAAAATAAATAATATACATATATATATATCATAGGCTTTTGACATCCAATGATTTGATTTTTTAATTATATCGATAGAGATATAAAATATCAAAAAAAAAAACCTAATCAAACCTTCAATAGAAGAAAAAAAAAAAATAGAAAAAAAGAGGTCCCAAAGAAAATAGAGAGAGAAAAGTGTATTTCCTATATTCCTCCTAATAATAATAACAATAATGTAAATCATGTATGTAAATATATAATATTAAAAAATATGCTCGAATGACCCTTCTCATAATGAGAATGTATAGAACCTCTATTTCTCGGATGGGATGTGGAATGAACTTATAATCATGGAATCGACTGATAATTACAGGTAGTTGTTCACGACATTCAACATCATTGTCTGCGCTTTTTAGGACAATCAACTCATCCAATCACTCTTGCCTGTGTTTACTGGTGGCCTGGGGCTGAGTGTCCATTCGATTATGTCTGAGTGAATTGAATATGTATATAATATTTTTATTTTTTTAATATTTAACCGTGTATTCAACATTTTAATTTGTTATTGTTATTTTATTTGTAGTGTGAATTTGAGATAAATTTTATTATTGATAATGCTTTAACAATTTGAGAGATGAGATCAAAATCAAAGACCAAATCTCAAATTAGATTTCAATAATTACATAATTACATGATCACCATATAGAAGATGATGTTGATAAAATATTTAATATTGATTCATTTCCCCAACAGTCCGATGAGCCACATGAGATTGACAATTCATTGAACTTTGACGCTAGTACATTGTCTCAATTTCCTACATATGATTTGGTTTATGAACGTTGTGGGTGTCCTCGTAAGGGACTATGTATAAGTGAATTCATTACATTTGATCTAGACTCATCGGAGACACAGGGGGTTCCAACGCCAAACTTGTGTAAACCCACAGCTCCAACTCCCTAGGCAACAATTGTGTAGAAATATTAGATCACTGTGGAACTTTATTTATTTATTTATTTATTTATTTTTTGTAAATTGTTCAAAATTATAACTTCTTTCTAGTTTTAGTTTTTTTGGTATAAAGTTTGTGCGTTTGAGGTTGACACATTTTGAATTTTGATACTTTTTCATGGTTACGTGTGCATAAAAAATTAATTAAAAATATAATAAATTGTTATTCAATGATAGTATGAAAAATAATGTATGAGAAAATAATATACAAAAATAATATATAGAAATAATGTTAATACAAGAAATAATAATATATAAAAATAATGTTCAAAAATAAAATTTTTTCATAGTTTCTTATGAAATAAAGTACAGAAAAATAATGTACAAAAATAATATGCAACAATAAATGAAGAACAAAAAATTAAAATTCTCTATTTTGGTTAAAAATTGAGGCATGTACAATTTTTTTTCCTTTCAATAAATTGGTACGGAATAATAATATTCACAAATTTAAAAATAATATACACAAAAATAATGTTCAAAAATTAATTTTTCTTGTAATTATTTAACAAATAAAGTACACAAAACGATGTATACAAAAATAATGTACAAAAATAATTGAATAATAAAAAATTAAAGTCCTTCATTTTAAATAAAAAGTAAGGTGTGTATATTTTTTTTTTCTTTCAATAAATTTGTTACAATTGAATAATTAAAAAAAAAATACTAAAGTTGATTTTTTCAGCAAATTTGAAACTCCTTACAGAACAACAATATATATTTTTTTAAAAAATAAATATTCTGTCAATTTACTCTGTTAAAAATAAAGGAAAATGTTTCCCTCACCTACAACTCCATGCTCACAAAAATTGGTTATGGATAATCCTACGCCGGATCCATATGGCGAAGTGAAACTGTGAAACTGTGAAACTGCAATTTCCCTTCATCTCACGCAAAATAATGCACGTCCAAACGAAAGCATCAGCAATTACTGAGTCAATCTCATCCCTTTCATTTTGTAACCATCACCATCAGACCAACCCAAAAGCCAAGCAGGCAGGGACATTCGCCACATGACCATGAAGTTGAACCCCATTAACATTAATGGGGAAAAACAAAAAATCCAAAATAGTAAAAAAATTTACAAAAAAAAATCTGCAAAACTGCTTGGATAAATTTTGCCAACCTGGCTGCCACGCCGGCAGATTATTTATCTTTTCATAAATACATCCATAATAAATTACTAATCATCATCACAATTCAGAACTTATAATGCAACCCAAAGTCATAATTCATAAATTATTGTTTCAGGTGGAAGAAAAATCATAGTAAATTATTGGAGGAGGAAAAAAAACAGAAAAGAAAGGAAAAGAAAAGAAAAGAGACAGAATCCAACTTGCAAATATAGGAAGAAAACAAAGCAGGCATCGGAATAGCCGTTAATGCCCATCGCTTTCTCCGAATCCAATCAAACAAAGAAAACTCTAGCACTAATCCACTATACCCCATTACCATTTTTATTGCATTTTACAATTTTCCCATCGCAAAACTTCGGCAACATCCGTCCTTTCCTTCCCCTTGTCCAGTTTTTTGTCCTTTCCAGCTCGCTCGCGAAGCCGCGATCACTGACAAAAGGAAAAAATTGCAGCTTTTTTTTTTTTTTCCTTCCTATGGCGGAGGAGTTTGCGAGGGCCGTGGAAGACGGCATAAGGCTGTCGAAAAGAGTATACTTTGGGAAAGATAGGGCGGTTGCTCCTCCGAGACCGATGACGGCTATGGACAAGACGCCGGAGCAAAGTTACCTGCCTTCGGCGGTGATGGTTTATGCGGTCATATTTGATCCAGCAATCGTGGATAATCCGGATGTTCCCAGCTATCAGCCTCACGTGCACGGTAGGTGTGATCCTCCGGCGTTGATTCCGCTTCAGATGAACGGGGTTTCGCTCGAAGCTGATTGTTATTTGGACACGGCTTTTGTTACCGTTAGCGGGTCCTGGCGCGTGCATTGCGTGATGGGCAGCCGGAGTTGTGATTGTCGTATTGCTGTTCCAATGGGTGAACAGGTAAAAAAAAAAAAAAACCTTTGATAAAGTTTGGATTTTTATGACTCAATCTGATTATTATTATATTTTTTTGGGGTTTTTGGGTTTTTGTGCTTTAGGTGAAAAAGGTTGGAACTTTGAAAAATTATTGTGGTAAACTACAAATAGCTAATTGACTTTTAGCATTTTCTGTGGTTCAACTTGCATTCTTATTTTGGGGTATTCTTGTATTTGCATGGGGTTGGGTTTGATAAGACTGCTATTCTAATACAGTTTTACCGAAATTTGGTGAGAACTAATGGAAATTTCATAGCTTACAAGCTCAAGAAGAATGTCGAACAGAGCTTTATTTGGTTCTTTAAACCCAAGTATATAGATTGTTGATGGATTTGCTAGTAGTGAGGAAAATTATGAAAAACAAATTGTGAGGTCAAAAGCAAAGGTAGTTAAATGGTATTTGTGTCTGAAATTGAATGTTGATTATGAGTTGAGGATGGAGATATACGGACCTCTAGAGTTGAACTCCTGGGGAATCTTTTCAAGGTTGGTCTTCAGGAAAATGAATACGGAGCAAGTCACTCTTCTAACATATTGCTTTACATTTGGACTTGGAATAGGTTGTCTTGTCTCCTTGGAACCTCCTTTACATTATGGAAAGATTACTTGTTGACTCGAGATTTCCAGAACTCTTATCTAAAATTAATACACAAGCAAATAAATCAACTATCATGGAACCTTTGGATGTAGTATCGTTGGTTTTCATGTGGCTGCATTAGTTACTCTTACGAACATCCAGTTTATGGATGTTTATGACTACTTAAGCTGTATACAAATAAGGTTGATAAAGATAAGATTTTATGCATTTTAGCTGTGGAGAACTTCCAAAATTGTTGTGCTAGACTGCAAATAATTTATGGACTCTTAGCAAATTCTGTGGTTCAATTACATTGTTAATCTTCTTCTTCCTTTTCTTTTTTTCCCAAAAATGTTGTCAAGGTTCATGGCAGAAAGTTCTCTCCATTTTGGTTCCTGAATTACTAAAATGTCTTCTAAATTCTTCTTCTTCTTCCTTTTTTTTCCTCTTTTAATTCATCTGAAGATTCACTTTAACTTCTGCACATCATCTCAAATTACTACTTGAAAACTAGCATGCATTGTCAGATTGACGGCACAACTTAACCACTTTGTTTTCTATTCTGTCTAGTTGCAATACAAGTTAGTTTGTTATTTTGACTTAGATATGTTGTTAAATTCTTCTGTCTTGGAATTCTAGACATTTTATATTGGAGCTTTTTCCTGTTTCACAAGAAGTGAAACGATGCTAATTGTTTGTTCTCAAGTGATACATTATTTGGCTAACAGGGTTCAATTCTAGGTGTTGAAGTCGAGGTTCCAAGAAAATCATATTGCACTCAATTTATTACGATGGATGAAGAAAGAGATTCAGATAAGGGAGCAAAAGGTCAAGACATTTGCCTTTTAAAACCACATAATTTCACTCTTACCATCCCCCAGGTAAATATTTAAATGTATGTACTGGATGTTCGTGTTCTTTTTGTTAGATAATAAGTTTTGTGTCTGTAAAGTTCATCTTTTGTCATTTTCAGGTTGATGGCGGATGCAATATTTCTGTTAAAGTTAGGTGGTCTCAGAAATTGTCATTTCATAAAGGGCAATTCACCCTGAATATTCCCTTTAGTTTCCCTGAGTTTGTCACTCCTGCTGGGTTAAAAGTTTCTAAAAAGGAAAAAATAAAGTTAAATGTGAACTCTGGTCCAGGAACAGAGGTTTTGTGTAAGACAACCAGCCATCCTCTCAAGGTATCAATTCCCTTCAGTTCATTGGTTAATGGTTATGGACGTTACTGAAGATCTAATGCATGAAATGTACTGTGCCAATTGCAGGAACTACACCGCCAAGCAGGACAATTAGTTTTTTCATATGAATCTGAAGTTCTTACATGGTCAAGTTGCGACTTTACCTTTACATGCAATGTAAGATTCTCTCTCTCTCTCTCTTGTTATTTTAAATATTAAGTGCAATATGAGCTTCCATTCCGGTAAAATCAGAGATCATGGTAGTTTCTCTTTAAAAATGGGAAGGGAAAAAGGATGAAGAAAAGAAAGTGAAGCCAGACTAAAAAAAAAGGTCATAAAGCAGCTTATTTACTTGGCATTTATGTTTTTAATTGCAGATTTCTACTGGTCAAACCTATGGTGGTGTGCTTTTGCAATCTCCATTGCCAATTGATGTTGATAAGAGGGAGTTGTTCTACTGCTATCTTTTTCCTGGCAACGAAGCCAGAAAGGTTGGTTGAGCATCTTCACTGGTGGCATTATGACACTTGGAAGAAATTCTTTTGATCTTAGCTGCTTAAGGGCAAGACTTATCTTTATGGACTATCGCTCATGTGTGCATGTAAAATAAATGAATAAGTAAAGGCAAGAAGAGAAGAAATGATTTCTTTTGAGTTGCGTGCATCTTTCATAGCTGAAATGATATATTGTCATCCTTATAGTAGGTGAATTAGGGCAAAAATTGTGGTTAATCAAATTAAATGAATTTGATGATTATTAATAAAATCAAATAATCATGCAACAGCATTATTTTTTTTGTGGGTAGAGAATCAAACAGTTAAATTATGACCTATTCTGCTTTGTGACTTTGTTATTTTTTCTTCATGGCTGGATATGTGCATGTAAATACATTTTTTTGGTTTTAAATGCAGTTTCCTTTTTCCTTTTTTTCTTTTTTTTAAAGTCCAACATTTTTCACTTTGCCTTTGAAAATGTGTCAATATTAATGAGAGATCGCGGATGTTGAGCAAGAATCATGTATATGTGTGTGTGTATCATTTTTATCTATCCCTGACCTCCTTTGTTCCCTTTTATTGTTCACATTGTGATCTGAAGAACAGACAAGGTTTCATAGAAAAACTGACCAAGGAAAGGGAATTTCTAAATGGTGGCTCACGAATATCTAATAGGGTCTCTAAGATACTATTTGCAGCCATAATTTCGAGTGAGATGGTTCCTAAAGAGTTAGATTTCACTGAATGTCAGACCAATTAGTTTTTGACTTGTGAATTCTATTGTGATTCTACATTGACTTTGTGGGAGAACTAGCACTGCTGGCTGTTACTACCTGCAGAGGACATGAAATAGGTTCTTATATTTTGGCTAGAGTAATACTTTTAATGTTTTTGTACTTTCTCAAATGTCCTCATACAGTCATTTGTTTGTTTTTAACCGTTATTGTCACTATTAAATTGTGTTGAATACACACTGATGTTCAATGCAGTTAAATTGTTATGCTTTTGGGTTTATTCAATCTTATTTTAATGGTCTTAGATACTTTAAATTTATAATGCTGTCCACATTGTTACAGTGATATATGTGCAAGAAAAGAATGTAAGTTGAGTGCGAGAGAGAGAGGGAGAGTTTTTGTGTTAATTTTCCTCGTAGTCATTTTTGTGTTTCTTTAACTTTGTTTGTTTCATGGTTGCATTTGCCCCAATAGATGAGAAAATGAGAGAAACACGCTTGTGGTTTGGACATGCGTGTAGGAGACCCCTAGATGCACCGGTACAGTGTCTAGAGATTAGAGAATTATTAACTCAAACTAACAGAGGAAGAGGAAAACCTAAAAAGATTTGGAAAGAACTTATTAAAAATGACATGAATTATCTAAACGTAAACGAAAATATGTGCTTTAATACAAAGCGATAGTGAGATATGATTCATAGTGCTGACCCACATAGTGGGATATAAAGGCTTAGTTGTTGTTGTTTGCATTATGGTTGCATCCTTGTAATGGCAAACTTCGACTCATGTGATCCTCCATTTACATGATAGGTTTTCAGAAAAGAATTGGTGTTTGTTGTTGACATAAGTGGAAGCATGAGAGGAAAACCACTTGAAGATACCAAGAGTGCTCTTTTTGCGTCATTATCCAAGCTTGAGCCCCAGGATTTATTTAATGTGATTGCCTTCAATGGCGAAACTTATATATTTTCATCATCATTGGTGCCAGCAACTACAGAAACTGTTGGGAATGCTACTCAATGGATTAACATGAATTTTGTTGCAGGCGGTGATACAAATATTTTACTTCCTTTGACTCAGGTCTCAATTCTTTCTCCAGCATTCTGAGTATACTCCTCCATATTCTGTTTGCAATTCATGCCTACTCCACCCTCTTATCAATCTTTCTCTTACTTGTTGCTTTGAAGGAATTATAACTTGTTTGATAATGAAGCACTCATGTACCAATTAGCATAAAATATGTTTTCAACATTTCCATTTAACAATTGCCATAACTAAAATGGTATATTTATTCTGGTTTCCCAAAAACAGTATAGATACACCAGAACTGCCAAAACAAGGGTGCTTGTGTTTTTAATTAATAGTTTCTGGAAGTTAAAAATTATAACGTCCATGCCTTATTATGTCGCTCATGGTTTCACGCTGAGGTGAGGCATTCTAAGGGCAATTAGAAGTGAATTGTCTCCTTTTTCAGTTTCTTTGTCCAGATAATTAATGCAAATGGACAAGAAATCTAATCATTGTATGTATTCTAATTTATGCCAGTTGAATAGTTTCTAGAAGTAGTAGGTGTTGTAGTTTGCTTTGCATATGATGTGCAGTAGGTGATGGCAATTTTTACCTCCTGAACTTGCTGTATCTGGTAAATTTTTTCTTATCTGGGAATTCTGTTCCTTCTCTTTGTGTTGGAAGGAGGCGCTTAAACATACTTAGTTTATTGGGGAATATAGAGTAAAGAGATGAAAGCTTACAGTGTTTTATAATACTTACTCATTAAAAAAAAAAGAGGAAAAATTGTAGTTCTTACAAATGTCCCTTCACCCTTGCATGTTCACACTTATCTAAATTTTGCATCAAATGTAGTCCTAGTGCTCATTGGAACTTGCTCTGAAAGATGTATTCATTTCTCAGGCAACACAGATGTTATCAGATACTCAGAACTGCATACCTATTGTTTTCCTAATCACTGATGGAGCTGTTGAAGATGAAAGGCACATTTGTGATGTAGTGAAACATAGTTTCACGGAGAAAAGAAAGATATGCCCACGAATTTATACACTGGGCATAGGTATGTTTGTCAATTCCTGTTGTTTCTCACAGTCTATAAATGAATTTGAAACATGAAGGAATTAGACATTCACTTTGCTTCGTCCCTCAAAATTTTGCCTTTGAATGTTGTCAGAAACCATACTTTAAATTTGTTCAAGAATTACCTTGCCTGGAGAAGAAAATTTTTCTAATTACTAGTGTTGCACACACGATGAGTAAATACTATGTTAAACATGCTTAGAACTGCAACTCTACCTGCATCAAAAAAAATAAAAATTGAAATGGATTTGATGTCCTTTTCTTTTGCTTATCTGCAAGATTCTGAAGAATTGACAACTTCATTGCTACTTGACATGGAGACATTTAGTAATTGTGAATTGTGGTTATGCTAAATTGTTTCTCCTTTTCATTTGGTTTCTTTTATGTTCGATTTTGAGGCAAGTACCAGACATAAAGGTTAATGAATCCCATCTTCAACTCCAGCTCAGGATGTTACTTTTTGTCCTGAGTGATGAAGTTTTTTCCACCAGTACTGCCGTTGTCTGCCGTAATAGTTGCTTTTGAATAGCTATTTGATGGTTTTGTTGAAAATTGTAATTGTTAAAGTTCGGGGTTTTACTGAAGTGGTCCTTTTTCTCTCCCATTTGTCTTTACCCTGTTGCTGTTCAACCCATGATGGTGGAGGGCTACATTTCTCTAGGGTGGTTACGATCCTAGTTCTTTTATGCTGGCAAATAAGTTGTTTGGCCAATTTACTTTGAAGTTTGATATAAGGATTGTACGTGAATATAGTAGAATGCACCAAATTTTAAGCCCTGTTTAACTGGACTTCCAATTTCCAACATTTTCAGGTTCATTTTGTAACCATTATTTTCTTCGGCTGCTTGCTATGATTGGCCGTGGTCATCATGAGGCTTCGTATGATGCAGGTGCGTTTGTATAACAAACACACACATGCACGCACATATATGAAGAAAATATACTTCTGCTGGAAGGGGATGATTTGATGATGGAATTGTGAATATTATCTTGTTGGAATAAATTCTTTGTAGTTGAAAATGTGCTTTGGAGTGTTTGTGACTATATGATGTCATGTTTGAGACTATGATCTTAATAACATTTTTTTCGTGCTATTAATAGTCTGCTTCTTGCGTACTAAGATGCCTTATTTACAAGAAGCAGCCTCTTTGCTCACCAAGTGTCACTCTGGATTCCTTGATCCTGCAGTGGAAGCTTCAGTTCTCATAATATTGCACGCATGATAATTATTTGTTTTGATATTTTAGATCTAATAAGTACTAGTAGCAAGTCACACATACTATAACATACTTCATGACGTGTTAAAAGAATTCTGGTGTCCAAGTTTAGTGACAAAATAGTTGGCCTGCTGACAGCCCAGCCAATGCTCATGACACATTATTGTTTCATAAGTCGGGGTTACTAACACCAATGTGGTGGCTGTATAAGTCATGCTTTATCTTAGTCCAATATTTAGATATAAAGGCTCATTTTATAATTTTTTTTCCCATTTATTTCTTTGCGGTTGGGGTGATTTCTACTGTGGTTTTGTAAGATTGACTTTGAAGTGTAAAATGGTGTTGCTTGTGAAAGTATAAAAGGATAACTATAATTTATAATAAATGATTGTTTTTGGGTTTTCATCAGAATCTATCGAAGTTCGGATTGATGGCCTCTTTGCTAGACTTTCATCTATCATTCTGGCAAATATTGCCTTTGAGAATCTTGGTGATCTTAATGAATTTGAGGTATGATTGCATCTTCCTTATCTTTGCATTTTTTTGCTGTATTTAGGTTTATCATGTCTTGTACTATGTACACGTGCATTATGTGAAATTTAGCTCCAGATCCCTATCTTATACACTACTGGTTGCCAATATTTTAATAGGCAAAATCTTATCATCAAAAAGCAGTCATCTTGCAAAAGAAGTTTTTAATCCTATTCAGAAGGATAATGTACACATTAAATCTCCTCCTTTTGTGATGGAATGTTATTCTGGTACTCTAGAATCCAGATGTTAGGTAGTGATACGAGCTTACAATGGCTAATTTACATATCTGAAATTGGTGTACAAGCACAACCATAAAATCCTTTTCATGTGAAGGGATGATCATCCTATTTTAAGAGCTTAGTGTTCCTTCTTTGGATTGTGAATGTTAGGTTTTGTATCGTATTTCCTTGATCTTATGGTGTAGTTCAGATACTGTTTTTACTCTTCCGCTTAACTTGATAAATTACTTATTTTTTACTTTATTTAACAAATGCTGCCTTCTTCATTAGGTCTATCCTCCTCAAATTCCAGACATTTCATCTGAAAGCCCCTTGATCATATCAGGCAGATACCAGGGAACATTTCCTGATATCCTTTCAGTTACAGGAATCTATGCAGATATGAGCAATTTTGCTGCAGACCTGAAGGTACATGAGGCAAAGGACATACCACTTCACAAGGTAAGACTGAGAATTCGTGCCTTCATGTGAAGCTAATATGTGATGTAGTTATGAGTATTATTAGAATTTTGGTTTTAGCTCTTTTCCTGATTATGCTATTCTCGTAATTTGTTGTTTCCTTTTTGCCAACCGTTTTCAAGGATGACTTCTGTTTCTGTTATAACAGTTTTCAGAAGTTATGAAGAAAGTGTTGGCACTTTTTTGAAACCACAAATATATATATAAGTACATAAATAACAGATTTCAAAAAGCTGTCTTGATTTAGCATTGTAAATCTGACAAACTGTTTCTTGTGCAACAGGTTAACATTAAGCAACAGATTGAATTACTCACATCAGAGGCATGGTTTGCAGAAAATAAGGAGCTTGAGGCAAAGGTCTTTTCCATTCTGTAAACTAGCATTGCATGAGTACTGAGGGCCATAATACACTAGAAAGAGCTAAATGGATAGAAATAATACAGGCTCATTTGATCTGAGATGCATGGTTGATAGAATGTGAAAGATCTACAAAATTGCTCACTGAGTTCCAAAAGCAGAAGTTTCATTTGTCCACATCCTTACAAGATAGCATCCATATTTCAGGATTTATTTCGCTAATTATTCCATCTGTTGGTCATCCTGATCTTCACAAGCACAATATTAGGGATGAGTATCTAAGAATTTAATGTAAAATATAAATAGGTTAACTAAAATTGATTATAATCAAAAGGGAACTAGGAAAATGTGGAGTAACACTACTTTTCCTTATATGCAGAGAAGTAATTATCTATAATTAGTTACTTTTGTGAACTACTATATTATTGAGACTATCCAAGAAACAAAGTAGGATATCCATTCAGATTTGTTTTAATATTAATAGTTTATTAGGTTCTGCTGAAATTTCTGGTTCTGACATCCTTGCAGCTATTGCACCTTTGAAAAACACAGCATTTGAGTTGGTTCAGCATTATATTTATTTCCCAGCTATTTTAAAAAACAATCATCACTTATACTTGCTCTGTTTACAGATAGCTAAGATGAGTCTGCAGAATTCCACTGTTTCTGAGTTTACGCACATGGTGTTGCTAGAAACTGACACAGTAAACAAACAGCAGGTTTATATTGCTGCCAGAAAAGCTCTCACTTATACAAAACCCTCCCTCCCTCCCTCCCTCCCCCCAATTTTTTTTGTCATTGATTTACTGGAGGTGATTATGGCAGGTTCCCAGCAAAGCTGGTGCTTTAAAAAAAGATCCTAAACCTCAGAGGACAATAATCAATCGAAACCTTGGTGTCGGTTTTGGGAACTTAACTGCTACAGCTGACAACGTTCCCCCAGGATCTGATGAGATAAAACTCCCTGAAGCTGCCGAGATACTAGTAAAGGCAGCATCCAACTGTTGTGGGAAGCTCTGCAACTACTGCTGCTGCATGTGCTGTATTAAGACCTGTTCACGGATAAATGACCAGTGTGCAATTGTTTTGACACAACTCTGTGGTTCATTGGCATGTCTAGGCTGCTTCTATTGTTGTGACGCATGCTGTTCTGGGCAGGATGGATGAGTAATTATAATGCCGCGCAACTAACCCGTTTTTTTTGGTTGTACATTTGTCTGATAGAACATGCATAATAAATTTGTGCATAGCAACACAAGGCCTCTAGTAAGCCAATATATTTGGCGTATGTCTTTATGAGGTGCCTTGTTGTACCCTTCCTTTTTCCACAGAATCTTGTAAGCACCAAAAGAATTTTCTGTTGAAACTTCATATAACTATTTATACGTAACAAAATATCTGAATCATATTATGATGTAGAAAATTTATCTTGCCCTGCAAAGAATGGGTTTCGCTTAACAAAAGTCTATTTTCTTACCTAATTTCTCACCCTCCTCAGCCCTCCATTTACTTTTGAAGACGGAAATCAAAAAGCATAGCATGATGAAACGGTCGGCTGAACAATCACTTTAACAACTCAACAAAATTTGCAGGCATGACGAAACATTTAGCTGAACATTCACCCGAATTCTTAGATGCTTTTCGCAAATTTTGCATAAATAAATCGTTTGAGAAAAGATTATGAAGTCGATGTACTCGCTGGTAGATTAGCCCCGACCATATGATATGCATCCGCCATGGAAAAGGCGCATTTGAAAATAGCCATTTCCAACATTGTCTAGCCTTAGCCACTTGAGTGGCTTTTACCCCTCAATCCCTTCGCCAGTTCTAAATTTGGTTATTTCGTCCTCTTCCATGATCAACTTCTTAGATACCAATTCTTGTGAGCTTCGTTTGCTAATGATCACACCACAGAAGATTCCTCACTGTTTCCCACTTTCCTTCATCCAGATATGCTCTTGCCTGCTTCATGGCAATACGATATTGTTCCTCTTCCCTTAAACTAAGATTACCCTAGTTAGACAAATAACTGCTCTAAACAATAACAAGAAAATAGGAGATAAGGATCTTACTTTTTCACCTTCCAATGGTCAACAGTCAACACTTCCTCTGAATAAACCCAAATCTCCATTTATTTCTTGTGGACCATTAGTCGGTCATTTTCCATCTTTGACATCCATTATGCTTGTTTAGCCTAAAACGGCCCACATAAACAGATATAAAGAAAGTTATTACTATAAACAGGTTGTTAATATCTACTCAGAACTAGAATAGATTCAGCACCAGAGCATTTTATCGAGTATCAGATATCATGAAAAGGAAGGTTGTGAAAACAAGATTATCCAAGCTACTCCAAAGCCTAAAGCAGTAGACAACACTATGCTCTGAAAATTTATAATGATAGGTAGTTAAATATATAATATTGCTCAAAATTTCAACTAATCATAGTTAGACTAATAAATGTTTGAGCAAATCTAAGTAGTGCTTTACCAACATATGACCTTCAAAACTCAGGATGTAAGAAGAAAGAGCCAGTTAGCAGCAACTTGAATCTACCAACACATGTCAAAATCAACTAACACATGTCAAAATCAACTACTGCAGTTGACATTTGCCATATGTTTAATAATTAGAGCTCTGAGATAAAATACAACAGTGAGAATATAAATAACATGATTTTCAAGCAGCATTTCAGAATAAAATTACTCATCCCTCCCCAGTTTCTGCCAGAAAATATTTATTATAGTGTACAGTAAATGAAAAATGTGTTCATCGGGAAGTAAACAATGAACTCACAAGCTCTTCAAGGTCCTGCAAGTTTCAATAGAGCATGTCCTCTCCCGTGATTAGCTTCCTAATTATGTGCTACAAAAACAGTTCTGTTCTCTCAGTTAGATTGAACCCCTTATGGAACATCTCTTCCATTACTTTTCTTGCCTCTGCAGTCCGACCAAGTTTTAGAAGACCCTTTACTACAATATCATAACTCCAACGATTTGGTTCATGCCCCTTTTTGTGTAACTGGCTAAGGTACTTGCAGGCAAGATTTATTTGGCTCATGCTTAGTCTTTGCAACAATATATTGTATGTAAATGAGTCAAGAGGAAAGCAACTTCGCATTAGTTCTTCCATATTGGTAATGTCTTCTCCCCACCTAACAGAATCAGAAAAGACATCCATTAGCTTGCCAAGGTTGCAACTTTTAGGTGTCAAATTTTGTAGATTGCGTGATTTGGCCCAAGCATTGAAGAGCTCCCGAGAACTACAAGAGTGCAATAGCAGTACATTGCCAATAAATGATGACATTTGGCGACCAATTAGTAACAAATCATCAATGATTTCTACAGCCACATAATATTGTCTACAAGTGCAGAGCAACTTCACAAGTTCTTCATAGCATTCAATACTGGGCTTCAGTTGGCTCGCCCTCATCTCCCAGAAGATCTCCAATGCACAATCCTGCCTACAGGCTTTGCAGAGACCAACAATCATTGCATGCCAAAACTTCCTCTTGACCACCCTTCTTTTGGACACATCGCGAAAGAAATTTAAAGCATCAGCAATTTTGTCATTCTTTAAATAACTTTGCAACATAAGTATGTCAGACCTCACATTTGGTTGAATACCACTCCTCTCCATGATAGTATAAACTTGTCTAGCCAATTGATACTTTCCAGCATGGCCAGCTCCATCAATAAAGAGATTGAAAAGCTGGCATGTAGGTTCATAACGAGACATTTGCATCTCCAGCAATCTGAAGAATTGATTCTCTGGATCATCCATCTCACATACACGGCAAATTACAGGCCTAAAAAATTTCCTGTCTGGCTTGTGACCCTTTTCTTGCATCTCTATGAGTAGACTAGCTGCAATATCTCCCCTACCTGCCTTGTAAAAGCCGTTAATCAAGCTGGCATAAGCATTCCTGCCAGGTACTTTGTTTAATCTGTTAAGCTGTCCGTGTAACATGTAACCCTCCTCCAATTTCTTGGACTCACATAAAGCTGTTATGAACTTGTCATAGATTGCCTGGCTAAGAACAAAATTCTTTTCAAGAGCAACAATTACAAATTCCATCATTTTATCAAACTTTCTCTCCCTGCAAAGGGCATCAGCAATAATAGAAAAAGTCCTTTTACCAGGGAGATAGCCTTGTTCAATTGCATTTCTCAGTACACGACATGCATCATCAACACTTGCATCCCCAAAAAGACTATTTATAAGATAGTTGTAAGCCACGGCATTCACAGAAAGACCAAACTCAGCCCTCGAATCGTACAATCCCATAGCCACGTCTAACATCCCCAATTTACAAAAGAAACACAAAGTAGCATTCATAGTAAACGCATCAGGCACTATATCATGCTCTTTCATCTCTGTCAACAAGTCATAAACCTCCCGTAGTCTATTATCCCTCAACAGCCTACCCACTAACGTATTGTAACGAAATACATCAGGGACATACCCATCAAGCTCTTTCTTACCCCTCAAAAACTCCAAGGCCCCATCAACCTTTCCAGCCTGAACAAGGTCCTTAATCCACACACTGTAAGTTTGCTCCAAAGGAACAGTACCCATTTTGTTAACCTCTTCTACCAATTGACCGGCCCTCTCGAACTGTTTATCTTTACACAAAGCATCCACAAAAGTGGCTACGATTACCCCATTTAAACCCACTTTCCCAGTAACATTGCCCGCCATCAAACGCCTTAAATACTCCTCAGCCCTTTCCAAGTCATTCTGCTTACATAAGCTCTTCAACAATATGGAATGCGTGAACCCACTCTCAAGCCCACGTAATCTAATCTGATCAGCAATCACATCCACCACATCAAAGTACTCATGTTCAATTAAAGAATTCAAAAAAACATGGTAGGAGAAATTATCTAAGTCCAATCCTTGAAACCGCATTTTACCAAACAACTGGAGTGCCTTATCAGGTTTGCCTGCCACAGAATAACCAATTACTAAAATACTATGGAACTTGACTTGGTGCTGATATCTTTGCTTCCCATACACATCTAAGAACTCAAGCATGAGAGACATAAGCTTAGCCTTGGACAAAATTCGGAAAATTGCGTGAAAAGTGGCGGCTGTGTGGTGAAACCCATGCTGCTGCCCAGCCCAATCAAAGAATTTAAGGCAAGAAAGTAAATCTTTTTCTGACTTCCCATAATTCAATACATCGAGAACTAGAGCCTCCGATAGCCGGAGGTTAAGGCGGCAGAGCGCGGCGTCGGCAGCGGCGCTGTCTTGCATTTGCAAAATCTCGAAGATTTGGTCGAGAAACGGGCTTTTTCGGGACAAGAACCATTCTTTGAATGGAATTAAGATATCATTCACTTGAGGTGGTGGTGGTGGTGGTGACTGTGGAGATGAAGATGCTGATGTGGGTTGATAGAGGTAAGATGTAAATCTAAGATGGGAGGTCTGTTTGGTGGAGGCGGCGGAAGCTTCGGCAGCGCTGCTGGAGATAGACTGAAAAAGATACAGAGGGAGAGGGCAAAGAGAGGGCCTGGATGATCTAGCGCATCTAATTGTTAGCATAATTAATTCCCTAGCGAAGAAGCTTGGATTTTATGTGCTGGGGAGAAAGAATGGTGACAATAGATATGGTGGTCATTCTAGACTTATCGTAGCGGTCATGGAGGTGGCAGAAGGGTAGAAAGTGGCGGCGGCCAGTTTTATTTCGGGCAGAAGCTCAGCTCCTCCACCACGACGACGGCACTGAGGAGTGGTGCAAAGAAAGCCAGAAGAATAATAAACAACGAAGGAGGAGGGAAAAAAAAAGTAATAATAAAATAAGTCAATGAATTTGTGTTCTACTTTATTATTTTTTTAAATTAAACTTTTGTGCTTCATTTGTTTTTTCAAGTAATTAAGACACTTAAGGTGATATTTTTAAGGTTAAAGTACGCCGTTTAAACCCTAATAATGTGATGACCTACGTGTAATTTTAGTTTGATATTTAGTTTAGTTGCATGCAAGTACATCAACCTATGCCTAATAAGATTTAAGAGGAGAATTAAATTTCAGGAGTAAGATTTACCAAGTGTGTACTCTTGATAATGGATGCGGATTCCTTTGTTAATAAAAAAAAGAAGAATTAATTTCTTTAATGGTCACTCAAAAATCAATTAAGCCAAAAACTACAATATTGGCAAAAAAAAAAAAATTTAATTACTAAAACTCCTTTTAAGTTTATATTTATTATTAATCAAACTTTATAATTTAAAAAAACTATCAAAACCCCCCTTAGATTTTAAAAATTTATAACAGTTGAGTCCAAACTAACATATTTGGTTTGTTACCGTTTATTACCGTAGTTTTCTCTAAAAAAATGGATTCAAACCAGGACAAAATTGCCCTCCTGCAATTGATTTCAACCTCACAATACCCGTTTTGCTGTTTCGCCATTCTCAATTCCGATTCGGCCAAGACATACAACCTCTTGGCTCACAAGTTACAAGAGCTACTCAAAAACGGTTCATAGTATACATGCAAATTTCAAGTAGAATATCACCAGGAATGTTTGCAAGTTGTATTTCTGGTATCCTGCCACAGGCCTTTCTCAAACTAATTGTGCAGTTAACCAAAATACAGTTTTTTTTCAGATGCATACCACCTGTTTCTAGAAAAAAGAAGGCATACCACCGAAAACTAGTTTACTGAAATCAAAGCAAAAAAAATCCTTTCCCTTTGGGTTCCTCGTATAGTCCACAAACAAGAACAATCATCACAACAAGAAGAGCAGGAAACAATGTACGAAGCATTACGTGTAAACTAGTTTACCGAAATCAAAGCAAAAAAATCCTTTTCCTTTGGGTTCCTCGTATAGTCCACAAACAAGAACAATCATCACAACAACAAGAGCAGGAAACAATGTACAGAGCATTACGTGTTAAATTCCTACAGATCCAATCTTTTTCACATGCATGGTATACTAATATCAAAGGAGCTTGGATTTGAACGAGGAATTGAGTGATACTTTCACAAGAGGAAATACAACCAATTCAACAAGGAGAACAGATAATTTCGCGTGTATTTCACAATATTCCCCAACATAAATCCAAAAACAGCATTTTCAACTTAAAAATAATCTCAGTTGAAGTAAAACAAAAAACACACAGAAAAAACAGAGTCATAGACAGAAAATTTGCTGGGAAAACAAAATTAAAGGCTCAGATCAGGCAAAATGATGTGAAACCGACATGGCTACAAAACCCTGCCAAGATTCGGGTCAGCTCTACCTCAATGCCAGACCTACATGCTCCGAGACTATGAATATCATCATCACAGCCTTTCCACATATCTTCATCACCTCACAACAATAAGCGAAATAAAACAAACTCACTATTGATAATAATCCACAATCCAAACATAGCAATTCTGGAGACTATCATTTGTTCAAAAATTCGAATCCCAAGAGGAACCAAACCAGCCTGAAGTAGTAGTACTAGTAACAACAATTTAAAGGAATTGAAGTAACATATATCATTTTCCCTAGAAAAAGAATAAAGGGCTGTTGGTAAAAATTTGAAGAGAGAGAAATCACGGGCAAGAAACTTGGTGGCCATATGGAGAACTTAAAATCTACAGCAGAAGAAATTATAGAAGATGGCAGGATTAACTGGAATTGAGCCCGAGCGGCTGTTTTGGCTTTTGGTATTTGACTTTTCTTGCCTAGTACTTACCTCCCGAAATTGGTGAAGATATTTTGATGGCCTTTTTGTCATTTTGCCCACATAAGGTGTTAAACATAACGGAGGTTACTTTGAGATTGGGGGTTTTAGTAATTTTTCTAAATTACAAAATTCGATTGGTAATAAACAAATACTTTAGGGAGATTTTGGTAATTAATCAAAAAACTATTATCTTAGATTGCCCAAAAAATTATTATTTTATTAATAATGAACTCGTTTTAAGTTTTAACGAGAAAATATTTCATTTACAAGTTACTGTTGTATCACATAAAATGATATGATGCAGCATGAATAAAAGTTAATTCATTAGATGAAGAATTCAAAATCTAAGGGAATGTTTGGATTGATACTCAATTGCATAAAAATTAAGAATGCAATTTACGTACACAACTGTTAGTCGAGTTAACAGCATGGTTTGTTTATATATAATGGGTTTATGAAATGCCATTTTCCAATAAGCACTGTGAACTTGCATATTTCTGAAGTACCATATGAACATTGAACAGGTTGAATTTCCAAGAGAGCATGGTTAAAAACAAGAGAATCATGTCTTCGATGAACTATTGAAATTCTGAGCTTTGACAGCAACTCTCTCTGTCCCATGTGCCACAATGTGTAGTATGCAAATGACAAGCTTTGAAGGAAAGCATACACCTAATAGGCTAACACCAACATAATTTAAGATATGCTTCTTCTAACATTTTTTTAAAATCATCTGTCTGCTTTGTGGATAAAAGCATTGGACTATAAACGACAATGTGGATATTTGCAGAACTTCAGTGCACTTCTAAACTTTGAAAATAATTGCTAACCACTTCTTAGGACATTTTCCTCATGTTCCTCAACCTTCATTTCCTGTTCTTCTTTGTTGTCATTAGATGAGACTGATATATGGTGGAATGTCTCATGGATTTTAGTCACACCCTTTTCTACTGGTTCAATTGCCTGGTTTATTGTCAAGACGACATCCCTTACAACCTGCTTACACAGTAGAACAAATGGTACTTAAGATCTCGAAACGAAGAATTAAAAATGATGGTTGTATGGTTTGTTTTTAGACTTGCAAATGGAAAAAGGTGAAAACTCTCACCTTCTGACCTCCTTCAACAACTATGTCCTGAACACTTTCTCTTACACTTGTTCCAGGAGCCTCAACTTTGGTTTCTGTCTCTTCACGAAGAGCTGGTTTTACTTCATTGCCTTCTTGTACATGGACTACTGTTTCCGTTTTCTCGGAGGATATGTTTTCGTACTCAGAAGCTGGGATGAAATGATATGGATTTGCCGAGAAGACAAATATATGAGCCACGGCTGCAATTGCCATCTATTGGAACAGAAAGTATAGGATGTTAAGGAAAAAGCAAACAAAAAATGAAATTTATCTTTGCATGGTTCTGCAGAAAATAAACATTAGATTTCCATTTGGCAGAAAATGCTTTACTAGTAAAAATATATGACAAAAATAAAGTCCTTTAAGGAATTTACAGTGCGTGTGCAGATGTTTAATACTTATAATGAAATTGTACATGCTATTCCAAAATAGAGTTATTCCTCGATTCTGGCTATATTGTTACATGAGCCAGCCGTAGTTCTTCTGACATGTCTTGTGAGAGCTCAAACTTTCAGAAAGAACTGACGAGGGAGGAGCAACAGGCATAAAGGCACTTACATTGTTTTCCCACAATGAAGAGCTCGGTATACTTACTTCTATGCAGATCAGAAAATCTTGCAATGCAGTTTGAAATTTTCCCTCGTTTGGCAGAACTCCAAAAGAACACAATAAGGCAATACCTACTTCCTGCCACCACGTAGCAAAAACAATTGCCTTGAAGCTAATGAACTTTGCAAGGGGTTTTATGGCCTGAAGTTTATGATGCATGACATTGTAAAACTGAACAAGGCAATACAATGCCCACATCTGGCTGAAATTCAATACCACAGCAAGATATGGATACCTGCAAGAAGCATAAAGCGATAATCCCATTAATGCAACATAAATTTGCACAATGTAGGAATCCGAGGAAAACATGATGAAACGTACAAAAAGAACACAAAGCATATTATCTGATCATCAATTTAAAATGGACACGTTTTGTTACTATCTGATCATATTTCATGAATTCTCAAGCCACATGTCCAATCAAGTTTTAAAGTAACATAGAACACAAAGCATGGTATGTATACATGTTACACTGTCAGATAAAAAAGGTGAAGATTGCAACAATTTATCATGTATAAGTTTGGAAAACACATGTACTGTTCAGTGTCCATAAAACTTAAGAAAACACTAATAGAGCTGAGCTTGAAACTTTATCTCTAAGGAAAAAGAACCATGTACAGTTGCTGAAAGATCTTATGAGTCAAGGAGACCTACCCATAATACCACTTAAACTCTCCATCGCCATACACTCCAAAGAGCTCCAGCAGAAATGCTAAAAATGCACAAAGAGTCTTCAAAATCATCTGGAAACTATCGCAAAATTGTTAGCTAGAAATGAAATCAACAAGTTCACAAAGTTAGACAAATCGCTCCTTTTGACTTACATATTGTACAAGACCAAACTTTTCTATTGTAAGCAAGTCCTTCCCCAGCACAGAAGGCCGAAAAATGAAATCACATATACATATTCTTCTTCTCTGCAACTCAGGATTTTCTACCCCTTCTAGTAATGGCCTTTTCATTTGTTTAGATTCGTCTTCCAGCAATTCTATGACCTTTTGTTCACCACCTGCAACAGCTTATCAACAAAGTAGTTGCTCTAGACTTCTACTCAATTCACTCTTTAGGAGATAAAAAATTTCACAAAAAAGATGCGCCCAGAACAGAAAGAGTTGGCTTTGGCCCAAATTCTCAGTCCGGAAAAAAGTTCATATATCTTTCTCAGTTGAACAGAAAAATCAATATAGAATTTCATCTTGCCAATTCCGGGATAGACGCTCCAGTATTTCATCAGAAGGAAAAATCTTGATACTATCAATACTAGGATTCTTCTTTTTGGGGTCACGAATGAAGAAGAACATAATACGGCAATCTAAAGTGGTCTTCATGCTTTTATTGAAAATTTTGAAATCTCTCTTACCGAGGCAAGCAATTAAGTAACTCCCAAAGGAATAAAGAGCAAATGCTTCATAGCAGTTTCTTAGGATATCACACGCAAGGGAAAGCTTTGAATTCCACAATGATAGGATCTGGAAAAAATAGAAGAGTGGATGGATCAGTACAGTTGAGTGTATGTCCTATATATGCAAGATTTTCTTCTCCGTTATGATATAGTTTGCAAGTTTTCTTAATGAGAAATGCAATTTGCTTTACCATACAACATGCATTTGCATTTTTTCTCCCTGGTGTAAGGCAATTGGAGTAACATATGGAAAATGGTAAACTGGGTAGATTAACAATGAAGATGGATGGCTGACGTGTAATAAAGCTGGACATAAATGAAAGGAAGTCCATTCTCAATACAAATGAACAGTTGCAGCAACAATCCTCCAAATGTTATGCAGACAGAATGGTGTCTGCAATACTCTGAAGTAGAATAACTACCTTCAAGGTGTTATCTTCCCCTAATTGGCTATTTTCGAGCCTAACCCTTTTCTTTGATTATATTAACCACAAATGTTACCCCAAAACATTTTATTTCAAACAATATAAACCTGGAATCAAAGGAATGTATGATTAGTGGCAAATTTGAGTATTTTTGCTAAAAGATTAAATTTGAAGGTTGTAAAGGTCATTGCTACATTGTGCATTATGCAAGGCATTTGATTGTGCAAGGAAGGTTAAAACAAAAGAAGAAAAAGAAAAAAAATATTTGAAGTGTACACAAACAAGAAATCAATCAAAGCAATGCTTTTAGATGTATAGAGCCTTACAGATTCTGTAGCATAGACTGGAACCATGAAAATTACAGCAACAATCCACTTTTGCTCCTACAAGGAAAGGAACAAAGACTTTTGGAGAATGATGGCTATAATTGAAACATGTGCACTAATTTGATTTCTCCTTCCACTGATGTTGTGCATATTCTTGAATGAATAATGTGCTGATAAGTAAACTTAGAGGAGCAAAAATGAACAAAGAATAGCATTTGAAAGAGTCAATGCCACAGAAAAATAGGCATAGTTAAGAATATGTGCAAAATGAACTTCTTTAGAGCACTAACCGGAGGATTGTTGTACGATCTAAGATGCTGGAAAATCAGGAAGATGGAGAGCGCTAAAGCCAGCAAGACAAAGCATCCCGCAATTATCACTGCTGGCTGGTGGAGATCATTGTATGTGATTTGGAAGAATGACATGTAAACTATTGTTCTACCGCATGCATCTTTTCATGTAAACTTCCTAAGAATGTTTCTGAGGCCTGGATGAGTAAATTGTTAGATGTCAATACAAAGCAGAAAAAGAGAAGTAAATTACAAAGTTATTATTGAGATGCCCAGAAGCATCTAAAACTACAGATCACATTTATGTTTTCAATGGTAGAAATGGAAAAGGGAATACAAGAGAATTCACTTCAATAGTCACAATTACATTCTCAGATTTTTTTTCCCTCAGTTCCATTGCAACATAATAAGATTAGTCTCATGAAGCTCAACTACTGTTACAAACTGATGGGTTACTCATTAGTAAAAACACTCCAATGGTGTTTCCACGAGAATAGACCAGCGATGCTTCCATTTCTAGCCCATTGCCTCTATTTCTTTTGCTCTGCATAATCCATTTCTGGGATCAGGAATTGGTTAACAACGAAAAGAAGCAAAAGGGTTCACTCAAGGATTTGCAATGTCCAGATATATTCTTGATGCAAATCCAATTAAAGCAATGCATGCATCTTCCACTTATCGGCTAGTTTGTGAAAACCATATAAAGATAGCTTCTTTATGTCCAATGCAACTACAAAATTTCTTGAAGACAATCCAAAAATTGTCAATTCTCCTCCTTCAGAACAATAGGACCAAGATGTTCACTTTCGATAAACAGAAAGCAATTCAAAATAGCAATTATTTCATCAAAACAAGGAACTAAGAATTTCAAATATTATACAAGTACGAATCCATAATGAATTTTAAAAAAAAAATAAAAAATGAGCATAACAGAAAGCACTAAGAACAGGAATGGATTATGGGTTCGATTTAAAAAATCTGACCCCTTAAACTCCTCAGTAATCACGTAAAGAAGTACAAAAAATTATCTCGTGCAATCATCATTTACAAGAGTTTGAGGCCTTCAAGATATTCAATTCAATGATGCATCAAGAATTTTATTTTTTCGTTCCTTCCAACCCACATTGGCTTCATCAGAATTGGACACGTTCCGCAGTTCCAACGTGGTACGAGCTTACGTATGATGTTCCGAACGTGACACGTCCTCTTTTGTTCCTACACCATTCCAGCCCACCGACTTTTTGGATTCAGGCTCACTCGAATGAAGTACATGGGCCTCCATTGATTTCGGTCCTTGTATTTATATATAAGGGTCCATTTGGCTACTAATTATAATTGGAATTGACTTAGAATTAATTGTATTTTATATAAAATTTTAACAATTTGAAAATGTTATAAAATAAATATTATGAACAAGTTGGATTAAAAAAATCATAAATTTAACTAAATATAAAAAAAATTCTCTAATATTAACATAATTCTAATTTAATAAAAACCAAACATACCTAAATGATTTTTATACACATTTTTTTGAGATAGTGATTGGAGACACATTAAAAACTAAAAGTATTTTAAAAAACGTAAAAATATGTTTTGAAAAACTATCCATACAAACTCATAATTTTTTTTCATAAAAACAAACACAAACACGCGAGTGCACACACACACACATTACATTCTCATCAAATATTAATATTTTGCTATTTTTTTGGGAAAAAAATTGTTTTTGTTTAGTAGTGATGAGTTGGTCTTGAAGAAAGGAGGTTTTGGAGATTCATTTTTGGACCCCTGTACGTGTCCATCATAATAATACATAAAACTGCAAATGCAAAAGTCCAGCTCCACATGAACCAAGTGGGCTTGTGAGGATATGATCATCGAGTAGGATACTGGCTGGTGCCGGCCCTTTGCTTCTCAAACCTAAGACAACTCATCACGTGTTATTTCACCTTTTATGCTTTGCTGATTTTTGTCAAGAGAAGTGCCCCCTCCGTGTTAGGTGTAAGCCAATAATTTTTTTTTTTCACTTTTAAATCTTTAATATTTATTTTACTTTATTTTATGAGGAAAGGGAGCCCAAATGATTTTGTTTTTTAAAGGGTTGAGATATAAATAATCAATTGTTAAGCTATTATATGGTACTACTAAGGCACAAGTTACAAAGTCATTTGTAACATTTTCGTGTATCATTCCTTGTAATATGCTCTATTTGTTTTTTTTTAAAAAAAATTCACTTTTTATTTCATACAACTTTTTTTAAATTACAAAAAATAAAAATAAATAATGTACTGTTAAATGTATAATTTTACATTTGAATTTAAATTATACATTGTTATTATTAATATGAGTAATATGAGAATTTTACATGAAAAGTGAACTCTTTTTTTGGAATATTTTCTTTGAAAACTAAACTCCTTTTTTGGGATAGAAGTAGTATCTTAATACTTTAACATAATTATTTTGGTTTATCTTGTTATTTATGATTAAAATTCATTTTTATTTTAGTTATTTTCACTATGAAGACTTATTTTTTCTATTGTAGATATATATTTTTTAATCAAATTTTAAATTTTTCTTACTTTATTTTTTGTACCAAGAAAATATTAAAAATAAAAAATGATTATAAAAAAATTACCCTAATATATTACAATAAAAATAATTACTAATATATAATTTTTTTTATGAAAATAAGAATAGTTATATAAAGATATTAAAATATGTTTTAAGAAATGATTTATAGAATTGTTACAAAGGATCTTGTGTGTACTATTGCTAGATTTTCACATTGCTGATTTTTAGAAATTGATCTCAAAATCTGCATCCCATTAGGGGGATTAGCTCTCATGATAATAGCCCACCTCATCTATATTTATCAAGGAATAATGATATTTCAAATGACTTTTCATAATAAAAAATTTTAATAACTAATGTTGGATGTTAGAAAAGATAGAATTATTTATCATGCTCATAAAATGTACAAAATAATAAGGAGATTATTTTGTCTCTTTAAATATATTAAATTAATCATTATAACTTTTTATTATGAAAAATCACTGAAAATATCTTTATTCATTTACTGAATTAGTTGTTTGATAGCTGATGAATGCCCATGCAAAATATAAACTTAAAATACCTTTGATTTATTACAAATCAAATCTAACATTGATTTGGTAATTAGTTTTGAGTTAGATATTTAGATTTTCTAATATGCTTTTCTTGGATCGCGATTGATGCAATACATAGATATTATTATGAGGATTTAATTGATGATTTAGATATGTAATCGATATAAATTAATTAGTTATTGATGTCATTAATTGTATAAATTTAATTATATAAATAGACCATTGACGGGTTTGTCAAAGCTTCCAATCACTGATGTTCTAATGATTACAATTTTTTTTTATAGTGATAGTGGATCAATTCGATTTCCAAAGGAATCAAAAGTGTAGTTTCTAACTTTTGAAGCAATTAAAAATAAAATTGGGGCATTGAAATAAGTAACTATTTAACTAAATCCTAACAAATAATTAAAATAAATAACTAAACAGAAAAATAGAGAATAAAATCAAGTTTACAGAGCTTTCGACTAAATGGGTGATTTCATTCAATTGCATTACTAATCACAGATTACAAATAATTATCTCACAATTTCAATATTTAACTCGAAAACTTATTAGAATAACTGTAATAAATTTTCTATTTTTTTAAAATAATTGACTGAGCCCAATACCCAAATCAAAACTTATTATTAATTGATTGAGCACGATAACGTCCCATATCAAATCAATAAAGATCAATGAATTAAACTAAAATTAAATAATCAAAATAACTGCAATTAATTAATCTTGTCCCATTAATTTCCTAAGCTAAACATGCATATTTCAAGTCATAAACATAATTATTTTTATTTGACGATTTCTTTTATAAGAAGAGATAATTTCTAAAATATGGTAATAGTTCCACTTCTAAAAGGATTTAAAAAAAACCAAATTATATTCTTAAAAAAAAGATAAAAAAATAGAA
Organism: Gynochthodes officinalis; assembly: GCA_020080225.1. Taxonomy (NCBI): domain Eukaryota; kingdom Viridiplantae; phylum Streptophyta; class Magnoliopsida; order Gentianales; family Rubiaceae; genus Gynochthodes; species Gynochthodes officinalis. The sequence continues at coordinate 42,296,017 of CM034615.1, read as the reverse complement.
AATAATCCTAACTAAAATAAAAGTATTGTTTCCTACAATTTGCTGCAATCAAGCCTTTTTTTTTTTCTTACAATTAATCACCCATAAACTTCTTTTTTTGTGAAAATTTGCTCATCAATTAATTAGGCCCATCCGCCTCAAGCACAAGAAAGTTTTCAGATTGAGGTTCAAATCATATTGACGTGCTCACATTTAACAGAATGAAGTCTTCTGGTTCCCTTCTTAACAAAACATTGCTCTTTAGTCCATTTTTCTTCAAACCTCCACTTTCAACATCTAAAATAAAAGTATAACCAAATCAATCAATTTCACCATATAATCAACTTAAAATTGTAGAAAATATGAATAATAAATATATATAATTTAAATTCTATCAACCTTTTATTATACGATAAAAATACACTTGAATTTTTGTGATTTTTTGTTATTATATTATTATCAATTTCTTGTTTTTACCTATAAAAATTACCAGAAAGAAATTCCATTAAGAGATAGGATACTTGGGAATTTTGCAACATAATGCAGATATAATTAAGTAACACCTCATTGTGTCTATGTGTGTGTGTGTTTTTTTAAAAATTTTTCTTATTGTTTGATACAGTCGAATAGTGGACAAAACTCAGGCACTGGAAGACGAACACGCCGCTTCGAAATTGTAAGATGCAACACGTAAGATTTGCCTCGGTCTCGTTTGGATTTTTCAGATGGTACGAACTTCCAGTTGGGAAAGTCCAGGATCATGGCGGTTTCCCAAAGTGCAGTTTCTGACCTCCCATCCTGCGTCTCTAAGTCAGAGATACCGGCTGAATATGAACAAAACTCACATGGCTTATTGTGGGTTACAAAACTTGAGACAATAGCAATATTAATATTCATTTCATCTAAGAAGGGCGTGCTTGCCTTAACGGAGACCCACTTCCATGTTCCACTGCCTCAATGGATTAAAATTTAGGTTTGATTACTACTCGTAAGCATAAATGATCTCAGTGGGGAGATTTGTCCCTTTGGAAATCTGGATTTTAATTTCACACTTGTGTGAAGATATAAACTTTGGATTGCTCAGGAGCTCTCCTCAATTTCAGTAATGATAGAAGTGAATTCATTGTGTTAGTGAAGTGGTAAAAAAATGTCAGATAATTGTTGTTTAGTTATTTCTGTCAAGTAAACATCACAACATCACTAAAGTATTTCATTGAAATCTAATATCAACACCAGAACATATAAAATTTTGAGTATGACACTAAACTTGTGAGCAAGAAAATAAATACTAGCTTCATTTTAAAAGAAGTTTGTTGTCTAGTAATAACAGCAACCAATTATGATTAACCTTTATTGAGGCCAAGTTGAAAAATAAATAAATTGACAAGAGGATTTTTCTCTTTCAATGCATTCAAGTTTTGAACATTTTATTTTTACAAAATTAGGTATATATACTAAGAAATTAAGTCACTAAAAACTTCAAATTATAACAACAAACGAATTCTGAGGGAACTCTATGAAAATTTAGAAATCTAACATTTTGATAGAGCGAAATATAACGAATGAAATGATTTTTGAATAGAGATGTATTAGTTAAAAATCTCTCCAACCTTTAAATTGTCCAAAGAAGAACATTATTTTAGAGTAGTTAAAACCTTCAAAATCATGAATTATTTTTTTTTTCCTTTTGAAGTAAGTTGGGATAAATTTGCCAATCATTATAAAGAAAACATGTACTCCTAAACCAATGGAACAAATGTAAGCCTACAACTACCAATCGACCTAAATCATGCAAACACGATTAATTATCAATCCTTGATTATTAAGCATTAACTTCAGTGCATCAAATGGGGGACCAGGGAGGCATATAAAAAGTTTAAAAACTTAATTAAGTGCCAATGCTAATTTCCAAAAATGTTCTTCACACCAGAATTTTGATGGACCACATACTGAATATGTAAATTAAGCCCCATCAACCCCCCAAATTTAGTGATGAATATTTTGCAAACTGCCCCACGATTATGATAGGTTGGTACTTTTTTTTACCGAAGAGTTAATAATACTAGGTGAAAAAGTAGTGGAGATCAAGATCAACTTAATCTGCGCTCCAACCAACATATGCTGTGGGATTTTTGGGCCTTTAACATAGGATGACTGTTAATTAATCAAATCAGTCTACCGAGAGGATTGATTGAGTTGTTCAAAGCCATGATAATGGGGGCACTATTTAGTCATATGAAATGAGCTGTTTTCGGTTATGGGGAAATGCATGGGATGTACATCTGTGAATAGTGTCTGTAAGAATAAGAAACAATTACCTTGGAAACCATGCAAACTCCATGGCAAAGAGCCAATAATTTTGCTTGTTTATTAGACATATACTAAACATAGATCAAATTAAAAGAAGTGAAGAATGTTTCCCATAATTCGTTAGTTTAAAATACAGTAATCGATAATTAAGTTAATTGGGAATTGAGGGCCGTCAAGATTGTGTCGGTTGACCTTTTGGACCAGAACACACGTGTTAATCTAGTATGATACGATAAACATTCATCAAAATGTTGTCAACTGACACGTAGGAAAGGTTCCGGCAGCCATAGCCAACTTGAAGGAAGAGAGAGAAAAATTTCCATTTCATTTGGTGAGGAGGGTCCTCCATTTTTGACCTTAAAAATCATACCCAGAAGAAAAAAAACATAGAAAAGAAAAGATTGATTATTAGGTCCATGTGAGATGCAGACGACAAGTTCACGTGCAAGGGTGGTGTTTCTATAGCGGAAATTGCAGAATGCATGCAAGGTAGGGCATGGCACCACCCACAGAAATGTGGCAAATGTATTAGTCTTCAGATCTCCTGATTAATTATGTACTTATATGTGGAGGAAGAAGGTCATGGCGTTTAGCAGCTGGTGAGAAAGAAGGTTACGGAATTTGGTATGGATTAGACTTTTGGTGGGCATATATAGATAATGTATTGTTGATGAAATGGACATTTATGGTGATTATATTTTCATTGTATAGTTTGACTAATTTAGAAAATATTGTAAGAAAATAATAACTATAATGCATTCAAAAGTATATTTTCTTGTTGATTTGTTGTACAAAACCAAAAATTATAACGTTAAACTTGACGTTTCTTTTGTCATCGAGCATTCTTTCAGCAGAGGCCACATACCCAAAACCCAAAATGTAGGGATTTACCCAGTCACGTTTTGGCTGGATTTAATCTTCTTTTCATGTATTGAACCAAGTACATTACACCAAGTAAATAATTTCTACATCTTCAACGTGAAAAGGATCACTGTTTTCAAAAATAAAAAAAAAAAAGTTTTATCCCTGTATGACTATAAACGGGCCAAAATTTCATTCCCAAATGTGAATTTCTCTATGAAAACTGGATTATCCAAAAAAATATACATATCTATATTCAAGAGAAACAAGGAGTAGACAGAAATATAGTTGGCAAATAAGGGTTTTCCTGGCTTGCGAAGTATGAACACTGACAACAGCTTGAGACAATCTATTATCTCTTTGGAAATGGCAGCTATGGTCGGTAATGAATTAGGCTGCTGGCTATACTAATTTAATTTTTCATGTAAAATTAGGCATACCTAGTCCACAACATAACCAGAACAATTGGCTTCTTTTTTCTTTTTTTTTTCAAAAAAAAAAAGTTTCCTTTTAGGGAAGAAGAAATTGAGGGGTGTTGGAAGATAAATGAGCATGTTAGTGATGAAGCTCAATGCATTATCATGGACGAATTAGAGACTCCACATGAGTTGAATGGGAGAAATAAAACCTACCCACAATAAAAATTAGCCAAATAATTTGGGATTAATTATTTTCTAAGTAATTTACAGTAACATTTATATGATCCATCTATATTCTGGCAAGATATAATTTGACACACACATTATTTTTAATGTAATATCTAACCATATATATCAATTAATATATGGTATATCGGTGTTCCCATATCTTTAGTAAATTTTTATTGCTTGAGAACAAGGAAAGTCAAGTTGCATGAAAAAATAAAGATTGAAAATTATGAAGTTCTACATAAAATATAGCCTCAACTTACACAAGTTGTCCTGGATTGGTTACAATGAAACATTTCCATCGGAGCCATGCATGGGCTTCGTAGTATTGCCTAACCTAAACAAATCAATCCCACACCCTACTTTTCATATTTTTGTTTTCATAGGTACCTATTTTGTTGCCTTAGCATTTGGTCTCGCTGTCATAGTCTTTTGGAGAAAAGCACAAAATAAAATACAATATCACTAATGAAATGAATATTCGCCACTCATATATGAACTTTAGTCAAACTCCACAATCAACTTAAGCCTTACAAAATAAATTTTGATATTATTTCTACTTTTGATGCTTAAGTTAGTATTAAAGTTTTTGAAAATAGCCCAAAACTCAAAGTATAAGAATTAGAATTTTTTCCTTTTATTTGCACAATTATAATGTATTTATATTTAGAATTTAAAATTATAAAAAAATATTTCAAAAAAAAATTAAAATTAACGAATCTTATGCCCCTTTTAATATCATTATTATCTCTCGTACAACTCTTTATATGCCTAACTTTTTGTGCCCTATACATTGGGCCATGTCTGGGTACTCATTAATCACCTTGTTTTGTTTAATTAAAAAAAATGTCGAGTTGCATGTGCAACAAACAAATGAAATTTTGTCAAGTAAAGATGGAATAAAATTATAGAATAGTTTATGGAATGATATTTATTTCTTTTAAAAAAATGACTTAGGTATTATAACCCCCTTATAAATATATTGGGTTCGAACCTGACTATCGTCGCTGGGTGGAGTTTGGGGCGAATTTTGGAGGATTAGTAAAAAAAAATAAAAATATATTGGGACCCAAAAAAGCCAATCAATTTTTTAGAGTTGGCCCCTCAAATGATTCAGCCACAGGCGAAATGGCTCAACCAAATCAAGCATCTATCCGACACGAATGAATTTTTTATCACTCCATACATCATTGAGCCAAAATTGGATGTTTTCATTTAGGTCCACGAATATTAGGACCCCAACTACAAAAAAAAAAAAAAAAAGGTGTAAACAATAATTGAGCTAAAATATTTACACGTTTCGATTTTATGTCCACGAATTAAAGATATATATTTCGAGGATGCATTATATTGATTTGATTCAACCATTACATGCTTAATGCAATCTTGAGCAAGCCGAATATTATTTATGTCCAAGTTGCATTTATTTTTCTTTCGCCCGTGGAGTGGTCTCTTTTAATTTCATTTTTCAACCATTGTTGGTAGATTCAGATTTAACCAGTCAGTCTGACTGGTTCAACTCTTGAAGTCAATCTCAGTTGGTATTTTTTTTTTTTAAAAAATAGTGTATTAAGGAAGGAGATTTTTTGTTTTTTAAAATTGCTTAAATGAAAATACTAACTAAGACTAAGAGGGATTCAACTTCCAGCATCACTTGCTACAACAATTCTTTAGTTTATCTCTAGCCACTCTAACAATATGCCATACCCAGATTATGGCTTAGCAATGTGCATACTCTTTGCACATTTATACAGTAAAATCTCAGAAGCGACTTTGAACTAATTTCCCATATATAATTCTTAAACCAATGTCTTACATTCAAGCAAACATATATAGCAAAGACCCACAAATCATTTCGAACTAATTCCTCATACACAATTTTTAGGCTACATCCCACATTTAAACTAATGCCCACAATGAACTTGTCTAAACTCAAAACAAGCTTATTTCAAAACTTAAAAATGCCCTAAGGCCAATTGAGGGTCATCCCCGAAACTTGCCAATAGCCCCCAACAAGTAGTTATTAAGATCTAAATCAAAGCGACAATTATAGAGAGATATTTTACCTCCAAGTGTAACAAGTGCTCAACAACTTCTAACTCATCCAAAATTACTTGAAATTCATCCAAATCACATTAAAAATTTCAAAAATCATATAAGAAAGTTTAACCGACACTTAGACATTTCAAACATTTTTTAATTCCTGAATCCCCTAATTCACTCAACCGAATGATTTGATCACTAACGGATATCAATCGTCTGCAAATGATGTCATATTAAAGAAAATGGCTTAGGGGTCTAATATTTGGCCATTATAGGAAAATCCTTTATATATATATGTTAGTTACCTTTATAACCAAATTAAGTTATCTCTTAATATATTCCTTGAAAATTGGAATTCATGCATATTAATCTCACAACTAATGAAGAAATCTTAATGAAATTACAATATAGAATTTCGAACACAATTTTATGTATATGTGTGTGTATATATTGCATTTAAGCAATATGCTACTTTTGACCCTTCTCATTAAGGGATTAGTGTTGCATTTGTATTGATAGGGTCCAATCTTGACATATTTCTTAAGGGAAAAAAAACATTTACCACTTACATAGCCTTTGATCCTCAATCTCTCGTATTTTTTTTTAAACATTAATAGCTATTCAACCAAGATCTGATCAATAACGTGGATTATTTCTGCACAGCCACCTCGGCTGTCACTAACAAGAGTTTACGTAATACTCTCTCCGTTTTTTTTTTCTTAAACAAAATCTACTTTAAATTAAGTATAATTTTTTAATTATTAAATGCAACACATTTAATACATTACTAAATATATAATTTAATATTTTTATCCTTATGTTTTAATTGTAAAACATACATCGTCGTCGTCGTCATCATTATTATTATTAAAAATATTTTAAATTTTTGATTCAAATGCAGACTTTTTTTAAGATTAAAGAAAATTTTAAAAAAAAAATTTGGAGACAAAGGGAATATTATACATTTCTTTTGTGGTGATTAAGCCAATTTTCAACCTTCATATACTTTACAGGAGCTCCTTTTTACTCACAAATAGGTATAAACTTACTAATATTGTACACATTTCTACGTGAACCACTCTCATTTACATCACAATTTCCGCCCAAAGAAAAGTAGAGTATTCCTAGGATACGACACGCCTTACAAAGAAAACAATGTATTTAATGATGATTCTGTATTGGGGTAGAGAAAAATACAGATCACAAAGAGAAGTGTGTAAATAGTAGAATAACCCTCTGCATCCTCCAGGGTTTTCTTTCCTTCATTGCTCAATGCCATTTGTATCACTATAAAAATTCAAGCATAACTGTATTGAGTTGATAATTGTAAATACAGATACCAGGACATAATACTTCAAGACAGAAGAAAGAGCCATTGGGAGTTTAAGAATTATTTAAAAAGAAGCTAAAGGGGAACAGTTTAGGGACTTGAACCAAATTAACCAACACCTTACCAGCTAGCTTGACCGGGTGATAGTTCCCACTAGTTTCATCCTCTTCTCTATTTAAAAGTTCGAGTTATTTGGCTCATGGGATATGCATTTCAACATATAATTGCTTCAATCCCATCAACTTCAATACCATATCTACCTCTGCAGCTATTCTGAGGTGGGCTCAACATAATTTTGCAAATGAAGGTAAGGGAGCCAATTAATTAAGTACTCGTCTATCAATATCCATTCATTAAATGGGATGCAATTTATGCAATAGGAGCTCAGTGATGATGTTAATTTGAGTGCAGATCTTTAGTTGGATGCAGAATAAGCTAAGTGGCAGCCAAAGATTCAGCATACCAAACACAATACCAGCTAAAAGTGAGTGTAATTTATTTTCCTGTGGTAAAGTTTCAGAAATTGAATGAATCTCTTCGTTTCTGAATTCTCAAATTGCACTGAACTTCTTTCTATTCAATAAACAAAACAGTCTAAACAGTTTCGTCCCCCTTCTTAGGAACATCAGTTTTTAATGGATTAGGAAGTTGTTTGTATGTAACCATCATTCAAGTGCTGAGAAAATCATTACTCATCAATTATTTCTTCATGACAGATCATCTGGTGCGTGAAACCTGCAAAGAAGAGTTCAGTGATTGGCCTAGTGGATTACTCGCAATTGGGACATTTGGAAACAACAATTTGAAAGAACCTGAGCATTCCAAAGTTTCAGGAGACATACCTCCCATTGAAGATGATCATCAGCATGCAGAAGAAATAACACATGAGGAATTGAGACAACTTCAGAAAGAATTGCAACAAGTATCGAACACATATTCTGATCTAGCCGAGGAATCACCGAAACATAATCTTCCACCAGAGAAATTCTTTGACTTTTTGAAAACTTTGGAAGATGACAGATCTACCAGTGAACTTATTTCCAACAATTTAGCAAGTGAAGAAGGCCATCACCAGGGGAGCACCAATGCAGTCCTTAACAAATGGAAAGATGATCATTTGCACACAAAGAACAACATCAGTAAAAAGTCATTGACTTTTCTTATCAGGAAGGCATTTCACTGCCTAGGAAAATTCAAGCTCAGTCCCCAGTTAGGAGATCCACTTCGAGAAATGAAACTGGAGAAATCAAGACTTGAGAAGGTTTGCGTTATTTCTTTCCAAGCCCAATAGAATGCTGATGCCTAAATTTGAAGGCATTTACAGCTTAAGTCATTGCATGATTCTACAAAGATGTGATATCCGTTAATTGAGAACCTCAAATAGAGATGAAAAACTAAGACATCCATGCAAATTCAAAACACTAGGCTTAGAATGCATTATCTGATGCTTATTCATAGACATATATATAATTTGTGAATGCAGATTCTGAGGGCTATACTAAAGAAAAAAGTTTATCCCCAAAGTAGCAGTCCTCAGGCAACAATAAACAAAAGCTTGGACCAAAAACATCAATCTGTCAGTGACAGTGATGATGAAGCGCCTGAGGAGAGAAGTGAAGGGAGTAGTAAATGGGTCAAGACAGATTCTGATTGTGAGATTCCATCATTTATCAGATGCATAAACCATTAATTTTTGGAGTTTTCTTGAAGCAATGACAGAAGAATAACATGATTTTTTTTTTCTGTTGCAGTTATTGTCCTAGAAATATGATTTACCTCATCCCTTTCCAGATGTGTAATTCAAAGGGGTAACACCATACTTCTGACACATTTTACGTCCTACAATCCAGTAACATACTAAAAATTTAGTACTGTCTTTGCAGAATCAAGGAATGCTCTGTAGTCCCGCTTTGAATGTAAAAACAGGTTTTCAATAGATTCAGCATTGTGCACCAAATATGTTTATGTGGAAGACTTGATAGAGGCTCTGATCAGCAACACAAACATTCTCTTAATAAATGATTCCTTGTTCAATTTGCGTAGTCCATTTTTTCTTCTTTTTTTGCCCTGGCCTAATTGTATGATAGTGATCCTATTGTCATGGCCATGGTTGGATAAGAATCTATGATTTTTCACCTCCGCAGGGAGGTTGCATTGAGTGGTACTGGGTGCAGAGAGGGAGTGTGTTTGTGTGCGTGAATATTCATGTGATATTGTGTTTGACAAAGCCAATAAACTTCAGAGTTGATTGAGATGCAAGAATTAGGTGGCGATTGGTATAAACGGTGGGTTTAGCAATGGAATGGATTTAATCAATGCAAAAGTTTGGAATAAAATGGAATGATAGTAATTATGTTGTTTGATATTATTTTGTAATGGAATGGAATAGATTTTATATTACAATTAAAATTTAATATTAATATTAGCAAATTTATTAATAAATTTTATATTAAAATTATAATAAAAATATTATTATTTTACATTATATGATATTTAACAAATTATATCTTGTTCAAAAAATAGTCAAAGTGTATGTCAATTTGTAGAGAAAAATATTTTTTATAATTTAGTGAAATTTGTTTTTTTTTTTTTAAAAAAAAAGTAAAATGGGGGTTGCAAACCTTTGGGGGGTTTGCAATCCCTTTGATATGTGGCGCGCGCCCATTGGGATATGTGGCCATAAAAGGTGGATTAAGTGGAATAGAATTGACAAATAGGATTGGTTTCTAAGACCATTTCCAGTTTTAGGCTTTTTATTAGTTAGTCCTGGCAAAGCTCCTAAGCGGTGTATTTTTTTGTGGGAACTACATGAAGCAACTTAGGAGAAGCTTGAGATGAAGAAGTTCAGGAGTTACAAGGAAGCTTTTGCCTTATATTGTTAGTGGGTTAAGAATAGGAATAGGAATTGAACTCTGTAAAATATAATCTATTATTATTCCTCATTAGTTCAATGGCAGAGTATTCGATTGTTAATCCATTCTTGAATCCCACACAGTCAAATATGAAGATAATTTATAACAAAACGGGTCAATATGATCTTTTATAATAAAGCAATCCATAGAACTATCATGAAACGTTTTATTTAGGGGTGACAAAATTAGACCTAATTTAACAAATCAACTCAACCTACCGAATGTTTTGATCTAATGGGTTAGGTCATGGGTTGATAAATGATTGGGTCATATAATGATTCGTAATATTCATGTTGGTTTGGGTTTAGTTAGGGGTGGCCCATTGGGTTATATATATCCAACACAATTGTGTGGAGACACCAAACTGCAAAATTGAATCAATAGAATTCGGCAGCAACTGTTCTTTTCTTTTTTCACAAAGTACTCATGAAGTCTGTACCTTATTGATGATGTTTTTGAAATCTGAAGGATTGATGTGTTAAACTCATTTAATTGATTACTAATGTTTATTCCAAGTATAAAATTTGATTTTTTTTTTTTGGTTCTCTTGTAGTTCAATTTTTTTTTATGTGTCTTTATGCTTCAGAAAAGAGTTGAGATTTTTAGTTATTGTTTTATTGGATTCTTTGTTTCGGTGATTTTGATAATGTTTATAAAATTCAATTGAAGGAACTGGTGCTAATAGAGAAACTAAATAACACTAATTTATTTTTTTGTTAGGGTGAAAAGATAAAATAGTCTTTTTAAAAAAAAGACTAATTAAAAAAAGAAACCAAATAAAATTAGTTTAAAAAATGAATTAATGCTAACAGAGAATGATGGGTGTCTAAACCACCAAAAATAATCATTCTCTGAGTTAAGTTCTGTAGATAGCAGTGAGAGGGTCGAATCCACAGAGATTGGTTAGATTTATTCATTAAACAAAATAAAATAAAAGATGGGGTTTTTGTATTATGAAACTAAGCAAAACTAATTAAGACAACCAAACAAATTAAATAACTAACTAAAAATATGAAGGAAAAATTAATAAGGAGAAGTTTCTAACCAAGAATTAATTTCGGTATTGATTCATTGAATTGATTATTGATTCAAAAGATGAGTTCTTTTATCTTGAATAAATTGGTTATAGTTATTGAAGATTCGTCCTCTAATAACCAATCTTTTCTTATTTTTTCGATAACCTTCGGATTTGTCCTATGAGTTATTTCTCTAATTAACAAACACAACTTTCAAATCTGTCCTATGAGTTATGTCTATTAATTGCATTAAAAATAAAAAAAATCCAATTACTAACCAGTAAACCCGAAAACGCCTTGTTTATTTAAGTTAGATTATATATTTTCATAACATACAATCTAAGGCGATGATTATCTTTCGATATTGTTATTTGTCACTTGAATTAAATTAATCAACCAATGATTAATTATTCTAAATGACTATCTATTGAATTCAATTATCAATCAATAGGCCTCTTGTCTAATAATTCAATCCAATAATATAATGAAACATAGAAAATATATAAATACTCAAGAATAAAAGAAATAATAAAATTACTAAAATCTCACAATTATTGGAATCAAATTTAGCAAAGCATGCAACCACTCAGATCTGCCAAGTGTCGACGTCTTCTTTTAGCAATGGATAATCTTGACTGTTTGTTCTTCAAACTTGCATCATTGTTCGTGAAACCTCGGATCCTTTTGACCCTTTTAATGCAATTGGTACATTTTGCAAAGGTGCTTGGTTATCTTGTTTGGCTTACCTTTGCTTTTCTATTTTCAAAATTAACATCTATGAATCCTTTTCTATATAACTCTCATTCTTTTACCATATCCAACTTTCACTTGTTTTAGCCCCATACAATTTTGCAATTATAGCCACCCATTACCAACTAAAATCAGATATCATAATTTCATATTTATGTTTGCTACACAAGAATGAGAAGTAATTTGTACGATTTTGTGAGAAATTTTGATGTAAAATCCTTAATTACCTTGTTAGTATTTGGGCATTTAGATGAGGACTAAAGAGACCAATGTAAAAACTATTATATTGTTGATACAATCAGGATATTTGGATTATGGTTTAGATATTAGACTTTCCATTTCTTGATAGAAAGCTTATGGGTATTTCAATGAAAAGATTATGTTTATTTCGATGGAGCAGGAAAAAAGGATAATTCACAATTAAAACTCCGTTCCCATGGTAAAACTCAATATTAAATTTTATTTTAAAAAAAATCTCTATCACTTTGACTATTATTAAAGGATGGATATTAATAGCAAAAATACTACTCTATTATTGATTTCAACCTTTTGCATTCAGAAAACACGTGTAATTTCCTTCTTATTAATCTCTAGAGTCAAGATCCATCATTTAAAACAAAACATCAATTATTTCTTATTAATAGCACAGTCAAAACTTAAACATTGTGAACCATCCCACTAATAGTTTATGAACAATGGAAATCAATGCATACATTCATTTGCAAATAGTCATGAAACGAGAAGATGTACTGCATATTTTAGGACCTCACATAACATCCAATGCAATTTTTAGCTATGCAACAATTTCTTTGACTCGAATACTTACACCTTTCAAAACTATGTCCATTCTAGAAGGGTTATTTTCAAGAGAAAATGTGATCTCTCCACATTGGCCAGACGACGGCCTCAATTCCCCAGCTAATATTTCTACCCACTGATCCGTTGGCGGATCTATGATATTCTGTATTCGCTTATCATCTGCTATAATAATTTCAAGTTTAGGAATGCTTTCATCAATTCCAAATTGCTTTTGTACTAGCATTATCACAAAAACTATCTCATATACAATCCCTGATGAAAGCTTTGCCATATCAAATTTGCCACACACTTTCCTCCAGCCACAAGGGAAGAAGACATCACTGCAACAAACAATCAATTAACGGACTACTAAAAGTGTGAAATGTGTTGCAATATTACGGGCAATTCTTTAATGGAAATGAAAGAACATAACTCCCATGAAGTCAAAAAGCCAACCCATGTTGCCCACTAACATCATAACTGCAAAGGCAGTTAGATATACCAAGAGTCTAAGGAGGACTACCAAGTGTCTAAGGACTTTTATAAAACCAAAAGAAAAAAAGTGAGCAACATGAGAGTGTGTGGTGCTGCAGAAAAATTATAAGAAAAGCTTTTTCTTATTCTCTCTAGTGCAAAGGAAGCATTTTAATCTATGGATAGTGGATATAGTTCATCATGTGATTATATTCTGACTAGTGATACAAGTAAGTTGTTCTTGGGCTAATTTTTCCGCACGTATTTTGTATATGATAATTTGGAATATGTTTCCAACAGGAAAAAAAACAAAAATTCTTAATTATTAATATCAATTATTTCTTCTTTATTATTTTCTCATGTTAATTTCTAACATGAGCTAAGTATATTATCATTACTATTTTTTATTACCTTGATCCTTTCACCACCGATGGTACCTCGTTGGCGTCCCGAGTAACCGAGAGATCACTTGGAAGCAACATAAAACAGCCATTGTCTAAACTATCTTCATCTTGGCGATGTTGCACGAAGTCCACAATCTTCCATAAGAATAAACTAGTCCAAAGTCTTTCAAAAGAATAAACATTATAATTTAGTTAATTATATTTATCTCTATTGAAATTTGGTAAAACTAGCAATATCTTCTTACGGTTTGAAAAAAAAATTATGAATACATCTCTTGACTCAAAGTTAACAATTGAAAAGCATAAAAAGACTAAAATACGTTTCAATTGATAAATTAAAATTGCAAATTAAAAATAAAATAACATTAAAAGTGGAAAAATATATGACATTCAATCATAAATGTTATATGATAATTTAGGAATTTAATTGCAATTTTATAATTTTCGACATGGAAGTGGTTTGTGGTTGCGTGCAAATTAATTTTCATGTTACATAGTGCATTGCTTTGCTCTTTCTTTCTTTCTTTTTGTGTGCATGGATTGCTTTACTAATTAATCTGAAAAATTATTTAAAAATATCCATATTGATTAGACTTTTGGGGTAAATTCTAAGAATATAATCTTATCAAAATACAAATGATAACTAGGTCATTTCATCAATAATTGAATTGAGATATTGTCTTTATGGACAAAATTGGTTACAACTAATTAACACAATACTAGGAGAGCATAATTTGAGATATTCAAGTAATCTTTAAAAGTTTATAGATAGAGAAAATTGAATTAAATTAACAAATTTTATACCAAAATTTTAGCTAGTTAATTTTAAAAGAAAAGAAGTCTACTGCAAAAACTAGATAATTTAATTCAAATTAATTTTAAAGTTAATATCATTTATCCCCTCGAGGTTTTGTAATATAACAATCAGCCCCCCATAGTTTCAAAAATAACAACCAGCCCCCTTAACGAATAGTCAACTTTGCAAACAGACGAAAAAGCCCTCAGGGGGCTAGTTGTTATTTTTGAAACCACAAGGGGCTGATTGTTATATTGTAAAACCTCAAACAGGGGTGAATGATATTAATTTTATAAAATTTTTAAAAAGACAAAAATATGAAATTTAAAGACAAAATTTTAATAAAATTATGTAAAATTTTGTTAAAAAATTTAATGCAAATAGACAAAAAATTATTATATAGTTACTTTATTTTTTAAGTTTTAAAAAAGAAATTAAGAGTTTCTCTAGTCATACAATTTCTATAGGAGGATATTTAATTTGTTCCAATTTTATTGGACATTCCCAAATTAATACTACAAACAAATATTGTTATACACATCCACGTTTTTCTTCCTTCTTATAAATTAATTAAATTAAGGATTTTAGTGTAGATGAAATTTTGTAATTATCTAGTTACAATTTAGGACAACTGCAATGAAGGCATAATTTAGGACAAGTTACAATTTAGTTTAAGTTAGGACAAGTAACCTACACAAATTAGTTTATGCATTAATTCATAAATGAGATACATTATGAAACAAATAAAAATGAAGCTCTGTAGTTGATTTATCACTTCTTTTTTTTTATTTCTCCTGAATTAATTTTAAATCTAACAAAGATTATCCACGACCTGAAAAAGTAATACTCTTATTGTTAACTTCTTCATCAAACGAATGGGAGTAATAAGACTCAACTACAAACATGATGAGACAATGAATACAAATCAAGATTCATGCATAAGACCCTTCAACAAATTTTCAAAATTTTGATCTTCAAACAATATTTTAACGATTCATAAATGAGTATACCAGCCACATATATATTAATTTCATTAGTACTATTGAGATCTACAAAACCTGTCGAAATGTTCTGTAATTTTAAGGAGAATAATTTAGCCTATAGATATACATGTGCAATCCAATGAGAAATTCCGGAGAGTTGCACAAATGTTTGGAAAAGATAAAAACAAATAAGGTATCAACTAGATAACTTTGGATGTTAGTTAGTGCTATTTTCATTATTGGCTACGAATTAATATAAATAGTAAAAAAGTCACCTACAATGCAACCTATAAGGTACTATTGCATTCACTCCTTGAGCCAGTTCATAAATTAGTTTGTTAAATAGCAAGATCCAAACGAATGTACTCAATTAATTAAAATGGAGAAGAAAATCCAAACCTGTTTGCCGAGGAGGAACCTTGGGATTGAGCTATTGGACATGCTACTGCTACAGGAAAAATTCAGAGCAAATGTTTCCATCATCGGACAATCCTTGATCTCAACTTCTTCAAGTGATGGCAATTCTAAAGCATTGCTGAAGGAGCAAAAGCAACGGATTTTAGGTAACTCTGAAAGATACAACACTTGAAGCTTTGGGATTATTATTTTGCTTGTTCTATTTCTTTGTCCTTCATCTTCATTCTCTTCCACTTTCACAATGCTTTCCAACATCAAGCAACATGACACAGTTAATGCCCTGAGATTGATAAGGTCTCTGAAGATGTCCAAAGAAAATAAGGTTCTCAAATTATCAAAAGAACTAATTTTCAACACTTCTAGTTTAGTAAACATGCTAATCTAGACTTCACGGGAAATTATCTCCATGCCAAGTTGGCTCAGGTATAGATTTGATAAGTTCGGACATGTGACCTGCGGATCATTGGAATATAATAATAATCAGAAAGCAACAATAGATCATACATTATACTCTGCTTCCTTTATCAGGTGGATTGATTGAATTGTTAGTGTTTCAGTCCAAACTTGAAATTTAACGGCAGAAAAGGTATTACACGCGCCGTAAATAAAATTTTTTTAACAAGCAACAGTTATGGAGGATAAAGAAGTAATGTAGAAAATTCATGGCATATCGTTCCAAATAAACGAATCATAATGAGTCTACTGTAATTACGATTTATCTTTGAGAAAAGAACATTAATACATGCTTAAACAACTGTGCAGTGCAATATAGTTAATTTTTTTTATGTTTATTTTTTCATTTTTTTGCTACGTTCACTGACAACATTCTAATTGCTTGAATAACAATTGAGATTCCAGATTGTACTCCATTATATTATTAATGGATGTTATATTATTTGGTTTTGTTAAAATTAATATATAGGATTTTATATTATTAAAAGTACTCCATTAAAACTTGTTATAGTAATATTGACTATTAAGTTATTCAAGCATTTTAGTTTAGTAGGATACCAATTATACATAGACATCTCAATTGGAGAATATAAGCAATAATGAAGTGTGATTACTCAAATTCAATCTTTTCACAATTGATAGAAACGAAAACAAAAATCAATTAAAGAAAAAGTTAAACGAGCGCACATTCTAAATTATACAATTTTAGTTTTTGTTAAATAGTCAGCCAAGAGAGTGGTAAATGCATGCATTAAAATTTGGACTCTCAAACAAATAGAGATAAACCTAGAAAGATATTATTGCTTTTTCATAATCAAGCCTACAGGGGCAGAAAGAAACAACAAAGACAAGAATGCAAGAATAATAAGGTAAGAAAAGCTTAGTTCCACAATCTAGTAATAAAAATTTCATATGCTCAATAACCATGCTGCAAACATGGTAGGATAAGAACTTTATATATATTACTCCATTGTAACATTCAAAATTATATATATTATTTCCTTCGTCCTAAAAAAAGAATGTATTTTGAAAAATTTTTTTCTTCTAAAAAAAATCTAATTTTAAACCAAAATTCTAAAATATCCTTACTAATAATAATTATATATATTCAAAATTTAAAAGTAAAAATAAAAACATAAAATTATACGTTTAGTGATGCATTAAATAAATTGTACCTAACAACTCATTAAAAATTGTACCTTGATCAAAGTAGATTTTTTTTTTTTAACGGAGGGAGTACTATATTATGACAATAAATAAGCAAGTTTTTATCTTACTATAATGGGTTAACTATATAAATCACATTTTACCATCATTTTTTATTGAAACACATTTTTTAATTTAAATTTAAACAATTCATTTTTAATAGTTTCTTTTCAAATTTATTTTGGTCTTCCCCTTCTTCTTTTGGTTTTACATAATAATTCTCTAATATCTAAATATTGTATTGGTACATATAAGTGTTTCCTATGCACATGTCTAAACCATTTTAAGCATGTTTATCCTATTTTTCTCATCCACTGGGATTTTGCCTGCATTCTTTTTAATGTATTAATTACTTATTTTATCTAATTTAGTGTATTTATATATCTATTTTAATATTTTCATTTCTACTGCCTTCATTTTTAGTTCGTGTTTATATTTAGTGCCCTAACACTCTAATTTATAGTTAATTGATTCTCTTACTTATTATTCATGTTAGATTATTTATTTTCAAAGAAAGAAAATAAAATTATAGTACATTAAAATTTTGATAAATAATTATGATATCAAAATCAACTTGAAACAAAAGTTTAAAAAATAGGCAAGATATGAGACAATTAGTAAGTTCCACAATACACACGCATACATACATACATACAAAAGTGACTTTTTAAATGGAATAAAAGACCAACTTTAAAAGATAAACTTCAAAAATTAAAAGTCAATGATGTCAAAAAGTTTTATGAACTTGGTATACAAGAAATATTGATAATTGCAAGGGCTTCAGTACAAAATATTATCTTCTTCATTTCCTAATAAAAAATTTTAAGTTTTAAAAAAGAAATTAAGAGTTTCTCTAGTCATACAATTTCTATAGGAGGATATTTAATTTGTTCCAATTTTATTGGACATTCCCAAATTAATACTACAAGCAAATATTGTTATACACATCCAAGTTTTTCTTCCTTCTTATAAATTAATTAAATTAAGGATTTTAATGTAGAGGAAATTTTGTAATTATCTAGTTACAATTTAGGACAACTGCAATGAAGGCATAATTTAGGACAAGTTACAATTTAGTTTAAGTTTGGACATGCAACCTACACAAATTAGTTTATGCATTAATTCATAAATGAGTTACGTTATTAAACAAATAAAAATGAAGCTCTGTAGTTGATTTATCACTTCTTTTTTTTATTTCTCCTGAATTAATTTTAAATCTAACAAAGATTATCCACGACCTGGAAAACTAGTACTCTTATTGTTAACTTCTTCATCAAACGAATGGGAGTAATAGGACTCAACTACAAACATGATGAGACAATGAATACAAATCAAGATTCATGCATAAGTCCCTTCAACAAATTTTCAAAATTTTGATCTTCAAACAATATTTTAACGATTCATAAACTAGTATACCAGCCACATATATATTAATTTCATTAGTACTATTGAGATCTACAAAACCTGTCAAAATGTTCTGTAATTTTAAGGAGAATAATTTAGCCTATAGATATACATGTGCAATCCAATGAGAAATTCAAGAGAGTTGCACAAATGTTTGGAAAAGATAAAAACAAATAAGGTATCAACTAGATAACTTTGGATGTTATTTAGTGCTATTTTCATTATTGGCTATGAATTAATATAAACAGTAAAAAAGTCACCTACAACGCAACCTATAAGGTACTATTGCATTCACTCCTTGAGCGGGTTCATAAATTAGTTTGTTAAATAGCAAGATCCAAATGAATGTAGTCAATTAATTAAAATGGAGAAGAAAATCCAAACCTGTTTGCCGATGAGGAACCTTGGGATTGAGCTATTGGACATGCTACTGCTACAGGAAAAATTCAGAGCAAATGTTTCCATCATCGGACAATCCTTGATATTGACTACTTCAAGTGATGGCAATTCTAAAGCATTGCTGAAGGAGCAAAAGCAACGGATTTTAGGTAACTCTGAAAGATACAACACTTTAAGCTTTGGGATTATTATTTTGCTTGTTCTATTTCTTTGTCCTTCATCTTCATTCTCTTCCACTTTCACAATGCATTCCAACATCAAGCAACATGACACAGATAATGCCCTGAGATTGATAAGGTCTCTGAAGATGTCCAAAGAAAATAAGGTTCTCAAATTATCAAAAGAACTAATTTTCAACACTTCTAGTTTAGTAAACATGCTAATCTGGACTTCACGGGAAATTATCTCCATGCCAAGTTGCCTCAGGTTTAGATCTAATAAGTTCGGACATGTGACCTGCGGATCATTGGAATATAATAATAATCAGAAAGCAACAACAGATCATACATTATACTCTGCTTCCTTCATCAGGTGGATTGATTGAATTGTTAGTGTTTCAGTCCAAACTTGAAATTTAACGGCTGAAAAGGTATTACACGCGCCGTAAATAAAATTTTTTTAACAAGCAACAGTTATGGAGGATAAAGAAGTAATGTAGAAAATTCATGGCATATCGTTCCAAATAAACGAATCATAATGAGTCTACTGTAATTACGATTTATCTTTGAGAAAAGAACATTAATACATGCTTAAACAACTGTGCAGTGCAATATAGTTAATTTTTTTTATGTTTATTTTTTCATTTTTTTGCTACGTTCACTGACAACATTCTAATTGCTTGAATAACAATTGAGATTCCAGATTGTACTCCATTATATTATTAATGGATGTTATATTATTTGGTTTTGTTAAAATTAATATATAGGATTTTATATTATTAAAAGTACTCCATTAAAACTTGTTATAGTAATATTGACTATTAAGTTATTCAAGCATTTTAGTTTAGTAGGACACCAATAATACGTAGACATCTCAATTGGAGAATATAAGCAATAATGAAGTGTGATTACTCAAATTCAATCTTTTCACAATTGATAGAAACGAAAACAAAAATCAATTAAAGAAAAAGTTGAACGAGCGCAAATTCTAAATTATACAATTTTAGTTTTTGTTAAATAGTCAGCCAAGAGAGTGGTAAATGCATGCATTAAAATTTGGACTCTCAAACAAATAGAGATAAACCTCGAAAGATATTATTGCTTTTTCATAATCAAGCCTACAGGGGCAGAAAGAAACAACAAAGACAAGAATGCAAGAATAATAAGGTAAGAAAAGCTTAGTTCCACAATCTAGTAATAAAAATTTCATATGCTCAATAACCATGCTGCAAACATGGTAGGATAAGAACTTTATAGATATTACTCCATTGTAACATTCAAAATTATATATATTATTTCCTTCATCCTAAAAAAAGAATGTATTTTGAAAACTTTTTTTCTTCTAAAAAAAATCTAATTTTAAACCAAAATTCTAAAATATCCTTACTAATAATAGTTATATATATTCAAAATTTAAAAGTAAAAATATAAACATAAAATTATACATTTAGTGATGCATTAAATAAATTGTACCTAACAACTCATTAAAAATTGTACCTTGATCAAAGTAGATTTTTTTTTTTTAACGGAGGGAGTACTATATTATGACAATAAATAAGCAAGTTTTTATCCTACTATAATGGGTTAACTATATAAATCACATTTTACCATCATTTTTTTATTGAAACACATTTTTTAAATTAAATTTAAACAATTCATTTTTAATAGTTTCTTTTCAAATTTATTTTGGTCTTCCCCTTCTTCTTTTGGTTTTACTTAATAATTCTCTAATATCTAAATATTGTATTGGTACATATAAGTGTTTCCTATGCACATGTCTAAACCATTTTAAGCATGTTTATCCTATATTTCTCATCCACTGGGATTTTGCCTGCATTCTTTTTAATGTATTAATTACTTATTTTATCTAATTTAGTGTATTTATATATCTATTTTAATATTTTCATTTCTACTGCCTTCATTTTTAGTTCGTGTTTATATTTAGTGCCCTAACACTCTAATTTATAGTTAATTGATTCTCTTACTTATTATTCATGTTAGATTATTTATTTTCAAAGAAAGAAAATAAAATTATATTACATTAAAATTTTGATAAATAATTATGATATCAAAATCAACTTGAAACAAAAGTTTAAAAAATAGGCAAGATATGAGACAATTAGTAAGTTCCACAATACACACGCATACATACATACATACAAAAGTGACTTTTTAAATGGAATAAAAGACCAACTTTAAAAGATAAACTTCAAAAATTAAAAGTCAATGATGTCAAAAAGTTTTATGAACTTGGTATACAAGAAATATTGATAATTGCAAGGGCTTCAGTACAAAATATTATCTTCTTCATTTCCTAATAAAAAATTTTAAGTTTTAAAAAAGAAATTAAGAGTTTCTCTAGTCATACAATTTCTATAGGAGGATATTTAATTTGTTCCAATTTTATTGGACATTCCCAAATTAATACTACAAGCAAATATTGTTATACACATCCAAGTTTTTCTTCCTTCTTATAAATTAATTAAATTAAGGATTTTAATGTAGAGGAAATTTTGTAATTATCTAGTTACAATTTAGGACAACTGCAATGAAGGCATAATTTAGGACAAGTTACAATTTAGTTTAAGTTTGGACAAGCAACCTACACAAATTAGTTTATGCATTAATTCATAAATGAGTTACGTTATTAAACAAATAAAAATGTAGCTCTGTAGTTGATTTATCACTTCTTTTTTTTATTTCTTCTGAATTAATTTTAAATCTAACAAAGATTATCCACGACCTGGAAAAGTAGTACTCTTATTGTTAACTTCTTCATCAAACGAATGGGAGTAATAGGACTCAACTACAAACATGATGAGACAATGAATACAAATCAAGATTCATGCATAAGTCCCTTCAACAAATTTTCAAAATTTTGATCTTCAAACAATATTTTAACGATTCATAAACTAGTATACCAGCCACATATATATTAATTTCATTAGTACTATTGAGATCTACAAAACCTGTCAAAATGTTCTGTAATTTTAAGGAGAATAATTTAGCCTATAGATATACATGTGCAATCCAACGAGAAATCCAAGAGAGTTGCACAAATGTTTGGAAAAGATAAAAACAAATAAGGTATCAACTAGATAACTTTGGATGTTATTTAGTGCTATTTTCATTATTGGCTATGAATTAATATAAACAGTAAAAAAGTCACCTACAACGCAACCTATAAGGTACTATTGCATTCACTCCTTGAGCGGGTTCATAAATTAGTTTGTTAAATAGCAAGATCCAAATGAATGTAGTCAATTAATTAAAATGGAGAAGAAAATCCAAACCTGTTTGCCGATGAGGAACCTTGGGATTGAGCTATTGGACATGCTCTTACTGAGGAAAAATTCAGAGCAAATGTTTCCATCATCGGACAATCCTTGATATTGACTACTTCAAGTGATGGCAATTCTAAAGCATTGCTGAAGGAGCAAAAGCAACGGATTTTAGGTAACTCTGAAAGATACAACTCATTAAGCTTTGGGATTATTATTTTGCTTGTTCTATTTCTTTGTCCTTCATCTTCATTCTCTTCCACTTTCACAATGCCTTCCAACATCCAGCAACGCGACACAGTTAATTCCCTGAGATTGATAAGGTCTCTGAAGATGTCCAAAGAAAATAAGGTTCTCAAATTATCAAAAGAACTAATTTCCAACACTTCTAGTTTAGCAAACATGTTAATCTGAACTTCACAGCAAATTATCTCCATGCCAAGTTGCCTCAGGTTTAGATTTGATAAGTTCGGACATGTGACCTGCGGATCATTGGAATATAATAATAATCAGAAAGCAACAACCGATCATACATTATACTCTGCTTCCTTCATCAGGTGGATTGATTGAATTGTTAGTGTTTCAGTCCAAACTTGAAATTTAACGGCAAAAAAGGTATTACACGCGCCGTAAATACAAAATTTTTAACAAGTAATAGTTATGGAGGATAAAGAAGTAATGTAGAAAATTCATGGCATATCATTCCAATTAAACGAATCATAATGAGCCTACTGTAATTACGATTTATCTTGGAGAAAATAACATTAATACATGCTTAAACAACTGTGCAGTGCAATATAGTTAATTGTTTTGTGTTTATTTTTTAATTTTTTTGCTACGTTCACTGACAACATTCTAATTGCTTGAATAACAATTGAGATTCCAGATTGTACTCCATTATATTATTAATTGATGTTATATTATTTTGTTTTGTTAAAATTAATATATAGGATTTTATATTATTAAAAGTACTCCATTAAAACTTGTTATAGTAATATTAACTATTAGGTTATTCAAGCATTTTAGTTTAGTAGGACACCAATTATACATAGACATCTCAATTGGAGAAAATAAGCAATAATGAAGTGTGATTACTCAAATTCAATCTTTTCACAATTGATAGAAACGAAAACAAAAATCAATTAAAGAAAAAGTTGAACGAGCGCACATTCGAAATTACACAATTTTAGTTTTTGTGAAATAGTCAGCCAAGAGAGTGGTAAAAGCATGCATTAAAATTTGGACTCTCAAACAAATAGAGATAAACGTAGAAAGATATTATTGCTTTTTAATAATCAAGCCTACAGGGGCAGAAAGAAACAACAATGACAAGAATACAAGAATAATATGGAAAGAAAAGCTTAGTTCCACAATCTAGTAATAAAAATTTTATATGCTCAATAACCATGCCGCAACCATGGTAGGATAAGAACTTTATATATATTACTCCATTGACATTCAAAATTATATATATTATTTCCTTCGTCCTAAAAAGAGAATGTATTTTAAAAACTTTTTTTCTTCTAAAATAAATCTAATTTTAAACCAAAATTCTAAAATATCCTTACTAATAATAATTATATATATTCAAAATTTAAAAGTAAAAATAAAAACATAAAATTATACATTTAGTGGTGCATTAAATAAATTGTACCTAACAACTCAAAAAAAAATTGTACCTTGATCAAAGTAGATTTTTTTTTTTAACGGAGGGAGTACTATATTATGACAATAAATAAGCAAGTTTTTATCCTACTATAAGGGGTTAACTATATAAATCATATTTTACCATCATTTTTTATTGAAACACATTTTTTCATTTAAATTTAAACAATTCATTTTTTAATAGTTTCTTCATTCAAATTTATTTTGGTCTTCCCCTTCTTCTTTTGGTTTTACTTAATAATTCTCTAATATCTAAATATTGCATTGGTACATATAAGTGTTTCCTATGCACATGTCTAAACCATTTTAAGCATGTTTATCCTATTTTTCTCATCCACTGGGATTTTGCCTGCATTCTTTTTAATGTATTAATTACTTATTTTATCTAATTTAGTGTATTTGTATATCTATTTTAATATTCTCATTTCTAATGCCTTCATTTTTAGTTCGTGTTTATATTTAGTGCCCTAACACTCTAATTTATAGTTAATTGATTCTTTTACTTATTATTCATGTTAGATTATTTATTTTCAAAGAAAGAAAATAAAATTATATTACATTAAAATTTTGATAAATAATTATGATATCAAAATCAACTTGAAACTAAGTTTTAAAAAATAGGCAAGATATGAGACAATTAGTAAGTTCCACAATACACATGCATACATACATACATACAAAAGTGACTTTTTAAATGGAATAAAAGACCAACTTTAAAAGATAAACTTCAAAAATTAAAAGTCAATGATGTCAAAAAGTTTTATCAACTTGGTGTACAAGCAATATTGATAATTGCCAGGGCTTCAGTACAAAATATTATCTTCTTCATTTCTTAATAAAAAATTTTAAGTTTTAAAAAAGAAATTAAGAGTTTCTCTAGTCATACAATTTCTATAGGAGGATATTTAATTTGTTCCAATTTTATTGGGCATTCCCAAATTAATACTACAAACAAATATTGTTATACACATCCACGTTTTTCTTCCTTCTTATAAATTAATTAAATTAAGGATTTTAGTGTAGATGAAATTTTGTAATTATCTAGTTACAATTTAGGACAAACCAATGAAGGCATAATTTAGGACAAGTTACAATTTAGTTTAAGTTAGGACAAGTAACCTACACAAATTAGTTTATGCATTAATTCATAAATGAGATACATTATGAAACAAATAAAAATGAAGCTCTGTAGTTGATTTATCACTTCTTTTTTTTTATTTCTCCTGAATTAATTTTAAATCTAACAAAGATTATCCACGACCTGAAAAAGTAATACTCTTATTGTTAACTTCTTCATCAAACGAATGGGAGTAATAAGACTCAACTACAAACATGATGAGACAATGAATACAAATCAAGATTCATGCATAAGACCCTTCAACAAATTTTCAAAATTTTGATCTTCAAACAATATTTTAACGATTCATAAATGAGTATACCAGCCACATATATATTAATTTCATTAGTACTATTGAGATCTACAAAACCTGTCGAAATATTCTGTAATTTTAAGGAGAATAATTTAGCCTATAGATATACATGTGCAATCCAATGAGAAATTCAAGAGAGTTGCACAAATGTTTGGAAAAGATAAAAAAAAATAAGGTATCAACTAGATAACTTTGGATGTTATTTAGTGCTATTTTCATTATTGGCTATGAATTAATATAAACAGTAAAAAAGTCACCTACAACGCAACCTATAAGGTACTATTGCATTCACTCCTTGAGCCAGTTCAAAAATTAGTTTGTTAAATAGCAGGATCCAAATGAATGTAGTCAATTAATTAAAATGGAGAAGAAAATCCAAACCTGTTTGCCGAGGAGGAACCTTGGGATTGAGCTATTGGACATGCTACTGCTACAGGAAAAATTCAGAGCAAATGTTTCCATCATCGGACAATCTTTGATCTCAACTTCTTCAAGTGATGGCAATTCTAAAGCATTGCTGAAGGAGCAAAAGCAACGGATTTTAGGTAACTCTGAAAGATACAACACTTGAAGCTTTGGGATTATTATTTTGCTTGTTCTATTTCTTTGTCCTTCATCTTCATTCTCTTCCACTTTCACAATGCCTTCCAACATCAAGCAACATGACACAGTTAATGCCCTGAGATTGATAAGGTCTCTGAAGATGTCCAAAGAAAATAAGGTTCTCAAATTATCAAAAGAACTAATTTTCAACACTTCTAGTTTAGTAAACATGCTAATCTGGACTTCACGGGAAATTATCTCCATGCCAAGTTGGCTCAGGTTTAGATCTGATAAGTTCGGACATGTGACCTGCGGATCATTGGAATATAATAATAATCAGAAAGCAACAACAGATCATACATTATACTCTGCTTCCTTCATCAGGTGGATTGATTGAATTGTTAGTGTTTCAGTCCAAACTTGAAATTTAACGGCAGAAAAGGTATTACACGCGCCGTAAATAAAATTTTTTTAACAAGCAACAGTTATGGAGGATAAAGAAAAAATGTAGAAAATTCATGGCATATCGTTCCAAATAAACGAATCATAATGAGTCTACTGTAATTACGATTTATCTTTGAGAAAAGAACATTAATACATGCTTAAACAACTGTGCAGTGCAATATAGTTAATTTTTTTTATGTTTATTTTTTCATTTTTTTGCTACGTTCACTGACAACATTCTAATTGCTTGAATAACAATTGAGATTCCAGATTGTACTCCATTATATTATTAATGGATATTATATTATTTGGTTTTGTTAAAATTAATATATAGGATTTTATATTATTAAAAGTACTCCATTAAAACTTGTTATAGTAATATTGACTATTAAGTTATTCAAGCATTTTAGTTTAGTAGGACACCAATTATACATAGACATCTCAATTGGAGAATATAAGCAATAAGGAAGTGTGATTACTCAAATTCAATCTTTTCACAATTGATAGAAACGACAACAAAAATCAATTAAAGAAAAAGTTGAACGAGTGCACATTCTAAATTATACAATTTTAGTTTTTGTTAAATAGTCAGCCAAGAGAGTGGTAAATGCGTGCATTAAAATTTGGACTCTCAAACAAATAGAGATAAACCTAGAAAGTTATTATTGCTTTTTCATAATCAAGCCTACAGGGGCAGAAAGAAACAACAAAGACAAGAATGCAAGAATAATAAGGTAAGAAAAACTTAGTTCCACAATCTAGTAATAAAAATTTCATATGCTCAATAACCATGCTGCAAACATGGTAGGATAAGAACTTTATATATATTACTCCATTGTAACATTCAAAATTATATATATTATTTCCTTCGTCCTAAAAAAAGAATGTATTTTGAAAACTTTTTTTCTTCTAAAATAAATCTAATTTTAAACCAAAATTCTAAAATATCCTTACTAATAATAATTATATATATTCAAAATTTAAAAGTAAAAATAAAAACATAAAATTATACCTTTAGTGGTGTATTAAATAAATTGTACCTAAAAACTCATTAAAAATTGTACCTTCATCAAAGTAGATTTTTTTTTTTTTAACGGAGGGAGTACTATATTATGACAATAAATAAGCAAGTTTTTATCCTACTATAATGGGTTAATTATATAAATCATATTTTACCATCATTTTTTATTGAAACACATTTTTTCATTTAAATTTAAACAATTCATTTTTAATAGTTTCTTTTCAAATTTATTTTGGTCTTCTCCTTCTTCTTTTGGTTTTACTTAATAATTCTCTAATATCTAAATATTGTATTGGTACATATAAGTGTTTCTTATGCACATGTCTAAACCATTTTAAGCATGTTTATCCTATTTTTCTCATCCACTGGGATTTTGCCTGCATTCTTTTTAATGTATTAATTACTTATTTTATCTAATTTAGTGTATTTGTATATCTATTTTAATATTTTCATTTCTACTGCCTTCATTTTTAGTTCATGTTTATATTTAGTGCCCTAACACTCTAATTTATAGTTAATTGATTCTTTTACTTATTATTCATGTTAGATTATTTATTTTCAAAGAAAGAAAATAAAATTATATTACATTAAAATTTTGATAAATAATTATGATATCAAAATCAACTTGAAACTAAATTTTAATAAATAGGCAACATATGAGACAATTAGTAAGTTCCACAATACACACGCATACATACATACATACAAAAGTGACTTTTTAAATGGAATAAAAGACCAACTTTAAAAGATAAACTTCAAAAATTAAAAGTGAATGATGTCAAAAAGTTTTATCAACTTGGTATACAAGCAATATTGATAATTGCCAGGGCTTCAGTACAAAATATTATCTTCTTCATTTCTTAATAAAAAATTTTAAGTTTTAAAAAAGAAATTAAGAGTTTCTCTAGTCATACAATTTCTATAGGAGGATATTTAATTTGTTCCAATTTTATTGGACATTCCCAAATTAATACTACAAACAAATATTGTTATACACATCCACGTTTTTCTTCCTTCTTATAAATTAATTAAATTAAGGATTTTAGTGTAGATGAAATTTTGTAATTATCTAGTTACAATTTAGGACAACTGCAATGAAGGCATAATTTAGGACAAGTTACAATTTAGTTTAAGTTAGGACAAGTAACCTACACAAATTAGTTTATGCATTAATTCATAAATGAGATACATTATGAAACAAATAAAAATGAAGCTCTGTAGTTGATTTATCACTTCTTTTTTTTTATTTCTCCTGAATTAATTTTAAATCTAACAAAGATTATCCACGACCTGAAAAAGTAATACTCTTATTGTTAACTTCTTCATCAAACGAATGGGAGTAATAAGACTCAACTACAAACATGATGAGACAATGAATACAAATCAAGATTCATGCATAAGACCCTTCAACAAATTTTCAAAATTTTGATCTTCAAACAATATTTTAACGATTCATAAATGAGTATACCAGCCACATATATATTAATTTCATTAGTACTATTGAGATCTACAAAACCTGTCGAAATATTCTGTAATTTTAAGGAGAATAATTTAGCCTATAGATATACATGTGCAATCCAATGAGAAATTCAAGAGAGTTGCACAAATGTTTGGAAAAGATAAAAAAAAATAAGGTATCAACTAGATAACTTTGGATGTTATTTAGTGCTATTTTCATTATTGGCTATGAATTAATATAAACAGTAAAGAAGTCACCTACAACGCAACCTATAAGGTACTATTGCATTCACTCCTTGAGCCAGTTCAAAAATTAGTTTGTTAAATAGCAGGATCCAAATGAATGTAGTCAATTAATTAAAATGGAGAAGAAAATCCAAACTTTGTTTAGGAGGAACCTTGGGATTGAGCTATTGGACATGCTATCGCTACAGGAAAAATTCAGAGCAAATGTTTCCATCATCGGACAATCTTTGATCTCAACTTCTTCAAGTGATGGCAATTCTAAAGCATTCTTTGAAGGAGCAAAAGCAACGGATTTTAGGTAACTCAAAGATACAACACTTGAAGCTTTGGGATTATTATTTTGCTTGTTCTATTTCTTTGTCCTTCATCTTCATTCTCTTCCACTTTCACAATGCCTTCCAACATCAAGCAACATGACACAGTTAATGCCCTGAGATTGATAAGGTCTCTGAAGATGTCCAAAGAAAATAAGGTTCTCAAATTATCAAAAGAACTAATTTTCAACACTTCTAGTTTAGTAAACATGCTAATCTGGACTTCACGGGAAATTATCTCCATGCCAAGTTGGCTCAGGTTTAGATCTGATAAGTTCGGACATGTGACCTGCGGATCATTGGAATATAATAATAATCAGAAAGCAACAACAGATCATACATTATACTCTGCTTCCTTCATCAGGTGGATTGATTGAATTGTTAGTGTTTCAGTCCAAACTTGAAATTTAACGGCAAAAAAGGTATTACACACGCCGTAAATACAAAATTTTTAACAAGCAACAGTTATGGAAGATAAAAAAGTAATGTAGAAAATTCATGGCATATCGTTCCAATTAAACGAATCATAATGAGTCTACTGTAATTACGATTTATCTTTGAGAAAAGAACATTAATACATGCTTAAACAACTGTGCGGTGCAATATAGTTAATTTTTTTTATGTTTCTTTTTTCATTTTATTGCTACGTTCACTGACAACATTCTAATTGCTTGAATAACAATTGAGATTCCAAATTGTAGTCCATTATATTATTAATGGAAATTTTGAGCAAAATTGAGAAAAAAAACAAAAATGAGTTAAATAAATAAATAAAGATTAAAATCTATAAAATAAATTAGAATTAAGAATCAATTCAAACAGAAAAAATATACAACACTAACTCAGGAGGATTTAATTAGAAGCATCTATTGGGTTTTAGTTGAAAATTTAGTAGGCATCTATATGGTATCTCATTGGTATCCCTATAATAGCACCTAATTGGGATCATATTAGTGTTGAGGTTACTAATTGGGATCGTATTAGAATACATCATAAAAATTTATTAATATGTAGGATTTCAACGGCATAGGTAAGGAAAAGACCCCATTATTGCTCATGTTGAAAAAAATTAAAATAAATTGAATATATATTTGGGTTAAAGAAGAAAACAAAAAAAAAAAGAAAAAACATGTAGGGTAAAACAAATAAAATAAATGATTGTAGATGTCATCTATTTTAAAATATATGTTTGATTAAAGAAAAATAGAATGTAATTTATCCATAATTTAGCATTTGAAAGCATCCAAGTCAAAAGGGAAAATCCTTAGCTTAATTTTCATAAATAATCTTAGGTTAATAGAAGGGGAAAAGTCAATAAACTTTTAAATAAATAAGATTTCCTTACTTAATTTTCATATTGAATTTTTTGAGTCAAAGGCAAAAAAATTTTGCTTCTATTTTTTTATTCTTTTTCTGGAAAAAAAAACCAACATCAAAAAGCAAAAAAAAAAAAACACTAAATGAAATATTTGCAATGAAGATAACTATTAATTCGGAAACTTTTACCAGTCATCCAAATATGGTCTAGAATATTTTGAAATTTTGCAAAATTCCACCCCTTAACAATGTAAGTGCAGTTTCAATAATATTAAAAAGATTGAAATTTAGACTTTTCATTTTAACTATTAATATAAAAATATAAAAATCCCCGCACAAAGCACCTTCCTTATTTCTATTATATAAAAGAGAAAAGTTTGTTAGTCGATTTTAATGTAATTATAATGATTAATGTGAGTTAAATTGTTCTTTCATTAATTTTATATTTTTAGTAATTTAGTAATTTAGAAATCTTAGAAAACTTAAAGTCCATCAAAACTAGATAAGATAAATAATTACAATATTAGAGTTATGATAGAATTACTATAAATTAATAAGAATTATTGTATTTGGTTTCAACATAATCATAATGTGAGTTAAATTGTCCTTTAAATAATTTTATATTTTCAGTAATTCAATAATTTTTATAAATCTTAAAAAACCCTAAAGTTCAATAAAACCATATTAGATGCGTTTGATTAGAACTATAGACTAATAAAAACTATTATATCAAATAATTCATAAAACTATCAAATTTATATATTAATTATGTAGATATTAGATGTTTAAAAAATTTTATAATTCTAAATCTAATAATATTTTTCACACTATAAATAAAAATGATTACACTACTTGTAAAACTTATTATTTGTTTATTTTGTTATTCTAAATTTTATTATTTGTTTGTTTAATTATTCTATAGTTTTAAATTCATTAAAATTTTAAAGCACCAAATTCCTTATTTAGTTACTATTTTGTTGATAATAGAGGAGGGTGGCATTGTTGGTGGTACGGTATTATATTAAAAAATGGGAATGGAACGGATGACAAAAAGGGGACGGGTTAGATGGAACTAATTGGCAATGATGAAAAAAAAGGTTTCAAAATTCGACTATGTCCAAAAAAGAAATTTTTTTATAATTTGGGGGCCTAGTTGGGCAAGGGACGGCCTTTATTAAATTTAACCTTTTATTTTTTTTTCTTTCAATTTACAATATTACACTATTTACACTACTTATTATTTATTTGCTTTGTTAGTTTGTAGTTTTAAATTCGATTCCTTATTTAGTTACTATGTTGTTGATAATAGATAAGAGTGTCATTGGTGGTGGTTTGGTATTTTATGTTTGATGTGATTATATTTGGTAAAATTTGTGTTTTAATTGTCCTCTACCATTAATATTAATATTTAGTAATTAAAGAGACAATTAAAGTTACCGTATCTATTCTCCCTAATTTGATATATTTGTTTGTGCATTTTGAGATTTTGAGTTTTGGAGTAATATGAATTGTACTATTGTAAAGTTATTTCATATTTATTTATAAAATTTTGATTTTTCTGTTTTATAAGTTTTAATTACTTGATATTTTTACTTCTATAAATTAATTATTCATTTTATTTATATATAAAATTTTAAGAGATTGTAATGAAATAAAAAAATATAGAGTTATGATAAAAGTTAAACTTACAATTTATTTATGATTTATATACAAAGGGTTTATGATTTACAGTTTTACAGTTTATAGTGTTTTTAAATTATAATCATTATTTCATAATTTTATTTTAAAATACTTTTCTTACCACAGTTTATAAATTCATTACCTAATACTTTTATTCAACAAATATTATTTCATATTTTTATTAATTTTAATTTTTTGAGAATTTCTCTTTTAACACTTCTTATATTTTTGTATTTTCCCCTAAATTTTAGTAATACATATTTAACAAATCATTAATAAAATTACTGATTGCACGAAAATCTTGCACTCAGTTACCAGTAACAAACAAAAAGCCCAATGCCTTTTTTTTTTTTGGCTTAATTTGGATAGGGAAACACAAAAACTAGTGGAATTAATAATCATAGAGTGATTATTTAATTAATAATCACTCTTTACTTTAGTTCGCTTGCCATCTTAATTAATGTTTTAAGTGCAAATTCTTAAAATAATCATAGAGGATGCAAGATGACATTACCTGGCCTAATTGGTTGGCCGAAAAAATTTCCGTTGACACTTCACTAATTGTCAGAGTTTCCATTGAGGGAAACTTGAATACATCAACAGCTTTGCACAAAGCACAAAGCATTGGTAGCCCCCAAAGGATCATCCGATTCAAGCTTGGGAATTCGATGTGATTGCTGGTAGTAACACCAGTTTCTGATCCCCTTTCATCCTTGAACACCTCTTCCATCATTGGGCAAAGCAACACCTTAATGCTTTGAAGTCGGCATAAACTTTCAGCTATTGATAGTGGAAATACCCATTTTAGATTCTTGCATCTTACGATGTCTATTTCTTTGAGGTTGGACAGACAAAGCTTTTCGCTACCACTCTTCCACAAATACAGGAGACTCCCCAAGTCATGAAGAGACAAGTATTCTAGCTGAGAAAAGGATCCCACTGATGGAGGGCCATGACAAATTTCCTCCAAATCATTCATCCTACTTAAGTAAAGATGCCTTAAAACAGGAAAAATGTCACTACCCGGGGCCAGATGTTCTACCGAATCCAATTCCTTTATGCTGAGATACTTTATACTTTTAAATCCTTGCCTCGCCAAAGGATCTATCAAGGCTTTGGAACCGTTGCCTTCCAAACATAGTTCTTCAACATCTCCAGGCAACATAGAAATTGTATTCAGAGAGACTTTACTCTCATTAACATGGACTTGCATACGTTTCAGATCAGTATATGATCCTTCCAATTCAAATCTCACATTCGACTCGCCTATGAATATAAAATAGCTTGTCAGGTTCTGTAAGCGGTCCGTCTCTTGAGAGATTACTTCTGAATCCCGAATCCAGATCTCCAGAAACCTCAAATTTCTCAATGAAAATACCTCAGCAAGGCTTGCATTGCTTCTCATTTTCCCTTCTTCTTCGCCCTCCCATTCAATTGGACATTTCATGAGCCGAAGTTCTTCCAATTGGACTAGTTTGGAGATAACACCCGGTGCAACATTCCTTAAATGCTGACTAGCAGTCAAATCCAATAACTTCAGCTTTACAAGTTCTCCAATCTCATTTGGTAACACCCGAATGCCAGATCGACGACAACTAAGGATTTCTAGACTCGCCAGCTGGCCAATTAAGCATATATTCCCCGGAGAACATCCATTCAGATGCAAAGCTCGAAGATTTTTTAGTGGGGACAAGAACGAGACGTCACCAAATTTATGTTGAATGCTTAATATTCTAAGATCTGCAGTCTCATTTAAAAAATTGACTGGTAGCTTTAATTCTGGAATTGAAAAATCAAATGTCAAAAGCAAGGCATTCAATCTCGGGCACCGTATGCATTCTGGAAAAGCCAGGGCTTTCCCCGCGGTTAGTGAGATGCAAGTATAGTCCTCACCAGAATCATTTCCTGGCCACTCTCTTAAGCCCCTGTCATGACTTACCATAAACACATGCTTACCACTAGATGCAATCGATAAGGCCATGTCACGGATAACATCATGCATTTTCACATATGTAGGCCAGGGTTCTTCACCGGCATCTATCAACAGGCAACGATCTATCAGCATCTCAACTAAGTAATGTACCCTGTTTCTTGCATCATTGATGCTTTCTGTGGCTGAAAAGATGCGTAAGCCTACTCCATAACGAACCAAGTTTTCAATTTCAATTTCTGAATCTTCTGGAAATAAACAGCAAAGGAGAAAGAGATACTTAGCTTCATCGCTTTCCAGGTGCTCATAACTTAGTTTCAAAGGTCGAAACACACCTTTAAGATATCCCCGAATATTTTCTGGTGAAGCCGTTCGCAATTGCCGAAGAGAATCTTTCCAAATCGCTTCATTTGTTTTCCCTCTCAATGATTTACCAACCGTCACAAGGGCAAGGGGCAAGCCTTTGCATTCTTCTGCTACATCTATCGCTAATGGTAGCAAATTCGATTGATCCACAACGCTACCAGCATTCTCACGAAAAAGGGAAAGAGCTTCCTTTGCATCTAGGACTTCCAATGCTAAAATCTTGGTATCTTCCTCTCTGGACATCGTATTGCAAACATCATGATCTCGAGATGTCAAGAGGATTTTGATCTGAGAAGGTATTCCAACTTCCTCTGGATCCAACCTTTCCCAAACATCATCCAAAATTATGAGAACCTTTTTGTCCTTCAGTCTAGCATGAAGTTGCGTAGCACGAACGGATTCCGTCTCCTGTGTCAAGTGAAGGCCTAAGCCTTCAGCCAATTCTTGTTGAATTTTTCGTATATCTACCTGTTGACTGACGACTGCCATGACAATTTCATCAAATAGTTTTTCGTCCTTTGCCTTTTTCGCAATTTTCTTGGCCATTGTGGTCTTACCCACGCCTCCCATCCCCCAAACTCCAATCATACGGATAGAATTATCCCTCAAATAGGACATGATTTCTTCCTCTTTATACCTCCGAGAATCAAGGTCGAGGGTGTCAGATGTTGCTGGGATTGTTCCCATAGGAGGTGCAGGATCACATATGTGGCTCCCAAACTCTCTGTACTCTTTTTGGAGTTTAACCGCATCTGCAGTCAATTTCATGGCTTCTCGGCTAAGCGAATAACGCAACTTCAGATTTGGGCAGGTCCCATGCATACAAGCACCATTTTGATCTTGTTGTTCGTCTCCCAAAATTCTGTCTGCTTTTCCTTTCAACTCATCAACTCTTCCACACCAATTCCTGACGTGAGGTAAAATAACTTGAAGATTATTCTCAGCTGCTTGAATCTGTTGTTGCAGATGGTCTCTGGAAGAATTAAGCTCTTGGTTTTGAACTCTTAGACCTTCGACGATGTTGTTGTAGCGAAATAGATAGCTGTACTGATTTTTTAATGGGATGATCACATATTCTTTGATTTGGGTCGAAGCACCGAAAATTCCAACAATTGCTTTGAAAATCTCTGCCATTTTCCTGGAGAAAGATAACGAATCAAGATGCAATTCATGAGGAAGCAATTACTTAACACAGAATGGAAAAACTAACATAAAGGAAAGAACAATGTATTCAAACAAGTTTTAAGTCTGTACCTTTTTCTCTTCCTATAGATGTTATATAGTAGATCAAGTGAAATCCAGGCAACTTTCCAGAATATATTACGGAGAGACAGAGGTTTTTTTGTTCTGGTTTTTTTGGTTAAAAGCTACAACAATGAGTCCATAAGTGAAAGAAGAGGTTATCCAGAGAGGCTCAAAGATGGTGAAATTGGAAGACTATTTTCCATGGAGAAAAGAGTGCTCAAAGTGTCCTTTGCTTGGAGTGGATACGAAAAGAAATAGATAGATGGAGAACCTAACTTTGTATACGAAATGGTACTGTCTAAGGAAAAGAAGAAAATATGGTAAAGAATTGAGCATATTATATGAGTATGGGAAAACTATATTAATGTTTAATTGTTACAAATTCTTTCCAAATAAACAGCATATTTAATTATTATACTAAAACAACATTTACGTATTTTATTTTTTGTTTCAAACACATTTGTAGTCTATTACTCTAATAACTGCATGACGCATTATGTCATTGTAATATTAGCAAAAAAATTTATTTAATTTTGGAGACATAACTATACAAATTCATCTGTAGAAAATGTATAATATCTTGGTTTAGTTATTACATGATTAATTTCAAATTCTTATAAGGGTTTGGTAGTACTTAGTTTCATTTAATGAGAAATTTAAATTGCAAAATAAAATTAAAAAAATTATTCGAATACTAAGCATATCCCAATCATCCACAACCACAATGGTCACAGAGGACAATTTTAATCACGGAAAATGATATAGAAATCATAGAAAGAAACCATATCTCAATGACAGATGATGATTTCTTGACCAATTCCAAATTCAATAAAAACAAAAGTTTCAGCGTGTGTAACAACAATAATTAAAAGCTGTGTTTAAATTATAATTCAAAACGTACTTTTACAATTGTTAAAGTAATTATTTATATTTTTAATATAATTATTATTTTAAAAATATATTTTAAAATATAATTTATTCACATGTGTTTAAATGATCATCATAGCTATTATTGCTCTTTTGTTTTCACAAATTAGTAGGAAATGGTAGGTGTCCCTAGTAACAACGAAGGGACATATAAACCAACCTTTGGAAATTTATAAATATATTAATAGAGGGGGGACGCAAAGAACCACTAAATTTATAAACATACTTTAAAAATGGATTGCACCTAATTCCATGACCTCACGGCACGACTTTGACTTGCTTCTATTATAATTCGTGGAGAAAAAAAAAATGTGATTTTTCCCCTTCATTATCGCATCTGCTCTTAAGCTCAATTATTGATTTTTTTTTACTCACACAATCATATTCAGCCTCCAATTCAGGCTCAAATCCTGCGCTCCATTTGGATTGAGCCTCACTGACAAAAATAATTTTTTTTCACGAAAAAATAAAATATTTAAATATTTTAAGTTTTATTTCAAAATTTAAAATTCAAAATCTAACATTTTTTGCTAAATTTTAGTAAATTTTAAAATTCAAAATTCCTTCCTAAATTCTAGTAAAATAATTTAAAATTTTTTTCTATCTCAATATCTTTTTATTTTTCTTCCAAAATACTTTTTTCTTAACAAAAAAAAATCTATCAAAATTTTTATACAATTTAATAAAAAATTTCTCAAATAAATTACAATCCAAACATAACCAATTAGGTCATGCTTGTCGCACAAATCATCCGTCGCATCCATTTTTTCTTCCATGCTTTTTATGCCACAAATTATAAACTTTCAAGTTTTCATATTAATCGTGATTTGTAACGTTTCGTTTGTTTTGCCTAAGAAATTCTACAACAGGCAAGCTGTGTTTGATTTGTGTTTTTATTTGTAAAAAGTTAAATTTTTTAAACTATAAAAATAAATATCTAAATAAATTTTTTTTCAAAATTTAAAGTTTAAATTCTCACTAAAATTCTTCTCACGTTATTTTTTAAAATTTTTTTTTCTCTAATCTACTTTTTCTTTAAAAAAAAATTTCACCAAAACTTTTTGATAATTTCAATACAAAAATTTTATATACAACATAATCCAAACACAGTTTTGCGATTATATTAATAAATAAAGAATCTAGTACAATCAAACAGATCAACTTCTTGTAAATAACTAGTTTGTAATACTAAAATCTATTTTTTACTTCTTATAATTTTAGATAAAGTGTTATTTTTGGGGGATATTTTTCATTTAAATTAACGGAATTTTATTTTTTATCTTTTCTAATGGACTTCAATATATAAAAAAAGGTTAGTAAAAAAGATAACTCTATGATGGGAAAAAGGCAATAAATAATGTCCGTCTCCAAGTCATTTATTATTAATATTTAATACCACACCCTAGAAGGCTAGAAGTGTATTTTTTGATTCATAATACAAGCGAGTGGGCTCACATAAATAGCTG
The DNA here is from genome assembly GCA_020080225.1 of Gynochthodes officinalis. Taxonomy (NCBI): domain Eukaryota; kingdom Viridiplantae; phylum Streptophyta; class Magnoliopsida; order Gentianales; family Rubiaceae; genus Gynochthodes; species Gynochthodes officinalis. Next base: position 42,257,344 of record CM034615.1, on the reverse strand, counting down.
GAAAGGAAAAGGCATCCAATAATGTTTGTCTCCAAGTCTTCCATATTTTTTAAAGCCGTCCCTTAATCTTTTATTTTATTTCTATCATTTTCCCCGGTTGAGCTTGTCCTCTCTTGAGTAAAGTCCTTTTCTTCTTCATTAAAAATTGTGATTTACATTTGACTGGTTAATAATTGAAACTAAACAAAATATGGAGCCGGGACTCGTAAATCAAAGACTGAAAACCCAAATCACGAGTTTCTCCGCTACTTCAAACGCCTACTTCTTCATTTTTAAAAGATATCACGTCATGATCGTGTTTCTTGTTTGAGAAAATGTCCAATTGTAACATCACCACTTAAGTCGACGCCAATACTCAATTATTGATATTCAACGCCCACAAGGCCACAAGCCTAAGAAAGATATGAAAACACGCAATACAATTGTAAACTAATACCCTTATACTTTGACAAAATTATTAATATTCTTATGTAATTTATATTTTTTTAATAATGAATTTATTTGACTCATTTTATTAGTATTATAATTATAAGGTGAAAAAATTAAACGAAATTACTTTTTTTTTATTTTAGTCTTTATATTTATTTTGTATTTTTTTAAACGAATAAAGATGAAATTTTAAAATAAAATTTTTTATATTATTTAAAAAATATATATTATTATAAAAATTTACTTATTTTTAATTTATTAAAAAATGTATTATTATAAAAATATGTATTATTAGAAATAAGTCTCAAATATAAATCACAATTTTTAATGAAGAAGAAAAGCACTTTACTCAAGAGAGGACAAGTTCACCGGAGAAAATGATAGAAATAAAATAAAAGATTAAGGGACGGCTTTCAAAAATATGGAAGACTCGGAGACAAACATTATTGGATGCCTTTTGCTTTAGTGGAAGACTTTGGACTTTTTGTCTTTTAACGTGGATAGGATTCCAGCTATTAATGTGAGCCCACTGCATCACTGACTCGCTTGTATTATGAATGGAAGAATACATTTCCAGGGTGTGGTATTAGAATGAAACTGAAAGTAATTATTAATGATATAATTTTTTTTAATAAAAATAAGAATAGTTACGTGAAAATATTTGGAAGTTTTACCGAAAGTGATATAAGAAAGTATTACAAAGAATTTCTTGTGAATTAAAAGCGTTAGAGTTTTATACTTTAAAGATAAGGTCATGTTTAGATACCAAAAATCTCTTTACTCAATTATTAACTTTTTTTAATGGATGCCTCGCACTTGGTATTCATCCAATATTACTTTCATTAAAAAAAATCATATTATTAGTAATTACTTTCATTCTAATATATTTGGTTTAAATTGAATAAGAGTGATAATATATAATTTGAGATTCTCGAATAGAAGTGCATCAAATGCCTTTATACTATTCATTAATATGTGTTGGTAAAATTATTCTTCACCATTGGCATAAAATCTACCTAAATTCAAATAGTTTGCACTAATTATCTACTAATTAGGTTTACTTTTCAAAAAAAAGGAAATCAAATTAAAGTTTAAATTAAAAAACGTACTCTCTCCGCCTCAAAAAAATATGTACTCTTTGTGTCACGTTTTTATTATTATTTTTTTAACTCTAACTATATATAATTATTATTAGTAAAAATGATACAAAAATTTCATTTCAAAAGTAAATTCTTTTTTTTAGAACAAAAAAGGTTTTGAAATAGACTTTTTTTTGGGGGGAGGGGGAGGGGGAGGGAGGGCGGAACTGAAAAAATATATTATATGATACTTTAGTATATGATGAAAAAGAAGATTTCTTATTCTATAAAACTAGATCTAAAAGAATCTTTTGTAATTTATGGTGTTTTCTAAAAAATGTAGTCCATGTTGGTGTTAGGATAGATTAGAATTTATTATTACATCTTATGTTATCTAGATACCATATTTATGTTATCTAGATACCATATTTATATGGATATATTATATTACACTATTATTCTCTTGAAAGCGTCTTTATAGGTATTTTTTGTAGAAACAAAAATCTCAAATCTTAATTTTATTCACACATCTAGCAAGTTGAGAAAGTGAATTATGAAATTATGGAACCGATCAAAGAATTGAAATTTTCATAAATTTCATTTGAGATTATAATAGGCTATAGACAAATCTGCACAAATCAAATTCCACATATTGTAACAAACGGAAAGATGATCATTTGCACACAAAGAACAACATCAGTAAAAAGTAAATGACTTTTCTTATCAGGAAGGCATTTCACCGCCTAGGAAAATTCAAGCTCAGTCCCCAGTTAGGCAGTTAGGAGATCCACTTCGAGAAATGAAACTGGAGAAATCAAGACTTGAGAAGGTTTGCGTTATTTCTTTCCAAGCCCAATAGAATGCTGATGCCCAAATTTGAAGGCATTTATAGCTTAAGTCATTGCATGATTCTACAAAGATGTGATATCCGTTAATTGAGAACCTCAAATAGAGATGAAAAACTAAGACATCCATGCAAATTCAAAACACTAGACTTAGAATGCATTATCTGATGCTTATTCATAGACATATATATAATCTGTGAATGCAGATTTTGAGGGCTATACTAAAGAAAAAAGTTTATCCCCAAAGTAGCAGTCCTTAGGCAACAATAAACAAAAGCTTGGACCAAAAACATCTATCTGACAGTGACAGTGATGATGAAGCGCCTGATGAGAGAAGTGAAGGGAGTAGTAAATGGGTCAAGACAGATTCTGATTGTGAGATTCCATCATTTATCAGATGCATAAACCATTAATTTTTTGAGTTTTCTTGAAGCAATTACAGAAGAATAACATGATTTTTTTTCTGTTGCAGTTATTGTCCTAGAAATATGATTTACCTCATCCCTTTCCAGATGTGAAATTCAAAGGGGTAACACCATACTTCTGACACATTTTACGTCCTACAATCCAGTAACATACTAAAAATTTAGTACTGTCTTTGCAGAATCAAGGAATGCTGTCTGTAGTCCCGCTTTGAATGTAAAAACAGGTTTTCGATAGATTCAGCATTGTGCACCAAATATGTTTATGTGGAAGACTTGATAGAGGCTCTGATCAGCAACACGAACATTCTCTTAATAAATGATTCCTTGCTCAATTTGCGTAGTCCCTTTTTTCTTTTTTTTTTTTGCCCTGGCCTAATTGTATGATAGTGATCCTATTGTCATGGCCATGGTTGGATAAGAATCTATGATTTTTCACCTCCTCATGGAGGTTGCATTGAGTTGTACTGGGTGCAGAGAGGGGCTGTGTTTGTGTGCGTGAATATTCATGTGATTTTGTGTTTGACAAGGCCAATAAACTTGAGAGTTGATTGAGATGCAAGAATTAATGTTGTTTTTGTTTCAAGAATATTTGTACTTTCATGTTACAGATTACTTACAAAGAATTAATCATACGACTAAGGTTTGTCTATACTTGTTTGTGATTGCATTTATGATCTTCCTTTTGGAAGTTTAATTTGGGAAAGGAGAACTGTTTACATTAAGGCCTTGCATGGGATCAAGAAGGCGTGATACTTGCAACATCTGAATTTTCATGGCTTTCTGAACAAGTTCTACCGAAGGCGTTATATCCTGCTTGGTGCTGATGAACTAACTTTAACAGCATCTCTTAGAGTGGTCTGAAGGCGTGAATAATTGCATAGCAAGATTTTGCTCCTATGCCATTGGGTCATTCTAATATGGGTTTTGTGCCCTATGAGGAGTATTTGAATGATAAATTTATGGTTAGGGTCCTATAGCCCACTCCCCTATCATTTTAGCCCACCCCGCAAGGAGTGGCTGCAATTTTGGTTGTTGTTGCGGAGAAAATATCTCATGAATTTGGTGCACTATATAAAATTGTGCAATCACATACATTTAGGGGACATCCTATTTATATAATAGGGGACAAAAATAAATCATATAATTAACCTGCCATATTGAAAATAAAGATATAACAAATATAAACAATATTTTTTTGATTGTTGTGACACTTTTTTAAATAACGGGATTTCCAATTTCAAAACTCACTAATTGTGATAGCCATTTTCCTCTTCTTTTGTTGACAAGGGAACTCTCAGCCGCTACCAAGGGTGTGCACTGGGTAAACTCTGCTCTTGTGGAATAGCCAATTTCCTCTCCTTGACTACTATACTAGAGGAAACAAATGTAATCCTTAGTAAAAAAAACATAGAAAATGGTAAAAAAAAATTAAAAATTAATTTTTTTTTTTTTTGAAAAATAGACATGGGTTTGTATAGAAAAAAAATAATTGTTTTGTGGGAACTACATGAAGCAACTTAGGTGAAGCATGGGATGAAGAAGTTCAGGAGTTACAAGGAAGCTTTTACCTTAGATTGTTAGTGGGTTAAGAATAGGAATAGGAATTGAACTCTGTAAAGTATAATCTATTATTATTCCTCATTAGTTCAATGGCAGAGTATTCGATTGTTAATCCATTCTTGAATCCCACACAATCAAATATGAAGATAATTTAGAGCAAAACAGGTCAATATGATCTTTTATAATAAAGCAATTGATGGAACTCTCATGAAACGTTTTATTTAGGGGTGACAAAATTAGACCTAATTTAACAAATCAACTCAACCTACCGAATGTTTTAATCCAATGGGTTAGGTCATAAGTTGATAAATGATTGGGTCATATAATAATCCATAATATTCAAGTTGGTTTGGGTTTAGTTAGGGTGGCCCATTAGGTTATATATCTATATATATATATATTCTCCAACACAATTGTGTGGAGACACAAAACTGCAAAATTGAATCAATAGAATTTGGTAGCAACTGTTCTTTTCTTTTTTCACAAAGTACTCATGAAGTCTGTACCTTGTTGATGATGTTTTTGAAATTTGAATGATTGATGTGTTAAACTCATTTAATTGATTACTAACGTTTATTCCAAGTATAAAATTTGATTTTTTTTTTATTCTCTTGTACTTCAATTTTTTTATGTGTCTTTATGATTTAGAAAAGAGTTGAGATTTTTAGTTATTGTTTTATTGGATTCTTGGTTTTGGTGATTTTGATAATGTTTATAAAATTCAATTGAAGGAACTGGTGTTAATAGAGAAACTAAATAACATTAGATTATTTTTTAGTTAGGGTGAAAAGATAAAATAGTCTTTTTTAAAAAAAAGATTAATTAAAAAATGAAACCAAATAAAATTAGTTTAAAAAATGAATTGATGCTAATAGAGAAACTAAATAAGATTAGTTTATTATTTTTATTATGATGAAAAATATAAAAAAAGTTTATTTTCTTATAAAAAAGATTAATTAAAAAAACTAAACGAGATTAGTTTCAAAAAGATACTTCAAAAATAAAAAAATGTAAATTTAATTTTCTTAATTAAATGAAGAAAGTAAAAAAAATATTGGTAAATTGACATGTTGCATCGATCGGGTTTAACCCAATCCAAAACCGACCCATACTTATATTAGCATTAGGTCATGATTTGTAAAATTTTAACCCAGCAATGACTCAACTTATGAGTGATTCAACCCGTTTATCTGCCACCTTTAGTTTTATTAGTCTACTAATAAATGACTTTGGAATGAAGGTGAAGTGCTACTATTAAGATTTGTACTTACCTGTATGACTTTGGGAGTTTAGATGGATGAATATCCTTAAAAAAAATTGGCATGGGATTGTGAGATATATATTAAAGGTGAAGTTTTGTAATGATTTAGGTTGTTGGCATTATAATAAAGTGCTAGATCTGCATGAAGGATAGTGTGAGTATTAGCCATGAAGAATGATGGATTAGATTACACAAAGTGGAAGCTCCAAAAATTAGCAGTTAGGTGTTGACTAGTGCATGGTTTTTTTTCCCTACCAAAACCATTATGCACAGGTGTCTTCATGTTTTTGGTACCCACTAACTGTATCGCGTAACATTGTGCTAGTGATTCAAAAAAAATTTCTTATTAATTTTTCAAGGAAATTATCCAAAATTGGGAAGATTAATTCTTGTGTTCTATATTTTTATGGTAATTGTAGGTTGGACAGATTAAGGGTGTATTGAATTTTATACAATTTTTATTTCACAACTTTTACCTTAAAAAAGTAAAAACTACTAAAAAGTAATCTATATATACTCTAATTCAATTCAACTAAATTTTTTTTGAGATAAAAGCTTCTTCATTTAGTTGATTTACATTGTTAGTATCTAACGTAATATTAGAATCAATAGTTTTCTTGTTAGTAATAAAAATCACTACACAATTAACTTTTTTTGAACACATTTGATGGTCATTTTGTTGATTTTTCCTAAGCCTGATTCTAATGAAGTCCAAAAGAATTGGTAAAATAATTTTTGGAAAAATAAGACTGCATTAGAATTATATTTCAAAACGTTTTTTAACATAACTTTTTATATTTTTAATACATATTTTTTTATACTATCACTATTTTATAAAGTATAAAACCGTATTTTTTGAAAGGTAATTCACACCCTCCAAGTCAACCAGTCGAGCTTGTTTACGAGTGTCAACCAGTTGAGCTTGTTTATGAGTGTATGGGAAATCCTAGGATGGAACTTTACATTTCAGAAAGAGGAACATTTGGTAGTGACTCTATCACGGAGTGAATCATGGCATTTTTTTCATCTTTGTTTTCTTGGGAAAAAACATGATATCTTTCTGCAAAAAAACATAAAACCCACCACCGACCAAAAGATTTCATCACCAAACTCTTTGCTCAAAAAACGATAACTTTAATCCTCAGTAATGATCCCTTTCCAGACTCCTCCATTCTTTCTACGATTCCAAACTTTAACATGATTGCTGCGAACTTGTCCTATTATAAGGACAGGAGGATGGATTTTCTTGATGACCAGGTCTGAACATGAACCCTGTAACCCTTTAAAAGTTTGGCTTCTGGAATACCATGTCTTCTCGAATTGAAGCTCTTGCTACATCACTTGCAAGTTATATTGATAGTATATATGAACATCAGTACTGTATTCTTTTATCTATTTATTTCAAATTGGTTTATGGGTTTCTATCTGTGCACTGAAAGGGCTCACTTTCTCTCATGCATACATTAATTGTTGTTGAAAGTTTCTCATGTTGTTCTTCTAAGTGGTTGTATGCTGTGCTAAATTTGCCTGGTGTCGACTTCTTCTTTTATCGATGGATGGTCTTGACTGTTTGCTCTTCCACCTTGCATCATTGTTCGTGAAACCTCGGATCCTTTTGACCCTTTCAATGCAATTGGTACATTTTGCAAAGGTGTTAGGTTATCTTGCTTGGCTTACCTTTTCTTTTCTATTTTCAAAATTAACACCTATGAATCCTTTTCTATATAACTCTCATTCTTTTACCACATCCAACTTTCACTCGTTTTAGTCCGATACAGTTTTGCAATTATAGCCACCTATTACCAACTAGAATCAAATACCATAATATCATATTTATGTTTGCTACACAAGAATGAGAAGTAATTAGTACGATTTTGTGGGAAATTTTGATGTAGAATCCTTAATTACCTTGTTAGTATTTGGGCATTTAGATGAGGACTAAAGAGACCAATGTAAAAACAATTATATTGTTGATGCAACTAGGATATTTGGATTATGGTTTAGATATCAGACTGTCCATTTCTTGATAGAAAGCTTATGGGCATTTCAATGAAAAGATTATTTTTATTTCGATGGATAAGCGGGAAAAAAAGATAATTCACAATTGAAACTCTCGTTCCCATGATAAAATTCAATATTAAATTTTATTTTAAAAAGTCTCTATCGCTTTGACTATTACGAAAGGATGGATATTAATAGCAAAAATACTACTCTATTATTGATTTCAACCTTTTACATATAGAAAACATGGGTAATTTCCTTCTTATTAATCTCTAGAGTGCAAGATCCATCATTTAAAATAAAACAACAATTATTTCTTATTAATAGTACAGTCAAAACTTAAACATCATGAACCATCTCACTGATAGTTTATGCACAATGGAAATCAATGCATACATTCATTTGCAAATAGTCATGAAACGAGAAGATGTACTACATATTTTAGGGCCTCACATAACATCCAATGCAATTTTTCACTATGCAACAATTTCTTTAACTCGAATACTCACACATTTCAAAACTACGTCCGTTAAGTAGTTATTTTCCAGAGAAAATGTGATCTCCCCACATTGGCTAGACAATGGCCTCAATTCCCCAGCCAATATTTTTACCCACTGATCCCTTGGCATATCTCTCATATTCTGTATTCGCCTATCATCTGCTATAATAATTTCAAGCTCTATTGGCCGTCCTAGTAGCATTATCACAAAAACTATCTCATACACAATCCCTGATGAAAGCTTTGCCATATCAAATTTGCCACACACTTTCCTCCAGCCACAAGGGAAGAAGACATCACTGCAACAAACAATCAATTAACAGACTACTAAAAGTGTGAAATGTGTTGCAATATTACGGGCAATTCTTTAATGGAAAAAAAAACAAATATACTTAATTATTAATGTCAATTATTTCTTCTTTTTTCTTTATTGGGATTCATTAGTGTCTCATGTTAATTTCTAACATGAGGTAAGTATTATTATCATTACTATTTTTTATTACCTTGATCTTTTCACCACCAAAGGCCTGTAGGTGCCCCAACTAAATGAGAGATCACTTGGAAGCAACATAAAACAGCCATTGTCTAAACTATCTTCGTCTTGGCGATGCTGCACGAAGCCCAAAATCTTCCATAAGAATAAACTAGTACAAAGTCTTTCAAAAGAATAAACATTAGAATTTAGTTAATTATATTTATCTCTATTGAAATTTGGTAAAACTAGCAATATCTTCTTACGGTTTGAAAAAAAATTATTAATACATCTCTTGACTCAAAGTTAACAATTGAAAAGCATAAAAAGACAAAAATACGTTTCAATTGATAAATTAAAAATAAAATAATATTAAAAGTGGAAAAATATATGACATTCAATCATAAATGTTATATGATAATTTAGGAATTTAATTGCAATTTTATAATTTTCGACATGGAAGTGCTTTGTGGTTGCGTGCAAATTAATTTTCATGTTACATAGTGCATTGCTTTACTCTTTCTTTCTTTCTTTCTTTCTTTTTTTTTTTTGTTTTTGTGTGCATGAATTGCTTTACTAATTAATCTGAAAAAATTATTTTAAAATATCCTTATTGATTAGACTTTTGGGGTAAATTCTAAGAATATAATCTTATCAAAATACAAATGATAACTAGGTCATATCATCAATGATTGAATTGAGATATTCTCTTTATGGACAAAATTGGTTACAACTAATTAACACAATACTAGGAGAGCATAATTTGAGATATTCAAGTAATCTTTAAAAGTTTATAGATAGAGAAAATTGAATTAAATTAACCAATTTTATACCAAAATTTTAGCTAGTTAATTTTAAAAGAAAAGAAGTTTACTGCAAAAACTAGATAATTTAATTCAAATTAATTTTAAAGTTAATCTCATTTACCCCCCCCCCCTCCCCCTCGAGGTTTTGCAATATAACAATCAACCCCCCGTGGTTTCAAAAATAACAACCAGCCCCCTTGACTAATAGTCAACTTTGCAAAAAGACAAAAAATCTCTCAGGGAGCTGGTTGTTATTTTTGAAACCACAAGGGGCTGATTGCTATATTGTAAAACCTCAAAGAGGGGTAAATGATATTAATTTTATTAAATTTTTTAAAATATATATATATATATATAATAAAATTATGTAAAATTTTGTTAAAAATTTTAATGCAAAAAGACAAAAAATTATTATATAGTTACTTTGTTTTTTAAGGTTAAATTTTTTGAAATCTTCTTGTTTTTAAATTTCATTTTTTTGTCTTTTTAAAAATTTAATAAAAAATTTTAAACTATATAATAAATTGTTTTAAACTAAAAGGATGAAATTTAAAGATGAAAATTTAATAAAATTTAAAGATGGAAAGATTTCAAAAACTTTAACCTTAAAAGACAAAGCAACTATAGAATAATTTTTTTTCTTTTTTTTTTAAATTTAGATATAAAATTTCATCTTTTTATCTTTAAGATATAAAAATTTATTATATAGTTTCAATTTTTTATTAAATTTTTAAAAAGAAAAAAAAGATTAAATTTAAAGATAATAATTTAATAAAATTATTTAAACTATATAATAAATTGTTTTAAACTAAAAAGATGGAATTTAAAGATAAAAATTTAATAAAATTTAAAGACGAAAAGATTTCAAAAAATTTAACCTTAAAAAACAAAGTAACTATATAATAATTTTTTGTCTTTTTGCATTAAAATTCTTTAAAAAATTTTACATAATTTTATTAATTTTTTTTTTAAATTTCATATTTTTGTCTTTTTAAAAATTTAATAAAGTTAATATCATTTACCCCCTCAAAGTTTTGTAATATAACAACAGCCCCAGAGGGCTTTTTCGTCTTTTTGCCAAGTTGACTATTAGTCAAGGGGGCTAATTATTATTTTTCAAACTACAGGGGGCTGATTGTTATATTGCAAAATCTTGAAGGGGTAAATGATATTAACTCTTAATTTTAAAAATCTTCACATGCATTGCACCTAAACTTAAAAATAGGACTCAATTTTTCTGAAGAAAAGCCATCAAAAGGATGCATGACTTAAACTTCAAATAAAGTATTTTGGACCATTCATAATGGTATCTTTCCCTGGCCATACTTAAAAAAAGTATCCATAAATTCTTCCTCAATTTGCAACGTATAGTTTACCCTTTTCATGGCATATATATTTCATATTCATTTTTTGGGCTAGACTTCAATTAATTGCATGATATACTTGCATCTTACTTTTGTGTTTCTTGATCTATTTGTCGGCCACTCTTAAAAGAAATGCCTTTTCATTTTCACTATTGTAATTGATGTAATGTAATTAGAAGACACATAGTACAGTTATTTTCAAGTTGTCTCTCACTAATTAAACAAATAATTAATTTATATGTGTGTATATATATATATATATATATATATATATATATATATTATCTGCCAAGTTTCCTAAGTACATTAGTGAATAGTGTTTCTATTCATTTCATGGAATAAATTGTAAATTTAGGGGATAATGTTGCCATTAGATTCCATTAAAAGTTTTGGCATTCAGTTGAGAAATTGTGAAAGTACTTATTAGCTCTTGATTTGTTAAATTATGATGTGACATCAAAATTTGTGTGTAGGTGTGAAGTGCAATAGATAATCTAAGTGCCTTAATTATGTAATTAGGTAAAGGCTGAAAGGCATACCTCTCCCTTGAAAAACAATTTGGACGCAAATTCCGGATCTCTTATTCCAATAACTTTTGCACCCTTTGGCAACCGAATAGATACACGACCCAGAGAGAAAGCCGTATTCATTTCAGTGCAATTAAGCATGCATATTTCTTCTAGTGATGGAAATTCTAAATCTCTGTGCATGTGAGAAAATCCACGTAGCTTTGGTAAGTATTCAAGTCTTAAAAAGCGTAATTTTGGTAACCTAACAACCACCTCCTCCATCTCTCGGCTGCCTTCATCATCAACATCCTCTTTGGCAATCACTTCTTCCAACATCAAGCAGCCGTCTACCTCTAGATGTTCAAGATTAGTGAGACCACCAAATGTACGAGGAGTAAACAAGCTTTTCAAATTGTCACAAGATCCAACTTCCAACTCCTGAAGAGTACCGAGAGATGCAATCGGAATTTCATGACTAAATAACGGGCCGCAACCTTTGAGCTTCCAAAGGTTCAACCATTTTAACTTAGGACAAGTAACCTACACAAATTAGTTTAGGCATTAATTCATAAATGAGATACATATTAAACAAATAAAATTGAAGCTGTGTAGTTGATTTATCACTTCTTTTTATTATTGCTCTTGAATTAATTTAAAATCTAAAAAAGATTATCCACGGCATTAAAATGTAATACTCTTATTGTTAATTTCTTTATCAAATGAATGGGAGTAATAGAACTAAACTATGAACATGATGAGACAATGAATATAAATCAAGATTCATGTATAAGACCCTTCGAAAAATTTTCAAAATTTTGATCTTCAAACTATATTTTAACAATTCATAAATTAGTATACTAGCCACATATATATTAATTTCATTAGTACTATTGAGATCTACAAAACCTGTCAAAATGTTCTCTAATTTTAAGGAGAATAATTTAGCCTATAGATATACATGCGCAATCCAATGAGAAATTTAAGAGAGTTGCACAAATGTTTCGAAAAGATAAAAACAAAAAATAAGGTATCAACTAGATAACTTTGGATGTTATTTAGTGCTATTTTAATTATTGGCTATGAATTAATATAAATAGTAAAAAAGTCACCTACAACCTATAAGGTACTATTGCATTCACTGCTTGAGCCAGTTCATAAATTGGTTTGTTAAATAGAAAGATCCAAATGAATGTACTCAATTAATTAAAATGGAGAAGAAAATCCAAACCTGTTTGCTGAGGAAAAAACTTGGGATTGAGCTATTGGACATGCTATTACTACTTGACAAATTTAGAGCAAATGTTTCCATCATCGGACAACCTCTAATATCGACACCTTCAAGTGATGGCAATTCTAAAGCATTGCTGAAGGAGCAAAAGTAACGGATTTCAGGTAAATATGAAAGATACAACTCTTCAAGCTTTGGGATTATTATTTTGCTTGTTCTATTTCTTTGTCCTTCATCTTCATTCTCTTCCACTTTCACAATGCCTTCCAACATCAAGCAACGTGACACAGTTAGTTCCCTAAGATTGATGAGACCTCTGAAGACGTCCAAAGAAAATAATGTTCTCAAACTATCAAAAGAACTAATTTCCAACACTTCTAGTTTAGTAAACATGCTAATCTGGACTTCACGCCAAATTATCTCCATGCCAAGCCCCCTCAGGTTTAGATTTGATAAGTTCGGGCATGTGACCTGCGGATCATTGGAATATAATAATAATCAGAAAGCAACAACAGATCATACATTATACTCTGCTTCCTTCGTCAGGTGGATTGATTGAATTGTTAGGTGTTTCAGTCCAAACTTGAAATTTAACGGCAAAAATGGTATTGCACACGCCATAAATACAAAATTTTTAACAAGCAACAATTATGGAGGATAAAGTATACAACACGAACTCAGGAGGATTTAATTAGAAGCATCTATTGGGTTTTAGTTGAAAATTTAGTAGGTATCTATATGGAATCTCGTTGGGATCCCAATAATAGCACCTAATTGGGATCATATTAGTGTTGAGGTTACTAATTGGGATCGTATTAGAATACATCATAAAAATTTATTAATATATAGAATTTCAACAGCATAGGTAAGGAAAAGACCCCATTATTGCTCATGTTGAAAAAAATTAAATAATTTGAATATATATTTAGGTTAAAGAAGAAACCGAAAAAAAAGAAAAAACATGTTTGGAAACAAATAAAATAAATGATTGTAGATTTCATCTATTTTAAAATATATGTTTGATTAAAGAAAAATAGAAATGTAAATTATCCATAATTTATCATTTGAAAGCATCCAAGTCATAAGGGAAAATCCTTAGCTTAATTTTCATAAACAATCTTAGGTTAATAGAAGGGGAAAAGCCAATAAACTTTTAAATAAATAAGATTTCCTCACTTAATTTTCATATTGAATTATTTAAGTCAAAGGCAAAAAAAATTTGCTTATATTTATTTATTCTTTTTCTGGAAAACAAAACCAACATTAAAAAGCAAAAAAAAAAAAAAAACACTAAATGAAATATTTGCAATGAAGATAGCTATTATTTCGGAAACTTTTACTAGTCATCCAAATATGGTCTAGAATATTTTGAAAATCTGCAAAATTCCACCCCTTAACAATGTAAGTGCTTGGAAGGAAAAAAAAACAATGTAAGTGCAATTTCAATAATATTAAAACGATTGAAATTTAGACTTTTCATTTTAACTATTAATATTAAAATATAAAAATCCCTGCACAAAGCACCTTCCTTATTTCTATTATATAAAAGAGAAAAGTTTGTTAGTCGATTTTAATGTAATTATAATGATTAATGTGAGTTAAATTGTTCTTTCATTAATTTTATATTTTTAGTAATTTAGTAATTTAGAACTCTTAGAAAACCTTAAAGTCCATCAAAACTAGATAAGATAAATAATTACAATATTAGAGTTCTGATAGAATTACTATAAATTAATAATAATTATTGTATTTGGTTTCAACATAATCATAATGTGAGTTAAATTGTCCTTTAAATAATTTTATATTTTCAGTAATTCAATAATTTTTATAAATCTTAAAAAACCCTAAAGTCCAATAAAACCATATTAGATGAGTTTGATTAGAACTATAGATTAATAAAAACTATTATATCAAACAATTCATAAAACCATCAAATTTCTCTATTAATTATGTAGATATTAAATGTTTAAAAATTTTTATAATTCTAAATCTAATAATATTTTTCACACTATAAATAACAATTGTTACACTACTTATACTACTTATTATTTGTTTATTTTGTTATTCTACATTTTATTATTTGTTTGTTTTATTATTTTATAGTTTTAAATTGATTAAATTTTAAAGCACCAAATTCCTTATTTAGTTACTATTTTGTTGATAATAGATGAGGGTGACATTGTTGGTGGTACGGTATTACATTAAAAGTATAATCTTCATTTCAGTGCAATTAAGCATGATTATTTCTACTAGTAATGGCAATTCTAAATCTCTGTGCATGTGAGAAAATCCACGTAGCTCTAGTAAGTCTTTAAGTTTTAAAAAGTGTGATTCTGGTAACCTAACAACCACCTCCTCCATCTCTCGGCCACCTTCATCATCAACATCCTCTTTGGCAATCACCTCTTCCAACATCAAGCAGTCCTCTACCTTTAGGCTATCAAGATTAGTGAGACCACCAAATGTACGAGGAGTAAACAAGCTTTTCAAATTGTCACAAGATTCAACTTCCAACTTCCGAAGAGTACCGAGAGATGCAATGGGAATTTCATGACTAAATAACTAGCCGCAAACTTTGAGCTTCCGAAGCGTCAACAATTTTAACTTAGGACAAGTAACCTGCACAAATTAGTTTATGCATTAATTCATAAATGAGATACATTATTAAACAAATAAAAATGAAGCTTTGTAGTTGATTTATCACTTCTTTTTATTATTGCTCTTGAATTAAAATTAAAATCTAAAAAAGATTATCCACGGCCTGAAAAAGTAATACTCTTATTGTTAATTTCTTTATCAAATGAATGTGAGTAATAGGACTCAACTACGAACATGCTGAGACAATGAATACAAATCAAGATTCATGTATAAGACCCTTTGACAAATTTTGAAAGATTTGATCTTCAAACAATATTTTAACAATTCATAAATTAGTATACTAGCGACATATATATTAATTTCATTAGTACTATTGAGATCTACAAAACCTGTCAAAATGTTCTCTAATTTTAAGGAGAATAATTTAGCCTATAGATATCCAATGAGAAATTTAAGAGAGTTAGCACAAATGTTTGGAAAAGACAAAAACAAATAAGGTATCAACTAGATAACTTTGGTTGTTATTTAGTGCTATTTTAATTATTGGCTATGATTTAATATAAACAGTAAAAAAGTCACCTACAACGCAACCTATAAGGTACTATCGCATTCATTTCTTGAGCCAGTTCATAAATTGGTTTGTTAAATAGCAAGATCCAAATGAATGTACTCAATTAATTAAAATGGAGAAGAAAATCGAAACCTGTTTGCTGAGGAAGAACCTTGGGATTGAGCTATTGGACATGCTACTGTTACAAGACAAATTCAGGGCAAATGTTTCCATCATCGGACAATCTTGGATCCAGACACATTCAAGTGATGGCAATTCTAAAGCATTGTTGAAGGAGCAAAAGTAACGGATTTTAGGTAACTCTAAAAGGTACAACTTTTCAAGCTTTGGGATTATTATTTTGCTTGTTCTATTTCTTTGTCCTTCATTTTCATTCTCTTCCACTTTCACAATGTCTTCCAACATCAAGCAATGTGACACATTTAGTTCCATGAGATTGATAAGACCTCTGGAGATGTCTAAAGAAAATAAGGTTCTCAAACTATCGAAAGACCAAACTTCCAACTTTTGTAGTTCAGTAAAGATGCTAATCTGGACCTCACGGTAAAATATCTCCATTCCAAGCCCCCGCAGGTCTAGATTTGATAAGTTCGAGCATGTGACCTGTAGATCATTAGAATATAATAATAATAAGAAAGCAATAACAAATCATACATTATACTCTGCTTCCTTCGTCAGGTGGATTGATTGAATTGTTAGATTTCAGTCCAAACTTGAAATTTAACGGCAAAAATTGTATAGCACACTCCGTACATACAAAATTTTTAACAAGCAGTAGTTATGGAGGATAAAGTACTAATGCAGAAAATTCATGGAATATCGTTTCAGTTGAACGAATCATAATGAGTGTAGTATAGTTAGGTTTTATCTTTGAGAAAAGAACTTTTGTACATGCTTAAACAACTTTGTAGTGCAATAAGGTTAATTTTTTTTAATGTTTTTTTCATTTTTTTGCTACGTTCACTAACAACATTCTAATTGCTTAAATAACAATTGAGATTCTAGATTGTACTCCATTATATTATTAATGGATGTTATATTATTTGGTTTTGTTAAAATTAATATATAGGATGTTATATTATTAAATGTACTCCATTAAAACATGTTATAGTAATGTTAACTATTAAGTTATTCAAGCATTTTAGTTTAGTAGAACACCAATTACACGTAGACATCTCAATTGGAAAATATAAGCAATAATGAAGTGTGATTCTCAAATCCAATCTTTTTACAATTGACAGAAACAAAAACAAAAATCAATTAAAGAAAAAGTTGAACAATTCTAAATTATACAATTTCTTCTTTTTAAATAGTCAGCCAAGAGAGTGGCAAAAATATGCATTAAAATTTGGAGTCTCAAACAAAATAGAGATAAACCAGGAAGATACTCATTGCTTGTTCATAATCAAGCTTACAGGGGTAGAAAGAAAAAAACAAAGAGAAGAATGCAAGAATAATTAGGTAAAAGAAACTTAGTTTCACAATCCAGTAATTAAAATTTCAGATGCTCAATAACCATGCTGCAAACATGGCAAGATAAGAACTTTTTATATATTATCATTTTGTAAAATTCCAAATTATACATATTATTCCCTTCGTCCTAAAAAAAAGTCTATTTTGAAAAAATTTTCTTGTCTTAAAAAAAAAAAGTCCACTTTTAAATCATATTCCTAAAATATTCTTACTAATAATAATTATATATATTCAAAATTTAAAAATAAGGATAAAAATTTAAAATTATATATTTAGTGGTGTATTAAATAAGTTGTACCTAACAACTCATAAAAAATTATACCTTAACCAAAGTGGATTTTTTTTTTTTTGGGACGGAATGAGTACTATATTATAACAATAAATAACTAAGTTTTTATCCTACTATAATGGGCTGACTATATAAATCATATTTCACCATCATTTTTTATTGAAACGCATATTTTCATTTAAATTTAAACAATTCATTTTTTAATAGTTTCTTTTCAAATTTATTTTGGTCTTCCCCTTCTTCTTTTGGTTTCACTTAATAATTCTCTAATATCTAAATATTGTATTGGTGCATATAAGTGTTTCCTATGCACATGTCTAGCTTACAGGAGTAGAAAGAAACAACGAAGAGAAGAATGCAAGAATAATTAGGTAAAAGAAATTTAGGGTTTGTTTGGAGTGTGATGAATTTGAAAAAAGTTATATTAGAATATGTGAAAATTTTAGTAGGTATTTTTTTATAGAAAAAAGTATTTTGGAGGAAAAAATAAGAGGAAATTTTTTTTAAAATTATGTGAAGGAATTTGAGTGGAAAAATTTAAATTTTAAATTTTGAAATAAAAATGTGTTTAAATATGTTGTTTTTGTTTGAAAATTTATTTATTTGTAAATGAGAAAGGTCTGTCCAAACAAACTTTTAATTTCACAATCTAGTAATTAAAATTTCATATGCTCAATAACCATGCCACAAACATGGCAGGATAAGAACTTTTTATATATTACTATATTGTAACATTCCAAATTATACATATTATTCCCTTCGTCCTAAAAAAAAATTCTATTTTGAAAACTTTTTCTTGTTTCAAAAAAAAAATCCACTTTTAAATCATATTCTTAAAATATTCTTACTAATAATAATTATATATATTCAAATTTTAAAAGTAATGATAAAAATGTAAAATTATACAGTGGTGCATTAAATAAGTTGTACCTAACAACTCATAAAAAATTGTACCTTAACCAAAGTAGATTTTTTTTTTGGGGGACGGAAGGAGTACTATATTATAACAATAAATAACTAAGGGTCCGTTTGGACAAGCATTTCCCATTTGCAAATAAATAAATACTCAAACAAAAACAAACTATTCAAACACATTTTTATTTCAAAATTTAAAATTCAAAATTTCCCACTCAAATTCCTTTCTCATAATTTTAAAAAAAATTTCCTCTTATTTTTCCCTCCAAAATACTTTTTCTATCCAAAAATACCTACCAAAATTTTCACACATTCCAATACAACTTTTTCCAAATACAACACAATCCAAACAAACCCTAAGTTTTTATCCTACTATAATGGGTTGACTATATAAATCATATTTCACCATCATTTTTTTTATTGAAACACATATTTTCATTTAAATTTAAAAAATTCATTTTTTAATAGTTTCTTTTCAAATTTATTTTGGTCTTCCCCTTCTTCTTTTGGTTTTACTTAATAATTCTCTAATATCTAAATATTCTATTGGTACATATAAGTGTTTCCTGTGCACATGTCTAAACCATTTTAAACATGTTTCTCTTATTTTCTCATCTGTTGGGATTATCCCTACTTTCTTTCTAGTGTATTCATTATTTATTTTATCTAAATATGGTCTAGAATATTTTGAAAATCTGCAAAATTCCACCCGTTAACAATGTAAGTGCAATTTCAATAATATTAAAAATATTGAATTTAAGACTTTGCATTTTAACTATTAATATTAAAATATAAAAATCCTCGCACAAAGCACCTTCCTTATTTCTATTATATAAAAGAGAAAAGTTTGTTAGTCGATTTTAATGTAATATAATGATTAATGTGAGTTAAATTGTTCTTTCATTAATTTTATATTTTTAGTAATTTAGTAATTTTATAACTCTTAGAAAACCTTAAAGTCCATTAAAACAAGATCAAATGAATAATTATAATATTAGAGTTTTAATAGAATTACTATAAATTAATAAGAATTATTGTATTTGGTTTCAACATAATCATAATGTGAGTTAAATTGTCCTTTAAATAATTTTATATTTTCAGTAATTCAATAATTTTTATAAATCTTAAAAAACCCTGAAGTCCAATAAAACCATATTAGATGAGTTTGTTTAGAACTATAGATTAATAAAAACTATTATATCCAATAATTCATAAAACTATCAAATTTCTATATTAATTATGTAGATATTAGATGTTTAAAAATTTTTATAATTCTAAATCTAATAATATTTTTCACACTATAAATAAAAATGATTGCACTACTTGTAAAACTTATTATTTGTTTATTTTGTTATTCTACATTTTATTATTTGTTTGTTTTATTATTCTATAGTTTTAAATTCATTTAAATTTTAAAGCACCAAATTCCTTATTTAGTTACTATTTTGTTGATAATAGATGAGGGTGGCATTGTTGGTGGTACGGTATTATATTAGAAAATGGGAATGGAACGGATGAAAAAAAGGGGACGGGTTAGATGGAACTAATTGGCAATGATGAAAAAAAAGGTTTCCAAATTCGACTATGTCCAAAAAAGAAATTTTTTTATAATTTGGGGGCCTAGTTGGGCAAGGGACGGCCTTTATTAAATTTAACCTTTTTTTTTTTCTTTCAATTTACAATATTACACTATTTACACTACTTATTATTAATTTGCTTTGTTAGTTTGTAGTTTTAAATTCGATTCCTTATTTAGTTACTATGTTGTTGATAATAGATAAGAGTGTCATTGTTGGTGGTTTGGTATTTTATGTTTGATGTGATTATATTTGGTAAAATTTGTGTTTTAATTGTCCTCTACCATTAATATTAATATTTAGTAATTAAAGAGACAATTAAAGTTACCGTATCTATTCTCCCAAATTTGATATATTTGTTTGTGCATTTTGAGATTTTGAGTTTTGGAGTAATATGAATTGTACTATTGTAAAGTTATTTCATATTTATTTATAAAATTTTGATTTTTCTGTTTTATAATTTTTAATTACTTGATATTTTTACTTCTATAAATTAATTATTCATTTTATTTATATATAAAATTTTAAAAGATTGTAATGAAATAAAAAAATATAGAGTTATGATAAAAGTTAAACTTACAATTTGTTTATGATTTATATACAAAGGGTTTATGATTTACAGTTTTACATTTTATAGTATTTTCAAATTATGATCATTATTTCATAATTTTATTTTAAAATATTTTTCTTACCACAGTTTATAAATTCATTATCTAATACTTTTATTCAACAAATATTATTTCATACTTTTATTAATTTTAATTTTTTTAGAACTTCTCTTTTAACACTTCTTTTATTTTTGTTTTTTCCCCGAAATTTTAGTAATACATATTTAACAAATCATTAATAAAACTACTGGTTGCACGAAAATCTTGCACTCGTTACCAGTAACAAACAAAAAGCCCAATGCCTTTCTTTTTTCTGCTTAATTTGGATGGGGAAACACAAAAACTAGTGGAATTAGTTAAACAAATATAGGAGATGTGTTAATACTTAATGCCAGGAATAGTAGATTAGATGGTATTCTAATATTTCAAGATTCAAATAGCTCTGGGAATATAACATTATTTTAGTTCGCTTGCCATCTTAATTAATGTTTTCCAGGGTATCAAATTCAAATGCAAATTCTTAAGATGACATTACCTGGCCTAATTGCTTGACCAAAATATTTTCCGTTGACACTTCCCAAATGTTCAGAGTTTCCATTGAGGGAAACTCGAAGACATCAACAGCTTTGCACAAAGCACAAAGCACAAAGCATTGGTAGCCTCCAAAGACTCATCCGATTCAAACTTGGGAATACGATGTGATTGCTGGTAGTAACACCAGTTTCTGATCCCCTTTCATCCTTGAACACCTCTTCCATCATTGGGCAATCCTCCACCTCAATGCTTTGAAGTCGGCGTAAACTTTCAGCTATTGATAGTGGAAATACCCATTTTAGATTCTTGCATCTTACGATCTCTATTTCTTTGAGGTTGGACAGACAAAGCTTTTCGCTACCA
Source organism: Gynochthodes officinalis (assembly GCA_020080225.1). Lineage (NCBI taxonomy): Eukaryota > Viridiplantae > Streptophyta > Magnoliopsida > Gentianales > Rubiaceae > Gynochthodes > Gynochthodes officinalis. The sequence continues at coordinate 42,235,938 of CM034615.1, read as the reverse complement.
CTCTTCCACAAATACAGGAGACTCCCCAAGTCATCAAGAGACAAGTATTCTAGCTGAGAAAAGGATCCCACTGATGGAGGGCCATGACAAATTTCCTCCAAATCATTCATCTCACTTAAGTCAAGATGCCTTAAAACAGGAAAAATGTCACTACCCGGGGCCAGATGTTTTACCGAATCCAATTCCTTTATGCTGAGATACTTTATACTTTTAAATCCTTGCCTCGCCAAAGGATCTATCAAGGCTTTGGAACCGTTGCCTTCCAAACATAGTTCTTCAACATCTCCAGGCAACATAGAAATTGTATTCAGAGAGACTTTACTCTCATTAACACCGACTTGCATACGTTTCAGATCAGTATATGATCCTTCCAAATTAAATCTCACAGACGACCCGCCTATGAATATAAAATAGCTTGTCAGTTTCTGTAAGCGGTACGTCTCTTGAGAGATTACTTCTGAATCCCGAATCCAGATCTCCAGAAACCTCAAATTTGTCAATGAAAATACCTCAGCAAGGCTTGCATTGCTTCTCATTTTCCATTCAATTGGACATTTCATGAGCCGAAGTTCTTCCAATTGGACTAGTTTGGAGATAACACCCGGTGCAACATTCCTTAAATGCTGACTAGCAGTCAAACCCAATAACTTCAGCTTTACAAGTTCTCCAATCTCATTTGGTAACCCCCGAATGCCAGATCCACGACAACTAAGGATTTCTAGACTCACCAGCTGGCCAATTAAGCATATATTCTTCGGATGACATCCATTCAGATGCAAAGCTCGAAGATTTTTTAGTGGGGACAAGAACGAGACGTCACCAAATTTATGTTGAATGCTTAATATTCTAAGATCTGCAGTCTCATTTAAAAAATTGACTGGTAGCTTTAATTTTGGAATTAAAAAATCAAATGTCAAAAGCAAGGCATTCAATCTCGGGCACCGTATGCATTCTGGAAAAGCCAGGGCTTCCCCCGGGGTTGGTGAGATGCAAGTATAGTCCTCACCAGAATCATTTCCTGGCCACTCTCTTAAGCCCCTGTCATGACTTACCATAAACACATGCTTACCACTAGATGCAATCGATAAGGCCATGTCACGGATAACATCATGCATTTTCACATATGTAGGCGAGGGATCTCTACCGGCATCTATCAATAGGCAACGATCTATGAGCGTCTTAACTAAGGTATGTACCCTGTTTCTTGCAACTTTGATGCTTTCTGTGGCTGAAAAGATGCGTAAGCCTACTCCATAACGAACCAAGTTTTCAATTTCAATTTCTGAATCTTCTGGAAATAAACAGCAAAGGAGAAAGAGATACTTAGCTTCATCGCTTTCCAGGTGCTCATAACTTAGTTTCAAAGGTCGAAACACACCTTTAAGATATCCCCGAATATTTTCTGGTGAAGCCGTTCGCAATTGCTGAAGAGAATCTTTCCAAATCGATTCATTTGTTTCCCCTCTCAATGATCTACCAACCGTCTCAAGGGCAAGAGGCAAGCCGTTGCATTCTTCTGCTACATCTCTCACTAATGGTAGCAAATTCGATTGGTAGGGCTGTAAACGAACCGAACATAAACGAACGGGCCTTGTTCGTTTACTGTTCGTATATTTTTTAGACTGTTCATGTTCGTTTATGTTTGTGAAATATGTGTTCGTGTTCGTTTATGTTCGTTTATTAATATTTACAAACAGTTCACGAACACTTAAACGAACACTTAACGAACACGTTCGCCGCGAACACTTAAACGAACACGTTCGCGAACAAATAAACAAACACATTTGCATTCGCCGCAAACACTTAAACGAACACGTTCGCGAACAAATAAACAAACACATTTGCAAATTGAAAAAACAAAATAGCATTATTAAGAATTGAACCTTGGTCTTTAATGTGAGGAGTATGGCTACTTACCACTACACCACAACAAATTTGTTTATGAATGATCAACAAACATTATTATTACATATATTATTATATTATATTATATTATTATTATTATTTTAATAGAAACGAACAATAAATGAGCTTTAAACGAACGTTAACCGAACTTGTTCATGAACACTAAACGAGCTTGTTCACGAACATAAATAAACGAACGTATACTTGTTCGTGTTCGTGTTCGTGTTCGTTTATTAAACGAACACTATTGTTCGTTTAACTTAACAAACGAACATAAACGAACGTAACCGATCTTGTTCACTAACTGTTTACGTACTAGTTCGTTTACACCACTATCGATTGGTTCACAACGCTACCAGCATTCTTACCAAAAAGGGAAAAAGCTTCCTCTTCCTCCAGGACTTTCAATTCTAAAATCTTGGTAGCTTCCTCTCTGGACATCGTATTGCAAACATGATGATCTCGAGATGTCAAGAGGATTTTGATCTGGGAAGGTATTCCAACTTTTTTCTCTAGTTCCAACCTTTCCCAAACATCATCCAAAATTATGAGAACCTTTTTGTCCTTCAGTCTAGCTTTAAGTTGCGTAGCACAAACGGATTCCGTCTCCTGTTTCAAGTCAAGGCCTAAGCCTTCTGCCAATTGTTGTTGAATTTTTCGTATATCTACCTGTTGACTGACGACTGCCATGACAATTTCATCAAATAGTTTTTCGTCAATTGCCTTTTTCGCAATTTTCTGGGCCATTGTGGTCTTACCCACGCCTCCCATCCCCCAAACTCCAATCATACTGATAGAATTATCCCTTAAATAGGACATGATTTCTTCCTCTTTATCCCTCCGGGAATCAAACTCGAGGGTGTCAGATGTTGCTGGGATTGTTTCCAATCCCGTAGGAGGTGCAGGATCACTTATGTGGCTCCCAAACTCTCTGTACTCTTTTTGGAATTCAACAGCAACTTTAGTCAATTTCATGGCTTCTCGGCTAAGTGAATAACGCAACTTCAGATTTGGGCAGGTCCCATGCATACAAGCACCATTTTGATCTTGTTGTTCCTCTCCCAAAATTCTGTCTGCTTTTTCCTTCAACTCATCAACTCTTCCACACCAATTCCTGACGTGAGGTAAAATAACTTGAAGATTATTCTCAGCTGCTTGAATCTGTTGTTGCAGATGGTCTCTGGAAGAATTAAGCTCTTGGTTTTGAACTCTTAGACCTTCGACGATGTTGTTGTAGCGAAATAGATAGCTGTACTGATTTTTTAATGGGATGATCACATATTCTTTCATTTGGGTCGAAGCACCGCAAATTCCAAAAATTGCTGCCAAAATGTCTGCCATTTTCCTGGAGAAAGATAACGATTCAAGATGCAATTCATGAGGAAGCAATTACTTAACACAGAATGGAAAAACTAACATAAAGGAAAGAACAATGTATTCAAACAGGTTTTAAGTCTGTACCTTTTTCTCTTCCTATAGATGTTATATAGTAGATCAAGTGAAATCCAGGCAACTTTCCAGAATATATTACGGAAAGGCAGAGGTTTTTTGTTCTGGTTTTCTTGGTTAAAAGCTACAACAATGAGTATATAAGTGAAAGAAGAGGTTATGCAGAGAGGCTCAAAGATGTGAAATTGGAAGACTATTTTCCAACGAAGAAAAGAGTGCTCAAAGGTTTCCTCTGCTTTTGGAGTGGATACGAAAAGAAATAGATAGATGGAGAACCTAACTTTGTATAAGAAATAGAGATAATCTATAAAATAGTCCCAGAAAAAACTTTTTAGTCCCTCACATTTAAAAATAAACAAATCAGTCCCTCACTTTAATACATTTAATTCATTTCGTCCTTCCGTCTAAAATCTGTCAAAATTTCCGTCAAAACTCAATACACCCCTCCTAAAGCTGAGGGCTTTTTTGGAAACACAAAAAATTCTTCAACACCATTTTTATTGATATTGCAACGTCCCTTTCCTCACAAATTTTTTTCACCATTCCTTCACCATTTTCTTTCTTAAAAGGTTGATTATCTGGTGGTTGCCTTCTCTCTCTGCCTTTCTCCGCCGATGATCTCAAAAGACAGCCATTTTTCCGATGATTTTTGAGAACAACCTTCTGGTAAATTTTTCGGCTTATAAACATGCTTTTTTTTAATTCCAAGAAATGGAGAAATCATTGGCCAACAGAGAGGGGCAACCACCCTTGAAGATTGTTTCTGTCTTTGTTGTTTCTGTGTTTGGATTTGTGTTTGTGTGTGTGCTAGCTGATCGATTGGAGCTCGTGCTTGGGGACTCTTCAAAATTAATTTGTTTCTCTGTTTTTTTCTCTCCTCTGTGTAAATCTCAATTCACAACTGCCCTCTTCCTTACTTCCTTCCAATTCCCTCAGCCCTCAGTCTAATTCTCACTAATCAATTACATTGCGGACCCCAAAAGGATAGTTGAGGCTTGAATTGGATTGGAGATTACATATCCAAATATCACTTTTGTTGATGGGGTCATTGCTGGCCTAACAAATGTAAAGGCACCCAAGAAAATTAGAAGCTCTGTTTGACCTATGACCTGATCAGTTTGGCTCTTAGCATACGTAGTGAAATCAGTAATGTTCAGTGCAAGAGTAGCCCAAAAGCTTATATTTGCCTTCAGTGAAGGACAGAAAAGGGACCAAAACTCTGAAGATGAAAGCCTTGAAGACAAAGAGAGCATGTGACCAAATCCACCAGCTTTGATATATGACCAAGCGAGAAGGCAAGAGGTCAGCGCAATCAGTATTGGAGCAGAGTACTTCTCTAGCTCTCTAATGCCATCAATTCTCTTCCAAACAATGGCCAATTTTTTTTTTTTTTTAAGATAACCAAGAATATTTAGAAATGATGAAATATCAAAGCAAGGCACCAATGTAGATCTATCACAACAGTTGTTCAATCCATCTTCAAATATCAGTTTATAAGACCTCAAATGAAATGAAATCCGTTAAAGTCCACTAAATAGTCTTAGTAAAGCAAAATGAAGAAGAAACAAGGGGAAAGACAGGTAACATTGGATGGTTGCGGAGGGCTGAGTACACTTAAAACCTGAGCTTGGTACGGCGCCAGTGGCAGTGCTTGGCGTTGTAGCGGATGGTATTGTCAGTGCGCATCCGGATCCAATAAGGGATGGGCCTGTTCTGCCTTTGCTTCTTCGCCAACTTCTTCTTGATCATGAAAGTCTTGTGGGACGACATATTTGGTTGCTGAAGTGACTAGCATTGCGGACGATGTTGGGTCTACGTTGGATTTACCTTACCTGCAGAGAGAGGAGAGGAAGCTCTTCTGAGGCGCCGTTGAATGAGTAAAGACAACCTCGGCAACAATGGCCAATTGCGCAAGCCAAAAATACAATAAAACAGAGTAACAATCGCACGAAGAAGAAGAAGAAGAATTTTTTTGTGCTTCCAAAAAAGGCCTCAGCCTTAGGGCGTGTGTTAAGTTTTGATGGAAAAATTGACAGATTTTAGACGGAAGGACGAAATGAATTAAATGTATTAAAGTGAGGGACTGATCTATTCATTTCTAAATGTGAGGGACTAAAAAGTTCTTTTTTAAATATGTGAGGGACTGTTTTATAGATTATTTCTAAGAAATAGTACTGTCTAAGGAAAAGAAGAAAAGATGGGAAAGAATTGAGCATATTATATGTATGGGAAAACTATATTAATGTTTAATTGTTACAAATTCTTTCCGAATAGACAGCATATTAAATTATTATACTAAAACAACATTTACGTATTTTATTTTTTGTTTCAAACACATTTGTAGTCTATTACTCTAATAAATGCATGTCATTGTAATATTAACAACTTTTTTTATTTAATTTTGGAGACATAACTATACAAATTCATCTATAGAAAATGTATAATACCTTAGTTTAGTTATTAAATGATTAATTTTAAATTCTTATAAGGGTTTGATAGTACTTAGTTTTGTTTCTAGTAACATTTAAAATTAGTTCTATCATATTATATTCATTTTTTATATTTTAATTTTTGCAAAATTTAAATAAATAAAGTGAGTTTTAAGTAGAGTAATTGTTATATTTAAAATCACTTTTTCTAAATTAAGTATCTTCAAGCAATTATTATACTTTTATATTTTCTTTTATTACCACATGAAAAAGTTCTTTTATTAAATTATAATATATTTCTAATAAATGAATATTTTAAATTTAAAGTATAAATTGAACATTCATTCTTATACATCTACTAATTTCATATTTTCTGAAATTATTATTTTTTCCACCAAAACACAGAACCCAAAAAATTTAATAGCCGACAAACTTTTCAAACATGTGGCCGAAAAGTTGGCAGAAAACAATTCAAAAAGGCAGATTTCAATGAAATTCAAATGCAAATGAAATGAAGATGCCAGATTGTTTTTGAGATGTCTAGTTTGTAATATTAACATTTATTTTTTACTTTTTATAATTTCAGATAAAGTGTTTTTTTGGGATATTTTTTATTTAAATTAACTAAATTTTATTTTTTATCTTTTATAATTGACTTAAATATATAAAAAAAAGTTGGTAAAAAAGATAACTCTATAACACAAAAAAGGCTAATATTTAATACCACACCCTAGAAGGCTAGAAGTGTATTTTTAGGCTCTATTTGGACATTACATTTATATTTTCAAATAGAAAAAATTAGCACTTTTCTTAAATAAAAATATTATACTTTAAATAAATTTTTATTTTAAAATTTAAAATTTTTCACTCAAATTCCTCTCACATAATGTTAAAAAAAAATTCTTTTATTTTTCCCTTTAAAATACTTTTTCTATCAAAAAATACCCATTAAAATTTTTACACATCTCAATATAATTTTTCTCCAATACATCACACTCAAAATAGAGCCTTAGATTCATAATACAAACAAGCGAGTGTGGGCTCACATAATTATCCCCATTAAAAGACAAAAAGTCCAAGTCTTCCACTAAAGTCATCCAATGATGTCTGTGATTTATATATGAATTGTGATTTATTTATAAAAAGTTAAATTTTGTTTAAATTATATTATATTTGAAAAAAAAATTAATAAAATATGTAAAAATTTTAATAAATATTTTTTTTATAAAAAAAATATTTTAGAAGAAAAAATAAAAAAAAATAAAAATTATACGAGAATAATTTAAATAAAAAAAATTTAAATTTTAAATTTTAAAATAAAAATGTATTTGAATGTTTAATTTTTATTTTAGAAAATTAACTTTTTGTAAATAAAAATATTGTCCAAACATAGTCTTAATTTTTTAAAATAAAAATTAAATTTTTAAATTTTAAATTTTTTTTCAAAATTTTCTTATATAATTTTTTTTAAAAAGATTATTTTTCATTCAAAAATTTTTACACATTTTAATACAAAAATTTTCAAATAAATCACAATATAAACATAATCTTTATTTTATTCTATCATTTTTCTCGTTAAACTTGTCCTCTCAAGTAAAGTGCTCTTCTTAGTTTTCATTAAAAATTATGATTTATATTTGAGACTGAGTAATGATTGATACCAAAAATATTAAGTTTAAAATATTTAGAAATTAAAAGTGTTAAGGCCTTAATATTTAGACACTAAAAATTTCTTTATTCAATTATTAATTTTTTTCCCACTCACATGATCATATTTAAATTCTTATTCACGTTTTAATCCTTTGGTTTCAAGTTTATTTTTTTATCAAAATATTCACAATTTTTAATAAAATTTTGAAAGTAAACATAAGTTTATCTCTAAGTATGAAATTCAGATACTTTTAATTCACACCAAATTCTTTCTAGAGACAATATTATATCTAAGGAAAGGAGAATCAAATACAGCTCAAGAATCTGCATTCAATATCTTTATTTTAAAAAATAAAATTAAAAATTAAAATGTAGAGAATCTCCTCGAAAGTATTACATCAGATCCTTCAGGGGCAACTACATCAGACCCAAATACATCAATAACTTCATTTAAACAAAAATAAATGACAGGACCCCACAAAAGAAAGCCGGGGCAACTATTTTTTAACCTTTCTTCCTTTTTTGCCTGTGCAAGGGGCAATAATAACTTTTCAAACATGTGGGCCAACAAACTTGTAGAAAACAATTCAAAAGCAGATTCCAATGGAATTCAAATGCAAATGAAATGAAGATGCCAGATGCCCGGAGAATTCAACCAAACTGGAGCTCACAAAAGAAAGGGCATCGTTTTGGAAAATTCGGTCGTTAAATATAGGGGTGTAAACGAACTAATACGTTCGGTAAACAGTTCGTGAACACGATCGGTTACATTTGTTTATGTTCGTTTGTTAAACTAAACGAACAATAAACAAACACATTTTAGTGTTCGTTTAATAAACGAACACGAACACGAACAAGTATACGTTCGTTTATTTATGTTCGTGAACAAGCTCGTTTAGTGTTCATGAACAAACTCGGTTACCGTTCGTTTAAAGCTCGTTTATTGTTCGTTTATATTAAAATAATAATAATAATATAATATAATAATATATATAATAATAATGTTTGTTGATCATTCATAAATAAATTTGTTGTAGTGTAGTGGTAAGTAGTCATGCTCTTCACATTAGAGACCAATGTTCAATTCTCAATAATGTTATTTTGTTTTTTCAATTTACAAATGTGTTTGTTTATTTGTTCGCGAACGTGTTCGTTTAAGTGTTTGCGAACGTGTTCGTTTAAGTGTTTGCGAACGTGTTCGTTAAGTGTTCGTTTACTCGTTCGTGAACGTGTGTTTATTTGTTCGCGAACGTGTCCGTTTAAGTGTTCACGAACGTGTTCGTTTACTTATTCGTGAACGTGTTCGATAAGAGTTCGTGAACTGTTCGTGAACACTAATAAACGAACATAAACAAACACAAACACATATTTCACGAACATAAACGAACATAAACAGTCTAAAAAATAAACGAATAGTAAACGAACAAGGCCCGTTCGTTTATGTTCGGTTCGTTTACAGCCCTAGTTAAATATTAGGATCCTAATTACTTTTGTTAAGAATTTTACGTGGAATGAATGTCTTGGACTGTCCATAAGGCATTCATATTCCGGTCCAATATTAGTTAGAATTCATATTATTTTAATTTTTTAATATCTTAAATTTAATATTTTGATTTTTCAAATGTAAATCACAATTTTTAATGAAGAAGAAAAGTACTTTACTAAAGAGAGAACAAGTTCATGGGAAAAAATGATAGAAATAAAATAAATGGATAATTATCAATATTCCTTGAAATATTGGTCTATTATTAATATTTTCTTGTAGTTTATCAAAACTATCAATACCCTCTTACAATTATATTTAACTAACTTAAAAAACAAAATGACAAAAATACCCTTTGCACAAGGCAACAAATAAAATATATAAAGAAAAAAATTTATATTATCTAAAAAAAATATATAATTATAGAAATTTATTTATCTCTAATTTATTTTTAATATAAAATTATTATATTATTGATATTAAGAATGATAATGTATAAATTAAATTAACAAAAAAATATAAAAAATTACCTATAATAATATATTAATTATGTAAAATTTCTTAATATCTTATATAATTAATATATTATTATAAGTATATTTTTTATTTTTCTTTTGTTAATTTAATTTATATACTATCACTTTTAATACCAATAATATAATAAAAATAAATTAGATATAAGTAAATTTTTATAATAATAAAATGTTTTTAGATAATATAAAAAAATTATTTTAATTTTTTTTATAAAAAAATACAAAGTAAATACAAAAACTAGAGTAAGAGAGTATTTTCGTCCAAAAAATTTAATCAGTTGCTATAATACTAACGGAATCCTTTAAAATGGACTCATTTGTTAAAAAATATAAATTTTAGAGAGATATTAATAATTTTAATAATTTTAATAAATTAAATAAAGATATAAGTAATAAGCTAATACCTCAAAAAGGTGTTGATAATTATCCCTAAAATAAGAGATTATAACGGACGGCTTTCAAAAATATGGAAGACTTGGAGAGTGGAGACAAACATTAATGGATGACTTTTACTTTAGTGGAAGACTTGGACTTTTAGGGGGCGCTTGGTATAAATGATGGATTTAAGAATGGAATGAATTTAATAAAAGGAAAGGTTTGGAATAGAATAAAATGATAATAATTATATTGTTTGGTATTATTTTGTAATGAAATGAAATAGATTTTATATTAAAATTAAATTTTAATATTAATATTAATAAATTTATTTAAAAATTTTAATATATTAAAATTATAATAAAAATATTATTATTTTGCATTATATAATATTTAACAAATTATTTCTTGTTCAAAAAATAGTCAAAGTGCATGTCATTTTGTAGAGAAAAATATTTTTTATAATTTAGTGAAATTTATTTTTAAAAAATACAAAAAAATAGGCAAAATAGGGGTTGCAAATCATTAGGGGGTTTGCAACCCCCATGACATGTGGCGCCCGTTCATTGGGTGCGTATCACATCAACGATGTCAGGCACGCTTGGCAACGTTGATTAATTTTTTTTCTTAATTTTACCTTAAAACAACGTCGTTTTTTAGTCAAATTAAAACCCACCTAGATGAATTTTCAGAAAGAAAGGAGGGTGAGTTTCACTTAAACCCACCCCCATGGGTTTGTTTAAACCCTCTCTTCTTACCTATCAAACATCATTTTAGGGGGTGTTTAGTTAATGGGTTTGGCAAGGGATTGGATAGGTTTACTATCCAAATGGGTGTTTGTTTTGTGGGAATGGATTGAGCAAAACCCTTCAAAAATACTTTAATCAAAACCCACCCCACCCCCTCCTTTTCTAAAACCCAGCCGTATGAGTTTTGTTCTTGGCTTTGAAGTGACGCGCCCCCAATGGGCGCGCGCCACTTGTCATGATGGTTTGCAACCCCCATTTTATCTTTTTTTTTTAATTTTTTTTAAAAACAAATTTCACTAATTTATAGAAAATATTTTTCTCTACAAATTGACATGCACTTTGACTATTTTTTGAACAAGATATAATTTGTTAAATATCATATAATGTAAAATACTATTTTTATTATAATTTTAATATAAAATCTATTCCATTCCATTACAAAATAATACCAAACAACATAATTATTATCATTCCATTCTATTTCAAACCTTTCCATTCCACAAATCTATTTCATTCCTAAACCCACCATTTATACTAAACGCCCCCTTAACCTCCATACCATTTCAATCCCATCCCAAATCCTCATTCCAAACACTAGCTTAGTCTTTTAATGGGGATATGGATTCCATCTAATTATGTGAGCCCACTGCATCCCTTCACTCGCTTGTCTTATGAATGAAAAATACACTCTTAGCCTTCTAGGGTGTGGTATTAAATATTAATAATAAATGACTTAGCAACAGACATTATTTATTGCCTTTTTTACTAACTTTTTTTATATATTTAAAAAAATTAACTTTTTATAAATACATCACAATTCATATATAGCCATCGGGGGGGCCTTCAAAAATATGGAAGGCTTGGAGACAAACATCATTGGATGACTTTAGTGGAAGCCTTTGACTTTTTGTCTTTTAATGGGGTATGGATTCCAGCTAATTATGTGAGCCCACTGCATCCCTTCACTCGCTTGTATTATGAATGGAAGAATACATTTTAGCGTTTTTTTTTATATGATATGAAAACTTTTAAAATTTAGGTGACGCTTGGTATAAATGGTGGGTTTAGAAATGGAATAAATTTAATCAATAAAAATATTTGGAATAGAATGGAATGATCATAATTATGTTGTTTGGCATTATTTTGTAATAGAATGGAATAGATTTTATATTAAAATTAAAATTTAATATTAATATTAATAAATTTTATATTAAAATTATAATAAAAATATTATTATTTTACATTATATGATATTTAACAAATTACATATTGTTCAAAAAATAGTCAAACTGCATGTCAATTTATAGAGAAAAATATTTTCTATAATTTAATGAAATTTGTTTTTTTTTTTTTAAAAAAAAAGGCAAAATGAGGGTTGCAAACCATTGGGAGTTTGCAACCCCCTTGACATGTGGCGCGCGCCCAGTCACATGACGCGCCTGATTTTTTTTTTTTGCTCAAAACGACGTTGTTTTTTAATCTCTTTAAAACCCACCTGGATGGGTTTTCAGAAAGGAGGGGAGGGGGGGGCCGGTAAGCCTCAAGGGTTTCTTTAAACCCATCCCCACGTACCAAATATTTATTTTTTGTTCAGACCTTTCCATTTCCCTCACATTCCCTGTAACCAAACGGCTCCTCATTTCATAGTTAAATTTACTAAATTAATAAATATATATATATATATATATATATATATATATACACTTTTCATACATACCATATTTTCTTTTTTTATTGATAGTTTTTTTTTACTTTTTAATTAATTCAATTTTTTTATACAAATCAATCTTTTACTTCTATTTGCTTCCAGTATATTTTGCCTTTGATACAAATGAATATATATAATTTTTATTTTTATTTTTAAGGTAAGTGTTAATTATAAGTATTTTTTTATACAAATTAATAACTGAAGTATGAAGAGTATTTTTATCCAAATATTAAAAAAAATTACTGTTCCGTTACAATTCATAACGAGTCAAGGTTTAAGGGGTATTGATAATTTTACCAAATCTCGAAATTTGATTAGTAATTTACACAAACCTCAAGAGTTGATAAATGTAATTTACCTTATTCATTAATATGTGTTGGTATTCTTCACCATTGGCATAAAATCTACCTAAATTCAAATAGTTTGTACTAATTATCTACTAATTAGGTTTACTTTTAAAAAAAAGGAAATCAAATTAAAGATTAAATTAAAAAATATACTCTCTCCGCCTCAAAAAAATATGTACTCTTTGCTTCACTTTTTTATTTTTTATTTTTAACTCTAACAATAGATAATTATTATTAGTAAAAATAATACCGAAATTTCATTTCAAAAGTAAATTCTTTTTTTTCAAAACAAGAAAGGTTTTGAAACAGACTTTTTTTTTTGGGGGAAGGGGGGTGGGGGTGGGGGGGGGGGGCGCGGAACCGAAAGAACATATTATATGATTTTTTAATATATGATGAAAAAGAAGATTTCTTATTCTATAAAACTAGATCTAAAAGAATCTTTTTGTAATTTATGATGTTTTCTAAAAAATGTAGTCCATGTTTGTATTAGGATAGATTAGAATTTATTATTACATTTTTATATTATCTAGATACCATATTTATCTGGATATATTATATTACATGATTATTCTTTTATTGCACTTGAAAGCGTCTTTATAGGTCTTTTGTGCATAAACAAAAATCTCAAATTTTAATTTTATTCACACATCTAGCAAGTTAAGATTGTAATAGGCTATAGACAAATATGCACAAATCAAATTCCACATATTTTCTACCAATTCAAATCCTAGTTCTAGTACGATTGTAACCTAACTCAAAATTGAGCATTGAAAATGTATATATTGTATTTTTAAAATATATTTTTATATTTTTAATATACTTTTGTATTTTTTAATATATTTTATATTTCACAATCATTATTCTGAAAAGCACAAGTGAATTATTAATCATTTCGAATCTTGAACTTGCTTTTGTGATGTATCAAATTATAGATCAATGGAATTAGTTCTTACAATAAAAAAAAACCCAAAATTAATTATATACTCTTTATCAACTTCAATGTATCATAAGAAGACAAGAATTTCAAGAACATATTATTGCTTGGAAATGACAAATATTTATCTGTAAAGGGATTGTGAATCATGTCTTGGCCTTAGTGGTATATGTTATCACCTTAGTGGTCCGTGGCATTACAATTTTATAATTCATAATCCAATTATCATCCAGTTTTATCTCTATACATTTTAACTTTGTGTAAGATTGCACATATTATCTCTATACATTTTACCTTTGTGTAAGATTGCACAGGTTCAATATAAATCTTAACCAGAGTAAGTGTCCCATGAAAAAAAAAAAATGCAAACTATGCAATTTATGAACCCCGGCACGACTTGATTTGCTTGTATTATTATGTCACCCCATAGCCGCAGGCCCTTAAAATTTAGGGACAAAAAATGTGATTTTTCCTTTTCATTATCATATATTCTCTTAACTCAATCATTAATTCCTCCTCCCCCCTCCCTCCCCACCAACCACCAGCAGCTCTCCCTCCCCGCCCCCGCAACATCGATTAGAGAATAGAGGATTTCATCAAAGCCCACAGCAGAAAATCTTGAGCTAATCGGTTGGTGAACAGGATTTCTTATGCGAGGGTTCACAGCCGCTTGTGAGAGTTCAAAACAAAGAAACTAAGTTAAAAAGTCAAATCTAATACTCCTCCATCCTTAAAAAAAAAAAAAAAATCTTTGTTCCAAAAAAAAGAGCTCATTTTTAGTGTGAAACTCTTGTATTATCTTTACTAATAATGACAATGCATAACTTAAATTAAAAAGTAAAGGTAAAAATATAAAATTATACATTTAATTGTGTATTAAATGTATTGTATGTTCTAACTTTAAAAAATTATATTAAATTAAAAGTAAACTCTTTTTTGTTAGGACAAAGGTTGTATAATATTTAGGAACATATACGGTAACATTTATAGAAGTAAGTTTAAAATAGAATTGTTTAGTTGCAATATTACAAGAACAAGATGCTTTGCATTCAACCACATCTTAGGTTAGACATTTATAGCACTATGCTTGTGATGACAACATAAGTGATTAATTCTAATGTAGTATCATCGGTAACAGTTGATAATTTTCAATACACGTAATAGTTAAAATTAAAGAAAAGTCAAACTCTATTATAAGTATATGCAAAATTGTGTAGAAGGCCAAGATGCATGTGTAAGCATGACAAAATTTCATGGCTAGAATACATCATAAAAATTTATTAATATGTAGAATTTCAAGGGCAAAGGTAAGGAAAAGACCCCATTATTGCTCATGTTGAAAAAAATTAAAATAAATTGAATATATATTTGGGTTAAAGAAGAAACCAAAAAAAAAGAAAAAACAGGTTTGGAAACAAATAAAATAAATAATTGTAGATGTCATCTATTTTAAAATATATGTTTGATTAAAGAAAAATAGAAATGTAAATTATCCATAATTTAGCATTTGAAAGCATCCAAGTCAAAAGGGAAAAATCTTAGCTTAATTTTCATAAATAATCTTAGGTTAATAGAAGGGGAAAAGTCAATAAACTTGTAAATAAATAAGATTTCCTCGCTTAATTTTCATATTGAATTATTTAAGTCAAAGGCAAATTTTTTTTGCTTCTATTCATTTATTCTTTTTCTGTTTTCTGGAAATCAAAACCAACATTAACAAGGAAAAAAAAAACACTAAATGAAATATTTGCAATGAAGATAACTATTAATTTGGAAACTTTTACCAGTCACCCAAATATGGTCTAGAATATTTTGAAAATCTGCAAAATTCCACCCCTTAACAATGTAAGTGCAATTTCAATACTATTAAAAAGATTGAAATTTAGACTTTTCATTTTAACTATTAATATTAAAATATGAAATCCCCGCACAAAGCACCTTCCTTATTTCTATTATATAAAAGAGGAAAGTTTGTTAGTCGATTTTAATGTAATTATAATAATTAATGTGAGTTAAATTTTTCTTTCATTAATTTTATATTTTTAGTAATTTAGTAATTTTATAAATTTTAGAAAACCTTAAAGTCCGTTACAACTAGATCAAATGAATAATTATAATATTAGAGTTCTAATAGAATTACTATAAATTAATAAGAATTATTGTATTTGGTTTTGACATAATCATAATGTGAGTTAAATTGTCCTTTAAATAATTTTATATTTTCAGTAATTCAATAATTTTTATAAATCTTAAAAAACCCTAAAGTCCAATAAAGCCAGATTAGATGAGCTTGATTAGAACTATAGATTAATAAAAACTATTATATCAAACAATTCATAAAACTATCAAATCTCTCTATTAATTATGTAGATATTAGATGTTTAAAAATTTTTATAAGTCTAAATCTAATAATATTTTTCACACTATAAATAACAATTTTTACACTACTTATACTACTTATTATTTGTTTATTTTGTTATTCTACATTTTATTATTTGTTTGTTTTTATTTATTCTATAGTTTTAAATTCATTTAAATTTTAAAGCACCAAATTCCTTAATTAGTTGGTGGTTTGGTATTCTATGTTTGAAAATGGGAATGGAACAACGGATGAAAAAAAAAAAGGGGACGGGTTAGATAGAACTAATTGGCAATGATAAAAAAAGGGTTTCAAAATTCGACTATGTCCAAAAAAGAAAATTTTTTATAATTTGGGGGCCTAGTTAGGCAAGGACGGCCTTTATTAAATATGACCTTCTATTTTTATTTTCTTTCAATTTACAATATTACACTATTTACACTACTTATTATTTATTTGTTTTGTTAGTCTGTAGTCTTAAATTCATTCCTAATTTAGTTACTATGTTGTTGATAATAGATAAGGATGGCATTGTTGGTTGTTTGATATTCTATGTTTGATGTGATTATGTTTGGTAAAATTTGTGTTTCAATTGCCCTCTAACAATAATATTAATATTTAGTAATTAAAGAGACTATTAAAGTTCGAAATCTTATAAACTCATAAAAAAATTATTTATTTACTAACTATATCTATTCTCCCTAATTTGATATATTTGTTTGTGCATTTTGATTTTGGAGTGCTATGAATTGTACTTTTGTAAAGTTATTTCATATTTATTTATAAGATTTTGAATTTTCTGTTTTATAATTTTTAATCACTTGATATTTTTATTTCTATGAATTAATTATTCACTTTATTTATATATAAAATTTTAAGAGATTGTAATGAAATATAAAATATAGAGTTATGATAAAAGTTAATCTTACAATTTGTTTATGATTTATATAAAAGGGTTTATGATTTACAATTTTACATTTTATAGTATTTTTAAATTATAATCATTATTTCATAATTTTATTTTAAAATACTTTTTTTACCACAGTTTATGAATTTATTATCTAATACTTTTATTCAACAAATATTATTTCATTCTTTTATTAATTTTAATTTTTTGAGAATTTCCCTTTTAACACTTTTGTTTTTGTTTTTTTCCCTAAATTTTTAGTAATATATATTTAACAAATTATTAATAAAATTACTGGTTGCACGGAAATCTTGCACTCGTTACCCGTAACAAACAAAAAGCCCAATCTTTCTTTTTTTTTTTTTCGCTTAATTTGGATAGGGAAACACAAAAACTAGGGGAATTAGTTAAACAAATATCGGAGATGTGTTAATACTTAATGCCAGGAATAGTAGATTAGATAATATTCAAATATTTCAAAATTCAGATGGCTCTGGGAGTATAACATTACTTTAGTTCGCTTGCCATCTTAATTAATGTTTTCCAGGGTATCAAATTCAAATGCAAATTCTTAAGATAATCTTAGAGGATACAAGATGACATTACCTGGCCAAATTGAAATTCCGTTGACACTTGAGTAATTTCCAGAGTTTCCATTGAGGGTAGGACTGTTTAAATTTAACCCGCAGATTGGATCAATTCGCTGATCCGATCCGAAATTCGAAATTTCGGATCGAATCGAATCAGATTTTTTTTTTCCCGAAACGATAGTAGATTAGATTAATAGAGTGGCATAAAGGCGATGTACATCGCGAGAACTTAGAGTTTCGCGTCGCAATCAAATCGCTTATAACCCACGAAAACAAAGGCCCGCAAAGGGACAAAAAGCCCACAAGGGGCAATAAAAAGCAAAATAAAGAAAACCCGCACATGACGGGAAACTAAACCCGCACAAGACGGGAAGGGAGACAACCTAGACGACCAAGTTCAACCGCATTGAACCCCGCCCAAGACGGGAATGGTTGAGGACTTGGACAACCTAGGAACTACCCGAAAACAAAAGCCCAAATATAGCGGGACTTTAGGATTATACAAAATGATATTACAAACAGTAGCGCATTCTACATGACGCATGATGAAAAGCTACAACTTAATGTCTATCGCTCACCACATGCGTTGCGTGAAGCCAATGCGATCGTTGAATAAAGCAACACCGACGAACTACTGCATGGCGTTGAATAAGCGAACGATGCGAAAAATAGCAACACCGATTTAACGAACTGCACATGGCGTTGAATAGCGAGACGACGCGACTACTACCGGCTGGAGATAGTGCAATACCTAAAAAATAAAAAAGAACGTCCATGAGCGGTAAAAATCGCTCATAAACGAAAAAATCGCTCATGAGCGTTAAATTTTTGAAAATTTCTTGTCGCGATGAGCGATAAATACTGATCATCGCACAGTAAAATTTTCGCACCGAAATCGCACCGAAATCGCCCGCAGGAACAGTAAAAATGAGAGAAAAAAATGGCCTCGGGCCCAGTTTTTTTTTTTTTTTTTAATCGAATCAGATTAAGTAATACGATTTTTTAAAATTAATTGAATCGGATCGGATCGACGGATCGATCCAATCTGATCCGAAATGATCCGAAATGAAACCCTTCACTATTTTCAGATTTTCGGACTTCCTTCGTTTCCAGCCGCCGTCCCTCTCCCTCCCATACCTCAGCAAAATTTCTTTTCATTTCTACTCCCTCTCGGTCTCTGCCTCTGCCTTCATTCCCCGAGTTTGTCATCAGTTTTCATTGCTCCTGCTAGCTCATACTAAGGTTGATGATGATTCACCTCTTTATCCCTATTTTCTACTTTGCAAAATTTTGTTTTTGTGTATGCAATTAATGGAATATATGCACACAGCGAATCAGAATTTTGATTGATTTTGTATTGCCGTTCGTAATTCCTGCCTAAATTTATCTCTGATGCTCTTGATTTGGCGAAGCTCTTTCTCTGTTTCATCGGTTTTTTTTTTCCAATCTCTATTGGTTCTGGTTCATGCATGTCAATGTGGGTGTGTGGTTTTGTTGTTTATTTGGATAAAATGTTTCGGATTGTGAATCTGATTACTGTGTCTTGCGCGTTTACAATGCTTGGATCTGCTGAGTGTAGGGTTTCCAACTTCCACAATTCTACACGAGGAATTCTTATTTTGGTGATTTTGGGGTTCTTTTTTTGTTTTGCAATGGTTTATTGATCTTCTTGGTTTTGATTTCCATTGCTGGCTGTTGCCTTAATGGGATTTGAGGGCAAAATTTTGGTGGGTTTTTGAAGTTAATTGCTAAATTTTGTGATTTGCAATTTTCCAAATATTGTGGAATGTAGTTCAGTAGGTACCGAATGAGGTGAGTAATGGGTTTCTCTGGTTTAACAAAAAACTATTTTAGAATTTTTAACTTCGATGATTTTGCATTTTTGTAACATTATTAGTTTCCTCTCTTTCTCTCTTTTCTCTTTAAGACTTAAAAGAAACACTGTCATCTCAACTTCACAGTAGAGATTAGAAATCTCCTTTAAAATGAAGATAATCCCTTTTCTTTAAAGGTCGTTTTATCTAGACTTTAAATGAAAAATGTCAATTTCCATTTAGATATTTTAGGAAGTTGAACGAAATCAAAGATATTTCTTTAGTTTCAACTTAATACAACAATATTTGTGGGGGAAAAAAAAGTATGAGATAGGCGTATCTTATAAACTATGTTATTTGCATGCATAATACAATCTTCAAATACGGGTGTAAATCTAAATATTGGGTGTAAATCTAAATATCTGATATGCTAAGCTTAGTTTCCTTATTTAATTTGCTGGTTGCATTCATGCATGCCCATGGATAGAAGGAAGCAAATGAGATAAAGTAGCAATACTGATTATTATAGTATTAATATTAGTAAATGGATGGGGATGATGATGATGGATGCCCAAAATTATTGAGTGCATCTTTATCTTATCTTAACCTCGTTTTTCACCAACCTTATTAGATCTTCATATTGGTGGAATTAATTACTACTTTACTTTAGCCAATTTGATGTGTGGTTTGAATGATTCAAATTGCCAAAGTGGAGTAGGTAAACGTAAAACCCCCAAAAAACAAAAGAAAATTTGTCTTCAAAGTTTGGTTAGGTACTAGTTCTTTAGCTAATCATCTAATTAGATGCGGGAAGTCTCCATTCTATAAATCAAACAAAAAAATGAAAGTGGTGGAAATGAAATCTCCTATACCTATTTTTGATCAAGAAAGATCTTGGAGAGCATTGGCTATAATGATAATGATTGATGAATTACCTTTTAGCCATGTTGAAAAGGAGGGATTTTGTAGTTTTGTTCATGAAATACAGCCAAATACAGCCTTTAGTCTCTTGTTGAACGCAGTCAATTAGCTGAAAATCACTAGTAACTGTTAGATTGTTATTACTGTTTGAATCTGTGACTTATATACATAAGTTTCTGCTGGCAGGATTGAAGGCTCGCATCAATTCTAATTTGGTTGCTGTTGCAAAAGAGCATGCTAGCTATGGAGAAGTCACTGAATCAAAGGTATATGCTGTAATTTTTATAGCTTGGATGTTGAAAGATGTAGTCAAGCTGATTTTGTTTACCCCTAGTTGAATTGTATCCTGCTTTTTAATTGAATCCGTTAGCTGCAAATGGCCAAGAGTTGTATAATATGACAGTTCTTTTGTTTTTCCTTTCATAAACTGTGTAAGACTATACTTATGAGCTCTTATTCTCCTAGGTTAAGACAAAGTTGGGAAGTAGTTGATATTTAATTGGCCTAATCAAAAAATAAAAAGTCATTCCTTTGGTTTACCTATTTTTGATGTGCTTGATTCTTTGACAGCTATCCAGAACATCTCTGTTGTTTTATTTAGTTGACATGCTGTAGCTATATTGGAGGTAATCAATCACTTTATTGGATTGTATGTGAGTTGAGGATGTGTCAGTTTCTTCTACAATTTTTAGAAGTAATGGAATTGATTGTGAAATGCCAAAACAAGAAAGAAAGTGCCCCAATTCAGACGTCCACAAACTCCACAAAATAATGTATGATGTATCTGCTTCTTCATTTCCTAAAATACTCTTTATCTTCTGGTACTTATCTGCTGCTTGTAATGTCATTTTAATGTAGAGTTCATTAATGGAATCTTGCAGGTTTTATCATCCTAACATTGACTTGGAAGGAAATGTTTGCTTGAACATCCTTCGCGAAGATTGGAAACCTGTGCTGAGCATAAACACAATCATCTATGGCCTTTTTCATCTTTTCACGGTACTTTGTTATTTTCATTTGGCAATGCTTATATAATGTGTTGCTTCATGGTATCGCTTATTGGGCCTTGGATTGTTGCAGGAACCTAATCACGAGGATCCTTTGAATCCTGACGCTGCTGCTGTCTTACGAGACAACCCAAAACTATTTGAATCTAATGTAAAAAGGGCAATGGCTGGTGGTTATGTTGGACAGACATTCTTTCCTCGTTGCTTGTAGTGCGTGAATGCAACATTAGTTCAATGTCTTTTCTGGTGCAGTTACATCATAAGTCTGTACATTTGTGCATGAAACAATGCATCCTGGGGTGATTCTGCAACACATTTCTTGTGAAACCATATACCATAGCTTGCAGAAGCTGTCTGTTATGCTATTGTAACTTCAAATTTCTTTTGTGTTAAATTTATTTTGTAACTGATAAGTTGCCGAATTTGGTTCTGATAAAACTGCTATTGTTGCCTTGTTCTCTCGTTTCCCTTTCTATGTTCCCTGTTTTATATGCTTTTAGAGGCCAGTGATTCTGTATCCGATTGTTTTGCAAGATACTGCAATTCAAGGTTGTCCAGAAACTGAATCAATTTTTGCACTTTGTTTCTTTGAGTGTACAATTCCTCGTGATTTAGCTTCTGAATTAGGAAGAGTTATTGTCTTTCATGCTTTTCATTTGCTGCCGGAGAGGGATTTAGTGATACTGAGGACAAAATGGATTCATTGTAGTAACAAGTAGTCACATGTTTTGCAATAGCAGTAAACATACATCTTACTAGCTTCATATAAGGAAAGAACAACCTTATACAATGTCCACAATTATTATTGCATGACACACAAAAGTACGACATGTTGTCTCCAATAATTACAAAACATAACAGATTACAAAATACCATGCTGATATAGCAAATGAAAACGCGGGGCTATTTTGAATTTTAGCTTTTGTAGTATTGAAGTTCATATTTCGTTAAAGAGGTAGATAGCAGCAACATATGATTAATAGTCATGGACCATGTCCTGTAACGTTGGTAATCATCCATCATGTCCAGCTTGATCATCCCTTTGTTTGTCCTAAGCACAAGAATATGGCAAGTACTATCACTTCCTCCAGCTTCTGTTTCCTTGTACAGTTCTGCATGCAGATCCAACACAATACCTAGTATGGGAAAATTAATCGTTTATTATGCGAATTGAATTTTATTATTCTTTATTATTATTATTATTTAAGAGTACATCAACGAATTAATTGTGAGACGTAGATTACTACATTTGTTCGTTCGGTATTATTAGTGTAAGTAGAAAGTTTCTCTTACTTAAAAAAAAAAAAAAAAAACTCAAAACCGGATCAAACGGATCGATCCGATTCGATCCGAACTTTATTTCGATCCGATCCGATCCGATCCGAAAATTTTCGGATCGGACCGGATCGGGGGTTTTGAACACTCCTAATTGAGGGAAACTCGAATACATCAACAGCTTTGCACAAAGCACAAAGCATTGGTAGCCCCCAAAGGATCATCCGATTCAAGCTTGGGAATTCGATGTGATTGCTGGTAGTAACACCAGTTTCCGATCCCCTCTCATCCTTGAACACCTCTTCCGTCATTGGGCATTCCCACACCTCAATGCGTTGAAGTCGGCATAAACTTTCAGCTATTGATAGTGGAAATACCCATTTTAGACTCCGCAACTGATAAAGAGACAAATTCTAGCTGAGAAAAGGATCCCACTGATGGAGGGCCATGACAAATTTCCTCCAAATCATTCATCAAACTAAAGTGAAGATGCTTTATACTTTTAAATCCTTGCCTCGCCAAAGGATCTATCAAGGCTTTGGAACCGTTGCCTTCCAAACGTAGTTCTTCAACATCTCTAAACAACATAGAAATTGTATTCAGAGAGACATTACTCTCATCAACACGGACTTGTATACGTTTCAAATATCAAACATAGTTCTTCACCATCTCTAAACAACATAGAAATTGTATTCTGAGAGACTTTACTCTCATCAACACGGACTCGCATACATTTCCGATCAGTATATGATCCTTCGAATTCAAATATCATATCCCACTTGCCTATGAATATAAAATAGCTTGTCAGGTTCTGTAAGTTGTCCGTCACTTGAGAGATTACTTCTGAATTCCGAATCCAGATCTTTAGAACCCTCAATTGGACATTTCATGAGCCGAAGTTCTTCCAATTGGACTAGTTTGGAGATAACACCCGGTGCAACATTCCTTAACTCCTGACTATCAGTCAAATCCAATAACTTCAGCTTTGCAAGTGCTCCAATCTCATTTGGTAACACCTTAATGTAAGAT
The DNA here is from genome assembly GCA_020080225.1 of Gynochthodes officinalis. Classification (NCBI taxonomy): domain Eukaryota; kingdom Viridiplantae; phylum Streptophyta; class Magnoliopsida; order Gentianales; family Rubiaceae; genus Gynochthodes; species Gynochthodes officinalis. Next base: position 42,212,471 of record CM034615.1, on the reverse strand, counting down.
CCACGACAACTAAGGATTTCTAGACTCGCCAGCTGGCCAATTAAGTATATAGTCTCCGGATCACATCCATCCAGACGCAAAGCTCGAAGCTTTTTTAGTGGGGACAAGAACGATAATGACAATGGCAAGGCGTCATCAAATATATCTTGTCTATTAATGCTTTATATTCTAAGATCTGCCATCTCATTAAAAAAATTGACTGGTAGCTTTGATGCTGGAGTTGAAAAATCAAATGTCAAAAGTAAGGCATTCAATTTCGGGCACCGTATGCATTCTGGAAAAGCCAAGGCTTTCCCCGCGGTTAGTGAGATGCAAGTATAGTCCTCACCAGAATCATTTCCTGGCCACTCTCTTAAGCCCCTGTCATGACTTACCATAAACACACTAGATGCAATTGATAAGGCCATGTCACGGATAACATCATGCATTTTCACACATGTACCCCAGCGATCTCGACCGGCATCTATCAACAAGCAACGATCTATGAGCATCTTAACTAAGTAATGTACTCTTTTTCTTGCATCATTGATGCTTTCTGTGGCTGAAAAGATGCGTAAGCCTACTCCATAACGAACCAAGTTTTCAATTTCAATGTTTGAATCTTCTGGAAATAAACAGCAAAGGAGAAAGAGATACCTAGCTTCATCGCTTTTCAGGTGCTTATAACTTAGTTCCAGAGATTGAAACACATATTCAAGATACTCTGGAATATTTACTGGTGCAGACTTTTGCAATTGCCGAAGAGATTCTTCCCAAATCGATTCATTTGTTTCCCCTCTCAATGATCTACCAACCGTCTCAAGGGCAAGAGGCAAGCCTTTGCATTCTTTTGCTACATCTCTCGCTAATGGTAGCAAATTCGATTGGTTCACAACGCTACCAGCATTCTTACCAAATAAGGGAAAAAGCTTCCCCTACATCTAGGACTTCCAATGCTAAAATCTTGGTAGCTTCCTCCATGGACATCATTTTGCAAACACGATGATCTCGAGATGTCAAGAGGATTTTGATCTGGGAAGGTATTCCAATTGTCTCTAGATCCAACCTTTTCCTAACATCATCCAAAATTATGAAAACCTTTTTGTCCTTCAGTCTAGCATGAAGTTCCCTAGCACGAACGGCTACCATCTCCGGCGTCAAGTCAAGGCCTAAGCCTTTTGCCAATTCCTGTTGAATTTTTAGTACATCTACCTGTTGACTGACGACTGCCATGACAATTTGATCAAATAGTTTTTCGTCAATAGCCTTTTTTGCAATTTTCCCAGCCATTGTGGTCTTACCCACGCCGCCCATCCCCCAAACTCCAATCATACGGATAGAATTATCCCTCAAATAGGACATGATTTCTTCCTCTTTATACGTCCGAGAATCAAGCTCGAGAGTGTCAGATGTTGCTGGGATTGTTTCCACTCCCATAAGAGGTGCAGGATCACTTATGTGGCCCCCAAACTCGCTGTACTCTTTTTGGAGTTTAACCGCATCTGCAGTCAATTTCATGGCTTCTCGGCTAAGCGAAAACGCAACTTCAGATTTGGGCAGGTCCCATGCATACAAGCACCATTTTGATCTTGTTGTTCCTCTCCCAAAATTCTGTCTGCTTTTTCCTTCAACTCATCAACTCTTCCACACCAATTCCTGACGTGAGGTAAAATAACTTGAAGATTATTCTCAGCTGCTTGAATCTGTTGTTGCAGATGGTCTCTTGAAGAATTAAGCTCTTGATTTTGAACTCTTAGACCTTCGACGATATTGTTGTAGCGAAATAGATAGCTGTACTGATTTTTTAATGGGATGATCACATATTCTTTGATTTGGGTTGAAGCACCGAAATTCCAACAATTGCTTTGAAAATCTCTGCCATTTTCCTGGAGAAAGACAACGAATCAGGATGTAATTCACAAGGAAGTAAAATTACTTAACACAGAATGGAAAACTAAAATAAAGTAAAGAACAATGTATTCAAAAAAGTTTTAAGTCTGTTCCTTTTTCTCTTCCTATAGATGTTATATAGTAGATCAAGTGAAATCCAGGCAACTTTCCAGAATATATTACGGAGAGACAGAGGTTTTTTAGTTCTGGTTTTCTTGGTTAAAAGCTACAACAATGAGTATATAAGTGAAAGAAGAGGTTATGCAGAGAGGCTCAAAGATGGTGAAATTGGAAGACTATTTTCCAACGAGAAAAGAGTGCTCAAAGGTGTCCTCCGCTTGGAGTGGATACGAAAAGAAATAGATAGATGGAGAACCTAACTTTGTATAAGAAATAGTACTGTCTAAGGAAAAGAAGAAAAGATGGGAAAGAATTGAGCATATTATATGTGTATGGAAAACTATATTAATGTTGAATTGTTACAAATTCTTTCCAAATAAAGAGCATATTTAATTATTATTCTAAATCAACATTTACGTATTTTATTTTTTGTTTCAAACACATTTGTAGTCTATTACTCTAATAAATGCATGACGCATTATGTCATTGTAATATTAGCAACTTTTTTAATTTAATTTTGGAGACATAACTATACAAATTCATCTATAGAAAATGTATAATACCTTAGTTTAGTTATTACATGATTAATTTCAAATTCTTATAAGGGTTTGATAGTACTTAGTTTTTTTCTAGTAACATTTAAAATTAGTTCTATCACATTATATTGGATTTTATACTACTTTTTAATTTAGATTATGTATTGTTGTTATTAGTTAGGATAATATAAAAATTTTACACTAAAAGTGAACTTTTTTTTAAGTACAAACCAAATTTTGGAAATTATTATTATTATTATTTTTTTTTTTGGAGAATGAGAGAGTATATGACATATTCAATTCCATTGGATAGAATATGTTATTCTTTGTTGTTGTCCTTTGTTTTTGTGTACGTTTAAGGTTTTTTGTTTTTTTTTAAATTTCTCCGAAACTTAAATAGATAAAGTGATTTTTAAGTAGAGTAATTGTTATACTTAAAATATTGGAATATATTGGAATTGAAGCAGACAAAGTCACAAAACAAAACACAAACAGCTTCACTCCCAACCCAATTGATTGATAGTAATTTGATACTATCCTCTCTCCGACCATACCAACGTGTTTGGCATGGTTCATCAAACAAGACGGCAAATCCTTTCACCATTTTATTGCTTCCTTCTGCATTTGCGGCATCCTTACACTTCCCATGCTATTCTATAGTTCTGTGCCATTCCAAATAACAAGAAAAAAATACGGTTCTCCTTCGCATTATTCCTACTTACCTAACCATTTATTTTCTGATGAGATCCCGAGAGCTATTCAACCGAACACTAATTTTTGTGACTTTATTTTAGGAATTTATTCATTCTTAAAGGGCAAAAATATGAATAATTAATGGTGCTATGGATAGTGACATGAATAGTAAAATTATTAGGTAATTTTTAGTTAGATGCCAAATCTGTAAGTTTGAAGGAAACCTTAAAGAGCCAAACTTCCAAGTCCAATTGGTTTTAGGATTTTTGTTTCCTTTTTATTTTAAGGCTATCTTTTAGTTACTTAAAGGAGCTTGGCTGCCTCTTTTTCTTTAGAAATTAGATCAGGGTTAAGATTTTAATTCTTATCTTTTTATAGTCCTTGTACCCTTATAAATAAAGGCCATTCAGCCAAGATATAAAAAGACATAAATTAGAAGATTTTGTGACATTACGTCCTTGAGAGTTTGAGTGATTCAATCTCTTCGTTCTTGTGAAGAACAACAGGCTTATCAAACTTGACCAGTTTGTGACGCCTTTGAGTTTTATCAATCTAATAGAACCCTAGATTGTGGCGACAATTCATCCATTCAGTCTCAATTCCACCGATTCTAGAATTTCGCAAATTAAATCTTGAATCCTATTTCGCTTATTACGTATTGTTGGTTCCATATAATCGTGAGGTGCGCTTCATTTTCAGTATTCAAAAGTGTCAGAAATCTTAACTACCTCAACCACCAGATTCCCACACCCACGCACACGTTAATTTCCACATTGAATTTGAGGCCCCACTTTGGTAAGAGCACATGAGTTTGACCAAGTCGCGTTTCATACTTTCATGTGTTCATTCAATTCCTCCACTCTACCCTCCTACTTGCTATTACTACTGCTTCCAATCCGTGTCTTTCTCAGCGTTCTTGAGTTTGAGAGTGCGATTTGCCCAAAAACTTAGGCAAAAACCGGCCACACAGACAAAGTTAATGAATCATGACGTCAAACAAACTAACTTTGGTATACTACTGTTCCTAAAAGAAACTACTTGGCTATATATACTACTGTAACAAAACCCGCGTCTTATTTTTCTTTCTTGCTGGCTGGATGACTTTTGCACTCTTATTTCATTTCACTCACGTTGGCTGGTATATTTATGCCCTCTGATTCCACTTCATAAATGCTAACTGGACTGTTCCATATCTCTATTTTCGGGTTGACCTTGTTGGCTGGCTTGCCTCTGATTCTGGTTTAGTTACTTTTATGCTGGGAGGTCCTATGTTTTGGAAGGACTTTTGGACATCTAAATCCGGAGTGGAAGAATGGACATAGGATTTTGAATCCTTTTTGGAAGACTGGACACATGAAGCTTTTGATTTTTCTATTTTGGTCCATTTTATTTTATGTTCCGTAGAATAATCATATGAAAACCTAGATTGCAATTTGATGTTTAAGATATAGTGCTCATGCTTAGTCATTTAGTTGAAGTTGGCTAATTACACTATATCTCACAACATCAAATCTTTTGGCAATTTTTTTGATATTATAGTTTTTTCTTACCCTTGTATAGATTATGATGTATGCTAGCTTGTTCTTGACTAGTTTCAAGTTGTAATCAATGGGATAGTGGTCACTTTTAACCATTATTTCATTTTCCTCCTTGGCTAATACATCTAGACCAAGGAGATCTCTTAGCCTTTTTTGGCTCACAATTGTACAGAACCATTTCTCTTCATTTAATGAAAATTTCTATCGTTTCAGAGAAAAAAAAAAAACAAAACCCGCCTCCCCTCCCCCTCACCCCAAAAAAACAAAAAAGAAAAAAAGAAATCTGATTACTACTTACTATTATAGTACAACAAAAGCGACTAAAACAAAGACCAAACTACTGCCCTGCCCTGCTATAAATAACTTACTCCAAATGCCAAAAGACTACTACTAGTGCTATTGTTAATTTGTTATTGTGAGTCTTGCACATAATTCATTTACTAAGTCCAAAATCCTCAAGTACTGGCTCTCAAGAGAAGTATCTATAAAGCTACGAATAAAGGAAAAAATTGATGCAAGAGAATGAAAGAAATTATCAATATTAACAAGTGGAATTTTGCATCAAGAACTCGGCTATGTTTGGATAATGATTTATTTTTTAAAAAAATTTATTAGCAAGTGTGAAAGTTTTGATGGATTTTTTTTTATAAAAAAAATGTGTTTTGAAGGAAAAATAAAAAATATGTTGAAAATAAATTTTTTTAATTAATGTGAGTAGAGTTTTATTGAGAAGTTTAAATTTTAAAATAAAATAGGGTAAATTATCAATACCCCCTGAGATTTGAGTCTATTACCAATCGTCCCATGTGATTTGACAAAACTATCAATACCTCCTTACCATTATATTTAACTGATTTAATATGCAAAAATGACAAAAATACCCCCTTGCAAATGCAGCAAATAAAATACAAAAAAATTTAAAAAATCGTCCTAATAGTTTGCAAAATTTTGTCTTAGTATCTTGCATAATTAATACATTATTATAGGTATATTTTTATATTTTCATTTATTAAATTAATTTATACATTATCATTATTAGTATAAATAATATAATAATTTTATATTAGAAATAATTAAATTTTTATAATAATACACTTTTTTAGATAATATAAAATTTTTTCGTTTTAAATTTCTTCTTAATTTTGTCCAAAAAAAAATACAAATGCAAAGACTAGAGGAATAAGGGTAATTTCGTTCAAAATTTTTATTTTTTTATAAAATTATAATTGAATTTTTTAAAATGAACTTATATGTTAAAGAAACCTAAACCTCATGGAGGTATTGATAGTTTTGTCAAACCACAAAAGGGTGATTGGTAATAGACCCAAACCTCATGGGATATTGATAATTTACCCAAAAAAATAAGAAATTATTCGAATACCAACCATATTCCAATCATGCACAACCACAACCACAACCACAACAGTTATGGAGAGGACAGTTTTAATAAGGAAAAATGATAGAAATCATATAAAAAAAACCATATCTCAATGACAAATGCTAATTTCTTGACCAACTTCAAATTCAATAAAAATAAAAGTTCCACATGTATAACAACAATAGCTAAAACTATGTATAAATCATAATTCAAGATGTATTTTTACGATATTTTCAAATAATTATTTATATTTTTAATATATTTTTTATTTTATAAATTATAAAAATATTTTTTAAAATATAATTCACACACATATATTCAAAAAAAAAATCATTGCTATTATTTCTTTGTTTTTTTCCCCCAAATTAGTAGGAACTGGCAAATGTCCATAGGAACAGCGAAGGGACATATAACCCACTTTTAGAAATTTATAAATATACCGATAGAGAGGGGATACAAAGAACAACTAAATTTATAAATATAGTTAAAGAAATGGATTGTAGCTAATTCCATGAGCCCACGAATTTACTTGCTTCTATAATTCTGTGAGCCAAACATACAGCTGTATGAATTGACTTGCTTCCATAATTCTGTGAGCCAAACATGCAGCTGTTTAAAATTTAGAGATAAACAATGGGATTTTTCCCTTTCAGTATCGCATCTTCTCTTAAGCTGAATTATTGATTTTTTCTATTCACCCAGTCATCTTCAGCCTCCAATTCAGGCTCAAATCCTGCACTCCATTTGGATTGAGCCTTACTTATCAAAATAAATTTTTTCACAAAAAAATAAAATATCGATACTTTTAAATTTTATTTTAGAATTTAGAATTTAAAATTTAAAATTTAAAATTCTTTCCTAAATTTTAATCACATAATTTAAAAAATTTTCTATTTAATATATATATATATTTTTAAATATTTTTTTATAAAAAATTTTTTATCAAAATTTTTACATATTTTAATAAAAAATTTCTCAAATAAATTATAATCCAAATATAACTAGAGTGAGGCATTCGAAAATATGGAAGACTTGGAGACAAACATCATTGGATGCCCTTTACTTTAGTGGAAGACTTGGGACTTTTTGTCTTTTAATGGGGATTTGGATTCCAGCTAATTATGTGAGCCCACTGCATCCCTTCACCCGCTTGTATTATGAATGAAAAATACACTTCTGGCCTTCCAGGGTGTGGTATTAACAATGAATGACTCGGAGACAGACATTATCTATTGCCTTTTTCCCATCAGAGAGTTATCTTTTTTACTAACATTTTTTTATATATTTAAGTCAATTAGTAAAGATAAAAAATAAAATTCAGTTACTTTAAATGAAAAATATCTCCCAAAAACACTTCATCTAAAATTATAGAAAGTAAAAAATATATTTTAGTATTACAAATTAGTTTTTTACAAGGAGTTGGCTTGTTTGATTATACTAAATTCTTTATTTATTCATGCAATGGCAAAACTATATTTGGATTGTGTTGTATTTTAGAATTTTGTATTGAAATACGAAAGTTTTGTTGCGAAATTTTTGTAAGAAAAAATAATATGAAGTAGATTAGATTTTTTTTTTGAAATAATGTGAGAAAAAATTTGATGAAAATTTAAATTTTAAATTTTGAAATAAAAAGTTATTTGGAAGTTTTATTTTGTGGTTGGAAAAAGTTAAGGGCCTGTATAAATAGCATTTCAAAATCCGTTTTTATATTTTTCAAAATAGTAGTTGTGATATAAAAGATGTATTAGAAACTAAAAAAGCGCCTTAGAAAAGTTCTAAAATGCTAATCAAACAAACTCTAACTTTTTGCAAATAAAAACACATTCCAAACACAGCCTATATTTTTATATGAAATAAATTTCAGTTTTGTTAACCACCGAAATCATTTATTTTTTGTTCTCAAGTCAGTTAATTAAGTTATAATTAGAATTTAAAGACTATTTCATTCAACTATTTTTAGAAGGTGATTTGGTTAAATAGTCGTACAGTTAACAATTAGAGTTAAATCAATAAACCAAAAATCTAATTGATCTGGGCAATTTTTTGAACTCATATACCCCCCTACATTGAATCCCTTATCTTCGGCCTAAAGTGTGAAGACTACAAAAAGGAGGCCACCACCATGCTAGTGAAAAATTTAACCAATAAGATTTTTGGCAATAATTTTTGAAATCAACTTCGTCTCCATCAAACGAATAATAGGCTAAATTTTGGAAATGCTTAACTTCATATATAAGAGCAACCACTTGCATTCAAATTTTAGAATGTTTATGGAATAGTTAGCATAGTATCATAATGTTGAAAATATAACTATTGATTATTTAAAAACATAATGATTTAATAAAAAAAAACTAACACAGATTATAAATAATACTAAAATTTAACTTGTTTTTGCTTAGTTTCCAAACTTATGTCCATTTATAATTTCAAATTTATGCTCACTTATAGTACTAGGTCTTTTTGGTATAAATTATTGAAACTCCTCTCATCACAAAAATTACATTGTTTCCTTTGTATGTTACTAGTAATTATGATCTGACGCATAGTGTAAGGGTGCTTGCTTTATTTTTAAATATAATAAATAATAATTTATATGTCTATTTTATGTATCTATATATATTATAGTTTTTCTAATGTTATATTTCTAAAATCATTATTTTTTATATACTTCAATCTAATATATGGAAACAAAAATTTGATCAATCAATTTCAGTATAATTAATTTGAAGATGATATTGTAATTTACATTTTTTAGTATTTTTTCACATTTCATATATGCATTATATAATTTTAGTATATGAAAAAATGATTTATGCTCAATAAGTTTCAGACTTCCTCATACTTAACCTCTCCATATATTGTGAATGAGGAGAAAACAAAAATTTAAATATTTTAGCCAAATCAATATTGTTTCCATAGTTTGCAAGACTATAAATAGAAATGCTCATTGTTTCTTTTGGTACAATTTTAGAGTTTTAAGTATTAAGAAAGGAGTGGGACAATCAATCATCATCCTCTCCCTGCCATCCTAGATTAGAAGAGGTAACTATATTGTTCGTTAATAATGTTACTTAAATATGTATTTCTTTTATTTTCACAAATCAAATTATGGCCTTCATTAATTCTTAAGGAAATTAGTGGAGATAAGTACAAGCCAATATTTATGGTTAACAGAGTCAGTCCATGGATGGGTTTGTATATTTCCAACTTCAAGCGTAATAAACAGAATGCAACTGTCGTTGCTGCTTTTAATGTTATAAACTTGAGCATAAGGATATGCATGTGCTGACCTTTTTGTTTGTACTAGTACTTTTTATTTTTTTTTTCTTCACATTTGAATTATCAAAATAGGTTGATTTGCTTTCTAATTTTAGAAATCCACAAGAAAACTATTCAATGATTTGAGATCTGTTATCCTTCCTATAGATATTTTCAACCAAATTAATAAGCAATTGTAGTGAGCCCTACAAGGAATAGTAATTTCTCAAAGCTTTTCAATATGGCTTAATTCAAGGGACACTGAGGAAGGGTAGTTCGGGGCACGCTTGTCAGTGAATGTGGGGATACCTCCAAGTGGAAAAAAAAAAAAGTGAAGTAGGATGCAGATTTTGTGATTTTCTAATGCATGTTATCACACTATCTCGGTTCTTAAAAAAAAATTCACTTTTGATTTGATATAATTTTTTTAACTTAAAAAATATAACACATTTTATACACAATTAAATGTATACTTTTATATTTTTATCATTAGTTTTTAATTTGGTTATGCATTTTCAATATTAATAAGGGTAATATGAGAATTTCACACCAAAAGTGAACTATTTTTATGGGACAATTTTTTTTTTTTTGAAATTAAACTCTTTTTTCTTTGGAGTGAAGGAAGTAATAATCTTTTTGTTGATAAATTTCATGCTCAAATATTTAGTTGTTTTTGGATTATGGTTTTTTTTTTCTTGGATTGCTATTATTTAATGTTTATTCTTAGGTTGTGTTTGGAGTGATGCTTATCTCTAAAAAATAATTTTTTTCTCACAGAATAAATAAAATATTCAAATATTTTTTTATTTCAAAATTTAAAATTTAAATTTCCCTCCTAAATTCTCGTAACATGATTTTAAATTTTTTTCCCTCCAATACACTTTTCATTTTCCCTTCAAAATACTTTTTTCTACTAAAAATTCCTACCAAATTTTTTATATATTCTAATACAAAATTTCTCAAACAAATCATAATACAAACATAGCCTTAGTTTTTTTCCCTCTAATTTTTGTCTTCTTTGACCACCAGATACAAAGAAATTTAAGGAAGATAGGAGGAAAAAGCCTCTAAGGAAAAAAAAAAAAAAAAAAGAGAGAGAGAGAAATGACGAACTTACAAAAATGCAACTGGAATGATATTCTTTCATGAGTTTAACAAATTGACAATGTTTCCAGTGTTACTGTAAAAAAAGAAAAGTCAAATCGTGTTTTACATAGTACTTCCTATACTTCAAACATAATGTTTACAAGTTTCTAAGAATTAGAAATATATATTTATTAAGCATAAATCATCTTTCCGTAATTAAGAGCAATTTGTAATTAGAACGGATTTGACTTTGCTAAAGTCAATCTAAGCAGTATGGTAATCATGGCATAAAGTATAGGCTGCCATACGATGACACTACATCTATTATATAAAAGAGAGAATGAAATGTTATCTTTTGTGAACATATTTATCTTTGGTTACAAGTGTTATTTTGATAAAAGTATAATTTTATGAAATTTTGACACTATTTTTGTATATTTTTAGTATATTAATTCAGTTTAAAAGTTTATTTTATTTTATTTTCTTTATTATCAAGATAAAAAAACTATTATTACCCATTTAAATTTTATTTTCCAATGTAATTAATTGTAAAAATCTAAAATTAATCAAAGATTTTGTCTGGAATTTTTTTAATTTGTATTTTCTTATAAATTTCGTAACTCTCATGCACTTATTTATTTTGATAATATATATTCTTAAAATTTTTATTTTTCATATTAAAACAATTTGCTTAGCAATATAAATTTAAAAATTATAGAAATAAATATTTTAAATTACTTAAATTGCTCACCATTTATTATTTTGAATATTTTGACTAAAAATATCAATATTGATTCAAAACATTATTTTAAAATATTTTAGTGTATAATTATCTAAATAAATTATGAGTACTATGATCATAATAGTTGGCATATTTATTCACAGAAAAAAAAAATCATACTCTACATTTACATATTCTTATTTAAATATTTTATGACTATTACCATTAATTATTTTTATTTATCAAAATAAGTATACTTTTATATCAATTAATTTACATAGTAATAATAAATAATTGGTTATATATATCTAAAGTTGTAATATATTTGAATTTCAATATGTAAGTGCTAAATAAACAATTAATTAAATTAACTTTTCTCTAATGTTTAAAATTACATGTGCTAAACAAATTTTAATATGTCCATAATAGAATTTTTTAATAATATAAAAAATGATATTTAATTATCAATATAATTATATAGAAGTACTATTAAATTAACTAAAAAAGAATTTTTATATTTCAAAAAATACAATAAAATCAGTTAAAATTGCCAATTATATGTTTCAAAAATCACATAAAATTTGTGTTAAAAAATTAATATTTGTTGAATTTAAATTATCACTCAATTCACTGGGATAAAAAATAAACTTGTTACTATTTATACTTAGAGATAATATCAAACACCCCCCTTGAGGTTTTATTAAATATCAAATCGGACCCTATGGTTTGAGAAATATCAATAACCCCCCTGTAATAAAAAAAAAGATCAAACACCCCCCTTGACTACTAGTCAACGGAAATAAATTGGAAAAAAGACAAAAAAACCATCCGATATAAAAAACAAAAAAAGTATATAGTTTAAAATTCTAAAATAAAATTTTAAAAATACAAAAAAGGCAAAAGTTAAAGACAAAAATTTAATAAAATTATTTACATTATATAATAAATTTTTTTAAACTAAAAAATAAAATTTAAAGATGAAAATTTAATAAAATTTAAAGATAAAAATGACAAATAAAAATTCCATATAAAAAAAAAGTATCTATACAAAAAAATTTGAAGTTAAAAAATAAAGTACCTATATAATAATTTTTTTTACATTAAAATTTTTAACAAAATTTTATTAAATTTTTATCTTTAAATTTTGTCTTTTAAAAAAGTTTTAAAAATTAAACTACATCAATGTTTTTGTCATTTTTGTCTTTAACTTTTATAAATTTTCATCTTTAAATTTTATTTTTTAGTTTAAAAAAATTTATTTTATAGTGTAAATAATTTTATTAAATTTTTGTCTTTAAATTTTGCCTTTTTTGTATTTTTAAAATTTTATTTTAGAATTTTAAACTATATACTTTTTTGTTTTTTATATCGAAGGGTTTTTTTCGTCTTTTTTTAATTTATTTCTGTTGACTAACAGTCAAGGGGGTGTTTGATATTTTTTTTCATTACAGGGGGGTTATTGATATTTTTCAAACCACAAGGTCCGATTTGATATTTAATAAAACCTTGAGGGGGGTGTTTGATATTATCTCTTATACTTAAACACCTTTACTATGAGAGGGCTTTGGTTTCTTGATAACACATTTTGCATAACACTCCCCGCCATGTATCATCCAATAACTATAAGATAATCTAATTAAAACCTTACTAAAATTAATGCCAGTAATACTGATCATTGAAATCTACAATTCATCATTAAAATTTAGGAAATTCTCAATATAAATCCAAATAACCTTTTTTTTTTTTTTATCTCTCATTGCTTTTTATACATTTTTTATATAAACAAAGCCTTTTCTATATAAAATCAATTACTTTCTCCTCCACTGTTATTGTTCTTGACATTTATTTATTTTATAAATTTTAGTAAAGAAAAAAAAGCCAAGAAGCATCTAATTTTCCTTTTAACGACATTTAATGACTATGGGAGGAGGGTAGTGGTTATTCTTCAAAACTAAAGGCACCAAAAAAAATAAAAAAAAAATTTATGTTTCCTATAAAAGACGGATCAATTCAAAATTTTTGTTATATATAAATTGTATATACACTTGATTAACAATTTATTAATAAATTTACAGAAATCGAGATTTTTTTTCCCTCAAAATTATTGTATAATTTGTAACAATAAAATTACATTAAAAGTAACTATAATTTCCCGTTCAGTCAACAATAGTGAGTTAGCTATGTATGTAAAACAAGACAACAAACAAAAATGATGTTTATGTGCCCTATCAGCATGTGATCCAATACATTCGTGTGTGTGTATATATATATATATTTCATACTTGCAAACTTATGTTTGAGGAAAAATCTATAGTTCTTTCATTTAATTTAATTGAACCATCTTGTTATTTAATATCTAATTAAATATTGTCACCTCGAACGTTATCACAGAGTGGAAAATACTATTTTTTGGATAATATGCTATTGCAGGTAAACATGTCTAATACTAATATCTTTCACTACTCTATTTTTTACTTTCTAAATATTATTTGTCTAGCAATAAAAGTATATAATCTTTTAACTAATAATAGTAACTTAAAAATATATTTTATTCGTAAATAAAGTATTAAATGATTTTTTTTTATTTTGGAAATGAAAAGGATATAAATTCAAAACTTGTTGCTTCTATTCTTATTTCGTCTACATAATGGAAAATTTTCTGAATTTACATATTATGACAAAATAATTGAATGAGAATTCTATTAAAAAAAATTTATATTTACCATTAAAAAGATAAAATTACTTATGATAACAATGTACCATCAAACAATGAAAATTATAAGGTACCATGTGATCCCATCAATGAAAAGATTATGTTTATTTTAATGGATAAGCAGAAAAAAAGAAGAAGGATAATTCACAATTGAAACTCAGTTCCCATGATAAAATTCAATATTAAATTTTATTTTTAAAAAAATCTCCATCACTTTGACTATTATGAAAGGATGGATATTAATAGCAAAAATACTACTCTGTTATTGATTTCAACCTTTTGCATTCAGAAAACACGTGTAATTTCCTTCTTATTAATCTCTAGAGTGCAAGATCCATCATTAAAAATAAAACATCAATTATTTCTTATTAATAGTACAGTCAAAACTTAAACATCATGAACCATCTCACTGATAGTTTATGAACAATAGAAATCAATGCATACATTCATTTGCAAATAGTCATGAAACGAGAAGATGTATTACATATTTTAGGACCTCACATAACATCCAATGCAATTTTTCGCTATGCAACAATTTCTTGGACTCGAATACTTACACCTTTCAAAACTACGTCCCATGTATAGTACATATTTTCAAGAGAAAATGTGATCTCTCTACATTGGTCAGACGATGGCCTCAATTCCCCAGCTAATATTTCTACCCACTGATCCGTTGGCATATTTATCATATTCTGTATTCGCTTATCATCTGCTATAATAATTTCAAGCTCAGGAATGCTGTGAAATTCTACCCACCGATCCGTCGGCTTTTGTACTAGCATTATCACAAAAACTATCTCATACACAATCCCTGATGAAAGCTTTGCCATATCAAATTTGCCACACATTTTCCTCCAGCCATAAGGGAAGAAGGCATCACTGCAACAAAAAATCAATTAACAGAGTACTAAAAGTGTGAAATGTGTTGTAATATTACGGGCAATTCTTTAATGGAAAAAAAAACCAAATAAACTTAATTATTAATGTCAATTATTTCTTCTTTATCAGTTTCTCATGTTAATTTCTAACATGAGCTAAGTATATTATCATTACTATTTTTTATTACCTTGATCCTTTCACCACCGAAGGTTTCATGATGAGGTCCCAAGTAAGCGAGAGATCACTTGGAAGCAACATAAAACAACCATTGTCTAAACTATCTTCATCTTGGTGATGCTGCACGAAGTCCAAAATCTCCCAAGAATAAACTAGTCCAAAGTCTTTCATAAGAATAAACATTAGAATTTAGTTAATTATATTTATCTCTATTGAAATTTGGTAAAACTAGCAATATCTTTTTACGGTTTGAAAAAATTATAAATACTTCTCTTGACTTAAAGTCAACAATTGAAAAGCAAAAAAAGACTAAAATACATATCAATTGGCAAATTAAAAATAAAATAACAGTAAAAGTGAAAAAGAAAAATATGACATTCAATCATAAATGTTATATTATAATTTAGAAATTTAATTCCAATTTTATAATTTTCTTAAATTTGGATTTTTATTGTTAGTGTGCTAATTTTTTAACCTTCATATTCAAATTCAAATACATGAAAAATTATACCTATTTACTCAGTTACATAAAACAAATATTTTTCATTCTTTAATAAAAAGTTATAAATGTAGTTTTGTATAAAATAATTAATGAAATTTGTTAATGGGTAAATCTATTTATAAAATATAATTTTTTTAGCTGACATTATATCAGCGATTAAATAATAAGGTTTGACAAGTTTATGTGGTATTTTTCAATTAATAAAAAGTTATTGATAATTTTACCAATTCTTGAGGGAGGAGAATGTAATTATCTCTAAACATTATACGCTCTCTTTGTCAATATAAGTGTAATTATTTAGTATTGATGAGGTCATTCAATACTTGTTTAATTCTTGTTTCTATTCCAAAAATAATCACTAATTGGGAAAAGTAATCTTGTATTCTTGTTTGTTACGTGTTCTCAAAATAAGAGGCCCTAATTTTCCATACAAAATTAGAATTTTCGATAAATAGAAATCCTAACGTAATACCATAATAACATATTAGGATTCCTTCCAAAATTATAGAAAATTAATGCTTTAATTGAATGCCATTTTAAATATCAAAATAAGCATATGGTAAATCTTTAATGAATTAACTTCTAAAGATTATGAGAAAAGGAATCATGTTTTCGACATGGAAGTGGTTCGCGGTTGCGTGCAAATTAATTCATGTTACATAGTGCATTGCTTTACTCTTTCTTCTTTTTTTTCCTTTTTTTTGTGTGTGTGGATTGCTTTACTAATTAATCTGAAAAAATTATTTTAAATTATCTTTGTTGATTAAACTTTTGGGGTAAATTATAAGAATGTAATCTTATCAAAATAAAAATGATAACAAGGTCATATCATCAATAATTGAATTGTTCAGATCCGAAGCATTCAACACAGTGTATTTAATATTCTTTTAATATACGTCTCAAAAATTAATTTATACCAAATGTGTTATAGTAGATTTAAAGACTTACAAAGTCAAAGGAACTGAAACTAACTCATGAGATTTAATTCTCTTTATGGACAAAATTGGTTACAACTAATTAACACTACTAGGAGAGTATAGTTTGAGATATTCAAGTAATCTTTAAAAGTTTATAGATAGAGAAAATTGAATTAAATTAACAAATTTTATACCAAAATTTTAGCTAGTTAATTTTAAAAGAAAAGAATTCTATAGCAAAAACTAGATAATTTAATTCAACTACATTAATTTTAAAAATATTCACGAGCAATGCACCTAAACTGAAAAATAGTACTCAATTCTTCTGAAGAAAAGCCATCAAAAGGATGCATGACTTAAACATCAAAAGAATGTATTTTGGACCTTTCATAATAGTATCTTTTCCTGGCCATACTTAAAAAAAGTATCCATAAATTCTTCCTCAATTTGCAACGTCTAGTTTACCCTTTTCATGGCATATATATTTCATATTCATTTTCGGGCTAAACTTCAATTAATTGCATGATACTTGTATCATACTTCTGTGTTTCTTGATCTATTTGTCGACCACTCTTAAAAGAAATACCTTTTTATTTTCACTATGGTAGCAGCTGATGTAATGTAATTAGAAGGCACATAGTACAGTTATTTTTAATTTGTCTCCCACTAATTAAAAAAATAATTAATTTATATATATATATTATCTGCCAAGTTTCCTAATTCATCAAATGAATGGGAGTAATAGGACTCAACCACGAACATGATGAGACAATGAATACAAATCAAGATTCATGTATAAGACCCTTCAACAAATTTTCAAAATTTTGATCTTCAACCAATATTTTAACAATTCATAAAGTAGTATACCAGCCACATATATATTAATTTCATTAGTACTATTGAGATCTACAAAACTTGTTAAAATGTTCTGTAATTTTAAGGAGAATAAATTAGCCTATAGATATACATGTGCAATCCAATAAGAAATTTAAAAGAATTGCACAAATGTTTGGAAAAGATAAAAAAAAAAAAAAAAGGTATCAACTAGATAACTTTGGATGTTATTTAGTGCCAATTTAATTATTGGCTATGAATTAATATAAACAGTTAAAAAAGTCACCTACAACGCAACCTATAAGGTACTATTGCATTCACTCCTTGAGCCAATTCATAAATTGGTTTGTTAAATAACAAGATCCAAATGAATGTACTCAATTAATTAAAATGGAGAAGAAAATCCAAACCTGTTTGCCGAGGAGGAACCTTGGGATTGAGCTATTGGACATGCTACTGCTACAGGAAAAATTCAGAGCAAATGTTTCTATCATCGGACAATCATTGATATAGACTTCTTCAAGTGATGGCAATTCTAAAGCATTGCTGAAGGAGCAAAAGCAACGGATTTTAGGTAACTCTGAAAGATACAACTTTTGAAGCTTTGGGATTGTTATTTTGCTTGTTCTATTTCTCTGTCCATCTTCATTCTCTTCCACTTTCACAATGCCTTCCAACATCAAGCAACGTGACACAGTTAATTCCCTGAGATTGATAAGGTCTCTGAAGATGTCCAAAGAAAATAAGGTTCTCAAATTATCAAAAGAACTAATTTCCAACACTTCTAGTTTAGAAAACATGCTAATCTGGACTTCACGGCAAATTCTCTCCATGCCAAACCCCGTCAACTCTAGATTTGATAAGTTCGGGCATGTGACCTGTAGATCATTGGAATATAATAATAATAAGAAAGCAATAACATATCACACATTATACTCTGCTTCCTTCATCAGGTGGATTGATTGAATTGTTAGGTGTTTCAGTCCAAACTTGAAATTTAACGGCCAAAATGGTATTATACACACCGTAAATACAAAATTTTTAACAAGTAGCAATTATGGACGATAAAGAAATAATGCAGAAAATTCATGGAATATCGTGCCAGTTAAATGAATCATAATGAGTCTACTGTAATTACGATTTATCTTTGAGAAAAGAACATTAGTACATGCTTAAACAACTGCACAGTGCAATATAGTTAATTTTTTTATGTTTATTTTTTCATTTTTTTGCTACATTCATTGACAACATTCTAATTCCTTGAATAACAATTGAGATTCCAAATTGTACTCCATTATATTATTAATGGATGTTATATTATTTGGTTTTGTTAAAATTAATATATAGGATTTTATATTATTAAAAGCACTCCATTAAAACTTGTTATAGTTATATTAACTATTAAGTTATTCAAGCATTTTAGTTTAGTAGAACACCAATTATATATAGACATCTCAATTGGAGAATATAAGCAATAATGAAGTGTGATTACTCAAATTCAATCTTTTCACAATTGATAGAAACGAAACAAAAATCAATTAAAGAAAAAGTTGAACGAGCGCACATTCTGAATTACACAATTTTATTTTTTGTTAAATAGTCAGCCAACAGAGTGGTAAAAGCATGCATTAAAATTTGGAGTCTCAAATAAAATAGAGATAAACCTAGAAAGATACTATTGCTTTTTCATAATCAAGCCTACAGGGGCAGAAAGAAACAACAAAGACAAGAATGCAAGAATAATAAGGTAAGAAAAGCTTAGTTCCACAATCTAGTAATAAAAATTTCACATGCTCAATAACCATGCCGCAAACATGGTAGGATAAGAACTTTATATATATTACTATAATGTAACATTCCAAATTAGACATATTATTCCCTTCGTCCTAAAAAAAGAATTTATTTTGAAAACTTTTTTTCGTCTAAAAAAAAGTCTAATTTTAAACCAAAATTCTAAAATATCCTTACTAATAATAATTATATATATTCAAAATTTAAAAGTAAAGATAAAAACGTAAAATTATACATTTAGTGGTGCATTAAATGAATTGTAACTAACAACTCATAAAAAATTGTACCTTGATGAAAGTAGATTTTTTTTTTTTAACGGAGGGAGTACTATATTATGACAATAAATAAGTAAGTTTTTATCCTACTATAATGGGTTAAATATATAAATCATATTATACCATCATTTTTTATTGAAACACATATTTTCATTTAAATTTAAACAATTCATTTTTTAATAGTTTCTTTTCAAATTTATTTTGGTCTTCCCCTTCTTCTTTTGGTTTTACTTAATAATTCTCTAATATCTAAATATTGTATTGGTACATATAAGTGCTTCCTATGCACATGTCTAAACCATTTTAATAAATAGGCAAGATATGAGACTTTTACAATTAATAAGTTCCACAATACACACACATATATACATACATACATACAAAGATGACTTTTTAAATGGAATAAAAGACCAAATTTAAAAGATTAACTTCAAAAATTAAAAGTCAATGATGTCAAAAAGTTTTATCAACTTGGTATACAAGCAATATTGATAATTGCCAGGGATTTAGTACAAAATATTATCTTCTTCATTTCTTAATCAAAAATTTTTAGTTTTAAAAAAGAAATTAAGAGTTTCTCTAGTCATACAATTTCTGTACGAGGATACTTCCAATTTTATTGCACGTCCCCAAATTAATACTACAAACAAATATTGTTATACACATCCACATTTTTCTTCCTTCTTCTTATAAATTAATTAAATTAAGGATTTTAATGTAGATGAAATTTTGTCAAGTTACAATTTAGTTTGAGTTAGGACAAGTAACCTACACAAATTAGTTTATGCATTAATTCATAAATGAGATACATTATTAAACAAATAAAAATGAAGCTCTGTAGTTGATTTATCACTTCTTTTTATTATTGCCCTTGATTTAATTTTAAATCTAAAAAAGATTATTCACGACATGAAAAAGTAATGCTCTTATTGTTAACTTCTTCATCAAACGAATGGGAGTAATAGGACTCAACTACGAACATGATGAGACAATGAATACAAATCAAGATTCATGTATAAGCCCCCTTCAACAAATTTTCAAAATTTTGATCTTCAAACAATATTTTAACAATTCAAAAATTAGTATACCAGCCACATATATATTAATTTCATTAGTACTATTGAGATCTACAAAACCTGTCAAGATGTTCCCTAATTTTAAGGAGAATAATTTAGCCTATAGATATACATGTGCAATCCAATGAGAAATTTAAGAGAGTTGCACAAATGTTTGGAAAAGATAAAAACAAATAAGGTATCAACTAGATAACTTTGGATGTTATTTAGTGCTATTTTAATTATTGGCTATGAATTAATATAAACAGAAAAAAAGTCACCTACAACGCAACCTATAAGGTACTATTGCATTCACTCCTTGAGCCAATTCATAAATTGGTTTGTTAAATAGGAAGATCCAAAAGAATGTACTCAATTAATTAAAATGGAGAAGAAAATCCAAACCTGTTTGCCGAGGAAGAACCTTGGGATTCAACTATTGGACATGCTACTGCTACCGAAAAATATTTACAGCAAATGTTTCCATCATCGGACAATCCTTGATATTGACTAGTTCAAGTGATGGCAATTCTAAAGCATTGCTGAAAGAGCAAAAGTAACGGATTTTAGGTAACTCTGAAAGATTCAACATTTCAAGCTTTGGGATTATTATTTTGCTTGTTCTATTTCTTTGTCCTTCATCTTCATTCTCTTCCACTTTCACAATGCCTTCCAACATCAAGCAACGTGACACAGTTAATTCCTTGAGGTTGATAAGGTCTCTGAAGATGTCCAAAGAAAATAAGGTTCTCAAATTATCAAAAGAACTAATTTCCAACACTTCAAGTTTAGTAAACATGCTAATCTGGACTTCACGGGAAATTATCTCCATGCCAAGTTGCCTCAGGTTTAGATTTGATAAGTTCGGACATGTGACCTGCGGATCATTGGAATATAATAATAATCAGAAAGCAACAACAGATCATACATTATACTCTGCTTCCTTCATTAGGTGGATTGATTGAATTGTTAGTGTTTCAGTCCAAACTTGAAATTTAACGGCAAAAAAGGTATTATACACGTCGTAAATACAAAATTTTTAACAAACAACAGTTATGGAGGATAAAGTAGTAATGCAGAAAATTAATGGCATATCGTGCCAGTTAAACGAATCATAATGAGTTTACTGTAATTACGATTTATCTTTCAGAAAAGAACATTAATACATGCTTAAACAACAACACAGTGCAATATAGTTAATTTTTTTTATGTTTATTTTTTCATTTTTTTGCTACGTTCACTGACAACAGTCTAATTCCTTGAATAACAATTGAGATTCCAAATTGTACTCCATTATATTATTAATGGATGTTATATTATTTGGTTTGTTAAAATTAATATATTGGATTTTATATTATTAAAAGCACTCCATTAAAACTTGTTATAGTAATATTAACTATTAAGTTATTCAAGCATTTTAGTTTAGTAGAACACCAATTATACAGAGACATCTCAATTGGAGAATATAAGCAATAATGAAGTGTGATTACTCAAATTCAATCTTTTCACAATTGATAGAAACGAAAACAAAAATCAATTAAAGAAAAAGTTGAACGAGCGCACATTCTGAATTACACAATTTTATTTTTTGTTAAATAGTCAGCCAAGAGAGTGGTAAAAGCATGCATTAAAATTTGGAGTCTCAAACAAAATAGAGATAAACCTAGAAAGATACTAATGCTTTTTCATAACCAAGCCTACAGGGGCAGAAAGAAACAACAAAGACAAGAATGCAGGAATAATAAATAGGCAAGATATGAGACTTTGACAATTAATAAGTTCCACAATACACACACATATATACATACATACAAAAGTGATTTTTTAAATGGAATAAAATACCAACTTTAAAAGATAAACTTCAAAAATTAAAAGTCAATGATGTCAAAAAGTTTTATCAACTTGGTATACAAGCAATATTGATAATTGCCAGGGATTTAGTACAAAATATTATCTTCTTCATTTCTTAATCAAAAATTTTTAGTTTTAAAAAAGAAATTAACAGTTTCTCTAGTCAGACAATTTCTATAGGAGGATATTTAACTTGTTCCAATTTTATTGGATGTCCCCAAATTAATACTACAAACAAATATTGTTATACACATCCAAGGTTTTTTTCCTCCTTCTTATAAATTAATTAAATTAAGGATTTTAATGCAGATGAAAATTTTTCAAGTTACAATTTAGGACAAGTACAATGAAATAACAATTTAGGACAAGTAACCTGCACAAATTGGTTTATGCATTAATTCATAAATGAGATACATTATTAAAAAAATAAAAATGAAGCTCTGTAGTTGATTTATCACTTCTTTTTATTATTGCTCTTGAATTAATTTTAAATCTACAAAAGATTATCCACGACCTGAAAAAGTAATACTCTTATTGTTAACTTCATCAAACGAATGGAAGTAATAGGACTCAACTACGAACATGATGAGACAATGAATACAAATCAAGATTCATGAATATGCCCTTTCAACAAATTTTCAAAATTTTTATCTTCAAACAATATTTTAACAATTCATAAATTAGTATACCAGCCACATATATATTAATTTCATTAGTACTATTGAGATCTACAAAACCTGTCAAGATGTTCTCTAATTTTAAGGAGAATAATTTAGCCTATAAATATACATGTGCAATCCAATGAGAAATTTAAGGGAGTTGCACAAATGTTTGGAAAAGATTAAAACAAAAAATAAGGTATCAACTAGATAACTCTGGATGTTATTTAGTGCTATCTTAATTATTGGCTATGAATTAATATAAACAGTAAAAAAAGTCACCTACAACGCAACCTATAAGGTACTATTGCATTCACTCCTTGAGCCAATTCATAAATTGGTTTGTTAAATAAGAAGATCCAAATGAATGTACTCAATTAATTAAAATGGAGAAGAAAATCCAAACCTGTTTGCCGAGGAAGAACCTTGGGATTGAGCTATTGGACATGCTACTGCTACAGGAAAAATTCAGAGCAAATGTTTCCATCATCGGACAATCCTTAATATTGACTACTTCAAGTGATGGCAATTCTAAAGCATTGCTGAAGGAGCAAAAGCAACAGATTTTAGGTAATTCTGAAAGATACAACATTTGAAGCTTTGGGATTGTTATTTTGCTTGTTCTATTTCTTTGTCCTTCATCTTCATTCTCTTCCACTTTGACAATGCCTTCCAACATCAAGCAATGTGACACAGTTAGTGTCTTGAGATTGATAAGACCTCTGAAGACTTCCAAAGAAAATAAGGTTCTCAAACTATTAAAATAATTAATTTCCAACACTTCTAGTTTATTAAAGATGCTAATCTGGACTTCACAACAAATTATCTCCATGCGAAGCTGCCTCAGGTTTAGATTTGATAAGTTCGGACATGTGACCTGCGGATCATTAGAAAGCAACAACAGATCATACATTATACTCTGCTTCCTTCATCAGGTGGATTGATTGAATTGTTAGTGTTTCAGTCCAAACTTGAAATTTAACGGCAAAAAAGGTATTACACATGCCGTAAATACAAAATTTTTAACAAGCAACAGTTATGGAGGATAAAGAAGTAATGTAGAAAATTCATGGCATATCGTTCCAATTAAACGAATCGTAATGAGTCTACTGTAATTACGATTTATCTTTCAGAAAAGAACATTAATACATGCTTAAACAACTGTGCAGTGCAATATACTTAATTTTTTTAATGTTTATTTTTTCATTTTTTTGCTACGTTCACTGACAACAGTCTAATTCTTTGAATAACAATTGAGATTCCAAATTGTACTCCATTATATTATTAATGGATGTTATATTATTTGGTTTTGTTAAAATTAATATATAGGATTTTATATTATTAAAAGCACTCCATTAAAACTTGTTATAATAATATTAAATATTAAGTTATTCAAGCATTTTAGTTTAGTAGAACACCAATTATACATAGACATCTCAATTGGAGAATATAAGCAATAATGAAATGTGATTACTCAAATTCAATCTTTTCACAATTGATAGAAACGAAAACAAAAATCAATTAAAGAAAAAGTTAAACGAGCGCACATTTTGAATTACACAATTTTATTTTTTGTTAAATAGTCAGCCAAGAGAGTGGTAAAAGCATGCATTAAAGTTTGGAGTCTCAAACAAAATAGAGATAAACCTAGAAAGATACTATTGCTTTTTCATAATCAAGCTTACAGGGGCAAAAAGAAACAACAAAGACAAGAATGCAAGAATAATAAGGTAAGAAAAGCTTAGTTCCACAATCTAGTAATAAAAATTTCATATGCTCAATAACCATGCCGCAAACATGGTAGGATAAGAACTTTATATATATTACTATATTGTAACAATCCGAATTACACATATTATTCCCTTCGTCCTAAAAAAAGAATTTATTTTGAAAACTTTTTTTCGTCAAAAAAAAAGTCCAACTTTAAACCAAATTTCTAAAATATTCTTACTAATAATAATTATATGTATTCAAAATTTAAAAGTAAAGATGAAAAAGTAAAATTATACATTTAGTGGTGCATTAAATTAATTGTAACTAACAACTCATAAAAAATTGTACCTTCATGAAAGTAGATTTTTTTTTTTTAACGGAGGGAGTACTATATAATGACAATAAATAAGCAAGTTTTTATCCTACTATAATGGGTTAACTATATAAATCATATTTTACCATAATTTTTTATTGAAACACATTTTTTCATTTAAATTTAAACAATCCATTTTTTAATAGTTTCTTTTCAAATTTATTTTGGTCTTCCCCTTCTTCTTTTGGTTTTACTTAATAATTCTCTAATATCTAAATATTGTATTGGTGCATATAAGTGTTTCCTATGCACATGTCTAAACCATTTTACACATGTTTATCCTATTTTTCTCATCCATTGGGATTTTCCCTACATTCTTTTTAATGTAGTAATTACTTAATTTCTCTAATTTAGTGTATTTGTATATCAATTTTAATATTTTCATTTCTACTGCCCTCATTTTTTGTTCGTGTTTATATTTAGTGCCCTAACACTCTAATTTATAGTTAATTGATTCTTTTACTTATTATTCATGTTAGATTATTTATTTTCAAAGAAAGAAAATAAAATTATATTACATTAAAATTTTGATAAATAATTATGATATCAAAATCAACTTGAAACTAAATTTTAATAAATAGGCAAGATATGAGACTTTTACAATTAATAAGTTCCACAATACACACACATATATACATACATACATACAAAGATGACTTTTTAAATGGAATAAAAGACCAAATTTAAAAGATAAACTTCAAAAATTAAAAGTCAATGATGTCAAAAAGTTTTATCAACTTGGTATACAAGCAATATTGATAATTGCCAGGGATTCAGTACAAAATATTATCCTCTTCATTTCTTAATCAAAAATTTTTAGTTTTAAAAAAGAAATTAAGAGTTTCTCTAGTCATACAATTTCTGTACGAGGATACTTCCAATTTTATTGGACGTCCCCAAATTAATACTACAAACAAATATTGTTATACACATCAACATTTTTCTTCCTTCTTCTTATAAATTAATTAAATTAAGGATTTTAATGCAGATGAAATTTTGTCAAGTTACAATTTAGGACAGTACAATGAAGGCACAATTTAGGACAAGTTACAATTTAGTTTAAGTTAAGACAGGTAACCTGCACAAATTAGTTTATGCATTAATTCATCAATGAGATACATTATTAAACAAATAAAAATGAAGCTCTGTAGTTGATTGATCACTTCTTTTTATTATTGCTCTTGATTTAATTTTAAATCTAAAAAAGATTATTGACGACATGAAAAAGTAATGCTCTTATTGTTAACTTCTTCATCAAACGAATGGGAGTAATAGGACTCAACTACGAACATGATGAGACAATGAATACAAATCAAGATTCATGTATAAGCCCCCTTCAACAAATATTCAAAATTTTGATCTGCAAACAATATTTTAACAATTCAAAAATTAGTATACCAGCCACATATATATTCATTTCATTAGTACTATTGAGATCTACAAAACCTGTCAAGATGTTCTCTAATTTTAAGGAGAATAATTTAGCCTATAGATATACATGTGCAATCCAATGAGAAATTTAAGAGAGTTGCACAAATGTTTGGAAAAGATAAAAACAAATAAGGTATCAACTAGATAACTTTGGATGTTATTCAGTGCTATTTTAATTATTGGCTATGAATTAATATAAACAGTAAAAAAAGTCACCTACAACGCAACCTATAAGGTACTATTGCATTCACTCCTTGAGCCAATTCATAAATTGGTTTGTTAAATAACAAGATCCAAATGACTGTACTCAATTAATTAAAATGGAGAAGAAATTCCAAACCTGTTTGCCGAGAAAGAACCTTGGGATTGAGCTATCGGACATGCTACTGCTACAGGAAAAATTCAGAGCAAATGTTTCCATCAATGGACAATCCTGGATATTGACTACTTCAAGTGATGGCAATTCTAAAGCATTGCTGAAGGAGCAAAAGCAGCGGATTTTAGGTAACCCTGAAAGATACAACTTTTGAAGCTTTGGGATTGTTATTTTGCTTGTTCTATTTCTTTGTCCTTCATCTTCATTCTCTTCCACTTTCACAATGCCTTCCAACATCCAGCAAAGTGACACAGTTAATTTCCTAAGATTGATAAGGTCTCTGAAGATGTCCAAAGAAAATAAGGTTCTCAAATTATCAAAAAAACTAATTTCCAACACTTCTAGTTTAGAAAACATGCTAATCTGGACTTCACGGCAAATTCTCTCCATGCGAAACCCCGTCAACTCTAGATTTGATAAGTTCGGGCATGTGACCTGTAGATCATTGGAATATAATAATAATAAGAAAGCAATAACATATCACACATTATACTCTGCTTCCTTCATCAGGTGGATTGATTGAATTGTTAGGTGTTTCAGTCCAAACTTGAAATTTAACGGCCAAAATGGTATTATACACACCGTAAATACAAAATTTTTAACAAGTAGCAATTATGGACGATAAAGAAATAATGCAGAAAATTCATAGAATATCGTGCCAGTCAAACGAATCATAATGAGTCTACTGTAATTACGATTTATCTTTGAGAAAATAACATTAGTACATACTTAAACAATTCTGTAGTGCAATAAGTTTAAAAAATTTTTATGTTTTTTTTCATTTTTTTGTTACGTCCAGTGACAACATTCTAATTGCTTGAATAACAATTGAGATTCGAAATTGTAGTCCATTATATTATTAATGGATGTTATATTATTTGGTTTTGTTAAAATTAACATATAGGATTTTATATTATTAAAAGCACTCCATTAAAACTTGTTATAGTTAATTAACTATTAAGTTATTCAAGCATTTTAGTTTAGTAGAACACCAATTATACATAGACATCTCAATTGGAGAATATAAGCAATAATGAAGTGTGATTACTCAAATTCAATCTTTTCACAATTGATAGAAACGAAAACAAAAATCAATTAAAGAAAAAGTTGAACGAGTGCACATTCTGAATTACACAATTTTATTTTTTGTTAAATAGTCAGCCAAGAGAGTGGTAAAAGCATGCATTAAAGTTTGGAGTCTCAAACAAAATAGAGATAAACCTAGAAAGATACTATTGCTTTTTCATAATCAAGCCTAAGGGGCAGAAAGAAACAACAAAGAAGAGAATGCAGGAATAATAAGGTAAGAAAAGCTTAGTTCCACAATCTAGTAATAAAAATTTCATATGCTCAATAACCATGCCGCAAACATGGTAGGATAAGAACTTTATATATATTACTATAATGTAACATTCCAAATTAGACACATTATTCCCTTCGTCCTAAAAAAAGAATTTATTTTGAAAACTTTTTTTCGTCTAAAAAAAAGTCTAATTTTAAACCAAAATTCTAAAATATCCTTACTAATAATAATTATATATATTCAAAATTTAAAAGTAAAGATAAAAACGTAAAATTATACATTTAGTTGTGCATTAAATGAATTGTAACTAACAACTCAAAAAATTGTACCTTGATGAAAGTAGATTTTTTTTTTTTTTAACGGAGGGAGTACTATATTCTGACAATAAATAAGTAAGTTTTTATCCTACTATAATGGTTTAACTATATAAATCATATTTTACCATCATTTTTTATTGAAACACATTTTTTCATTTAAATTTAAACAATTCATCTTTTAATAGTTTCTTTTCAAATTTATTTTGGTCTTCCCCTTCTTCTTTTGGTTTTACTTAATAATTCTCTAATATCTAAATATTGTATTGGTACATATAAGTGTTTCCTATGCACATGTCTAAACCATTTTACACATGTTTATCCTATTTTTCTCATCCATTGGGATTTTCCCTACATTCTTTTTAATGTAGTAATTACTTATTTTATCTAATTTAATGTATTTGTATATCTATTTTAATATTTTCATTTCTACTGCCCTCATTTTTAGTTCGTGTTTATATTTAGTGCCCTAACACTCTAATTTATAGTTAATTGATTCTTTTACTTATTATTCATGTTAGATTATTTATTTTCAAAGAAAGAAAATAAAATTATATTACATTAAAATTTTGATAAATAATTATGATATCAAAATCAACTTGAAACTAAATTTTAATAAATAGGCAAGATATGAGACTTTTACAATTAATAAGTTCCACAATACACACACATATATACATACATACATACAAAGATGACTTTTTAAATGGAATAAAAGACCAAATTTAAAAGATAAACTTCAAAAATTAAAAGTCAATGATGTCAAAAAGTTTTATCAACTTGGTATACAAGCAATATTGATAATTGCCAGGGATTCAGTACAAATTATTATCCTCTTCATTTCTTAATCAAAAATTTTTAGTTTTAAAAAAGAAATTAAGAGTTTCTCTAGTCATACAATTTCTGTACGAGGATACTTCCAATTTTATTGGACGTCCCCAAATTAATGCTACAAACAAATATTGTTATACACATCAACATTTTTCTTCCTTCTTCTTATAAATTAATTAAATTAAGGATTTTAATGCAGATGAAATTTTGTCAAGTTACAATTTAGGACACGTACAATGAAGGCACAATTTAGGACAAGTTACAATTTAGTTTAAGTTAAGACAAGTAACCTGCACAAATTAGTTTATGCATTAATTCATCAATGAGATACATTATTAAACAAATAAAAATGAAGCTCTGTAGTTGATTTATCACTTCTTTTTATTATTGCTCTTGATTTAATTTTAAATCTAAAAAAGATTATTCACGACATGAAAAAGTAATGCTCTTATTAACTTCTTCATCAAACGAATGGGAGTAATAGGACTCAACTACGAACATGATGAGACAATGAATACAAATCAAGATTCATGTATAAGCCCCCTTCAACAAATTTTCAAAATTTTGATCTTCAAACAATATTTTAACAATTCATAAATTAGTATAGCAGCCACATATATATTAATTTCATTAGTACTGTTGAGATCTACAAAACCTGTCGAGATGTTCTCTAATTTTAAGGAGAATAATTTAGCCTATAGATATACATGGGCAATCCAATGAGAAATTTAAGAGAGTTGCACAAATGTTTGGAAATGATAAAAACAATTAAGGTATCAACTAGATAACTTTGGATGTTATTTAGTGCTATTTTAATTATTGGCTACGAATTAATATAAACAGTAAAAAAAGTCACCCACAACGCAACCTATAAGGTACTATTGCATTCACTCCTTGAGCCAATTCATAAATTGGTTTGTTAAATAACAAGATCCAAATGAATGTACTCAATTAATTAAAATGGAGAAGAAAATCCAAACCTGTTTGTCGAGGAAGAACCTTGGGATTGAGCTATCGGACATGCTACTGCTACAGGAAAAATTCAGAGCAAATGTTTCCATCATTGGACAACATCGGATTTTGAGTACTTCAAGTGATGGCAATTCTAAAGCATTGCTGAAGGAGCAAAAGCAACGGATTTTAGGTAACCCTGAAAGATCCAACTTTTGAAGCTTTGGGATTGTTATTTTGCTTGTTCTATTTCTTTGTCCTTCATCTTCATTCTCTTCCACTTTCACAATGCATTCCAACATCAAGCAAAGTGACACAGTTAATTTCCTGAGATTGATAAGGTCTCTGAAGATGTCCAAAGAAAATAAGGTTCTCAAATTATCAAAAGAACTAATTTTCAACACTTCTAGTTTAGAAAACATGCTAATCTGGACTTCACGGCAAATTCTCTCCATGCCAAGCCCCGTCAACTCTAGATTTGATAAGTTCGGCCATGTGACCTGCGGATCATTGGAATATAACAATAATCAGAAAGCAACAACAGATCATACATTATACTCTGCTTCCTTCGTCAGGTGGATTGATTGAATTGTTAGGTGTTTCAGTTCAAACTTGAAATTTAACGGCCAAAATGGTATTGCACACGCCGTAAATACAAAATTTTTAATAAGCAACGGTTATGGAGGATAAAGGGGTAATGCAAAAAATTCATAGAATATCGTGCCAGTTGAAAGAATCACAATGATTCTAGTGTAGTTAGGTTTTATCTTTGAAAAAATAACATTAGTACATACTTAAACAATTGTGTAGTGCAATAAGTTTAAAATTTTTTTATGTTTTTTTTCATTTTTTTGTTACGTCCAGTGACAACATTCTAATTGCTTGAATAACAATTGAGATTCGAAATTGTAGTCCATTATATTATTAATGGATGTTATATTATTTTGTTTTGTTAAAATTAATATATAGGATTTTATATTATTAAAAGCACTCCATTAAAACTTGTTATAGTTATATTAACTATTAAGTTATTCAAGCATTTTAGTTTAGTAGAACACCAATTATACATAGACATCTCAATTGGAGAATATAAGCAATAATGAAATGTGATTACTCAAATTCAATCTTTTCACAATTGATAGAAACGAAAACAAAAATCAATTAAAGAAAAAGTTGAACGAGTGCACATTCTGAATTACACAATTTTATTTTTTGTTAAATAGTCAGCCAAGAGAGTGGTAAAAGCATGCATTAAAATTTGGAGTCTCAAACAAAATAGAGATAAACCTAGAAAGATACTATTGCTTTTTCATAATCAAGCCTACAGGGGCAGAAAGAAACAACAAAGACAAGAATGCAAGAATAATAAGGTAAGAAAAGCTTAGTTCCACAATCTAGTAATAAAAATTTCATATGCTCAATAACCATGCCGCAAACATGGTAGGATAAGAACTTTATATATATTACTATATTGTAACATTCCAAATTAGACACATTATTCCCTTCGTCCTAAAAAAAGAATTTATTTTGAAAACTTTTTTTCGTCTAAAAAAAAGTCTAATTTTAAACCAAAATTCTAAAATATCCTTACTAATAATAATTATATATATTCAAAATTTAAAAGTAAAGATAAAAACGTAAAATTATACATTTAGTTGTGCATTAAATGAATTGTAACTAACAACTCATAAAAAATTGTACCTTGATGAAAGTAGATTTTTTTTTTTTTTTAACGGAGGGAGCACTATATTATGACAATAAATAAGTAAGTTTTTATCCTACTATAATGGGTTAACTATATAAATCATATTTTACCATCATTTTTTATTGAAACACATTTTTTCATTTAAATTTAAACAATTCATTTTTTAATAGTTTCTTTTCAAAGTTATTTTGGTCTTCCCCTTCTTCTTTTGGTTTTACTTAATAATTCTCTAATATCTAAATATTGTATTGGTACATATAAGTGTTTCCTATGCACATGTCTAAACCATTTTACACATGTTTATCCTATTTTTCTCATCCATTGGGATTTTCCCTACATTCTTTTTAATGTATTAATTACTTATTTTATCTAATTTAGTGTATTTGTATATCTATTTTAGTATTTTCATTTCTACTGCCCTCATTTTTAGTTCGTGTTTATATTTAGTGCCCTAACACTCTAATTTATTGTTAATTGATTCTTTTACTTATTATTCATGTTAGATTATTTATTTTCAAAGAAAGAAAATAAAATTATATTACATTGAAATTTTGATAAATAATTATGATATCAAAATTAACTTGAAACTAAATTTTAATAAATAGGCAAGAGATGAGACTTTTACAATTAATAAGTTCCACAATACACACACATATATACATACATACCAAAGTGATTTTTTAAATGGAATAAAATACCAACTTTAAAAGATAAACTTCAAAAATTAAAAGTCAATGATGTCAAAAAGTTTTATCAACTTGGTATACAAGCAATATTGATAATTGCCAGGGATTCATTACAAAATATTATCTTCTTCATTTCTTAATAAAAAAATTTTTAGTTTTAAAAAAGAAATTAACAGTTTCTCTAGTCAGACAATTTCTATAGGAGGATATTTAATTTGTTCCAATTTTATTGGATGTCCCCAAATTAATACTACAAACAAATATTGTTATACACATCCACGTTTTTCTTCCTCCTTCTTATAAATTAATTAAATTAAGGATTTTTGTGTAGATGAAAATTTTTCAAGTTACAATTTAGGACAAGTACAATGAAATCACAATTTAGGACAAGTTACAATTTAGTTTAAGTTAGGACAAGTAACCTGCACAAATTAGTTTATGCATTAATTCATAAATGAGATACATTATTAAACAAATAAAAATGAAGCTCTGTAGTTGATTTAGCACTTCTTTTTATTATTACTCTTGAATTAATTTTAAATCTAAAATTTTTAATAAGCAACGATTATGGAGGATAAGGGGGTAATGCAGAAAATTTATGGAATATCGTGCTAGTTGAAAGAAACAAAATTATTCTGGTGTAGTTAGGTTTTATCTTTGAAAAAATAACATTAGTACATACTTAAACAATTGTGTAGTGCAATAAGTTTAAAAAAAAATTTATGTTTTTTTTCATTTTTTTGTTACGTCTAGTGACAACATTCTAATTGCTTGAATAACAATTGAGATTCCAAATTGTAGTCCATTATATTATTAATGGAAATTTTGAGCAAAATTGAGAAAAAAACAAAAATGAGTTAAATAAATAAATAAATATTAAAATCTATAAAATAAATTAGAATTAAGAATCAATTCAAACAGAAAAAATATACAACACTAACTCAGGAGGATTTAATTAGAAGCATCTATTGGGTTTTAGTTGAAAATTTAGTAGGCATCTATATGGTATCTCATTGGTATCACAATAATAGCACCTAATTGGGATCATATTAGTGTTGAGGTTACTAATTGGGATCGTATTAGAGTACATCATAAAAATTTATTAATATGTAGGATTTCAACGGCATAGGTAAGGAAAAGACCCCATTATTGCTCATGTTGAAAAAATTAAAATAAATTGAATATATATTTGGGTTAAAGAAGAAACCAAAAAAAGAAAAAGAAAAAACATGTTTGGAAACAAATAAAATAAATGATTGTAGATGTCATCTATTTTAAAATTATATGTTTGATTAAAGAAAAATAGAAATGTAAATTATCCATAATTTAGCATTTGAAAGCATCCAAGTCAAAAGGGAAAATCCTTAGCTTAATTTTCATAAATAATCTTAGGTTAATAGAAGGGGAAAAGTCAATAAACTTTTAAATAAATAAGATTTCCTTACTTAATTTTCATATTGAATTTTTTAAGTCAAAGGCAAAAAAATTTTGCTTCTATTTTTTTATTCTTTTTCTGGAAAACAAAACCAACATCAAAAAGCAAAAAAAAAAAAAAAAAACACTAAATGAAATATTTGCAATGAAGATAACTATTAATTCGGAAACTTTTACCGGTCATCCAAATATGGTCTAGAATATTTTGAAAATTTGCAAAATTCCACCCCTTAACAATGTAAGTGCAGTTTCAATAATATTAGAAAGATTGAAATTTAGACTTTTCATTTTAACTATTAATATAAAAATATAAAAATCCCCGCACAAAGCACCTTCCTTATTTCTATTATATAAAAGAGAAAAGTTTGTTAGTTGATTTTAATGTAATTATAATGATTAATGTGAGTTAAATTGTTCTTTCATTAATTTTATATATTTAGTAATTTAGAAATCTTAGAAAACTTAAAGTCCATCAAAACTAGATAAGATAAATAATTACAATATTAGAGTTATGATAGAATTACTATAAATTAATAAGAATTATTGTATTTGGTTTCAACATAATCATAATGTGAGTTAAATTGTCCTTTAAATAATTTTATATTTTCAGTAATTCAATAATTTTTATAAATCTTAAAAAACCCTAAAGTCCAATAAAACCATATTAGATGAGTTTGATTAGAACTATAGATTAATAAAAACTATTGTATCAAATAATTCATAAAACTATCAAATTTCTATATTAATTATGTAGATATTAGATGTTTAAAAAATTTTATAATTCTAAATCTAATAATATTTTTCACACTATAAATAAAAATGATTGCACTACTTGTAAAACTTATTATTTGTTTATTTTGTTAATCTACATTTTATTATTTGTTTGTTTTATTATTCTATAGTTTTAAATTCATTTAAATTTTAAAGCACCAAATTCCTTATTTAGTTACTATTTTGTTGATAATAGATGAGGGTGGCATTGTTGGTGGTACGGTATTATATTAGAAAATGGGAATGGAACGGATGAAAAAAAGGGGACGGGTTAGATGGAACTAATTGGCAATGATGAAAAAAAAGGTTTCAAAATTCGACTATGTTCAAAAAAGAAAATTTTTTATAATTTGGGGGCCTAGTCGGGCAAGGGACGGCCTTTATTAAATTTAACCTTTTATTTTTTTTTTCTTTCAATTTACAATATTACACTATTTACACTACTTATTATTTATTTGTTTTGTTAGTTTGTAGTTTTAAATTCGATTCCTTATTTAGTTACTATGTTGTTGATAATAGATAAGAGTGTCATTGTTGGTGGTTTGGTATTTTATGTTTGATGTGATTATATTTGGTAAAATTTGTGTTTTAATTGTCATCTACCATTAATATTAATATTTAGTAATTAAAGAGACAATTAAAGTTACCGTATCTATTCTCCCTAATTTGATATATCTGTTTGTGCATTTTGAGATTTTGAGTTTTGGAGTAATATGAATTGTACTATTGTAAAGTTATTTCATATTTATTTATAAAATTTTGATTTTTTTGTTTTATAATTTTTAATTACTTGATATTTTTATTTCTATAAATTAATTATTCATTTTATTTATATATAAAATTTTAAGAGATTGTAATGAAATAAAAAAATATAGAGTTATGATAAAAGTTAAACTTACAATTTGTTTATGATTTATATACAAAGGGTTTATGATTTACAGTTTTACAGTTTATAGTGTTTTTAAATTATAATCATTATTTCCTAATTTTATTTTAAAATACTTTTCTTACCACAGTTTATAAATTCATTACCTAATACTTTTATTCAACAAATATTATTTCATATTTTTATTAATTTTAATTTTTTGAGAATTTGTCTTTTAACACTTCTTATATTTTTGTATTTTCCCCTAAATTTTAGTAATACATATTTAAAAAATCATTAATAAAATTACTGATTGCACGAAAATCTAGCACTCAGTTACAGTAACAAACAAAAAGCCCAATGCCTTCTTTTTTTTTTTGGATAGGGAAACACAAAAACTAGCGGAATTAGTTAAACAAATATAGGAGATGTGTTAATACTTAATGCCAGGAATAGTAGATTAGATGGTATTCAAATATTTCAAAATTCAAATAGCTCTGGGAGTTTAACATTACTTTAGTTCCCTTGCCATCTTAATTAATGTTTTCCAGGGTATCAAATTCAAATGCAAATTCTTAAAATAATCTTAAGAGGATGCAAGATGACATTACCTGGCCTAATTGGTTGGCCGAAAAAATTTCCGTTGACACTTCCCAAATTTTCAGAGTTTTCATTGAGGGAAACTCGAATACATCAACAGCTTTGCACAAAGCACAAAGCATTGGTAGCCTGCGAAGGGTCATCCGATTCAAGCTTGGGAATTCGATGTGATTGCTGGTAGTAACACCAGTTTCTGATCCCCTTTCATCCTTGAACACCTCTTCCATCATTGGGCAATCCTCCACCTCAATGCTTTGAAGTCGGCGTAAACTTTCAGCTATTGATAGTGGAAATACCCATTTTAGATTCTTGCATCCCCAAATCTTTACGTCTTTGAGGTTGGACAGACAAAGCTTTTCGCTACCACTCTTCCACAAATACAGGAGACTCCGCAAGTGATAAAGAGACAAGTATTCTAGCTGCGAAAAGGATCCCACTGATGGAGGGCCATGACAAATTTCCTCCAAATCATCCATCCCTCTTAAGTCAAGATGCCTTAAAACAGGAAATATGTCACTACCAGGGGCTAGATTTTTTACCGAATCCAATCCCTCTATTTTGAGATGCTTTATCCTTTTAAATTCTTGCCTTGCCAAAGAAATTGCATTCAGAGAGACTTTACTCTTAACAACACGGACTTGCATACGTTTCAGATCAGTATATGATCCTTCCAATTCAAATCTCACATTCAACTCGCCTATGAATATAAAATAGCTTGTCAGGTTCTGTAAGCCGTTCGTCTCTTGAGAGATTACTCCTGCATCCAGAATCCAGATCTCCAGAAACCTCAAATTTCTCAATGAAAATACCTCAGCAAGGCTTGCATTGCTTCTCATTTGCCCTTCTTCGCCCTCCCATTCAATTGGACATTTCATGAGCCGAAGTTCTTCCAATTGGACTAGTTTGGAGATAACACCCGGTGCAACTTTCCATAAATCCTGACTATCAGTCAAATCCAATAACTTCAGCTTTACAAGTTCTCCAATCTCATTTGGTAACTCCCGAATGCCAGATCCACGACAACTAAGGATTTCTAGACTCACCAGCTGGCCAATTAAGCATATATTCTCCGGATAACATCCATTCAGATGCAAAGCTCGAAGATTTTTTAGTGGGGACAAGAACGAGACGTCAACAAATTTATGTTGAATGCTTAATAGTCTAAGATCTGCAGTCTCATTTAAAAAATTGACTGGTAGCTTTAATGCTGGAGTTGAAGAATCAAATATCAAAAGTAAGGCATTCAATCTCGGGCACCGTATGCATTCTGTAAAAGCCAGGGCTTCCCCCGGGGTTAGTGAGATGCAAGTATAGTCCTCACCAGAATCATTTCCTGGCCACTCTCTTAAGCCCCTGTCATGACTTACCATAAACACATGCTTACCACTAGATGCAATCGATAAGGCCATGTCACGGATAACATCATGCATTTTCACATATGTAGGCCAGGGTTCTTCACCGGCATCTATCAACAGGCAACGATCTATGAGCGTCTCAACTAAGTAATGTACCCTGTTTCTTGCATCTTTGATGCTTTCTGTGGCTGAAAAGATGCGTAAGCCTACTCCATAACGAACCAAGTTTTCAATTTCAATTTCTGAATCTTCTGGAAATAAACAGCAAAGAAGAAAGAGATACTTAGCTTCATCGCTTTCCAGGTGCTCATAACTTAGTTTCAAAGGTCGAAACACACCTTCAAGATATCCCCGAATATTTTCTGGTGAAGCCGTTCGCAATTGCCGAAGAGAATCTTTCCAAATCGCTTCATTTGTTTTCCCTCTCAATGATTTACCAACCGTCACAAGGGCAAGGGGCAAGCCTTTGCATTCTGCAGCTACATCTATCGCTAATGGTAGCAAATTCGATTGATCCACAACGCTACCAGCATTCTCACGAAAAAGGGAAAGAGCTTCCTTTGCATCTAGGACTTCCAATGCTAAAATCTTGGTATCTCCCTCTCTGGACATCGTATTGCAAACATCATGATCTCGAGATGTCAAGAGGATTTTGATCTGAGAAGGTATTCCAACTTCCCCCTCTGGATCCAACCTTTCCCAAACATCATCCAAAATTATGAGAACCTTTTTGTCCTCCAATCTAGCTTGAAGTTGCGTAGCACGAACGGATTCCGTCCCCTGTGTCAAGTGAAGGCCTAAGCCTTCTGCCAATTGTTGTTGAATTTTTGGTATATCTACCGGTTGACTGACGACTGCCATGACAATTTGATCAAATAGTTTTTCGTCAATTGCCTTTTTCGCAATTTTCTTGGCCATTGTGGTCTTACCCACGCCTCCCATCCCCCAAACTCCAATCAAACGGATAGAATTATTCCTCAAATAGGACATGATTTCTTCCTCTTTGTACCTCCGAGAATCAAGCTCGAGGGTGTCAGATGTTGCTGGGATTGTTTCCATTGCCATAAGAGGTGCAGGATCACTTATGTGGCTCCCAAACTCTCTGTACTCTTTTTGGAGTTCAACAAAAACTTTAGTCAATTTCATGGCTTCTCGGCTAAGCGAATAACGCAACTTCAGATTTGGGCAGGTCCCATGCATACAAGCACCATTTTGATCTTGTTGTTCGTCTCCCAAAATTCTGTCTGCTTTTTCCTTGAACTCATCAACTCTTCCACACCAATTCCTGACGTGAGGTAAAATAACTTGACGATTATTCTCAGCACCTTGAATCTGTTGTTGCATATGGTCTCTTGAAGAATTAAGCTCTTGGTTTTGAACTCTTAGATCTTCGACGATGTTTTTGTAGCGAAATAGATAGCTGTACTGATTTTTTAATGGGATGATCACATATTCTTTGATTTGGGTCGAAGCACCGCAAATTCCAAAAATTGCTGCTAAAATGTCTGCCATTTTCCTGGAGAAAGATAACGATTCAAGATGCAATTCATGAGGAAGCAATTACTTAACACAGAATGGAAAAACTAACATAAAGTAAAGAACAATGTATTCAAACAAGTTTTGAGTCTGTACCTTTTTCTCTTCCTATAGATGTTATATAGTAGATCAAGTGAAATCCAGGCAACTTTCCAGAATATATTACGGAGAGACAGAGGTTTTCTTGTTCTGGTTTTTTTGGTTAAAAGCTACAACAATGAGTATATAAGTGAAAGAAGAGGTTATGCAGAGAGGCTCAAAGATGTGAAATTGGAAGACTATTTTCCAACGAAGAAAAGAGTGCTCAAAGGTGTCCTCTGCTTTTGGAGTGGTTCGAAAAGAAATAGATAGATGGAGAACATAACTTTGTATAAGAAATAGTACTGTCTAAGGAAAAGAAGAAAATATGGGAAAGAATTGAGCATATTATATGTGTATGGGAAAACTCTATTAATTAATGTTTAATTGTTACAAATTCTTTCCATATAAACAGCATGTTTAATTATTATACTAAAACAACATTTACGTATTTTATTTTTTGTTTCAAACACATTTGTAGTCTATTACGCTAACAAATGCATGACGCATTATGTCATTGTAATATTAGCAACTTTTTTTTATTTAATTTTGGAGACATAACTATACAAATTCATCCATAGAAAATGTATAATACCTTACTTCAGTTATTACGTGATTAATTTTAAATTCTTATAAGGGTTTGATAGTACTTACTACTTAATTTTGTTTCTAGTAACATTTAAAATTAGTTCTATCACATTATATTAGATTTTAGACTATTTTTTAATTTAAATTATATATTATTAATAAGAATAATATAAAAATTTTATACTAAAATAGAATATTTTTTAAATTGAAACCAAATTTTTGGAATTAATTTTTTTTTTCTTTGGAGAAGGAGAGAGTATATGACACATTCAATTCCATTGGATAGAATATGTTATTCTTTGTTGTTGTTCTTTGTTTTTAAGTACGTTTAAGGCTTTCTTTTTTTTAATTTCCGCAAAACTTAAATAAATAAAGTGAGTTTTAAGTAGAGTAGTTGTTACACTTAAAATCACTTTTCCTAAATTAAGTATCTTCAAGTAATTATTATACTTTTATATTTTCTTTTATTACCACATGAAAAAGTGATTTTATTAAACTATAATATATTTCTAATAAATGAATATTTTAAATTTAAAGTATAAATTGAACATTCATTCTTATATATTTACACATATTAATTTCATATTTTTTGAAATTATTTTTTTTCCCAAAAATGAATCAAAACACAGAACTCTAACAATTTAATAATATTTAAAATTATGCAGTGGATAATCATTCAGTGGAGTAATACTTTGCCGGTGGAAGGGACAATAACTCGATGGCCGACAAACTTTTCAAACATGTAGCCGACAAACTTGCAGAAAACAATTCAAAAGCAGATTCCAATGGAATTCAAATGCAAATGAAATGAAGAGGCCGATGCCGATGCCAATGCTGGATGCCAGGAGAATTCAAACAAACTGGAACTTATTTCAAAAAAAAAAAAAAAAAAACAAACAAACTGGAGCTCACAAAAGAAAGGGCATCGTTTTATAAAATTCAGCCGTTAAATATTAGAATCTTAATTACTTTTATTAAAAAATTTAGGTAGAATGGATGTCTTGGACTGTCCGTCGAAGTATCAGGCATTCATATTCCGGTCCAATATTAATTAGAATTCATATCATTTTAATTTTTTAATGCCTCAAATTTAATATTTTTAGTTTTAAATGTAAATCATAATTTTTAATGAAAAATAAAAGCACTTTACTCAAGACAGAACAAGTTCATCGGAAAAAAATGATAGAAATAAAATAAAAGATTATAACGGACGGCTTCAAAAATATGGAAGACTTGGAGACAAACATTATTGGATGCCTTTTACTTTAGTGGAAGACTTGGGACGTTTTGTCTTTAATGGGGATAGGGATTCCAGCCAGGGCTGGTCATCGGTTCGGTTTTCGGTTTATTCGGTTCGATTTATTCGGTTTGATATTTTGAAACCCCCTAATCGAAAATCAAATCGAAAATCAAATAAAACCAAATAAATCAAACAGAATAAACTGAATAAACCAAATAAGAATTCGATTCGGTTTATTCGGTTTTATTTGGTTTCACAAACCGAATAAGGAATTTGGTTAAATTCGATTCGGTTTATTCGGTTTTATTTGGTTTCACAAACTGAATAAGGAATTTGGTTAACCAAATAAACCGAATTTCTTTTTTTTCTTTTTTTTTCAAAACTTCACAAATAAATTAAATAATTCGGTTTCAAATCAAACATTCACAAATAATTTTTTCAAATTCGGTTTCAAACATAAAACAAACATTCACAAAGCATTACAAATTTACAAACTCCTTAACTCCTTATGAGTTATGGCTCAGTACTCATCATTCATCAAACCAAAACATTACAAAATACAAACTATAAACAAAATCAAAGCATTAGCTGCATTATATTATCTAAGTTAATGCCTAATTGGTAATTTATTCCTTATTTACTTATCATTTATCAGTGTTAACTACGTTAGTATTAACTTATGTATATTAAGTATTATTCAATATTAAGTTAGTATTAAATAAGCACTAACTAATTTAGTGCTTAGTTCATTAGTAAACTTAGTACTCATTATTCATTAATCATTATTAGTTATTAACATATTACTATAGCTAAGTTAGTATTAAGTATTAACTATGTAACATGTTAGTACTTCTTAGTATTATAAGTTTAACTAGGTTAGTATTTAGTTGTAATAATAATTACTTGATCAATAATAACTAATTATAAGTATTAATTATTATGATATTTGACTCGATTTAAATACGTATAATTAATTTGCAAATTATAAATAATTTAGAATTTTGAATAAATAACCGTTAGTAAATATTATATAGTTATAATTGATTACTCAAAAACTCAACACTCAGTCATTTAATAGTTAATACTTAGTAATCACTTAGTTAACAATAATAAGTTATTAATTATTGACTATTATATTGAATAATTGATGATATTATGAATATATGATATTGATTGTAATTAAATATATAAAACATAATAATCGGCTAATCGCATGCTATATAGTTACACGCTAGTACGCTATATAGCCTACAGCCTACAGCCTACAGGCCTTACACCTTCTAGATGCTTAACATTTTAACAACTTTGTCAACTTATGCATTATTTTATTTTTCTTTATTTATAATTTGATATTTCATATTTGTTTAACTTTTAAATAAATTGATAAATTAAAATTACAATATAAAGTATAAACTATACTAGTATATAGTTTAGTATATAGTATATAGTATATAGTTTAGTACATAGTAAAATTATTTAGTATATAGTTTAGTATATAATATATAGTAAAATTGTTTAGTATATAGTATATAGTTATATACTATATTAATAATTTAATATTACTATATATTCATTATATTGTCCATATCATTATTCATTAATGATAACAATAAATATAGTTCTATACATGATAAATTTTATAAAATAACAATAAATTTTATAATAACAATATAGTATATTAATGAAAAAAATATTAATGATAGTATATTAATGATAACAATATAGTATATAGTTCTATACATGATAAATTTTATAATAACAATAAATTAATTATACAAAAATATATATACATAACTACAAAGTCTACAATAGTTTTATAAACTATAAACCATAACTATTCTATAAAATAACATATATCTATATTTATACTTATATATATAAAATATATTTATAAATTTTGAAATTTGGTTTTATTCGGTTTATTCGGTTCGGTTTCCTTATTCGGTTCGGTTCCTTATTCGGTTCGGTTTATTCGGTTCGGTTCGGTTTTCAAGATTTTAAACCAAAAGCGAACCAAAACCGAATAACTTATTCGGTTTGGTTAAAACCGAACCGAATAAACCGAATTCATTTTCGGTTTGGTTTTTTTGGTTTTTCGACTCGGTTTTTTCGGTCGGTTTATTCGGTTTAACCAAACCATGACCACCCCTAATTCCAGCTAATTATGTGAGCCCACTGCATCCCTTCACTCGCTTGTATTATGAATACAAAAATACACTTTTAGCCTTTTAGGGTGTGGTATTAAATATTAATAATAAATGACTTGGAGACAGGCATTATGTATTGCCTTTTTCCCATCATAGAGTTATCTTTTTTACTAACATTTTTTTATATATATTTAAGTCAATTAGAAAATATAAAAAATAAAATTTAAATAATTTAAATA
Organism: Gynochthodes officinalis; assembly: GCA_020080225.1. Classification (NCBI taxonomy): domain Eukaryota; kingdom Viridiplantae; phylum Streptophyta; class Magnoliopsida; order Gentianales; family Rubiaceae; genus Gynochthodes; species Gynochthodes officinalis. Next base: position 42,169,080 of record CM034615.1, on the reverse strand, counting down.
AAATATACCCCTCCCCCCCCCACCCCCACCCCTTAAAAAAAAACTTTATCTAAAATTATAAGAAGTAAAAAAAATAGATTTTATTATTACAAACTAGTTATTTACAAAAAGTTAACCTATTTGCTAATACTAAACACTTTATTTATTCATGCAATCGAAAAACTATGTTTGGATTGTGTTATATTTAAAATTTTTGTATTGAAATTATAAAAGAGTTGGTATGAATTTTTTTGTAAGAAAAAATAATATTAAAAAGTAGATTATAGAGAAATTTTTTTGTAAAAAAATAATGTGGGAAGTATTTTGGTGAAAATTTAAATTTTAAATTTTAAAAAAAATTATTTAGATATTTTATTTTTATAATTTAAAAAAATTTAACTTTTTACACATAAAAACACAAATCAAACACAGCTTTCCTGATCCACATGTATAACAACAATAGCTAGAACTATGTTTAAATCGCAATTCAAGATATATTTTTGCGATATTTTCAAATAATTATTTATATTTTTAATATTTTTTATTTTATAAAATATAAAAATATATTTTAAAATATAATTTATACACACATATTTAAAAAAATATCATTGCTATTAATTCTTTTTTTTTTTCCCAAATTAGTGGAAACTGGCAAATGTCCTTAGGAACATCGAAGGGACATATAACCTACTTTTAGAAATTTATAAATATACTGATAGAGAGGGGATACAAAGACCAATTAAATTTATATATATAGTTAAAGAAATGGATTGCAGCTAATTCCATGAGCCCACAAATTGACTTGGGAAATTTGCATATATAGCAGGGTTGACCGTTGACTTTGCAAATATAGCACCCTCCTTTTTTTCCTTGCAAACATAACACTTTAGGGTTGAACAAAGACCAACATACCCTCATCTTCTCTTCTAAACATAAAGACACAACACTTCATCTTCATCTTCATCTTCATCGATTCAAGAAAATTTGCTCTCACATCCCATTATTTGCACTTCTTATTATTCTCACACCCCATTGGATTATCATCTTCAAACAAGAAGACCGCGACAGTGGAGAAAAATTCGTTGCGGGGAGATATTAGTTGAAATTTACACAAGTTGAACTGGGTTTGTGAACTTCAACGAAACTAGTCGAGCACTAAGTCGAGTATAGGTCGAGCAAAACATTAGGTTGAATACAAGATCGAGTTTAAGGTCGAACAATAAGTCTGAGTAGTAATTGGTTGAATATTAGATCGAGCTCGACCTAATACTCGACTTACTACTAGGTCGAGTTAAATTTAAAAAAAAACAAAAGAAAAAAATTGAATTTTTTTTTAAAAAAAAAGTTTTAAAGTCAAGCTCGACCCCATACTCGACCTAATGCTCGATCTAAATTAAAAAAAAAAATTTTTTTTTTAAAATTTTTTTTTTAATTTAGGTCGAGCATTAGGTCGAGCATGGGGTCGAGCTTGACCTTAAAACTTTTTTTTTTTAAAAAAAATCAATTTTTTCTTTAAAATTTAAGTCGAGTATAGGGTCGAGCATGGGGTCGAGCTTGACCCTAAAACTTTTTTTTAAAAAAAAAATTCAATTTTTTCTTTAAAATTTAGGTCGAGCATTAGGTCGAGCATGGGGTCGAGCTTGACCCTAAAACTTTTTTTTTTAAAAAAAAATTCAATTTTTTTCTTTTTTTTTTTAAATTTAACTCGACCTAGTAGTAGGTCGAGTATTAGGTCGAGTTTAGGTCGAGCTCGATCTAATATTCAACCAATTACTACTCAGACTTATTGTTCGACCTTAAACTCGATCTTGTATTCAACCTAATGTTTTGCTCGACCTATACTCGACTTAGGGCTCGACTAGTTTCTTTGAAATTCACAAACCCAGTTCAACTTGTGTAAATTTCAACTAATATCTCCTCGCAACGAATTTTTCTCCACGGTCGCGGTCTTCTTGTTTGAAGATGATGATCCAATGGGGTGTGAGAATAATAAGAAGTGCAAATAATGGGATGTGAGAGCAAATTTTCTTGAATCGATGAAGATGAAGATGAAGATGAAGTGTTGTGTCTTTATGTTTCAGAAGAGAAGATGAGGGTATGTTGGTCTTTGTTTAACCCTAAAGTGTTATGTTTGCAAGGAAAAAAAGGAGGGTGCTATATTTGCAAAGTCAACGGTCAACCCTGCTATATATGCAAATTTCCCAATTGACTTGCTTATATAATTCTATGAGCCCAACACACAGAATTTAAATTTTAATCACATAATTTTAAAATTTTTTATTAATATATATTTTTATTTTTTTTCTAAAATATATTTTTTTATAAAATATTTCTATTAAAATTATTAATATTTTAATAAAAAAATTTCCAAATAAATTACAATCTAAATGTAGCTAGAGAGAGGGTTTCAAAAATATGGAAGACTTGGAGACAAACATCATTAGATACCCTTTACTTTAGTGGAAGACTTGGGAATTTTTGTCTTTTAATGGGGATTTGGATTCCAGCTAATTATGTGAGCCCACTGCATCCCTTCACCCGCTTGTATTATGAATGAAAAATACACTTCTGGCCTTCTAGGGTGTGGTATTAATAATGAATGACTCGGAGACAGACATTATTTATTGCCTTTTTCCCATCATAGAGTTATCTATTTTACTAACATTTTTTATATATTTAAGTTAATTAGTAAGAATAAAAAAAAAATCAGTTAATTTAAATGAAACATATCCCCCAAAAACACATTTTATCTAAAATTATAGAACGTAAAAAATATATTTTAATATTATAAATTAGTTATTTACAAGGAGTTGGCTTGTTTGATTATACTAAATTCTTTATTTATCTATGCAATCGCAAAACTATATTTGGATTGTGTTGTATTTTAGAATTTTGTATTGAAATGTGTGAAAGTTTTGTTGTGAAATTTTTGTAAGAAAAAAGTAACATGAAAAAGTAGATTAGAATTTTTTTTTTTGAAATAATGTGAGAAAAAATTTGATAGAAATTTAAATTTTAAATTTTAAAATAAAAATTTATTTGAATGTTTTATTTTTGTGGTTGGAAAAAGTTACGGGTATGTATGAATAACATTTCAAAACACGTTTTTATATTTTTAAAATAGTAGCTGTGATATAAGAGATGTATTAAAAACTCAAAAAGTGCCTTAAAAAGCATTCTAAAATGCTAACCAAACAAACTCTAACTTTTTGCAAATAGAAACATATTCCAATAAATTTCAGATATTTTTATATGAAATAAATTTCAGTTTTGCTTAACCACCGAAATCGTTTGATTTTTTGTTCTCAAGTCAGTTAATTAAGTTATAATTAGAATTTAAAGACTATTTCATTCAACTATTTTTAGAAGGTGATTTGGTTAAATAGCCGTATAGTTAACAATTAGAGTTAAATCAATAATTAATTATATTTTTTGAACTCATACACACCCCTACATTGAATCCCTTATCTTCTGCCCCCCGGGGCATAGGCGAGCTGGTTAGTCCTGTGGGGATAGTGGGTTAAGAGCCCCGCCAATGCGCGTTCGAGCCTCCGCGTGGTCGTATTTCCTGGGTGAGATATTCCTGGGGGTGCGGCTGGTGCGCTCGACTGACGTGGGCTTAACCACATGGGCTGCTGGTTCGTGCACATCCCGCGGTTTACATCTCACGTATGGGCTTAGGGGCGGGCTTGCGTGGGCCGGTTCAGGGTGTGCCGGTTTCACACCTTATCTTCAGCCTAAAGTGTGAAGACGACAAAAAGGAGGCCACCACCAAGCAAGTGAAAAATTTAGCCAATAAGATTTCTGGCAATAATTTTTGAAATCAACTTCGTCTCCCTCAAACGAATAACAGGCTAAATTTTGGAAATGCTTAACTTCATATAAGAGCAACCAATTGCATTCAAATTTTAGAATGTTTATGGAATAGTTATCATAGTATCATAATGTTGAAGATACCCATGTGAAAATATAACTATTGGTTATTTAAAAGCATAATGATTTAATAAAAAAAACTAACACAGATTATAAATAATACTAAAATTTAACTTGTTTTTGCTTAGTTTCCAAACTTATGTCCATTTATGATTTCAAATTTATGCTCACTTATAGAACTAGGTCTTTTTGGTATAAATTATTGAAACTCCTCTCATCACAAAAACTACATTGTTTCCTTTGTATATTACTAGTAATTATGATCTGACGCATAGTGTAAGGGTGCTTGCTTTATTTTCAAATATAATAAATAATAATTTATAAATGATTTTATATGTCTATTTTATGTATCTATATATATTATAGTTTTTCTAATGTTATATTTCTAAAATCATTATTTTTTATATACTTCAATCTAATATATGAAAACAAAAATTTGATCGATCAATTTCAATATAATTAATTTGAAGATGATATTGTAAGTTACATTTTTTAGTATTTTTTCACATTTCATTTATGCATTATATAATTTTAGTATATGAAAAGATGATTTATGCTCAATAAGTTTCAGACTTCCTCATACTTAACCTCTTCTTATATTGTGAATGAGGAGAAAACAAAAATTTAAATCTTTTAGCCAAATCAATATTGTTTCCATAGCTTGCAAGACTATAAACAGAAATGCGGCACATTGTTTCTTGTGGTACAATTCTAGAGTTTTAACTTTTAAGTATTAAGAAAGGAGTGGGACAATCAATCATCATCCTCTCCCTGCCATCCTAGATTAGAAGAGGTAACTATATTGTTCGTTAATGATGTTACTTAAATATGTATTTCTTTTATTTTCACAAATCAAATTATGGCCTTTATTAACTCTTAAGGAAATTAGTGGAGATAAGTACAACTTCAAGCGTGATAAACAGAATGCAACTATCGTTGCTGCTTTTAATGTTATAAATGTTATGAAAATACTACAAAGTAGTATTACTACTACAATCCTAAAAATGTAGTAGAAACAAATAGAATAATATGAAAATAAGACAAAAAGGAAATGTGAAGAACACAAGTGTAATGTAATTTTCTATTCTCTTTCTTCTCTCTTTCATACTTCCACTAAACCTCTATTTATATAGGTTTAGGGTTCATCATGATATGTAGGTTACAAGAACCTAAAGGCTTCATCTTCTCACATCATAGTCTTGTAGGTTACAACAACCTAAAGGTCATAAGTCACAAGGTGGGGTATTTTAAGTGTTGGGTGTTACATGTCTTCAAGACTTCTCCTTGGATAGTGGAGTTACTTTCATGGGCAAGTGGAGATTTGTAAAGATGGACATCCACAATTTGTATGATTCATAACACTCCCCCTTGGATGTTTGTCTTCGAGAAAAATGCCTCATTAAAACCTTATTAGGAAAAATCCAGTGGGATAAAAACCTAGTGAAGGAAAAAGAGTATATTTAAAATGTGACACTGTCTCGTTAAAAACCTTGCCAGGAAAAACCTAGTGGGAAAAAACTTTGGCTAAGGAAAAAAGAGTACAGTGTACGATTACTCCCCCTCTTGAGCACATCACTGGATATCTTTCAGTCGATGCAACCCAATCCTGTGAACCAGCTTTTCAAATGTTGAAGTCGGTAGTGATTTTGTAAATAAATCTGCCAGATTAACACTTGAACGAATCTGTTGAACATTAATCTCACAATTCTTTTGGAGATCATGTGTGAAGAAGAACTTTGGAGAGATGTGTTTTGTTTTGTCACCTTTGATATATCCCTCCTTCAATTGAGCAATACATGCAGCATTATCTTCAAATAAAATAGTAGGAGCTTTCTTGTCCAAATGCAAACCACATGATTTTCGAATATGGTGAGTCATAGATCTTAACCAAAAACACTCCCGACTTGCTTCATGGATGGCCAATATTCAGCATGATTAGAAGAAGTGGCAGTTATAGTTTGCTTCATACAACGCTAAGAAATAACAGCACCACCACATGTGAAAACATAACCCATTTGTGATCGGGCATTATGGGGATCTGATAAATATCCAGCATCTGCATAACCTATAAGATCAGACTTGAGTACTTTAGGATAATAAAGACCTTTATCAATTGTACCTTGAAGGTAACGAAATATATGTTTAACACCATTCCAATGCCTTCGTGTAGGTGAAGAACTATATCTTGCTAGTAGATTTACAACAAATGATATATCTGGTCGTGTATAGCTGGCAAGATACATTAATGCTCCAATAGCACTAAGATATGGTACTTCTGGACCAAGTAGTTCTTCATCACCTTCACAAGGTCGGAAAGGATCTTTATGCACATCAAGTGACCTTACAACCATAGGTGTGCTCAAGGGGTGTACTTTATCCATATAAAACCTTTTAAGCACTTTAACTATATAAGCTGACTAATGTAGAAAGATACTATTTTCCAAATGTTCAATTTGCAAACCAAGACAAAATTTTGGCTTTCCAAGATCTTTCATTTCAAATTCTTTCTTTAAACAATCGGCGGCTTTTTGGAGCTCTTCAGGAGTCCCAATAAGATTTAAATCATTAACATAAACAATAATAATGACAAATCCTGAATTAGATCTCTTTATAAAAACGCATGGACAAACCGGATCATTTTTATAGCCTTCTTTCAATAAATATTCACTGAGACAATTATACCACATACGTCCAACTTATTTCAAACCATAAAGAGATCTACATAGTTTAATCGAGTAAAGATCTCGAGAACTATGTTCATGCCCTTTAGGCAATTTAAATCTTTTAGGGATTTTCATATAGATGTCCTTATCAAGTGAGCCATGTAAATAGGCAGTAACGACATCTATGAGATGCATTTCAACTTTTTCACATGACACCAGACTAAGCAAATATCGAAAAGTAGTTGCATCCACCACAGGAGAATACGTCTCATCATAATCAATACCAAATTTTTGTGAAAAACCTTGTGCAACAAGACGTGCTTTATATCGCACAATTTCATTTTTTTCATTCCTCTTGCGTACAAAAACCCATTTATATCCAACGGGTTGCACATCTTCTAGTGTGCGTATCACTGGTCCAAAAACTTTACGTTTAGCCAGTGAATTCAATTCAGCCTGAATTGCATCTTTCCATTTTGGCCAATCATTTCTGCATCTGCATTCTTCTACAGACCTTGGTTCATGTTCCTCATTGTCATTCATAATAGCAATTGCTGCAGCATAGACAAATTTATCGTCGACGTTAATTGTCGATCGGTCCCATCTTTCCCCAGTTATGACATAATTAATTGAGATCTCATGATTATCAACATTTTTAGGTACCTGAATTTCTTTTGGAAAATTTTCACTAGCCATGTTGGGAAACTCTCCAAGAATTGTAATTTCTTTATTTTGACCATCAGAATCATTTGCTCCTTTTCTTTTGTGAGAAATTTTATCTTTGGAACCAATTGGTCTACCACACTTCAGGCGTGCCTTAGACTCATTTGCGATGGTCACTTGTCCTTCAGGGACATCAATTCTAATTGGAGCATTTACAGCCGGGACATAAGATTTAGTAACTCTCTTTAGGTCAGTAAAAGCGTCTGGCAATTGATTTGCTAAATTTTGTAAATGAATTATCTTTTGAACTTCCAGTTCACATTGTTTTGTACGAGGATCAAAATGAGATAATGATAATTCATTCCAACTAATTTTCTTGTCCGACTTTATTTTGCCTCCCCCTAATGTTGGGAAAATTGACCCATCAAAATGACAGTCAGCAAATCGAGATATACATAAATCTCCAGTCATTGGCTCAAGATATTTAATTATTGATGAAGATTCATACCCAACATATATACCCAACTTCCTTTGAGATCCCATCTTAGTGCGTTATGGTGGAGCAATAGGAACATAAACTGCACTTCCAAAAATTCTTAGATGGGAAATATTTGGTTCCTGACCATGAACCAATTGTAATGAGGAGACTTCATGATAATTCGTTGGCCTTATGCAAATCAATGTTGCTGCATGCAAAATAGCATGTCCCCAAGCAGAAGTTGGAAGATTAGTTCTCATAAGCAATGGCCGAGTAATTAATTGCAAGCGCTTTATAAACGATTCTGCTAGACCGTTTTGTGTATGAACATAAGCTACAGGATGTTCAACACTTATCCCAATAGACATGCAATAATCATTAAAAGCTTGTGAAGTAAATTCACTAGCATTGTCAAGACGTATTATCTTAATAGGATAATTAGGAAAATGAGCGCGCAACCGAATTAATTCTCCCAACAATCTCGCAAGCGCCAGGTTGCGAGTTGATAATAAGCATACATGTGACCATCTCGTTGATGTATCAATTAAAACCATAAAATATCAAAATGGTCCACAAGGTGGCTGAATAGGCCCACATATATCTCCATGTATGCATTCCAAAAATACGGGAAATTTGGTTTTAATTTTCATTAGTGATGGCCTTATAATTAACTTGCCTTGAGAACAAGCAGCACATAAGAATTCATGGGATTAAAGAATCTTCTGGCTCTTCAAAAAATGACCACACGAATTCTTTATTATTTTTCGCATCATTATAGAACCGGGATGGCCTAACTGGTCATGCCAAACAACAAAATCATCATAATTAGTAAACTTCTGGTTTACTGTTGCATATATTTCAACCGTAGTAATATATGTGTAGTACAACCCAAGTGAATAAGAAGGTAATTTTTCCAATACAACTTTCTTAAAAGAAATACTTGTAATATACAAGTATTCATTATTACCTTCATTTGTAGTCTAAATATGATATCCATTTCGGCGGATATCTTTAAAACTCAACAAATTCCTTTGAGACTTTGATGAATATAATGCATCATCAATGCAAAATTTTGTTCCTCTAGGCAAAATTAGAATTGCTCTTCCGGAGCCTTCAATTATTTTTGCACTACCACATATAGGACTAACATGGGCTTCTTTCATAATTAGACAAGAAAAATATTTCTTATCCTTAAAAATGGAGTGTGTTGTTGCACTGTCTGCAAGACATAATTCTTTGTTATTTAGCTTTGGAACATCCATTTTCTTCACCAAAAATAAAAATTCCAAATAAGTATACAATTTTGTATAACACAAAAGAAAAACATTGAAGTAAATATTCAATAATGAAGATTTAAAATATCAAATTAAAAGTTTATTGCATCAAATTATTTAAATAAAAATTACTCTTGGACATTTCCATCACTATTGACTAGTATTACTTTCAGGGTGACTAGTATCACCTTCAAGGTGATTGACAAAGAAATCAGCAACATCTAAAGAAAAAAATCAGTAAAGCCGTTGTCACTAAGACCAAGGTCATAATTAGCATCATTACTAATAAAATTCGTCTCTATCTTCTTTTCTTTATTTTTCAATGATTCTTGATAGAGATGAGCAAGATATTTTGGCATACGACAGGTACGAGACCAATGACCTTTCATGCCATAGCGATAGCACTTATTATCCACTTTCTTTTTGTTTTGGTCTCCATGTTTTTCATCATTACTCTCCCACTTCTGGTGATGAGTAGCATTTTTTGTATGACCACCATAGTTATTACGACCATGACCACGTCCACGACCACGGTCATGACCACGCCCACGCCCACGATTAGATTGCTGGACTGTCACATTTGCTTCAGGAAATGAAGCAGCACCAGTTGGGCGGGTTTCATGATTTTTCAACAAAAGCTCATTATTTTGTTCAGCAATAAGAAGACAGGAAATCGGTTCAGAATACTTTCTAAAACCCTTTTCACGATATTGCTGCTACAGGAGCACATTAGATGCATGAAAGATGGGGAAGGTTTCTCTAGCATATCATCATCAGTAACTTTTTCTCCACATAATTTCAATTATGAACTAATTCTGAAAATTGCTGAATTATACTCACTTATAGTTTTAAAATCTTGCAAGCACAAGTGCATCCAATCATAGCGAGTTTTTGGAAAAATGATCGTTTTTTGATGTTCATACCTTTCTTTCAAACCACTCCACAAGATGAAGGGATCCTTAATTGTCAAATATTTACTTTTCAACCCTTCATCAAGGTGGTGACGAAGAAAATCATCGCTTTGGCCTTTTCTTGATTTGTGGCTTTACTTCCTTCTTTGATAGTCTCACCAAGACCATTTGCATCTAGATGAATTTCAGCATCTAGCACCCATGATAAATAATTCTTTCCAGTAATATCAAGTGCAACAAACTCAAGCTTTGCAAGGTTAGTCATAATGATGAATATAACTAATAGAAAAAAAAATAAATCTCACCTAACTTACCCAAAGGAATGGAATTTGGCTAGAGATTCGTGCTGATAACGTGTTATGAAATTACTACAAAGTAGTATTACTACTACAATCCTAAAAATGTAGTAGAAGCAAATAGAATAATATGAAAGTAAGACAAAAAGGAAATGTGAAGAACACAAGTGTAGTGTAATTTTCTATTCTCTTTCTTCTCTATTTCATACTTTCACTAAACGTCTATTTATATAGGTTTAGGGTTCATCATGATATGTAAGTTACAAAAACCTAAAGGTTTCATCTTCCCACATCATAGTCTTGTAGGTTACAACAACCTAAAGGTCATAAGTCACAAGGTGGGGTATTTCAAGGGTTGGGTGTTACATGTCTTCAAGACTTCTCCTTGGATAGTGGAGTTACTTTTATGGGCAAGTGAAGAGTTGTATAGATGGACATCCACAATTTGTATAATTCATAACAATAAACTTGAGCATAAGGATATGCATGTGTTGACCTTTTTTTTTTGTACTAGTACTTTTTTTTTTAATTCACATTTGAATTATCAAAATGGGTTGATTTGCTTTCTAATTTTAGAAATCCACAAGGAAACTATACAATGATTTGAGATCTGTTATGCTTCCCATAGATATTTTCAACCAAATTAATAAGCAATTGTAGTGAGTCCTACAAGGAATAGTAATTTCTCAAAGCTTTTCAATATGGCTTAATTCAAGTGAAGTAGGATGCAGATTTTGTGATTTTCTAATGCATTTTATCAAACTGTCTTGGTTCTAAAAATAAAATTCACTTTTAATTTGAGACAACTTTTTTTTAACTTAAAAAATATAACACATTTTATATACAATTAAATGTATACTTTTATATTTTTATCATTAGTTTTTAATTTGGGTTATGCATTTTCAATATTAGTAAGGGTAATATAAGAATTTCACACCAAAAGGGAACTATTTTTATGGGACAATTTTTTTTTTTTAAATTAAACTCTTTTTTCTTTGGAATGAAGGAAGTAATAATCTTTTTGTTGATAAATTTCATGCTCAGATATTTAGTTGTTTTTGGATTATGGTTTTTTTTTCTTGGATTGCTATTATTTAATGTTTATTCTTAGGTTGTGTTTGGAGTGATGCTTATCTCTAAAAAATAAATTTTTTCTCATAGAATAAATAAAATATTCAAATATTTTTATATTTCAAAATTTAAAATTTAAAAAGATAAAATTACTTATGATAACAATGTACCATCAAACAATGAAAATTATAATGTACCATGTGATCCCATCAATGAAAAGATTATGTTTATTTTAATGGATAAGCGGAAAAAAAAAGGATAATTCACAATTGAAACTCAATTCCCATGATAAAATTCAATATTAAATTTTATTTTAAAAAAAATCTCCATCGCTTTGACCATTATGAAAGGATGGATATTAATAGCAAAAATACTACTCTGTTATTGATTTCAACCTTTTGCATTCAGAAAACACGTGTAATTTCCTTCTTATTAATCTCTAGAGTGCAAGATCCATCATTAAAAATAAAACATCAATTATTTCTTATTAATAGTACAGTCAAAACTTAAACATCATGAACCATCTCACTGATAGTTTATGAACAATAGAAATCAATGCATGCATTCATTTGCAAATAGTCACGAAACGAGAAGATGTACTACATATTTTAGGACTTCACATAACATCCAATACAATTTTTCGCTATGCAACAATTTCTTTGACTCGAATACTTACACCTTTCAAAACTACGTCCATTCCAGAAGGGTTATTTTCAAGAGAAAATGTGATCTCTCGACATTGGTCAGACGATGGCCTCAATTCCCCAGCTAATATTTCTACCCACTGATCTGTTGGCATATTTATCATATTCTGTATTCGCTTATCATCTGCTATAATAATTTCAAGCTCAGGAATGCTGTGAAATTTTACCCACTGATCCGTCGGCTTTTGTACTAGCATTATCACAAAAACTATCTCATACACAATCCCTGATGAAAGCTTTGCCATATCAAATTTGCCACACATTTTCCTCCAGCCATAAGGGAAGAAGGCATCACTGCAACAAAAAATCAATTAACAGAGTACTAAAAGTGTGAAATGTGTTGTAATATTACGTGCAATTCTTTAATGGAAAAAAAAAACTAAATATACTTAATTATTAATGTCAATTATTTCTTCTTTATCAGTTTCTCAAGTTAATTTCTAACATGAGCTAAGTATATTATCATTACTATTTTTTATTACCTTGATCCTTTCACCACCGAAGGTTTCATGATGAGGTCCCAAGTAAGTGAGAGATCACTTGGAAGCAACATAAAACAACCATTGTCTAAACTTTCTTCATCTTGGCAATGCTGCACGAAGTCCAAAATCTCCCATAAGAATAAACTAGTCCAAAGTCTTTCATAAGAATAAATATTAGAATTTAGTTAATTATATTTATCTCTATTGAAATTTGGTAAAACCAACAATATCTTTTTACGGTTTGAAAAAACTATGAATACTTCTCTTGACTTAAAGTCAACAATTGAAAAGCAAAAAAAGAATAAAATACGTATCAATTGGCAAATTAAAAATAAAATAACAGTAAAAGTGAAAAAGAAAAATATGACATTCAATCATAAATGTTATATTATAATTTAGAAATTTAATTTCAATTTTATAATTTTCTTAAATTTGGATTTTTATTGTTAGTGTACTAATTTTTTAACGTTCATATTCAAATTCAAATACATGAAAAATTATACCTATTTACTTAGTTACATAAAACAAATATTTTTCATTCTTTAATAAAAGTTATAAATGTAGTTTTGTATAAAATAATTAATGAAATTTGTTAATGGGTAAATCTATTTATAAAAATTTTTTAGCTGACATTATCATCAGCGATTAAATAATAAAGTTTGACAAGTTTACTTGGTATCGATAATTTTTTCAATTAATAAAGAGTTATTGATAATTTTACCAATTCTTGAGGGAGGAGGATGTAATTATCTCTAAACATTATACGCTCTCTTTGTCAATATAAGTGTAATTATTTAGTATTGATGAGGTCATTCAGATACTTGTTTAATTCTTGTTTCTATTCCAAAAATAATCACTAATTGGGAAAAGTAATCTTGTATTCTCGTTTGTTACGTGTTCTCAAAATAAGAGGCCCTAATTTTCCATACAAAATTAGAATTTTCGATAAATAGAAATCCTAACGTAATACCATAATAACATATTAGGATTCCTTCCAAAATTATAGAAAATTAATGCTTTAATTGAATGCCATTTTAAATATCAAAATAAGTATACGGTAAATCTTTAATGAATTGACTTCTAAAGATTATGAGAATAGGAATCATGTTTTCGACATGGAAGTGGTTTGCGGTTGCGTGCAAATTAATTCATGTTACATAATGCATTGCTTTACTCTTCTTTTTTTTTCTTTTTTGTTGTGTGTGTGGATTGCTTTACTAATTAATCTGAAAAAATTATTTTAAATTATCCTTATTGATTAAACTTTTGGGGTAAATTATAAGAATGTAATCTTATCAAAATAAAAATGATAACAAGGTCATATCATCAATAATTGAATTGTTCAGATCCGAAGCATTCAACACAGTGCATTTAATATTCTTTTAATATACGTCTCAAAAATTAATTTATACCAAATGTGTTATAGTAGATTTAAAGCCTTACAAAGTCAAAGGAATTGAAACTAACTCATGAGATTTAATTCTCTTTATGGACAAAATTGGTTACAACTAATTAACACTACTAGGAGAGTATAGTTTGAGATATTCAAGTAATCTTTAAAAGTTTATAGATAGAGAAAATTGAATTAAATTAACAAATTTTATACCAAAATTTTAGCTAGTTAATTTTAAAAGAAAAGAAGTCTACAGCAAAAACTAGATAATTTAATTCAACTACATTAATTTTAAAAATATTCACGAGCAATGCACCTAAACTGAAAAATAGTACTCAATTCTTCTGAAGAAAAGCCATCAAAATGATGCATGACTTAAACATCAAAAGAATGTATTTTGGACCTTTCATAATAATATCTTTTCCTGGCCATACTTAAAAAAAGTATCCATAAATTCTTCCTCAATTTGCAACGTCTAGTTTACCCTTTTCATGGCATATATATTTCATATTCATTTTCAGGCTAAACTTCAATTAATTGCATGATACTTGTATCATACTTCTGTGTTTCTTGATCTATTTGTCGACCATTCTTAAAAGAAATACCTTTTTTATTTTCACTATGGTAGCAGCTAATGTAATGTAATTAGAAGGCACATAGTACAGTTATTTTTAATTTGTCTCTCACTAATTAAAAAAATAATTAATTTATATATATATATATATTATCTGCCAAGTTTCCTAAGTACGTTAGTGAATAGTGTTTCTATTCATTTCATGGAATAAATTGTAAATTTAGGGGATAATGTTCCCATTAGATTCCATTAAAAGTTCTGGCATTCAGTTGAGAAATTGTGAAAGTACTTATTAGCTCTTGCTTTGTTAAATTATGATGTGACATCAAAATTTGTGTAGGTGTGAAGTGCAATAGATAATCTAAGTGCCTTAATTATGTAATTGGGTAAAGGCTGAAATGCATACCTCTCCCTTGAAAAACAATTTGGATGCAAATTCCGGATCTCCCATTCCAACAACTTTTGCTCCCTTTGGCATGCAAACAGATCCTCGACCCAGAGAGAAAGCAATCTTCATTTCAGTGCAATTAAGCATGCATATTTCTTCTAGTGATGGAAATTCTAAATCTCTCTGCATGTGAGAAAATCCGCGTAGCTTTGGTAAGTCTTTAAGTTTTAAATAGCATAATTTTGGAAACCTAACAACCACCTCCTCCATCTCTCGGCCGCCTTCATCATCAACATCCTCTTTGGCAACCACTTCCTCCAACATCAAACAGCCCTCTACCATTAGGCTATAAAGATTAGTGAGACCACCAAATGTACGAGGAGTAATCAAGCTATTCAAAGTGTCACAATTTTCAACAATCAACTTCCGAAGAGTACCGAGAGATGCAATGGGAATTTCAGGACTAAATAACTGGCCACAAACTTTGAGCTTTTGAAGCGTCAAAAATTTTAACTCAGGACAAGTAACCTGCACAAATTAGTTTATGCATTAATTCATAAATGAGATACATTATTAAACAAATAAAAATGAAGCTCTGTACTGGATTTATCAGCTCTTATTATTATTGCTCCTGAATTAATTTCAAATCTAAAAAAGATTATCCACATCCTGAAAAAGTAATACTCCTACTATTAACTTCTTCACCAAATGAATGGGAGTAAGAGGACTCAACCACGAACATGATGAGACAATGAATACAAATCAAGATTCATGTATAAGACCCCTCGACAAATTTTCAAAATTTTGATCTTCAAACAATATTTTAACAATTCATATATTAGTATACCAGCCACATATATATTAATTTCATTAGTACTATTGAGATCTACAAAACCTGTCAAGATGTTCTCTAATTTTAAGGAGAATAATTTAGCCTATAGATATACATGGGCAATCCAATGAGAAATTTAAGAGAGTTGCACAAATGTTTGGAAAAGATAAAAACAAATAAGGTATCAACTAGATAACTTTGGATGTTATTTAGTGCTATTTTAATTATTGGCTATGAATTAATATAAACAGTAAAAAAAGTCACCTACAACGCAACCTATAAGGTACTATTGCATTCACTCCTTGAGCCAATTCATAAATTGGTTTGTTAAATAACAAGATCCAAATGAATGTACTCAATTAATTAAAATGGAGAAGAAAATGCAAACCTGTTTGCCGAGGAAGAACCTTGGGATTGAGCTATTGGACATGCTACTGCTACAGGACAAATTCAGAGCAAATGTTTCCATCATCGAACAATTCTTGATATTGACTACTTCAAGTGATGGCAATTCCAAAGCATTGCTGAAGGAGCAAAAGTAACGGATTTTAGGTAACTCTGAAAGATACAACCTTTGAAGCTTTGGGATTATTATTTTGCTTGTTCTATTTCTTTGTCCTTCAGCTTCATTCTCTTCCACTTTCACAATGCCTTCCAACATCAAGCAATGTGACACAGTTAGTGTCTTGAGATTGATAAGACTTCTAAAGATGTCCAAAGAAAATAAGGTTCTCAAACAATCAAAAAAACCAATTTCCAACACTTCTAGTTTAGTAAACATGCTAATCTGGACTTCACGGGAAATTATCTCCATGCCAAGCTGCCTCAGGTTTAGATTTGATAAGTTCTGACATGTGACCTGCGGATCATTGGAATATAATAATAATCAGAAAGCAACAACAGATCATACATTATACTCTGCTTCCTTCAGCAGGTGGATTGATTGAATTCTTAGTGTTTCAGCCCAAACTTGAAATGGAACTGCAAAAATGGTACTACACACGTCGTAAATACAAAATTTTTAACAAGCAACAGTTAGGGAGGAAAAAGTAGTAATGCAGAAAATTCATGGCATATCGTGCCAATTAAACGAATCATAATGAGTCTACTGTAATTACGATTTATCTTTGAGAAAAGAACATTAATACATGCTTAAACAACTGCGAAGTGCAATATAGTTAATTTTTTTTACGTTTATTTTTTCATTTTCTTGCTACGTTCACTGACAGCATTCTGATTCCTTGAATAACAATTGAGATTCCAGATTGTACTCCATTATATTATTAATGGATGTTATATTATTTGGTTTTGTTAAAATTAATATATATGATTTTATATTATTAAAAGTACTCCATTAAAACTTGTTACAGTAATATTAACTATTAAGTTATTCAAGCATTTTAGTTTAGTAGAACACCAATTATACATAGACATCACAATTGGAGAATATAAGCAATAATGAAGTGTGATTACTCAAATTCAATCCTTTCACAATTGATAGAAACGAAAACAAAAATCAATTAAGGAAAAAGTTGAACGAGCGCACATTCCGAATTACACAATTTTATTTTTTGTTAAATAGTCAGCCAAGAGAGTGGTAAAAGCATGCATTAAAATTTGGAGTCTCAAACAAAATAGAGATAAACCTAGAAAGATACTATTGCTTTTTCATAATCAAGCTTACAGGGGCAAAAAGAAACAACAAAGACAAGAATGCAAGAATAATAAGGTAAGAAAAGCTTAGTTCCACAATCTAGTAATAAAAATTTCATATGCTCAATAACCATGCCGCAAACATGGTTGGATAAGAACTTTATATATATTACTATATTGTAACATTCCAAATTACACATATTATTCCCTTTGTCCTAAAAAAAGAATTTATGCTGAAAACTTTTTTTTGCCTAAAAAAAGTCCAACTTTAAAGCAAATTTCTAAAATATCCTTATTAATAATAATTATATATATTCAAAATTTAAAAGTAAAGATAAAAACGTAAAATTATACATTTGGTGGTGCATTAAATGAATTGTACCTAACAACTCATAAAAAATTGTACCTTGATCAAAGTAGATTTTTTTTTTTTTTTTAACGGAGGGAGTACTATATTATGGCAATAAATAAGTAAGTTTTTATCTTACTGTAAAGGGTTAACTATAGAAATCATATTTTACCATCATTTTTTATTGAAACACATATTTTCATTTAAATTTAAAAAATTCATTTTTTAATAGTTTCTTTTCAAATTTATTTTGGTCTTCCCCTTCTTCTTTTGGCTTTACTTAATGATTCTCTAATATCTAAATATTCTATTGGTACAGATAAGTGTTTCCTATGCACATGTCTAAACCATTTTAAGCATGTTTATCCTATTTTTCTCAACCATTGGGGTTTTCCCTACATTCTTTTTAATGTACTAATCACTTATTTTATCTAATTTAGTGTATTTGTACATCTATTTTAATATTTTAATTTCTACCGCCTTCATTTTTAGTTCGTGTTTATATTTAGTTCCCTAACACTCTAATTTATAGTTAATTGATTCTTTTGCTTATTATTCATGTTAGATTATTTATTTTCACAGAAAGAAAATAAAATTATATTACATTAAAATTTTGATAAATAATTATGATATCAAAATCAACTTGAAACTAAATTTTAATAAATAGGCAAGATATGAGACGTTTACAATTAATAAGTTCCACAATACACACCCATATATACATACATACATACAAAGATGACTTTTTAAATGGAATAAAAGACCAAATTTAAAAGATAAACTTCAAAAATTAAAGTCAATGATGTCAAAAAGTTTTATCAACTCGGTATACAAGCAATATCGATAATTGCCAGGGTTTCAGTACAAAATATTATCTTCTTCATTTCTTAATCAAAAATTTTTAGTTTTAAAAAAGAAATTAAGAGTTTCTCTAGTCATACAATTTCTGTACGAGGATACTTCATTTGTTCCAATTTTATTGGACGTCCCCAAATTAATACTACAAACAAACATTGTTATACACATCCACATTTTTCTTCCTTCTTCTTATAAATTAATTAAATTAAGGATTTTAATGTAGATGAAATTTTGTCAAGTTACAATTTAGGACAATGACAAGGAAGGCACAATTTAGGACAAGTTAGATTAAGTTAGGACAAGTAACCTGCACAAATTAGTTTATGCATTAATTCATAAATGAGATACATTAATAAACAAATAAAAATGAAGCTCTGTAGTTGATTTATCACGTCTTTTTATTATTGCTCTTGATTTAATTTTAAATCTAAAAAAGATTATTCACGACCTGAAAAAGTAATACTCTTGTTGTTAACTTCTTCACCAAACGAATGGGAGTAATAGGACTCAACTACGAACATGATGAGACAATGAATACAAATCAAGATTCATGTATAAGCCCCCTTCAACAAATTTTCAAAATTTTGATCTTCAAACAATATTTTAACAATTCATAAATTAGTATAGCAGCCACATATATATTAATTTCATTAGTACTGTTGAGATCTACAAAACCTGTCGAGATGTTCTCTAATTTTAAGGAGAATAATTTAGCCTATAGATATACATGGGCAATCCAATGAGAAATTTAAGAGAGTTGCACAAATGTTTCGAAAAGATAAAAACAAATAAGGTATCAACTAGCTAACTTTGGATGTTATTTAGTGCTATTTTAATTATTGGCTATGAATTAATATAAACAGTAAAAAAAGTCACCTACAACGCAACCTATAAGGTACTATTGCATTCACTCCTTGAGCCAATTCATAAATTGGTTTGTTAAATAACAAGATCCAAATGAATGTACTCAATTAATTAAAATGGAGAAGAAAATGCAAACCTGTTTGCCCAGGAAGAACCTTGGGATTGAGCTATTGGACATGCTACTGCTACAGGAAAAATTCAGAGCAAATGTTTCCATCATCGAACAATTCTTGATATTGACTACTTCAAGTGATGGCAATTCCAAAGCATTGCTGAAGGAGCAAAAGTAACGGATTTTAGGTAACTCTGAAAGATACAACTTTTGAAGCTTTGGGATTATTATTTTGCTTGTTCTATTTCTTTGTCCTTCATCTTCATTCTCTTCCACTTTCACAATGCCTTCCAACATCAAGCAATGTGACACAATTAGTGTCTTGAGATTGATAAGACTTCTGAAGATGTCCAAAGAAAATAAGGTTCTCAAACAATCAAAAGAACCAATTTCCAACACTTCTACTTTAGTAAACATGCTAATCTGGACTTCACGGGAAATTATCTCCATGCCAAGCTGCCTCAGGTTTAGATTTGATAAGTTCTGACATGTGACCTGTGGATCATTGGAATATAATAATAATCAGAAAGCAACAATAGATCATACATTATACTCTGCTTCCTTCAGCAGGTGGATTGATTGAATTGTTAGTGTTTCAGTCCAAACTTGAAATTTAACGGCAAAAATGGTACTACACACGTCGTAAATACAAAATTTTTAACAAGCAACAGTTAGGGAGGATAAAGTAGTAATGCAGAAAATTCATGGCATATCGTGCCAATTAAACGAATCATAATGAGTCTACTGTAATTACGATTTATCTTTGAGAAAAGAACATTAATACATGCTTAAACAACTGCGCAGTGCAATATAGTTAATTTTTTTTATGTTTATTTTTTTATTTTTTTTACACATTTTAATACAATTTTTCTCTAATACATCACACTACAAATAGAGCTTTAGATTCATAATACAAACAAGCGAGTGTGGGCTCACATAATTATCCCCATTAAAAGACAAAAAGTCCAAGTCTTCCTCTAAAGTCATCCAATGATGTTTGTGATTTATATATGAATTGTGATTTATTTATAAAAAGTTAAATTTTGTTTAAACTATATTATATTTGAAAAAAATTATAATAAAATATGTAAAAATTTTAATAAATATTTTTTTTATAAAAAATTATTTTAGAAAAAAAAAATAAGAAAAAAATTTAAAAATTATAAGAGAAGAATTTGAATGAAAAAATTTAAATTTTAAATTTTTAAATAAAAATATATTTAGATGTTTAATTTTTATTTTAAAAAAGTTAATTTTTTGTAAATAAAAATATTGTCCAAACATAGTCTTAATTTTTTAAAATAAAAATAAAAATTTAAATTTTTAATTTTTTTTTAAATTTTTCTTATATAATTTTTTTTAAAAAATTATTTTTCATTCAAAATTTTTTTTAACAAAAAATTTTTTATACATTTTAATACAAAATTTTTCAAATAAATCACAATATAAACATAATCTTTATTTTATTCTATCATTTTTCTCGTTAAACTTGTCCTCTCAAGTAAAGTGCTCTTCTTAGTCTTCATTAAAAATTATGATTTATATTTGAGACTGAGTAATGATTGATACTAAAAATATTAAGTTTAAAATATTTAGAAATTAAAAGTGTTAAGGCCTTAATATTTAGACACTAAAAATTTCTTTATTCAATTATTAATATTTTTTTCCCATTCACATGATCATATTTAAATTCTTATTCACGTTTTAATCCTTTGGTTTCAAGTTTATTTTTTTATCAAAATATTCACAATTTTTAATAAAATTTTGAAAGTAAACATAAGTTTATCTCTAAGTATGAAATTCAGATACTTTAATTCACACCAAATTCTTTCTAGAGACAATATTATATCTAATGAAAGGAGAATCAAATACAGCTCAAGAATCTGCATTCAATATCTTTATTTTAACAAATAAAATTAAAAATTAAAATGTAGAGAATCTCCTCGAAAGTATTACAGCAGATCCTTCAGGGGCAACTACATCAGACCCAAATACATCAATAACTTCATTTAAACAAAAATAAATGATAGGACCCCACAAAAGAAAGCCGGGGCTACTATTTTTTAGCCTTTCTTCCTATTTTGCCTGTGCAAGGGGCAATAATAACTCAATGGCGACAAAACTTTGAAAAGATTCAAAAGCGGACAAACAATTCAAAAGCAGAAAACAATTCCTGTGGCCGACAAACATTTCAGACAAACTTGCAGAAAACAATTCAAAAGCAGATTCCAATGGAATTCAAATGCAAATGAAATGAAGATGCCAGATGCCCGGAGAATTCAACCAAACTGGAGCTCACAAGAGAAAGGGCATCGTTTTGGAAAATTCGGCCGTTAAATATTAGGATCCTAATTACTTTTGTTAAGAAATTTACGTGGAATGAATGTCTTGGACTGTCCATAAGGCATTCATATTCCGGTCCAATATTTAGTTAGAATTCATATTATTTTAATTTTTTAATATCTTAAATTTGATATTTTGATTTTTCAAATGTAAATCACAATTTTTAATGAAGAAGAAAAGCACTTTACTCAAGAGAGAACAAGTTCATGGGAAAAAATGATAGAAATAAAATAAAGGGATAATTATCAATATTTTCTGAAATATTGGTCTATTATTAATATTTTCTTGTAGTTTATCAAAACTATCAATACCCTCTTATAGTTATATTTAACTAACTTAAAAAATAAAATGACAAAAATACCCTTTGCACAAGGCAACAAATACAATATAAAAAAAACAAAAATTTTTATATTATCTAAAAAAATATATAATTATAAAATTTTATTTATCTCTAATTTATTTTTAATATAAAATTATTATATTATTAATATTAAGAATGATAATGTATAAATTAAATTAACAAAAAAATATAAAAAATTACCTATAATAATATATTAATTATGTAAAATTTCTTAATATCTTATATAATTAATATATTATTATAAGTATATTTTTTATTTTTCTTTTGTTAATTTAATTTATATATTATCACTTTTAATACTAATAATATAATAAAAATAAATTGGATAAAAGTAAATTTTTATAATAATAAAATGTTTTTAGATATTATAAAAAAATTATTTTAATTTTTTTTATAAAAAAATACAAAGTAACTACAAAAACTAGAGTAAGAGAGTATTTTCGTCCAGAAAATTTAATCAGTTACCACAATACTAACGAAATCCTTTAAAATGGACTCATTTGTTAAAAAATATAAATTTTAGAGAAATATTAATAATTTTAATAAATTAAATAAAGATATAAGTAATTAACTAATACCTCAAAACGGTATTGATAATTATATAACGGACGGCTTTCAAAAATATGGAAGACTTGGAGGGTGGAGACAAACATTATTGGATGACTTTTACTTTAGTGGAAGACTTGGACTTTTAGGGGCGCTTGGTATAAATGGTAGGTTTAGAATTGGAATGAATTTGATAAAAGGAAAGGTTTGGAATAGAATAGAATGATAATAATTATATTATTTGGTATTATTTTGTAATTGAATGAAATAAATTTTATATTAAAATTAAAATTTAATATTAATATTAATAAATTTATTTAAAAATTTTAATATATTAAAATTATAATAAAAATATTATTATTTTACATTATATGATATTTAACAAATTATATCTTGTTCAAAAAAATAGTCAAAACCCATGTCATTTTATAGAGAAAAATATTTTTTATAATTTAGTGAAATTTGTTTTTAAAAAATAAAAAAAATAAGCAAAATGGGGTTGCAAACCATTGGGGGGTTTGCAACCCCATGACATGTGACGCACCCCCATTGGGCGCGCGTCACATCAACGCTGTTAGGCACGCTTGGCAATGCTGATTAATTTTTTTTTAATTTTACCTTAAAATGATGTTATTTTTTAGCCAAATTAAAATCCACCTGAATGAATTTTCAGAAAGAAGGACTTAAACCCACCCCCATGGGTTTGTTTAAATCCATCTCTTCCTACCTACCAAACATCATTTTAACATCATACCATTCTAAACTCTTCCCAAAACCTCATTCCAAACACTACCTTAGTCTTTTAATGGGGATATAGATTCCAGCTAATTATGTGAGCCCACTGCATCCCTTCACTCGCTTGTCTTATGAATGAAAAATACACTCTTAGCCTTCTAGGGTGTGGTATTAAATATTAATAATAAATGACTTAGCAACAGACATTATTTATTGCCTTTTTTACTAACCCTTTTTTATATATTTAAAAAAATTAACTTTTTATAAATAAATCACAATTCATATATAGCCATCGGGCGGCCTTCAAAAATATGGAAGACTTGGAGACAAACATCATTGGATGACTTTAGTGGAAGACTTGGACTTTTTGTCTTTTAATGGGATATGGATTCCAGCTAATTATGTGAGCCCACCGCATCCCTTCACTCGCTTGTATTATGCATGGAAGAATATATTTTAGCGTTTTTTTTTTATATGATATGAAAAATTTTAAAATTTAGGTAGCGTTGGTATAAACGGTGGATTTAGAAATGGAATGAATTTAATCAATAAAAAAATTTAGAATAGAATGGAATAATAGTTATTATATTATTTGGTATTATTTTGTAATGGAATGGAATAGAATATATTTTATATTAAAATTAAAATTTAATATTAATATTAATAAATTTATTAATAAATTTTATATTAAAATTATAATAAAAATATTATTATTTTACATTATATGATATTTAACAAATTATATCTTATTTAAAAAATAGTCAAAGTGCATGCCAATTTGTAAAGCAAAATATTTTTTATAATTTAGTAAAATTTGTTTTTTTTTAAAAAAAAAAAAGCAACCCCCTTGACATGTGGCGCGCGCCCAGTCACATGACGCGCTTGTCAGCACTGAATTTTTTTTTTCTCAAAACAACGTTGTTTTTTAGCCTCTTTAAAACCCATCTGGATGCGTTTTCAGAAGGGAGGGGGGGGAGGGGGGTAAACCTCAAGGGTTTCTTTAAACCCATCCCCACGTACCAAATATTCATTTTTTGTTCAAACCTTTCCATTCACCTCCCATTCCCTGTAACCAAACGGCTCCTCATTTCATAGTTAAATTTACTAAATTAATAAATATATATATATATATATATATTCATACATACCATATTTTCTTTTTTTATTGATAGATTTTTTTTAATTTTTTAACTTTTTAACTTTTTAACTAATTCAATTTTTTTATACAAATCAATCTTTTACTTCTATTTGCTTCCAGTATACTTTGCCTTTGATACAAATGAATATATATATAATTTTTATTTTTATTTTTAGGATAAGTATTAATTATAAGTATTTTTTTATACAAATTAATAACTGAAGTATAAAAGGTATTTTTATCCAAATATTAAAAAAAATTATTGTTCCGTTACTATTCATAACGAGTCAGGGTTTAAGGGGTATTGATAATTTTACCAAATCTCGAAATTTGATTAGTAATTTACACGAACCTCAAGAGTTGATAAATGTAATTTACCTTATTCATTAATATGTATTGGTATTCTTCACCATTGGCATAAATTCTACCTAAATTCAAATAGTTTGTACTAATTATCTACTAATTAGGTTTACTTTTAAAAAAAAAAGGAAATCAAATTAAAGATTAAATTAAAAAACATACTCTCTCCGCCTCAAAAAAAAAATGTACTCTTTGCTTCACTTTTTTATTTTTTATATTTAACTCTAACAATATATAATTATTATTAGTAAAAATAATACCGAAATTTCATTTCAAAAGTAAATTCTTTTTTTTTAAGAACAAGAAAGGTTTTGAAACAGACTTTTTTTGGGTGGGGGGGGGGGTGGCGCGAAACCGAAAGAAATTATTATATGATTTTTTAATATATGATGAAAAAGAAGATTTCTTATTCTATAAAACTAGATCTAAAAGAATCTTTTTGTAATTTATGATGTTTTCTAAAAAATGTAGTCCATGTTTGTATTAGGATAGATTAGAATTTATTATTACGTTTTATATTATCTAGATACCTTATTTATCTGGATATATTATATTACATGATTATTCTTTTATTGCACTTGAAAGCGTCTTTATAGGTCTTTTGTGCATAAACAAAAATCTCAAATTTTAATTTTATTCACACATCTAGCAAGTTGAGATTGTAATAGGCTATAGACAAATATGCACAAATCAAATTCCACATATTTTCTACCAATTCAAATCCTAGTTCTAGTACGATTGTAACCTAACTCAAAATTGAGTATTGAAAATGTATAGATTGTATTTTTAAAATATATTTTTATATTTTTTAATATACTTTTGTATTTTTTAATATATTTTATATTTCACAATCATTATTCTGAAAAATAAAAGTGAATTATTAATCATTTCCAATCTTGAACTTGCTTTTGTGATGTATCAAATTATAGATGACTTACCACTAATTGCAAGTCATGTAATTATAGTATAATTACGAGTATCGTCTCACAGGGAGGTGAACAAATACCGGTTGAGCAATATTAATACCTATTATCTAGATCAACATGCAAAAGAAAAGTGGATGTAATGTAGTAATAAAAATCAAGTAAAAGCAATATTAAAAATGTTCAACTAAAAGAATTCAGATAAACAAACTTTAGGACTCGGGATTTCACCAACCATTACTATAAATTCCATTCATATAATTATTTTGTGATAAACGTCCTCACAACTATTCACATAATTAAACATTATCTCCTCTCAGAGTATAATATTACTATTCAAATAATAATTATGGGACTACTTTCGTGACTCCAAAATTACTATGAATGCATGATGAACAAAAGAATACTATGCCGCAGAAATTGAGAATCTACTATCGTGATTCACAATTAAAGTCTGAAGATTTCACGAACTAATATTGATGTCAGCTGTCGCCTCTTCATCAATACCTTAAACATGCAAATGGTGATCAAGCACTTACAAGAATTAATACCAAATAAATCAGATATTGGATAATACCACAATTATATAAATGAAAATTACGTAATGATGGTTACATCCCAGTCCTAAAGAAAATAGTTTCAGCCACTAAACATAGCTTGCATGAAAAATAAAACTAAGGAAAACTATCTTTCTTCTATTGTTGTACTCTATTGCCGTCTTCTCCATTTATAATTGTTCTAGTCCATGAAGATTAGAAGTCAATATTGTGTAGGACTCGTTTGTCTCAACCGAATAATCTGATTTGCGTAATCCTTTCAGTTTCCGAAATTCTGCCAACTTCCTCAATGCTGTGGCATGAAAAGTTACATGCCATGGCATTAGTATCATAGTCTTTCTTCTCTCCAACAAAAATCACGACTTTTCTTTTTACGCAACCAGTCTTTTCGGTCTTTTCTTTCTCCATGTAGTTTTCTTCCTACAAAATAGCAAATCAAGCTAGATAAGGCTAAATTCTCTCATAATTGGATAAGATAACATGAATTATCTTAACTTATGAGTTATCATTTAATTCACTTATCAAAATACCCCCAACTTGAACACTTGCTTGTCCTCAAGCAAAAGAAATTAAATATCTGAAATGAGCTGTTATATTAAATCTCAGAGATTCCAACCAATACCCACAGGAAATTTAAAACACTACATTCATGAGTAAGACCAATCAAAAGAGAAACCTAAACCTGCTTAACATCACCAGAGTGTGTGTGTGCTATAGATCACATCCCATTATTCCAGATTAAAGCCAGTTGTATAAAACAAATATCTCAATCCTTTATCTATAAAACAACCAACTCAATTTGGATCAGGTAGGACTTTTAGCTTGTAACGTTAGGCTCAGGATTGGCTATCAAAGAAGGGAAAAAATATATAAAATCAAAGAAAAGAGTTTAAATCTTGTAAGCACATTGGACAGATACTTTTTTTTTTTTAATTGTAGCACCTTCCATCACAACCCCCAACTTATTGTACTCTAATCTCTTTTGACAATGTACACCAAACAAGCATTCTTTGAGGCTGAACAAAAGAATAAGTTCGCTTCATCTTCTTTTCTCTTTCTCTTTCTTTCTTTTTTTCCTTTTCTTTTGTTCTGTTCTTTTCTTCTTTTTTTTTTTTGAATACAAAATAAATCAACAATAAACAGAACATTATTCATAACAGAATAAGAACTCTCCTTCAACCCCATGCATCAAGCAGACTTTATCTTTTAAACCCATAACCTATCCCTTCTTCTACCCATTTTTAACTTGTACCTCACATTAGACTCCATGTCTCCCTCTTTCCCTTATATCATATATACCCAAGTGCATTCAAACTCTTTGTAAGGGATTTTAGAAGGATAAAAATTTAACATGAATAAGGCTATAAGGTAGTAAATGAGGTTATGAAAAAATAATCTTGAATGGTGGTTCTTTCCATTCTATCATTTAGGCTCAAATCAGGTTCAAGGGATAAGATACATAACCGGGTTAACTTGAAAGGTTCAAACGGCCAAAGAACTGCCTATGACCTTCATCTCCAAATCAAATCAAATTATGCCATTCAAAAGGATAAAGACCTTTGATTTATACAGACTTTTCACAAAGAACAATAGACTGATCATAGTTGTGCTCAAAAGAAATTCCAGTCATGTTAAAACAAGGTAAAAGTCACATCAAACAATTGAGTTACTCATTCTCATAGCATTTTATATTCCCATGGGCTTGAGGTTTAAACCCAATCTCATCATAGATCATAACAACTAATTTCAGCATAAAATACATTTTTACTTCTTTTTTTTTCATTCTGTTTTTTCCATTTTGTTCATTTTTTTTCATTTTTTTTTTCAAAAAACTAACTTTTTTCAAATCAAAAAGTTCAAAATCCAACTAACACAAATTGATTAAACAAAACTAATACCAAATTGAAACTAACTTTTTTCAAATCAAAAAGTTCAAAATCCAAAACTAACACAAAGTGATTAAACAAAACTAATACCAAATTGAAACAAAGCAAACACAAAAGTTACTCCCCCCCAACTGAAATAAACATTGTCCTCAATGTTTCAAAAACCAGAAAAACAGTTAAGTATCAACAAAGATAAAAGGAGGACTTCCCTTTCTTGAGTCAAGTGATTCAGCACTCATGTTGTTGTCCTTGAGCGGGAAAGCAGGGAATGGTGGCAACCCACAGGACCAATGAGTGGTGGAGCAACTTTTCCTTTTTTTTTCCTCTTATAACCGCCGCAGCGCTGAAACAAGCGCCGCGGTGGTGAAAACTTTCTGTTTGTCCGTCGTCCTGGGCAAAATATTTTTAAGTGCGTCATGCCATAGCATTCAAAATGACATGCCATGGCATTGAAGCGAAAATTGTCCCTCATCTTCGGTTGTCTCTTCTTTGTCCAGTGTCTGCTTCCAGTCTTAGCCACTGTTTTTGATGTGCTAAAATGTCCTCCACATTCCAAAGAATGACAGTGGCTTAGTATATCCGAGACATCTTCTTGAGGTACACATCTCCGAATTATCCCATCTCGTTGTTGGGGACTGAAATCGACCCCTTCCAATGCACTTGACATCAACGAAATCTCTTCATCTTCATCTTGTATAGTTCCTGCACTAACCAAACACTCCTCCAAAGGATCCTTTGGTTTGTCAAATCTAACAAACTCATTAGTAAGCTTAGTAAAAACATCCACACAATAAACATGGTCGGTAAAAGACGGATATTTGCAAGATTTAAAAACATTGAATTCTACCTGCTCATTACCGATACTAAAAGTTAATTTACCGTGCTTCACATCAATAACTGCACCAGCTGTGGCTAAAAAGGGTCTTCCCAAAATGATTGGAATGTCAACATCTTCATCTATTTCTAACACTACAAAATCTGTAGGAATAAAGAAGTTATTAACTTTGACAAGAACGTTTTCTAGAATTCCCACTGGATGTGTTAAAGACCTGTCAGCCAATTGTAAAGTAACATTAGTTGGTTGCAACTCCTTCAATCCTAATTTTTTCGAAACAGATAAAGGCATTAAAGAAACACTAGCTCCTAAATCACATAATCCCTTAGAAAAATTTATTTCACCAATGGTACAAGGAATAGAAAAACTCCCTGGATCCTTGAGCTTTTGAGGTAATTTATTTTGAATTAGAGCACTTGTTTCCTCAGTCAACGGTATTATCTCAAAATCTTCCAACTTCCTCTTGTTGGACATGATTTCCTTCAAAAATTTAGGATATGCAGGGATTTGAGCAAGAGCATCAGCAAAAGGTATGTTGATGTGTAACTGCTTGAACACTTGAACAAATTTTTGGAATTGCTTGTCATCTCTAAATTTCTTCAATCTTTGAGGAAATGGTATTGGCGGAACATAAGGTTCCGGTTCCTTCACTACTTCAGGAGCTTCCTTCAAGGGTTCTCCTCCAATCTCAGATTCTTCCTTCATTACCTTTTCATCTTTTTCCGTTGTCACCAATTCCTCTTCTTGTTCTTTCTTGTTCTCTTCACCCAACTGCCTTCCGCTGCGCAATGTTATTGCATTGCACTGCTCCTTGGGATTTATTTCCGGCATGCTAGGTAGCTTCCCTTTGTCTCTAGCATTCACATAATTAGCTATCTGGCCTATCTGAAATTCCAGATTTTTGTTTACTGCCACAACTTGATCCAATTTAGCTTCCAGTTTTTCAAATTTGGCTGAAGTGGCACCGGTCAACTTTTCTATCGCTACTTCCCATGATGGTTTTACCTCAGCTTGATGTGGTCTTGGCTGAAATCCTGCTGGGTTGAATTGTCTCACGTTACTGCTTCCGGCAGTATTCTGATTTGTCCATGAAAAGTTCGGGTGATTCCTCCAGCCTGGATTATATGTGTTGGAATATGGATTGTGCTGCTGTGGCATGTTAAAATTTTGAGCAAATTGTGCATTTACTACCTGCAAACACTCGACAGTGGTGTGAGATCCTTCACAATTTTCACAGCATAAAATAGAATTGGAGATAACATTTGCACTGCTTAATTTTTCAAACATATTAGTCAATGAATCAATTTTAGCACTCAACAAATCTACTTTATCTACGCCATACATTCCAGGCACCTTTCTTTGTTGATTTTTCTCATTAGACCACTGAAAACTATTTGAAGACATTTCCTCCAGCAAATTATATGCTTCCTCTAGTGATTCACCCATTAAAGTTCCACCTGCGGCTGCATCTATAGAAGTTTTAATGGATTGGTTCAATCCATTATAAAAAGTTTGTAAAATTAGCCACCCAGGAAGACCATGATGAGGACACATTCTTTGCAGTTCTTTGTATCTTTCCCATGCCTCATATAATGATTCATTATCTAATTGTGTAAAGCTAGCAATGTCATTACGTAACTTAGCAGTTTTACCAGGAGGAAAATATTTGTTTAAAAATGCTTGAGATAAACCTGCCCAAGTGGTAAAAGTACCAGACGGAAAAGAAGTGAGCCAAGCTTTAGCTTTATCTTTTAATGAAAAAGAAAACAACCTTAGTCTAATGGCATCATCGGTTACCCCATTCATTTTTATGGTATCACAAATTTCCAAAAAATTTGACAGATGAATATTTGGATCCTCAAACAATTCTCCTCCGAATTGAATTTGCTGAACCATATGAATAAGTGCAGGTTTTAACTCAAAATTGTTAGCATTTACCACAGGTCTTGAAATACTTGCTCGTGCTCCTTCAGGTGTAGGCATAGCAAAATCACGTAACAGCACTCTTGCAGGAATTGGATTATCTTCTGCCATTTTGAGAGCTTCCTTCCTTTGTTTGGTTTCTTTAGCTAATGCCCTGCAAGTCTTTTCTATCTCAGGATTATATGGTAATAACTCACGTGTTCTCCTGGGCATAAAACACAACAATAATTAATTAACAATAATAAACGTAATAAACTACAATCTAAATTAATAGGAAAATATTACTAATTTGATATTGTATACGCCTCCCCGGCAACGGCGCCAAAAATTTGACTCGGTTTATTTTTACCACTAATTGTAAGTCATGTAATTATAGTATAATTACGAGTATCGTCCCACAGGGAGGTGAACAAGTACCGGTTGAGCAATATTAATACCTATTATCTAGATCAACATGCAAAAGAAAAGTGGATGTAATGTAGTAATAAAAATCAAGTAAAAGCAATATTAAAAATGTTCAACTAAAAGAATTCAGATAAACAAACTTTAGGACTCGGGATTTCACCAACCATTACTATAAATTCCATTCATATAATTATTTTGTGATAAACGTCCTCACAACTATTCACATAATTAAACATTATCTCCTCTCAGAGTATAATATTACTATTCAAATAATAATTATGGGACTACTTTCGTGACTCCAAAATTACTATGAATGCATGATGAACAAAAGAATACTATGTCATGAAATTGAGAATCTACTATCGTGATTCACAATTAAAGTCTGAAGATTTCACGAACTAATATTGATGTCAGCTGTCGCCTCTTCATCAATACCTTAAACATGCAAATGGTGATCAAGCACTTACAAGAATTAATACCAAATAAATCAGATATTGGATAATACCACAATTATATAAATGAAAATTACGTAATGATGGTTACATCCCAGTCCTAAAGAAAATAGTTTCAGCCACTAAACATAGC